>CM043698.1:130380000-132972500 GCA_023935145.1 Bretschneidera sinensis
TCTAAATTACATTACTCAGTTACTGAGTATGATCTGAGTTTCCATTTCGGTGGTTATCTTCGGATTTTTCATATTGAAGATTTGAGTTTAATCCCTTTTACTAGCTATCGAAAAAAATTCCATCACTGAAAAGCCACTTAAAAAATGTATTTTTTGTTCTTCTTCCCACTTTCTTTTCTATGGCTAGGCAAATGCCCAAATCAAAACTAAAACTAACTCAACATAAAACCCTATCACCATGTTCGGAAGTTTGAGAGAAAAAGAAGGGAAAAGATTTGAGGAAAAAAAGAGAAAGAGAAAGTAGAAGAGTGTTAACTTAAAAACTTTGTTTGATAATTACCTTTATTTGAGAGTTTTATAAAGTATGAGAGAGTAAAGGAACGTCGATTAATTTACTTTGTCTTTGTTCCAATTAAGTATAATGAAAGGAAATGGAAGGGTATGTGTTATGGATCCCGAGCCTCTCTGAACTCGTTTAAAAGGGTATAGATAGTAGATAAATGGGTTTAGGTGGGTATGGGTATTAATTTTTAATACCCAATGGGTGATGGATGGGCATGGGTAGTAGCCATCGGGTACCCATACCTGATTATATGTGTGTGTGTGAATATATATATTATATTTCTTATGTATAAACATATTTTTTTATATAATATTTAAGAAGAAAATATGATGTTATGAAGATTCAAACCAATGATCAAAATGTTATAGTGACTAACTTTAATCACTACGAATTTTTCTTTGGAATGCAAAAAAAATAAAATAATTGTTGGGTCGGAATTGGGTAGGGTGCCCATTTACAATTCGTATCCGAACCCATGTAATTTGACAGATATAGGTAATAACGAATAGTGAAAAGTCTAGCAGAGACAAGTATCAATATTGAAAGTAAAAAATAAACAGGTAATGTGTAAGACAATGGTAGTGATTTCTTAAATGGGTATGAGCATAGGTAGGGGAAAAATTGTGGGTACCTAGCTCTTTTTTTGAGAGTTTTCTTAATTAATGAAATTTTAAGAACAACACTGCAAATCAAACAAACAAAACACAAAATTTATATGGTTTGGAAATTGAACTCTTAAATTAACGGGTGATAATGAGAGAGATTTCATTATAATCGAATGGAATAAAAAATTGTTTAGAGATAAAAACTCTTCAAATCTTAATTCCCAATACAACCAATTTGGGTTACCAAAAACGGAATAGCTAAAAATAAAAAACCCTATTATTTATACAAGTCCTATTGATAATGAATTTGTGCATGAATGACTTGGAGGGATACGTTTATCCTTCTAAATTGCCTCAACATTTGGAGGGTTAAGGAGAGGAAATGATGAGAGAAAATTAAAGAATTTAAAAAGGGTACTGTTTTTCTCCCTCTCCTCTCCTTATTTCCAAACATACCTTTTAATGTAATTTTTAAAAATGAAAAATCAAAGGTGCCCCTTGCAATTTAGTTGAATTCTTACCTTTCTCAGATCATGTCGGCGCTTTCCAATACTATAGGTATGACCAGTCTTCAAGTTTATAGTCTCTGTGCAATCTTTATTTTGAAGAGTAGTTGGATGCATTTTTGGCTCCATGCCTTCAACTTGATACCCCACTTGCCAAACATGGTTCAAACTAGAAATGTTGTACTCTTGATCAGGAAGAATTAGCCTCCCAAATAATGTGGAGTACTGACTTTCCTCAAGGAAATTGAATTCCTTTTCTTGAACTTCTACTTCAATTTTTGAAGGTTGTAGTGTGAATCCTAGCTTGGTAGCTGCTGTGATATTGTATGTGTCAATTACCCAATAATCAGTCTGTTGCCTAATGCCTATAATGGCTCTAGTGTCAACCATTTGAGGCCTCTTGTCAGGATTCACCCCCCAGGCTAGCCACTTTATCCCCTGCATCTTTGTGCCAAATAGAATGTCGATTTCTGTAAAACTAGTGTTGGTCTCATTGTGATTTGTGTTGTAGTTCCAGCCAAATTCAGCCTCAAGGGAGGTTAATTTCTTGCAGTTCGTGATCTTTTTCTTCTGGGTTATTTTAAAGAAGTTTTTACTGCAACTGGAGAATTGAGAAGTACTGAGGGTGATTTGAGAGATTAAGGACAATATGATGAATATGAACCTCGTAAAAGAAAACATTTTTTTTGAGTCTATTTCTCTTCAGTACTGCTGCTGAGTCATGGATTCATGGTATTATGTGCCTATGATTGTTGTGTTAAATCTATCTAGGTAATAGAGTCTCTTTTTGTTTAGGGATGCACTTTATTCTTTGAATTAGGGATAATTGTATCAATGGTGCCTGAACTATTAGTGTCTAGCATATAGGTAGTCAATCTACCAATTTGACTCTAAAGATCTTCCTACAATTGATTTATTACAATCAATCAATTTTCTAATTCCATAATTGAAATGACCTTGACATCATTACACAATTTCATTTGAGGAGGATTGAAAAAGATTATTTTATGATGGTGCCTTGAGAAAAAAAGTAATTTTTTTAATTTATACATTTTGTGGTAAAACATATATTTTTGGTGATAAATTTATACTTCTCGTATTAAAAATAAAAACATTGATGACAAAAAAAAATTATATCAAAAGTACCATCAAAGATATATTTTTACCACATTACGTAAATCACTTTTTCTTTTTTGCGAAGACACCCTAAATGCCACTTATGATACCAAATTCCTTATAAAAATGATAAAAAAATAAAAAATTTGGTCTCATATAATCCTCTTGCACGAATAAAAGCATGTGATGACATTAAGATCATATTAACATAAAAATAGATTATGTGTTGTTACGTGACTTAATAGTTTTAACAAAATTGGACTACATATAAAGTCAGAGAATTTATTGCAAATCAGTAATTCGAAGATCTCTGGTGTCAAATGGGTAGATTGAGGACCTAAATGTTACACATTAATAATTCAGGGACCTCCGGTATTAATTATCCCTATAAATTACTATGAGTAATGATCTTTTTTTTTTAAAAGTAAAAAAATTGAGTGAAGAGTTTTGAGCAAGTTATGCTTATATTTGAGTACTTTGCAAAAGTAGTAACAGTAACAGAAACTTTCGAGAACTTTCGAGATTAGATCAACAAAAAGGAAGCAGAAGAAAAAGAACCTTCACAATTACCCTTCTCTTTTTTGTTTATATATTCAGAGTATTGAAGGCGTGTCAAACCTGTATATATTCTTTACCTAAAAAACCAAGAAACCTACTTTACTTTTGCTTCCATAGCACATTAAGGAACAAAGATTCTCATACCCTTTAGAACCTCTTTGGATTTAAAAAAAAATGCAATGACAATGAAATACGGTTAACACTTTAAAAATTGAAATTTAAGAGGGATCAAAGTGATGAACTGTTTAAGTTTAATTTGTTAGTAAAATATATTGTCTCATACCTGATAAAAAGAATAGAAATACCATCATTTTTTATTGCATTGGTGATAATGCAAATCTTTTTATGGAAGACTGGGAGATGACCAAAAAGACAAAAGGCTCCGGGTTTAGGACTACCAATTTACCATCAATAAATGCATAGAGTAGAGATTGATGTGATATGTTATGATTGGTGGACTCTTATATGATCAGATCTATACAAGAATTTCTTTAGCTAATTTCCATTTGACATTGTCTCCATTTGTCATGGTGAGATTTGTGTCTAAATCATTTATAATTAAAATCAAAGGTTAAAATTGAAACACATTTTTTTGTGGACCAAAATACTCCTTTTCCATGCAGTAAAGTGATAGTATTTTTGGAAATTCACATTTTTTGAATTTAAAAAAAAACAAAAACACAAAAACTTGAAAAATTGACTAGAGGGCCAAACACACTTGAGGTCGCCCGTGGGCCGACTTTCTGAAGACGAACGATGACAGAAAAGGATTCCCTTCAATTCACGACTGGTGGCGCGTGAGGAGGTCGGTGAAAATGGATCCCATTTGGTAAATTTCTATAAGCTCTTTCCACAGTACGAGATTTCGGTTTTTTTGATCACCAAATATCACTAAAATTCTTTGGGTTAGAAAAATGAAATCTATATTTTTATTAAATTACCAAAATATCTTTTTATATTGTTTAAGACAATTTGAATTTATAAAGTTATTTAGGTCATTTCAGCTTTAATTGTATCAAATGAAGATGACTCCCAAATAAAGAGGAACTAGATGCCTCCCAAATGAAAGGTTAAGGACTAAAAAATGGAATACGATTAGATTTAGTGTAACAATTCATCCCCAAGTGGGCCCTACCCAAGATGGTATTGTCATCTTTCAGTTCTAAGCCCTAACTTGAATGCCATGCACACATATTTTCATATAACACAATTTATAATTCATCATGATCAATCAAATTATTCCATGTACAATCATATTCATACAACCCAACAAATACATTACTTTTTAAAACATTACAGTACAAAAGATACAACAAAAATCTCTTTTACATTTACATAACACCATTTTTGAATGAACTTTGATTCAAAACAACTTTGAGGATGCCGCTTCCAAACTGCCCACACAAACTTTGACAATTAGCTCTCAACTAAAGCTTTGCTCCCATTTTCAAGTGCCAACTGGGGGGAATAAAACATAAAGGAGGGGGTGAGCTTCAAAAAGCTAAGCAAGTAACACATTACTCAAAGTAATCGATTTTTAATTTCGTTTATTATTATACATTCAATTGGTTAGTACATGTCTCTAAGTAATTACCATTTCTTTTGAATATATACTTCATATTTTTATTATCTTCAAATTCAAGGAACAATACTTATCACAAATGACATTTCACACCATCTTATAATCACAAAATATATTTATAAGTACATTCACGCAATCATTCACAATTCACTCTCATATTTCCCACATCACAAACAATCAACTGACAAACACAACATCATTCAGTCACACAAATCAACATCATATACCCTCCACTGGGCCAATCACATCATGTATCCCTTATTGGGCCAATCACATCAATCGTTATATGAAATGCAATGCAATGCAAGATTACATCTCAGTTCATTTGATCTCTCTCATTTCATTTCATTGCCTTTCATTGGCTTAATCATATCACAATAAGGACGTCTCCCCACGTAATGGTACATCTCTCAACAATAAAAGTATCCTCGTATCCCCTTCACTCTTTCCCGAATGGGGTCCTACCATTCCAATGCATCCTTAGTACCCTTTCACCCCTTGTGGTTAGGCCCACTACAAGATAATTGACATATGCCGGCGTTTTATTTTCGGTGTTTCAGAAAAACGCTGCAATATAATAACCGCCGGCAGTTCTTTTTTGGCGCTTTCGTGAAGTGCCACAATATTCAAAGAACATATAACGGTGCTTCAAAGCACCGTTAAATGCGAATCTTAGTACATATTCCGATGCTTATAAGCGCCGCAATATACCAGCGCTTTTCAAGCGCTGAAATATTCTCCTTTACATATACCGACGCTTTGAAGTGCTGGTATATGCTCGAAACGCATTTCATATTCCAGTGCTTCAAAGTGCCGGAATAGGGTGCCTTTCATATACCGACACTTTGAAGCGTCGGCATATGCTTCTTTTCATATTTCGGCGCTTTAAAGCACCGGAATATGAAATGGGTCTCGAGCATTCGAAACCCATTTCATATTCCGGCACTTTATGCTCCCTTTCATATACCGGCACTTTAAAGCACCGGTATATGGTCCTTTAAGTATTTTGGCGCTTAAAAGAGCTGGAATATGCTAAAAATTTCAGATATAAAAGCTTGCCGCGAATATTTGTTTTTCCCCCAAAATTTTCTTTCTGTTCTCTTCGATCCACCGCGCTGTTTCCCTCAAATTTCGGTTCTCTACACTTTGCTTCCTCACCAGCTCTGCTTCCCTGCTTTCCACCGCCGCCTTCAGCTCTGCTTCTCTGCTTTCCACTGCCGCCGTCAGCTCTGCTTCTCTCCTTCAACACTACTAATTGGGAAAAACAAAAGGTTACTTGAAGAGCAAGAGTGAGTTTGATTCAGTTTTTTGCAAAGGTATGTTAGGCATTTTAAGTCACATCTCTCTCTACGTTTACATGCAAAAATTGTGTAAATTTCAACTTACCGCTGAATAATGTTGATTAAGAAAAATAATGATTTGGGGTTTGATGTTTTTTTTCCTAAGCAAATGATTGTTTTAGGATCAATATAGGAATAAGAACTGGATTTGACACTGTTTCTTATGATAAGTTCTAGCATTAAGGTTTCAAACATTATTTGATGATGAGTGTTGACATGAAATTCTGTGATAAATCTTTAATCATTATGAGGCACAAGATCCGCTCTTGTATTAGTTGGCATCTGTTTTAAAGCTTCTACTCCTATGAGTTGGATTGACAGAAGAGATGACAGGAGAGCAAGTATTTCTATTTTTTTTTTTTGTATTACCTAATATACCATGGGTGTCTTATATCTATGCATATGCTACTTTTTATAAGAATTCTATTATGGGTATAGTATCCCGTTCTTGTATTAAGGGAGAAAATATGGGTTTTTTTTTTGGGAGGGGGAAAGATTTGGGTCATATTCGATATTGTTAAATCAATTTGGAATGACTCTACGTTATTCTATAGTCAAACTATTATACAGCTAGAAAAGATACAGAGGCAACAACTGAATGTCGAATTTATGAAGTGCTAAAAGGAAATTTGCGGGTAAAGAAGTATGTTTGCTCTATATTTGCAATTAAGGGTTATTCATTCATTTCAATTTTAAATTCTTTATTTGTTGAATTTAGAAATCATTAAGAACTTCAAGTTAGTATACTTTTCATGAATTTAATGGAATTGCTATGTTTTTAAATTAATGTAATTGTTATTGCTAATGTGAATAATGGGTTGTTGACATTGGTTAAGTATTCATGGGAGTTGTTGTGGTTGTTTGTGTTTTTAGTTTCGTTCATAATCTATCTGATAAAATGATTAGCTGAGAGATTTTCTTTTTCCTTTTCCACGGGAGGAGGGGAGGGGATAGGTGGTCTTCGTTGAGTTATTTCACTTATGCTTATTTAGTTTGCATTAATGGAAAATAAGATTAGGAAAGATAGTCTGTCTAATGTAGTGAAATGAGACTACAATGCATGGGATAATTTGCATGATATGATACTCGACGACTGTGATACTATCCTGTACAATGTTGAATTGCTTATTGTCTACTGTATATATTCTCACACCATAGATTTTTCCCCTTCTAACCAGCTGAGTACTTTTAGGGGTAGATGATTCTTTAAACAGAAAGTTAGGTAAACTCTTATCTTGCTATTGTTGGCCTTAACTCTTAAGTGGTAAATTGAACTCTGCTTCTAGTCAGGACCAAGGTTCACCCCTTAGAAATTCAAATTATCACCTTTTATGATGTAAAAACATGCTTTGTATTAATTGTAAATTCATATTTTGGCAGTGGGTTAAATCTGGACTAGAATGAGGTAGAGGGGTTCCTCACTTCCTCATGGAGTGATATTTGCAATATCATGGATATAATCATAGCAGCAATTAATATCATTAATCGATGACCTAACTTTTAAATTGTAACTCTGGACTTGGGGACACAAATATCACGTTTTAATCTGATGCCTTGCCTATTTTCACCCTTGAGCTGAGTGAAGAATTTGAATTTTTTTAGCTGCGTAGTGCAAGAGTGTCGGAAGTGGCTTAAAACAGGTTTTGTGCATGCATAAATATACCCATGTCAAAAATCATACATTTCAGAACTTTGTGAAGAGACATATCAAACATCTTTCCTCTATAGAATATACTTACCAGTTAAGCCATTTAAATGGGCCTTTGGGGAAAAGACCAGAGTAGATTTTTGTCATTTCCAGAAAGTAAATGGTCAGCCTCCCTTTCCCCTTTGCACAATGTTCTCAAACTTGCTCAAGGATCAAAGTTTGAATTAAGATTAATAGGAAATGACTTAGTAAATCTAGAATAATGTGAATAATGTTAGTCTTGGTTGAGTTGAACTTGTGCCTGTAAGAGCTGTGATGACTAGAAACATAGGAAAAAACTTGCATGGTAAAATGAATTGTTATGTATGCACATGAGACATCCTGAAGCATAAAAATGCTGATATACGTGAAAAAAATCATTTAATTATAAAAATAATAATAATTTTGTTGTATATAATAATAATTATTATGATAATTTAAATAATTTTTAGAATTAATAATTATATTAATATTAATACAATTATTATGAATATTAATATTAAAATGTCTTATTATATTGTAATAGTATTATTATGATCATATATATTAAATATTTATTATTATATTATTTCTACTTATTATATTAGTTTTTAATTATTATTATAATCAAATCGAAGTTTGTGATTATGCCTTCTTTTATCAAAAATATTACAATTCTGACTTTACTAAGATTGTTTTAGGAAAGTCTATTGGTGTCATCTAAACATGGATAAAAGTTGAATAGATAAATCGAGGTCGAGTAAAGCCTATATGGATGGCGTTGCAAACTTCATTAAATTCGCATGTCAGAAAGCTTGTGGTCATGGTAGTATTGTTTGTCCATGTAGGAGATGTGGTAATTGTTATTCATTCGGACCAGAAATTGTTCAGGAGCATCTATTGTATAATAGGTTTAGCCCGGGTTACACCGAGTGGGTTTTTCATGGGGAGAAAGTCTCTCGTATAGACCACACTCACACTAGTTCACAACCCACTAGTGTTCCAGGTGGCTTTATGGGACGAGATGACGTGTTGGGTTTGCTCCGAGGTGCCTTTGAGGTTACTTGTGAAAACCCAAACAATGAACCGTTAAGTTTAGGAATCGAAGTGGGATCTTCAAATGAGCATGGTGAAGAGCAACAGGCTTATGGTGGGTTTGAGTTCAATAATTGTGGTGATCCTTCACATGTCGAACATCCAGTTCGTTCTGCTATTGATGAGACGACTCAGTATCGCAATTTGATGAAAGATTACGATACTGAACTTTATCCGGGTTGTCAGAATTTCACAAAGTTAAGTTTCATATTATATCTACTACACCTCAAATGTTTGAATGGGTGGTCTGGTAAATCTCTGACTATGTTGCTTGAGTTTATTAACATAGCATTTCCGATGTGTGCTCTATTGCCATCAAATTATTATGAAGCCATGAAGATTATCAAAGGATTGGGTATTGGGTATGAGAAGATTCATGTTTGTCCTAATAACTGCACACTGTATTGGGGTGAGCATGTGAATGATGAATTTTTTCATGCATGTGGAGTGGCACGGTGGGTCAAAAACACAGCTGATGATGAGGATCCGTTGAATGAGATGGATGGTCAATCAAAAAAGAAAAAGCTAGCTAAGGTATTGCGTTATTTTTCGCTAATACCGAGATTGAAGAGGATTTATATGTCATCCAAAACAGCATCGTTGATGAGATGGCATGACAAAGATCGGACAAAGGATGGGATTTTAACACACCCTGCGGATGAATTAGCCTGGAATGAATTAGATAGATTGTATCCCGATTTTGCAGCTGATCCTCGGAGTGTTAGGCTTGGCCTAGCTAGTGACAGGTTCAATCCCTTTCGAACAATGAGTTTAACTTATAGCACATGGCCCGTTCTTTTAGTCCCATACAACTTGCCACCATGGCTTTACATGAAGCAAACATCCTTTATCCTTTCAATGGTGATTCCTGGTGAGAGAAACACCAGTAATGATATTGATATCTTTTTACAGCCCCTAATGGAAGAGTTGAAACAATTATGGGATGGTGTTGATGCATCCACCAATCTAAGCTTTAAGCTGCGCACTTCTCTTCTTTGGACCATTAATGATTTTCTAGCATATGCAAACTTATCTGGATGGAGTACAAAGGGGCGGGTTGCTTGTCCATATTGTGGGGACTCTACACATTCTATATGGTTAAAGCACGAGGGAAAGTTTTGCTATATAGGTCATCGTCGATGGTTAGCAGAAAACCATGAGTTTTGTTTTCAAAAGGATCAGTTTGATGGCACCATAGAGTTGGGATTTGCTCCTGTTCCACCTTCAGGACACGATGTTTTAAGACAACTAGAGGGTGGAAACTATAGCTATAGTAAAACCTCGAAGCCTTCTAAGAAGAGGGCAAGAGAGGATGTTGGTACCTCTACGGGGCAAGTGCTAGTGGATGAAGTTGATAACCTTTTTGAGGGTGTAGATGATTTTCTTGAAAATGTTGATAATGAGGATATTCCCATGGATGAGGGAGTTGTAGATACATTGTGGAAAAAAAAGCATTTTTTTTGAGTTACCATATTGGAAAGACAATCTATTGCGTCATAATTTAGATGTGATGCATATAGAGAACAATGTATGTGATAATTTGATTGGAACAATATTGAATATAGATGGTAAGACTAAAGATAATAAGAAGGCACACCGCGATCTCGAGGAAACTGGTATTAGGAAAGACCTTCATTTAGTTGTTCTTCCTAATAGAACAGATCACTTGCGTCCAGTATGCTACACTATGTCCACGAAGGAGAAGCATAATTTCTTAACAGTTTTGGCAAATCTTAAAGTTCCTAATGGGTATGCATCAAACATCTTGATATGTGTCAACCTAAAGGATCGTAAGCTGTTAAACTTAAAGAGTCATGACAGTCATATATTGATGCAAGAAATCCTTCCGATTGCCTTAAGAGCATCTTTGCCTAGACATGCTGTAGCAGTTGTGTCTGAGTTATCATCATTTTTCAAAGCTTTATGCTCTAAAGCCCTTAATCCCCATGAGCTTGACTTATTGGAGTTGCGTGTTGCTTTGACACTCTGCCATTTGGAGAAAATATTCCCCCGAGTTTCTTTACCATTATGGTTCATCTTATCATTCACTTAGCCTCCAAGGCAAGACTTGGGGGTCCCGTACACTATAGATGGATGTATCCTGTTGAGAGGTTAGATGTTCAAAGCTATTTTGTGCACTTGGTTTTTTTTTTTGTTATATATTGGATACATAATTTATCTTTAATTTTTTGGCTTTGCAAGGTATTTAGTGCGCTTGAAATCTTACGTACGTAATAGAAGTCGACCCGAGGGGTCAATTGCTGAAGGGTACAATGGGGAAGAGTGTCTAACATATTACTCCAAATACTTCAAAGGTGTAGAGACAAGATTCAACCGCCCCCAAAGGAACAATGATACTGTAAATTTTCCGGATGAATACATGTTTTCCTCTGGTGGACGGATAATGGGAAAGATTGTGAGTGTTGAGCTCGATGACATGTTATTGGCTCAACACATCGTTATGTGTTGCTCTATAATGATAAACTTTCTGACCTTCGTAGGTTAGTATCAATAAAGGAACTTAATTAGTAATCATGTGTTTAAATTGAGTTTTTATTATCTGTTGTTATCACTGTGATGGCTAACAGTTACATAAAAACATCACTTATTGCAGTGAATTTTTGGCTGCTCAAAGACTAACCAACCATTCCAATCGACCAATACAAAGTCTTGAACAAAAGTGGTTGGTTGAGAAATTTCCCTCATGGCTTATGAGACAGGTTAGGCATAATAACAATTGTCTTCGAATGTTATAAGTGTTTTCAATAAAACATTGAATGTTGTTGTCTCATATTAATTGTTGGAAAATGTTTAGGTGCCATGGATGGTGGATATCAATTATTCAGATGAACTAATTGCCTTTGCTCGAGGTCCGAATAATGTTGTTAGGAGATTCAATGGATTCAACATCAACAGCTTTAAATTCCACACAAAGGAACGTGAGAGGTGTAGACGATCTCAAAATTCGGGAGTTATGGTTGAAGCGGATGATAACATGTATTATGGTGTGCTCAACGATATCATCGATTTGGATTACTATGGGACGTTTAAGATTGTGTTGTTCCATTGTGATTGGGTGGATATTAATTCACCGAGGGGTTTAAAGAAAGATGCAAGTGGGTGCGTTCTCGTGAACTTGAATAGGTTAATACACACTGGTCAGTTATTGAAGGATGACCCGTTCGTACTTTCATCTCAAGTAAAACAAGTGTTTTATGTGCAAGACCCAACAAGAAAGGAATGGTATCATGTTGTGATCACAAAGCCAAGGGACCTATATGAAATGGGGCAAAAAACCCAGGAAGAGGAAGATGACACTTACAATCAGTGCATACCTTCTAATGTAGTGGTAGACGATCAATTAGATTGTATCTCAACTTGGGCTAGAATGGACATTGACGAAGATACCAACTAGTTTTATGTGCATTTCCGTGTAATTATATTTGGATGTGTATTTATGTGATGGACATGTGTGTCAACGAGTTTTGTAAGGTTTTATTGTAATCTATCGGTTTACTGTTGCTTTGTATCACACAGAACAAGAGTCCTGAACTTTTTTGCGTACAGTTTGTGGAATGCTACTTTAGAATGTCGTAAATTTCTGTTTTAGTTGTATCATTGATTATTGCTTGTTCTTTAAATCCTATTTGAAGCACTTATTTGTTCATTTGTTCTCAGGTACTCTGAAGTTATTGATTGCTGCATTTGCTGCGACTCCTTGACCATTCCTATCTTTAAGGTGTGGTTCTTCTAATTCTTATTAACTTTTAATGCATTCTTGATAGTGTGATATAAAATCATTTTAATGTTTTTATGTATATAGATTGCAAGATATATAGGTAAAAAAATATCCCTCCCTCAGTTAGAGATAACATGTCAAACCAGTATGGAGCTGAGTCTTCACACCATCAAGAAGATATTCACCATGAGCATGAGTATCACCTTGATGATTATCATGACTCGCAAAATGATTCTGAGACTGATCCAATAACAACGAGAAGTGATCACAATGATAGTGAACAATACGAGATAATTGGTAATTTTTGTATTATAATACATTCTCTCTATAACTAGTTTGATACCACATTGTTATACTAATTATAAAATTTATGTTTTCAATGTATAGATTCTGAAGGGAGGGTGAGGAAGCAAACACGTGTCTTGAAAACTCACAAGTGTGGTCCCTTGAACGTGGGAAAAAATTGTGGTCCACTTCAATGCACGTCATCAACCTATTAAGAAAGGTGGCCAAATGTTAAGTAGCTGGTTGGGCAAGGTTGCAAAGAGAGGGAACCTTTGTCCGCTTAATTACACGAATTGGAAGAAGGTCCCTTTTAGCTACAAGAAGGACCTTGTTATATTGATTCGGGTAAGTAACAACTTAATAACCAGTGATTGCCTTCTTCATTTTTTTGTTTTTTTTTTTTGTTTTCGTGGTGTTGTACATGCGTAATCCCTAACACCAATAATGCTTATTTGACATCGATTTCCTTTCTTTGTGGTAGAGGAAGTTTCATTACCTTATGATTGAGGCAATAGACAAAACTTTGTTGAGGATGATAGGGAAAAAATGGAGGGACTACCGATATGTGCTTAAAAGGGACCACGTGAGGGACAAAACAAAACAACAAGTTTTGAGCAATGATGTTCCAAAAGGAGTAGATCAAGACCAGTGGAAGCAACTGGTGAACTACTGGTTCTCTGAGCAGAGTGAGGTTGTTTTAAGATAAATATGTTCATTTGGATCCTCATTGTTTCTATTTTTCTAATAATGACTGATTATTCAATTGGTTTATTCTTGGTGTAGAAATATTCTACTATAGGGATAGTGGCACGTGAAAGACAACAATGTCCTCACACATCCGGTTCAAAGAGTTTTGCTAGAAGACAGGATGAATATGTGAGTTAATTTACTTCATTCATCCAATCTTTCATTTGAGATGTAGTGTATTGAGTCTCAATTTGAACTCTTTTCATACATGGTAGGAGATGACACATGGGAATGAGCCCGGACGCGTAGAGTTTTTTGCTGAAACTCATAAACGCAAGGATTAGACTTTTATTGATGATGCATCACGACAATTTATGGTAAGTTCACTGTACATTTGTTGGTTGATCAAAGAAGAAAATTGTATTTATTTGTCATGGTTGCCATTAAAGCAAAAGTAGTTTTCTTCTTTATTTGAACTCTCTTCTCTTCTCTGTGTTTTAAATACATATAGTAAAAGTTTAAATCTTGATGTTACAATATTGATTCGGCTGCTGCTTTTTTTTTTTCTATAGTTTTAATTAATTAAATAAGTCTCATTTCTTTCAATGGGTTTCCATAGACATGAACAGATTGAAGACCCCTTTTCTCTTTTTCTTGGATTGTTTGTGATCTAAATAGATTAGACTAGAAGAAATAATTTCCGCTCAAATAGTTAAATGATTTGTTTCTTTTTTTTAAGGGAAAAATAGTTCTTTTTCTTTTATATGCTGTTGATTTGAGACTTTGTTTTTTTTTTTTTTTTGGATTTGAGAAAGTTTGTTGATTGTCTTAAAGCAGTTAGTAGTATATACCAATAAATAAAGTTTGTTTTTTTTTTATAAAAAAAAAAAATTAGTAGGAAATTCAGAGTTGATCATTTGATCTTCTCTTTATTGAAAATGTGTGAAACTTTCCATTAACAAATTAGAACATAGATTTGTACCAACTATGGTCTACCTACTTACTAATGAGACTAGATCATGTAAAGTGTAGTTCTCTTTTTATTTTGGTTTTGAGGATTTAATACACTGTTGATTATGACAATCATATTCATAGCGTCCTATCATTCATGATCTTGTAAACTTGACAGCAAGTTAATTCTCAACTATCTTCCTCCATTATATTTATTAAAAAAAATGCTCTTTGTATATTATTTTAGGTTCACTTTGATTTTGATGCATGCTTGTGGGAAATTTTCAAGTTAGACAAAAAAAACAGTACACACAAGCAGCAACAGCTTCTACAAATTCTGTTATGCACATCTCTGATTATGCACTCCAATACAAAAGAAATTGAGTGAAAAACAGCTTGATGGGATCACAAGTTTCTCCCTCCATATATGATAAAGATATGCATTCCAAACAGTCTTCAACAGTAAAACCAAGAAAATTTTCCCCTTAAGCTTATTGATGGCCCATTGCAACTCTTCTTGCCAAGTGCCCACTGTGTATTTTGCAGCATTAGCCTTAGCTAGGATGTGGTGCCAAACTTGCTTAGTAAAACACTAAGAAAATATTATCCTTCTGTTCTACATCCTGGTTACAGAAAGAAAGAACAAACAGAATTAAGTTGCAAACCCCAATTTTGCCGCCTGTCCTTAGTAGATAGTCTGTTCAGTATAGCTAACCAAGCTATAATGCCGCGTTTTGGAATGTGAAAAGTAAACAAATGAGCCTATGCCAAGGACTTTTGGTTTTCTCAATCTGTGTTTAATTTAATTGATATTATCAATATTAGAAAAGTTAAACAAATGTGTATAAGCTAATATGAACACAAAACCAAAGGATGAATAAACCCACTTTTAGCAGTCATGATAGTTGGTATTTTAAGCTATTTTGGTCCCAGATTTTCCTAGCAGCAATGGCTACTCATTTAAGTAGTCAACTAGCACTACTAGATCTTTAACAAGGTGGAAATTCTTGCATTTTGTGTGTACATGTTCCCACAGCTCAAACCAGCACTTAATGGAAGTTTTTAGATCTTGAATGTTAAGTGGGACACTTTGTTTTGGTAAGTTTAAGAGGGGAACATCTTACTGTTAGTTACTTTCTTAAACACCTTTATTGATGCAAATTCCATCTCTATTTGAATATACTTGTATGGACAAACCATTTTCTTTGTGAATCATAAGAATGACATTTGACTTGAAGTTTGCCTTCGTTCCTGAGAATTATTTTAGATTGTACTTATCTGATGCTATTTAATTTTATAAGTTGTTTATCAGTTTATGTTTTCTGCCCTTTTACTAACATATTTTATTTAATGAATTTTAGCTTATACACATTTGTGTTCATAGTAGAACTCCAGAGAAAACCAACCAGGGATCAGTTCACAATTTACTGATCCAACTGATATATGAGGTTCGGAACATAAGTAGTTAATTCCATAAACCAGAATATTTGGTAGGGATTTAAATTTCCAGTTTCGTTGGTTGAGCCTATCCAGTTTCTAGATTTCTTGAAAACATCTCCAGGTAGAGTGAAAATTGTCTAGCTCCTAACCTGCATTTAACATCATTTACATTGAATAATCTTGATCATTTAATCTTCAGGACACACTTGGCACTAACAGCATGCTTATGAAATCCATGCCCCTAATTAACTATTTACTATTTAGAAAAATTCCGGGCCATTTAGATTTCGTCGCAACTGGAACTCACATGGGCACATAATTAAAAACTTCAGTTTTATTTCATATTCCAGACATCCAGTAGCTTCTCAGTACAAAGAAGACTTGGCTGTACTTCTGTTTGTCAAAAGTGCAAAGGGACAAAGACACATCCATCATGGAGAGTGCTAGAAACTTAGGTTGTTCGGTGTTCTTTTGGATACTTTTTTTTCACTTGAACTTATCTGTTGTAGCTGTCTTCTGTTATTTGATTTTCACAAGTATGGCTGAAAATTAGTCTGTATTATTGTTTGGATTGTATATTTGTTTTTCTTTTGCAGGAGGTTTTATGGAAAAATAGGAGAAATTTTGCCAGTTTTTTTTATAAAATATGATAAGCAACTTTTGTTTTATGTAAATTTTCTTGCAATTAGCTACTCAATATTTGGAGTTTAATATTTATTGTTTCATAATTGTAGGTGATAGCTGAGGCTCGTGTTGCTGAACTTGTTGTAGCTTCAGGGCGCCCTACCCTCACATGTACACTCGAATAATTAAATATGTTCATAATGAGAGCACAATTTGCACATTTGCACACATCAAATTCATAATAATCACAAACAATTCACTCTCATCACACAAAAGATAATCATTGTCATTCACAACCAATAAAATTTTCACACATAAAACCATAATACACACTTCACATTCACAACCATTTTCCATATTTCAATCACAATCTATCCAAACAATCGCATCACATAGTACAAGACAATGATATACCTTTATATTTTTACTTACACATGTTTCATTTAATATATATGCCAAATCACGTAACACATCAAGTTTGAAACATATTTATATCATTAGCTTCTCATATTCAAATTTTTATTTAAGTCTTTAGGTTCTTAATTTCATTCTCACTTGCTAGAAGTCATGCGAACTCACTTTACTACACGATCCACCAACTAATCTCTAACTACTTCACTCAGCCTTCAAAGTTGTTTATCAGTTGAACCTAGAAGTGAAATAACACTTAACCCCATTATTATCAATCCCCAAGGTTATTTGTATACCTTAAATATCATGCGTGCACTTCGCACGCAACCAAAAATCGAAAAATCAAAGTGTTATGCCCATTTTCCTTCATTTTTCAAATCATTGACTTTGGGTTTCAAAAACATCTTAATCTCATGAATACTAAGGACTTCAAATGTTGTTTAATCATGTTTCCAATGTATTTAAAGATTAAAATTACTTTGAAAAGGTATGGGACTCAAAAAGTTAAGCAATAAGAGAAATTTTTGTAGACAAGTGAAGCTGTCTAGGTGCTTCCTGTAGTCGACTACACACCTGATTCTTCAGAAAATTTGGTCCTAAGGGCTCTTGTAGTCGACTATGATGAGTTGTGGTTGACTACGACTTCATTTTCTAGCAAAAACCGTACGAAAATAAACTTTTTCTTCAAAAATCTCTTGATTTTCCATGGGGCTTCTCAACTCTTCAAAGGCACAAGGTTCTTAAGGGTTTAAATAAAAAAAAAATTACATCACCCATAATAAAAATTGAACCTTAAACTCCCAAATCATGAAATTTGACACAAAACCCATTTTGCTTTGAAATAACCTAGTTGTTTTTCAATTTTTTCTTGAGTAGACTTCGAATCCACATATCAAAACTTAAATCCTAAGTTTATACACATACTTGATGATTAAAACTAGAGAAAGGTAGATTTTTACCTTGATTTTGAGCCTTTTCCTGATCTCTTTCTCATTATCTTTCTCTTTCTCTTCTTCTTTTCTTATCTTCTTCTCTCTTTCTCTCGGTCTCTATAGAGACTTCCAACGCAAAAATTTATGATTCCTCAACCCTTATATTGCCCCATTTTAGTATTCTTACACATTTACCCTTCCATTTCTCATTTTATTTGATTCTTAGTTTATTATTTTTTTCACGTCTCACACATTCTAATATGAATTTATTATAGTTTATTTTCAAATAAACGTACTAATTCTTATAAAAGTACACTCCTGTGAATTTAAAATAATTGAACTAAAAATCGATCTCTACATTTAGGTAATTTAGCATTTGTTAAAAAAAAAGAAAGAGATAGAAAAAAGAAAGAGAGAGAAACAACACTGAAATCATTAATAACACAATGAGATATATTTAATGAAATGTAGTGTGGAGCTAAAATGATATTCCACTTAAGATAAGCACAAGTATCTGTAAAATTTTCAAAATAAGTTTTTTTAATATTTTTTTTATGATAAGAAATGTTTATTGAAACCAAAAGAAACGATTACATATCCATCAAAAGGGAGGATTCTAAGAGCTGGGGAATCTTTCCCAACCAATTTTGGTAATCATCTAAACTTAAGTCGTGCCTAGCCATGTTACGGGAAACCCAATTGCCTTCTTTATTAATGAATATAATAGAGTTAGAAACAAAAGCATTAAGAGCTACCCTAATGTTAGCAATATAAACACCAATTGTTGAGAGGTTTTCTTTAGCATTACTACACATCTATACCAACGGTAAGCAAATACTCTCAATAAGCAGATGTTCAATTCCCAACTCAATAGCTAAATGAATTGTTACAAGTAATGCTTTGACCTCAACAAGAAGAGTTTTTGTCATGAATTCTCAGCTAATGGAGCCAGCAGCGATAAAGAAGCCATCGTGGTCTCAGACGGAAACACCATGTTAATGATTTTTAAAATAAACTTGGTTTTAAGTTTAGAATATTTTAGAAAATCAAAGAAAAGGAGAACATACAGTTGACTGAATGAAAGGAAGAAAATTATTTGAACTTTCTATAACTTTTTAAATTGACTGAAAATGTGGTCCAGTTGATTGGATGTTCAAAAATTTCGAATTTTCAGAACGTTTAATGACAGTTGAATGTGAAAAGAAGTGTCATTTGAGAAGGAACACTTTGTATTAAGTTTAATTCAGTTTTAAACAGAAACAAGGTGTCTCTAATGGAAAGACACATTCATTTCAACACTATATAAGTGTTTTTAATT
Organism: Bretschneidera sinensis; assembly: GCA_023935145.1. Classification (NCBI taxonomy): domain Eukaryota; kingdom Viridiplantae; phylum Streptophyta; class Magnoliopsida; order Brassicales; family Akaniaceae; genus Bretschneidera; species Bretschneidera sinensis. The sequence continues at coordinate 130,399,199 of CM043698.1, forward strand.
GCCATAATTAATAAGAACACAAATTACAATAAGATTTTCTGGATTTTCTCTCCTCTTCTTCTTCTCCTTTCAAAACATTGATTTACTTATGTCCAGAAATCTTGAAAATTTTCAAACATAAGTGTTATATATCCATAAACTCTTAGAAGCTGTTGTGGGTATTTTTTCACAAGTGCAAAGTGCAAAATAACATCAGAGCTTCATCGTATCTTAGATTAAATTCGCAGGTAACCTTTTGCACTATGAAGGGCGAATTAAACCTGAAGGAAAGTGACATGGTCACTCCTTGAAGCCTTTTTCTCTCTCTCACTTATTTTGATAAACAACCCTCATTTTCAGTAATTTTTTCCCCACCTAAAATCAACAATGTTAAGGTTTAATGTCTTGTTTATCAAAATAAATTCCTTGAGTTCGTTGAGAGATATGGCACTGGACTTTTACAAGTTGGAGCGATTTGACGGAGGAAATTTTTATCGCTGGCAGAAGAAGATGTTTTTTCTCTTGACAGCGCTTCAAGTATATTATGTCATCAAGTCTCCAAAGACCGAACCTATAGAAGATGAACCAATTTCTCAAACAATTGATAGACATAAATGGGATCAAGATGATGACATTTGCAAAGGTCATATCCTGAATGCCATGTCCAACAACCTTTTTGATGCCTACCATAATGTCAAGATGAAAAAAGAGTTGTGGGACATACTACAAGCAAGGCACATGAAGGAGGACGCAAAAAGTAAGCATTATATTATTACAAGTTTAATAATTTTAAAATGATTGATACTCATAGCATTATGGATCAATATAGTTGGATTTAAACTATATTAGATCAATTTACTTAACATAATCTAAAAATGGATGAGACCATAATGGTCACAACCATTATAGACAAATTGCCTCATTTGTAGAAGAATTTCAAGAATCGTCAGAAGCACCAAAAGGAAGAATTGACTCTTAGGAGTTAGGCAACCATCTCTTTATTAAGGAAGACTTGGAAAAATAAGACAAAGAAGAAGCCCCCTAAAAAATTAATACAGTAGAAGAAGGAGAGACTTCAAAGAAGCACTCTCAGGAATCTCACAAGAGAAAGAACCAACTAGCAAAGTTTTCTAAGAATAAGAAAACTAAGGGTTCCTACTTCAATTGTGGGAAACCGAGGCATTTCAAGAGAGATTGTCGTTATTTGAAGAAAAATGGAAAAACACCACAAGAATTCGTGGCTATGATTTCTGAAGCAAATATCCTTGAGGGCAATGAAGCTCGATGGATTGATTCTTGTGCAACAAGACATGTGTGCAAGGAAAATAAGTTCTTTAAGAACTATGAAGCAATGGCTAATGGTACTTTCCTGCCCATGGGAAATTTACCCACTGTACCAGTGATAGGAAAGGAAAAAGTGCAACTAGAGTTCATTTCTGGAAAGACCCTCACCCTCACTGATGTGTACCATGTACTTGAAATTAAGAAGAATTTAGTTTTTGGTTGCCTCTTAAACAAAAATGGGTTGAAGCTAGTATTTGAGCCTGATAAGTTTATAGTCTCTAAGGGAGGTACTTTTGTTGGGAAGATATATATGTATGAGGGGATGTTCAAAATCACTATTAATAATACGAGTATGATTTATGTTTATATTGTTGATTGTTCTTCTTTACTTTGGCATAATTGTTTAGGATATGTAAATTCTAGACGATTAAATGATATGATAAAGTTAGATTTATTTCCAAAATTTGATATAACCATGAAAAATTGCAGAACATGTATGCTTACTAAAATCACTAGAAAACTGTTTTCAAGTGTTCAAAGAAATTCAAAAATTCTAGATTTAATTCATAGTGATTTATGTGATATGCATACTACACCTTCTTTAGGAGGAAAGAAATATTTTATAACTTTTATAAATAATTGTACAAGATATTGTTATGTTAATTTGTTACATTCTAAAGATGAAGTTATGCATAGTTTTTACCTTTTTTAAGAATGAAGTAGAACTTTAGTGTGAGAATAAGATTAAATGTCTTAGAACTAATAGAGGAGGTGAGTATTATGATCCTACTTATTTTGAGACTCATGGAATAATTCATGAGATTACTGACCCTTATACACCACAACAAAATGATGTAGCAGAGAGGAAAAATAGAACTATAAAAGAGATGGTTAATGCCATGCTTTCCAACTCTGGTATAGGACATGGGTTTTGGGGAGAAACAATTTTAACAACTTGTCACATTTTAAGTAGTATCCCTACAAAAAATAAAAAAAGTAATATATTATGAGTTATGGAAGAGTAGGAAGCCTAATCTAGGCTACCTTAAGGTGTAGGGTTGTAGAACTATAGTTAGAGTTCCTGAACCAAAAAGGAAGAACTTGGGTGAAAGACGAATGAAATGTATTTTCCTCGGATATGTATTTCATAGTAAAGCTTATAGATTCATGGTGGTGGAGCCAAATAATTATTATTCAATAAATTGCATCACCGAATCTATGGATGCTATTTTTGATGAAAATAGGTTCAAGACACTTCCTAAGACTATTTCAGATAGTAATGAACAAGAACAAAGTTCAAGGAAGGAAGTAGTTGAAAATGAAGTGGAACTTAGAAGGAGCAAAAGAGTTAAGACTCCTAAGATGTATGTACTCAATTTTTTCATGTTTTCGGTAGAAGAAACTAGGAACTCAATAAGTAATTCTATTTTAATTGTCTTAAATATTAACTCTGATAAAAAAACTTATGAAGAGGTTATAAAGACTCAAGATGTTGCATTTTGGAAGGAGGCCATAAATGATAAAATGGACTCCATAATGGGGAACAAAATCTGAAAATTGGTTGACCTTCCACCGGGTTCCAAACCCATTGGATGCAAGTGGATTTTCAAAACAAAATTAAGAGTGGATGGTACAGTTGATAAATTCAAGGCAAGGTTAATGGTTAAGGGATTTACACAAAAAGAAGCTATTGATTATTTTGACACATATGCACCAGTTGCAAGAATAACCACAATTAGAATGCTTATTGTATTAGATTCAAAATGAAAGCTTGAAATTCATCAAATGGATGTTAAAACAACATTCTTGAATGGTGAATTAGAGGAAGAAGTGTATATGAGTCAACATGAAGATTTTGTAGTTAAAGGACAAGAGCATAAAGTATGCAAGTTAGTTAAGTCTTTATATGGACTTAAACAAGCACCTAAACAATGGCATGAGAAATTTGATCAAGTAATACTATCAAATGGTTTCAGAATTAATGAATATGATAAGTGTGTTTATAGTAGGTTCATTAATGGTAAAGGTGTTATCATATGTCTGTACGTAGATAATATGTTGATATTTGGTACTGACTTAGAACAAGTTCAAAATACTAAGAAATATTTGTCAGATAATTTTGACATGAAAGATATGGGTGTGACTGATGTTATTTTAGGTATCAAAATCATAAAAGATAATGACAGCCTAACTTTAACACAATCTTATTAAATTGAGAAAATTATAAAGAAATTTGGTCACTAGTAAGCACACCTATAAGTACACTAATTGATAATAGTGTCAAATTATCTAAGATTAATGGTAGAGCAATTGCACAATTATAGTATGCTAGAACAACTGGTTGCTTAATGTATACCATGACTTGTATAAGACTTGATATTTCTTTTGCTGTAGAGAGCTAAGTAGATTTACTATTTATCCTAGCAATGATCATTAGGAAGCTGTACATAGGGTCTTTAGATATTTGAAAAAGACCATGAATTTTGGCATACGTTATAAAGGGTATCCAACATTTTTAGAAGGATACACTGATGCTAGTTGGGTAACAAACCGAGAGCAAGATCACTCGTCCATAAGTGGTTGAATATTCACTTTTGGTGGGGTTGTCATATCTTAAGCTTCCAAGAAACAAACTTGTATCGCTGATTCTACCATAGCGTTTGAATTTGTGGCATTGATAGCGGGGGGTAAAAGGCTGAGTGGTTAAGGAATTTATTATTAGAAATTTCTATGTGGCCTAAACCCATGGCTCAAATTTCAATTCGATGTGATAGTGAGGCAACACTAGCAAGGGTCTATAGCAATGTCTACAATGGAAAGTCTAGACATATCGGATTGAGACATAGCTATGTAAGGTAATTAATTACTGATGGAGTAATTTACGATTGAATTCGTGAGATCCATAAGAAACTTGGCTAATCCTTTAACCAAGGGACTTCCAAGAGAGAAAGTGGTTAAAACATCTCAAGGGATAGGTCTCAAGCCCATATGATAGGATCACCAATGATAGAGCCTCGACTCGACTCAACTCTTACTAAATCTAAGTCTTAAGTTCAATGAGACAAAATACATCTTTAGTAGTGATTGCAAGCATCTAGATTTATATTTCCATCCCAAGAGTTATGATGCTTGGACTCATAATGATAGAATGTAGGTGAACTGTGAGTTCTTAATAATCTTATAAAAGATTTTATTTGGTATGTTAAATTACAGAACATACTTGATAAGCTTACTTAGTGAGTGTGAAGTGTGATCGCTTCTGTTGAGTTCAAAGGCTTGACTCTAGAGCACTCATGATATAAGATACATGACATAAGGCCTTTAAAAGTGTTAGTAATAATTTTTGGTAAATTCTAAAAGGAGAAGTCTCGTGTGTGAGACATGTTCTGTTAAAAAAATATGATTTGTGGTTCAAAGTATTGTACTACCACATATTCTGTTTAACTTTTATGTGTTTTCACTAAGTGAAGATTCAAGTCCTAAATACATTTTCATTTATGCATGAACTTCAATAGATGATAAAGATAAGTTTTTCACGGTTTTATCGAGTCAAATTATTTTGAAAATGGTGAGGGACTGTTGATGATTTTCAAAATAAACTTCGTTTTAAGTTAGAGATATTTTAGAAAACCAAAGAAAAGGAGAAAAGAAAAAGGAAAAACAAATTTTGGATTTTGAGAGGTGATACAGTCGACTACAAACTTCATAGAGTCGACTAAATTGTGTATATAGTCGACTGTATGAAGCATTCAGTCGACTGAATGGAAGGAAGAAAATTCATTGAATTCTCCTTAACCTTTTAATTCGACTGAAAATATGGTCAAATCGACTGGATGTTCGAAAATTTTGAATTTTCAGAACGTTTTATGACAGTTGAATGTGAAAAGAAGTGTCCTTTGTGAATGAACACTTGGTATTCAGTTTAATTAAGTTTTAAACTGAAACAATGTGTCTCTAACGAAAAGACACACTCATTTCAACACTATATAAGTATATCTAACTGTCATAATTAATAAGAACACATATTACAATAATATTTTCTGGATTTTCTCTCTTCTTCTTCTTCTTCTTCTCCTTTCAAAATACTGATTTACATATGTCTATAAATCTTACAAATTTTCAAACATTAGTGTTATACATCCATAAACTCTTAGAAGCTGCTGTGGGTTATTCTTTACAAGTGCAAAGTGCAAAATAACATCATAGCTTCATTGTATCTTAGAGGATATTCACCAGTAACCTCTTGCACTGTGAGGGGCGAATTAAACCTTAAGAAAAGTGACATAGTCACGCCTTGAAACCTTTCTCTCTCACACACTTATTTTGATAAACAACTCTCATTTTCAGTAATATATTCCCCACCTGAAATCAACATACCACCACATCCATTTTGTGAAAAAGGGTTCAGAATACCATCAACATTCTTTTAAAGATCTGATCGTTGGTGACTTCAATTTCTAACGTTTACATTGGTTTTTAGGAAGATAATGACCATTAACATCTCAAATCTTGCAACCCCTAGTTGACGTCTCTATCACATTAAACTTGGATTGGATTTTCCAATCAAAATGAGCCAAGTTTCTTCGATACCAGAGCGCTTAGCACACTGTATGAAGGAAAGCAAAACTATATGAGTCCAACCCTGCAAACCTGCTAACTAACCAATGCTTCCCATCACCTTCACTACCATAATCTAAGCCATTTTGAGCCCAAACATCTTCTGCTCCAACACTCAAAACTAGAGCATAGCAAATGTCCTCTACAACGTTATTGCAAATAGAACAATGAGTCTCAATCACATACCAGAGAAGAAGTTTAGTGGGTATGGCCTTATGACATGCACGTCAAGAAAATGTCTTTATTTTGTTACGAACATGAGATTTCTTAATACCTTGTCAAATTTTCTCCTACAAGTTTGAGTTGGACGAAGCTGTTAGTCTATGTGTGGAGCATGGTGGTTTTTTTGTCCAATTTGGTGTTTTCAGCACTGTTTGGTATCTGTTTTATTTTAACCCGAAAATATAAGGGTTTCATCTTATTCTTTTGTTTAAGTGAGTGAGCCATCTTTTTTTGGTGAATACTATGAGGGGTGTCTAGGGGTAAAACCTCCTTGTATTGTTCTTTAAGACATAGTGAAATCGCTGCAACTCTGTGGATGTAACCCGAGTTTGGGTGAACCACGTAAATCTGTGTGCTGTGTGTTTGTCTTTGATTTATTTCTATTTTCTTCTCTATTTTCACATCTCAAAATCCGTAGGGATAGGATAGTTTAACCCTAACAACTGGTATACGAGCTATCGGTTTTTGAGTGGGAGTGATGGCTGGAGAAGAAGGAAAGGTGACAGGAATCGAGAAATTCGATGGCATAGATTTTGGGTATTGGAGGATGCAAATCGAGGATTATCTCTATGAGAAGAAATTATATTTGCCTCTGTTAGGGGCAAAGCCAGATAGTATGAAAGAAGATGAATGGAATCTTCTTGATAGACAGGTACTGGGAGTTATTCGATTAACTCTATCAAGATCAGTTGCGCACAATGTTATGAAGGAGAAGACCACCAAGGATATGATGGCGGCTTTGTCCAGTATGTATGAAAAACTGTCAGCTAACAACAAAGTGCATCTGATGAAAAATTTGTTCAATTTGAAGATGACGGAAAGTACCCCTGTTGCCCAGCATCTGAATGAGTTCAATACAATTGTTAATCAATTGTCCTCTATTGAGATTGATTTTGATGATGAGATCCATGCTTTAATTGTTTTGGCTTCTTTGCCAAATAGTTAGGAAGCCATGAGAATGGCGGTGAGTAATTCTGCAGGGAAGAACAAACTCAAATATGAAGATATTTGGGATTTGATTTTAAGCGAGGAGGCTCGCAGGAGAGATGCGGGTGAAACCTTAGGTTCTGGTTTCGCTTTAAATCTTGAGACAAGAGGTAGAGCACATGATAGAAATTCAAATCGGAGTAAATCAAAATCTAGAAGATGAGGTAGGAGTAAATCCAGATCTGGACAACAACTAGAATGCTGGAATTGTGGTAAGACTGGCCACTTTAAGAAAAATTGTAAAGAATCGCAGAAGAAAAGGAATGAGAATGATGCTGCAAATGCTATGACAGAAGAACTACAGGATCCCCTATTACTTTCCGTTGACAGTCCCATTGACTCTTGGGTTTTGGACTTAGGAGCTTCTTTCCATACCACTGCACACCGCGAAATCATGAAGTACTATGTGACAGGTGATTTTGGGAAGGTATATTTGGCTGATGGAGAAGTCTTGGATATTGTGGGTATGGGAAATGTTCACATTAAATTACCGAATGGGTCTGTATGGTTGATACAGAAAGTGTGACATGTTCCAAAATTGATGAAGAACTTGATCTCTATAGGACAACTTGATGCTGAAGGTCACACAGTGACATTTGGGGCTGGTACTTAAAAAATTACAAAGAGAGCCATGGTAGTGGCTCGTGGAACAAAAACGGGTACTCTGTATATGACCTCAAGTGTGAGAGATACTATTGCAGTGGTTGATGCAAAAGTTGATAGAAACTTATGGCACCCCAGACTCGGTCACATGAGCAAAAAAGGGATGAAAGTGATGCCGTCTAAAGGGGAACTACTAGAGTTGACATCCCTTGACTTTGATTTGTGTGAGAGCTGCATTCTTGGGAAACAGAGAAAGGTCAGTTTCTTGAAAGGAGGCAGAACTCCAAAGTCTGAAAAATTGGAGCTGGTACATACAGATTTGTGGGGAGCTTCCCCAGTTGCATCTCTTGGAGGTTCGCGGTATTTTATCACATTTATTGATGACTCAAGCAGGAAGGTATGGGTTTATTTTCTGAAAAATAAATCTTAGGTATTTGAGACCTTTAACAAATGGAAGGCCATTGTTGAGGCTGAAACAAGTTTGAAAGTAAAATGTTTGAGGCCTGATAATGGTGGAGAGTATATAGATAGGGGGTTTAGAGAATTTTGTGCTGCTAATGGGACTAAGATGGAGAAGACTATTCCCGAGACACCACAACAGAATAGCGTGGCTGAGTACATGAACAGGACCCTCAATGAGCGTGCTAGAAGTATGAGGTTGCATGCTGGGTTGCCAAAAACTTTTTAGGCCGATGTAGTTAACACAACAGCTCATTTGATAAATCGAAGATCGTCAGTTCCTTTCGATTGCAGGATACCTGAAGAGGTATGGAGTGGAAAGGAGGTAAACCTTTCTTACATAAAAGTTTTTGGCTGTTTATCTTATATTCATATTGACTCTGAAGCTCGCAGTAAACTAGATGCTAAATCCAGAAAATATTTCTTTATTGGCTATGATGATGAAGCTTTTGGTTGTCAGTTTTGGGATAATCAAAATCGAAAAATCATCAGGAGTAGAAATGTGATTTTCAATGAATAGGTTATGTACAAAGACAGGTCAAGTGCAGAATCTGTTGTTACAGGGCCAGAACCAAAGAAGTCTGAGTTTGTTGACTTGGATGAATTTTCTGAGAGCACAGTGTAGAGTAGGAGTCAGGAAAATGATGAGAATACAGACCCACAAGTAGAGCAGTGTACGCCCATAAGTGCTGTCTGATGGTCTTTTAGGAACATTAGACCTCCACAGCAGTTCTCACCATCCTTGTTCTATATTTTGTTGACTGACAGTGGTGAGCCAGAATGTTATGATGAAGCTTTGCAGGTTAAAGATTCTAGCAAGTGAGAGTTGGCCATGAAGGATGATATGGACTCACTGATGACGAATCAGACATGGGAACTAACTGAATTGCCAGAAGGGAATAAAGCTTTACATAATAAATAGGTGTACAGAGTAAAAGAAGAGCATGATGGTAGCAAGCGCTACAAGGCCAGATTGTTTCTAAAAGGGTTCCAATAGAAAGAGAGTGTTGATTACACAGATATCTTCTCTCCAGTTGTGAAGCTAACAACAATCAGGCTGGTACCGGGAATTGTGGCTGCAGAGAACCTACATCTTGAGTAGTTAGATGTGAAGACAGCATTTCTTCATGGTGATTTGGAGGAGGATATTTATATGTATCAGCCACAAGGATTTGCAGTGCAGAGAAAGGAAAATCGGGTTTGCAAACTGAGAAAGAGTTTGTATGAGTTGAAGCAAGCTCCAAGACAATGGTACAAGAAGTTTGACAGCTTTATATGTAGCACCGGGTTCACAAGGTGCCAGGCAGACCATTGTTGCTATGTTAAGAGTTTTGATAACTCTTGTATCCTATTACTGTTGTATGTGTATGATATGCTCATTGCAGGGTCTAACATTGAGGAGATTAATAATCTCAAGAGGCAGTTGTCAAAACAGTTTGCAATGAAGGATTTAGGTGCTACAAAACAAATCCTTGGTATGAGAATCATCAGAGACAGAATCAGTAAGAATTTGAAACTTTCACAGACAGAGTATGTGAAGAAGGTTCTCAGTCGATTTAGCATGGATAGTGCTAAACCAGTGAGCACACCTTTGGCTAGTCATTTTAGACTATCTAAGGATCAGTCACTAAAGATAGAGCAGGAGCAGGACTACATGAGTAGGGTTCCGTATGCCTCAACTATTGGAAGTCTTATGTACGCCATGGTCTGCACAAGATGGATATTGCACATGTAGTGGGAGTAGTGAGTAGGTACATGAGTAATCCGGGAAAACAACATTGGGAGGCAGTCAAATGGATCCTGAGGTATTTGAAAGGTACTTCAGATACATTTCTGTGCTTCATAAGGGCAGGTTTAAAACTGCAGAGTTTTGTGGATGCGGATTTAGCTGGTGATGTTGATAGTAGGAAGAGTACTATAGGGATTGTGTATACTCTGGGTGGTACAACTGTAAGTTGGGCTTCTAAGTTGCAGAAAATCGTTGCTCTCTCTACTACAGAAGCTGAGTATGTAGCCATAACTGAAGCTGGGAAGGAGATTGTTTGGTTATAGGGTCTCTTGGATGAGCTGGGTAAGAAGAATGAGAGGGGTACTCTACACGGTGATAGTCAGAGTGCTATTTTTCTTGCTAAGAATCCGGCGTTTCATTCCAGGACGAAGCATATACAGTTGAGATATCACTTTATTCGCTCTCTTCTTGACAGTGAACAGTTAGTACTGGAGAAGATTCGTGGAACTGAGAATCCAGCAGATATGTTGACTAAGGGTGTCACTATTGAGAAATTGAAGCTGTGCTCAGCTTCAGTTGGTCTTCAAGCTTGAGGACAGGTAAATGAATTGCGGCGATGGTTGCTTTGTTTAAAGGCATATGGTGCTTGGTGTTGGTGATTGGACCAGTCTCCAAGTGGAAGATTGTTAGGCTATGTGTGGAGCCTGGTGGTTTTTTTGTCTAATCTGGTGTTTTCAGCACTGTTTGGTATCTGTTTTATTTTAACCCGGAAATATAAGGGTTTCATCTTATTCTTTTGTGTAAGTGAGTGAGCCGTCTTTTTGTTGGTGAATACTGTGAGGGGTGAGACCTCCTTGTATTGTTCTTCAAGACATAGTGAAATTGCTGTAACTCCGTGGATGTAACCCGAGTTTGGGTGAACCACGTAAATCTGTGTGCTGTGTGTTTGTCTTTGATTTATTTTTATTTTCTTCTCTATATTCACATCTCAAGATTCGTAGGGATAGGATAGTTTAACCCTAACAGAAGCCCCATCAACCTTTAAATTCTCCTTTATTCTCAATCTACTGTCTTGCTCAACGTAATACCCACTGTAAACAGAATATTCACCAATCTTTGTATAATTCCAGACCATTTTATCCTCAACTCGAGAACGACTAGGAGGGATGCTACAAATAACTTCAGCTTCCAGTGGTATAAAAACCCACTGAATGAGATCCACATTCCACGAACAAGTGTTAGGATTAATGAGTGAACTAACATTTACAGTAGCTAGAAGTTCATTCGTAGGAGAAACAACTTAAAAATCCCAAGGAGTCCTATCCACTTATCACCCCAGATACAGATCGATTCTCTAAATCTTACCTTCCACCGTAACCTTTGCTGCAATGTTAGAATAGCCCCTATATGCTTCGTCAAGTGAAAGGTCTGGAACTTAAAGTTGCCTTCAAAAATGAGGTCTCCGAAAAATATTTGTTTTTCAAAACTCGGTGACACAACGAATTCGGTTCTAACAGAATGCTCCACCTTGCTTCGCTAATAAAGCCTGATTGAAAGAATAAAGATCTCAAAATCCCAAACCATCGTCTTTTTTTGACACACAAAGAAGTTGCCAACGCATTCAATTAATTTTTCTGTCGTTGCCACTTCCCAACGAAAAGGAATTTATCATTGGTTCTAACTCTTCAGAAAAACCATTAGAAATTCAAAATATACTAATGTTACGTTTGGTTGTATGGAATTGAGACTTAGAATTAGAATTAAGGTGAAATCATACTTTTTTTCAACATAAAAATGGTTGAGAAAAACTATGATCTCACCTCAATTCCAATTCCAAACCTTAATTTCGTACTACTAAACGCAACATCACAGAATATGTCGGAATTGCCTAGGCAACTACCGTTATGTGAACTTCTTTATCAGCCTTCAAAAGAAACAACCTTTTCCATCCTTGTAAACATTTCCACACTCAGTCTTTGATAGCCTGGAAAGCCTTACTTTTTTCCTCCCAATCATGATTCGCAAACCTAGGTACTTCTCGTGGCAAACTACTATTTGAACTCTTAAATAGTGTTGTATCTCCCTTCTTTTCTCTCTATTAGTATTCAGACTAAAGAGAGTAGTTGATTTGTCATAATAAATCATTTGAACGGAAGCTTGCTCATACTCTAGCTTACAGGACGACTTTTAGCATCAAACTTTCTTGGCTGTTAGCATTGGCAAAAAAGATACTGTAATATGCAAAAATTAAGTGATAAATCTGAGGACTAAATCGATTTACAGAGATACAACTAATAGTTCTTCAAGATTCAGCTTCCCTTAACAAACTAGATAAGCCTTCAGCACAAAATAGAAAAAGATAGGAGATAATGGATCTTATTGTCGAAGACAACACAAGGGCTTGATATAACCCTGTTGGTCACCATTAAGCAAGACAGAATAAGTGACTGAAGTTACATATTTCATAATAAGATTAACCCAATTAGGAGCAAAACACATTTTTAACTTAATGGTCTCAAGGTAACTCCACTCTACTCTATCATACATCTTGCTCATAATGAGCTTGAGTGTACAAAAACCATTTCCTCTTCCTCACTTTTTTTCTCTCCAAAGAGTGAATAATTTCATAGTCAACCAGAATATTGTCAGTGATTTGACACTCTATAACAAAAGCGCCTTGAACTTCAGAAATGACAAAAGTAAGAACTAGTTTGAATATGTTAACTAGGACTTCAGACACCAATTTGTAAAGCACATTATAATGAGTTATGGGTATAATGAGAACTATATGGGTAAAATTAATTTTTTCAAGGAAAAGATCATGATTAAAAAAAGACAAACAAGCAGAAGAGATATCTGAACCAATAATGTGCAAAAAGTTTTGGAAAAATTGCAGCCATATCATCACCTCCAAAAGATTTAGTTGGGTGCATTTGCCGAAGGGTTGTCTCCACTTCTTCCTTTGTGGATTCTTGTAAAAGAGATTCATTCATATTGTCTGTAACTCATTTGTTTATATTGTTGGAATTTTGGGTTCAGATATGTACATGTAGACATGTTATCTAATAAAGGACCCAATTAAGTGATATAATTTTTATAGGTCTCCAAAGTATCAAGGTTCTTTACTATAGGCCACCTTATTTGTAGAAGCCCGATGTGGTATGAGTCTTTGTTAATGGGCCAAAGACCCAATGCACATGTGTGAGGTAACTATTAGGGTTATGGTCCCTAAGGCACAGGGATATAAATAGACATCAGGGGAGGGTGTTTAGTATGTGTTAATTTTATTGAAACAGACAGTTCTTCTTCCTCCCCACTAACATCCAGTTTATTGGTTCCCATACCAAAGGTGGTTCTCCCTGTAGTCTTAGAAGATCAACCCAAGGAAGCTTGCTTGCAATGGATTCCGGTTCGTTTTTCTAACTCATCTTCTCAATATATATATACATGTATATACATATATATATATATGTATATACATATATATATATGTATATACATATATATATATATGAATTCTTGATAAGTTTAACATGAGATCTTAGCTATATTATTGATGATTATGTGTATTAGTATCAAGATTAAAATCTAACAAGTGGTATCAGACCCTTCCATGTTAAATTGTTGAGATTCATATGAAAATTGAGTTTTTTGAATTTTTTCCCATAAAATATGTTTAGGATAGAAATTTTTTTTTAAAAAAAATTGTTATAAATCCATGTTTGTTGATGAGACTGTATAATTACTCGGTGAATTGCATCTCCAAATATGATTTTTTTTTTTGGATATGACAATATTAAAATATAACAGATGATTGATTATTCTTTCAAGTTGTAGTGTTGCCGTGTAGGGGTGGTCCAATATCTTTTTCCTTTTTATTCTTTGAAGTCACTTTAACTAAAAGAGGTCTAAGTCTCCATGGAGGGCGTACTAAATTCTACGCGGTACTACAAAATTAAGAAAGGATGACGCATCTTTCACTACTAGATTATTTTTCTAATGGTACTTTTTAAACTTAATTTCAATGGTTGTGCTTGCTCTAGGCAGCCACCAAAAATTGCCACTGAAGATAAGATAAGATCAACTCAATTTTAATGGTCTTTTGAAATGGCAGTAAAGACAAGGCATGCACATATTCCTTTGAATTTTGTGGAAATTATATTTTTTATTGTCATGACAGCTTGCCAATTGCAAGCATATTAATTTGGTATTCTTTGTAGAGGATTTAAAATTCTTCAAGTACTGATTGATTCCTTATAATTTTTTTGAGGACCTCTACAATCAATGCCAAAAATCTAGTGAACTAGCGCTGCAGCATCAGCGATCTGTCCCTCGGGCAAATTGCAGGTGCCACGGCATCAAGGGCTGGCACCGTGGCGTTGGTCAAGGTAAAAGGGCAAATTTTTTTTTTAAGGATTTTGTTCCGAATTTTATGTTTAATGTTTTTGAGATGAATGAATTGAAGTATTATGTTTCCAAAGCAATCTCTAATATGTAAATTTATTTATTTTAAGACATGTAAACATGCTATTAATATGTGAAAATAATCGGCCCAAAGGAAGATTATTTTTGCATTGTTAATAGATTAAAATAGTTGTGAATATGTGACAAATAAAAGTTGCCATGTGAATAATGTGTCGGTCCAAAGAAAGGCACATTATTTGGCAGGTTGGGTTGTCAATATTCATGAACTATATTTGAGATACCACTTACAAGTTGATATTTCTGTCCAAAGACTAAGTATTAATGTTGTGCTAGGTATCTTGTTATGGGCCCACATGCATATGTATATGTATACAGTTTTGTTTTGATTCATATATACATGAGTTGTTACTAATTGTGAGCTTTTGTTCTTGTTTATAGCAACATCGATTTCTGTTAACATCAACAACATTCTCGTGCTTAACGACATGAATTTCAAGAAGTGGCAAGATCATGTTATGATCGTGCTGGGGTGCATGGAATTAGACTATGCATTGAGGGTCGATCGCCCCGCACCTTTGACCAGCGATAGTACTGCTGAGCAAAAGGTTGTATATGAAAAGTGGGAGCGAACAAACCGCATGAGCCTAATGATTATGAAGCACTCGATTCCGGATACCATCAGGGGTTCTATTCCTGATGAAAATGATGATAAGAAATTCCTATCCCAAATAGCAGACCGATTCATCGCAAACGAAAAGGTCAAGACAAGCACCATCTTGACTCAGCTTATCTTAATGTGGTACAAGGGGAAGGGGAATATAAGAGAGTACATCATGGAGATGTCAAACCTTGTGACAAGACTAAAGGCATTCAAGTTGGAATTGCTAGAAGACATTCTGGTGCACTTAGTCTTGATCTCTCTTCTTACATAATTCAGTCCTTTCAAAATCAGTTACAATACTCAAAAAGAGAAATGGACTTTTAATGAGCTAATTGCTCAATGTGTACAAGAGGAAGAGAGATTTAATCATGAAAAGGTTGAAAGTGCTCATTTAGCA
The DNA here is from genome assembly GCA_023935145.1 of Bretschneidera sinensis. Taxonomy (NCBI): domain Eukaryota; kingdom Viridiplantae; phylum Streptophyta; class Magnoliopsida; order Brassicales; family Akaniaceae; genus Bretschneidera; species Bretschneidera sinensis. The sequence continues at coordinate 130,414,562 of CM043698.1, forward strand.
TCAACTTATCAGGACCCCAGTTCCAACAAGAAAAGAAAGAGGAACATTAAAGGAAAGGAAACTGCAGAGTCTGGAAATTCACACCACAAGGGACAACAGAAACAAGATAAAGGTATAACTTATTTCTTTTGCCACAAAGCTGGTCATGTGAAGAAAGACTGCACAAAATATGCCAAGTATGTGACCTGGCATGAGAAGAAGGGTAAACTTCTAAACTTTTTTTGTTCAGAAGTTAATTTGGACTTAGTACCTAAGAACACTTGGTGGATAGATACAGGTGCAACTACTCACATAAGTGTTTCTATGTAGGGGTGCATAAGGAGCCGAATTCCAACTGATGCTGAAAGATTCATCTATATAGGAAATGGTGAAAGAGCTCCTGTGGAGGCAGTTTGTTTATTTAGATTACAATTAGAATATGGTTGTAATTTGGATTTGGATGAGACTTTTTATGTACTGTCTTTTAGACGGAATTTGGTTTCTATTTCATGTTTGGACAAATCAGGTTTTTCTTGTTCATTTGGAAATAGAAAGTTTAGTCTATTTCAGAATTCAAATTTGTTTGGTATCAGTTTTTTAATTAATAATTTTTATAAACTGGCTATGATTGCCTCCAAAGAAAACGAATCCATGCATACCAATAATGTTGGTATTAAGCGCAGATTAACAAATGAGAATTCATTAATGTTATGGAACAAGCGTTTAGGACATATTTCTAAACAAAGGATTCAAAGACTTATGTCAGAAGGAATTCTTGATCCCTTAGATTTGTCAGGTTTTGAAGTCTGCATTGAGTACATTAAGGGAAAACAAACAAATGTTAAAAATAAAGGTGCTAATAGGAGTAATAGTGTCTTAGAATTGATACATACAGATATTTGTGGTCCATTCCCTACAGCTTCTTGGAATGGACAACAATATTTTATCACTTTCATAGATGACTAGTCCAGGTATGAATATCTTTATTTAATTCATGAGAAGTCTCAATCTATAGATGTGTTCAAGAATTTCAAAGCTAAAGTTGAAAATCAATAGGCAAGAAAATTAAGGCTGTCAAATCTGACCGTGGAGGTGAATACTGCGGTAGATATGATATGATGGATCAAGTGAACAACGTCCCGGACCCTTCACCAAATTTTTGATGGAATATGGGATCGTTCCTCAATACACCATGCCAGGGACTCCTAGTCAAAATGGTGTAGTTGAGAGATGAAACCGAACCTTAAAGGATATGGTAAGAAGTATGATTAGTCATTCTTCTTTGCTAGAATCGCTTTGGGGTGAAGCCATCAAGACTGCAGTTTACATCCAGAATAGAGTTCCAAGTAAAGTAGTAGCTAAAACCCCATATGAGTTATGGACAGGCAAAAAGCCTAGCATTAGGCATTTGTATGTTTGGGGCTGTCTAGCTGAGGCTCGGCCTTATAAGCCAAATGAGAAGAAGCTAGACCCAAGGACCGTTAGCTGCTATTTTGTTAGATATTCTGAAAGATTAAGGGGTTTCAAATTTTATAATTCCTCTAATAGATCCTTTTCTGAAACGGGCAATGCCAAGTTCATTGAGAATGTTGAGTTAAGTAGGAGAGACCAACTCAGGCAAGTCAATTTTAAGGAGGAATATGTTTACATTCCTGCTGTTGCAACTGAAAACGTTCAGGTATCCATACCTGATGTTATTCAAAATGCAAATCCGGAGATCAAACACATTGATGATGAACCTGAATTGCTACTCGCTCAAAATCAGGAATCGCCTGAGGTTCATCAAGAGGTACCTCAACAACCTTAAGTGGAAGTGCCATTAAGAAGATCCACTAGAGAAAGGAGAAACGCGATTTCAACTGATTACGTCGTGTATCTCTAGGAACATGAATTTGATTTGGGTCTGAAAGATAATCCGACTTCTTATAGTCAAGTCACACAATATCCTAATTCTGAAAAGTGGATTGAAGCCATGAAGGATGAGATGAAATCAATGGATGACAACGGTGTTTGGGACTTAGTAGAGTTGCCCAAAGGTGCGAAACCGATTGGTTGCAAATGGATATTTAAAACCAAACAGGATTCGAAAGGCCATATTGAAAGGTATAAGGCCCACCTAGTCACCAAAGGTTTCGCTCAAAAGGAAGGCATTGATTATAAAGAGACTTTATCGCCGGTTTCGACAAAAGATCTTTAGAATCATTATGGCAATTTTAGCTCACTATGATTTGGAGCTACATCAAATGGACGTTAAAACAACGTTTCTCAATGGAAACATTGAAGAAACAATATACATAGTGTAACCGAAGAACTTTGAGTCCAAAGATTCAAAGCATCTTGTATGCAAGCTTAAGAAGTCCATTTATGGCTTAAAAGAGGCATCCTGGCAATGGTATCAGAAATTTGATCAGGTGATTACATCATTTGGATTTAAGGAAAACATCGTTGATCAGTGCATATATCTCAAGTTCAGTGGGAGAAAATTTATTATCCTGGTGTTATATGTAGACGACATTCTACTGGCAAGAAGTGATATAGGCCTATTGCATGAAACCAAGAGATTTCTATCAAGTAAATTTGAAATGAAAGATCTTAGTGATGTGTCCTTTGTTTTAGGTATACAGATCCATAGAGATCGTTCCAGAGGTATACTTGGACTGTCATAGAAGGCCTATATTGATAAAGTGCTAAGTGGATTTGGCATGAGTGGTTGTGCACCAGGAAACACACCCGTGGCAAAAGGTGATAAGTTCAGTTTGCTCCAATGTCCGAAAAATGAACTTGAGAAGAAGGAAATGGAGAAATGTCCTTATGATTCGGCTGTTGGAAGTCTTATATATGCACAAGTATGCACACGACTAGACATTGCGTACATTGTTGGAATGCTAGGATTATATGAGTTATGAGAAAGTAGCTAAACGAGTTATGAGATATCTATAGAGAACGAAGGATTATATGCTCATATATCGGAGATCGGATCTTTTGGAGATCGTTGGGTATTCAGACTCTGATTTTGCTGGGTGTCTCAATAGTCAGAGATCCACTTCTGGCTATATCTTTGTGTTAGTTGGAGGAGCTATATCATGGAAGAGTGTGAAACAGTCACTCGTAGCTACTTCCACCATGGAGGCAGAGTTCATAGCTTGCCGTGAGGCATCAAATCAGGTAATATGGCTGTGAAATTTTATCATTGGACTGCGCACAGTTAATGGCATTGATAGACCATTAACGATTTATTGTGATAATAAGGCTGCTGAGTTATATTCCAAGAACAACCGAAGCTCGTCGAGGTCAAAGCATATTGACATCAAGTTTCTGGTTGTCAAAGAGAGAGTTCAGAATTCTTAAGTGTCAATTGAGCATATCAATACAAACTCTATGATTGCGGATCTGCTTACTAAGGGTTTGCCACCCATAGTGTTTCATGAGCATGTTTCTCACATGGGTGTTGTTCTTTTGGACCATATGCCCGTATAGTGGGAGTTTGTATTTGGCCTTTTACTTTTGCTTAATTGACATGGTTATGTTGATTACTCTATGATGACTTTCATTGCAGCTTTGCATTTAATATTTGAAAGTATTTCATATGATTCTTTTGAGTCATATGGAGGACTAGTTGAAAATTGACATGTTTAAGATCACGTTTCATGTAATTTTCATGCTAAACATTCATACTAGATCTATGTCGTTAATTGTGTTAGTGTTATGACCATTGATGGGTCTTGTTACGATAAATGTGATAAAGGCCGCTTTGATCCTACATTGATATGGTTAATGGACCAGATTGTTGTTGGATATTTTGGTTTAGATAGCACAAATGAGCTCAATTAAGGTTATCTTCATGTACAATATAAAGGATAACATATATAACCCAAGTGGAAGATTGTTGGAATTTTGGGTTCAGATATGTTATAACATTGTACATGTAGACAGTTATCTAATAAAAGGCCCAATTAAGTGATATAATTTTTATGGGTCTCCAAAGTATCAAGGTTCTTTAGTATGGGCCACCTTATATGTATAAGCCAGATGTGGTATGGGTCTTTGTTAATGGGCCAAAGACCCAATGCACATATGTGAGGTAACTATTAGGGTTATGGTCCCTAAGGCACATGGATATATATAGACATCAGGGGAGGGTGTTTAGTGTGTGTTAAATTTTATTGAAACAGTCAGTTCTTCTCCTTCCCCACTAATATTCAGTTTATTGGTTCCCATACCAAAGGTGGTTCACCCTGTAGTCTTAGAAGATCAACCCAAGGAAGCTTGCTTGCAATGGATTCCGGTTCATTTTTCTAACTCATCTTCTCAATATTTATATATGAATTCTTGATAAGTTCAACATGAGATCTTGGTTGTATTGTTGATGATTATGTGTATTAGTATCAAGATTAAAATCTAACATATACATCTAAGAGTATCATCTAGTTGAGGATCAAACGAAGTGAACAACTTCTCAGAATAATCCATAGCCACCTTAGCCATATTCTCATATTTTCTAACCCAAATTCCTACCTCAGTTTTCAAAACCACAATTTTATTCTTCTTAAGACACTGAATCACCCTTTTGTGAAAGAATTTTGTGTTCTTGTCTCCTTCCCTCAACTACTCTGCTCAAGATCTTTGCCTCCACATCACCTCTTCTTTTTCCAAAACCTTTTTAATTCCACCCGACAATTCTCTCCTTTTTTTTTTTGAATTCAACAATTATTTCTCCCTAATGAGACTATAACTCGAATTTGGCCCAGCTTGCACCCTCTTAGGAGATTCATTAAGATTGTGAAAATTTTGTTGAATGCTACCAACCTTTGATTGGTTCCAGGACAATAACTCCAACCTTGTGCCTTAATTCTATCAGTAACACCCTTCCAACCAGTTTCCAAACTAGTTCCTAGCCAACCATTGGCAACCACCCTTTCACAAATCAGTCTCCTTTAGTCACACAGCTTCAAATCTGAACATCTTTTTTCATTAACGACCATTTTGACTTCTGTTATAACATCAAGATCCACTTTCAAAAGACAATGATAAAAAATTGAATGCGCCATTGTCTCCACCTTACATAAAGGAAAAAGGTTGATCCAAGATTGAGTAACAAACACCATGTCCAGCTGCAATCTAGTCAATTCAGATCCTTCTTGTCCATTATTCCATTTAAATTCACTCCCTACACACCTGGAAGCCACAAGCACCAACAGCTTACATAAAATCTCTTATTTACCAATTTGGTCTTAAGCTACTCCCTTCTTTTCGGGCTGATGAAGAATTTAATTAAAATCACCAAGGCATAACCATAGTGAGTTTGATTTGTGAATCAGAGATTTAAGTAAATTCCAAGACCTCCTTCTAATTTGAACTTCCAATTCTCTATAAAACCGGTTAGGTGCCAATCCCTATAAATTCCATCACTTTTAACTTGAATGTCTATATATTTTTTTAAAGAAGCTTAGCAAACTAATAACCGATGAATCATTCCATAAGAGTGCCATACCGCTACGCCTTTCCACACAGTTAACACTGAATACATTACTAAACCCACACACTCTTTTTATTCAAACTAATTCCCTGCAAAAAGTTTTGTTTTAATGAGAATCAAAACTTTAGGACCTTCTCTCTCCATAATGTTGTGAAGAGCATGAACTTTTCCGGGGTTCCCAGCCCCTGACAGTTCCATCGATATATCAAATAGAACTTCATTGCTTCCTATTTGCACCTCATTCCTTATTTTTTCACCCACATCAACTTCTATATCCTCGCGATCCTCCCCCCTCTTTTATCACTAACTGATTGAACTTCACCACCAACAGCACTAGAACTTGTTGATACACTGCCTCTACTCTTCCTCCTAGCCTGTTTTTTCAATGTTACCCTCTTCAACCCTTTCCCCTTTATTCAGTTAGAGAGTCCAACAGAAAAGATCAATGGAGGTGTGGGTTCAATTATATATTGAAGAGAAATCGATTCCAGCTTAACAAAATTATGCATTAAATTATCTTCTACTGGTTTGGTATATATAGGTTCTGATTTTTCTAGATATATCAACATGAGAGAGGCCAACCTCTTGTACAGTAGGTTTTCCACCATGCGGTTGCTTAATCTCATTCTGACCCTTATTTTCTCCTTCCATAACAGTTTTTGTGGCTCTATCTACTTGAGCCTCATTAACAATCATCCTCTAAACTACACACAGATTTAATTGGCTCCCCTTAATCCTTTCTATGTTCCTCATTGATATGACTCCACCTCTAACTAATTCCCCTTCCTTTATTCTCATTATATTCCCAAAATTCTTACTACAAGTTTCTCCACTTACTCCCTTGTTCTTTGGCATCATCATCAGCTCTTATACATCTTCTAATCGTGAAGATCCAGTTTGGTTTCCCAGTTTCTTAAGTGGAGAAACATTAAGCCAGTTGCCATATTGATACATAACCTCATATTCTTCATTCTCTCATTCTTCCTCCCTAGGGAAATCCTTAACCCCATGTCCCAAGACACTCCAAGAGAAGTAAAATAGGGGTAGTCTATCATATTTTAATGGGATAATTCTGCTTTTATTCTCCCCTTTGAAATTGAACGTGACTCTTTTCTTTAGAGGCATAGAGAGATCCAACTTTACTTGAATCCTTAAGAACCTATCCCACTTGAGTCCATCATCTCTCATAGCCATGTTTATAACCTCTCCTACCCTACTTCCAATTGTCATTCTCATAGTAAGGTTCATGCTACCTTACGGTATATTGTATGCCCTAATCCAAAATAGAGCATAAGTGAATTCAATCTCATCCGGCTGCGTTTCTCATCTACTTCATTAAGCAAAACCAGATTATCATCAAATGACCATAGAGAACCATCAATCACCCTTTCATTATCTCTCTTAGATCTGATCCGAAATAGAACGAGATTTTCACCCAAAACCCTGCCTTGCATGGGTTTTGAAGCCTTCTAGATCAGTTTAAGAGTTCCCAACAAAGTGTTTGCACTAAACATTTTGGACATCAACAGCTTTCTAATGGGAGTTTTCTAATCTTTTTTCCTCCCCATTACCTTCACCTTCCTTAATCTCAAAACCCTCATTCTCATATTCTATAAGTTTCAAACCTTTCCATAATTCCTCGAGATCACCTTTGATCACAATGCCTGATCCTCAACCTAAACAAGATGCTAAAGAAATCTCCAAAGCCAAGCTTAGGGAGAAGACAAACTTGTCCTAGACAAGAATCATGAACTATAGTAAATTTTTCTAAACGAGAATAGAATATGAGAATCAAGACTTAGAGGTGTGAATTAATCACTGTCTTTAAGGCTTTATTCATCCCCACTTATATAAAAAAGTTTGCTATGGGTTACAGACGAATAGTCCTCCAGGATACAACCAAGCCTTAAACTTGAAGTCTGTAGACAGCAAAATCTGAAGAACTTTCGATTTAATTCTGCTTTGAAATACTGAAATATTATGACCGAATTTTTGAGAGAAAAAGAGAAAAGAAAGAACGAAAAATAAATTGTATTCTAAAAGTGGGAAGTGATGGGTATTTATAGGTGTAGAAGCACCTCTTCAAATGGTTCTGGAAAATCATGTTTTTTCCAGTTGGAAAGACATGATTTTTCCATATTTAATGAGAACCTTACGATCATGTCTATTAGTTTTTAATGGACCAGATCGTGTATGTTTAAAAAATATTTAAAAAATCTGACATCTTTTTGTTTAAATTACAACCTTTAGATTTAAATCACACCTTTTAGATTTAAATAACACATTTCTATTTAAATCACAATCTTTAGATTTAAACTAATACCTTTTTGGGTTTTCAAACAACCCTTTAATATCATTTTAAATGATTTTTTCTACCAATCCACCACTTGTTTGAAAAATCCATTTTGAGAAATACTACCACAATATCTCTAAGTTTTGTATGCATAAAGTAGGCATCTTTCGATTTAAAACCTTATATTAGTGTAAACAACTCAAAGTCATATCGAAATGAATGATGTCCTTTATATTAAACCAACATTTCTATGTGATACGACCGAAGCCACCACATACATGCAATTCTCTTATTTCAGTGAGAATTTATTTTCACTTAGCGATTATGGCCATATGCTATATTCTGGTTTCATAAACCTCAAGAGAGCAAACCATAACTCTCTATAAGAAGCGGCATCACTCCTTTGTTCATATAGGTGAAATTCCTCTTACATTTCCGTTACTAGAACATATTTTATAAGTTCATTAAGAGTTTAACTCATCGTCTAAAATGTAACAGACGATATTATTTTTCTCAATTATAGGCCAACTTTGTGACAATATCAATAGTCAATCATAGTAACTTGTTATTACCCATTAAAACCTAGGACTAGTGATCTACTAGTATTAGGTTGGGTTGCCATCATTATTGACTTTTAAAAGGTTTAAACACCATATCTCTAGATGTATTACTTTCTAGGTCTCTTGCGAGTGCCTTAGTAAGTGGATCAGCCAAGTTCTTACTTGACTTTACATGGACAATTGTAATTATACCATCTTGTATCAATTATCTCATATACTCATGTCTAAGATTGATATGTCTAGACTTTCTATTTAAGGTACCTCTCACAAAACTTCATTATTACAAAGTATGGATTTTAAAAGCATAGAATGTGGCCACAAAATTTATTTTCAACAATAAATTTCTAATTAATCCATTCAATATTTTTTTCTCAATTGTTGTTGAGTCAATTAATTCAGATTTTATTGTGTGAGACATACAGGTTTGTTTCTTGCTTTTCCAAGAAACATCACCTCTTCCTAGATATTTTTTGTCTCTTACTCTCGTCATCCGACTAGCATCAATGTGTCATCTTGATACAACCGGATTATCATGGCATTAGTGTATCCTCTTGATACAACCGGTTCATATCAAATCTATGATTTGTTCTTGGTAAACAAATAATTTAGTAAATATGTATATTCTCGTAATGTGCTATAAAGTACTCAAAGCATAACCCCACCAAGCTTTCTCACTTTAATTTTCATAAAGTGAATTTCTTGGTTTCACTTATATCAACCATATAAGTTTCAAGATTTCAACAAATTTTTACATATATTTATGGTATTTTATAATATAATTAATAACCCACATTTAAAATAAATATATATATGTATATATATATAAATTCTTTATATTAACAATAATAAGAAATTAATTATTTCATTGTTAAACAACGAAATGACCCCACATTTCTACTACGTGTGTTATTTCTGAATACACAAGTTACTACTCAATGTAGTAATAAACAAATATACTTGAGGAATTGAATCACACAAATGAAGTCTAATTTTGATAATGAATATAAAAACTCTATAACCATGCTTTTATTAGGACAAAGGCACTTTGTCTGAAACAAGTGTTCGAGCTCTCTGATCAATTACTAAAACCTTTGTTCAATATTATCATATACATCACAATGTTTTCTTTATTAAGATACATATACAATAGCACTCATGGGGACGACAATGTTCGGATTATATGGTGTCCTCACTCACCACTTCTAGAAATGTCATTTTTCATGTGTGCATCTACAATTAATTCTTCTTACACATGTATCAATTAATCATGTCAGTTTTTTATGCACAAATCAAAACAGCCCCTATCATTGTACTTCAACACAATGTTACTTATATTCATACTATGTCTTAAAGACATACACACAAACATAGAAATTTATTAACTTCATGTTTATTATACGTAACAATAACATCTCAAACAAGATACTACCATTTGAACATTAATTTTTTTACGAATTAATCTAGAGATATTATATCATTCCCACTAGACAGATATATAACCATGCCTTTTAAAGTCAAAATTTATTTGACAGCACTCATGCACACAAATAAACTATTGCAATAAATGTTCATAGTGACTTTTACTATAAATTTATAATAAATCTCAATTTAATATCTCATGTAAATTTATAGTATCGCTAAACAATTTAATCAACCAAATAAAATTAGATTGTAAATTTAAATGCATGGAAGCCAAATGGCCTCACAGCTTTAACAAATCAAACCAAACGAATTGACATGTTATTGTCATCCTCAAATGTATTCCACATCCACTTTTGTTTTCAAAATAATTAAATTTGCATACCACTGAATAAAAATGCAAATTATCTTTCCCTTTATTCTTTCCTGTAGTCTTCTTAAAATTTCCTTCAGCTTTCACTTGTAATGCATGCCTTTTAGTTTTTCTTGCTTCCATATGATGCATTTTAGGACCACTTTGAACATTACTACTTTTATAACGTAAACGTGACTCTTTTTCAATACGAAGATGTTTGCTTTTTTAATTTGTTCTACAGTGTAGTCCTCAGATTTGTGCAACAATATTTTTTCATAATCCTTCCAAGAAGGGAAAGTTTAGATATAATAGTCCCCACTTGGAATGATTCAAGCAAAACAATTTTTAAAGCTCAGAGTTTATTGAAAATAACTTGAAATTCATGCACTTGTTTTAAGATAGGTTTATTGTCAAACATTTTGAAATCAAAGTATTTGGAAACTAAATACTTATTCGTACCTTCTTCTTCCGCTTTGTATTTGTACTCAAGAGCATTCCAAATATCATGAGTTGATTTGAATGTTTGTGAATAGAACCTGCAAGTGATACGATAATGTGTTCAAAATATGCCAACGACACAGCAACTCATCCTTCTCTATTTCCATTCTTTCTTGCTGTAGTTGTTCAATCATTGTTGTTGAGGCTGCTCCCCTTCCTTAGGTACTGGATCATCAAGAATGGGATGTAGATTCGGATCCAGTATATGAGAAATTTTCAACTCCGTAAGTAAGAACATAATCTTGTCTTGCCACCAGTTGAAATTATTTTCATCAAATCTACATAGCTTGACAAAGTCTTGATTCATCACCTTGAATGATTATGTCTCCATTTTGTTGGACATAAATAAACCCTTAAAATTATTGTAAATTGTTCTAAAGGAGAACATAATATGAGAATCAAGACTTAGAGATGTGAATTGATCACTATTTTTAAGGCTTTATTTGTCCACACTTGTATAAACAAGTTTGCTATGGGTTATAGACGAATAGTCCTCCATGATACAACCAAGTCTCAAACTTGAAGTCTGCAAATAGCAAAGTCTGAAGAACTTTCGATTTAATTTTGCTTTGAGATACTAAAATATTATGGCAGAATTTTTGAGAGAAAAAGAGAGAAGAAAGAATGAAAAATGAATTGTATTCTGAATATGGGAAGTGATGGCTATTTATAAGTGCAGAAGCACCTCTTCAAATGGTTATGGAAAGTCATGTTTTTCCTATTGGAAAGACATGATTTTTTTTTGATTTAATGTGATCCTTACGATCATGTCTATTAGTTTTTAATGGACTAGATCGTGTCTGCTTAAAAAATATTTTAAAAAAACTAACATCTTTTTGTTTAAATTACAACCTTAAGATTGAAATCACACACTTTAGATTTAAATCACACCTTTCTGTTTAAATCACAACCTTTAGATTTAAACTAATAGCTTTTTGTGTTTTCAGACAACCCTTTTAACACCATTTTAAAAGATTTTTTCTAACATGAACTCCAATAGAAACCCTAGTTTCTAAGGGGGTTTCCATCGGAGTGAAAAACCCTACGACAGCTAAACCTAGGGACTAAAACACCACTTGGTTTATATTATTAAAAGAAAAGAAAAATACAACATGGTTTAAACTTTATAATGCATTGACTTGTTTACATACATTTCCATATCATAATTTATAAACAGTACCGTTTTATTTGAATACCAAATAAACAATAAATCAGCCTTTCCTCTCCGTAGACATCCTTTTGCTTTTGTCTTTGAATAGAGAAACTTGGACTTAATTTAGTTTTGATATTATAATAATCTACTAATTAACTTATTTGAATCTAGACCATTATGTACACTAATTAAGACTTTTAATTTAAAAGAAAACTTTGATGTTAACTTTAATGCCCTATAAATGCTCCCTTCTTACGGTTGCCCTTTATCTATCCCCATCAAGGCATCCAAGCTTATTTCTCAACATTCTTTTTCTTCTTCTTTCATTATTAAGCTAATAAAATTAATCTCAATATCAATTTTCTTCATGACTCTATTCCTAAACAGTTTTACAACATCAAACATAGAGGGCGATGATGAAGATATCAATTATGAGTCACATGATCATAAAGAGGATGACCATGATGCAACAGTTGATCATAATTCTCTATCTTTTTTATTATATGGAATAGGACGCTTCTTCTTGCAGAAGAAAAAAACTCATAGATTGACTTGTAACAAGTTTTTTAGGATTTGTTGTGCTAAGGGAAGCCCGAACGACCTTATTGTTGTAAGTGTTGTGAAAAATGCCACTAGGGATGATAAATGGCAACCATGACCATGAGATTATAAAAATGAAATGAGAAATCAAAAAAAAAAAAACAACAACAAAGAAAACATATAGAAGAAAAGAGATTTATGTGGTTCGACACAAGTTTACTCTACAGACACACACCAAAAAAATTCCACTATGAAACTAAGAGATTACAACAGTGTTTAAAGTACCTAAAACACTTAAACCCATGCCCTAAATACACCTGAGCTCACAACTAACTATATGAGAATTCGGGCTACACAGACTTACCAATCTCTCACTGGCTCACACTCGTTTTTCTCTCTATACCTCACCACAACAAATTACTCTTAATTTCTCTCTACCAGACACATGGCTCTTTGCCAACCGTCTTGCGCTTACAAGAATACATTTTTGCTCTCCTGCTCTTGCTCTCACTCTTTGTTGTCTACTCTTTGATGTGATATCAATTGATCTGCAAACTCTCCAATTTATAAGAGAATGAGAGAGATTCAGCCAAAGAGAAACATAAAATCAGGCCATTACTGTTCATAAAACCAGACCTACCATGAACAATAATTTCATCTCCTTTTGTCTCCACCAACCCTCATAATTCAAAAGGTGTTCAGCCCTTTATGAGACAAACTGTCTCCTACAAATTTGAAAGGGTGTGGCCCCCCACTTACAAATCTCCACCTTAGCGAGTATTTGAAAAACAAGTACCTCCGAAATTTCTCTGCACATCGTCCCGTAAGGACTTCAGACACTGTGGAAACCAATAAAATCCAAACGATATTTGAACTTAACTCTACTTGCTGATACAATCACCATATCCATTGGGTTCCCCAATAAAGAGAATTTCTCAATCAGAACCGCATAGAATATCACAACAACCTTAAGATCATTCAACAAAACATGTATCAACATGTCCATCCTCTAGTCCTTGGTTAGCACCATGAACACTATCTTCGATAAAACAACAGAGGACTGTAGCATAGTCTTTCAACCTATGACACACATCGAGTAGACGAAGATACTAACCATGAATAATCTCTCTGTTCAGTCTGTTAGTAACAATGGGGAGACCCTGATCATCTATTATATCTCTGTAAAACTGAAGGATCCAAAACAAATATCACCTCACCAGTGTCTCTGCTTACACTGGCATAAAATGGTATACTAGGATGAATATGTATCACAAAACACATCAAGTTCCTCGCAATGCCTGCACACAGGACTATCCATATATTCTTCCTTATCCTATAATTCTGATGACAACTCATTAGGTAACTAAATTTGTGATGCCTCCACCTCCAATGGGTCAACCCGATCCTTTAGAGTCCATAGCTCGCTAGTGCACCCACTAGCACTATTCTGAACTTCAATTGAACCCAACAATCTTTTATTCGGAGCTTCAATTCTAAACTTTACCTCCTTGCTAACTCCTCGATCTGATTCTGCTATTCCAGATGACTCCTGACTGCTCATCACACATAGCATAACAGACAAGTTAAAAGGTAACATCATTACTCATGAGGATCCGAGATAACCCAACGCACCAAAGCTAATTCACCTCACGGTTGTACCCAAGAAATACATACCTCATCGTTCGCAGCTCAAGTTTTCCTTTTCTTACAAGAATATACTTCGGATAATCAAATATCATCGTCCAATAATAATCAATAGATGTACCCAACCACAGTTCCTCCGGAGTCGTCAACCCAATAGCAATGGATTAGAGACCAATTATAGCAAGCATAACTCAGCTTCAGTCTAGAAGTCTTCAAACCAGCCTGAGAGATCACACTCCAGACCTAGTCCAAAAGTACATGGTTCATCCTTTCTGTAACTTTTGGTGTTTCCCTAACAGTGCGATTAATAACTGCATCCTTGCAGAAAACATTAATATAGTACACAAGGCCAAGACCTATACTCAAGTGCTTGATTATTGTTTCTCTCTCAATCAAGCTTGTCCACTACATCCATTAACCAAACTCAACACTCTTGTCCTTCAAGGTGTAAACCCACACCTTCTTCGAGAAACCATCGACAACCATCAATATACACCACGATCCACTTTTAGATGCAACTCGAGAGGGATCCCATTGATCAACCGTGTGCTTGGTTTGACGAAACTCCATGCTAAACAGAACCAGGAATCCAGTGCCCACACAAGTCAAGCTCGTCAATTGATTATGCCCAAAGTATAATGCGATAATTTTAGTACAGCTTTGGGGTGTCGATTCCACAAGGAAACAGGATAACTACAAGAGAAGGTGTGAACCTCAACACAAACGATAAAGATCAAGTGAGAGAATAAAGTATTGTGTGAAAATTGAGTAGATAATATAATGGAGGCAACAAGGGTTCGGGAATCCTCCCTGGGTTTGTTGCCTTATTCCAGTCTCAATTCAGTTGTCTTTATCTCGATTGCAAGTTTCACATCCCAAACAAGCAATCGGCAAATAGTCAATTAAGCACCTATATAAACCCTAATGTAATTGTTATGAAACACTTTTTACTTTCAAGTGCACATGACCTAAATTATAGATTATCAAGGAACGACAATATATAATGATGACAATACTGCAGTAATGGACAAATCTATAAGAGAAATCTATCGGACTCAATCACACCTCAACAACATCACATAAGAAGAGCACGACTAGACTTATATGGGGGAGAAAGATGTAATCACCGGATTAAGGGGAAATCTTCTAATTAAATTGAAAAGTAAATCATAATAATGTTTAACGATAAATCCATATTATAACTAAACTAATAAAGGAATTAAAGAACAACAACACCTAGGGATTCATCCCTTCGCCTTGCTTGGAGATTAGTCGGCCATGAGGGAGAGTGTGGCAGCCTCCCTTGAGTTTTTCGGCCTTTTATCTATTTTACGAATGTCTAATTACAAACTCTAAGTGGTCTATTTATAGTGTACAAGGCCTAAGGGTGTTTTAGGGTTTGAACAAATCATTAAAGACCTAATTAGGGCCTAACTCGGAGAATAGGGTCTGTGCGCGTGCCGCACCTTGGATTCATTCGAGCCGCGCCTTGGCTTTTGTTAGGCTTTTTGTTTGTCCTATGGGGTACACCTCCCTTGATTCAGGGTGTGCCTCAACCCTTCAGGGTGCACCTCAGCTTGATCCAAGGTGCACCTTGACCTGATGGATCTTTGAGGTTTCTTTTGGGCTTCCTTCTGAAGGGTGCGCCCCAGCTCCATCCAGTGTGCACCTTGACCTGATTCGTAGAGGCCTTCTTTGTTTTATCCTTTCGCAATTATGACTCCACTCTGATATGCATTGAATCATCTTGCTTCAAGAAGCAATCACTTTTCCATCTCTTTTAACTCAAGATACCTAAAAATGCACCGAAATAAGTTAATGCTCCGTGAATACCACTTTAGAGTTGTTAACAAATAAAAATGCAATTAAAACCTAAATCAACCCTAAAATGTTAACAAATAAGTACGATTAAGATATATTTTATGGCTCTCATCACAACCCCCAACTAGCTTATTGCTAGTCCCTAGCAATTCAAGCGAAAACAAGAGATGAATTCTACGGTGGGAATCAAAACAAAGTAAAGCAATGTTAGTGTTAAACCAAGAGTAATTTCACTTTTGTCTAAAAAATCACACATAACACACGACACATAGAATCATTAAATTTCACCTAAGTCCAAAAATAATCTAAACATCAATCTTAAAATTGTTATCGACTCTTAACATCCATCTTACCATAATCCATTAATCCGAACACCCGGATGATTTAATGCATAACATTCATGAATACAAGTCTTGGCCTCTAAAACATGATAAATTTCATGATTTCAATCACAAAAACAAGCTCCATATGCTTACATTTCAAACCACTCTCCACTATTATAGAAAAATCACACTACATTGGATCAAAAGGTCTTTAATAAGCTTGTAACGTTAGATCAAGGTAAAGGCTAAGGAAGAACGGGAAGGATTCACAAGTAAAAGAACTCAATCTCTTAGCTTTAAACACAATCACTTTAAGCACTTGATAACCTTTACTTTAACACCCAACTCTTTCAACCATTTTTCGAGCATTTCTTTCAACAAATCACAATTTTGTTTTTTATTTTCTTTCTTTCTTCTTTCTTTGCCATAGTTCATTTTTTTTTTGCACATAACCATTCACCTTCTTTTTTATCATTTTTTTTCTTTTCTTTTCTTTTCCACAACCCCCAACTTATCTCCTTTAATGTACTTGGGTTGTAGTAGTGATATTTTTTTTCATATTTCCACCCTTACTCCTTTTAAGTGCTTCTCAGCAAATGTGTTCAACTAAGTTCTTTTAAAAGAAGGGTAAGGATAAAATATTTTTAGGCTTATAAGGGTAAGTAAATGGGTTATCGAGAGAAACAAGGCTCAAATTCTTTAAAAGCTCAAACAAGTGACTAGCGATAAATATAGCAATGGTAAGTTTGAAAGGCTCAAACGGTTCAAAAATGGCCTATATCATATCATAAGTAGTGTGCATTCTAGAAATTCACCTCAAGTGATTATCAAATAAGTTCTAGAGCTTGTCAAGACCACAAAATTATTCATAAAGCAATCACACATAAAACTTCTCTAGATGTTTTAGATTAATCATACAATCTCACCACAAACTAGAGTCTCAAACCAAATGAAGATTGACACTTAAATTATTCTAAAACCGAAGCAAGATTTAACTACTTCTATATGTTGTATGCTATCTCAATTAGGTTCATATCATTGACATGTGAATTAACTCTAAGGCTAACACCAAGCATGCTAAAAACAAATAAGAAGGCAAAATGACACCAAGCAGTTCAATGGAAAAAGAAAAAAAATGTATGGAAATAAAGAATATGGAAACAAAGAGATGCGTTTCCTCCACCCCCAACTTAAAAATTGCATTGACCTCAATGTAAAAGAAAGAGTAAAGGAAACTTCCTTTGTAGTCACAGGTGCACAGAAGCTGAAATTGTGCTCCACCATTTGAACTGCTTCGTATATTTTTCCTTGAAAAAGAAATACTAAGTTAATACTGGAAAACAACAAAATAATAATAATAATAATAAATAAGAAAAAGAAATATGAAAAATAGTAAAAATAAAAGGATATATTGTGGGTTGCCTCCCATGAGCGCTAAGTTTTACGTCTTCAGCCAGACACTCTTATTCCCTCATAGAAAAACATAGGTAGAATGCACCAGCCACTGCTTCACTGCCAAATTCAGTGCTTGTATGCTTTGGATAGGCCTCAAGGATGTCATCAGTAACATCCACAAATTTTGGCTCGACATATGCTCTTGTAAAGCCATGGGTGAGGGTAACTCCAATGGATTAAGGTGCTGGACCTTTTCCATGAATGAGTCCATTATGTATGTTTGGTGGCTTTCGTCCACATCCTCTGATTTTTTTATTGTTGGGATGTGTAATAACTGACCACTTACTGTCTCAATGGCATTCACCTTCTTCACATTCTGTTGCACCAGGTGTTGACCATGAGATGTGGACAAAGCTTGAGAAGGGAACTTACCTCGCTCAGTCACACTCAAGTAGCTCATTAACTTGGACACTTGGCTCTTTATCTCTTTATGTTCTTCAACAACCTGCACAATTAAAGATTCAAGCCTTTGATTAGTCTTCCCCTGTACTTCAATAAAAGTATGTAAAGTGTCTTCTAAAGAACTCCTAGAAGACACGGGTGCATGATATGGTTCAAGATATGGTGTAGGTGGTTGTGTAAGCTACAGGTTTTCAGACTTCTACTGAAATTGGGGTGATTTCGCCATCTCGGATTATAAGTATCAGAGAAGGGTGTCAAAGGCTTCTTGTACATGCCTAAGGCATTACATTGTTCCTTATACATCCCTCTCATCCCAACAAATATGGGACACTCTTGGGCGAGATGATCTACCCCGCCACACACAAAACATGGTTCAAAATATTTTGCATGATTAACCACGTGTGTTGGCTTTAAGCTCTTAGTCTTTAATACTTATAGTTCCCTAGTGAGCATCTCGACCTTGGCCTTAAGGTTATCCTCTTCCCTAAGATGGTAAATTCCACCACCATTTGGGTTCCCTATAGGTCGTGATCTATTTGTACTTTCAGTAGTACTAGGTCCAGTCCAAGTGTGAGCTTTTTCAGCAAGCTTATTGAGGTACTCTATGGCCTCATCAAGATCTTTCTCCAAAAATTCACCATTACACATCATCTCTACGAATTGGCGATCTCTATATGTAAGTCCTTTATAAAAATAGCTCACCAAGCGCTAACTCTTATACCCATGGTGAGGGCACATATTCAATAACTCCTTAAATCTCTCCCAAGACTGATATAAGGTCTCACTATCCTTTTGTGCAAAGGTGGAGATTTGTCTTTTCAAAGCGTTGATCTTATGTTGGGGAAAGTATTTGTTAAAGAAAGCCCGAGTCATCTCAGTCCACGACCTAATAGATCGTGGTCTTAGTGAGTATAGCCAACTCTTAGCTCTATCCTTCCAAGCGAAAGGAAAGAACTTAAGCCTCGCAATGTCATCGGTTTCATCTTGACTATGAAAAGTCGCGACTACTTCCTCAAACTCTCTAATGTGCACATATGAGTTTCCGTTATCCAAGCCATGAAATGTAGGGAGTAATTGAATCATCCCTGGTTTAAGATCTAATTGGCGAGTATTGGCTAGAAACATGATGCATGATGGTGTGGCTGTGCGTGTAGGGTGGAGGTAATCCTGAAGTGTCCTAGCAACATTCTCATTAAGGTTATCGGCCATGTTAAAATCCTCTAAATTCTCTAATAGGGGTGCATTATGGTTTGATCTAGGTGAGGTTTTACTAACGGACGTGGAAGGAAAGGGTAATTCTATTTTCAGGTCCTCTAATGAATCTACCTCGCAAATCTCTCAGTCTAAGCATACACCACATGAATCAGAGTGGAAATTAATAAAACAGAATAAAAAAAATCAGAAAATGAAATCCTAGAAAAAAAGAACAATAATAAAAAAAAATTCTATAAAAAGAAAGAAGGAAAAAATCAATGCTGCAAGCTAAAAGAAGGAACGAAGTTACCTCCTTTACAGTTGCTGAAAAGAAAAACTATTTACAATTCTTCCACCATCATGTCAAAAGTTGACAATCTTTTTTGATCTGTAAATAAACTTGTATTAAGTGATCAAAATGTACAAAAATATTCATTGGGCATACCCAAGAGATTTACAAATGAGGCATATACAAAATAAACATGGGCTTAACTAAAACCTATAGCTGAACAAGGAACGTGTGAACAATAATGGAGCCTGCTGGACCTTGATAAGCAGCAATTACAAAAACAACAAACCACAAAAGCTTACATGGGATCCGGGCATACCCAGGGAATAATCAAGCAAGCCAGGCAGCAAAGTACATCTGAAGCAATACAAAACAAACCAGGGTATATCCTGGAAAATACAAGGGGAGACAATACAATGAAGGCACACAGCCTCACAACACAGAGAAGAAACACAGCAAAGTTGAACCCTACAGCAGCAGCCTATACTCAGGGCAGGCAGCATAGACAGTTCTGTAAATACCCATCTGGATCTTCTTCACTAGGCTAGCAGGCAGGACAGGGGCTTTGTCAAAAAGCTTGGCATTTCTGGCCAGCCAGATATTGTAGACTGTGCTTGCAAGGGCAGACTTTCTGGCCACAGCAGGGGGGCTAGTACCTTTAGCTTTGATAGTCCATCTAATGGCACTCTCAATAGATGTCATTTGTCTCCTGCACCCCAGCCATTTGTTGATGGATACCCAGACTTCCTTGCTGACTCTACAGGAGAAGAAGAGGTGCTCCTTGCTCTCATCCTGGTCAGAACATAAAGGGCACAGCTTGTCATTCCCTTCAAGGTGGAGCTTATCTTTTGTGAGGAGTCTGTTCTTTATTGCCAGCCAGAGAATGAAGGATTGTTTAGAAGGGCAATGACTATTCCAAACCAGGGAAGCTCATCTAACTTCATTATTTTTCTGTCTCATTGCATTATACACCTTCTTGATGCTCAACTCATCATGCAGCCTCCAATCCTTAAATTTGTTGGTAGCTTGTAATACATTAGGGGGCTGCCCAACTATTTCATCTCTGATTTCCAGGATCCTCTTCCAAAGAGGGGAGTCATCCTTGCATGCCTTAATCTCTCATATGGATTTGTTTAAAAGGTAGTAGTGCTGGACCCATTGAATCCAAAAAGAGTCTTTCTTCATATGAATGTTCCACAAAACTCTTGAGAGGAGAGCCTTATTCCAAGTTTTAAGCTCCACCAGCCCAAGACCTCCCTCAATCTTGGGTTTGCAGATGTCAGCCCAAGCAACAAGAGCTTTTCTCATGCCCCCATTCTTACCATTCCACAGAAATGTTCTACAAAGTCTGACAATCTTATCAAGGATGTTGCCAGGTATGGGGAAGATAGCAAGCCAAAAGCATTCCACTCATTGGAGCATTGATTTGATAAGCTCAGTTCTCCCAGCATATGATAAAGAGGAGCCAGCCCACACATTAATGTATCCAGAAATTTTTTCAATAAGGGGAGCATAGTGTGTAGTATTCAGCCTTGTAAAGGCAAGAGGGACCCCTAAATATTTGAAGGGGAGGATGCCATCCTCCATTCCAGTACATCTTCTAATCTCCATAAGCTCCTCTGGTTTCACTCCAGCATGGAGGATGTTAGACTTGGTAAGGCTAGCCTTTAGACCAAAACACTCACTGAAGGTGTTAACACAATTCATAAGCAATCCCACTGATTTAGCTTCACCTCTAGCAAACAGAATGAGATCATCTGCAAAGGCCAGGTGAGTAATTTTGAGTTTGTCACACTTGGGGTGGTATCTGAAGCCATCTTTTTCATTCAATCTCTTAAGCAGCCTAGACAAGTACTCCATTGTCAACACAAAGAGGTAGGGAGATAGAGGATCTCCTTGTCTGATACCTCTTTTACCTTTAAAGAATCCATGTAAGCTACCATTGATGGAAAGAGAGTATAATGTTGTAGATACACATTCCATGGTCCATGCTCTAAACTTTTCAGGGAACCCAAGCCCCTCTAAAAGGCTGTTCAAGTACTCCCATTCCACAGAGTCATAAGCTTTTCTTAGGTCTATCTTGATCATGCATCTAGGAGGGATCCTCTTCCTATAATATTTCCTAAGTAACTCTTGAACCAAGTATATGTTTTCAGCCATACTCCTAGTCTTAATGAAAGCAGCCTGAGTAGGGCTGAAAATTTGATTCAAGCAAGGAGCCAATCTTGCAGCCATAATCTTGGAGATTATCTTATAGATCACATTGCAACAAGCTATGGGCCTGAAGTCCTCAACTCTAGAAGCTTGTTTACTTTTGGGGATCAGGGCTAAAGAGGAATGGTTGAGCTGTTTAAGAAGCCTACCACTCTGGAAGAATTCTTGCACAGCCTCAATGATCTCTTTGTGTGTAACATCCCATGCTTTCTTGAAGAATTTGGAAGAGTATCCATCTGGGCCAGGGGATTTATCCTCCCCAATACTCCACAGAGCAGCCTTGATTTCTTCCTCAGTTACATCATTGATCAACTCTTCAGCCTGGTTCTCATGAAGAATAGGCCCCTCTCTAATAACCTCTATCTCAATGGGATTGCATCTTCCGGAAGAGCCCAGCAGCTCCTTATAGAATCTGGTGAACTCCATAACCACTTCAGCTTCAGAGGCTGATTGACAGCCATTGGCTAGCCTTATAGAAGCTATATGG
This sequence comes from Bretschneidera sinensis, assembly GCA_023935145.1. Taxonomy (NCBI): domain Eukaryota; kingdom Viridiplantae; phylum Streptophyta; class Magnoliopsida; order Brassicales; family Akaniaceae; genus Bretschneidera; species Bretschneidera sinensis. The sequence continues at coordinate 130,436,664 of CM043698.1, forward strand.
TTTTTGATAGTCTTCCTCTTGACCAGGGCATGAAATAGTTTGGTCCCCCTATCACTGTTGAGCAAGTACTTGCATTTGACCTGTTGAGATAGAAAGCTTTGCTCAGCTTCTGCAAGCTGAAATGCTTTGAGCTTTGCATTGGCCACCTTCACTTGAAGATTAGCATCATTAGGATTATCTGTAGCTCTTGCTGCATGTTAGTTAGCTTTGTTGCAGCGTCAGAGGCTCTCTTGGATATATGGCTAAAGTGCTTCTCATTGAGATTCTTGAGATGGGTTTGAGACCTTTCAAGAGGTTTCATAAAATGAACTGTTTGGTGCCTCTCCTAGGACAGTCCTAGTGGGATCTTATCAAGTCCAGGAAATTGTCATGGTCAGTCCACATGTTAAAAAACTTGAAAGATCTCATACCCCCACAAACCTCATCCATCAAGCTAACAATGCATGGAGAGTGGTCAGAGATACAACCAGTAGGAAGGAAGGAAGCTTGGGCTCTCATCCCCTTTTGGTACCACACATTGTTAACAATTGCTCTATCCAGCTTGCACCAAACTTTGTTGTTGGACCAAGTGAAGAAGCAGCCACTTGCATTGACATCAGATAGGCCAGTTTCCCTACAACAATGTGAGGGGTCCCTAATCTCATAGTCTGTTACAGGCAGCGCATTAGTTTTCTCATCAATAGCAAAAACATTATTAAAATCACCCAAGACAAGCCAAGGGGAATACAAGTCAAAACCAAAGTTACACAATTTGTTCCATAAGGGCCTCCTTGATACAATGGAGTTAAAACCATACACAAAACTGATTACAAATTGTAAGAAGTGATTAAGCATGATACATTACAATGGATAACTTGGGGGGAAGAATCAATAATAGTTAAACTAACCTTAGAGCCAAAGTAACAAAATTCTGCCTGATGTGTGAGAAGAGAAGTTGTTAGTCTGGCTCCACCCATTGAATTTGTTTCCCATTATCTTTAGCAGCTTTGTCTCTTCAAGCTTACATTCCAAAATCCCCATTACATCAATCTTATGTACCTTCATGAGGTTTAGTACCCCATTATGTTTCAGGGGCTTGTGAAAACCCCTGATATTCCAACATGCAACTATCATTTATAAGGTAAGGAGGCTGTTCCTCCCTTCCTAGTTGAATGTGATTCTTTGTGGCCTATTCTTCCTTTCTTTTTCTTGACTATTTGAAAGTCACTTTCCTGCATTGTAGGGCCACTCTGTCCCTTATCTCTTTCACAATTTTCCTGCTCTTGGGCAGGTTTTTTCTTATGCTCCTTCCCCTTAGTCTCAGGGTGGTGGGGAGATTTCAAACCTGTCACCACATGGATAAGAGGGAGAGGAGTCTCCCGATCCTCCTCTACCCTTACAACATTAAGGTGGGGTTCTTCTCTGGCTTGATCATTCTCAACTTGGACTGCTTCTCTTTGCTCTTGGACAGGATTACCCCTAGCTGGAGAGTCTAACTTAGTAGCATCCCCCCTATTCTTCTCATTCAGATTGTTCACACCTTTAGTCTGCTCATTAGGGAGAATTGGCTCTTCCTGTCTAGCAGGCTCTTTCCCTTTTCCCTTTGGCTTGCTCCCCTGAACAGAATTGGAATTGAGGCTGTAGGAGTGAAGGTCATGGCCAACTATTTTGCATTTTGAACAGAACCTAGGAAGATTCTCATAAGAGATATTCTGTTCAAATGAATCTCCATTTAGCAAGGTCAATGGAACAGTGAATTGAATGTCTTTAGCAACATCAATTTCCACAAGAAGTCTAGCATAAGAGATTCTTTCTTTACTCTTAGTAAATTGGTCAGCATAGAGGGGCTTACCAAGCAAGGTACCTACCTTACTAAGGCAGCTTGCTGACCATAGCTCAAGAGGAAGACCTTTTAGTTGAATCCATATAGGGATGGTAGTGATTTCCTCATTACCAAACTTGAACAGTTTAGGCATTGATTTCAGAAGCAAAGGCCTACCATAAACTTGGTAAGGGCCTTCTTGCAACACATTCACGCTAGATTCTTCATTACCAAATCTAAACACTATCCATCCATTTTCATTAAACTGAGTAAAGACTCTTACCTTCCAGGAATCTGTGAGCTTTTTCAGGGCTGCCCTCCCTGGGAATCTTCCAGCAAAGTATCCCACTAAGCAGAAAGACTGATCATCAAACACTTCCAGCATATCTTCCTGTGTGACTCTGACTATTCCTCCCTCACTAGCTATGGAGGAGAGTTAGAGGCCCTTACTTTGCATTCTGTTCTCTGCAAAGAGGCTGACCCAAGGAGCTTTCTTGGCCTCCTAATTAGAAGCAGGCCTCTGGCCTATAGACTTGGAGGTTTGCTGATTTCCTTTAGGACTATGAGCTGGGGGAGCTGCATTGTCCATTGAGTCAGACTGGAGGCTCCCATTCTTCAAGGGGGAGTGAGATTTGGACTCATTGCTTCCCATTTTCCTTCCTTGCCCTGCAGCAGACTTCTTATGAATAGTACCATGAACAGTTGCTTGGCAGCTTGTGTCTTCTTCTTCACTGGTAGAGTAGGACTCCATTTGGTCTGAGCCCTCTCCACTTCCCTCAGAGGAGTTAGAATTCTCATCCTCAGTGGCCTGGGACTCTTCTTACATAGCCTGGCTAGCTGCATTGCCCTTCATTTGAACTTTTATACTGTTCACCATTGAAGCTCTCACAGAGCTTCCATTCTTGCCCGAGACAGAAGCTTCCACTTGAGTCTCTAAGGATTGGGAAAACTTTTCTCCCAAGGAGCAGGAAAAGGATGCTAACCCTTTGGATGGATCCCTGGCGCCATTCTTGCTTGAACTGATTGCATCTTCTTCTCGCGACAAAGCTACTGTAGCAGCTTTGTTCTTGAAATGATTCTGGACAAATTCCAGATCATTTTGCTCCTGGATTGTTAGAGGAGGCTTCCTAGGAGGATTCTTCTTCCCCATGCTGAAGATGGCAGAAAGAATAGCACAAAAAGAGGTGTAGGAGGAGGAGAGATGATCGGGAGACCATGGGCAGCACTGTTCACAGTTGAGAGCTTCTCTCTCTAGCTGCCCAGTTTTTAACTGAGAGCTCTTTCTTGATTCTATAAAAGTTGACAATCTTCTTTGTACTTAAGTGTGTCTCCCTGGCAACGGTGCCAAAATTTGATTTTGCCCAAAGTATAACACGGTAATTGTAGTACAGTTTTGGGGTGTCGATTCCACAGGGAAACAAGATAACTACAAGAAAAGGTGTGAACCTCAACACAAACGATAAAGATCAAGTGAGAGAATAAAGTATTGTGTGAAAATTGTGTAGATAATATAATAGAGGCAAAAAGGGTCCAAGAATCCTCCCTAGGTTTATTGCCTTATTCCAGTCTCAATTCTATTGTCTTTATCTCGATTGCAAGTTTCACATCCCAAACAAGCAATCGACAAATATTCAATTAAGCACCTATATAAACCCTAATGTAATTTTTATGAAATACTTTTTACTTTCAAGCACACATGACCTAACTTATAGATTATCAAGAAAAAACAATATATCATGATGACAATACTGTAGTAATGGACAAATCTATAAGAGAAATCTATCGGACTCAATCACACCTCAACAACATCACATAAGAAGAGCATGACTAGACTTATATGGGGGAAAAAGATGTAATCACCGGATTAAGGGGAAATATTCTAATTAAATTTAAAAGTAAATCATAATAATGTTTAACGATAAATCCATATTACAACTGAACTAATAAAGAAATTAAAGAACAACAAATTGTAGGGATTCATCCCTTCGCCTTGCTTGGAGATTAGTCTGCCATGGGGGAGAGTGTGGCAGCCTCCCTTGAGTTTTCCAGCCTTCTATCTATTTTATGAATGTCTAATTACAAAATCTAAGTGGTCTATTTATAGTGTACAATGCCTAAGGGTGTTTTAGGGTTTGAACAAATCATTAAAGACCTAATTAGGGCCTAACTCAGAAAACATGGTCTGTGCGCGCGCTGCACCTTGGATTCATTCGCGCCGCACCTTGGCTTTTGTCAGGCTTCTTATTTGTGCTGTGAGGTATGCCTCCGTTGATCCAGGGTGCACCTCAGCCCTTCAGGGTGCACCTCAGCTTGATCCAAGGTGCACCTTGACCTGATGGATCTTTGAGGTTTCTTTTGGGCTTCCTTCTGAAGGGTGCGCCCCAGCTCCATCCAGGGTGCACCTTGACCTGATTCGTAGAGGTCTTCTTTGTTTTATCCTTCCGAAATCATGGCTCCACTCCGATATGCATCAAATCATCTTGCTTCAAGCAACAATGGCTTTTCCATCCCTTTTAACTCAAGATACTTGAAAATGCACCGAAATAAGTTAATGCTCCGTGAATACCACTTTAGAGTTGTTAACAAATAAAAATGCAATTAAAATCTGAATCAACCCTAAAATGCTAACAAATAAGTACGATTAAGATGCATTTTATGGCTCTCATCACAACCCCCAACTAGCTTATTGCTGTCCCTAGCAATTCAAGCGAAAACAAGAGATGAATTTTACGGTGGGAATCAAAACAAAGTAAAGCAATGTTAGTGTTAAACCAAGAGTAATTTCACTTTTGTCGAAAAAATCACACATAACACATGGCACATAGAATCATTAAATTTCACCCAAGTCCAAAAATAATCTAAACATCAATCTTAAAATTGTTATCAACTCTTAACATCCATTTTACCATAATCCATTAATCCGAACACCCGGATGATTTTATGCATAACATTCATGAATACAAGTCTTAGCCTCTAAAACATGATAAATTTCGTGACGTTAATCACAAAAACAAGCTCCATATGCTTACATTTCAAACCACTCTCCACTATTGTAGAAAAATCACACTACATTGGATCAAAAGGTCTTTAATAAGCTTGTAAAGTTAGGCCAAGGTAAAGGCTAAAGAAGAACGGGAAGGATTCACAAGTAAAAGAACTCAATCTCTTAGCTTTAAACACAATCACTTTAAGCTCTTGATAACCTTTACTTCAACACCCAACTCTTTCAACCATTTTTCGAGCATTTCTTTCAACAAATCACCATTTTTTTTTTTTTTTTCCTTATTTCTTCTTTCCTTGTCATAATTCATTTTTTTTTTTGCACATAACCATTTACCTTCATTTTCATCATTTTTTTTTCTTTTCTTTTCTTTTCCACAACCCCCAACTTATCTTCTTTAATGTACTTGGGTTGTGGTAGTGATATATTTTTTTTTCATATTTCCACCCTTACTCCTTTTAAATGCTTCTCAGCAAATGTGTTCAACTAAGTTCTTTTAAAAGAAGGGTAAAGATAAAATATTTTTAGGCTTATAAGGGTAAGTAAATGGGTTATCGAAAGAAACAAGGCTCAAATTCTTTAAAAGCTCAAACAAGTGACTAGCGATAAATATAGTAATGGAAAGTTTGAAAGACTCAAACGGTTCAAAAATAGCCTATATCATATCATAAGTAGTGTGCATTCTAGAAATTCGCCTCAAGTGATTATCAGACAAGTTCTAGAGCTTGTCGAGACCACAAAATTATTCACAAAGCAATCACACATAAAACTTCTCTAGATGTTTTAGATTAATCATACAATCTCACCACAAACTAGAGTCTCAAACTAAATGAAGATTGATACTTAAATTATTCTCAAACCGAAGCAAGATTTAACTACTTCTAAATGCTGTATGATGTCTCAATTAGGTTCATATCATTGACATGTGAATTAACTCTAAGGCTAACACCAAGCATGCTAAAAACAAACAAGAAGGGACCAAGCAGTACAATGGAAAAAGAAAAAAAAATGTATGGAAATAAAGAATATGGAAACAAAGAGATGCATTTCCTCCACCCCCAACTTAAAAATTACATTGACCTCAATGTAAAAGAAAGAGTAAAGGAAACTCCCTTTGTAGTCAAAGGTGCACAAAAGCTGAAAATTGTGCTCCACCATTTGAACTGCTTCGTATATTTTCCTTGAAAAAGAAATACTAAGTTAATACTGAAAAACAACAAAATAATTATAATAAATAAGAAAAATAAATATGAAAAATAGTAAAAATAAAAGGATATGTTGTGGGTTGCCTCTCATGAGCGCTAAGTTTTATGTCTTCAGCCAGACGCTCTTATTCCCTCCTAGAAAAACATAGGTTGAATGCACCAGCCACTGCTTCACTGCCAAATTCAGTGCTTGTATGCTTTGGATAGGCCTCAAGGATGTCATCAGTAACATCCGCAAATTTTGGCTCGACATATACTCTTGGGAAGCCATGGGTGAGGGTGGACTCCAATGGATTAAGGTGCTGGACCTTTTCCATGAATGAGTCTGTCATATATGTTTGGTGGCTTTCGTCCACATCCTCTGATTTTTTTGTTGTTGGGATGTGTAATAACTGACCACTTACTGTCTCAATGGCATTCACCTCCTTCACATTTTGTTGCACCATGTGCTGACCATGAGATGTGGACTGAGCTTGAGAAGGGAACTTACCTCGCTCAGTCACACTCAAGTAGCTCATTAACTTAGACACTTGGTTCTTTATCTCTTTATGTTCTTTAACAACCTGTACAATTCAAGATTCAAGCCTTTGATTAGTTTTCCTCTATGCTTCAATAAAAGTATGTAAAGTGTCTTCTAAAGAACTCCTAGAAGACACGGGTGCATGATATGGTTCAAGATATGGTGCAGGGGGTTGTGCAAGCTACTGGTTTTCAGACTTCCTGCTGAAATTGGGGTGATTTCGCCATCCCGGATTATAAGTATCAGAGAAGGGTGTCAAAGGCTTATTGTACCTGCCTAAGGCATTACATTGTTCCTTATACATCCCTCTCATCTCAGCAAATATGGGACACTCTTGGGTGAGATGATCTACCCCGCCACACACAAAACATGGTTAAAAAGATTTTGTATGATTAACCACGTGTGTTGGCTTTAAGCTCTTAGTCTTTAATACCTCTAGTTCCTTAGTGAGCATCTCGACCTTGGCCTTAAGGTTATCCTCTTCTCTAAGATGGTAAATTCCACCACTATTTGGGTTCCCTATAGGTCGTGACCTATTTGTGCTTTCAGTAGCACTAGGTCCAGTCCAAGTGTGAGCTTTTTCAGCAAGCTCATTGAGGTACTCTATGGCCTCATTAGGATCTTTCTCCAAAAATTTACCATTACACATCATCTCTACGAATTGGCACTCTCTATATGTAAGTCACTTATAAAAATAGCTCACCAAGCGCTAACTCTCATACCCATGGTGATGGCACATACTCAATAACTCCTTAAATCTCTCCCAAGACTGATATAAGGTCTCACTATCCTTTTGTGCAAAGGTGAAGATTTGCCTTTTCAAAGCGTTGGTCTTATGTTGGGGAAAGTATTTGTTAAAGAAAGCTTGAGTCATCTCAGTCCATGACCCAATAGATTGTGGTCTTAGTGAGTATAGCCAACTCTTAGCTCTATCCTTCCAACCGAAAGGAAAGAACTTAAGCCTCACAATGTCATCGGTTTCATCTTGACTATGAAAAGTCGCGACTACTTCCTCAAACTCTCTAATGTGCACATATGGGTTTTCGTTATCCAAGCCATGAAATGTAGAGAGTAATTGAATCATCCTTGGTTTAAGATTTAATTGGCGAGTATTGGCTGGAAACATGATGCATGATGGTGTGGCTGTGCGTGTAGGGTGGAGGTAATCCTAAAGTGTCCTAGCAACATTCTCATTAAGGTTATCGGCCATGTTAGAATCCTCTAAATTCTCTAATGGGGCTGCACTATGGTTTGATCTAGGTGAAGTTTCACTAACGGACGTGGAAGGAGAGGGTAATTCTATTTTCGGGTCCTCTAATGAATCTACCTCACAAATCTCTCGGTCTAAGCATACACCACATGAATCAGAGAGGAAATTAATAAAACAGAATAAAAAAATCAAAAAATCAAAACCTAGAAAAAAAGAACAATAATAAAAAAATAATTTAAAAAGAAAGAAGGAAAAAAATAATGCAGCAAGCTAAAAGAAGGAATGAAGTTATTGTCTTTACAGCTGCTGAAAAGAAAAACTATTTACAATTCTTCTACCATCATGTCAAAAGTTGACAATCTTCTTTGTACTTAAGCGCGTCTCCCCGACAACGGTGCCAAAATTTGATTATGCCTAAAGTATAAGACGGTAATTGTAGTACAACTTTGGGGTGTCGATTCCACAGGGAAACAAGATAACTACAAGAGAAGGTGTGAACCTCAACACAAACGATAAAGATCAAGTGAGAGAATATAGTATTGTGTGAAAATTGTGTAGATAATATAATGGAGGCAACAAGGGTCTGGGAATCCTCTCTAGGTTTGTTGCCTTATTCCAGTCTCAATTCAGTTGTCTTTATCTCGATTGCAAGTGTCACATCCCAAACAAGCAATCGACAAATATTCAATTAAGCACCTGTATAAACCCTAATGTAATTGTTATGAAATACTTTTTACTTTCAAGCACACATGACCTAACTTATAGATTATCAAGAAACAAAAATATATCATGATGACAATACTGCAGTAATGGACAAATCTATAAGAGAAATCTACCGGACTCAATCACACCTCAACAACATCACATAAGAAGAGCATGACTAGACTTATATGGGGGAGAAAGATGTAATCACCGAATTAAGGGGAAATCTTCTAATTAAATTGAAAAGTAAATCATAATAATGTTTAATGATAAATCTATATTACAACTGAACTAATAAAGGAATTAAAGAACAATAAAACCTAGGGATTCATCCCTTCGTCTTGCTTAGAGATTAGTCAGCCTCCCTTGAGTTTTCCAGCCTTCTATCTATTTTACGAATTTCTAATTATAAACCTTAAGTGGTCAATTTATAGTGTAAAAGGCCTAAGGGTGTTTTAGGGTTTGAACAAATCATTAAAGACCTAATTAGGGCCTAACTCGAAGAACAGGGTCTGTGCGCGCACCGCACCTTGGTTTCATTCGCGCAGTACCTTGGCTTTTGTCAGGCTTCTTGTTTGTGCTGTGGGGTGCACCTCCCTTGATCCAGGGTGCACCTCAGCCCTTCAGGGCGCACCTCAGCTTGATCCAAGGTCCACCTTGACCTGATGGATCTTTGAGGTTTCTTTTGGGCTTCCTTCTGAAGGGTGTGCCCCAGCTCCATCCAGGATGCACCTTGACCTGATTGGTAGAGGTCTTCTTTGTTTTATCCTTCCATAATCATGGCTTCACTCCGATATGCATCGAATCATCTTGCTTCAAGCAACAATCGCTTTTCCATCTCTTTTAACTCAAGATACCTGAAAATGCACCGAAATAAGTTAATGCTCCGTGAATACCACTTTAGAGTTGTTAACAAATAAAAATGAAATTAAAACCTAAATCAACCCTAAAATGCTAACAAATAAGTATGATTAAGATGCATATCAAATAAGTACGATTAAGATGCATAACAAATAAATTCCATTATAAAACTAAGAGATTACAATAGTGTTTAAAGTACCTAAAGAGCTTAAACCCGTACCCCAAATACACCCAAGCTTACAACTAAGTATTTGAGAATACGAGTCACACACACCATAGCTCTTATCAATCTCTCATAAGCTCAACTTTGTTTTTCTCTCTACACCACACCACAACATTTACTTTTAATTTCTCTTTGTCAGCCGTCTTACTCTTACAATACTACATTTTTGCTCTCTTTCTCTTGCTCCCACTCTTTGTTGTGATATCAATTGATCTGTAAACTCTCTAATTTATAGAAGAAGGAGAGAGATTCAGCCCAAGAGAGACACATAAAATCATGCCATTACTATTTATAAAACTAGCCCCACCATGAACAATAATGCCATCTCCTTTTGCCTCCACTAGCCCCCATAATTCAAAAGGTGTCCGACCCCTCATGAGACAAATTGTCTCCTGTAAATTTGAAAGGGTGTGGCCCCCACTTACTGTAAGAAAAAAAAGTGTGAACTTATTTATGAACCATGTAAATTTTGGGAAATGTGGGAATAAGTGTAAGTACAATGACATTTGCTACCGAGGAATATGTGTGAATCAATCATTCAATAAGAAACATTGTTGTGGCTGCAACAATGGGGAATTTTGTATTTTAGCCTATGCAATTGTAACGACCCATCATAGGTTGGCCACCCCCGAGATGGTGTCATCAAATTTTGAAATCCCAGCAAGAAACATATATGTCATAATATAAAAACATTAAATGAATTATCTACATACATAAATCCTCAACCCTCAACAGGGAATTATATTATTAAGATCCCAAATGAAACATTAAATACAACATATTATGCATGACTATTTACAAATGTTTTTTTCTTTCCATTAGTCTGAGGATGTGGACCACGTGGCTTACAGATAATGACTCAGTCTGAATCTTAACTCACAAATCTATCTGTCCTGCCCGCTTCCTAAAATAATTTAACAATAAGGAGTGAGCTTCACAAGCTCAGTGAATTAAATTTACTAGAAGTATTCAATTGTTCAAATAGTCTTCCAATATTCATTCATCTATATCTCATATGACTCGATAACAATATTCTATTATCACTACTCATATCATAATCCTCATCATATATCAATCTCTTCTTCTCATATATTTAATCATCCTGAGACTATCAATTCTACCTCATAATTACCTCGTTATGAGGTTCACAGCATATACTCAATCACTCGGATAATTCTTATCATATCATACTTTCATATTTATTTCTCATTATATCTGTCTATCTGTGAGACTCATTCATCTATCAATAAATTTATAATCAAGAATAAAACTTTAACATCTCAAGCAATAATAATCGATATTTAAAAAAAATGCAATGTATAAATTTAAATTACATTATTATTTGGGAACATCTTCCCACACGTCGATATTTTTTTATCTTAGACCGACTGCCTTCCCAGTTCTTTTATTTACAGCATATACCGATAGTCACAATTTCATTTAGACCGGTTGCCTTCCCAATTCTTTTATTTTCGGCATGTACCGACTGTCATGGTTTCATTTAGATCGGCTGTCTTCCCGGTTATTTTATTTCATGCATATGCATATGAATAATGATATGAAATATGCATATGAACAATAATATAAAACAAGCATACATTCAAACATTCAATTTAGCTGCCTAGTTCTCTCTCAAAATTATTATTTTATCATATTTATTAAATTATCTCCTCATATATCATATCAAATTATCAATCATAGCTTGTCAAGAATTTCATTTATCCCTTCATTATATACTTAATTAACTCATTATTTCAATAATATTACTTCTCATATAATAAATCTTTAACATATCAGTTATTCCTATCATACTCATTAACCAACTTTCATTTATCATTCAATCATAGGTTAATAATTAATTCAAATATTATCATTTTATATTTCATATTTATCTCAATTACTAAAAGTAAATCTAACTCACTACGTAGCACTTAAAGCTACCCGTGGATCATCTCTTTGCCTTTTCTGCTATTTTCAGAAATTTCACTCGATTGCTGTTCGTTAACACCTGACATAACATTCATACTAAAATTTCTAATTTATTCTTCAATTCTTCCAGAATTCATACCCTTTAAAATTTCCACATTGAATTCTTGGTAATTTCGTGTATCCTAAATTTCAAAAATAAAATTCACATTAACACCTTTTATTTTTCTTAGAGTTTTCCTCGACTCCCTTTAAAATTCTCTTGTAAACCTTTTCAAAATTTTACTCTTTCAATCTTTCTTTCAGTCCTTAAGTGTTTAAAGAAATATAGTAATTTGAATTGAAGAAAGAAGAGAACCAAACAAGATTTGGTAAAAATAATTAAAATAAAACAATCTATATATATATATATATATATAAACAGCCTGCGCCAATTCTCCACAGTTTTCTTTCTTTGTTGACTTACATGCAAAGTTTGTATGTGTATGTTGTCAACACCTGGATTTCCAGGTATTGGCGCCCCCCATTTTTTTTCTTTTTAAATAGGATAATTCTGCTTTTGTTCTCCCCTTTGAAATTGAACATGACACCCTTTTTTAGAGGCATAGAGACATCCAACTTTACTTGAATCCTTAAGAACCTAACCCACTCGAGTCCATCATCTCCCATATACATGTTTATAACCTCTCCTACCCTACCCCCAATCTTTATTCTCATAGTAGGGTTCATGCTACCTTATGGTATATTGTATGCCTTAATCCAAAATAGAGCATAAGTATCCGGTTGCGCTTCTCATCTACTTCATTAAGCAAAACTAGATTATCATCAAATGACCATGAAGAACCATCAATAACCCTCTTATTATCTTTGATCTGAACTAAAATAGATAGAGATTTTCACCCAAAGCATACCTTGCATGGGTTTCGAAGCCTTCTAGATCAGTTTAAGAGTGCCCAACAAAGCGTCTCACTAAACATTCTGGACATTAGTAGTTTTCCAACGAGAGTTTTCTAATCTTCCTACCATCTCATTACCTTCACCTTCCTCAATCTCAAAACCCTCGTTCTCATCTTCTGTAAGTTTCAAACCTTTCCACAATTCCTCGAGATCACCTTCCATCACAATGCCTGATCCTTACCTAAACAAGTCGCTAAAGAACTCTCCTAAGCTAAGATCAAAGAGAATGCAAACTTGCCCTAGACAAGAATCATGAACTCCGATAGAAACCCTAGTTTCTAAAGAGAGAAAAACCCTACGACGGATAAACCTAGGGACTTAAAACAAGCTTCTTCTAAACTTGTTAGATCTCACTTGTATTATGTATAGTTGTTAGTGAGGGACTAAAACACCACTTGGTTTATATATTATTAAAAGAAAAGAAAAAACACCACCTGGTTTAAACTTTATAATGATACTTCTAGAATACATTGACTGATTTACATACATTTCCATCTCATAATTTATAAATAGTACGTTTTAATTTGAATACCAAATAAATCAATAAGTCAGCCTTTCGTCTCCGTGAGACATCCTTTTGCTTTTGTCTTTGAATCGAGAAAGTTGGACTTGATTTACTTTTGACATTATAGTAATATACTACTTAACTTATTTGAATCTAGACCATTATATACACTAATTAAGACTTTTAATTTTTAAAAAAACTTTGATGTTAACCTTAATGTCCTATAAAGACTCCCTTCTTATGGTTGCCCTTTCTCCATCCCCATCAAGGCATCCAAGCTTATTTCTTATCACCCTTTTTCTTATTCTTTTGTTATGAAGCTAATAAAATTACTCTTAATATCAATTTTCTTCATGACTCTAATCCTAAACAATTTTGCAACACCAAACGTAGAGGGCGATGATGAAGATATCAATTATGAACGACATGATCATAAAGAGGATGATCATGATGCAACAATTGATCATAATTCTCCATCTTCTTGATTATATGGAATAGGACGCTTCTTCTTACAGAAGGAAAAAAAACTAATAGATTGACTTGTAACAAGTTCCTTAGGATTTGTTGCGCTAAGGGAAACCCGATCGACCTTACTGTTGTTGAAAAATGCTACTATGGATGATAATTGCTAACCACGACAATAAGATTATAAAAATTAAATGAGCAATAAAAAAAACAACAACAAGAAACAAAGTATATAGAAGAAAAGAACTTTACGTGGTTCGACACAAGCTTACTCCATGGACAGACACCAGAGAAAATTCTCTATGAAGCGAAGAGATTACAATAGTGTTTAAAGTACCTAAGGCACTTAAACCAATGCCCCAAATACACCCAAGCTAACAACTAAGTACAGACACTTAACAATATCTCACAGGCTCATGGTTTAAACTTTATAATGATACTTCTAGAATACATTGACTGGTTTACATACATTTCCATCTCATAATTTATAAATAGTACCTTTTTATTTGTATACCAAATAATTCAATAAGTCAACCTTTCCTCTCCTGAGACATCCTTTTGCTTTTGTCTTTGAATTGAGAAACTTGGACTTAATTTACTTTTGATATTATAGTAATATACTAATTAACTTATTTGAATCTAGGCCATTATGTACACTAATTAAGACTTTTAATTTAAAAAAAAAATTTGATCTTAACCTTAATGCCATATAAATGCTCCATTCTTATGGTTCCCCTTTCTCCATCCCCATCAAGGCACCCAAGCTTATTTCTCATCATCCTTTTTCTTCTTCTTTCATTATGAAGCTAATAAAATTGCTCTTAATATCAATTTTCTTCATGACTCTAGTCCTAAAAAATTTTGCAACACCAAAGGTAGAGGGCGATGATGAAGATATCACTTATGAATCACATGATCGTAAAGAGGATGATCATGATGCAACAATTGATCATAATTCTCCATCTTCTTGATTATATGGAATAGGATGCTTCTTCTTGCAGAAGAAAAAAAAACTCATTGATTGACTTTTAACAAGTTCCTTAGGATTTTTTGTGCTAAAGGAAACCCGATTGACCTTATTGTTGTTGAAAAATGCCACAAGTGATGATAATTGCTAACCACGACAATGAGATTGTAAAAATTAAATGAGCAATAAAAAAACAACAACAAGAAAGAAAGTATATAGAAAAAAAGAAATTTACGTGGTTCAACACAAGTTTACTCCACGGACACACATATTAGAAAATTTGCTATGAAACTGAGAGATTACAATAGTGTTTAAAGTACGTAAAGCACTTAAACCCATGCCCCAAATACACCCAAGCTGACAGCTAAGTATTTGAGAATACAAGTCACAGACACTTACCAATCTCTCACAGGCTCACACTTGTTTTTCTCTCTACACCTCACCACTGCAATTGCTCTTAATTTCTCTCTACCATACACTTGGCTCTTTGCCAACCGTCTTGCACTTGAAAGACTACATTTTTGCTCTCTTTCTCTTGTTTTCACTCTTTGTTTTCTACTAGTTACTGCAATATCAATTAATCTTCAAACTCTCCAATTTATAAGAGAATGAGAGAGATTTGGCCAAAGAGAGAGATATAAAATCAGGCCATTGCTGTTCATAAAACCAGTCCCACCATGAACAGTAATATCATCTCCTTTTGCCTCCACCAGCCCTCATAATTCAAAAGGTGTCCGGCCCCTCATGAGACAAATTGTCTCCCACAAATTTGAAAGGGAGTGCCCCCCCTTCCCACTTAAAAATCTTGACCTTGGTGAGTGATTACGCCCAAAACATAACGCAGTATTGTAGTACAGCTTTGGGGTGTCGATTCCACAGGGAAACAAACTAATTACAAAGGAAGGTGTAAACCTCAACACAAACGATAAAAGTTAAAGTGACAAAATCTGAATTGTTGATTGTGTGAAAATTGTGTAAATAATTGATGGATAATATAATAAAGAAACAATAAGGTTCTGGAAATCCTTCCTAGGTTTGTTGCCCTAATCCTAACTTGATTCAGTTGTTTTTATCTCGATTGCAAGTTTCACATCCCAAACAGGCAATTGACAAATATTCAATTAAAGCGCATGTCCTAATGTAATTGATATGAATTATTCTTTACTTTCAAGCACACATGACCTAACTTATAAATTATCAAAAGACGACGATATATCTAAATGACAATACCGCAACAATAGACAAATCTATAAAAGAGATCTATCGGACTCAATCACACCCAAACAAATACATATAAGAAGAGCATGACTAGACTTATATGGAAAAGAAGCATGCAATCACCGGACTAATAAGAAATCTACTAATTAAATTAAAGAATAAAACATAACAATGTTTAATGAAAAAAATACCAAACTGCAACTGAATCAAATAAAGAAAAATAAGAACAACTACACCTAGGGATTCATCCCTTCGCCTTGCTTGGAGACTAGCCGGCCATGGGGCTCATGCGTCCTCGAGTTGCCTTCGGCCTCTCAATGATCATCTCCCCCTTGGTAGCAAAAGCTTCGGCGATTCCTCAGCTTGCCCTCCAAAAGTATTTTGGATTCCTCCTAAGAACCCTCTGGATTGCTCCTAAAGGCCCTCTGGATTCACTTTTTGATGATCTCAGATTCTCCGATGGTCCTTAAAGCTGAAGTGGAGTGGGTCTTATATAAGAAAATACCACGAGTGCAATGTGTTTCCAATCCGATGTGGGATGTGGGATATAGAAATGTGTTTCTAACCGATGTGGGATGTGGGATTTAGGCCTTCACATGCCTTTCACGCTAAAATCCCGCACAGCCCTCACAGCCTGACCTTTGTCTACTTAAATTGCCATAACTTTCTCTAGAAAAATCATTTTTGTGAACCGTAAAATTCTCCAGAAAATAGACTTCTGGATCTTTCTAAGCATATATGGATCATCTCCTGGTTCTTCTTGTATCAATACAGTTTAATTTGAAAAAATGATTGATCTGTATGAGCAATTTTGGCAATTTAGTGAAACTCCTTTCCAGTGCAGGCAGCAGCTGTTGCTCCTTTATGCCCTCCATCTTGTCCTTTCGGAAGCATTCCTTCACTCAGTATGCATCGAGTCTTTGTACTTCAAGCAATGATAACTTTTCCTCCTCTTTTGAGCTTAAAGTACCTGAAAATGCACCGAAATAGATCAATGATCCAAGAATTATACTTTAGAGTTGTTAACGTATAAAAGTGCAATTAAAACCTAGATCAACCCTAAAATGATAACAATTAAGTACTGTTAAGATGCATTTTATGACTCTCATCACAACCTCAAACTAGCTTATTGCTAGTCCATAGCAATTCAAGTGAAAACAAGAGATGAATTTTACGGTGGGAATCAAAATAAATGAAAAGCAATATTAGTGTTAACCAAGAGTAATTCACATTTTGTCTAAAAAATTGCACCTAGCACATGACATAAAGAATCATTAAATTTCACCCAAATCCAAAAGTAATCCAAACATCAATCTTAAAATCGTTATTGACTCTTAACATCCATTTTACCACAAGCCATTAATCCGAACACCTGGATGATTTTATGCATAACATTCATGAATACAAGTCTTGGCCTCTAAAACATGATAAATTTTGTGACGTCAATCACAAAAACAAGCTCCATGTGCGTACATTTCAAACCATTCTCCACTATTGTAAAAAAATCACATTACATTGGATCAATAGGTCTTTAATAGGCTTGTAACGTTAGGCTAAGGTAAAGGTTAAGAAAAAATATGAAGGATTCAAAAGAAAAAGAACTCAATCTCTTAGCTTTAAACATAATCACTTTTAAGCACTAGATAACCTTACTTCAACACCCAACTTTTTCGAGCATTTTTCATTTTTTTTGGTCAAAATCACCACTTTTCTTTTCTTTTCTTCTTTCTTTGCCGTAATTCACTTTTCTTTTGTATTTTAGCATAAGACCATTCACCTCCTTTTTCATTTTTCTTTTCTTTTACATAACCCCCAACTAATTTCCTTTAATGTACTTGGGTTATGGTAGTGATATTTTCTCATATTTCCATCCTTACTCATTTTAAGTGCTTCTCAACAAATATTTATAGCTAAGTTCTTTTAAGAGAAAGGTAAGGATAAAATATTCTCTTTAGGCTCATAAAGGTGAGTAAATGGGCTATTGAAAGAAACAAGGCTCACTTCTTTTTCAAGAAAATGCTCAAATAGGTGACTAGTGGTAAATAAGCAATGGTAGGTTTAACAAGCTCAAACGGTCCAAAAATGGCCTCTATCATATCCTAAGTAATGTGCATTCTAGGAATTCGCCTCAAGTGGTTATCAATTAAGTTCTAGAGCTTGTCGAGACCACAAAAATATTCACAAAATAATCACACATAAAACTTTTCTAAATGTTTAAGACTAATCATACTATCTTACCACAAACTAGAGTCTCTAACCAAATAACGATTGATGCTTAAATTAATTTCAAACCGAAGCAAGATTTAACTTCTTCTAAATGCTAAATGTTATCTCAATTTAGGCTTATATCATTGACATGTGAATAAACTCTAAGGCTTAACACAAAGCATGCTAAAAATAAACAAAAATGGAGAACGACTCCAAGCAGTTCAATGGAAAAAAAAGTATGGAAATAAAGAATATGGAAACAAAGAGATGCGTTTCCTCCACCCCCAACTTAAAAATTGCATTGACCTCAATGTAAAAGAAAGAGTAAAGGAAACTCCCTTTGTAGCTAAAGGTGAACAGAAGCTGAAAATTGTGCTCCACCATTTGAACTGCTTCGTATATTTGTCCCTGAAAAAGAAATACTAAGTTAATACTGGAAAACAAAAAAAAATACGTACAATAAACAAGAAAAGAAATATGAAAACAATAAAAGTAAAAGGATATGTTGTGGGGTGCCTCCCATGAGCGCTAAGTTTTAGATCTTCAGCAAGACGCTCTTATTCCCTCCTAGACAAACATGAACTGAATGCACCAGCAACTACTTCACTATCAAATTGGGTGCTTGTATGCTTTGAAGAGGCCTCAAGGATGTCATCAGTAACATCCACAAATTCTGGCTTGATATATGCTCTTGTGAAGCCATGGGTGAGGGTGGATTCTAATGGATTAAGGTACTGGACCTTTTCCATGAATGAGTCTATCATATATGCTTGGTGGGTTTTGTCCACATTCTCTGATTTTTTCGTTGTTGGGATGTGTAATAACTTACCACTTCGTGTCTCAATGGCATTCACATCCTTTATATTCTGTTGCGCTAGGTGTTAACCATGGGGTGTGGACTGAGCTTGAGAAGGGAACTTACCTCGCTCAGTCACACTCAAGTAGCTTATCAACTTGGACACTTGGCTCTTTATCTCTTTATTTTCTTCAACAGCCTGCGTAATTAAAGATTCAAGTCTTTGTTTAGTCTTACCCTGTGCCTCAATAAAAGCATGTAAAGTGTCTTCTAAAGAACTCCTAGAAGATATAGGTGCATGATATGGTTCAAGATATGGTGCAGGGGGTTGTGCAAGTTACTGGTTTTCAGACTTCCAGCTAAAATTGGGGTGATTTTGTCATCCCAGATTATAGTTATCAGAAAAGGGTGCCAAAGGCTTTTTATACATGCCTCAGGCATTACATTGTTCCTTATACATCCTTCTCATCTCAACAAATATGGGGCATTCTTGGGCGAGATGATCTACCCCGCCACATACAAAACATGGTTCAAAAGATTTTGCATGATTAACTACGTGTGTTGGCTTTAAGCTCTTAGTCTTTAACACCTCTAGTTCCCTAGTGAGCATCTCGACCTTGGTCTTAAGGTTATCCTCTTCCCTAAGATGGTAAATTCCACCACCATTTGGGTTCCCTATAGGTCGTGACCTATTTGTGCTTTCAGTAGCACTAGGTCCAGTCCAAGTGTGAGCTTTTTCAGCAAGCTCATTGAGGTACTCTATAGCCTCATCAGGATTTTTCTCCAAAAATTCACCATTACACATCATCTCTACGAATTGACGCTCTCTATATGTAAGTCCCTTATAAAAATAACTTACCAAGTGCTAGTTCTTATACGCATGGTGAGGGAACATACTCAATAACTCATTAAATCTCTCCCAAGACTGATATAAGGTCTCACTATCCTTTTGTGCAAAGGTGGAGATTTGCCTTTTCAAAGAGTTGGTCTTATATTGGGGAAAGTATTTGTTAAAGAAAGCCCGAGTCATCTCAGTCCATGACCCAATAGATCATGGTATTAGTGAGTATAGCCAACTCTTAGCTCTATCCTTCAAAGCGAAAGGAAAGAACTTAAGCCTCACAATGTCATCGGTTTCATCTTGACTATGAAAAGTCGTGACTACTTCCTCAAACTCTCTAATGTGCACATATGAGTTTTCATTATCCAAGCTATAAAATGTAGGGAGTAACTGAATCATCCCTGGTTTAGGATCTAATTGGCAAGTATTGGCTGGAAACATGATGCATGATAGTGTGGCTGTGCGTGTAGGGTGGAGGTAATCCTGAAGTGTCCTAGCAACTTTCTCATTAAGGTTATCGGCCATGTTAACAAAATCCTCTAAATTCTCACTTGGGTTTCCACTATGGGTTGATCTAGGCGAGGTTTCACTATCAGACTTGGAAGGAGATGGATTATCAAACAAAAGGTTTAAAAAGTTTAATCCTGACTCTAGCACAGGCCTACAAGCAAATCTACCCAAAGTGTGTCTATATCTGGGCATGCAAGATCACAAAATAATAAAAATACTATGTAAAAAAATAAAAAAAATCAATTTAAATTAAATTAAAAAAAATTAATTCAGCAAGGTAAAAGAAGGAACGAAGTTACCGCCTTTACAGCTGATGAAAAAAAAGACTATTTACAACTCTTCTACCGTCATGTCAAAAGTTGACAATCTTTTTTGTATTTAAGCGCGTTTCCCCGGCAACGGCGTCAAAATTTGATTACGCTCAAAACGTAATGCGGTATTGTAGTACAACTTTGGGGTGTTGATTCCACAGGGAAACAAACTAATTACAAAAGAAGGTGTAAACCTCAACACAAACGATAAAAGTTAAAGTGACAAAATCTGAATTGTTGATTGTGTGAAAATTGTTTAAATAATTGATGGATAATATAATAAAAAAACAACAAGGTTCTAGAAATCCTCCCTAGGTTCGTTGCCCTAATCCTAACTTGATTCAGTTGTTTTTTATCTCGATTGCAAGTTTCACATCACAAACAGGCAATTGGCAAATATTCAATTAAAGCGCATGTATAAACCTTAATGTGATTGATATGAATTATTCTTTACTTTCAAGCACACATGACCTAACTTTAAATTATTAAAAGAAGACCATATATCTAAATGACAATACCGCAACAATAGACAAATCTATAAAAGAGATCTATCGAACTCAATCACACCCAAACAAATACACATAAGAAGAGCATGACTAGACTTATATGGAAAATAAGCACGCAATCACCGGATTAATAAGAAATCTACTAATTAAATTAAAGAATAAAACATAATAATGTTTAATGAAAATAATACCAAACTACAACTGAATCAAATAAAGGAAAATAAGAACAACTACACCTAGGGATTCATCCCTTTGCCTTGCTTGGAGACTAGCCGGCCATGGGGCTCATGCGTCCTCGAGTTGCCTCCGGCCTCTCAATGATCATCTCCCCCTTGGTAGCGAAAACTTTGGTGATTCCTCAGCT
The DNA here is from genome assembly GCA_023935145.1 of Bretschneidera sinensis. Lineage (NCBI taxonomy): Eukaryota > Viridiplantae > Streptophyta > Magnoliopsida > Brassicales > Akaniaceae > Bretschneidera > Bretschneidera sinensis. The sequence goes on from CM043698.1 coordinate 130,457,761, forward strand.
TGCCCTCTAAAAGTACTTTGGATTGCTCCTAAAGGCCCTCTGGATTGCTCCTAAAGGCCCTTTGGATTCACTTTCTGATGATCTCAGATGATCTCAGATTCTCTAATGGTCCTTAAAGCTGAAATGGAGTGGGTCTTATATAGGCAAATACCACGAGTGCAATGTGTTTCTAATCCGATGTGGGATGTGGGATATAGAAATGTGTTTCTAACCAATGTGGGATGTGAGATTTAGGCCTTCACATGCCCTTCACGCTGAAATCCCTCACAGCCCTCACAGCCTGTGTCTACTTAAATTGCCATAACTTTCTCTAGAAAAATCATTTTTATGAACCGTAAAATTCTCCAGAAAATAGACTTCTGGATCTTTCTAAGAATAAATGGCTCATCTCCTAGTTCTTCTTGTATCAATATAGTTTAATTTGCAAAGATGATTGATCTGTACGGGAAATTCTGGAAATTTAGTGAAACTCCTTTCCAGTGCGGGCAGCAGCTGTTGCTCTTTTAAGCCCTCCATCTTGTCCTTTCGGAAGCATTCCTTCACTCCAGTATGCGTCGAGTCTTTGTGCTTCAAGAAATGATAACTTTTCCTCCTCTTTTGAGCTTAAAGTACCTGAAAATGCACCGGAATAGATCAATGATCCAAGTATGATACTTTAGAGTTGTTAACGTATAAAAGTGCAATTAAAACCTAGATCAACCCTAAAATGATAACAATTAAGTACTGTTAAGATGTGTTTTATGACTCTCATCAGTGAGTATTCGAAAAACAAGTACTTCTGAAATTTCTAGACACATCTCCCCGTAAGGACCTCAGACAGTGTGGAAACCAATCAAGTCCAAAAGATATGTGAACTTAACTGTACTTGCTGATACAACCACCATATCCATCGGGCTCCCCTACAAAGAGAATTTCTTAATCAGAACCTCATCAAATATCACAACAGCCTTTAGATCATTCAACAAAACATGTCCATCCTCTAGTCCTAGGTTACGACCATGAACACTATATCTGACAAGAAAACACAACCTATGGCACACATCGAGTAGGCGAAGATACTAACCATGAATAATCTCTTTGTTCAATATATCAGTAACATCGGGGAGACCTCGATTATCTACTATGTCTCTACAAAACTGAAGGATCCAAAAAAAAATATCACCCCACCAATGTCTCTGCTTACACTGTCACAAAATGGTATACCAGGAAGAATATGTATCACAAAATTCATAAAGTTCCTCAAAACACCTACACACAAGACTCTATTCACATATTCTTCCCCATCCTCCAGTTTTGATGATGACTCTCCAGGTATCTAAATTTGTGATGCCTCCATCTCCAATGGTTAAATCCAATCCATTAGAGTCTATAACCCGCTAGTGCTCCTATTAGCGCCACTCTAAACTTCAATTGAACCCAACATTCTCTTATTCAGAGCTTTAATTCTAAACTTCGCCTCTTTGCTATTCCAGATGACTCATGACTGCTCATCACAAAGAGCATGACAGACACGTCAAAAGGTAACATCATTTCTAATGAGGATCCGAGATGACCCAGCGCACCAAAGCCAATTCACCTCGGGATATACCCAAGAAATACACACCTCATCGTTCATAGCTCAAGTTTTCCATCCCTTACAAGAGCATATATTGGATAATCAAATATCATCGTCCATAATAGGTAGATGTACTCGACCATAATTCCTCAAGAGTCATCAACCTAATAGCAATGGATGGAGACTTGTTGACCCATATTTGTTATTAATAATGACAAAAAACTACTATAATGTACTAATAGTTTTATCTAAGTGTTTACGCGGCAAAAGCATTCAGCATAAAAACGAGATGCAAGAACTCAACTAGATTCAGACGCCAAGACAAGACAGAAGATATAGAATAGGCATTAAGGTAATGAAAACAACTGTAAATCTCTCATGTTTAAATACTTAGCTTGACCCATGGCTCATTTTACAAAAGATTTTGACAAAACTTGTAATATAAATGTTTCTAAGTCAAAAACAGTTTTGAAAGTAGAAAAACTGGGTTGAAGGGTAACCCAGTCGATTGGCTCAATATACCACTCGACTGGGGTATGGGACAAAAGGTCCCCAGTCGACTTGTGTCAAAAACCCAGTCGACTAGCAACTAGGACAGAGAGTTCCCAGTCGACTGGTACTCTCCCACAGCGTACAAAGTGAGATTTCTCACTTGAACCAGCCGATTGGTAAAAGGATCCAATCGACTGGTAATTCGAAAATATGAACGTTTGAGACGCGAGACTTGAGCATTTAATGCACCAAACCGACTAAGTCAGTGTCAAATGACCATATTGATTCAAAGCTATATAAACCCACTTCAATGAGCATTTAAACCAACAAAAGAACACATTCAATTCATAAGTTTGCTCATTAATTCTCAAAAGCTTTGAAAAATTTATTGTTGAGCCATTCTTCAAGCTTATTCTTGAAAGAGAGATATTGTTCATTTGTAAAAGCAGTAATTGCTATCTCTCTACCATTTACTTTACAGCAAATCTCATTTATTGTAAAGGGGAAAGAGTTCCAAAAAATCTTAGAGTGTTTATGATTAAATACTTCTTTGTAAGCTTCCGTAAGGAATGGAATGACTTTCGTGAGGACGGGAATAGCTTCCATGAGGAAAGGATTGGTTATAAGGTTTGTACAACACCCATGAAGTTGTATGACTAAAAGTTTTAGTGGATTATTTCAAGGAGGTTCGTTGAAGAGAGTGGACGTAGGGTCGGAAGGAATCCAATATTGCTGAACCACTATAAACTGAGTTTGCATTTTCTCTTCCATAAACTCTTTTACTTAAAGCACATTACTTGTTTGTATGTTTTGTGCATTTAACTGTTTTTATGAACTTGCAAGTAATTAGCAAAAGTTTTTAAAAACCTAATTCACCCCCCTCTTGGGTTTGAATCTCGGTTTACAATTGGTATTAGAGCTTCGTACTCAATTTCAGGCTTAAAACCTTGAGTTGATCCGACGATATCTAATAGCTATTCTGAAGGACATTCCTATACTAGGCCTCCCTTGTTCAATGGCTCCAACTATAACTATTGGGAAAATATGATGAAAATCTTTGTCGAATGACAATATTACAATCTATGGAGAGTTATTGAGGAAGGACCTAGAATTCCTACAATGGAAATAACTATTAGAGAAATCAATCATATAATACCTAAACTAAAAACTGAGTTCAATGAAGAGGATTATAGATCGATGTCTCTAAATAGTAGAGCCACGAGTATTTTACATTGTGCTTTAGATATTTCTGAATATAATAAAATTTTGGCTTGTGTTTCGGCTAAGGAGATTTGGGACAAATTGCAAGTTACATATGAAGGAACTAGTGAAGTTAAAAAATAAAAAATTTATATACTAGTATCTGAGTATGAATCTTTAAAAATGTCTCCTAACGAAACAATTTCTCAAATGCACCCATGCTTCACCACTATTGTTAATGGTTTAAAGCATCTTGGTAGGAACATTGAGGAATTTGAACTAACGAGGAAGATCTTAAGGTCTTTGTCATCCACTTGGAAAGCAAAGAATACGACCATAACGGAGGCCAAAGATCTCGACAAACTTGATGTCGAAACAATTCTTGGATCATTATTGACATACGAGATGAAAGAAATGAATCCTGCTGTCAATGATGATGAGAAAAAGAAAAAGGTGATTGCTCTCAAGGCCTCTACGAGCAACAAAGAAGAAGAAACGGAAGAAGAGGTAGAGAGCAGCGAAAAAGATGGTGAGATGGCTCTAATCACCAAGAGGTTTCACAGGTTCTTGAAGAAGAGCAAGAAACCTTACATAAAGGATCCCACTTCAAAAAGGGAACCACTTGTGTGTTATGATTGCAAGAATTTCGGTCACATTAAGGCCGATTGTACAGCGACAAGTAAACCATATAAGAGCTTTAAAAAGAAAGCTATGATTGCAACCGCTTGGAGTGACGATGAAGAAGAAGAACACTCGGACAATGAGGTCGGATACGAGGAGATTGCCAACCTATGTGTAATGGCAATCAACAATAAAATGAGATATCAAATTCTTCCATTTCTAATAATAACATTGTTAGTAGTAGTGAAGAATTAATAGAGCTTATAAATGAAATGCATTAAGAATTTAAAAAATTTGATTTTAGGAATACCACCCTAAAAAAGGAAGTCTCATCTATTTCTAAAGAGATGGAAGTCTTAAAGGAGGAAAAAGAAAAACTATCTTCAATGCTTTATAATTCTTCTCAAGATTTTCTTGAAGATGAAAATGAAAAATTAAAGAAGAAAATAATAGAATTGAATGGCACTATATCAAGACTTATGCTTGGAAAAGAAAAGCTAGATAAAGTGCTATCGTGCCAAAGATTAAGTGGAGGAAAATTCGGGTTGGGTTATTCTCAATTAAGCAAGCAAAAATAAAAAGAGATCTTATTCATGAAAGCAACATGTGTGAATGAAGCCTCTACTTCCAAGGCCACTAGCAAGATCAAAAGTACCCCCTCAATATATGCTAGTAAGTTTAAAAATGCGAATTTAAATTCTAATGCATATATTAGAGGTAAGTATCCCAGAAATACTCATGCATATATTAATGCTTACTCAAGAAATGCAAATGCTAGGAACAATCATTCAAGAAATGCACATGAACATCCTAGGAATTACCATCATTTATATCCTAGAAATAATATGTATGTTCATTAAATGCAAGTACACATCCTAGAAATCATTATCATACATTTATTAGAAATGATGTGTATGTTCATAATCTTCACAATAGAAACATATATCCTAGGAATACTTATCCAAGGAACTATAGACATGCACAATTAAAAAATCATAGGATTGTGGATCATCAACATGTCTATAAAAATAGAGCACCTTACAATGTTAAAAAAGTATGGGTCCCTAAAGGAACTGTATTTTCTAGGACTAACCCCAAAGGACCTAAGAAATTTTGGGTACCTAAGAGTGCAATTGTGTATTCTTGTGTGATGTAGATATGTCTCCACACCAAGGAGAAAGGTAACTATTGGTACCTTGACAGTGGATGCTCAAAGCACATTACCAATGATCAAAGTGTATTCGAAGAGTTAACTCTAATAGATGGCGGACATGTCACCATTGGAGATAACACAAAGATAAAGATCATCGCGCATGGAAAAATTGGTAATGATTTCTCAACCATTGATCATGTATTATATGTGCAAGGCCTTAAGCAAAATTTACTAATTATTAGTCAACTATGTGACAAAGGCAACAAAGTCATATTTGAAACCTCTCATTGTCTAGTTATAGACATCAAGAGCAACAAGATCAAGTTTATTGGCCATAGACAAGAAAATATCTATATAGTTGATTTAAAATCTTTACGTTCAGAAAATGAAAAATGTTTTCCTGTATTTAGTGAAAATCTATCGCTATGGCATAAAAGGCTTAGCCATGTGAATATGGATTTGCTTAAATCATTTCAAGAAAGGATTTAGTCATTGGACTTCCAAAAATCAAATTTGAAAAAGGCAAGGTGTGTGATGCTTGTCAAATGGGAAAACAAACTAGAATTTCTTTTAAATCAAAAAATGTAGTGTCAACCACTAGACCATTGGAACTTTTCTATATGGACTTATTTGGTCCAATAAGTACCATTAGTCTAGGTGGCCATCAATATCCTCTTGTTATTGTTGATGACTATTCAAGATATACCTTTGTTATTTTTATTGCTTACAAGGATGAAGCTTACAAAAGATTTGAAAACTTTTGTAAAAAGGTTCAAAATGAAAAGGAATTTGTATTTCAAGTATTAGAACTGATAATGGAAAATAATTTGAAAACCAAAGTTTTTCAAAATTTTGTTATGAAAATGGAATTGATCACAACTTTTCGTCTCCTAGAACTCCACAACAAAATGGAGTTGTTGAGAGAAAAAAATAGAGTTCTAGAAGAATTTGCAAGAACAATGCTTTGTGAAAATAGCCTGCCAAAATTTTTTTGCGCGGAAGCCGTAAACACTTATCGCTATGTCTTAAATAGAGTTTTAATTAGGCTTATGCTTAACAAAACTCCATATGAATTATAGAAAGATAGAAAGCCTAATATCTCCTATTTTGTGCCTTTGGTTGTAAATGATTTATCCTAAATAACAATAAAACTAACTTAGGATATTCAAAGACCGATGAGGGGATATTCTTAGGGTATTCAACTTCTAGTAGATCTTATAGAGTCTTTAACAAAAGAACTCTAGTGGTAGAAGAATTCGTACATGTAGCATTTGATGAGTCTAACCCAATTAATAGTAGAGTAGTTTCTTTCAATGATGATGCGGATTTAATTCCACGAACGGAAATACCTACTCCTATTGTTGACCCAAAGGAGAGCTCACCTCAAACAAGTCAAGAGGTAGAAGCTCTCAATCTTGATCAACCATCTACAAGTCAATAAGATGATAGTCTTCCCAAAGATTGGAGGTATATAAATTATCATCGAATCGATCAAGTGATTGGTGATCCTTCACAAGGGGTAAGAACTCGTTCCTCTATTAGAAATATTTGCAATTATGTAGCTTATATATCTCAAATAGAACCTAAGACATTTATAGAAGCCGAGAAGGATGTTGAATGGATAAATTCTATGCAAGAAGAAATAAATCAATTTGAAAGAAACAATGTATGGAATCTAGTTCCTAGACCAAAGAATCATACTATAATAAGAACTAAATAGGTATTTAGAAATAAGATGGATGAAAATGAAATAGTAACTAGGAACGAGGCTAGACTAGTTGCTAAGGGATATAATCAAGAAGAAAGAATAGACTTTGATGAGACCTATACTCCCGTAGCTAGATTAGAAGTTATTAGAATGTTATTAGCCTTTGCATGCTTTAATAAGTTTAAGTTATTTCAAATGGATGCAAAAAATGCCTTTTTAAATGACTTTATAGAAGAAGAGGTGTACGTTGAGCAACCTCTTAGATTTGAAAATCCTAGTATTCCAAATCATGTCTATAAGCTTTCTAAAGCTCTATATGGGTTGAAGCAAGCTCCAAGAGTATGGTATGAAAGACTAAGTAAGCTTTTGCTTGAAAATAATTTTATAAAAAGGAAAATAGACACAACACTCTTCACAAAAACTCACAAAAAGGACACACTACTAGTCCAAATATATATTGATGATATCATATTTGGTGCTACTAATGAATCTATGTGTCAAGAGTTTGCTAAGTGCATGCAAGGTGAATTTGAAATGAGCATGATGGGAGAACTTACCTACTTTCTTGGACTTCAAATCAAACAATTGAAATGAGGCATCTTGATCAATTAATCAAAATACACCAAGAACCTATTAAAGAGGTTTGGGATGGAAAACTCAAAGTCAATTGACACTCCTATGAACACTTCTACAAAACTTGACCTTGATGAAGGAGGTAAATGTGTAGACACTAAAACTTATAGAAGCATGATAGGAGCTTTACTTTATTTAACTCCAAGTAGACCTGATATAACATTTAGTGTATACATGTGTGCAAGATTTCAAACTAATCCTAAGGAATCACATGTAATTGTAGTAAAAAGAACCCTTAGATATCTACAAGTGACTCAAAACCTAGGATTATAGGATATTCAGATGCTGATTTTGTGGGATGTAGACTGGATAGAAAAGGCACTAGTAGAATATGCCAATTCTTAGGTTCAATGCTAACCTCTTGGTTTTCCAAGAAAAAAAACTCGATTACGCTATCAACCGTCAAGGCGGAATATGTAGCAGCCGGAAGTTGTTGTGCACAAGTGTTATGGATGAAACAACAACTAGAAGACTATGACATAAACTTTAAAGATATTCCAATTCATTGTGATAACACCAGTGCTATCAACTTAACCAAAAACCCTATTCAGCATTCTAGAACCAAACACATAGAAATTAGATATCATTTCATAAGAGACCATGCTCGAAAGGGTGATATAAGACTAGAATTCATTCATTCAGAAGATCAAATAGCTGATATACTTACAAAACCCTTAAGTGAAGTTAGTTTTGTAAGATTAGACTATTGATGGGCTTAAAAGACTATGATAAACTGTATGTTTGATTACATCAACATTCATCATATGCATATTTGATATCTAGTGAATGAGTATTAACCCTTATTTAATATTTCTCTCACTTAAGATGACATAGATCAACAAAATTCGTGCTAAAACTCTAAGCTAGAATTTTTTTTTTTTTTAAAAGTTTCATGAAGGGTCCAGTTGACTGGTAACATGACTCCAGTCGTCTGGTAACACACTACCATTTCAACCAGTCGACTAGTTTATGTACCCAGTCGATTGGTAGCACAAGACATTGTTTAGAGCCAAAATTTGAAATTCTGGTAACCTACCTAGTCGACTGGTATGGATGACCCAGTCGACTGGTATTTCTCTACCAGTTTACCCAGTCGACTGGTATGTCAAAAATTCCCAAATTATAAAGGACCCAGTTGACCAGTGCCACAACCCAGTCCACTGGTATCGCGATTCTATAAATAGCCGCTTCAGTTTTTCAGGTTTTTCACGCCATTTTCAAAACCCTTAAGCTTTCTCTCTCTAGAAAATCTTTGATTCCTGTCCACAATCTCACAAAAATACTCTATAGAATCCTTAATCTCATCCCACATCACCTCCATTTCAACTTTCCACAGTTAAAAAATCTTCTTTTCCCAAAATCTCTCAAATTTCTCCTTAAAAACACTTTCTTCCAAATGTGTGAGAGAATTCAGATCAAAACCACCGTTGGAGGACCTCACGCGTCTATAAGGCCATGGTCTAAGAAATCCATGGTATTGGATGCCAAGGGAAAGGGTTTGGCAGGTTCCTTGAGCAAAAAGGCGAGGACTGAGCTCGACGACTCACTCTTCTGGAGTCCAGCTGCCAAAGAAAGGTATAACTCCGTCATTCACCACAAAAAGATCATGACGGATAGATTTGTTGATTTCGATTCTATCTGTCAAGAAAATTTTGATATATTACCTATTTTCGAGGCAGTGCACTTGACACCACTTTTCAAGATTCACCAAAAATACTACCCATGCCTAATTCACTAGTTCTACACAAACCTAGTGAAACCTAGTCCACTAGCTCTTCGTTTTCAGAACCAATGCGATGGGTGTGGAGTTTGAGGTGAACACTGACCTTCTTATCAGTATTTTGAGCATCCTAGTGGAAGGGATCCAATGGAGTATGGACAGATGGCTGGACAACTTCGATTATGAGGAGGTATACCAAATCGTTAGGACAGACCCTAACGACATCTTTAGGCCCACTACATTTCACACATGTAGTGACATACCTCTCGACTCGAAGCTGTTCAATCTCATTGTGAGTTGGACCATCCATCCACGACTTGGGAGTCGGGGCTATCTCTCGAAGATAGACGTTGTATTGATTTGATGTCTCAAAACTAGACACCACTTCAATATCTACCCCCTACTGCTCGCCAACATGATAAATGGCAAAGTTAGTGACTCCGGGTGCCTTCCCTACGGGATGCTCATCACCCTTATCCTCCAGCATTTTCAGGTCCACATTCCTGCCTCTGAGGCTTAGGACATCGGCCTCAAGGACATCATCAATGTCTCTTATCTGAAGAAGATAGGGTGCACTATCCGTGATGGGAAAATCTACTCCAAGGCTGAGAGGAACATTAGGATTGGAGAGGGTGACAACAGTGAGGAGGATGATGAGGTTCATGGTGATGCAGCCCCTCCTACTACGATGGATACTGATGATCGAGCACCCAGTCCACAGCATGGTGGTTCTAGTACTAGTCATGCTAGCTATGATGATCTACTACAGGCTATTTCGAGGCTCTAGCTATCTATGTAGTCCGAGTTCTAGAGCTTGAGCTCTTCAGTTGATTCTATGCACCATGACCTTCACACATTTCGTGATGATTTCGAGCTGCACCGAGAGCACACAGAGGGGTCCTTGGTTGAGCTTCGAGATCTTATACGAGATGACACTGATTCCCTCGCTCATCGAGATTTTTTTGTTTTATCTCTTTGTATGTATATATAGCTCTTAGATGGTTGTAGCATGAACATTCAGTTTTCATTCATATTTTGTACTCAGACAAGCTTTCTATAAGCTCACATTAGACGGATGTATATATATTTGCTTTGATTTACATATATATATATATATATATATATATATATATCTTAATTTTATGCTATATGGTTGATTGGTTTATAATATTCATACTCACCTATATGCCTTAACTATTGATATCAGTGTAAAAACTTTTGACTCTTCCTGGGAAGTCTTCCCAATTATGAAACATGTCTAGTTTTTACATACAAGTTTGTTTTTGCCTTACATTCATAGTTGTAGTATTTATCTTGCTTATTTTTTTAGGTTTACACCCCCTTTTCTACTGTTGTCAAAACAGGGGAAAAATAGGAGAAAAAGAGAAAAATTAATGTAAACTTATAATAGAGCATAGATTTAGGGGGAGCATTGCTCTGAGCACATTGATGAATATAACCTTAATTTGATTGGTTGGATTGATTATAAACTGCATTTAAACTACTTAATAGGTTGGTTTTATATGAAAAACAAAGGAAACTCTGCCTAGTTTTTTCTAAAAACCCAACACTTAGTTTTTAAAACTCTTTTTCTCTCACTAGTTTTGTCATCATCAAAAAGGAGGAGATTGTTGACCCATATTTGATTTTAATAATGATAAAACATTACTCTAATTGCACTAATAGTTTTATCTAAGTGTTTAAGCGGTAAAAGAATTCAGCATTGAAACAAGATGCAAGAACTCAATTAGATTTAGACGCCAAGATAAGACAGAAGATATGGAATAGGCATTAAAGTAATGAAAACAACTAGAAATCTCTCATGTTCAAATACTTAGCATGACCCGTGGCTCATTTTACAAAAAAATTTGACAAAACTTGTAATACAAATGTTTCCAAGTCAAAAACAGTTTTAAAAGTTGAAAAACTGGGTAGAAGGGTAACCCAGTTGACTGGGGTATGGGACAGAAGGTCCCCAGTCGACTGGCAATTGGGTCAGAGAGTTCCCAGTCGATTGGTGCTTAGGACCCAGTCGATTGGTACTCTATCACAGCCTACAAAGTGAGATTTCTCACTTGACCCAGTCGACTGGTACAAGGACCCAGTCGACTGGTAATTCGAAAATATGACCGTTTGAGACCGGGACTTGAGCATTTAGTGCACCAAACCTATCAAGTCAATGTCAAACGGCCATATTGATTCAAGGCTATGTAAACCCACTTCAATGAGCATTTAAAACAATAAGAGAACACATTCAATTCACAAGTTTGCTCATTAATTCTCAAAAGCTTTGAAAAATTTATTGTTAAGCCATTCTTTAAGCTTATTCTTGAAAGAGAGATATTGTTCATCTGTAAAAACAATTATTGCTATTTTTCCACCATTTACTTTACAGAAAATCTCATTTATTGTAAAGGGGAAAGAGTTGTAATAACTCTTAGAGTGTTTAGGATTAAACACTTCTTTGTAAGCTTTCGTAAGGTAGGGAATAGCTTTCATGAGGAAGGGATTGGTTATAAGGTTTGTACAACACTTGTGAAGTTGTACGACTAAAAGTTTTAGTGGGTTACTTCAAGGAGGTTCCTTGAAGATAGTGAACGTAGGGTTGGAAGGAATCCGATATTGCTAAACCACTATAAACTGAGTTTGCATTTTCTCTTCTTTAAACTCAAACTTAAAGTACATTACTTGTTTGTATGCTTTGTGCATTTAACTATTTTTATAAACTTGCAAGTAATTAGCAAAAGTTTTTAAAAACCAATTCCCCCTCTCTTGGGTTTGAACCTCGGTTTACAAGACCGATTATAGCAAGCATAACTTACAGCTTTAGTCCAGAAGTCTTCAAATCGGCATGAGAGATCACACTCCAGACCCAGTCCAAAAGTATATGGTTCATCCTTTCTGCAACTTTTGGTGTTTCCCTGACAGTGCGATTAATAATTGCATCCTTGCAGAAAACATTAATACATTACACAAGGCCAAAGCCTATACTCAAGTGCTTGATTCTTGTCTGTCTGTCTGTCTGTCAATCAAGCTTTTCCATTGCATCCATGAACCAAATCCAACACTCTTGTCCTTCAAGGTGTAAACCCACACCTTCTTCGGGAAACCATCGAAAACCATCAACAAACACCACGATCCACATTTAGATGCAACCCAAGAGGGATCCCTTTGGTCAACTGTGTACTTGGTCTGATGAACCTTCGTGCAAAACAGAACCGAGAATCGAATGACCACACAAGTCAAACTTTCCAATCCTTTGGCCATACAGTATATCGTTGAGTTAGTTCAACTATTCCTTGTTCACATATAGGCCTAACATGCATATGTCATAACCGTGTCACATCCTCCTCTTGATCATCAAATTCCAACACTATGAAGCATTAATTCACTATTTTAGGTACCATCTTTTTTCTCCGGGGACCTATGCATCCGGCTCAATTCCCAAGGCCACTCCCTTTAAAAAGGTGGATATGAAGAGGTGCAGATTACGGTGGGTGTCTACATTTTTGCTTCCCAAGAGATGATAAAGACCGTCTAACTTTTTACCCTTCAACATTTTAAGTGCTCTTTTAGAGATCTATAATCCTCCACCTTCACCGGTAAGTTGGTGACCTTGAGAATCTAGCTCACTCAAAGAAAATAGACTTTTCCTAAATTCTAGCACATGACGAAACTCAAATGTTCTCACCACCCCGTTAAACATCTTGATTCCAATGTTCCGATCCCAACAATAGGCAACAATCGATTGTCTCCAAGAATCACGGCACCGCTATAAAGCCCATAAGTGGTAAACCACCCCCACCGAGGGCACATGCGGAACAAACATCCAGAATCCAAGATCCACACATCACTATCCGATGTGTTAGTTGACACAGAATGAACATCAACACCATTGTCATCAGAATTGGCACCACCATCATCATGAGCCACAATGGCAGTCACAGAGTTGTCAACTCTGTTACCATCTCCTCCCTTGAGGTTTGGACAATAGTTCTTGAAATGTCCTGTCTCATAACACTCATAACATCGAACATGCTTGGCCCACGACTTGATCAAGACTTCCCTATAAGCTTGCTATAGCTTACCAAGGCTTGATCTTGATCATTAATCTTCTCTTCAATGTTTCCCATCTGCAAAAAGATTTTCCTTATGGTATTCTTGAGATGTACAGTAATTGTTTGAGGTACAACCGGTTCTTGAGAAATTTCTTCATATATAGAGCCTCTAATTTGGCCATAGTTTTCCTTTTCTACTACCGCTCCAAAAAACTTGTCTTCTCCGCTAAATGCTTTCAACAACCCTTTTTGTCTGATCATAGCTCGCATCTTTAGCTTCCACATGCTAAAGTCATTGCTCCTGTCGAATTTTCACGATCTTATACTTTTCCATTGACAACATAATGGCTCAATAAAATTATGAAAACCTAGTGAGCAACCATTCGACACTGAGTCAAAATCACAATCGCCAATATCAAACCCCAACACGGGATTTGATATCAATTAGCTCTGATACCAAATTGTTGTGAAAATGCCATTAGGGATGATATATTCCAACCACGACCATGAGATTGTAATAATTAAATGAGCAATCAAAAAACAACAACAAGAAATAAAGCACATAAAAGACAAGATTTATGTGGTTCGACACAAGCTTACTCCATGAACACACACCAGAGAAATTCCATTATGAAATTGAGAGATTACAATAACGCACTTAAACTCGTACCCTAAATACACCCAATCTCACAACTAAGTATTTGGGAATATGAGCCACACACACTATAGCTCTTATCAGTATATCAAGAAGTCCAAAGTTCCTCTTAATTTCTATTGATTATACATTTGTTGACACCCTAAATGTACGAACATTTGGCATATGACTCGATCGGTGTGCCATTCAATATTGCACTCGGCTTATGTATGGGATTGATTCAAAGGTGTCCAGTTACCTCATGAAGGCTTCATTATAGAAAAAATACTAATACTTAGGTGTTCGATACCATTACCTATCATGTATTGACAAGTGGATAATTTTTCAATGTTAGTAAATCAGGTAAGAGCTCGTATCAATCTTCTTGCAAAGATTAGGGTTAATAAAGCTTCTAAGCTGATACTTTGGTCTCAACCTATAGAGCTTGGAGCTCTATTGTTAGCGGCTGCCATGTAAGTCCCCAATTTTTCTCTAAATCTTGATTTTCTCTTTTCAGTTTTCTTTTCTTTTTTGCATCTTTTTTTACCAGCTCCCTAAGTTTCTTAAGGAAAAGTTCCTCATCCCATCTTTCAAATAGTGAATGAAATTATCTTTTTGGTGGTTATTCAAGATTCTTAACAGATTCACTATAATCCTAGTTTAGCTAGATTTTCTTGGGGCCTAGGTTGCCGACGTGATTGCAGACAAAATTAAAATAGAGTTCATTTAGGATATGTTTGGATCGAGGGAAGAAATGAAAATGAGAGGAGATAATTACTCTTTCGAATTCATTCATCTTCTCACATTTGCTCTACTTTACTCTCCTTCCAAAATTTCCAAGTAAAGGAGAATTAAAAAGTTCAGAGTTTTAATGGATTTGAAGGAATAAAGGTGCCCCTTCATATCTTCTCATTTCCATTGAGAAGAACTTTCAAAGAACACCCGAACAAGAGGTACATATACCTTTCATTCCCCTCAACTCAAATAAGGGGTAAGTGATGGTATGTTCCTTTATGACTTACTTTAATTCTGAAATCTAATAGCTAGCAACAATGAACGCAACCATGCCTGATTAAATTCTAATATGTTACTAGAACATCACATTTTTATTGGGGCATAAACACAATTTTGCTCATGTTTTGCAATTTTTAGCACAATTTAGTATTCAATAGGACTCTATTAATCGTTAGAATCAATTTTCTTATCAATGTCAATAACTATAAAAAAAAAATGAAATTATCAATAAATGTGCACTTTAATTAATTTTCTTATCAGTGTGAACAACTATAAAAAAAATGAAAATTATCAACAAATGTGTACTCTAATCAAGTTCTAGCCCTAGGAGGCCCTTCTAAATGAATGTAGTCATACATAAATCCTTGGAAAGTGCTTCCACTTCTTGACTGAGTGAGAAAGACTGTGTTGTTTCCACTATGCAGTATATTGCTTTGTACATCAATGCTATATAATATGTACAACCCATTAATTCAATGTCTTGCAATCGCGTTATCCCTCCCCATTAGGCCCGTTGAAAATACAGAATGCGCACCGACATTGTTGAAATGAACCTTTGAACCCGTCATTATAAAAGTTGATTAGCTAAAACATTTTAAACAAGCATTAGCACATGATTTCAGTGACAAAATTTTTACCTTTAGTTCAGACATCGTTGCTGATGCGAAGGCCAATTGAAGTGTGTAATTTTCTGTCTAGCTCGCATTTTTTAGGTCAAATATAATCTGCCATGTGGTTGCTTGGTATGTGTTATTTCCTACATTCCTGCGGTAAAATATTAGAACCAGCCTCAGAATTTTTAATTCTGTACACAAAAGTTCCTTCAAGAATAAAGAAATAAAGAAATACCTTATGACATGGGCAAAAAACCAATCCCTAGTATAATTACTAGACCCAACAGTGTATACGAGATCATGGTGATGATATAAATCTGAATATCTATCCCACAATCCATATGGCCTAAATCTGCATATTAAAACAAGTCATAATTAGCATCAATGTTTGTGTTAAGAACATTGCACCAGCAAAGTGCTGTTGTAAGAGAGCTAACTTGTCTGAGTGGTTTGTGTATAATGGATTCACTAGTGTTAGGTAGGGGTTTGGAATATAGAATTCTTCAGCTTTGCGGTTTGGGATGCCAATTTCCCACAACGTGGGACCATTTCTGGGAGGCTCATATACAAGAGCACCCAATTTGATCTCACCTCCTGCATCAAATAAATTGTGTCAATTGAGCTATTAAAGAGAGTCTTTAAGTTTCAAAGTAGAAGTGATCATTGGTTTTGTGGCCCAAACGTGCAACTCTTTTAGCAACACTGAGACAAGACAAGATAAACAAGTAGACAAAAACAATCCCCTTTTTCTATTCAACTCCTATAAAAGTATGATTGTTTATTTAATTTCTATAAAAAAATCCCATATTTCCATACGTAGAATCGTATTAAAACCTTGCTTAGTATTCTCTATATATTAAGCGGGACATTATGTGCACAGTAACATATTGATGGCTTGCCACATGGTAGGAAAATGATTTAAATCTTATGTTCTTTTGCTTTAAGTTGTATTAAAACATGTATCAGACAATACTTGAGTGAAAAACAAAATAAAACACAATAAATAATTACAATGTCACATTACTAGACTACTTGCCACCCAAAGACAAATTCAATAGGATAAAAGAAAAACACCTAGTACTATGTTTGGAATTCGAAAATTTTGAAAAGAAAAATAAAAAAAAAAAAACCTTTTTTTATTGTCAATAAAAAATAAGAGAAAAAATTGAGTAATTTAAAGAAAACCAAGTGATAAAAATGAACATCAAATATAATTTTTTTTTTCAAAATATATCTTTCGTAATTTTCAAGATATGAACAAAGCAATATATATCAATGTAGTCAAAATATGATCTAATATTCACACATTTTCTTTTTTGGATAGTCACAAAAAAATTAAGAAAAAACAGTATAACACCAACTCATAATTAGTGTAGTAAACTAGAAGATCGATTAAATAAAAAAAAATAGTGGTACCTCTTCTCTAAGTGCTGGATTTCTTGGATTGGTCAAGAGAACAGCTTCCCCGTAAGCAAGTGCATGGCCACTTTCCCAGTCTGTCTCACTTGGCATGATCCTTTGCTTGTCGCCCGATATAGCCATGAAGTGAAACCTGACCATTGATTTAAAATACCACATACAATCAATAATATTATTCCTATTTAATTTTATCACAGATATTGTTTCAAAATATAATTTTTGACATAATTTCAAAAAAAATAAAAAAGAAAATTCATTTGTTGCTTGTCCGGTCGAAGCTTGAAGATGAACATTATTTGATGCATGTCCTGTTGTATATATTTGTAAATAATGGACTAGCATTACATTTAGTCATTGAGCCCATAATGGGATAGGCCATACTAATAGACACATAAGGAGGCCCCTACTCTCACCCACTTGAAAAAGGAACTAGCCCATTGAGTTCCATTGAGGTCACGGTTCAGCTGGCTCTTTCTCTCTCTCTCTCAGGGGAAGAATCAAAATCACAAGGGCAGAGAATAGTTCTCTCCATAGAAGAAAATTTTCATCTTTTTGCAGGAACCCTAGAGCTACATAGAAAATCCATCACAAGTTATTGGAGGTATGAATTCTCAACATTATGGAACACATGCTTTGATTATAAGAAGAGATTATCACATATTATGAATTCTAACAATTGGTATCAGAGCCATACCTTCTTATTTTCAGTTTATGCTTGTCTCCATCATCGAAAGGCATCTGTTTTTTTTTTTTTCTGGATATTTGTCGTTCTTCATCTTCAAATTGAATTTCTTGGTTTTGGACTTGCCTAATATTATATCACCATTGCTTCTGGTTAAGCTTTTGGTTTAGTTTTGACTTTAACAATTTAACTATTTATTGTTTGATTGGATAATTATTTAAACTTTGAACATTGACCAGAGTTTATGGTCTTGATTAATGATTGGCTACTTTGATACAATTTTGTTTTGCAAAATTCCTCCTTTTATATGTTTATGAATTTTCTGATATTGCTCCATTTTTTTTAATGGAGAAAAGAAATGAATAATTCCTTTTGAGATAAATAAATATTTTGTTCATGTGGGTCATGTCATTTTGTTGTAATACTGATGGTTTGGAGTGGCTATGTACCCACCTCTTGTGGGACTAGTCATAAAAAATTTAACAGAGTTGTTATTATTGATCATGTTTTCACTTAATGATATTATACTAAGATCCATACAGATACTGAATTTGCCCCATCGACAAACCATTACTTGTTAGAACGATAAAGATAATAGTTAAGTGCTTGGCACTTGGTGGCCTAGTCCTATCATCTCGATAGTGGGTCATTTTAAGTCATTGTATTTAATTATTTTACTTTATTATGCGTAAGAGCCTTTTATGTATCTTGGGCTCTAGTATAGTGTGTAATAGTCTATTTTGAATAAGATTCTAGCATGGATATAAGATTGCCTATTAGAGATATTTATGGGTGCATGTTTGTTGTTCCACATGCATAATAAATTTTATTATATTCTTCTCAGCTTATGGCAATGCGACTCTATCTCTCTCTTTGTTTTCCATCAAGAGTCTAATTGGAGCCAATTATGAGGATTTGTATGAATTTCTCACTATTAATTTGGCTATTATGAATTTGGACTTGGCTTTGAGGGTCGATGCGACTGTTGAGCCCACTAGTGAAAGTTCTGCACCTGAAAAGACTCATTATGAGCAGTGGGTGCATTCTAATAGGACTTGTCTCATTATTATGAAGTATACTATTGACAAGTCTATCAGGCAAAACATAGTTGATACTGATAGTGCTAAAGAACATCTTGATGCCGTTGGGAAGAAATTTATTAAGTTTGATAAGGCAGAAAAGGGAACTCTGATGAAACTTCTTACTACCACAACCTATGATGGGGTTAATGGAATCCGAGAGCACATCATGAAGCTTACTCATTTCTTTAACAAGCTTAAGGAATGAAAGTTGAGTTAATAGATAGCTTTCTTGTATGGTAAGTGCTTGAATGTTTGCCACCTCAGTTTGATGCACTCAAGACCACTTATAATGCTAAAAAAGATGAATGGAGCTTGAGTGAAATTACTGCTATTGTAACTCAAGAAGAGGAGATGATGAAAAAGGCCAAGTGTCGTGTTGCTTTCATGGTAACTGTTAATAAAGGGAATGAGAAGAAGTCATTCAAGGGTAATAGTAGTAACTCCATCAAGATGAAGAAATCTGGGAGGCCTCTTCAACAAGCTAAGGTGAGTGTTCCAAATGGGCCTAAGAAGGAAGTTTTTAAGGGAATGTGCAACTTTTGTCATTTGTTTGGGCATAAGAGGGTTGACTATAGGAAATTTAAAGCTTGGTTAGACCATAAAGGTACACGTTCACTACTATTGTGTTTTGAGTCTAATCTAGTTGATGTGCCTTATGATACTTGGTGGCTAGATACTGGTTCAACTATTCATGCTACAAATTCTTTGCAGAAATTAAGGAACTGCTGAAGACCAGTTGATACAGAGTTAATAGTAAATATGAGCAATGGGGGTGAAGGTTAAAGTTGAACACATTGGTACAGTCATACTTATGTTGGCTTCTAAACATGTTTTGAACTTATCTGATACTGCTTTTATACCTTCCATCAGAAGAAATCTTATCTCTGTTTCTGTTTTGGACAAATGTAGATATGTTTTTCATTTTGGAAATGGAAAGGCTATAATCTTTTATGACTCTGTTATGGTTGGTACTGCTACTTTATATGATGGTTTGTATAAAATTTACTTGCTTCTTGTTTTAGATCCTGCTTCTTCTAGTGTCTCTGTTGTGAATGTTGTAGTTGGTTTCTAAACGTGCTAGATCCAATAAAAACTCTTCCATGTTGTGGCACAAAAGATTGGGTCATATTTCTAGAAAAAGAATTGAGAGGTTGATTAAATATGGCATTCTAGTTGACTTGAATTTTTCTAATTTTGAAACTTGTGTTGCTTGTATCAAAGGGAAACTTCCAGTAAAAATCAGAAAGATTAAGATTGGTAGAAGTCAGGACGTTCTAGATTTAATCCATACTGATATTTGTGGTCCCTTTTCACCTGTCACTTTGAGAAATTATAGATACTTCGATTTCTCAAGGCATGTGGTATCGAGGCTCAGTACACAATGCCTGGAACTCTTGAACAAAATGGTATTGCAGAAAGAAGAAATTGTACTCTTATGGATATGGTGCGGTGTATGCTTTGTCATTCCACTTTGCCTGAATTTTTGTGGGGTGAGGCTTTGAAAACTACTGCATATGTTTTGAATCAAGTACCAAGTAAGTCAGTTCCTAAAACTCCTTATAAGTTATGGTCAGGAAAGAGGCTTAGTTGGAATCATTTCTGTGTTTGGAGCTGTAAAGCGGAAATAAAGCCTTATAATCCTCAGCAGAAGACTTGATCCTAAGACCATTACTGGTTATTTTGTTGGTTATTGTGTGGGATCAAGAGACTCTAGATTCTATTGCCCTTCTAATGTTACTAGAGTAATTGAATCTGATCGAGCCATCTTCTTTGAGGATGTTAGTGACAGTGGGAGTTCAGCACCACGTGAAGTTGTATTTAGGGAGGAGTGTGTTGTTATATCTATTCAGGTTACCTCCCTATCAGTGGCTGCACCACCATTGACAGAGGGAACCAATGCTATTGTCCAAGACTAGGTTGTTGACACTATAGCTGATGTTGATGTGGGAACTGATGATATTGCTTTAAGGGGATCATAGAGAAGTCGTAGACTAGCAATTTCTGATAATTATATTATTTGTAAGAGCATGAGTTTAATACTGGTATGTCTCTTGATCCAGCCTCTTTTAAAGAGGCCATTGATAGTGCTCAATCTTCATATTAGATAAACACTATGCATGATGAGATGGCCTCGATGTGTTGAAACAGTGTATAGGACTTAGTTGAACTACCATATGGCTATAGACCAATTGGTTGCAAATGAGTTTTTAAGACCAAATATAATTCTGTAGGTCAAGTAGAAATGTATAAAGCTAGGCTTGTTGCTAAGGGCTTTAACCAAAGAGAAGGCATTGATTATAATGACACTTTCTCACCTGTTTCTACCAAGGATTCTTTTCGGGTTATTATGGCATTGGTGGCTCATTTTGATCTTGAGCTACATCAAATGGATGTCAAGACAGCTTTCCTTAATGGACATCTATTTAAGGACGTGTACATGATGCAACCAAATGGTTTCCAAGTGGAAGGAAAGGAACACATGGTGTGTAAGCTTAACAAGTCCATTTATGGGCTTAAGCAGGCATCGAGACAATGGTACCTGAAGTTTGATGAGATTGTTACCTCTTGTGGTTTCAAGGAGAATCTTATTGATTAATGCATATATCTAAGGGTCAGTGGGAGTAAATATATCTTTCTTGTTCTTTATGTTGATGATATATTACTCGCCGCAAATGACATTGAGCTTCTGTTTGAGACAAAACGCATATTGTCATCTCATTTTGATATGAAGGATCTTGGTGAGGCCTCTTATGTTTTGGGTATCCAGATTTTTTGTGAGAGAACTAGAGGCGTTATTGGATTGGCTCAGAAAACCTACATTGATTGAGTTCTAAGTAGGTTTAATATGCATTCTTGTTCTCCTAGAAAAGCACCTATTGTAAAAAGTGATAAGTTTTCTAAGTCTCAATGCCCGCGGAATGATAGGGAGAGGACTCAAATGCAAATAGTTCCCTATTCGTCAGTTGTGGGTAGTTTGATGTATGCTCAAGTATGTACACGACCTGATATTGCTTATGTTGTTGGTGTACTTGGAAGATACTTGAGTGATCCTGGTTTGACTCACTGGAAGGCTGCAAAGAAAATACTTAGATATTTGCAAGGCACTAAAGATCTAGTGTTTATATATCGGCGATCTAACGTTCTTGATGTAGTTGGGTATTCTGATGCCGATTTTGTAGGTTGTTCAGATGATAGGAGATCCACTTCTGGTTATGTTTTTATGATGGCAGGAGGAGCTGTTTCTTGGAAGAGTGTCAAACAGACATTTACAGCTTCCTCTACAATGGAGGCAGAATATGTCGCTTGTTATGAGGCTACATGTCAGGCTATATGGTTGCGGAACTTTATCTTGGGGCTAAGTGTCGTGAACACCATTTCGAGGCCGCTGAAGGTATTTTGTGATAATTCTACAACAGTTTCTTTCTCTCGAAACACTGGGAGCTCTTCTCGCTCCAAGCATATTGACATTAAGTTTTTTATTGTAAGAGAGAAAATAGTCGAGTCTTGTATTTGTGTTGAGCATATTTCCACAGAGCATATGTTAGCTGACCCACTAACTAAAGGTTTAGCTCCAAAACTGTTTCAGGAACATTTGACTCATTTGGGATTGTTAGTCTTCTGTTGTATTTAGTTAGTGGGAGTTCTGTGATCATTGGTTGTTTGACTATATTGTTTACACTCATATTCTGTTTTGAATATAGCAATGTCAATGTATGCCTGAGACTCCCGTGATCATTGACTGTTTGACTATATTGTTTATACTCATATTTTGTTTTAAATATAGCAATGTCAATGTATGCCTGAGTCACGCGCATTTTAGACAAGGTGATTGTTTATGTATTTAGACATTATGTTTGGTCTCATGCCTGAGTCACGTGCATTTTGGACAAGGCGTACTTTATGTATTGAGACAATCTATTTTAGTCTCTTGCCTGAGTCACGCACATTATGGACAAGGCTTATTACCTACCAGAGACAATCTATTTTAGTATATGCCTGAGTCACGTGGTTGTGAGTATAAGTTTGGTGTCATATATTCTGTCAATATAGTCACTAAACTAGGTGCTGCAACTGCATTTTAGACAAGGTCTATTGCTTTAAAGACACTCAGATTTATCTCTAGGGCTTCTTGTGGAAACAAGTGTTCGTCACTTTTTTGATTATTTCCATACTACACTTGCATCTCATCGACCTGAGTTATGTGATTGCAATTATTGGTCATGTGTTGTATGCCGTGTAGGTGCATCGTTCACTAGCTTGTAATTGAAGGCACATTTTGAACAAGACTTTTGGTTTTGGCATGCTTGTTTGTGTTTATGTTGAGATTAAATGTAATGTTGTCCAAGTGGGAGATTGTTGTATATATTTGTAAATAATGGACTAGCATTACATTTAGTCATTGAGCCCATAATAGGATGAGCCATACTAACAGACACATATGGAGGCTCCTACTCTCACCCATTTGAAAAGGGAACTAGCCCATTGAGTTCCATTGAGGTCATGGTTCAGCTGGCTCTTTCTCTCTCTCAGGGGAAGAACGAAAATCACAAGGGCAGAGAGTAGTTCTCTCTATAGAAGAAAATTTTCATCTTTTTGCAGGAACCCTAAAGCTACATGGAAAATCCATCACAAGTTATTGGAGGTATGAATTCTCAACATTATGGAACACATGCTTTGATTATAAAAACAAATTCATAAACCAAATCTATGCAAGAATTTTTTTCATTGGGAGAGATTTTTGTCTCTCCAAACAAACATTTTATTTGTCTACGACGACTTGCTAATCAGACTAAGAATTGTAAACAAGTAGTGCTTCAACTTGGGAAACATAAACAAAACAAACAATGAATAATTAACAGAAAATATTGGCCACTACTAACAAACGTAAAGAAAAAAAGAGAAACAACCATAAAAGGTTAAGAAAACAAATCCAGTTTGGAATAGCCGCCTAATATTTTAGCTTTAACCTGTTCTAGCAAAACGAAGTAGCCCATGTGAACTCTTAAAGCAAGAACCTCTCCCCTCTATCTCTATCTCTCTCAGAAAAAACACAACGTAATATTGCAAGAAAAATAAGAGAGCAAAAGATGAGGAAGAACCTAGCTGGGGTCTTCTCAGAGGAGACAGGAAGCAGAAAGCACAACTGAATGGATATTGTTAGCCACACAACAAGCAAACCCAATTGCCTTCTCCAAATCCCCATCTTTTATCAAGAGATCCTGCAAATCAACAACATAAAACAATAAAACCCAGAAAGGCTCTCTCAACAAACAAGAACCTGAACAATGCTTTTGGGAAAACATAAATAAAAAAACAATGACAGAAACATGACAATATGATCATTAATTAAAGACCCGGCCCATTGGAAAGAAGCATGTACGCACAAAAAAAAAAAAAAAAAAAAAAAAAAAAAAGAACAATTTCCAAGAACATGGACGTACCTTGATCGACAAATGGCAGTTTTCAAAAGCAACGAAACAATCAGAGAAAATTCACCAAGGTATGCTATTGCTTCAGTCCTTTTTCTTTTATATCTCTCTCTCTCTTCCTCTCTCTGATAGATACTAAATTCTGCTAGGAATAGGATCCTTAATAGCTTCAGAAACGTGCAAATATAACACCAAGAGAGACAAGCCATAGGATCCTTAAATATTATTTTTCGAACCACTGTATAACTCTAGATAAGGAATGACTCATGCTTCCTTAAGTGTTATAGTTATATACGACTTGTCTGAAATACAATTTTTCCAACTAAATATATATAAATAATTTTCTTAATTTTTCTTTTTTTGGTAAGTGAGAGAGACAAGGAAAATAGAGAAGTTAAGTCTAAGTGGGAAAGAAAAACATGGGAGAAAAATGTGAAGAGTTTGACTCAATTGAGTTATATATATAAATTTATTTAAATATTTGATTTAATTATTTAAGTAGAAGTTTATGAGACATTTTAAGAGGTAGACACCAAATGAAATATATATATATATATATATATATATATATATGTTTTTCCAAATTAAATCAATCTGGCCAGAATGAGTTAATATTAATTAACTAGGGTATTACACAGAGGTAGCAATTGGATTGAGTCACATCGAGTTGTAGGTCAGTTTGGGTTGGATCGAGTTAGATTGGGTTCGGGTTTGGGTCATATCGGTCTCAAGTAATGTCTGGTCTTAGCTAATCTCGGGTTGGGCCGGATCGGGTTTAGATAGTAATGGTCTCAGTTCATTATGGTCGTGTCATAATTCTTGGTCAGGTGTTTCGGGTTCGTGCCATTTCGGTTCGGGTCATTTCAGATTTTCGAGCAAGCTCGATATGACCCATCGGATTTTCCCTATTTTTCTATTTTCTTTTCCTCCAATTTTCGAGAAAATCATTTGAACTCCGCTCTAACTTTAGAGTATCATGCTATTTTTTACGTTTCAATGTAATTAAGTTCACAAAAAAATATGTTAGTAATAACTCAATACACTTTTTCTCATTTTAATATATTTAACTAATTATAGTTTAATTAAATGTAAATAAAATTATAAATATAAATAATTTGATAAGTTAATAACTAATAAAATATAAAATTAATTTTTTCTTCAATATATATGTTGATGTCGAAGGTTGACGTGCATGGTCTATATGAATATAATATTAAATCTAACAAACAATGTTTTGTAAAATAAAAAGTATACAATAAATTATAGAATGTGTAAGATACATTAATATTATAAATTTAATACACTATTTATTAATTGATAACCTGACGCATATATATAACTATGTGTTCATGTATATTATGTAATTCAGTGGAAACCATAAAACATATTAAGAATATAAACATATTACATATAACTAATAATTATATTTTTACAAAATAAAATAAATCACACTTAGAGTTAATTATATGTAACATTAATTAGTTTTTATTATTATTTAATAGAAAAAGTAAAAATTAAGGATAATGGTACTTAAAGTTAAAATATAATATAATAAACGATATATTTATATTGTCTCATACTAAATTAATTTTTTTTATAATGATTAATGACAATTTTATATTTATTATATGAAACTAGTCTTATTTAAAGATTAAGAAAAACAATATTTTAAAAAAAAATTGAAAAATTAGTTTACATAAGACGTAAAGAGGAATAGAACAGTCAAATCTATCAATCTAAAATTAAGAAATTTCTCATTTTACCCATATTGGGTTTGGGTCATTTCGAGTCTGAGTCGTTTCGGGTTAGAGTCATACCAAATTTGGGTTGTTTTGTGTCTTGGTCGTTTCGGGTTTCAGTTCACTTCGGGTTTTTAGTAATTTCAGATTTGGTTTGGGTCGAGTCCAATCATTTTAGATTAGGAACATTTTGGGTTTTGAATAAATTGGATCGAGTTAGGGTCACATTATTTTAATAATTTTTTGTGCTCGGGTTAGATCTGGTTCAAGTCCGTTTTTCAGGTTAGGTCAGATTTTGTCATTTCTAGTTTTACACTAGTGATCAAATTACCGGTCAATCTTGGTTCTGACTGGGCTCAATCTTACACTTAAAACTAAGCTCACAAGTCACAAGGTCACGGTTTTATATTGTTTGCCTAAGATCCATCCTTTTGTTTTGCATATTTCTCTCTAAAAATATTATTTTATTATTTTTTATAATTAAATTTATATAAAAAATGATTTGCAAGACATCCTTTACATACAAAGTCATAAATTTTTTAAAATTCACACATTTTCACAAATAGTTTTATTATATATTGCTATAAATATTTTTCAATATGCACTGAAACATAATAAATATTAACCTTTTGATCGGATCGAGATCACATTTTTTCATCTAATCTTTAGTGCGATCAAAATAAATTTGATCTTATTTTAACCAAGCCCGTTAAAATTAAGGGTTGGACTGGGCTTCAAGCAATCTAACCCATGATAATTAGCTCCATTTTGCACCCTTTCCGGTGATATTAGTAGATTAATTTGTTAAAAGGATAAGCTTAAGTTGGCCATTACCCCAGCAAGCATACATATGAACTATGAATACCATAACAACATTATAATGTGAAAATTTGGCACTCTGTACGTAGGACGTCCAACAATCATGGAGATGGAGACATTTGATCAAATTGGTGATGTTTTAAATTCATTAAAGCATACTTAAATCAGTAAATTTAAACAATTTTTGTCTTGAGCTTATTGATTTAAGTACTTTTTAATTAGTTCTCAAACATTGGTATTATCTAATTGCATTAACGTGAACAATATTGAATTATGTTCTTTTTGACTTAATTTATTTTTAATTTTATGTTATTAACTTATCATATAGTCTATAGTATTGTACACTGACTTAATCTTATGTTACTATTATATATGGAAAGACGAAGGGAGATTTATTTAATTTTGTATACAAAGAGATTTCAATCACATTGTCTTAAATTAGAGTTATTTAGTTGTGTTCTCAAGATTAATTAAACATTTTAATTGAAATATGCTTGATTTTCGTCACGTTGTCTGAATTTAGGAAATTTAATTAAATGTATTTGCATTAATCTTCTCACTCCCTTTCTTTTAGTTAATTTTTAATTATTATTTTATCATTAGGGATTGGAGGACCTTGCATGATTTCTCCACAAAGAATAAATTTAAACCTTTCAACTTTTTGTAATTTAATTTGTTTTGTCTAGTAGTTGTTGAATTTAGACCACTCTACTAAGTGCAACAACACATACATGCACCATTCAAGTCTTTCTCTGTAGGAGTGAGCATGGAACTCGGTTAATCCACGAACCTGACTCAAACCGATATAATGGGTTGGGTTGGGTTGAAAATATTTTGAACCCGGTGGGTTGGGTTGGGTCATGGGTTCAAAATTTTTAACCCAACCCAAACCGGTAACCCGGTCAAATATATATTTACATATTTTATATTTATTGAATATAAAATAGTGTATAAATAATTATAGTATAATTGTAAAATATGTAATCATAAAATGTTTATTCTAATTACTACTAGTGTATAAAATTATATATAGCAGATACTCCAATGTCCAAACAATTATCATATTTTCCAATTACCCATATTTTAGTTTCAAATATTTACACTAGAAACAAATACTGATTTCGAGTTATGAAATAGTTTTCATAATTATTCTTAAGCATAACTTTAATCAGAATAAATTGATGCACAATTAACTTATGCTAACAAAATTTTGATTTCTTGTACCATTGTAACTATAAAATAAAATAGAAATTAACACTCTAATCTACAAGATTCCAGTCGGGATCAATATATGGAGATAAACTTGTATTCCAAAAAGATGTACCATAATGTTGATGGAAGAAATGTTGAATGTATGATAAAGCTCAGTAATACCAACTTGGTGGAAGCCTTTCATGTAAACATTATTGAACCATTCAATTTGCCTCTCTGTGACCTTTTAAGAGCCCCATGTCACTTCTAAGTGCTCCAAGTGCATTAAAGCATAGTTCAAAAATTATATTGATTAGTGAGAAAGTACTAGCACGACCAACAAATGTTGAGTTACCAAAATATATTATTAGCAATTGTCCAGAAATCCATATTTCCTTCGTAATTGAACAGTCTTCTAAAGCAAGTTAAATTCATGTCAACTAAAGCAGTTCCTGGTGCAACATTCAGATGAAGATTGTGTTTTTCAATATAATGATGAATCTATATTCTAACATCAATGGCTCTAGGTTGTGAGCATACAGATAAGCAATTGACCATGGTCACTTCATTAGGCTCTATATTACTCGCTTGCATTTCATGAAACAATGCTAAAGAATCCTTACCAAGTTTGGCTTCAATGTAGCCTCCAATTATGGCATTCCATGGCACAACATCCTTCTCTTGCAAGTCATCAAAAAACTTCTTAGCAATATCCAAAAAACTAAAGTTAGCATAGCCTACAACCATTGTAGTCTATAAGAAAATTTTTATCTTTTCCATATTATCAAATATTATTTGTGCTAACAAACACACATATTTTACTTGTAATATGAATGAATTTAGTTTGGAATTTAATAGAATATTTTTTTTATGTAATATGTATGGTTTAATTATTTAGTAAAAAAAATATATCAACCCAGTGACCCAAACCGACCCAAACCGATTAGAATGGGTTAGGTTGGGTTGAGGTTGGATGGGTTCATGGGTTGGGTTGGGTTGAGATTTTTTCAACCCGGTATGAATGGGTTGGGTTGAAATTTTAGGATAACCTGACTCAAACCGACCCATGCTTACCCTTATTTCTCTGTATAAAAACCCAACACCTCTATCACCTTTCTCTATCCATATCTAATTACTAATTAGCTCCTCCCTTCAATTCATCAACATCCTACCTCTCTCTTTCTCTCTCCATGAAAAACATTGGGGTTTTCTTGATAATCGTGATTATTTTCATGCCTCTTGTCCTATGTACTCATACATTAATACTTTAAGAAGAAGAGGAAAACATCGGTAACATTGATTAAATAACCGAGCAATCTTATTACGTTCATTAAATTGGTCGGTTAGTACTTTCTCAAAAGAAATTTACATGCCAATTGACTTGTAACAAGTTCCCTAGGGTTTGTCGCATTAAAGGAAGCCCGTGGCATTACTGCTGCAAGAAAAATTATGTTAATGCGTTAAAAGATCATCTTAATTGTGGAAGGTGTAGGAAGAAATGGAAGTGCAATGAGATATGTTGCAATGAGAAATGTGTGAACACATCTTTCCATAGGAAGGATTGTGGGAGTTGCAACAATAAGTGTAACAATGGCAGCTTATGTGTTTTTGGCCTTCGCAACTATGCGTTGGGGATAAAATCTTTCATTGAGTTTGAGATTCTTTAATTTGTATGCAGGAGAGAGGAAAAAAATTATTGTGACTAAGATTATTTTTCATATTTGCAATTTTTTTAACCGATAGAATTATGTTAATGATAGTACCTGACCAGTTTTCTGAGTTTATTTTAATTAGCTTATATAAAGGTTCAGTTTTCACTTAAGATTTGCACCTTCTGATGTTTAACCTTATATTATATTGGCAAAGAAGAGTTAATTGTACTCTTATTATTTAGTTTATAAATGTATTCTCTAGGTTTGGCCATGAGCCGAGCTACTTGCAAGGGTTTTGTGGAGGCTAGCGCTTGACTCGCCTCAGTATTATTGAGCTATGAGGCAAGCTCGGGTTTTGAGCTAGGTTTGTTTAGTCAAACGAGCCGAGTTCAAGTAATGAAACACTTGGCTCGTTTGTCTTGTGAGCTGGTTCGAGCTCTAGTCGAGCCGAGTTGAGCCCAAGCTCGCTAAAATAACATCAAGCCGAGCTCGAGCATGGATTTTAAAGCTCAACTTTCGAACTCAATTTGATTCGATTAATCAAATAGGGATCACAAACCAAGCTCGAGTTTCCAATTACTCGACTGGTGACCACCTACTGTTAACAAACATGCTTTGGTTAATAGCAAAGACATTAAACACAAAAATCCTAGAATCTAAAGCGGCAATTGGAGCATATTCACTTACTATGTTTTTAAAAATTATTTTCTTCAGCCCGTCACTGTTTTAAAAAATTATAAAATTTGTAAATATTGATTCTTTTGTACTATTATTTTTAGGATAAATTACAAATTTATTTTAAGTTTTACTCCTAACTACAACTCACCCTCTACTTTCAAAAGTGAACAATCCACTCCAAAGTTTATTGAGTACATGATTTTACCACTCTAAAACCATCGTTAAAAAAATTGATGAAAATTTTACCAAAATGGCCACAATACCCTTGAAACGATAATTTTGAAATGAAAGTAATGCCACTTGTTGATGTCGAAAATTTGCTAAGTGATTGAGCGGCCGGGATACGATACTTGCACACACAAAAACAGAAGAAAACCTAAAGAGTCACTGGAGAACTCTCTTATGCCTAAATTAGTATATGGCTTTAAGAGTAAGAGAGTTGGAGAGTTTTGAGAGTGATTTGTGAATGTGTACCTTTGATTGTGAGAGCCCCTTTATATAGTGTTAGAGGCAGAATCCCAATAAGAAAGTAATAAATGATAAGATTTTGTTTCCTTGAGTTGGAGTGTCCTAGTAAGACTAGGATTTGACTAGGGTTTCCATAGGCTAAAGCATTCTGATAGGAATAAGTTATCCATAAGTTAGAATGTTTTAGCATAATTAAGGCTCTTAATGTGAAATTACCATCTTGCCTTTTTTGCCACGTGTAGACATTTGACTGTTACATTTGTCTTCCTTGTGAAATTGTCTTTTTATCCTTGCAATGTGCCATGTGTTGTATTTCATTGGTTGGAGAATTTTCCCCTACATCACCACTAAAAATCATGTGATTAGCACATGATGATCTAATATATATTAAAATAATTAATAAAAATACTTTTCCTATGAACACAAATGGTAATAGAAGGGATTTCAAGTGTTCAAATTTTTGTTTTTCGTTTGCATTCCATTCCTTTCATTGGTTTTACAATTTATAAAATATCAAAAGAACAATATAAGGATTAAAAAGTTTAGTTTAACTAGACCAAAACGGTGAATATATATATAAAATTCTCAGCTTCTTTCGTCAGCAAACAAGAAAACCATGCTCTATGCTAACAAAATGAGAATCACATAAGCTAAAAAATAATACAAAAATATTCCATAAATTCCAAAGGGAAAAAGAAATTTCAATTTTTTAGTTACCCTTTCACCTCCATTTTTTCGTCGGTTAAAACACTAAAAAAATCACAAATCCCCTAAAAACTTATTTGCCTAAGGACAATCGGTGACTATGCAATAGTTTTGCCTTATTGTGACTGCACAACGATTAAGTGGTAACATTGTCTGTCAACTCTCATCGCTTTCATGTTTGTGACAGCGAAATAGCACGAGGATAAAAAAAAAATCAATCAAGAAAATTTTAGCTTTGGTACTTCCATGCCTATCAGCTCTTCCGTCACTTTTGTGCCTCCGCATTGCTTCTCAAAAAAAATTTAGTTAAATTATTGTGAATCGGACTGAATATCAAACCAGTCGAGGCATCAAGTCACTGGTTCATTGATTCAACTAGTGAATCAATGATCAAATCAGGGGTTCAAAAAAATAATTAAAAATTTATAATGATTATAATAATAATAATAATAATATTAATATTAATTATAGTACATCAAATACCAGCAAAAATATAAATTCTATATAATTATTAAAATACTATCTCAAGTCTTAATCATGATTAATTATTAAATAATCTTTCATAAGAGTTGAAGAATCAAATAGTTGAATTACGAGCATCTCCAAAGCATTCCATAATAAGGTAAATATATTGATTAAATATAATATATATATATATATATATATATCTTTTGTTTAAGTTAAGAGTTGAATATTAAATATGGACAATAATTTCACAAGAAGATAGCTTGTATGCTTTTGTGCTGAGACTTCCTCAAAACCACCAAAGTTCAGTTCACCTTTTAGTGTTTTTTTTGACAAAAAGGTATTTTAACTTGATTTTTAAAAATCGACCAGTTATTAAATATTTGATCGGCTCACACCAATTCATAAAAAACCGATTGAATCATATCGATTCAAAGTGATTGAATTTTTTATCCGGCCTTTTTATAAAAATTGGATCGATTTGATTTTCGATTCAAAATCGAATCCGTCAGATTGTCAATCCAGTCCATATATTATAACTATGGTCTAAACAATTCTATTGTTTGAACGAAGCAGTGATCATTGCAGCTTAAGCTGTGGAAATTAATAGCCCTTCCTTTTAATAAATTGAAAGCTTGGCAAGTTAATTATAGTCCATGACTTTTTGAGTCATTCGATATTTAAATGGGATAATTCTACTTTTATTCTCCCCTTTGAAATTGAATGTGAATCCCTTCTTTAGAGGCATAGAGACATCCAACTTTACTTGAATCCTTAAGAACCTATCCCACTCGAGTCCATCATCTCCCATATCCATGTTTATATGCTCTCCTATCCTACCCCCAATCTTCATTCTCATAGTAGGGTTCATGCTACCTTACGGTATATTGTATGCCCTAATCCAAAATACAGCATAAGTGAATTCAGTCTCATCTTGCTTCGTTTCTCATCTACTTGATTAAGCAAAACCAGATTATCGTCAAATGACCATGGAGAACCATCAATCATCCTCTCATTATCTTTCTTAGATCTGAACTGAAATAGAAAGAGATTTTCACCCAAAACCCTGCCTTGCATGGGTTTCGAAGCCTTCTAGATCAGTTTAAGAGTGCCCAACAAAGCGTCTCACTAAACATTCTGGACGTTAGTAGTTTTCCAACGAGAGTTTTCTAATCTTCCTGCCATCTCATTATCTTCACCTTCCTCAATCTCAAAACCCTCGTTCTCATCTTCTGTAAGTTTCAAACCTTTCCACAATTCCTAGAGATCACCTTTCATCACAGCGCCTGATCCTTAACCTAAAAGAAGTCGCTAATGAACTCTCCTAAGCCAAGATCAGAGAGAAGACAAATTTTCCTTGGACAAGAATCATGAACTCCGATAGAAACCCTAGTTTCTAAGGAGAGAAAAATGTTACGTCGGATAAACCTAGGGACTTAAAACAAACTTCTTCTGAACTTATTGGATCTCACTTGTATTATGTACAGTTATTAGTGAGGGACTAAAACAGCACTTGGTTTATATATTATTAAAAGAAAAGAAAAAACACCACCTGGTTTAAACTTTATAATGATACTTCTAGAATACATTGACTGATTTACATACATTTCCATCTCATAATTTATAAATAGTACGTTTTAATTTGAATACCAAATAAATCAATAAGTCAGCCTTTCGTCTCCGTGAGACATCCTTTTGCTTTTGTCTTTGAATCGAGAAACTTGGACTTGATTTACTTTTGACATTATAGTAATATACTACTTAACTTATTTGAATCTAGACCATTATATACACTAATTAAGACTTTTAATTTTTAAAAAAACTTTGATGTTAACCTTAATGTCCTATAAAGACTCCCTTCTTATGGTTGCCCTTTCTCCATCCCCATCAAGGCATCCAAGCTTATTTCTTATCACCCTTTTTCTTATTCTTTTGTTATGAAGCTAATAAAATTACTCTTAATATCAATTTTCTTCATGACTCTAATCCTAAACAATTTTGCAACACCAAACGTAGAGGGCGATGATGAAGATATCAATTATGAACGACATGATCATAAAGAGGATGATCATGATGCAACAATTGACCATAATTCTCCATCTTCTTGATTATATGGAATAGGACGCTTCTTCTTACAGAAGGAAAAAAAACTAATAGATTGACTTGTAACAAGTTCCTTAGGATTTGTTGCGCTAAGGGAAACCCGATCGACCTTACTGTTGTTGAAAAATGCTACTATGGATGATAATTGCTAACCACGACAATAAGATTATAAAAATTAAATGAGCAATAAAAAAAACAACAACAAGAAACAAAGTATATAGAAGAAAAGAACTTTACGTGGTTCGACACAAGCTTACTCCATGGACAGACACCAGAGAAAATTCTCTATGAAGCGAAGAGATTACAATAGTGTTTAAAGTACCTAAGGCACTTAAACCAATGCCCCAAATACACCCAAGCTAACAACTAAGTACAGACACTTAACAATATCTCACAGGCTCATGCTTCTTTTTTCTCTCTACACCTCACCACAGCAATTACTTTTGATTGCTCTCTACCAGACACATGGCTCTCTGCCAACCGTCTTGCTCTTGAAAGACTACATTTTTTCTCTCTTTCTCTTGCTCTCACTCTTTGCTGTCTAGTTTTTGCTGTGATATCAATTGATCTCCAAACTCTCCAATTTATAGGAGAATGAGAAAGATTCGGCCAAAGAGAGAGACATAAAATCACGCCATTGCTGTTCATAAAAATAGTCCCACCATGAACACTAATTCCATCTCCTTTTGCCACCACCAGCCTCATTATTCAAAAGGTGTCCGGCCCCTCATGAGACAAATTGTCTCCTGCAAATTTGAAAAGGTGTGCCCCCCACTTAAAAGTCTCCACCTTGACGAGTATTCGAAAAACAAGTACCTCAGGAAGAATATGCATCACATAATACATCAAGTTCCTCGCAACGCCTGCACACAGGAATCTATCCAGATATTCTTCCTCATCCTCCAGTTCTGATCACAACTCATTAGGTAACTAAATTTGTGATGCCTCTACCTCCAACGGATCTACCCGATCCATTAGAGTCCACACCTCACTAGTGCTCCCACTAGCGCCACTCTAAACTTCAATTAAACCCGATATTCTCTTATTAGGAGCTTCAATCCCAAACTTCACCTCCTTCCTAACTCCTTGATCTGATTATGCTATTCTAGATGACTTCCGATCGCTCATCACACAGAGCATAACAGACACGTGAAAAGGTAACATCATTGTTCATAAGGATCCGATATGACCCAGTGCACCAAAGCCTATTCACCTTAGGGTTGTACCCAAAAAATACACACCTCATCATTCGCAGCTCAAGTTTTCCATTCCTTACAAGAGCATACACTGGACAATCAAATATCATCGTGCAAGAATAATCAGTAGATGTACCCGACCACAATTCCTCTAGAGCTGTCAACCCAATAGCAATGGATGGAGATCGATCATAACAAGCATAACTCACAGCTTCAGTCCAGAAGTCTTCAAACCGGCCAGATAGATCACACTCCAGGCCCAGTCCAAAAGCATATGGTTCATCATTTCTGTAACTTTTGGTGCTTCCCTGACAGTGCAATTAATAACAGCATCCTTCCAGAAAACATTAATATAGTACATAAGGCCAAGACCTATACTTAAGTGCTTGATTCTTGTTTGTCTTTCAATCAAGCTTTTCCACTACATCCATGAACCAAACCCAACACTCTTATTCTTCAAGGTGTAAACCCACACCTTCTTCGAGAAATCATCGACAACCATCAACATACACCACAATCCACATTTAGATTCAGCTCGAGAGGGATCCCTTTGGTCAACCATGTACTTGGTCTGATGAACCTCCATGCTAAATAGAATCGGGAATCGAATGCCCACACAAGTCAAGCTTCCTAATCCTTTGGCCTCACAGTATATCCCGTTGAGTTAGTTTAACCATCTCTCATTCACACATAAGCTTGATACGCATATGTCAAAACCTGTCACATCCTCCTCTTGATCATCAAATGTCAACACCATAGAAGCATCAATTCACCATTGTAGGTACCACCCTTTCGCCGAGGACCTATGCATCCAACTAAATACCCAAGGTTACTCCCCTTTAAAAAGGTGGATATGACGAGGGTGCAAATTATGATGGGTGTCTACAATTGTGATTCTCAAGAGATGATAAACACCATCTAACTTTTTACCCTTCAAGATTACAAGTGCTCTTTTAGAGATCTGCAATCCTCCACCTTCACCGATAAACTGGTGACCTTGAGAATCCAGTTCACTTAAAAAAATAGACTTTTCCTCAATTCTGGCACATGACAAAACTCAAATGTTCTCACCACCCCCTCAAACATCTTGATTCCAATGGTTCCGATCCCAAAAATAGACAACAACCAATTGTCTCCAAGAATCACCACACTGTTACAAGGCCCATAAGTGGTAAACCACTCCCACTGAGGGCACACATGGATTGAGCATGTAGAATCCAAGATCCACACATCACTGCCCGATGTGTTAGTTGACACAGAATGGACATCAATACCATCATCATCCGAATTGGCACCACCACCATCGCGAGCCACGTTGGCAGTCACAGAGTTGTCAACTCTGTTACCATTTCCTCCCTTGAGCTTTGGACAATCGTTCTTGAAATGTGCCATCTCATGACACTTGTAACATCGAACATGCTTGGCCCATGACTTGACCGAGGCTTCCCTCTGAATTTGCAAGAGCTTACCAAGGCTTGATCTTGATCATTAATCTTCTCTTCGATGTTTCTCATCTGCAAGAGATTTTCCTTCTGTCATCCTTGAGATGTAAAACCTTTGTTTGAGGTACAACTGGTTCGTGAGAGATTTCTTCATATATAGAGCCTCCAATCCGGCCATAGTTTTCCTTCTCTACTGCAGTTCCGAGAAACTTGTCTTCTCCGCTAAATGCTTTCAACAACCTTTGTTATCCGAGCATAGCTCGCATCTTTAGCTTCCACATGCTAAAATCATTTCTCCCATCAAATTTCACGATCTCATACTTTGCCGTTGACAACATCATGGCTCAAGAAAATTATCAAACACCTAGTGAGCAACCATTCGACATTGAGTCAAAATCGCAATTGCCAATACGAAAGCCCAACATGGGATTTGATATCAGTTAGCTCTGATACCAATTTGTTATAAAAAAATTCCACTAGGGATGATAATTGCCAACCATGACCATGAGATTGTAATAATTAAATGGGCAATCAAAAAACAACAAGAAGAAATAAAGCACATAGAAGACAAGAGATTTACGTGATTCGACACAAGCTTACTCCACGAACACACACCAGAGAAATTCCATTATGAAACTAGGAGATTACAATAGTGTTTAAAGTACCTAAAGCACTTAAACCCATACCCCAAATACACCCAAGCTCACAGCTAAGTACTTGAGAATACGAGCCACGCACTATATCAATGTCTCATAAGCTCACATTTGTTTTTCTCCCTACACCTCACCACAACAATTACTCTTAATTTCTCTCTGCCAGCTGTCTTGCTCTTACAAGACTACATTTTTGCTCTCTTTCTCTTGCTCTCACTCGTTACTGTGATATCAATTGATCTGTAAACTCCCCAATTTATTGGAGAAGGAAAGAGATTCGGCCAAAGAGAGATAGAGAAAATCAGGCCATTATTGTTTATAAAACCAACCCCACCGTGAACAGTAATGCCATCTCCTTTTGTCTCCACTAGCCCCCATAATTCAAAAGGTATCAGGCCCCTCGTGAGACAAATTGTCTCATGCAAATTTGAAAGGGTGTGTGGGGCCCCACTTACAGTAAGAAAAAAAAGTGTCAACTTATTCATGAACCATCTAAATTGTGGGAAATGTGGGAATAAGTGTAAGTACAATGAGATTTGCTACCGAGGGAAATGTGTGAATCAATTGTTAGATAAGAAACATTGTTGTGTGGCTGCAAGAATGGGGAATTTTGTGTTTTTGGCCTACAAAATTGTGCATAATTTTTTTTTTTTGTATGTTAACTAGTTCTTTTTTTTATTGCTAATTTTTTTATGCTGATTTGAGCTCTTTTTTGTTTGGGAAGTTAATTTTGTTCTTTTTTGGCTTTGATTGTAATAAGATTTTATTACTTATTTGATTTAATTTATCTTATAAAATAAAACTTCAGGACAAACATCGATCGACCTTGAGTCACATTGGTTGTAATTTGTAAATACTAAATAAAAATGAAAGAGCAAATAAGAGATTCACTTTGCACAGGCTAATACAATACAAATCATTATGGATTTGCAATTCCACCAATCGGCAATTATGTCTCTTCTGAATTTTGAACACAAAAAAAATGAACAATTTTTTTTTTCTGATTTACTTATTATCTTTTGTTTTTTAATTTTTTTGTTGATATATTGATTGAGAAGGGATCGAATCTGAATCCTATAATCACTATATCATGAAGTCCAAAGTTCCTCTGACTTTCTATTGATTATTCATTTGTTGACACCCTGAATGTGTGAACATTTGGCACGTGACTCGATCGGTGTGGCATTCAATATTGCACTCGGCTTAAGCATAGGAATGATTCAAATATGTCCAGTTATTAGCAATTTATGATGATAAAACCTCATGGAGGCATCGTTATGGAAAAACTACTAGTTCTTAGGTGTTCGATACCACTGCCTATCATGTATTGACAAGTGGACAGTTTTTCCATGTTAGCAAATAAAGTAAGAGGGAAATTCTCGTGTCGATCTTCTTGCAAAGGTTGGGGTTGATGAAGCTTCTGAGTTGATACTTTGGTCTCCACCTACAGACACTATAAGATAAAAGGTTATCGTCGGCGCTTTTTTTTTGTATATTTCGGCGCTTTAAAGTACCGGAATATACATTTTCAGCGTTTTTCGCAAGCGTCGGTATGTGTGGTATCGAAGTACAAATGCCGGCGCTTAGAGAAAGTGCCGCAATGTGTCTATTTTTTCGGCGCTTACAAGCGCCGCAATAAACCGGCACTTACAAGCTCTGCAATATTTCGGCCCTTTTCCAACATATACCGGCACTTCTAAGCACCGATATATAACTGTTTTAATTTTTTTTCACATTATTTTGGTTTAATATTGTACAATAAAATGAACCCTTCAATAAATAGAATGTACTATAAAATTTAAAATGTTCTTCAATATATAAAATGTACCATAAAATTTCAAAATGTTCTTTCAATATATAAAATATACCACCATCCATAAAAATTCTTTTACTCAGTACAAAAGTCATCTCATATACGAAAAAAAAAAAAAAAACAATCATAGTTACCATCACACTTGACATCAATTTTGAGGTCCTCTACTAACCAATTGTTTTAGTAAAGACTTCAGCTCATCTATTTGGGATTTTGTACTGTTCATTTGATTATCATACTTAGCTGTAATTTCTTGAATCTGATGAGACTGCTGTTCAATCTGATGCGCATACTGTTGATTGGTTTCTTCCATTTGTGCTCTCAGACTATTTATCTTTTCAGCATAAGCTCCATGGTATCTCATTTTATTCCTCATTTGAGCTGAAAGTCCAAACACAGCAGAGGGTGTAACTCCAAAACCTTGACTTCGAACACAACTGGAACTCTTTTCACCCATAAGCTCGGTGAAGACTTCATTTTGTATTGCTAAATTATTGCTAGCATCAGAGGATCCTGAAGCTGCAACAAGTTCAGCAACACGAGCCTCAGCTGTCACCTACAATTAGGAAACAATAATGATTAAACTCTTCTGAATATTTAGTAGCTAATTACAGCGAAATTTACATAAAACAAAAGGTGCTTATCATATTTTATAGAAAAACAGGTAGAATTTTCCCTATTTTTCCAGAAAACCTCCTGCAAAAGAAAAACAAATATATAATCCAAATAAAGTAGCCAATTCACAACTTAACAAATATACAATCCAAACAACTAGAACAAAATTTAAAGAAAAAATATTATTACATACCTTACAAGGTTAGAGATGATATAAGAACAAGTGAAATGTTTGCTTCATACATGTTCAGACTATCCATATAACATTAATCTCATCTAAGTTCATACATGTCATTAATGCAAGAACCGACAGCTGACCAAACTTAATTGATGAAGAAATCCATAATCAAAGCTGCATGAGTTTAGATGAATCAAATTTTAGGAGCAAACAAAGAAGTTTCACAATGTCTTCACATTTAGCTACATTGCCAGCTTTTGAGTAGGTAGATAAAAGTAACATGTGGGATTTCAATGTTGGTGCTATACCTAACCGCTTCATCTATTCAAACACAGCTTGTGCATCTAAAACATGTTTAAATGAAAATACCCTCGTCTCTTTTTAAGTTTTGTTGATCTAAATTATGTTTATCTCAAACAACCCCATAAACCTCAAATCAACCATCATTATAATATATATAGAGAAATTAGAGGTTAGTTAGAGACAAGTTCTTTAAAATTTTAGTGAGACAGTAGCTTCCCCTCTAATGTCGGGGCTCTACCAATGTTTAATTAGGTCTCTCAAATCATTATGTACATACTTAGTCTGATATCTATACACATGAATGCATTAATGCAAGCAACCTTGCTGAAAACTGATTGCTTATACTAATAGCAACCATCTGAGTTTTATGAATTCAAATTATATATCCAGTCATACAAGAGTTACAGCATTCCAGAAAATAGGGGGTTGAGGGTTGGAATCATTCTTTTAAACAGATGCCAAACCAGGTGTCTATATACCAAAAACTTAGAAAAATATTTCTTTTGCGAAAAATATAAATTCAAGATTTTACGATTTTAAAGGTTGTAAAGAGAAAAAAGGGAAGAATCAACTAGTGGAGAAGTGACTCACCTCTAACAAATCAATAACCTGCAGCAATGGTGGAAGTAAAGGAAACCCAGATCGGGCTCACGGTAGAGACGAGGAACGGCAGAGGAAAATCACGACGCGGGGAGCTGGAGCTATGAATTGGGTGAAATGGTGTTGATATCGACGAAGGCTACGGTGGCAGGACTTCGGACTCACGGTAGAGACAAGGAACGACAGAGGAAAATCACGGCGCGAGGAGCTGGAGCACGAAAATATTAGGGAAAAAGATGGGGGCGGCAAATAACAGCAACATTATTTATATGTGAAATTTTTTTAGCATATTCCGGCGCTTATAAGCACCGAAATAGGAAATGAGCATATACCAGCGCTTTAAAGCGTCGGAATATGCTTATTTCCTATTTCGGCTCTTCCAAATGTCGGTATGTGAAATGAGTTTTCAGCATATTCCGGCGCTTTTAAGCGCCGCAATATGCTCGAAACCCATTTCATATGCCAGCGCTTGGAATCGCCGCAATATATAATAACAGTGGCATATAACAGTGCTTTGAAGTGTCGTTATATGTTCTTTGAATATTATGGCGCTTCCTTAAAGTGCCACAAAAGAAGCGCCGGCGGTTAATGTATTGCGGCGTTTTTTGAATCACTGGAATTTAAGCGCCAGCAAATGTCAATTCTCTTGTGGTGAGAGCTTGGAGCTCTATTGTTAGCGACTGCCATGGGAGTCCCCAATTTTTCTCCAAATCTCGATTTTCTCTTTTCAGTTTTCTTCTCTTTTTTGCATCTTTTTTTTTTTACCAGCTCCCTAAGTTTCTTAAGGAAAAATCCCTCATCCCATTTTTCAAATAGTGAATGAAATAGTCTTTTTGGTAGTTATCTTACCAAGATGGGCCGGGTAACATAGCTTTTGAGCAAAATTATTCAAGATTCTTAACATATTCACTATAATCCTAGTTTAGCTAGATTTTCTTAGGACCTAGGTCGCCGACGTGATTGCAGACAAGATTAAAATAGAGTTCATTTAGGATATGTTTGGATCAAGGGAAAGAAATGAAAATGAGAGAAGATAATTACTCTTTTGAATTCATTCATCTTCTCACATTTCCTCTACTCTACTCTCCTTCCAAAATTTCCAAGTAAGGGAGAATTAAAAAGTTCAGAGTTTTAATGGACTTGAAGGAATAAAGATGCCCCTTCATATCCTCTCATTTCCAGTGACAAGAACTTGCAAAGAACGCCTGAACAAGAGGTACATATACCTTTCATTTCCTTTCATTCCCCTCAACTCAAACAAGGGGTAAGTGATGGTATGTTCCTTTGTGACTTATCTTAATTCTAAAATCTAATAACTAGCAACAGTGAACACAACCATGCCTGATTAATTCT
Organism: Bretschneidera sinensis; assembly: GCA_023935145.1. Classification (NCBI taxonomy): domain Eukaryota; kingdom Viridiplantae; phylum Streptophyta; class Magnoliopsida; order Brassicales; family Akaniaceae; genus Bretschneidera; species Bretschneidera sinensis. The sequence continues at coordinate 130,499,748 of CM043698.1, forward strand.
AATATGTTACTGGAACATCACATTTTTATTGGGGCATAAACACAATTTTGCTCATGTTTTGCAATTTTTAGCACAATTTAGTATTCAATAGGACTATTAATCGGTAGAATCAATTTTCTTATCAATGTGAATAATTATAAAAAAAATATATGAAATTATCAACAAATGTGCACTCTAATCAATTTTCTCTTCAGTGTGAATAACTTAAAAAAATATATATGAAAATTATCAACAAATGTGTACTCTAATCAAGTTCTAGCCCTAGGAGGCCCTTCTAAATGAATGTAGTCATACATAAATCCTTGGAAAGGGCTTCCACTTCTTGACTGAGTGAGAAAGACTGTGTTGTTTCCACTGTGTAGTATATTGTTTTGTACATCAATTCTATATAATCTGTACAACCCATGAATTTCATGTCTTGTAATCGCGTTATCACTCCATATTAGCACCATTGAAAATACAGGATGCGCACTAGCATTGTTGAAACGAACCTTTGAACCCATCATTATAAAAGTTGATTAGCTAAAACATTTTAAACAAGTATTAGCAAACGATTTCAGTGACAAAATTTGTATCTTTAGTTCAGACATCGTCGCTGATGCAAAGGCCAATTGAAGTGCGTAATTTCTCGTCTTGTTCACATTTTTTAGGTCAAATATAATCTGCCATGTGGTTGCTTGGTATGTGTTATTTCCTACATTCCTGTGGTAAAATATTAGAACCAGCCTTAGAATTTTTTAATTCTGTACACAAAAGTTCCTTCAAGAATAAAGAAATAAACAAATACCTTGTGACATAGGCAAAAAACCAATCCCTAGTATAATTACTAGACCCAACAGTGTATACGAGATCATGGTGAGGATATAAATATTGTTAGGAAAAATTACCGGGTTGAAGCTCACAACTAAAGTGAAATGAGAAAAATAAAGATAAAATTGACACAAATATTTTACATGGAAAAACCCCCGAACAAATTGGGGTAAAAAACCACAGGCAAGTGTAGGAAGATTTTACTATTGTAAAATAGGGATTACAACATCTTTTCTCTAATTACAATGAGATAACAATTGTCTAATCTCTATTGTAATAAGAGAAACAACTCTCTCACAAAATTGAGAAAATATTACTTACAAAGAAGGAACAAATTTTCCTTTCTAAGTAGTAACTCTCAAGAAAACTCTCATAAAAACATTTGCTCTCTTTCTAATGGATGCTCTCAGATTCTTTCAATTCTATGTATAGCACAAGACAAACAAGCCATTTATAGACAAGTCACTTGAAGAACTTGTGGAAGACAAGTCTCCATGTTTCTCTCCAAAATGAATGGTCAAGAGATTAGTGCTCCATTAACCCTTTTTAATTGTCTTCCATTTTGTCCCAATGCTGCAACCATTATTAATTAAGCAAATACAATATTAAGCAAGGTGGAGAAAGTGGCTTTACCACTAAAAAGGTTATCTCTTATTACATTCTCCCACTTAAAGTCACTTTCGTAATCCTTCCTCACTTGCCAAATCCATGCTTGCTTACGTTTCCGCTAGACCACATGAGAATCTACACCATTTAAACTTGTCAGTGTTGATCGGCTTGGTCATAACATCTGCTAGGTTCTCGTTGGTGTGAATCTTCTGCATATCCACACTACCCTCTTCCACTACTTCTCAAACGAAGTGATATTGAACCCTTATGTGCTTTGTCTGTGAATAAAAAGCTGGATTCCTTGCAATGTGCAAGGCACTCTGACTATCACAAAACAGAACAGTCTTCTCCTGTTTGTGCTCGAGCTCCTCCAATAACCTTTGTATCCAAACTGCTTCCTTGCATGCTTGTGTAGCCGCCATGTATTATGCTTCTGTTGTAGATAGAGCCACAACCGTCTGCATTTTAGAAACCCAGCTTACAGCTTTTCCTGCAAGTGTAAACACATAACCTGTAGTAGACTTGCTTTTAATGAGATTCCCTGCAAAATCTGAATCAACATAGCCTCTGACAGTAAAATCTGATCCTCCGTAACATAATGCAGCATCTAAGGCTCCTCTGATGTATCTCAGAACCCTCTTCACAGTATTCTAATGCTCTCCACCAGGATTCACCATAAATCGACTAACCACTCCCACTGCTTGTGCAATGTCTGGTCTTGTACAAATCATAGCAAACATCAAACTTTCCACTATTAATGCATACGGTACTCGAGACATCTCCCTCCTCTCTCCTTCATTGCTAGGACACATACTTGAGGATAACTTGAAATTAATAGGAAGTTGGGTAAAAATTGGCTTACTATCTTGCATGTTGAAGCGCTGCAAGATCTTGTTGAAGTAGTTCTTCTGGGAAAGCCAAATCTTCCTGTTATTTCTGTCTCGGTGAATCTGCATCCCTAGAATCTTGTTTGCTGGTCCCAAGTCCTTTATATCAAACTCCCTAGCCAACTGTGCCTATAATTCTTGGATTTGATCTCTATTGGGACCTGCTACCAACATGTCATCCACATACAACAACAAGATAATAAAATCATTATCACCATCAAACCTTTTGAAGTACGTACAATGGTCTGAACTGAGTCTGTTGTATCCAAGGCTAATAATGAAGGAATCAAATCTCTTATACCAATACCTCTGTGCCTGTTTGAGACCGTATAGAGATTTGTTCAACCTGCAAACCAAGTTCTCATTTCTTGTTTCAGCAAAACCTTCTGGTTGGAGCACATAGATTTCTTCTTTAAGTTCTCTATGAAGAAACGCAGTTTTCACATCCAACTGCTCTAGATGTAAGTCAAACGTAGCACACATAGCTAGGACTACTCTGATTGTTGTAAGCCGAACCACCGGAGGAAATATCTCATTGAAATCAATACCTTCTTTCTGAGTAAATCCCTTTACCACCAATCTTGCACGAAATCGTTCCACTTGATCATTGCTATCCTGCTTGATCTTGTAGACCCATTTGTTACCTATGGCTTTTCTCCCATGTGGCAATGGTACCAGTTCCCAAGTCTTGTTCTTGTGTAGAGCTTCAATTTCTTCCTGCATTGCTGCCACCCACAAAGACACATCTGAGCTACTTGTAGCTTATCGAAAAGTTGAGGGCTCTCCATCCTCTGTTAAAAGACAGTATGAAACATTGCTCTCAGTAACATACTCCGAATGCCAAGTTGGCGGCCTTCTCTCACGAGTTGACCGACGAATTTTTGGAGCCTCAGACTCGACTGGTTCTTGTACCTCGTGCTCTAGTGCTGCTTCAGTAGAAACTGGAGTTTCTTGTACCGGATTATTTTCCACCTGTATTGTTGTAGTCTCTGAAATCCCTTTCGATGTGCTATCGTCTCCATCTTTTTATAATAGTTGATCTTCTGCAAAGATCACATCCCTGCTGACAACAACCTTACGGGTAGTGGGATCCCACAAGCAATACCCCTTTACTCTGTCAGCATACCCCAAGAATATACACCTCCTAGATTTCAGATTCAACTTCGTTCTTTCTTAGGCATTGTACATCACATATGTAGGACATCCAAAAGAATGTAAAGTACAGTAGTCTGCTGGCTTACCAGTCCACACTCCATCAGCGTCTTTAAATCAATTGTTGTTGATGGCGACCGATTTATCACATAACAGGCGGTTTTGGTTGCTTCTGCCCAAAAAGAGTTGGGTTGACCTGCAGTCCTTAACATAGCTCTCATCCTTTCTGTAAGAGTTCTATTCATCCACTCAGCCACTCCATTTTGCTGAGGCGTGTATATGAGTGTGAACTGTCATTTGACACCTTCCCGCTTACAAAGAGCAAGAAATCTGTGAACTCTCTTCCATTATCTGTCCTCAAGCACTTGATCTTTTTCCCAGATTCAAGTTCCACCCGCGCTTTGAAGTCTTTGAATACCATAAATACATCTGACTTCTTCCTGATTGGATACACCCAACATCTCCTGCAGTAATCATCAATGAAAGACACAAAGTACTTTGCTCCTCCTAGGGACATTTCTAGTGACTTCCATACATCAGAATGAATCAAGTCTAGAATGTATTTACTCCTAGCATCAGATCTGCTAAACTTCAATCTATGCTGCTTACTTGTAACACAATGCTCACATAAAGATAGATTTACCGATTTGAGCCCTAGAAGCAGCTTTCTGTCGGAGAGAATCTTCAAACCTCATTCCGACATGTGACCTAGTTTGAGATGCCACATCATCGTCGACTCTTCTCCCTTGTTGATTGACGAGATACATGCATCAGCTTTCTTCAATGTTTCCCTTTTTAGCATGAATAGATTCGTTGCGATCTTTTCTGCCTTTATAACCACAAGTACACCTTTGACAATCTTCATGATCCCATTTTCGATATGGGTCTTGCATCCAAGATTATCTATTAGCCCCAAAGACAATAGATTCTTCCTCAGGCCCTTCACATGTCGTATATCCTAAATAGTGTGAACTGTACCATCAAACATCTTTATCTTGATAGTACCAATACCAGCAATCTCCAAAGCATGATCATCATCCATGTGTACAGAACCTCCTGAGACTGGTTCATATTTGTGAAACCATTCTCTCCGAGATGTCATGTGCCATATTGATCCTGAGTCTAGTAACCAGATGTCAGCGAACTACTTTCTGCCTCCAACTGTCATTGTTGACTCGCTGTATAGAACTTCACCATCATCTGAGACACTTGCCACATTCCCTTGAGCATTTGATGACTCAAACTTCACTCTTCTTTTTGTACCAACAATCCTTCTTGACATGCCCTTTCTTGCCACAGTTGTAGCACTTGAAATTCTTCTAACTTCTTGATTTCGATCTACCATGATTCCGACTCCCACTGGGGCCACATTCCGTTGATCTTCCTCTCGTCATCGTCAAAGCTTCCGCTTGCTGTGAACCTACCTGTCTGTCTTCCTTGTTTTTGCACCTGGTTTCTTCTTCCAAAACAGCAGCTGCAATTTCGTCGAAGACTAGATAGTTCGTGAGGATGTTGTTCGTCAAGTTGATAATGAGTTGATCATACGAGTCAGGTAGACTTTGTAGTAGAAGCTCCGCACGTTCAGATGTCTCTATTGTGTAACCCATCGATGTAAGTTGCGAAAATAAAGTATTCAAAATGTTGATGTGGTCAGTCACCGACGGGGATTCCGCCATTCGAAGAGTGTAAAGTCTCCTCTTTAAGAGAATCTTATTGTGTAGTGACTTAGCCTCGTACAGTCCTGTTAGAGTATCCCAAATCTCCTTCGCAGTGTTCTTTTCCACCACACTAGATAACACTCCATCGGCTAGTGCTAAGTGCAGATCGGCAATTGCGATGCTGTCCATCTCCTTCCACTTGCTGTCGTCAGTGATCTCTGCAGGCCTTTCTCCAATTGTTGCCAAACAATTTTCTTTCCTCAAAATTGCCTTAATCTTCATTTTCCACAACGAGAAATTACTCCCGTTAAACTTCTCAACATCAAACTTTGTCGTAGTTGACATCTCGTTCACAACGATCTGCTTCACACCCTCAACCAATTGCTCTGATACTACTGTTAGGAAAAATTACCGAGTCGAAGCTAAACACAACTAAAGTGAAATGAGAAAAATAAAGATAAAATGGACACAAATATTTTACGTGGAAAAACCCCCGAACAAATTGGGGTAAAAAACCACGGGCAAGTGTAGGAGGATTTCACTATTGTAAAATAGGGATTACAACATCTTCTCTCTAATTACAATGAGATAACAATTGTCTAATCTCTATTGTAATAGGAGAAACAACTCTCTTACAAAATTGAGAAAATATTACTTACAAAGAAGGAACAAATTTTCCTCTCTAAGTAGTAACTCTCAAGAAAACTCTCACAAAAATATTTGCTCTCTTTCTAATGGATGCTCTCGAATTCCTTCAATTTTAATATAGCACAAGACAAACAAGCCATTTATAGGCAAGTCACTTGAAGAACTTGTGGAAGACAAGTCTCCATAGTAGACAAGTCTCCATGTTTCTCTCCAAAATGAATGGTCAAGAGATTAGTGCTCCATTAACCCTTTTTAATTGTCTTCCACTTTGTCCCAATGCTGCAACCATTATTAATTAAGCAAATACAATATTAAACAAGGTGGAGAAAGTGGCTTTACCACTAAAAAGGCCATCTCTTATCACAAATCTGAATATCTATCCCACAATCCATACTGCCTAAATCTGCATATTAAAACAAGTCATAATTAGCATCAATGTTTGTGTTTAGAACATTGTATCAGCAAAGTGCTGTTGTAAGAGAGCTAACTTGTCTGAGTGGTTTGTGTATAATCGTTTAACTAGTGTTGGGTAGGGGTCTGGAATATAGAAATCTTCAGCTTTGCGGTTTGGGATGCCAATTTCCCACAATGTGGGACCATTTCTGGGAGGCTCATATACAAGAGCACCCAATTTGATCTCAGGTCCTGCATCAAAGAAATTGTGTCAATGGAGCTATTAAAGAGAGCCTTTAAGTTCCAAAATAGAGGTGATAATTGGTTTTGTGGCCCAAACGTTTAACTCAGTCTGACCCTTAAATTTTTTGGACTTGACAAAACCGTAGGCATGAAATTTTTTTCAGTCCAGGCTTGGGATTGTGTGAAAACACCTTACTCCCCCAGCCGGGCCCAAAGACAATTTATTTTGTGTTTTATTAATATTGAATATATTAATAAAAGTTATATAATAATAAAATTGTGTAAATATCTAAAATTAATTAATTTTTAAATTTTTAGATATTTATTTTAATAATAAAAGATGATAAAATATATTTATTTTTTAAAACAAAGATTTCGGGCCGATGAGGGAAGAAAATAAATCGCATGAAAAAAATATCCCAACCCGGCATAACAAAATATATTTATATAATAATTCCTTTTTCTTCTATGATTTTTCCAACAACAAAAATGAAAAAGGATTCATGCAAAGATCAAACTGTACCTGGTGTGATAGTAATATCACTATCATATTTGTAATCTCCAATAAAACCAGGAAACCCATGCATGCAAACTATAATTTCCAGCTCGAACATTTTTTATTGAGAAATTCCCTTTTCTGTCAGCTTGCGTCCAAAACTGATAACCCTGGAAAATAATTTGACAATATCAAAGAATTCACAACTAATTAATTAAAGCCTCATATGAGCATAGTTAATTCCAAAAAGAGAAGGAGATTTAACAATATTTACTTTGCCTTCTGTTTGCCAAGATCCAACTTCTCCCGGTGGTGCCAACCCCACGTGGGCATATCTTGTACTCATATTTTTCTTACAGATATATCTAAAATAAAAGAAAAAGCCTAATTAATTAACCTTATGCATATGTTATATACAAAAAATAAAATTAAAGAATAAAAATGGAGAATTACCTATCATTGACTAGTAATTGACCTGTCATTGTTCCTTGTTGATCGGCCGAAAGGAAATCTTCTGATTGTGTGAAATTATAAGGCTAGCTTTCAACTTCTACAGACATCTGATAATGAACATCATGAACATCATGTATCATATCATATATTCAAGTCATCTGGTAAACTATATAAGAATTTTGAAAAAAAAAAAGTTTAATTAACAACTAACAAACCTGTCTTTTGGCATCTTTCGAAAGACTAAGTCGATTTTCTTTGGAAGAATTAACAGAATTTAGATAGATAAAAACATGACCAAAAACTTTTTTCCATGGCTCTCCATTTCTATATTTTGTATCCAGGTCCTTCCCAACATAATGAAGGCTGGTAAAACTCTGCAAAAGTAATCAATTAAATTAAAAAATACTAACAAAATATTTTGAGAAAAAATAAATCAAATAGGGCTGCTATTACATGTAACTTTGTTTTATATAAACATAATAATGTACACAAGAAAAAAAACATAAAAATATAAAAAAAAAATTAAATATTTAAATCTTATGTTTGAATGGAGAAAAATAAAAAAGAAAATACATGTACCTAAACCCTATTTTTAAAGAAAAATCATACATTCGACTTAAAGATTGTGAAAGTAGAGGAAACCAGTATTAAAGCTATACAAAAGGAGTGGTGAGTGTTGTGAGTTTTAAATTACTCGCAAGCGCACAAGTTGTTTGCAATATAGTATTGTGTAAGTGCGATGTCGAATCCACAGGGAATTGCGTTGTGAAAAAATATTTTTATCCCTATTTTAACCTAGTTCCGAAATTTTTGATTGTATCTTGCAAAAAAAAAATATAAACTAAACTAAATTGATTTAAAAACAACTGATAAAAACACAAAGGTTTTCTGAATCCACCCCACCAAAGAAAAGTATGTATCTTCATGTTCTATATAAAAATAATCTATCAAATCGTTCCCTGAATCTACCATTATACAAATCACGGCGAATACCCAAACTAAACCAAAACCATCCAATGTATCCGTTTAATTCACAAATCACAATGGATATCCAATCTAATTTGAATGATCTGCCGTATTCGGTAGATGAAACACAAGGAATATTCAATTTAACAATTTAAAAACAATCAATCATAAGAATTTACTCAAACAATCGAAAAAGAACATTTATACTAAAAATATCGGAATTGTACGAACATATCTGAAAATATAATGCTAAACAATGGCGAGGCTTCATCTTCAACCTTAGATAAAGATTTTAGCCTCGCATAATTATGAAACTAAATTTCACAAAAAGTGCTAAACATAAAACTTTAAAACTTAAAATAAATTAAAACTAACAATATATGGATAGCGAGATTCCACTTGCAGCTGTTATGCGGCGCTTCCCTTCTTGGTAGCAAAGCCTTCGAGATCCAACAGAATGCTAGTAGAAGTTCTCCAGATTGCACACCCCTTTGATGAATTGAAATAGGGCTTTTATAGGGGAACTCCATGAGTGCAATGTGTTTCCAATCTGATGTGGGATGTGGGATATAGAAGGTGTTTCCAACCGATGTGGGATGTGGGATTTAAGCCTTCACATGCCCTTCAAAACTTTTGCCCACACTGAAATCTCGCACAGCCTAACTTTTGTCTACTAAAACTGTCATAACTTTCTCTAGAAAAATCATATTTACAAGCTGTAAAATTCCGCAGAAAGTAGACACCCGAATCTTTCCAAGCATATATGGCTAATCTTCTGGTTCTTCCTGAATAATTATAGTTTAATCCACAAAAATCACTTCTGCCATGTTGAAATCACGCACAGTCTGACATTTGTCTACTAAAACCGCCATAACTTTCTCTAGAAAAATCATATTTACAAACCGTAAAATTCTCTAGAAAATAAACATCCGGATCTTTCCAAGCATATATGGCTCATCTTTGGTTCTTCCTGAATCAATACAGTTTAATCCACAAAGATAACTGATATGTAAGGGAAATTCTGGCAATTTAGTGAAACTCCTTTCCAAGTGCTTGTAAACCTGTAAAACAACGAAAAACAACTCAAAGTAACAAATTCCTAAGCTAACAAATGTAAATTAAGGGGCCAAAATATGCAATATTTGGCACTCATCAAATACCCCCAAATTTACGTTTCGCTAGTCCCTTAGCAAAACAAAATAAAAAACAAAGAACACAAAGATAAATCCATCATTCATGGTGTCCAAAAATTTAAGTAGCACACAAAACCATGATATTCATTCATGAGCAAGCTTAAAATATAAACTAATCTTCGCAATGAATAGGAATTTTAAAATTTAATTACTTACAAAACGCAGGCTATGGCATCACAAGTTTGACTCAGTGTAAAGTGAATTAGCATATAAAGATGAGGCTTCCAAATAACTTCAATGTGCAATGTTTCAATGTTTTAAGATTCACCGAATTTCTCATCAGAATGAACAATGATGGCATAGTTTTATTTTCTTCTCTCTTTTATTATGGGGCTCTACTATGTTTAGTTCCCTTAAGCTTTCTAATTGACCCATGTAGCGAGTGTTGAGTTAATGACTCCCAAACCATATGGTTTTAGGGCATTAGGTGTAAAGAAACCCCTAAGGACTTACTAACTTGAGTAAAAAAGGCTACGAAACTAAGCTGGCCTTAATGGTACCAAGCAAAATTCTCACCTTTTGACATGAACACTCACTGCTTACTGAGACAAGAGGTCCAGTTACTTAGCAAAAAGTTTCGCAATGATCATTAAGAATAAAATTCTCACCTTTTGACATGAACAGTCATTGCTTACTGAGGCAAGAGGTCCAGTTACTCAGTGGAATGTTTATTGATGATCATTATAATTTTTTTTTTTACATTTCTATGCCAAAATGTTTATCCTACTAGTCATTCAGTTTCAGTTAAGTCAAGGAAACATACAAATTAACATCACATGTCATACCTCACACAATTTTGTGCTAATGTGCTCGTGTAAGATTAGATCAAACATGTGAATACTCAAATGCTTAAAGTAAGTAACAAAGTTTTAAAACTCTATCATCAAATCATGTGTTCACAATTTAAGCTCACCAATGACATCACATCACAATATTTGTTTAGATCAACCAAAATTTCAAAATAACATGAGCATGCATTTATCTTTTTTTTTTAATGAAGAAAAAAAACAACAAATTAGGACAAAGTGCGTGTAATGTGTCTCCCATACCCCTAAACTTAAATTACACATTGTCCCCAATGTGTGAATAATATGGAAAGAGCTGACCTGGGAGATGGACAACTAGTTGGACTAGCATGGCTCATAGCATACCCCCAAACTTGAACTGAAGTACGCGTTGTCCCTAAAAAAATAAAGACCGAAAAACAAAAGAAACACTAGAAAGAAACAGTAACAAGAAATATGTAAAATAATAAACAAACAGAAAGGATATGCTGTGGGGTGCCACCTATAAGCGCTAAGTTTAACATCTTCAGCCAGACCCAGCATTAGTAGTCGTGCCCAGCTAAGCACTCCACCATTTGATCAATAAATGGAAGTGGAAAATGATCCTTCCTTGTGGCAGCATTCAACGTATGGTAGTTTAAACACACTCTTCATCCTGACTGAACACGAGTGGGCACCAACTCTTCATCCTTATGCTTCACTACCGTCAATCCAGCCCGCCTGAGCACGACATGAATCGGGCTCACCCACTTGCTATCAAAGACTGGATAAATGATCCCTGCATCTAATAACTTTATCACTCCAGTCCTCACAACCTCTTGCATAGCTGGATGGAGCCTTCTCTGTGGCTCCCTCGATGACTTGACATTCTCCTCCAAATGTATATTGTGCATCACCACCGAGGGGCGGATCTCTTTGATATAATAGTCCAGCCGATAGCTTCCTTGTGCTCTCCTAAAACATCCAATAATTTCTCCTCTTGAGCATCAACCAAATCTGAAGCTATAATCACAGGCAAAGAATCAGCTGGACCTAGGAACTTATACTTAAGATTATCCGGTAAAGGCTTAAGTTCCTTCTTGTGGGGTTCAGGTGTTGTGGTCTCCTCTGTCACACTGCTCTTCTGAGGAGCATACTCCAAAGTAGCATTTGCTTGCTCAAGCAACTTATCTAAATCCAAATCCTCTCCCAACTGAGCAAAGCATGCCTCCAGGGGGTCTTCAATGCTTAATTCACCCACAGTCTCCTCCGTCTTACTGCTCTCCCGAGGAGCAGACTCCAAGATAGCATTTGCTTGCTTATGTAGCTTATCCGAATCCAAATCCTCTCCAAACTGAGCCAAGCATGCCTCCACAATGTCCTCAGACTGCCCTCCTTTCTTGGGCACTTGTAATCTCTCAGGGTAAGGCACTTTAGGAACAAACGACCTAGGAAGATTCTTAATAGTAGGTGTGGTTGTTGATGGCTTAGCATCTCTTTTCTCCTTGTTGCCACTTTCTTGCCCTTGCTGCATAGCAGGGTTCTCTTCTACTTGATTGTCCACTTGTCTCCCAGACCTCAATGTGGCAATCGATTGCACTTGCTCCTGTCTGTGCGTAGGAGTCAATAAATTTCCCACTGCAAATTGTTCCTTCGAGCTCGACACAGGTTGACTTGGGAACTTTCCTTTCTCTCCTTCACCCACGTGACTTGCAATTTGATCCATTTGACTCTCTAGCTTGGTAATCGCTTGGGTGTTTACTATTTGTACACTCCTTACTTCGCTGATGGAGTAGCCGATCATCTTCATGAAATTCTTAAAGGTGTCCTCCAATGGATATGAAATCGACACTAGCGCTTAAGTGGGAGCTTGGTAAGCGGGTGATGGTGCTGGATGGGCTGAGTGACCATAACTTGGAACTGGTGGAGGAAATCCGGGAGGGTATTGATTGTGAGCATGATGAGGGGCTCCTCCCTGATTTATCAGTTGGTTCTGCTTCCATGAAAAATTAGGGTGGTTTCGCCCGGGATTGTACGTCTCGGAGTAAGATCCATTTGATTGCCACTGATAGTCATTGAAAGCATTCATTTGTTCCATGGGATACTCGACAAAAGCCAGTGTAGATGGACAATTATGTGCTAAATGCATAGGACTAGCACAAATGAAACAGCTATCAGCATTGAATATATTGGCTGTATTGATGGACTGGTCGGTCATCTTTATGAAATCCTTGAGGGTGTCCTCTAAAAACTGTGAAACCGGCGCTGGATTCATCCACATTTTTTTTTAAATATAAATAAATAAATATATATATATATATATATATATATATATTATGGGCAATTACAAATAGAAACAAATAAACTAGAATAAAATTGCGAAAAGAAAAATGAAACAAAAAATGCTAACTAAACTAGTAGAAAAATAAAATTAAAATTCAGACAAAAATTTAATTTTCACAAACAAAATAATTCCCCGGCAACAGCACCAAAAACTTGTTGTGAGTTTTAAATTACTCACAAACACACGAGTCATTTGCAATATAGTGTTATAGAAGTACGAGGTCGAATCCACAGGGAATTGTGTTGTGAAAATATATTTTTATCTAAACTAACCCTATTTTAACCTAGTTCCGAATTTTGGAATGTATCTTGCAAAGAAATATAAACTAAACTAAATTGATTTAAAAACATCTAATAAAAACACTAAGGTTTTTTGAATCCAACCCACCAAAGTAAAGCATATATCTTCATATTCTATATAAAAATAATCTATCAATCATTCCATGAATCTACTATTATACAAATCACGGCGAATACCCAAACTAAACCAAAATCATCCAATGTATCCATTTAATTCACAAATCACAATGGATATCCAATCTAATTTGAATGATCTGTCGTATCCGGTAGATGAAACACAAAGAGTATCCAATTTAACAATTTAAAAACAATCAATCATAAGAGTTTACTCAAACAATTGAAATAGAACATTTATACTAAAAATATCTGAAATATAATGCTAAACAATGGTGAGGCTTCATTTTCAACCTTAGATAAAGATTTTAGCCTTACATAATTATAAAACTAAATTTCACAAAAAGTGCTAAACATAAAACTTTAAAACTTAAAATAAATTAAAACTAACAATACATGGATAGAGATATTCCACTCGCAGCTGTCGTGCAGCGTTTCCCCTCTTGGTAGCAAAGCCTTCGAGATCCATCAGAATGTTAGCAGAAGTCCTCCAGATTGCACACCCATTTGATGAAGTAAAATGGGGATTTTATAGGGGAACTCCATGAGTGCAATGTGTTTTCAATCTGATGTGGGATGTGGGATATAGAAGGTGTTTCCAACCGATGAGGGATGTGGGATTTAGGCCTTCACATGCCCTTCAAAACTTCTACCCACGCTGAAATCTCATACAGCCTGACCTTTGTCAACTAAAACTGCCATAAATTTCTCTAGAAAAATCATATTTATGAGTTGTAAAATTCCACAGAAAATAGACATTCGAATCTTTCCAAGCATATATGGCTCATTTCCTGGTTCTTCCTGAATCATTAAAGTTTAATCCACAAAATTCACTTCTGCCACGCTGAAATCACGCACAGTCTGATCTTTGTCTACTCAAATTGCCATAACTTTCTCTAGAAAAATCATATTTACAAGCCGTAAAATTCCCCAGAAATAGACATCCGGATCTTTCCAAGTGTATATGGCTCATCTCTTGGTTCTTCCTGAATCAATATAGTTTAATCCGCAAAGATGACTGATATGTATGGGCAATTCTGGCAATTTAGTGAAACTCCTTTCCAAGTGCTTGTAAACTTGTAAAACAACGAAAAATAACTCAAAGTAATAAATTACTAAGCTAACAAATGTAAATTAAGGGACCAAAATATGCAATATTTGGCACTCATCAGTGAGCGTACAGCGAGGGTAGTGGGCCCCACATGGGAGGTGAGGTATTGCTTGATGGCCCAGCATTTCGAAACTCATCACTGGGTGTGATCATCCAGAATCCTACAGGTGGGTAATCGGATATCCACCCATGCACTTTATTATCCTTGCCCGTGTATACTGGTACTTGTCATCTACCTGCACCCCACCATATCACGCGACCCTTTTAGCAGCACTGAGACAAGACAAGATAAACAAACAGACAAAAACCATCATCTTTTTCCATTCAACTCCTATAAAAGTATGATTGTTTATTTAGTTTCTATAAAAAGATCCCATATTTCCATATGCAGCATCTTATTAAAACCATGCTTAGTATTCTCTATATATTAAGTTGGACATTATGTGCACAGTAACATATTGATGGCTTGTCACGTGGTAGGAAAATGATTTAAATCTTATGTTTTTTGGTTTTAAGTTGTATTAAAACATGTATCAAACAATACCTTAGTGAAAACAAAATAAAACACAATAAATAATTACAATGTCACATTACTAGACTACTTATCACCCAATGACAAATTCAATAGGATAAAAGAAAAACACCTAGTACTATGTTTGGATTTCGAAAATTTTGAAAAGAAAAATAAAAAAAAAAAAGAACTTTTTTTTTTTTTAGGATTGTCAACAAAAAAATAAGAGAAAAATTGAGTAATTTAAAGAAAACCAAGTGATAAAAATGAACGTCAAATACAATTTTTTTTTTCAAAATATGTCTTTCGTAATTTTTCAAGATATGAACAAAGCAATATATATCAATGTGGTCAAAATATGATCTAATATTCACACATTTTCTTTTTTGGATAGTCACAAAAAAAAAAAAATCAGAGAAAATAGTATAACACCAACTGATAATTAGTGCAGTGAACTGGAAGATCAATTAAATCAAAAAAAAAATAGTGGTACTTCTCCTCTAAGTGCTGGATTTCTTGGATTGGTCAAGAGAACAGCTACCTTGTAAGCAAGCACATGGCCACTTTTGTGGTCTGTCTCACTTGGCATGATCCTTTGCTTGTCGTCCGATATAGCCATGAAGTGAAACCTGACCGTTGATTTAAAATACTGCATACAATCAATAATATTATTCCTATTTAATTTTATCACAGATATTGTTTCAAAATATTACTTTCGACATAATTTCAAAAAAAAGTAAAGAAAAAAGTTCTTTTCTTACTTGCCCAGTCGAAGCTTAAAGACAAACGTTATTTGATCCACGTCCACATCAGGCCACCCTCCATCTCACTCCAGTATGCTATACATGTAGATACCCGAGCTCCCACGCCGCATTATATATCTGCAAAGCTCATATTAGTTTTATATATATTTACATGTTAATTAGCTAATTAAAATAGAAATCATTTCTTAAAAGAATTAATGAAGATTAATGTTGAGACTTTAAAACTGCACCTTAAAAGAGGAATAACCATAAAAGGTTAAGAAAACAAATCCAGTTTGGAATAGCTGCCTAATATTTTAGCTTTAACCTGTTCTCGCAAAAAGAAGTAGCCCATGTGAACTCTCAAAGCAATGCAAACCTCTCCCCTCTCAGAAAAAACACACAACGTAATATTGCAAGAAAAATAAGAGAGCAAAAGATGAGGAAGAACCTAGCTGGGGTCTTCTCAGAGGAGACAGGAAGCAGAAAGCACAACTGAATGGATATTGTTAGCCACACAACAAGCAAACCCAATTGCCTTCTCCAAATCCCCATCTTTTATCAAGAGAGCCTGCAAATCAACAACATAAAACAATAAAACCCAGAAAGGCTCTCTCAACAAACAAGAACCTGAACAATGCTTTTGAGAAAACATAAATAAAAAAAACAATGACAGAAACATGACAATATGATAATTAATTAAAGACCCGGCCCATTGGAAAGAAGCATGTACGCCAAAAAAAAAAAAACAATTTCTCACTCTCTTCTTTGATCGTACCTTGATCGACAAACGGCAGTTTTCAAAAGCAATGAAACAATCAGAGAAAATTCACCAAGGTATGCTATTGCTTCCGTTATTTTTCTTTTATATCTCACTCTCTTCCTCTCTCTGATAGATGCTAAATTCTGCTAGGAATAGGATCCTTAATAGCTTCAGAAACGTGCAAATATAACACCAAGAGAGATAAGGAATAGGATCCTTAAATATTATTTTTCAAACAATTGTATAACTCTAGATAAGGAATGACGTACTCATGCTTCCTTAAGTGTTACAATTATATACGACTTGCCTGAAATACAATTTTTCCAACTAAATATATATATATATATATATATATATATATATATATATATTTTTCAATTTTTCCTTTTTTGGTAAGTGAGAGAGACAAGGAAAATAGAGAAGTTAAGTCTGACCGGGAGATTTTTCCTTTTTTGGCAAGTGAGAGAGACAACGAAAGTAGAAAAGTTAAGTCTGAGTGGGAGAGAAAAACATGGAAGTGTGGATAGTTGGACTCAATTGAGTTATATATATAACTTTATTTAAATATTTGATTTAAATATTTAAGTAAGGGTTTATGGGACATTTTAATAGGTAGACACCAAATGAAATATATATATATATATATATATATATATATATATTAATAGTAAGTATATAGATACATATATGTTTTTCCAAATTAAATCAATCTGTCCAGAATGAGTTAATATTAATTAACTAGGGTATTACATAGAGGTAGCAATTGGGTTGAGTCACATCGGGTTGAAGGTCAGTTTGGGTTCAATCGAGTTAGATCGGGTTCGGGTTTGGGTCATATCGGTCTCAAGTAATGTCCACTCTCAGCTAATCTCGGGTTGGGCCGGATCAGGTTTAGATCGTAATGGTCTCAATTCACTATGGTCATGTTATCTCGGGTGATGTCATTCCTGATAGTACCTGACCAGTTTTCTAAGTTGATTTTAATTAGCTTATATAAAGGTTCAGTTTTCACTTAAGATTTGCGCCTTCTAATGTTTACCTAACCTTATATATATTGGCAAAAAAGAGGCAATTGTACTCTTATTATTTAGTTTATAATTGTATTCTCTAGATTTGGCCGCGAGCCGAGCTACTCGCAAGCGGTTTGTGGAGGTTAGCGCTTGACTCGCCTCGATATTATTGAGCTATGAGTCAAGCTCGGGTTTTGAGCTAGGTTCGCTTTGTCAAACGAGCCGAGTTCAAGTAATGAGATACTCGGCTCATTTGGCTTGTGAGCTGATTCGAGCTCGAGTCGAGCCGAGTTGAGCCCAAGCTCGCTAAAATAACATCGAGACAAGCTCGAGCATGGACTTTAAAGCTCAACTCTCGAACTCAATTTTATTCGATTAACCAAATAAGGTTCACAAACCAAGCTCGAGTTTCCAATTACTCGACTGGTGACCAACTACTGATAACAAACATGCTTTGGTTAACAGCAAAGACATTAGACACAAAAATCCTAGAATCTTAAAGAGGCAATTGGAGCATATTCATTTACTATGTTTTTATAAATTGTTTTCTTGATCCCATCAGTTTTCTTTTCTTTTTTGAGTCTTTTTTTTACCAGCTCCCTAAGTTTCTTAAGTAAAAATCCCTCATCCCATTTTTCAGATAGTGTATGAAATCGTCTTTTTGGTAGTTATCTTACCAAGATGGGCCAGTAACATAGCTTTTGAGCAAAATTATTCAAGATTCTTAACAGATTCACTATAATCCTAGTTTGGCTAGATTTTCTTGGGGCCTAGGTTGCCGACGTGATTGCAGACAAGATTAAAATAGAGTTCATTTGGGATATGTTTGGATCAAGGGAAAGAAATTAAAATGAGAGGAGATAATTACTCTTTCGAATTCATTCATCTTCTCACATTTCCTCTACTCTGACGTGCATGGTCTATATGAATATAATATTAAGTCTAACAGACAATGTTTTGTAAAATAAAAAGTATACAATAAATTATAGAATGTGTAAGATATATTAATATTATGAATTTAATACACTATATATCAATTGATACCCCGACGCATATATGTAACTATGTGTTCATGTATATTATGTAATTCAGTGGTAACCATAAAACATATTAAGAATATAAGCATATTACATATAACTAATAATTATAGTTTTACAAAAACGAATTAATCGCACTTAGAGTTAATTATATACAACATTAATTAGTTTTTATTATTATTTAATAGAAAAAAGTAAAAATTAAGGATGCTACTACTAAAAGTAAAAATATAATATAATAAATGATATATTTATATTGTCTCATACTAAATTGAATTTTTTTATAATGATTAATAACAATTTTATATTTATTATATGTAACTAGTATTATTTAAAGATTAAGAAAAACAATGTTTTAAAAAAAATTAAAAAATTAATTTACATAAGACATAAAAAGGAATAGAACAGTTAAGTTTATGAATCTAAAATTAAAAAATTTCTCATTTGATCCATATTGGGTTTGGGTCATTTCGAGTCTGAGTCGTTTCAGGTTAGAGTCATATCAAATTTGGGTTGTTTCAGGTCTTGGTCGTTTCAGGTTTCAGTTCACTTCGAGTTTTTGGAAATTTTGGATTCAAGTTGTGTCGAGTTCGATCATTTTAGATTAGGAACATTTTGGGTTTTGAATAAATCAGGTTTGGATCGAGTTAGGGTCATATTATTTTAATAATTTTTTGTGCTCGGGTTAGATCTGGTTTGAGTCGATTTTTCATGTTAGGTCAGATTTTGTCACTTCTAGTTTTACACTAGTGATCAAATTACGGGTCAAGCTTAGTTCTGATTGGGCTCAATCTTACACTTAAAACTAAGCTCATGGGTCACAAGCTCACGGTTTTGTATCGTTTGCCGAATATCCATCCTTTTGTTTTGCACATTTCTCTCTAAAAAAAAATTTTATTTTTATTTTTTATAATTAAATTTATATAAAAAAAAATGATATGCAAGACATCTTTACATACAAAGTCATAAGTTTTTTAAAATTCACACATTTTCACAAATGATTTTATTATATATTGCTATAAATATTTTTTAATATGCACCAAAACATAATAAATATTTGATCGGATCGAGATCAAGTTTTTTCACCTAATCTTTAGTGCGTTAAAATTAAGGGTTGGACTGTGCTTCGAGTAATCTAACCCATGATAATTAGCTCTATTTTGCACCCTCTCCGGTGATATTAGTAGATTAATTTGTTAAAGGATAAGCTTGAGGATGGCCATTACCCCAGCAAGCATACATATGAACTATGAATACCAGAACAACATTATAATGTGAAAATTTAGCACTCTATACGTAGGACGTCCAACAATCATGGAGATGGAGACATTTGATCAAATTGGTGATGTTTTGAAATTCATTAAAGCATACTTAAATCAGTAAATTTAAACAATTTTTGTCTTGAGCTTACTGATTTAAGTATGTTTTACTTAGTTCGCAAACATTGGTATATTTTAATTGCATTAACGTGAACAATATTGACTTATGTTCTTTTTGACTTAATTTATTTTTAATTTTATGTTATTAACTTATCATATAGTATATAGTATTGTACATTGACTTACTTTTATGTTAATATATGGAAAGAGGCTGGGAGATTTATTTAATTTTGTATACAAAGAGATTTCGATCACGTTATCTTAAACTAGAGTTATTTAGTTGTGTTCTCAATATTAATTAAACATTTTAATTGAAATATGCTTGATTTTCATCACGTTGTCTGGATTTAGGAAATTTAATTAAAGGTATATGCATTCATCTTCTCACTCCCTTTCTTTTAGTTATTTTTACTTATTATTTTATCATTAGGGATTTGAGGACCTAGCCTGATTTCTCCACAAAGAATAAATTTAAACCTTACGACATTTTGTAATTTAATTTGTTTTGTCTAGTAGTTGTTGAATTTAGACCACTCCGCTAAGTGCAACAACACATACATGCACCATTCAAGTCTCTCTCTCTCTCTCTCTCTCTCTCTCTCTCTCTCTCTCTCTCTGTATAAAAACCCAATTCCTCTATCACCTTTCTCCATCCATATCTAATTACTAATTAGCTCCTCACTTCAATTTATCAACATCCTGCCTCTCTCTTTCTCTCTCCATGAAAAACATTAGGGTTTTCTTGATAATCGTGATTATTTTCATGCCTCTAGTCCTATGTACTCATGCATTAATACTTCAAGAAGAAAAGGAAAACATCGGTAACATTGATGAAATAAACGAGCAATCTTATTACGTTCATTAAACTGGTCGGTTAGTACTTTCTCAAAAGAAATTTACATGCCAATTAACTTATAACGAGTTCCCTAGGGTTTGTCGTGCTAAAGGAAGCCCGGGGCATTACTGTTGCAAGAAAAATTGTTTCAACATGTTAAAAGATCTTCTTAATTGTGGAAGGTGTGGGAAGAAATGGAAGTACAATGAGATATGTTGCAATGGGAAATGTGTGAACACATCTTTCCATAGGAAGCATTGTGGGAGTTGCGACAATAAGTGTAATAATGGCAGCTTAGGTGTTTTTGGCCTTCGCAATTATGCGTAGGAGATAAAATCTTTCATTGAGTTTGAGATTCTTTAATTTGTATGCAGGAGAGAGGAATTTGATTAATCAAATAAGGTTCACAAACCAAGCTCGAGTTTCTATTTACTCGACTGGTGACCACCTACTGATAACAAACATGCTTTGGTTAACAGCAAAGACATTAGACACAAAAATCCTAGAATCTTAAAGCGGCAATTGGAGCATATTCATTTACTATGTTTTTATAAATTATTTTCTTGATCCCATCAGTTTTCTTTTCTTTTTTGCGTCTTTTTTTTACCAGCTCCCTAAGTTTCTTAAGGAAAAATCCCTCATCCCATTTTTCAGATAGTGAATGAAATCGTCTTCTTGGTAGTTATCTTGCCAAGATGGGCCAGTAACATAGCTTTTGAGCAAAATTATTCAAGATTCTTAACAGATTCACTATAATCCTAGTTTGGCTAGATTTTCTTGGGGCCTAGGTTGCCGACGTGATTGCAGACAAGATTAAAATAGAGTTCATTTAGGATATGTTTGGATCAAGAGAAAGAAATGAAAATGAGAGGAGATAATTACTCTTTCGAATTCATTCATCTTCTTACATTTCCTCTACTCTACTCTCCTTCCAAAATTTCCAAGTAAGGGAGAATTAAAAAGTTCAGAGTTTTAATGGATTTGAAGGAATAAAGATGCTCCTTCATATCCTCTCATTTCTATTGAGAAGAACTTTCAAAGAACGCCAGAAAAAGAGGTACATACACCTTTCATTTCCTTTCATTCCCCTCAACTCATACAAGGGGTAAGTGATGGTATGTTCCTTTGTGACTTACCTTAATTCTGAAATCTAATAACTAGCAACAATGAACGCAACCATGCCTTATTAATTCTAATATATTACTGGAACATCACATTTTTTATTGGGGCATAAGCACAATTTTGCTCATGTTTTGCAATTTTTAGCACAATTTAGTATTCAGTAGGACTCTATTAATCGTTAGAAACAATTTTCTTATCAATGTCAATAACTATAAAAAAAAATAAAATTATCAACAAATGTGCACTCTAATCAATTTTCTAATCAGTGTGAATAACTATAAAAAAAATATGAAAATTATCAACAAATGTGTACTCTAATCAAGTTCTAGCCCTATGAGGCCCTTCTAAACGAATGTAGTCATACATAAATCCTTGGAAAGGGCTTCCACTTCTTGATGAGTGAGAAAGATTGTGTTGTTTCCACTGTGTAGTATATTGCTT
The DNA here is from genome assembly GCA_023935145.1 of Bretschneidera sinensis. Lineage (NCBI taxonomy): Eukaryota > Viridiplantae > Streptophyta > Magnoliopsida > Brassicales > Akaniaceae > Bretschneidera > Bretschneidera sinensis. Next base: position 130,521,729 of record CM043698.1, read on the forward strand.
TGTACATCAATGCTATATAATCTGTACAACCCATGAATTCCATGTCTTGCAATCGTGTTATCCCTCCCTATTAGCCCCATTGAATATACGGGATGCGCACCGGCATTGTTGAAACGAACCTTCGAACCCGTCATTATAAAAGTTAATTAGCTAAAACATTTTAAACAAGCGTTAGCCCAAGACAAAATTTGTACCTTTAGTTCAGACATCGTCGCTGATGCGAAGGCCAATTGAAGTGTGTAATTTTCCGTCTTGCTCGTATTTTTTAGGTCAAATATAATCTGCCACGAGGTTGCTTTGTATGTGTTATTTCCTACATTCCTACTGTAAAATATTAGAACCAGCCTCAGAATTTTTAATTCTGTACACAAAAGTTCCTTCAAGAATAAAGAAACAAACAAATACCTTGTGACATGGGCAAAAAACCAATCCCTAGTATAATTACAAGACCCAACAGTGTATACGAGATCATTGTGAGGATATAAATCTGAATATCTATCCCACAATCCATACTGCCTAAATCTGCATATTAAAACAAGTCATAATTAGTATCAATGTTTGTGTTAAGAACATTGCATCAGCAAAGTGCTGTTGTAAGAGAGCTAACTTGTCTGAGTGGTTTGTGTATAATCGATTCACTAGTGTTGGGTAGGGGTCTGGAATATAGAATTCTTCAGCTTTGCGGTTTGGGATGCCAATTTCCCACAATGTGGGACCATTTCTGGGAGGCTCATATACAAGAGCACCCAATTTGATCTCACCTCCTGCATCAAAGAAATTGTGTCAATGGAGCCATTAAAGAGAGCCTCTAAGTTCCAAAATAGAGGTGATCATTGGTTTTGTGGCCCAAACGTTTAACTCCGTCTGACCCTTAACTTTTTTGGACTTGAAAAAACAGTAGGCATAAATTTTTTTTTCAGTCCAGGCTTGGGATTGTGTGAAAACACCTTACTCCCCCAGCCGGGCCCAAAGACAATGTATTTTGTGTTTTATTAATATTGAATATATTAATAAAAGTTATATAATAATAAAATTGTGTAAATATCTAAAATTAATTAATTTTTAAATTTTTAGATATTTATTTTAATAATAAAAGATGTTAAAATATATTTATTTTTTAAAACAAAGATTTCGGGCCGATGAGGGAAGAAAATAAATCGCAGTCAAAATATCCCAACCCGGCATAACAAAATATATTTATATAATAATTCCTTTTTCTTCTATGATTTTTCCAACAACAAAAATGAAAAAAGATTCATGCAAAGATCAAACTGTACCTGGTGTGATAGTAATATCACTATCATATTTGTAATCTCCAATAAAACCAGGAACCCATGCATGCAAACTATAATTTCCAGCTCGAACATTTTTTATTGAGAAATTCCCTTTTCTGTCGGCTTGCGTCCAAAACTGATAACCCTGGAAAATAATTTGACAACATCAAAGAATTCACAACTAATTAATTAAAGCCTCATATGAACATAGTTAATTCCAAAAAGAGAAGGAGATTTAACAATATTTACTTTGCCTTCTGTTTGCCAAGATCCAACTTCTCCCGGTGGTGCCAACCCCACGTGGGCATATCTTGCACTCATATTTTTCTTACAGATATACCTAAAATAAAAGAAAAAGACTAATTAATTAACCTTATGCATATGTTATATACAAAAAATAAAATTAAAGAATAAAAATGGAGAATTACCTATCATTGACTAGTAATTGACCTGTAATTGTTCCTCGTTGATCGGCCGAAGGGAAATCTTCTGATTGTGTGAAATTATAAGGCCAGCTTTCAACTTCTACAGACATCTGATAATGAACATCATGTATCATATCATATATTCAAGTCATCAGGTAAACTATATAAAAATTCTGAAGAAAAAAAATGTTTAATTAACAACTAACAAACCTGTCTTTTCGCATCTTTCCAAAGCCTAAGTCGATTTTCTTTGGAAGAATTAACAGAATTTAGATAGACAAAAACAGGACCAAAAACTTTTTTCCATGGCTTTCCATTTCTATATTTTGTATACAGGTCCTTCCCAACATAATGAAGGCTGGTAAAACTCTGCAAAAGTAATCAATTAAATTAAAAAATACTAACAAAATATTTTGAGAAAAAAATAGATCAAATAGGGATGCTATTACATGTAACTTTGTTTTATATAAACATAATAATGTACATAAGAAAAAAAAACATAGAAATACAAAAATTAAATATTTAAATCTTATGTTTGAATGGAGAAAAATGAAAGGGAAAATACATGTACCTAAACCCTATTTTTAAAGAAAGATCATACATTCGACTTAAAGATTGTGAAAATAGAGGAAACTAATATTAAAGCTATGCAAAAAGAGTGATGAGCGTACAGCGAGGGTAGTTGGCCCCACATGAGAGGTGAGGTATTGCTTGATGGGCCCAGCATTTCGAAACTCATCACTGGGTGTGATCATCCAGAATCCTACAGGTGGGTAATCGGATATCCGCCCATGCACTTTATCATCTTTGCCCTCTTGTGTATACTGGTACTTGTCATCTACCTGCACCCCACAATATCATGCGACCCTTTTAGCAACACTGAGACAAGATAAGATAAACAAACAGACAAAAACCATCCCCTTTTTCAATTCAACTCCTATAAAAGTATGATTGTTTATTTAGTTTCTATAAGAAGATCCCATATTTCCATATGTAGCATCTTATTAAAACCATGCTTTGAATTCTCTATATATTAAGCGGGACATTATATGCACAGTAACATATTGATGGCTTGTCACGTGGTAGGAAAATGATTTAAATCTTATGTTTTTTTTTTGTTTTAAGTTGTATTAAAACATGCATCAAAACCACCTAAGTTAAAAACAAAATAAAACACGATAAATAATTACAATGTCACATTACTTACCACCCAATGACAAATTCAATAGGATAAAAAAAAAATACCTAGTACTATGTTTGGATTTCGAAAATTTTGAAAAGAAAAATAAAAAAAAGAAGTTTTTCTTTTTTGTTTTGTATGATTGTCAATAAAAAATAAGTGAAAAAATTGAGTGATTTAAAGAAAACTAAGTGATAAAAATGAACATCAAATATAATTGTTTTTTTCAAAATATATCTTTCGTAATTTTTGAAGATATGAACAAAGCAATACATATCAATGTGGTCAAAATATGATCTAATATTCACATATTTTCTTTTTTGGATAGTCAAAAAAAAAATTCAGAGAAAAATAGTATAACACCAACTCATAATTAGTGTAGTGAACTGGAAGATCAATTAAATCAAAAAAAAAAAAAATTAGTGGTACCTCTCGTCTAAGTGCTGGATTTCTTGGATTGGTCAAGAGAACAGCTTCCTTGTAAGCAAGTGCATGGCCACTTTCGCGGTCTGTCTCACTTGGCATGATCCTTTACTTGTCGTCCGAGATAGCCATGAAGTGAAACCTGACCGATGATTTAAAATACCGCATACAATCAATAATACTATTCTTATTTAATTTTATCACAGATATTGTTTCAAAATATTATTTTCGACATAATTTCAAAAAAAAAATAAAGAAGAAAATTCTTTTCTTACTTGTCCGGTCGAAGCTTGAAGACGAACGTTATTTGATCCATGTCCACATCAGGCCACCCTTCATCTCGCTCCAGTATGCTATACATGTAGATACCCGAGCTCCCACGCCGCATTATATATCTGCAAAGCTCATATTAGTTTTATATATATTTACATGTTAATTAGCTAATTAAAATAGAAATCATTTCTTAAAAGAATTAATGAAGATTAATGTTGAGACTTTAAAACTGCACCTTTTGTCTATATTTAATGGAACTCGGGAGCCATGCAGTGAGAAATTCCAAGTTCTAGAAAATGAAATCTCTACTTGGTTTTCGTTTTCGGTTATAACACTATATTTTGTTCCTTCCATTCTGCAAAAATAATCATTTAACACAAATATTAATTTGAAAAACAACATATTATTTGTTTTACACTAAGAAAATAATTATTTAATGAAAAAAAAACTTGTATTTAAGCGAGAAAATTTACAGGTCAAGCTGATTTGGACTCTTCGACTCATACCAAACGATATCCCAATACCTAGAGATTGTTTAAATTTTGTCAAACTAAGCACATTTTTATATTTAATAAAAAATCAAAGAAATGAATAAAAATGAGATTAATTGAGTACACATACCCTCTCTTTTTAATATGATCATTAAGCACATTTTCCATTCCATTGTACTTTATTCTTGAGACAAGACCATCTGGATTCGAAAAAGTAACTCGTATGATGTCATTATCAATTGTCACCTGAAATAAAAATAATTTTATTTAACAAGTAGTTGTAGTAATTAATTACATAGATATTTTAATTTTCACACTGTCAAATTTAGGTACATATATTTTTTTATTTTAGTAGTATAATTTTGATCATTTTATGCACAAAATGAAAATTCCAAAACATATGTAATAAAATGACTGCATTTTAGTTTTTATTTTTTTAGAAAATTTATTCATGAATCATAGATAGGTAATGAGATTTTACTTGCTCATCATCATCATTTGTACTCAGATGGACTATAGGAGATGTCACTGGTGCTTGATGGTTATTGTTCTCTCGAATCTTTGATCTGCAATTATTAATTAAAATATAGGAGTAAACAAAATATCTTGATGTAAAAATCCAATGAAATAATGTATACAAATAAAATTGGGGAATCCAAGGCATTATATCCTTTGTTTAAATTACCTCACTTACACAAATGAAAAGTTCTTGTTTAGAATTGATTTAAAAGTTCTTGTTAGATAGGAAGAGAAAGAGAAAAAATTTCAATCTCCTTCACCCAGAGTGTAAAAATACTTTTGATAAAAAAAAAATTCATAAACCAAATCTATTCAAGAATTTTTTTTCATTGGGAGAGATTTTTGTCTCTCCAAACAACATTTAATTTGTCTAAGATGGCTTGCTAATCAGACTAAGAATTGTAAACAAGTAGTGCTTCAACTTATGGGAAACATAAACAAAACAAACAATGAATAATTAACAGAAAATATTGGCTACTACTAACAAACGTAAAGAAAAAAAGAGAAATAACCATAAAAGGTTAAGAAAACAAATCCAGTTTGGAATAGCTGCCTAATATTTTAGCTTTAACCTGTTCTCGCAAAAAGAAGTGGCCCATGTGAACTCTTAAAGCAATGCAACCTCTCCCCTCTCAGAAAAAACACACAACGTAATATTGCAAGAAAAATAAGAGAGGAAAAGATGAGGAAGAACCTAGCTGGAGTCTTCTCATAGGAGACAGGCAGCAGAAAGCACAACTGAATGGATATTGTTAGCCACACAACAAGCAAACCCAATTGCCTTCTCCAAATCTCCATCTTTTATCAAGAGAGCCTGCAAATCAACAACATAAAACAATAAAACCCAGAAAGGCTCTCTCAACAAACAAGAACCTGAACAATGCTTTTGAGAAAACATAAATAAAAAAAACAATGATAGAAACATGACAATACGATAATTAATTAAAGACCCGGCCAATTGGAAAGAAGCATGTACGCAAAAAAAAAAAAAAAAAAAAAAAAACAATTTCCAAGAACATGGCCGTACCTTTGCCTTGATCGACAAACGGCAGTTTTCAAAAGCAATGAAACAATCAGAGAAAATTCACCAAGGTAAGCTATTGCTTCAGTTCTTTTTCTTTTATATCTCACTCTCTTCCTCTCTCTGACAGATACTAAATTGTGCTAGGAATAGGATCCTTAATAGCTTCCGAAACGTGCAAATATAACACCAAGAGAGAGAAGGAATAGAATCCTTAAATATTATTTTTCAAACCATTGTATAACTCTAGATAAGGACTGACGTACTCATGCTTCCTTAAGTGTTACAGTTATATACGACTTGCCTGAAATATAATTTTTCCAGCTAAATATATATAATTTTCTCAATTTTTCCTTTTTGGTAAGTGAGAGAGACAAGGAAAGTAGAGAAGTTAAGTCTGAGTGGGAGATTTTTCCTTTTTTGGTAAGTGAGAGAGACAAGGAAAGTAGAGAAGTTAAGTTTGAGTGGGAGAGAAAAACATGAAAGAAAGTGTGGAGAGTTGAACTCAATTGAGTTATATATATAACTTTTTTTAAATATTTGACTTAAATATTTAAGTAAGGGTTTATGGGACATTTTAAAGGGTAGACACCAAATTTTATATATATATATATTAATCGTAAGTATATAGATACATATATGTTTTTCCTAATTAAATCAATCTGGCCAGAATGCGTTAATATTAATTAACTAGGGTATTACACAGAGGTAGCAATTGGGTTGAGTCACATCGGGTTGTAGGTCAGTTTGGGTTGGATCGAGTTAGATCGGGTTCAAGTTTGGGTCATATCGGTCTCAAGTAATGTCCAGTCTTAGCTAATCTCGGGTTGGGCCGGATCAGGTTTAGATCGTAATGGTCTCAATTCACTATGGTCGTGTCATTTCGAACTTTAGAATATCATGCTATTTTTTTTCGTTTCAAAGTAATTAAGTTCACAAAAATATGTTAGTAATAACTCAATATATTTTTTCTCATTTAATATATTTAACTAATTATGGTTTAATTAATCGTAAATCAAAATCACAAATGAAAATAATATAAAAATAAATAATTTGATAATTTAATAACTAATAAAATATAAAATTAATTTTTTCTTCAGTATATATGATGATGACGAAGGCTGACGTGCATGGTCTATATGAATATAATATTAAGTCTGACAGACAATGTTTTGTATAATAAAAAGTATACAATAAATTATAGAATGTGAAAGATACATTAATATTATGAATTTAATAAATTATATATCAATTGATAACCCGACGCATATATGTAACTATGTGTTCATGTATATTATGTAATTCAGTGGTAACCGTAAAACATATTAAGAATATAAACATATTACATATAACTAATAATTATAGTTTTACAAAAACGAATTAATCGCACTTAGAGTTAATCATATGCAACATTAATTAGTTTTTATTATTATTTAATAGAAAAAAGTAAAAATTAAGGATACTAGTACTAAAAGTTAAAATATGATATAATAAACGATATATTTATATTGTCTCATACTAAATTAATTTTTTTTTATAATGATTAATGACAATTTTATATTTATTATATGTAACTAGTCTTATTTAAAGATTAAGAAAAACAATGTTTTAAAAAAAAAATTGAAAAATTAGTTTACATAAGATGTAAAGAGGAGTAGAACAGTCAAGTCTATGAATCTAAATTTAAAAATTTTCTCATTTTATCCATATTGGGTTTGGGTCATTTCGAGTCTGAGTCGGTTCGAGTTAAAGTCATATCGAATTTGGGTTTTTCGAGTCTTGGTCGTTTCAGGTTTCAGTTCACTTCAGGTTTTTGGTAATTTCGAATTCGGGTTGGGTCAAGTTCGATCATTTTAGATTAGGACCATTTAGGGTTTTGAATAAATTGGGTTTGGATCGAGTTAGGGTCACATTATTTTAATAATTTTTTGTGCTCGGGTTATATCTGGTTCGAGTCGATTTTTCAGGTTAAGTCAGATTTTATCACTTCTAGTTTTACACTAGTGATCAAATTACGGGTCAAGATTGGTTCTGACTAGGCTCAATCTTACACTTAAAACTAAGCTAATGGGTCACAAGGTCACGGTTTAATATCTTTTGCTTAATATCCATCCTTTTGTTTTGCATATTTCTCTCTAATAAAATATTTTTTTTATCTTTATAATTAAATTTATATAAAAAAAAATTGATATGCAAGACATCCTTTACACACGAAGTCATAAATTTTTTAAAATTCACACATTTTCACAAATAGTTTTACTAAATATTGCTATAAATATTTTTTAATATGCACCGAAACATAATAAATATTAACATTTTGATCGGTTCGAGATCAAGTTTTTTCATCTAATCTTTAGTGCGGTCAAAATAAATTTGATCTTATTTTAACCAAGCCCGTTAAAATTAAAGGTTGGACTGGGCTTCAAGCACTCTAACCCATGATAATTAGCTCTATTTTGCACCCTCTCCAGTGATATTAGTAGATTAATTTGTTAAAGGATAAGCTTGAGGATGGCCATTACCCCAGCAAGCATACGTACGAACTATGAATACCAGAACAACATTATAATGTGAAAATTTAGCACTCTATAGGTAGAATGTCCAACAATCATGGAGATGGAGACATTTGATCAAATTGGTGATGTTTTGAAATTCATTAAAGCATACTTAAATCAGTAAATTTAAACAATTTTTGTCTTGAGCTTACTGATTTAAGTATGTTTTAATTAGTTCACAAACATTGGTATATTTTAATTGCATTAACGTGAACAATATTGACTTAATTTCTTTTTGACTTAATTTATTTTTAATTTTATGTTATTTACTTATCATATAGTATATAGTATTGTACATTGACTTACTCTTATGTTAATATATGGAAAGAGGGAGGGAGATTTATTTAATTTTGTATACAAAGAGATTTCGATCACGTTATCTTGCACTAGAGTTATTTAGTTGTGTTCTCAAGATTAATTAAACATTTTAATTGAAATATGCTTGTTTTTCATCATGTTGTCTGAATTTAGGAAATTTAATTAAATGTATATGCATTCATCTTCTAACTCTCTTTCTTTTAGTTATTTTTTAATTATTATTTTATCATTAGGGACTTGAGGACCTTGCTTGATTTCTCCACAAAGAATAAATTTAAACCTTACAACATTTTGTAATTTAATTTGTTTTGTCTAGTAGTTGTTGAATTTAGACCACTCCGCTAAGTGCAACAACACATACATGCACCATTCAAGTCTCTCTCTCTCTCTCTCTCTCTCTCTCTCTCTCTCTCTCTCTCTCTCTCTCTCTGTATAAAAACCCAATTCCTCTATCACCTTTCTCCATCCATATCTAATTACTAATTAGCTCCTCACTTCAATTTATCAACATCCTGCCTCTCTCTTTCTCTCTCCATGAAAAACATTAGGGTTTTCTTGATAATCGTGATTATTTTCATGCTTCTTGTCCTATGTACTCATGCGTTAATACTTCATGAAGAAAAGGAAAACATCGGTAACATTGATGAAATAACCGATCAATCTTATTACGTTCATTAAACTGGTCGGTTAGTACTTTCTCAAAAGAAATTTACATGCCAATTAACTTGTAACGAGTTCCCAAGGGTTTGTCGCGCTAAAGGAAGCCCGGGGCATTACTGTTGCAAGAAAAATTGTGTTAATGTGTTAAAAGATCTTCTTAATTGTGGAAGGTATGGGAAGAAATGGAAGTACAATGAGATATTTTGAAATGGGAAATGTGTGAACACATCTTTCCATAGGAAGCATTGTGGGAGTTGCAACAATAAGTGTAATAATGGCAGCTGATGTGTTTTTGGCCTTTGCAACTATGCGTAGGAGATAAAATCTTTCATTGACTTTGAGATTCTTTTATTTGTATGCAGGAGGGAGGAAAAAAATTATCGTGACTAAGATTATTTTTCATATTTGCAATTTTTATTTAATCAATAGAATTATGTTCCTGATAGCACCTGACCAGTTTTCTAAGTAGATTTTAATTAGCTTTTATAAATGTTCAGTTTTCACTTAAGATTTGTGCCTTCTAATGTTTACCTAACCTTATATATATTGGCCAAAAAGAGGCAATTGTACTCTTATTATTTAATTTATAATTGTATTCTCTAGATTTGGCCGCGAGCCGAGCTACTCGCAAGCGGGTTGTGGAGGTTAGCGCTTGACTCATCTCGGTATTATTGAGCTATGAGTCAAGCTCGGGTTTTGAGCTAGGTTCGTTTAGTCAAACAAGCCGAGTTCAAGTAATGAGATACTCGGCTCATTTGGCTCGTGAGCTGGTTTGAGCTCGAGTCGAACCGAGTTGAGCCCAAGCTCGCTAAAATAACATCGAGACAAGCTTGAGCATGGATTTTAAAGCTCAACTCTCAAACTCAATTTTCTTTGATTAATCAAACAAGGTTCACAAACCAAGCTCGAGTTTCTAATTACTCGACTGGTGACCACCTACTGATAACAAACATGCTTTGGTTAACAGCAAAGACATTAGACACAAAAATCCTAGAATCTTAAAGCGGCAATTGGAGCATATTCATTTACTATGTTTTTATAAATTATTTTCTTGATCCCATCAGTTTTCTTTTCTTTTTTGCGTCTTTTTTTTACCAGCTCCCTAAGTTTCTTAAGGAAAAATCCCTCATCCCATTTTTCAGATAGTGAATGAAATCGTCTTCATGGTAGTTATCTTACCAAGATGAGCCAGTAACATAGCTTTTGAGCAAAATTATTCAAGATTCCTAACAGATTCACTATAATCCTAGTTTGGCTAGATTTTCTTGGGGCCTAGGTTGCCGACGTGATTGCAGACAAGATTAAATTAGAGTTCATTTAGGATATGTTTGGATCAAGGGAAAGAAATGAAAATGAGAGGGGATAATTACTCTTTCGAATTCATTCATCTTCTCACATTTCCTCTACTCTACTCTCCTTCCAAAATTTCCAAGTAAGGGAGAATTAAAAAGTTCAGAGTTTTAATGGATTTGAAGGAATAAAGATGCTCCTTCATATCCTCTCATTTCCATTGAGAAGAACTTTCAAAGAACGCCAGAAAAAGAGGTACATATACCTTTCATTTCCTTTCATTCCCCTCAACTCAAACAAGGGGTAAGTGATGGTATGTTCCTTTGTGACTTACCTTAATTCTGAAATCTAATAACTAGCAACAATGAACGCAACCATGCCTGATTAATTCTAATATGTTACTGGAACATCACATTTTTTATTGGGGCATAAACACAATTTTGCTCATGTTTTGCAATTTGTAGCACAATTTAGTATTCAATAGGACTCTATTAATCGTTAGAAACAATTTTCTTATCAATGTCAATAACTATAAAAAAAAAAAAAATATGAAATTGTCAACAAATGTGCACTCTAATCAATTTTCTTATCAGTGTGAATAACTACAAAAAAAAAATGAAAATTATAAACAAATGTGTACTCTAATCAAGTTCTAGCCCTAAGAGGCCCTTCTAAACGAATGTAGTCATACATAAATCCTTGGAAAGGGCTTCCACTTCTTGACTGAGTGAGAAAGATTGTGTTGTTTCCACTGTGTAGTATATTGCTTTGTACATCAATGCTATATAATCTGTACAACCCATGAATTCCATGTCTTGCAATCGCGTTATCCCTCCCTATTAGCCCCGTTGAAAATACAGGATGCGCACCGGCATTGTTGAAACGAACCTTTGAAACCGTCATTATAAAAGTTGATTAGCTAAACCATTTTAAACAAGAATTATCACAGGATTTCAATAACAAAATTTGTACCTTTAGTTCAGACATCGTCGCTGATGCGAAAGCCAATTGAAGTGTGTAATTTCCCGTCTTGCTCGTATTTTTTAAGTCAAATATAATCTGCCACGTGGTTGCTTGGTATGTGTTATTTCCTACATTCCTGCGGTAAAATATTAGAACCAGTCTCACAATTTTTAATTCTGTACACAAAAGTTCCTTCAAGAATAAAGAAATAAACAAATACCTTGTGACATGGGCAAAAAACCAATCCCTAGTATAATTACTAGACCCAACAGTGTATACGAGATCATGGTGAGGATATAAATCTGAATATCTATCCCACAATCCATACTGCCTAAATCTGCATATTAAAACAAGTCATAATTAGCATCAATGTTTGTGTTAAGAACATTGCATCAGCAAAGTGCTGTTGTAAGAGAGGTAACTTGTCTGAGTGGTTTGTGTATAATCGATTCACTAGTGTTGGGTAGGGGTCTGGAATATAGAATTCTTCAGCTCTGCGGTTTGGGATTCCAATTTCCCACAATGTGGGACCATTTCTGGGAGGCTCATATACAAGAGCACCCAATTTGATCTCACCTCCTGCATCAAAGAAATTGTGTCAATGGAGCTATTAAAGAGAGCCTCTAAGTTCCAAAATAGGACTGATCATTGGTTTTGTGGCCCAAACGTTTAACTCCGTCTGACCCTTAACTTTTTTGGACTTGAAAAAACAGTAGGCATGAAATTTTTTTCAGTCCAGGCTTGGGATTGTGTGAAAACACCTTACTCCCCCAGCCGGGCCCAAAGACAATGTATTTTGTGTTTTATTAACATTGAATATATTAATAAAAGTAATGTAATAATAAAATTGTGTAAATATCTAAAATTAATTAATTTTTAAATTTTTAGATATTTATTTTAATAATAAAAGATGTTAAAATATATTTATTTTTTAAAACAAAGATTTCGGGCCGATGAGGGAAGAAAATAAATCGCAGTCAAAATATCCCAACCCGGCATAAGAAAATATATTTATATAATAATTTCTTTTTCTTCTATGATTTTTCCAACAACAAAAATGAAAAAGGATTCAAGCAAAGATCAAACTGTACCTGGTGTGATGGTAATATCACTATCATATTTGTAATCTCCAATAAAACCAGGAACCCATGCATGCAAACTATAATTTCCAGCTCGAACATTTTTTATTGAGAAATTCCCTTTGCTGTCAGCTTGCGTCCAAAACTGATAACCCTGGAAAATAATTTGACAACATCAAAGAATTCACAACTAATTAATTAAAGCCTCGTATGAACATAGTTAATTCCAAAAAGAGAAGGAGATTTAACAATATTTACTTTGCCTTCTGTTTGCCAAGATCCAACTTCTCCCGGTGGTGCCAACCCCACGTGGGCATATCTTGCACTCATATTTTTCTTACAGATATACCTAAAATAAAAGAAAAAGATTAATTAATTAACCTTATGCATATGTTATATACAAAAAATAAAATTAAAGAATAAAAATGGAGAATTACCTATCATTGACTAGTAATTGACCTGTAATTGTTCCTCGTTGATCGGCCGAAGGGAAATCTTCTGATTGTGTGAAATTATAAGGCCAGCTTTCAACTTCTACAGACATCTGATAGTGAACATCATGTATCATATCATATATTCAAGTCATCAGGTAAACTATATAAAAATTCTATAAAAAAAAATGTTTAATTAACAACTAACAAACCTGTCTTTTCGCATCTTTCCAAAGCCAAAGCCGATTTTCTTTGGAAGAATTAACAGAATTTAGATAGACAAAAACATGACCAAAAACTTTTTTCCATGGCTCTCCATTTCTATATTTTGTATCCAGGTCCTTCCCAACATAATGAAGGCTGGTAAAACTCTGCAAAAGTAATCAATTAAATTAAAAAAATACTAACAAAATATTTTGAGAAAAAAATAGATCAAATAGGGATGCTATTACATGTAACTTTGTTTTATATAAACATAATAATGTACACAAGAAAAAAAAACATAGAAATACAAAAATTAAATATTTAAATCTTATGTTTGAATGGAGAAAAATGAAAGGGAAAATACATGTACCTGAACTCTATTTTTAAAGAAAAATCATACATTCGACTTAAAGATTGTGAAAGTAGAGGAAACTAGTATTAAAGCTATGCAAAAAGAGTGATGAGCGTACAACGAGGGTAGTGGGCCCCACATGGGAGGTGAGGTATTGCTTGATGGGCCCAGCATTTCGAAACTCATCACTGGGTGTGATCATCCAGAATCCTACAGGTGGGTAATCGGATATCCACCCATGCACTTTATCATCCTTGCCCTCTTGTGTATACTGGTACTTGTCATCTACCTGCACCCCACAATATCATGCGACCCTTTTAGCAACACTGAGACAAGATAAGATAAACAAACAGACAAAAACCATCCCCTTTTTCATTTCAACTCCTATAAAACTATGATTGTTTATTTAGTTTCTATAAGAAGATCCCATATTTCCATATGTAGCACCTTATTAAAACCATGCTTAGAATTCTCTATATATTAAGCGGGACATTATATGCACAGTAACATATTGATGGCTAGTCACGTGGTAGGAAAATGATTTAAATCTTATGTTATTTTTTTGTTTTAAGTTGTATTAAAACATGTATCAAAACCACCGAAGTTAAAAACAAAATAAAACACGATAAATAATTACAATGTCACATTACTTACCACCCAATGACAAATTTAATAGGATAAAAGAAAAATACCTAGTACTATGTTTGGATTTCGAAAATTTTGAAAAGAAAAATAAAAAAAAAGAACTTTTTTTTTTGTTTTGTATGATTGTCAATAAAAAATAAGAGAAAAAATTGAGTAATTTAAAGAAAACCAAGTGATAAAAATGAACATCAAATATAATTGTTTTTTTCAAAATATATCTTTGGTAATTTTTGAAGATATGAACAAAGCAATACATATCAATGTGGTCAAAATATGATCTAATATTCACATATTTTCTTTTTTGGATAGTCAAAAAAAATTCAGAGAAAAATAGTATAACACCAACTCATAATTAGTGTAGTGAACTGGAAGATCAATTAAATCAAAAAAAAAAAAAAAAAAATTAGTGGTACCTCTCCTCTAAGTGCTGGATTTCTTGGATTGGTCAAGAGAACAGCTTCCTTGTAAGCAAGTGCATGGCCACTTTCGCGGTCTGTCTCACTTGGCATGATCCTTTGCTTGTCGTCCGAGATAGCCATGAAGTGAAACCTGACCGTTGATTTAAAATACCGCATACAATCAATAATGCTATTCTTATTTAATTTTATCACAGATATTGTTTTAAAATATTATTTTCGACATAATTTCAAAAAAAAAAAAATAGAGAAGAAAATTCTTTTCTTACTTGTCCGGTCGAAGCTTGAAGACGAACGTTATTTGATCCATGTCCACATCAGGCCACCCTTCATCTCGCTCCAGTATGCTACACATGTAGATACCCGAGCTCCCACGCCGCATTATATATCTGCAAAGCTCATATTAGTTTTATATATATTTACATGTTAATTAGCTAATTAAAATAGAAATCATTTCTTAAAAGAATTAATGAAGATTAATGTTGAGACTTTAAAACTGCACCTTTTGTCTATATTTAATGGAACTCGGGAGCCACGCAGTGAGAAATTCCAAGTTCTAGAAAACAAAATCTCTACTTGGTTTTCGTTTTCGGTTATAACACTATATTTTGTTCCTTCCATTCTGCAAAAATAATCATTTAACACAAATATTAATTTGAAAAACAACATATTATTTGTTTTACACTAAGAAAATAATTATTTAATGAAAAATAAACTTGTATTTAAGCGAGAAAATTTACAGGTCAAGCTGATTTGGACTCTTCGGCTCATACCAAACGATATCCCAATACCTAGAGATTGTTTAAATTTTGTCAAACTAAGCACATTTTTATATTTAAAAAAAAATCAAAGAAATGAATAAAAATGAGATTAATTGAGTACACATACCCTCTCTTTTTAATATGATCATTAAGCACATTTTCCATTCCATTGTACTTTATTCTTGTGACAAGACCATCTGGATTCGAAAAAGTAACTCGTATGATGCCATTATCAATTGTCACCTGAAATAAAAATAATTTTATTTAACAAGTAGTTGTAGTAATTAATTACATAGATATTTTAATTTTCACACTGTCAAATTTAGGTACATATATTTTTTTATTTTAGTAGTATAATTTTGATCATTTTATGCACAAAATAAAATGACTGCATTTTAGTTTTTATTTTTTTAGAAAATTTATTCATGAATCATAGATAGGTAATGAGATTTTACTTGCTCATCATCATCATTTGTACTCAGATGGACTATAGGAGATGTCACTGGTGCTTGATGGTTATTGTTCTCTCGAATCTTTGATCTGCAATTATTAATTAAAATATAGGAGTAAACAAAATATCTTGATGTAAAAATCCAATGAAATAATGTATTCAAATAAAATTGGGGAATCCAAGGCATGATATCCTTTGTTTAAATTACCTCACTTACACAAATGAAAAGTTCTTGTTTAGAATTGATTTAAAAGATTTTTTTTTTTAATTTTCACTGTTAGATAGGAAGAGAAAGAGAAAAAATTTCAATCTCCTTCACCCAGAGTGTAAAAATACTTTTGATAAAAAAAAAATTCATAAACCAAATCTATGCAAGAATTTTTTTCATTGGGAGAGATTTTTGTCTCTCCAAACAACATTTAATTTGTCTACGATGGCTTGCTAATCAGACTAAGAATTGTAAACAAGTAGTGCTTCATCTTATGGGAAACATAGACAAAACAAACAATGAATAATTAACAGAAAATATAGGCTACTACTAACAAACGTAAAGAAAAAAAGAGAAATAACCATAAAAGGTTAAGAAAACAAATCCAGTTTGGAATAGCTGCCTAATATTTTAGCTTTAACCTGTTCTCGCAAAAAGAAGTGGCCCATGTGAACTCTTAAAGCAATGCAACCTCTCCCCTCTCAGAAAAAACACACAACGTAATATTGCAAGAAAAATAAGAGAGGAAAAGATGAGGAAGAACCTAGCTGGGGTCTTCTCAGAGGAGACAGGAAGCAGAAAGCACAACTGAATGGATATTGTTAGCCACACAACAAGCAAACCCAATTGCCTTCTCCAAATCTCCATCTTTTATCAAGAGAGCCTGCAAATCAACAACATAAAACAATAAAACCCAGAAAGGCTCTCTCAACAAACAAGAACCTGAACAATGCTTTTGAGAAAACATAAATAAAAAAACAATGATAGAAACATGACAATACGATAATTAATTAAAGACCTGGCCAATTGGAAAGAAGCATGTACGCAAAAAAAAAAAAAACAATTTCCAAGAACATGGCCGTACCTTTACCTTGATCGACAAAAGGCAGTTTTCAAAAGCAATGAAACAATCAGAGAAAATTCACCAAGGTAAGCTATTGCTTCAGTTCTTTTTCTTTTATATCTCACTCTCTTCCTCTGTCTGACAGATACTAAATTGTGCTAGGAATAGGATCCTTAATAGCTTCCGAAACGTGCAAATATAACACCAAGAGAGAGAAGGAATAGAATCCTTAAATATTATTTTTCAAACCACTGTATAACTCTAGATAAGGAATGACGTACTCATGCTTCCTTAAGTGTTACAGTTATATACGACTTGCCTGAATTATAATTTTTCCAGCTAAATATATATAATTTTCTCAATTTTTCCTTTTTGGTAAGGGAGAGAGACAAGGAAAGTAGAGAAGTTAAGTCTGAGTGGGAGATTTTTCCTTTTTTGGTAAGTGAGAGAGACAAGGAAAGTATAGAAGTTAAGTTTGAGTGGGAGAGAAAAACATGAAAGAAAGTGTGGAGAGTTGAACTCAATTGAGTTATATATATAACTTTTTTTAAATATTTGACTTAAATATTTAAGTAAGGGTTTATGGGACATTTTAAAGGGTAGACACCAAATTTTATATATATATATATATATATATATATATATATATATTAATCGTAAGTATATAGATACATATATGTTTTTCCTAATTAAATCAATCTGGCCAGAATGCGTTAATATTAATTAACTAAGGTATTACACAGAGGTAGCAATTGGATTGAGTCACATCGGGTTGTAGGTCAGTTTGGGTTGGATCGAGTTAGATCGGGTTCAAGTTTGGGTCATATCGGTCTCAATTAATGTCCAGTCTTAGCTAATCTCGGGTTGGGCCGGATCAGGTTTAGATCGTAATGGTCTCAATTCACTATGGTCGTGTCATCTCGAACTTTAGAATATCATGCTATTTTTTTTCGTTTCAAAGTAATTAAGTTCACAAAAATATGTTAGTAATAACTCAATATATTTTTTCTCATTTAATATATTTAACTAATTATGGTTTAATTAATCGTAAATCAAAATCACAAATGAAAATAATATAAAAATAAATAATTTGATAATTTAATAACTAATAAAAAATAAAATTAATTTTTTCTTCAGTATATATGATGATGACGAAGGCTGACGTGCATGGTATATATGAATATAATATTAAGTCTGACAGACAATGTTTTGTATAATAAAAAGTATACAATAAATTATAGAATGTGTAAGATACATTAATATTATGAATTTAATACATTATATATCAATTGATAACCTGACGCATATATGTAACTATGTGTTAATGTATATTATGTAATTCAGTGGTAACCGTAAAACATATTAAGAATATAAACATATTACATATAACTAATAATTATAGTTTTACAAAAATGAATTAATCACACTTAGAGTTAATCATATGCAACATTAATTAGTTTTTATTATTATTTAATAGAAAAAAGTAAAAATTAAGGATACTAGTACTAAAAGTTAAAATATGATATAATAAACGATATATTTATATTGTCTCATACTAAATTAATTTTTTTTATAATGATTACTGACAATTTTATATTTATTATATGTAACTAGTCTTATTTAAAGATTAAGAAAAAAAATGTTTTAAAAAAAAAATTGAAAAATTAGTTTACATAAGATGTAAAGAGGAATAGAACAGTCAAGTCTATGAATCTAAAATTAAAAATTTTCTCATTTTATCCATATTGGGTTTGGGTCATTTCGAGTCTGAGTCGGTTCGAGTTAAAATCATATCGAATTTGGGTTTTTCGGGTCTTGGTCGTTTCAGGTTTCAGTTCACTTCGGGTTTTTGGTAATTTCGAATTCGGGTTGGGTCAAGTTCGATCATTTTAGATTAGGAGCATTTTGGGTTTTGAATAAATTGGGTTTGGATCGAGTTAGGGTCACATTATTTTAATAATTTTTTGTGCTCGGGTTAGATCTTGTTCGAGTCGATTTTTCAGGTTAAGTCAGATTTTGTCACTTCTAGTTTTACACTAGTGATCAAATTACGGGTCAAGCTTGGTTCTGACTGGGCTCAATATTACACTTAAAACTAAGCTAATGGGTCACAAGGTCACGGTTTAATATCGTTTGCTTAAGATCCATCCTTTTGTTTTGCATATTTCTCTCTAATAAAATATTTTTTTTATCTTTTATAATTAAATTTATATAAAAAAAAAATTGATATGCAAGACATCCTTTACACACGAAGTCATAAATTTTTTAAAATTCACACATTTTCACAAATAGTTTTACTAAATATTGCTATAAATATTTTTTAATATGCACCGAAACATAATAAATATTAACATTTTGATCGGTTCGAGATCAAGTTTTTTCATCTAATCTTTAGTGCGGTCAAAATAAATTTGATCTTATTTTAACCAAGCCCGTTAAAATTAAAGGTTGGACTGGGCTTCGAGCACTCTAACCCATGATAATTAGCTCTATTTTGCACCCTCTCCAGTGATATTAGTAGATTAATTTGTTAAAGGATAAGCTTGAGGATGGCCATTACCCCAGCAAGCATACGTACGAACTATGAATACCAGAACAACATTATAATGTGAAAATTTAGCACTCTATACGTAGAATATCCAACAATCATGGAGATGGAGACATTTGATCAAATTGGTGATGTTTTGAAATTCATTAAAGCATACTTAAATCAGTAAATTTAAACAATTTTTGTCTTGAGCTTACTGATTTAAGTATGTTTTAATTAGTTCACAAACATTGGTATATTTTAATTGCATTAACGTGAACAATATTGACTTAATTTATTTTTAATTTTATGTTATTTACTTATCATATAGTATATAGTATTGTACATTGACTTACTCTTATGTTAATATATGGAAAGAGGGAGGGAGATTTATTTAATTTTGTATACAAAGAGATTTCGATCACGTTATCTTGCACTAGAGTTATTTAGTTGTGTTCTCAAGATTAATTAAACATTTTAATTGAAATATGCTTGATTTTCATCATGTTGTCTGAATTTAGGAAATTTAATTAAATGTATATGCATTCATCTTCTCACTCTCTTTCTTTTAGTTATTTTTTAATTATTATTTTATCATTAGGGACTTGAGGACCTTGCTTGATTTCTCCACAAAGAATAAATTTAAACCTTACAACATTTTGTAATTTAATTTGTTTTGTCTAGTAGTTGTTGAATTTAGACCACTCCGCTAAGTGCAACAACACATACATGCACCATTCAAGTCTCTCTCTCTCTCTCCCTCTCTCTCTCTCTCTCTCTCTCTCTCTCTCTCCCGGTCTGTATAAAAACCCAACTCCTCTATCACCTTTCTCCATCCATATCTAATTACTAATTAGCTCCTCCCTCCAATTCATCAACATCCTGCCTCTCTCTTTCTCTCTCCATGAAAACATTAGGGTTTTCTTGATAATCGTGATTATTTTCATGCTTCTTGTCCTATGTACTCATGCATTAATACTTCATGAAGAAAAGGAAAACATCGGTAACATTGATGAAATAACCGATCAATCTTATTACGTTCATTAAACTGGTCGGTTAGTACTTTCTCAAAAGAAATTTACATGCCAATTAACTTGTAACGAGTTCCCAAGGGTTTGTCGTGCTAAAGGAAGCCCGGGGCATTACTGTTGCAAGAAAAATTGTGTTAATGTGTTAAAAAATCTTCTTAATTGTGGAAGGTATGGGAAGAAATGGAAGTACAATGAGATATGTTGAAATGGGAAATGTGTGAACACATCTTTCCATAGGAAGCATTGTGGGAGTTGCAACAATAAGTGTAATAATGGCAGCTGATGTGTTTTTGGCCTCTTCAACTATGCGTAGGAGATAAAATCTTTCTTTGACTTTGAGATTCTTTTATTTGTATGCAGGAGAGAGGAAAAAATTTATCGTAACTAAGATTATTTTTCATATTTGCAATTTTTATTTAATCAATAGAATTATGTTCCTGATAGTACCTGACCAGTTTTCTAAGTTGATTTTAATTAGCTTTTATAAATGTTCAGTTTTCACTTAAGATTTGTGCCTTCTAATGTTTACCTAACCTTATATATATTGGCCAAAAAGAGGCAATTGTACTCTTATTATTTAGTTTATAATTGTATTCTCTAGATTTGGCCGCGAGCCGAGCTACTCGCAAGCGCGTTGTGGAGGTTAGCGCTTGACCCACCTCGGTATTATTGAGCTATGAGTCAAGCTCGGGTTTTGAGCTAGGTTCGTTTAGTCAAACAAGCCGAGTTCAAGTAATGAGATACTCGGCTCATTTGGCTCGTGAGCTGGTTTGAGCTCGAGTCGAACCGAGTTGAGCCCAAGCTCGCTAAAATAACATCGAGACAAGCTTGAGCATGGATTTTAAAGCTCAACTCTCAAACTCAATTTTATTTGATTAATCAAACAAGGTTCACAAACCAAGCTCGAGTTTCTAATTACTCGACTGGTGACCACCTACTGATAACAAACATGCTTTGGTTAACAGCAAAGACATTAGACACAAAAATCCTAGAATCTTAAAGCGGCAATTGGAGCATATTCATTTACTATGTTTTTATAAATTATTTTCTTGATCCCATCAGTTTTCTTTTCTTTTTTGCGTCTTTTTTTTACCAGCTCCCTAAGTTTCTTAAGGAAAAATCCCTCATCCCATTTTTCAGATAGTGAATGAAATCGTCTTCATGGTAGTTATCTTACCAAGATGAGCCAGTAACATAGCTTTTGAGCAAAATTATTCAAGATTCCTAACAGATTCACTATAATCCTAGTTTGGCTAGATTTTCTTGGGGCCTAGGTTGCCGACGTGATTGCAGACAAGATTAAATTAGAGTTCATTTAGGATATGTTTGGATCAAGGGAAAGAAATGAAAATGAGAGGGGATAATTACTCTTTCGAATTCATTCATCTTCTCACATTTCCTCTACTCTACTCTCCTTCCAAAATTTCCAAGTAAGGGAGAATTAAAAAGTTCAGAGTTTTAATGGATTTGAAGGAATAAAGATGCTCCTTCATATCCTCTCATTTCCATTGAGAAGAACTTTCAAAGAACGCCAGAAAAAGAGGTACATATACCTTTCATTTCCTTTCATTCCCCTCAACTCAAACAAGGGGTAAGTGATGGTATGTTCCTTTGTGACTTACCTTAATTCTGAAATCTAATAACTAGCAACAATGAACGCAACCATGCCTGATTAATTCTAATATGTTACTGGAACATCACATTTTTTATTGGGGCATAAACACAATTTTGCTCATGTTTTGCAATTTGTAGCACAATTTAGTATTCAATAGGACTCTATTAATCGTTAGAAACAATTTTCTTATCAATGTCAATAACTATAAAAAAAAAAAAAATATGAAATTGTCAACAAATGTGCACTCTAATCAATTTTCTTATCAGTGTGAATAACTACAAAAAAAAAATGAAAATTATAAACAAATGTGTACTCTAATCAAGTTCTAGCCCTAAGAGGCCCTTCTAAACGAATGTAGTCATACATAAATCCTTGGAAAGGGCTTCCACTTCTTGACTGAGTGAGAAAGATTGTGTTGTTTCCACTGTGTAGTATATTGCTTTGTACATCAATGCTATATAATCTGTACAACCCATGAATTCCATGTCTTGCAATCGCGTTATCCCTCCCTATTAGCCCCGTTGAAAATACAGGATGCGCACCGGCATTGTTGAAACGAACCTTTGAAACCGTCATTATAAAAGTTGATTAGCTAAACCATTTTAAACAAGAATTATCACAGGATTTCAATAACAAAATTTGTACCTTTAGTTCAGACATCGTCGCTGATGCGAAAGCCAATTGAAGTGTGTAATTTCCCGTCTTGCTCGTATTTTTTAAGTCAAATATAATCTGCCACGTGGTTGCTTGGTATGTGTTATTTCCTACATTCCTGCGGTAAAATATTAGAACCAGTCTCACAATTTTTAATTCTGTACACAAAAGTTCCTTCAAGAATAAAGAAATAAACAAATACCTTGTGACATGGGCAAAAAACCAATCCCTAGTATAATTACTAGACCCAACAGTGTATACGAGATCATGGTGAGGATATAAATCTGAATATCTATCCCACAATCCATACTGCCTAAATCTGCATATTAAAACAAGTCATAATTAGCATCAATGTTTGTGTTAAGAACATTGCATCAGCAAAGTGCTGTTGTAAGAGAGGTAACTTGTCTGAGTGGTTTGTGTATAATCGATTCACTAGTGTTGGGTAGGGGTCTGGAATATAGAATTCTTCAGCTCTGCGGTTTGGGATTCCAATTTCCCACAATGTGGGACCATTTCTGGGAGGCTCATATACAAGAGCACCCAATTTGATCTCACCTCCTGCATCAAAGAAATTGTGTCAATGGAGCTATTAAAGAGAGCCTCTAAGTTCCAAAATAGGACTGATCATTGGTTTTGTGGCCCAAACGTTTAACTCCGTCTGACCCTTAACTTTTTTGGACTTGAAAAAACAGTAGGCATGAAATTTTTTTCAGTCCAGGCTTGGGATTGTGTGAAAACACCTTACTCCCCCAGCCGGGCCCAAAGACAATGTATTTTGTGTTTTATTAACATTGAATATATTAATAAAAGTAATGTAATAATAAAATTGTGTAAATATCTAAAATTAATTAATTTTTAAATTTTTAGATATTTATTTTAATAATAAAAGATGTTAAAATATATTTATTTTTTAAAACAAAGATTTCGGGCCGATGAGGGAAGAAAATAAATCGCAGTCAAAATATCCCAACCCGGCATAAGAAAATATATTTATATAATAATTTCTTTTTCTTCTATGATTTTTCCAACAACAAAAATGAAAAAGGATTCAAGCAAAGATCAAACTGTACCTGGTGTGATGGTAATATCACTATCATATTTGTAATCTCCAATAAAACCAGGAACCCATGCATGCAAACTATAATTTCCAGCTCGAACATTTTTTATTGAGAAATTCCCTTTGCTGTCAGCTTGCGTCCAAAACTGATAACCCTGGAAAATAATTTGACAACATCAAAGAATTCACAACTAATTAATTAAAGCCTCGTATGAACATAGTTAATTCCAAAAAGAGAAGGAGATTTAACAATATTTACTTTGCCTTCTGTTTGCCAAGATCCAACTTCTCCCGGTGGTGCCAACCCCACGTGGGCATATCTTGCACTCATATTTTTCTTACAGATATACCTAAAATAAAAGAAAAAGATTAATTAATTAACCTTATGCATATGTTATATACAAAAAATAAAATTAAAGAATAAAAATGGAGAATTACCTATCATTGACTAGTAATTGACCTGTAATTGTTCCTCGTTGATCGGCCGAAGGGAAATCTTCTGATTGTGTGAAATTATAAGGCCAGCTTTCAACTTCTACAGACATCTGATAGTGAACATCATGTATCATATCATATATTCAAGTCATCAGGTAAACTATATAAAAATTCTATAAAAAAAAATGTTTAATTAACAACTAACAAACCTGTCTTTTCGCATCTTTCCAAAGCCAAAGCCGATTTTCTTTGGAAGAATTAACAGAATTTAGATAGACAAAAACATGACCAAAAACTTTTTTCCATGGCTCTCCATTTCTATATTTTGTATCCAGGTCCTTCCCAACATAATGAAGGCTGGTAAAACTCTGCAAAAGTAATCAATTAAATTAAAAAAATACTAACAAAATATTTTGAGAAAAAAATAGATCAAATAGGGATGCTATTACATGTAACTTTGTTTTATATAAACATAATAATGTACACAAGAAAAAAAAACATAGAAATACAAAAATTAAATATTTAAATCTTATGTTTGAATGGAGAAAAATGAAAGGGAAAATACATGTACCTGAACTCTATTTTTAAAGAAAAATCATACATTCGACTTAAAGATTGTGAAAGTAGAGGAAACTAGTATTAAAGCTATGCAAAAAGAGTGATGAGCGTACAACGAGGGTAGTGGGCCCCACATGGGAGGTGAGGTATTGCTTGATGGGCCCAGCATTTCGAAACTCATCACTGGGTGTGATCATCCAGAATCCTACAGGTGGGTAATCGGATATCCACCCATGCACTTTATCATCCTTGCCCTCTTGTGTATACTGGTACTTGTCATCTACCTGCACCCCACAATATCATGCGACCCTTTTAGCAACACTGAGACAAGATAAGATAAACAAACAGACAAAAACCATCCCCTTTTTCATTTCAACTCCTATAAAAGTATGATTGTTTATTTAGTTTCTATAAGAAGATCCCATATTTCCATATGTAGCACCTTATTAAAACCATGCTTAGAATTCTCTATATATTAAGCGGGACATTATATGCACAGTAACATATTGATGGCTAGTCACGTGGTAGGAAAATGATTTAAATCTTATGTTATTTTTTTGTTTTAAGTTGTATTAAAACATGTATCAAAACCACCGAAGTTAAAAACAAAATAAAACACGATAAATAATTACAATGTCACATTACTTACCACCCAATGACAAATTTAATAGGATAAAAGAAAAATACCTAGTACTATGTTTGGATTTCGAAAATTTTGAAAAGAAAAATAAAAAAAAAGAACTTTTTTTTTTGTTTTGTATGATTGTCAATAAAAAATAAGAGAAAAAATTGAGTAATTTAAAGAAAACCAAGTGATAAAAATGAACATCAAATATAATTGTTTTTTTCAAAATATATCTTTGGTAATTTTTGAAGATATGAACAAAGCAATACATATCAATGTGGTCAAAATATGATCTAATATTCACATATTTTCTTTTTTGGATAGTCAAAAAAAATTCAGAGAAAAATAGTATAACACCAACTCATAATTAGTGTAGTGAACTTGAAGATCAATTAAATCAAAAAAATAAAAAAAAAAATTAGTGGTACCTCTCCTCTAAGTGCTGGATTTCTTGGATTGGTCAAGAGAACAGCTTCCTTGTAAGCAAGTGCATGGCCACTTTCGCGGTCTGTCTCACTTGGCATGATCCTTTGCTTGTCGTCCGAGATAGCCATGAAGTGAAACCTGACCGTTGATTTAAAATACCGCATACAATCAATAATGCTATTCTTATTTAATTTTATCACAGATATTGTTTTAAAATATTATTTTCGACATAATTTCAAAAAAAAAAAAATAGAGAAGAAAATTCTTTTCTTACTTGTCCGGTCGAAGCTTGAAGACGAACGTTATTTGATCCATGTCCACATCAGGCCACCCTTCATCTCGCTCCAGTATGCTACACATGTAGATACCCGAGCTCCCACGCCGCATTATATATCTGCAAAGCTCATATTAGTTTTATATATATTTACATGTTAATTAGCTAATTAAAATAGAAATCATTTCTTAAAAGAATTAATGAAGATTAATGTTGAGACTTTAAAACTGCACCTTTTGTCTATATTTAATGGAACTCGGGAGCCACACAGTGAGAAATTCCAAGTTCTAGAAAACAAAATCTCTACTTGGTTTTCGTTTTCGGTTATAACACTATATTTTGTTCCTTCCATTCTGCAAAAATAATCATTTAACACAAATATTAATTTGAAAAACAACATATTATTTGTTTTACACTAAGAAAATAATTATTTAATGAAAAATAAACTTGTATTTAAGCGAGAAAATTTACAGGTCAAGCTGATTTGGACTCTTCGGCTCATACCAAACGATATCCCAATACCTAGAGATTGTTTAAATTTTGTCAAACTAAGCACATTTTTATATTTAAAAAAAAATCAAAGAAATAAATAAAAATGAGATTAATTGAGTACACATACCCTCTCTTTTTAATATGATCATTAAGCACATTTTCCATTCCATTGTACTTTATTCTTGTGACAAGACCATCTGGATTCGAAAAAGTAACTCGTATGATGCCATTATCAATTGTCACCTGAAATAAAAATAATTTTATTTAACAAGTAGTTGTAGTAATTAATTACATAGATATTTTAATTTTCACACTGTCAAATTTAGGTACATATATTTTTTTATTTTAGTAGTATAATTTTGATCATTTTATGCACAAAATAAAATGACTGCATTTTAGTTTTTATTTTTTTAGAAAATTTATTCATGAATCATAGATAGGTAATGAGATTTTACTTGCTCATCATCATCATTTGTACTCAGATGGACTATAGGAGATGTCACTGGTGCTTGATGGTTATTGTTCTCTCGAATCTTTGATCTGCAATTATTAATTAAAATATAGGAGTAAACAAAATATCTTGATGTAAAAATCCAATGAAATAATGTATTCAAATAAAATTGGGGAATCCAAGGCATGATATCCTTTGTTTAAATTACCTCACTTACACAAATGAAAAGTTCTTGTTTAGAATTGATTTAAAAGATTTTTTTTTTTAATTTTCACTGTTAGATAGGAAGAGAAAGAGAAAAAATTTCAATCTCCTTCACCCAGAGTGTAAAAATACTTTTGATAAAAAAAAAATTCATAAACCAAATCTATGCAAGAATTTTTTTCATTGGGAGAGATTTTTGTCTCTCCAAACAACATTTAATTTGTCTACGATGGCTTGCTAATCAGACTAAGAATTGTAAACAAGTAGTGCTTCATCTTATGGGAAACATAGACAAAACAAACAATGAATAATTAACAGAAAATATAGGCTACTACTAACAAACGTAAAGAAAAAAAGAGAAATAACCATAAAAGGTTAAGAAAACAAATCCAGTTTGGAATAGCTGCCTAATATTTTAGCTTTAACCTGTTCTCGCAAAAAGAAGTGGCCCATGTGAACTCTTAAAGCAATGCAACCTCTCCCCTCTCAGAAAAAACACACAACGTAATATTGCAAGAAAAATAAGAGAGGAAAAGATGAGGAAGAACCTAGCTGGGGTCTTCTCAGAGGAGACAGGAAGCAGAAAGCACAACTGAATGGATATTGTTAGCCACACAACAAGCAAACCCAATTGCCTTCTCCAAATCTCCATCTTTTATCAAGAGAGCCTGCAAATCAACAACATAAAACAATAAAACCCAGAAAGGCTCTCTCAACAAACAAGAACCTGAACAATGCTTTTGAGAAAACATAAATAAAAAAACAATGATAGAAACATGACAATACGATAATTAATTAAAGACCTGGCCAATTGGAAAGAAGCATGTACGCAAAAAAAAAAAAAACAATTTCCAAGAACATGGCCGTACCTTTACCTTGATCGACAAAAGGCAGTTTTCAAAAGCAATGAAACAATCAGAGAAAATTCACCAAGGTAAGCTATTGCTTCAGTTCTTTTTCTTTTATATCTCACTCTCTTCCTCTGTCTGACAGATACTAAATTGTGCTAGGAATAGGATCCTTAATAGCTTCCGAAACGTGCAAATATAACACCAAGAGAGAGAAGGAATAGAATCCTTAAATATTATTTTTCAAACCACTGTATAACTCTAGATAAGGAATGACGTACTCATGCTTCCTTAAGTGTTACAGTTATATACGACTTGCCTGAATTATAATTTTTCCAGCTAAATATATATAATTTTCTCAATTTTTCCTTTTTGGTAAGGGAGAGAGACAAGGAAAGTAGAGAAGTTAAGTCTGAGTGGGAGATTTTTCCTTTTTTGGTAAGTGAGAGAGACAAGGAAAGTATAGAAGTTAAGTTTGAGTGGGAGAGAAAAACATGAAAGAAAGTGTGGAGAGTTGAACTCAATTGAGTTTTATATATAACTTTTTTTAAATATTTGACTTAAATATTTAAGTAAGGGTTTATGGGACATTTTAAAGGGTAGACACCAAATTTTATATATATATATATATATATATATATATATATATTAATCGTAAGTATATAGATACATATATGTTTTTCCTAATTAAATCAATCTGGCCAGAATGCGTTAATATTAATTAACTAAGGTATTACACAGAGGTAGCAATTGGATTGAGTCACATCGGGTTGTAGGTCAGTTTGGGTTGGATCGAGTTAGATCGGGTTCAAGTTTGGGTCATATCGGTCTCAATTAATGTCCAGTCTTAGCTAATCTCGGGTTGGGCCGGATCAGGTTTAGATCGTAATGGTCTCAATTCACTATGGTCGTGTCATCTCGAACTTTAGAATATCATGCTATTTTTTTTCGTTTCAAAGTAATTAAGTTCACAAAAATATGTTAGTAATAACTCAATATATTTTTTCTCATTTAATATATTTAACTAATTATGGTTTAATTAATCGTAAATCAAAATCACAAATGAAAATAATATAAAAATAAATAATTTGATAATTTAATAACTAATAAAAAATAAAATTAATTTTTTCTTCAGTATATATGATGATGACGAAGGCTGACGTGCATGGTATATATGAATATAATATTAAGTCTGACAGACAATGTTTTGTATAATAAAAAGTATACAATAAATTATAGAATGTGTAAGATACATTAATATTATGAATTTAATACATTATATATCAATTGATAACCTGACGCATATATGTAACTATGTGTTAATGTATATTATGTAATTCAGTGGTAACCGTAAAACATATTAAGAATATAAACATATTACATATAACTAATAATTATAGTTTTACAAAAATGAATTAATCACACTTAGAGTTAATCATATGCAACATTAATTAGTTTTTATTATTATTTAATAGAAAAAAGTAAAAATTAAGGATACTAGTACTAAAAGTTAAAATATGATATAATAAACGATATATTTATATTGTCTCATACTAAATTAATTTTTTTTATAATGATTACTGACAATTTTATATTTATTATATGTAACTAGTCTTATTTAAAGATTAAGAAAAAAAATGTTTTAAAAAAAAAATTGAAAAATTAGTTTACATAAGATGTAAAGAGGAATAGAACAGTCAAGTCTATGAATCTAAAATTAAAAATTTTCTCATTTTATCCATATTGGGTTTGGGTCATTTCGAGTCTGAGTCGGTTCGAGTTAAAATCATATCGAATTTGGGTTTTTCGGGTCTTGGTCGTTTCAGGTTTCAGTTCACTTCGGGTTTTTGGTAATTTCGAATTCGGGTTGGGTCAAGTTCGATCATTTTAGATTAGGAGCATTTTGGGTTTTGAATAAAT
Source organism: Bretschneidera sinensis (assembly GCA_023935145.1). NCBI lineage: Eukaryota > Viridiplantae > Streptophyta > Magnoliopsida > Brassicales > Akaniaceae > Bretschneidera > Bretschneidera sinensis. The sequence goes on from CM043698.1 coordinate 130,551,632, forward strand.
TGGGTTTGGATCGAGTTAGGGTCACATTATTTTAATAATTTTTTGTGCTCGGGTTAGATCTTGTTCGAGTCGATTTTTCAGGTTAAGTCAGATTTTGTCACTTCTAGTTTTACACTAGTGATCAAATTACGGGTCAAGCTTGGTTCTGACTGGGCTCAATATTACACTTAAAACTAAGCTAATGGGTCACAAGGTCACGGTTTAATATCGTTTGCTTAAGATCCATCCTTTTGTTTTGCATATTTCTCTCTAATAAAATATTTTTTTTATCTTTTATAATTAAATTTATATAAAAAAAAAATTTGATATGCAAGACATCCTTTACACACGAAGTCATAAATTTTTTAAAATTCACACATTTTCACAAATAGTTTTACTAAATATTGCTATAAATATTTTTTAATATGCACCGAAACATAATAAATATTAACATTTTGATCGGTTCGAGATCAAGTTTTTTCATCTAATCTTTAGTGCGGTCAAAATAAATTTGATCTTATTTTAACCAAGCCCGTTAAAATTAAAGGTTGGACTGGGCTTCGAGCACTCTAACCCATGATAATTAGCTCTATTTTGCACCCTCTCCAGTGATATTAGTAGATTAATTTGTTAAAGGATAAGCTTGAGGATGGCCATTACCCCAGCAAGCATACGTACGAACTATGAATACCAGAACAACATTATAATGTGAAAATTTAGCACTCTATACGTAGAATATCCAACAATCATGGAGATGGAGACATTTGATCAAATTGGTGATGTTTTGAAATTCATTAAAGCATACTTAAATCAGTAAATTTAAACAATTTTTGTCTTGAGCTTACTGATTTAAGTATGTTTTAATTAGTTCACAAACATTGGTATATTTTAATTGCATTAACGTGAACAATATTGACTTAATTTATTTTTAATTTTATGTTATTTACTTATCATATAGTATATAGTATTGTACATTGACTTACTCTTATGTTAATATATGGAAAGAGGGAGGGAGATTTATTTAATTTTGTATACAAAGAGATTTCGATCACGTTATCTTGCACTAGAGTTATTTAGTTGTGTTCTCAAGATTAATTAAACATTTTAATTGAAATATGCTTGATTTTCATCATGTTGTCTGAATTTAGGAAATTTAATTAAATGTATATGCATTCATCTTCTCACTCTCTTTCTTTTAGTTATTTTTTAATTATTATTTTATCATTAGGGACTTGAGGACCTTGCTTGATTTCTCCACAAAGAATAAATTTAAACCTTACAACATTTTGTAATTTAATTTGTTTTGTCTAGTAGTTGTTGAATTTAGACCACTCCGCTAAGTGCAACAACACATACATGCACCATTCAAGTCTCTCTCTCTCTCTCCCTCTCTCTCTCTCTCTCTCTCTCTCTCTCTCTCTCTCTCCCGGTCTGTATAAAAACCCAACTCCTCTATCACCTTTCTCCATCCATATCTAATTACTAATTAGCTCCTCCCTCCAATTCATCAACATCCTGCCTCTCTCTTTCTCTCTCCATGAAAACATTAGGGTTTTCTTGATAATCGTGATTATTTTCATGCTTCTTGTCCTATGTACTCATGCATTAATACTTCATGAAGAAAAGGAAAACATCGGTAACATTGATGAAATAACCGATCAATCTTATTACGTTCATTAAACTGGTCGGTTAGTACTTTCTCAAAAGAAATTTACATGCCAATTAACTTGTAACGAGTTCCCAAGGGTTTGTCGTGCTAAAGGAAGCCCGGGGCATTACTGTTGCAAGAAAAATTGTGTTAATGTGTTAAAAAATCTTCTTAATTGTGGAAGGTATGGGAAGAAATGGAAGTACAATGAGATATGTTGAAATGGGAAATGTGTGAACACATCTTTCCATAGGAAGCATTGTGGGAGTTGCAACAATAAGTGTAATAATGGCAGCTGATGTGTTTTTGGCCTCTTCAACTATGCGTAGGAGATAAAATCTTTCTTTGACTTTGAGATTCTTTTATTTGTATGCAGGAGAGAGGAAAAAATTTATCGTAACTAAGATTATTTTTCATATTTGCAATTTTTATTTAATCAATAGAATTATGTTCCTGATAGTACCTGACCAGTTTTCTAAGTTGATTTTAATTAGCTTTTATAAATGTTCAGTTTTCACTTAAGATTTGTGCCTTCTAATGTTTACCTAACCTTATATATATTGGCCAAAAAGAGGCAATTGTACTCTTATTATTTAGTTTATAATTGTATTCTCTAGATTTGGCCGCGAGCCGAGCTACTCGCAAGCGCGTTGTGGAGGTTAGCGCTTGACCCACCTCGGTATTATTGAGCTATGAGTCAAGCTCGGGTTTTGAGCTAGGTTCGTTTAGTCAAACAAGCCGAGTTCAAGTAATGAGATACTCGGCTCATTTGGCTCGTGAGCTGGTTTGAGCTCGAGTCGAACCGAGTTGAGCCCAAGCTCGCTAAAATAACATCGAGACAAGCTTGAGCATGGATTTTAAAGCTCAACTCTCAAACTCAATTTTATTTGATTAATCAAACAAGGTTCACAAACCAAGCTCGAGTTTCTAATTACTCGACTGGTGACCACCTACTGATAACAAACATGCTTTGGTTAACAGCAAAGACATTAGACACAAAAATCCTAGAATCTTAAAGCGGCAATTGGAGCATATTCATTTACTATGTTTTTATAAATTATTTTCTTGATCCCATCAGTTTTCTTTTCTTTTTTGCGTCTTTTTTTTACCAGCTCCCTAAGTTTCTTAAGGAAAAATCCCTCATCCCATTTTTCAGATAGTGAATGAAATCGTCTTCATGGTAGTTATCTTACCAAGATGAGCCAGTAACATAGCTTTTGAGCAAAATTATTCAAGATTCCTAACAGATTCACTATAATCCTAGTTTGGCTAGATTTTCTTGGGGCCTAGGTTGCCGACGTGATTGCAGACAAGATTAAATTAGAGTTCATTTAGGATATGTTTGGATCAAGGGAAAGAAATGAAAATGAGAGGGGATAATTACTCTTTCGAATTCATTCATCTTCTCACATTTCCTCTACTCTACTCTCCTTCCAAAATTTCCAAGTAAGGGAGAATTAAAAAGTTCAGAGTTTTAATGGATTTGAAGGAATAAAGATGCTCCTTCATATCCTCTCATTTCCATTGAGAAGAACTTTCAAAGAACGCCAGAAAAAGAGGTACATATACCTTTCATTTCCTTTCATTCCCCTCAACTCAAACAAGGGGTAAGTGATGGTATGTTCCTTTGTGACTTACCTTAATTCTGAAATCTAATAACTAGCAACAATGAACGCAACCATGCCTGATTAATTCTAATATGTTACTGGAACATCACATTTTTTATTGGGGCATAAACACAATTTTGCTCATGTTTTGCAATTTGTAGCACAATTTAGTATTCAATAGGACTCTATTAATCGTTAGAAACAATTTTCTTATCAATGTCAATAACTATAAAAAAAAAAAAAATATGAAATTGTCAACAAATGTGCACTCTAATCAATTTTCTTATCAGTGTGAATAACTACAAAAAAAAATGAAAATTATCAACAAATGTGTACTCTAATCAAGTTCTAGCCCTAAGAGGCCCTTCTAAACGAATGTAGTCATACATAAATCCTTGGAAAGGGCTTCCACTTCTTGACTGAGTGAGAAAGATTGTGTTGTTTCCACTGTGTAGTATATTGCTTTGTACATCAATGCTATATAATCTGTACAACCCATGAATTCCATGTCTTGCAATCGCGTTATCCCTCCCTATTAGCCCCGTTGAAAATACAGGATGCGCACCGGCATTGTTGAAACGAACCTTTGAAACCGTCATTATAAAAGTTGATTAGCTAAACCATTTTAAACAAGCATTAGCACAGGATTTCAATGACAAAATTTGTACCTTTAGTTCAGACATCGTCGCTGATGCGAAAGCCAATTGAAGTGTGTAATTTCCCGTCTTGCTCGTATTTTTTAAGTCAAATATAATCTGCCACGTGGTTGCTTGGTATGTGTTATTTCCTACATTCCTGCGGTAAAATATTAGAACCAGCCTCAAAATTTTTAATTCTACACAAAAGTTCCTTCAAGAATAAAGAAATAAACAAATACCTTGTGACATGGGCAAAAAACCAATCCCTAGTATAATTACTAGACCCAACAGTGTATACGAGATCACGGTGAGGATATAAATCTGAATATCTATCCCACAATCCATACTGCCTAAATCTGCATATTAAAACAAGTCATAATTAGCATCAATGTTTGTGTTAAGAACATTGCATCAGCAAAGTGCTGTTGTAAGAGAGGTAACTTGTCTGAGTGGTTTGTGTATAATCGATTCACTAGTGTTGGGTAGGGGTCTGGAATATAGAATTCTTCAGCTCTGCGGTTTGGGATTCCAATTTCCCACAATGTGGGACCATTTCTGGGAGGCTCATATACAAGAGCACCCAATTTGATCTCACCTCCTGCATCAAAGAAATTGTGTCAATGGAGCTATTAAAGAGAGCCTCTAAGTTCCAAAATAGGGGTGATCATTGGTTTTGTGGCCCAAACGTTTAACTCCGTCTGACCCTTAACTTTTTTGGACTTGAAAAAACAGTAGGCATGAAATTTTTTTCAGTCCAGGCTTGGGATTGTGTGAAAACACCTTACTCCCCCAGCCGGGCCCAAAGACAATGTATTTTGTGTTTTATTAATATTGAATATATTAATAAAAGTTATATAATAATAAAATTGTGTAAATGTCTAAAATTAATTAATTTTTAAATTTTTAGATATTTATTTTAATAATAAAAGATGTTAAAATATATTTATTTTTTAAAACAAAGATTTCGGGCCGATGAGGGAAGAAAATAAATCGCAGTCAAAATATCCCAACCCGGCATAACAAAATATATTTATATAATAATTTCTTTTTCTTCTATGATTTTTCCAACAACAAAAATGAAAAAGGATTCATGCAAAGATCAAACTGTACCTGGTGTGATAGTAATATCACTATCATATTTGTAATCTCCAATAAAACCAGGAACCCATGCATGCAAACTATAATTTCCAGCTCGAACATTTTTTATTGAGAAATTCCCTTTGCTGTCAGCTTGCGTCCAAAACTGATAACCCTGGAAAATAATTTGACAACATCAAAGAATTCACAACTAATTAATTAAAGCCTCGTATGAACATAGTTAATTCCAAAAAGAGAAGGAGATTTAACAATATTTACTTTGCCTTCTGTTTGCCAAGATCCAACTTCTCCCGGTGGTGCCAACCCCACGTGGGCATATCTTGCACTCATATTTTTCTTACAGATATACCTAAAATAAAAGAAAAAGATTAATTAATTAACCTTATGCATATGTTATATACAAAAAATAAAATTAAAGAATAAAAATGGAGAATTACCTATCATTGACTAGTAATTGACCTGTAATTGTTCCTCGTTGATCGGCCGAAGGGAAATCTTCTGATTGTGTGAAATTATAAGGCCAGCTTTCAACTTCTACAGACATCTGATAGTGAACATCATGTATCATATCATATATTCAAGTCATCAGGTAAACTATATAAAAATTCTATAAAAAAAATGTTTAATTAACAACTAACAAACCTGTCTTTTCGCATCTTTCCAAAGCCTAAGTCGATTTTCTTTGGAAGAATTAACAGAATTTAGATAGACAAAAACAGGACCAAAAACTTTTTTCCATGGCTCTCCATTTCTATATTTTGTATCCAGGTCCTTCCCAACATAATGAAGGCTGGTAAAACTCTGCAAAAGTAATCAATTAAATTAAAAAAATACTAACAAAATATTTTGAGAAAAAAATAGATCAAATAGGGATGCTATTACATGTAACTTTGTTTTATATAAACATAATAATGTACACAAGAAAAAAAAACATAGAAATACAAAAATTAAATATTTAAGTCTTATGTTTGAATGGAGAAAAATGAAAGGGAAAATACATGTACCTGAACCCTATTTTTAAAGAAAGATCATTCATTCGACTTAAAGATTGTGAAAGTAGAGGAAACTAGTATTAAAGCTATGCAAAAAGAGTGATGAGCGTACAGCGAGGGTAGTAGGCCCCACATGGGAGGTGAGGTATTGCTTGATGGGCCCAGCATTTCGAAACTCATCACTGGGTGTGATCATCCAGAATCCTACAGGTGGGTAATCGGATATCCACCCATGCACTTTATCATCCTTGCCCTCTTGTGTATACTGGTACTTGTCATCTACCTGCACCCCACAATATCATGCGACCCTTTTAGCAACACTGAGACAAGATAAGATAAACAAACAGACAAAAACCATCCCCTTTTTCAATTCAACTCCTATAAAAGTATGATTGTTTATTTAGTTTCTATAAGAAGATCCCATATTTCCATATGTAGCACCTTATTAAAACCATGCTTAGAATTCTCTATATATTAAGCGGGACATTATATGCACAGTAACATATTGATGGCTAGTCATGTGGTAGGAAAATGATTTAAATCTTATGTTTTTTTTTTGTTTTAAGTTGTATTAAAACATGTATCAAAACCACCGAAGTTAAAAACAAAATAAAACACGATAAATAATTACAATGTCACATTACTTACCACCCAATGACAAATTCAATAGGATAAAAGAAAAATACCTAGTACTATGTTTGGATTTTGAAAATTTTGAAAAGAAAAATAAAAAAACGAACTTTTTTTTTTGTTTTGTATGATTGTCAATAAAAAATAAGAGAAAAAATTGAGTAATTTAAAGAAAACCAAGTGATAAAAGTGAACATCAAATATAATTGTTTTTTTCAAAATATATCTTTGGTAATTTTTGAAGATATGAACAAAGCAATACATATCAATGTGGTCAAAATATGATCTAATATTCACATATTTTCTTTTTTGGATAGTCAAAAAAAAAAATTCAGAGAAAAATAGTATAACACCAACTCATAATTAGTGTAGTGAACTTGAAGATCAATTAAATCAAAAAAATAAAAAAAAAAAATTAGTGGTACCTCTCCTCTAAGTGCTGGATTTCTTGGATTGGTCAAGAGAACAGCTTCCTTGTAAGCAAGTGCATGGCCACTTTCGCGGTCTGTCTCACTTGGCATGATCCTTTGCTTGTCGTCCGAGATAGCCATGAAGTGAAACCTGACCGTTGATTTAAAATACCGCATACAATCAATAATACTATTCTTATTTAATTTTATCACAGATATTGTTTTAAAATATTATTTTCGACATAATTTCAAAAAAAAAAAATAGAGAAGAAAATTCTTTTCTTACTTGTCCGGTCGAAGCTTGAAGACGAACGTTATTTGATCCATGTCCACATCAGGCCACCCTTCATCTCGCTCCAGTATGCTATACATGTAGATACCCGAGCTCCCACGCCGCATTATATATCTGCAAAGCTCATATTAGTTTTATATATATTTACATGTTAATTAGCTAATTAAAATAGAAATCATTTCTTAAAAGAATGAATGAAGATTAATGTTGAGACTTTAAAACTGCACCTTTTGTCTATATTTAATGGAACTCGGGAGCCACGCAGTGAGAAATTCCAAGTTCTAGAAAACGAAATCTCTACTTGGTTTTCGTTTTCGGTTATAACACTATATTTTGTTCCTTCCATTCTGCAAAAATAATCATTTAATACAAATATTAATTTGAAAAACAACATATTATTTGTTTTACACTAAGAAAATAATTAATTAATGAAAAATAAACTTGTATTTAAGCGAGAAAATTTACAGGTCAAGCTGATTTGGACTCTTCGGCTCATACCAAACGATATCCCAATACCTAGAGATTGTTTAAATTTTGTCAAACTAAGCACATTTTTATATTTAATAAAAAATCAAAGAAATGAATAAAAATGAGATTAATTGAGTACACATACCCTCTCTTTTTAATATGATCATTAAGCACATTTTCCATTCCATTGTACTTTATTCTTGTGACAAGACCATCTGGATTCGAAAAAGTAACTCGTATGATGCCATTATCAATTGTCACCTGAAATAAAAATAATTTTATTTAACAAGTAGTTGTAGTAATTAATTACATAGATATTTTAATTTTCACACTGTCAATTTTAGGTACATATATTTTTTTATTTTAGTAGTATAATTTTGATCATTTTATGCACAAAATAAAAATTCCATAACATATGTAATAAAATAACTGCATTTTAGTTTTTATTTTTTTAGAAAATTTATTCAAGAATCATAGATAGGTAATGAGATTTTACTTGCTCATCATCATCATTTGTACTCAGATGGACTATAGGAGATGTCACTGGTGCTTGATGGTTATTGTTCTCTCGAATCTTTGATCTGCAATTATTAATTAAAATATAGGAGTAAACAAAATATCTTGATGTAAAAATCCAATGAAATAATGTATTCAAATAAAATTGGGGAATCCAAGGCATGATATCCGTTGTTTAAATTACCTCACTTACACAAATGAAAAGTTCTTGTTTAGAATTGATTTAAAAGATTTTTTTTTTAATTTTCACTGTTAGATAGGAAGAGAAAGAGAAAAAATTTCAATCTGCTTCACCCAGAGTGTAAAAATACTTTTGATAAAAAAAAAATTCATAAACCAAATCTATGCAAGAATTTTTTTCATTGGGAGAGATTTTTGTCTCTCCAAACAACATTTAATTTGTCTACGATGGCTTGCTAATCAGACTAAGAATTGTAAACAAGTAGCGCTTCATCTTATGGGAAACATAGACAAAACAAACAATGAATAATTAACAGAAAATATAGGCTACTACTAACAAACGTAAAGAAAAAAAGAGAAATAACCATAAAAGGTTAAGAAAACAAATCCAGTTTGGAATAGCTGCCTAATATTTTAGCTTTAACCTGTTCTCGCAAAAAGAAGTGGCCCATGTGAACTCTTAAAGCAATGCAACCTCTCCCCTCTCAGAAAAAACACACAACGTAATATTGCAAGAAAAATAAGAGAGGAAAAGATGAGGAAGAACCTGGCTGGGGTCTTCTCAGAGGAGACAGGAAGCAGAAAGCACAACTGAATGGATATTGTTAGCCACACAACAAGCAAACCCAATTGCCTTCTCCAAATCTCCATCTTTTATCAAGAGAGCCTGCAAATCAACAACATAAAACAATAAAACCCAGAAAGGCTCTCTCAACAAACAAGAACCTGAACAATGCTTTTGAGAAAACATAAATAAAAAAAAACAATGATAGAAACATGACAATACGATAATTAATTAAAGACCCGGCCAATTGGAAAGAAGCATGTACGCAAAAAAAAAAAAAACAAAAAAACAATTTCCAAGAACATGGCCGTACCTTTACCTTGATCGACAAACGGCAGTTTTCAAAAGCAATGAAACAATCAGAGAAAATTCACCAAGGTAAGCTATTGCTCCAGTTCTTTTTCTTTTATATCTCACTCTCTTCCTCTCTCTGACAGATACTAAATTGTGCTAGGAATAGGATCCTTAATAGCTTCCGAAACGTGCAAATATAACACCAAGAGAGAGAAGGAATAGAATCCTTAAATATTATTTTTCAAACCATTGTATAACTCTAGATAAGGAATGACGTACTCATGCTTCCTTAAGTGTTACAGTTATATACGACTTGCCTGAAATATAATTTTTCCAGCTAAATCTATATAATTTTCTCAATTTTTCCTTTTTGGTAAGGGAGAGAGACAAGGAAAGTAGAGAAGTTAAGTCTGAGTGGGAGATTTTTCCTTTTTTGGTAAGTGAGAGAGACAAGGAAAGTATAGAAGTTAAGTTTGAGTGGGAGAGAAAAACATGAAAGAAAGTGTGGAGAGTTGAACTCAATTGAGTTATATATATAACTTTTTTTAAATATTTGACTTAAATATTTAAGTAAGGGTTTATGGGACATTTTAAAGGATAGACACCAAATTTTATATATATATATATATATATATATATATATATATATATATATATATATATATACTAATCGTAAGTATATAGATACATATATGTTTTTCCTAATTAAATCAATCTGGCCAGAATGCGTTAATATTAATTAACTAGGGTATTACACAGAGGTAGCAATTGGATTGAGTCACATCGGGTTGTAGGTCAGTTTGGGTTGGATCGAGTTAGATCGGGTTCAAGTTTGGGTCATATCGGTCTCAAGTAATGTCTAGTCTTAGCTAATCTCGGGTTGGGCCGGATCAGGTTTAGATCGTAATGGTCTCAATTCACTATGGTCGTGTCATCTCGAACTTTAGAATTTCATGCTATTTTTTTTCGTTTCAAAGTAATTAAGTTCACAAAAATATGTTAGTAATAACTCAATATATTTTTTCTCATTTAATATATTTAACTAATTATGGTTTAATTAATCGTAAATCAAAATCACAAATCAAAATAATATAAAATTAAATAATTTGATAATTTAATAACTAATAAAATATAAAATTAATTTTTTCTTCAGTATATATGATGATGACGAAGGCTGACGTGCATGGTCTATATGAATATAATATTAAGTCTGACAGACAATGTTTTGTATAATAAAAAGTATACAATAAATTATAGAATGTGTAAGATACATTAATATTATGAATTTAATACATTATATATCAATTGATAACCCGACGCATATATGTAACTATGTGTTCATGTATATTATGTAATTCAGTGGTAACCGTAAAACATATTAAGAATATAAACATATTACATATAACTAATAATTATAGTTTTACAAAAACGAATTAATCACACTTAGAGTTAATCATATGCAACATTAATTAGTTTTTATTATTATTTATTAGAAAAAAGTAAAAATTAAGGATACTAGTACTAAAAGTTAAAATATGATATAATAAACGATATATTTATATTGTCTCATACTAAATTAATTTTTTTTATAATGATTAATGACAATTTTATATTTATTATATGTAACTAGTCTTATTTAAAGATTAAGAAAAACAATGTTTTAAAAAAAATTGAAAAATTAGTTTACATAAGATGTAAAGAGGAATAGAACAGTCAAGTCTATGAATCTAAAATTAAAAATTTTCTCATTTTATCCATATTGGGTTTGGGTCATTTCGAGTCTGAGTCGGTTCGAGTTAAAGTCATATCGAATTTGGGTTTTTCGGGTCTTGATCGTTTCAGGTTTCAGTTCACTTCGGGTTTTTGGTAATTTCGAATTCGGGTTGGGTCAAGTTCGATCATTTTAGATTAGGAGCATTTTGGGTTTTGAATAAATTGGGTTTGGATCGAGTTAGGGTCACATTATTTTAATAATTTTTTGTGCTCGGGTTAGATCTTGTTCGAGTCAAGCTTGGTTCTGACTGGGCTCAATCTTACACTTAAAACTAAGCTAATGGGTCACAAGGTCACGGTTTAATATCGTTTGCTTAAGATCCATCCTTTTGTTTTGCATATTTCTCTCTAATAAAATATTTTTTTTATCTTTTATAATTAAATTTATATAAAAAAAAAATTGATATGCAAGACATCCTTTACACACGAAGTCATAAATTTTTTAAAATTCACACATTTTCACAAATAGTTTTACTAAATATTGCTATAAATATTTTTTAATATGCACCGAAACATAATAAATATTAACATTTTGATCGGTTCGAGATCAAGTTTTTTCATCTAATCTTTAGTGCGGTCAAAATAAATTTGATCTTATTTTAACCAAGCCCGTTAAAATTAAAGGTTGGACTGGGCTTCGAGCACTCTAACCCATGATAATTAGCTCTATTTTGCACCCTCTCCAGTGATATTAGTAGATTAATTTGTTAAAGGATAAGCTTGAGGATGGCCATTACCCCAGCAAGCATACGTACGAACTATGAATACCAGAACAACATTATAATGTGAAAATTTAGCACTCTATACGTAGAATGTCCAACAATCATGGAGATGGAGACATTTGATCAAATTGGTGATGTTTTGAAATTCATTAAAGCATACTTAAATCAGTAAATTTAAACAATTTTTGTCTTGAGCTTACTGATTTAAGTATGTTTTAATTAGTTCACAAACATTGGTATATTTTAATTGCATTAACGTGAACAATATTGACTTAATTTATTTTTAATTTTATGTTATTTACTTATCATATAGTATATAGTATTGTACATTGACTTACTCTTATGTTAATATATGGAAAGAGGGAGGGAGATTTATTTAATTTTGTATACAAAGAGATTTCGATCACGTTATCTTACACTAGAGTTATTTAGTTGTGTTCTCAAGATTAATTAAACATTTTAATTGAAATATGCTTGATTTTCATCATGTTGTCTGAATTTAGGAAATTTAATTAAATGTATATGCATTCATCTTCTCACTCTCTTTCTTTTAGTTATTTTTTAATTATTATTTTATCATTAGGGACTTGAGGACCTTGCTTGATTTCTCCACAAAGAATAAATTTAAACCTTACAACATTTTGTAATTTAATTTGTTTTGTCTAGTAGTTGTTGAATTTAGACCACTCCGCTAAGTGCAACAACACATACATGCACCATTCAAATCTCTCTCTCTCTCTCTCCCTGTCTGTATAAAAACCCAACTCCTTTATCACCTTTCTCCATCCATATCTAATTACTAATTAGCTCCTCCCTCCAATTCATCAACATCCTGCCTCTCTCTTTCTCTCTCCATGAAAACGTTAGGGTTTTCTTGATAATCGTGATTATTTTCATGCTTCTTGTCCTATGTACTCATGCATTAATACTTCATGAAGATAAGGAAAACATCGGTAACATTGATGAAATAACCGATCAATCTTATTACGTTCATTAAACTGGTCGGTTAGTACTTTCTCAAAAGAAATTTACATGCCAATTAACTTGTAACGAGTTCCCAAGGGTTTGTCGCGCTAACGGAAGCCCGGGGCATTACTGTTGCAAGAAAAATTGTGTTAATGTGTTAAAAGATCTTCTTAATTGTGGAAGGTATGGGAAGAAATGGAAGTACAATGAGATATTTTGAAATGGGAAATGTGTGAACACATCTTTCCATAGGAAGCATTGTGGGAGTTGCAACAATAAGTGTAATAATGGCAGCTGATGTGTTTTTGGCCTTTGCAACTATGCGTAGGAGATAAAATCTTTCATTGACTTTGAGATTCTTTTATTTTTATGCAGGAGAGAGGAAAAAAATTATCGTGACTAAGATTATTTTTCATATTTGCAATTTTTATTTAATCAATAGAATTATGTTCTTGATAGTACCTGACCAGTTTTCTAAGTTGATTTTAATTAGCTTTTATAAATGTTCAGTTTTCACTTAAGATTTGTGCCTTCTAATGTTTACCTAACCTTATATATATTGGCCAAAAAGAGGCAATTGTACTCTTATTATTTAGTTTATAATTGTATTCTCTAGATTTGGCCGCGAGCCGAGCTACTCGCAAGCGGGTTGTGGAGGTTAGCGCTTGACTCACCTCGGTATTATTGAGCTATGAGTCAAGCTCGGGTTTTGAGCTAGGTTCGTTTAGTCAAACAAGCCGAGTTCAAGTAATGAGATACTCGGCTCATTTGGCTCGTGAGCTGGTTTGAGCTCGAGTCGAACCGAGTTGAGCCCAAGCTCGCTAAAATAACATCGAGACAAGCTTGAGCATGGATTTTAAAGCTCAACTCTCAAACTCAATTTTATTTGATTAATCAAACAAGGTTCACAAACCAAGCTCGAGTTTCTAATTACTCGACTGGTGACCACCTACTGATAACAAACATGCTTTGGTTAACAGCAAAGACATTAGACACAAAAATCCTAGAATCTTAAAGCGGCAATTGGAGCATATTCATTTACTATGTTTTTATAAATTATTTTCTTGATCCCATCAGTTTTCTTTTCTTTTTTGCGTCTTTTTTTTACCAGCTCCCTAAGTTTCTTAAGGAAAAATCCCTCATCCCATTTTTCAGATAGTGAATGAAATCGTCTTCATGGTAGTTATCTTACCAAGATGAGCCAGTAACATAGCTTTTGAGCAAAATTATTCAAGATTCCTAACAGATTCACTATAATCCTAGTTTGGCTAGATTTTCTTGGGGCCTAGGTTGCCGACGTGATTGCAGACAAGATTAAAATAGAGTTCATTTAGGATATGTTTGGATCAAGGGAAAGAAATGAAAATGAGAGGGGATAATTACTCTTTCGAATTCATTCATCTTCTCACATTTCCTCTACTCTACTCTCCTTCCAAAATTTCCAAGTAAGGGAGAATTAAAAAGTTCAGAGTTTTAATGGATTTGAAGGAATAAAGATGCTCCTTCATATCCTCTCATTTCCATTGAGAAGAACTTTCAAAGAACGCCAGAAAAAGAGGTACATATACCATTCATTTCCTTTCATTCCCCTCAACTCAAACAAGGGGTAAGTGATGGTATGTTCCTTTGTGACTTACCTTAATTCTGAAATCTAATAACTAGCAACAATGAACGCAACCATGCCTGATTAATTCTAATATGTTACTGGAACATCACATTTTTTATTGGGGCATAAACACAATTTTGCTCATGTTTTGCAATTTGTAGCACAATTTAGTATTCAATAGGACTCTATTAATCGTTAGAAACAATTTTCTTATCAAAGTCAATAACTATAAAAAAAAAAAAAAAATGAAAATTATCAACAAATGTGTACTCTAATCAAGTTCTAGCCCTAAGAGGCCCTTCTAAACGAATGTAGTCATACATAAATCCTTGGAAAGGGCTTCCACTTCTTGACTGAGTGAGAAAGATTGTGTTGTTTCCACTGTGTAGTATATTGCTTTGTACATCAATGCTATATAATCTGTACAACCCATGAATTCCATGTCTTGCAATCGCGTTATCCCTCCCTATTAGCCCCGTTGAAAATAAAGGATGCGCACCGGCATTGTTGAAACGAACCTTTGAAACCGTCATTATAAAAGTTGATTAGCTAAACCATTTTAAACAAGCATTAGCACAAGATTTCAATGACAAAATTTGTACCTTTAGTTCAGACATCGTCGCTGATGCGAAAGCCAATTGAAGTGTGTAATTTCCCGTCTTGCTCGTATTTTTTAAGTCAAATATAATCTGCCACGTGGTTGCTTGGTATGTGTTATTTCCTACATTCCTGCGGTAAAATATTAGAACCAGCCTCACAATTTTTAATTCTGTACACAAAAGTTCCTTCAAGAATAAAGAAATAAACAAATACCTTGTGACATGGGCAAAAAACCAATCCCTAGTATAATTACTAGACCCAACAGTGTATACGAGATCATGGTGAGGATATAAATCTGAATATCTATCCCACAATCCATACTGCCTAAATCTGCATATTAAAACAAGTCATAATTAGCATCAATGTTTGTGTTAAGAACATTGCATCAGCAAAGTGCTGTTGTAAGAGAGGTAACTTGTCTGAGTGGTTTGTGTATAATCGATTCACTAGTGTTGGGTAGGGGTCTGGAATATAGAATTCTTCAGCTCTGCGGTTTGGGATTCCAATTTCCCACAATGTGGGACCATTTCTGGGAGGCTCATATACAAGAGCACCCAATTTGATCTCACCTCCTGCATCAAAGAAATTGTGTCAATGGAGCTATTAAAGAGAGCCTCTAAGTTCCAAAATAGGGGTGATCATTGGTTTTGTGGCCCAAACGTTTAACTCCGTCTGACCCTTAACTTTTTTGGACTTGAAAAAACAGTAGGCATGAAATTTTTTTCAGTCCAGGCTTGGGATTGTGTGAAAACACCTTACTCCCCCAGCCGGGCCCAAAGACAATGTATTTTGTGTTTTATTAATATTGAATATATTAATAAAAGTTATATAATAATAAAATTGTGTAAATGTCTAAAATTAATTAATTTTTAAATTTTTAGATATTTATTTTAATAATAAAATATGTTAAAATATATTTATTTTTTAAAACAAAGATTTCGGGCCGATGAGGGAAGAAAATAAATCGCAGTCAAAATATCCCAACCCGGCATAACAAAATATATTTATATAATAATTTCTTTTTCTTCTATGATTTTTCCAACAACAAAAATGAAAAAGGATTCATGCAAAGATCAAACTGTACCTGGTGTGATAGTAATATCACTATCATATTTGTAATCTCCAATAAAACCAGGAACCCATGCATGCAAACTATAATTTCCAGCTCGAACATTTTTTATTGAGAAATTCCCTTTGCTGTCAGCTTGCGTCCAAAACTGATAACCCTGGAAAATAATTTGACAACATCAAAGAATTCACAACTAATTAATTAAAGCCTCGTATGAACATAGTTAATTCCAAAAAGAGAAGGAGATTTAACAATATTTACTTTGCCTTCTGTTTGCCAAGATCCAACTTCTCCCGGTGGTGCCAACCCCACGTGGGCATATCTTGCACTCATATTTTTCTTACAGATATACCTAAAATAAAAGAAAAAGATTAATTAATTAACCTTATGCATATGTTATATACAAAGAATAAAAATGGAGAATTACCTATCATTGACTAGTAATTGACCTGTAATTGTTCCTCGTTGATCGGCCGAAGGGAAATCTTCTGATTGTGTGAAATTATAAGGCCAGCTTTCAACTTCTACAGACATCTGATAGTGAACATCATGTATCATATCATATATTCAAGTCATCAGGTAAACTATATAAAAATTCTATAAAAAAAATGTTTAATTAACAACTAACAAACCTGTCTTTTCGCATCTTTCCAAAGCCTAAGTCGATTTTCTTTGGAAGAATTAACAGAATTTAGATAGACAAAAACAGGACCAAAAACTTTTTTCCATGGCTCTCCATTTCTATATTTTGTATCCAGGTCCTTCCCAACATAATGAAGGCTGGTAAAACTCTGCAAAAGTAATCAATTAAATTAAAAAAATACTAACAAAATATTTTGAGAAAAAAATAGATCAAATAGGGATGCTATTACATGTAACTTTGTTTTATATAAACATAATAATGTACACAAGAAAAAAAAACATAGAAATACAAAAATTAAATATTTAAGTCTTATGTTTGAATGGAGAAAAATGAAAGGGAAAATACATGTACCTGAACCCTATTTTTAAAGAAAGATCATTCATTCGACTTAAAGATTGTAAAAGTAGAGGAAACTAGTATTAAAGCTATGCAAAAAGAGTGATGAGCGTACAGCGAGGGTAGTAGGCCCCACATGGGAGGCGAGGTATTGCTTGATGGGCCCAGCATTTCGAAACTCATCACTGGGTGTGATCATCCAGAATCCTACAGGTGGGTAATCGGATATCCACCCATGCACTTTATCATCCTTGCCCTCTTGTGTATACTGGTACTTGTCATCTACCTGCACCCCACAATATCATGCGACCCTTTTAGCAACACTGAGACAAGATAAGATAAACAAACAGACAAAAACCATCCCCTTTTTCAATTCAACTCCTATAAAAGTATGATTGTTTATTTAGTTTCTATAAGAAGATCCCATATTTCCATATGTAGCACCTTATTAAAACCATGCTTAGAATTCTCTATATATTAAGCGGGACATTATATGCACAGTAACATATTGATGGCTAGTCACGTGGTAGGAAAATGATTTAAATCTTATGTTTTTTTTTTGTTTTAAGTTGTATTAAAACATGTATCAAAACCACCGAAGTTAAAAACAAAATAAAACACGATAAATAATTACAATGTCACATTACTTACCACCCAATGACAAATTCAATAGGATAAAAGAAAAATACCTAGTACTATGTTTGGATTTTGAAAATTTTGAAAAGAAAAATAAAAAAAAGAACTTTTTTTTTTTTGTTTTGTATGATTGTCAATAAAAAATAAGAGAAAAAATTGAGTAATTTAAAGAAAACCAAGTGATAAAAGTGAACATCAAATATAATTGTTTTTTTCAAAATATATCTTTGGTAATTTTTGAAGATATGAACAAAGCAATACATATCAATGTGGTCAAAATATGATATAATATTCACATATTTTCTTTTTTGGATAGTCAAAAAAAAAATTCAGAGAAAAATAGTATAACACCAACTCATAATTAGTGTAGTGAACTTGAAGATCAATTAAATCAAAAAAATAAAAAAAAAATTAGTGGTACCTCTCCTCTAAGTGCTGGATTTCTTGGATTGGTCAAGAGAACAGCTTCCTTGTAAGCAAGTGCATGGCCACTTTCGCGGTCTGTCTCACTTGGCATGATCCTTTGCTTGTCGTCCGAGATAGACATGAAGTGAAACCTGACCGTTGATTTAAAATACCGCATACAATCAATAATACTATTCTTATTTAATTTTATCACAGATATTGTTTTAAAATATTATTTTCGACATAATTTCAAAAAAAAAAAATAGAGAAGAAAATTCTTTTCTTACTTGTCCGGTCGAAGCTTGAAGACGAACGTTATTTGATCCATGTCCACATCAGGCCACCCTTCATCTCGCTCCAGTATGCTATACATGTAGATACCCGAGCTCCCACGCCGCATTATATATCTGCAAAGCTCATATTAGTTTTATATATATTTACATGTTAATTAGCTAATTAAAATAGAAATCATTTCTTAAAAGAATGAATGAAGATTAATGTTGAGACTTTAAAACTGCACCTTTTGTCTATATTTAATGGAACTCGGGAGCCACGCAGTGAGAAATTCCAAGTTCTAGAAAACGAAATCTCTACTTGGTTTTCGTTTTCGGTTATAACACTATATTTTGTTCCTTCCATTCTGCAAAAATAATCATTTAATACAAATATTAATTTGAAAAACAACATATTATTTGTTTTACACTAAGAAAATAATTAATTAATGAAAAATAAACTTGTATTTAAGCGAGAAAATTTACAGGTCAAGCTGATTTGGACTCTTCGGCTCATACCAAACGATATCCCAATACCTAGAGATTGTTTAAATTTTGTCAAACTAAGCACATTTTTATATTTAATAAAAAATCAAAGAAATGAATAAAAATGAGATTAATTGAGTACACATACCCTCTCTTTTTAATATGATCATTAAGCACATTTTCCATTCCATTGTACTTTATTCTTGTGACAAGACCATCTGGATTCGAAAAAGTAACTCGTATGATGCCATTATCAATTGTCACCTGAAATAAAAATAATTTTATTTAACAAGTAGTTGTAGTAATTAATTACATAGATATTTTAATTTTCACACTGTCAATTTTAGGTACATATATTTTTTTATTTTAGTAGTATAATTTTGATCATTTTATGCACAAAATAAAAATTCCATAACATATGTAATAAAATAACTGCATTTTAGTTTTTATTTTTTTAGAAAATTTATTCAAGAATCATAGATAGGTAATGAGATTTTACTTGCTCATCATCATCATTTGTACTCAGATGGACTATAGGAGATGTCACTGGTGCTTGATGGTTATTGTTCTCTCGAATCTTTGATCTGCAATTATTAATTAAAATATAGGAGTAAACAAAATATCTTGATGTAAAAATCCAATGAAATAATGTATTCAAATAAAATTGGGGAATCCAAGGCATGATATCCGTTGTTTAAATTACCTCACTTACACAAATGAAAAGTTCTTGTTTAGAATTGATTTAAAAGATTTTTTTTTTAATTTTCACTGTTAGATAGGAAGAGAAAGAGAAAAAATTTCAATCTGCTTCACCCAGAGTGTAAAAATACTTTTGATAAAAAAAAAATTCATAAACCAAATCTATGCAAGAATTTTTTTCATTGGGAGAGATTTTTGTCTCTCCAAACAACATTTAATTTGTCTACGATGGCTTGCTAATCAGACTAAGAATTGTAAACAAGTAGCGCTTCATCTTATGGGAAACATAGACAAAACAAACAATGAATAATTAACAGAAAATATAGGCTACTACTAACAAACGTAAAGAAAAAAAGAGAAATAACCATAAAAGGTTAAGAAAACAAATCCAGTTTGGAATAGCTGCCTAATATTTTAGCTTTAACCTGTTCTCGCAAAAAGAAGTGGCCCATGTGAACTCTTAAAGCAATGCAACCTCTCCCCTCTCAGAAAAAACACACAACGTAATATTGCAAGAAAAATAAGAGAGGAAAAGATGAGGAAGAACCTAGCTGGGGTCTTCTCAGAGGAGACAGGAAGCAGAAAGCACAACTGAATGGATATTGTTAGCCACACAACAAGCAAACCCAATTGGCTTCTCCAAATCTCCATCTTTTATCAAGAGAGCCTGCAAATCAACAACATAAAACAATAAAACCCAGAAAGGCTCTCTCAACAAACAAGAACCTGAACAATGCTTTTGAGAAAACATAAATAAAAAAAAACAATGATAGAAACATGACAATACGATAATTAATTAAAGACCCGGCCAATTGGAAAGAAGCATGTACGCAAAAAAAAAAAAAACAAAAAAACAATTTCCAAGAACATGGCCGTACCTTTACCTTGATCGACAAACGGCAGTTTTCAAAAGCAATGAAACAATCAGAGAAAATTCACCAAGGTAAGCTATTGCTCCAGTTCTTTTTCTTTTATATCTCACTCTCTTCCTCTCTCTGACAGATACTAAATTGTGCTAGGAATAGGATCCTTAATAGCTTCCGAAACGTGCAAATATAACACCAAGAGAGAGAAGGAATAGAATCCTTAAATATTATTTTTCAAACCATTGTATAACTCTAGATAAGGAATGACGTACTCATGCTTCCTTAAGTGTTACAGTTATATACGACTTGCCTGAAATATAATTTTTCCAGCTAAATATATATAATTTTCTCAATTTTTCCTTTTTGGTAAGGGAGAGAGACAAGGAAAGTAGAGAAGTTAAGTCTGAGTGGGAGATTTTTCCTTTTTTGGTAAGTGAGAGAGACAAGGAAAGTATAGAAGTTAAGTTTGAGTGGGAGAGAAAAACATGAAAGAAAGTGTGGAGAGTTGAACTCAATTGAGTTATATATATAACTTTTTTTAAATATTTGACTTAAATATTTAAGTAAAGGTTTATGGGACATTTTAAAGGATAGACACCAAATTTTATATATATATATATATATATATATATATATATATATATTAATCGTAAGTATATAGATACATATATGTTTTTCCTAATTAAATCAATCTGGCCAGAATGCGTTAATATTAATTAACTAGGGTATTACACAGAGGTAGCAATTGGATTGAGTCACATCGGGTTGTAGGTCAGTTTGGGTTGGATCGAGTTAGATCGGGTTCAAGTTTGGGTCATATCGGTCTCAAGTAATGTCTAGTCTTAGCTAATCTCGGGTTGGGCCGGATCAGGTTTAGATCGTAATGGTCTCAATTCACTATGGTCGTGTCATCTCGAACTTTAGAATTTCATGCTATTTTTTTTCGTTTCAAAGTAATTAAGTTCACAAAAATATGTTAGTAATAACTCAATATATTTTTTCTCATTTAATATATTTAACTAATTATGGTTTAATTAATCGTAAATCAAAATCACAAATCAAAATAATATAAAATTAAATAATTTGATAATTTAATAACTAATAAAATATAAAATTAATTTTTTCTTCAGTATATATGATGATGACGAAGGCTGACGTGCATGGTCTATATGAATATAATATTAAGTCTGACAGACAATGTTTTGTATAATAAAAAGTATACAATAAATTATAGAATGTGTAAGATACATTAATATTATGAATTTAATACATTATATATCAATTGATAACCCGACGCATATATGTAACTATGTGTTCATGTATATTATGTAATTCAGTGGTAACCGTAAAACATATTAAGAATATAAACATATTACATATAACTAATAATTATAGTTTTACAAAAACGAATTAATCACACTTCGAGTTAATCATATGCAACATTAATTAGTTTTTATTATTATTTATTAGAAAAAAGTAAAAATTAAGGATACTAGTACTAAAAGTTAAAATATGATATAATAAACGATATATTTATATTGTCTCATACTAAATTAATTTTTTTTATAATGATTAATGACAATTTTATATTTATTATATGTAACTAGTCTTATTTAAAGATTAAGAAAAACAATGTTTTAAAAAAAATTGAAAAATTAGTTTACATAAGATGTAAAGAGGAATAGAACAGTCAAGTCTATGAATCTAAAATTAAAAATTTTCTCATTTTATCCATATTGGGTTTGGGTCATTTCGAGTCTGAGTCGGTTCGAGTTAAAGTCATATCGAATTTGGGTTTTTCGGGTCTTGATCGTTTCAGGTTTCAGTTCACTTCGGGTTTTTGGTAATTTCGAATTCGGGTTGGGTCAAGTTCGATCATTTTAGATTAGGAGCATTTTGGGTTTTGAATAAATTGGGTTTGGATCGAGTTAGGGTCACATTATTTTAATAATTTTTTGTGCTCGGGTTAGATCTTGTTCGAGTCAAGCTTGGTTCTGACTGGGCTCAATCTTACACTTAAAACTAAGCTAATGGGTCACAAGGTCACGGTTTAATATCGTTTGCTTAAGATCCATCCTTTTGTTTTGCATATTTCTCTCTAATAAAATATTTTTTTTTATCTTTTATAATTAAATTTATAAAAAAAATTGATATGCAAGACATCCTTTACACACGAAGTCATAAATTTTTTAAAATTCACACATTTTCACAAATAGTTTTACTAAATATTGCTATAAATATTTTTTAATATGCACCGAAACATAATAAATATTAACATTTTGATCGGTTCGAGATCAAGTTTTTTCATCTAATCTTTAGTGCGGTCAAAATAAATTTGATCTTATTTTAACCAAGCCCGTTAAAATTAAAGGTTGGTCTGGGCTTCGAGCACTCTAACCCATGATAATTAGCTCTATTTTGCACCCTCTCCAGTGATATTAGTAGATTAATTTGTTAAAGGATAAGCTTGAGGATGGCCATTACCCCAGCAAGCATACGTACGAACTATGAATACCAGAACAACATTATAATGTGAAAATTTAGCACTCTATACGTAGAATGTCCAACAATCATGGAGATGGAGACATTTGATCAAATTGGTGATGCTTTGAAATTCATTAAAGCATACTTAAATCAGTAAATTTAAACAATTTTTGTCTTGAGCTTACTGATTTAAGTATGTTTTAATTAGTTCACAAACATTGGTATATTTTAATTGCATTAACGTGAACAATATTGACTTAATTTATTTTTAATTTTATGTTATTTACTTATCATATAGTATATAGTATTGTACATTGACTTACTCTTATGTTAATATATGGAAAGAGGGAGGGAGATTTTTTTAATTTTGTATACAAAGAGATTTCGATCACGTTATCTTACACTAGAGTTATTTAGTTGTGTTCTCAAGATTAATTAAACATTTTAATTGAAATATGCTTGATTTTCATCATGTTGTCTGAATTTAGGAAATTTAATTAAATGTATATGCATTCATCTTCTCACTCTCTTTCTTTTAGTTATTTTTTAATTATTATTTTATCATTTGGGACTTGAGGACCTTGCTTGATTTCTCCACAAAGAATAAATTTAAACCTTACAACATTTTGTAATTTAATTTGTTTTGTCTAGTAGTTGTTGAATTTAGACCACTCCGCTAAGTGCAACAACACATACATGCACCATTCAAGTCTCTCTCTCTCTCTCTCTCTCTCTCTCTCCCGGTCTGTATAAAAACCCAACTCCTCTATCACCTTTCTCCATCCATATCTAATTACTAATTAGCTCCTCCCTCCAATTCATCAACATCCTGCCTCTCTCTTTCTCTCTCCATGAAAACATTAGGGTTTTCTTGATAATCGTGATTATTTTCATGCTTCTTGTCCTATGTACTCATGCATTAATACTTCATGAAGAAAAGGAAAACATCGGTAACATTGATGAAATAACCGATCAATCTTATTACGTTCATTAAACTGGTCGGTTAGTACTTTCTCAAAAGAAATTTACATGCCAATTAACTTGTAACGAGTTCCCAAGGGTTTGTCGTGCTAAAGGAAGCCCGGGGCATTACTGTTGCAAGAAAAATTGTGTTAATGTGATAAAAAATCTTCTTAATTGTGGAAGGTATGGGAAGAAATGGAAGTACAATGAGATATGTTGAAATGGGAAATGTGTGAACACATCTTTCCATAGGAAGCATTGTGGGAGTTGCAACAATAAGTGTAATAATGGCAGCTGATGTGTTTTTGGCCTCTTCAACTATGCGTAGGAGATAAAATCTTTCTTTGACTTTGAGATTCTTTTATTTGTATGCAGGAGAGAGGAAAAAATTTATCGTAACTAAGATTATTTTTCATATTTGCAATTTTTATTTAATCAATAGAAGTATGTTCCTGATAGTACCTGACCAGTTTTCTAAGTTGATTTTAATTAGCTTTTATAAATGTTCAGTTTTCACTTAAGATTTGTGCCTTCTAATGTTTACCTAACCTTATATATATTGGCCAAAAAGAGGCAATTGTACTCTTATTATTTAGTTTATAATTGTATTCTCTAGATTTGGCCGCGAGCCGAGCTACTCGCAAGCGCGTTGTGGAGGTTAGCGCTTGACCCACCTCGGTATTATTGAGCTATGAGTCAAGCTCGGGTTTTGAGCTAGGTTCGTTTAGTCAAACAAGCCGAGTTCAAGTAATGAGATACTCGGCTCATTTGGCTCGTGAGCTGGTTTGAGCTCGAGTCGAACCGAGTTGAGCCCAAGCTCGCTAAAATAACATCGAGACAAGCTTGAGCATGGATTTTAAAGCTCAACTCTCAAACTCAATTTTATTTGATTAATCAAATAAGGTTCACAAACCAAGCTCGAGTTTCTAATTACTCGACTGGTGACCACCTACTGATAACAAACATGCTTTGGTTAACAGCAAAGACATTAGACACAAAAATCCTAGAATCTTAAAGCGGCAATTGGAGCATATTCATTTACTATGTTTTTATAAATTATTTTCTTGATCCTATCAGTTTTCTTTTCTTTTTTGCGTCTTTTTTTTACCAGCTCCCTAAGTTTCTTAAGGAAAAATCCCTCATCCCATTTTTCAGATAGTGAATGAAATCGTCTTCATGGTAGTTATCTTACCAAGATGAGCCAGTAACATAGCTTTTGAGCAAAATTATTCAAGATTCCTAACAGATTCACTATAATCCTAGTTTGGCTAGATTTTCTTGGGGCCTAGGTTGCCGACGTGATTGCAGACAAGATTAAAATAGAGTTCATTTAGGATATGTTTGGATCAAGGGAAAGAAATGAAAATGAGAGGGGATAATTACTCTTTCGAATTCCTTCATCTTCTCACATTTCCTCTACTCTACTCTCCTTCCAAAATTTCCAAGTAAGGGAGAATTAAAAAGTTCAGAGTTTTAATGGATTTGAAGGAATAAAGATGCTCCTTCATATCCTTTCATTTCCATTGAGAAGAACTTTCAAAGAACGCCAGAAAAAGAGGTACATATACCATTCATTTCCTTTCATTCCCCTCAACTCAAACAAGGGGTAAGTGATGGTATGTTCCTTTGTGACTTACCTTAATTCTGAAATCTAATAACTAGCAACAATGAATGCAACCATGCCTGATTAATTCTAATATGTTACTGGAACATCACATTTTTTATTGGGGCATAAACACAATTTTGCTCATGTTTTGCAATTTGTAGCACAATTTAGTATTCAATAGGACTCTATTAATCGTTAGAAACAATTTTCTTATCAATGTCAATAACTATAAAAAAAAAAAAATATGAAATTGTCAACAAATGTGCACTCTAATCAATTTTCTTATCAGTGTGAATAACTACAAAAAAAAAATGAAAATTATCAACAAATGTGTACTCTAATCAAGTTCTAGCCCTAAGAGGCCCTTCTAAACGAATGTAGTCATACATAAATCCTTGGAAAGGGCTTCCACTTCTTGACTGAGTGAGAAAGATTGTATTGTTTCCACTGTGTAGTATATTGCTTTGTACATCAATGCTATATAATCTGTACAACCCATGAATTCCATGTCTTGCAATCGCGTTATCCCTCCCTATTAGCCCCGTTGAAAATACAGGATGCGCACCGGCATTGTTGAAACGAACCTTTGAAACCGTCATTATAAAAGTTGATTAGCTAAACCATTTTAAACAAGCATTAGCACAGGATTTCAATGACAAAATTTGTACCTTTAGTTCAGACATCGTCGCTGATGCGAAAGCCAATTGAAGTGTGTAATTTCCCGTCTTGCTCGTATTTTTTAAGTCAAATATAATCTGCCACGTGGTTGCTTGGTATATGTTATTTCCTACATTCCTGCGGTAAAATATTAGAACCAGCCTCAAAATTTTTAATTCTGTACACAAAAGTTCCTTCAAGAATAAAGAAATAAACAAATACCTTGTGACATGGGCAAAAAACCAATCCCTAGTATAATTACTAGACCCAACAGTGTATACGAGATCATGGTGAGGATATAAATCTGAATATCTATCCCACAATCCATACTGCCTAAATCTGCATATTAAAACAAGTCATAATTAGCATCAATGTTTGTGTTAAGAACATTGCATCAGCAAAGTGCTGTTGTAAGAGAGGTAACTTGTCTGAGTGGTTTGTGTATAATCGATTCACTAGTGTTGGGTAGGGGTCTGGAATATAGAATTCTTCAGCTCTGCGGTTTGGGATGCCAATTTCCCACAATGTGGGACCATTTCTGGGAGGCTCATATACAAGAGCACCCAATTTGATCTCACCTCCTGCATCAAAGAAATTGTGTCAATGGAGCTATTAAAGAGAGCCTCTAAGTTCCAAAATAGAGGTGATCATTGGTTTTGTGGCCCAAACGTTTAACTCCGTCTGACCCTTAACTTTTTTGGACTTGAAAAAACAGTAGGCATGAAATTTTTTTCAGTCCAGGCTTGGGATTGTGTGAAAACACCTTACTCCCCCAGCCGGGCCCAAAGACAATGTATTTTGTGTTTTATTAATATTGAATATATTAATAAAAGTTATATAATAACAAAATTGTGTAAATATCTAAAATTAATTAATTTTTAAATTTTTAGATATTTATTTTTATAATAAAAGATGTTAAAATATATTTATTTTTTAAAACAAAGATTTTGGGCCGATGAGGGAAGAAAATAAATCGCAGTCAAAATATCCCAACCCGGCATAACAAAATATATTTATATAATAATTTCTTTTTCTTCTATGATTTTTCCAATAACAAAAATGAAAAAGGATTCATGCAAAGATCAAACTGTACCTGGTGTGATAGTAATATCACTATCATATTTGTAATCTCCAATAAAACCAGGAACCCATGCATGCAAACTATAATTTCCAGCTCGAACATTTTTTATTGAGAAATTCCCTTTTCTGTCAGCTTGCGTCCAAAACTGATAACCCTGGAAAATAATTTGACAACATCAAAGAATTCACAACTAATTAATTAAAGCCTCGTATGAACATAGTTAATTCCAAAAAGAGAAGGAGATTTAACAATATTTACTTTGCCTTCTGTTTGCCAAGATCCAACTTCTCCCGGTGGTGCCAACCCCACGTGGGCATATCTTGCACTCATATTTTTCTTACAGATATACCTAAAATAAAAGAAAAAGATTAATTAATTAACCTTATGCATATGTTATATACAAAAAATAAAATTAAAGAATAAAAATGGAGAATTACCTATCATTGACTAGTAATTGACCTGTAATTGTTCCTCGTTGATCGGCCGAAGGGAAATCTTCTGATTGTGTGAAATTATAAGGCCAGCTTTCAACTTCTACAGACATCTGATAGTGAACATCATGTATCATATCATATATTCAAGTCATCAGGTAAATTATATAAAAATTCTATAAAAAAAATGTTTAATTAACAACTAACAAACCTGTCTTTTCGCATCTTTCCAAAGCCTAAGTTGATTTTCTTTGGAAGAATTAACAGAATTTAGATAGACAAAAACAGGACCAAAAACTTTTTTCCATGGCTCTCCATTTCTATATTTTGTATCCAGGTCCTTCCCAACATAATGAAGGCTGGTAAAACTCTGCAAAAGTATTCAATTAAATTAAAAAAATACTAACAAAATATTTTGAGAAAAAAATAGATCAAATAGGGATGCTATTACATGTAACTTTGTTTTATATAAACATAATAATGTACACAAGAAAAAAAAACATAGAAATACAAAAATTAAATATTTAAATCTTATGTTTGAATGGAGAAAAATGAAAGGGAAAATACATGTACCTGAACCCTATTTTTAAAGAAAGATCATACATTCGACTTAAAGATTGTGATAGTAGAGGAAACTAGTATTAAAGCTATGCAAAAAGAGTGATGAGCGTATAGCGAGGGTAATAGGCCCCACATGGGAGGTGAGGTATTGCTTGATGGGCCCAGCATTTCGAAACTCATCACTGGGTGTGATCATCCAGAATCCTACAGGTGGGTAATCGGATATCCACCCATGCACTTTATCATCCTTGCCCTCTTGTGTATACTGGTACTTGTCATCTACCTGCACCCCACAATATCATGCGACCCTTTTAGCAACACTGAGACAAGATAAGATAAACAAACAGACAAAAACCATCCCGTTTTTCAATTCAACTCCAATAAAAGTATGATTGTTTATTTAGTTTCTATAAGAAGATCCCATATATTGTCTCATACTAAATTAATTTTTTTTATAATGATTAATGACAATTTTATATTTATTATATGTAACTAGTCTTATTTAAAGATTAACAAAAACAATGTTTTAAAAAAAAAATTGAAAAATTAGTTTACATAAGATGTAAAGAGGAATAGAACAGTCAAGTCTATGAATCTAAAATTAAAAATTTTCTCATTTTATCCATATTGGGTTTGGGTCATTTCGAGTCTGAGTCGGTTCGAGTTAAAGTCATATCGAATTTGGGTTTTTCGGGTCTTTGTCGTTTCAGGTTTCAGTTCACTTCGGGTTTTTGGTAATTTCGAATTCGGGTTGGGTCAAGTTCGATCATTTTAGATTAGGAGCATTTTGGGTTTTGAATAAATTGGGTTTGGATCGAGTTAGGGTCACATTATTTTAATAATTTTTTGTGCTCGGGTTAGATCTGGTTCGAGTCGATTTTTCAGGTTAAGTCAGATTTTATCACTTCTAGTTTTACACTAGTGATCAAATTACGGGTCAAGCTTGGTTCTGACTGGGCTCAATCTTACACTTAAAACTAAGCTAATGGGTCACAAGGTCACGGTTTAATATCGTTTGCTTAAGATCCATCCTTTTGTTTTGCATATTTCTCTCTAATAAAATATTTTTTTTATCTTTTATAATTAAATTTATATAAAAAAAAAATTTGATATGCAAGACATCCTTTACACACGAAGTCATAAATTTTTTAAAATTCACACATTTTCACAAATAGTTTTACTAAATATTGCTATAAATATTTTTTAATATGCACCGAAACATAATAAATATTAACATTTTGATCGGTTCGAGATCAAGTTTTTTCATCTAATCTTTAGTGCGGTCAAAATAAATTTGATCTTATTTTAACCAAGCCCGTTAAAATTAAAGGTTGGACTGGGCTTCGAGCACTCTAACCCATGATAATTAGCTCTATTTTGCACCCTCTCCAGTGATATTAGTAGATTAATTTGTTAAAGGATAAGCTTGAGGATGGCCATTACCCCAGCAAGCATACGTACGAACTATGAATACCAGAACAACATTATAATGTGAAAATTTAGCACTCTATACGTAGAATGTCCAACAATCATGGAGATGGAGACATTTGATCAAATTGGTGATGTTTTGAAATTCATTAAAGCATACTTAAATCAGTAAATTTAAACAATTTTTGTCTTGAGCTTACTGATTTAAGTGTGTTTTTATTAGTTCACAAACATTGGTATATTTTAATTGCATTAACGTGAACAATATTGACTTAATTTCTTTTTGACTTAATTTATTTTTAATTTTATGTTATTTACTTATCATATAGTATATAGTATTGTACATTGACTTACTCTTATGTTAATATATGGAAAGAGGGAGGGAGATTTATTTAATTTTGTATACAAAGAGATTTCGATCACGTTATCTTGCACTAGAGTTATTTAGTTGTGTTCTCAAGATTAATTAAACATTTTAATTGAAATATGCTTGATTTTCATCATGTTGTCTGAATTTAGGAAATTTAATTAAATGTATATGCATTCATCTTCTCACTCTCTTTCTTTTAGTTATTTTTTAATTATTATTTTATCATTAGGGACTTGAGGACCTTGCTTGATTTCTCCACAAAGAATAAATTTAAACCTTACAACATTTTGTAATTTAATTTGTTTTGTCTAGTAGTTGTTGAATTTAGACCACTCCGCTAAGTGCAACAACACATACATGCACCATTCAAGTCTCTCTCTCTCTCTCTCTCTCTCTCTCTCTCTCCCTGTCTGTATAAAAACCCAACTCCTCTATCACCTTTCTCCATCCATATCTAATTACTAATTAGCTCCTCCCTCCAATTCATCAACATCCTGCCTCTCTCTTTCTCTCTCCATGAAAACATTAGGGTTTTCTTGATAATCGTGATTATTTTCATGCTTCTTGTTCTATGTACTCATGCATTAATACTTCATGAAGAAAAGGAAAACATCGGTAACATTGATGAAATAACCGATCAATCTTATTACGTTCATTAAACTGGTCGGTTAGTACTTTCTCAAAAGAAATTTACATGCCAATTAACTTGTAACGAGTTCCCAAGGGTTTGTCGTGCTAAAGGAAGCCCGGGGCAATACTGTTGCAAGAAAAATTGTATTAATGTGTTAAAAAATCTTCTTAATTGTGGAAGGTATGGGAAGAAATGGAAGTACAATGAGATATGTTGAAATGGGAAATGTGTGAACACATCTTTCCATAGGAAGCATTGTGGGAGTTGCAACAATAAGTGTAATAATGGCAGCTGATGTGTTTTTGGCCTTTGCAACTATGCGTAGGAGATAAAATCTTTCATTGACTTTGAGATTCTTTTATTTGTATGCAGGAGAGAGGAAAAAATTTATCGTAACTAAGATTATTTTTCATATTTGCAATTTTTATTTAATCAATAGAATTATGTTCCTGATAGTACCTGACCAGTTTTCTAAGTTGATTTTAATTAGCTTTTATAAATGTTCAGTTTTCACTTAAGATTTGTGCCTTCTAATGTTTACCTAACCTTATATATATTGGCCAAAAAGAGGCAATTGTACTCTTATTATTTAGTTTATAATTGTATTCTCTAGATTTGGCCGCGAGCCGAGCTACTCGCAAGCGGGTTGTGGAGGTTAGCGCTTGACTCACCTCGGTATTATTGAGCTATGAGTCAAGCTCGGGTTTTGAGCTAGGTTCGTTTAGTCAAACAAGCCGAGTTCAAGTAATGAGATACTCGGCTCATTTGGCTCGTGAGCTGGTTTGAGCTCGAGTCGAACCGAGTTGAGCCCAAGCTCGCTAAAATAACATCGAGACAAGCTTGAGCATGGATTTTAAAGCTCAACTCTCAAACTCAATTTTATTTGATTAATCAAATAAGGTTCACAAACCAAGCTCGAGTTTCTAATTACTCGACTGGTGACCACCTACTGATAACAAACATGCTTTGGTTAACAGCAAAGACATTAGACACAAAAATCCTAGAATCTTAAAGCGGCAATTGGAGCATATTCATTTACTATGTTTTTATAAATTATTTTCTTGATCCCATCAGTTTTCTTTTCATTTTTGCGTCTTTTTTTTACCAGCTCCCTAAGTTTCTTAAGGAAAAATCCCTCATCCCATTTTTCAGATAGTGAATGAAATCGTCTTCATGGTAGTTATCTTACCAAGATGAGCCAGTAACATAGCTTTTGAGCAAAATTATTCAAGATTCCTAACAGATTCACTATAATCCTAGTTTGGCTAGATTTTCTTGGGGCCTAGGTTGCCGACGTGATTGCAGACAAGATTAAAATAGAGTTCATTTAGGATATGTTTGGATCAAGGGAAAGAAATGAAAATGAGAGGGGATAATTACTCTTTCGAATTCATTCATCTTCTCACATTTCCTCTACTCTACTCTCCTTCCAAAATTTCCAAGTAAGGGAGAATTAAAAAGTTCAGAGTTTTAATGGATTTGAAGGAATAAAGATGCTCCTTCATATCCTCTCATTTCCATTGAGAAGAACTTTCAAAGAACGCCAGAAAAAGAGGTACATATACCATTCATTTCCTTTCATTCCCCTCAACTCAAACAAGGGGTAAGTGATGGTATGTTCCTTTGTGACTTACCTTAATTCTGAAATCTAATAACTAGCAACAATGAATGCAACCATGCCTGATTAATTCTAATATGTTACTGGAACATCACATTTTTTATTGGGGCATAAACACAATTTTGCTCATGTTTTGCAATTCGTAGCACAATTTAGTATTCAATAGGACTCTATTAATCGTTAGAAACAATTTTCTTATCAATGTCAATAACTATAAAAAAAAAAAAATATGAAATTGTCAACAAATGTGCACTCTAATCAATTTTCTTATCAGTGTGAATAACTACAAAAAAAAAATGAAAATTATCAACAAATGTGTACTCTAATCAAGTTCTAGCCCTAAGAGGCCCTTCTAAACGAATGTAGTCATACATAAATCCTTGGAAAGGGCTTCCACTTCTTGACTGAGTGAGAAAGATTGTATTGTTTCCACTGTGTAGTATATTGCTTTGTACATCAATGCTATATAATCTGTACAACCCATGAATTCCATGTCTTGCAATCGCGTTATCCCTCCCTATTAGCCCCGTTGAAAATACAGGATGCGCACCGGCATTGTTGAAACGAACCTTTGAAACCGTCATTATAAAGGTTGATTAGCTAAACCATTTTAAACAAGCATTAGCACAGGATTTCAATGACCAAATTTGTACCTTTAGTTCAGACATCGTCGCTGATGCGAAAGCCAATTGAAGTGTGTAATTTCCCGTCTTGCTCGTATTTTTTAAGTCAAATATAATCTGCCACGTGGTTGCTTGGTATGTGTTATTTCCTACATTCCTGCGGTAAAATATTAGAACCAGCCTCACAATTTTTAATTCTGTACACAAAAGTTCCTTCAAGAATAAAGAAATAAACAAATACCTTGTGACATGGGCAAAAAACCAATCACTAGTATAATTACTAGACCCAACAGTGTATACGAGATCACGGTGAGGATATAAATCTGAATATCTATCCCACAATCCATACTGCCTAAATCTGCATATTAAAACAAGTCATAATTAGCATCAATGTTTGTGTTAAGAACATTGCATCAGCAAAGTGCTGTTGTAAGAGAGCTAACTTGTCTGAGTGGTTTGTGTATAATCGATTCACTAGTGTTGGGTAGGGGTCTGGAATATAGAATTCTTCAGCTCTGCGGTTTGGGATGCCAATTTCCCACAATGTGGGACCATTTCTGGGAGGCTCATATACAAGAGCACCCAATTTGATCTCACCTCCTGCATCAAAGAAATTGTGTCAATGCAGCTATTAAAGAGAGCCTCTAAGTTCCAAAATAGAGGTGATCATTGGTTTTGTGGCCCAAACGTTTAACTCCGTCTGACCCTTAACTTTTTTGGACTTGAAAAAACAGTAGGCATGAAATTTTTTTCAGTCCAGGCTTGGGATTGTGTGAAAACACCTTACTCCCCCAGCCGGGCCCAAAGACAATGTATTTTGTGTTTTATTAATATTGAATATATTAATAAAAGTTATATAATAACAAAATTGTGTAAATATCTAAAATTAATTAATTTTTAAATTTTTAGATATTTATTTTTATAATAAAAGATGTTAAAATATATTTATTTTTTAAAAAAAGATTTTGGGCCGATGAGGGAAGAAAATAAATCGCAGTCAAAATATCCCAACCCGGCATAACAAAATATATTTATATAATAATTTCTTTTTCTTCTATGATTTTTCCAACAACAAAAATGAAAAAGGATTCATGCAAAGATCAAACTGTACCTGGTGTGATAGTAATATCACTATCATATTTGTAATCTCCAATAAAACCAGGAACCCATGCATGCAAACTATAATTTCCAGCTCGAACATTTTTTATTGGGAAATTCCCTTTTCTGTCAGCTTGCGTCCAAAACTGATAACCCTGGAAAATAATTTGACAACATCAAAGAATTCACAACTAATTAATTAAAGCCTCGTATGAACATAGTTAATTCCAAAAAGAGAAGGAGATTTAACAATATTTACTTTGCCTTCTGTTTGCCAAGATCCAACTTCTCCCGGTGGTGCCAACCCCACGTGGGCATATCTTGCACTCATATTTTTCTTACAGATATACCTAAAATAAAAGAAAAAGATTAATTAATTAACCTTATGCATATGTTATATACAAAAAATAAAATTAAAGAATAAAAATGGAGAATTACCTATCATTGACTAGTAATTGACCTGTAATTGTTCCTCGTTGATCGGCCGAAGGGAAATCTTCTGATTGTGTGAAATTATAAGGCCAGCTTTCAACTTCTACAGACATCTGATAGTGAACATCATATATCATATCATATATTCAAGTCATCAGGTAAATTATATAAAAATTCTATAAAAAAAAATGTTTAATTAACAACTAACAAACCTGTCTTTTCGCATCTTTCCAAAGCCTAAGTCGATTTTCTTTGGAAGAATTAACAGAATTTAGATAGACAAAAACATGACCAAAAACTTTTTTCCATGGCTCTCCATTTCTATATTTTGTATCCAGGTCCTTCCCAACATAATGAAGGCTGGTAAAACTCTGCAAAAGTAATCAATTAAATTAAAAAAAATACTAACAAAATATTTTGAGAAAAAAATAGATCAAATAGGGATGCTATTACATGTAACTTTGTTTTATATAAACATAATAATGTACACAAGAAAAAAAAACATAGAAATATAAAAATTAAATATTTAAATCTTATGTTTGAATGGAGATAAATGAAAGGGAAAATACATGTACCTGAACCATATTTTTAAAGAAAGATCATACATTCGACTTAAAGATTGTGAAAGTAGAGGAAACTAGTATTAAAGCTATGCAAAAAGAGTGATGAGCGTACAGCGAGGGTAGTGGGCCCCACATGGGAGGTGAGGTATTGCTTGATGGGCCCAGCATTTCGAAACTCATCACTGGGTGTGATCATCCAGAATCCTACAGGTGGGTAATCGGATATCCACCCATGCACTTTATCATCCTTGCCCTCTTGTGTATACTGGTACTTGTCATCTACCTGCACCCCACAATATCATGCGACCCTTTTAGCAACACTGAGACAAGATAAGATAAACAAACAGACAAGAACCATCCCCTTTTTCAATTCAACTCCTATAAAAGTATGATTGTTTATTTAGTTTCTATAAGAATATCCCATATTTCCATATGTAGCACCTTATTAAAACCATGCTTAGAATTCTCTATATATTAAGCGGGACATTATATGCACAGTAACATATTGATGGCTAGTCACGTGGTAGGAAAATGATTTAAATCTTATTTTTTTTTTGTTTTAAGTTGTATTAAAACATGTATCAAAACCACCGAAGTTAAAAACAAAATAAAACACGATAAATAATTACAATGTCACATTACTTACCACCCAATGACAAATTCAATAGGATAAAAGAAAAATACCTAGTACTATGTTTGGATTTCGAAAATTTTGAAAAGAAAAACAAAAAAAAAGAATTTTTTTTTTTTTTTGTTTTGTATGATTGTCAATAAAAAATAAGAGAAAAAATTGAGTAATTTAAAGAAAACCAAGTGATAAAAATGAACATCAAATATAATTGTTTTTTTCAAAATATATCTTTGGTAATTTTTGAAGATATGAACAAAGCAATACATATCAATGTGGTCAAAATATGATCTACTATTCACATATTTTCTTTTTCGGATAGTCAAAAAAAAAATTCAGAGAAAAATAGTATAACACCAACTCATAATTAGTGTAGTGAACTTGAAGATCAATTAAATCAAAAAAATAAAAAAAAATTAGTGGTACCTCTCCTCTAAGTGCTGGATTTCTTGGATTGGTCAAGAGAACAGCTTCCTTGTAAGCAAGTGCATGGCCACTTTCGCGGTCTGTCTCACTTGGCATGATCCTTTGCTTGTCGTCCGAGATAGCCATGAAGTGAAACCTGACCGTTGATTTAAAATACCGCATACAATCAATAATACTATTCTTATTTAATTTTATCATAGATATTGTTTTAAAATATTATTTTCGACATAATTTCTAAAAAAAAAATAGAGAAGAAAATTCTTTTCTTACTTGTCCGGTCGAAGCTTGAAGATGAACGTTATTTGATCCATGTCCACATCAGGCCACCCTTCATCTCGCTCCAGTATGCTATACATGTAGATACCCGAGCTCCCACGCCGCATTATATATCTGCAAAGCTCATATTAGTTTTATATATATTTACATGTTAATTAGCTAATTAAAATAGAAATCATTTCTTAAAAGAATGAATGAAGATTAATGTTGAGACTTTAAAACTGCACCTTTTGTCTATATTTAATGGAACTCGGGAGCCACGCAGTGAGAAATTCCAAGTTCTAGAAAACGAAATCTCTACTTGGTTTTCGTTTTCGGTTATAACACTATATTTTGTTCCTTCCATTCTGCAAAAATAATCATTTAATACAAATATTAATTTGAAAAACAACATATTATTTGTTTTACACTAAGAAAATAATTAATTAATGAAAAATAAACTTGTATTTAAGCGAGAAAATTTACAGGTCAAGCTGATTTGGACTCTTCGGCTCATACCAAACGATATCCCAATACCTAGAGATTGTTTAAATTTTGTCAAACTAAGCACATTTTTATATTTAATAAAAAATCAAAGAAATGAATAAAAATGAGATTAATTGAGTACACATACCCTCTCTTTTTAATATGATCATTAAGCACATTTTCCATTCCATTGTACTTTATTCTTGTGACAAGACCATCTGGATTCGAAAAAGTAACTCGTATGATGCCATTATCAATTGTCACCTGAAATAAAAATAATTTTATTTAACAAGTAGTTGTAGTAATTAATTACATAGATATTTTAATTTTCACACTGTCAATTTTAGGTACATATATTTTTTTATTTTAGTAGTATAATTTTGATCATTTTATGCACAAAATAAAAATTCCATAACATATGTAATAAAATAACTGCATTTTAGTTTTTATTTTTTTAGAAAATTTATTCAAGAATCATAGATAGGTAATGAGATTTTACTTGCTCATCATCATCATTTGTACTCAGATGGACTATAGGAGATGTCACTGGTGCTTGATGGTTATTGTTCTCTCGAATCTTTGATCTGCAATTATTAATTAAAATATAGGAGTAAACAAAATATCTTGATGTAAAAATCCAATGAAATAATGTATTCAAATAAAATTGGGGAATCCAAGGCATGATATCCGTTGTTTAAATTACCTCACTTACACAAATGAAAAGTTCTTGTTTAGAATTGATTTAAAAGATTTTTTTTTTAATTTTCACTGTTAGATAGGAAGAGAAAGAGAAAAAATTTCAATCTGCTTCACCCAGAGTGTAAAAATACTTTTGATAAAAAAAAAATTCATAAACCAAATCTATGCAAGAATTTTTTTCATTGGGAGAGATTTTTGTCTCTCCAAACAACATTTAATTTGTCTACGATGGCTTGCTAATCAGACTAAGAATTGTAAACAAGTAGTGCTTCATCTTATGGGAAACATAGACAAAACAAACAATGAATAATTAACAGAAAATATAGGCTACTACTAACAAACGTAAAGAAAAAAAGAGAAATAACCATAAAAGGTTAAGAAAACAAATCCAGTTTGGAATAGCTGCCTAATATTTTAGCTTTAACCTGTTCTCGCAAAAAGAAGTGGCCCATGTGAACTCTTAAAGCAATGCAACCTCTCCCCTCTCAGAAAAAACACACAACGTAATATTGCAAGAAAAATAAGAGAGGAAAAGATGAGGAAGAACCTAGCTGGGGTCTTCTCAGAGGAGACAGGAAGCAGAAAGCACAACTGAATGGATATTGTTAGCCACACAACAAGCAAACCCAATTGCCTTCTCCAAATCTCCATCTTTTATCAAGAGAGCCTGCAAATCAACAACATAAAACAATAAAACCCAGAAAGGCTCTCTCAACAAACAAGAACCTGAACAATGCTTTTGAGAAAACATAAATAAAAAAAAAACAATGATAGAAACATGACAATACGATAATTAATTAAAGACCCGGCCAATTGGAAAGAAGCATGTACGCAAAAAAAAAAAAAAAAAAAAAAACAATTTCCAAGAACATGGCCGTACCTTTACCTTGATCGACAAACGGCAGTTTTCAAAAGCAATGAAACAATCAGAGAAAATTCACCAAGGTAAGCTATTGCTCCAGTTCTTTTTCTTTTATATCTCACTCTCTTCCTCTCTCTGACAGATACTAAATTGTGCTAGGAATAGGATCCTTAATAGCTTCCGAAACGTGCAAATATAACACCAAGAGAGAGAAGGAATAGAATCCTTAAATATTATTTTTCAAACCATTGTATAACTCTAGATAAGGAATGACGTACTCATGCTTCCTTAAGTGTTACAGTTATATACGACTTGCCTGAAATATAATTTTTCCAGCTAAATATATATAATTTTCTCAATTTTTCCTTTTTGGTAAGGGAGAGAGACAAGGAAAGTAGAGAAGTTAAATCTGAGTGGGAGATTTTTCCTTTTTTGGTAAGTGAGAGAGACAAGGAAAGTATAGAAGTTAAGTTTGAGTGGGAGAGAAAAACATGAAAGAAAGTGTGGAGAGTTGAACTCAATTGAGTTATATATATAACTTTTTTTAAATATTTGACTTAAATATTTAAGTAAGGGTTTATGGGACATTTTAAAGGATAGACACCAAATTTTATATATATATATATATATATATATATATATATATATATATATTAATCGTAAGTATATAGATACATATATGTTTTTCCTAATTAAATCAATCTGGCCAGAATGCGTTAATATTAATTAACTAGGGTATTACACAGAGGTAGCAATTGGATTGAGTCACATCGGGTTGTAGGTCAGTTTGGGTTGGATCGAGTTAGATCGGGTTCAAGTTTGGGTCATATCGGTCTCAAGTAATGTCTAGTCTTAGCTAATCTCGGGTTGGGCCGGATCAGGTTTAGATCGTAATGGTCTCAATTCACTATGGTCGTGTCATCTCGAACTTTAGAATTTCATGCTATTTTTTTTCGTTTCAAAGTAATTAAGTTCACAAAAATATGTTAGTAATAACTCAATATATTTTTTCTCATTTAATATATTTAACTAATTATGGTTTAATTAATCGTAAATCAAAATCACAAATGAAAATAATATAAAATTAAATAATTTGATAATTTAATAACTAATAAAATATAAAATTAATTTTTTCTTCAGTATATATGATGATGACGAAGGCTGACGTGCATGGTCTATATGAATATAATATTAAGTCTGACAGACAATGTTTTGTATAATAAAAAGTATACAATAAATTATAGAATGTGTAAGATACATTAATATTATGAATTTAATACATTATATATCAATTGATAACCCGACGCATATATGTAACTATGTGTTCATGTATATTATGTAATTCAGTGGTAACCGTAAAACATATTAAGAATATAAACATATTACATATAACTAATAATTATAGTTTTACAAAAACGAATTAATCACACTTAGAGTTAATCATATGCAACATTAATTAGTTTTTATTATTATTTATTAGAAAAAAGTAAAAATTAAGGATACTAGTACTAAAAGTTAAAATATGATATAATAAACGATATATTTATATTGTCTCATACTAAATTAATTTTTTTTATAATGATTAATGACAATTTTATATTTATTATATGTAACTAGTCTTATTTAAAGATTAAGAAAAACAATGTTTTAAAAAAAATTGAAAAATTAGTTTACATAAGATGTAAAGAGGAATAGAACAATCAAGTCTATGAATCTAAAATTAAAAATTTTCTCATTTTATCCATATTGGGTTTGGGTCATTTCGAGTCTGAGTCGGTTCGAGTTAAAGTCATATCGAATTTGGGTTTTTCGGGTCTTGATCGTTTCAGGTTTCAGTTCACTTCGGGTTTTTGGTAATTTCGAATTCGGGTTGGGTCAAGTTCGATCATTTTAGATTAGGAGCATTTTGGGTTTTGAATAAATTGGGTTTGGATCGAGTTAGGGTCACATTATTTTAATAATTTTTTGTGCTCGGGTTAGATCTTGTTCGAGTCAAGCTTGGTTCTGACTGGGCTCAATCTTACACTTAAAACTAAGCTAATGGGTCACAAGGTCACGGTTTAATATCGTTTGCTTAAGATCCATCCTTTTGTTTTGCAT
The DNA here is from genome assembly GCA_023935145.1 of Bretschneidera sinensis. Lineage (NCBI taxonomy): Eukaryota > Viridiplantae > Streptophyta > Magnoliopsida > Brassicales > Akaniaceae > Bretschneidera > Bretschneidera sinensis. The sequence goes on from CM043698.1 coordinate 130,592,030, forward strand.
ATTTCTCTCTAATAAAATATTTTTTTTTATCTTTTATAATTAAATTTATAAAAAAAATTGATATGCAAGACATCCTTTACACACGAAGTCATAAATTTTTTAAAATTCACACATTTTCACAAATAGTTTTACTAAATATTGCTATAAATATTTTTTAATATGCACCGAAACATAATAAATATTAACATTTTGATCGGTTCGAGATCAAGTTTTTTCATCTAATCTTTAGTGCGGTCAAAATAAATTTGATCTTATTTTAACCAAGCCCGTTAAAATTAAAGGTTGGTCTGGGCTTCGAGCACTCTAACCCATGATAATTAGCTCTATTTTGCACCCTCTCCAGTGATATTAGTAGATTAATTTGTTAAAGGATAAGCTTGAGGATGGCCATTACCCCAGCAAGCATACGTACGAACTATGAATACCAGAACAACATTATAATGTGAAAATTTAGCACTCTATACGTAGAATGTCCAACAATCATGGAGATGGAGACATTTGATCAAATTGGTGATGCTTTGAAATTCATTAAAGCATACTTAAATCAGTAAATTTAAACAATTTTTGTCTTGAGCTTACTGATTTAAGTATGTTTTAATTAGTTCACAAACATTGGTATATTTTAATTGCATTAACGTGAACAATATTGACTTAATTTATTTTTAATTTTATGTTATTTACTTATCATATAGTATATAGTATTGTACATTGACTTACTCTTATGTTAATATATGGAAAGAGGGAGGGAGATTTATTTAATTTTGTATACAAAGAGATTTCGATCACGTTATCTTACACTAGAGTTATTTAGTTGTGTTCTCAAGATTAATTAAACATTTTAATTGAAATATGCTTGATTTTCATCATGTTGTCTGAATTTAGGAAATTTAATTAAATGTATATGCATTCATCTTCTCACTCTCTTTCTTTTAGTTATTTTTTAATTATTATTTTATCATTCGGGACTTGAGGACCTTGCTTGATTTCTCCACAAAGAATAAATTTAAACCTTACAACATTTTGTAATTTAATTTGTTTTGTCTAGTAGTTGTTGAATTTAGACCACTCCGCTAAGTGCAACAACACATACATGCACCATTCAAGTCTCTCTCTCTCTCTCTCTCTCTCTCTCTCTCTCTCTCTCTCCCGGTCTGTATAAAAACCCAACTCCTCTATCACCTTTCTCCATCCATATCTAATTACTAATTAGCTCCTCCCTCCAATTCATCAACATCCTGCCTCTCTCTTTCTCTCTCCATGAAAACATTAGGGTTTTCTTGATAATCGTGATTATTTTCATGCTTCTTGTCCTATGTACTCATGCATTAATACTTCATGAAGAAAAGGAAAACATCGGTAACATTGATGAAATAACCGATCAATCTTATTACGTTCATTAAACTGGTCGGTTAGTACTTTCTCAAAAGAAATTTACATGCCAATTAACTTGTAACGAGTTCCCAAGGGTTTGTCGTGCTAAAGGAAGCCCGGGGCATTACTGTTGCAAGAAAAATTGTGTTAATGTGTTAAAAAATCTTCTTAATTGTGGAAGGTATGGGAAGAAATGGAAGTACAATGAGATATGTTGAAATGGGAAATGTGTGAACACATCTTTCCATAGGAAGCATTGTGGGAGTTGCAACAATAAGTGTAATAATGGCAGCTGATGTGTTTTTGGCCTCTTCAACTATGCGTAGGAGATAAAATCTTTCTTTGACTTTGAGATTCTTTTATTTGTATGCAGGAGAGAGGAAAAAATTTATCGTAACTAAGATTATTTTTCATATTTGCAATTTTTATTTAATCAATAGAAGTATGTTCCTGATAGTACCTGACCAGTTTTCTAAGTTGATTTTAATTAGCTTTTATAAATGTTCAGTTTTCACTTAAGATTTGTGCCTTCTAATGTTTACCTAACCTTATATATATTGGCCAAAAAGAGGCAATTGTACTCTTATTATTTAGTTTATAATTGTATTCTCTAGATTTGGCCGCGAGCCGAGCTACTCGCAAGCGCGTTGTGGAGGTTAGCGCTTGACCCACCTCGGTATTATTGAGCTATGAGTCAAGCTCGGGTTTTGAGCTAGGTTCGTTTAGTCAAACAAGCCGAGTTCAAGTAATGAGATACTCGGCTCATTTGGCTCGTGAGCTGGTTTGAGCTCGAGTCGAACCGAGTTGAGCCCAAGCTCGCTAAAATAACATCGAGACAAGCTTGAGCATGGATTTTAAAGCTCAACTCTCAAACTCAATTTTATTTGATTAATCAAATAAGGTTCACAAACCAAGCTCGAGTTTCTAATTACTCGACTGGTGACCACCTACTGATAACAAACATGCTTTGGTTAACAGCAAAGACATTAGACACAAAAATCCTAGAATCTTAAAGCGGCAATTGGAGCATATTCATTTACTATGTTTTTATAAATTATTTTCTTGATCCTATCAGTTTTCTTTTCTTTTTTGCGTCTTTTTTTTACCAGCTCCCTAAGTTTCTTAAGGAAAAATCCCTCATCCCATTTTTCAGATAGTGAATGAAATCGTCTTCATGGTAGTTATCTTACCAAGATGAGCCAGTAACATAGCTTTTGAGCAAAATTATTCAAGATTCCTAACAGATTCACTATAATCCTAGTTTGGCTAGATTTTCTTGGGGCCTAGGTTGCCGACGTGATTGCAGACAAGATTAAAATAGAGTTCATTTAGGATATGTTTGGATCAAGGGAAAGAAATGAAAATGAGAGGGGATAATTACTCTTTCGAATTCCTTCATCTTCTCACATTTCCTCTACTCTACTCTCCTTCCAAAATTTCCAAGTAAGGGAGAATTAAAAAGTTCAGAGTTTTAATGGATTTGAAGGAATAAAGATGCTCCTTCATATCCTTTCATTTCCATTGAGAAGAACTTTCAAAGAACGCCAGAAAAAGAGGTACATATACCATTCATTTCCTTTCATTCCCCTCAACTCAAACAAGGGGTAAGTGATGGTATGTTCCTTTGTGACTTACCTTAATTCTGAAATCTAATAACTAGCAACAATGAATGCAACCATGCCTGATTAATTCTAATATGTTACTGGAACATCACATTTTTTATTGGGGCATAAACACAATTTTGCTTATGTTTTGCAATTTGTAGCACAATTTAGTATTCAATAGGACTCTATTAATCGTTAGAAACAATTTTCTTATCAATGTCAATAACTATAAAAAAAAAAAAATATGAAATTGTCAACAAATGTGCACTCTAATCAATTTTCTTATCAGTGTGAATAACTACAAAAAAAAAAATGAAAATTATCAACAAATGTGTACTCTAATCAAGTTCTAGCCCTAAGAGGCCCTTCTAAACGAATGTAGTCATACATAAATCCTTGGAAAGGGCTTCCACTTCTTGACTGAGTGAGAAAGATTGTATTGTTTCCACTGTGTAGTATATTGCTTTGTACATCAATGCTATATAATCTGTACAACCCATGAATTCCATGTCTTGCAATCGCGTTATCCCTCCCTATTAGCCCCGTTGAAAATACAGGATGCGCACCGGCATTGTTGAAACGAACCTTTGAAACCGTCATTATAAAAGTTGATTAGCTAAACCATTTTAAACAAGCATTAGCACAGGATTTCAATGACAAAATTTGTACCTTTAGTTCAGACATCGTCGCTGATGCGAAAGCCAATTGAAGTGTGTAATTTCCCGTCTTGCTCGTATTTTTTAAGTCAAATATAATCTGCCACGTGGTTGCTTGGTATATGTTATTTCCTACATTCCTGCGGTAAAATATTAGAACCAGCCTCAAAATTTTTAATTCTGTACACAAAAGTTCCTTCAAGAATAAAGAAATAAACAAATACCTTGTGACATGGGCAAAAAACCAATCCCTAGTATAATTACTAGACCCAACAGTGTATACGAGATCATGGTGAGGATATAAATCTGAATATCTATCCCACAATCCATACTGCCTAAATCTGCATATTAAAACAAGTCATAATTAGCATCAATGTTTGTGTTAAGAACATTGCATCAGCAAAGTGCTGTTGTAAGAGAGGTAACTTGTCTGAGTGGTTTGTGTATAATCGATTCACTAGTGTTGGGTAGGGGTCTGGAATATAGAATTCTTCAGCTCTGCGGTTTGGGATGCCAATTTCCCACAATGTGGGACCATTTCTGGGAGGCTCATATACAAGAGCACCCAATTTGATCTCACCTCCTGCATCAAAGAAATTGTGTCAATGGAGCTATTAAAGAGAGCCTCTAAGTTCCAAAATAGAGGTGATCATTGGTTTTGTGGCCCAAACGTTTAACTCCGTCTGACCCTTAACTTTTTTGGACTTGAAAAAACAGTAGGCATGAAATTTTTTTCAGTCCAGGCTTGGGATTGTGTGAAAACACCTTACTCCCCCAGCCGGGCCCAAAGACAATGTATTTTGTGTTTTATTAATATTGAATATATTAATAAAAGTTATATAATAACAAAATTGTGTAAATATCTAAAATTAATTAATTTTTAAATTTTTAGATATTTATTTTTATAATAAAAGATGTTAAAATATATTTATTTTTTAAAACAAAGATTTTGGGCCGATGAGGGAAGAAAATAAATCGCAGTCAAAATATCCCAACCCGGCATAACAAAATATATTTATATAATAATTTCTTTTTCTTCTATGATTTTTCCAATAACAAAAATGAAAAAGGATTCATGCAAAGATCAAACTGTACCTGGTGTGATAGTAATATCACTATCATATTTGTAATCTCCAATAAAACCAGGAACCCATGCATGCAAACTATAATTTCCAGCTCGAACATTTTTTATTGAGAAATTCCCTTTTCTGTCAGCTTGCGTCCAAAACTGATAACCCTGGAAAATAATTTGACAACATCAAAGAATTCACAACTAATTAATTAAAGCCTCGTATGAACATAGTTAATTCCAAAAAGAGAAGGAGATTTAACAATATTTACTTTGCCTTCTGTTTGCCAAGATCCAACTTCTCCCGGTGGTGCCAACCCCACGTGGGCATATCTTGCACTCATATTTTTCTTACAGATATACCTAAAATAAAAGAAAAAGATTAATTAATTAACCTTATGCATATGTTATATACAAAAAATAAAATTAAAGAATAAAAATGGAGAATTACCTATCATTGACTAGTAATTGACCTGTAATTGTTCCTCGTTGATCGGCCGAAGGGAAATCTTCTGATTGTGTGAAATTATAAGGCCAGCTTTCAACTTCTACAGACATCTGATAGTGAACATCATGTATCATATCATATATTCAAGTCATCAGGTAAATTATATAAAAATTCTATAAAAAAAATGTTTAATTAACAACTAACAAACCTGTCTTTTCGCATCTTTCCAAAGCCTAAGTTGATTTTCTTTGGAAGAATTAACAGAATTTAGATAGACAAAAACAGGACCAAAAACTTTTTTCCATGGCTCTCCATTTCTATATTTTGTATCCAGGTCCTTCCCAACATAATGAAGGCTGGTAAAACTCTGCAAAAGTATTCAATTAAATTAAAAAAATACTAACAAAATATTTTGAGAAAAAAATAGATCAAATAGGGATGCTATTACATGTAACTTTGTTTTATATAAACATAATAATGTACACAAGAAAAAAAAACATAGAAATACAAAAATTAAATATTTAAATCTTATGTTTGAATGGAGAAAAATGAAAGGGAAAATACATGTACCTGAACCCTATTTTTAAAGAAAGATCATACATTCGACTTAAAGATTGTGATAGTAGAGGAAACTAGTATTAAAGCTATGCAAAAAGAGTGATGAGCGTATAGCGAGGGTAATAGGCCCCACATGGGAGGTGAGGTATTGCTTGATGGGCCCAGCATTTCGAAACTCATCACTGGGTGTGATCATCCAGAATCCTACAGGTGGGTAATCGGATATCCACCCATGCACTTTATCATCCTTGCCCTCTTGTGTATACTGGTACTTGTCATCTACCTGCACCCCACAATATCATGCGACCCTTTTAGCAACACTGAGACAAGATAAGATAAACAAACAGACAAAAACCATCCCGTTTTTCAATTCAACTCCAATAAAAGTATGATTGTTTATTTAGTTTCTATAAGAAGATCCCATATATTGTCTCATACTAAATTAATTTTTTTTATAATGATTAATGACAATTTTATATTTATTATATGTAACTAGTCTTATTTAAAGATTAACAAAAACATTGTTTTAAAAAAAAAATTGAAAAATTAGTTTACATAAGATGTAAAGAGGAATAGAACAGTCAAGTCTATGAATCTAAAATTAAAAATTTTCTCATTTTATCCATATTGGGTTTGGGTCATTTCGAGTCTGAGTCGGTTCGAGTTAAAGTCATATCGAATTTGGGTTTTTCGGGTCTTTGTCGTTTCAGGTTTCAGTTCACTTCGGGTTTTTGGTAATTTCGAATTCGGGTTGGGTCAAGTTCGATCATTTTAGATTAGGAGCATTTTGGGTTTTGAATAAATTGGGTTTGGATCGAGTTAGGGTCACATTATTTTAATAATTTTTTGTGCTCGGGTTAGATCTGGTTCGAGTCGATTTTTCAGGTTAAGTCAGATTTTATCACTTCTAGTTTTACACTAGTGATCAAATTACGGGTCAAGCTTGGTTCTGACTGGGCTCAATCTTACACTTAAAACTAAGCTAATGGGTCACAAGGTCACGGTTTAATATCGTTTGCTTAAGATCCATCCTTTTGTTTTGCATATTTCTCTCTAATAAAATATTTTTTTTATCTTTTATAATTAAATTTATATAAAAAAAAAATTTGATATGCAAGACATCCTTTACACACGAAGTCATAAATTTTTTAAAATTCACACATTTTCACAAATAGTTTTACTAAATATTGCTATAAATATTTTTTAATATGCACCGAAACATAATAAATATTAACATTTTGATCGGTTCGAGATCAAGTTTTTTCATCTAATCTTTAGTGCGGTCAAAATAAATTTGATCTTATTTTAACCAAGCCCGTTAAAATTAAAGGTTGGACTGGGCTTCGAGCACTCTAACCCATGATAATTAGCTCTATTTTGCACCCTCTCCAGTGATATTAGTAGATTAATTTGTTAAAGGATAAGCTTGAGGATGGCCATTACCCCAGCAAGCATACGTACGAACTATGAATACCAGAACAACATTATAATGTGAAAATTTAGCACTCTATACGTAGAATGTCCAACAATCATGGAGATGGAGACATTTGATCAAATTGGTGATGTTTTGAAATTCATTAAAGCATACTTAAATCAGTAAATTTAAACAATTTTTGTCTTGAGCTTACTGATTTAAGTGTGTTTTTATTAGTTCACAAACATTGGTATATTTTAATTGCATTAACGTGAACAATATTGACTTAATTTCTTTTTGACTTAATTTATTTTTAATTTTATGTTATTTACTTATCATATAGTATATAGTATTGTACATTGACTTACTCTTATGTTAATATATGGAAAGAGGGAGGGAGATTTATTTAATTTTGTATACAAAGAGATTTCGATCACGTTATCTTGCACTAGAGTTATTTAGTTGTGTTCTCAAGATTAATTAAACATTTTAATTGAAATATGCTTGATTTTCATCATGTTGTCTGAATTTAGGAAATTTAATTAAATGTATATGCATTCATCTTCTCACTCTCTTTCTTTTAGTTATTTTTTAATTATTATTTTATCATTAGGGACTTGAGGACCTTGCTTGATTTCTCCACAAAGAATAAATTTAAACCTTACAACATTTTGTAATTTAATTTGTTTTGTCTAGTAGTTGTTGAATTTAGACCACTCCGCTAAGTGCAACAACACATACATGCACCATTCAAGTCTCTCTCTCTCTCTCTCTCTCTCTCTCTCTCTCTCTCTCTCTCTCTCCCTGTCTGTATAAAAACCCAACTCCTCTATCACCTTTCTCCATCCATATCTAATTACTAATTAGCTCCTCCCTCCAATTCATCAACATCCTGCCTCTCTCTTTCTCTCTCCATGAAAACATTAGGGTTTTCTTGATAATCGTGATTATTTTCATGCTTCTTGTTCTATGTACTCATGCATTAATACTTCATGAAGAAAAGGAAAACATCGGTAACATTGATGAAATAACCGATCAATCTTATTACGTTCATTAAACTGGTCGGTTAGTACTTTCTCAAAAGAAATTTACATGCCAATTAACTTGTAACGAGTTCCCAAGGGTTTGTCGCGCTAACGGAAGCCCGGGGCAATACTGTTGCAAGAAAAATTGTATTAATGTGTTAAAAGATCTTCTTAATTGTGGAAGGTATGGGAAGAAATGGATCTACAATGAGATATTTTGAAATGGGAAATGTGTGAACACATCTTTCCATAGGAAGCATTGTGGGAGTTGCAACAATAAGTGTAATAATGGCAGCTGATGTGTTTTTGGCCTTTGCAACTATGCGTAGGAGATAAAATCTTTCATTGACTTTGAGATTCTTTTATTTGTATGCAGGAGAGAGGAAAAAAATTATCGTGACTAAGATTATTTTTCATATTTGCAATTTTTATTTAATCAATAGAATTATGTTCCTGATAGTACCTGACCAGTTTTCTAAGTTGATTTTAATTAGCTTTTATAAATGTTCAGTTTTCACTTAAGATTTGTGCCTTCTAATGTTTACCTAACCTTATATATATTGGCCAAAAAGAGGCAATTGTACTCTTATTATTTAGTTTATAATTGTATTCTCTAGATTTGGCCGCGAGCCGAGCTACTCGCAAGCGGGTTGTGGAGGTTAGCGCTTGACTCACCTCGGTATTATTGAGCTATGAGTCAAGCTCGGGTTTTGAGCTAGGTTCGTTTAGTCAAACAAGCCGAGTTCAAGTAATGAGATACTCGGCTCATTTGGCTCGTGAGCTGGTTTGAGCTCGAGTCGAACCGAGTTGAGCCCAAGCTCGCTAAAATAACATCGAGACAAGCTTGAGCATGGATTTTAAAGCTCAACTCTCAAACTCAATTTTATTTGATTAATCAAACAAGGTTCACAAACCAAGCTCGAGTTTCTAATTACTCGACTGGTGACCACCTACTGATAACAAACATGCTTTGGTTAACAGCAAAGACATTAGACACAAAAATCCTAGAATCTTAAAGCGGCAATTGGAGCATATTCATTTACTATGTTTTTATAAATTATTTTCTTGATCCCATCAGTTTTCTTTTCTTTTTTGCGTCTTTTTTTTACCAGCTCCCTAAGTTTCTTAAGGAAAAATCCCTCATCCCATTTTTCAGATAGTGAATGAAATCGTCTTCATGGTAGTTATCTTACCAAGATGAGCCAGTAACATAGCTTTTGAGCAAAATTATTCAAGATTCCTAACAGATTCACTATAATCCTAGTTTGGCTAGATTTTCTTGGGGCCTAGGTTGCCGACGTGATTGCAGACAAGATTAAAATAGAGTTCATTTAGGATATGTTTGGATCAAGGGAAAGAAATGAAAATGAGAGGGGATAATTACTCTTTCGAATTCATTCATCTTCTCACATTTCCTCTACTCTACTCTCCTTCCAAAATTTCCAAGTAAGGGAGAATTAAAAAGTTCAGAGTTTTAATGGATTTGAAGGAATAAAGATGCTCCTTCATATCCTCTCATTTCCATTGAGAAGAACTTTCAAAGAACGCCAGAAAAAGAGGTACATATACCATTCATTTCCTTTCATTCCCCTCAACTCAAACAAGGGGTAAGTGATGGTATGTTCCTTTGTGACTTACCTTAATTCTGAAATCTAATAACTAGCAACAATGAACGCAACCATGCCTGATTAATTCTAATATGTTACTGGAACATCACATTTTTTATTGGGGCATAAACACAATTTTGCTCATGTTTTGCAATTTGTAGCACAATTTAGTATTCAATAGGACTCTATTAATCGTTAGAAACAATTTTCTTATCAAAGTCAATAACTATAAAAAAAAAAAAAATATGAAATTGTCAACAAATGTGCACTCTAATCAATTTTCTTATCAGTGTGAATAACTACAAAAAAAAAAATGAAAATTATCAACAAATGTGTACTCTAATCAAGTTCTAGCCCTAAGAGGCCCTTCTAAACGAATGTAGTCATACATAAATCCTTGGAAAGGGCTTCCACTTCTTGACTGAGTGAGAAAGATTGTGTTGTTTCCACTGTGTAGTATATTGCTTTGTACATCAATGCTATATAATCTGTACAACCCATGAATTCCATGTCTTGCAATCGCGTTATCCCTCCCTATTAGCCCCGTTGAAAACACAGGATGCGCACCGGCATTGTTGAAACGAACCTTTGAAACCGTCATTATAAAAGTTGATTAGCTAAACCATTTTAAACAAGCATTAGCACAGGATTTCAATGACAAAATTTGTACCTTTAGTTCAGACATCGTCGCTGATGCGAAAGCCAATTGAAGTGTGTAATTTCCCGTCTTGCTCGTATTTTTTAAGTCAAATATAATCTGCCACGTGGTTGCTTGGTATGTGTTATTTCCTACATTCCTGCGGTAAAATATTAGAACCAGCCTCACAATTTTTAATTCTGTACACAAAAGTTCCTTCAAGAATAAAGAAATAAACAAATACCTTGTGACATGGGCAAAAAACCAATCCCTAGTATAATTACTAGACCCAACAGTGTATACGAGATCACGGTGAGGATATAAATCTGAATATCTATCCCACAATCCATACTGCCTAAATCTGCATATTAAAACAAGTCATAATTAGCATCAATGTTTGTGTTAAGAACATTGCATCAGCAAAGTGCTGTTGTAAGAGAGCTAACTTGTCTGAGTGGTTTGTGTATAATCGATTCACTAGTGTTGGGTAGGGGTCTGGAATATAGAATTCTTCAGCTCTGCGGTTTTGGATTCCAATTTCCCACAATGTGGGACCATTTCTGGGAGGCTCATATACAAGAGCACCCAATTTGATCTCACCTCCTGCATCAAAGAAATTGTGTCAATGCAGCTATTAAAGAGAGCCTCTAAGTTCCAAAATAGAGGTGATCATTGGTTTTGTGGCCCAAACGTTTAACTCCGTCTGACCCTTAACTTTTTTGGACTTGAAAAAACAGTAGGCATGAAATTTTTTTCAGTCCAGGCTTGGGATTGTGTGAAAACACCTTACTCCCCCAGCCGGGCCCAAAGACAATGTATTTTGTGTTTTATTAATATTGAATATATTAATAAAAGTTATATAATAACAAAATTGTGTAAATGTCTAAAATTAATTAATTTTTAAATTTTTAGATATTTATTTTTATAATAAAAGATGTTAAAATATATTTATTTTTTAAAACAAAGATTTCGGGCCGATGAGGGAAGAAAATAAATCGCAGTCAAAATATCCCAACCCGGCATAACAAAATATATTTATATAATAATTTCTTTTTCTTCTATGATTTTTCCAACAACAAAAATGAAAAAAGGATTCATGCAAAGATCAAACTGTACCTGGTGTGATAGTAATATCACTATCATATTTGTAATCTCCAATAAAACCAGGAACCCATGCATGCAAACTATAATTTCCAGCTCGAACATTTTTTATTGAGCAATTCCCTTTGCTGTCAGCTTGCGTCCAAAACTGATAACCCTGGAAAATAATTTGACAACATCAAAGAATTCACAACTAATTAATTAAAGCCTCGTATGAACATAGTTAATTCCAAAAAGAGAAGGAGATTTAACAATATTTACTTTGCCTTCTGTTTGCCAAGATCCAACTTCTCCCGGTGGTGCCAACCCCACGTGGGCATATCTTGCACTCATATTTTTCTTACAGATATACCTAAAATAAAAGAAAAAGATTAATTAATTAACCTTATGCATATGTTATATACAAAAAATAAAATTAAAGAATAAAAATGGAGAATTACCTATCATTGACTAGTAATTGACCAATAATTGTTCCTCGTTGATCGGCCGAAGGGAAATCTTCTGATTGTGTGAAATTATAAGGTCAGCTTTCAACTTCTACAGACATCTGATAGTGAACATCATGTATCATATCATATATTCAAGTCATCAGGTAAACTATATAAAAATTCTATAAAAAAAATGTTTAATTAACAACTAACAAACCTGTCTTTTCGAATCTTTTCAAAGCCTAAGTCGATTTTCTTTGGAAGAATTAACAGAATTTAGATAGACAAAAACAGGACCAAAAACTTTTTTCCATGGCTGTCCATTTCTATATTTTGTATCCAGGTCCTTCCCAACATAATGAAGGCTGGTAAAACTCTGCAAAAGTAATCAATTAAATTAAAAAAATACTAACAAAATATTTTGAGAAAAAAATAGATCAAATAGGGATGCTATTACATGTAACTTTGTTTTATATAAACATAATAATGTACACAAGAAAAAAAAACATAGAAATACAAAAATTAAATATTTAAGTCTTATGTTTGAATGGAGAAAAATGAAAGGGAAAATACATGTACCTGAACCCTATTTTTAAAGAAAGATCATTCATTCGACTTAAAGATTGTGAAAGTAGAGGAAACTAGTATTAAAGCTATGCAAAAAGAGCGATGAGCGTACAGCGAGGGTAGTAGGCCCCACATGGGAGGTGAGGTATTGCTTGATGGGCCCAGCATTTCGAAACTCATCACTGGGTGTGATCATCCAGAATCCTACAGGTGGGTAATCGGATATCCACCCATGCACTTTATCATCCTTGCCCTCTTGTGTATACTGGTACTTGTCATCTACCTGCACCCCACAATATCATGCGACCCTTTTAGCAACACTGAGACAAGATAAGATAAACAAACAGACAAAAACCATCCCCTTTTTCAATTCAACTCCTATAAAAGTATGATTGTTTATTTAGTTTCTATAAGAAGATCCCATATTTCCATATGTAGCACCTTATTAAAACCATGCTTAGAATTCTCTATATATTAAGTGGGACATTATATGCACAGTAACATATTGATGGCTAGTCACGTGGTAGGAAAATGATTTAAATCTTATGTTTTTTTTTTTTTGTTTTAAGTTGTATTAAAACATGTATCAAAACCACCGAAGTTAAAAACAAAATAAAACACGATAAATAATTACAATGTCACATTACTTACCACCCAATGACAAATTCAATAGGATAAAAGAAAAATACCTAGTACTATGTTTGGATTTTGAAAATTTTGAAAAGAAAAATAAAAAAAAGAACTTTTTTTTTTGTTTTGTATGATTGTCAATAAAAAATAAGAGAAAAAATTGAGTAATTTAAAGAAAACCAAGTGATAAAAGTGAACATCAAATATAATTGTTTTTTTCAAAATATATCTTTGGTAATTTTTGAAGATATGAACAAAGCAATACATATCAATGTGGTCAAAATATGATCTAATATTCACATATTTTCTTTTTTGGATAGTCAAAAAAAAAATTCAGAGAAAAATAGTATAACACCAACTCATAATTAGTGTAGTGAACTTGAAGATCAATTAAATCAAAAAAATAAAAAATAAAAATTAGTGGTACCTCTCCTCTAAGTGCTGGATTTCTTGGATTGGTCAAGAGAACAGCTTCCTTGTAAGCAAGTGCATGGCCACTTTCGCGGTCTGTCTCACTTGGCATGATCCTTTGCTTGTCGTCCGAGATAGCCATGAAGTGAAACCTGACCGTTGATTTAAAATACCGCATACAATCAATAATACTATTCTTATTTAATTTTATCACAGATATTGTTTTAAAATATTATTTTCGACATAATTTAAAAAAAAAATAGAGAAGAAAATTCTTTTCTTACTTGTCCGGTCGAAGCTTGAAGACGAACGTTATTTGATCCATGTCCACATCAGGCCACCCTTCATCTCGCTCCAGTATGCTATACATGTAGATACCCGAGCTCCCACGCCGCATTATATATCTGCAAAGCTCATATTAGTTTTATATATATTTACATGTTAATTAGCTAATTAAAATAGAAATCATTTCTTAAAAGAATTAATGAAGATTAATGTTGAGACTTTAAAACTGCACCTTTTGTCTATATTTAATGGAACTCGGGAGCCACGCAGTGAGAAATTCCAAGTTCTAGAAAACGAAATCTCTACTTGGTTTTCGTTTTCGGTTATAACACTATATTTTGTTCCTTCCATTCTGCAAAAATAATCATTTAACACAAATATTAATTTGAAAAACAACATATTATTTGTTTTACACTAAGAAAATAATTATTTAATGAAAAATAAACTTGTATTTAAGCGAGAAAATTTACAGGTCAAGCTGATTTGGACTCTTCGGCTCATAACAAACGATATCCCAATACCTAGAGATTGTTTAAATTTTGTCAAACTAAGCACATTTTTATATTTAAAAAAAAAATCAAAGAAATGAATAAAAATGAAATTAATTGAGTACACATACCCTCTCTTTTTAATATGATCATTAAGCACATTTTCCATTCCATTGTACTTTATTCTTGTGACAAGACCACCTGGATTCGAAAAAGTAACTCGTACGATGCCATTATCAATTGTCACCTGAAATAAAAATAATTTTATTTAACAAGTAGTTGTAGTAATTAATTACATAGATATTTTAATTTTCACACTGTCAAATTTAGGTACATATATTTTTTTATTTTAGTAGTATAATTTTGATCATTTTATGCACAAAATAAAAATTCCAAAACATATGTAATAAAATGACTGCATTTTAGTTTTTATTTTTTTAGAAAATTTATTCATGAATCATAGATAGGTAATGAGATTTTACTTGCTCATCATCATCATTTGTACTCAGATGGACTATAGGAGATGTCACTGGTGCTTGATGGTTATTGTTCTCTCGAATCTTTGATCTGCAATTATTAATTAAAATATAGGAGTAAACAAAATATCTTGATGTAAAAATCCAATGAAATAATGTATTCAAATAAAATTGGGGAATCCAAGGCATGATATCCTTTGTTTAAATTACCTCACTTACACAAATGAAAAGTTCTTGTTTAGAATTGATTTAAAAGATTTTTTTTTTTAATTTTCACTGTTAGATAGGAAGAGAAAGAGAAAAAATTTCAATCTCCTTCACCCAGAGTGTAAAAATACTTTTGATAAAAAAAAAATTCATAAACCAAATCTATGCAAGAATTTTTTTCATTGGGAGAGATTTTTGTCTCTCCAAACAACATTTAATTTGTCTACGATGGCTTGCTAATCAGACTAAGAATTGTAAACAAGTAGTGCTTCATCTTATGGGAAACATAGACAAAACAAACAATGAATAATTAACAGAAAATATAGGCTACTACTAACAAACGTAAAGAAAAAAAGAGAAATAACCATAAAAGGTTAAGAAAACCAATCCAGTTTGGAATAGCTGCCTAATATTTTAGCTTTAACCTGTTCTCGCAAAAAGAAGTGGCCCATGTGAACTCTTAAAGCAATGCAACCTCTCCCCTCTCAGAAAAAACACACAACGTAATATTGCAAGAAAAATAAGAGAGGAAAAGATGAGGAAGAACCTAGCTGGGGTCTTCTCAGAGGAGACAGGAAGCAGAAAGCACAACTGAATGGATATTGTTAGCCACACAACAAGCAAACCCAATTGCCTTCTCCAAATCTCCATCTTTTATCAAGAGAGCCTGCAAATCAACAACATAAAACAATAAAACCCAGAAAGGCTCTCTCAACAAACAAGAACCTGAACAATGCTTTTGAGAAAACATAAATAAAAAAACAATGATAGAAACATGACAATACGATAATTAATTAAAGACCTGCCCAATTGGAAAGAAGCATGTACGCAAAGAAAAAAAAAACAATTTCCAAGAACATGGCCGTACCTTTACCTTGATCGACAAAAGGCAGTTTTCAAAAGCAATGAAACAATCAGAGAAAATTCACCAAGGTAAGCTATTGCTTTAGTTCTTTTTCTTTTATATCTCACTCTCTTCCTCTCTCTGACAGATACTAAATTGTGCTAGGAATAGGATCCTTAATAGCTTCCGAAACGTGCAAATATAACACCAAGAGAGAGAAGGAATAGAATCCTTAAATATTATTTTTCAAACCACTGTATAACTCTAGATAAGGAATGACGTACTCATGCTTCCTTAAGTGTTACAGTTATATACGACTTGCCTGAAATATAATTTTTCCAGCTAAATATATATAATTTTCTCAATTTTTCCTTTTTGGTAAGGGAGAGAGACAAGGAAAGTAGAGAAGTTAAGTCTGAGTGGGAGATTTTTCCTTTTTTGGTAAGTGAGAGAGACAAGGAAAGTATAGAAGTTAAGTTTGAGTGGGAGAGAAAAACATGAAAGAAAGTGTGGAGAGTTGAACTCAATTGAGTTATATATATAACTTTTTTTAAATATTTGACTTAAATATTTAAGTAAGGGTTTATGGGACATTTTAAAGGGTAGACACCAAATTTATATATATATATATATATATATATATATTAATCGTAAGTATATAGATACATATATGTTTTTCCTAATTAAATCAATCTGGCCAGAATGCGTTAATATTAATTAACTAGGGTATTACACAGAGGTAGCAATTGGATTGAGTTACATCGGGTTGTAGGTCAGTTTGGGTTGGATCGAGTTAGATCGGGTTCAAGTTTGGGTCATATCGGTCTCAAGTAATGTCCAGTCTTAGCTAATCTCGGGTTGGGCCGGATCAGGTTTAGATCGTAATGGTCTCAATTCACTATGGTCGTGTCATCTCGAACTTTAGAATATCATGCTATTTTTTTTCGTTTCAAAGTAATTAAGTTCACAAAAATATGTTAGTAATAACTCAATATATTTTTTCTCATTTAATATATTTAACTAATTATGGTTTAATTAATCGTAAATCAAAATCACAAATGAAAATAATATAAAAACAAATAATTTGATAATTTAATAACTAATAAAATATAAAATTAATTTTTTCTTCAGTATATATGATGATGACGAAGGCTGACGTGCATGGTCTATATGAATATAATATTAAGTCTGACAGACAATGTTTTGTATAATAAAAAGTATACAATAAATTATAGAATGTGTAAGATACATTAATATTATGAATTTAATACATTATACATCAATTGATAACCTGACGCATATATGTAACTATGTGTTAATGTATATTATGTAATTCAGTGGTAACCGTAAAACATATTAAGAATATAAACATATTACATATAACTAATAATTATAGTTTTACAAAAACGAATTAATCACACTTAGAGTTAATCATATGCAACATTAATTAGTTTTTATTATTATTTAATAGAAAAAAGTAAAAATTAAGGATACTAGTACTAAAAGTTAAAATATGATATAATAAACGATATATTTATATTGTCTCATACTAAATTAATTTTTTTTATAATGATTATTGACAATTTTATATTTATTATATGTAACTAGTCTTATTTAAAGATTAAGAAAAACAATGTTTTAAAAAAAAAAATTGAAAAATTAGTTTACATAAGATGTAAAGAGGAATAGAACAGTCAAGTCTATGAATCTAAAATTAAAAATTTTCTCATTTTATCCATATTGGGTTTGGGTCATTTCGAGTCTGAGTCGGTTCGAGTTAAAGTCATATCGAATTTGGGTTTTTCGGGTCTTGGTCGTTTCAGGTTTCAGTTCACTTCGGGTTTTTGGTAATTTCGAATTCGGGTTGGGTCAAGTTCGATCATTTTAGATTAGGAGCATTTTGGGTTTTGAATAAATTGGGTTTGGATCGAGTTAGGGTCACATTATTTTAATAATTTTTTGTGCTCGGGTTAGATCTTGTTCGAGTCGATTTTTCAGGTTAAGTCAGATTTTGTCACTTCTAGTTTTACACTAGTGATCAAATTACGGGTCAAGCTTGGTTCTGACTGGGCTCAATATTACACTTAAAACTAAGCTAATGGGTCACAAGGTCACGGTTTAATATCGTTTGCTTAAGATCCATCCTTTTGTTTTGCATATTTCTCTCTAATAAAATACTTTTTTTATCTTTTATAATTAAATTTATATAAAAAAAAATTGATATGCAAGACATCCTTTACACACGAAGTCATAAATTTTTTAAAATTCACACATTTTCACAAATAGTTTTACTAAATATTGCTATAAATATTTTTTAATATGCACCGAAACATAATAAATATTAACATTTTGATCGGTTCGAGATCAAGTTTTTTCATCTAATCTTTAGTGCGGTCAAAATAAATTTGATCTTATTTTAACCAAGCCCGTTAAAATTAAAGGTTGGACTGGGCTTCGAGCACTCTAACCCATGATAATTAGCTCTATTTTGCACCCTCTCCAGTGATATTAGTAGATTAATTTGTTAAAGGATAAGCTTGAGGATGGCCATTACCCCAGCAAGCATACGTACGAACTATGAATACCAGAACAACATTATAATGTGAAAATTTAGCACTCTATACGTAGAATGTCCAACAATCATGGAGATGGAGACATTTGATCAAATTGGTGATGTTTTGAAATTCATTAAAGCATACTTAAATCAGTAAATTTAAAAATTTTTTGTCTTGAGCTTACTGATTTAAGTATGTTTTAATTAGTTCACAAACATTGGTATATTTTAATTGCATTAACGTGAACAATATTGACTTAATTTCTTTTTGACTTAATTTATTTTTAATTTTATGTTATTTACTTATCATATAGTATATAGTATTGTACATTGACTTACTCTTATGTTAATATATGGAAAGAGGGAGGGAGATTTATTTAATTTTGTATACAAAGAGATTTTGATCACGTTATCTTGCACTAGAGTTATTTAGTTGTGTTCTCAAGATTAATTAAACATTTTAATTGAAATATGCTTGATTTTCATCATGTTGTCTGAATTTTGGAAATTTAATTAAATGTATATGCATTCATCTTCTCACTCTCTTTCTTTTAGTTATTTTTTAATTATTATTTTATCATTAGGGACTTGAGGACCTTGCTTGATTTCTCCACAAAGAATAAATTTAAACCTTACAACATTTTGTAATTTAATTTGTTTTGTCTAGTAGTTGTTGAATTTAGACCACTCCGCTAAGTGCAACAACACATACATGCACCATTCAAGTCTCTCTCTCCCTCTCTCTCTCTCTCTCTCTCTCTCTCTCTCTCTCTCTCTCTCTCTCTCTCTCCCGGTCTGTATAAAAACCCAACTCCTCTATCACCTTTCTCCATCCATATCTAATTACTAATTAGCTCCTCCCTCCAATTCATCAACATCCTGCCTCTCTCTTTCTCTCTCCATGAAAACATTAGGGTTTTCTTGATAATCGTGATTATTTTCATGCTTCTTGTCCTATGTACTCATGCATTAATACTTCATGAAGAAAAGGAAAACATCGGTAACATTGATGAAATAACCGATCAATCTTATTACGTTCATTAAACTGGTCGGTTAGTACTTTCTCAAAAGAAATTTACATGCCAATTAACTTGTAACGAGTTCCCAAGGGTTTGTCGTGCTAAAGGAAGCCCGGGGCATTACTGTTGCAAGAAAAATTGTGTTAATGTGTTAAAAAATCTTCTTAATTGTGGAAGGTATGGGAAGAAATGGAAGTACAATGAGATATGTTGAAATGGGAAATGTGTGAACACATCTTTCCATAGGAAGCATTGTGGGAGTTGCAACAATAAGTGTAATAATGGCAGCTGATGTGTTTTTGGCCTTTTCAACTATGCGTAGGAGATAAAATCTTTCTTTGACTTTGAGATTCTTTTATTTGTATGCAGGAGAGAGGAAAAAATTTATCGTCACTAAGATTATTTTTCATATTTGCAATTTTTATTTAATCAATAGAATTATGTTCCTGATAGTACCTGACCAGTTTTCTAAGTTGATTTTAATTAGCTTTTATAAATGTTCAGTTTTCACTTAAGATTTGTGCCTTCTAATGTTTACCTAACCTTATATATATTGGCCAAAAAGAGGCAATTGTACTCTTATTATTTAGTTTATAATTGTATTCTCTAGATTTGGCCGCGAGCCGAGCTACTCGCAAGCGGGTTGTGGAGGTTAGCGCTTGACCCACCTCGGTATTATTGAGCTATGAGTCAAGCTCGGGTTTTGAGCTAGGTTCGTTTAGTCAAACAAGCCGAGTTCAAGTAATGAGATACTCGGCTCATTTGGCTCGTGAGCTGGTTTGAGCTCGAGTCGAACCGAGTTGAGCCCAAGCTCGCTAAAATAACATCGAGACAAGCTTGAGCATGGATTTTAAAGCTCAACTCTCAAACTCAATTTTATTTGATTAATCAAATAAGGTTCACAAACCAAGCTCGAGTTTCTAATTACTCGACTGGTGACCACCTACTGATAACAAACATGCTTTGGTTAACAGCAAAGACATTAGACACAAAAATCCTAGAATCTTAAAGCGGCAATTGGAGCATATTCATTTACTATGTTTTTATAAATTATTTTCTTGATCCTATCAGTTTTCTTTTCTTTTTTGCGTCTTTTTTTTACCAGCTCCCTAAGTTTCTTAAGGAAAAATCCCTCATCCCATTTTTCAGATAGTGAATGAAATCGTCTTCATGGTAGTTATCTTACCAAGATGAGCCAGTAACATAGCTTTTGAGCAAAATTATTCAAGATTCCTAACAGATTCACTATAATCCTAGTTTGGCTAGATTTTCTTGGGGCCTAGGTTGCCGACGTGATTGCAGACAAGATTAAAATAGAGTTCATTTAGGATATGTTTGGATCAAGGGAAAGAAATGAAAATGAGAGGGGATAATTACTCTTTCGAATTCCTTCATCTTCTCACATTTCCTCTACTCTACTCTCCTTCCAAAATTTCCAAGTAAGGGAGAATTAAAAAGTTCAGAGTTTTAATGGATTTGAAGGAATAAAGATGCTCCTTCATATCCTTTCATTTCCATTGAGAAGAACTTTCAAAGAACGCCAGAAAAAGAGGTACATATACCATTCATTTCCTTTCATTCCCCTCAACTCAAACAAGGGGTAAGTGATGGTATGTTCCTTTGTGACTTACCTTAATTCTGAAATCTAATAACTAGCAACAATGAATGCAACCATGCCTGATTAATTCTAATATGTTACTGGAACATCACATTTTTTATTGGGGCATAAACACAATTTTGCTCATGTTTTGCAATTTGTAGCACAATTTAGTATTCAATAGGACTCTATTAATCGTTAGAAACAATTTTCTTATCAATGTCAATAACTATAAAAAAAAAATATGAAATTGTCAACAAATGTGCACTCTAATCAATTTTCTTATCAGTGTGAATAACTACAAAAAAAAATGAAAATTATCAACAAATGTGTACTCTAATCAAGTTCTAGCCCTAAGAGGCCCTTCTAAACGAATGTAGTCATACATAAATCCTTGGAAAGGGCTTCCACTTCTTGACTGAGTGAGAAAGATTGTATTGTTTCCACTATGTAGTATATTGCTTTGTACATCAATGCTATATAATCTGTACAACCCATGAATTCCATGTCTTGCAATCGCGTTATCCCTCCCTATTAGCCCCGTTGAAAATACAGGATGCGCACCGGCATTGTTGAAACGAACCTTTGAAACCGTCATTATAAAAGTTGATTAGCTAAACCATTTTAAACAAGCATTAGCACAGGATTTCAATGACAAAATTTGTACCTTTAGTTCAGACATCGTCGCTGATGCGAAAGCCAATTGAAGTGTGTAATTTCCCGTCTTGCTCGTATTTTTTAAGTCAAATATAATCTGCCACGTGGTTGCTTGGTATATGTTATTTCCTACATTCCTGCGGTAAAATATTAGAACCAGCCTCACAATTTTTAATTCTGTACACAAAAGTTCCTTCAAGAATAAAGAAATAAACAAATACCTTGTGACATGGGCAAAAAACCAATCCCTAGTATAATTACTAGACCCAACAGTGTATACGAGATCATGGTGAGGATATAAATCTGAATATCTATCCCACAATCCATACTGCCTAAATCTGCATATTAAAACAAGTCATAATTAGCATCAATGTTTGTGTTAAGAACATTGCATCAGCAAAGTGCTGTTGTAAGAGAGGTAACTTGTCTGAGTGGTTTGTGTATAATCGATTCACTGGTGTTGGGTAGGGGTCTGGAATATAGAATTCTTCAGCTCTGCGGTTTGGGATGCCAATTTCCCACAATGTGGGACCATTTCTGGGAGGCTCATATACAAGAGCACCCAATTTGATCTCACCTCCTGCATCAAAGAAATTGTGTCAATGGAGCTATTAAAGAGAGCCTCTAAGTTCCAAAATAGAGGTGATCATTGGTTTTGTGGCCCAAACGTTTAACTCCGTCTGACCCTTAACTTTTTTGGACTTGAAAAAACAGTAGGCATGAAATTTTTTTCAGTCCAGGCTTGGGATTGTGTGAAAACACCTTACTCCCCCAGCCGGGCCCAAAGACAATGTATTTTGTGTTTTATTAATATTGAATATATTAATAAAAGTTATATAATAATAAAATTGTGTAAATATCTAAAATTAATTAATTTTTAAATTTTTAGATATTTATTTTAATAATAAAAGATGTTAAAATATATTTATTTTTTAAAACAAAGATTTCGGGCCGATGAGGGAAGAAAATAAATCGCAGTCAAAATATCCCAACCCGGCATAACAAAATATATTTATATAATAATTTCTTTTTCTTCTATGATTTTTCCAACAACAAAAATGAAAAAGGATTCATGCAAAGATCAAACTGTACCTGGTGTGATAGTAATATCACTATCATATTTGTAATCTCCAATAAAACCAGGAACCCATGCATGCAAACTATAATTTCCAGCTCGAACATTTTTTATTGAGAAATTCCCTTTTCTGTCAGCTTGCGTCCAAAACTGATAACCCTGGAAAATAATTTGACAACATCAAAGAATTCACAACTAATTAATTAAAGCCTCGTATGAACATAGTTAATTCCAAAAAGAGAAGGAGATTTAACAATATTTACTTTGCCTTCTGTTTGCCAAGATCCAACTTCTCCCGGTGGTGCCAACCCCACGTGGGCATATCTTGCACTCATATTTTTCTTACAGATATACCTAAAATAAAAGAAAAAGATTAATTAATTAACCTTATGCATATGTTATATACAAAAAAAAAAATTAAAGAATAAAAATGGAGAATTACCTATCATTGACTAGTAATTGACCTGTAATTGTTCCTCGTTGATCGGCCGAAGGGAAATCTTCTGATTGTGTGAAATTATAAGGCCAGCTTTCAACTTCTACAGACATCTGATAGTGAACATCATGTATCATATCATATATTCAAGTCATCAGGTAAATTATATAAAAATTCTATAAAAAAAAAATGTTTAATTAACAACTAACAAACCTGTCTTTTCGCATCTTTCCAAAGCCTAAGTCGATTTTCTTTGGAAGAATTAACAGAATTTAGATAGACAAAAACAGGACCAAAAACTTTTTTCCATGGCTCTCCATTTCTATATTTTGTATCCAGGTCCTTCCCAACATAATGAAGGCTGGTAAAACTCTGCAAAAGTATTCAATTAAATTAAAAAAATACTAACAAAATATTTTGAGAAAAAAATAGATCAAATAGGGATGCTATTACATGTAACTTTGTTTTATATAAACATAATAATGTACACAAGAAAAAAAAACATAGAAATACAAAAATTAAATATTTAAATCTTATGTTTGAATGGAGAAAAATGAAAGGGAAAATACATGTACCTAAACCCCATTTTTAAAGAAAGATCATACATTCGACTTAAAGATTGTGAAAGTAAAGAAAACTAGTATTAAAGCTATGCAAAAAGAGTGATGAGCGTATAGCGAGGGTAATGGGCCCCACATGGGAGGTGAGGTATTGCTTGATGGGCCCAGCATTTCGAAACTCATCACTGGGTGTGATCATCCAGAATCCTACAGGTGGGTAATCGGATATCCACCCATGCACTTTATCATCCTTGCCCTCTTGTGTATACTGGTACTTGTCATCTACCTGCACCCCACAATATCATGCGACCCTTTTAGCAACACTGAGACAAGATAAGATAAACAAACAGACAAAAACCATCCCCTTTTTCAATTCAACTCCAATAAAAGTATGATTGTTTATTTAGTTTCTATAAGAAGATCCCATATACTGTCTCATACTAAATTAATTTTTTTTTATAATGATTAATGACAATTTTATATTTATTATATGTAACTAGTCTTATTTAAAGATTAACAAAAACAATGTTTTAAAAAAAAAATTGAAAAATTAGTTTACATAAGATGTAAAGAGGAATAGAACAGTCAAGTCTATGAATCTAAAATTAAAAATTTTCTCATTTTATCCATATTGGGTTTGGGTCATTTCGAGTTTGAGTCGGTTCGAGTTAAAGTCATATCGAATTTGGGTTTTTCGGGTCTTTGTCGTTTCAGGTTTCAGTTCACTTCGTGTTTTTGGTAATTTCGAATTCGGGTTGGGTCAAGTTCGATCATTTTAGATTAGGAGCATTTTGGGTTTTGAATAAATTGGGTTTGGATCGAGTTAGGGTCACATTATTTTAATAATTTTTTGTGCTCGGGTTAGATCTGGTTCGAGTCGATTTTTCAGGTTAAGTCAGATTTTATCACTTCTAGTTTTACACTAGTGATCAAATTACGGGTCAAGCTTGGTTCTGACTGGGCTCAATCTTACACTTAAAACTAAGCTAATGGGTCACAAGGTCACGGTTTAATATCGTTTGCTTAAGATCCATCCTTTTGTTTTGCATATTTCTCTCTAATAAAATATTTTTTTTATCTTTTATAATTAAATTTATATAAAAAAAAAAAATTTGATATGCAAGACATCCTTTACACACGAAGTCATAAATTTTTTAAAATTCACACATTTTCACAAATAGTTTTACTAAATATTGCTATAAATATTTTTTAATATGCACCGAAACATAATAAATATTAACATTTTGATCGGTTCGAGATCAAGTTTTTTCATCTAATCTTTAGTGCGGTCAAAATAAATTTGATCTTATTTTAACCAAGCCCGTTAAAATTAAAGGTTGGACTGGGCTTCGAGCACTCTAACCCATGATAATTAGCTCTATTTTGCACCCTCTCCAGTGATATTAGTAGATTAATTTGTTAAAGGATAAGCTTGAGGATGGCCATTACCCCAGCAAGCATACGTACGAACTATGAATACCAGAACAACATTATAATGTGAAAATTTAGCACTCTATACGTAGAATGTCCAACAATCATGGAGATGGAGACATTTGATCAAATTGGTGATGATTTGAAATTCATTAAAGCATACTTAAATCAGTAAATTTAAACAATTTTTGTCTTGAGCTTACTGATTTAAGTGTGTTTTTATTAGTTCACAAACATTGGTATATTTTAATTGCATTAACGTGAACAATAGTGACTTAATTTCTTTTTGACTTAATTTATTTTTAATTTTATGTTATTTACTTATCATATAGTATATAGTATTGTACATTGACTTACTCTTATGTTAATATATGGAAAGAGGGAGGGAGATTTATTTAATTTTGTATACAAAGAGATTTCGATCACGTTATCTTGCACTAGAGTTATTTAGTTGTGTTCTCAAGATTAATTAAACATTTTAATTGAAATATGCTTGATTTTCATCATGTTGTCTGAATTTAGGAAATTTAATTAAATGTATATGCATTCATCTTCTCACTCTCTTTCTTTTAGTTATTTTTTAATTATTATTTTATCATTAGGGACTTGAGGACCTTGCTTGATTTCTCCACAAAGAATAAATTTAAACCTTACAACATTTTGTAATTTAATTTGTTTTGTCTAGTAGTTGTTGAATTTAGACCACTCCGCTAAGTGCAACAACACATACATGCACCATTCAAATCTCTTTCTCTCTCTCTCTCTCTCTCCCTGTCTGTATAAAAACCCAACTCCTTTATCACCTTTCTCCATCCATATCTAATTACTAATTAGCTCCTCCCTCCAATTCATCAACATCCTGCCTCTCTCTTTCTCTCTCCATGAAAACGTTAGGGTTTTCTTGATAATCGTGATTATTTTCATGCTTCTTGTCCTATGTACTCATGCATTAATACTTCATGAAGATAAGGAAAACATCGGTAACATTGATGAAATAACCGATCAATCTTATTACGTTCATTAAACTGGTCGGTTAGTACTTTCTCAAAAGAAATTTACATGCCAATTAACTTGTAACGAGTTCCCAAGGGTTTGTCGCGCTAACGGAAGCCCGGGGCATTACTGTTGCAAGAAAAATTGTGTTATTGTGTTAAAAGATCTTCTTAATTGTGGAAGGTATGGGAAGAAATGGAAGTACAATGAGATATTTTGAAATGGGAAATGTGTGAACACATCTTTCCATAGGAAGCATTGTGGGAGTTGCAACAATAAGTGTAATAATGGCAGCTGATGTGTTTTTGGCCTTTGCAACTATGCGTAGGAGATAAAATCTTTCATTGACTTTGAGATTCTTTTATTTGTATGCAGGAGAGAGGAAAAAAATTATCGTGACTAAGATTATTTTTCATATTTGCAATTTTTATTTAATCAATAGAATTATGTTCCTGATAGTACCTGACCAGTTTTCTAAGTTGATTTTAATTAGCTTTTATAAATGTTCAGTTTTCACTTAAGATTTGTGCCTTCTAATGTTTACCTAACCTTATATATATTGGCCAAAAAGAGGTAATTGTACTCTTATTATTTAGTTTATAATTGTATTCTCTAGATTTGGCCGCGAGCCGAGCTACTCGCAAGCGGGTTGTGGAGGTTAGCGCTTGACTCACCTCGGTATTATTGAGCTATGAGTCAAGCTCGGGTTTTGAGCTAGGTTCGTTTAGTCAAACAAGCCGAGTTCAAGTAATGAGATACTCGGCTCATTTGGCTCGTGAGCTGGTTTGAGCTCGAGTCGAACCGAGTTGAGCCCAAGCTCGCTAAAATAACATCGAGACAAGCTTGAGCATGGATTTTAAAGCTCAACTCTCAAACTCAATTTTATTTGATTAATCAAACAAGGTTCACAAACCAAGCTCGAGTTTCTAATTACTCGACTGGTGACCACCTACTGATAACAAACATGCTTTGGTTAACAGCAAAGACATTAGACACAAAAATCCTAGAATCTTAAAGCGGCAATTGGAGCATATTCATTTACTATGTTTTTATAAATTATTTTCTTGATCCCATCAGTTTTCTTTTCTTTTTTGCGTCTTTTTTTTACCAGCTCCCTAAGTTTCTTAAGGAAAAATCCCTCATCCCATTTTTCAGATAGTGAATGAAATCGTCTTCATGGTAGTTATCTTACCAAGATGAGCCAGTAACATAGCTTTTGAGCAAAATTATTCAAGATTCCTAACAGATTCACTATAATCCTAGTTTGGCTAGATTTTCTTGGGGCCTAGGTTGCCGACGTGATTGCAGACAAGATTAAAATAGAGTTCATTTAGGATATGTTTGGATCAAGGGAAAGAAATGAAAATGAGAGGGGATAATTACTCTGTCGAATTCATTCATCTTCTCACATTTCCTCTACTCTACTCTCCTTCCAAAATTTCCAAGTAAGGGAGAATTAAAAAGTTCAGAGTTTTAATGGATTTGAAGGAATAAAGATGCTCCTTCATATCCTCTCATTTCCATTGAGAAGAACTTTCAAAGAACGCCAGAAAAAGAGGTACATATACCATTCATTTCCTTTCATTCCCCTCAACTCAAACAAGGGGTAAGTGATGGTATGTTCCTTTGTGACTTACCTTAATTCTGAAATCTAATAACTAGCAACAATGAACGCAACCATGCCTGATTAATTCTAATATGTTACTGGAACATCACATTTTTTATTGGGGCATAAACACAATTTTGCTCATGTTTTGCAATTTGTAGCACAATTTAGTATTCAATAGGACTCTATTAATCGTTAGAAACAATTTTCTTATCAATGTCAATAACTATAAAAAAAAAAAATATATGAAATTGTCAACAAATGTGCACTCTAATCAATTTTCTTATCAGTGTGAATAACTACAAAAAAAATGAAAATTATCAACAAATGTGTACTCTAATCAAGTTCTAGCCCTAAGAGGCCCTTCTAAACGAATGTAGTCATACATAAATCCTTGGAAAGGGCTTCCACTTCTTGACTGAGTGAGAAAGATTGTGTTGTTTCCACTGTGTAGTATATTGCTTTGTACATCAATGCTATATAATCTGTACAACCCATGAATTCCATGTCTTGCAATCGCGTTATCCCTCCCTATTAGCCCCGTTGAAAATACAGGATGCGCACCGGCATTGTTGAAACGAACCTTTGAAACCGTCATTATAAAAGTTGATTAGCTAAACCATTTTAAACAAGCATTAGCACAGGATTTCAATGACAAAATTTGTACCTTTAGTTCAGACATCGTCGCTGATGCGAAAGCCAATTGAAGTGTGTAATTTCCCGTCTTGCTCGTATTTTTTAAGTCAAATATAATCTGCCACGTGGTTGCTTGGTATGTGTTATTTCCTACATTCCTGCGGTAAAATATTAGAACCAGCCTCACAATTTTTAATTCTGTACACAAAAGTTCCTTCAAGAATAAAGAAATAAACAAATACCTTGTGACATGGGCAAAAAACCAATCCCTAGTATAATTACTAGACCCAACAGTGTATACGAGATCATGGTGAGGATATAAATCTGAATATCTATCCCACAATCCATACTGCCTAAATCTGCATATTAAAACAAGTCATAATTAGCATCAATGTTTGTGTTAAGAACATTGCATCAGCAAAGTGCTGTTGTAAGAGAGGTAACTTGTCTGAGTGGTTTGTGTATAATCGATTCACTGGTGTTGGGTAGGGGTCTGGAATATAGAATTCTTCAGCTCTGCGGTTTGGGATGCCAATTTCCCACAATGTGGGACCATTTCTGGGAGGCTCATATACAAGAGCACCCAATTTGATCTCACCTCCTGCATCAAAGAAATTGTGTCAATGGAGCTATTAAAGAGAGCCTCTAAGTTCCAAAATAGGGGTGATCATTGGTTTTGTGGCCCAAACGTTTAACTCCGTCTGACCCTTAACTTTTTTGGACTTGAAAAAACAGTAGGCATGAAATTTTTTTCAGTCCAGGCTTGGGATTGTGTGAAAACACCTTACTCCCCCAGCCGGGCCCAAAGACAATGTATTTTGTGTTTTATTAATATTGAATATATTAATAAAAGTTATATAATAACAAAATTGTGTAAATGTCTAAAATTAATTAATTTTTAAATTTTTAGATATTTATTTTAATAATAAAAGATGTTAAAATATATTTATTTTTTAAAACAAAGATTTCGGGCCGATGAGGGAAGAAAATAAATCGCAGTCAAAATATCCCAACCCGGCATAACAAAATATATTTATATAATAATTTCTTTTTCTTCTATGATTTTTCCAACAACAAAAATGAAAAAGGATTCATGCAAAGATCAAACTGTACCTGGTGTGATAGTAATATCACTATCATATTTGTAATCTCCAATAAAACCAGGAACCCATGCATGCAAACTATAATTTCCAGCTCGAACATTTTTTATTGAGAAATTCCCTTTGCTGTCAGCTTGCGTCCAAAACTGATAACCCTGGAAAATAATTTGACAACATCAAAGAATTCACAACTAATTAATTAAAGCCTCGTATGAACATAGTTAATTCCAAAAAGAGAAGGAGATTTAACAATATTTACTTTGCCTTCTGTTTGCCAAGATCCAACTTCTCCCGGTGGTGCCAACCCCACGTGGGCATATCTTGCACTCATATTTTTCTTACAGATATACCTAAAATAAAAGAAAAAGATTAATTAATTAACCTTATGCATATGTTATATACAAAAAATAAAATTAAAGAAAAAAAATGGAGAATTACCTATCATTGACTAGTAATTGACCTGTAATTGTTCCTCGTTGATCGGCCGAAGGGAAATCTTCTGATTGTGTGAAATTATAAGGCCAGCTTTCAACTTCTACAGACATCTGATAGTAAACATCATGTATCATATCATATATTCAAGTTATCAGGGAAACTATATAAAAATTCTATAAAAAAAAAATGTTTAATTAACAACTAACAAACCTGTCTTTTCGCATCTTTCCAAAGCCTAAGTCGATTTTCTTTGGAAGAATTAACAGAATTTAGATAGACAAAAACAGGACCAAAAACTTTTTTCCATGGCTCTCCATTTCTATATTTTGTATCCAGGTCCTTCCCAACATAATGAAGGCTGGTAAAACTCTGCAAAAGTAATCAATTAAATTAAAAAAATACTAACAAAATATTTTGAGAAAAAAATAGATCAAATAGGGATGCTATTACATGTAACTTTGTTTTATATAAACATAATAATGTACACAGGAAAAAAAAACATAGAAATACAAAAATTAAATATTTAAATCTTATGTTTGAATGGAGAAAAATGAAAGGGAAAATACAAGTACCTGAACCCTATTTTTAAAGAAATATCATACATTCGACTTAAAGATTGTGAAAGTAGAGGAAACTAGTATTAAAGCTATGCAAAAAGAGTGATGAGCGTACAGCGAGGGTAATGGGCCCCACATGGGAGGTGAGGTATTGCTTGATGGGCCCAGCATTTCGAAACTCATCACTGGGTGTGATCATCCAGAATCCTACAGGTGGGTAATCGGATATCCACCCATGCACTTTATCATACTTGCCCTCTTGTGTATACTGGTACTTGTCATCTACCTGCACCCCACAATATCATGCGACCCTTTTAGCAACACTGAGACAAGATAAGATAAACAAACAGACAAAAACCATCCCCTTTTTCAATTCAACTCCTATAAAAGTATGATTGTTTATTTAGTTTCTATAAGAAGATCCCATATTTCCATATGTAGCACCTTATTAAAACCATGCTTAGAATTCTCTATATATTAAGCGGGACATTATATGCACAGTAACATATTGATGGCTAGTCACGTGGTAGGAAAATGATTTAAATCTTTTTTTTTTTTTGTTTTAAGTTGTATTAAAACATGTATCAAAACCACCGAAGTTAAAAACAAAATAAAACACGATAAATAATTACAATGTCACATTACTTACCACCCAATGACAAATTCAATAGGATAAAAGAAAAATACCTAGTACTATGTTTGGATTTCGAAAATTTTGAAAAGAAAAATAAAAAAAAGAACTTTTTTTTTTGTTTTGTATGATTGTCAATAAAAAATAAGAGAAAAAATTGAGTAATTTAAAGAAAACCAAGTGATAAAAGTGAACATCAAATATAATTGTTTTTTTCAAAATATGTCTTTGGTAACTTTTTGAAGATATGAACAAAGCAATACATATCAATGTGGTCAAAATATGATCTACTATTCACATATTTTCTTTTTTGGATAGTCAAAAAAAAATTCAGAGAAAAATAGTATAACACCAACTCATAATTAGTGTAGTGAACTTGAAGATCAATTAAATCAAAAAAATAAAATAAAAAATTAGTGGTACCTCTCCTCTAAGTGCTGGATTTCTTGGATTGGTCAAGAGAACAGCTTCCTTGTAAGCAAGTGCATGGCCACTTTCGCGGTCTGTCTCACTTGGCATGATCCTTTGCTTGTCGTCCGAGATAGCCATGAAGTGAAACCTGGCCGTTGATTTAAAATACCGCATACAATCAATAATACTATTCTTATTTAATTTTATCACAGATATTGTTTTAAAATATTATTTTCGACATAATTTCAAAAAAAAAATAGAGAAGAAAATTTTTTCTTACTTGTCCGGTCGAAGCTTGAAGACGAACGTTATTTGATCCATGTCCACATCAGGCCACCCTTCATCTCGCTCCAGTATGCTATACATGTAGATACCCGAGCTCCCACGCCGCATTATATATCTGCAAAGCTCATATTAGTTTTATATATATTTACATGTTAATTAGCTAATTAAAATAGAAATCATTTCTTAAAAGAATTAATGAAGATTAATGTTGAGACTTTAAAACTGCACCTTTTGTCTATATTTAATGGAACTCGGGAGCCACGCAGTGAGAAATTCCAAGTTCTAGAAAACGAAATCTCTACTTGGTTTTCGTTTTCGGTTATAACACTATATTTTGTTCCTTCCATTCTGCAAAAATAATCATTTAACACAAATATTAATTTGAAAAACAACATATTATTTGTTTTACACTAAGAAAATAATTATTTAATGAAAAATAAACTTGTATTTAAGCGAGAAAATTTACAGGTCAAGCTGATTTGGACTCTTCGGCTCATACCAAACGATATCCCAATACCTAGAGATTGTTTAAATTTTGTCAAACTAAGCACATTTTTATATTTAAAAAAAATCAAAGAAACGAATAAAAGTGAGATTAATTGAGTACACATACCCTCTCTTTTTAATATGATCATTAAGCACATTTTCCATTCCATTGTACTTTATTCTTGTGACAAGACCACCTGGATTCGAAAAAGTAACTCGTATGATGCCATTATCAATTGTCACCTGAAATAAAAATATTTTTATTTAACAAGTAGTTGTAGTAATTAATTACATAGATATTTTAATTTTTACACTGTCAAATTTAGGTACATATATTTTTTTATTTTAGTAGTATAATTTTGATCATTTTATGCACAAAATAAAAATTCCAAAACATATGTAATAAAATGACTGCATTTTAGTTTTTATTTTTTTAGAAAATTTATTCATGAATCATAGATAGGTAATGAGATTTTACTTGCTCATCATCATCATTTGTACTCAGATGGACTATAGGAGATGTCACTGGTGCTTGATGGTTATTGTTCTCTCGAATCTTTGATCTGCAATTATTAATTAAAATATAGGAGTAAACAAAATATCTTGATGTAAAAATCCAATGAAATAATGTATTCAAATAAAATTGGGGAATCCAAGGCATGATATCCTTTGTTTAAATTACCTCACTTACACAAATGAAAAGTTCTTGTTTAGAATTGATTTAAAAGATTTTTTTTTTAATTTTCACTGTTAGATAGGAAGAGAAAGAGAAAAAATTTCAATCTCCTTCACCCAGAGTGTAAAAATACTTTTGATAAAAAAAAAATTCATAAACCAAATCTATGCAAGAATTTTTTTCATTGGGAGAGATTTTTGTCTCTCCAAACAACATTTAATTTGTCTACGATGGCTTGCTAATCAGACTAAGAATTGTAAACAAGTAGTGCTTCATCTTATGGGAAACATAGACAAAACAAACAATGAATAATTAACAGAAAATATAGGCTACTACTAACAAACGTAAAGAAAAAAAGAGAAATAACCATAAAAGGTTAAGAAAACAAATCCAGTTTGGAATAGCTGCCTAATATTTTAGCTTTAACCTGTTCTCGCAAAAAGAAGTGGCCCATGTGAACTCTTAAAGCAATGCAACCTCTCCCCTCTCAGAAAAAACACACAACGTAATATTGCAAGAAAAATAAGAGAGGAAAAGATGAGGAAGAACCTAGCTGGGGTCTTCTCAGAGGAGACAGGAAGCAGAAAGCACAACTGAATAGATATTGTTAGCCACACAACAAGCAAACCCAATTGCCTTCTCCAAATCTCCATCTTTTATCAAGAGAGCCTGCAAATCAACAACATAAAACAATAAAACCCAGAAAGGCTCTCTCAACAAACAAGAACCTGAACAATGCTTTTGAGAAAACATAAATAAAAAAACAATGATAGAAACATGACAATACGATAATTAATTAAAGACCTGCCCAATTGGAAAGAAGCATGTACGCAAAGAAAAAAAAAACAATTTCCAAGAACATGGCCGTACCTTTACCTTGATCGACAAAAGGCAGTTTTCAAAAGCAATGAAACAATCAGAGAAAATTCACCAAGGTAAGCTATTGCTCCAGTTCTTTTTCTTTTATATCTCACTCTCTTCCTCTCTCTGACAGATACTAAATTGTGCTAGGAATAGGATCCTTAATAGCTTCCGAAACGTGCAAATATAACACCAAGAGAGAGAAGGAATAGAATCCTTAAATATTATTTTTCAAACCATTGTATAACTCTAGATAAGGAATGACGTACTCATGCTTCCTTAAGTGTTACAGTTATATACGACTTGCCTGAAATATAATTTTTCCAGCTAAATATATATAATTTTCTCAATTTTTCCTTTTTGGTAAGGGAGAGAGACAAGGAAAGTAGAGAAGTTAAGTCTGAGTGGGAGATTTTTCCTTTTTTGGTAAGTGAGAGAGACAAGGAAAGTATAGAAGTTAAGTTTGAGTGGGAGAGAAAAACATGAAAGAAAGTGTGGAGAGTTGAACTCAATTGAGTTATATATATAACTTTTTTTAAATATTTGACTTAAATATTTAAGTAAGGGTTTATGGGACATTTTAAAGGGTAGACACCAAATTTTATATATATATATATTAATCGTAAGTATATAGATACATATATGTTTTTCCTAATTAAATCAATCTGGCCAGAATGCGTTAATATTAATTAACTAGGGTATTACACAGAGGTAGCAATTGGATTGAGTCACATCGGGTTGTAGGTCAGTTTGGGTTGGATCGAGTTAGATCGGGTTCAAGTTTGGGTCATATCGGTCTCAAGTAATGTCTAGTCTTAGCTAATCTCGGGTTCGGCCGGATCAGGTTTAGATCGTAATGGTCTCAATTCACTATGGTCGTGTCATCTCGAACTTTAGAATATCATGCTATTTTTTTTCGTTTCAAAGTAATTAAGTTCACAAAAATATGTTAGTAATAACTCAATATATTTTTTCTCATTTAATATATTTAACTAATTATGGTTTAATTAATCGTAAATCAAAATCACAAATGAAAATAATATAAAAATAAATAATTTGATAATTTAATAACTAATAAAATATAAAATTAATTTTTTATTCAGTATATATGATGATGACGAAGGCTGACGTGCATGGTCTATATGAATATAATATTAAGTCTGACAGACAATGTTTTGTATAATAAAAAGTATACAATAAATTATAGAATGTGTAAGATACATTAATATTATGAATTTAATACATTATACATCAATTGATAACCTGACGCATATATGTAACTATGTGTTCATGTATATTATGTAATTCAGTGGTAACCGTAAAACATATTAAGAATATAAACATATTACATATAACTAATAATTATAGTTTTACAAAAACGAATTAATCACACTTAGAGTTAATCATATGCAACATTAATTAGTTTTTATTATTATTTATTAGAAAAAAGTAAAAATTAAGGATACTAGTACTAAAAGTTAAAATATGATATAATAAACGATATATTTATATTGTCTCATACTAAATTAATTTTTTTTATAATGATTAATGACAATTTTATATTTATTATATGTAACTAGTCTTATTTAAAGATTAAGAAAAACAATGTTTTAAAAAAAAAAATTGAAAAATTAGTTTACATAAGATGTAAAGAGGAATAGAACAGTCAAGTCTATGAATCTAAAATTAAAAATTTTCTCATTTTATCCATATTGGGTTTGGGTCATTTCGAGTCTGAGTCGGTTCGAGTTAAAGTCATATCGATTTTGGGTTTTTCGGGTCTTGATCGTTTCAGGTTTCAGTTCACTTCGGGTTTTTGGTAATTTCGAATTCGGGTTGGGTCAAGTTCGATCATTTTAGATTAGGAGCATTTTGGGTTTTGAATAAATTGGGTTTGGATCGAGTTAGGGTCACATTATTTTAATAATTTTTTGTGCTCGGGTTAGATCTTGTTCGAGTCGATTTTTCAGGTTAAGTCAGATTTTGTCACTTCTAGTTTTACACTAGTGATCAAATTACAGGTCAAGCTTGGTTCTGACTGGGCTCAATATTACACTTAAAACTAAGCTAATGGGTCACAAGGTCACGGTTTAATATCGTTTGCTTAAGATCCATCCTTTTGTTTTGCATATTTCTCTCTAATAAAATATTTTTTTATCTTTTATAATTAAATTTATATAATAAAAAATTGATATGCAAGACATCCTTTACACACGAAGTCATAAATTTTTTAAAATTCACACATTTTCACAAATAGTTTTACTAAATATTGCTATAAATATTTTTTAATATGCACCGAAACATAATAAATATTAACATTTTGATCGGTTCGAGATCAAGTTTTTTCATCTAATCTTTAGTGCGGTCAAAATAAATTTGATCTTATTTTAACCAAGCCCGTTAAAATTAAAGGTTGGACTGGGCTTCGAGCACTCTAACCCATGATAATTAGCTCTATTTTGCACCCTCTCCAGTGATATTAGTAGATTAATTTGTTAAAGGATAAGCTTGAGGATGGCCATTACCCCAGCAAGCATACGTACGAACTATGAATACCAGAACAACATTATAATGTGAAAATTTAGCACTCTATACGTAGAATGTCCAACAATCATGGAGATGGAGACATTTGATCAAATTGGTGATGTTTTGAAATTCATTAAAGCATACTTAAATCAGTAAATTTAAACAATTTTTGTCTTGAGCTTACTGATTTAAGTATGTTTTAATTAGTTCACAAACATTGGTATATTTTAATTGCATTAACGTGAACAATATTGACTTAATTTATTTTTAATTTTATGTTATTTACTTATCATATAGTATATAGTATTGTACATTGACTTACTCTTATGTTAATATATGGAAAGAGGGAGGGAGATTTATTTAATTTTGTATACAAAGAGATTTCGATCACGTTATCTTACACTAGAGTTATTTAGTTGTGTTCTCAAGATTAATTAAACATTTTAATTGAAATATGCTTGATTTTCATCATGTTGTCTGAATTTAGGAAATTTAATTAAATGTATATGCATTCATCTTCTCACTCTCTTTCTTTTAGTTATTTTTTAATTATTATTTTATCATTAGGGACTTGAGGACCTTGCTTGATTTCTCCACAAAGAATAAATTTAAACCTTACAACATTTTGTAATTTAATTTGTTTTGTCTAGTAGTTGTTGAATTTAGACCACTCCGCTAAGTGCAACAACACATACATGCACCATTCAAATCTCTTTCTCTCTCTCTCTCTCTCTCTCTCCCTGTCTGTATAAAAACCCAACTCCTTTATCACCTTTCTCCATCCATATCTAATTACTAATTAGCTCCTCCCTCCAATTCATCAACATCCTGCCTCTCTCTTTCTCTCTCCATGAAAACGTTAGGGTTTTCTTGATAATCGTGACTATTTTCATGCTTCTTGTCCTATGTACTCATGCATTAATACTTCATGAAGATAAGGAAAACATCGGTAACATTGATGAAATAACCGATCAATCTTATTACGTTCATTAAACTGGTCGGTTAGTACTTTCTCAAAAGAAATTTACATGCCAATTAACTTGTAACGAGTTCCCAAGGGTTTGTCGCGCTAACGGAAGCCCGGGGCATTACTGTTGCAAGAAAAATTGTGTTAATGTGTTAAAAGATCTTCTTAATTGTGGAAGGTATGGGAAGAAATGGAAGTACAATGAGATATTTTGAAATGGGAAATGTGTGAACACATCTTTCCATAGGAAGCATTGTGGGAGTTGCAACAATAAGTGTAATAATGGCAGCTGATGTGTTTTTGGCCTTTGCAACTATGCGTAGGAGATAAAATCTTTCATTGACTTTGAGATTCTTTTATTTGTATGCAGGAGAGAGGAAAAAAATTATCGTGACTAAGATTATTTTTCATATTTGCAATTTTTATTTAATCAATAGAATTATGTTCCTGATAGTACCTGACCAGTTTTCTAAGTTGATTTTAATTAGCTTTTATAAATGTTCAGTTTTCACTTAAGATTTGTGCCTTCTAATGTTTACCTAACCTTATATATATTGGCCAAAAAGAGGCAATTGTACTCTTATTATTTAGTTTATAATTGTATTCTCTAGATTTGGCCGCGAGCCGAGCTACTCGCAAGCGGGTTGTGGAGGTTAGCGCTTGACTCACCTCGGTATTATTGAGCTATGAGTCAAGCTCGGGTTTTGAGCTAGGTTCGTTTAGTCAAACAAGCCGAGTTCAAGTAATGAGATACTCGGCTCATTTGGCTCGTGAGCTGGTTTGAGCTCGAGTCGAACCGAGTTGAGCCCAAGCTCGCTAAAATAACATCGAGACAAGCTTGAGCATGGATCTTAAAGCTCAACTCTCAAACTCAATTTTATTTGATTAATCAAACAAGGTTCACAAACCAAGCTCGAGTTTCTAATTACTCGACTGGTGACCACCTACTGATAACAAACATGCTTTGGTTAACAGCAAAGACATTAGACACAAAAATCCTAGAATCTTAAAGCGGCAATTGGAGCATATTCATTTACTATGTTTTTATAAATTATTTTCTTGATCCCATCAGTTTTCTTTTCTTTTTTGCGTCTTTTTTTTACCAGCTCCCTAAGTTTCTTAAGGAAAAATCCCTCATCCCATTTTTCAGATAGTGAATGAAATCGTCTTCATGGTAGTTATCTTACCAAGATGAGCCAGTAACATAGCTTTTGAGCAAAATTATTCAAGATTCCTAACAGATTCACTATAATCCTAGTTTGGCTAGATTTTCTTGGGGCCTAGGTTGCCGACGTGATTGCAGACAAGATTAAAATAGAGTTCATTTAGGATATGTTTGGATCAAGGGAAAGAAATGAAAATGAGAGGGGATAATTACTCTGTCGAATTCATTCATCTTCTCACATTTCCTCTACTCTACTCTCCTTCCAAAATTTCCAAGTAAGGGAGAATTAAAAAGTTCAGAGTTTTAATGGATTTGAAGGAATAAAGATGCTCCTTCATATCCTCTCATTTCCATTGAGAAGAACTTTCAAAGAACGCCAGAAAAAGAGGTACATATACCATTCATTTCCTTTCATTCCCCTCAACTCAAACAAGGGGTAAGTGATGGTATGTTCCTTTGTGACTTACCTTAATTCTGAAATCTAATAACTAGCAACAATGAACGCAACCATGCCTGATTAATTCTAATATGTTACTGGAACATCACATTTTTCATTGGGGCATAAACACAATTTTGCTCATGTTTTGCAATTTGTAGCACAATTTAGTATTCAATAGGACTCTATTAATCGTTAGAAACAATTTTCTTATCAATGTCAATAACTATAAAAAAAAATATATATATGAAATTGTCAACAAATGTGCACTCTAATCAATTTTCTTATCAGTGTGAATAACTACAAAAAAAAATGAAAATTATCAACAAATGTGTACTCTAATCAAGTTCTAGCCCTAAGAGGCCCTTCTAAACGAATGTAGTCATACATAAATCCTTGGAAAGGGCTTCCACTTCTTGACTGAGTGAGAAAGATTGTGTTGTTTCCACTGTGTAGTATATTGCTTTGTACATCAATGCTATATAATCTGTACAACCCATGAATTCCATGTCTTGCAATCGCGTTATCCCTCCCTATTAGCCCCGTTGAAAATACAGGATGCGCACCGGCATTGTTGAAATGAACCTTTGAAACCGTCATTATAAAAGTTGATTAGCTAAACCATTTTAAACAAGCATTAGCACAGGATTTCAATGACAAAATTTGTACCTTTAGTTCAGACATCGTCGCTGATGCGAAAGCCAATTGAAGTGTGTAATTTCCCGTCTTGCTCGTATTTTTTAAGTCAAATATAATCTGCCACGTGGTTGCTTGGTATGTGTTATTTCCTACATTCCTGCGGTAAAATATTAGAACCAGCCTCACAATTTTTACTTCTGTACACAAAAGTTCCTTCAAGAATAAAGAAATAAACAAATACCTTGTGACATGGGCAAAAAACCAATCCCTAGTATAATTACTAGACCCAACAGTGTATACGAGATCATGGTGAGGATATAAATCTGAATATCTATCCCACAATCCATACTGCTTAAATCTGCATATTAAAACAAGTCATAATTAGCATCAATGTTTGTGTTAAGAACATTGCATCAGCAAAGTGCTGTTGTAAGAGACAGTATGAAACATTGCTCTCAGTAACATACTCCGAATGCCAAGTTGGCGGCCTTCTCTCACGAGTTGACCGACGAATTTTTGGAGCCTCAGACTCGACTGGTTCTTGTACCTCGTGCTCTAGTGCTGCTTCAGTAGAAACTGGAGTTTCTTGTACCGGATTATTTTCCACCTGTATTGTTGTAGTCTCTGAAATCCCTTTCGATGTGCTATCGTCTCCATCTTTTTATAATAGTTGATCTTCTGCAAAGATCACATCCCTGCTGACAACAACCTTACGGGTAGTGGGATCCCACAAGCAATACCCCTTTACTCTGTCAGCATACCCCAAGAATATACACCTCCTAGATTTCAGATTCAACTTCGTTCTTTCTTAGGCATTGTACATCACATATGTAGGACATCCAAAAGAATGTAAAGTACAGTAGTCTGCTGGCTTACCAGTCCACACTCCATCAGCGTCTTTAAATCAATTGTTGTTGATGGCGACCGATTTATCACATAACAGGCGGTTTTGGTTGCTTCTGCCCAAAAAGAGTTGGGTTGACCTGCAGTCCTTAACATAGCTCTCATCCTTTCTGTAAGAGTTCTATTCATCCACTCAGCCACTCCATTTTGCTGAGGCGTGTATATGAGTGTGAACTGTCATTTGACACCTTCCCGCTTACAAAGAGCAAGAAATCTGTGAACTCTCTTCCATTATCTGTCCTCAAGCACTTGATCTTTTTCCCAGATTCAAGTTCCACCCGCGCTTTGAAGTCTTTGAATACCATAAATACATCTGACTTCTTCCTGATTGGATACACCCAACATCTCCTGCAGTAATCATCAATGAAAGACACAAAGTACTTTGCTCCTCCTAGGGACATTTCTAGTGACTTCCATACATCAGAATGAATCAAGTCTAGAATGTATTTACTCCTAGCATCAGATCTGCTAAACTTCAATCTATGCTGCTTACTTGTAACACAATGCTCACATAAAGATAGATTTACCGATTTGAGCCCTAGAAGCAGCTTTCTGTCGGAGAGAATCTTCAAACCTCATTCCGACATGTGACCTAGTTTGAGATGCCACATCATCGTCGACTCTTCTCCCTTGTTGATTGACGAGATACATGCATCAGCTTTCTTCAATGTTTCCCTTTTTAGCATGAATAGATTCGTTGCGATCTTTTCTGCCTTTATAACCACAAGTACACCTTTGACAATCTTCATGATCCCATTTTCGATATGGGTCTTGCATCCAAGATTATCTATTAGCCCCAAAGACAATAGATTCTTCCTCAGGCCCTTCACATGTCGCATATCCTAAATAGTGTGAACTGTACCATCAAACATCTTTATCTTGATAGTACCAATACCAGCAATCTCCAAAGCATGATCATCATCCATGTGTACAGAACCTCCTGAGACTGGTTCATATTTGTGAAACCATTCTCTCCGAGATGTCATGTGCCATATTGATCCTGAGTCTAGTAACCAGATGTCAGCGAACTACTTTCTGCCTCCAACTGTCATTGTTGACTCGCTGTATAGAACTTCACCATCATCTGAGACACTTGCCACATTCCCTTGAGCATTTGATGACTCAAACTTCACTCTTCTTTTTGTACCAACAATCCTTCTTGACATGCCCTTTCTTGCCACAGTTGTAGCACTTGAAATTCTTCTAACTTCTTGATTTCGATCTACCATGATTCCGACTCCCACTGGGGCCACATTCCGTTGATCTTCCTCTCGTCATCGTCAAAGCTTCCGCTTGCTGTGAACCTACCTGTCTGTCTTCCTTGTTTTTGCACCTGGTTTCTTCTTCCAAAACAGCAGCTGCAATTTCGTCGAAGACTAGATAGTTCGTGAGGATGTTGTTCGTCAAGTTGATAATGAGTTGATCATACGAGTCAGGTAGACTTTGTAGTAGAAGCTCCGCACGTTCAGATGTCTCTATTGTGTAACCCATCGATGTAAGTTGCGAAAATAAAGTATTCAAAATGTTGATGTGGTCAGTCACCGACGGGGATTCCGCCATTCGAAGAGTGTAAAGTCTCCTCTTTAAGAGAATCTTATTGTGTAGTGACTTAGCCTCGTACAGTCCTGTTAGAGTATCCCAAATCTCCTTCGCAGTGTTCTTTTCCACCACACTAGATAACACTCCATCGGCTAGTGCTAAGTGCAGATCGGCAATTGCGATGCTGTCCATCTCCTTCCACTTGCTGTCGTCAGTGATCTCTGCAGGCCTTTCTCCAATTGTTGCCAAACAATTTTCTTTCCTCAAAATTGCCTTAATCTTCATTTTCCACAACGAGAAATTACTCCCGTTAAACTTCTCAACATCAAACTTTGTCGTAGTTGACATCTCGTTCACAACGATCTGCTTCACACCCTCAACCAATTGCTCTGATACTACTGTTAGGAAAAATTACCGAGTCGAAGCTAAACACAACTAAAGTGAAATGAGAAAAATAAAGATAAAATGGACACAAATATTTTACGTGGAAAAACCCCCGAACAAATTGGGGTAAAAAACCACGGGCAAGTGTAGGAGGATTTCACTATTGTAAAATAGGGATTACAACATCTTCTCTCTAATTACAATGAGATAACAATTGTCTAATCTCTATTGTAATAGGAGAAACAACTCTCTTACAAAATTGAGAAAATATTACTTACAAAGAAGGAACAAATTTTCCTCTCTAAGTAGTAACTCTCAAGAAAACTCTCACAAAAATATTTGCTCTCTTTCTAATGGATGCTCTCGAATTCCTTCAATTTTAATATAGCACAAGACAAACAAGCCATTTATAGGCAAGTCACTTGAAGAACTTGTGGAAGACAAGTCTCCATAGTAGACAAGTCTCCATGTTTCTCTCCAAAATGAATGGTCAAGAGATTAGTGCTCCATTAACCCTTTTTAATTGTCTTCCACTTTGTCCCAATGCTGCAACCATTATTAATTAAGCAAATACAATATTAAACAAGGTGGAGAAAGTGGCTTTACCACTAAAAAGGCCATCTCTTATCACAAATCTGAATATCTATCCCACAATCCATACTGCCTAAATCTGCATATTAAAACAAGTCATAATTAGCATCAATGTTTGTGTTTAGAACATTGTATCAGCAAAGTGCTGTTGTAAGAGAGCTAACTTGTCTGAGTGGTTTGTGTATAATCGTTTAACTAGTGTTGGGTAGGGGTCTGGAATATAGAAATCTTCAGCTTTGCGGTTTGGGATGCCAATTTCCCACAATGTGGGACCATTTCTGGGAGGCTCATATACAAGAGCACCCAATTTGATCTCAGGTCCTGCATCAAAGAAATTGTGTCAATGGAGCTATTAAAGAGAGCCTTTAAGTTCCAAAATAGAGGTGATAATTGGTTTTGTGGCCCAAACGTTTAACTCAGTCTGACCCTTAAATTTTTTGGACTTGACAAAACCGTAGGCATGAAATTTTTTTCAGTCCAGGCTTGGGATTGTGTGAAAACACCTTACTCCCCCAGCCGGGCCCAAAGACAATTTATTTTGTGTTTTATTAATATTGAATATATTAATAAAAGTTATATAATAATAAAATTGTGTAAATATCTAAAATTAATTAATTTTTAAATTTTTAGATATTTATTTTAATAATAAAAGATGATAAAATATATTTATTTTTTAAAACAAAGATTTCGGGCCGATGAGGGAAGAAAATAAATCGCATGAAAAAAATATCCCAACCCGGCATAACAAAATATATTTATATAATAATTCCTTTTTCTTCTATGATTTTTCCAACAACAAAAATGAAAAAGGATTCATGCAAAGATCAAACTGTACCTGGTGTGATAGTAATATCACTATCATATTTGTAATCTCCAATAAAACCAGGAAACCCATGCATGCAAACTATAATTTCCAGCTCGAACATTTTTTATTGAGAAATTCCCTTTTCTGTCAGCTTGCGTCCAAAACTGATAACCCTGGAAAATAATTTGACAATATCAAAGAATTCACAACTAATTAATTAAAGCCTCATATGAGCATAGTTAATTCCAAAAAGAGAAGGAGATTTAACAATATTTACTTTGCCTTCTGTTTGCCAAGATCCAACTTCTCCCGGTGGTGCCAACCCCACGTGGGCATATCTTGTACTCATATTTTTCTTACAGATATATCTAAAATAAAAGAAAAAGCCTAATTAATTAACCTTATGCATATGTTATATACAAAAAATAAAATTAAAGAATAAAAATGGAGAATTACCTATCATTGACTAGTAATTGACCTGTCATTGTTCCTTGTTGATCGGCCGAA
Source organism: Bretschneidera sinensis (assembly GCA_023935145.1). Lineage (NCBI taxonomy): Eukaryota > Viridiplantae > Streptophyta > Magnoliopsida > Brassicales > Akaniaceae > Bretschneidera > Bretschneidera sinensis. The sequence continues at coordinate 130,636,324 of CM043698.1, forward strand.
AGGAAATCTTCTGATTGTGTGAAATTATAAGGCTAGCTTTCAACTTCTACAGACATCTGATAATGAACATCATGAACATCATGTATCATATCATATATTCAAGTCATCTGGTAAACTATATAAGAATTTTGAAAAAAAAAAAGTTTAATTAACAACTAACAAACCTGTCTTTTGGCATCTTTCGAAAGACTAAGTCGATTTTCTTTGGAAGAATTAACAGAATTTAGATAGATAAAAACATGACCAAAAACTTTTTTCCATGGCTCTCCATTTCTATATTTTGTATCCAGGTCCTTCCCAACATAATGAAGGCTGGTAAAACTCTGCAAAAGTAATCAATTAAATTAAAAAATACTAACAAAATATTTTGAGAAAAAATAAATCAAATAGGGCTGCTATTACATGTAACTTTGTTTTATATAAACATAATAATGTACACAAGAAAAAAAACATAAAAATATAAAAAAAAAATTAAATATTTAAATCTTATGTTTGAATGGAGAAAAATAAAAAAGAAAATACATGTACCTAAACCCTATTTTTAAAGAAAAATCATACATTCGACTTAAAGATTGTGAAAGTAGAGGAAACCAGTATTAAAGCTATACAAAAGGAGTGGTGAGTGTTGTGAGTTTTAAATTACTCGCAAGCGCACAAGTTGTTTGCAATATAGTATTGTGTAAGTGCGATGTCGAATCCACAGGGAATTGCGTTGTGAAAAAATATTTTTATCCCTATTTTAACCTAGTTCCGAAATTTTTGATTGTATCTTGCAAAAAAAAAATATAAACTAAACTAAATTGATTTAAAAACAACTGATAAAAACACAAAGGTTTTCTGAATCCACCCCACCAAAGAAAAGTATGTATCTTCATGTTCTATATAAAAATAATCTATCAAATCGTTCCCTGAATCTACCATTATACAAATCACGGCGAATACCCAAACTAAACCAAAACCATCCAATGTATCCGTTTAATTCACAAATCACAATGGATATCCAATCTAATTTGAATGATCTGCCGTATTCGGTAGATGAAACACAAGGAATATTCAATTTAACAATTTAAAAACAATCAATCATAAGAATTTACTCAAACAATCGAAAAAGAACATTTATACTAAAAATATCGGAATTGTACGAACATATCTGAAAATATAATGCTAAACAATGGCGAGGCTTCATCTTCAACCTTAGATAAAGATTTTAGCCTCGCATAATTATGAAACTAAATTTCACAAAAAGTGCTAAACATAAAACTTTAAAACTTAAAATAAATTAAAACTAACAATATATGGATAGCGAGATTCCACTTGCAGCTGTTATGCGGCGCTTCCCTTCTTGGTAGCAAAGCCTTCGAGATCCAACAGAATGCTAGTAGAAGTTCTCCAGATTGCACACCCCTTTGATGAATTGAAATAGGGCTTTTATAGGGGAACTCCATGAGTGCAATGTGTTTCCAATCTGATGTGGGATGTGGGATATAGAAGGTGTTTCCAACCGATGTGGGATGTGGGATTTAAGCCTTCACATGCCCTTCAAAACTTTTGCCCACACTGAAATCTCGCACAGCCTAACTTTTGTCTACTAAAACTGTCATAACTTTCTCTAGAAAAATCATATTTACAAGCTGTAAAATTCCGCAGAAAGTAGACACCCGAATCTTTCCAAGCATATATGGCTAATCTTCTGGTTCTTCCTGAATAATTATAGTTTAATCCACAAAAATCACTTCTGCCATGTTGAAATCACGCACAGTCTGACATTTGTCTACTAAAACCGCCATAACTTTCTCTAGAAAAATCATATTTACAAACCGTAAAATTCTCTAGAAAATAAACATCCGGATCTTTCCAAGCATATATGGCTCATCTTTGGTTCTTCCTGAATCAATACAGTTTAATCCACAAAGATAACTGATATGTAAGGGAAATTCTGGCAATTTAGTGAAACTCCTTTCCAAGTGCTTGTAAACCTGTAAAACAACGAAAAACAACTCAAAGTAACAAATTCCTAAGCTAACAAATGTAAATTAAGGGGCCAAAATATGCAATATTTGGCACTCATCAAATACCCCCAAATTTACGTTTCGCTAGTCCCTTAGCAAAACAAAATAAAAAACAAAGAACACAAAGATAAATCCATCATTCATGGTGTCCAAAAATTTAAGTAGCACACAAAACCATGATATTCATTCATGAGCAAGCTTAAAATATAAACTAATCTTCGCAATGAATAGGAATTTTAAAATTTAATTACTTACAAAACGCAGGCTATGGCATCACAAGTTTGACTCAGTGTAAAGTGAATTAGCATATAAAGATGAGGCTTCCAAATAACTTCAATGTGCAATGTTTCAATGTTTTAAGATTCACCGAATTTCTCATCAGAATGAACAATGATGGCATAGTTTTATTTTCTTCTCTCTTTTATTATGGGGCTCTACTATGTTTAGTTCCCTTAAGCTTTCTAATTGACCCATGTAGCGAGTGTTGAGTTAATGACTCCCAAACCATATGGTTTTAGGGCATTAGGTGTAAAGAAACCCCTAAGGACTTACTAACTTGAGTAAAAAAGGCTACGAAACTAAGCTGGCCTTAATGGTACCAAGCAAAATTCTCACCTTTTGACATGAACACTCACTGCTTACTGAGACAAGAGGTCCAGTTACTTAGCAAAAAGTTTCGCAATGATCATTAAGAATAAAATTCTCACCTTTTGACATGAACAGTCATTGCTTACTGAGGCAAGAGGTCCAGTTACTCAGTGGAATGTTTATTGATGATCATTATAATTTTTTTTTTTACATTTCTATGCCAAAATGTTTATCCTACTAGTCATTCAGTTTCAGTTAAGTCAAGGAAACATACAAATTAACATCACATGTCATACCTCACACAATTTTGTGCTAATGTGCTCGTGTAAGATTAGATCAAACATGTGAATACTCAAATGCTTAAAGTAAGTAACAAAGTTTTAAAACTCTATCATCAAATCATGTGTTCACAATTTAAGCTCACCAATGACATCACATCACAATATTTGTTTAGATCAACCAAAATTTCAAAATAACATGAGCATGCATTTATCTTTTTTTTTTAATGAAGAAAAAAAACAACAAATTAGGACAAAGTGCGTGTAATGTGTCTCCCATACCCCTAAACTTAAATTACACATTGTCCCCAATGTGTGAATAATATGGAAAGAGCTGACCTGGGAGATGGACAACTAGTTGGACTAGCATGGCTCATAGCATACCCCCAAACTTGAACTGAAGTACGCGTTGTCCCTAAAAAAATAAAGACCGAAAAACAAAAGAAACACTAGAAAGAAACAGTAACAAGAAATATGTAAAATAATAAACAAACAGAAAGGATATGCTGTGGGGTGCCACCTATAAGCGCTAAGTTTAACATCTTCAGCCAGACCCAGCATTAGTAGTCGTGCCCAGCTAAGCACTCCACCATTTGATCAATAAATGGAAGTGGAAAATGATCCTTCCTTGTGGCAGCATTCAACGTATGGTAGTTTAAACACACTCTTCATCCTGACTGAACACGAGTGGGCACCAACTCTTCATCCTTATGCTTCACTACCGTCAATCCAGCCCGCCTGAGCACGACATGAATCGGGCTCACCCACTTGCTATCAAAGACTGGATAAATGATCCCTGCATCTAATAACTTTATCACTCCAGTCCTCACAACCTCTTGCATAGCTGGATGGAGCCTTCTCTGTGGCTCCCTCGATGACTTGACATTCTCCTCCAAATGTATATTGTGCATCACCACCGAGGGGCGGATCTCTTTGATATAATAGTCCAGCCGATAGCTTCCTTGTGCTCTCCTAAAACATCCAATAATTTCTCCTCTTGAGCATCAACCAAATCTGAAGCTATAATCACAGGCAAAGAATCAGCTGGACCTAGGAACTTATACTTAAGATTATCCGGTAAAGGCTTAAGTTCCTTCTTGTGGGGTTCAGGTGTTGTGGTCTCCTCTGTCACACTGCTCTTCTGAGGAGCATACTCCAAAGTAGCATTTGCTTGCTCAAGCAACTTATCTAAATCCAAATCCTCTCCCAACTGAGCAAAGCATGCCTCCAGGGGGTCTTCAATGCTTAATTCACCCACAGTCTCCTCCGTCTTACTGCTCTCCCGAGGAGCAGACTCCAAGATAGCATTTGCTTGCTTATGTAGCTTATCCGAATCCAAATCCTCTCCAAACTGAGCCAAGCATGCCTCCACAATGTCCTCAGACTGCCCTCCTTTCTTGGGCACTTGTAATCTCTCAGGGTAAGGCACTTTAGGAACAAACGACCTAGGAAGATTCTTAATAGTAGGTGTGGTTGTTGATGGCTTAGCATCTCTTTTCTCCTTGTTGCCACTTTCTTGCCCTTGCTGCATAGCAGGGTTCTCTTCTACTTGATTGTCCACTTGTCTCCCAGACCTCAATGTGGCAATCGATTGCACTTGCTCCTGTCTGTGCGTAGGAGTCAATAAATTTCCCACTGCAAATTGTTCCTTCGAGCTCGACACAGGTTGACTTGGGAACTTTCCTTTCTCTCCTTCACCCACGTGACTTGCAATTTGATCCATTTGACTCTCTAGCTTGGTAATCGCTTGGGTGTTTACTATTTGTACACTCCTTACTTCGCTGATGGAGTAGCCGATCATCTTCATGAAATTCTTAAAGGTGTCCTCCAATGGATATGAAATCGACACTAGCGCTTAAGTGGGAGCTTGGTAAGCGGGTGATGGTGCTGGATGGGCTGAGTGACCATAACTTGGAACTGGTGGAGGAAATCCGGGAGGGTATTGATTGTGAGCATGATGAGGGGCTCCTCCCTGATTTATCAGTTGGTTCTGCTTCCATGAAAAATTAGGGTGGTTTCGCCCGGGATTGTACGTCTCGGAGTAAGATCCATTTGATTGCCACTGATAGTCATTGAAAGCATTCATTTGTTCCATGGGATACTCGACAAAAGCCAGTGTAGATGGACAATTATGTGCTAAATGCATAGGACTAGCACAAATGAAACAGCTATCAGCATTGAATATATTGGCTGTATTGATGGACTGGTCGGTCATCTTTATGAAATCCTTGAGGGTGTCCTCTAAAAACTGTGAAACCGGCGCTGGATTCATCCACATTTTTTTTTAAATATAAATAAATAAATATATATATATATATATATATATATATATTATGGGCAATTACAAATAGAAACAAATAAACTAGAATAAAATTGCGAAAAGAAAAATGAAACAAAAAATGCTAACTAAACTAGTAGAAAAATAAAATTAAAATTCAGACAAAAATTTAATTTTCACAAACAAAATAATTCCCCGGCAACAGCACCAAAAACTTGTTGTGAGTTTTAAATTACTCACAAACACACGAGTCATTTGCAATATAGTGTTATAGAAGTACGAGGTCGAATCCACAGGGAATTGTGTTGTGAAAATATATTTTTATCTAAACTAACCCTATTTTAACCTAGTTCCGAATTTTGGAATGTATCTTGCAAAGAAATATAAACTAAACTAAATTGATTTAAAAACATCTAATAAAAACACTAAGGTTTTTTGAATCCAACCCACCAAAGTAAAGCATATATCTTCATATTCTATATAAAAATAATCTATCAATCATTCCATGAATCTACTATTATACAAATCACGGCGAATACCCAAACTAAACCAAAATCATCCAATGTATCCATTTAATTCACAAATCACAATGGATATCCAATCTAATTTGAATGATCTGTCGTATCCGGTAGATGAAACACAAAGAGTATCCAATTTAACAATTTAAAAACAATCAATCATAAGAGTTTACTCAAACAATTGAAATAGAACATTTATACTAAAAATATCTGAAATATAATGCTAAACAATGGTGAGGCTTCATTTTCAACCTTAGATAAAGATTTTAGCCTTACATAATTATAAAACTAAATTTCACAAAAAGTGCTAAACATAAAACTTTAAAACTTAAAATAAATTAAAACTAACAATACATGGATAGAGATATTCCACTCGCAGCTGTCGTGCAGCGTTTCCCCTCTTGGTAGCAAAGCCTTCGAGATCCATCAGAATGTTAGCAGAAGTCCTCCAGATTGCACACCCATTTGATGAAGTAAAATGGGGATTTTATAGGGGAACTCCATGAGTGCAATGTGTTTTCAATCTGATGTGGGATGTGGGATATAGAAGGTGTTTCCAACCGATGAGGGATGTGGGATTTAGGCCTTCACATGCCCTTCAAAACTTCTACCCACGCTGAAATCTCATACAGCCTGACCTTTGTCAACTAAAACTGCCATAAATTTCTCTAGAAAAATCATATTTATGAGTTGTAAAATTCCACAGAAAATAGACATTCGAATCTTTCCAAGCATATATGGCTCATTTCCTGGTTCTTCCTGAATCATTAAAGTTTAATCCACAAAATTCACTTCTGCCACGCTGAAATCACGCACAGTCTGATCTTTGTCTACTCAAATTGCCATAACTTTCTCTAGAAAAATCATATTTACAAGCCGTAAAATTCCCCAGAAATAGACATCCGGATCTTTCCAAGTGTATATGGCTCATCTCTTGGTTCTTCCTGAATCAATATAGTTTAATCCGCAAAGATGACTGATATGTATGGGCAATTCTGGCAATTTAGTGAAACTCCTTTCCAAGTGCTTGTAAACTTGTAAAACAACGAAAAATAACTCAAAGTAATAAATTACTAAGCTAACAAATGTAAATTAAGGGACCAAAATATGCAATATTTGGCACTCATCAGTGAGCGTACAGCGAGGGTAGTGGGCCCCACATGGGAGGTGAGGTATTGCTTGATGGCCCAGCATTTCGAAACTCATCACTGGGTGTGATCATCCAGAATCCTACAGGTGGGTAATCGGATATCCACCCATGCACTTTATTATCCTTGCCCGTGTATACTGGTACTTGTCATCTACCTGCACCCCACCATATCACGCGACCCTTTTAGCAGCACTGAGACAAGACAAGATAAACAAACAGACAAAAACCATCATCTTTTTCCATTCAACTCCTATAAAAGTATGATTGTTTATTTAGTTTCTATAAAAAGATCCCATATTTCCATATGCAGCATCTTATTAAAACCATGCTTAGTATTCTCTATATATTAAGTTGGACATTATGTGCACAGTAACATATTGATGGCTTGTCACGTGGTAGGAAAATGATTTAAATCTTATGTTTTTTGGTTTTAAGTTGTATTAAAACATGTATCAAACAATACCTTAGTGAAAACAAAATAAAACACAATAAATAATTACAATGTCACATTACTAGACTACTTATCACCCAATGACAAATTCAATAGGATAAAAGAAAAACACCTAGTACTATGTTTGGATTTCGAAAATTTTGAAAAGAAAAATAAAAAAAAAAAAGAACTTTTTTTTTTTTTAGGATTGTCAACAAAAAAATAAGAGAAAAATTGAGTAATTTAAAGAAAACCAAGTGATAAAAATGAACGTCAAATACAATTTTTTTTTTCAAAATATGTCTTTCGTAATTTTTCAAGATATGAACAAAGCAATATATATCAATGTGGTCAAAATATGATCTAATATTCACACATTTTCTTTTTTGGATAGTCACAAAAAAAAAAAAATCAGAGAAAATAGTATAACACCAACTGATAATTAGTGCAGTGAACTGGAAGATCAATTAAATCAAAAAAAAAATAGTGGTACTTCTCCTCTAAGTGCTGGATTTCTTGGATTGGTCAAGAGAACAGCTACCTTGTAAGCAAGCACATGGCCACTTTTGTGGTCTGTCTCACTTGGCATGATCCTTTGCTTGTCGTCCGATATAGCCATGAAGTGAAACCTGACCGTTGATTTAAAATACTGCATACAATCAATAATATTATTCCTATTTAATTTTATCACAGATATTGTTTCAAAATATTACTTTCGACATAATTTCAAAAAAAAGTAAAGAAAAAAGTTCTTTTCTTACTTGCCCAGTCGAAGCTTAAAGACAAACGTTATTTGATCCACGTCCACATCAGGCCACCCTCCATCTCACTCCAGTATGCTATACATGTAGATACCCGAGCTCCCACGCCGCATTATATATCTGCAAAGCTCATATTAGTTTTATATATATTTACATGTTAATTAGCTAATTAAAATAGAAATCATTTCTTAAAAGAATTAATGAAGATTAATGTTGAGACTTTAAAACTGCACCTTAAAAGAGGAATAACCATAAAAGGTTAAGAAAACAAATCCAGTTTGGAATAGCTGCCTAATATTTTAGCTTTAACCTGTTCTCGCAAAAAGAAGTAGCCCATGTGAACTCTCAAAGCAATGCAAACCTCTCCCCTCTCAGAAAAAACACACAACGTAATATTGCAAGAAAAATAAGAGAGCAAAAGATGAGGAAGAACCTAGCTGGGGTCTTCTCAGAGGAGACAGGAAGCAGAAAGCACAACTGAATGGATATTGTTAGCCACACAACAAGCAAACCCAATTGCCTTCTCCAAATCCCCATCTTTTATCAAGAGAGCCTGCAAATCAACAACATAAAACAATAAAACCCAGAAAGGCTCTCTCAACAAACAAGAACCTGAACAATGCTTTTGAGAAAACATAAATAAAAAAAACAATGACAGAAACATGACAATATGATAATTAATTAAAGACCCGGCCCATTGGAAAGAAGCATGTACGCCAAAAAAAAAAAAACAATTTCTCACTCTCTTCTTTGATCGTACCTTGATCGACAAACGGCAGTTTTCAAAAGCAATGAAACAATCAGAGAAAATTCACCAAGGTATGCTATTGCTTCCGTTATTTTTCTTTTATATCTCACTCTCTTCCTCTCTCTGATAGATGCTAAATTCTGCTAGGAATAGGATCCTTAATAGCTTCAGAAACGTGCAAATATAACACCAAGAGAGATAAGGAATAGGATCCTTAAATATTATTTTTCAAACAATTGTATAACTCTAGATAAGGAATGACGTACTCATGCTTCCTTAAGTGTTACAATTATATACGACTTGCCTGAAATACAATTTTTCCAACTAAATATATATATATATATATATATATATATATATATATATATTTTTCAATTTTTCCTTTTTTGGTAAGTGAGAGAGACAAGGAAAATAGAGAAGTTAAGTCTGACCGGGAGATTTTTCCTTTTTTGGCAAGTGAGAGAGACAACGAAAGTAGAAAAGTTAAGTCTGAGTGGGAGAGAAAAACATGGAAGTGTGGATAGTTGGACTCAATTGAGTTATATATATAACTTTATTTAAATATTTGATTTAAATATTTAAGTAAGGGTTTATGGGACATTTTAATAGGTAGACACCAAATGAAATATATATATATATATATATATATATATATATATTAATAGTAAGTATATAGATACATATATGTTTTTCCAAATTAAATCAATCTGTCCAGAATGAGTTAATATTAATTAACTAGGGTATTACATAGAGGTAGCAATTGGGTTGAGTCACATCGGGTTGAAGGTCAGTTTGGGTTCAATCGAGTTAGATCGGGTTCGGGTTTGGGTCATATCGGTCTCAAGTAATGTCCACTCTCAGCTAATCTCGGGTTGGGCCGGATCAGGTTTAGATCGTAATGGTCTCAATTCACTATGGTCATGTTATCTCGGGTGATGTCATTCCTGATAGTACCTGACCAGTTTTCTAAGTTGATTTTAATTAGCTTATATAAAGGTTCAGTTTTCACTTAAGATTTGCGCCTTCTAATGTTTACCTAACCTTATATATATTGGCAAAAAAGAGGCAATTGTACTCTTATTATTTAGTTTATAATTGTATTCTCTAGATTTGGCCGCGAGCCGAGCTACTCGCAAGCGGTTTGTGGAGGTTAGCGCTTGACTCGCCTCGATATTATTGAGCTATGAGTCAAGCTCGGGTTTTGAGCTAGGTTCGCTTTGTCAAACGAGCCGAGTTCAAGTAATGAGATACTCGGCTCATTTGGCTTGTGAGCTGATTCGAGCTCGAGTCGAGCCGAGTTGAGCCCAAGCTCGCTAAAATAACATCGAGACAAGCTCGAGCATGGACTTTAAAGCTCAACTCTCGAACTCAATTTTATTCGATTAACCAAATAAGGTTCACAAACCAAGCTCGAGTTTCCAATTACTCGACTGGTGACCAACTACTGATAACAAACATGCTTTGGTTAACAGCAAAGACATTAGACACAAAAATCCTAGAATCTTAAAGAGGCAATTGGAGCATATTCATTTACTATGTTTTTATAAATTGTTTTCTTGATCCCATCAGTTTTCTTTTCTTTTTTGAGTCTTTTTTTTACCAGCTCCCTAAGTTTCTTAAGTAAAAATCCCTCATCCCATTTTTCAGATAGTGTATGAAATCGTCTTTTTGGTAGTTATCTTACCAAGATGGGCCAGTAACATAGCTTTTGAGCAAAATTATTCAAGATTCTTAACAGATTCACTATAATCCTAGTTTGGCTAGATTTTCTTGGGGCCTAGGTTGCCGACGTGATTGCAGACAAGATTAAAATAGAGTTCATTTGGGATATGTTTGGATCAAGGGAAAGAAATTAAAATGAGAGGAGATAATTACTCTTTCGAATTCATTCATCTTCTCACATTTCCTCTACTCTGACGTGCATGGTCTATATGAATATAATATTAAGTCTAACAGACAATGTTTTGTAAAATAAAAAGTATACAATAAATTATAGAATGTGTAAGATATATTAATATTATGAATTTAATACACTATATATCAATTGATACCCCGACGCATATATGTAACTATGTGTTCATGTATATTATGTAATTCAGTGGTAACCATAAAACATATTAAGAATATAAGCATATTACATATAACTAATAATTATAGTTTTACAAAAACGAATTAATCGCACTTAGAGTTAATTATATACAACATTAATTAGTTTTTATTATTATTTAATAGAAAAAAGTAAAAATTAAGGATGCTACTACTAAAAGTAAAAATATAATATAATAAATGATATATTTATATTGTCTCATACTAAATTGAATTTTTTTATAATGATTAATAACAATTTTATATTTATTATATGTAACTAGTATTATTTAAAGATTAAGAAAAACAATGTTTTAAAAAAAATTAAAAAATTAATTTACATAAGACATAAAAAGGAATAGAACAGTTAAGTTTATGAATCTAAAATTAAAAAATTTCTCATTTGATCCATATTGGGTTTGGGTCATTTCGAGTCTGAGTCGTTTCAGGTTAGAGTCATATCAAATTTGGGTTGTTTCAGGTCTTGGTCGTTTCAGGTTTCAGTTCACTTCGAGTTTTTGGAAATTTTGGATTCAAGTTGTGTCGAGTTCGATCATTTTAGATTAGGAACATTTTGGGTTTTGAATAAATCAGGTTTGGATCGAGTTAGGGTCATATTATTTTAATAATTTTTTGTGCTCGGGTTAGATCTGGTTTGAGTCGATTTTTCATGTTAGGTCAGATTTTGTCACTTCTAGTTTTACACTAGTGATCAAATTACGGGTCAAGCTTAGTTCTGATTGGGCTCAATCTTACACTTAAAACTAAGCTCATGGGTCACAAGCTCACGGTTTTGTATCGTTTGCCGAATATCCATCCTTTTGTTTTGCACATTTCTCTCTAAAAAAAAATTTTATTTTTATTTTTTATAATTAAATTTATATAAAAAAAAATGATATGCAAGACATCTTTACATACAAAGTCATAAGTTTTTTAAAATTCACACATTTTCACAAATGATTTTATTATATATTGCTATAAATATTTTTTAATATGCACCAAAACATAATAAATATTTGATCGGATCGAGATCAAGTTTTTTCACCTAATCTTTAGTGCGTTAAAATTAAGGGTTGGACTGTGCTTCGAGTAATCTAACCCATGATAATTAGCTCTATTTTGCACCCTCTCCGGTGATATTAGTAGATTAATTTGTTAAAGGATAAGCTTGAGGATGGCCATTACCCCAGCAAGCATACATATGAACTATGAATACCAGAACAACATTATAATGTGAAAATTTAGCACTCTATACGTAGGACGTCCAACAATCATGGAGATGGAGACATTTGATCAAATTGGTGATGTTTTGAAATTCATTAAAGCATACTTAAATCAGTAAATTTAAACAATTTTTGTCTTGAGCTTACTGATTTAAGTATGTTTTACTTAGTTCGCAAACATTGGTATATTTTAATTGCATTAACGTGAACAATATTGACTTATGTTCTTTTTGACTTAATTTATTTTTAATTTTATGTTATTAACTTATCATATAGTATATAGTATTGTACATTGACTTACTTTTATGTTAATATATGGAAAGAGGCTGGGAGATTTATTTAATTTTGTATACAAAGAGATTTCGATCACGTTATCTTAAACTAGAGTTATTTAGTTGTGTTCTCAATATTAATTAAACATTTTAATTGAAATATGCTTGATTTTCATCACGTTGTCTGGATTTAGGAAATTTAATTAAAGGTATATGCATTCATCTTCTCACTCCCTTTCTTTTAGTTATTTTTACTTATTATTTTATCATTAGGGATTTGAGGACCTAGCCTGATTTCTCCACAAAGAATAAATTTAAACCTTACGACATTTTGTAATTTAATTTGTTTTGTCTAGTAGTTGTTGAATTTAGACCACTCCGCTAAGTGCAACAACACATACATGCACCATTCAAGTCTCTCTCTCTCTCTCTCTCTCTCTCTCTCTCTCTCTCTCTCTGTATAAAAACCCAATTCCTCTATCACCTTTCTCCATCCATATCTAATTACTAATTAGCTCCTCACTTCAATTTATCAACATCCTGCCTCTCTCTTTCTCTCTCCATGAAAAACATTAGGGTTTTCTTGATAATCGTGATTATTTTCATGCCTCTAGTCCTATGTACTCATGCATTAATACTTCAAGAAGAAAAGGAAAACATCGGTAACATTGATGAAATAAACGAGCAATCTTATTACGTTCATTAAACTGGTCGGTTAGTACTTTCTCAAAAGAAATTTACATGCCAATTAACTTATAACGAGTTCCCTAGGGTTTGTCGTGCTAAAGGAAGCCCGGGGCATTACTGTTGCAAGAAAAATTGTTTCAACATGTTAAAAGATCTTCTTAATTGTGGAAGGTGTGGGAAGAAATGGAAGTACAATGAGATATGTTGCAATGGGAAATGTGTGAACACATCTTTCCATAGGAAGCATTGTGGGAGTTGCGACAATAAGTGTAATAATGGCAGCTTAGGTGTTTTTGGCCTTCGCAATTATGCGTAGGAGATAAAATCTTTCATTGAGTTTGAGATTCTTTAATTTGTATGCAGGAGAGAGGAATTTGATTAATCAAATAAGGTTCACAAACCAAGCTCGAGTTTCTATTTACTCGACTGGTGACCACCTACTGATAACAAACATGCTTTGGTTAACAGCAAAGACATTAGACACAAAAATCCTAGAATCTTAAAGCGGCAATTGGAGCATATTCATTTACTATGTTTTTATAAATTATTTTCTTGATCCCATCAGTTTTCTTTTCTTTTTTGCGTCTTTTTTTTACCAGCTCCCTAAGTTTCTTAAGGAAAAATCCCTCATCCCATTTTTCAGATAGTGAATGAAATCGTCTTCTTGGTAGTTATCTTGCCAAGATGGGCCAGTAACATAGCTTTTGAGCAAAATTATTCAAGATTCTTAACAGATTCACTATAATCCTAGTTTGGCTAGATTTTCTTGGGGCCTAGGTTGCCGACGTGATTGTAGACAAGATTAAAATAGAGTTCATTTAGGATATGTTTGGATCAAGAGAAAGAAATGAAAATGAGAGGAGATAATTACTCTTTCGAATTCATTCATCTTCTTACATTTCCTCTACTCTACTCTCCTTCCAAAATTTCCAAGTAAGGGAGAATTAAAAAGTTCAGAGTTTTAATGGATTTGAAGGAATAAAGATGCTCCTTCATATCCTCTCATTTCTATTGAGAAGAACTTTCAAAGAACGCCAGAAAAAGAGGTACATACACCTTTCATTTCCTTTCATTCCCCTCAACTCATACAAGGGGTAAGTGATGGTATGTTCCTTTGTGACTTACCTTAATTCTGAAATCTAATAACTAGCAACAATGAACGCAACCATGCCTTATTAATTCTAATATATTACTGGAACATCACATTTTTTATTGGGGCATAAGCACAATTTTGCTCATGTTTTGCAATTTTTAGCACAATTTAGTATTCAGTAGGACTCTATTAATCGTTAGAAACAATTTTCTTATCAATGTCAATAACTATAAAAAAAAATAAAATTATCAACAAATGTGCACTCTAATCAATTTTCTAATCAGTGTGAATAACTATAAAAAAAATATGAAAATTATCAACAAATGTGTACTCTAATCAAGTTCTAGCCCTATGAGGCCCTTCTAAACGAATGTAGTCATACATAAATCCTTGGAAAGGGCTTCCACTTCTTGATGAGTGAGAAAGATTGTGTTGTTTCCACTGTGTAGTATATTGCTTTGTACATCAATGCTATATAATCTGTACAACCCATGAATTCCATGTCTTGCAATCGTGTTATCCCTCCCTATTAGCCCCATTGAATATACGGGATGCGCACCGGCATTGTTGAAACGAACCTTCGAACCCGTCATTATAAAAGTTAATTAGCTAAAACATTTTAAACAAGCGTTAGCCCAAGACAAAATTTGTACCTTTAGTTCAGACATCGTCGCTGATGCGAAGGCCAATTGAAGTGTGTAATTTCCCGTCTTGCTCGTATTTTTTAGGTCAAATATAATCTGCCACGAGGTTGCTTTGTATGTGTTATTTCCTACATTCCTACTGTAAAATATTAGAACCAGCCTCAGAATTTTTAATTCTGTACACAAAAGTTCCTTCAAGAATAAAGAAACAAACAAATACCTTGTGACATGGGCAAAAAACCAATCCCTAGTATAATTACAAGACCCAACAGTGTATACGAGATCATTGTGAGGATATAAATCTGAATATCTATCCCACAATCCATACTGCCTAAATCTGCATATTAAAACAAGTCATAATTAGTATCAATGTTTGTGTTAAGAACATTGCATCAGCAAAGTGCTGTTGTAAGAGAGCTAACTTGTCTGAGTGGTTTGTGTATAATCGATTCACTAGTGTTGGGTAGGGGTCTGGAATATAGAATTCTTCAGCTTTGCGGTTTGGGATGCCAATTTCCCACAATGTGGGACCATTTCTGGGAGGCTCATATACAAGAGCACCCAATTTGATCTCACCTCCTGCATCAAAGAAATTGTGTCAATGGAGCCATTAAAGAGAGCCTCTAAGTTCCAAAATAGAGGTGATCATTGGTTTTGTGGCCCAAACGTTTAACTCCGTCTGACCCTTAACTTTTTTGGACTTGAAAAAACAGTAGGCATAAATTTTTTTTTCAGTCCAGGCTTGGGATTGTGTGAAAACACCTTACTCCCCCAGCCGGGCCCAAAGACAATGTATTTTGTGTTTTATTAATATTGAATATATTAATAAAAGTTATATAATAATAAAATTGTGTAAATATCTAAAATTAATTAATTTTTAAATTTTTAGATATTTATTTTAATAATAAAAGATGTTAAAATATATTTATTTTTTAAAACAAAGATTTCGGGCCGATGAGGGAAGAAAATAAATCGCAGTCAAAATATCCCAACCCGGCATAACAAAATATATTTATATAATAATTCCTTTTTCTTCTATGATTTTTCCAACAACAAAAATGAAAAAAGATTCATGCAAAGATCAAACTGTACCTGGTGTGATAGTAATATCACTATCATATTTGTAATCTCCAATAAAACCAGGAACCCATGCATGCAAACTATAATTTCCAGCTCGAACATTTTTTATTGAGAAATTCCCTTTTCTGTCGGCTTGCGTCCAAAACTGATAACCCTGGAAAATAATTTGACAACATCAAAGAATTCACAACTAATTAATTAAAGCCTCATATGAACATAGTTAATTCCAAAAAGAGAAGGAGATTTAACAATATTTACTTTGCCTTCTGTTTGCCAAGATCCAACTTCTCCCGGTGGTGCCAACCCCACGTGGGCATATCTTGCACTCATATTTTTCTTACAGATATACCTAAAATAAAAGAAAAAGACTAATTAATTAACCTTATGCATATGTTATATACAAAAAATAAAATTAAAGAATAAAAATGGAGAATTACCTATCATTGACTAGTAATTGACCTGTAATTGTTCCTCGTTGATCGGCCGAAGGGAAATCTTCTGATTGTGTGAAATTATAAGGCCAGCTTTCAACTTCTACAGACATCTGATAATGAACATCATGTATCATATCATATATTCAAGTCATCAGGTAAACTATATAAAAATTCTGAAGAAAAAAAATGTTTAATTAACAACTAACAAACCTGTCTTTTCGCATCTTTCCAAAGCCTAAGTCGATTTTCTTTGGAAGAATTAACAGAATTTAGATAGACAAAAACAGGACCAAAAACTTTTTTCCATGGCTTTCCATTTCTATATTTTGTATACAGGTCCTTCCCAACATAATGAAGGCTGGTAAAACTCTGCAAAAGTAATCAATTAAATTAAAAAATACTAACAAAATATTTTGAGAAAAAAATAGATCAAATAGGGATGCTATTACATGTAACTTTGTTTTATATAAACATAATAATGTACATAAGAAAAAAAAACATAGAAATACAAAAATTAAATATTTAAATCTTATGTTTGAATGGAGAAAAATGAAAGGGAAAATACATGTACCTAAACCCTATTTTTAAAGAAAGATCATACATTCGACTTAAAGATTGTGAAAATAGAGGAAACTAATATTAAAGCTATGCAAAAAGAGTGATGAGCGTACAGCGAGGGTAGTTGGCCCCACATGAGAGGTGAGGTATTGCTTGATGGGCCCAGCATTTCGAAACTCATCACTGGGTGTGATCATCCAGAATCCTACAGGTGGGTAATCGGATATCCGCCCATGCACTTTATCATCTTTGCCCTCTTGTGTATACTGGTACTTGTCATCTACCTGCACCCCACAATATCATGCGACCCTTTTAGCAACACTGAGACAAGATAAGATAAACAAACAGACAAAAACCATCCCCTTTTTCAATTCAACTCCTATAAAAGTATGATTGTTTATTTAGTTTCTATAAGAAGATCCCATATTTCCATATGTAGCATCTTATTAAAACCATGCTTTGAATTCTCTATATATTAAGCGGGACATTATATGCACAGTAACATATTGATGGCTTGTCACGTGGTAGGAAAATGATTTAAATCTTATGTTTTTTTTTTGTTTTAAGTTGTATTAAAACATGCATCAAAACCACCTAAGTTAAAAACAAAATAAAACACGATAAATAATTACAATGTCACATTACTTACCACCCAATGACAAATTCAATAGGATAAAAAAAAAATACCTAGTACTATGTTTGGATTTCGAAAATTTTGAAAAGAAAAATAAAAAAAAGAAGTTTTTCTTTTTTGTTTTGTATGATTGTCAATAAAAAATAAGTGAAAAAATTGAGTGATTTAAAGAAAACTAAGTGATAAAAATGAACATCAAATATAATTGTTTTTTTCAAAATATATCTTTCGTAATTTTTGAAGATATGAACAAAGCAATACATATCAATGTGGTCAAAATATGATCTAATATTCACATATTTTCTTTTTTGGATAGTCAAAAAAAAAATTCAGAGAAAAATAGTATAACACCAACTCATAATTAGTGTAGTGAACTGGAAGATCAATTAAATCAAAAAAAAAAAAAATTAGTGGTACCTCTCGTCTAAGTGCTGGATTTCTTGGATTGGTCAAGAGAACAGCTTCCTTGTAAGCAAGTGCATGGCCACTTTCGCGGTCTGTCTCACTTGGCATGATCCTTTACTTGTCGTCCGAGATAGCCATGAAGTGAAACCTGACCGATGATTTAAAATACCGCATACAATCAATAATACTATTCTTATTTAATTTTATCACAGATATTGTTTCAAAATATTATTTTCGACATAATTTCAAAAAAAAAATAAAGAAGAAAATTCTTTTCTTACTTGTCCGGTCGAAGCTTGAAGACGAACGTTATTTGATCCATGTCCACATCAGGCCACCCTTCATCTCGCTCCAGTATGCTATACATGTAGATACCCGAGCTCCCACGCCGCATTATATATCTGCAAAGCTCATATTAGTTTTATATATATTTACATGTTAATTAGCTAATTAAAATAGAAATCATTTCTTAAAAGAATTAATGAAGATTAATGTTGAGACTTTAAAACTGCACCTTTTGTCTATATTTAATGGAACTCGGGAGCCATGCAGTGAGAAATTCCAAGTTCTAGAAAATGAAATCTCTACTTGGTTTTCGTTTTCGGTTATAACACTATATTTTGTTCCTTCCATTCTGCAAAAATAATCATTTAACACAAATATTAATTTGAAAAACAACATATTATTTGTTTTACACTAAGAAAATAATTATTTAATGAAAAAAAAACTTGTATTTAAGCGAGAAAATTTACAGGTCAAGCTGATTTGGACTCTTCGACTCATACCAAACGATATCCCAATACCTAGAGATTGTTTAAATTTTGTCAAACTAAGCACATTTTTATATTTAATAAAAAATCAAAGAAATGAATAAAAATGAGATTAATTGAGTACACATACCCTCTCTTTTTAATATGATCATTAAGCACATTTTCCATTCCATTGTACTTTATTCTTGAGACAAGACCATCTGGATTCGAAAAAGTAACTCGTATGATGTCATTATCAATTGTCACCTGAAATAAAAATAATTTTATTTAACAAGTAGTTGTAGTAATTAATTACATAGATATTTTAATTTTCACACTGTCAAATTTAGGTACATATATTTTTTTATTTTAGTAGTATAATTTTGATCATTTTATGCACAAAATGAAAATTCCAAAACATATGTAATAAAATGACTGCATTTTAGTTTTTATTTTTTTAGAAAATTTATTCATGAATCATAGATAGGTAATGAGATTTTACTTGCTCATCATCATCATTTGTACTCAGATGGACTATAGGAGATGTCACTGGTGCTTGATGGTTATTGTTCTCTCGAATCTTTGATCTGCAATTATTAATTAAAATATAGGAGTAAACAAAATATCTTGATGTAAAAATCCAATGAAATAATGTATACAAATAAAATTGGGGAATCCAAGGCATTATATCCTTTGTTTAAATTACCTCACTTACACAAATGAAAAGTTCTTGTTTAGAATTGATTTAAAAGTTCTTGTTAGATAGGAAGAGAAAGAGAAAAAATTTCAATCTCCTTCACCCAGAGTGTAAAAATACTTTTGATAAAAAAAAAATTCATAAACCAAATCTATTCAAGAATTTTTTTTCATTGGGAGAGATTTTTGTCTCTCCAAACAACATTTAATTTGTCTAAGATGGCTTGCTAATCAGACTAAGAATTGTAAACAAGTAGTGCTTCAACTTATGGGAAACATAAACAAAACAAACAATGAATAATTAACAGAAAATATTGGCTACTACTAACAAACGTAAAGAAAAAAAGAGAAATAACCATAAAAGGTTAAGAAAACAAATCCAGTTTGGAATAGCTGCCTAATATTTTAGCTTTAACCTGTTCTCGCAAAAAGAAGTGGCCCATGTGAACTCTTAAAGCAATGCAACCTCTCCCCTCTCAGAAAAAACACACAACGTAATATTGCAAGAAAAATAAGAGAGGAAAAGATGAGGAAGAACCTAGCTGGAGTCTTCTCATAGGAGACAGGCAGCAGAAAGCACAACTGAATGGATATTGTTAGCCACACAACAAGCAAACCCAATTGCCTTCTCCAAATCTCCATCTTTTATCAAGAGAGCCTGCAAATCAACAACATAAAACAATAAAACCCAGAAAGGCTCTCTCAACAAACAAGAACCTGAACAATGCTTTTGAGAAAACATAAATAAAAAAAACAATGATAGAAACATGACAATACGATAATTAATTAAAGACCCGGCCAATTGGAAAGAAGCATGTACGCAAAAAAAAAAAAAAAAAAAAAAAAACAATTTCCAAGAACATGGCCGTACCTTTGCCTTGATCGACAAACGGCAGTTTTCAAAAGCAATGAAACAATCAGAGAAAATTCACCAAGGTAAGCTATTGCTTCAGTTCTTTTTCTTTTATATCTCACTCTCTTCCTCTCTCTGACAGATACTAAATTGTGCTAGGAATAGGATCCTTAATAGCTTCCGAAACGTGCAAATATAACACCAAGAGAGAGAAGGAATAGAATCCTTAAATATTATTTTTCAAACCATTGTATAACTCTAGATAAGGACTGACGTACTCATGCTTCCTTAAGTGTTACAGTTATATACGACTTGCCTGAAATATAATTTTTCCAGCTAAATATATATAATTTTCTCAATTTTTCCTTTTTGGTAAGTGAGAGAGACAAGGAAAGTAGAGAAGTTAAGTCTGAGTGGGAGATTTTTCCTTTTTTGGTAAGTGAGAGAGACAAGGAAAGTAGAGAAGTTAAGTTTGAGTGGGAGAGAAAAACATGAAAGAAAGTGTGGAGAGTTGAACTCAATTGAGTTATATATATAACTTTTTTTAAATATTTGACTTAAATATTTAAGTAAGGGTTTATGGGACATTTTAAAGGGTAGACACCAAATTTTATATATATATATATTAATCGTAAGTATATAGATACATATATGTTTTTCCTAATTAAATCAATCTGGCCAGAATGCGTTAATATTAATTAACTAGGGTATTACACAGAGGTAGCAATTGGGTTGAGTCACATCGGGTTGTAGGTCAGTTTGGGTTGGATCGAGTTAGATCGGGTTCAAGTTTGGGTCATATCGGTCTCAAGTAATGTCCAGTCTTAGCTAATCTCGGGTTGGGCCGGATCAGGTTTAGATCGTAATGGTCTCAATTCACTATGGTCGTGTCATTTCGAACTTTAGAATATCATGCTATTTTTTTTCGTTTCAAAGTAATTAAGTTCACAAAAATATGTTAGTAATAACTCAATATATTTTTTCTCATTTAATATATTTAACTAATTATGGTTTAATTAATCGTAAATCAAAATCACAAATGAAAATAATATAAAAATAAATAATTTGATAATTTAATAACTAATAAAATATAAAATTAATTTTTTCTTCAGTATATATGATGATGACGAAGGCTGACGTGCATGGTCTATATGAATATAATATTAAGTCTGACAGACAATGTTTTGTATAATAAAAAGTATACAATAAATTATAGAATGTGAAAGATACATTAATATTATGAATTTAATAAATTATATATCAATTGATAACCCGACGCATATATGTAACTATGTGTTCATGTATATTATGTAATTCAGTGGTAACCGTAAAACATATTAAGAATATAAACATATTACATATAACTAATAATTATAGTTTTACAAAAACGAATTAATCGCACTTAGAGTTAATCATATGCAACATTAATTAGTTTTTATTATTATTTAATAGAAAAAAGTAAAAATTAAGGATACTAGTACTAAAAGTTAAAATATGATATAATAAACGATATATTTATATTGTCTCATACTAAATTAATTTTTTTTTTATAATGATTAATGACAATTTTATATTTATTATATGTAACTAGTCTTATTTAAAGATTAAGAAAAACAATGTTTTAAAAAAAAAATTGAAAAATTAGTTTACATAAGATGTAAAGAGGAGTAGAACAGTCAAGTCTATGAATCTAAATTTAAAAATTTTCTCATTTTATCCATATTGGGTTTGGGTCATTTCGAGTCTGAGTCGGTTCGAGTTAAAGTCATATCGAATTTGGGTTTTTCGAGTCTTGGTCGTTTCAGGTTTCAGTTCACTTCAGGTTTTTGGTAATTTCGAATTCGGGTTGGGTCAAGTTCGATCATTTTAGATTAGGACCATTTAGGGTTTTGAATAAATTGGGTTTGGATCGAGTTAGGGTCACATTATTTTAATAATTTTTTGTGCTCGGGTTATATCTGGTTCGAGTCGATTTTTCAGGTTAAGTCAGATTTTATCACTTCTAGTTTTACACTAGTGATCAAATTACGGGTCAAGATTGGTTCTGACTAGGCTCAATCTTACACTTAAAACTAAGCTAATGGGTCACAAGGTCACGGTTTAATATCTTTTGCTTAATATCCATCCTTTTGTTTTGCATATTTCTCTCTAATAAAATATTTTTTTTATCTTTATAATTAAATTTATATAAAAAAAAATTGATATGCAAGACATCCTTTACACACGAAGTCATAAATTTTTTAAAATTCACACATTTTCACAAATAGTTTTACTAAATATTGCTATAAATATTTTTTAATATGCACCGAAACATAATAAATATTAACATTTTGATCGGTTCGAGATCAAGTTTTTTCATCTAATCTTTAGTGCGGTCAAAATAAATTTGATCTTATTTTAACCAAGCCCGTTAAAATTAAAGGTTGGACTGGGCTTCAAGCACTCTAACCCATGATAATTAGCTCTATTTTGCACCCTCTCCAGTGATATTAGTAGATTAATTTGTTAAAGGATAAGCTTGAGGATGGCCATTACCCCAGCAAGCATACGTACGAACTATGAATACCAGAACAACATTATAATGTGAAAATTTAGCACTCTATAGGTAGAATGTCCAACAATCATGGAGATGGAGACATTTGATCAAATTGGTGATGTTTTGAAATTCATTAAAGCATACTTAAATCAGTAAATTTAAACAATTTTTGTCTTGAGCTTACTGATTTAAGTATGTTTTAATTAGTTCACAAACATTGGTATATTTTAATTGCATTAACGTGAACAATATTGACTTAATTTCTTTTTGACTTAATTTATTTTTAATTTTATGTTATTTACTTATCATATAGTATATAGTATTGTACATTGACTTACTCTTATGTTAATATATGGAAAGAGGGAGGGAGATTTATTTAATTTTGTATACAAAGAGATTTCGATCACGTTATCTTGCACTAGAGTTATTTAGTTGTGTTCTCAAGATTAATTAAACATTTTAATTGAAATATGCTTGTTTTTCATCATGTTGTCTGAATTTAGGAAATTTAATTAAATGTATATGCATTCATCTTCTAACTCTCTTTCTTTTAGTTATTTTTTAATTATTATTTTATCATTAGGGACTTGAGGACCTTGCTTGATTTCTCCACAAAGAATAAATTTAAACCTTACAACATTTTGTAATTTAATTTGTTTTGTCTAGTAGTTGTTGAATTTAGACCACTCCGCTAAGTGCAACAACACATACATGCACCATTCAAGTCTCTCTCTCTCTCTCTCTCTCTCTCTCTCTCTCTCTCTCTCTCTCTCTCTCTCTCTCTCTCTCTCTCTCTCTCTCTCTCTCTGTATAAAAACCCAATTCCTCTATCACCTTTCTCCATCCATATCTAATTACTAATTAGCTCCTCACTTCAATTTATCAACATCCTGCCTCTCTCTTTCTCTCTCCATGAAAAACATTAGGGTTTTCTTGATAATCGTGATTATTTTCATGCTTCTTGTCCTATGTACTCATGCGTTAATACTTCATGAAGCAAAGGAAAACATCGGTAACATTGATGAAATAACCGATCAATCTTATTACGTTCATTAAACTGGTCGGTTAGTACTTTCTCAAAAGAAATTTACATGCCAATTAACTTGTAACGAGTTCCCAAGGGTTTGTCACGCTAAAGGAAGCCCGGGGCATTACTGTTGCAAGAAAAATTGTGTTAATGTGTTAAAAGATCTTCTTAATTGTGGAAGGTATGGGAAGAAATGGAAGTACAATGAGATATTTTGAAATGGGAAATGTGTGAACACATCTTTCCATAGGAAGCATTGTGGGAGTTGCAACAATAAGTGTAATAATGGCAGCTGATGTGTTTTTGGCCTTTGCAACTATGCGTAGGAGATAAAATCTTTCATTGACTTTGAGATTCTTTTATTTGTATGCAGGAGGGAGGAAAAAAATTATCGTGACTAAGATTATTTTTCATATTTGCAATTTTTATTTAATCAATAGAATTATGTTCCTGATAGCACCTGACCAGTTTTCTAAGTAGATTTTAATTAGCTTTTATAAATGTTCAGTTTTCACTTAAGATTTGTGCCTTCTAATGTTTACCTAACCTTATATATATTGGCCAAAAAGAGGCAATTGTACTCTTATTATTTAGTTTATAATTGTATTCTCTAGATTTGGCCGCGAGCCGAGCTACTCGCAAGCGCGTTGTGGAGGTTAGCGCTTGACCCACCTCGGTATTATTGAGCTATGAGTCAAGCTCGGGTTTTGAGCTAGGTTCGTTTAGTCAAACAAGCCGAGTTCAAGTAATGAGATACTCGGCTCATTTGGCTCGTGAGCTGGTTTGAGCTCGAGTCGAACCGAGTTGAGCCCAAGCTCGCTAAAATAACATCGAGACAAGCTTGAGCATGGATTTTAAAGCTCAACTCTCAAACTCAATTTTCTTTGATTAATCAAACAAGGTTCACAAACCAAGCTCGAGTTTCTAATTACTCGACTGGTGACCACCTACTGATAACAAACATGCTTTGGTTAACAGCAAAGACATTAGACACAAAAATCCTAGAATCTTAAAGCGGCAATTGGAGCATATTCATTTACTATGTTTTTATAAATTATTTTCTTGATCCCATCAGTTTTCTTTTCTTTTTTGCGTCTTTTTTTTACCAGCTCCCTAAGTTTCTTAAGGAAAAATCCCTCATCCCATTTTTCAGATAGTGAATGAAATCGTCTTCATGGTAGTTATCTTACCAAGATGAGCCAGTAACATAGCTTTTGAGCAAAATTATTCAAGATTCCTAACAGATTCACTATAATCCTAGTTTGGCTAGATTTTCTTGGGGCCTAGGTTGCCGACGTGATTGCAGACAAGATTAAATTAGAGTTCATTTAGGATATGTTTGGATCAAGGGAAAGAAATGAAAATGAGAGGGGATAATTACTCTTTCGAATTCATTCATCTTCTCACATTTCCTCTACTCTACTCTCCTTCCAAAATTTCCAAGTAAGGGAGAATTAAAAAGTTCAGAGTTTTAATGGATTTGAAGGAATAAAGATGCTCCTTCATATCCTCTCATTTCCATTGAGAAGAACTTTCAAAGAACGCCAGAAAAAGAGGTACATATACCTTTCATTTCCTTTCATTCCCCTCAACTCAAACAAGGGGTAAGTGATGGTATGTTCCTTTGTGACTTACCTTAATTCTGAAATCTAATAACTAGCAACAATGAACGCAACCATGCCTGATTAATTCTAATATGTTACTGGAACATCACATTTTTTATTGGGGCATAAACACAATTTTGCTCATGTTTTGCAATTTGTAGCACAATTTAGTATTCAATAGGACTCTATTAATCGTTAGAAACAATTTTCTTATCAATGTCAATAACTATAAAAAAAAAAAAAATATGAAATTGTCAACAAATGTGCACTCTAATCAATTTTCTTATCAGTGTGAATAACTACAAAAAAAAAATGAAAATTATAAACAAATGTGTACTCTAATCAAGTTCTAGCCCTAAGAGGCCCTTCTAAACGAATGTAGTCATACATAAATCCTTGGAAAGGGCTTCCACTTCTTGACTGAGTGAGAAAGATTGTGTTGTTTCCACTGTGTAGTATATTGCTTTGTACATCAATGCTATATAATCTGTACAACCCATGAATTCCATGTCTTGCAATCGCGTTATCCCTCCCTATTAGCCCCGTTGAAAATACAGGATGCGCACCGGCATTGTTGAAACGAACCTTTGAAACCGTCATTATAAAAGTTGATTAGCTAAACCATTTTAAACAAGAATTATCACAGGATTTCAATAACAAAATTTGTACCTTTAGTTCAGACATCGTCGCTGATGCGAAAGCCAATTGAAGTGTGTAATTTCCCGTCTTGCTCGTATTTTTTAAGTCAAATATAATCTGCCACGTGGTTGCTTGGTATGTGTTATTTCCTACATTCCTGCGGTAAAATATTAGAACCAGTCTCACAATTTTTAATTCTGTACACAAAAGTTCCTTCAAGAATAAAGAAATAAACAAATACCTTGTGACATGGGCAAAAAACCAATCCCTAGTATAATTACTAGACCCAACAGTGTATACGAGATCATGGTGAGGATATAAATCTGAATATCTATCCCACAATCCATACTGCCTAAATCTGCATATTAAAACAAGTCATAATTAGCATCAATGTTTGTGTTAAGAACATTGCATCAGCAAAGTGCTGTTGTAAGAGAGGTAACTTGTCTGAGTGGTTTGTGTATAATCGATTCACTAGTGTTGGGTAGGGGTCTGGAATATAGAATTCTTCAGCTCTGCGGTTTGGGATTCCAATTTCCCACAATGTGGGACCATTTCTGGGAGGCTCATATACAAGAGCACCCAATTTGATCTCACCTCCTGCATCAAAGAAATTGTGTCAATGGAGCTATTAAAGAGAGCCTCTAAGTTCCAAAATAGGACTGATCATTGGTTTTGTGGCCCAAACGTTTAACTCCGTCTGACCCTTAACTTTTTTGGACTTGAAAAAACAGTAGGCATGAAATTTTTTTCAGTCCAGGCTTGGGATTGTGTGAAAACACCTTACTCCCCCAGCCGGGCCCAAAGACAATGTATTTTGTGTTTTATTAACATTGAATATATTAATAAAAGTAATGTAATAATAAAATTGTGTAAATATCTAAAATTAATTAATTTTTAAATTTTTAGATATTTATTTTAATAATAAAAGATGTTAAAATATATTTATTTTTTAAAACAAAGATTTCGGGCCGATGAGGGAAGAAAATAAATCGCAGTCAAAATATCCCAACCCGGCATAAGAAAATATATTTATATAATAATTTCTTTTTCTTCTATGATTTTTCCAACAACAAAAATGAAAAAGGATTCAAGCAAAGATCAAACTGTACCTGGTGTGATGGTAATATCACTATCATATTTGTAATCTCCAATAAAACCAGGAACCCATGCATGCAAACTATAATTTCCAGCTCGAACATTTTTTATTGAGAAATTCCCTTTGCTGTCAGCTTGCGTCCAAAACTGATAACCCTGGAAAATAATTTGACAACATCAAAGAATTCACAACTAATTAATTAAAGCCTCGTATGAACATAGTTAATTCCAAAAAGAGAAGGAGATTTAACAATATTTACTTTGCCTTCTGTTTGCCAAGATCCAACTTCTCCCGGTGGTGCCAACCCCACGTGGGCATATCTTGCACTCATATTTTTCTTACAGATATACCTAAAATAAAAGAAAAAGATTAATTAATTAACCTTATGCATATGTTATATACAAAAAATAAAATTAAAGAATAAAAATGGAGAATTACCTATCATTGACTAGTAATTGACCTGTAATTGTTCCTCGTTGATCGGCCGAAGGGAAATCTTCTGATTGTGTGAAATTATAAGGCCAGCTTTCAACTTCTACAGACATCTGATAGTGAACATCATGTATCATATCATATATTCAAGTCATCAGGTAAACTATATAAAAATTCTATAAAAAAAAATGTTTAATTAACAACTAACAAACCTGTCTTTTCGCATCTTTCCAAAGCCAAAGCCGATTTTCTTTGGAAGAATTAACAGAATTTAGATAGACAAAAACATGACCAAAAACTTTTTTCCATGGCTCTCCATTTCTATATTTTGTATCCAGGTCCTTCCCAACATAATGAAGGCTGGTAAAACTCTGCAAAAGTAATCAATTAAATTAAAAAAATACTAACAAAATATTTTGAGAAAAAAATAGATCAAATAGGGATGCTATTACATGTAACTTTGTTTTATATAAACATAATAATGTACACAAGAAAAAAAAACATAGAAATACAAAAATTAAATATTTAAATCTTATGTTTGAATGGAGAAAAATGAAAGGGAAAATACATGTACCTGAACTCTATTTTTAAAGAAAAATCATACATTCGACTTAAAGATTGTGAAAGTAGAGGAAACTAGTATTAAAGCTATGCAAAAAGAGTGATGAGCGTACAACGAGGGTAGTGGGCCCCACATGGGAGGTGAGGTATTGCTTGATGGGCCCAGCATTTCGAAACTCATCACTGGGTGTGATCATCCAGAATCCTACAGGTGGGTAATCGGATATCCACCCATGCACTTTATCATCCTTGCCCTCTTGTGTATACTGGTACTTGTCATCTACCTGCACCCCACAATATCATGCGACCCTTTTAGCAACACTGAGACAAGATAAGATAAACAAACAGACAAAAACCATCCCCTTTTTCATTTCAACTCCTATAAAAGTATGATTGTTTATTTAGTTTCTATAAGAAGATCCCATATTTCCATATGTAGCACCTTATTAAAACCATGCTTAGAATTCTCTATATATTAAGCGGGACATTATATGCACAGTAACATATTGATGGCTAGTCACGTGGTAGGAAAATGATTTAAATCTTATGTTATTTTTTTGTTTTAAGTTGTATTAAAACATGTATCAAAACCACCGAAGTTAAAAACAAAATAAAACACGATAAATAATTACAATGTCACATTACTTACCACCCAATGACAAATTTAATAGGATAAAAGAAAAATACCTAGTACTATGTTTGGATTTCGAAAATTTTGAAAAGAAAAATAAAAAAAAAGAACTTTTTTTTTTGTTTTGTATGATTGTCAATAAAAAATAAGAGAAAAAATTGAGTAATTTAAAGAAAACCAAGTGATAAAAATGAACATCAAATATAATTGTTTTTTTCAAAATATATCTTTGGTAATTTTTGAAGATATGAACAAAGCAATACATATCAATGTGGTCAAAATATGATCTAATATTCACATATTTTCTTTTTTGGATAGTCAAAAAAAATTCAGAGAAAAATAGTATAACACCAACTCATAATTAGTGTAGTGAACTGGAAGATCAATTAAATCAAAAAAATAAAAAAAAAAATTAGTGGTACCTCTCCTCTAAGTGCTGGATTTCTTGGATTGGTCAAGAGAACAGCTTCCTTGTAAGCAAGTGCATGGCCACTTTCGCGGTCTGTCTCACTTGGCATGATCCTTTGCTTGTCGTCCGAGATAGCCATGAAGTGAAACCTGACCGTTGATTTAAAATACCGCATACAATCAATAATGCTATTCTTATTTAATTTTATCACAGATATTGTTTTAAAATATTATTTTCGACATAATTTCAAAAAAAAAAAAATAGAGAAGAAAATTCTTTTCTTACTTGTCCGGTCGAAGCTTGAAGACGAACGTTATTTGATCCATGTCCACATCAGGCCACCCTTCATCTCGCTCCAGTATGCTACACATGTAGATACCCGAGCTCCCACGCCGCATTATATATCTGCAAAGCTCATATTAGTTTTATATATATTTACATGTTAATTAGCTAATTAAAATAGAAATCATTTCTTAAAAGAATTAATGAAGATTAATGTTGAGACTTTAAAACTGCACCTTTTGTCTATATTTAATGGAACTCGGGAGCCACGCAGTGAGAAATTCCAAGTTCTAGAAAACAAAATCTCTACTTGGTTTTCGTTTTCGGTTATAACACTATATTTTGTTCCTTCCATTCTGCAAAAATAATCATTTAACACAAATATTAATTTGAAAAACAACATATTATTTGTTTTACACTAAGAAAATAATTATTTAATGAAAAATAAACTTGTATTTAAGCGAGAAAATTTACAGGTCAAGCTGATTTGGACTCTTCGGCTCATACCAAACGATATCCCAATACCTAGAGATTGTTTAAATTTTGTCAAACTAAGCACATTTTTATATTTAAAAAAAAATCAAAGAAATGAATAAAAATGAGATTAATTGAGTACACATACCCTCTCTTTTTAATATGATCATTAAGCACATTTTCCATTCCATTGTACTTTATTCTTGTGACAAGACCATCTGGATTCGAAAAAGTAACTCGTATGATGCCATTATCAATTGTCACCTGAAATAAAAATAATTTTATTTAACAAGTAGTTGTAGTAATTAATTACATAGATATTTTAATTTTCACACTGTCAAATTTAGGTACATATATTTTTTTATTTTAGTAGTATAATTTTGATCATTTTATGCACAAAATAAAATGACTGCATTTTAGTTTTTATTTTTTTAGAAAATTTATTCATGAATCATAGATAGGTAATGAGATTTTACTTGCTCATCATCATCATTTGTACTCAGATGGACTATAGGAGATGTCACTGGTGCTTGATGGTTATTGTTCTCTCGAATCTTTGATCTGCAATTATTAATTAAAATATAGGAGTAAACAAAATATCTTGATGTAAAAATCCAATGAAATAATGTATTCAAATAAAATTGGGGAATCCAAGGCATGATATCCTTTGTTTAAATTACCTCACTTACACAAATGAAAAGTTCTTGTTTAGAATTGATTTAAAAGATTTTTTTTTTTAATTTTCACTGTTAGATAGGAAGAGAAAGAGAAAAAATTTCAATCTCCTTCACCCAGAGTGTAAAAATACTTTTGATAAAAAAAAAATTCATAAACCAAATCTATGCAAGAATTTTTTTCATTGGGAGAGATTTTTGTCTCTCCAAACAACATTTAATTTGTCTACGATGGCTTGCTAATCAGACTAAGAATTGTAAACAAGTAGTGCTTCATCTTATGGGAAACATAGACAAAACAAACAATGAATAATTAACAGAAAATATAGGCTACTACTAACAAACGTAAAGAAAAAAAGAGAAATAACCATAAAAGGTTAAGAAAACAAATCCAGTTTGGAATAGCTGCCTAATATTTTAGCTTTAACCTGTTCTCGCAAAAAGAAGTGGCCCATGTGAACTCTTAAAGCAATGCAACCTCTCCCCTCTCAGAAAAAACACACAACGTAATATTGCAAGAAAAATAAGAGAGGAAAAGATGAGGAAGAACCTAGCTGAGGTCTTCTCAGAGGAGACAGGAAGCAGAAAGCACAACTGAATGGATATTGTTAGCCACACAACAAGCAAACCCAATTGCCTTCTCCAAATCTCCATCTTTTATCAAGAGAGCCTGCAAATCAACAACATAAAACAATAAAACCCAGAAAGGCTCTCTCAACAAACAAGAACCTGAACAATGCTTTTGAGAAAACATAAATAAAAAAACAATGATAGAAACATGACAATACGATAATTAATTAAAGACCTGGCCAATTGGAAAGAAGCATGTACGCAAAAAAAAAAAAAACAATTTCCAAGAACATGGCCGTACCTTTACCTTGATCGACAAAAGGCAGTTTTCAAAAGCAATGAAACAATCAGAGAAAATTCACCAAGGTAAGCTATTGCTTCAGTTCTTTTTCTTTTATATCTCACTCTCTTCCTCTGTCTGACAGATACTAAATTGTGCTAGGAATAGGATCCTTAATAGCTTCCGAAACGTGCAAATATAACACCAAGAGAGAGAAGGAATAGAATCCTTAAATATTATTTTTCAAACCACTGTATAACTCTAGATAAGGAATGACGTACTCATGCTTCCTTAAGTGTTACAGTTATATACGACTTGCCTGAATTATAATTTTTCCAGCTAAATATATATAATTTTCTCAATTTTTCCTTTTTGGTAAGGGAGAGAGACAAGGAAAGTAGAGAAGTTAAGTCTGAGTGGGAGATTTTTCCTTTTTTGGTAAGTGAGAGAGACAAGGAAAGTATAGAAGTTAAGTTTGAGTGGGAGAGAAAAACATGAAAGAAAGTGTGGAGAGTTGAACTCAATTGAGTTTTATATATAACTTTTTTTAAATATTTGACTTAA
This sequence comes from Bretschneidera sinensis, assembly GCA_023935145.1. Taxonomy (NCBI): domain Eukaryota; kingdom Viridiplantae; phylum Streptophyta; class Magnoliopsida; order Brassicales; family Akaniaceae; genus Bretschneidera; species Bretschneidera sinensis. Next base: position 130,668,279 of record CM043698.1, read on the forward strand.
ATATTTAAGTAAGGGTTTATGGGACATTTTAAAGGGTAGACACCAAATTTTATATATATATATATATATATATATATATTAATCGTAAGTATATAGATACATATATGTTTTTCCTAATTAAATCAATCTGGCCAGAATGCGTTAATATTAATTAACTAAGGTATTACACAGAGGTAGCAATTGGATTGAGTCACATCGGGTTGTAGGTCAGTTTGGGTTGGATCGAGTTAGATCGGGTTCAAGTTTGGGTCATATCGGTCTCAATTAATGTCCAGTCTTAGCTAATCTCGGGTTGGGCCGGATCAGGTTTAGATCGTAATGGTCTCAATTCACTATGGTCGTGTCATCTCGAACTTTAGAATATCATGCTATTTTTTTTCGTTTCAAAGTAATTAAGTTCACAAAAATATGTTAGTAATAACTCAATATATTTTTTCTCATTTAATATATTTAACTAATTATGGTTTAATTAATCGTAAATCAAAATCACAAATGAAAATAATATAAAAATAAATAATTTGATAATTTAATAACTAATAAAAAATAAAATTAATTTTTTCTTCAGTATATATGATGATGACGAAGGCTGACGTGCATGGTATATATGAATATAATATTAAGTCTGACAGACAATGTTTTGTATAATAAAAAGTATACAATAAATTATAGAATGTGTAAGATACATTAATATTATGAATTTAATACATTATATATCAATTGATAACCTGACGCATATATGTAACTATGTGTTAATGTATATTATGTAATTCAGTGGTAACCGTAAAACATATTAAGAATATAAACATATTACATATAACTAATAATTATAGTTTTACAAAAATGAATTAATCACACTTAGAGTTAATCATATGCAACATTAATTAGTTTTTATTATTATTTAATAGAAAAAAGTAAAAATTAAGGATACTAGTACTAAAAGTTAAAATATGATATAATAAACGATATATTTATATTGTCTCATACTAAATTAATTTTTTTTATAATGATTACTGACAATTTTATATTTATTATATGTAACTAGTCTTATTTAAAGATTAAGAAAAAAAATGTTTTAAAAAAAAAATTGAAAAATTAGTTTACATAAGATGTAAAGAGGAATAGAACAGTCAAGTCTATGAATCTAAAATTAAAAATTTTCTCATTTTATCCATATTGGGTTTGGGTCATTTCGAGTCTGAGTCGGTTCGAGTTAAAATCATATCGAATTTGGGTTTTTCGGGTCTTGGTCGTTTCAGGTTTCAGTTCACTTCGGGTTTTTGGTAATTTCGAATTCGGGTTGGGTCAAGTTCGATCATTTTAGATTAGGAGCATTTTGGGTTTTGAATAAATTGGGTTTGGATCGAGTTAGGGTCACATTATTTTAATAATTTTTTGTGCTCGGGTTAGATCTTGTTCGAGTCGATTTTTCAGGTTAAGTCAGATTTTGTCACTTCTAGTTTTACACTAGTGATCAAATTACGGGTCAAGCTTGGTTCTGACTGGGCTCAATATTACACTTAAAACTAAGCTAATGGGTCACAAGGTCACGGTTTAATATCGTTTGCTTAAGATCCATCCTTTTGTTTTGCATATTTCTCTCTAATAAAATATTTTTTTTATCTTTTATAATTAAATTTATATAAAAAAAAAATTGATATGCAAGACATCCTTTACACACGAAGTCATAAATTTTTTAAAATTCACACATTTTCACAAATAGTTTTACTAAATATTGCTATAAATATTTTTTAATATGCACCGAAACATAATAAATATTAACATTTTGATCGGTTCGAGATCAAGTTTTTTCATCTAATCTTTAGTGCGGTCAAAATAAATTTGATCTTATTTTAACCAAGCCCGTTAAAATTAAAGGTTGGACTGGGCTTCGAGCACTCTAACCCATGATAATTAGCTCTATTTTGCACCCTCTCCAGTGATATTAGTAGATTAATTTGTTAAAGGATAAGCTTGAGGATGGCCATTACCCCAGCAAGCATACGTACGAACTATGAATACCAGAACAACATTATAATGTGAAAATTTAGCACTCTATACGTAGAATATCCAACAATCATGGAGATGGAGACATTTGATCAAATTGGTGATGTTTTGAAATTCATTAAAGCATACTTAAATCAGTAAATTTAAACAATTTTTGTCTTGAGCTTACTGATTTAAGTATGTTTTAATTAGTTCACAAACATTGGTATATTTTAATTGCATTAACGTGAACAATATTGACTTAATTTATTTTTAATTTTATGTTATTTACTTATCATATAGTATATAGTATTGTACATTGACTTACTCTTATGTTAATATATGGAAAGAGGGAGGGAGATTTATTTAATTTTGTATACAAAGAGATTTCGATCACGTTATCTTGCACTAGAGTTATTTAGTTGTGTTCTCAAGATTAATTAAACATTTTAATTGAAATATGCTTGATTTTCATCATGTTGTCTGAATTTAGGAAATTTAATTAAATGTATATGCATTCATCTTCTCACTCTCTTTCTTTTAGTTATTTTTTAATTATTATTTTATCATTAGGGACTTGAGGACCTTGCTTGATTTCTCCACAAAGAATAAATTTAAACCTTACAACATTTTGTAATTTAATTTGTTTTGTCTAGTAGTTGTTGAATTTAGACCACTCCGCTAAGTGCAACAACACATACATGCACCATTCAAGTCTCTCTCTCTCTCTCCCTCTCTCTCTCTCTCTCTCTCTCTCTCTCTCTCTCTCCCGGTCTGTATAAAAACCCAACTCCTCTATCACCTTTCTCCATCCATATCTAATTACTAATTAGCTCCTCCCTCCAATTCATCAACATCCTGCCTCTCTCTTTCTCTCTCCATGAAAACATTAGGGTTTTCTTGATAATCGTGATTATTTTCATGCTTCTTGTCCTATGTACTCATGCATTAATACTTCATGAAGAAAAGGAAAACATCGGTAACATTGATGAAATAACCGATCAATCTTATTACGTTCATTAAACTGGTCGGTTAGTACTTTCTCAAAAGAAATTTACATGCCAATTAACTTGTAACGAGTTCCCAAGGGTTTGTCGTGCTAAAGGAAGCCCGGGGCATTACTGTTGCAAGAAAAATTGTGTTAATGTGTTAAAAAATCTTCTTAATTGTGGAAGGTATGGGAAGAAATGGAAGTACAATGAGATATGTTGAAATGGGAAATGTGTGAACACATCTTTCCATAGGAAGCATTGTGGGAGTTGCAACAATAAGTGTAATAATGGCAGCTGATGTGTTTTTGGCCTCTTCAACTATGCGTAGGAGATAAAATCTTTCTTTGACTTTGAGATTCTTTTATTTGTATGCAGGAGAGAGGAAAAAATTTATCGTAACTAAGATTATTTTTCATATTTGCAATTTTTATTTAATCAATAGAATTATGTTCCTGATAGTACCTGACCAGTTTTCTAAGTTGATTTTAATTAGCTTTTATAAATGTTCAGTTTTCACTTAAGATTTGTGCCTTCTAATGTTTACCTAACCTTATATATATTGGCCAAAAAGAGGCAATTGTACTCTTATTATTTAGTTTATAATTGTATTCTCTAGATTTGGCCGCGAGCCGAGCTACTCGCAAGCGCGTTGTGGAGGTTAGCGCTTGACCCACCTCGGTATTATTGAGCTATGAGTCAAGCTCGGGTTTTGAGCTAGGTTCGTTTAGTCAAACAAGCCGAGTTCAAGTAATGAGATACTCGGCTCATTTGGCTCGTGAGCTGGTTTGAGCTCGAGTCGAACCGAGTTGAGCCCAAGCTCGCTAAAATAACATCGAGACAAGCTTGAGCATGGATTTTAAAGCTCAACTCTCAAACTCAATTTTATTTGATTAATCAAACAAGGTTCACAAACCAAGCTCGAGTTTCTAATTACTCGACTGGTGACCACCTACTGATAACAAACATGCTTTGGTTAACAGCAAAGACATTAGACACAAAAATCCTAGAATCTTAAAGCGGCAATTGGAGCATATTCATTTACTATGTTTTTATAAATTATTTTCTTGATCCCATCAGTTTTCTTTTCTTTTTTGCGTCTTTTTTTTACCAGCTCCCTAAGTTTCTTAAGGAAAAATCCCTCATCCCATTTTTCAGATAGTGAATGAAATCGTCTTCATGGTAGTTATCTTACCAAGATGAGCCAGTAACATAGCTTTTGAGCAAAATTATTCAAGATTCCTAACAGATTCACTATAATCCTAGTTTGGCTAGATTTTCTTGGGGCCTAGGTTGCCGACGTGATTGCAGACAAGATTAAATTAGAGTTCATTTAGGATATGTTTGGATCAAGGGAAAGAAATGAAAATGAGAGGGGATAATTACTCTTTCGAATTCATTCATCTTCTCACATTTCCTCTACTCTACTCTCCTTCCAAAATTTCCAAGTAAGGGAGAATTAAAAAGTTCAGAGTTTTAATGGATTTGAAGGAATAAAGATGCTCCTTCATATCCTCTCATTTCCATTGAGAAGAACTTTCAAAGAACGCCAGAAAAAGAGGTACATATACCTTTCATTTCCTTTCATTCCCCTCAACTCAAACAAGGGGTAAGTGATGGTATGTTCCTTTGTGACTTACCTTAATTCTGAAATCTAATAACTAGCAACAATGAACGCAACCATGCCTGATTAATTCTAATATGTTACTGGAACATCACATTTTTTATTGGGGCATAAACACAATTTTGCTCATGTTTTGCAATTTGTAGCACAATTTAGTATTCAATAGGACTCTATTAATCGTTAGAAACAATTTTCTTATCAATGTCAATAACTATAAAAAAAAAAAAATATGAAATTGTCAACAAATGTGCACTCTAATCAATTTTCTTATCAGTGTGAATAACTACAAAAAAAAAATGAAAATTATAAACAAATGTGTACTCTAATCAAGTTCTAGCCCTAAGAGGCCCTTCTAAACGAATGTAGTCATACATAAATCCTTGGAAAGGGCTTCCACTTCTTGACTGAGTGAGAAAGATTGTGTTGTTTCCACTGTGTAGTATATTGCTTTGTACATCAATGCTATATAATCTGTACAACCCATGAATTCCATGTCTTGCAATCGCGTTATCCCTCCCTATTAGCCCCGTTGAAAATACAGGATGCGCACCGGCATTGTTGAAACGAACCTTTGAAACCGTCATTATAAAAGTTGATTAGCTAAACCATTTTAAACAAGCATTAGCACAGGATTTCAATGACAAAATTTGTACCTTTAGTTCAGACATCGTCGCTGATGCGAAAGCCAATTGAAGTGTGTAATTTCCCGTCTTGCTCGTATTTTTTAAGTCAAATATAATCTGCCACGTGGTTGCTTGGTATGTGTTATTTCCTACATTCCTGCGGTAAAATATTAGAACCAGCCTCAAAATTTTTAATTCTACACAAAAGTTCCTTCAAGAATAAAGAAATAAACAAATACCTTGTGACATGGGCAAAAAACCAATCCCTAGTATAATTACTAGACCCAACAGTGTATACGAGATCACGGTGAGGATATAAATCTGAATATCTATCCCACAATCCATACTGCCTAAATCTGCATATTAAAACAAGTCATAATTAGCATCAATGTTTGTGTTAAGAACATTGCATCAGCAAAGTGCTGTTGTAAGAGAGGTAACTTGTCTGAGTGGTTTGTGTATAATCGATTCACTAGTGTTGGGTAGGGGTCTGGAATATAGAATTCTTCAGCTCTGCGGTTTGGGATTCCAATTTCCCACAATGTGGGACCATTTCTGGGAGGCTCATATACAAGAGCACCCAATTTGATCTCACCTCCTGCATCAAAGAAATTGTGTCAATGGAGCTATTAAAGAGAGCCTCTAAGTTCCAAAATAGGACTGATCATTGGTTTTGTGGCCCAAACGTTTAACTCCGTCTGACCCTTAACTTTTTTGGACTTGAAAAAACAGTAGGCATGAAATTTTTTTCAGTCCAGGCTTGGGATTGTGTGAAAACACCTTACTCCCCCAGCCGGGCCCAAAGACAATGTATTTTGTGTTTTATTAACATTGAATATATTAATAAAAGTAATGTAATAATAAAATTGTGTAAATATCTAAAATTAATTAATTTTTAAATTTTTAGATATTTATTTTAATAATAAAAGATGTTAAAATATATTTATTTTTTAAAACAAAGATTTCGGGCCGATGAGGGAAGAAAATAAATCGCAGTCAAAATATCCCAACCCGGCATAAGAAAATATATTTATATAATAATTTCTTTTTCTTCTATGATTTTTCCAACAACAAAAATGAAAAAGGATTCAAGCAAAGATCAAACTGTACCTGGTGTGATGGTAATATCACTATCATATTTGTAATCTCCAATAAAACCAGGAACCCATGCATGCAAACTATAATTTCCAGCTCGAACATTTTTTATTGAGAAATTCCCTTTGCTGTCAGCTTGCGTCCAAAACTGATAACCCTGGAAAATAATTTGACAACATCAAAGAATTCACAACTAATTAATTAAAGCCTCGTATGAACATAGTTAATTCCAAAAAGAGAAGGAGATTTAACAATATTTACTTTGCCTTCTGTTTGCCAAGATCCAACTTCTCCCGGTGGTGCCAACCCCACGTGGGCATATCTTGCACTCATATTTTTCTTACAGATATACCTAAAATAAAAGAAAAAGATTAATTAATTAACCTTATGCATATGTTATATACAAAAAATAAAATTAAAGAATAAAAATGGAGAATTACCTATCATTGACTAGTAATTGACCTGTAATTGTTCCTCGTTGATCGGCCGAAGGGAAATCTTCTGATTGTGTGAAATTATAAGGCCAGCTTTCAACTTCTACAGACATCTGATAGTGAACATCATGTATCATATCATATATTCAAGTCATCAGGTAAACTATATAAAAATTCTATAAAAAAAAATGTTTAATTAACAACTAACAAACCTGTCTTTTCGCATCTTTCCAAAGCCAAAGCCGATTTTCTTTGGAAGAATTAACAGAATTTAGATAGACAAAAACATGACCAAAAACTTTTTTCCATGGCTCTCCATTTCTATATTTTGTATCCAGGTCCTTCCCAACATAATGAAGGCTGGTAAAACTCTGCAAAAGTAATCAATTAAATTAAAAAAATACTAACAAAATATTTTGAGAAAAAAATAGATCAAATAGGGATGCTATTACATGTAACTTTGTTTTATATAAACATAATAATGTACACAAGAAAAAAAAACATAGAAATACAAAAATTAAATATTTAAATCTTATGTTTGAATGGAGAAAAATGAAAGGGAAAATACATGTACCTGAACTCTATTTTTAAAGAAAAATCATACATTCGACTTAAAGATTGTGAAAGTAGAGGAAACTAGTATTAAAGCTATGCAAAAAGAGTGATGAGCGTACAACGAGGGTAGTGGGCCCCACATGGGAGGTGAGGTATTGCTTGATGGGCCCAGCATTTCGAAACTCATCACTGGGTGTGATCATCCAGAATCCTACAGGTGGGTAATCGGATATCCACCCATGCACTTTATCATCCTTGCCCTCTTGTGTATACTGGTACTTGTCATCTACCTGCACCCCACAATATCATGCGACCCTTTTAGCAACACTGAGACAAGATAAGATAAACAAACAGACAAAAACCATCCCCTTTTTCATTTCAACTCCTATAAAAGTATGATTGTTTATTTAGTTTCTATAAGAAGATCCCATATTTCCATATGTAGCACCTTATTAAAACCATGCTTAGAATTCTCTATATATTAAGCGGGACATTATATGCACAGTAACATATTGATGGCTAGTCACGTGGTAGGAAAATGATTTAAATCTTATGTTATTTTTTTGTTTTAAGTTGTATTAAAACATGTATCAAAACCACCGAAGTTAAAAACAAAATAAAACACGATAAATAATTACAATGTCACATTACTTACCACCCAATGACAAATTTAATAGGATAAAAGAAAAATACCTAGTACTATGTTTGGATTTCGAAAATTTTGAAAAGAAAAATAAAAAAAAAGAACTTTTTTTTTTTGTTTTGTATGATTGTCAATAAAAAATAAGAGAAAAAATTGAGTAATTTAAAGAAAACCAAGTGATAAAAATGAACATCAAATATAATTGTTTTTTTCAAAATATATCTTTGGTAATTTTTGAAGATATGAACAAAGCAATACATATCAATGTGGTCAAAATATGATCTAATATTCACATATTTTCTTTTTTGGATAGTCAAAAAAAATTCAGAGAAAAATAGTATAACACCAACTCATAATTAGTGTAGTGAACTGGAAGATCAATTAAATCAAAAAAAAAAAAAAAAAAATTAGTGGTACCTCTCCTCTAAGTGCTGGATTTCTTGGATTGGTCAAGAGAACAGCTTCCTTGTAAGCAAGTGCATGGCCACTTTCGCGGTCTGTCTCACTTGGCATGATCCTTTGCTTGTCGTCCGAGATAGCCATGAAGTGAAACCTGACCGTTGATTTAAAATACCGCATACAATCAATAATGCTATTCTTATTTAATTTTATCACAGATATTGTTTTAAAATATTATTTTCGACATAATTTCAAAAAAAAAAAAATAGAGAAGAAAATTCTTTTCTTACTTGTCCGGTCGAAGCTTGAAGACGAACGTTATTTGATCCATGTCCACATCAGGCCACCCTTCATCTCGCTCCAGTATGCTACACATGTAGATACCCGAGCTCCCACGCCGCATTATATATCTGCAAAGCTCATATTAGTTTTATATATATTTACATGTTAATTAGCTAATTAAAATAGAAATCATTTCTTAAAAGAATGAATGAAGATTAATGTTGAGACTTTAAAACTGCACCTTTTGTCTATATTTAATGGAACTCGGGAGCCACGCAGTGAGAAATTCCAAGTTCTAGAAAACAAAATCTCTACTTGGTTTTCGTTTTCGGTTATAACACTATATTTTGTTCCTTCCATTCTGCAAAAATAATCATTTAACACAAATATTAATTTGAAAAACAACATATTATTTGTTTTACACTAAGAAAATAATTATTTAATGAAAAATAAACTTGTATTTAAGCGAGAAAATTTACAGGTCAAGCTGATTTGGACTCTTCGGCTCATACCAAACGATATCCCAATACCTAGAGATTGTTTAAATTTTGTCAAACTAAGCACATTTTTATATTTAAAAAAAAATCAAAGAAATGAATAAAAATGAGATTAATTGAGTACACATACCCTCTCTTTTTAATATGATCATTAAGCACATTTTCCATTCCATTGTACTTTATTCTTGTGACAAGACCATCTGGATTCGAAAAAGTAACTCGTATGATGCCATTATCAATTGTCACCTGAAATAAAAATAATTTTATTTAACAAGTAGTTGTAGTAATTAATTACATAGATATTTTAATTTTCACACTGTCAAATTTAGGTACATATATTTTTTTATTTTAGTAGTATAATTTTGATCATTTTATGCACAAAATAAAAATTCCATAACATATGTAATAAAATAACTGCATTTTAGTTTTTATTTTTTTAGAAAATTTATTCAAGAATCATAGATAGGTAATGAGATTTTACTTGCTCATCATCATCATTTGTACTCAGATGGACTATAGGAGATGTCACTGGTGCTTGATGGTTATTGTTCTCTCGAATCTTTGATCTGCAATTATTAATTAAAATATAGGAGTAAACAAAATATCTTGATGTAAAAATCCAATGAAATAATGTATTCAAATAAAATTGGGGAATCCAAGGCATGATATCCGTTGTTTAAATTACCTCACTTACACAAATGAAAAGTTCTTGTTTAGAATTGATTTAAAAGATTTTTTTTTTAATTTTCACTGTTAGATAGGAAGAGAAAGAGAAAAAATTTCAATCTGCTTCACCCAGAGTGTAAAAATACTTTTGATAAAAAAAAAATTCATAAACCAAATCTATGCAAGAATTTTTTTCATTGGGAGAGATTTTTGTCTCTCCAAACAACATTTAATTTGTCTACGATGGCTTGCTAATCAGACTAAGAATTGTAAACAAGTAGCGCTTCATCTTATGGGAAACATAGACAAAACAAACAATGAATAATTAACAGAAAATATAGGCTACTACTAACAAACGTAAAGAAAAAAAGAGAAATAACCATAAAAGGTTAAGAAAACAAATCCAGTTTGGAATAGCTGCCTAATATTTTAGCTTTAACCTGTTCTCGCAAAAAGAAGTGGCCCATGTGAACTCTTAAAGCAATGCAACCTCTCCCCTCTCAGAAAAAACACACAACGTAATATTGCAAGAAAAATAAGAGAGGAAAAGATGAGGAAGAACCTGGCTGGGGTCTTCTCAGAGGAGACAGGAAGCAGAAAGCACAACTGAATGGATATTGTTAGCCACACAACAAGCAAACCCAATTGCCTTCTCCAAATCTCCATCTTTTATCAAGAGAGCCTGCAAATCAACAACATAAAACAATAAAACCCAGAAAGGCTCTCTCAACAAACAAGAACCTGAACAATGCTTTTGAGAAAACATAAATAAAAAAAAACAATGATAGAAACATGACAATACGATAATTAATTAAAGACCCGGCCAATTGGAAAGAAGCATGTACGCAAAAAAAAAAAAAACAAAAAAACAATTTCCAAGAACATGGCCGTACCTTTACCTTGATCGACAAACGGCAGTTTTCAAAAGCAATGAAACAATCAGAGAAAATTCACCAAGGTAAGCTATTGCTCCAGTTCTTTTTCTTTTATATCTCACTCTCTTCCTCTCTCTGACAGATACTAAATTGTGCTAGGAATAGGATCCTTAATAGCTTCCGAAACGTGCAAATATAACACCAAGAGAGAGAAGGAATAGAATCCTTAAATATTATTTTTCAAACCATTGTATAACTCTAGATAAGGAATGACGTACTCATGCTTCCTTAAGTGTTACAGTTATATACGACTTGCCTGAAATATAATTTTTCCAGCTAAATCTATATAATTTTCTCAATTTTTCCTTTTTGGTAAGGGAGAGAGACAAGGAAAGTAGAGAAGTTAAGTCTGAGTGGGAGATTTTTCCTTTTTTGGTAAGTGAGAGAGACAAGGAAAGTATAGAAGTTAAGTTTGAGTGGGAGAGAAAAACATGAAAGAAAGTGTGGAGAGTTGAACTCAATTGAGTTATATATATAACTTTTTTTAAATATTTGACTTAAATATTTAAGTAAGGGTTTATGGGACATTTTAAAGGATAGACACCAAATTTTATATATATATATATATATATATATATATATATATATATATATATATATACTAATCGTAAGTATATAGATACATATATGTTTTTCCTAATTAAATCAATCTGGCCAGAATGCGTTAATATTAATTAACTAGGGTATTACACAGAGGTAGCAATTGGATTGAGTCACATCGGGTTGTAGGTCAGTTTGGGTTGGATCGAGTTAGATCGGGTTCAAGTTTGGGTCATATCGGTCTCAAGTAATGTCTAGTCTTAGCTAATCTCGGGTTGGGCCGGATCAGGTTTAGATCGTAATGGTCTCAATTCACTATGGTCGTGTCATCTCGAACTTTAGAATTTCATGCTATTTTTTTTCGTTTCAAAGTAATTAAGTTCACAAAAATATGTTAGTAATAACTCAATATATTTTTTCTCATTTAATATATTTAACTAATTATGGTTTAATTAATCGTAAATCAAAATCACAAATCAAAATAATATAAAATTAAATAATTTGATAATTTAATAACTAATAAAATATAAAATTAATTTTTTCTTCAGTATATATGATGATGACGAAGGCTGACGTGCATGGTCTATATGAATATAATATTAAGTCTGACAGACAATGTTTTGTATAATAAAAAGTATACAATAAATTATAGAATGTGTAAGATACATTAATATTATGAATTTAATACATTATATATCAATTGATAACCCGACGCATATATGTAACTATGTGTTCATGTATATTATGTAATTCAGTGGTAACCGTAAAACATATTAAGAATATAAACATATTACATATAACTAATAATTATAGTTTTACAAAAACGAATTAATCACACTTAGAGTTAATCATATGCAACATTAATTAGTTTTTATTATTATTTATTAGAAAAAAGTAAAAATTAAGGATACTAGTACTAAAAGTTAAAATATGATATAATAAACGATATATTTATATTGTCTCATACTAAATTAATTTTTTTTATAATGATTAATGACAATTTTATATTTATTATATGTAACTAGTCTTATTTAAAGATTAAGAAAAACAATGTTTTAAAAAAAATTGAAAAATTAGTTTACATAAGATGTAAAGAGGAATAGAACAGTCAAGTCTATGAATCTAAAATTAAAAATTTTCTCATTTTATCCATATTGGGTTTGGGTCATTTCGAGTCTGAGTCGGTTCGAGTTAAAGTCATATCGAATTTGGGTTTTTCGGGTCTTGATCGTTTCAGGTTTCAGTTCACTTCGGGTTTTTGGTAATTTCGAATTCGGGTTGGGTCAAGTTCGATCATTTTAGATTAGGAGCATTTTGGGTTTTGAATAAATTGGGTTTGGATCGAGTTAGGGTCACATTATTTTAATAATTTTTTGTGCTCGGGTTAGATCTTGTTCGAGTCAAGCTTGGTTCTGACTGGGCTCAATCTTACACTTAAAACTAAGCTAATGGGTCACAAGGTCACGGTTTAATATCGTTTGCTTAAGATCCATCCTTTTGTTTTGCATATTTCTCTCTAATAAAATATTTTTTTTATCTTTTATAATTAAATTTATATAAAAAAAAAATTGATATGCAAGACATCCTTTACACACGAAGTCATAAATTTTTTAAAATTCACACATTTTCACAAATAGTTTTACTAAATATTGCTATAAATATTTTTTAATATGCACCGAAACATAATAAATATTAACATTTTGATCGGTTCGAGATCAAGTTTTTTCATCTAATCTTTAGTGCGGTCAAAATAAATTTGATCTTATTTTAACCAAGCCCGTTAAAATTAAAGGTTGGACTGGGCTTCGAGCACTCTAACCCATGATAATTAGCTCTATTTTGCACCCTCTCCAGTGATATTAGTAGATTAATTTGTTAAAGGATAAGCTTGAGGATGGCCATTACCCCAGCAAGCATACGTACGAACTATGAATACCAGAACAACATTATAATGTGAAAATTTAGCACTCTATACGTAGAATGTCCAACAATCATGGAGATGGAGACATTTGATCAAATTGGTGATGTTTTGAAATTCATTAAAGCATACTTAAATCAGTAAATTTAAACAATTTTTGTCTTGAGCTTACTGATTTAAGTATGTTTTAATTAGTTCACAAACATTGGTATATTTTAATTGCATTAACGTGAACAATATTGACTTAATTTATTTTTAATTTTATGTTATTTACTTATCATATAGTATATAGTATTGTACATTGACTTACTCTTATGTTAATATATGGAAAGAGGGAGGGAGATTTATTTAATTTTGTATACAAAGAGATTTCGATCACGTTATCTTACACTAGAGTTATTTAGTTGTGTTCTCAAGATTAATTAAACATTTTAATTGAAATATGCTTGATTTTCATCATGTTGTCTGAATTTAGGAAATTTAATTAAATGTATATGCATTCATCTTCTCACTCTCTTTCTTTTAGTTATTTTTTAATTATTATTTTATCATTAGGGACTTGAGGACCTTGCTTGATTTCTCCACAAAGAATAAATTTAAACCTTACAACATTTTGTAATTTAATTTGTTTTGTCTAGTAGTTGTTGAATTTAGACCACTCCGCTAAGTGCAACAACACATACATGCACCATTCAAATCTCTCTCTCTCTCTCTCCCTGTCTGTATAAAAACCCAACTCCTTTATCACCTTTCTCCATCCATATCTAATTACTAATTAGCTCCTCCCTCCAATTCATCAACATCCTGCCTCTCTCTTTCTCTCTCCATGAAAACGTTAGGGTTTTCTTGATAATCGTGATTATTTTCATGCTTCTTGTCCTATGTACTCATGCATTAATACTTCATGAAGATAAGGAAAACATCGGTAACATTGATGAAATAACCGATCAATCTTATTACGTTCATTAAACTGGTCGGTTAGTACTTTCTCAAAAGAAATTTACATGCCAATTAACTTGTAACGAGTTCCCAAGGGTTTGTCGCGCTAACGGAAGCCCGGGGCATTACTGTTGCAAGAAAAATTCTGTTAATGTGTTAAAAGATCTTCTTAATTGTGGAAGGTATGGGAAGAAATGGAAGTACAATGAGATATTTTGAAATGGGAAATGTGTGAACACATCTTTCCATAGGAAGCATTGTGGGAGTTGCAACAATAAGTGTAATAATGGCAGCTGATGTGTTTTTGGCCTTTGCAACCATGCGTAGGAGATAAAATCTTTCATTGACTTTGAGATTCTTTTATTTTTATGCAGGAGAGAGGAAAAAAATTATCGTGACTAAGATTATTTTTCATATTTGCAATTTTTATTTAATCAATAGAATTATGTTCCTGATAGTACCTGACCAGTTTTCTAAGTTGATTTTAATTAGCTTTTATAAATGTTCAGTTTTCACTTAAGATTTGTGCCTTCTAATGTTTACCTAACCTTATATATATTGGCCAAAAAGAGGCAATTGTACTCTTATTATTTAGTTTATAATTGTATTCTCTAGATTTGGCCGCGAGCCGAGCTACTCGCAAGCGGGTTGTGGAGGTTAGCGCTTGACTCACCTCGGTATTATTGAGCTATGAGTCAAGCTCGGGTTTTGAGCTAGGTTCGTTTAGTCAAACAAGCCGAGTTCAAGTAATGAGATACTCGGCTCATTTGGCTCGTGAGCTGGTTTGAGCTCGAGTCGAACCGAGTTGAGCCCAAGCTCGCTAAAATAACATCGAGACAAGCTTGAGCATGGATTTTAAAGCTCAACTCTCAAACTCAATTTTATTTGATTAATCAAACAAGGTTCACAAACCAAGCTCGAGTTTCTAATTACTCGACTGGTGACCACCTACTGATAACAAACATGCTTTGGTTAACAGCAAAGACATTAGACACAAAAATCCTAGAATCTTAAAGCGGCAATTGGAGCATATTCATTTACTATGTTTTTATAAATTATTTTCTTGATCCCATCAGTTTTCTTTTCTTTTTTGCGTCTTTTTTTTACCAGCTCCCTAAGTTTCTTAAGGAAAAATCCCTCATCCCATTTTTCAGATAGTGAATGAAATCGTCTTCATGGTAGTTATCTTACCAAGATGAGCCAGTAACATAGCTTTTGAGCAAAATTATTCAAGATTCCTAACAGATTCACTATAATCCTAGTTTGGCTAGATTTTCTTGGGGCCTAGGTTGCCGACGTGATTGCAGACAAGATTAAAATAGAGTTCATTTAGGATATGTTTGGATCAAGGGAAAGAAATGAAAATGAGAGGGGATAATTACTCTTTCGAATTCATTCATCTTCTCACATTTCCTCTACTCTACTCTCCTTCCAAAATTTCCAAGTAAGGGAGAATTAAAAAGTTCAGAGTTTTAATGGATTTGAAGGAATAAAGATGCTCCTTCATATCCTCTCATTTCCATTGAGAAGAACTTTCAAAGAACGCCAGAAAAAGAGGTACATATACCATTCATTTCCTTTCATTCCCCTCAACTCAAACAAGGGGTAAGTGATGGTATGTTCCTTTGTGACTTACCTTAATTCTGAAATCTAATAACTAGCAACAATGAACGCAACCATGCCTGATTAATTCTAATATGTTACTGGAACATCACATTTTTTATTGGGGCATAAACACAATTTTGCTCATGTTTTGCAATTTGTAGCACAATTTAGTATTCAATAGGACTCTATTAATCGTTAGAAACAATTTTCTTATCAAAGTCAATAACTATAAAAAAAAAAAAAAAAATGAAAATTATCAACAAATGTGTACTCTAATCAAGTTCTAGCCCTAAGAGGCCCTTCTAAACGAATGTAGTCATACATAAATCCTTGGAAAGGGCTTCCACTTCTTGACTGAGTGAGAAAGATTGTGTTGTTTCCACTGTGTAGTATATTGCTTTGTACATCAATGCTATATAATCTGTACAACCCATGAATTCCATGTCTTGCAATCGCGTTATCCCTCCCTATTAGCCCCGTTGAAAATAAAGGATGCGCACCGGCATTGTTGAAACGAACCTTTGAAACCGTCATTATAAAAGTTGATTAGCTAAACCATTTTAAACAAGCATTAGCACAAGATTTCAATGACAAAATTTGTACCTTTAGTTCAGACATCGTCGCTGATGCGAAAGCCAATTGAAGTGTGTAATTTCCCGTCTTGCTCGTATTTTTTAAGTCAAATATAATCTGCCACGTGGTTGCTTGGTATGTGTTATTTCCTACATTCCTGCGGTAAAATATTAGAACCAGCCTCACAATTTTTAATTCTGTACACAAAAGTTCCTTCAAGAATAAAGAAATAAACAAATACCTTGTGACATGGGCAAAAAACCAATCCCTAGTATAATTACTAGACCCAACAGTGTATACGAGATCATGGTGAGGATATAAATCTGAATATCTATCCCACAATCCATACTGCCTAAATCTGCATATTAAAACAAGTCATAATTAGCATCAATGTTTGTGTTAAGAACATTGCATCAGCAAAGTGCTGTTGTAAGAGAGGTAACTTGTCTGAGTGGTTTGTGTATAATCGATTCACTAGTGTTGGGTAGGGGTCTGGAATATAGAATTCTTCAGCTCTGCGGTTTGGGATTCCAATTTCCCACAATGTGGGACCATTTCTGGGAGGCTCATATACAAGAGCACCCAATTTGATCTCACCTCCTGCATCAAAGAAATTGTGTCAATGGAGCTATTAAAGAGAGCCTCTAAGTTCCAAAATAGGGGTGATCATTGGTTTTGTGGCCCAAACGTTTAACTCCGTCTGACCCTTAACTTTTTTGGACTTGAAAAAACAGTAGGCATGAAATTTTTTTCAGTCCAGGCTTGGGATTGTGTGAAAACACCTTACTCCCCCAGCCGGGCCCAAAGACAATGTATTTTGTGTTTTATTAATATTGAATATATTAATAAAAGTTATATAATAATAAAATTGTGTAAATGTCTAAAATTAATTAATTTTTAAATTTTTAGATATTTATTTTAATAATAAAATATGTTAAAATATATTTATTTTTTAAAACAAAGATTTCGGGCCGATGAGGGAAGAAAATAAATCGCAGTCAAAATATCCCAACCCGGCATAACAAAATATATTTATATAATAATTTCTTTTTCTTCTATGATTTTTCCAACAACAAAAATGAAAAAGGATTCATGCAAAGATCAAACTGTACCTGGTGTGATAGTAATATCACTATCATATTTGTAATCTCCAATAAAACCAGGAACCCATGCATGCAAACTATAATTTCCAGCTCGAACATTTTTTATTGAGAAATTCCCTTTGCTGTCAGCTTGCGTCCAAAACTGATAACCCTGGAAAATAATTTGACAACATCAAAGAATTCACAACTAATTAATTAAAGCCTCGTATGAACATAGTTAATTCCAAAAAGAGAAGGAGATTTAACAATATTTACTTTGCCTTCTGTTTGCCAAGATCCAACTTCTCCCGGTGGTGCCAACCCCACGTGGGCATATCTTGCACTCATATTTTTCTTACAGATATACCTAAAATAAAAGAAAAAGATTAATTAATTAACCTTATGCATATGTTATATACAAAAAATAAAATTAAAGAATAAAAATGGAGAATTACCTATCATTGACTAGTAATTGACCTGTAATTGTTCCTCGTTGATCGGCCGAAGGGAAATCTTCTGATTGTGTGAAATTATAAGGCCAGCTTTCAACTTCTACAGACATCTGATAGTGAACATCATGTATCATATCATATATTCAAGTCATCAGGTAAACTATATAAAAATTCTATAAAAAAAATGTTTAATTAACAACTAACAAACCTGTCTTTTCGCATCTTTCCAAAGCCTAAGTCGATTTTCTTTGGAAGAATTAACAGAATTTAGATAGACAAAAACAGGACCAAAAACTTTTTTCCATGGCTCTCCATTTCTATATTTTGTATCCAGGTCCTTCCCAACATAATGAAGGCTGGTAAAACTCTGCAAAAGTAATCAATTAAATTAAAAAAATACTAACAAAATATTTTGAGAAAAAAATAGATCAAATAGGGATGCTATTACATGTAACTTTGTTTTATATAAACATAATAATGTACACAAGAAAAAAAAACATAGAAATACAAAAATTAAATATTTAAGTCTTATGTTTGAATGGAGAAAAATAAAAGGGAAAATACATGTACCTGAACCCTATTTTTAAAGAAAGATCATTCATTCGACTTAAAGATTGTGAAAGTAGAGGAAACTAGTATTAAAGCTATGCAAAAAGAGTGATGAGCGTACAGCGAGGGTAGTAGGCCCCACATGGGAGGCGAGGTATTGCTTGATGGGCCCAGCATTTCGAAACTCATCACTGGGTGTGATCATCCAGAATCCTACAGGTGGGTAATCGGATATCCACCCATGCACTTTATCATCCTTGCCCTCTTGTGTATACTGGTACTTGTCATCTACCTGCACCCCACAATATCATGCGACCCTTTTAGCAACACTGAGACAAGATAAGATAAACAAACAGACAAAAACCATCCCCTTTTTCAATTCAACTCCTATAAAAGTATGATTGTTTATTTAGTTTCTATAAGAAGATCCCATATTTCCATATGTAGCACCTTATTAAAACCATGCTTAGAATTCTCTATATATTAAGCGGGACATTATATGCACAGTAACATATTGATGGCTAGTCACGTGGTAGGAAAATGATTTAAATCTTATGTTTTTTTTTTGTTTTAAGTTGTATTAAAACATGTATCAAAACCACCGAAGTTAAAAACAAAATAAAACACGATAAATAATTACAATGTCACATTACTTACCACCCAATGACAAATTCAATAGGATAAAAGAAAAATACCTAGTACTATGTTTGGATTTTGAAAATTTTGAAAAGAAAAATAAAAAAAAGAACTTTTTTTTTTTGTTTTGTATGATTGTCAATAAAAAATAAGAGAAAAAATTGAGTAATTTAAAGAAAACCAAGTGATAAAAGTGAACATCAAATATAATTGTTTTTTTCAAAATATATCTTTGGTAATTTTTGAAGATATGAACAAAGCAATACATATCAATGTGGTCAAAATATGATATAATATTCACATATTTTCTTTTTTGGATAGTCAAAAAAAAAATTCAGAGAAAAATAGTATAACACCAACTCATAATTAGTGTAGTGAACTTGAAGATCAATTAAATCAAAAAAATAAAAAAAAAATTAGTGGTACCTCTCCTCTAAGTGCTGGATTTCTTGGATTGGTCAAGAGAACAGCTTCCTTGTAAGCAAGTGCATGGCCACTTTCGCGGTCTGTCTCACTTGGCATGATCCTTTGCTTGTCGTCCGAGATAGACATGAAGTGAAACCTGACCGTTGATTTAAAATACCGCATACAATCAATAATACTATTCTTATTTAATTTTATCACAGATATTGTTTTAAAATATTATTTTCGACATAATTTCAAAAAAAAAAATAGAGAAGAAAATTCTTTTCTTACTTGTCCGGTCGAAGCTTGAAGACGAACGTTATTTGATCCATGTCCACATCAGGCCACCCTTCATCTCGCTCCAGTATGCTATACATGTAGATACCCGAGCTCCCACGCCGCATTATATATCTGCAAAGCTCATATTAGTTTTATATATATTTACATGTTAATTAGCTAATTAAAATAGAAATCATTTCTTAAAAGAATGAATGAAGATTAATGTTGAGACTTTAAAACTGCACCTTTTGTCTATATTTAATGGAACTCGGGAGCCACGCAGTGAGAAATTCCAAGTTCTAGAAAACGAAATCTCTACTTGGTTTTCGTTTTCGGTTATAACACTATATTTTGTTCCTTCCATTCTGCAAAAATAATCATTTAATACAAATATTAATTTGAAAAACAACATATTATTTGTTTTACACTAAGAAAATAATTAATTAATGAAAAATAAACTTGTATTTAAGCGAGAAAATTTACAGGTCAAGCTGATTTGGACTCTTCGGCTCATACCAAACGATATCCCAATACCTAGAGATTGTTTAAATTTTGTCAAACTAAGCACATTTTTATATTTAATAAAAAATCAAAGAAATGAATAAAAATGAGATTAATTGAGTACACATACCCTCTCTTTTTAATATGATCATTAAGCACATTTTCCATTCCATTGTACTTTATTCTTGTGACAAGACCATCTGGATTCGAAAAAGTAACTCGTATGATGCCATTATCAATTGTCACCTGAAATAAAAATAATTTTATTTAACAAGTAGTTGTAGTAATTAATTACATAGATATTTTAATTTTCACACTGTCAATTTTAGGTACATATATTTTTTTATTTTAGTAGTATAATTTTGATCATTTTATGCACAAAATAAAAATTCCATAACATATGTAATAAAATAACTGCATTTTAGTTTTTATTTTTTTAGAAAATTTATTCAAGAATCATAGATAGGTAATGAGATTTTACTTGCTCATCATCATCATTTGTACTCAGATGGACTATAGGAGATGTCACTGGTGCTTGATGGTTATTGTTCTCTCGAATCTTTGATCTGCAATTATTAATTAAAATATAGGAGTAAACAAAATATCTTGATGTAAAAATCCAATGAAATAATGTATTCAAATAAAATTGGGGAATCCAAGGCATGATATCCGTTGTTTAAATTACCTCACTTACACAAATGAAAAGTTCTTGTTTAGAATTGATTTAAAAGATTTTTTTTTTTAATTTTCACTGTTAGATAGGAAGAGAAAGAGAAAAAATTTCAATCTGCTTCACCCAGAGTGTAAAAATACTTTTGATAAAAAAAAAATTCATAAACCAAATCTATGCAAGAATTTTTTTCATTGGGAGAGATTTTTGTCTCTCCAAACAACATTTAATTTGTCTACGATGGCTTGCTAATCAGACTAAGAATTGTAAACAAGTAGCGCTTCATCTTATGGGAAACATAGACAAAACAAACAATGAATAATTAACAGAAAATATAGGCTACTACTAACAAACGTAAAGAAAAAAAGAGAAATAACCATAAAAGGTTAAGAAAACAAATCCAGTTTGGAATAGCTGCCTAATATTTTAGCTTTAACCTGTTCTCGCAAAAAGAAGTGGCCCATGTGAACTCTTAAAGCAATGCAACCTCTCCCCTCTCAGAAAAAACACACAACGTAATATTGCAAGAAAAATAAGAGAGGAAAAGATGAGGAAGAACCTAGCTGGGGTCTTCTCAGAGGAGACAGGAAGCAGAAAGCACAACTGAATGGATATTGTTAGCCACACAACAAGCAAACCCAATTGCCTTCTCCAAATCTCCATCTTTTATCAAGAGAGCCTGCAAATCAACAACATAAAACAATAAAACCCAGAAAGGCTCTCTCAACAAACAAGAACCTGAACAATGCTTTTGAGAAAACATAAATAAAAAAAAACAATGATAGAAACATGACAATACGATAATTAATTAAAGACCCGGCCAATTGGAAAGAAGCATGTACGCAAAAAAAAAAAAAACAAAAAAACAATTTCCAAGAACATGGCCGTACCTTTACCTTGATCGACAAACGGCAGTTTTCAAAAGCAATGAAACAATCAGAGAAAATTCACCAAGGTAAGCTATTGCTCCAGTTCTTTTTCTTTTATATCTCACTCTCTTCCTCTCTCTGACAGATACTAAATTGTGCTAGGAATAGGATCCTTAATAGCTTCCGAAACGTGCAAATATAACACCAAGAGAGAGAAGGAATAGAATCCTTAAATATTATTTTTCAAACCATTGTATAACTCTAGATAAGGAATGACGTACTCATGCTTCCTTAAGTGTTACAGTTATATACGACTTGCCTGAAATATAATTTTTCCAGCTAAATATATATAATTTTCTCAATTTTTCCTTTTTGGTAAGGGAGAGAGACAAGGAAAGTAGAGAAGTTAAGTCTGAGTGGGAGATTTTTCCTTTTTTGGTAAGTGAGAGAGACAAGGAAAGTATAGAAGTTAAGTTTGAGTGGGAGAGAAAAACATGAAAGAAAGTGTGGAGAGTTGAACTCAATTGAGTTATATATATAACTTTTTTTAAATATTTGACTTAAATATTTAAGTAAAGGTTTATGGGACATTTTAAAGGATAGACACCAAATTTTATATATATATATATATATATATATATATATATATATATTAATCGTAAGTATATAGATACATATATGTTTTTCCTAATTAAATCAATCTGGCCAGAATGCGTTAATATTAATTAACTAGGGTATTACACAGAGGTAGCAATTGGATTGAGTCACATCGGGTTGTAGGTCAGTTTGGGTTGGATCGAGTTAGATCGGGTTCAAGTTTGGGTCATATCGGTCTCAAGTAATGTCTAGTCTTAGCTAATCTCGGGTTGGGCCGGATCAGGTTTAGATCGTAATGGTCTCAATTCACTATGGTCGTGTCATCTCGAACTTTAGAATTTCATGCTATTTTTTTTCGTTTCAAAGTAATTAAGTTCACAAAAATATGTTAGTAATAACTCAATATATTTTTTCTCATTTAATATATTTAACTAATTATGGTTTAATTAATCGTAAATCAAAATCACAAATCAAAATAATATAAAATTAAATAATTTGATAATTTAATAACTAATAAAATATAAAATTAATTTTTTCTTCAGTATATATGATGATGACGAAGGCTGACGTGCATGGTCTATATGAATATAATATTAAGTCTGACAGACAATGTTTTGTATAATAAAAAGTATACAATAAATTATAGAATGTGTAAGATACATTAATATTATGAATTTAATACATTATATATCAATTGATAACCCGACGCATATATGTAACTATGTGTTCATGTATATTATGTAATTCAGTGGTAACCGTAAAACATATTAAGAATATAAACATATTACATATAACTAATAATTATAGTTTTACAAAAACGAATTAATCACACTTCGAGTTAATCATATGCAACATTAATTAGTTTTTATTATTATTTATTAGAAAAAAGTAAAAATTAAGGATACTAGTACTAAAAGTTAAAATATGATATAATAAACGATATATTTATATTGTCTCATACTAAATTAATTTTTTTTATAATGATTAATGACAATTTTATATTTATTATATGTAACTAGTCTTATTTAAAGATTAAGAAAAACAATGTTTTAAAAAAAATTGAAAAATTAGTTTACATAAGATGTAAAGAGGAATAGAACAGTCAAGTCTATGAATCTAAAATTAAAAATTTTCTCATTTTATCCATATTGGGTTTGGGTCATTTCGAGTCTGAGTCGGTTCGAGTTAAAGTCATATCGAATTTGGGTTTTTCGGGTCTTGATCGTTTCAGGTTTCAGTTCACTTCGGGTTTTTGGTAATTTCGAATTCGGGTTGGGTCAAGTTCGATCATTTTAGATTAGGAGCATTTTGGGTTTTGAATAAATTGGGTTTGGATCGAGTTAGGGTCACATTATTTTAATAATTTTTTGTGCTCGGGTTAGATCTTGTTCGAGTCAAGCTTGGTTCTGACTGGGCTCAATCTTACACTTAAAACTAAGCTAATGGGTCACAAGGTCACGGTTTAATATCGTTTGCTTAAGATCCATCCTTTTGTTTTGCATATTTCTCTCTAATAAAATATTTTTTTTTATCTTTTATAATTAAATTTATAAAAAAAATTGATATGCAAGACATCCTTTACACACGAAGTCATAAATTTTTTAAAATTCACACATTTTCACAAATAGTTTTACTAAATATTGCTATAAATATTTTTTAATATGCACCGAAACATAATAAATATTAACATTTTGATCGGTTCGAGATCAAGTTTTTTCATCTAATCTTTAGTGCGGTCAAAATAAATTTGATCTTATTTTAACCAAGCCCGTTAAAATTAAAGGTTGGTCTGGGCTTCGAGCACTCTAACCCATGATAATTAGCTCTATTTTGCACCCTCTCCAGTGATATTAGTAGATTAATTTGTTAAAGGATAAGCTTGAGGATGGCCATTACCCCAGCAAGCATACGTACGAACTATGAATACCAGAACAACATTATAATGTGAAAATTTAGCACTCTATACGTAGAATGTCCAACAATCATGGAGATGGAGACATTTGATCAAATTGGTGATGCTTTGAAATTCATTAAAGCATACTTAAATCAGTAAATTTAAACAATTTTTGTCTTGAGCTTACTGATTTAAGTATGTTTTAATTAGTTCACAAACATTGGTATATTTTAATTGCATTAACGTGAACAATATTGACTTAATTTATTTTTAATTTTATGTTATTTACTTATCATATAGTATATAGTATTGTACATTGACTTACTCTTATGTTAATATATGGAAAGAGGGAGGGAGATTTATTTAATTTTGTATACAAAGAGATTTCGATCACGTTATCTTACACTAGAGTTATTTAGTTGTGTTCTCAAGATTAATTAAACATTTTAATTGAAATATGCTTGATTTTCATCATGTTGTCTGAATTTAGGAAATTTAATTAAATGTATATGCATTCATCTTCTCACTCTCTTTCTTTTAGTTATTTTTTAATTATTATTTTATCATTTGGGACTTGAGGACCTTGCTTGATTTCTCCACAAAGAATAAATTTAAACCTTACAACATTTTGTAATTTAATTTGTTTTGTCTAGTAGTTGTTGAATTTAGACCACTCCGCTAAGTGCAACAACACATACATGCACCATTCAAGTCTCTCTCTCTCTCTCTCTCTCTCTCTCCCGGTCTGTATAAAAACCCAACTCCTCTATCACCTTTCTCCATCCATATCTAATTACTAATTAGCTCCTCCCTCCAATTCATCAACATCCTGCCTCTCTCTTTCTCTCTCCATGAAAACATTAGGGTTTTCTTGATAATCGTGATTATTTTCATGCTTCTTGTCCTATGTACTCATGCATTAATACTTCATGAAGAAAAGGAAAACATCGGTAACATTGATGAAATAACCGATCAATCTTATTACGTTCATTAAACTGGTCGGTTAGTACTTTCTCAAAAGAAATTTACATGCCAATTAACTTGTAACGAGTTCCCAAGGGTTTGTCGTGCTAAAGGAAGCCCGGGGCATTACTGTTGCAAGAAAAATTGTGTTAATGTGATAAAAAATCTTCTTAATTGTGGAAGGTATGGGAAGAAATGGAAGTACAATGAGATATGTTGAAATGGGAAATGTGTGAACACATCTTTCCATAGGAAGCATTGTGGGAGTTGCAACAATAAGTGTAATAATGGCAGCTGATGTGTTTTTGGCCTCTTCAACTATGCGTAGGAGATAAAATCTTTCTTTGACTTTGAGATTCTTTTATTTGTATGCAGGAGAGAGGAAAAAATTTATCGTAACTAAGATTATTTTTCATATTTGCAATTTTTATTTAATCAATAGAAGTATGTTCCTGATAGTACCTGACCAGTTTTCTAAGTTGATTTTAATTAGCTTTTATAAATGTTCAGTTTTCACTTAAGATTTGTGCCTTCTAATGTTTACCTAACCTTATATATATTGGCCAAAAAGAGGCAATTGTACTCTTATTATTTAGTTTATAATTGTATTCTCTAGATTTGGCCGCGAGCCGAGCTACTCGCAAGCGCGTTGTGGAGGTTAGCGCTTGACCCACCTCGGTATTATTGAGCTATGAGTCAAGCTCGGGTTTTGAGCTAGGTTCGTTTAGTCAAACAAGCCGAGTTCAAGTAATGAGATACTCGGCTCATTTGGCTCGTGAGCTGGTTTGAGCTCGAGTCGAACCGAGTTGAGCCCAAGCTCGCTAAAATAACATCGAGACAAGCTTGAGCATGGATTTTAAAGCTCAACTCTCAAACTCAATTTTATTTGATTAATAATAAGGTTCACAAACCAAGCTCGAGTTTCTAATTACTCGACTGGTGACCACCTACTGATAACAAACATGCTTTGGTTAACAGCAAAGACATTAGACACAAAAATCCTAGAATCTTAAAGCGGCAATTGGAGCATATTCATTTACTATGTTTTTATAAATTATTTTCTTGATCCTATCAGTTTTCTTTTCTTTTTTGCGTCTTTTTTTTACCAGCTCCCTAAGTTTCTTAAGGAAAAATCCCTCATCCCATTTTTCAGATAGTGAATGAAATCGTCTTCATGGTAGTTATCTTACCAAGATGAGCCAGTAACATAGCTTTTGAGCAAAATTATTCAAGATTCCTAACAGATTCACTATAATCCTAGTTTGGCTAGATTTTCTTGGGGCCTAGGTTGCCGACGTGATTGCAGACAAGATTAAAATAGAGTTCATTTAGGATATGTTTGGATCAAGGGAAAGAAATGAAAATGAGAGGGGATAATTACTCTTTCGAATTCCTTCATCTTCTCACATTTCCTCTACTCTACTCTCCTTCCAAAATTTCCAAGTAAGGGAGAATTAAAAAGTTCAGAGTTTTAATGGATTTGAAGGAATAAAGATGCTCCTTCATATCCTTTCATTTCCATTGAGAAGAACTTTCAAAGAACGCCAGAAAAAGAGGTACATATACCATTCATTTCCTTTCATTCCCCTCAACTCAAACAAGGGGTAAGTGATGGTATGTTCCTTTGTGACTTACCTTAATTCTGAAATCTAATAACTAGCAACAATGAATGCAACCATGCCTGATTAATTCTAATATGTTACTGGAACATCACATTTTTTATTGGGGCATAAACACAATTTTGCTCATGTTTTGCAATTTGTAGCACAATTTAGTATTCAATAGGACTCTATTAATCGTTAGAAACAATTTTCTTATCAATGTCAATAACTATAAAAAAAAAAAAATATGAAATTGTCAACAAATGTGCACTCTAATCAATTTTCTTATCAGTGTGAATAACTACAAAAAAAAAAATGAAAATTATCAACAAATGTGTACTCTAATCAAGTTCTAGCCCTAAGAGGCCCTTCTAAACGAATGTAGTCATACATAAATCCTTGGAAAGGGCTTCCACTTCTTGACTGAGTGAGAAAGATTGTATTGTTTCCACTGTGTAGTATATTGCTTTGTACATCAATGCTATATAATCTGTACAACCCATGAATTCCATGTCTTGCAATCGCGTTATCCCTCCCTATTAGCCCCGTTGAAAATACAGGATGCGCACCGGCATTGTTGAAACGAACCTTTGAAACCGTCATTATAAAAGTTGATTAGCTAAACCATTTTAAACAAGCATTAGCACAGGATTTCAATGACAAAATTTGTACCTTTAGTTCAGACATCGTCGCTGATGCGAAAGCCAATTGAAGTGTGTAATTTCCCGTCTTGCTCGTATTTTTTAAGTCAAATATAATCTGCCACGTGGTTGCTTGGTATATGTTATTTCCTACATTCCTGCGGTAAAATATTAGAACCAGCCTCAAAATTTTTAATTCTGTACACAAAAGTTCCTTCAAGAATAAAGAAATAAACAAATACCTTGTGACATGGGCAAAAAACCAATCCCTAGTATAATTACTAGACCCAACAGTGTATACGAGATCATGGTGAGGATATAAATCTGAATATCTATCCCACAATCCATACTGCCTAAATCTGCATATTAAAACAAGTCATAATTAGCATCAATGTTTGTGTTAAGAACATTGCATCAGCAAAGTGCTGTTGTAAGAGAGGTAACTTGTCTGAGTGGTTTGTGTATAATCGATTCACTAGTGTTGGGTAGGGGTCTGGAATATAGAATTCTTCAGCTCTGCGGTTTGGGATGCCAATTTCCCACAATGTGGGACCATTTCTGGGAGGCTCATATACAAGAGCACCCAATTTGATCTCACCTCCTGCATCAAAGAAATTGTGTCAATGGAGCTATTAAAGAGAGCCTCTAAGTTCCAAAATAGAGGTGATCATTGGTTTTGTGGCCCAAACGTTTAACTCCGTCTGACCCTTAACTTTTTTGGACTTGAAAAAACAGTAGGCATGAAATTTTTTTCAGTCCAGGCTTGGGATTGTGTGAAAACACCTTACTCCCCCAGCCGGGCCCAAAGACAATGTATTTTGTGTTTTATTAATATTGAATATATTAATAAAAGTTATATAATAACAAAATTGTGTAAATATCTAAAATTAATTAATTTTTAAATTTTTAGATATTTATTTTTATAATAAAAGATGTTAAAATATATTTATTTTTTAAAACAAAGATTTTGGGCCGATGAGGGAAGAAAATAAATCGCAGTCAAAATATCCCAACCCGGCATAACAAAATATATTTATATAATAATTTCTTTTTCTTCTATGATTTTTCCAATAACAAAAATGAAAAAGGATTCATGCAAAGATCAAACTGTACCTGGTGTGATAGTAATATCACTATCATATTTGTAATCTCCAATAAAACCAGGAACCCATGCATGCAAACTATAATTTCCAGCTCGAACATTTTTTATTGAGAAATTCCCTTTTCTGTCAGCTTGCGTCCAAAACTGATAACCCTGGAAAATAATTTGACAACATCAAAGAATTCACAACTAATTAATTAAAGCCTCGTATGAACATAGTTAATTCCAAAAAGAGAAGGAGATTTAACAATATTTACTTTGCCTTCTGTTTGCCAAGATCCAACTTCTCCCGGTGGTGCCAACCCCACGTGGGCATATCTTGCACTCATATTTTTCTTACAGATATACCTAAAATAAAAGAAAAAGATTAATTAATTAACCTTATGCATATGTTATATACAAAAAATAAAATTAAAGAATAAAAATGGAGAATTACCTATCATTGACTAGTAATTGACCTGTAATTGTTCCTCGTTGATCGGCCGAAGGGAAATCTTCTGATTGTGTGAAATTATAAGGCCAGCTTTCAACTTCTACAGACATCTGATAGTGAACATCATGTATCATATCATATATTCAAGTCATCAGGTAAATTATATAAAAATTCTATAAAAAAAATGTTTAATTAACAACTAACAAACCTGTCTTTTCGCATCTTTCCAAAGCCTAAGTTGATTTTCTTTGGAAGAATTAACAGAATTTAGATAGACAAAAACAGGACCAAAAACTTTTTTCCATGGCTCTCCATTTCTATATTTTGTATCCAGGTCCTTCCCAACATAATGAAGGCTGGTAAAACTCTGCAAAAGTATTCAATTAAATTAAAAAAATACTAACAAAATATTTTGAGAAAAAAATAGATCAAATAGGGATGCTATTACATGTAACTTTGTTTTATATAAACATAATAATGTACACAAGAAAAAAAAACATAGAAATACAAAAATTAAATATTTAAATCTTATGTTTGAATGGAGAAAAATGAAAGGGAAAATACATGTACCTGAACCCTATTTTTAAAGAAAGATCATACATTCGACTTAAAGATTGTGATAGTAGAGGAAACTAGTATTAAAGCTATGCAAAAAGAGTGATGAGCGTATAGCGAGGGTAATAGGCCCCACATGGGAGGTGAGGTATTGCTTGATGGGCCCAGCATTTCGAAACTCATCACTGGGTGTGATCATCCAGAATCCTACAGGTGGGTAATCGGATATCCACCCATGCACTTTATCATCCTTGCCCTCTTGTGTATACTGGTACTTGTCATCTACCTGCACCCCACAATATCATGCGACCCTTTTAGCAACACTGAGACAAGATAAGATAAACAAACAGACAAAAACCATCCCGTTTTTCAATTCAACTCCAATAAAAGTATGATTGTTTATTTAGTTTCTATAAGAAGATCCCATATATTGTCTCATACTAAATTAATTTTTTTTATAATGATTAATGACAATTTTATATTTATTATATGTAACTAGTCTTATTTAAAGATTAACAAAAACATTGTTTTAAAAAAAAAATTGAAAAATTAGTTTACATAAGATGTAAAGAGGAATAGAACAGTCAAGTCTATGAATCTAAAATTAAAAATTTTCTCATTTTATCCATATTGGGTTTGGGTCATTTCGAGTCTGAGTCGGTTCGAGTTAAAGTCATATCGAATTTGGGTTTTTCGGGTCTTTGTCGTTTCAGGTTTCAGTTCACTTCGGGTTTTTGGTAATTTCGAATTCGGGTTGGGTCAAGTTCGATCATTTTAGATTAGGAGCATTTTGGGTTTTGAATAAATTGGGTTTGGATCGAGTTAGGGTCACATTATTTTAATAATTTTTTGTGCTCGGGTTAGATCTGGTTCGAGTCGATTTTTCAGGTTAAGTCAGATTTTATCACTTCTAGTTTTACACTAGTGATCAAATTACGGGTCAAGCTTGGTTCTGACTGGGCTCAATCTTACACTTAAAACTAAGCTAATGGGTCACAAGGTCACGGTTTAATATCGTTTGCTTAAGATCCATCCTTTTGTTTTGCATATTTCTCTCTAATAAAATATTTTTTTTATCTTTTATAATTAAATTTATATAAAAAAAAAATTTGATATGCAAGACATCCTTTACACACGAAGTCATAAATTTTTTAAAATTCACACATTTTCACAAATAGTTTTACTAAATATTGCTATAAATATTTTTTAATATGCACCGAAACATAATAAATATTAACATTTTGATCGGTTCGAGATCAAGTTTTTTCATCTAATCTTTAGTGCGGTCAAAATAAATTTGATCTTATTTTAACCAAGCCCGTTAAAATTAAAGGTTGGACTGGGCTTCGAGCACTCTAACCCATGATAATTAGCTCTATTTTGCACCCTCTCCAGTGATATTAGTAGATTAATTTGTTAAAGGATAAGCTTGAGGATGGCCATTACCCCAGCAAGCATACGTACGAACTATGAATACCAGAACAACATTATAATGTGAAAATTTAGCACTCTATACGTAGAATGTCCAACAATCATGGAGATGGAGACATTTGATCAAATTGGTGATGTTTTGAAATTCATTAAAGCATACTTAAATCAGTAAATTTAAACAATTTTTGTCTTGAGCTTACTGATTTAAGTGTGTTTTTATTAGTTCACAAACATTGGTATATTTTAATTGCATTAACGTGAACAATATTGACTTAATTTCTTTTTGACTTAATTTATTTTTAATTTTATGTTATTTACTTATCATATAGTATATAGTATTGTACATTGACTTACTCTTATGTTAATATATGGAAAGAGGGAGGGAGATTTATTTAATTTTGTATACAAAGAGATTTCGATCACGTTATCTTGCACTAGAGTTATTTAGTTGTGTTCTCAAGATTAATTAAACATTTTAATTGAAATATGCTTGATTTTCATCATGTTGTCTGAATTTAGGAAATTTAATTAAATGTATATGCATTCATCTTCTCACTCTCTTTCTTTTAGTTATTTTTTAATTATTATTTTATCATTAGGGACTTG
Source organism: Bretschneidera sinensis (assembly GCA_023935145.1). Taxonomy (NCBI): domain Eukaryota; kingdom Viridiplantae; phylum Streptophyta; class Magnoliopsida; order Brassicales; family Akaniaceae; genus Bretschneidera; species Bretschneidera sinensis. The sequence goes on from CM043698.1 coordinate 130,699,845, forward strand.
AGGACCTTGCTTGATTTCTCCACAAAGAATAAATTTAAACCTTACAACATTTTGTAATTTAATTTGTTTTGTCTAGTAGTTGTTGAATTTAGACCACTCCGCTAAGTGCAACAACACATACATGCACCATTCAAGTCTCTCTCTCTCTCTCTCTCTCTCTCTCCCTGTCTGTATAAAAACCCAACTCCTCTATCACCTTTCTCCATCCATATCTAATTACTAATTAGCTCCTCCCTCCAATTCATCAACATCCTGCCTCTCTCTTTCTCTCTCCATGAAAACATTAGGGTTTTCTTGATAATCGTGATTATTTTCATGCTTCTTGTTCTATGTACTCATGCATTAATACTTCATGAAGAAAAGGAAAACATCGGTAACATTGATGAAATAACCGATCAATCTTATTACGTTCATTAAACTGGTCGGTTAGTACTTTCTCAAAAGAAATTTACATGCCAATTAACTTGTAACGAGTTCCCAAGGGTTTGTCGTGCTAAAGGAAGCCCGGGGCAATACTGTTGCAAGAAAAATTGTATTAATGTGTTAAAAAATCTTCTTAATTGTGGAAGGTATGGGAAGAAATGGAAGTACAATGAGATATGTTGAAATGGGAAATGTGTGAACACATCTTTCCATAGGAAGCATTGTGGGAGTTGCAACAATAAGTGTAATAATGGCAGCTGATGTGTTTTTGGCCTTTGCAACTATGCGTAGGAGATAAAATCTTTCATTGACTTTGAGATTCTTTTATTTGTATGCAGGAGAGAGGAAAAAATTTATCGTAACTAAGATTATTTTTCATATTTGCAATTTTTATTTAATCAATAGAATTATGTTCCTGATAGTACCTGACCAGTTTTCTAAGTTGATTTTAATTAGCTTTTATAAATGTTCAGTTTTCACTTAAGATTTGTGCCTTCTAATGTTTACCTAACCTTATATATGTTGGCCAAAAAGAGGCAATTGTACTCTTATTATTTAGTTTATAATTGTATTCTCTAGATTTGGCCGCGAGCCGAGCTACTCGCAAGCGGGTTGTGGAGGTTAGCGCTTGACTCACCTCGGTATTATTGAGCTATGAGTCAAGCTCGGGTTTTGAGCTAGGTTCGTTTAGTCAAACAAGCCGAGTTCAAGTAATGAGATACTCGGCTCATTTGGCTCGTGAGCTGGTTTGAGCTCGAGTCGAACCGAGTTGAGCCCAAGCTCGCTAAAATAACATCGAGACAAGCTTGAGCATGGATTTTAAAGCTCAACTCTCAAACTCAATTTTATTTGATTAATCAAATAAGGTTCACAAACCAAGCTCGAGTTTCTAATTACTCGACTGGTGACCACCTACTGATAACAAACATGCTTTGGTTAACAGCAAAGACATTAGACACAAAAATCCTAGAATCTTAAAGCGGCAATTGGAGCATATTCATTTACTATGTTTTTATAAATTATTTTCTTGATCCCATCAGTTTTCTTTTCATTTTTGCGTCTTTTTTTTACCAGCTCCCTAAGTTTCTTAAGGAAAAATCCCTCATCCCATTTTTCAGATAGTGAATGAAATCGTCTTCATGGTAGTTATCTTACCAAGATGAGCCAGTAACATAGCTTTTGAGCAAAATTATTCAAGATTCCTAACAGATTCACTATAATCCTAGTTTGGCTAGATTTTCTTGGGGCCTAGGTTGCCGACGTGATTGCAGACAAGATTAAAATAGAGTTCATTTAGGATATGTTTGGATCAAGGGAAAGAAATGAAAATGAGAGGGGATAATTACTCTTTCGAATTCATTCATCTTCTCACATTTCCTCTACTCTACTCTCCTTCCAAAATTTCCAAGTAAGGGAGAATTAAAAAGTTCAGAGTTTTAATGGATTTGAAGGAATAAAGATGCTCCTTCATATCCTCTCATTTCCATTGAGAAGAACTTTCAAAGAACGCCAGAAAAAGAGGTACATATACCATTCATTTCCTTTCATTCCCCTCAACTCAAACAAGGGGTAAGTGATGGTATGTTCCTTTGTGACTTACCTTAATTCTGAAATCTAATAACTAGCAACAATGAATGCAACCATGCCTGATTAATTCTAATATGTTACTGGAACATCACATTTTTTATTGGGGCATAAACACAATTTTGCTCATGTTTTGCAATTCGTAGCACAATTTAGTATTCAATAGGACTCTATTAATCGTTAGAAACAATTTTCTTATCAATGTCAATAACTATAAAAAAAAAAAAATATGAAATTGTCAACAAATGTGCACTCTAATCAATTTTCTTATCAGTGTGAATAACTACAAAAAAAAAAATGAAAATTATCAACAAATGTGTACTCTAATCAAGTTCTAGCCCTAAGAGGCCCTTCTAAACGAATGTAGTCATACATAAATCCTTGGAAAGGGCTTCCACTTCTTGACTGAGTGAGAAAGATTGTATTGTTTCCACTGTGTAGTATATTGCTTTGTACATCAATGCTATATAATCTGTACAACCCATGAATTCCATGTCTTGCAATCGCGTTATCCCTCCCTATTAGCCCCGTTGAAAATACAGGATGCGCACCGGCATTGTTGAAACGAACCTTTGAAACCGTCATTATAAAGGTTGATTAGCTAAACCATTTTAAACAAGCATTAGCACAGGATTTCAATGACCAAATTTGTACCTTTAGTTCAGACATCGTCGCTGATGCGAAAGCCAATTGAAGTGTGTAATTTCCCGTCTTGCTCGTATTTTTTAAGTCAAATATAATCTGCCACGTGGTTGCTTGGTATGTGTTATTTCCTACATTCCTGCGGTAAAATATTAGAACCAGCCCCACAATTTTTAATTCTGTACACAAAAGTTCCTTCAAGAATAAAGAAATAAACAAATACCTTGTGACATGGGCAAAAAACCAATCCCTAGTATAATTACTAGACCCAACAGTGTATACGAGATCACGGTGAGGATATAAATCTGAATATCTATCCCACAATCCATACTGCCTAAATCTGCATATTAAAACAAGTCATAATTAGCATCAATGTTTGTGTTAAGAACATTGCATCAGCAAAGTGCTGTTGTAAGAGAGCTAACTTGTCTGAGTGGTTTGTGTATAATCGATTCACTAGTGTTGGGTAGGGGTCTGGAATATAGAATTCTTCAGCTCTGCGGTTTGGGATGCCAATTTCCCACAATGTGGGACCATTTCTGGGAGGCTCATATACAAGAGCACCCAATTTGATCTCACCTCCTGCATCAAAGAAATTGTGTCAATGCAGCTATTAAAGAGAGCCTCTAAGTTCCAAAATAGAGGTGATCATTGGTTTTGTGGCCCAAACGTTTAACTCCGTCTGACCCTTAACTTTTTTGGACTTGAAAAAACAGTAGGCATGAAATTTTTTTCAGTCCAGGCTTGGGATTGTGTGAAAACACCTTACTCCCCCAGCCGGGCCCAAAGACAATGTATTTTGTGTTTTATTAATATTGAATATATTAATAAAAGTTATATAATAACAAAATTGTGTAAATATCTAAAATTAATTAATTTTTAAATTTTTAGATATTTATTTTTATAATAAAAGATGTTAAAATATATTTATTTTTTAAAAAAAGATTTTGGGCCGATGAGGGAAGAAAATAAATCGCAGTCAAAATATCCCAACCCGGCATAACAAAATATATTTATATAATAATTTCTTTTTCTTCTATGATTTTTCCAACAACAAAAATGAAAAAGGATTCATGCAAAGATCAAACTGTACCTGGTGTGATAGTAATATCACTATCATATTTGTAATCTCCAATAAAACCAGGAACCCATGCATGCAAACTATAATTTCCAGCTCGAACATTTTTTATTGGGAAATTCCCTTTTCTGTCAGCTTGCGTCCAAAACTGATAACCCTGGAAAATAATTTGACAACATCAAAGAATTCACAACTAATTAATTAAAGCCTCGTATGAACATAGTTAATTCCAAAAAGAGAAGGAGATTTAACAATATTTACTTTGCCTTCTGTTTGCCAAGATCCAACTTCTCCCGGTGGTGCCAACCCCACGTGGGCATATCTTGCACTCATATTTTTCTTACAGATATACCTAAAATAAAAGAAAAAGATTAATTAATTAACCTTATGCATATGTTATATACAAAAAATAAAATTAAAGAATAAAAATGGAGAATTACCTATCATTGACTAGTAATTGACCTGTAATTGTTCCTCGTTGATCGGCCGAAGGGAAATCTTCTGATTGTGTGAAATTATAAGGCCAGCTTTCAACTTCTACAGACATCTGATAGTGAACATCATATATCATATCATATATTCAAGTCATCAGGTAAATTATATAAAAATTCTATAAAAAAAAAATGTTTAATTAACAACTAACAAACCTGTCTTTTCGCATCTTTCCAAAGCCTAAGTCGATTTTCTTTGGAAGAATTAACAGAATTTAGATAGACAAAAACATGACCAAAAACTTTTTTCCATGGCTCTCCATTTCTATATTTTGTATCCAGGTCCTTCCCAACATAATGAAGGCTGGTAAAACTCTGCAAAAGTAATCAATTAAATTAAAAAAAATACTAACAAAATATTTTGAGAAAAAAATAGATCAAATAGGGATGCTATTACATGTAACTTTGTTTTATATAAACATAATAATGTACACAAGAAAAAAAAACATAGAAATATAAAAATTAAATATTTAAATCTTATGTTTGAATGGAGATAAATGAAAGGGAAAATACATGTACCTGAACCATATTTTTAAAGAAAGATCATACATTCGACTTAAAGATTGTGAAAGTAGAGGAAACTAGTATTAAAGCTATGCAAAAAGAGTGATGAGCGTACAGCGAGGGTAGTGGGCCCCACATGGGAGGTGAGGTATTGCTTGATGGGCCCAGCATTTCGAAACTCATCACTGGGTGTGATCATCCAGAATCCTACAGGTGGGTAATCGGATATCCACCCATGCACTTTATCATCCTTGCCCTCTTGTGTATACTGGTACTTGTCATCTACCTGCACCCCACAATATCATGCGACCCTTTTAGCAACACTGAGACAAGATAAGATAAACAAACAGACAAGAACCATCCCCTTTTTCAATTCAACTCCTATAAAAGTATGATTGTTTATTTAGTTTCTATAAGAATATCCCATATTTCCATATGTAGCACCTTATTAAAACCATGCTTAGAATTCTCTATATATTAAGCGGGACATTATATGCACAGTAACATATTGATGGCTAGTCACGTGGTAGGAAAATGATTTAAATCTTATTTTTTTTTTGTTTTAAGTTGTATTAAAACATGTATCAAAACCACCGAAGTTAAAAACAAAATAAAACACGATAAATAATTACAATGTCACATTACTTACCACCCAATGACAAATTCAATAGGATAAAAGAAAAATACCTAGTACTATGTTTGGATTTCGAAAATTTTGAAAAGAAAAACAAAAAAAAAGAATTTTTTTTTTTTTTTTGTTTTGTATGATTGTCAATAAAAAATAAGAGAAAAAATTGAGTAATTTAAAGAAAACCAAGTGATAAAAATGAACATCAAATATAATTGTTTTTTTCAAAATATATCTTTGGTAATTTTTGAAGATATGAACAAAGCAATACATATCAATGTGGTCAAAATATGATCTACTATTCACATATTTTCTTTTTCGGATAGTCAAAAAAAAAATTCAGAGAAAAATAGTATAACACCAACTCATAATTAGTGTAGTGAACTTGAAGATCAATTAAATCAAAAAAATAAAAAAAAAATTAGTGGTACCTCTCCTCTAAGTGCTGGATTTCTTGGATTGGTCAAGAGAACAGCTTCCTTGTAAGCAAGTGCATGGCCACTTTCGCGGTCTGTCTCACTTGGCATGATCCTTTGCTTGTCGTCCGAGATAGCCATGAAGTGAAACCTGACCGTTGATTTAAAATACCGCATACAATCAATAATACTATTCTTATTTAATTTTATCATAGATATTGTTTTAAAATATTATTTTCGACATAATTTCTAAAAAAAAAATAGAGAAGAAAATTCTTTTCTTACTTGTCCGGTCGAAGCTTGAAGATGAACGTTATTTGATCCATGTCCACATCAGGCCACCCTTCATCTCGCTCCAGTATGCTATACATGTAGATACCCGAGCTCCCACGCCGCATTATATATCTGCAAAGCTCATATTAGTTTTATATATATTTACATGTTAATTAGCTAATTAAAATAGAAATCATTTCTTAAAAGAATGAATGAAGATTAATGTTGAGACTTTAAAACTGCACCTTTTGTCTATATTTAATGGAACTCGGGAGCCACGCAGTGAGAAATTCCAAGTTCTAGAAAACGAAATCTCTACTTGGTTTTCGTTTTCGGTTATAACACTATATTTTGTTCCTTCCATTCTGCAAAAATAATCATTTAATACAAATATTAATTTGAAAAACAACATATTATTTGTTTTACACTAAGAAAATAATTAATTAATGAAAAATAAACTTGTATTTAAGCGAGAAAATTTACAGGTCAAGCTGATTTGGACTCTTCGGCTCATACCAAACGATATCCCAATACCTAGAGATTGTTTAAATTTTGTCAAACTAAGCACATTTTTATATTTAATAAAAAATCAAAGAAATGAATAAAAATGAGATTAATTGAGTACACATACCCTCTCTTTTTAATATGATCATTAAGCACATTTTCCATTCCATTGTACTTTATTCTTGTGACAAGACCATCTGGATTCGAAAAAGTAACTCGTATGATGCCATTATCAATTGTCACCTGAAATAAAAATAATTTTATTTAACAAGTAGTTGTAGTAATTAATTACATAGATATTTTAATTTTCACACTGTCAATTTTAGGTACATATATTTTTTTATTTTAGTAGTATAATTTTGATCATTTTATGCACAAAATAAAAATTCCATAACATATGTAATAAAATAACTGCATTTTAGTTTTTATTTTTTTAGAAAATTTATTCAAGAATCATAGATAGGTAATGAGATTTTACTTGCTCATCATCATCATTTGTACTCAGATGGACTATAGGAGATGTCACTGGTGCTTGATGGTTATTGTTCTCTCGAATCTTTGATCTGCAATTATTAATTAAAATATAGGAGTAAACAAAATATCTTGATGTAAAAATCCAATGAAATAATGTATTCAAATAAAATTGGGGAATCCAAGGCATGATATCCGTTGTTTAAATTACCTCACTTACACAAATGAAAAGTTCTTGTTTAGAATTGATTTAAAAGATTTTTTTTTTAATTTTCACTGTTAGATAGGAAGAGAAAGAGAAAAAATTTCAATCTGCTTCACCCAGAGTGTAAAAATACTTTTGATAAAAAAAAAATTCATAAACCAAATCTATGCAAGAATTTTTTTCATTGGGAGAGATTTTTGTCTCTCCAAACAACATTTAATTTGTCTACGATGGCTTGCTAATCAGACTAAGAATTGTAAACAAGTAGCGCTTCATCTTATGGGAAACATAGACAAAACAAACAATGAATAATTAACAGAAAATATAGGCTACTACTAACAAACGTAAAGAAAAAAAGAGAAATAACCATAAAAGGTTAAGAAAACAAATCCAGTTTGGAATAGCTGCCTAATATTTTAGCTTTAACCTGTTCTCGCAAAAAGAAGTGGCCCATGTGAACTCTTAAAGCAATGCAACCTCTCCCCTCTCAGAAAAAACACACAACGTAATATTGCAAGAAAAATAAGAGAGGAAAAGATGAGGAAGAACCTAGCTGGGGTCTTCTCAGAGGAGACAGGAAGCAGAAAGCACAACTGAATGGATATTGTTAGCCACACAACAAGCAAACCCAATTGCCTTCTCCAAATCTCCATCTTTTATCAAGAGAGCCTGCAAATCAACAACATAAAACAATAAAACCCAGAAAGGCTCTCTCAACAAACAAGAACCTGAACAATGCTTTTGAGAAAACATAAATAAAAAAAAAACAATGATAGAAACATGACAATACGATAATTAATTAAAGACCCGGCCAATTGGAAAGAAGCATGTACGCAAAAAAAAAAAAAAAAAAAAAACAATTTCCAAGAACATGGCCGTACCTTTACCTTGATCGACAAACGGCAGTTTTCAAAAGCAATGAAACAATCAGAGAAAATTCACCAAGGTAAGCTATTGCTCCAGTTCTTTTTCTTTTATATCTCACTCTCTTCCTCTCTCTGACAGATACTAAATTGTGCTAGGAATAGGATCCTTAATAGCTTCCGAAACGTGCAAATATAACACCAAGAGAGAGAAGGAATAGAATCCTTAAATATTATTTTTCAAACCATTGTATAACTCTAGATAAGGAATGACGTACTCATGCTTCCTTAAGTGTTACAGTTATATACGACTTGCCTGAAATATAATTTTTCCAGCTAAATATATATAATTTTCTCAATTTTTCCTTTTTGGTAAGGGAGAGAGACAAGGAAAGTAGAGAAGTTAAATCTGAGTGGGAGATTTTTCCTTTTTTGGTAAGTGAGAGAGACAAGGAAAGTATAGAAGTTAAGTTTGAGTGGGAGAGAAAAACATGAAAGAAAGTGTGGAGAGTTGAACTCAATTGAGTTATATATATAACTTTTTTTAAATATTTGACTTAAATATTTAAGTAAGGGTTTATGGGACATTTTAAAGGATAGACACCAAATTTTATATATATATATATATATATATATATATATATATATATATATATATTAATCGTAAGTATATAGATACATATATGTTTTTCCTAATTAAATCAATCTGGCCAGAATGCGTTAATATTAATTAACTAGGGTATTACACAGAGGTAGCAATTGGATTGAGTCACATCGGGTTGTAGGTCAGTTTGGGTTGGATCGAGTTAGATCGGGTTCAAGTTTGGGTCATATCGGTCTCAAGTAATGTCTAGTCTTAGCTAATCTCGGGTTGGGCCGGATCAGGTTTAGATCGTAATGGTCTCAATTCACTATGGTCGTGTCATCTCGAACTTTAGAATTTCATGCTATTTTTTTTCGTTTCAAAGTAATTAAGTTCACAAAAATATGTTAGTAATAACTCAATATATTTTTTCTCATTTAATATATTTAACTAATTATGGTTTAATTAATCGTAAATCAAAATCACAAATCAAAATAATATAAAATTAAATAATTTGATAATTTAATAACTAATAAAATATAAAATTAATTTTTTCTTCAGTATATATGATGATGACGAAGGCTGACGTGCATGGTCTATATGAATATAATATTAAGTCTGACAGACAATGTTTTGTATAATAAAAAGTATACAATAAATTATAGAATGTGTAAGATACATTAATATTATGAATTTAATACATTATATATCAATTGATAACCCGACGCATATATGTAACTATGTGTTCATGTATATTATGTAATTCAGTGGTAACCGTAAAACATATTAAGAATATAAACATATTACATATAACTAATAATTATAGTTTTACAAAAACGAATTAATCACACTTCGAGTTAATCATATGCAACATTAATTAGTTTTTATTATTATTTATTAGAAAAAAGTAAAAATTAAGGATACTAGTACTAAAAGTTAAAATATGATATAATAAACGATATATTTATATTGTCTCATACTAAATTAATTTTTTTTATAATGATTAATGACAATTTTATATTTATTATATGTAACTAGTCTTATTTAAAGATTAAGAAAAACAATGTTTTAAAAAAAATTGAAAAATTAGTTTACATAAGATGTAAAGAGGAATAGAACAGTCAAGTCTATGAATCTAAAATTAAAAATTTTCTCATTTTATCCATATTGGGTTTGGGTCATTTCGAGTCTGAGTCGGTTCGAGTTAAAGTCATATCGAATTTGGGTTTTTCGGGTCTTGATCGTTTCAGGTTTCAGTTCACTTCGGGTTTTTGGTAATTTCGAATTCGGGTTGGGTCAAGTTCGATCATTTTAGATTAGGAGCATTTTGGGTTTTGAATAAATTGGGTTTGGATCGAGTTAGGGTCACATTATTTTAATAATTTTTTGTGCTCGGGTTAGATCTTGTTCGAGTCAAGCTTGGTTCTGACTGGGCTCAATCTTACACTTAAAACTAAGCTAATGGGTCACAAGGTCACGGTTTAATATCGTTTGCTTAAGATCCATCCTTTTGTTTTGCATATTTCTCTCTAATAAAATATTTTTTTTTATCTTTTATAATTAAATTTATAAAAAAAATTGATATGCAAGACATCCTTTACACACGAAGTCATAAATTTTTTAAAATTCACACATTTTCACAAATAGTTTTACTAAATATTGCTATAAATATTTTTTAATATGCACCGAAACATAATAAATATTAACATTTTGATCGGTTCGAGATCAAGTTTTTTCATCTAATCTTTAGTGCGGTCAAAATAAATTTGATCTTATTTTAACCAAGCCCGTTAAAATTAAAGGTTGGTCTGGGCTTCGAGCACTCTAACCCATGATAATTAGCTCTATTTTGCACCCTCTCCAGTGATATTAGTAGATTAATTTGTTAAAGGATAAGCTTGAGGATGGCCATTACCCCAGCAAGCATACGTACGAACTATGAATACCAGAACAACATTATAATGTGAAAATTTAGCACTCTATACGTAGAATGTCCAACAATCATGGAGATGGAGACATTTGATCAAATTGGTGATGCTTTGAAATTCATTAAAGCATACTTAAATCAGTAAATTTAAACAATTTTTGTCTTGAGCTTACTGATTTAAGTATGTTTTAATTAGTTCACAAACATTGGTATATTTTAATTGCATTAACGTGAACAATATTGACTTAATTTATTTTTAATTTTATGTTATTTACTTATCATATAGTATATAGTATTGTACATTGACTTACTCTTATGTTAATATATGGAAAGAGGGAGGGAGATTTATTTAATTTTGTATACAAAGAGATTTCGATCACGTTATCTTACACTAGAGTTATTTAGTTGTGTTCTCAAGATTAATTAAACATTTTAATTGAAATATGCTTGATTTTCATCATGTTGTCTGAATTTAGGAAATTTAATTAAATGTATATGCATTCATCTTCTCACTCTCTTTCTTTTAGTTATTTTTTAATTATTATTTTATCATTCGGGACTTGAGGACCTTGCTTGATTTCTCCACAAAGAATAAATTTAAACCTTACAACATTTTGTAATTTAATTTGTTTTGTCTAGTAGTTGTTGAATTTAGACCACTCCGCTAAGTGCAACAACACATACATGCACCATTCAAGTCTCTCTCTCTCTCTCTCTCTCTCTCTCTCTCTCTCCCGGTCTGTATAAAAACCCAACTCCTCTATCACCTTTCTCCATCCATATCTAATTACTAATTAGCTCCTCCCTCCAATTCATCAACATCCTGCCTCTCTCTTTCTCTCTCCATGAAAACATTAGGGTTTTCTTGATAATCGTGATTATTTTCATGCTTCTTGTCCTATGTACTCATGCATTAATACTTCATGAAGAAAAGGAAAACATCGGTAACATTGATGAAATAACCGATCAATCTTATTACGTTCATTAAACTGGTCGGTTAGTACTTTCTCAAAAGAAATTTACATGCCAATTAACTTGTAACGAGTTCCCAAGGGTTTGTCGTGCTAAAGGAAGCCCGGGGCATTACTGTTGCAAGAAAAATTGTGTTAATGTGATAAAAAATCTTCTTAATTGTGGAAGGTATGGGAAGAAATGGAAGTACAATGAGATATGTTGAAATGGGAAATGTGTGAACACATCTTTCCATAGGAAGCATTGTGGGAGTTGCAACAATAAGTGTAATAATGGCAGCTGATGTGTTTTTGGCCTCTTCAACTATGCGTAGGAGATAAAATCTTTCTTTGACTTTGAGATTCTTTTATTTGTATGCAGGAGAGAGGAAAAAATTTATCGTAACTAAGATTATTTTTCATATTTGCAATTTTTATTTAATCAATAGAAGTATGTTCCTGATAGTACCTGACCAGTTTTCTAAGTTGATTTTAATTAGCTTTTATAAATGTTCAGTTTTCACTTAAGATTTGTGCCTTCTAATGTTTACCTAACCTTATATATATTGGCCAAAAAGAGGCAATTGTACTCTTATTATTTAGTTTATAATTGTATTCTCTAGATTTGGCCGCGAGCCGAGCTACTCGCAAGCGCGTTGTGGAGGTTAGCGCTTGACCCACCTCGGTATTATTGAGCTATGAGTCAAGCTCGGGTTTTGAGCTAGGTTCGTTTAGTCAAACAAGCCGAGTTCAAGTAATGAGATACTCGGCTCATTTGGCTCGTGAGCTGGTTTGAGCTCGAGTCGAACCGAGTTGAGCCCAAGCTCGCTAAAATAACATCGAGACAAGCTTGAGCATGGATTTTAAAGCTCAACTCTCAAACTCAATTTTATTTGATTAATCAAATAAGGTTCACAAACCAAGCTCGAGTTTCTAATTACTCGACTGGTGACCACCTACTGATAACAAACATGCTTTGGTTAACAGCAAAGACATTAGACACAAAAATCCTAGAATCTTAAAGCGGCAATTGGAGCATATTCATTTACTATGTTTTTATAAATTATTTTCTTGATCCTATCAGTTTTCTTTTCTTTTTTGCGTCTTTTTTTTACCAGCTCCCTAAGTTTCTTAAGGAAAAATCCCTCATCCCATTTTTCAGATAGTGAATGAAATCGTCTTCATGGTAGTTATCTTACCAAGATGAGCCAGTAACATAGCTTTTGAGCAAAATTATTCAAGATTCCTAACAGATTCACTATAATCCTAGTTTGGCTAGATTTTCTTGGGGCCTAGGTTGCCGACGTGATTGCAGACAAGATTAAAATAGAGTTCATTTAGGATATGTTTGGATCAAGGGAAAGAAATGAAAATGAGAGGGGATAATTACTCTTTCGAATTCCTTCATCTTCTCACATTTCCTCTACTCTACTCTCCTTCCAAAATTTCCAAGTAAGGGAGAATTAAAAAGTTCAGAGTTTTAATGGATTTGAAGGAATAAAGATGCTCCTTCATATCCTTTCATTTCCATTGAGAAGAACTTTCAAAGAACGCCAGAAAAAGAGGTACATATACCATTCATTTCCTTTCATTCCCCTCAACTCAAACAAGGGGTAAGTGATGGTATGTTCCTTTGTGACTTACCTTAATTCTGAAATCTAATAACTAGCAACAATGAATGCAACCATGCCTGATTAATTCTAATATGTTACTGGAACATCACATTTTTTATTGGGGCATAAACACAATTTTGCTCATGTTTTGCAATTTGTAGCACAATTTAGTATTCAATAGGACTCTATTAATCGTTAGAAACAATTTTCTTATCAATGTCAATAACTATAAAAAAAAAAAAATATGAAATTGTCAACAAATGTGCACTCTAATCAATTTTCTTATCAGTGTGAATAACTACAAAAAAAAAAATGAAAATTATCAACAAATGTGTACTCTAATCAAGTTCTAGCCCTAAGAGGCCCTTCTAAACGAATGTAGTCATACATAAATCCTTGGAAAGGGCTTCCACTTCTTGACTGAGTGAGAAAGATTGTATTGTTTCCACTGTGTAGTATATTGCTTTGTACATCAATGCTATATAATCTGTACAACCCATGAATTCCATGTCTTGCAATCGCGTTATCCCTCCCTATTAGCCCCGTTGAAAATACAGGATGCGCACCGGCATTGTTGAAACGAACCTTTGAAACCGTCATTATAAAAGTTGATTAGCTAAACCATTTTAAACAAGCATTAGCACAGGATTTCAATGACAAAATTTGTACCTTTAGTTCAGACATCGTCGCTGATGCGAAAGCCAATTGAAGTGTGTAATTTCCCGTCTTGCTCGTATTTTTTAAGTCAAATATAATCTGCCACGTGGTTGCTTGGTATATGTTATTTCCTACATTCCTGCGGTAAAATATTAGAACCAGCCTCAAAATTTTTAATTCTGTACACAAAAGTTCCTTCAAGAATAAAGAAATAAACAAATACCTTGTGACATGGGCAAAAAACCAATCCCTAGTATAATTACTAGACCCAACAGTGTATACGAGATCATGGTGAGGATATAAATCTGAATATCTATCCCACAATCCATACTGCCTAAATCTGCATATTAAAACAAGTCATAATTAGCATCAATGTTTGTGTTAAGAACATTGCATCAGCAAAGTGCTGTTGTAAGAGAGGTAACTTGTCTGAGTGGTTTGTGTATAATCGATTCACTAGTGTTGGGTAGGGGTCTGGAATATAGAATTCTTCAGCTCTGCGGTTTGGGATGCCAATTTCCCACAATGTGGGACCATTTCTGGGAGGCTCATATACAAGAGCACCCAATTTGATCTCACCTCCTGCATCAAAGAAATTGTGTCAATGGAGCTATTAAAGAGAGCCTCTAAGTTCCAAAATAGAGGTGATCATTGGTTTTGTGGCCCAAACGTTTAACTCCGTCTGACCCTTAACTTTTTTGGACTTGAAAAAACAGTAGGCATGAAATTTTTTTCAGTCCAGGCTTGGGATTGTGTGAAAACACCTTACTCCCCCAGCCGGGCCCAAAGACAATGTATTTTGTGTTTTATTAATATTGAATATATTAATAAAAGTTATATAATAACAAAATTGTGTAAATATCTAAAATTAATTAATTTTTAAATTTTTAGATATTTATTTTTATAATAAAAGATGTTAAAATATATTTATTTTTTAAAACAAAGATTTTGGGCCGATGAGGGAAGAAAATAAATCGCAGTCAAAATATCCCAACCCGGCATAACAAAATATATTTATATAATAATTTCTTTTTCTTCTATGATTTTTCCAATAACAAAAATGAAAAAGGATTCATGCAAAGATCAAACTGTACCTGGTGTGATAGTAATATCACTATCATATTTGTAATCTCCAATAAAACCAGGAACCCATGCATGCAAACTATAATTTCCAGCTCGAACATTTTTTATTGAGAAATTCCCTTTTCTGTCAGCTTGCGTCCAAAACTGATAACCCTGGAAAATAATTTGACAACATCAAAGAATTCACAACTAATTAATTAAAGCCTCGTATGAACATAGTTAATTCCAAAAAGAGAAGGAGATTTAACAATATTTACTTTGCCTTCTGTTTGCCAAGATCCAACTTCTCCCGGTG
Organism: Bretschneidera sinensis; assembly: GCA_023935145.1. Classification (NCBI taxonomy): domain Eukaryota; kingdom Viridiplantae; phylum Streptophyta; class Magnoliopsida; order Brassicales; family Akaniaceae; genus Bretschneidera; species Bretschneidera sinensis. Next base: position 130,715,035 of record CM043698.1, read on the forward strand.
GTGCCAACCCCACGTGGGCATATCTTGCACTCATATTTTTCTTACAGATATACCTAAAATAAAAGAAAAAGATTAATTAATTAACCTTATGCATATGTTATATACAAAAAATAAAATTAAAGAATAAAAATGGAGAATTACCTATCATTGACTAGTAATTGACCTGTAATTGTTCCTCGTTGATCGGCCGAAGGGAAATCTTCTGATTGTGTGAAATTATAAGACCAGCTTTCAACTTCTACAGACATCTGATAGTGAACATCATGTATCATATCATATATTCAAGTCATCAGGTAAATTATATAAAAATTCTATAAAAAAAATGTTTAATTAACAACTAACAAACCTGTCTTTTCGCATCTTTCCAAAGCCTAAGTTGATTTTCTTTGGAAGAATTAACAGAATTTAGATAGACAAAAACAGGACCAAAAACTTTTTTCCATGGCTCTCCATTTCTATATTTTGTATCCAGGTCCTTCCCAACATAATGAAGGCTGGTAAAACTCTGCAAAAGTATTCAATTAAATTAAAAAAATACTAACAAAATATTTTGAGAAAAAAATAGATCAAATAGGGATGCTATTACATGTAACTTTGTTTTATATAAACATAATAATGTACACAAGAAAAAAAAACATAGAAATACAAAAATTAAATATTTAAATCTTATGTTTGAATGGAGAAAAATGAAAGGGAAAATACATGTACCTGAACCCTATTTTTAAAGAAAGATCATACATTCGACTTAAAGATTGTGATAGTAGAGGAAACTAGTATTAAAGCTATGCAAAAAGAGTGATGAGCGTATAGCGAGGGTAATAGGCCCCACATGGGAGGTGAGGTATTGCTTGATGGGCCCAGCATTTCGAAACTCATCACTGGGTGTGATCATCCAGAATCCTACAGGTGGGTAATCGGATATCCACCCATGCACTTTATCATCCTTGCCCTCTTGTGTATACTGGTACTTGTCATCTACCTGCACCCCACAATATCATGCGACCCTTTTAGCAACACTGAGACAAGATAAGATAAACAAACAGACAAAAACCATCCCGTTTTTCAATTCAACTCCAATAAAAGTATGATTGTTTATTTAGTTTCTATAAGAAGATCCCATATATTGTCTCATACTAAATTAATTTTTTTTATAATGATTAATGACAATTTTATATTTATTATATGTAACTAGTCTTATTTAAAGATTAACAAAAACATTGTTTTAAAAAAAAAATTGAAAAATTAGTTTACATAAGATGTAAAGAGGAATAGAACAGTCAAGTCTATGAATCTAAAATTAAAAATTTTCTCATTTTATCCATATTGGGTTTGGGTCATTTCGAGTCTGAGTCGGTTCGAGTTAAAGTCATATCGAATTTGGGTTTTTCGGGTCTTTGTCGTTTCAGGTTTCAGTTCACTTCGGGTTTTTGGTAATTTCGAATTCGGGTTGGGTCAAGTTCGATCATTTTAGATTAGGAGCATTTTGGGTTTTGAATAAATTGGGTTTGGATCGAGTTAGGGTCACATTATTTTAATAATTTTTTGTGCTCGGGTTAGATCTGGTTCGAGTCGATTTTTCAGGTTAAGTCAGATTTTATCACTTCTAGTTTTACACTAGTGATCAAATTACGGGTCAAGCTTGGTTCTGACTGGGCTCAATCTTACACTTAAAACTAAGCTAATGGGTCACAAGGTCACGGTTTAATATCGTTTGCTTAAGATCCATCCTTTTGTTTTGCATATTTCTCTCTAATAAAATATTTTTTTTATCTTTTATAATTAAATTTATATAAAAAAAAAATTTGATATGCAAGACATCCTTTACACACGAAGTCATAAATTTTTTAAAATTCACACATTTTCACAAATAGTTTTACTAAATATTGCTATAAATATTTTTTAATATGCACCGAAACATAATAAATATTAACATTTTGATCGGTTCGAGATCAAGTTTTTTCATCTAATCTTTAGTGCGGTCAAAATAAATTTGATCTTATTTTAACCAAGCCCGTTAAAATTAAAGGTTGGACTGGGCTTCGAGCACTCTAACCCATGATAATTAGCTCTATTTTGCACCCTCTCCAGTGATATTAGTAGATTAATTTGTTAAAGGATAAGCTTGAGGATGGCCATTACCCCAGCAAGCATACGTACGAACTATGAATACCAGAACAACATTATAATGTGAAAATTTAGCACTCTATACGTAGAATGTCCAACAATCATGGAGATGGAGACATTTGATCAAATTGGTGATGTTTTGAAATTCATTAAAGCATACTTAAATCAGTAAATTTAAACAATTTTTGTCTTGAGCTTACTGATTTAAGTGTGTTTTTATTAGTTCACAAACATTGGTATATTTTAATTGCATTAACGTGAACAATATTGACTTAATTTCTTTTTGACTTAATTTATTTTTAATTTTATGTTATTTACTTATCATATAGTATATAGTATTGTACATTGACTTACTCTTATGTTAATATATGGAAAGAGGGAGGGAGATTTATTTAATTTTGTATACAAAGAGATTTCGATCACGTTATCTTGCACTAGAGTTATTTAGTTGTGTTCTCAAGATTAATTAAACATTTTAATTGAAATATGCTTGATTTTCATCATGTTGTCTGAATTTAGGAAATTTAATTAAATGTATATGCATTCATCTTCTCACTCTCTTTCTTTTAGTTATTTTTTAATTATTATTTTATCATTAGGGACTTGAGGACCTTGCTTGATTTCTCCACAAAGAATAAATTTAAACCTTACAACATTTTGTAATTTAATTTGTTTTGTCTAGTAGTTGTTGAATTTAGACCACTCCGCTAAGTGCAACAACACATACATGCACCATTCAAGTCTCTCTCTCTCTCTCTCTCTCTCTCTCCCTGTCTGTATAAAAACCCAACTCCTCTATCACCTTTCTCCATCCATATCTAATTACTAATTAGCTCCTCCCTCCAATTCATCAACATCCTGCCTCTCTCTTTCTCTCTCCATGAAAACATTAGGGTTTTCTTGATAATCGTGATTATTTTCATGCTTCTTGTTCTATGTACTCATGCATTAATACTTCATGAAGAAAAGGAAAACATCGGTAACATTGATGAAATAACCGATCAATCTTATTACGTTCATTAAACTGGTCGGTTAGTACTTTCTCAAAAGAAATTTACATGCCAATTAACTTGTAACGAGTTCCCAAGGGTTTGTCGTGCTAAAGGAAGCCCGGGGCAATACTGTTGCAAGAAAAATTGTATTAATGTGTTAAAAAATCTTCTTAATTGTGGAAGGTATGGGAAGAAATGGAAGTACAATGAGATATGTTGAAATGGGAAATGTGTGAACACATCTTTCCATAGGAAGCATTGTGGGAGTTGCAACAATAAGTGTAATAATGGCAGCTGATGTGTTTTTGGCCTTTGCAACTATGCGTAGGAGATAAAATCTTTCATTGACTTTGAGATTCTTTTATTTGTATGCAGGAGAGAGGAAAAAATTTATCGTAACTAAGATTATTTTTCATATTTGCAATTTTTATTTAATCAATAGAATTATGTTCCTGATAGTACCTGACCAGTTTTCTAAGTTGATTTTAATTAGCTTTTATAAATGTTCAGTTTTCACTTAAGATTTGTGCCTTCTAATGTTTACCTAACCTTATATATATTGGCCAAAAAGAGGCAATTGTACTCTTATTATTTAGTTTATAATTGTATTCTCTAGATTTGGCCGCGAGCCGAGCTACTCGCAAGCGGGTTGTGGAGGTTAGCGCTTGACTCACCTCGGTATTATTGAGCTATGAGTCAAGCTCGGGTTTTGAGCTAGGTTCGTTTAGTCAAACAAGCCGAGTTCAAGTAATGAGATACTCGGCTCATTTGGCTCGTGAGCTGGTTTGAGCTCGAGTCGAACCGAGTTGAGCCCAAGCTCGCTAAAATAACATCGAGACAAGCTTGAGCATGGATTTTAAAGCTCAACTCTCAAACTCAATTTTATTTGATTAATCAAGTAAGGTTCACAAACCAAGCTCGAGTTTCTAATTACTCGACTGGTGACCACCTACTGATAACAAACATGCTTTGGTTAACAGCAAAGACATTAGACACAAAAATCCTAGAATCTTAAAGCGGCAATTGGAGCATATTCATTTACTATGTTTTTATAAATTATTTTCTTGATCCCATCAGTTTTCTTTTCATTTTTGCGTCTTTTTTTTACCAGCTCCCTAAGTTTCTTAAGGAAAAATCCCTCATCCCATTTTTCAGATAGTGAATGAAATCGTCTTCATGGTAGTTATCTTACCAAGATGAGCCAGTAACATAGCTTTTGAGCAAAATTATTCAAGATTCCTAACAGATTCACTATAATCCTAGTTTGGCTAGATTTTCTTGGGGCCTAGGTTGCCGACGTGATTGCAGACAAGATTAAAATAGAGTTCATTTAGGATATGTTTGGATCAAGGGAAAGAAATGAAAATGAGAGGGGATAATTACTCTTTCGAATTCATTCATCTTCTCACATTTCCTCTACTCTACTCTCCTTCCAAAATTTCCAAGTAAGGGAGAATTAAAAAGTTCAGAGTTTTAATGGATTTGAAGGAATAAAGATGCTCCTTCATATCCTCTCATTTCCATTGAGAAGAACTTTCAAAGAACGCCAGAAAAAGAGGTACATATACCATTCATTTCCTTTCATTCCCCTCAACTCAAACAAGGGGTAAGTGATGGTATGTTCCTTTGTGACTTACCTTAATTCTGAAATCTAATAACTAGCAACAATGAATGCAACCATGCCTGATTAATTCTAATATGTTACTGGAACATCACATTTTTTATTGGGGCATAAACACAATTTTGCTCATGTTTTGCAATTCGTAGCACAATTTAGTATTCAATAGGACTCTATTAATCGTTAGAAACAATTTTCTTATCAATGTCAATAACTATAAAAAAAAAAAAATATGAAATTGTCAACAAATGTGCACTCTAATCAATTTTCTTATCAGTGTGAATAACTACAAAAAAAAAATGAAAATTATCAACAAATGTGTACTCTAATCAAGTTCTAGCCCTAAGAGGCCCTTCTAAACGAATGTAGTCATACATAAATCCTTGGAAAGGGCTTCCACTTCTTGACTGAGTGAGAAAGATTGTATTGTTTCCACTGTGTAGTATATTGCTTTGTACATCAATGCTATATAATCTGTACAACCCATGAATTCCATGTCTTGCAATCGCGTTATCCCTCCCTATTAGCCCCGTTGAAAATACAGGATGCGCACCGGCATTGTTGAAACGAACCTTTGAAACCGTCATTATAAAGGTTGATTAGCTAAACCATTTTAAACAAGCATTAGCACAGGATTTCAATGACCAAATTTGTACCTTTAGTTCAGACATCGTCGCTGATGCGAAAGCCAATTGAAGTGTGTAATTTCCCGTCTTGCTCGTATTTTTTAAGTCAAATATAATCTGCCACGTGGTTGCTTGGTATGTGTTATTTCCTACATTCCTGCGGTAAAATATTAGAACCAGCCCCACAATTTTTAATTCTGTACACAAAAGTTCCTTCAAGAATAAAGAAATAAACAAATACCTTGTGACATGGGCAAAAAACCAATCCCTAGTATAATTACTAGACCCAACAGTGTATACGAGATCACGGTGAGGATATAAATCTGAATATCTATCCCACAATCCATACTGCCTAAATCTGCATATTAAAACAAGTCATAATTAGCATCAATGTTTGTGTTAAGAACATTGCATCAGCAAAGTGCTGTTGTAAGAGAGCTAACTTGTCTGAGTGGTTTGTGTATAATCGATTCACTAGTGTTGGGTAGGGGTCTGGAATATAGAATTCTTCAGCTCTGCGGTTTGGGATGCCAATTTCCCACAATGTGGGACCATTTCTGGGAGGCTCATATACAAGAGCACCCAATTTGATCTCACCTCCTGCATCAAAGAAATTGTGTCAATGCAGCTATTAAAGAGAGCCTCTAAGTTCCAAAATAGAGGTGATCATTGGTTTTGTGGCCCAAACGTTTAACTCCGTCTGACCCTTAACTTTTTTGGACTTGAAAAAACAGTAGGCATGAAATTTTTTTCAGTCCAGGCTTGGGATTGTGTGAAAACACCTTACTCCCCCAGCCGGGCCCAAAGACAATGTATTTTGTGTTTTATTAATATTGAATATATTAATAAAAGTTATATAATAACAAAATTGTGTAAATATCTAAAATTAATTAATTTTTAAATTTTTAGATATTTATTTTTATAATAAAAGATGTTAAAATATATTTATTTTTTAAAAAAAGATTTTGGGCCGATGAGGGAAGAAAATAAATCGCAGTCAAAATATCCCAACCCGGCATAACAAAATATATTTATATAATAATTTCTTTTTCTTCTATGATTTTTCCAACAACAAAAATGAAAAAGGATTCATGCAAAGATCAAACTGTACCTGGTGTGATAGTAATATCACTATCATATTTGTAATCTCCAATAAAACCAGGAACCCATGCATGCAAACTATAATTTCCAGCTCGAACATTTTTTATTGGGAAATTCCCTTTTCTGTCAGCTTGCGTCCAAAACTGATAACCCTGGAAAATAATTTGACAACATCAAAGAATTCACAACTAATTAATTAAAGCCTCGTATGAACATAGTTAATTCCAAAAAGAGAAGGAGATTTAACAATATTTACTTTGCCTTCTGTTTGCCAAGATCCAACTTCTCCCGGTGGTGCCAACCCCACGTGGGCATATCTTGCACTCATATTTTTCTTACAGATATACCTAAAATAAAAGAAAAAGATTAATTAATTAACCTTATGCATATGTTATATACAAAAAATAAAATTAAAGAATAAAAATGGAGAATTACCTATCATTGACTAGTAATTGACCTGTAATTGTTCCTCGTTGATCGGCCGAAGGGAAATCTTCTGATTGTGTGAAATTATAAGGCCAGCTTTCAACTTCTACAGACATCTGATAGTGAACATCATATATCATATCATATATTCAAGTCATCAGGTAAATTATATAAAAATTCTATAAAAAAAAAATGTTTAATTAACAACTAACAAACCTGTCTTTTCGCATCTTTCCAAAGCCTAAGTCGATTTTCTTTGGAAGAATTAACAGAATTTAGATAGACAAAAACATGACCAAAAACTTTTTTCCATGGCTCTCCATTTCTATATTTTGTATCCAGGTCCTTCCCAACATAATGAAGGCTGGTAAAACTCTGCAAAAGTAATCAATTAAATTAAAAAAAATACTAACAAAATATTTTGAGAAAAAAATAGATCAAATAGGGATGCTATTACATGTAACTTTGTTTTATATAAACATAATAATGTACACAAGAAAAAAAAACATAGAAATATAAAAATTAAATATTTAAATCTTATGTTTGAATGGAGATAAATGAAAGGGAAAATACATGTACCTGAACCATATTTTTAAAGAAAGATCATACATTCGACTTAAAGATTGTGAAAGTAGAGGAAACTAGTATTAAAGCTATGCAAAAAGAGTGATGAGCGTACAGCGAGGGTAGTGGGCCCCACATGGGAGGTGAGGTATTGCTTGATGGGCCCAGCATTTCGAAACTCATCACTGGGTGTGATCATCCAGAATCCTACAGGTGGGTAATCGGATATCCACCCATGCACTTTATCATCCTTGCCCTCTTGTGTATACTGGTACTTGTCATCTACCTGCACCCCACAATATCATGCGACCCTTTTAGCAACACTGAGACAAGATAAGATAAACAAACAGACAAGAACCATCCCCTTTTTCAATTCAACTCCTATAAAAGTATGATTGTTTATTTAGTTTCTATAAGAATATCCCATATTTCCATATGTAGCACCTTATTAAAACCATGCTTAGAATTCTCTATATATTAAGCGGGACATTATATGCACAGTAACATATTGATGGCTAGTCACGTGGTAGGAAAATGATTTAAATCTTATTTTTTTTTTGTTTTAAGTTGTATTAAAACATGTATCAAAACCACCGAAGTTAAAAACAAAATAAAACACGATAAATAATTACAATGTCACATTACTTACCACCCAATGACAAATTCAATAGGATAAAAGAAAAATACCTAGTACTATGTTTGGATTTCGAAAATTTTGAAAAGAAAAACAAAAAAAAAGAATTTTTTTTTTTTTTTTGTTTTGTATGATTGTCAATAAAAAATAAGAGAAAAAATTGAGTAATTTAAAGAAAACCAAGTGATAAAAATGAACATCAAATATAATTGTTTTTTTCAAAATATATCTTTGGTAATTTTTGAAGATATGAACAAAGCAATACATATCAATGTGGTCAAAATATGATCTACTATTCACATATTTTCTTTTTCGGATAGTCAAAAAAAAAATTCAGAGAAAAATAGTATAACACCAACTCATAATTAGTGTAGTGAACTTGAAGATCAATTAAATCAAAAAAATAAAAAAAAATTAGTGGTACCTCTCCTCTAAGTGCTGGATTTCTTGGATTGGTCAAGAGAACAGCTTCCTTGTAAGCAAGTGCATGGCCACTTTCGCGGTCTGTCTCACTTGGCATGATCCTTTGCTTGTCGTCCGAGATAGCCATGAAGTGAAACCTGACCGTTGATTTAAAATACCGCATACAATCAATAATACTATTCTTATTTAATTTTATCATAGATATTGTTTTAAAATATTATTTTCGACATAATTTCTAAAAAAAAAATAGAGAAGAAAATTCTTTTCTTACTTGTCCGGTCGAAGCTTGAAGATGAACGTTATTTGATCCATGTCCACATCAGGCCACCCTTCATCTCGCTCCAGTATGCTATACATGTAGATACCCGAGCTCCCACGCCGCATTATATATCTGCAAAGCTCATATTAGTTTTATATATATTTACATGTTAATTAGCTAATTAAAATAGAAATCATTTCTTAAAAGAATGAATGAAGATTAATGTTGAGACTTTAAAACTGCACCTTTTGTCTATATTTAATGGAACTCGGGAGCCACGCAGTGAGAAATTCCAAGTTCTAGAAAACGAAATCTCTACTTGGTTTTCGTTTTCGGTTATAACACTATATTTTGTTCCTTCCATTCTGCAAAAATAATCATTTAATACAAATATTAATTTGAAAAACAACATATTATTTGTTTTACACTAAGAAAATAATTAATTAATGAAAAATAAACTTGTATTTAAGCGAGAAAATTTACAGGTCAAGCTGATTTGGACTCTTCGGCTCATACCAAACGATATCCCAATACCTAGAGATTGTTTAAATTTTGTCAAACTAAGCACATTTTTATATTTAATAAAAAATCAAAGAAATGAATAAAAATGAGATTAATTGAGTACACATACCCTCTCTTTTTAATATGATCATTAAGCACATTTTCCATTCCATTGTACTTTATTCTTGTGACAAGACCATCTGGATTCGAAAAAGTAACTCGTATGATGCCATTATCAATTGTCACCTGAAATAAAAATAATTTTATTTAACAAGTAGTTGTAGTAATTAATTACATAGATATTTTAATTTTCACACTGTCAATTTTAGGTACATATATTTTTTTATTTTAGTAGTATAATTTTGATCATTTTATGCACAAAATAAAAATTCCATAACATATGTAATAAAATAACTGCATTTTAGTTTTTATTTTTTTAGAAAATTTATTCAAGAATCATAGATAGGTAATGAGATTTTACTTGCTCATCATCATCATTTGTACTCAGATGGACTATAGGAGATGTCACTGGTGCTTGATGGTTATTGTTCTCTCGAATCTTTGATCTGCAATTATTAATTAAAATATAGGAGTAAACAAAATATCTTGATGTAAAAATCCAATGAAATAATGTATTCAAATAAAATTGGGGAATCCAAGGCATGATATCCGTTGTTTAAATTACCTCACTTACACAAATGAAAAGTTCTTGTTTAGAATTGATTTAAAAGATTTTTTTTTTAATTTTCACTGTTAGATAGGAAGAGAAAGAGAAAAAATTTCAATCTGCTTCACCCAGAGTGTAAAAATACTTTTGATAAAAAAAAAATTCATAAACCAAATCTATGCAAGAATTTTTTTCATTGGGAGAGATTTTTGTCTCTCCAAACAACATTTAATTTGTCTACGATGGCTTGCTAATCAGACTAAGAATTGTAAACAAGTAGTGCTTCATCTTATGGGAAACATAGACAAAACAAACAATGAATAATTAACAGAAAATATAGGCTACTACTAACAAACGTAAAGAAAAAAAGAGAAATAACCATAAAAGGTTAAGAAAACAAATCCAGTTTGGAATAGCTGCCTAATATTTTAGCTTTAACCTGTTCTCGCAAAAAGAAGTGGCCCATGTGAACTCTTAAAGCAATGCAACCTCTCCCCTCTCAGAAAAAACACACAACGTAATATTGCAAGAAAAATAAGAGAGGAAAAGATGAGGAAGAACCTAGCTGGGGTCTTCTCAGAGGAGACAGGAAGCAGAAAGCACAACTGAATGGATATTGTTAGCCACACAACAAGCAAACCCAATTGCCTTCTCCAAATCTCCATCTTTTATCAAGAGAGCCTGCAAATCAACAACATAAAACAATAAAACCCAGAAAGGCTCTCTCAACAAACAAGAACCTGAACAATGCTTTTGAGAAAACATAAATAAAAAAAAAACAATGATAGAAACATGACAATACGATAATTAATTAAAGACCCGGCCAATTGGAAAGAAGCATGTACGCAAAAAAAAAAAAAAAAAAAAAAACAATTTCCAAGAACATGGCCGTACCTTTACCTTGATCGACAAACGGCAGTTTTCAAAAGCAATGAAACAATCAGAGAAAATTCACCAAGGTAAGCTATTGCTCCAGTTCTTTTTCTTTTATATCTCACTCTCTTCCTCTCTCTGACAGATACTAAATTGTGCTAGGAATAGGATCCTTAATAGCTTCCGAAACGTGCAAATATAACACCAAGAGAGAGAAGGAATAGAATCCTTAAATATTATTTTTCAAACCATTGTATAACTCTAGATAAGGAATGACGTACTCATGCTTCCTTAAGTGTTACAGTTATATACGACTTGCCTGAAATATAATTTTTCCAGCTAAATATATATAATTTTCTCAATTTTTCCTTTTTGGTAAGGGAGAGAGACAAGGAAAGTAGAGAAGTTAAATCTGAGTGGGAGATTTTTCCTTTTTTGGTAAGTGAGAGAGACAAGGAAAGTATAGAAGTTAAGTTTGAGTGGGAGAGAAAAACATGAAAGAAAGTGTGGAGAGTTGAACTCAATTGAGTTATATATATAACTTTTTTTAAATATTTGACTTAAATATTTAAGTAAGGGTTTATGGGACATTTTAAAGGATAGACACCAAATTTTATATATATATATATATATATATATATATATATATATATTAATCGTAAGTATATAGATACATATATGTTTTTCCTAATTAAATCAATCTGGCCAGAATGCGTTAATATTAATTAACTAGGGTATTACACAGAGGTAGCAATTGGATTGAGTCACATCGGGTTGTAGGTCAGTTTGGGTTGGATCGAGTTAGATCGGGTTCAAGTTTGGGTCATATCGGTCTCAAGTAATGTCTAGTCTTAGCTAATCTCGGGTTGGGCCGGATCAGGTTTAGATCGTAATGGTCTCAATTCACTATGGTCGTGTCATCTCGAACTTTAGAATTTCATGCTATTTTTTTTCGTTTCAAAGTAATTAAGTTCACAAAAATATGTTAGTAATAACTCAATATATTTTTTCTCATTTAATATATTTAACTAATTATGGTTTAATTAATCGTAAATCAAAATCACAAATGAAAATAATATAAAATTAAATAATTTGATAATTTAATAACTAATAAAATATAAAATTAATTTTTTCTTCAGTATATATGATGATGACGAAGGCTGACGTGCATGGTCTATATGAATATAATATTAAGTCTGACAGACAATGTTTTGTATAATAAAAAGTATACAATAAATTATAGAATGTGTAAGATACATTAATATTATGAATTTAATACATTATATATCAATTGATAACCCGACGCATATATGTAACTATGTGTTCATGTATATTATGTAATTCAGTGGTAACCGTAAAACATATTAAGAATATAAACATATTACATATAACTAATAATTATAGTTTTACAAAAACGAATTAATCACACTTAGAGTTAATCATATGCAACATTAATTAGTTTTTATTATTATTTATTAGAAAAAAGTAAAAATTAAGGATACTAGTACTAAAAGTTAAAATATGATATAATAAACGATATATTTATATTGTCTCATACTAAATTAATTTTTTTTATAATGATTAATGACAATTTTATATTTATTATATGTAACTAGTCTTATTTAAAGATTAAGAAAAACAATGTTTTAAAAAAAATTGAAAAATTAGTTTACATAAGATGTAAAGAGGAATAGAACAGTCAAGTCTATGAATCTAAAATTAAAAATTTTCTCATTTTATCCATATTGGGTTTGGGTCATTTCGAGTCTGAGTCGGTTCGAGTTAAAGTCATATCGAATTTGGGTTTTTCGGGTCTTGATCGTTTCAGGTTTCAGTTCACTTCGGGTTTTTGGTAATTTCGAATTCGGGTTGGGTCAAGTTCGATCATTTTAGATTAGGAGCATTTTGGGTTTTGAATAAATTGGGTTTGGATCGAGTTAGGGTCACATTATTTTAATAATTTTTTGTGCTCGGGTTAGATCTTGTTCGAGTCAAGCTTGGTTCTGACTGGGCTCAATCTTACACTTAAAACTAAGCTAATGGGTCACAAGGTCACGGTTTAATATCGTTTGCTTAAGATCCATCCTTTTGTTTTGCATATTTCTCTCTAATAAAATATTTTTTTTTATCTTTTATAATTAAATTTATAAAAAAAATTGATATGCAAGACATCCTTTACACACGAAGTCATAAATTTTTTAAAATTCACACATTTTCACAAATAGTTTTACTAAATATTGCTATAAATATTTTTTAATATGCACCGAAACATAATAAATATTAACATTTTGATCGGTTCGAGATCAAGTTTTTTCATCTAATCTTTAGTGCGGTCAAAATAAATTTGATCTTATTTTAACCAAGCCCGTTAAAATTAAAGGTTGGTCTGGGCTTCGAGCACTCTAACCCATGATAATTAGCTCTATTTTGCACCCTCTCCAGTGATATTAGTAGATTAATTTGTTAAAGGATAAGCTTGAGGATGGCCATTACCCCAGCAAGCATACGTACGAACTATGAATACCAGAACAACATTATAATGTGAAAATTTAGCACTCTATACGTAGAATGTCCAACAATCATGGAGATGGAGACATTTGATCAAATTGGTGATGCTTTGAAATTCATTAAAGCATACTTAAATCAGTAAATTTAAACAATTTTTGTCTTGAGCTTACTGATTTAAGTATGTTTTAATTAGTTCACAAACATTGGTATATTTTAATTGCATTAACGTGAACAATATTGACTTAATTTATTTTTAATTTTATGTTATTTACTTATCATATAGTATATAGTATTGTACATTGACTTACTCTTATGTTAATATATGGAAAGAGGGAGGGAGATTTATTTAATTTTGTATACAAAGAGATTTCGATCACGTTATCTTACACTAGAGTTATTTAGTTGTGTTCTCAAGATTAATTAAACATTTTAATTGAAATATGCTTGATTTTCATCATGTTGTCTGAATTTAGGAAATTTAATTAAATGTATATGCATTCATCTTCTCACTCTCTTTCTTTTAGTTATTTTTTAATTATTATTTTATCATTCGGGACTTGAGGACCTTGCTTGATTTCTCCACAAAGAATAAATTTAAACCTTACAACATTTTGTAATTTAATTTGTTTTGTCTAGTAGTTGTTGAATTTAGACCACTCCGCTAAGTGCAACAACACATACATGCACCATTCAAGTCTCTCTCTCTCTCTCTCTCTCTCTCTCTCTCTCCCGGTCTGTATAAAAACCCAACTCCTCTATCACCTTTCTCCATCCATATCTAATTACTAATTAGCTCCTCCCTCCAATTCATCAACATCCTGCCTCTCTCTTTCTCTCTCCATGAAAACATTAGGGTTTTCTTGATAATCGTGATTATTTTCATGCTTCTTGTCCTATGTACTCATGCATTAATACTTCATGAAGAAAAGGAAAACATCGGTAACATTGATGAAATAACCGATCAATCTTATTACGTTCATTAAACTGGTCGGTTAGTACTTTCTCAAAAGAAATTTACATGCCAATTAACTTGTAACGAGTTCCCAAGGGTTTGTCGTGCTAAAGGAAGCCCGGGGCATTACTGTTGCAAGAAAAATTGTGTTAATGTGTTAAAAAATCTTCTTAATTGTGGAAGGTATGGGAAGAAATGGAAGTACAATGAGATATGTTGAAATGGGAAATGTGTGAACACATCTTTCCATAGGAAGCATTGTGGGAGTTGCAACAATAAGTGTAATAATGGCAGCTGATGTGTTTTTGGCCTCTTCAACTATGCGTAGGAGATAAAATCTTTCTTTGACTTTGAGATTCTTTTATTTGTATGCAGGAGAGAGGAAAAAATTTATCGTAACTAAGATTATTTTTCATATTTGCAATTTTTATTTAATCAATAGAAGTATGTTCCTGATAGTACCTGACCAGTTTTCTAAGTTGATTTTAATTAGCTTTTATAAATGTTCAGTTTTCACTTAAGATTTGTGCCTTCTAATGTTTACCTAACCTTATATATATTGGCCAAAAAGAGGCAATTGTACTCTTATTATTTAGTTTATAATTGTATTCTCTAGATTTGGCCGCGAGCCGAGCTACTCGCAAGCGCGTTGTGGAGGTTAGCGCTTGACCCACCTCGGTATTATTGAGCTATGAGTCAAGCTCGGGTTTTGAGCTAGGTTCGTTTAGTCAAACAAGCCGAGTTCAAGTAATGAGATACTCGGCTCATTTGGCTCGTGAGCTGGTTTGAGCTCGAGTCGAACCGAGTTGAGCCCAAGCTCGCTAAAATAACATCGAGACAAGCTTGAGCATGGATTTTAAAGCTCAACTCTCAAACTCAATTTTATTTGATTAATCAAATAAGGTTCACAAACCAAGCTCGAGTTTCTAATTACTCGACTGGTGACCACCTACTGATAACAAACATGCTTTGGTTAACAGCAAAGACATTAGACACAAAAATCCTAGAATCTTAAAGCGGCAATTGGAGCATATTCATTTACTATGTTTTTATAAATTATTTTCTTGATCCTATCAGTTTTCTTTTCTTTTTTGCGTCTTTTTTTTACCAGCTCCCTAAGTTTCTTAAGGAAAAATCCCTCATCCCATTTTTCAGATAGTGAATGAAATCGTCTTCATGGTAGTTATCTTACCAAGATGAGCCAGTAACATAGCTTTTGAGCAAAATTATTCAAGATTCCTAACAGATTCACTATAATCCTAGTTTGGCTAGATTTTCTTGGGGCCTAGGTTGCCGACGTGATTGCAGACAAGATTAAAATAGAGTTCATTTAGGATATGTTTGGATCAAGGGAAAGAAATGAAAATGAGAGGGGATAATTACTCTTTCGAATTCCTTCATCTTCTCACATTTCCTCTACTCTACTCTCCTTCCAAAATTTCCAAGTAAGGGAGAATTAAAAAGTTCAGAGTTTTAATGGATTTGAAGGAATAAAGATGCTCCTTCATATCCTTTCATTTCCATTGAGAAGAACTTTCAAAGAACGCCAGAAAAAGAGGTACATATACCATTCATTTCCTTTCATTCCCCTCAACTCAAACAAGGGGTAAGTGATGGTATGTTCCTTTGTGACTTACCTTAATTCTGAAATCTAATAACTAGCAACAATGAATGCAACCATGCCTGATTAATTCTAATATGTTACTGGAACATCACATTTTTTATTGGGGCATAAACACAATTTTGCTTATGTTTTGCAATTTGTAGCACAATTTAGTATTCAATAGGACTCTATTAATCGTTAGAAACAATTTTCTTATCAATGTCAATAACTATAAAAAAAAAAAAATATGAAATTGTCAACAAATGTGCACTCTAATCAATTTTCTTATCAGTGTGAATAACTACAAAAAAAAAAATGAAAATTATCAACAAATGTGTACTCTAATCAAGTTCTAGCCCTAAGAGGCCCTTCTAAACGAATGTAGTCATACATAAATCCTTGGAAAGGGCTTCCACTTCTTGACTGAGTGAGAAAGATTGTATTGTTTCCACTGTGTAGTATATTGCTTTGTACATCAATGCTATATAATCTGTACAACCCATGAATTCCATGTCTTGCAATCGCGTTATCCCTCCCTATTAGCCCCGTTGAAAATACAGGATGCGCACCGGCATTGTTGAAACGAACCTTTGAAACCGTCATTATAAAAGTTGATTAGCTAAACCATTTTAAACAAGCATTAGCACAGGATTTCAATGACAAAATTTGTACCTTTAGTTCAGACATCGTCGCTGATGCGAAAGCCAATTGAAGTGTGTAATTTCCCGTCTTGCTCGTATTTTTTAAGTCAAATATAATCTGCCACGTGGTTGCTTGGTATATGTTATTTCCTACATTCCTGCGGTAAAATATTAGAACCAGCCTCAAAATTTTTAATTCTGTACACAAAAGTTCCTTCAAGAATAAAGAAATAAACAAATACCTTGTGACATGGGCAAAAAACCAATCCCTAGTATAATTACTAGACCCAACAGTGTATACGAGATCATGGTGAGGATATAAATCTGAATATCTATCCCACAATCCATACTGCCTAAATCTGCATATTAAAACAAGTCATAATTAGCATCAATGTTTGTGTTAAGAACATTGCATCAGCAAAGTGCTGTTGTAAGAGAGGTAACTTGTCTGAGTGGTTTGTGTATAATCGATTCACTAGTGTTGGGTAGGGGTCTGGAATATAGAATTCTTCAGCTCTGCGGTTTGGGATGCCAATTTCCCACAATGTGGGACCATTTCTGGGAGGCTCATATACAAGAGCACCCAATTTGATCTCACCTCCTGCATCAAAGAAATTGTGTCAATGGAGCTATTAAAGAGAGCCTCTAAGTTCCAAAATAGAGGTGATCATTGGTTTTGTGGCCCAAACGTTTAACTCCGTCTGACCCTTAACTTTTTTGGACTTGAAAAAACAGTAGGCATGAAATTTTTTTCAGTCCAGGCTTGGGATTGTGTGAAAACACCTTACTCCCCCAGCCGGGCCCAAAGACAATGTATTTTGTGTTTTATTAATATTGAATATATTAATAAAAGTTATATAATAACAAAATTGTGTAAATATCTAAAATTAATTAATTTTTAAATTTTTAGATATTTATTTTTATAATAAAAGATGTTAAAATATATTTATTTTTTAAAACAAAGATTTTGGGCCGATGAGGGAAGAAAATAAATCGCAGTCAAAATATCCCAACCCGGCATAACAAAATATATTTATATAATAATTTCTTTTTCTTCTATGATTTTTCCAATAACAAAAATGAAAAAGGATTCATGCAAAGATCAAACTGTACCTGGTGTGATAGTAATATCACTATCATATTTGTAATCTCCAATAAAACCAGGAACCCATGCATGCAAACTATAATTTCCAGCTCGAACATTTTTTATTGAGAAATTCCCTTTTCTGTCAGCTTGCGTCCAAAACTGATAACCCTGGAAAATAATTTGACAACATCAAAGAATTCACAACTAATTAATTAAAGCCTCGTATGAACATAGTTAATTCCAAAAAGAGAAGGAGATTTAACAATATTTACTTTGCCTTCTGTTTGCCAAGATCCAACTTCTCCCGGTGGTGCCAACCCCACGTGGGCATATCTTGCACTCATATTTTTCTTACAGATATACCTAAAATAAAAGAAAAAGATTAATTAATTAACCTTATGCATATGTTATATACAAAAAATAAAATTAAAGAATAAAAATGGAGAATTACCTATCATTGACTAGTAATTGACCTGTAATTGTTCCTCGTTGATCGGCCGAAGGGAAATCTTCTGATTGTGTGAAATTATAAGGCCAGCTTTCAACTTCTACAGACATCTGATAGTGAACATCATGTATCATATCATATATTCAAGTCATCAGGTAAATTATATAAAAATTCTATAAAAAAAATGTTTAATTAACAACTAACAAACCTGTCTTTTCGCATCTTTCCAAAGCCTAAGTTGATTTTCTTTGGAAGAATTAACAGAATTTAGATAGACAAAAACAGGACCAAAAACTTTTTTCCATGGCTCTCCATTTCTATATTTTGTATCCAGGTCCTTCCCAACATAATGAAGGCTGGTAAAACTCTGCAAAAGTATTCAATTAAATTAAAAAAATACTAACAAAATATTTTGAGAAAAAAATAGATCAAATAGGGATGCTATTACATGTAACTTTGTTTTATATAAACATAATAATGTACACAAGAAAAAAAAACATAGAAATACAAAAATTAAATATTTAAATCTTATGTTTGAATGGAGAAAAATGAAAGGGAAAATACATGTACCTGAACCCTATTTTTAAAGAAAGATCATACATTCGACTTAAAGATTGTGATAGTAGAGGAAACTAGTATTAAAGCTATGCAAAAAGAGTGATGAGCGTATAGCGAGGGTAATAGGCCCCACATGGGAGGTGAGGTATTGCTTGATGGGCCCAGCATTTCGAAACTCATCACTGGGTGTGATCATCCAGAATCCTACAGGTGGGTAATCGGATATCCACCCATGCACTTTATCATCCTTGCCCTCTTGTGTATACTGGTACTTGTCATCTACCTGCACCCCACAATATCATGCGACCCTTTTAGCAACACTGAGACAAGATAAGATAAACAAACAGACAAAAACCATCCCGTTTTTCAATTCAACTCCAATAAAAGTATGATTGTTTATTTAGTTTCTATAAGAAGATCCCATATATTGTCTCATACTAAATTAATTTTTTTTATAATGATTAATGACAATTTTATATTTATTATATGTAACTAGTCTTATTTAAAGATTAACAAAAACATTGTTTTAAAAAAAAAATTGAAAAATTAGTTTACATAAGATGTAAAGAGGAATAGAACAGTCAAGTCTATGAATCTAAAATTAAAAATTTTCTCATTTTATCCATATTGGGTTTGGGTCATTTCGAGTCTGAGTCGGTTCGAGTTAAAGTCATATCGAATTTGGGTTTTTCGGGTCTTTGTCGTTTCAGGTTTCAGTTCACTTCGGGTTTTTGGTAATTTCGAATTCGGGTTGGGTCAAGTTCGATCATTTTAGATTAGGAGCATTTTGGGTTTTGAATAAATTGGGTTTGGATCGAGTTAGGGTCACATTATTTTAATAATTTTTTGTGCTCGGGTTAGATCTGGTTCGAGTCGATTTTTCAGGTTAAGTCAGATTTTATCACTTCTAGTTTTACACTAGTGATCAAATTACGGGTCAAGCTTGGTTCTGACTGGGCTCAATCTTACACTTAAAACTAAGCTAATGGGTCACAAGGTCACGGTTTAATATCGTTTGCTTAAGATCCATCCTTTTGTTTTGCATATTTCTCTCTAATAAAATATTTTTTTTATCTTTTATAATTAAATTTATATAAAAAAAAAATTTGATATGCAAGACATCCTTTACACACGAAGTCATAAATTTTTTAAAATTCACACATTTTCACAAATAGTTTTACTAAATATTGCTATAAATATTTTTTAATATGCACCGAAACATAATAAATATTAACATTTTGATCGGTTCGAGATCAAGTTTTTTCATCTAATCTTTAGTGCGGTCAAAATAAATTTGATCTTATTTTAACCAAGCCCGTTAAAATTAAAGGTTGGACTGGGCTTCGAGCACTCTAACCCATGATAATTAGCTCTATTTTGCACCCTCTCCAGTGATATTAGTAGATTAATTTGTTAAAGGATAAGCTTGAGGATGGCCATTACCCCAGCAAGCATACGTACGAACTATGAATACCAGAACAACATTATAATGTGAAAATTTAGCACTCTATACGTAGAATGTCCAACAATCATGGAGATGGAGACATTTGATCAAATTGGTGATGTTTTGAAATTCATTAAAGCATACTTAAATCAGTAAATTTAAACAATTTTTGTCTTGAGCTTACTGATTTAAGTGTGTTTTTATTAGTTCACAAACATTGGTATATTTTAATTGCATTAACGTGAACAATATTGACTTAATTTCTTTTTGACTTAATTTATTTTTAATTTTATGTTATTTACTTATCATATAGTATATAGTATTGTACATTGACTTACTCTTATGTTAATATATGGAAAGAGGGAGGGAGATTTATTTAATTTTGTATACAAAGAGATTTCGATCACGTTATCTTGCACTAGAGTTATTTAGTTGTGTTCTCAAGATTAATTAAACATTTTAATTGAAATATGCTTGATTTTCATCATGTTGTCTGAATTTAGGAAATTTAATTAAATGTATATGCATTCATCTTCTCACTCTCTTTCTTTTAGTTATTTTTTAATTATTATTTTATCATTAGGGACTTGAGGACCTTGCTTGATTTCTCCACAAAGAATAAATTTAAACCTTACAACATTTTGTAATTTAATTTGTTTTGTCTAGTAGTTGTTGAATTTAGACCACTCCGCTAAGTGCAACAACACATACATGCACCATTCAAGTCTCTCTCTCTCTCTCTCTCTCTCTCTCTCTCTCTCTCTCTCTCTCTCCTGTCTGTATAAAAACCCAACTCCTCTATCACCTTTCTCCATCCATATCTAATTACTAATTAGCTCCTCCCTCCAATTCATCAACATCCTGCCTCTCTCTTTCTCTCTCCATGAAAACATTAGGGTTTTCTTGATAATCGTGATTATTTTCATGCTTCTTGTTCTATGTACTCATGCATTAATACTTCATGAAGAAAAGGAAAACATCGGTAACATTGATGAAATAACCGATCAATCTTATTACGTTCATTAAACTGGTCGGTTAGTACTTTCTCAAAAGAAATTTACATGCCAATTAACTTGTAACGAGTTCCCAAGGGTTTGTCGCGCTAACGGAAGCCCGGGGCAATACTGTTGCAAGAAAAATTGTATTAATGTGTTAAAAGATCTTCTTAATTGTGGAAGGTATGGGAAGAAATGGATCTACAATGAGATATTTTGAAATGGGAAATGTGTGAACACATCTTTCCATAGGAAGCATTGTGGGAGTTGCAACAATAAGTGTAATAATGGCAGCTGATGTGTTTTTGGCCTTTGCAACTATGCGTAGGAGATAAAATCTTTCATTGACTTTGAGATTCTTTTATTTGTATGCAGGAGAGAGGAAAAAAATTATCGTGACTAAGATTATTTTTCATATTTGCAATTTTTATTTAATCAATAGAATTATGTTCCTGATAGTACCTGACCAGTTTTCTAAGTTGATTTTAATTAGCTTTTATAAATGTTCAGTTTTCACTTAAGATTTGTGCCTTCTAATGTTTACCTAACCTTATATATATTGGCCAAAAAGAGGCAATTGTACTCTTATTATTTAGTTTATAATTGTATTCTCTAGATTTGGCCGCGAGCCGAGCTACTCGCAAGCGGGTTGTGGAGGTTAGCGCTTGACTCACCTCGGTATTATTGAGCTATGAGTCAAGCTCGGGTTTTGAGCTAGGTTCGTTTAGTCAAACAAGCCGAGTTCAAGTAATGAGATACTCGGCTCATTTGGCTCGTGAGCTGGTTTGAGCTCGAGTCGAACCGAGTTGAGCCCAAGCTCGCTAAAATAACATCGAGACAAGCTTGAGCATGGATTTTAAAGCTCAACTCTCAAACTCAATTTTATTTGATTAATCAAACAAGGTTCACAAACCAAGCTCGAGTTTCTAATTACTCGACTGGTGACCACCTACTGATAACAAACATGCTTTGGTTAACAGCAAAGACATTAGACACAAAAATCCTAGAATCTTAAAGCGGCAATTGGAGCATATTCATTTACTATGTTTTTATAAATTATTTTCTTGATCCCATCAGTTTTCTTTTCTTTTTTGCGTCTTTTTTTTACCAGCTCCCTAAGTTTCTTAAGGAAAAATCCCTCATCCCATTTTTCAGATAGTGAATGAAATCGTCTTCATGGTAGTTATCTTACCAAGATGAGCCAGTAACATAGCTTTTGAGCAAAATTATTCAAGATTCCTAACAGATTCACTATAATCCTAGTTTGGCTAGATTTTCTTGGGGCCTAGGTTGCCGACGTGATTGCAGACAAGATTAAAATAGAGTTCATTTAGGATATGTTTGGATCAAGGGAAAGAAATGAAAATGAGAGGGGATAATTACTCTTTCGAATTCATTCATCTTCTCACATTTCCTCTACTCTACTCTCCTTCCAAAATTTCCAAGTAAGGGAGAATTAAAAAGTTCAGAGTTTTAATGGATTTGAAGGAATAAAGATGCTCCTTCATATCCTCTCATTTCCATTGAGAAGAACTTTCAAAGAACGCCAGAAAAAGAGGTACATATACCATTCATTTCCTTTCATTCCCCTCAACTCAAACAAGGGGTAAGTGATGGTATGTTCCTTTGTGACTTACCTTAATTCTGAAATCTAATAACTAGCAACAATGAACGCAACCATGCCTGATTAATTCTAATATGTTACTGGAACATCACATTTTTTATTGGGGCATAAACACAATTTTGCTCATGTTTTGCAATTTGTAGCACAATTTAGTATTCAATAGGACTCTATTAATCGTTAGAAACAATTTTCTTATCAAAGTCAATAACTATAAAAAAAAAAAAAATATGAAATTGTCAACAAATGTGCACTCTAATCAATTTTCTTATCAGTGTGAATAACTACAAAAAAAAAAATGAAAATTATCAACAAATGTGTACTCTAATCAAGTTCTAGCCCTAAGAGGCCCTTCTAAACGAATGTAGTCATACATAAATCCTTGGAAAGGGCTTCCACTTCTTGACTGAGTGAGAAAGATTGTGTTGTTTCCACTGTGTAGTATATTGCTTTGTACATCAATGCTATATAATCTGTACAACCCATGAATTCCATGTCTTGCAATCGCGTTATCCCTCCCTATTAGCCCCGTTGAAAACACAGGATGCGCACCGGCATTGTTGAAACGAACCTTTGAAACCGTCATTATAAAAGTTGATTAGCTAAACCATTTTAAACAAGCATTAGCACAGGATTTCAATGACAAAATTTGTACCTTTAGTTCAGACATCGTCGCTGATGCGAAAGCCAATTGAAGTGTGTAATTTCCCGTCTTGCTCGTATTTTTTAAGTCAAATATAATCTGCCACGTGGTTGCTTGGTATGTGTTATTTCCTACATTCCTGCGGTAAAATATTAGAACCAGCCTCACAATTTTTAATTCTGTACACAAAAGTTCCTTCAAGAATAAAGAAATAAACAAATACCTTGTGACATGGGCAAAAAACCAATCCCTAGTATAATTACTAGACCCAACAGTGTATACGAGATCACGGTGAGGATATAAATCTGAATATCTATCCCACAATCCATACTGCCTAAATCTGCATATTAAAACAAGTCATAATTAGCATCAATGTTTGTGTTAAGAACATTGCATCAGCAAAGTGCTGTTGTAAGAGAGCTAACTTGTCTGAGTGGTTTGTGTATAATCGATTCACTAGTGTTGGGTAGGGGTCTGGAATATAGAATTCTTCAGCTCTGCGGTTTTGGATTCCAATTTCCCACAATGTGGGACCATTTCTGGGAGGCTCATATACAAGAGCACCCAATTTGATCTCACCTCCTGCATCAAAGAAATTGTGTCAATGCAGCTATTAAAGAGAGCCTCTAAGTTCCAAAATAGAGGTGATCATTGGTTTTGTGGCCCAAACGTTTAACTCCGTCTGACCCTTAACTTTTTTGGACTTGAAAAAACAGTAGGCATGAAATTTTTTTCAGTCCAGGCTTGGGATTGTGTGAAAACACCTTACTCCCCCAGCCGGGCCCAAAGACAATGTATTTTGTGTTTTATTAATATTGAATATATTAATAAAAGTTATATAATAACAAAATTGTGTAAATGTCTAAAATTAATTAATTTTTAAATTTTTAGATATTTATTTTTATAATAAAAGATGTTAAAATATATTTATTTTTTAAAACAAAGATTTCGGGCCGATGAGGGAAGAAAATAAATCGCAGTCAAAATATCCCAACCCGGCATAACAAAATATATTTATATAATAATTTCTTTTTCTTCTATGATTTTTCCAACAACAAAAATGAAAAAAGGATTCATGCAAAGATCAAACTGTACCTGGTGTGATAGTAATATCACTATCATATTTGTAATCTCCAATAAAACCAGGAACCCATGCATGCAAACTATAATTTCCAGCTCGAACATTTTTTATTGAGCAATTCCCTTTGCTGTCAGCTTGCGTCCAAAACTGATAACCCTGGAAAATAATTTGACAACATCAAAGAATTCACAACTAATTAATTAAAGCCTCGTATGAACATAGTTAATTCCAAAAAGAGAAGGAGATTTAACAATATTTACTTTGCCTTCTGTTTGCCAAGATCCAACTTCTCCCGGTGGTGCCAACCCCACGTGGGCATATCTTGCACTCATATTTTTCTTACAGATATACCTAAAATAAAAGAAAAAGATTAATTAATTAACCTTATGCATATGTTATATACAAAAAATAAAATTAAAGAATAAAAATGGAGAATTACCTATCATTGACTAGTAATTGACCAATAATTGTTCCTCGTTGATCGGCCGAAGGGAAATCTTCTGATTGTGTGAAATTATAAGGTCAGCTTTCAACTTCTACAGACATCTGATAGTGAACATCATGTATCATATCATATATTCAAGTCATCAGGTAAACTATATAAAAATTCTATAAAAAAAATGTTTAATTAACAACTAACAAACCTGTCTTTTCGAATCTTTTCAAAGCCTAAGTCGATTTTCTTTGGAAGAATTAACAGAATTTAGATAGACAAAAACAGGACCAAAAACTTTTTTCCATGGCTGTCCATTTCTATATTTTGTATCCAGGTCCTTCCCAACATAATGAAGGCTGGTAAAACTCTGCAAAAGTAATCAATTAAATTAAAAAAATACTAACAAAATATTTTGAGAAAAAAATAGATCAAATAGGGATGCTATTACATGTAACTTTGTTTTATATAAACATAATAATGTACACAAGAAAAAAAAACATAGAAATACAAAAATTAAATATTTAAGTCTTATGTTTGAATGGAGAAAAATGAAAGGGAAAATACATGTACCTGAACCCTATTTTTAAAGAAAGATCATTCATTCGACTTAAAGATTGTGAAAGTAGAGGAAACTAGTATTAAAGCTATGCAAAAAGAGCGATGAGCGTACAGCGAGGGTAGTAGGCCCCACATGGGAGGTGAGGTATTGCTTGATGGGCCCAGCATTTCGAAACTCATCACTGGGTGTGATCATCCAGAATCCTACAGGTGGGTAATCGGATATCCACCCATGCACTTTATCATCCTTGCCCTCTTGTGTATACTGGTACTTGTCATCTACCTGCACCCCACAATATCATGCGACCCTTTTAGCAACACTGAGACAAGATAAGATAAACAAACAGACAAAAACCATCCCCTTTTTCAATTCAACTCCTATAAAAGTATGATTGTTTATTTAGTTTCTATAAGAAGATCCCATATTTCCATATGTAGCACCTTATTAAAACCATGCTTAGAATTCTCTATATATTAAGTGGGACATTATATGCACAGTAACATATTGATGGCTAGTCACGTGGTAGGAAAATGATTTAAATCTTATGTTTTTTTTTTTTGTTTTAAGTTGTATTAAAACATGTATCAAAACCACCGAAGTTAAAAACAAAATAAAACACGATAAATAATTACAATGTCACATTACTTACCACCCAATGACAAATTCAATAGGATAAAAGAAAAATACCTAGTACTATGTTTGGATTTTGAAAATTTTGAAAAGAAAAATAAAAAAAAGAACTTTTTTTTTTGTTTTGTATGATTGTCAATAAAAAATAAGAGAAAAAATTGAGTAATTTAAAGAAAACCAAGTGATAAAAGTGAACATCAAATATAATTGTTTTTTTCAAAATATATCTTTGGTAATTTTTGAAGATATGAACAAAGCAATACATATCAATGTGGTCAAAATATGATCTAATATTCACATATTTTCTTTTTTGGATAGTCAAAAAAAAAATTCAGAGAAAAATAGTATAACACCAACTCATAATTAGTGTAGTGAACTTGAAGATCAATTAAATCAAAAAAATAAAAAATAAAAATTAGTGGTACCTCTCCTCTAAGTGCTGGATTTCTTGGATTGGTCAAGAGAACAGCTTCCTTGTAAGCAAGTGCATGGCCACTTTCGCGGTCTGTCTCACTTGGCATGATCCTTTGCTTGTCGTCCGAGATAGCCATGAAGTGAAACCTGACCGTTGATTTAAAATACCGCATACAATCAATAATACTATTCTTATTTAATTTTATCACAGATATTGTTTTAAAATATTATTTTCGACATAATTTAAAAAAAAAATAGAGAAGAAAATTCTTTTCTTACTTGTCCGGTCGAAGCTTGAAGACGAACGTTATTTGATCCATGTCCACATCAGGCCACCCTTCATCTCGCTCCAGTATGCTATACATGTAGATACCCGAGCTCCCACGCCGCATTATATATCTGCAAAGCTCATATTAGTTTTATATATATTTACATGTTAATTAGCTAATTAAAATAGAAATCATTTCTTAAAAGAATTAATGAAGATTAATGTTGAGACTTTAAAACTGCACCTTTTGTCTATATTTAATGGAACTCGGGAGCCACGCAGTGAGAAATTCCAAGTTCTAGAAAACGAAATCTCTACTTGGTTTTCGTTTTCGGTTATAACACTATATTTTGTTCCTTCCATTCTGCAAAAATAATCATTTAACACAAATATTAATTTGAAAAACAACATATTATTTGTTTTACACTAAGAAAATAATTATTTAATGAAAAATAAACTTGTATTTAAGCGAGAAAATTTACAGGTCAAGCTGATTTGGACTCTTCGGCTCATACCAAACGATATCCCAATACCTAGAGATTGTTTAAATTTTGTCAAACTAAGCACATTTTTATATTTAAAAAAAAAATCAAAGAAATGAATAAAAATGAAATTAATTGAGTACACATACCCTCTCTTTTTAATATGATCATTAAGCACATTTTCCATTCCATTGTACTTTATTCTTGTGACAAGACCACCTGGATTCGAAAAAGTAACTCGTACGATGCCATTATCAATTGTCACCTGAAATAAAAATAATTTTATTTAACAAGTAGTTGTAGTAATTAATTACATAGATATTTTAATTTTCACACTGTCAAATTTAGGTACATATATTTTTTTATTTTAGTAGTATAATTTTGATCATTTTATGCACAAAATAAAAATTCCAAAACATATGTAATAAAATGACTGCATTTTAGTTTTTATTTTTTTAGAAAATTTATTCATGAATCATAGATAGGTAATGAGATTTTACTTGCTCATCATCATCATTTGTACTCAGATGGACTATAGGAGATGTCACTGGTGCTTGATGGTTATTGTTCTCTCGAATCTTTGATCTGCAATTATTAATTAAAATATAGGAGTAAACAAAATATCTTGATGTAAAAATCCAATGAAATAATGTATTCAAATAAAATTGGGGAATCCAAGGCATGATATCCTTTGTTTAAATTACCTCACTTACACAAATGAAAAGTTCTTGTTTAGAATTGATTTAAAAGATTTTTTTTTTAATTTTCACTGTTAGATAGGAAGAGAAAGAGAAAAAATTTCAATCTCCTTCACCCAGAGTGTAAAAATACTTTTGATAAAAAAAAAATTCATAAACCAAATCTATGCAAGAATTTTTTTCATTGGGAGAGATTTTTGTCTCTCCAAACAACATTTAATTTGTCTACGATGGCTTGCTAATCAGACTAAGAATTGTAAACAAGTAGTGCTTCATCTTATGGGAAACATAGACAAAACAAACAATGAATAATTAACAGAAAATATAGGCTACTACTAACAAACGTAAAGAAAAAAAGAGAAATAACCATAAAAGGTTAAGAAAACCAATCCAGTTTGGAATAGCTGCCTAATATTTTAGCTTTAACCTGTTCTCGCAAAAAGAAGTGGCCCATGTGAACTCTTAAAGCAATGCAACCTCTCCCCTCTCAGAAAAAACACACAACGTAATATTGCAAGAAAAATAAGAGAGGAAAAGATGAGGAAGAACCTAGCTGGGGTCTTCTCAGAGGAGACAGGAAGCAGAAAGCACAACTGAATGGATATTGTTAGCCACACAACAAGCAAACCCAATTGCCTTCTCCAAATCTCCATCTTTTATCAAGAGAGCCTGCAAATCAACAACATAAAACAATAAAACCCAGAAAGGCTCTCTCAACAAACAAGAACCTGAACAATGCTTTTGAGAAAACATAAATAAAAAAACAATGATAGAAACATGACAATACGATAATTAATTAAAGACCTGCCCAATTGGAAAGAAGCATGTACGCAAAGAAAAAAAAAACAATTTCCAAGAACATGGCCGTACCTTTACCTTGATCGACAAAAGGCAGTTTTCAAAAGCAATGAAACAATCAGAGAAAATTCACCAAGGTAAGCTATTGCTTTAGTTCTTTTTCTTTTATATCTCACTCTCTTCCTCTCTCTGACAGATACTAAATTGTGCTAGGAATAGGATCCTTAATAGCTTCCGAAACGTGCAAATATAACACCAAGAGAGAGAAGGAATAGAATCCTTAAATATTATTTTTCAAACCACTGTATAACTCTAGATAAGGAATGACGTACTCATGCTTCCTTAAGTGTTACAGTTATATACGACTTGCCTGAAATATAATTTTTCCAGCTAAATATATATAATTTTCTCAATTTTTCCTTTTTGGTAAGGGAGAGAGACAAGGAAAGTAGAGAAGTTAAGTCTGAGTGGGAGATTTTTCCTTTTTTGGTAAGTGAGAGAGACAAGGAAAGTATAGAAGTTAAGTTTGAGTGGGAGAGAAAAACATGAAAGAAAGTGTGGAGAGTTGAACTCAATTGAGTTATATATATAACTTTTTTTAAATATTTGACTTAAATATTTAAGTAAGGGTTTATGGGACATTTTAAAGGGTAGACACCAAATTTTATATATATATATATTAATCGTAAGTATATAGATACATATATGTTTTTCCTAATTAAATCAATCTGGCCAGAATGCGTTAATATTAATTAACTAGGGTATTACACAGAGGTAGCAATTGGATTGAGTTACATCGGGTTGTAGGTCAGTTTGGGTTGGATCGAGTTAGATCGGGTTCAAGTTTGGGTCATATCGGTCTCAAGTAATGTCCAGTCTTAGCTAATCTCGGGTTGGGCCGGATCAGGTTTAGATCGTAATGGTCTCAATTCACTATGGTCGTGTCATCTCGAACTTTAGAATATCATGCTATTTTTTTTCGTTTCAAAGTAATTAAGTTCACAAAAATATGTTAGTAATAACTCAATATATTTTTTCTCATTTAATATATTTAACTAATTATGGTTTAATTAATCGTAAATCAAAATCACAAATGAAAATAATATAAAAATAAATAATTTGATAATTTAATAACTAATAAAATATAAAATTAATTTTTTCTTCAGTATATATGATGATGACGAAGGCTGACGTGCATGGTCTATATGAATATAATATTAAGTCTGACAGACAATGTTTTGTATAATAAAAAGTATACAATAAATTATAGAATGTGTAAGATACATTAATATTATGAATTTAATACATTATACATCAATTGATAACCTGACGCATATATGTAACTATGTGTTAATGTATATTATGTAATTCAGTGGTAACCGTAAAACATATTAAGAATATAAACATATTACATATAACTAATAATTATAGTTTTACAAAAACGAATTAATCACACTTAGAGTTAATCATATGCAACATTAATTAGTTTTTATTATTATTTAATAGAAAAAAGTAAAAATTAAGGATACTAGTACTAAAAGTTAAAATATGATATAATAAACGATATATTTATATTGTCTCATACTAAATTAATTTTTTTTATAATGATTATTGACAATTTTATATTTATTATATGTAACTAGTCTTATTTAAAGATTAAGAAAAACAATGTTTTAAAAAAAAAAATTGAAAAATTAGTTTACATAAGATGTAAAGAGGAATAGAACAGTCAAGTCTATGAATCTAAAATTAAAAATTTTCTCATTTTATCCATATTGGGTTTGGGTCATTTCGAGTCTGAGTCGGTTCGAGTTAAAGTCATATCGAATTTGGGTTTTTCGGGTCTTGGTCGTTTCAGGTTTCAGTTCACTTCGGGTTTTTGGTAATTTCGAATTCGGGTTGGGTCAAGTTCGATCATTTTAGATTAGGAGCATTTTGGGTTTTGAATAAATTGGGTTTGGATCGAGTTAGGGTCACATTATTTTAATAATTTTTTGTGCTCGGGTTAGATCTTGTTCGAGTCGATTTTTCAGGTTAAGTCAGATTTTGTCACTTCTAGTTTTACACTAGTGATCAAATTACAGGTCAAGCTTGGTTCTGACTGGGCTCAATATTACACTTAAAACTAAGCTAATGGGTCACAAGGTCACGGTTTAATATCGTTTGCTTAAGATCCATCCTTTTGTTTTGCATATTTCTCTCTAATAAAATACTTTTTTTATCTTTTATAATTAAATTTATATAAAAAAAAATTGATATGCAAGACATCCTTTACACACGAAGTCATAAATTTTTTAAAATTCACACATTTTCACAAATAGTTTTACTAAATATTGCTATAAATATTTTTTAATATGCACCGAAACATAATAAATATTAACATTTTGATCGGTTCGAGATCAAGTTTTTTCATCTAATCTTTAGTGCGGTCAAAATAAATTTGATCTTATTTTAACCAAGCCCGTTAAAATTAAAGGTTGGACTGGGCTTCGAGCACTCTAACCCATGATAATTAGCTCTATTTTGCACCCTCTCCAGTGATATTAGTAGATTAATTTGTTAAAGGATAAGCTTGAGGATGGCCATTACCCCAGCAAGCATACGTACGAACTATGAATACCAGAACAACATTATAATGTGAAAATTTAGCACTCTATACGTAGAATGTCCAACAATCATGGAGATGGAGACATTTGATCAAATTGGTGATGTTTTGAAATTCATTAAAGCATACTTAAATCAGTAAATTTAAAAATTTTTTGTCTTGAGCTTACTGATTTAAGTATGTTTTAATTAGTTCACAAACATTGGTATATTTTAATTGCATTAACGTGAACAATATTGACTTAATTTCTTTTTGACTTAATTTATTTTTAATTTTATGTTATTTACTTATCATATAGTATATAGTATTGTACATTGACTTACTCTTATGTTAATATATGGAAAGAGGGAGGGAGATTTATTTAATTTTGTATACAAAGAGATTTTGATCACGTTATCTTGCACTAGAGTTATTTAGTTGTGTTCTCAAGATTAATTAAACATTTTAATTGAAATATGCTTGATTTTCATCATGTTGTCTGAATTTTGGAAATTTAATTAAATGTATATGCATTCATCTTCTCACTCTCTTTCTTTTAGTTATTTTTTAATTATTATTTTATCATTAGGGACTTGAGGACCTTGCTTGATTTCTCCACAAAGAATAAATTTAAACCTTACAACATTTTGTAATTTAATTTGTTTTGTCTAGTAGTTGTTGAATTTAGACCACTCCGCTAAGTGCAACAACACATACATGCACCATTCAAGTCTCTCTCTCCCTCTCTCTCTCTCTCTCTCTCTCTCTCTCTCTCTCTCTCTCTCTCCCGGTCTGTATAAAAACCCAACTCCTCTATCACCTTTCTCCATCCATATCTAATTACTAATTAGCTCCTCCCTCCAATTCATCAACATCCTGCCTCTCTCTTTCTCTCTCCATGAAAACATTAGGGTTTTCTTGATAATCGTGATTATTTTCATGCTTCTTGTCCTATGTACTCATGCATTAATACTTCATGAAGAAAAGGAAAACATCGGTAACATTGATGAAATAACCGATCAATCTTATTACGTTCATTAAACTGGTCGGTTAGTACTTTCTCAAAAGAAATTTACATGCCAATTAACTTGTAACGAGTTCCCAAGGGTTTGTCGTGCTAAAGGAAGCCCGGGGCATTACTGTTGCAAGAAAAATTGTGTTAATGTGTTAAAAAATCTTCTTAATTGTGGAAGGTATGGGAAGAAATGGAAGTACAATGAGATATGTTGAAATGGGAAATGTGTGAACACATCTTTCCATAGGAAGCATTGTGGGAGTTGCAACAATAAGTGTAATAATGGCAGCTGATGTGTTTTTGGCCTTTTCAACTATGCGTAGGAGATAAAATCTTTCTTTGACTTTGAGATTCTTTTATTTGTATGCAGGAGAGAGGAAAAAATTTATCGTCACTAAGATTATTTTTCATATTTGCAATTTTTATTTAATCAATAGAATTATGTTCCTGATAGTACCTGACCAGTTTTCTAAGTTGATTTTAATTAGCTTTTATAAATGTTCAGTTTTCACTTAAGATTTGTGCCTTCTAATGTTTACCTAACCTTATATATATTGGCCAAAAAGAGGCAATTGTACTCTTATTATTTAGTTTATAATTGTATTCTCTAGATTTGGCCGCGAGCCGAGCTACTCGCAAGCGGGTTGTGGAGGTTAGCGCTTGACCCACCTCGGTATTATTGAGCTATGAGTCAAGCTCGGGTTTTGAGCTAGGTTCGTTTAGTCAAACAAGCCGAGTTCAAGTAATGAGATACTCGGCTCATTTGGCTCGTGAGCTGGTTTGAGCTCGAGTCGAACCGAGTTGAGCCCAAGCTCGCTAAAATAACATCGAGACAAGCTTGAGCATGGATTTTAAAGCTCAACTCTCAAACTCAATTTTATTTGATTAATCAAATAAGGTTCACAAACCAAGCTCGAGTTTCTAATTACTCGACTGGTGACCACCTACTGATAACAAACATGCTTTGGTTAACAGCAAAGACATTAGACACAAAAATCCTAGAATCTTAAAGCGGCAATTGGAGCATATTCATTTACTATGTTTTTATAAATTATTTTCTTGATCCTATCAGTTTTCTTTTCTTTTTTGCGTCTTTTTTTTACCAGCTCCCTAAGTTTCTTAAGGAAAAATCCCTCATCCCATTTTTCAGATAGTGAATGAAATCGTCTTCATGGTAGTTATCTTACCAAGATGAGCCAGTAACATAGCTTTTGAGCAAAATTATTCAAGATTCCTAACAGATTCACTATAATCCTAGTTTGGCTAGATTTTCTTGGGGCCTAGGTTGCCGACGTGATTGCAGACAAGATTAAAATAGAGTTCATTTAGGATATGTTTGGATCAAGGGAAAGAAATGAAAATGAGAGGGGATAATTACTCTTTCGAATTCCTTCATCTTCTCACATTTCCTCTACTCTACTCTCCTTCCAAAATTTCCAAGTAAGGGAGAATTAAAAAGTTCAGAGTTTTAATGGATTTGAAGGAATAAAGATGCTCCTTCATATCCTTTCATTTCCATTGAGAAGAACTTTCAAAGAACGCCAGAAAAAGAGGTACATATACCATTCATTTCCTTTCATTCCCCTCAACTCAAACAAGGGGTAAGTGATGGTATGTTCCTTTGTGACTTACCTTAATTCTGAAATCTAATAACTAGCAACAATGAATGCAACCATGCCTGATTAATTCTAATATGTTACTGGAACATCACATTTTTTATTGGGGCATAAACACAATTTTGCTCATGTTTTGCAATTTGTAGCACAATTTAGTATTCAATAGGACTCTATTAATCGTTAGAAACAATTTTCTTATCAATGTCAATAACTATAAAAAAAAAATATGAAATTGTCAACAAATGTGCACTCTAATCAATTTTCTTATCAGTGTGAATAACTACAAAAAAAAATGAAAATTATCAACAAATGTGTACTCTAATCAAGTTCTAGCCCTAAGAGGCCCTTCTAAACGAATGTAGTCATACATAAATCCTTGGAAAGGGCTTCCACTTCTTGACTGAGTGAGAAAGATTGTATTGTTTCCACTATGTAGTATATTGCTTTGTACATCAATGCTATATAATCTGTACAACCCATGAATTCCATGTCTTGCAATCGCGTTATCCCTCCCTATTAGCCCCGTTGAAAATACAGGATGCGCACCGGCATTGTTGAAACGAACCTTTGAAACCGTCATTATAAAAGTTGATTAGCTAAACCATTTTAAACAAGCATTAGCACAGGATTTCAATGACAAAATTTGTACCTTTAGTTCAGACATCGTCGCTGATGCGAAAGCCAATTGAAGTGTGTAATTTCCCGTCTTGCTCGTATTTTTTAAGTCAAATATAATCTGCCACGTGGTTGCTTGG
Source organism: Bretschneidera sinensis (assembly GCA_023935145.1). NCBI lineage: Eukaryota > Viridiplantae > Streptophyta > Magnoliopsida > Brassicales > Akaniaceae > Bretschneidera > Bretschneidera sinensis. The sequence continues at coordinate 130,749,679 of CM043698.1, forward strand.
TATATGTTATTTCCTACATTCCTGCGGTAAAATATTAGAACCAGCCTCACAATTTTTAATTCTGTACACAAAAGTTCCTTCAAGAATAAAGAAATAAACAAATACCTTGTGACATGGGCAAAAAACCAATCCCTAGTATAATTACTAGACCCAACAGTGTATACGAGATCATGGTGAGGATATAAATCTGAATATCTATCCCACAATCCATACTGCCTAAATCTGCATATTAAAACAAGTCATAATTAGCATCAATGTTTGTGTTAAGAACATTGCATCAGCAAAGTGCTGTTGTAAGAGAGGTAACTTGTCTGAGTGGTTTGTGTATAATCGATTCACTGGTGTTGGGTAGGGGTCTGGAATATAGAATTCTTCAGCTCTGCGGTTTGGGATGCCAATTTCCCACAATGTGGGACCATTTCTGGGAGGCTCATATACAAGAGCACCCAATTTGATCTCACCTCCTGCATCAAAGAAATTGTGTCAATGGAGCTATTAAAGAGAGCCTCTAAGTTCCAAAATAGAGGTGATCATTGGTTTTGTGGCCCAAACGTTTAACTCCGTCTGACCCTTAACTTTTTTGGACTTGAAAAAACAGTAGGCATGAAATTTTTTTCAGTCCAGGCTTGGGATTGTGTGAAAACACCTTACTCCCCCAGCCGGGCCCAAAGACAATGTATTTTGTGTTTTATTAATATTGAATATATTAATAAAAGTTATATAATAATAAAATTGTGTAAATATCTAAAATTAATTAATTTTTAAATTTTTAGATATTTATTTTAATAATAAAAGATGTTAAAATATATTTATTTTTTAAAACAAAGATTTCGGGCCGATGAGGGAAGAAAATAAATCGCAGTCAAAATATCCCAACCCGGCATAACAAAATATATTTATATAATAATTTCTTTTTCTTCTATGATTTTTCCAACAACAAAAATGAAAAAGGATTCATGCAAAGATCAAACTGTACCTGGTGTGATAGTAATATCACTATCATATTTGTAATCTCCAATAAAACCAGGAACCCATGCATGCAAACTATAATTTCCAGCTCGAACATTTTTTATTGAGAAATTCCCTTTTCTGTCAGCTTGCGTCCAAAACTGATAACCCTGGAAAATAATTTGACAACATCAAAGAATTCACAACTAATTAATTAAAGCCTCGTATGAACATAGTTAATTCCAAAAAGAGAAGGAGATTTAACAATATTTACTTTGCCTTCTGTTTGCCAAGATCCAACTTCTCCCGGTGGTGCCAACCCCACGTGGGCATATCTTGCACTCATATTTTTCTTACAGATATACCTAAAATAAAAGAAAAAGATTAATTAATTAACCTTATGCATATGTTATATACAAAAAAAAAAATTAAAGAATAAAAATGGAGAATTACCTATCATTGACTAGTAATTGACCTGTAATTGTTCCTCGTTGATCGGCCGAAGGGAAATCTTCTGATTGTGTGAAATTATAAGGCCAGCTTTCAACTTCTACAGACATCTGATAGTGAACATCATGTATCATATCATATATTCAAGTCATCAGGTAAATTATATAAAAATTCTATAAAAAAAAAATGTTTAATTAACAACTAACAAACCTGTCTTTTCGCATCTTTCCAAAGCCTAAGTCGATTTTCTTTGGAAGAATTAACAGAATTTAGATAGACAAAAACAGGACCAAAAACTTTTTTCCATGGCTCTCCATTTCTATATTTTGTATCCAGGTCCTTCCCAACATAATGAAGGCTGGTAAAACTCTGCAAAAGTATTCAATTAAATTAAAAAAATACTAACAAAATATTTTGAGAAAAAAATAGATCAAATAGGGATGCTATTACATGTAACTTTGTTTTATATAAACATAATAATGTACACAAGAAAAAAAAACATAGAAATACAAAAATTAAATATTTAAATCTTATGTTTGAATGGAGAAAAATGAAAGGGAAAATACATGTACCTAAACCCCATTTTTAAAGAAAGATCATACATTCGACTTAAAGATTGTGAAAGTAAAGAAAACTAGTATTAAAGCTATGCAAAAAGAGTGATGAGCGTATAGCGAGGGTAATGGGCCCCACATGGGAGGTGAGGTATTGCTTGATGGGCCCAGCATTTCGAAACTCATCACTGGGTGTGATCATCCAGAATCCTACAGGTGGGTAATCGGATATCCACCCATGCACTTTATCATCCTTGCCCTCTTGTGTATACTGGTACTTGTCATCTACCTGCACCCCACAATATCATGCGACCCTTTTAGCAACACTGAGACAAGATAAGATAAACAAACAGACAAAAACCATCCCCTTTTTCAATTCAACTCCAATAAAAGTATGATTGTTTATTTAGTTTCTATAAGAAGATCCCATATACTGTCTCATACTAAATTAATTTTTTTTTATAATGATTAATGACAATTTTATATTTATTATATGTAACTAGTCTTATTTAAAGATTAACAAAAACAATGTTTTAAAAAAAAAATTGAAAAATTAGTTTACATAAGATGTAAAGAGGAATAGAACAGTCAAGTCTATGAATCTAAAATTAAAAATTTTCTCATTTTATCCATATTGGGTTTGGGTCATTTCGAGTTTGAGTCGGTTCGAGTTAAAGTCATATCGAATTTGGGTTTTTCGGGTCTTTGTCGTTTCAGGTTTCAGTTCACTTCGTGTTTTTGGTAATTTCGAATTCGGGTTGGGTCAAGTTCGATCATTTTAGATTAGGAGCATTTTGGGTTTTGAATAAATTGGGTTTGGATCGAGTTAGGGTCACATTATTTTAATAATTTTTTGTGCTCGGGTTAGATCTGGTTCGAGTCGATTTTTCAGGTTAAGTCAGATTTTATCACTTCTAGTTTTACACTAGTGATCAAATTACGGGTCAAGCTTGGTTCTGACTGGGCTCAATCTTACACTTAAAACTAAGCTAATGGGTCACAAGGTCACGGTTTAATATCGTTTGCTTAAGATCCATCCTTTTGTTTTGCATATTTCTCTCTAATAAAATATTTTTTTTATCTTTTATAATTAAATTTATATAAAAAAAAAAAATTTGATATGCAAGACATCCTTTACACACGAAGTCATAAATTTTTTAAAATTCACACATTTTCACAAATAGTTTTACTAAATATTGCTATAAATATTTTTTAATATGCACCGAAACATAATAAATATTAACATTTTGATCGGTTCGAGATCAAGTTTTTTCATCTAATCTTTAGTGCGGTCAAAATAAATTTGATCTTATTTTAACCAAGCCCGTTAAAATTAAAGGTTGGACTGGGCTTCGAGCACTCTAACCCATGATAATTAGCTCTATTTTGCACCCTCTCCAGTGATATTAGTAGATTAATTTGTTAAAGGATAAGCTTGAGGATGGCCATTACCCCAGCAAGCATACGTACGAACTATGAATACCAGAACAACATTATAATGTGAAAATTTAGCACTCTATACGTAGAATGTCCAACAATCATGGAGATGGAGACATTTGATCAAATTGGTGATGATTTGAAATTCATTAAAGCATACTTAAATCAGTAAATTTAAACAATTTTTGTCTTGAGCTTACTGATTTAAGTGTGTTTTTATTAGTTCACAAACATTGGTATATTTTAATTGCATTAACGTGAACAATAGTGACTTAATTTCTTTTTGACTTAATTTATTTTTAATTTTATGTTATTTACTTATCATATAGTATATAGTATTGTACATTGACTTACTCTTATGTTAATATATGGAAAGAGGGAGGGAGATTTATTTAATTTTGTATACAAAGAGATTTCGATCACGTTATCTTGCACTAGAGTTATTTAGTTGTGTTCTCAAGATTAATTAAACATTTTAATTGAAATATGCTTGATTTTCATCATGTTGTCTGAATTTAGGAAATTTAATTAAATGTATATGCATTCATCTTCTCACTCTCTTTCTTTTAGTTATTTTTTAATTATTATTTTATCATTAGGGACTTGAGGACCTTGCTTGATTTCTCCACAAAGAATAAATTTAAACCTTACAACATTTTGTAATTTAATTTGTTTTGTCTAGTAGTTGTTGAATTTAGACCACTCCGCTAAGTGCAACAACACATACATGCACCATTCAAATCTCTTTCTCTCTCTCTCTCTCTCTCCCTGTCTGTATAAAAACCCAACTCCTTTATCACCTTTCTCCATCCATATCTAATTACTAATTAGCTCCTCCCTCCAATTCATCAACATCCTGCCTCTCTCTTTCTCTCTCCATGAAAACGTTAGGGTTTTCTTGATAATCGTGATTATTTTCATGCTTCTTGTCCTATGTACTCATGCATTAATACTTCATGAAGATAAGGAAAACATCGGTAACATTGATGAAATAACCGATCAATCTTATTACGTTCATTAAACTGGTCGGTTAGTACTTTCTCAAAAGAAATTTACATGCCAATTAACTTGTAACGAGTTCCCAAGGGTTTGTCGCGCTAACGGAAGCCCGGGGCATTACTGTTGCAAGAAAAATTGTGTTATTGTGTTAAAAGATCTTCTTAATTGTGGAAGGTATGGGAAGAAATGGAAGTACAATGAGATATTTTGAAATGGGAAATGTGTGAACACATCTTTCCATAGGAAGCATTGTGGGAGTTGCAACAATAAGTGTAATAATGGCAGCTGATGTGTTTTTGGCCTTTGCAACTATGCGTAGGAGATAAAATCTTTCATTGACTTTGAGATTCTTTTATTTGTATGCAGGAGAGAGGAAAAAAATTATCGTGACTAAGATTATTTTTCATATTTGCAATTTTTATTTAATCAATAGAATTATGTTCCTGATAGTACCTGACCAGTTTTCTAAGTTGATTTTAATTAGCTTTTATAAATGTTCAGTTTTCACTTAAGATTTGTGCCTTCTAATGTTTACCTAACCTTATATATATTGGCCAAAAAGAGGTAATTGTACTCTTATTATTTAGTTTATAATTGTATTCTCTAGATTTGGCCGCGAGCCGAGCTACTCGCAAGCGGGTTGTGGAGGTTAGCGCTTGACTCACCTCGGTATTATTGAGCTATGAGTCAAGCTCGGGTTTTGAGCTAGGTTCGTTTAGTCAAACAAGCCGAGTTCAAGTAATGAGATACTCGGCTCATTTGGCTCGTGAGCTGGTTTGAGCTCGAGTCGAACCGAGTTGAGCCCAAGCTCGCTAAAATAACATCGAGACAAGCTTGAGCATGGATTTTAAAGCTCAACTCTCAAACTCAATTTTATTTGATTAATCAAACAAGGTTCACAAACCAAGCTCGAGTTTCTAATTACTCGACTGGTGACCACCTACTGATAACAAACATGCTTTGGTTAACAGCAAAGACATTAGACACAAAAATCCTAGAATCTTAAAGCGGCAATTGGAGCATATTCATTTACTATGTTTTTATAAATTATTTTCTTGATCCCATCAGTTTTCTTTTCTTTTTTGCGTCTTTTTTTTACCAGCTCCCTAAGTTTCTTAAGGAAAAATCCCTCATCCCATTTTTCAGATAGTGAATGAAATCGTCTTCATGGTAGTTATCTTACCAAGATGAGCCAGTAACATAGCTTTTGAGCAAAATTATTCAAGATTCCTAACAGATTCACTATAATCCTAGTTTGGCTAGATTTTCTTGGGGCCTAGGTTGCCGACGTGATTGCAGACAAGATTAAAATAGAGTTCATTTAGGATATGTTTGGATCAAGGGAAAGAAATGAAAATGAGAGGGGATAATTACTCTGTCGAATTCATTCATCTTCTCACATTTCCTCTACTCTACTCTCCTTCCAAAATTTCCAAGTAAGGGAGAATTAAAAAGTTCAGAGTTTTAATGGATTTGAAGGAATAAAGATGCTCCTTCATATCCTCTCATTTCCATTGAGAAGAACTTTCAAAGAACGCCAGAAAAAGAGGTACATATACCATTCATTTCCTTTCATTCCCCTCAACTCAAACAAGGGGTAAGTGATGGTATGTTCCTTTGTGACTTACCTTAATTCTGAAATCTAATAACTAGCAACAATGAACGCAACCATGCCTGATTAATTCTAATATGTTACTGGAACATCACATTTTTTATTGGGGCATAAACACAATTTTGCTCATGTTTTGCAATTTGTAGCACAATTTAGTATTCAATAGGACTCTATTAATCGTTAGAAACAATTTTCTTATCAATGTCAATAACTATAAAAAAAAAAAATATATGAAATTGTCAACAAATGTGCACTCTAATCAATTTTCTTATCAGTGTGAATAACTACAAAAAAAATGAAAATTATCAACAAATGTGTACTCTAATCAAGTTCTAGCCCTAAGAGGCCCTTCTAAACGAATGTAGTCATACATAAATCCTTGGAAAGGGCTTCCACTTCTTGACTGAGTGAGAAAGATTGTGTTGTTTCCACTGTGTAGTATATTGCTTTGTACATCAATGCTATATAATCTGTACAACCCATGAATTCCATGTCTTGCAATCGCGTTATCCCTCCCTATTAGCCCCGTTGAAAATACAGGATGCGCACCGGCATTGTTGAAACGAACCTTTGAAACCGTCATTATAAAAGTTGATTAGCTAAACCATTTTAAACAAGCATTAGCACAGGATTTCAATGACAAAATTTGTACCTTTAGTTCAGACATCGTCGCTGATGCGAAAGCCAATTGAAGTGTGTAATTTCCCGTCTTGCTCGTATTTTTTAAGTCAAATATAATCTGCCACGTGGTTGCTTGGTATGTGTTATTTCCTACATTCCTGCGGTAAAATATTAGAACCAGCCTCACAATTTTTAATTCTGTACACAAAAGTTCCTTCAAGAATAAAGAAATAAACAAATACCTTGTGACATGGGCAAAAAACCAATCCCTAGTATAATTACTAGACCCAACAGTGTATACGAGATCATGGTGAGGATATAAATCTGAATATCTATCCCACAATCCATACTGCCTAAATCTGCATATTAAAACAAGTCATAATTAGCATCAATGTTTGTGTTAAGAACATTGCATCAGCAAAGTGCTGTTGTAAGAGAGGTAACTTGTCTGAGTGGTTTGTGTATAATCGATTCACTGGTGTTGGGTAGGGGTCTGGAATATAGAATTCTTCAGCTCTGCGGTTTGGGATGCCAATTTCCCACAATGTGGGACCATTTCTGGGAGGCTCATATACAAGAGCACCCAATTTGATCTCACCTCCTGCATCAAAGAAATTGTGTCAATGGAGCTATTAAAGAGAGCCTCTAAGTTCCAAAATAGGGGTGATCATTGGTTTTGTGGCCCAAACGTTTAACTCCGTCTGACCCTTAACTTTTTTGGACTTGAAAAAACAGTAGGCATGAAATTTTTTTCAGTCCAGGCTTGGGATTGTGTGAAAACACCTTACTCCCCCAGCCGGGCCCAAAGACAATGTATTTTGTGTTTTATTAATATTGAATATATTAATAAAAGTTATATAATAACAAAATTGTGTAAATGTCTAAAATTAATTAATTTTTAAATTTTTAGATATTTATTTTAATAATAAAAGATGTTAAAATATATTTATTTTTTAAAACAAAGATTTCGGGCCGATGAGGGAAGAAAATAAATCGCAGTCAAAATATCCCAACCCGGCATAACAAAATATATTTATATAATAATTTCTTTTTCTTCTATGATTTTTCCAACAACAAAAATGAAAAAGGATTCATGCAAAGATCAAACTGTACCTGGTGTGATAGTAATATCACTATCATATTTGTAATCTCCAATAAAACCAGGAACCCATGCATGCAAACTATAATTTCCAGCTCGAACATTTTTTATTGAGAAATTCCCTTTGCTGTCAGCTTGCGTCCAAAACTGATAACCCTGGAAAATAATTTGACAACATCAAAGAATTCACAACTAATTAATTAAAGCCTCGTATGAACATAGTTAATTCCAAAAAGAGAAGGAGATTTAACAATATTTACTTTGCCTTCTGTTTGCCAAGATCCAACTTCTCCCGGTGGTGCCAACCCCACGTGGGCATATCTTGCACTCATATTTTTCTTACAGATATACCTAAAATAAAAGAAAAAGATTAATTAATTAACCTTATGCATATGTTATATACAAAAAATAAAATTAAAGAAAAAAAATGGAGAATTACCTATCATTGACTAGTAATTGACCTGTAATTGTTCCTCGTTGATCGGCCGAAGGGAAATCTTCTGATTGTGTGAAATTATAAGGCCAGCTTTCAACTTCTACAGACATCTGATAGTAAACATCATGTATCATATCATATATTCAAGTTATCAGGGAAACTATATAAAAATTCTATAAAAAAAAAATGTTTAATTAACAACTAACAAACCTGTCTTTTCGCATCTTTCCAAAGCCTAAGTCGATTTTCTTTGGAAGAATTAACAGAATTTAGATAGACAAAAACAGGACCAAAAACTTTTTTCCATGGCTCTCCATTTCTATATTTTGTATCCAGGTCCTTCCCAACATAATGAAGGCTGGTAAAACTCTGCAAAAGTAATCAATTAAATTAAAAAAATACTAACAAAATATTTTGAGAAAAAAATAGATCAAATAGGGATGCTATTACATGTAACTTTGTTTTATATAAACATAATAATGTACACAGGAAAAAAAAACATAGAAATACAAAAATTAAATATTTAAATCTTATGTTTGAATGGAGAAAAATGAAAGGGAAAATACAAGTACCTGAACCCTATTTTTAAAGAAATATCATACATTCGACTTAAAGATTGTGAAAGTAGAGGAAACTAGTATTAAAGCTATGCAAAAAGAGTGATGAGCGTACAGCGAGGGTAATGGGCCCCACATGGGAGGTGAGGTATTGCTTGATGGGCCCAGCATTTCGAAACTCATCACTGGGTGTGATCATCCAGAATCCTACAGGTGGGTAATCGGATATCCACCCATGCACTTTATCATACTTGCCCTCTTGTGTATACTGGTACTTGTCATCTACCTGCACCCCACAATATCATGCGACCCTTTTAGCAACACTGAGACAAGATAAGATAAACAAACAGACAAAAACCATCCCCTTTTTCAATTCAACTCCTATAAAAGTATGATTGTTTATTTAGTTTCTATAAGAAGATCCCATATTTCCATATGTAGCACCTTATTAAAACCATGCTTAGAATTCTCTATATATTAAGCGGGACATTATATGCACAGTAACATATTGATGGCTAGTCACGTGGTAGGAAAATGATTTAAATCTTTTTTTTTTTTTGTTTTAAGTTGTATTAAAACATGTATCAAAACCACCGAAGTTAAAAACAAAATAAAACACGATAAATAATTACAATGTCACATTACTTACCACCCAATGACAAATTCAATAGGATAAAAGAAAAATACCTAGTACTATGTTTGGATTTCGAAAATTTTGAAAAGAAAAATAAAAAAAAGAACTTTTTTTTTTGTTTTGTATGATTGTCAATAAAAAATAAGAGAAAAAATTGAGTAATTTAAAGAAAACCAAGTGATAAAAGTGAACATCAAATATAATTGTTTTTTTCAAAATATGTCTTTGGTAACTTTTTGAAGATATGAACAAAGCAATACATATCAATGTGGTCAAAATATGATCTACTATTCACATATTTTCTTTTTTGGATAGTCAAAAAAAAATTCAGAGAAAAATAGTATAACACCAACTCATAATTAGTGTAGTGAACTTGAAGATCAATTAAATCAAAAAAATAAAATAAAAAATTAGTGGTACCTCTCCTCTAAGTGCTGGATTTCTTGGATTGGTCAAGAGAACAGCTTCCTTGTAAGCAAGTGCATGGCCACTTTCGCGGTCTGTCTCACTTGGCATGATCCTTTGCTTGTCGTCCGAGATAGCCATGAAGTGAAACCTGGCCGTTGATTTAAAATACCGCATACAATCAATAATACTATTCTTATTTAATTTTATCACAGATATTGTTTTAAAATATTATTTTCGACATAATTTCAAAAAAAAAATAGAGAAGAAAATTTTTTCTTACTTGTCCGGTCGAAGCTTGAAGACGAACGTTATTTGATCCATGTCCACATCAGGCCACCCTTCATCTCGCTCCAGTATGCTATACATGTAGATACCCGAGCTCCCACGCCGCATTATATATCTGCAAAGCTCATATTAGTTTTATATATATTTACATGTTAATTAGCTAATTAAAATAGAAATCATTTCTTAAAAGAATTAATGAAGATTAATGTTGAGACTTTAAAACTGCACCTTTTGTCTATATTTAATGGAACTCGGGAGCCACGCAGTGAGAAATTCCAAGTTCTAGAAAACGAAATCTCTACTTGGTTTTCGTTTTCGGTTATAACACTATATTTTGTTCCTTCCATTCTGCAAAAATAATCATTTAACACAAATATTAATTTGAAAAACAACATATTATTTGTTTTACACTAAGAAAATAATTATTTAATGAAAAATAAACTTGTATTTAAGCGAGAAAATTTACAGGTCAAGCTGATTTGGACTCTTCGGCTCATACCAAACGATATCCCAATACCTAGAGATTGTTTAAATTTTGTCAAACTAAGCACATTTTTATATTTAAAAAAAATCAAAGAAACGAATAAAAGTGAGATTAATTGAGTACACATACCCTCTCTTTTTAATATGATCATTAAGCACATTTTCCATTCCATTGTACTTTATTCTTGTGACAAGACCACCTGGATTCGAAAAAGTAACTCGTATGATGCCATTATCAATTGTCACCTGAAATAAAAATATTTTTATTTAACAAGTAGTTGTAGTAATTAATTACATAGATATTTTAATTTTTACACTGTCAAATTTAGGTACATATATTTTTTTATTTTAGTAGTATAATTTTGATCATTTTATGCACAAAATAAAAATTCCAAAACATATGTAATAAAATGACTGCATTTTAGTTTTTATTTTTTTAGAAAATTTATTCATGAATCATAGATAGGTAATGAGATTTTACTTGCTCATCATCATCATTTGTACTCAGATGGACTATAGGAGATGTCACTGGTGCTTGATGGTTATTGTTCTCTCGAATCTTTGATCTGCAATTATTAATTAAAATATAGGAGTAAACAAAATATCTTGATGTAAAAATCCAATGAAATAATGTATTCAAATAAAATTGGGGAATCCAAGGCATGATATCCTTTGTTTAAATTACCTCACTTACACAAATGAAAAGTTCTTGTTTAGAATTGATTTAAAAGATTTTTTTTTTAATTTTCACTGTTAGATAGGAAGAGAAAGAGAAAAAATTTCAATCTCCTTCACCCAGAGTGTAAAAATACTTTTGATAAAAAAAAAATTCATAAACCAAATCTATGCAAGAATTTTTTTCATTGGGAGAGATTTTTGTCTCTCCAAACAACATTTAATTTGTCTACGATGGCTTGCTAATCAGACTAAGAATTGTAAACAAGTAGTGCTTCATCTTATGGGAAACATAGACAAAACAAACAATGAATAATTAACAGAAAATATAGGCTACTACTAACAAACGTAAAGAAAAAAAGAGAAATAACCATAAAAGGTTAAGAAAACAAATCCAGTTTGGAATAGCTGCCTAATATTTTAGCTTTAACCTGTTCTCGCAAAAAGAAGTGGCCCATGTGAACTCTTAAAGCAATGCAACCTCTCCCCTCTCAGAAAAAACACACAACGTAATATTGCAAGAAAAATAAGAGAGGAAAAGATGAGGAAGAACCTAGCTGGGGTCTTCTCAGAGGAGACAGGAAGCAGAAAGCACAACTGAATGGATATTGTTAGCCACACAACAAGCAAACCCAATTGCCTTCTCCAAATCTCCATCTTTTATCAAGAGAGCCTGCAAATCAACAACATAAAACAATAAAACCCAGAAAGGCTCTCTCAACAAACAAGAACCTGAACAATGCTTTTGAGAAAACATAAATAAAAAAAAAACAATGATAGAAACATGACAATACGATAATTAATTAAAGACCCGGCCAATTGGAAAGAAGCATGTACGCAAAAAAAAAAAAAAAAAAAAAAACAATTTCCAAGAACATGGCCGTACCTTTACCTTGATCGACAAACGGCAGTTTTCAAAAGCAATGAAACAATCAGAGAAAATTCACCAAGGTAAGCTATTGCTCCAGTTCTTTTTCTTTTATATCTCACTCTCTTCCTCTCTCTGACAGATACTAAATTGTGCTAGGAATAGGATCCTTAATAGCTTCCGAAACGTGCAAATATAACACCAAGAGAGAGAAGGAATAGAATCCTTAAATATTATTTTTCAAACCATTGTATAACTCTAGATAAGGAATGACGTACTCATGCTTCCTTAAGTGTTACAGTTATATACGACTTGCCTGAAATATAATTTTTCCAGCTAAATATATATAATTTTCTCAATTTTTCCTTTTTGGTAAGGGAGAGAGACAAGGAAAGTAGAGAAGTTAAATCTGAGTGGGAGATTTTTCCTTTTTTGGTAAGTGAGAGAGACAAGGAAAGTATAGAAGTTAAGTTTGAGTGGGAGAGAAAAACATGAAAGAAAGTGTGGAGAGTTGAACTCAATTGAGTTATATATATAACTTTTTTTAAATATTTGACTTAAATATTTAAGTAAGGGTTTATGGGACATTTTAAAGGATAGACACCAAATTTTATATATATATATATATATATATATATATATATATATATATTAATCGTAAGTATATAGATACATATATGTTTTTCCTAATTAAATCAATCTGGCCAGAATGCGTTAATATTAATTAACTAGGGTATTACACAGAGGTAGCAATTGGATTGAGTCACATCGGGTTGTAGGTCAGTTTGGGTTGGATCGAGTTAGATCGGGTTCAAGTTTGGGTCATATCGGTCTCAAGTAATGTCTAGTCTTAGCTAATCTCGGGTTGGGCCGGATCAGGTTTAGATCGTAATGGTCTCAATTCACTATGGTCGTGTCATCTCGAACTTTAGAATTTCATGCTATTTTTTTTCGTTTCAAAGTAATTAAGTTCACAAAAATATGTTAGTAATAACTCAATATATTTTTTCTCATTTAATATATTTAACTAATTATGGTTTAATTAATCGTAAATCAAAATCACAAATGAAAATAATATAAAATTAAATAATTTGATAATTTAATAACTAATAAAATATAAAATTAATTTTTTCTTCAGTATATATGATGATGACGAAGGCTGACGTGCATGGTCTATATGAATATAATATTAAGTCTGACAGACAATGTTTTGTATAATAAAAAGTATACAATAAATTATAGAATGTGTAAGATACATTAATATTATGAATTTAATACATTATATATCAATTGATAACCCGACGCATATATGTAACTATGTGTTCATGTATATTATGTAATTCAGTGGTAACCGTAAAACATATTAAGAATATAAACATATTACATATAACTAATAATTATAGTTTTACAAAAACGAATTAATCACACTTAGAGTTAATCATATGCAACATTAATTAGTTTTTATTATTATTTATTAGAAAAAAGTAAAAATTAAGGATACTAGTACTAAAAGTTAAAATATGATATAATAAACGATATATTTATATTGTCTCATACTAAATTAATTTTTTTTATAATGATTAATGACAATTTTATATTTATTATATGTAACTAGTCTTATTTAAAGATTAAGAAAAACAATGTTTTAAAAAAAATTGAAAAATTAGTTTACATAAGATGTAAAGAGGAATAGAACAATCAAGTCTATGAATCTAAAATTAAAAATTTTCTCATTTTATCCATATTGGGTTTGGGTCATTTCGAGTCTGAGTCGGTTCGAGTTAAAGTCATATCGAATTTGGGTTTTTCGGGTCTTGATCGTTTCAGGTTTCAGTTCACTTCGGGTTTTTGGTAATTTCGAATTCGGGTTGGGTCAAGTTCGATCATTTTAGATTAGGAGCATTTTGGGTTTTGAATAAATTGGGTTTGGATCGAGTTAGGGTCACATTATTTTAATAATTTTTTGTGCTCGGGTTAGATCTTGTTCGAGTCAAGCTTGGTTCTGACTGGGCTCAATCTTACACTTAAAACTAAGCTAATGGGTCACAAGGTCACGGTTTAATATCGTTTGCTTAAGATCCATCCTTTTGTTTTGCATATTTCTCTCTAATAAAATATTTTTTTTTATCTTTTATAATTAAATTTATAAAAAAAATTGATATGCAAGACATCCTTTACACACGAAGTCATAAATTTTTTAAAATTCACACATTTTCACAAATAGTTTTACTAAATATTGCTATAAATATTTTTTAATATGCACCGAAACATAATAAATATTAACATTTTGATCGGTTCGAGATCAAGTTTTTTCATCTAATCTTTAGTGCGGTCAAAATAAATTTGATCTTATTTTAACCAAGCCCGTTAAAATTAAAGGTTGGTCTGGGCTTCGAGCACTCTAACCCATGATAATTAGCTCTATTTTGCACCCTCTCCAGTGATATTAGTAGATTAATTTGTTAAAGGATAAGCTTGAGGATGGCCATTACCCCAGCAAGCATACGTACGAACTATGAATACCAGAACAACATTATAATGTGAAAATTTAGCACTCTATACGTAGAATGTCCAACAATCATGGAGATGGAGACATTTGATCAAATTGGTGATGCTTTGAAATTCATTAAAGCATACTTAAATCAGTAAATTTAAACAATTTTTGTCTTGAGCTTACTGATTTAAGTATGTTTTAATTAGTTCACAAACATTGGTATATTTTAATTGCATTAACGTGAACAATATTGACTTAATTTATTTTTAATTTTATGTTATTTACTTATCATATAGTATATAGTATTGTACATTGACTTACTCTTATGTTAATATATGGAAAGAGGGAGGGAGATTTATTTAATTTTGTATACAAAGAGATTTCGATCACGTTATCTTACACTAGAGTTATTTAGTTGTGTTCTCAAGATTAATTAAACATTTTAATTGAAATATGCTTGATTTTCATCATGTTGTCTGAATTTAGGAAATTTAATTAAATGTATATGCATTCATCTTCTCACTCTCTTTCTTTTAGTTATTTTTTAATTATTATTTTATCATTCGGGACTTGAGGACCTTGCTTGATTTCTCCACAAAGAATAAATTTAAACCTTACAACATTTTGTAATTTAATTTGTTTTGTCTAGTAGTTGTTGAATTTAGACCACTCCGCTAAGTGCAACAACACATACATGCACCATTCAAGTCTCTCTCTCTCTCTCTCTCTCTCTCTCTCTCTCTCTCTCTCCCGGTCTGTATAAAAACCCAACTCCTCTATCACCTTTCTCCATCCATATCTAATTACTAATTAGCTCCTCCCTCCAATTCATCAACATCCTGCCTCTCTCTTTCTCTCTCCATGAAAACATTAGGGTTTTCTTGATAATCGTGATTATTTTCATGCTTCTTGTCCTATGTACTCATGCATTAATACTTCATGAAGAAAAGGAAAACATCGGTAACATTGATGAAATAACCGATCAATCTTATTACGTTCATTAAACTGGTCGGTTAGTACTTTCTCAAAAGAAATTTACATGCCAATTAACTTGTAACGAGTTCCCAAGGGTTTGTCGTGCTAAAGGAAGCCCGGGGCATTACTGTTGCAAGAAAAATTGTGTTAATGTGTTAAAAAATCTTCTTAATTGTGGAAGGTATGGGAAGAAATGGAAGTACAATGAGATATGTTGAAATGGGAAATGTGTGAACACATCTTTCCATAGGAAGCATTGTGGGAGTTGCAACAATAAGTGTAATAATGGCAGCTGATGTGTTTTTGGCCTCTTCAACTATGCGTAGGAGATAAAATCTTTCTTTGACTTTGAGATTCTTTTATTTGTATGCAGGAGAGAGGAAAAAATTTATCGTAACTAAGATTATTTTTCATATTTGCAATTTTTATTTAATCAATAGAAGTATGTTCCTGATAGTACCTGACCAGTTTTCTAAGTTGATTTTAATTAGCTTTTATAAATGTTCAGTTTTCACTTAAGATTTGTGCCTTCTAATGTTTACCTAACCTTATATATATTGGCCAAAAAGAGGCAATTGTACTCTTATTATTTAGTTTATAATTGTATTCTCTAGATTTGGCCGCGAGCCGAGCTACTCGCAAGCGCGTTGTGGAGGTTAGCGCTTGACCCACCTCGGTATTATTGAGCTATGAGTCAAGCTCGGGTTTTGAGCTAGGTTCGTTTAGTCAAACAAGCCGAGTTCAAGTAATGAGATACTCGGCTCATTTGGCTCGTGAGCTGGTTTGAGCTCGAGTCGAACCGAGTTGAGCCCAAGCTCGCTAAAATAACATCGAGACAAGCTTGAGCATGGATTTTAAAGCTCAACTCTCAAACTCAATTTTATTTGATTAATCAAATAAGGTTCACAAACCAAGCTCGAGTTTCTAATTACTCGACTGGTGACCACCTACTGATAACAAACATGCTTTGGTTAACAGCAAAGACATTAGACACAAAAATCCTAGAATCTTAAAGCGGCAATTGGAGCATATTCATTTACTATGTTTTTATAAATTATTTTCTTGATCCTATCAGTTTTCTTTTCTTTTTTGCGTCTTTTTTTTACCAGCTCCCTAAGTTTCTTAAGGAAAAATCCCTCATCCCATTTTTCAGATAGTGAATGAAATCGTCTTCATGGTAGTTATCTTACCAAGATGAGCCAGTAACATAGCTTTTGAGCAAAATTATTCAAGATTCCTAACAGATTCACTATAATCCTAGTTTGGCTAGATTTTCTTGGGGCCTAGGTTGCCGACGTGATTGCAGACAAGATTAAAATAGAGTTCATTTAGGATATGTTTGGATCAAGGGAAAGAAATGAAAATGAGAGGGGATAATTACTCTTTCGAATTCCTTCATCTTCTCACATTTCCTCTACTCTACTCTCCTTCCAAAATTTCCAAGTAAGGGAGAATTAAAAAGTTCAGAGTTTTAATGGATTTGAAGGAATAAAGATGCTCCTTCATATCCTTTCATTTCCATTGAGAAGAACTTTCAAAGAACGCCAGAAAAAGAGGTACATATACCATTCATTTCCTTTCATTCCCCTCAACTCAAACAAGGGGTAAGTGATGGTATGTTCCTTTGTGACTTACCTTAATTCTGAAATCTAATAACTAGCAACAATGAATGCAACCATGCCTGATTAATTCTAATATGTTACTGGAACATCACATTTTTTATTGGGGCATAAACACAATTTTGCTTATGTTTTGCAATTTGTAGCACAATTTAGTATTCAATAGGACTCTATTAATCGTTAGAAACAATTTTCTTATCAATGTCAATAACTATAAAAAAAAAAAAATATGAAATTGTCAACAAATGTGCACTCTAATCAATTTTCTTATCAGTGTGAATAACTACAAAAAAAAAAATGAAAATTATCAACAAATGTGTACTCTAATCAAGTTCTAGCCCTAAGAGGCCCTTCTAAACGAATGTAGTCATACATAAATCCTTGGAAAGGGCTTCCACTTCTTGACTGAGTGAGAAAGATTGTATTGTTTCCACTGTGTAGTATATTGCTTTGTACATCAATGCTATATAATCTGTACAACCCATGAATTCCATGTCTTGCAATCGCGTTATCCCTCCCTATTAGCCCCGTTGAAAATACAGGATGCGCACCGGCATTGTTGAAACGAACCTTTGAAACCGTCATTATAAAAGTTGATTAGCTAAACCATTTTAAACAAGCATTAGCACAGGATTTCAATGACAAAATTTGTACCTTTAGTTCAGACATCGTCGCTGATGCGAAAGCCAATTGAAGTGTGTAATTTCCCGTCTTGCTCGTATTTTTTAAGTCAAATATAATCTGCCACGTGGTTGCTTGGTATATGTTATTTCCTACATTCCTGCGGTAAAATATTAGAACCAGCCTCAAAATTTTTAATTCTGTACACAAAAGTTCCTTCAAGAATAAAGAAATAAACAAATACCTTGTGACATGGGCAAAAAACCAATCCCTAGTATAATTACTAGACCCAACAGTGTATACGAGATCATGGTGAGGATATAAATCTGAATATCTATCCCACAATCCATACTGCCTAAATCTGCATATTAAAACAAGTCATAATTAGCATCAATGTTTGTGTTAAGAACATTGCATCAGCAAAGTGCTGTTGTAAGAGAGGTAACTTGTCTGAGTGGTTTGTGTATAATCGATTCACTAGTGTTGGGTAGGGGTCTGGAATATAGAATTCTTCAGCTCTGCGGTTTGGGATGCCAATTTCCCACAATGTGGGACCATTTCTGGGAGGCTCATATACAAGAGCACCCAATTTGATCTCACCTCCTGCATCAAAGAAATTGTGTCAATGGAGCTATTAAAGAGAGCCTCTAAGTTCCAAAATAGAGGTGATCATTGGTTTTGTGGCCCAAACGTTTAACTCCGTCTGACCCTTAACTTTTTTGGACTTGAAAAAACAGTAGGCATGAAATTTTTTTCAGTCCAGGCTTGGGATTGTGTGAAAACACCTTACTCCCCCAGCCGGGCCCAAAGACAATGTATTTTGTGTTTTATTAATATTGAATATATTAATAAAAGTTATATAATAACAAAATTGTGTAAATATCTAAAATTAATTAATTTTTAAATTTTTAGATATTTATTTTTATAATAAAAGATGTTAAAATATATTTATTTTTTAAAACAAAGATTTTGGGCCGATGAGGGAAGAAAATAAATCGCAGTCAAAATATCCCAACCCGGCATAACAAAATATATTTATATAATAATTTCTTTTTCTTCTATGATTTTTCCAATAACAAAAATGAAAAAGGATTCATGCAAAGATCAAACTGTACCTGGTGTGATAGTAATATCACTATCATATTTGTAATCTCCAATAAAACCAGGAACCCATGCATGCAAACTATAATTTCCAGCTCGAACATTTTTTATTGAGAAATTCCCTTTTCTGTCAGCTTGCGTCCAAAACTGATAACCCTGGAAAATAATTTGACAACATCAAAGAATTCACAACTAATTAATTAAAGCCTCGTATGAACATAGTTAATTCCAAAAAGAGAAGGAGATTTAACAATATTTACTTTGCCTTCTGTTTGCCAAGATCCAACTTCTCCCGGTGGTGCCAACCCCACGTGGGCATATCTTGCACTCATATTTTTCTTACAGATATACCTAAAATAAAAGAAAAAGATTAATTAATTAACCTTATGCATATGTTATATACAAAAAATAAAATTAAAGAATAAAAATGGAGAATTACCTATCATTGACTAGTAATTGACCTGTAATTGTTCCTCGTTGATCGGCCGAAGGGAAATCTTCTGATTGTGTGAAATTATAAGGCCAGCTTTCAACTTCTACAGACATCTGATAGTGAACATCATGTATCATATCATATATTCAAGTCATCAGGTAAATTATATAAAAATTCTATAAAAAAAATGTTTAATTAACAACTAACAAACCTGTCTTTTCGCATCTTTCCAAAGCCTAAGTTGATTTTCTTTGGAAGAATTAACAGAATTTAGATAGACAAAAACAGGACCAAAAACTTTTTTCCATGGCTCTCCATTTCTATATTTTGTATCCAGGTCCTTCCCAACATAATGAAGGCTGGTAAAACTCTGCAAAAGTATTCAATTAAATTAAAAAAATACTAACAAAATATTTTGAGAAAAAAATAGATCAAATAGGGATGCTATTACATGTAACTTTGTTTTATATAAACATAATAATGTACACAAGAAAAAAAAACATAGAAATACAAAAATTAAATATTTAAATCTTATGTTTGAATGGAGAAAAATGAAAGGGAAAATACATGTACCTGAACCCTATTTTTAAAGAAAGATCATACATTCGACTTAAAGATTGTGATAGTAGAGGAAACTAGTATTAAAGCTATGCAAAAAGAGTGATGAGCGTATAGCGAGGGTAATAGGCCCCACATGGGAGGTGAGGTATTGCTTGATGGGCCCAGCATTTCGAAACTCATCACTGGGTGTGATCATCCAGAATCCTACAGGTGGGTAATCGGATATCCACCCATGCACTTTATCATCCTTGCCCTCTTGTGTATACTGGTACTTGTCATCTACCTGCACCCCACAATATCATGCGACCCTTTTAGCAACACTGAGACAAGATAAGATAAACAAACAGACAAAAACCATCCCGTTTTTCAATTCAACTCCAATAAAAGTATGATTGTTTATTTAGTTTCTATAAGAAGATCCCATATATTGTCTCATACTAAATTAATTTTTTTTATAATGATTAATGACAATTTTATATTTATTATATGTAACTAGTCTTATTTAAAGATTAACAAAAACATTGTTTTAAAAAAAAAATTGAAAAATTAGTTTACATAAGATGTAAAGAGGAATAGAACAGTCAAGTCTATGAATCTAAAATTAAAAATTTTCTCATTTTATCCATATTGGGTTTGGGTCATTTCGAGTCTGAGTCGGTTCGAGTTAAAGTCATATCGAATTTGGGTTTTTCGGGTCTTTGTCGTTTCAGGTTTCAGTTCACTTCGGGTTTTTGGTAATTTCGAATTCGGGTTGGGTCAAGTTCGATCATTTTAGATTAGGAGCATTTTGGGTTTTGAATAAATTGGGTTTGGATCGAGTTAGGGTCACATTATTTTAATAATTTTTTGTGCTCGGGTTAGATCTGGTTCGAGTCGATTTTTCAGGTTAAGTCAGATTTTATCACTTCTAGTTTTACACTAGTGATCAAATTACGGGTCAAGCTTGGTTCTGACTGGGCTCAATCTTACACTTAAAACTAAGCTAATGGGTCACAAGGTCACGGTTTAATATCGTTTGCTTAAGATCCATCCTTTTGTTTTGCATATTTCTCTCTAATAAAATATTTTTTTTATCTTTTATAATTAAATTTATATAAAAAAAAAATTTGATATGCAAGACATCCTTTACACACGAAGTCATAAATTTTTTAAAATTCACACATTTTCACAAATAGTTTTACTAAATATTGCTATAAATATTTTTTAATATGCACCGAAACATAATAAATATTAACATTTTGATCGGTTCGAGATCAAGTTTTTTCATCTAATCTTTAGTGCGGTCAAAATAAATTTGATCTTATTTTAACCAAGCCCGTTAAAATTAAAGGTTGGACTGGGCTTCGAGCACTCTAACCCATGATAATTAGCTCTATTTTGCACCCTCTCCAGTGATATTAGTAGATTAATTTGTTAAAGGATAAGCTTGAGGATGGCCATTACCCCAGCAAGCATACGTACGAACTATGAATACCAGAACAACATTATAATGTGAAAATTTAGCACTCTATACGTAGAATGTCCAACAATCATGGAGATGGAGACATTTGATCAAATTGGTGATGTTTTGAAATTCATTAAAGCATACTTAAATCAGTAAATTTAAACAATTTTTGTCTTGAGCTTACTGATTTAAGTGTGTTTTTATTAGTTCACAAACATTGGTATATTTTAATTGCATTAACGTGAACAATATTGACTTAATTTCTTTTTGACTTAATTTATTTTTAATTTTATGTTATTTACTTATCATATAGTATATAGTATTGTACATTGACTTACTCTTATGTTAATATATGGAAAGAGGGAGGGAGATTTATTTAATTTTGTATACAAAGAGATTTCGATCACGTTATCTTGCACTAGAGTTATTTAGTTGTGTTCTCAAGATTAATTAAACATTTTAATTGAAATATGCTTGATTTTCATCATGTTGTCTGAATTTAGGAAATTTAATTAAATGTATATGCATTCATCTTCTCACTCTCTTTCTTTTAGTTATTTTTTAATTATTATTTTATCATTAGGGACTTGAGGACCTTGCTTGATTTCTCCACAAAGAATAAATTTAAACCTTACAACATTTTGTAATTTAATTTGTTTTGTCTAGTAGTTGTTGAATTTAGACCACTCCGCTAAGTGCAACAACACATACATGCACCATTCAAGTCTCTCTCTCTCTCTCTCTCTCTCTCTCTCTCTCTCTCTCTCTCTCTCCCTGTCTGTATAAAAACCCAACTCCTCTATCACCTTTCTCCATCCATATCTAATTACTAATTAGCTCCTCCCTCCAATTCATCAACATCCTGCCTCTCTCTTTCTCTCTCCATGAAAACATTAGGGTTTTCTTGATAATCGTGATTATTTTCATGCTTCTTGTTCTATGTACTCATGCATTAATACTTCATGAAGAAAAGGAAAACATCGGTAACATTGATGAAATAACCGATCAATCTTATTACGTTCATTAAACTGGTCGGTTAGTACTTTCTCAAAAGAAATTTACATGCCAATTAACTTGTAACGAGTTCCCAAGGGTTTGTCGCGCTAACGGAAGCCCGGGGCAATACTGTTGCAAGAAAAATTGTATTAATGTGTTAAAAGATCTTCTTAATTGTGGAAGGTATGGGAAGAAATGGATCTACAATGAGATATTTTGAAATGGGAAATGTGTGAACACATCTTTCCATAGGAAGCATTGTGGGAGTTGCAACAATAAGTGTAATAATGGCAGCTGATGTGTTTTTGGCCTTTGCAACTATGCGTAGGAGATAAAATCTTTCATTGACTTTGAGATTCTTTTATTTGTATGCAGGAGAGAGGAAAAAAATTATCGTGACTAAGATTATTTTTCATATTTGCAATTTTTATTTAATCAATAGAATTATGTTCCTGATAGTACCTGACCAGTTTTCTAAGTTGATTTTAATTAGCTTTTATAAATGTTCAGTTTTCACTTAAGATTTGTGCCTTCTAATGTTTACCTAACCTTATATATATTGGCCAAAAAGAGGCAATTGTACTCTTATTATTTAGTTTATAATTGTATTCTCTAGATTTGGCCGCGAGCCGAGCTACTCGCAAGCGGGTTGTGGAGGTTAGCGCTTGACTCACCTCGGTATTATTGAGCTATGAGTCAAGCTCGGGTTTTGAGCTAGGTTCGTTTAGTCAAACAAGCCGAGTTCAAGTAATGAGATACTCGGCTCATTTGGCTCGTGAGCTGGTTTGAGCTCGAGTCGAACCGAGTTGAGCCCAAGCTCGCTAAAATAACATCGAGACAAGCTTGAGCATGGATTTTAAAGCTCAACTCTCAAACTCAATTTTATTTGATTAATCAAACAAGGTTCACAAACCAAGCTCGAGTTTCTAATTACTCGACTGGTGACCACCTACTGATAACAAACATGCTTTGGTTAACAGCAAAGACATTAGACACAAAAATCCTAGAATCTTAAAGCGGCAATTGGAGCATATTCATTTACTATGTTTTTATAAATTATTTTCTTGATCCCATCAGTTTTCTTTTCTTTTTTGCGTCTTTTTTTTACCAGCTCCCTAAGTTTCTTAAGGAAAAATCCCTCATCCCATTTTTCAGATAGTGAATGAAATCGTCTTCATGGTAGTTATCTTACCAAGATGAGCCAGTAACATAGCTTTTGAGCAAAATTATTCAAGATTCCTAACAGATTCACTATAATCCTAGTTTGGCTAGATTTTCTTGGGGCCTAGGTTGCCGACGTGATTGCAGACAAGATTAAAATAGAGTTCATTTAGGATATGTTTGGATCAAGGGAAAGAAATGAAAATGAGAGGGGATAATTACTCTTTCGAATTCATTCATCTTCTCACATTTCCTCTACTCTACTCTCCTTCCAAAATTTCCAAGTAAGGGAGAATTAAAAAGTTCAGAGTTTTAATGGATTTGAAGGAATAAAGATGCTCCTTCATATCCTCTCATTTCCATTGAGAAGAACTTTCAAAGAACGCCAGAAAAAGAGGTACATATACCATTCATTTCCTTTCATTCCCCTCAACTCAAACAAGGGGTAAGTGATGGTATGTTCCTTTGTGACTTACCTTAATTCTGAAATCTAATAACTAGCAACAATGAACGCAACCATGCCTGATTAATTCTAATATGTTACTGGAACATCACATTTTTTATTGGGGCATAAACACAATTTTGCTCATGTTTTGCAATTTGTAGCACAATTTAGTATTCAATAGGACTCTATTAATCGTTAGAAACAATTTTCTTATCAAAGTCAATAACTATAAAAAAAAAAAAAATATGAAATTGTCAACAAATGTGCACTCTAATCAATTTTCTTATCAGTGTGAATAACTACAAAAAAAAAAATGAAAATTATCAACAAATGTGTACTCTAATCAAGTTCTAGCCCTAAGAGGCCCTTCTAAACGAATGTAGTCATACATAAATCCTTGGAAAGGGCTTCCACTTCTTGACTGAGTGAGAAAGATTGTGTTGTTTCCACTGTGTAGTATATTGCTTTGTACATCAATGCTATATAATCTGTACAACCCATGAATTCCATGTCTTGCAATCGCGTTATCCCTCCCTATTAGCCCCGTTGAAAACACAGGATGCGCACCGGCATTGTTGAAACGAACCTTTGAAACCGTCATTATAAAAGTTGATTAGCTAAACCATTTTAAACAAGCATTAGCACAGGATTTCAATGACAAAATTTGTACCTTTAGTTCAGACATCGTCGCTGATGCGAAAGCCAATTGAAGTGTGTAATTTCCCGTCTTGCTCGTATTTTTTAAGTCAAATATAATCTGCCACGTGGTTGCTTGGTATGTGTTATTTCCTACATTCCTGCGGTAAAATATTAGAACCAGCCTCACAATTTTTAATTCTGTACACAAAAGTTCCTTCAAGAATAAAGAAATAAACAAATACCTTGTGACATGGGCAAAAAACCAATCCCTAGTATAATTACTAGACCCAACAGTGTATACGAGATCACGGTGAGGATATAAATCTGAATATCTATCCCACAATCCATACTGCCTAAATCTGCATATTAAAACAAGTCATAATTAGCATCAATGTTTGTGTTAAGAACATTGCATCAGCAAAGTGCTGTTGTAAGAGAGCTAACTTGTCTGAGTGGTTTGTGTATAATCGATTCACTAGTGTTGGGTAGGGGTCTGGAATATAGAATTCTTCAGCTCTGCGGTTTTGGATTCCAATTTCCCACAATGTGGGACCATTTCTGGGAGGCTCATATACAAGAGCACCCAATTTGATCTCACCTCCTGCATCAAAGAAATTGTGTCAATGCAGCTATTAAAGAGAGCCTCTAAGTTCCAAAATAGAGGTGATCATTGGTTTTGTGGCCCAAACGTTTAACTCCGTCTGACCCTTAACTTTTTTGGACTTGAAAAAACAGTAGGCATGAAATTTTTTTCAGTCCAGGCTTGGGATTGTGTGAAAACACCTTACTCCCCCAGCCGGGCCCAAAGACAATGTATTTTGTGTTTTATTAATATTGAATATATTAATAAAAGTTATATAATAACAAAATTGTGTAAATGTCTAAAATTAATTAATTTTTAAATTTTTAGATATTTATTTTTATAATAAAAGATGTTAAAATATATTTATTTTTTAAAACAAAGATTTCGGGCCGATGAGGGAAGAAAATAAATCGCAGTCAAAATATCCCAACCCGGCATAACAAAATATATTTATATAATAATTTCTTTTTCTTCTATGATTTTTCCAACAACAAAAATGAAAAAAGGATTCATGCAAAGATCAAACTGTACCTGGTGTGATAGTAATATCACTATCATATTTGTAATCTCCAATAAAACCAGGAACCCATGCATGCAAACTATAATTTCCAGCTCGAACATTTTTTATTGAGCAATTCCCTTTGCTGTCAGCTTGCGTCCAAAACTGATAACCCTGGAAAATAATTTGACAACATCAAAGAATTCACAACTAATTAATTAAAGCCTCGTATGAACATAGTTAATTCCAAAAAGAGAAGGAGATTTAACAATATTTACTTTGCCTTCTGTTTGCCAAGATCCAACTTCTCCCGGTGGTGCCAACCCCACGTGGGCATATCTTGCACTCATATTTTTCTTACAGATATACCTAAAATAAAAGAAAAAGATTAATTAATTAACCTTATGCATATGTTATATACAAAAAATAAAATTAAAGAATAAAAATGGAGAATTACCTATCATTGACTAGTAATTGACCAATAATTGTTCCTCGTTGATCGGCCGAAGGGAAATCTTCTGATTGTGTGAAATTATAAGGTCAGCTTTCAACTTCTACAGACATCTGATAGTGAACATCATGTATCATATCATATATTCAAGTCATCAGGTAAACTATATAAAAATTCTATAAAAAAAATGTTTAATTAACAACTAACAAACCTGTCTTTTCGAATCTTTTCAAAGCCTAAGTCGATTTTCTTTGGAAGAATTAACAGAATTTAGATAGACAAAAACAGGACCAAAAACTTTTTTCCATGGCTGTCCATTTCTATATTTTGTATCCAGGTCCTTCCCAACATAATGAAGGCTGGTAAAACTCTGCAAAAGTAATCAATTAAATTAAAAAAATACTAACAAAATATTTTGAGAAAAAAATAGATCAAATAGGGATGCTATTACATGTAACTTTGTTTTATATAAACATAATAATGTACACAAGAAAAAAAAACATAGAAATACAAAAATTAAATATTTAAGTCTTATGTTTGAATGGAGAAAAATGAAAGGGAAAATACATGTACCTGAACCCTATTTTTAAAGAAAGATCATTCATTCGACTTAAAGATTGTGAAAGTAGAGGAAACTAGTATTAAAGCTATGCAAAAAGAGCGATGAGCGTACAGCGAGGGTAGTAGGCCCCACATGGGAGGTGAGGTATTGCTTGATGGGCCCAGCATTTCGAAACTCATCACTGGGTGTGATCATCCAGAATCCTACAGGTGGGTAATCGGATATCCACCCATGCACTTTATCATCCTTGCCCTCTTGTGTATACTGGTACTTGTCATCTACCTGCACCCCACAATATCATGCGACCCTTTTAGCAACACTGAGACAAGATAAGATAAACAAACAGACAAAAACCATCCCCTTTTTCAATTCAACTCCTATAAAAGTATGATTGTTTATTTAGTTTCTATAAGAAGATCCCATATTTCCATATGTAGCACCTTATTAAAACCATGCTTAGAATTCTCTATATATTAAGTGGGACATTATATGCACAGTAACATATTGATGGCTAGTCACGTGGTAGGAAAATGATTTAAATCTTATGTTTTTTTTTTTTTGTTTTAAGTTGTATTAAAACATGTATCAAAACCACCGAAGTTAAAAACAAAATAAAACACGATAAATAATTACAATGTCACATTACTTACCACCCAATGACAAATTCAATAGGATAAAAGAAAAATACCTAGTACTATGTTTGGATTTTGAAAATTTTGAAAAGAAAAATAAAAAAAAGAACTTTTTTTTTTGTTTTGTATGATTGTCAATAAAAAATAAGAGAAAAAATTGAGTAATTTAAAGAAAACCAAGTGATAAAAGTGAACATCAAATATAATTGTTTTTTTCAAAATATATCTTTGGTAATTTTTGAAGATATGAACAAAGCAATACATATCAATGTGGTCAAAATATGATCTAATATTCACATATTTTCTTTTTTGGATAGTCAAAAAAAAAATTCAGAGAAAAATAGTATAACACCAACTCATAATTAGTGTAGTGAACTTGAAGATCAATTAAATCAAAAAAATAAAAAATAAAAATTAGTGGTACCTCTCCTCTAAGTGCTGGATTTCTTGGATTGGTCAAGAGAACAGCTTCCTTGTAAGCAAGTGCATGGCCACTTTCGCGGTCTGTCTCACTTGGCATGATCCTTTGCTTGTCGTCCGAGATAGCCATGAAGTGAAACCTGACCGTTGATTTAAAATACCGCATACAATCAATAATACTATTCTTATTTAATTTTATCACAGATATTGTTTTAAAATATTATTTTCGACATAATTTAAAAAAAAAATAGAGAAGAAAATTCTTTTCTTACTTGTCCGGTCGAAGCTTGAAGACGAACGTTATTTGATCCATGTCCACATCAGGCCACCCTTCATCTCGCTCCAGTATGCTATACATGTAGATACCCGAGCTCCCACGCCGCATTATATATCTGCAAAGCTCATATTAGTTTTATATATATTTACATGTTAATTAGCTAATTAAAATAGAAATCATTTCTTAAAAGAATTAATGAAGATTAATGTTGAGACTTTAAAACTGCACCTTTTGTCTATATTTAATGGAACTCGGGAGCCACGCAGTGAGAAATTCCAAGTTCTAGAAAACGAAATCTCTACTTGGTTTTCGTTTTCGGTTATAACACTATATTTTGTTCCTTCCATTCTGCAAAAATAATCATTTAACACAAATATTAATTTGAAAAACAACATATTATTTGTTTTACACTAAGAAAATAATTATTTAATGAAAAATAAACTTGTATTTAAGCGAGAAAATTTACAGGTCAAGCTGATTTGGACTCTTCGGCTCATAACAAACGATATCCCAATACCTAGAGATTGTTTAAATTTTGTCAAACTAAGCACATTTTTATATTTAAAAAAAAAATCAAAGAAATGAATAAAAATGAAATTAATTGAGTACACATACCCTCTCTTTTTAATATGATCATTAAGCACATTTTCCATTCCATTGTACTTTATTCTTGTGACAAGACCACCTGGATTCGAAAAAGTAACTCGTACGATGCCATTATCAATTGTCACCTGAAATAAAAATAATTTTATTTAACAAGTAGTTGTAGTAATTAATTACATAGATATTTTAATTTTCACACTGTCAAATTTAGGTACATATATTTTTTTATTTTAGTAGTATAATTTTGATCATTTTATGCACAAAATAAAAATTCCAAAACATATGTAATAAAATGACTGCATTTTAGTTTTTATTTTTTTAGAAAATTTATTCATGAATCATAGATAGGTAATGAGATTTTACTTGCTCATCATCATCATTTGTACTCAGATGGACTATAGGAGATGTCACTGGTGCTTGATGGTTATTGTTCTCTCGAATCTTTGATCTGCAATTATTAATTAAAATATAGGAGTAAACAAAATATCTTGATGTAAAAATCCAATGAAATAATGTATTCAAATAAAATTGGGGAATCCAAGGCATGATATCCTTTGTTTAAATTACCTCACTTACACAAATGAAAAGTTCTTGTTTAGAATTGATTTAAAAGATTTTTTTTTTTAATTTTCACTGTTAGATAGGAAGAGAAAGAGAAAAAATTTCAATCTCCTTCACCCAGAGTGTAAAAATACTTTTGATAAAAAAAAAATTCATAAACCAAATCTATGCAAGAATTTTTTTCATTGGGAGAGATTTTTGTCTCTCCAAACAACATTTAATTTGTCTACGATGGCTTGCTAATCAGACTAAGAATTGTAAACAAGTAGTGCTTCATCTTATGGGAAACATAGACAAAACAAACAATGAATAATTAACAGAAAATATAGGCTACTACTAACAAACGTAAAGAAAAAAAGAGAAATAACCATAAAAGGTTAAGAAAACCAATCCAGTTTGGAATAGCTGCCTAATATTTTAGCTTTAACCTGTTCTCGCAAAAAGAAGTGGCCCATGTGAACTCTTAAAGCAATGCAACCTCTCCCCTCTCAGAAAAAACACACAACGTAATATTGCAAGAAAAATAAGAGAGGAAAAGATGAGGAAGAACCTAGCTGGGGTCTTCTCAGAGGAGACAGGAAGCAGAAAGCACAACTGAATGGATATTGTTAGCCACACAACAAGCAAACCCAATTGCCTTCTCCAAATCTCCATCTTTTATCAAGAGAGCCTGCAAATCAACAACATAAAACAATAAAACCCAGAAAGGCTCTCTCAACAAACAAGAACCTGAACAATGCTTTTGAGAAAACATAAATAAAAAAACAATGATAGAAACATGACAATACGATAATTAATTAAAGACCTGCCCAATTGGAAAGAAGCATGTACGCAAAGAAAAAAAAAACAATTTCCAAGAACATGGCCGTACCTTTACCTTGATCGACAAAAGGCAGTTTTCAAAAGCAATGAAACAATCAGAGAAAATTCACCAAGGTAAGCTATTGCTTTAGTTCTTTTTCTTTTATATCTCACTCTCTTCCTCTCTCTGACAGATACTAAATTGTGCTAGGAATAGGATCCTTAATAGCTTCCGAAACGTGCAAATATAACACCAAGAGAGAGAAGGAATAGAATCCTTAAATATTATTTTTCAAACCACTGTATAACTCTAGATAAGGAATGACGTACTCATGCTTCCTTAAGTGTTACAGTTATATACGACTTGCCTGAAATATAATTTTTCCAGCTAAATATATATAATTTTCTCAATTTTTCCTTTTTGGTAAGGGAGAGAGACAAGGAAAGTAGAGAAGTTAAGTCTGAGTGGGAGATTTTTCCTTTTTTGGTAAGTGAGAGAGACAAGGAAAGTATAGAAGTTAAGTTTGAGTGGGAGAGAAAAACATGAAAGAAAGTGTGGAGAGTTGAACTCAATTGAGTTATATATATAACTTTTTTTAAATATTTGACTTAAATATTTAAGTAAGGGTTTATGGGACATTTTAAAGGGTAGACACCAAATTATATATATATATATATATATATATATATTAATCGTAAGTATATAGATACATATATGTTTTTCCTAATTAAATCAATCTGGCCAGAATGCGTTAATATTAATTAACTAGGGTATTACACAGAGGTAGCAATTGGATTGAGTTACATCGGGTTGTAGGTCAGTTTGGGTTGGATCGAGTTAGATCGGGTTCAAGTTTGGGTCATATCGGTCTCAAGTAATGTCCAGTCTTAGCTAATCTCGGGTTGGGCCGGATCAGGTTTAGATCGTAATGGTCTCAATTCACTATGGTCGTGTCATCTCGAACTTTAGAATATCATGCTATTTTTTTTCGTTTCAAAGTAATTAAGTTCACAAAAATATGTTAGTAATAACTCAATATATTTTTTCTCATTTAATATATTTAACTAATTATGGTTTAATTAATCGTAAATCAAAATCACAAATGAAAATAATATAAAAACAAATAATTTGATAATTTAATAACTAATAAAATATAAAATTAATTTTTTCTTCAGTATATATGATGATGACGAAGGCTGACGTGCATGGTCTATATGAATATAATATTAAGTCTGACAGACAATGTTTTGTATAATAAAAAGTATACAATAAATTATAGAATGTGTAAGATACATTAATATTATGAATTTAATACATTATACATCAATTGATAACCTGACGCATATATGTAACTATGTGTTAATGTATATTATGTAATTCAGTGGTAACCGTAAAACATATTAAGAATATAAACATATTACATATAACTAATAATTATAGTTTTACAAAAACGAATTAATCACACTTAGAGTTAATCATATGCAACATTAATTAGTTTTTATTATTATTTAATAGAAAAAAGTAAAAATTAAGGATACTAGTACTAAAAGTTAAAATATGATATAATAAACGATATATTTATATTGTCTCATACTAAATTAATTTTTTTTATAATGATTATTGACAATTTTATATTTATTATATGTAACTAGTCTTATTTAAAGATTAAGAAAAACAATGTTTTAAAAAAAAAAATTGAAAAATTAGTTTACATAAGATGTAAAGAGGAATAGAACAGTCAAGTCTATGAATCTAAAATTAAAAATTTTCTCATTTTATCCATATTGGGTTTGGGTCATTTCGAGTCTGAGTCGGTTCGAGTTAAAGTCATATCGAATTTGGGTTTTTCGGGTCTTGGTCGTTTCAGGTTTCAGTTCACTTCGGGTTTTTGGTAATTTCGAATTCGGGTTGGGTCAAGTTCGATCATTTTAGATTAGGAGCATTTTGGGTTTTGAATAAATTGGGTTTGGATCGAGTTAGGGTCACATTATTTTAATAATTTTTTGTGCTCGGGTTAGATCTTGTTCGAGTCGATTTTTCAGGTTAAGTCAGATTTTGTCACTTCTAGTTTTACACTAGTGATCAAATTACGGGTCAAGCTTGGTTCTGACTGGGCTCAATATTACACTTAAAACTAAGCTAATGGGTCACAAGGTCACGGTTTAATATCGTTTGCTTAAGATCCATCCTTTTGTTTTGCATATTTCTCTCTAATAAAATACTTTTTTTATCTTTTATAATTAAATTTATATAAAAAAAAATTGATATGCAAGACATCCTTTACACACGAAGTCATAAATTTTTTAAAATTCACACATTTTCACAAATAGTTTTACTAAATATTGCTATAAATATTTTTTAATATGCACCGAAACATAATAAATATTAACATTTTGATCGGTTCGAGATCAAGTTTTTTCATCTAATCTTTAGTGCGGTCAAAATAAATTTGATCTTATTTTAACCAAGCCCGTTAAAATTAAAGGTTGGACTGGGCTTCGAGCACTCTAACCCATGATAATTAGCTCTATTTTGCACCCTCTCCAGTGATATTAGTAGATTAATTTGTTAAAGGATAAGCTTGAGGATGGCCATTACCCCAGCAAGCATACGTACGAACTATGAATACCAGAACAACATTATAATGTGAAAATTTAGCACTCTATACGTAGAATGTCCAACAATCATGGAGATGGAGACATTTGATCAAATTGGTGATGTTTTGAAATTCATTAAAGCATACTTAAATCAGTAAATTTAAAAATTTTTTGTCTTGAGCTTACTGATTTAAGTATGTTTTAATTAGTTCACAAACATTGGTATATTTTAATTGCATTAACGTGAACAATATTGACTTAATTTCTTTTTGACTTAATTTATTTTTAATTTTATGTTATTTACTTATCATATAGTATATAGTATTGTACATTGACTTACTCTTATGTTAATATATGGAAAGAGGGAGGGAGATTTATTTAATTTTGTATACAAAGAGATTTTGATCACGTTATCTTGCACTAGAGTTATTTAGTTGTGTTCTCAAGATTAATTAAACATTTTAATTGAAATATGCTTGATTTTCATCATGTTGTCTGAATTTTGGAAATTTAATTAAATGTATATGCATTCATCTTCTCACTCTCTTTCTTTTAGTTATTTTTTAATTATTATTTTATCATTAGGGACTTGAGGACCTTGCTTGATTTCTCCACAAAGAATAAATTTAAACCTTACAACATTTTGTAATTTAATTTGTTTTGTCTAGTAGTTGTTGAATTTAGACCACTCCGCTAAGTGCAACAACACATACATGCACCATTCAAGTCTCTCTCTCCTCTCTCTCTCTCTCTCTCTCTCTCTCTCTCTCTCTCTCTCTCTCTCTCTCTCTCCCGGTCTGTATAAAAACCCAACTCCTCTATCACCTTTCTCCATCCATATCTAATTACTAATTAGCTCCTCCCTCCAATTCATCAACATCCTGCCTCTCTCTTTCTCTCTCCATGAAAACATTAGGGTTTTCTTGATAATCGTGATTATTTTCATGCTTCTTGTCCTATGTACTCATGCATTAATACTTCATGAAGAAAAGGAAAACATCGGTAACATTGATGAAATAACCGATCAATCTTATTACGTTCATTAAACTGGTCGGTTAGTACTTTCTCAAAAGAAATTTACATGCCAATTAACTTGTAACGAGTTCCCAAGGGTTTGTCGTGCTAAAGGAAGCCCGGGGCATTACTGTTGCAAGAAAAATTGTGTTAATGTGTTAAAAAATCTTCTTAATTGTGGAAGGTATGGGAAGAAATGGAAGTACAATGAGATATGTTGAAATGGGAAATGTGTGAACACATCTTTCCATAGGAAGCATTGTGGGAGTTGCAACAATAAGTGTAATAATGGCAGCTGATGTGTTTTTGGCCTTTTCAACTATGCGTAGGAGATAAAATCTTTCTTTGACTTTGAGATTCTTTTATTTGTATGCAGGAGAGAGGAAAAAATTTATCGTCACTAAGATTATTTTTCATATTTGCAATTTTTATTTAATCAATAGAATTATGTTCCTGATAGTACCTGACCAGTTTTCTAAGTTGATTTTAATTAGCTTTTATAAATGTTCAGTTTTCACTTAAGATTTGTGCCTTCTAATGTTTACCTAACCTTATATATATTGGCCAAAAAGAGGCAATTGTACTCTTATTATTTAGTTTATAATTGTATTCTCTAGATTTGGCCGCGAGCCGAGCTACTCGCAAGCGGGTTGTGGAGGTTAGCGCTTGACCCACCTCGGTATTATTGAGCTATGAGTCAAGCTCGGGTTTTGAGCTAGGTTCGTTTAGTCAAACAAGCCGAGTTCAAGTAATGAGATACTCGGCTCATTTGGCTCGTGAGCTGGTTTGAGCTCGAGTCGAACCGAGTTGAGCCCAAGCTCGCTAAAATAACATCGAGACAAGCTTGAGCATGGATTTTAAAGCTCAACTCTCAAACTCAATTTTATTTGATTAATCAAATAAGGTTCACAAACCAAGCTCGAGTTTCTAATTACTCGACTGGTGACCACCTACTGATAACAAACATGCTTTGGTTAACAGCAAAGACATTAGACACAAAAATCCTAGAATCTTAAAGCGGCAATTGGAGCATATTCATTTACTATGTTTTTATAAATTATTTTCTTGATCCTATCAGTTTTCTTTTCTTTTTTGCGTCTTTTTTTTACCAGCTCCCTAAGTTTCTTAAGGAAAAATCCCTCATCCCATTTTTCAGATAGTGAATGAAATCGTCTTCATGGTAGTTATCTTACCAAGATGAGCCAGTAACATAGCTTTTGAGCAAAATTATTCAAGATTCCTAACAGATTCACTATAATCCTAGTTTGGCTAGATTTTCTTGGGGCCTAGGTTGCCGACGTGATTGCAGACAAGATTAAAATAGAGTTCATTTAGGATATGTTTGGATCAAGGGAAAGAAATGAAAATGAGAGGGGATAATTACTCTTTCGAATTCCTTCATCTTCTCACATTTCCTCTACTCTACTCTCCTTCCAAAATTTCCAAGTAAGGGAGAATTAAAAAGTTCAGAGTTTTAATGGATTTGAAGGAATAAAGATGCTCCTTCATATCCTTTCATTTCCATTGAGAAGAACTTTCAAAGAACGCCAGAAAAAGAGGTACATATACCATTCATTTCCTTTCATTCCCCTCAACTCAAACAAGGGGTAAGTGATGGTATGTTCCTTTGTGACTTACCTTAATTCTGAAATCTAATAACTAGCAACAATGAATGCAACCATGCCTGATTAATTCTAATATGTTACTGGAACATCACATTTTTTATTGGGGCATAAACACAATTTTGCTCATGTTTTGCAATTTGTAGCACAATTTAGTATTCAATAGGACTCTATTAATCGTTAGAAACAATTTTCTTATCAATGTCAATAACTATAAAAAAAAAATATGAAATTGTCAACAAATGTGCACTCTAATCAATTTTCTTATCAGTGTGAATAACTACAAAAAAAAATGAAAATTATCAACAAATGTGTACTCTAATCAAGTTCTAGCCCTAAGAGGCCCTTCTAAACGAATGTAGTCATACATAAATCCTTGGAAAGGGCTTCCACTTCTTGACTGAGTGAGAAAGATTGTATTGTTTCCACTATGTAGTATATTGCTTTGTACATCAATGCTATATAATCTGTACAACCCATGAATTCCATGTCTTGCAATCGCGTTATCCCTCCCTATTAGCCCCGTTGAAAATACAGGATGCGCACCGGCATTGTTGAAACGAACCTTTGAAACCGTCATTATAAAAGTTGATTAGCTAAACCATTTTAAACAAGCATTAGCACAGGATTTCAATGACAAAATTTGTACCTTTAGTTCAGACATCGTCGCTGATGCGAAAGCCAATTGAAGTGTGTAATTTCCCGTCTTGCTCGTATTTTTTAAGTCAAATATAATCTGCCACGTGGTTGCTTGGTATATGTTATTTCCTACATTCCTGCGGTAAAATATTAGAACCAGCCTCACAATTTTTAATTCTGTACACAAAAGTTCCTTCAAGAATAAAGAAATAAACAAATACCTTGTGACATGGGCAAAAAACCAATCCCTAGTATAATTACTAGACCCAACAGTGTATACGAGATCATGGTGAGGATATAAATCTGAATATCTATCCCACAATCCATACTGCCTAAATCTGCATATTAAAACAAGTCATAATTAGCATCAATGTTTGTGTTAAGAACATTGCATCAGCAAAGTGCTGTTGTAAGAGAGGTAACTTGTCTGAGTGGTTTGTGTATAATCGATTCACTGGTGTTGGGTAGGGGTCTGGAATATAGAATTCTTCAGCTCTGCGGTTTGGGATGCCAATTTCCCACAATGTGGGACCATTTCTGGGAGGCTCATATACAAGAGCACCCAATTTGATCTCACCTCCTGCATCAAAGAAATTGTGTCAATGGAGCTATTAAAGAGAGCCTCTAAGTTCCAAAATAGAGGTGATCATTGGTTTTGTGGCCCAAACGTTTAACTCCGTCTGACCCTTAACTTTTTTGGACTTGAAAAAACAGTAGGCATGAAATTTTTTTCAGTCCAGGCTTGGGATTGTGTGAAAACACCTTACTCCCCCAGCCGGGCCCAAAGACAATGTATTTTGTGTTTTATTAATATTGAATATATTAATAAAAGTTATATAATAATAAAATTGTGTAAATATCTAAAATTAATTAATTTTTAAATTTTTAGATATTTATTTTAATAATAAAAGATGTTAAAATATATTTATTTTTTAAAACAAAGATTTCGGGCCGATGAGGGAAGAAAATAAATCGCAGTCAAAATATCCCAACCCGGCATAACAAAATATATTTATATAATAATTTCTTTTTCTTCTATGATTTTTCCAACAACAAAAATGAAAAAGGATTCATGCAAAGATCAAACTGTACCTGGTGTGATAGTAATATCACTATCATATTTGTAATCTCCAATAAAACCAGGAACCCATGCATGCAAACTATAATTTCCAGCTCGAACATTTTTTATTGAGAAATTCCCTTTTCTGTCAGCTTGCGTCCAAAACTGATAACCCTGGAAAATAATTTGACAACATCAAAGAATTCACAACTAATTAATTAAAGCCTCGTATGAACATAGTTAATTCCAAAAAGAGAAGGAGATTTAACAATATTTACTTTGCCTTCTGTTTGCCAAGATCCAACTTCTCCCGGTGGTGCCAACCCCACGTGGGCATATCTTGCACTCATATTTTTCTTACAGATATACCTAAAATAAAAGAAAAAGATTAATTAATTAACCTTATGCATATGTTATATACAAAAAAAAAAATTAAAGAATAAAAATGGAGAATTACCTATCATTGACTAGTAATTGACCTGTAATTGTTCCTCGTTGATCGGCCGAAGGGAAATCTTCTGATTGTGTGAAATTATAAGGCCAGCTTTCAACTTCTACAGACATCTGATAGTGAACATCATGTATCATATCATATATTCAAGTCATCAGGTAAATTATATAAAAATTCTATAAAAAAAAAATGTTTAATTAACAACTAACAAACCTGTCTTTTCGCATCTTTCCAAAGCCTAAGTCGATTTTCTTTGGAAGAATTAACAGAATTTAGATAGACAAAAACAGGACCAAAAACTTTTTTCCATGGCTCTCCATTTCTATATTTTGTATCCAGGTCCTTCCCAACATAATGAAGGCTGGTAAAACTCTGCAAAAGTATTCAATTAAATTAAAAAAATACTAACAAAATATTTTGAGAAAAAAATAGATCAAATAGGGATGCTATTACATGTAACTTTGTTTTATATAAACATAATAATGTACACAAGAAAAAAAAACATAGAAATACAAAAATTAAATATTTAAATCTTATGTTTGAATGGAGAAAAATGAAAGGGAAAATACATGTACCTAAACCCCATTTTTAAAGAAAGATCATACATTCGACTTAAAGATTGTGAAAGTAAAGAAAACTAGTATTAAAGCTATGCAAAAAGAGTGATGAGCGTATAGCGAGGGTAATGGGCCCCACATGGGAGGTGAGGTATTGCTTGATGGGCCCAGCATTTCGAAACTCATCACTGGGTGTGATCATCCAGAATCCTACAGGTGGGTAATCGGATATCCACCCATGCACTTTATCATCCTTGCCCTCTTGTGTATACTGGTACTTGTCATCTACCTGCACCCCACAATATCATGCGACCCTTTTAGCAACACTGAGACAAGATAAGATAAACAAACAGACAAAAACCATCCCCTTTTTCAATTCAACTCCAATAAAAGTATGATTGTTTATTTAGTTTCTATAAGAAGATCCCATATACTGTCTCATACTAAATTAATTTTTTTTTATAATGATTAATGACAATTTTATATTTATTATATGTAACTAGTCTTATTTAAAGATTAACAAAAACAATGTTTTAAAAAAAAAATTGAAAAATTAGTTTACATAAGATGTAAAGAGGAATAGAACAGTCAAGTCTATGAATCTAAAATTAAAAATTTTCTCATTTTATCCATATTGGGTTTGGGTCATTTCGAGTTTGAGTCGGTTCGAGTTAAAGTCATATCGAATTTGGGTTTTTCGGGTCTTTGTCGTTTCAGGTTTCAGTTCACTTCGTGTTTTTGGTAATTTCGAATTCGGGTTGGGTCAAGTTCGATCATTTTAGATTAGGAGCATTTTGGGTTTTGAATAAATTGGGTTTGGATCGAGTTAGGGTCACATTATTTTAATAATTTTTTGTGCTCGGGTTAGAT
This sequence comes from Bretschneidera sinensis, assembly GCA_023935145.1. Classification (NCBI taxonomy): domain Eukaryota; kingdom Viridiplantae; phylum Streptophyta; class Magnoliopsida; order Brassicales; family Akaniaceae; genus Bretschneidera; species Bretschneidera sinensis. The sequence goes on from CM043698.1 coordinate 130,788,434, forward strand.
CTGGTTCGAGTCGATTTTTCAGGTTAAGTCAGATTTTATCACTTCTAGTTTTACACTAGTGATCAAATTACGGGTCAAGCTTGGTTCTGACTGGGCTCAATCTTACACTTAAAACTAAGCTAATGGGTCACAAGGTCACGGTTTAATATCGTTTGCTTAAGATCCATCCTTTTGTTTTGCATATTTCTCTCTAATAAAATATTTTTTTTATCTTTTATAATTAAATTTATATAAAAAAAAAAAATTTGATATGCAAGACATCCTTTACACACGAAGTCATAAATTTTTTAAAATTCACACATTTTCACAAATAGTTTTACTAAATATTGCTATAAATATTTTTTAATATGCACCGAAACATAATAAATATTAACATTTTGATCGGTTCGAGATCAAGTTTTTTCATCTAATCTTTAGTGCGGTCAAAATAAATTTGATCTTATTTTAACCAAGCCCGTTAAAATTAAAGGTTGGACTGGGCTTCGAGCACTCTAACCCATGATAATTAGCTCTATTTTGCACCCTCTCCAGTGATATTAGTAGATTAATTTGTTAAAGGATAAGCTTGAGGATGGCCATTACCCCAGCAAGCATACGTACGAACTATGAATACCAGAACAACATTATAATGTGAAAATTTAGCACTCTATACGTAGAATGTCCAACAATCATGGAGATGGAGACATTTGATCAAATTGGTGATGATTTGAAATTCATTAAAGCATACTTAAATCAGTAAATTTAAACAATTTTTGTCTTGAGCTTACTGATTTAAGTGTGTTTTTATTAGTTCACAAACATTGGTATATTTTAATTGCATTAACGTGAACAATAGTGACTTAATTTCTTTTTGACTTAATTTATTTTTAATTTTATGTTATTTACTTATCATATAGTATATAGTATTGTACATTGACTTACTCTTATGTTAATATATGGAAAGAGGGAGGGAGATTTATTTAATTTTGTATACAAAGAGATTTCGATCACGTTATCTTGCACTAGAGTTATTTAGTTGTGTTCTCAAGATTAATTAAACATTTTAATTGAAATATGCTTGATTTTCATCATGTTGTCTGAATTTAGGAAATTTAATTAAATGTATATGCATTCATCTTCTCACTCTCTTTCTTTTAGTTATTTTTTAATTATTATTTTATCATTAGGGACTTGAGGACCTTGCTTGATTTCTCCACAAAGAATAAATTTAAACCTTACAACATTTTGTAATTTAATTTGTTTTGTCTAGTAGTTGTTGAATTTAGACCACTCCGCTAAGTGCAACAACACATACATGCACCATTCAAATCTCTTTCTCTCTCTCTCTCTCTCTCCCTGTCTGTATAAAAACCCAACTCCTTTATCACCTTTCTCCATCCATATCTAATTACTAATTAGCTCCTCCCTCCAATTCATCAACATCCTGCCTCTCTCTTTCTCTCTCCATGAAAACGTTAGGGTTTTCTTGATAATCGTGATTATTTTCATGCTTCTTGTCCTATGTACTCATGCATTAATACTTCATGAAGATAAGGAAAACATCGGTAACATTGATGAAATAACCGATCAATCTTATTACGTTCATTAAACTGGTCGGTTAGTACTTTCTCAAAAGAAATTTACATGCCAATTAACTTGTAACGAGTTCCCAAGGGTTTGTCGCGCTAACGGAAGCCCGGGGCATTACTGTTGCAAGAAAAATTGTGTTATTGTGTTAAAAGATCTTCTTAATTGTGGAAGGTATGGGAAGAAATGGAAGTACAATGAGATATTTTGAAATGGGAAATGTGTGAACACATCTTTCCATAGGAAGCATTGTGGGAGTTGCAACAATAAGTGTAATAATGGCAGCTGATGTGTTTTTGGCCTTTGCAACTATGCGTAGGAGATAAAATCTTTCATTGACTTTGAGATTCTTTTATTTGTATGCAGGAGAGAGGAAAAAAATTATCGTGACTAAGATTATTTTTCATATTTGCAATTTTTATTTAATCAATAGAATTATGTTCCTGATAGTACCTGACCAGTTTTCTAAGTTGATTTTAATTAGCTTTTATAAATGTTCAGTTTTCACTTAAGATTTGTGCCTTCTAATGTTTACCTAACCTTATATATATTGGCCAAAAAGAGGTAATTGTACTCTTATTATTTAGTTTATAATTGTATTCTCTAGATTTGGCCGCGAGCCGAGCTACTCGCAAGCGGGTTGTGGAGGTTAGCGCTTGACTCACCTCGGTATTATTGAGCTATGAGTCAAGCTCGGGTTTTGAGCTAGGTTCGTTTAGTCAAACAAGCCGAGTTCAAGTAATGAGATACTCGGCTCATTTGGCTCGTGAGCTGGTTTGAGCTCGAGTCGAACCGAGTTGAGCCCAAGCTCGCTAAAATAACATCGAGACAAGCTTGAGCATGGATTTTAAAGCTCAACTCTCAAACTCAATTTTATTTGATTAATCAAACAAGGTTCACAAACCAAGCTCGAGTTTCTAATTACTCGACTGGTGACCACCTACTGATAACAAACATGCTTTGGTTAACAGCAAAGACATTAGACACAAAAATCCTAGAATCTTAAAGCGGCAATTGGAGCATATTCATTTACTATGTTTTTATAAATTATTTTCTTGATCCCATCAGTTTTCTTTTCTTTTTTGCGTCTTTTTTTTACCAGCTCCCTAAGTTTCTTAAGGAAAAATCCCTCATCCCATTTTTCAGATAGTGAATGAAATCGTCTTCATGGTAGTTATCTTACCAAGATGAGCCAGTAACATAGCTTTTGAGCAAAATTATTCAAGATTCCTAACAGATTCACTATAATCCTAGTTTGGCTAGATTTTCTTGGGGCCTAGGTTGCCGACGTGATTGCAGACAAGATTAAAATAGAGTTCATTTAGGATATGTTTGGATCAAGGGAAAGAAATGAAAATGAGAGGGGATAATTACTCTGTCGAATTCATTCATCTTCTCACATTTCCTCTACTCTACTCTCCTTCCAAAATTTCCAAGTAAGGGAGAATTAAAAAGTTCAGAGTTTTAATGGATTTGAAGGAATAAAGATGCTCCTTCATATCCTCTCATTTCCATTGAGAAGAACTTTCAAAGAACGCCAGAAAAAGAGGTACATATACCATTCATTTCCTTTCATTCCCCTCAACTCAAACAAGGGGTAAGTGATGGTATGTTCCTTTGTGACTTACCTTAATTCTGAAATCTAATAACTAGCAACAATGAACGCAACCATGCCTGATTAATTCTAATATGTTACTGGAACATCACATTTTTTATTGGGGCATAAACACAATTTTGCTCATGTTTTGCAATTTGTAGCACAATTTAGTATTCAATAGGACTCTATTAATCGTTAGAAACAATTTTCTTATCAATGTCAATAACTATAAAAAAAAAAAATATATGAAATTGTCAACAAATGTGCACTCTAATCAATTTTCTTATCAGTGTGAATAACTACAAAAAAAATGAAAATTATCAACAAATGTGTACTCTAATCAAGTTCTAGCCCTAAGAGGCCCTTCTAAACGAATGTAGTCATACATAAATCCTTGGAAAGGGCTTCCACTTCTTGACTGAGTGAGAAAGATTGTGTTGTTTCCACTGTGTAGTATATTGCTTTGTACATCAATGCTATATAATCTGTACAACCCATGAATTCCATGTCTTGCAATCGCGTTATCCCTCCCTATTAGCCCCGTTGAAAATACAGGATGCGCACCGGCATTGTTGAAACGAACCTTTGAAACCGTCATTATAAAAGTTGATTAGCTAAACCATTTTAAACAAGCATTAGCACAGGATTTCAATGACAAAATTTGTACCTTTAGTTCAGACATCGTCGCTGATGCGAAAGCCAATTGAAGTGTGTAATTTCCCGTCTTGCTCGTATTTTTTAAGTCAAATATAATCTGCCACGTGGTTGCTTGGTATGTGTTATTTCCTACATTCCTGCGGTAAAATATTAGAACCAGCCTCACAATTTTTAATTCTGTACACAAAAGTTCCTTCAAGAATAAAGAAATAAACAAATACCTTGTGACATGGGCAAAAAACCAATCCCTAGTATAATTACTAGACCCAACAGTGTATACGAGATCATGGTGAGGATATAAATCTGAATATCTATCCCACAATCCATACTGCCTAAATCTGCATATTAAAACAAGTCATAATTAGCATCAATGTTTGTGTTAAGAACATTGCATCAGCAAAGTGCTGTTGTAAGAGAGGTAACTTGTCTGAGTGGTTTGTGTATAATCGATTCACTGGTGTTGGGTAGGGGTCTGGAATATAGAATTCTTCAGCTCTGCGGTTTGGGATGCCAATTTCCCACAATGTGGGACCATTTCTGGGAGGCTCATATACAAGAGCACCCAATTTGATCTCACCTCCTGCATCAAAGAAATTGTGTCAATGGAGCTATTAAAGAGAGCCTCTAAGTTCCAAAATAGGGGTGATCATTGGTTTTGTGGCCCAAACGTTTAACTCCGTCTGACCCTTAACTTTTTTGGACTTGAAAAAACAGTAGGCATGAAATTTTTTTCAGTCCAGGCTTGGGATTGTGTGAAAACACCTTACTCCCCCAGCCGGGCCCAAAGACAATGTATTTTGTGTTTTATTAATATTGAATATATTAATAAAAGTTATATAATAACAAAATTGTGTAAATGTCTAAAATTAATTAATTTTTAAATTTTTAGATATTTATTTTAATAATAAAAGATGTTAAAATATATTTATTTTTTAAAACAAAGATTTCGGGCCGATGAGGGAAGAAAATAAATCGCAGTCAAAATATCCCAACCCGGCATAACAAAATATATTTATATAATAATTTCTTTTTCTTCTATGATTTTTCCAACAACAAAAATGAAAAAGGATTCATGCAAAGATCAAACTGTACCTGGTGTGATAGTAATATCACTATCATATTTGTAATCTCCAATAAAACCAGGAACCCATGCATGCAAACTATAATTTCCAGCTCGAACATTTTTTATTGAGAAATTCCCTTTGCTGTCAGCTTGCGTCCAAAACTGATAACCCTGGAAAATAATTTGACAACATCAAAGAATTCACAACTAATTAATTAAAGCCTCGTATGAACATAGTTAATTCCAAAAAGAGAAGGAGATTTAACAATATTTACTTTGCCTTCTGTTTGCCAAGATCCAACTTCTCCCGGTGGTGCCAACCCCACGTGGGCATATCTTGCACTCATATTTTTCTTACAGATATACCTAAAATAAAAGAAAAAGATTAATTAATTAACCTTATGCATATGTTATATACAAAAAATAAAATTAAAGAAAAAAAATGGAGAATTACCTATCATTGACTAGTAATTGACCTGTAATTGTTCCTCGTTGATCGGCCGAAGGGAAATCTTCTGATTGTGTGAAATTATAAGGCCAGCTTTCAACTTCTACAGACATCTGATAGTAAACATCATGTATCATATCATATATTCAAGTTATCAGGGAAACTATATAAAAATTCTATAAAAAAAAAATGTTTAATTAACAACTAACAAACCTGTCTTTTCGCATCTTTCCAAAGCCTAAGTCGATTTTCTTTGGAAGAATTAACAGAATTTAGATAGACAAAAACAGGACCAAAAACTTTTTTCCATGGCTCTCCATTTCTATATTTTGTATCCAGGTCCTTCCCAACATAATGAAGGCTGGTAAAACTCTGCAAAAGTAATCAATTAAATTAAAAAAATACTAACAAAATATTTTGAGAAAAAAATAGATCAAATAGGGATGCTATTACATGTAACTTTGTTTTATATAAACATAATAATGTACACAGGAAAAAAAAACATAGAAATACAAAAATTAAATATTTAAATCTTATGTTTGAATGGAGAAAAATGAAAGGGAAAATACAAGTACCTGAACCCTATTTTTAAAGAAATATCATACATTCGACTTAAAGATTGTGAAAGTAGAGGAAACTAGTATTAAAGCTATGCAAAAAGAGTGATGAGCGTACAGCGAGGGTAATGGGCCCCACATGGGAGGTGAGGTATTGCTTGATGGGCCCAGCATTTCGAAACTCATCACTGGGTGTGATCATCCAGAATCCTACAGGTGGGTAATCGGATATCCACCCATGCACTTTATCATACTTGCCCTCTTGTGTATACTGGTACTTGTCATCTACCTGCACCCCACAATATCATGCGACCCTTTTAGCAACACTGAGACAAGATAAGATAAACAAACAGACAAAAACCATCCCCTTTTTCAATTCAACTCCTATAAAAGTATGATTGTTTATTTAGTTTCTATAAGAAGATCCCATATTTCCATATGTAGCACCTTATTAAAACCATGCTTAGAATTCTCTATATATTAAGCGGGACATTATATGCACAGTAACATATTGATGGCTAGTCACGTGGTAGGAAAATGATTTAAATCTTTTTTTTTTTTTGTTTTAAGTTGTATTAAAACATGTATCAAAACCACCGAAGTTAAAAACAAAATAAAACACGATAAATAATTACAATGTCACATTACTTACCACCCAATGACAAATTCAATAGGATAAAAGAAAAATACCTAGTACTATGTTTGGATTTCGAAAATTTTGAAAAGAAAAATAAAAAAAAGAACTTTTTTTTTTGTTTTGTATGATTGTCAATAAAAAATAAGAGAAAAAATTGAGTAATTTAAAGAAAACCAAGTGATAAAAGTGAACATCAAATATAATTGTTTTTTTCAAAATATGTCTTTGGTAACTTTTTGAAGATATGAACAAAGCAATACATATCAATGTGGTCAAAATATGATCTACTATTCACATATTTTCTTTTTTGGATAGTCAAAAAAAAATTCAGAGAAAAATAGTATAACACCAACTCATAATTAGTGTAGTGAACTTGAAGATCAATTAAATCAAAAAAATAAAATAAAAAATTAGTGGTACCTCTCCTCTAAGTGCTGGATTTCTTGGATTGGTCAAGAGAACAGCTTCCTTGTAAGCAAGTGCATGGCCACTTTCGCGGTCTGTCTCACTTGGCATGATCCTTTGCTTGTCGTCCGAGATAGCCATGAAGTGAAACCTGGCCGTTGATTTAAAATACCGCATACAATCAATAATACTATTCTTATTTAATTTTATCACAGATATTGTTTTAAAATATTATTTTCGACATAATTTCAAAAAAAAAATAGAGAAGAAAATTTTTTCTTACTTGTCCGGTCGAAGCTTGAAGACGAACGTTATTTGATCCATGTCCACATCAGGCCACCCTTCATCTCGCTCCAGTATGCTATACATGTAGATACCCGAGCTCCCACGCCGCATTATATATCTGCAAAGCTCATATTAGTTTTATATATATTTACATGTTAATTAGCTAATTAAAATAGAAATCATTTCTTAAAAGAATTAATGAAGATTAATGTTGAGACTTTAAAACTGCACCTTTTGTCTATATTTAATGGAACTCGGGAGCCACGCAGTGAGAAATTCCAAGTTCTAGAAAACGAAATCTCTACTTGGTTTTCGTTTTCGGTTATAACACTATATTTTGTTCCTTCCATTCTGCAAAAATAATCATTTAACACAAATATTAATTTGAAAAACAACATATTATTTGTTTTACACTAAGAAAATAATTATTTAATGAAAAATAAACTTGTATTTAAGCGAGAAAATTTACAGGTCAAGCTGATTTGGACTCTTCGGCTCATACCAAACGATATCCCAATACCTAGAGATTGTTTAAATTTTGTCAAACTAAGCACATTTTTATATTTAAAAAAAATCAAAGAAACGAATAAAAGTGAGATTAATTGAGTACACATACCCTCTCTTTTTAATATGATCATTAAGCACATTTTCCATTCCATTGTACTTTATTCTTGTGACAAGACCACCTGGATTCGAAAAAGTAACTCGTATGATGCCATTATCAATTGTCACCTGAAATAAAAATATTTTTATTTAACAAGTAGTTGTAGTAATTAATTACATAGATATTTTAATTTTTACACTGTCAAATTTAGGTACATATATTTTTTTATTTTAGTAGTATAATTTTGATCATTTTATGCACAAAATAAAAATTCCAAAACATATGTAATAAAATGACTGCATTTTAGTTTTTATTTTTTTAGAAAATTTATTCATGAATCATAGATAGGTAATGAGATTTTACTTGCTCATCATCATCATTTGTACTCAGATGGACTATAGGAGATGTCACTGGTGCTTGATGGTTATTGTTCTCTCGAATCTTTGATCTGCAATTATTAATTAAAATATAGGAGTAAACAAAATATCTTGATGTAAAAATCCAATGAAATAATGTATTCAAATAAAATTGGGGAATCCAAGGCATGATATCCTTTGTTTAAATTACCTCACTTACACAAATGAAAAGTTCTTGTTTAGAATTGATTTAAAAGATTTTTTTTTTAATTTTCACTGTTAGATAGGAAGAGAAAGAGAAAAAATTTCAATCTCCTTCACCCAGAGTGTAAAAATACTTTTGATAAAAAAAAAATTCATAAACCAAATCTATGCAAGAATTTTTTTCATTGGGAGAGATTTTTGTCTCTCCAAACAACATTTAATTTGTCTACGATGGCTTGCTAATCAGACTAAGAATTGTAAACAAGTAGTGCTTCATCTTATGGGAAACATAGACAAAACAAACAATGAATAATTAACAGAAAATATAGGCTACTACTAACAAACGTAAAGAAAAAAAGAGAAATAACCATAAAAGGTTAAGAAAACAAATCCAGTTTGGAATAGCTGCCTAATATTTTAGCTTTAACCTGTTCTCGCAAAAAGAAGTGGCCCATGTGAACTCTTAAAGCAATGCAACCTCTCCCCTCTCAGAAAAAACACACAACGTAATATTGCAAGAAAAATAAGAGAGGAAAAGATGAGGAAGAACCTAGCTGGGGTCTTCTCAGAGGAGACAGGAAGCAGAAAGCACAACTGAATGGATATTGTTAGCCACACAACAAGCAAACCCAATTGCCTTCTCCAAATCTCCATCTTTTATCAAGAGAGCCTGCAAATCAACAACATAAAACAATAAAACCCAGAAAGGCTCTCTCAACAAACAAGAACCTGAACAATGCTTTTGAGAAAACATAAATAAAAAAAAAACAATGATAGAAACATGACAATACGATAATTAATTAAAGACCCGGCCAATTGGAAAGAAGCATGTACGCAAAAAAAAAAAAAAAAAAAAAAACAATTTCCAAGAACATGGCCGTACCTTTACCTTGATCGACAAACGGCAGTTTTCAAAAGCAATGAAACAATCAGAGAAAATTCACCAAGGTAAGCTATTGCTCCAGTTCTTTTTCTTTTATATCTCACTCTCTTCCTCTCTCTGACAGATACTAAATTGTGCTAGGAATAGGATCCTTAATAGCTTCCGAAACGTGCAAATATAACACCAAGAGAGAGAAGGAATAGAATCCTTAAATATTATTTTTCAAACCATTGTATAACTCTAGATAAGGAATGACGTACTCATGCTTCCTTAAGTGTTACAGTTATATACGACTTGCCTGAAATATAATTTTTCCAGCTAAATATATATAATTTTCTCAATTTTTCCTTTTTGGTAAGGGAGAGAGACAAGGAAAGTAGAGAAGTTAAATCTGAGTGGGAGATTTTTCCTTTTTTGGTAAGTGAGAGAGACAAGGAAAGTATAGAAGTTAAGTTTGAGTGGGAGAGAAAAACATGAAAGAAAGTGTGGAGAGTTGAACTCAATTGAGTTATATATATAACTTTTTTTAAATATTTGACTTAAATATTTAAGTAAGGGTTTATGGGACATTTTAAAGGATAGACACCAAATTTTATATATATATATATATATATATATATATATATATATATATTAATCGTAAGTATATAGATACATATATGTTTTTCCTAATTAAATCAATCTGGCCAGAATGCGTTAATATTAATTAACTAGGGTATTACACAGAGGTAGCAATTGGATTGAGTCACATCGGGTTGTAGGTCAGTTTGGGTTGGATCGAGTTAGATCGGGTTCAAGTTTGGGTCATATCGGTCTCAAGTAATGTCTAGTCTTAGCTAATCTCGGGTTGGGCCGGATCAGGTTTAGATCGTAATGGTCTCAATTCACTATGGTCGTGTCATCTCGAACTTTAGAATTTCATGCTATTTTTTTTCGTTTCAAAGTAATTAAGTTCACAAAAATATGTTAGTAATAACTCAATATATTTTTTCTCATTTAATATATTTAACTAATTATGGTTTAATTAATCGTAAATCAAAATCACAAATGAAAATAATATAAAATTAAATAATTTGATAATTTAATAACTAATAAAATATAAAATTAATTTTTTCTTCAGTATATATGATGATGACGAAGGCTGACGTGCATGGTCTATATGAATATAATATTAAGTCTGACAGACAATGTTTTGTATAATAAAAAGTATACAATAAATTATAGAATGTGTAAGATACATTAATATTATGAATTTAATACATTATATATCAATTGATAACCCGACGCATATATGTAACTATGTGTTCATGTATATTATGTAATTCAGTGGTAACCGTAAAACATATTAAGAATATAAACATATTACATATAACTAATAATTATAGTTTTACAAAAACGAATTAATCACACTTAGAGTTAATCATATGCAACATTAATTAGTTTTTATTATTATTTATTAGAAAAAAGTAAAAATTAAGGATACTAGTACTAAAAGTTAAAATATGATATAATAAACGATATATTTATATTGTCTCATACTAAATTAATTTTTTTTATAATGATTAATGACAATTTTATATTTATTATATGTAACTAGTCTTATTTAAAGATTAAGAAAAACAATGTTTTAAAAAAAATTGAAAAATTAGTTTACATAAGATGTAAAGAGGAATAGAACAATCAAGTCTATGAATCTAAAATTAAAAATTTTCTCATTTTATCCATATTGGGTTTGGGTCATTTCGAGTCTGAGTCGGTTCGAGTTAAAGTCATATCGAATTTGGGTTTTTCGGGTCTTGATCGTTTCAGGTTTCAGTTCACTTCGGGTTTTTGGTAATTTCGAATTCGGGTTGGGTCAAGTTCGATCATTTTAGATTAGGAGCATTTTGGGTTTTGAATAAATTGGGTTTGGATCGAGTTAGGGTCACATTATTTTAATAATTTTTTGTGCTCGGGTTAGATCTTGTTCGAGTCAAGCTTGGTTCTGACTGGGCTCAATCTTACACTTAAAACTAAGCTAATGGGTCACAAGGTCACGGTTTAATATCGTTTGCTTAAGATCCATCCTTTTGTTTTGCATATTTCTCTCTAATAAAATATTTTTTTTTATCTTTTATAATTAAATTTATAAAAAAAATTGATATGCAAGACATCCTTTACACACGAAGTCATAAATTTTTTAAAATTCACACATTTTCACAAATAGTTTTACTAAATATTGCTATAAATATTTTTTAATATGCACCGAAACATAATAAATATTAACATTTTGATCGGTTCGAGATCAAGTTTTTTCATCTAATCTTTAGTGCGGTCAAAATAAATTTGATCTTATTTTAACCAAGCCCGTTAAAATTAAAGGTTGGTCTGGGCTTCGAGCACTCTAACCCATGATAATTAGCTCTATTTTGCACCCTCTCCAGTGATATTAGTAGATTAATTTGTTAAAGGATAAGCTTGAGGATGGCCATTACCCCAGCAAGCATACGTACGAACTATGAATACCAGAACAACATTATAATGTGAAAATTTAGCACTCTATACGTAGAATGTCCAACAATCATGGAGATGGAGACATTTGATCAAATTGGTGATGCTTTGAAATTCATTAAAGCATACTTAAATCAGTAAATTTAAACAATTTTTGTCTTGAGCTTACTGATTTAAGTATGTTTTAATTAGTTCACAAACATTGGTATATTTTAATTGCATTAACGTGAACAATATTGACTTAATTTATTTTTAATTTTATGTTATTTACTTATCATATAGTATATAGTATTGTACATTGACTTACTCTTATGTTAATATATGGAAAGAGGGAGGGAGATTTATTTAATTTTGTATACAAAGAGATTTCGATCACGTTATCTTACACTAGAGTTATTTAGTTGTGTTCTCAAGATTAATTAAACATTTTAATTGAAATATGCTTGATTTTCATCATGTTGTCTGAATTTAGGAAATTTAATTAAATGTATATGCATTCATCTTCTCACTCTCTTTCTTTTAGTTATTTTTTAATTATTATTTTATCATTCGGGACTTGAGGACCTTGCTTGATTTCTCCACAAAGAATAAATTTAAACCTTACAACATTTTGTAATTTAATTTGTTTTGTCTAGTAGTTGTTGAATTTAGACCACTCCGCTAAGTGCAACAACACATACATGCACCATTCAAGTCTCTCTCTCTCTCTCTCTCTCTCTCTCTCTCTCTCTCTCTCCCGGTCTGTATAAAAACCCAACTCCTCTATCACCTTTCTCCATCCATATCTAATTACTAATTAGCTCCTCCCTCCAATTCATCAACATCCTGCCTCTCTCTTTCTCTCTCCATGAAAACATTAGGGTTTTCTTGATAATCGTGATTATTTTCATGCTTCTTGTCCTATGTACTCATGCATTAATACTTCATGAAGAAAAGGAAAACATCGGTAACATTGATGAAATAACCGATCAATCTTATTACGTTCATTAAACTGGTCGGTTAGTACTTTCTCAAAAGAAATTTACATGCCAATTAACTTGTAACGAGTTCCCAAGGGTTTGTCGTGCTAAAGGAAGCCCGGGGCATTACTGTTGCAAGAAAAATTGTGTTAATGTGTTAAAAAATCTTCTTAATTGTGGAAGGTATGGGAAGAAATGGAAGTACAATGAGATATGTTGAAATGGGAAATGTGTGAACACATCTTTCCATAGGAAGCATTGTGGGAGTTGCAACAATAAGTGTAATAATGGCAGCTGATGTGTTTTTGGCCTCTTCAACTATGCGTAGGAGATAAAATCTTTCTTTGACTTTGAGATTCTTTTATTTGTATGCAGGAGAGAGGAAAAAATTTATCGTAACTAAGATTATTTTTCATATTTGCAATTTTTATTTAATCAATAGAAGTATGTTCCTGATAGTACCTGACCAGTTTTCTAAGTTGATTTTAATTAGCTTTTATAAATGTTCAGTTTTCACTTAAGATTTGTGCCTTCTAATGTTTACCTAACCTTATATATATTGGCCAAAAAGAGGCAATTGTACTCTTATTATTTAGTTTATAATTGTATTCTCTAGATTTGGCCGCGAGCCGAGCTACTCGCAAGCGCGTTGTGGAGGTTAGCGCTTGACCCACCTCGGTATTATTGAGCTATGAGTCAAGCTCGGGTTTTGAGCTAGGTTCGTTTAGTCAAACAAGCCGAGTTCAAGTAATGAGATACTCGGCTCATTTGGCTCGTGAGCTGGTTTGAGCTCGAGTCGAACCGAGTTGAGCCCAAGCTCGCTAAAATAACATCGAGACAAGCTTGAGCATGGATTTTAAAGCTCAACTCTCAAACTCAATTTTATTTGATTAATCAAATAAGGTTCACAAACCAAGCTCGAGTTTCTAATTACTCGACTGGTGACCACCTACTGATAACAAACATGCTTTGGTTAACAGCAAAGACATTAGACACAAAAATCCTAGAATCTTAAAGCGGCAATTGGAGCATATTCATTTACTATGTTTTTATAAATTATTTTCTTGATCCTATCAGTTTTCTTTTCTTTTTTGCGTCTTTTTTTTACCAGCTCCCTAAGTTTCTTAAGGAAAAATCCCTCATCCCATTTTTCAGATAGTGAATGAAATCGTCTTCATGGTAGTTATCTTACCAAGATGAGCCAGTAACATAGCTTTTGAGCAAAATTATTCAAGATTCCTAACAGATTCACTATAATCCTAGTTTGGCTAGATTTTCTTGGGGCCTAGGTTGCCGACGTGATTGCAGACAAGATTAAAATAGAGTTCATTTAGGATATGTTTGGATCAAGGGAAAGAAATGAAAATGAGAGGGGATAATTACTCTTTCGAATTCCTTCATCTTCTCACATTTCCTCTACTCTACTCTCCTTCCAAAATTTCCAAGTAAGGGAGAATTAAAAAGTTCAGAGTTTTAATGGATTTGAAGGAATAAAGATGCTCCTTCATATCCTTTCATTTCCATTGAGAAGAACTTTCAAAGAACGCCAGAAAAAGAGGTACATATACCATTCATTTCCTTTCATTCCCCTCAACTCAAACAAGGGGTAAGTGATGGTATGTTCCTTTGTGACTTACCTTAATTCTGAAATCTAATAACTAGCAACAATGAATGCAACCATGCCTGATTAATTCTAATATGTTACTGGAACATCACATTTTTTATTGGGGCATAAACACAATTTTGCTTATGTTTTGCAATTTGTAGCACAATTTAGTATTCAATAGGACTCTATTAATCGTTAGAAACAATTTTCTTATCAATGTCAATAACTATAAAAAAAAAAAAATATGAAATTGTCAACAAATGTGCACTCTAATCAATTTTCTTATCAGTGTGAATAACTACAAAAAAAAAAATGAAAATTATCAACAAATGTGTACTCTAATCAAGTTCTAGCCCTAAGAGGCCCTTCTAAACGAATGTAGTCATACATAAATCCTTGGAAAGGGCTTCCACTTCTTGACTGAGTGAGAAAGATTGTATTGTTTCCACTGTGTAGTATATTGCTTTGTACATCAATGCTATATAATCTGTACAACCCATGAATTCCATGTCTTGCAATCGCGTTATCCCTCCCTATTAGCCCCGTTGAAAATACAGGATGCGCACCGGCATTGTTGAAACGAACCTTTGAAACCGTCATTATAAAAGTTGATTAGCTAAACCATTTTAAACAAGCATTAGCACAGGATTTCAATGACAAAATTTGTACCTTTAGTTCAGACATCGTCGCTGATGCGAAAGCCAATTGAAGTGTGTAATTTCCCGTCTTGCTCGTATTTTTTAAGTCAAATATAATCTGCCACGTGGTTGCTTGGTATATGTTATTTCCTACATTCCTGCGGTAAAATATTAGAACCAGCCTCAAAATTTTTAATTCTGTACACAAAAGTTCCTTCAAGAATAAAGAAATAAACAAATACCTTGTGACATGGGCAAAAAACCAATCCCTAGTATAATTACTAGACCCAACAGTGTATACGAGATCATGGTGAGGATATAAATCTGAATATCTATCCCACAATCCATACTGCCTAAATCTGCATATTAAAACAAGTCATAATTAGCATCAATGTTTGTGTTAAGAACATTGCATCAGCAAAGTGCTGTTGTAAGAGAGGTAACTTGTCTGAGTGGTTTGTGTATAATCGATTCACTAGTGTTGGGTAGGGGTCTGGAATATAGAATTCTTCAGCTCTGCGGTTTGGGATGCCAATTTCCCACAATGTGGGACCATTTCTGGGAGGCTCATATACAAGAGCACCCAATTTGATCTCACCTCCTGCATCAAAGAAATTGTGTCAATGGAGCTATTAAAGAGAGCCTCTAAGTTCCAAAATAGAGGTGATCATTGGTTTTGTGGCCCAAACGTTTAACTCCGTCTGACCCTTAACTTTTTTGGACTTGAAAAAACAGTAGGCATGAAATTTTTTTCAGTCCAGGCTTGGGATTGTGTGAAAACACCTTACTCCCCCAGCCGGGCCCAAAGACAATGTATTTTGTGTTTTATTAATATTGAATATATTAATAAAAGTTATATAATAACAAAATTGTGTAAATATCTAAAATTAATTAATTTTTAAATTTTTAGATATTTATTTTTATAATAAAAGATGTTAAAATATATTTATTTTTTAAAACAAAGATTTTGGGCCGATGAGGGAAGAAAATAAATCGCAGTCAAAATATCCCAACCCGGCATAACAAAATATATTTATATAATAATTTCTTTTTCTTCTATGATTTTTCCAATAACAAAAATGAAAAAGGATTCATGCAAAGATCAAACTGTACCTGGTGTGATAGTAATATCACTATCATATTTGTAATCTCCAATAAAACCAGGAACCCATGCATGCAAACTATAATTTCCAGCTCGAACATTTTTTATTGAGAAATTCCCTTTTCTGTCAGCTTGCGTCCAAAACTGATAACCCTGGAAAATAATTTGACAACATCAAAGAATTCACAACTAATTAATTAAAGCCTCGTATGAACATAGTTAATTCCAAAAAGAGAAGGAGATTTAACAATATTTACTTTGCCTTCTGTTTGCCAAGATCCAACTTCTCCCGGTGGTGCCAACCCCACGTGGGCATATCTTGCACTCATATTTTTCTTACAGATATACCTAAAATAAAAGAAAAAGATTAATTAATTAACCTTATGCATATGTTATATACAAAAAATAAAATTAAAGAATAAAAATGGAGAATTACCTATCATTGACTAGTAATTGACCTGTAATTGTTCCTCGTTGATCGGCCGAAGGGAAATCTTCTGATTGTGTGAAATTATAAGGCCAGCTTTCAACTTCTACAGACATCTGATAGTGAACATCATGTATCATATCATATATTCAAGTCATCAGGTAAATTATATAAAAATTCTATAAAAAAAATGTTTAATTAACAACTAACAAACCTGTCTTTTCGCATCTTTCCAAAGCCTAAGTTGATTTTCTTTGGAAGAATTAACAGAATTTAGATAGACAAAAACAGGACCAAAAACTTTTTTCCATGGCTCTCCATTTCTATATTTTGTATCCAGGTCCTTCCCAACATAATGAAGGCTGGTAAAACTCTGCAAAAGTATTCAATTAAATTAAAAAAATACTAACAAAATATTTTGAGAAAAAAATAGATCAAATAGGGATGCTATTACATGTAACTTTGTTTTATATAAACATAATAATGTACACAAGAAAAAAAAACATAGAAATACAAAAATTAAATATTTAAATCTTATGTTTGAATGGAGAAAAATGAAAGGGAAAATACATGTACCTGAACCCTATTTTTAAAGAAAGATCATACATTCGACTTAAAGATTGTGATAGTAGAGGAAACTAGTATTAAAGCTATGCAAAAAGAGTGATGAGCGTATAGCGAGGGTAATAGGCCCCACATGGGAGGTGAGGTATTGCTTGATGGGCCCAGCATTTCGAAACTCATCACTGGGTGTGATCATCCAGAATCCTACAGGTGGGTAATCGGATATCCACCCATGCACTTTATCATCCTTGCCCTCTTGTGTATACTGGTACTTGTCATCTACCTGCACCCCACAATATCATGCGACCCTTTTAGCAACACTGAGACAAGATAAGATAAACAAACAGACAAAAACCATCCCGTTTTTCAATTCAACTCCAATAAAAGTATGATTGTTTATTTAGTTTCTATAAGAAGATCCCATATATTGTCTCATACTAAATTAATTTTTTTTATAATGATTAATGACAATTTTATATTTATTATATGTAACTAGTCTTATTTAAAGATTAACAAAAACATTGTTTTAAAAAAAAAATTGAAAAATTAGTTTACATAAGATGTAAAGAGGAATAGAACAGTCAAGTCTATGAATCTAAAATTAAAAATTTTCTCATTTTATCCATATTGGGTTTGGGTCATTTCGAGTCTGAGTCGGTTCGAGTTAAAGTCATATCGAATTTGGGTTTTTCGGGTCTTTGTCGTTTCAGGTTTCAGTTCACTTCGGGTTTTTGGTAATTTCGAATTCGGGTTGGGTCAAGTTCGATCATTTTAGATTAGGAGCATTTTGGGTTTTGAATAAATTGGGTTTGGATCGAGTTAGGGTCACATTATTTTAATAATTTTTTGTGCTCGGGTTAGATCTGGTTCGAGTCGATTTTTCAGGTTAAGTCAGATTTTATCACTTCTAGTTTTACACTAGTGATCAAATTACGGGTCAAGCTTGGTTCTGACTGGGCTCAATCTTACACTTAAAACTAAGCTAATGGGTCACAAGGTCACGGTTTAATATCGTTTGCTTAAGATCCATCCTTTTGTTTTGCATATTTCTCTCTAATAAAATATTTTTTTTATCTTTTATAATTAAATTTATATAAAAAAA
Organism: Bretschneidera sinensis; assembly: GCA_023935145.1. Lineage (NCBI taxonomy): Eukaryota > Viridiplantae > Streptophyta > Magnoliopsida > Brassicales > Akaniaceae > Bretschneidera > Bretschneidera sinensis. The sequence continues at coordinate 130,806,584 of CM043698.1, forward strand.
AAATTTGATATGCAAGACATCCTTTACACACGAAGTCATAAATTTTTTAAAATTCACACATTTTCACAAATAGTTTTACTAAATATTGCTATAAATATTTTTTAATATGCACCGAAACATAATAAATATTAACATTTTGATCGGTTCGAGATCAAGTTTTTTCATCTAATCTTTAGTGCGGTCAAAATAAATTTGATCTTATTTTAACCAAGCCCGTTAAAATTAAAGGTTGGACTGGGCTTCGAGCACTCTAACCCATGATAATTAGCTCTATTTTGCACCCTCTCCAGTGATATTAGTAGATTAATTTGTTAAAGGATAAGCTTGAGGATGGCCATTACCCCAGCAAGCATACGTACGAACTATGAATACCAGAACAACATTATAATGTGAAAATTTAGCACTCTATACGTAGAATGTCCAACAATCATGGAGATGGAGACATTTGATCAAATTGGTGATGTTTTGAAATTCATTAAAGCATACTTAAATCAGTAAATTTAAACAATTTTTGTCTTGAGCTTACTGATTTAAGTGTGTTTTTATTAGTTCACAAACATTGGTATATTTTAATTGCATTAACGTGAACAATATTGACTTAATTTCTTTTTGACTTAATTTATTTTTAATTTTATGTTATTTACTTATCATATAGTATATAGTATTGTACATTGACTTACTCTTATGTTAATATATGGAAAGAGGGAGGGAGATTTATTTAATTTTGTATACAAAGAGATTTCGATCACGTTATCTTGCACTAGAGTTATTTAGTTGTGTTCTCAAGATTAATTAAACATTTTAATTGAAATATGCTTGATTTTCATCATGTTGTCTGAATTTAGGAAATTTAATTAAATGTATATGCATTCATCTTCTCACTCTCTTTCTTTTAGTTATTTTTTAATTATTATTTTATCATTAGGGACTTGAGGACCTTGCTTGATTTCTCCACAAAGAATAAATTTAAACCTTACAACATTTTGTAATTTAATTTGTTTTGTCTAGTAGTTGTTGAATTTAGACCACTCCGCTAAGTGCAACAACACATACATGCACCATTCAAGTCTCTCTCTCTCTCTCTCTCTCTCTCTCTCTCTCTCTCTCTCTCTCTCCCTGTCTGTATAAAAACCCAACTCCTCTATCACCTTTCTCCATCCATATCTAATTACTAATTAGCTCCTCCCTCCAATTCATCAACATCCTGCCTCTCTCTTTCTCTCTCCATGAAAACATTAGGGTTTTCTTGATAATCGTGATTATTTTCATGCTTCTTGTTCTATGTACTCATGCATTAATACTTCATGAAGAAAAGGAAAACATCGGTAACATTGATGAAATAACCGATCAATCTTATTACGTTCATTAAACTGGTCGGTTAGTACTTTCTCAAAAGAAATTTACATGCCAATTAACTTGTAACGAGTTCCCAAGGGTTTGTCGCGCTAACGGAAGCCCGGGGCAATACTGTTGCAAGAAAAATTGTATTAATGTGTTAAAAGATCTTCTTAATTGTGGAAGGTATGGGAAGAAATGGATCTACAATGAGATATTTTGAAATGGGAAATGTGTGAACACATCTTTCCATAGGAAGCATTGTGGGAGTTGCAACAATAAGTGTAATAATGGCAGCTGATGTGTTTTTGGCCTTTGCAACTATGCGTAGGAGATAAAATCTTTCATTGACTTTGAGATTCTTTTATTTGTATGCAGGAGAGAGGAAAAAAATTATCGTGACTAAGATTATTTTTCATATTTGCAATTTTTATTTAATCAATAGAATTATGTTCCTGATAGTACCTGACCAGTTTTCTAAGTTGATTTTAATTAGCTTTTATAAATGTTCAGTTTTCACTTAAGATTTGTGCCTTCTAATGTTTACCTAACCTTATATATATTGGCCAAAAAGAGGCAATTGTACTCTTATTATTTAGTTTATAATTGTATTCTCTAGATTTGGCCGCGAGCCGAGCTACTCGCAAGCGGGTTGTGGAGGTTAGCGCTTGACTCACCTCGGTATTATTGAGCTATGAGTCAAGCTCGGGTTTTGAGCTAGGTTCGTTTAGTCAAACAAGCCGAGTTCAAGTAATGAGATACTCGGCTCATTTGGCTCGTGAGCTGGTTTGAGCTCGAGTCGAACCGAGTTGAGCCCAAGCTCGCTAAAATAACATCGAGACAAGCTTGAGCATGGATTTTAAAGCTCAACTCTCAAACTCAATTTTATTTGATTAATCAAACAAGGTTCACAAACCAAGCTCGAGTTTCTAATTACTCGACTGGTGACCACCTACTGATAACAAACATGCTTTGGTTAACAGCAAAGACATTAGACACAAAAATCCTAGAATCTTAAAGCGGCAATTGGAGCATATTCATTTACTATGTTTTTATAAATTATTTTCTTGATCCCATCAGTTTTCTTTTCTTTTTTGCGTCTTTTTTTTACCAGCTCCCTAAGTTTCTTAAGGAAAAATCCCTCATCCCATTTTTCAGATAGTGAATGAAATCGTCTTCATGGTAGTTATCTTACCAAGATGAGCCAGTAACATAGCTTTTGAGCAAAATTATTCAAGATTCCTAACAGATTCACTATAATCCTAGTTTGGCTAGATTTTCTTGGGGCCTAGGTTGCCGACGTGATTGCAGACAAGATTAAAATAGAGTTCATTTAGGATATGTTTGGATCAAGGGAAAGAAATGAAAATGAGAGGGGATAATTACTCTTTCGAATTCATTCATCTTCTCACATTTCCTCTACTCTACTCTCCTTCCAAAATTTCCAAGTAAGGGAGAATTAAAAAGTTCAGAGTTTTAATGGATTTGAAGGAATAAAGATGCTCCTTCATATCCTCTCATTTCCATTGAGAAGAACTTTCAAAGAACGCCAGAAAAAGAGGTACATATACCATTCATTTCCTTTCATTCCCCTCAACTCAAACAAGGGGTAAGTGATGGTATGTTCCTTTGTGACTTACCTTAATTCTGAAATCTAATAACTAGCAACAATGAACGCAACCATGCCTGATTAATTCTAATATGTTACTGGAACATCACATTTTTTATTGGGGCATAAACACAATTTTGCTCATGTTTTGCAATTTGTAGCACAATTTAGTATTCAATAGGACTCTATTAATCGTTAGAAACAATTTTCTTATCAAAGTCAATAACTATAAAAAAAAAAAAAATATGAAATTGTCAACAAATGTGCACTCTAATCAATTTTCTTATCAGTGTGAATAACTACAAAAAAAAAAATGAAAATTATCAACAAATGTGTACTCTAATCAAGTTCTAGCCCTAAGAGGCCCTTCTAAACGAATGTAGTCATACATAAATCCTTGGAAAGGGCTTCCACTTCTTGACTGAGTGAGAAAGATTGTGTTGTTTCCACTGTGTAGTATATTGCTTTGTACATCAATGCTATATAATCTGTACAACCCATGAATTCCATGTCTTGCAATCGCGTTATCCCTCCCTATTAGCCCCGTTGAAAACACAGGATGCGCACCGGCATTGTTGAAACGAACCTTTGAAACCGTCATTATAAAAGTTGATTAGCTAAACCATTTTAAACAAGCATTAGCACAGGATTTCAATGACAAAATTTGTACCTTTAGTTCAGACATCGTCGCTGATGCGAAAGCCAATTGAAGTGTGTAATTTCCCGTCTTGCTCGTATTTTTTAAGTCAAATATAATCTGCCACGTGGTTGCTTGGTATGTGTTATTTCCTACATTCCTGCGGTAAAATATTAGAACCAGCCTCACAATTTTTAATTCTGTACACAAAAGTTCCTTCAAGAATAAAGAAATAAACAAATACCTTGTGACATGGGCAAAAAACCAATCCCTAGTATAATTACTAGACCCAACAGTGTATACGAGATCACGGTGAGGATATAAATCTGAATATCTATCCCACAATCCATACTGCCTAAATCTGCATATTAAAACAAGTCATAATTAGCATCAATGTTTGTGTTAAGAACATTGCATCAGCAAAGTGCTGTTGTAAGAGAGCTAACTTGTCTGAGTGGTTTGTGTATAATCGATTCACTAGTGTTGGGTAGGGGTCTGGAATATAGAATTCTTCAGCTCTGCGGTTTTGGATTCCAATTTCCCACAATGTGGGACCATTTCTGGGAGGCTCATATACAAGAGCACCCAATTTGATCTCACCTCCTGCATCAAAGAAATTGTGTCAATGCAGCTATTAAAGAGAGCCTCTAAGTTCCAAAATAGAGGTGATCATTGGTTTTGTGGCCCAAACGTTTAACTCCGTCTGACCCTTAACTTTTTTGGACTTGAAAAAACAGTAGGCATGAAATTTTTTTCAGTCCAGGCTTGGGATTGTGTGAAAACACCTTACTCCCCCAGCCGGGCCCAAAGACAATGTATTTTGTGTTTTATTAATATTGAATATATTAATAAAAGTTATATAATAACAAAATTGTGTAAATGTCTAAAATTAATTAATTTTTAAATTTTTAGATATTTATTTTTATAATAAAAGATGTTAAAATATATTTATTTTTTAAAACAAAGATTTCGGGCCGATGAGGGAAGAAAATAAATCGCAGTCAAAATATCCCAACCCGGCATAACAAAATATATTTATATAATAATTTCTTTTTCTTCTATGATTTTTCCAACAACAAAAATGAAAAAAGGATTCATGCAAAGATCAAACTGTACCTGGTGTGATAGTAATATCACTATCATATTTGTAATCTCCAATAAAACCAGGAACCCATGCATGCAAACTATAATTTCCAGCTCGAACATTTTTTATTGAGCAATTCCCTTTGCTGTCAGCTTGCGTCCAAAACTGATAACCCTGGAAAATAATTTGACAACATCAAAGAATTCACAACTAATTAATTAAAGCCTCGTATGAACATAGTTAATTCCAAAAAGAGAAGGAGATTTAACAATATTTACTTTGCCTTCTGTTTGCCAAGATCCAACTTCTCCCGGTGGTGCCAACCCCACGTGGGCATATCTTGCACTCATATTTTTCTTACAGATATACCTAAAATAAAAGAAAAAGATTAATTAATTAACCTTATGCATATGTTATATACAAAAAATAAAATTAAAGAATAAAAATGGAGAATTACCTATCATTGACTAGTAATTGACCAATAATTGTTCCTCGTTGATCGGCCGAAGGGAAATCTTCTGATTGTGTGAAATTATAAGGTCAGCTTTCAACTTCTACAGACATCTGATAGTGAACATCATGTATCATATCATATATTCAAGTCATCAGGTAAACTATATAAAAATTCTATAAAAAAAATGTTTAATTAACAACTAACAAACCTGTCTTTTCGAATCTTTTCAAAGCCTAAGTCGATTTTCTTTGGAAGAATTAACAGAATTTAGATAGACAAAAACAGGACCAAAAACTTTTTTCCATGGCTGTCCATTTCTATATTTTGTATCCAGGTCCTTCCCAACATAATGAAGGCTGGTAAAACTCTGCAAAAGTAATCAATTAAATTAAAAAAATACTAACAAAATATTTTGAGAAAAAAATAGATCAAATAGGGATGCTATTACATGTAACTTTGTTTTATATAAACATAATAATGTACACAAGAAAAAAAAACATAGAAATACAAAAATTAAATATTTAAGTCTTATGTTTGAATGGAGAAAAATGAAAGGGAAAATACATGTACCTGAACCCTATTTTTAAAGAAAGATCATTCATTCGACTTAAAGATTGTGAAAGTAGAGGAAACTAGTATTAAAGCTATGCAAAAAGAGCGATGAGCGTACAGCGAGGGTAGTAGGCCCCACATGGGAGGTGAGGTATTGCTTGATGGGCCCAGCATTTCGAAACTCATCACTGGGTGTGATCATCCAGAATCCTACAGGTGGGTAATCGGATATCCACCCATGCACTTTATCATCCTTGCCCTCTTGTGTATACTGGTACTTGTCATCTACCTGCACCCCACAATATCATGCGACCCTTTTAGCAACACTGAGACAAGATAAGATAAACAAACAGACAAAAACCATCCCCTTTTTCAATTCAACTCCTATAAAAGTATGATTGTTTATTTAGTTTCTATAAGAAGATCCCATATTTCCATATGTAGCACCTTATTAAAACCATGCTTAGAATTCTCTATATATTAAGTGGGACATTATATGCACAGTAACATATTGATGGCTAGTCACGTGGTAGGAAAATGATTTAAATCTTATGTTTTTTTTTTTTGTTTTAAGTTGTATTAAAACATGTATCAAAACCACCGAAGTTAAAAACAAAATAAAACACGATAAATAATTACAATGTCACATTACTTACCACCCAATGACAAATTCAATAGGATAAAAGAAAAATACCTAGTACTATGTTTGGATTTTGAAAATTTTGAAAAGAAAAATAAAAAAAAGAACTTTTTTTTTTGTTTTGTATGATTGTCAATAAAAAATAAGAGAAAAAATTGAGTAATTTAAAGAAAACCAAGTGATAAAAGTGAACATCAAATATAATTGTTTTTTTCAAAATATATCTTTGGTAATTTTTGAAGATATGAACAAAGCAATACATATCAATGTGGTCAAAATATGATCTAATATTCACATATTTTCTTTTTTGGATAGTCAAAAAAAAAATTCAGAGAAAAATAGTATAACACCAACTCATAATTAGTGTAGTGAACTTGAAGATCAATTAAATCAAAAAAATAAAAAATAAAAATTAGTGGTACCTCTCCTCTAAGTGCTGGATTTCTTGGATTGGTCAAGAGAACAGCTTCCTTGTAAGCAAGTGCATGGCCACTTTCGCGGTCTGTCTCACTTGGCATGATCCTTTGCTTGTCGTCCGAGATAGCCATGAAGTGAAACCTGACCGTTGATTTAAAATACCGCATACAATCAATAATACTATTCTTATTTAATTTTATCACAGATATTGTTTTAAAATATTATTTTCGACATAATTTAAAAAAAAAATAGAGAAGAAAATTCTTTTCTTACTTGTCCGGTCGAAGCTTGAAGACGAACGTTATTTGATCCATGTCCACATCAGGCCACCCTTCATCTCGCTCCAGTATGCTATACATGTAGATACCCGAGCTCCCACGCCGCATTATATATCTGCAAAGCTCATATTAGTTTTATATATATTTACATGTTAATTAGCTAATTAAAATAGAAATCATTTCTTAAAAGAATTAATGAAGATTAATGTTGAGACTTTAAAACTGCACCTTTTGTCTATATTTAATGGAACTCGGGAGCCACGCAGTGAGAAATTCCAAGTTCTAGAAAACGAAATCTCTACTTGGTTTTCGTTTTCGGTTATAACACTATATTTTGTTCCTTCCATTCTGCAAAAATAATCATTTAACACAAATATTAATTTGAAAAACAACATATTATTTGTTTTACACTAAGAAAATAATTATTTAATGAAAAATAAACTTGTATTTAAGCGAGAAAATTTACAGGTCAAGCTGATTTGGACTCTTCGGCTCATACCAAACGATATCCCAATACCTAGAGATTGTTTAAATTTTGTCAAACTAAGCACATTTTTATATTTAAAAAAAAAATCAAAGAAATGAATAAAAATGAAATTAATTGAGTACACATACCCTCTCTTTTTAATATGATCATTAAGCACATTTTCCATTCCATTGTACTTTATTCTTGTGACAAGACCACCTGGATTCGAAAAAGTAACTCGTACGATGCCATTATCAATTGTCACCTGAAATAAAAATAATTTTATTTAACAAGTAGTTGTAGTAATTAATTACATAGATATTTTAATTTTCACACTGTCAAATTTAGGTACATATATTTTTTTATTTTAGTAGTATAATTTTGATCATTTTATGCACAAAATAAAAATTCCAAAACATATGTAATAAAATGACTGCATTTTAGTTTTTATTTTTTTAGAAAATTTATTCATGAATCATAGATAGGTAATGAGATTTTACTTGCTCATCATCATCATTTGTACTCAGATGGACTATAGGAGATGTCACTGGTGCTTGATGGTTATTGTTCTCTCGAATCTTTGATCTGCAATTATTAATTAAAATATAGGAGTAAACAAAATATCTTGATGTAAAAATCCAATGAAATAATGTATTCAAATAAAATTGGGGAATCCAAGGCATGATATCCTTTGTTTAAATTACCTCACTTACACAAATGAAAAGTTCTTGTTTAGAATTGATTTAAAAGATTTTTTTTTTAATTTTCACTGTTAGATAGGAAGAGAAAGAGAAAAAATTTCAATCTCCTTCACCCAGAGTGTAAAAATACTTTTGATAAAAAAAAAATTCATAAACCAAATCTATGCAAGAATTTTTTTCATTGGGAGAGATTTTTGTCTCTCCAAACAACATTTAATTTGTCTACGATGGCTTGCTAATCAGACTAAGAATTGTAAACAAGTAGTGCTTCATCTTATGGGAAACATAGACAAAACAAACAATGAATAATTAACAGAAAATATAGGCTACTACTAACAAACGTAAAGAAAAAAAGAGAAATAACCATAAAAGGTTAAGAAAACCAATCCAGTTTGGAATAGCTGCCTAATATTTTAGCTTTAACCTGTTCTCGCAAAAAGAAGTGGCCCATGTGAACTCTTAAAGCAATGCAACCTCTCCCCTCTCAGAAAAAACACACAACGTAATATTGCAAGAAAAATAAGAGAGGAAAAGATGAGGAAGAACCTAGCTGGGGTCTTCTCAGAGGAGACAGGAAGCAGAAAGCACAACTGAATGGATATTGTTAGCCACACAACAAGCAAACCCAATTGCCTTCTCCAAATCTCCATCTTTTATCAAGAGAGCCTGCAAATCAACAACATAAAACAATAAAACCCAGAAAGGCTCTCTCAACAAACAAGAACCTGAACAATGCTTTTGAGAAAACATAAATAAAAAAACAATGATAGAAACATGACAATACGATAATTAATTAAAGACCTGCCCAATTGGAAAGAAGCATGTACGCAAAGAAAAAAAAAACAATTTCCAAGAACATGGCCGTACCTTTACCTTGATCGACAAAAGGCAGTTTTCAAAAGCAATGAAACAATCAGAGAAAATTCACCAAGGTAAGCTATTGCTTTAGTTCTTTTTCTTTTATATCTCACTCTCTTCCTCTCTCTGACAGATACTAAATTGTGCTAGGAATAGGATCCTTAATAGCTTCCGAAACGTGCAAATATAACACCAAGAGAGAGAAGGAATAGAATCCTTAAATATTATTTTTCAAACCACTGTATAACTCTAGATAAGGAATGACGTACTCATGCTTCCTTAAGTGTTACAGTTATATACGACTTGCCTGAAATATAATTTTTCCAGCTAAATATATATAATTTTCTCAATTTTTCCTTTTTGGTAAGGGAGAGAGACAAGGAAAGTAGAGAAGTTAAGTCTGAGTGGGAGATTTTTCCTTTTTTGGTAAGTGAGAGAGACAAGGAAAGTATAGAAGTTAAGTTTGAGTGGGAGAGAAAAACATGAAAGAAAGTGTGGAGAGTTGAACTCAATTGAGTTATATATATAACTTTTTTTAAATATTTGACTTAAATATTTAAGTAAGGGTTTATGGGACATTTTAAAGGGTAGACACCAAATTTTATATATATATATATTAATCGTAAGTATATAGATACATATATGTTTTTCCTAATTAAATCAATCTGGCCAGAATGCGTTAATATTAATTAACTAGGGTATTACACAGAGGTAGCAATTGGATTGAGTTACATCGGGTTGTAGGTCAGTTTGGGTTGGATCGAGTTAGATCGGGTTCAAGTTTGGGTCATATCGGTCTCAAGTAATGTCCAGTCTTAGCTAATCTCGGGTTGGGCCGGATCAGGTTTAGATCGTAATGGTCTCAATTCACTATGGTCGTGTCATCTCGAACTTTAGAATATCATGCTATTTTTTTTCGTTTCAAAGTAATTAAGTTCACAAAAATATGTTAGTAATAACTCAATATATTTTTTCTCATTTAATATATTTAACTAATTATGGTTTAATTAATCGTAAATCAAAATCACAAATGAAAATAATATAAAAATAAATAATTTGATAATTTAATAACTAATAAAATATAAAATTAATTTTTTCTTCAGTATATATGATGATGACGAAGGCTGACGTGCATGGTCTATATGAATATAATATTAAGTCTGACAGACAATGTTTTGTATAATAAAAAGTATACAATAAATTATAGAATGTGTAAGATACATTAATATTATGAATTTAATACATTATACATCAATTGATAACCTGACGCATATATGTAACTATGTGTTAATGTATATTATGTAATTCAGTGGTAACCGTAAAACATATTAAGAATATAAACATATTACATATAACTAATAATTATAGTTTTACAAAAACGAATTAATCACACTTAGAGTTAATCATATGCAACATTAATTAGTTTTTATTATTATTTAATAGAAAAAAGTAAAAATTAAGGATACTAGTACTAAAAGTTAAAATATGATATAATAAACGATATATTTATATTGTCTCATACTAAATTAATTTTTTTTATAATGATTATTGACAATTTTATATTTATTATATGTAACTAGTCTTATTTAAAGATTAAGAAAAACAATGTTTTAAAAAAAAAAATTGAAAAATTAGTTTACATAAGATGTAAAGAGGAATAGAACAGTCAAGTCTATGAATCTAAAATTAAAAATTTTCTCATTTTATCCATATTGGGTTTGGGTCATTTCGAGTCTGAGTCGGTTCGAGTTAAAGTCATATCGAATTTGGGTTTTTCGGGTCTTGGTCGTTTCAGGTTTCAGTTCACTTCGGGTTTTTGGTAATTTCGAATTCGGGTTGGGTCAAGTTCGATCATTTTAGATTAGGAGCATTTTGGGTTTTGAATAAATTGGGTTTGGATCGAGTTAGGGTCACATTATTTTAATAATTTTTTGTGCTCGGGTTAGATCTTGTTCGAGTCGATTTTTCAGGTTAAGTCAGATTTTGTCACTTCTAGTTTTACACTAGTGATCAAATTACAGGTCAAGCTTGGTTCTGACTGGGCTCAATATTACACTTAAAACTAAGCTAATGGGTCACAAGGTCACGGTTTAATATCGTTTGCTTAAGATCCATCCTTTTGTTTTGCATATTTCTCTCTAATAAAATACTTTTTTTATCTTTTATAATTAAATTTATATAAAAAAAAATTGATATGCAAGACATCCTTTACACACGAAGTCATAAATTTTTTAAAATTCACACATTTTCACAAATAGTTTTACTAAATATTGCTATAAATATTTTTTAATATGCACCGAAACATAATAAATATTAACATTTTGATCGGTTCGAGATCAAGTTTTTTCATCTAATCTTTAGTGCGGTCAAAATAAATTTGATCTTATTTTAACCAAGCCCGTTAAAATTAAAGGTTGGACTGGGCTTCGAGCACTCTAACCCATGATAATTAGCTCTATTTTGCACCCTCTCCAGTGATATTAGTAGATTAATTTGTTAAAGGATAAGCTTGAGGATGGCCATTACCCCAGCAAGCATACGTACGAACTATGAATACCAGAACAACATTATAATGTGAAAATTTAGCACTCTATACGTAGAATGTCCAACAATCATGGAGATGGAGACATTTGATCAAATTGGTGATGTTTTGAAATTCATTAAAGCATACTTAAATCAGTAAATTTAAAAATTTTTTGTCTTGAGCTTACTGATTTAAGTATGTTTTAATTAGTTCACAAACATTGGTATATTTTAATTGCATTAACGTGAACAATATTGACTTAATTTCTTTTTGACTTAATTTATTTTTAATTTTATGTTATTTACTTATCATATAGTATATAGTATTGTACATTGACTTACTCTTATGTTAATATATGGAAAGAGGGAGGGAGATTTATTTAATTTTGTATACAAAGAGATTTTGATCACGTTATCTTGCACTAGAGTTATTTAGTTGTGTTCTCAAGATTAATTAAACATTTTAATTGAAATATGCTTGATTTTCATCATGTTGTCTGAATTTTGGAAATTTAATTAAATGTATATGCATTCATCTTCTCACTCTCTTTCTTTTAGTTATTTTTTAATTATTATTTTATCATTAGGGACTTGAGGACCTTGCTTGATTTCTCCACAAAGAATAAATTTAAACCTTACAACATTTTGTAATTTAATTTGTTTTGTCTAGTAGTTGTTGAATTTAGACCACTCCGCTAAGTGCAACAACACATACATGCACCATTCAAGTCTCTCTCTCCCTCTCTCTCTCTCTCTCTCTCTCTCTCTCTCTCTCTCTCTCTCTCCCGGTCTGTATAAAAACCCAACTCCTCTATCACCTTTCTCCATCCATATCTAATTACTAATTAGCTCCTCCCTCCAATTCATCAACATCCTGCCTCTCTCTTTCTCTCTCCATGAAAACATTAGGGTTTTCTTGATAATCGTGATTATTTTCATGCTTCTTGTCCTATGTACTCATGCATTAATACTTCATGAAGAAAAGGAAAACATCGGTAACATTGATGAAATAACCGATCAATCTTATTACGTTCATTAAACTGGTCGGTTAGTACTTTCTCAAAAGAAATTTACATGCCAATTAACTTGTAACGAGTTCCCAAGGGTTTGTCGTGCTAAAGGAAGCCCGGGGCATTACTGTTGCAAGAAAAATTGTGTTAATGTGTTAAAAAATCTTCTTAATTGTGGAAGGTATGGGAAGAAATGGAAGTACAATGAGATATGTTGAAATGGGAAATGTGTGAACACATCTTTCCATAGGAAGCATTGTGGGAGTTGCAACAATAAGTGTAATAATGGCAGCTGATGTGTTTTTGGCCTTTTCAACTATGCGTAGGAGATAAAATCTTTCTTTGACTTTGAGATTCTTTTATTTGTATGCAGGAGAGAGGAAAAAATTTATCGTCACTAAGATTATTTTTCATATTTGCAATTTTTATTTAATCAATAGAATTATGTTCCTGATAGTACCTGACCAGTTTTCTAAGTTGATTTTAATTAGCTTTTATAAATGTTCAGTTTTCACTTAAGATTTGTGCCTTCTAATGTTTACCTAACCTTATATATATTGGCCAAAAAGAGGCAATTGTACTCTTATTATTTAGTTTATAATTGTATTCTCTAGATTTGGCCGCGAGCCGAGCTACTCGCAAGCGGGTTGTGGAGGTTAGCGCTTGACCCACCTCGGTATTATTGAGCTATGAGTCAAGCTCGGGTTTTGAGCTAGGTTCGTTTAGTCAAACAAGCCGAGTTCAAGTAATGAGATACTCGGCTCATTTGGCTCGTGAGCTGGTTTGAGCTCGAGTCGAACCGAGTTGAGCCCAAGCTCGCTAAAATAACATCGAGACAAGCTTGAGCATGGATTTTAAAGCTCAACTCTCAAACTCAATTTTATTTGATTAATCAAATAAGGTTCACAAACCAAGCTCGAGTTTCTAATTACTCGACTGGTGACCACCTACTGATAACAAACATGCTTTGGTTAACAGCAAAGACATTAGACACAAAAATCCTAGAATCTTAAAGCGGCAATTGGAGCATATTCATTTACTATGTTTTTATAAATTATTTTCTTGATCCTATCAGTTTTCTTTTCTTTTTTGCGTCTTTTTTTTACCAGCTCCCTAAGTTTCTTAAGGAAAAATCCCTCATCCCATTTTTCAGATAGTGAATGAAATCGTCTTCATGGTAGTTATCTTACCAAGATGAGCCAGTAACATAGCTTTTGAGCAAAATTATTCAAGATTCCTAACAGATTCACTATAATCCTAGTTTGGCTAGATTTTCTTGGGGCCTAGGTTGCCGACGTGATTGCAGACAAGATTAAAATAGAGTTCATTTAGGATATGTTTGGATCAAGGGAAAGAAATGAAAATGAGAGGGGATAATTACTCTTTCGAATTCCTTCATCTTCTCACATTTCCTCTACTCTACTCTCCTTCCAAAATTTCCAAGTAAGGGAGAATTAAAAAGTTCAGAGTTTTAATGGATTTGAAGGAATAAAGATGCTCCTTCATATCCTTTCATTTCCATTGAGAAGAACTTTCAAAGAACGCCAGAAAAAGAGGTACATATACCATTCATTTCCTTTCATTCCCCTCAACTCAAACAAGGGGTAAGTGATGGTATGTTCCTTTGTGACTTACCTTAATTCTGAAATCTAATAACTAGCAACAATGAATGCAACCATGCCTGATTAATTCTAATATGTTACTGGAACATCACATTTTTTATTGGGGCATAAACACAATTTTGCTCATGTTTTGCAATTTGTAGCACAATTTAGTATTCAATAGGACTCTATTAATCGTTAGAAACAATTTTCTTATCAATGTCAATAACTATAAAAAAAAAAATATGAAATTGTCAACAAATGTGCACTCTAATCAATTTTCTTATCAGTGTGAATAACTACAAAAAAAAATGAAAATTATCAACAAATGTGTACTCTAATCAAGTTCTAGCCCTAAGAGGCCCTTCTAAACGAATGTAGTCATACATAAATCCTTGGAAAGGGCTTCCACTTCTTGACTGAGTGAGAAAGATTGTATTGTTTCCACTATGTAGTATATTGCTTTGTACATCAATGCTATATAATCTGTACAACCCATGAATTCCATGTCTTGCAATCGCGTTATCCCTCCCTATTAGCCCCGTTGAAAATACAGGATGCGCACCGGCATTGTTGAAACGAACCTTTGAAACCGTCATTATAAAAGTTGATTAGCTAAACCATTTTAAACAAGCATTAGCACAGGATTTCAATGACAAAATTTGTACCTTTAGTTCAGACATCGTCGCTGATGCGAAAGCCAATTGAAGTGTGTAATTTCCCGTCTTGCTCGTATTTTTTAAGTCAAATATAATCTGCCACGTGGTTGCTTGGTATATGTTATTTCCTACATTCCTGCGGTAAAATATTAGAACCAGCCTCACAATTTTTAATTCTGTACACAAAAGTTCCTTCAAGAATAAAGAAATAAACAAATACCTTGTGACATGGGCAAAAAACCAATCCCTAGTATAATTACTAGACCCAACAGTGTATACGAGATCATGGTGAGGATATAAATCTGAATATCTATCCCACAATCCATACTGCCTAAATCTGCATATTAAAACAAGTCATAATTAGCATCAATGTTTGTGTTAAGAACATTGCATCAGCAAAGTGCTGTTGTAAGAGAGGTAACTTGTCTGAGTGGTTTGTGTATAATCGATTCACTGGTGTTGGGTAGGGGTCTGGAATATAGAATTCTTCAGCTCTGCGGTTTGGGATGCCAATTTCCCACAATGTGGGACCATTTCTGGGAGGCTCATATACAAGAGCACCCAATTTGATCTCACCTCCTGCATCAAAGAAATTGTGTCAATGGAGCTATTAAAGAGAGCCTCTAAGTTCCAAAATAGAGGTGATCATTGGTTTTGTGGCCCAAACGTTTAACTCCGTCTGACCCTTAACTTTTTTGGACTTGAAAAAACAGTAGGCATGAAATTTTTTTCAGTCCAGGCTTGGGATTGTGTGAAAACACCTTACTCCCCCAGCCGGGCCCAAAGACAATGTATTTTGTGTTTTATTAATATTGAATATATTAATAAAAGTTATATAATAATAAAATTGTGTAAATATCTAAAATTAATTAATTTTTAAATTTTTAGATATTTATTTTAATAATAAAAGATGTTAAAATATATTTATTTTTTAAAACAAAGATTTCGGGCCGATGAGGGAAGAAAATAAATCGCAGTCAAAATATCCCAACCCGGCATAACAAAATATATTTATATAATAATTTCTTTTTCTTCTATGATTTTTCCAACAACAAAAATGAAAAAGGATTCATGCAAAGATCAAACTGTACCTGGTGTGATAGTAATATCACTATCATATTTGTAATCTCCAATAAAACCAGGAACCCATGCATGCAAACTATAATTTCCAGCTCGAACATTTTTTATTGAGAAATTCCCTTTTCTGTCAGCTTGCGTCCAAAACTGATAACCCTGGAAAATAATTTGACAACATCAAAGAATTCACAACTAATTAATTAAAGCCTCGTATGAACATAGTTAATTCCAAAAAGAGAAGGAGATTTAACAATATTTACTTTGCCTTCTGTTTGCCAAGATCCAACTTCTCCCGGTGGTGCCAACCCCACGTGGGCATATCTTGCACTCATATTTTTCTTACAGATATACCTAAAATAAAAGAAAAAGATTAATTAATTAACCTTATGCATATGTTATATACAAAAAAAAAAATTAAAGAATAAAAATGGAGAATTACCTATCATTGACTAGTAATTGACCTGTAATTGTTCCTCGTTGATCGGCCGAAGGGAAATCTTCTGATTGTGTGAAATTATAAGGCCAGCTTTCAACTTCTACAGACATCTGATAGTGAACATCATGTATCATATCATATATTCAAGTCATCAGGTAAATTATATAAAAATTCTATAAAAAAAAAATGTTTAATTAACAACTAACAAACCTGTCTTTTCGCATCTTTCCAAAGCCTAAGTCGATTTTCTTTGGAAGAATTAACAGAATTTAGATAGACAAAAACAGGACCAAAAACTTTTTTCCATGGCTCTCCATTTCTATATTTTGTATCCAGGTCCTTCCCAACATAATGAAGGCTGGTAAAACTCTGCAAAAGTATTCAATTAAATTAAAAAAATACTAACAAAATATTTTGAGAAAAAAATAGATCAAATAGGGATGCTATTACATGTAACTTTGTTTTATATAAACATAATAATGTACACAAGAAAAAAAAACATAGAAATACAAAAATTAAATATTTAAATCTTATGTTTGAATGGAGAAAAATGAAAGGGAAAATACATGTACCTAAACCCCATTTTTAAAGAAAGATCATACATTCGACTTAAAGATTGTGAAAGTAAAGAAAACTAGTATTAAAGCTATGCAAAAAGAGTGATGAGCGTATAGCGAGGGTAATGGGCCCCACATGGGAGGTGAGGTATTGCTTGATGGGCCCAGCATTTCGAAACTCATCACTGGGTGTGATCATCCAGAATCCTACAGGTGGGTAATCGGATATCCACCCATGCACTTTATCATCCTTGCCCTCTTGTGTATACTGGTACTTGTCATCTACCTGCACCCCACAATATCATGCGACCCTTTTAGCAACACTGAGACAAGATAAGATAAACAAACAGACAAAAACCATCCCCTTTTTCAATTCAACTCCAATAAAAGTATGATTGTTTATTTAGTTTCTATAAGAAGATCCCATATACTGTCTCATACTAAATTAATTTTTTTTTATAATGATTAATGACAATTTTATATTTATTATATGTAACTAGTCTTATTTAAAGATTAACAAAAACAATGTTTTAAAAAAAAAATTGAAAAATTAGTTTACATAAGATGTAAAGAGGAATAGAACAGTCAAGTCTATGAATCTAAAATTAAAAATTTTCTCATTTTATCCATATTGGGTTTGGGTCATTTCGAGTTTGAGTCGGTTCGAGTTAAAGTCATATCGAATTTGGGTTTTTCGGGTCTTTGTCGTTTCAGGTTTCAGTTCACTTCGTGTTTTTGGTAATTTCGAATTCGGGTTGGGTCAAGTTCGATCATTTTAGATTAGGAGCATTTTGGGTTTTGAATAAATTGGGTTTGGATCGAGTTAGGGTCACATTATTTTAATAATTTTTTGTGCTCGGGTTAGATCTGGTTCGAGTCGATTTTTCAGGTTAAGTCAGATTTTATCACTTCTAGTTTTACACTAGTGATCAAATTACGGGTCAAGCTTGGTTCTGACTGGGCTCAATCTTACACTTAAAACTAAGCTAATGGGTCACAAGGTCACGGTTTAATATCGTTTGCTTAAGATCCATCCTTTTGTTTTGCATATTTCTCTCTAATAAAATATTTTTTTTATCTTTTATAATTAAATTTATATAAAAAAAAAAAATTTGATATGCAAGACATCCTTTACACACGAAGTCATAAATTTTTTAAAATTCACACATTTTCACAAATAGTTTTACTAAATATTGCTATAAATATTTTTTAATATGCACCGAAACATAATAAATATTAACATTTTGATCGGTTCGAGATCAAGTTTTTTCATCTAATCTTTAGTGCGGTCAAAATAAATTTGATCTTATTTTAACCAAGCCCGTTAAAATTAAAGGTTGGACTGGGCTTCGAGCACTCTAACCCATGATAATTAGCTCTATTTTGCACCCTCTCCAGTGATATTAGTAGATTAATTTGTTAAAGGATAAGCTTGAGGATGGCCATTACCCCAGCAAGCATACGTACGAACTATGAATACCAGAACAACATTATAATGTGAAAATTTAGCACTCTATACGTAGAATGTCCAACAATCATGGAGATGGAGACATTTGATCAAATTGGTGATGATTTGAAATTCATTAAAGCATACTTAAATCAGTAAATTTAAACAATTTTTGTCTTGAGCTTACTGATTTAAGTGTGTTTTTATTAGTTCACAAACATTGGTATATTTTAATTGCATTAACGTGAACAATAGTGACTTAATTTCTTTTTGACTTAATTTATTTTTAATTTTATGTTATTTACTTATCATATAGTATATAGTATTGTACATTGACTTACTCTTATGTTAATATATGGAAAGAGGGAGGGAGATTTATTTAATTTTGTATACAAAGAGATTTCGATCACGTTATCTTGCACTAGAGTTATTTAGTTGTGTTCTCAAGATTAATTAAACATTTTAATTGAAATATGCTTGATTTTCATCATGTTGTCTGAATTTAGGAAATTTAATTAAATGTATATGCATTCATCTTCTCACTCTCTTTCTTTTAGTTATTTTTTAATTATTATTTTATCATTAGGGACTTGAGGACCTTGCTTGATTTCTCCACAAAGAATAAATTTAAACCTTACAACATTTTGTAATTTAATTTGTTTTGTCTAGTAGTTGTTGAATTTAGACCACTCCGCTAAGTGCAACAACACATACATGCACCATTCAAATCTCTTTCTCTCTCTCTCTCTCTCTCCCTGTCTGTATAAAAACCCAACTCCTTTATCACCTTTCTCCATCCATATCTAATTACTAATTAGCTCCTCCCTCCAATTCATCAACATCCTGCCTCTCTCTTTCTCTCTCCATGAAAACGTTAGGGTTTTCTTGATAATCGTGATTATTTTCATGCTTCTTGTCCTATGTACTCATGCATTAATACTTCATGAAGATAAGGAAAACATCGGTAACATTGATGAAATAACCGATCAATCTTATTACGTTCATTAAACTGGTCGGTTAGTACTTTCTCAAAAGAAATTTACATGCCAATTAACTTGTAACGAGTTCCCAAGGGTTTGTCGCGCTAACGGAAGCCCGGGGCATTACTGTTGCAAGAAAAATTGTGTTATTGTGTTAAAAGATCTTCTTAATTGTGGAAGGTATGGGAAGAAATGGAAGTACAATGAGATATTTTGAAATGGGAAATGTGTGAACACATCTTTCCATAGGAAGCATTGTGGGAGTTGCAACAATAAGTGTAATAATGGCAGCTGATGTGTTTTTGGCCTTTGCAACTATGCGTAGGAGATAAAATCTTTCATTGACTTTGAGATTCTTTTATTTGTATGCAGGAGAGAGGAAAAAAATTATCGTGACTAAGATTATTTTTCATATTTGCAATTTTTATTTAATCAATAGAATTATGTTCCTGATAGTACCTGACCAGTTTTCTAAGTTGATTTTAATTAGCTTTTATAAATGTTCAGTTTTCACTTAAGATTTGTGCCTTCTAATGTTTACCTAACCTTATATATATTGGCCAAAAAGAGGTAATTGTACTCTTATTATTTAGTTTATAATTGTATTCTCTAGATTTGGCCGCGAGCCGAGCTACTCGCAAGCGGGTTGTGGAGGTTAGCGCTTGACTCACCTCGGTATTATTGAGCTATGAGTCAAGCTCGGGTTTTGAGCTAGGTTCGTTTAGTCAAACAAGCCGAGTTCAAGTAATGAGATACTCGGCTCATTTGGCTCGTGAGCTGGTTTGAGCTCGAGTCGAACCGAGTTGAGCCCAAGCTCGCTAAAATAACATCGAGACAAGCTTGAGCATGGATTTTAAAGCTCAACTCTCAAACTCAATTTTATTTGATTAATCAAACAAGGTTCACAAACCAAGCTCGAGTTTCTAATTACTCGACTGGTGACCACCTACTGATAACAAACATGCTTTGGTTAACAGCAAAGACATTAGACACAAAAATCCTAGAATCTTAAAGCGGCAATTGGAGCATATTCATTTACTATGTTTTTATAAATTATTTTCTTGATCCCATCAGTTTTCTTTTCTTTTTTGCGTCTTTTTTTTACCAGCTCCCTAAGTTTCTTAAGGAAAAATCCCTCATCCCATTTTTCAGATAGTGAATGAAATCGTCTTCATGGTAGTTATCTTACCAAGATGAGCCAGTAACATAGCTTTTGAGCAAAATTATTCAAGATTCCTAACAGATTCACTATAATCCTAGTTTGGCTAGATTTTCTTGGGGCCTAGGTTGCCGACGTGATTGCAGACAAGATTAAAATAGAGTTCATTTAGGATATGTTTGGATCAAGGGAAAGAAATGAAAATGAGAGGGGATAATTACTCTGTCGAATTCATTCATCTTCTCACATTTCCTCTACTCTACTCTCCTTCCAAAATTTCCAAGTAAGGGAGAATTAAAAAGTTCAGAGTTTTAATGGATTTGAAGGAATAAAGATGCTCCTTCATATCCTCTCATTTCCATTGAGAAGAACTTTCAAAGAACGCCAGAAAAAGAGGTACATATACCATTCATTTCCTTTCATTCCCCTCAACTCAAACAAGGGGTAAGTGATGGTATGTTCCTTTGTGACTTACCTTAATTCTGAAATCTAATAACTAGCAACAATGAACGCAACCATGCCTGATTAATTCTAATATGTTACTGGAACATCACATTTTTTATTGGGGCATAAACACAATTTTGCTCATGTTTTGCAATTTGTAGCACAATTTAGTATTCAATAGGACTCTATTAATCGTTAGAAACAATTTTCTTATCAATGTCAATAACTATAAAAAAAAAAAATATATGAAATTGTCAACAAATGTGCACTCTAATCAATTTTCTTATCAGTGTGAATAACTACAAAAAAAATGAAAATTATCAACAAATGTGTACTCTAATCAAGTTCTAGCCCTAAGAGGCCCTTCTAAACGAATGTAGTCATACATAAATCCTTGGAAAGGGCTTCCACTTCTTGACTGAGTGAGAAAGATTGTGTTGTTTCCACTGTGTAGTATATTGCTTTGTACATCAATGCTATATAATCTGTACAACCCATGAATTCCATGTCTTGCAATCGCGTTATCCCTCCCTATTAGCCCCGTTGAAAATACAGGATGCGCACCGGCATTGTTGAAACGAACCTTTGAAACCGTCATTATAAAAGTTGATTAGCTAAACCATTTTAAACAAGCATTAGCACAGGATTTCAATGACAAAATTTGTACCTTTAGTTCAGACATCGTCGCTGATGCGAAAGCCAATTGAAGTGTGTAATTTCCCGTCTTGCTCGTATTTTTTAAGTCAAATATAATCTGCCACGTGGTTGCTTGGTATGTGTTATTTCCTACATTCCTGCGGTAAAATATTAGAACCAGCCTCACAATTTTTAATTCTGTACACAAAAGTTCCTTCAAGAATAAAGAAATAAACAAATACCTTGTGACATGGGCAAAAAACCAATCCCTAGTATAATTACTAGACCCAACAGTGTATACGAGATCATGGTGAGGATATAAATCTGAATATCTATCCCACAATCCATACTGCCTAAATCTGCATATTAAAACAAGTCATAATTAGCATCAATGTTTGTGTTAAGAACATTGCATCAGCAAAGTGCTGTTGTAAGAGAGGTAACTTGTCTGAGTGGTTTGTGTATAATCGATTCACTGGTGTTGGGTAGGGGTCTGGAATATAGAATTCTTCAGCTCTGCGGTTTGGGATGCCAATTTCCCACAATGTGGGACCATTTCTGGGAGGCTCATATACAAGAGCACCCAATTTGATCTCACCTCCTGCATCAAAGAAATTGTGTCAATGGAGCTATTAAAGAGAGCCTCTAAGTTCCAAAATAGGGGTGATCATTGGTTTTGTGGCCCAAACGTTTAACTCCGTCTGACCCTTAACTTTTTTGGACTTGAAAAAACAGTAGGCATGAAATTTTTTTCAGTCCAGGCTTGGGATTGTGTGAAAACACCTTACTCCCCCAGCCGGGCCCAAAGACAATGTATTTTGTGTTTTATTAATATTGAATATATTAATAAAAGTTATATAATAACAAAATTGTGTAAATGTCTAAAATTAATTAATTTTTAAATTTTTAGATATTTATTTTAATAATAAAAGATGTTAAAATATATTTATTTTTTAAAACAAAGATTTCGGGCCGATGAGGGAAGAAAATAAATCGCAGTCAAAATATCCCAACCCGGCATAACAAAATATATTTATATAATAATTTCTTTTTCTTCTATGATTTTTCCAACAACAAAAATGAAAAAGGATTCATGCAAAGATCAAACTGTACCTGGTGTGATAGTAATATCACTATCATATTTGTAATCTCCAATAAAACCAGGAACCCATGCATGCAAACTATAATTTCCAGCTCGAACATTTTTTATTGAGAAATTCCCTTTGCTGTCAGCTTGCGTCCAAAACTGATAACCCTGGAAAATAATTTGACAACATCAAAGAATTCACAACTAATTAATTAAAGCCTCGTATGAACATAGTTAATTCCAAAAAGAGAAGGAGATTTAACAATATTTACTTTGCCTTCTGTTTGCCAAGATCCAACTTCTCCCGGTGGTGCCAACCCCACGTGGGCATATCTTGCACTCATATTTTTCTTACAGATATACCTAAAATAAAAGAAAAAGATTAATTAATTAACCTTATGCATATGTTATATACAAAAAATAAAATTAAAGAATAAAAATGGAGAATTACCTATCATTGACTAGTAATTGACCTGTAATTGTTCCTCGTTGATCGGCCGAAGGGAAATCTTCTGATTGTGTGAAATTATAAGGCCAGCTTTCAACTTCTACAGACATCTGATAGTAAACATCATGTATCATATCATATATTCAAGTTATCAGGGAAACTATATAAAAATTCTATAAAAAAAAAATGTTTAATTAACAACTAACAAACCTGTCTTTTCGCATCTTTCCAAAGCCTAAGTCGATTTTCTTTGGAAGAATTAACAGAATTTAGATAGACAAAAACAGGACCAAAAACTTTTTTCCATGGCTCTCCATTTCTATATTTTGTATCCAGGTCCTTCCCAACATAATGAAGGCTGGTAAAACTCTGCAAAAGTAATCAATTAAATTAAAAAAATACTAACAAAATATTTTGAGAAAAAAATAGATCAAATAGGGATGCTATTACATGTAACTTTGTTTTATATAAACATAATAATGTACACAAGAAAAAAAAACATAGAAATACAAAAATTAAATATTTAAATCTTATGTTTGAATGGAGAAAAATGAAAGGGAAAATACAAGTACCTGAACCCTATTTTTAAAGAAATATCATACATTCGACTTAAAGATTGTGAAAGTAGAGGAAACTAGTATTAAAGCTATGCAAAAAGAGTGATGAGCGTACAGCGAGGGTAATGGGCCCCACATGGGAGGTGAGGTATTGCTTGATGGGCCCAGCATTTCGAAACTCATCACTGGGTGTGATCATCCAGAATCCTACAGGTGGGTAATCGGATATCCACCCATGCACTTTATCATCCTTGCCCTCTTGTGTATACTGGTACTTGTCATCTACCTGCACCCCACAATATCATGCGACCCTTTTAGCAACACTGAGACAAGATAAGATAAACAAACAGACAAAAACCATCCCCTTTTTCAATTCAACTCCTATAAAAGTATGATTGTTTATTTAGTTTCTATAAGAAGATCCCATATTTCCATATGTAGCACCTTATTAAAACCATGCTTAGAATTCTCTATATATTAAGCGGGACATTATATGCACAGTAACATATTGATGGCTAGTCACGTGGTAGGAAAATGATTTAAATCTTTTTTTTTTTTTGTTTTAAGTTGTATTAAAACATGTATCAAAACCACCGAAGTTAAAAACAAAATAAAACACGATAAATAATTACAATGTCACATTACTTACCACCCAATGACAAATTCAATAGGATAAAAGAAAAATACCTAGTACTATGTTTGGATTTCGAAAATTTTGAAAAGAAAAATAAAAAAAAGAACTTTTTTTTTTGTTTTGTATGATTGTCAATAAAAAATAAGAGAAAAAATTGAGTAATTTAAAGAAAACCAAGTGATAAAAGTGAACATCAAATATAATTGTTTTTTTCAAAATATGTCTTTGGTAACTTTTTGAAGATATGAACAAAGCAATACATATCAATGTGGTCAAAATATGATCTACTATTCACATATTTTCTTTTTTGGATAGTCAAAAAAAAATTCAGAGAAAAATAGTATAACACCAACTCATAATTAGTGTAGTGAACTTGAAGATCAATTAAATCAAAAAAATAAAATAAAAAATTAGTGGTACCTCTCCTCTAAGTGCTGGATTTCTTGGATTGGTCAAGAGAACAGCTTCCTTGTAAGCAAGTGCATGGCCACTTTCGCGGTCTGTCTCACTTGGCATGATCCTTTGCTTGTCGTCCGAGATAGCCATGAAGTGAAACCTGGCCGTTGATTTAAAATACCGCATACAATCAATAATACTATTCTTATTTAATTTTATCACAGATATTGTTTTAAAATATTATTTTCGACATAATTTCAAAAAAAAAATAGAGAAGAAAATTTTTTCTTACTTGTCCGGTCGAAGCTTGAAGACGAACGTTATTTGATCCATGTCCACATCAGGCCACCCTTCATCTCGCTCCAGTATGCTATACATGTAGATACCCGAGCTCCCACGCCGCATTATATATCTGCAAAGCTCATATTAGTTTTATATATATTTACATGTTAATTAGCTAATTAAAATAGAAATCATTTCTTAAAAGAATTAATGAAGATTAATGTTGAGACTTTAAAACTGCACCTTTTGTCTATATTTAATGGAACTCGGGAGCCACGCAGTGAGAAATTCCAAGTTCTAGAAAACGAAATCTCTACTTGGTTTTCGTTTTCGGTTATAACACTATATTTTGTTCCTTCCATTCTGCAAAAATAATCATTTAACACAAATATTAATTTGAAAAACAACATATTATTTGTTTTACACTAAGAAAATAATTATTTAATGAAAAATAAACTTGTATTTAAGCGAGAAAATTTACAGGTCAAGCTGATTTGGACTCTTCGGCTCATACCAAACGATATCCCAATACCTAGAGATTGTTTAAATTTTGTCAAACTAAGCACATTTTTATATTTAAAAAAAATCAAAGAAACGAATAAAAGTGAGATTAATTGAGTACACATACCCTCTCTTTTTAATATGATCATTAAGCACATTTTCCATTCCATTGTACTTTATTCTTGTGACAAGACCACCTGGATTCGAAAAAGTAACTCGTATGATGCCATTATCAATTGTCACCTGAAATAAAAATATTTTTATTTAACAAGTAGTTGTAGTAATTAATTACATAGATATTTTAATTTTTACACTGTCAAATTTAGGTACATATATTTTTTTATTTTAGTAGTATAATTTTGATCATTTTATGCACAAAATAAAAATTCCAAAACATATGTAATAAAATGACTGCATTTTAGTTTTTATTTTTTTAGAAAATTTATTCATGAATCATAGATAGGTAATGAGATTTTACTTGCTCATCATCATCATTTGTACTCAGATGGACTATAGGAGATGTCACTGGTGCTTGATGGTTATTGTTCTCTCGAATCTTTGATCTGCAATTATTAATTAAAATATAGGAGTAAACAAAATATCTTGATGTAAAAATCCAATGAAATAATGTATTCAAATAAAATTGGGGAATCCAAGGCATGATATCCTTTGTTTAAATTACCTCACTTACACAAATGAAAAGTTCTTGTTTAGAATTGATTTAAAAGATTTTTTTTTTAATTTTCACTGTTAGATAGGAAGAGAAAGAGAAAAAATTTCAATCTCCTTCACCCAGAGTGTAAAAATACTTTTGATAAAAAAAAAATTCATAAACCAAATCTATGCAAGAATTTTTTTCATTGGGAGAGATTTTTGTCTCTCCAAACAACATTTAATTTGTCTACGATGGCTTGCTAATCAGACTAAGAATTGTAAACAAGTAGTGCTTCATCTTATGGGAAACATAGACAAAACAAACAATGAATAATTAACAGAAAATATAGGCTACTACTAACAAACGTAAAGAAAAAAAGAGAAATAACCATAAAAGGTTAAGAAAACAAATCCAGTTTGGAATAGCTGCCTAATATTTTAGCTTTAACCTGTTCTCGCAAAAAGAAGTGGCCCATGTGAACTCTTAAAGCAATGCAACCTCTCCCCTCTCAGAAAAAACACACAACGTAATATTGCAAGAAAAATAAGAGAGGAAAAGATGAGGAAGAACCTAGCTGGGGTCTTCTCAGAGGAGACAGGAAGCAGAAAGCACAACTGAATAGATATTGTTAGCCACACAACAAGCAAACCCAATTGCCTTCTCCAAATCTCCATCTTTTATCAAGAGAGCCTGCAAATCAACAACATAAAACAATAAAACCCAGAAAGGCTCTCTCAACAAACAAGAACCTGAACAATGCTTTTGAGAAAACATAAATAAAAAAACAATGATAGAAACATGACAATACGATAATTAATTAAAGACCTGCCCAATTGGAAAGAAGCATGTACGCAAAGAAAAAAAAAACAATTTCCAAGAACATGGCCGTACCTTTACCTTGATCGACAAAAGGCAGTTTTCAAAAGCAATGAAACAATCAGAGAAAATTCACCAAGGTAAGCTATTGCTCCAGTTCTTTTTCTTTTATATCTCACTCTCTTCCTCTCTCTGACAGATACTAAATTGTGCTAGGAATAGGATCCTTAATAGCTTCCGAAACGTGCAAATATAACACCAAGAGAGAGAAGGAATAGAATCCTTAAATATTATTTTTCAAACCATTGTATAACTCTAGATAAGGAATGACGTACTCATGCTTCCTTAAGTGTTACAGTTATATACGACTTGCCTGAAATATAATTTTTCCAGCTAAATATATATAATTTTCTCAATTTTTCCTTTTTGGTAAGGGAGAGAGACAAGGAAAGTAGAGAAGTTAAGTCTGAGTGGGAGATTTTTCCTTTTTTGGTAAGTGAGAGAGACAAGGAAAGTATAGAAGTTAAGTTTGAGTGGGAGAGAAAAACATGAAAGAAAGTGTGGAGAGTTGAACTCAATTGAGTTATATATATAACTTTTTTTAAATATTTGACTTAAATATTTAAGTAAGGGTTTATGGGACATTTTAAAGGGTAGACACCAAATTTTATATATATATATATTAATCGTAAGTATATAGATACATATATGTTTTTCCTAATTAAATCAATCTGGCCAGAATGCGTTAATATTAATTAACTAGGGTATTACACAGAGGTAGCAATTGGATTGAGTCACATCGGGTTGTAGGTCAGTTTGGGTTGGATCGAGTTAGATCGGGTTCAAGTTTGGGTCATATCGGTCTCAAGTAATGTCTAGTCTTAGCTAATCTCGGGTTCGGCCGGATCAGGTTTAGATCGTAATGGTCTCAATTCACTATGGTCGTGTCATCTCGAACTTTAGAATATCATGCTATTTTTTTTCGTTTCAAAGTAATTAAGTTCACAAAAATATGTTAGTAATAACTCAATATATTTTTTCTCATTTAATATATTTAACTAATTATGGTTTAATTAATCGTAAATCAAAATCACAAATGAAAATAATATAAAAATAAATAATTTGATAATTTAATAACTAATAAAATATAAAATTAATTTTTTATTCAGTATATATGATGATGACGAAGGCTGACGTGCATGGTCTATATGAATATAATATTAAGTCTGACAGACAATGTTTTGTATAATAAAAAGTATACAATAAATTATAGAATGTGTAAGATACATTAATATTATGAATTTAATACATTATACATCAATTGATAACCTGACGCATATATGTAACTATGTGTTCATGTATATTATGTAATTCAGTGGTAACCGTAAAACATATTAAGAATATAAACATATTACATATAACTAATAATTATAGTTTTACAAAAACGAATTAATCACACTTAGAGTTAATCATATGCAACATTAATTAGTTTTTATTATTATTTATTAGAAAAAAGTAAAAATTAAGGATACTAGTACTAAAAGTTAAAATATGATATAATAAACGATATATTTATATTGTCTCATACTAAATTAATTTTTTTTATAATGATTAATGACAATTTTATATTTATTATATGTAACTAGTCTTATTTAAAGATTAAGAAAAACAATGTTTTAAAAAAAAAAATTGAAAAATTAGTTTACATAAGATGTAAAGAGGAATAGAACAGTCAAGTCTATGAATCTAAAATTAAAAATTTTCTCATTTTATCCATATTGGGTTTGGGTCATTTCGAGTCTGAGTCGGTTCGAGTTAAAGTCATATCGATTTTGGGTTTTTCGGGTCTTGATCGTTTCAGGTTTCAGTTCACTTCGGGTTTTTGGTAATTTCGAATTCGGGTTGGGTCAAGTTCGATCATTTTAGATTAGGAGCATTTTGGGTTTTGAATAAATTGGGTTTGGATCGAGTTAGGGTCACATTATTTTAATAATTTTTTGTGCTCGGGTTAGATCTTGTTCGAGTCGATTTTTCAGGTTAAGTCAGATTTTGTCACTTCTAGTTTTACACTAGTGATCAAATTACAGGTCAAGCTTGGTTCTGACTGGGCTCAATATTACACTTAAAACTAAGCTAATGGGTCACAAGGTCACGGTTTAATATCGTTTGCTTAAGATCCATCCTTTTGTTTTGCATATTTCTCTCTAATAAAATATTTTTTTATCTTTTATAATTAAATTTATATAATAAAAAATTGATATGCAAGACATCCTTTACACACGAAGTCATAAATTTTTTAAAATTCACACATTTTCACAAATAGTTTTACTAAATATTGCTATAAATATTTTTTAATATGCACCGAAACATAATAAATATTAACATTTTGATCGGTTCGAGATCAAGTTTTTTCATCTAATCTTTAGTGCGGTCAAAATAAATTTGATCTTATTTTAACCAAGCCCGTTAAAATTAAAGGTTGGACTGGGCTTCGAGCACTCTAACCCATGATAATTAGCTCTATTTTGCACCCTCTCCAGTGATATTAGTAGATTAATTTGTTAAAGGATAAGCTTGAGGATGGCCATTACCCCAGCAAGCATACGTACGAACTATGAATACCAGAACAACATTATAATGTGAAAATTTAGCACTCTATACGTAGAATGTCCAACAATCATGGAGATGGAGACATTTGATCAAATTGGTGATGTTTTGAAATTCATTAAAGCATACTTAAATCAGTAAATTTAAACAATTTTTGTCTTGAGCTTACTGATTTAAGTATGTTTTAATTAGTTCACAAACATTGGTATATTTTAATTGCATTAACGTGAACAATATTGACTTAATTTATTTTTAATTTTATGTTATTTACTTATCATATAGTATATAGTATTGTACATTGACTTACTCTTATGTTAATATATGGAAAGAGGGAGGGAGATTTATTTAATTTTGTATACAAAGAGATTTCGATCACGTTATCTTACACTAGAGTTATTTAGTTGTGTTCTCAAGATTAATTAAACATTTTAATTGAAATATGCTTGATTTTCATCATGTTGTCTGAATTTAGGAAATTTAATTAAATGTATATGCATTCATCTTCTCACTCTCTTTCTTTTAGTTATTTTTTAATTATTATTTTATCATTAGGGACTTGAGGACCTTGCTTGATTTCTCCACAAAGAATAAATTTAAACCTTACAACATTTTGTAATTTAATTTGTTTTGTCTAGTAGTTGTTGAATTTAGACCACTCCGCTAAGTGCAACAACACATACATGCACCATTCAAATCTCTTTCTCTCTCTCTCTCTCTCTCTCTCCCTGTCTGTATAAAAACCCAACTCCTTTATCACCTTTCTCCATCCATATCTAATTACTAATTAGCTCCTCCCTCCAATTCATCAACATCCTGCCTCTCTCTTTCTCTCTCCATGAAAACGTTAGGGTTTTCTTGATAATCGTGACTATTTTCATGCTTCTTGTCCTATGTACTCATGCATTAATACTTCATGAAGATAAGGAAAACATCGGTAACATTGATGAAATAACCGATCAATCTTATTACGTTCATTAAACTGGTCGGTTAGTACTTTCTCAAAAGAAATTTACATGCCAATTAACTTGTAACGAGTTCCCAAGGGTTTGTCGCGCTAACGGAAGCCCGGGGCATTACTGTTGCAAGAAAAATTGTGTTAATGTGTTAAAAGATCTTCTTAATTGTGGAAGGTATGGGAAGAAATGGAAGTACAATGAGATATTTTGAAATGGGAAATGTGTGAACACATCTTTCCATAGGAAGCATTGTGGGAGTTGCAACAATAAGTGTAATAATGGCAGCTGATGTGTTTTTGGCCTTTGCAACTATGCGTAGGAGATAAAATCTTTCATTGACTTTGAGATTCTTTTATTTGTATGCAGGAGAGAGGAAAAAAATTATCGTGACTAAGATTATTTTTCATATTTGCAATTTTTATTTAATCAATAGAATTATGTTCCTGATAGTACCTGACCAGTTTTCTAAGTTGATTTTAATTAGCTTTTATAAATGTTCAGTTTTCACTTAAGATTTGTGCCTTCTAATGTTTACCTAACCTTATATATATTGGCCAAAAAGAGGCAATTGTACTCTTATTATTTAGTTTATAATTGTATTCTCTAGATTTGGCCGCGAGCCGAGCTACTCGCAAGCGGGTTGTGGAGGTTAGCGCTTGACTCACCTCGGTATTATTGAGCTATGAGTCAAGCTCGGGTTTTGAGCTAGGTTCGTTTAGTCAAACAAGCCGAGTTCAAGTAATGAGATACTCGGCTCATTTGGCTCGTGAGCTGGTTTGAGCTCGAGTCGAACCGAGTTGAGCCCAAGCTCGCTAAAATAACATCGAGACAAGCTTGAGCATGGATCTTAAAGCTCAACTCTCAAACTCAATTTTATTTGATTAATCAAACAAGGTTCACAAACCAAGCTCGAGTTTCTAATTACTCGACTGGTGACCACCTACTGATAACAAACATGCTTTGGTTAACAGCAAAGACATTAGACACAAAAATCCTAGAATCTTAAAGCGGCAATTGGAGCATATTCATTTACTATGTTTTTATAAATTATTTTCTTGATCCCATCAGTTTTCTTTTCTTTTTTGCGTCTTTTTTTTACCAGCTCCCTAAGTTTCTTAAGGAAAAATCCCTCATCCCATTTTTCAGATAGTGAATGAAATCGTCTTCATGGTAGTTATCTTACCAAGATGAGCCAGTAACATAGCTTTTGAGCAAAATTATTCAAGATTCCTAACAGATTCACTATAATCCTAGTTTGGCTAGATTTTCTTGGGGCCTAGGTTGCCGACGTGATTGCAGACAAGATTAAAATAGAGTTCATTTAGGATATGTTTGGATCAAGGGAAAGAAATGAAAATGAGAGGGGATAATTACTCTGTCGAATTCATTCATCTTCTCACATTTCCTCTACTCTACTCTCCTTCCAAAATTTCCAAGTAAGGGAGAATTAAAAAGTTCAGAGTTTTAATGGATTTGAAGGAATAAAGATGCTCCTTCATATCCTCTCATTTCCATTGAGAAGAACTTTCAAAGAACGCCAGAAAAAGAGGTACATATACCATTCATTTCCTTTCATTCCCCTCAACTCAAACAAGGGGTAAGTGATGGTATGTTCCTTTGTGACTTACCTTAATTCTGAAATCTAATAACTAGCAACAATGAACGCAACCATGCCTGATTAATTCTAATATGTTACTGGAACATCACATTTTTCATTGGGGCATAAACACAATTTTGCTCATGTTTTGCAATTTGTAGCACAATTTAGTATTCAATAGGACTCTATTAATCGTTAGAAACAATTTTCTTATCAATGTCAATAACTATAAAAAAAAAATATATATATGAAATTGTCAACAAATGTGCACTCTAATCAATTTTCTTATCAGTGTGAATAACTACAAAAAAAAATGAAAATTATCAACAAATGTGTACTCTAATCAAGTTCTAGCCCTAAGAGGCCCTTCTAAACGAATGTAGTCATACATAAATCCTTGGAAAGGGCTTCCACTTCTTGACTGAGTGAGAAAGATTGTGTTGTTTCCACTGTGTAGTATATTGCTTTGTACATCAATGCTATATAATCTGTACAACCCATGAATTCCATGTCTTGCAATCGCGTTATCCCTCCCTATTAGCCCCGTTGAAAATACAGGATGCGCACCGGCATTGTTGAAATGAACCTTTGAAACCGTCATTATAAAAGTTGATTAGCTAAACCATTTTAAACAAGCATTAGCACAGGATTTCAATGACAAAATTTGTACCTTTAGTTCAGACATCGTCGCTGATGCGAAAGCCAATTGAAGTGTGTAATTTCCCGTCTTGCTCGTATTTTTTAAGTCAAATATAATCTGCCACGTGGTTGCTTGGTATGTGTTATTTCCTACATTCCTGCGGTAAAATATTAGAACCAGCCTCACAATTTTTACTTCTGTACACAAAAGTTCCTTCAAGAATAAAGAAATAAACAAATACCTTGTGACATGGGCAAAAAACCAATCCCTAGTATAATTACTAGACCCAACAGTGTATACGAGATCATGGTGAGGATATAAATCTGAATATCTATCCCACAATCCATACTGCTTAAATCTGCATATTAAAACAAGTCATAATTAGCATCAATGTTTGTGTTAAGAACATTGCATCAGCAAAGTGCTGTTGTAAGAGAGCTAACTTGTCTGAGTGGTTTGTGTATAATCGATTCACTAGTGTTGGGTAGGGGTCTGGAATATAGAATTCTTCAGCTCTGCGGTTTGGGATGCCAATTTCCCACAATGTGGGACCATTTCTGGGAGGCTCATATACAAGAGCACCCAATTTGATCTCACCTCCTGCATCAAAGAAATTGTGTCAATGCAGCTATTAAAGAGAGCCTCTAAGTTCCAAAATAGAGGTGATCATTGGTTTTGTGGCCCAAACGTTTAACTCCGTCTGACCCTTAACTTTTTTGGACTTGAAAAAACAGTAGGCATGAAATTTTTTTCAGTCCAGGCTTGGGATTGTGTGAAAACACCTTACTCCCCCAGCCGGGCCCAAAGACAATGTATTTTGTGTTTTATTAATATTGAATATATTAATAAAAGTTATATAATAACAAAATTGTGTAAATGTCTAAAATTAATTAATTTTTAAATTTTTAGATATTTATTTTAATAATAAAAGATGTTAAAATATATTTATTTTTTAAAACAAAGATTTCGGGCCGATGAGGGAAGAAAATAAATCGCAGTCAAAATATCCCAACCCGGCATAACAAAATATATTTATATAATAATTTCTTTTTCTTCTATGATTTTTCCAACAACAAAAATGAAAAAGGATTCATGCAAAGATCAAACTGTACCTGGTGTGATAGTAATATCACTATCATATTTGTAATCTCCAATAAAACCAGGAACCCATGCATGCAAACTATAATTTCCAGCTCGAACATTTTTTATTGAGAAATTCCCTTTGCTGTCAGCTTGCGTCCAAAACTGATAACCCTGGAAAATAATTTGACAACATCAAAGAATTCACAACTAATTAATTAAAGCCTCGTATGAACATAGTTAATTCCAAAAAGAGAAGGAGATTTAACAATATTTACTTTGCCTTCTGTTTGCCAAGATCCAACTTCTCCCGGTGGTGCCAACCCCACGTGGGCATATCTTGCACTCATATTTTTCTTACAGATATACCTAAAATAAAAGAAAAAGATTAATTAATTAACCTTATGCATATGTTATATACAAAAAATAAAATTAAAGAATAAAAATGGAGAATTACCTATCATTGACTAGTAATTGACCTGTAATTGTTCCTCGTTGATCGGCCGAAGGGAAATCTTCTGATTGTGTGAAATTATAAGGCCAGCTTTCAACTTCTACAGACATCTGATAGTAAACATCATGTATCATATCATATATTCAAGTTATCAGGGAAACTATATAAAAATTCTATAAAAAAAAAATGTTTAATTAACAACTAACAAACCTGTCTTTTCGCATCTTTCCAAAGCCTAAGTCGATTTTCTTTGGAAGAATTAACAGAATTTAGATAGACAAAAACAGGACCAAAAACTTTTTTCCATGGCTCTCCATTTCTATATTTTGTATCCAGGTCCTTCCCAACATAATGAAGGCTGGTAAAACTCTGCAAAAGTAATCAATTAAATTAAAAAAATACTAACAAAATATTTTGAGAAAAAAATAGATCAAATAGGGATGCTATTACATGTAACTTTGTTTTATATAAACATAATAATGTACACAAGAAAAAAAAACATAGAAATACAAAAATTAAATATTTAAATCTTATGTTTGAATGGAGAAAAATGAAAGGGAAAATACAAGTACCTGAACCCTATTTTTAAAGAAATATCATACATTCGACTTAAAGATTGTGAAAGTAGAGGAAACTAGTATTAAAGCTATGCAAAAAGAGTGATGAGCGTACAGCGAGGGTAATGGGCCCCACATGGGAGGTGAGGTATTGCTTGATGGGCCCAGCATTTCGAAACTCATCACTGGGTGTGATCATCCAGAATCCTACAGGTGGGTAATCGGATATCCACCCATGCACTTTATCATCCTTGCCCTCTTGTGTATACTGGTACTTGTCATCTACCTGCACCCCACAATATCATGCGACCCTTTTAGCAACACTGAGACAAGATAAGATAAACAAACAGACAAAAACCATCCCCTTTTTCAATTCAACTCCTATAAAAGTATGATTGTTTATTTAGTTTCTATAAGAAGATCCCATATTTCCATATGTAGCACCTTATTAAAACCATGCTTAGAATTCTCTATATATTAAGCGGGACATTATATGCACAGTAACATATTGATGGCTAGTCACGTGGTAGGAAAATGATTTAAATCTTTTTTTTTTTTTGTTTTAAGTTGTATTAAAACATGTATCAAAACCACCGAAGTTAAAAACAAAATAAAACACGATAAATAATTACAATGTCACATTACTTACCACCCAATGACAAATTCAATAGGATAAAAGAAAAATACCTAGTACTATGTTTGGATTTCGAAAATTTTGAAAAGAAAAATATAAAAAAGAACTTTTTTTTTTGTTTTGTATGATTGTCAATAAAAAATAAGAGAAAAAATTGAGTAATTTAAAGAAAACCAAGTGATAAAAGTGAACATCAAATATAATTGTTTTTTTCAAAATATGTCTTTGGTAACTTTTTGAAGATATGAACAAAGCAATACATATCAATGTGGTCAAAATATGATCTACTATTCACATATTTTCTTTTTTGGATAGTCAAAAAAAAATTCAGAGAAAAATAGTATAACACCAACTCATAATTAGTGTAGTGAACTTGAAGATCAATTAAATCAAAAAAATAAAATAAAAAATTAGTGGTACCTCTCCTCTAAGTGCTGGATTTCTTGGATTGGTCAAGAGAACAGCTTCCTTGTAAGCAAGTGCATGGCCACTTTCGCGGTCTGTCTCACTTGGCATGATCCTTTGCTTGTCGTCCGAGATAGCCATGAAGTGAAACCTGGCCGTTGATTTAAAATACCGCATACAATCAATAATACTATTCTTATTTAATTTTATCACAGATATTGTTTTAAAATATTATTTTCGACATAATTTCAAAAAAAAAATAGAGAAGAAAATTTTTTCTTACTTGTCCGGTCGAAGCTTGAAGACGAACGTTATTTGATCCATGTCCACATCAGGCCACCCTTCATCTCGCTCCAGTATGCTATACATGTAGATACCCGAGCTCCCACGCCGCATTATATATCTGCAAAGCTCATATTAGTTTTATATATATTTACATGTTAATTAGCTAATTAAAATAGAAATCATTTCTTAAAAGAATTAATGAAGATTAATGTTGAGACTTTAAAACTGCACCTTTTGTCTATATTTAATGGAACTCGGGAGCCACGCAGTGAGAAATTCCAAGTTCTAGAAAACGAAATCTCTACTTGGTTTTCGTTTTCGGTTATAACACTATATTTTGTTCCTTCCATTCTGCAAAAATAATCATTTAACACAAATATTAATTTGAAAAACAACATATTATTTGTTTTACACTAAGAAAATAATTATTTAATGAAAAATAAACTTGTATTTAAGCGAGAAAATTTACAGGTCAAGCTGATTTGGACTCTTCGGCTCATACCAAACGATATCCCAATACCTAGAGATTGTTTAAATTTTGTCAAACTAAGCACATTTTTATATTTAAAAAAAATCAAAGAAACGAATAAAAGTGAGATTAATTGAGTACACATACCCTCTCTTTTTAATATGATCATTAAGCACATTTTCCATTCCATTGTACTTTATTCTTGTGACAAGACCACCTGGATTCGAAAAAGTAACTCGTATGATGCCATTATCAATTGTCACCTGAAATAAAAATATTTTTATTTAACAAGTAGTTGTAGTAATTAATTACATAGATATTTTAATTTTTACACTGTCAAATTTAGGTACATATATTTTTTTATTTTAGTAGTATAATTTTGATCATTTTATGCACAAAATAAAAATTCCAAAACATATGTAATAAAATGACTGCATTTTAGTTTTTATTTTTTTAGAAAATTTATTCATGAATCATAGATAGGTAATGAGATTTTACTTGCTCATCATCATCATTTGTACTCAGATGGACTATAGGAGATGTCACTGGTGCTTGATGGTTATTGTTCTCTCGAATCTTTGATCTGCAATTATTAATTAAAATATAGGAGTAAACAAAATATCTTGATGTAAAAATCCAATGAAATAATGTATTCAAATAAAATTGGGGAATCCAAGGCATGATATCCTTTGTTTAAATTACCTCACTTACACAAATGAAAAGTTCTTGTTTAGAATTGATTTAAAAGATTTTTTTTTTAATTTTCACTGTTAGATAGGAAGAGAAAGAGAAAAAATTTCAATCTCCTTCACCCAGAGTGTAAAAATACTTTTGATAAAAAAAAAATTCATAAACCAAATCTATGCAAGAATTTTTTTCATTGGGAGAGATTTTTGTCTCTCCAAACAACATTTAATTTGTCTACGATGGCTTGCTAATCAGACTAAGAATTGTAAACAAGTAGTGCTTCATCTTATGGGAAACATAGACAAAACAAACAATGAATAATTAACAGAAAATATAGGCTACTACTAACAAACGTAAAGAAAAAAAGAGAAATAACCATAAAAGGTTAAGAAAACAAATCCAGTTTGGAATAGCTGCCTAATATTTTAGCTTTAACCTGTTCTCGCAAAAAGAAGTGGCCCATGTGAACTCTTAAAGCAATGCAACCTCTCCCCTCTCAGAAAAAACACACAACGTAATATTGCAAGAAAAATAAGAGAGGAAAAGATGAGGAAGAACCTAGCTGGGGTCTTCTCAGAGGAGACAGGAAGCAGAAAGCACAACTGAATAGATATTGTTAGCCACACAACAAGCAAACCCAATTGCCTTCTCCAAATCTCCATCTTTTATCAAGAGAGCCTGCAAATCAACAACATAAAACAATAAAACCCAGAAAGGCTCTCTCAACAAACAAGAACCTGAACAATGCTTTTGAGAAAACATAAATAAAAAAACAATGATAGAAACATGACAATACGATAATTAATTAAAGACCTGCCCAATTGGAAAGAAGCATGTACGCAAAGAAAAAAAAAACAATTTCCAAGAA
Source organism: Bretschneidera sinensis (assembly GCA_023935145.1). NCBI lineage: Eukaryota > Viridiplantae > Streptophyta > Magnoliopsida > Brassicales > Akaniaceae > Bretschneidera > Bretschneidera sinensis. The sequence continues at coordinate 130,844,759 of CM043698.1, forward strand.
CATGGCCGTACCTTTACCTTGATCGACAAAAGGCAGTTTTCAAAAGCAATGAAACAATCAGAGAAAATTCACCAAGGTAAGCTATTGCTCCAGTTCTTTTTCTTTTATATCTCACTCTCTTCCTCTCTCTGACAGATACTAAATTGTGCTAGGAATAGGATCCTTAATAGCTTCCGAAACGTGCAAATATAACACCAAGAGAGAGAAGGAATAGAATCCTTAAATATTATTTTTCAAACCATTGTATAACTCTAGATAAGGAATGACGTACTCATGCTTCCTTAAGTGTTACAGTTATATACGACTTGCCTGAAATATAATTTTTCCAGCTAAATATATATAATTTTCTCAATTTTTCCTTTTTGGTAAGGGAGAGAAACAAGGAAAGTAGAGAAGTTAAGTCTGAGTGGGAGATTTTTCCTTTTTTGGTAAGTGAGAGAGACAAGGAAAGTATAGAAGTTAAGTTTGAGTGGGAGAGAAAAACATGAAAGAAAGTGTGGAGAGTTGAACTCAATTGAGTTATATATATAACTTTTTTTAAATATTTGACTTAAATATTTAAGTAAGGGTTTATGGGACATTTTAAAGGGTAGACACCAAATTTTATATATATATATATTAATCGTAAGTATATAGATACATATATGTTTTTCCTAATTAAATCAATCTGGCCAGAATGCGTTAATATTAATTAACTAGGGTATTACACAGAGGTAGCAATTGGATTGAGTCACATCGGGTTGTAGGTCAGTTTGGGTTGGATCGAGTTAGATCGGGTTCAAGTTTGGGTCATATCGGTCTCAAGTAATGTCTAGTCTTAGCTAATCTCGGGTTGGGCCGGATCAGGTTTAGATCGTAATGGTCTCAATTCACTATGGTCGTGTCATCTCGAACTTTAGAATTTCATGCTATTTTTTTTCGTTTCAAAGTAATTAAGTTCACAAAAATATGTTAGTAATAACTCAATATATTTTTTCTCATTTAATATATTTAACTAATTATGGTTTAATTAATCGTAAATCAAAATCACAAATGAAAATAATATAAAATTAAATAATTTGATAATTTAATAACTAATAAAATATAAAATTAATTTTTTCTTCAGTATATATGATGATGACGAAGGCTGACGTGCATGGTCTATATGAATATAATATTAAGTCTGACAGACAATGTTTTGTATAATAAAAAGTATACAATAAATTATAGAATGTGTAAGATACATTAATATTATGAATTTAATACATTATATATCAATTGATAACCCGACGCATATATGTAACTATGTGTTCATGTATATTATGTAATTCAGTGGTAACCGTAAAACATATTAAGAATATAAACATATTACATATTACATATAACTAATAATTATAGTTTTACAAAAACGAATTAATCACACTTAGAGTTAATCATATGCAACATTAATTAGTTTTTATTATTATTTATTAGAAAAAAGTAAAAATTAAGGATACTAGTACTAAAAGTTAAAATATGATATAATAAACGATATATTTATATTGTCTCATACTAAATTAATTTTTTTTATAATGATTAATGACAATTTTATATTTATTATATGTAACTAGTCTTATTTAAAGATTAAGAAAAACAATGTTTTAAAAAAAAAATTGAAAAATTAGTTTACATAAGATGTAAAGAGGAATAGAACAGTCAAGTCTATGAATCTAAAATTAAAAATTTTCTCATTTTATCCATATTGGGTTTGGGTCATTTCGAGTCTGAGTCGGTTCGAGTTAAAGTCATATCGATTTTGGGTTTTTCGGGTCTTGATCGTTTCAGGTTTCAGTTCACTTCGGGTTTTTGGTAATTTCGAATTCGGGTTGGGTCAAGTTCGATCATTTTAGATTAGGAGCATTTTGGGTTTTGAATAAATTGGGTTTGGATCGAGTTAGGGTCACATTATTTTAATAATTTTTTGTGCTCGGGTTAGATCTTGTTCGAGTCGATTTTTCAGGTTAAGTCAGATTTTGTCACTTCTAGTTTTACACTAGTGATCAAATTACAGGTCAAGCTTGGTTCTGACTGGGCTCAATATTACACTTAAAACTAAGCTAATGGGTCACAAGGTCACGGTTTAATATCGTTTGCTTAAGATCCATCCTTTTGTTTTGCATATTTCTCTCTAATAAAATATTTTTTTATCTTTTATAATTAAATTTATATAATAAAAAATTGATATGCAAGACATCCTTTACACACGAAGTCATAAATTTTTTAAAATTCACACATTTTCACAAATAGTTTTACTAAATATTGCTATAAATATTTTTTAATATGCACCGAAACATAATAAATATTAACATTTTGATCGGTTCGAGATCAAGTTTTTTCATCTAATCTTTAGTGCGGTCAAAATAAATTTGATCTTATTTTAACCAAGCCCGTTAAAATTAAAGGTTGGACTGGGCTTCGAGCACTCTAACCCATGATAATTAGCTCTATTTTGCACCCTCTCCAGTGATATTAGTAGATTAATTTGTTAAAGGATAAGCTTGAGGATGGCCATTACCCCAGCAAGCATACGTACGAACTATGAATACCAGAACAACATTATAATGTGAAAATTTAGCACTCTATACGTAGAATGTCCAACAATCATGGAGATGGAGACATTTGATCAAATTGGTGATGTTTTGAAATTCATTAAAGCATACTTAAATCAGTAAATTTAAACAATTTTTGTCTTGAGCTTACTGATTTAAGTATGTTTTAATTAGTTCACAAACATTGGTATATTTTAATTGCATTAACGTGAACAATATTGACTTAATTTATTTTTAATTTTATGTTATTTACTTATCATATAGTATATAGTATTGTACATTGACTTACTCTTATGTTAATATATGGAAAGAGGGAGGGAGATTTATTTAATTTTGTATACAAAGAGATTTCGATCACGTTATCTTACACTAGAGTTATTTAGTTGTGTTCTCAAGATTAATTAAACATTTTAATTGAAATATGCTTGATTTTCATCATGTTGTCTGAATTTAGGAAATTTAATTAAATGTATATGCATTCATCTTCTCACTCTCTTTCTTTTAGTTATTTTTTAATTATTATTTTATCATTAGGGACTTGAGGACCTTGCTTGATTTCTCCACAAAGAATAAATTTAAACCTTACAACATTTTGTAATTTAATTTGTTTTGTCTAGTAGTTGTTGAATTTAGACCACTCCGCTAAGTGCAACAACACATACATGCACCATTCAAATCTCTTTCTCTCTCTCTCTCTCTCTCTCTCCCTGTCTGTATAAAAACCCAACTCCTTTATCACCTTTCTCCATCCATATCTAATTACTAATTAGCTCCTCCCTCCAATTCATCAACATCCTGCCTCTCTCTTTCTCTCTCCATGAAAACGTTAGGGTTTTCTTGATAATCGTGACTATTTTCATGCTTCTTGTCCTATGTACTCATGCATTAATACTTCATGAAGATAAGGAAAACATCGGTAACATTGATGAAATAACCGATCAATCTTATTACGTTCATTAAACTGGTCGGTTAGTACTTTCTCAAAAGAAATTTACATGCCAATTAACTTGTAACGAGTTCCCAAGGGTTTGTCGCGCTAACGGAAGCCCGGGGCATTACTGTTGCAAGAAAAATTGTGTTAATGTGTTAAAAGATCTTCTTAATTGTGGAAGGTATGGGAAGAAATGGAAGTACAATGAGATATTTTGAAATGGGAAATGTGTGAACACATCTTTCCATAGGAAGCATTGTGGGAGTTGCAACAATAAGTGTAATAATGGCAGCTGATGTGTTTTTGGCCTTTGCAACTATGCGTAGGAGATAAAATCTTTCATTGACTTTGAGATTCTTTTATTTGTATGCAGGAGAGAGGAAAAAAATTATCGTGACTAAGATTATTTTTCATATTTGCAATTTTTATTTAATCAATAGAATTATGTTCCTGATAGTACCTGACCAGTTTTCTAAGTTGATTTTAATTAGCTTTTATAAATGTTCAGTTTTCACTTAAGATTTGTGCCTTCTAATGTTTACCTAACCTTATATATATTGGCCAAAAAGAGGCAATTGTACTCTTATTATTTAGTTTATAATTGTATTCTCTAGATTTGGCCGCGAGCCGAGCTACTCGCAAGCGGGTTGTGGAGGTTAGCGCTTGACTCACCTCGGTATTATTGAGCTATGAGTCAAGCTCGGGTTTTGAGCTAGGTTCGTTTAGTCAAACAAGCCGAGTTCAAGTAATGAGATACTCGGCTCATTTGGCTCGTGAGCTGGTTTGAGCTCGAGTCGAACCGAGTTGAGCCCAAGCTCGCTAAAATAACATCGAGACAAGCTTGAGCATGGATCTTAAAGCTCAACTCTCAAACTCAATTTTATTTGATTAATCAAACAAGGTTCACAAACCAAGCTCGAGTTTCTAATTACTCGACTGGTGACCACCTACTGATAACAAACATGCTTTGGTTAACAGCAAAGACATTAGACACAAAAATCCTAGAATCTTAAAGCGGCAATTGGAGCATATTCAGTTACTATGTTTTTATAAATTATTTTCTTGATCCCATCAGTTTTCTTTTCTTTTTTGCGTCTTTTTTTTACCAGCTCCCTAAGTTTCTTAAGGAAAAATCCCTCATCCCATTTTTCAGATAGTGAATGAAATCGTCTTCATGGTAGTTATCTTACCAAGATGAGCCAGTAACATAGCTTTTGAGCAAAATTATTCAAGATTCCTAACAGATTCACTATAATCCTAGTTTGGCTAGATTTTCTTGGGGCCTAGGTTGCCGACGTGATTGCAGACAAGATTAAAATAGAGTTCATTTAGGATATGTTTGGATCAAGGGAAAGAAATGAAAATGAGAGGGGATAATTACTCTGTCGAATTCATTCATCTTCTCACATTTCCTCTACTCTACTCTCCTTCCAAAATTTCCAAGTAAGGGAGAATTAAAAAGTTCAGAGTTTTAATGGATTTGAAGGAATAAAGATGCTCCTTCATATCCTCTCATTTCCATTGAGAAGAACTTTCAAAGAACGCCAGAAAAAGAGGTACATATACCATTCATTTCCTTTCATTCCCCTCAACTCAAACAAGGGGTAAGTGATGGTATGTTCCTTTGTGACTTACCTTAATTCTGAAATCTAATAACTAGCAACAATGAACGCAACCATGCCTGATTAATTCTAATATGTTACTGGAACATCACATTTTTCATTGGGGCATAAACACAATTTTGCTCATGTTTTGCAATTTGTAGCACAATTTAGTATTCAATAGGACTCTATTAATCGTTAGAAACAATTTTCTTATCAATGTCAATAACTATAAAAAAAAATATATATATGAAATTGTCAACAAATGTGCACTCTAATCAATTTTCTTATCAGTGTGAATAACTACAAAAAAAAATGAAAATTATCAACAAATGTGTACTCTAATCAAGTTCTAGCCCTAAGAGGCCCTTCTAAACGAATGTAGTCATACATAAATCCTTGGAAAGGGCTTCCACTTCTTGACTGAGTGAGAAAGATTGTGTTGTTTCCACTGTGTAGTATATTGCTTTGTACATCAATGCTATATAATCTGTACAACCCATGAATTCCATGTCTTGCAATCGCGTTATCCCTCCCTATTAGCCCCGTTGAAAATACAGGATGCGCACCGGCATTGTTGAAATGAACCTTTGAAACCGTCATTATAAAAGTTGATTAGCTAAACCATTTTAAACAAGCATTAGCACAGGATTTCAATGACAAAATTTGTACCTTTAGTTCAGACATCGTCGCTGATGCGAAAGCCAATTGAAGTGTGTAATTTCCCGTCTTGCTCGTATTTTTTAAGTCAAATATAATCTGCCACGTGGTTGCTTGGTATGTGTTATTTCCTACATTCCTGCGGTAAAATATTAGAACCAGCCTCACAATTTTTACTTCTGTACACAAAAGTTCCTTCAAGAATAAAGAAATAAACAAATACCTTGTGACATGGGCAAAAAACCAATCCCTAGTATAATTACTAGACCCAACAGTGTATACGAGATCATGGTGAGGATATAAATCTGAATATCTATCCCACAATCCATACTGCTTAAATCTGCATATTAAAACAAGTCATAATTAGCATCAATGTTTGTGTTAAGAACATTGCATCAGCAAAGTGCTGTTGTAAGAGAGCTAACTTGTCTGAGTGGTTTGTGTATAACCGATTCACTAGTGTTGGGTAGGGGTCTGGAATATAGAATTCTTCAGCTCTGCGGTTTGGGATGCCAATTTCCCACAATGTGGGACCATTTCTGGGAGGCTCATATACAAGAGCACCCAATTTGATCTCACCTCCTGCATCAAAGAAATTGTGTCAATGCAGCTATTAAAGAGAGCCTCTAAGTTCCAAAATAGAGGTGATCATTGGGTTTGTGGCCCAAACGTTTAACTCCGTCTGACCCTTAACTTTTTTGGACTTGAAAAAACAGTAGGCATGAAATTTTTTTCAGTCCAGGCTTGGGATTGTGTGAAAACACCTTACTCCCCTAGCCGGGCCCAAAGACAATGTATTTTGTGTTTTATTAATATTGAATATATTAATAAAAGTTATATAATAACAAAATTGTGTAAATATCTAAAATTAATTAATTTTTAATTTTTTAGATATTTATTTTTATAATAAAAGATGTTAAAATATATTTATTTTTTAAAACAAAGATTTCGGGCCGATGAGGGAAGAAAATAAATCGCAGTCAAAATATCCCAACCCGGCATAACAAAATATATTTATATAATAATTTCTTTTTCTTCTATGATTTTTCCAACAACAAAAATGAAAAAGGATTCATGCAAAGATCAAACTGTACCTGGTGTGATAGTAATATCACTATCATATTTGTAATCTCCAATAAAACCAGGAACCCATGCATGCAAACTATAATTTCCAGCTCGAACATTTTTTATTGAGAAATTCCCTTTGCTGTCAGCTTGCGTCCAAAACTGATAACCCTGGAAAATAATTTGACAACATCAAAGAATTCACAACTAATTAATTAAAGCCTCGTATGAACATAGTTAATTCCAAAAAGAGAAGGAGATTTAACAATATTTACTTTGCCTTCTGTTTGCCAAGATCCAACTTCTCCCGGTGGTGCCAACCCCACGTGGGCATATCTTGCACTCATATTTTTCTTACAGATATACCTAAAATAAAAGAAAAAGATTAATTAATTAACCTTATGCATATGTTATATACAAAAAATAAAGTTAAAGAATAAAAATGGAGAATTACCTATCATTGACTAGTAATTGACCTGTAATTGTTCCTCGTTGATCGGCCGAAGGGAAATCTTCTGATTGTGTGAAATTATAAGGCCAGCTTTCAACTTCTACAGACATCTGATAGTGAACATCATGTATCATATCATATATTCAAGTCATCAGGTAAACTATATAAAAATTTTATAAAAAAAAATGTTTAATTAACAACTAACAAACCTGTCTTTTCGCATCTTTCCAAAGCCTAAGTCGATTTTCTTTGGAAGAATTAACAGAATTTAGATAGACAAAAACAGGACCAAAAACTTTTTTTCATGGCTCTCCATTTCTATATTTTGTATCCAGGTCCTTCCCAACATAATGAAGGCTGGTAAAACTCTGCAAAAGTAATCAATTAAATTAAAAAAATACTAACAAAATATTTTGAGAAAAAAATAGATCAAATAGGGATGCTATTACATGTAACTTTGTTTTATATAAACATAATAATGTACACAAGAAAAAAAAAAACATAGAAATATAAAAATTAAATATTTAAATCTTATGTTTGAATGGAGATAAATGAAAGGGAAAATACATGTACCTGAACCCTATTTTTAAAGAAAGATCATTCATTCGACTTAAAGATTGTGAAAGTAGAGGAAACTAGTATTAAAGCTATGCAAAAAGAGTGATGAGCGTACAGCGAGGGTAGTGGGCCCCACATGGGAGGTGAGGTATTGCTTGATGGGCCCAGCATTTCGAAACTCATCATTGGGTGTGATCATCCAGAATCCTACAGGTGGGTAATCGGATATCCACCCATGCACTTTATCATCATTGCCCTCTTGTGTATACTGGTACTTGTCATCTACCTGCACCCCACAATATCATGCGACCCTTTTAGCAACACTGAGACAAGATAAGATAAACAAACAGACAAAAACCATCCCCTTTTTCAATTCAACTCCTATAAAAGTATGATTGTTTATTTAGTTTCTATAAGAAGATCCCATATTTCCATATGTAGCACCTTATTAAAACCATGCTTAGAATTCTCTATATATTAAGCGGGACATTATATGCACAGTAACATATTGATGGCTAGTCACATGGTAGGAAAATGATTTAAATCTTATTTTTTTTTTGTTTTAAGTTGTATTAAAACATGTATCAAAACCACCGAAGTTAAAAACAAAATAAAACACGATAAATAATTACAATGTCACATTACTTACCACCCAATGACAAATTCAATAGGATAAAAGAAAAATACCTAGTACTATGTTTGGATTTCGAAAATTTTGAAAAGAAAAATAAAAAAAAGAACTTTTTTTTTTTGTTTTGTATGATTGTCAATAAAAAATAAGAGAAAAAATTGAGTAATTTAAAGAAAACCAAGTGATAAAAATGAACATCAAATATAATTGTTTTTTTCAAAATATATCTTTGGTAATTTTTGAAGATATGAACAAAGCAATACATATCAATGTGGTCAAAATATGATCTAATATTCACATATTTTCTTTTTTGGATAGTCAAAAAAAAAATTCAGAGAAAAATAGTATAACACCAACTCATAATTAGTGTAGTGAACTTGAAGATCAATTAAATCAAAAAAATAAAAAAAAATTAGTGGTACCTCTCCTCTAAGTGCTGGATTTCTTGGATTGGTCAAGAGAACAGCTTCCTTGTAAGCAAGTGCATGGCCACTTTCGCGGTCTGTCTCACTTGGCATGATCCTTTGCTTGTCGTCCGAGATAGCCATGAAGTGAAACCTGACCGTTGATTTAAAATACCGCATACAATCAATAATACTATTCTTATTTAATTTTATCATAGATATTGTTTTAAAATATTATTTTCGACATAATTTCTAAAAAAAAATAGAGAAGAAAATTCTTTTCTTACTTGTCCGGTCGAAGCTTGAAGATGAACGTTATTTGATCCATGTCCACATCAGGCCACCCTTCATCTCGCTCCAGTATGCTATACATGAAGATACCCGAGCTCCCACGCCGCATTATATATCTGCAAAGCTCATATTAGTTTTATATATATTTACATGTTAATTAGCTAATTAAAATAGAAATCATTTCTTAAAAGAATGAATGAAGATTAATGTTGAGACTTTAAAACTGCACCTTTTGTCTATATTTAATGGAACTCGGGAGCCACGCAGTGAGAAATTCCAAGTTCTAGAAAATGAAATCTCTACTTGGTTTTCGTTTTCGGTTATAACACTATATTTTGTTCCTTCCATTCTGCAAAAATAATCATTTAATACAAATATTAATTTGAAAAACAACATATTATTTGTTTTACACTAAGAAAATAATTATTTAATGAAAAATAAACTTGTATTTAAGCGAGAAAATTTACAGGTCAAGCTGATTTGGACTCTTCGGCTCATACCAAACGATATCCCAATACCTAGAGATTGTTTAAATTTTGTCAAACTAAGCACATTTTTATATTTAATAAAAAATCAAAGAAATGAATAAAAATGAGATTAATTGAGTACACATACCCTCTCTTTTTAATATGATCATTAAGCACATTTTCCATTCCATTGTACTTTATTATTGTGACAAGACCATCTGGATTCGAAAAAGTAACTCGTATGATGCCATTATCAATTGTCACCTGAAATAAAAATAATTTTATTTAACAAGTAGTTGTAGTAATTAATTACATAGATATTTTAATTTTCACACTGTCAAATTTAGGTACATATATTTTTTTATTTTAGTAGTATAATTTTGATCATTTTATGCACAAAATAAAAATTCTAAAACATATGTAATAAAATAACTGCATTTTAGTTTTTATTTTTTTAGAAAATTTATTCATGAATCATAGATAGGTAATGAGATTTTACTTGCTCATCATCATCATTTGTACTCAGATGGACTATAGGAGATGTCACTGGTGCTTGATGGTTATTGTTCTCTCGAATCTTTGATCTGCAATTATTAATTAAAATATAGGAGTAAACAAAATATCTTGATGTAAAAATCCAATGAAATAATGTATTCAAATAAAATTGGGGAATCCAAGGCATGATATCCTTTGTTTAAATTACCTCACTTACACAAATGAAAAGTTCTTGTTTAGAATTGATTTAAAAGATTTTTTTTTTAATTTTCACTGTTAGATAGGAAGAGAAAGAGAAAAAATTTCAATCTCCTTCACCCAGAGTGTAAAAATACTTTTGATAAAAAAAAATTCATAAACCAAATCTATGCAAGAATTTTTTTCATTGGGAGAGATTTTTGTCTCTCCAAACAACATTTAATTTGTCTACGATGGCTTGCTAATCAGACTAAGAATTGTAAACAAGTAGTGCTTCATCTTATGGGAAACATAGACAAAACAAACAATGAATAATTAACAGAAAATATAGGCTACTACTAACAAACGTAAAGAAAAAAAGAGAAATAACCATAAAAGGTTAAGAAAACAAATCCAGTTTGGAATAGCTGCCTAATATTTTAGCTTTAACCTGTTCTCGCAAAAAGAAGTGGCCCATGTGAACTCTTAAAGCAATGCAACCTCTCCCCTCTCAGAAAAAACACACAACGTAATATTGCAAGAAAAATAAGAGAGGAAAAGATGAGGAAGAACCTAGCTGGGGTCTTCTCAGAGGAGACAGGAAGCAGAAAGCACAACTGAATGGATATTGTTAGCCACACAACAAGCAAACCCAATTGCCTTCTCCAAATCTCCATCTTTTATCAAGAGAGCCTGCAAATCAACAACATAAAACAATAAAACCCAGAAAGGCTCTCTCAACAAACAAGAACCTGAACAATGCTTTTGAGAAAACATAAATTAAAAAAAACAATGATAGAAACATGACAATACGATAATTAATTAAAGACCCGGCCAATTGGAAAGAAGCATGTACGCAAAAAAAAAAAAAAAAAAAAAAAAACAATTTCCAAGAACATGGCCGTACCTTTACCTTGATCGACAAACGGCAGTTTTCAAAAGCAATGAAACAATCAGAGAAAATTCACCAAGGTAAGCTATTGCTCCAGTTCTTTTTCTTTTATATCTCACTCTCTTCCTCTCTCTGACAGATACTAAATTGTGCTAGGAATAGGATCCTTAATAGCTTCCGAAACGTGCAAATATAACACCAAGAGAGAGAAGGAATAGAATCCTTAAATATTATTTTTCAAACCATTGTATAACTCTAGATAAGGAATGACGTACTCATGCTTCCTTAAGTGTTACAGTTATATACGACTTGCCTGAAATATAATTTTTCCAGCTAAATATATATAATTTTCTCAATTTTTCCTTTTTGGTAAGGGAGAGAGACAAGGAAAGTAGAGAAGTTAAGTCTGAGTGGGAGAGAAAAACATGAAAGAAAGTGTGGAGAGTTGAACTCAATTGAGTTATATATATAACTTTTTTTAAATATTTGACTTAAATATTTAAGTAAGGGTTTATGGGACATTTTCAAGGGTAGACACCAAATTTTATATATATATATATATATATATATATATATATATATATATATTAATCGTAAGTATATAGATACATATATGTTTTTCCTAATTAAATCAATCCGGCCAGAATGCGTTAATATTAATTAACTAGGGTATTACACAGAAGTAGCAATTGGGTTGAGTCACATCGGGTTGTAGGTCAGTTTGGGTTGGATCGAGTTAGATCGGGTTCAAGTTTGGGTCATATCGGTCTCAAGTAATGTCTAGTCTTAGCTAATCTCGGGTTGGGCCGGATCAGGTTTAGATCGTAATGGTCTCAATTCACTATGGTCGTGTCATCTCGAACTTTAGAATATCATGCTATTTTTTTTTCGTTTCAAAGTAATTAAGTTCACAAAAATATGTTAGTAATAACTCAATATATTTTTTCTCATTTAATATATTTAACTAATTATGGTTTAATTAATCGTAAATCAAAATCACAAATGAAAATAATATAAAAATAAATAATTTGATAATTTAATAACTAATAAAATATAAAATTAATTTTTTCTTCAGTATATATGATGATGACGAAGGCTGACGTGCATGGTCTATATGAATATAATATTAAGTCTGACAGACAATGTTTTGTATAATAAAAAGTATACAATAAATTATAGAATGTGTAAGATACATTAATATTATGAATTTAATACATTATATATCAATTGATAACCCGACGCATATATGTAACTATGTGTTCATGTATATTATGTAATTCAGTGGTAACCGTAAAACATATTAAGAATATAAACATATTACATATAACTAATAATTATAGTTTTACAAAAACGAATTAATCACACTTAGAGTTAATCATATGCAACATTAATTAGTTTTTATTATTATTTATTAGAAAAAAGTAAAAATTAAGGATACTAGTACTAAAAGTTAAAATATGATATAATAAACGATATATTTATATTGTCTCATACTAAATTAATTTTTTTTATAATGATTAATGACAATTTTATATTTATTATATGTAACTAGTCTTATTTAAAGATTAAGAAAAGCAATGTTTTAAAAAAAAATTGAAAAATTAGTTTACATAAGATGTAAAGAGGAATAGAACAGTCAAGTCTATGAATCTAAAATTAAAAATTTTCTCATTTTATCCATATTGGGTTTGGGTCATTTCGAGTCTGAGTCGGTTCGAGTTAAAGTCATATCGAATTTGGGTTTTTCGGGTCTTGATCGTTTCAGGTTTCAGTTCACTTCGGGTTTTTGGTAATTTCGAATTCGGGTTGGGTCAAGTTCGATCATTTTAGATTAGGAGCATTTTGGGTTTTGAATAAATTGGGTTTGGATCGAGTTAGGGTCACATTATTTTAATAATTTTTTGTGCTCGGGTTAGATCTTGTTCGAGTCAAGCTTGGTTCTGACTGGGCTCAATCTTACACTTAAAACTAAGCTAATGGGTCACAAGGTCACGGTTTAATATCGTTTGCTTAAGATCCATCCTTTTGTTTTGCATATTTCTCTCTAATAAAATATTTTTTTTTATCTTTTATAATTAAATTTATAAAAAAAATTGATATGCAAGACATCCTTTACACACGAAGTCATAAATTTTTTAAAATTCACACATTTTCACAAATAGTTTTACTAAATATTGCTATAAATATTTTTTAATATGCACCGAAACATAATAAATATTAACATTTTGATCGGTTCGAGATCAAGTTTTTTCATCTAATCTTTAGTGCGGTCAAAATAAATTTGATCTTATTTTAACCAAGCCCGTTAAAATTAAAGGTTGGTCTGGGCTTCGAGCACTCTAACCCATGATAATTAGCTCTATTTTGCACCCTCTCCAGTGATATTAGTAGATTAATTTGTTAAAGGATAAGCTTGAGGATGGCCATTACCCCAGCAAGCATACGTACGAACTATGAATACCAGAACAACATTATAATGTGAAAATTTAGCACTCTATACGTAGAATGTCCAACAATCATGGAGATGGAGACATTTGATCAAATTGGTGATGCTTTGAAATTCATTAAAGCATACTTAAATCAGTAAATTTAAACAATTTTTGTCTTGAGCTTACTGATTTAAGTATGTTTTAATTAGTTCACAAACATTGGTATATTTTAATTGCATTAACGTGAACAATATTGACTTAATTTATTTTTAATTTTATGTTATTTACTTATCATATAGTATATAGTATTGTACATTGACTTACTCTTATGTTAATATATGGAAAGAGGGAGGGAGATTTATTTAATTTTGTATACAAAGAGATTTCGATCACGTTATCTTACACTAGAGTTATTTAGTTGTGTTCTCAAGATTAATTAAACATTTTAATTGAAATATGCTTGATTTTCATCATGTTGTCTGAATTTAGGAAATTTAATTAAATGTATATGCATTCATCTTCTCACTCTCTTTCTTTTAGTTATTTTTTAATTATTATTTTATCATTAGGGACTTGAGGACCTTGCTTGATTTCTCCACAAAGAATAAATTTAAACCTTACAACATTTTGTAATTTAATTTGTTTTGTCTAGTAGTTGTTGAATTTAGACCACTCCGCTAAGTGCAACAACACATACATGCACCATTCAAATCTCTTTCTCTCTCTCTCTCTCTCTCTCTCCCTGTCTGTATAAAAACCCAACTCCTTTATCACCTTTCTCCATCCATATCTAATTACTAATTAGCTCCTCCCTCCAATTCATCAACATCCTGCCTCTCTCTTTCTCTCTCCATGAAAACGTTAGGGTTTTCTTGATAATCGTGACTATTTTCATGCTTCTTGTCCTATGTACTCATGCATTAATACTTCATGAAGATAAGGAAAACATCGGTAACATTGATGAAATAACCGATCAATCTTATTACGTTCATTAAACTGGTCGGTTAGTACTTTCTCAAAAGAAATTTACATGCCAATTAACTTGTAACGAGTTCCCAAGGGTTTGTCGCGCTAACGGAAGCCCGGGGCATTACTGTTGCAAGAAAAATTGTGTTAATGTGTTAAAAGATCTTCTTAATTGTGGAAGGTATGGGAAGAAATGGAAGTACAATGAGATATTTTGAAATGGGAAATGTGTGAACACATCTTTCCATAGGAAGCATTGTGGGAGTTGCAACAATAAGTGTAATAATGGCAGCTGATGTGTTTTTGGCCTTTGCAACTATGCGTAGGAGATAAAATCTTTCATTGACTTTGAGATTCTTTTATTTGTATGCAGGAGAGAGGAAAAAAATTATCGTGACTAAGATTATTTTTCATATTTGCAATTTTTATTTAATCAATAGAATTATGTTCCTGATAGTACCTGACCAGTTTTCTAAGTTGATTTTAATTAGCTTTTATAAATGTTCAGTTTTCACTTAAGATTTGTGCCTTCTAATGTTTACCTAACCTTATATATATTGGCCAAAAAGAGGCAATTGTACTCTTATTATTTAGTTTATAATTGTATTCTCTAGATTTGGCCGCGAGCCGAGCTACTCGCAAGCGGGTTGTGGAGGTTAGCGCTTGACTCACCTCGGTATTATTGAGCTATGAGTCAAGCTCGGGTTTTGAGCTAGGTTCGTTTAGTCAAACAAGCCGAGTTCAAGTAATGAGATACTCGGCTCATTTGGCTCGTGAGCTGGTTTGAGCTCGAGTCGAACCGAGTTGAGCCCAAGCTCGCTAAAATAACATCGAGACAAGCTTGAGCATGGATTTTAAAGCTCAACTCTCAAACTCAATTTTATTTGATTAATCAAACAAGGTTCACAAACCAAGCTCGAGTTTCTAATTACTCGACTGGTGACCACCTACTGATAACAAACATGCTTTGGTTAACAGCAAAGACATTAGACACAAAAATCCTAGAATCTTAAAGCGGCAATTGGAGCATATTCATTTACTATGTTTTTATAAATTATTTTCTTGATCCCATCAGTTTTCTTTTCTTTTTTGCGTCTTTTTTTTACCAGCTCCCTAAGTTTCTTAAGGAAAAATCCCTCATCCCATTTTTCAGATAGTGAATGAAATCGTCTTCATGGTAGTTATCTTACCAAGATGAGCCAGTAACATAGCTTTTGAGCAAAATTATTCAAGATTCCTAACAGATTCACTATAATCCTAGTTTGGCTAGATTTTCTTGGGGCCTAGGTTGCCGACGTGATTGCAGACAAGATTAAAATAGAGTTCATTTAGGATATGTTTGGATCAAGGGAAAGAAATGAAAATGAGAGGGGATAATTACTCTTTCGAATTCATTCATCTTCTCACATTTCCTCTACTCTACTCTCCTTCCAAAATTTCCAAGTAAGGGAGAATTAAAAAGTTCAGAGTTTTAATGGATTTGAAGGAATAAAGATGCTCCTTCATATCCTCTCATTTCCATTGAGAAGAACTTTCAAAGAACGCCAGAAAAAGAGGTACATATACCATTCATTTCCTTTCATTCCCCTCAACTCAAACAAGGGGTAAGTGATGGTATGTTCCTTTGTGACTTACCTTAATTCTGAAATCTAATAACTAGCAACAATGAACGCAACCATGCCTGATTAATTCTAATATGTTACTGGAACATCACATTTTTTATTGGGGCATAAACACAATTTTGCTCATGTTTTGCAATTTGTAGCACAATTTAGTATTCAATAGGACTCTATTAATCGTTAGAAACAATTTTCTTATCAAAGTCAATAACTATAAAAAAAAAAAAATATGAAATTGTCAACAAATGTGCACTCTAATCAATTTTCTTATCAGTGTGAATAACTACAAAAAAAAATGAAAATTATCAACAAATGTGTACTCTAATCAAGTTCTAGCCCTAAGAGGCCCTTCTAAACGAATGTAGTCATACATAAATCCTTGGAAAGGGCTTCCACTTCTTGACTGAGTGAGAAAGATTGTGTTGTTTCCACTGTGTAGTATATTGCTTTGTACATCAATGCTATATAATCTGTACAACCCATGAATTCCATGTCTTGCAATCGCGTTATCCCTCCCTATTAGCCCCGTTGAAAATACAGGATGCGCACCGGCATTGTTGAAACGAACCTTTGAAACCGTCATTATAAAAGTTGATTAGCTAAACCATTTTAAACAAGCATTAGCACAAGATTTCAATGACAAAATTTGTACCTTTAGTTCAGACATCGTCGCTGATGCGAAAGCCAATTGAAGTGTGTAATTTCCCGTCTTGCTCGTATTTTTTAAGTCAAATATAATCTGCCACGTGGTTGCTTGGTATGTGTTATTTCCTACATTCCTGCGGTAAAATATTAGAACCAGCCTCACAATTTTTAATTCTGTACACAAAAGTTCCTTCAAGAATAAAGAAATAAACAAATACCTTGTGACATGGGCAAAAAACCAATCCCTAGTATAATTACTAGACCCAACAGTGTATACGAGATCATGGTGAGGATATAAATCTGAATATCTATCCCACAATCCATACTGCCTAAATCTGCATATTAAAACAAGTCATAATTAGCATCAATGTTTGTGTTAAGAACATTGCATTAGCAAAGTGCTGTTGTAAGAGAGGTAACTTGTCTGAGTGGTTTGTGTATAATCGATTCACTAGTGTTGGGTAGGGGTCTGGAATATAGAATTCTTCAGCTCTGCGGTTTGGGATTCCAATTTCCCACAATGTGGGACCATTTCTGGGAGGCTCATATACAAGAGCACCCAATTTGATCTCACCTCCTGCATCAAAGAAATTGTGTCAATGGAGCTATTAAAGAGAGCCTCTAAGTTCCAAAATAGGGGTGATCATTGGTTTTGTGGCCCAAACGTTTAACTCCGTCTGACCCTTAACTTTTTTGGACTTGAAAAAACAGTAGGCATGAAATTTTTTTCAGTCCAGGCTTGGGATTGTGTGAAAACACCTTACTCCCCCAGCCGGGCCCAAAGACAATGTATTTTGTGTTTTATTAATATTGAATATATTAATAAAAGTTATATAATAATAAAATTGTGTAAATGTCTAAAATTAATTAATTTTTAAATTTTTAGATATTTATTTTAATAATAAAAGATGTTAAAATATATTTATTTTTTAAAACAAAGATTTCGGGCCGATGAGGGAAGAAAATAAATCGCAGTCAAAATATCCCAACCCGGCATAACAAAATATATTTATATAATAATTTCTTTTTCTTCTATGATTTTTCCAACAACAAAAATGAAAAAGGATTCATGCAAAGATCAAACTGTACCTGGTGTGATAGTAATATCACTATCATATTTGTAATCTCCAATAAAACCAGGAACCCATGCATGCAAACTATAATTTCCAGCTCGAACATTTTTTATTGAGAAATTCCCTTTGCTGTCAGCTTGCGTCCAAAACTGATAACCCTGGAAAATAATTTGACAACATCAAAGAATTCACAACTAATTAATTAAAGCCTCGTATGAACATAGTTAATTCCAAAAAGAGAAGGAGATTTAACAATATTTACTTTGCCTTCTGTTTGCCAAGATCCAACTTCTCCCGGTGGTGCCAACCCCACGTGGGCATATCTTGCACTCATATTTTTCTTACAGATATACCTAAAATAAAAGAAAAAGATTAATTAATTAACCTTATGCATATGTTATATACAAAAAATAAAATTAAAGAATAAAAATGGAGAATTACCTATCATTGACTAGTAATTGACCTGTAATTGTTCCTCGTTGATCGGCCGAAGGGAAATCTTCTGATTGTGTGAAATTATAAGGCCAGCTTTCAACTTCTACAGACATCTGATAGTGAACATCATGTATCATATCATATATTCAAGTCATCAGGTAAACTATATAAAAATTCTATAAAAAAAATGTTTAATTAACAACTAACAAACCTGTCTTTTCGCATCTTTCCAAAGCCTAAGTCGATTTTCTTTGGAAGAATTAACAGAATTTAGATAGACAAAAACAGGACCAAAAACTTTTTTCCATGGCTCTCCATTTCTATATTTTGTATCCAGGTCCTTCCCAACATAATGAAGGCTGGTAAAACTCTGCAAAAGTAATCAATTAAATTAAAAAAATACTAACAAAATATTTTGAGAAAAAAATAGATCAAATAGGGATGCTATTACATGTAACTTTGTTTTATATAAACATAATAATGTACACAAGAAAAAAAAACATAGAAATACAAAAATTAAATATTTAAGTCTTATGTTTGAATGGAGAAAAATGAAAGGGAAAATACATGTACCTGAACCCTATTTTTAAAGAAAGATCATTCATTCGACTTAAAGATTGTGAAAGTAGAGGAAACTAGTATTAAAGCTATGCAAAAAGAGTGATGAGCGTACAGCGAGGGTAGTAGGCCCCACATGGGAGGTGAGGTATTGCTTGATGGGCCCAGCATTTCGAAACTCATCACTGGGTGTGATCATCCAGAATCCTACAGGTGGGTAATCGGATATCCACCCATGCACTTTATCATCCTTGCCCTCTTGTGTATACTGGTACTTGTCATCTACCTGCACCCCACAATATCATGCGACCCTTTTAGCAACACTGAGACAAGATAAGATAAACAAACAGACAAAAACCATCCCCTTTTTCAATTCAACTCCTATAAAAGTATGATTGTTTATTTAGTTTCTATAAGAAGATCCCATATTTCCATATATAGCACCTTATTAAAACCATGCTTAGAATTCTCTATATATTAAGCGGGACATTATATGCACAGTAACATATTGATGGCTAGTCACGTGGTAGGAAAATGATTTAAATCTTATATTTTTTTTTTGTTTTAAGTTGTATTAAAACATGTATTAAAACCACCGAAGTTAAAAACAAAATAAAACACGATAAATAATTACAATGTCACATTACTTACCACCCAATGACAAATTCAATAGGATAAAAGAAAAATACCTAGTACTATGTTTGGATTTTGAAAATTTTGAAAATAAAAATAAAAAAAAGAGCTTTTTTTTTTTGTTTTGTATGATTGTCAATAAAAAATAAGAGAAAAAATTGAGTAATTTAAAGAAAACCAAGTGATAAAAGTGAACATCAAATATAATTGTTTTTTTCAAAATATATCTTTGGTAATTTTTGAAGATATGAACAAAGCAATACATATCAATGTGGTCAAAATATGATCTAATATTCACATATTTTCTTTTTTGGATAGTCAAAAAAAAAATTCAGAGAAAAATAGTATAACACCAACTCATAATTAGTGTAGTGAACTTGAAGATCAATTAAATCAAAAAAATAAAAAAAAAATTAGTGGTACCTCTCCTCTAAGTGCTGGATTTCTTGGATTGGTCAAGAGAACAGCTTCCTTGTAAGCAAGTGCATGGCCACTTTCGCGGTCTGTCTCACTTGGCATGATCCTTTGCTTGTCGTCCGAGATAGCCATGAAGTGAAACCTGACCGTTGATTTAAAATACCGCATACAATCAATAATACTATTCTTATTTAATTTTATCACAGATATTGTTTTAAAATATTATTTTCGACATAATTTCAAAAAAAAAAATAGAGAAGAAAATTCTTTTCTCACTTGTCCGGTCGAAGCTTGAAGACGAACGTTATTTGATCCATGTCCACATCAGGCCACCCTTCATCTCGCTCCAGTATGCTATACATGTAGATACCCGAGCTCCCACGCCGCATTATATATCTGCAAAGCTCATATTAGTTTTATATATATTTACATGTTAATTAGCTAATTAAAATAGAAATCATTTCTTAAAAGAATGAATGAAGATTAATGTTGAGACTTTAAAACTGCACCTTTTGTCTATATTTAATGGAACTCGGGAGCCACGCAGTGAGAAATTCCAAGTTCTAGAAAACGAAATCTCTACTTGGTTTTCGTTTTCGGTTATAACACTATATTTTGTTCCTTCCATTCTGCAAAAATAATCATTTAATACAAATATTAATTTGAAAAACAACATATTATTTGTTTTACACTAAGAAAATAATTAATTAATGAAAAATAAACTTGTATTTAAGCGAGAAAATTTACAGGTCAAGCTGATTTGGACTCTTCGGCTCATACCAAACGATATCCCAATACCTAGAGATTGTTTAAATTTTGTCAAACTAAGCACATTTTTATATTTAATAAAAAATCAAAGAAATGAATAAAAATGAGATTAATTGAGTACACATACCCTCTCTTTTTAATATGATCATTAAGCACATTTTCCATTCCATTGTACTTTATTCTTGTGACAAGACCATCTGGATTCGAAAAAGTAACTCGTATGATGCCATTATCAATTGTCACCTGAAATAAAAATAATTTTATTTAACAAGTAGTTGTAGTAATTAATTACATAGATATTTTAATTTTCACACTGTCAATTTTAGGTACATATATTTTTTTATTTTAGTAGTATAATTTTGATCATTTTATGCACAAAATAAAAATTCCATAACATATGTAATAAAATAACTGCATTTTAGTTTTTATATTTTTAGAAAATTTATTCAAGAATCATAGATAGGTAATGAGATTTTACTTGCTCATCATCATCATTTGTACTCAGATGGACTATAGGAGATGTCACTGGTGCTTGATGGTTATTGTTCTCTCGAATCTTTGATCTGCAATTATTAATTAAAATATAGGAGTAAACAAAATATCTTGATGTAAAAATCCAATGAAATAATGTATTCAAATAAAATTGGGGAATCCAAGGCATGATATCCTTTGTTTAAATTACCTCACTTACACAAATGAAAAGTTCTTGTTTAGAATTGATTTAAAAGATTTTTTTTTTAATTTTCACTGTTAGATAGGAAGAGAAAGAGAAAAAATTTCAATCTCCTTCACCCAGAGTGTAAAAATACTTTTGATAAAAAAAAAATTCATAAACCAAATCTATGCAAGAATTTTTTTCATTGGGAGAGATTTTTGTCTCTCCAAACAACATTTAATTTGTCTACGATGGCTTGCTAATCAGACTAAGAATTGTAAACAAGTAGTGCTTCATCTTATGGGAAACATAGACAAAACAAACAATGAATAATTAACAGAAAATATAGGCTACTACTAACAAACGTAAAGAAAAAAAGAGAAATAACCATAAAAGGTTAAGAAAACAAATCCAGTTTGGAATAGCTGCCTAATATTTTAGCTTTAACCTGTTCTCGCAAAAAGAAGTGGCCCATGTGAACTCTTAAAGCAATGCAACCTCTCCCCTCTCAGAAAAAACACACAACGTAATATTGCAAGAAAAATAAGAGAGGAAAAGATGAGGAAGAACCTAGCTGGGGTCTTCTCAGAGGAGACAGGAAGCAGAAAGCACAACTGAATGGATATTGTTAGCCACACAACAAGCAAACCCAATTGCCTTCTCCAAATCTCCATCTTTTATCAAGAGAGCCTGCAAATCAACAACATAAAACAATAAAACCCAGAAAGGCTCTCTCAACAAACAAGAACCTGAACAATGCTTTTGAGAAAACATAAATAAAAAAAAACAATGATAGAAACATGACAATACGATAATTAATTAAAGACCCGGCCAATTGGAAAGAAGCATGTACGCAAAAAAAAAAAAAAAAAAAAAAAAAACAATTTCCAAGAACATGGCCGTACCTTTACCTTGATCGACAAACGGCAGTTTTCAAAAGCAATGAAACAATCAGAGAAAATTCACCAAGGTAAGCTATTGCTCCAGTTCTTTTTCTTTTATATCTCACTCTCTTCCTCTCTCTGACAGATACTAAATTGTGCTAGGAATAGGATCCTTAATAGCTTCCGAAACGTGCAAATATAACACCAAGAGAGAGAAGGAATAGAATCCTTAAATATTATTTTTCAAACCACTGTATAACTCTAGATAAGGAATGACGTACTCATGCTTCCTTAAGTGTTACAGTTATATACGACTTGCCTGAAATATAATTTTTCCAGCTAAATATATATAATTTTCTCAATTTTTCCTTTTTGGTAAGGGAGAGAGACAAGGAAAGTAGAGAAGTTAAGTCTGAGTGGGAGATTTTTCCTTTTTTGGTAAGTGAGAGAGACAAGGAAAGTATAGAAGTTAAGTTTGAGTGGGAGAGAAAAACATGAAAGAAAGTGTGGAGAGTTGAACTCAATTGAGTTATATATATAACTTTTTTTAAATATTTGACTTAAATATTTAAGTAAGGGTTTATGGGACATTTTAAAGGGTAGACACCAAATTTTATATATATATATATATATATATATATATATATTAATCGTAAGTATATAGATACATATATGTTTTTCCTAATTAAATCAATCTGGCCAGAATGCGTTAATATTAATTAACTAGGGTATTACACAGAGGTAGCAATTGGATTGAGTCACATCGGGTTGTAGGTCAGTTTGGGTTGGATCGAGTTAGATCGGGTTCAAGTTTGGGTCATATCGGTCTCAAGTAATGTCCAGTCTTAGCTAATCTCGGGTTGGGCCGGATCAGGTTTAGATCGTAATGGTCTCAATTCACTATGGTCGTGTCATCTCGAACTTTAGAATATCATGCTATTTTTTTTCGTTTCAAAGTAACTAAGTTCACAAAAATATGTTAGTAATAACTCAATATATTTTTTCTCATTTAATATATTTAACTAATTATGGTTTAATTAATCGTAAATCAAAATCACAAATGAAAATAATATAAAAATAAATAATTTGATAATTTAATAACTAATAAAATATAAAATTAATTTTTTCTTCAGTATATATGATGATGACGAAGGCTGACGTGCATGGTCTATATGAATATAATATTAAGTCTGACAGACAATGTTTTGTATAATAAAAAGTATACAATAAATTATAGAATGTGTAAGATACATTAATATTATGAATTTAATACATTATACATCAATTGATAACCTGACACATATATGTAACTATGTGTTAATGTATATTATGTAATTCAGTGGTAACCGTAAAACATATTAAGAATATAAACATATTACATATAACTAATAATTATAGTTTTACAAAAACGAATTAATCACACTTAGAGTTAATCATATGCAACATTAATTAGTTTTTATTATTATTTAATAGAAAAAAGTAAAAATTAAGGATACTAGTACTAAAAGTTAAAATATGATATAATAAACGATATATTTATATTGTCTCATACTAAATTAATTTTTTTTATAATGATTACTGACAATTTTATATTTATTATATGTAACTAGTCTTATTTAAAGATTAAGAAAAACAATGTTTTAAAAAAAAAATTGAAAAATTAGTTTACATAAGATGTAAAGAGGAATAGAACAGTCAAGTCTATGAATCTAAAATTAAAAATTTTCTCATTTTATCCATATTGGGTTTGGGTCATTTCGAGTCTGAGTCGGTTCGAGTTAAAGTCATATCGAATTTGGGTTTTTCGGGTCTTGGTCGTTTCAGGTTTCAGTTCACTTTGGTTTTTGGTAATTTCGAATTCGGGTTGGGTCAAGTTCGATCATTTTAGATTAGGAGCATTTTGGGTTTTGAATAAATTGGGTTTGGATCGAGTTAGGGTCACATTATTTTAATAATTTTTTGTGCTTGGGTTAGATCTTGTTCGAGTCGATTTTTCAGGTTAAGTCAGATTTTGTCACATCTAGTTTTACACTAGTGATCAAATTACGGGTCAAGCTTGGTTCTGACTGGGCTCAATATTACACTTAAAACTAAGCTAATGGGTCACAAGGTCACGGTTTAATATCGTTTGCTTAAGATCCATCCTTTTGTTTTGCATATTTCTCTCTAATAAAATATTTTTTTTATCTTTTATAATTAAATTTATATAAAAAAAAATTGATATGCAAGACATCCTTTACACACGAAGTCATAAATTTTTTAAAATTCACACATTTTCACAAATAGTTTTACTAAATATTGCTATAAATATTTTTTAATATGCACCGAAACATAATAAATATTAACATTTTGATCGGTTCGAGATCAAGTTTTTTCATCTAATCTTTAGTGCGGTCAAAATAAATTTGATCTTATTTTAACCAAGCCCGTTAAAATTAAAGGTTGGACTGGGCTTCGAGCACTCTAACCCATGATAATTAGCTCTATTTTGCACCCTCTCCAGTGATATTAGTAGATTAATTTGTTAAAGGATAAGCTTGAGGATGGCCATTACCCCAGCAAGCATACGTACGAACTATGAATACCAGAACAACATTATAATGTGAAAATTTAGCACTCTATACGTAGAATGTCCAACAATCATGGAGATGGAGACATTTGATCAAATTGGTGATGTTTTGAAATTCATTAAAGCATACTTAAATCAGTAAATTTAAAAATTTTTTGTCTTGAGCTTACTGATTTAAGTATGTTTTAATTAGTTCACAAACATTGGTATATTTTAATTGCATTAACGTGAACAATATTGACTTAATTTCTTTTTGACTTAATTTATTTTTAATTTTATGTTATTTACTTATCATATAGTATATAGTATTGTACATTGACTTACTCTTATGTTAATATATGGAAAGAGGGAGGGAGATTTATTTAATTTTGTATACAAAGAGATTTTGATCACGTTATCTTGCACTAGAGTTATTTAGTTGTGTTCTCAAGATTAATTAAACATTTTAATTGAAATATGCTTGATTTTCATCATGTTGTCTGAATTTAGGAAATTTAATTAAATGTATATGCATTCATCTTCTCACTCTCTTTCTTTTAGTTATTTTTTAATTATTATTTTATCATTAGGGACTTGAGGACCTTGCTTGATTTCTCCACAAAGAATAAATTTAAACCTTACAACATTTTGTAATTTAATTTGTTTTGTCTAGTAGTTGTTGAATTTAGACCACTCCGCTAAGTGCAACAACACATACATGCACCATTCAAGTCTCTCTCTCCCTCTCTCTCTCTCTCTCTCTCTCTCTCTCCCGGTCTGTATAAAAACCCAACTCCTCTATCACCTTTCTCCATCCATATCTAATTACTAATTAGCTCCTCCCTCCAATTCATCAACATCCTGCCTCTCTCTTTCTCTCTCCATGAAAACATTAGGGTTTTCTTGATAATCGTGATTATTTTCATGCTTCTTGTCCTATGTACTCATGCATTAATACTTCATGAAGAAAAGGAAAACATCGGTAACATTGATGAAATAACCGATCAATCTTATTACGTTCATTAAACTGGTCGGTTAGTACTTTCTCAAAAGAAATTTACATGCCAATTAACTTGTAACGAGTTCCCAAGGGTTTGTCGTGCTAAAGGAAGCCCGGGGCATTACTGTTGCAAGAAAAATTGTGTTAATGTGTTAAAAAATCTTCTTAATTGTGGAAGGTATGGGAAGAAATGGAAGTACAATGAGATATGTTGAAATGGGAAATGTGTGAACACATCTTTCCATAGGAAGCATTGTGGGAGTTGCAACAATAAGTGTAATAATGGCAGCTGATGTGTTTTTGGCCTTTTCAACTATGCGTAGGAGATAAAATCTTTCTTTGACTTTGAGATTCTTTTATTTGTATGCAGGAGAGAGGAAAAAATTTATCGTCACTAAGATTATTTTTCATATTTGCAATTTTTATTTAATCAATAGAATTATGTTCCTGATAGTACCTGACCAGTTTTCTAAGTTGATTTTAATTAGCTTTTATAAATGTTCAGTTTTCACTTAAGATTTGTGCCTTCTAATGTTTACCTAACCTTATATATATTGGCCAAAAAGAGGCAATTGTACTCTTATTATTTAGTTTATAATTGTATTCTCTAGATTTGGCCGCGAGCCGAGCTACTCGCAAGCGGGTTGTGGAGGTTAGCGCTTGACCCACCTCGGTATTATTGAGCTATGAGTCAAGCTCGGGTTTTGAGCTAGGTTCGTTTAGTCAAACAAGCCGAGTTCAAGTAATGAGATACTCGGCTCATTTGGCTCGTGAGCTGGTTTGAGCTCGAGTCGAACCGAGTTGAGCCCAAGCTCGCTAAAATAACATCGAGACAAGCTTGAGCATGGATTTTAAAGCTCAACTCTCAAACTCAATTTTATTTGATTAATCAAATAAGGTTCACAAACCAAGCTCGAGTTTCTAATTACTCGACTGGTGACCACCTACTGATAACAAACATGCTTTGGTTAACAGCAAAGACATTAGACACAAAAATCCTAGAATCTTAAAGCGGCAATTGGAGCATATTCATTTACTATGTTTTTATAAATTATTTTCTTGATCCTATCAGTTTTCTTTTCTTTTTTGCGTCTTTTTTTTACCAGCTCCCTAAGTTTCTTAAGGAAAAATCCCTCATCCCATTTTTCAGATAGTGAATGAAATCGTCTTCATGGTAGTTATCTTACCAAGATGAGCCAGTAACATAGCTTTTGAGCAAAATTATTCAAGATTCCTAACAGATTCACTATAATCCTAGTTTGGCTAGATTTTCTTGGGGCCTAGGTTGCCGACGTGATTGCAGACAAGATTAAAATAGAGTTCATTTAGGATATGTTTGGATCAAGGGAAAGAAATGAAAATGAGAGGGGATAATTACTCTTTCGAATTCCTTCATCTTCTCACATTTCCTCTACTCTACTCTCCTTCCAAAATTTCCAAGTAAGGGAGAATTAAAAAGTTCAGAGTTTTAATGGATTTGAAGGAATAAAGATGCTCCTTCATATCCTTTCATTTCCATTGAGAAGAACTTTCAAAGAACGCCAGAAAAAGAGGTACATATACCATTCATTTCCTTTCATTCCCCTCAACTCAAACAAGGGGTAAGTGATGGTATGTTCCTTTGTGACTTACCTTAATTCTGAAATCTAATAACTAGCAACAATGAATGCAACCATGCCTGATTAATTCTAATATGTTACTGGAACATCACATTTTTTATTGGGGCATAAACACAATTTTGCTCATGTTTTGCAATTTGTAGCACAATTTAGTATTCAATAGGACTCTATTAATCGTTAGAAACAATTTTCTTATCAATGTCAATAACTATAAAAAAAAAAATATGAAATTGTCAACAAATGTGCACTCTAATCAATTTTCTTATCAGTGTGAATAACTACAAAAAAAAATGAAAATTATCAACAAATGTGTACTCTAATCAAGTTCTAGCCCTAAGAGGCCCTTCTAAACGAATGTAGTCATACATAAATCTTTGGAAAGGGCTTCCACTTCTTGACTGAGTGAGAAAGATTGTATTGTTTCCACTATGTAGTATATTGCTTTGTACATCAATGCTATATAATCTGTACAACCCATGAATTCCATGTCTTGCAATCGCGTTATCCCTCCCTATTAGCCCCGTTGAAAATACAGGATGCGCACCGACATTGTTGAAACGAACCTTTGAAACCGTCATTATAAAAGTTGATTAGCTAAACCATTTTAAACAAGCATTAGCACAGGATTTCAATGACAAAATTTGTACCTTTAGTTCAGACATCGTCGCTGATGCGAAAGCCAATTGAAGTGTGTAATTTCCCGTCTTGCTCGTATTTTTTAAGTCAAATATAATCTGCCACGTGGTTGCTTGGTATATGTTATTTCCTACATTCCTGCGGTAAAATATTAGAACCAGCCTCACAATTTTTAATTCTGTACACAAAAGTTCCTTCAAGAATAAAGAAATAAACAAATACCTTGTGACAAGGGCAAAAAACCAATCCCTAGTATAATTACTAGACCCAACAGTGTATACGAGATCATGGTGAGGATATAAATCTGAATATCTATCCCACAATCCATACTGCCTAAATCTGCATATTAAAACAAGTCATAATTAGCATCAATGTTTGTGTTAAGAACATTGCATCAGCAAAGTGCTGTTGTAAGAGAGGTAACTTGTCTGAGTGGTTTGTGTATAATCGATTCACTGGTGTTGGGTAGGGGTCTGGAATATAGAATTCTTCAGCTCTGCGGTTTGGGATGCCAATTTCCCACAATGTGGGACCATTTCTGGGAGGCTCATATACAAGAGCACCCAATTTGATCTCACCTCCTGCATCAAAGAAATTGTGTCAATGGAGCTATTAAAGAGAGCCTCTAAGTTCCAAAATAGAGGTGATCATTGGTTTTGTGGCCCAAACGTTTAACTCCGTCTGACCCTTAACTTTTTTGGACTTGAAAAAACAGTAGGCATGAAATTTTTTTCAGTCCAGGCTTGGGATTGTGTGAAAACACCTTACTCCCCCAGCCGGGCCCAAAGACAATGTATTTTGTGTTTTATTAATATTGAATATATTAATAAAAGTTATATAATAATAAAATTGTGTAAATATCTAAAATTAATTAATTTTTAAATTTTTAGATATTTATTTTAATAATAAAAGATGTTAAAATATATTTATTTTTTAAAACAAAGATTTCGGGCCGATGAGGGAAGAAAATAAATCGCAGTCAAAATATCCCAACCCGGCATAACAAAATATATTTATATAATAATTTCTTTTTCTTCTATGATTTTTCCAACAACAAAAATGAAAAAGGATTCATGCAAAGATCAAACTGTACCTGGTGTGATAGTAATATCACTATCATATTTGTAATCTCCAATAAAACCAGGAACCCATGCATGCAAACTATAATTTCCAGCTCGAACATTTTTTATTGAGAAATTCCCTTTTCTGTCAGCTTGCGTCCAAAACTGATAACCCTGGAAAATAATTTGACAACATCAAAGAATTCACAACTAATTAATTAAAGCCTCGTATGAACATAGTTAATTCCAAAAAGAGAAGGAGATTTAACAATATTTACTTTGCCTTCTGTTTGCCAAGATCCAACTTCTCCCGGTGGTGCCAACCCCACGTGGGCATATCTTGCACTCATATTTTTCTTACAGATATACCTAAAATAAAAGAAAAAGATTAATTAATTAACCTTATGCATATGTTATATACAAAAAATAAAATTAAAGAATAAAAATGGAGAATTACCTATCATTGACTAGTAATTGACCTGTAATTGTTCCTCGTTGATCGGCCGAAGGGAAATCTTCTGATTGTGTGAAATTATAAGGCCAGCTTTCAACTTCTACAGACATCTGATAGTGAACATCATGTATCATATCATATATTCAAGTCATCAGGTAAATTATATAAAAATTCTATAAAAAAAAAATGTTTAATTAACAACTAACAAACCTGTCTTTTCGCATCTTTCCAAAGCCTAAGTCGATTTTCTTTGGAAGAATTAACAGAATTTAGATAGACAAAAACATGACCAAAAACTTTTTTCCATGGCTCTCCATTTCTATATTTTGTATCCAGGTCCTTCCCAACATAATGAAGGCTGGTAAAACTCTGCAAAAGTATTCAATTAAATTAAAAAAATACTAACAAAATATTTTGAGAAAAAAATAGATCAAATAGGGATGCTATTACATGTAACTTTGTTTTATATAAACATAATAATGTACACAAGAAAAAAAAACATAGAAATACAAAAATTAAATATTTAAATCTTATGTTTGAATGAAGAAAAATGAAAGGGAAAATACATGTACCTAAACCCCATTTTTAAAGAAACATCATACATTCGACTTAAAGATTGTGAAAGTAAAGAAAACTAGTATTAAAGCTATGCAAAAAGAGTGATGAGCGTATAGCGAGGGTAATGGGCCCCACATGGGAGGTGAGGTATTGCTTGATGGGCCCAGCATTTCGAAACTCATCACTGGGTGTGATCATCCAGAATCCTACAGGTGGGTAATCGGATATCCACCCATGCACTTTATCATCCTTGCCCTCTTGTGTATACTGGTACTTGTCATCTACCTGCACCCCACAATATCATGCGACCCTTTTAGCAACACTGAGACAAGATAAGATAAACAAACAGACAAAAACCATCCCCTTTTTCAATTCAACTCCAATAAAAGTATGATTGTTTATTTAGTTTCTATAAGAAGATCCCATATACTGTCTCATACTAAATTAATTTTTTTTTATAATGATTAATGACAATTTTATATTTATTATATGTAACTAGTCTTATTTAAAGATTAACAAAAACAATGTTTTAAAAAAAAAATTGAAAAATTAGTTTACATAAGATGTAAAGAGGAATAGAACAGTCAAGTCTATGAATCTAAAATTAAAAATTTTCTCATTTTATCCATATTGGGTTTGGGTCATTTCGAGTCTGAGTCGGTTCGAGTTAAATTCATATCGAATTTGGGTTTTTCGGGTCTTTGTCGTTTCAGGTTTCAGTTCACTTCGTGTTTTTGGTAATTTCGAATTCGGGTTGGGTCAAGTTCGATCATTTTAGATTAGGAGCATTTTGGGTTTTGAATAAATTGGGTTTGGATCGAGTTAGGGTCACATTATTTTAATAATTTTTTGTGCTCGGGTTAGATCTGGTTCGAGTCGATTTTTCAGGTTAAGTCAGATTTTATCACTTCTAGTTTTACACTAGTGATCAAATTACGGGTCAAGCTTGGTTCTGACTGGGCTCAATCTTACACTTAAAACTAAGCTAATGGGTCACAAGGTCACGGTTTAATATCGTTTGCTTAAGATCCATCCTTTGGTTTTGCATATTTCTCTCTAATAAAATAATTTTTTTATCTTTTATAATTAAATTTATATAAAAAAAAAATTTGATATGCAAGACATCCTTTACACACGAAGTCATAAATTTTTTAAAATTCACACATTTTCACAAATAGTTTTACTAAATATTGCTATAAATATTTTTTAATATGCACCGAAACATAATAAATATTAACATTTTGATCGGTTCGAGATCAAGTTTTTTCATCTAATCTTTAGTGCGGTCAAAATAAATTTGATCTTATTTTAACCAAGCCCGTTAAAATTAAAGGTTGGACTGGGCTTCGAGCACTCTAACCCATGATAATTAGCTCTATTTTGCACCCTCTCCAGTGATATTAGTAGATTAATTTGTTAAAGGATAAGCTTGAGGATGGCCATTACCCCAGCAAGCATACGTACGAACTATGAATACCAGAACAACATTATAATGTGAAAATTTAGCACACTATACGTAGAATGTCCAACAATCATGGAGATGGAGACATTTGATCAAATTGGTGATGATTTGAAATTCATTAAAGCATACTTAAATCAGTAAATTTAAACAATTTTTGTCTTGAGCTTACTGATTTAAGTGTGTTTTTATTAGTTCACAAACATTGGTATATTTTAATTGCATTAACGTGAACAATATTGACTTAATTTCTTTTTGACTTAATTTATTTTTAATTTTATGTTATTTACTTATCATATAGTATATAGTATTGTACATTGACTTACTCTTATGTTAATATATGGAAAGAGGGAGGGAGATTTATTTAATTTTGTATACAAAGAGATTTCGATCACGTTATCTTGCACTAGAGTTATTTAGTTGTGTTCTCAAGATTAATTAAACATTTTAATTGAAATATGCTTGATTTTCATCATGTTGTCTGAATTTAGGAAATTTAATTAAATGTATATGCATTCATCTTCTCACTCTCTTTCTTTTAGTTATTTTTTAATTATTATTTTATCATTAGGGACTTGAGGACCTTGCTTGATTTCTCCACAAAGAATAAATTTAAACCTTACAACATTTTGTAATTTAATTTGTTTTGTCTAGTAGTTGTTGAATTTAGACCACTCCGCTAAGTGCAACAACACATACATGCACCATTCAAATCTCTTTCTCTCTCTCTCTCTCTCTCCCTGTCTGTATAAAAACCCAACTCCTTTATCACCTTTCTCCATCCATATCTAATTACTAATTAGCTCCTCCCTCCAATTCATCAACATCCTGCCTCTCTCTTTCTCTCTCCATGAAAACGTTAGGGTTTTCTTGATAATCGTGATTATTTTCATGCTTCTTGTCCTATGTACTCATGCATTAATACTTCATGAAGATAAGGAAAACATCGGTAACATTGATGAAATAACCGATCAATCTTATTACGTTCATTAAACTGGTCGGTTAGTACTTTCTCAAAAGAAATTTACATGCCAATTAACTTGTAACGAGTTCCCAAGGGTTTGTCGCGCTAACGGAAGCCCGGGGCATTACTGTTGCAAGAAAAATTGTGTTATTGTGTTAAAAGATCTTCTTAATTGTGGAAGGTATGGGAAGAAATGGAAGTACAATGAGATATTTTGAAATGGGAAATGTGTGAACACATCTTTCCATAGGAAGCATTGTGGGAGTTGCAACAATAAGTGTAATAATGGCAGCTGATGTGTTTTTGGCCTTTGCAACTATGCGTAGGAGATAAAATCTTTCATTGACTTTGAGATTCTTTTATTTGTATGCAGGAGAGAGGAAAAAAATTATCGTGACTAAGATTATTTTTCATATTTGCAATTTTTATTTAATCAATAGAATTATGTTCCTGATAGTACCTGACCAGTTTTCTAAGTTGATTTTAATTAGCTTTTATAAATGTTCAGTTTTCACTTAAGATTTGTGCCTTCTAATGTTTACCTAACCTTATATATATTGGCCAAAAAGAGGTAATTGTACTCTTATTATTTAGTTTATAATTGTATTCTCTAGATTTGGCCGCGAGCCGAGCTACTCGCAAGCGGGTTGTGGAGGTTAGCGCTTGACTCACCTCGGTATTATTGAGCTATGAGTCAAGCTCGGGTTTTGAGCTAGGTTCGTTTAGTCAAACAAGCCGAGTTCAAGTAATGAGATACTCGGCTCATTTGGCTCGTGAGCTGGTTTGAGCTCGAGTCGAACCGAGTTGAGCCCAAGCTCGCTAAAATAACATCGAGACAAGCTTGAGCATGGATTTTAAAGCTCAATTCTCAAACTCAATTTTATTTGATTAATCAAACAAGGTTCACAAACCAAGCTCGAGTTTCTAATTACTCGACTGGTGACCACCTACTGATAACAAACATGCTTTGGTTAACAGCAAAGACATTAGACACAAAAATCCTAGAATCTTAAAGCGGCAATTGGAGCATATTCATTTACTATGTTTTTATAAATTATTTTCTTGATCCCATCAGTTTTCTTTTCTTTTTTGCGTCTTTTTTTTACCAGCTCCCTAAGTTTCTTAAGGAAAAATCCCTCATCCCATTTTTCAGATAGTGAATGAAATCGTCTTCATGGTAGTTATCTTACCAAGATGAGCCAGTAACATAGCTTTTGAGCAAAATTATTCAAGATTCCTAACAGATTCACTATAATCCTAGTTTGGCTAGATTTTCTTGGGGCCTAGGTTGCCGACGTGATTGCAGACAAGATTAAAATAGAGTTCATTTAGGATATGTTTGGATCAAGGGAAAGAAATGAAAATGAGAGGGGATAATTACTCTGTCGAATTCATTCATCTTCTCACATTTCCTCTACTCTACTCTCCTTCCAAAATTTCCAAGTAAGGGAGAATTAAAAAGTTCAGAGTTTTAATGGATTTGATGGAATAAAGATGCTCCTTCATATCCTCTCATTTCCATTGAGAAGAACTTTCAAAGAACGCCAGAAAAAGAGGTACATATACCATTCATTTCCTTTCATTCCCCTCAACTCAAACAAGGGGTAAGTGATGGTATGTTCCTTTGTGACTTACCTTAATTCTGAAATCTAATAACTAGAAACAATGAACGCAACCATGCCTGATTAATTCTAATATGTTACTGGAACATCACATTTTTTATTGGGGCATAAACACAATTTTGCTCATGTTTTGCAATTTGTAGCACAATTTAGTATTCAATAGGACTCTATTAATCGTTAGAAACAATTTTCTTATCAAAGTCAATAACTATAAAAAAAAAAAAAAATATGAAATTGTCAACAAATGTGCACTCTAATCAATTTTCTTATCAGTGTGAATAACTACAAAAAAAAAATGAAAATTATCAACAAATGTGTACTCTAATCAAGTTCTAGCCCTAAGAGGCCCTTCTAAACGAATGTAGTCATACATAAATCCTTGGAAAGGGCTTCCACTTCTTGACTGAGTGAGAAAGATTGTGTTGTTTCCACTGTGTAGTATATTGCTTTGTACATCAATGCTATATAATCTGTACAACCCATGAATTCCATGTCTTGCAATCGCGTTATCCCTCCCTATTAGCCCCGTTGAAAATACAGGATGCGCACCGGCATTGTTGAAACGAACCTTTGAAACCGTCATTATAAAAGTTGATTAGCTAAACCATTTTAAACAAGCATTAGCACAGGATTTCAATGACAAAATTTGTACCTTTAGTTCAGACATCGTCGCTGATGCGAAAGCCAATTGAAGTGTGTAATTTCCCGTCTTGCTCGTATTTTTTAAGTCAAATATAATCTGCCACGTGGTTGCTTGGTATGTGTTATTTCCTACATTCCTGCGGTAAAATATTAGAACCAGCCTCACAATTTTTAATTATGTACACAAAAGTTCCTTCAAGAATAAAGAAATAAACAAATACCTTGTGACATGGGCAAAAAACCAATCCCTAGTATAATTACTAGACCCAACAGTGTATACGAGATCATGGTGAGGATATAAATCTGAATATCTATCCCACAATCCATACTGCCTAAATCTGCATATTAAAACAAGTCATAATTAGCATCAATGTTTGTGTTAAGAACATTGCATCAGCAAAGTGCTGTTGTAAGAGAGGTAACTTGTCTGAGTGGTTTGTGTATAATCGATTCACTGGTGTTGGGTAGGGGTCTGGAATATAGAATTCTTCAGCTCTGCGGTTTGGGATGCCAATTTCCCACAATGTGGAACCATTTCTGGGAGGCTCATATACAAGAGCACCCAATTTGATCTCACCTCCTGCATCAAAGAAATTGTGTCAATGGAGCTATTAAAGAGAGCCTCTAAGTTCCAAAATAGGGGTGATCATTGGTTTTGTGGCCCAAACGTTTAACTCCGTCTGACCCTTAACTTTTTTGGACTTGAAAAAACAGTAGGCATGAAATTTTTTTCAGTCCAGGCTTGGGATTGTGTGAAAACACCTTACTCCCCCAGCCGGGCCCAAAGACAATGTATTTTGTGTTTTATTAATATTGAATATATTAATAAAAGTTATATAATAACAAAATTGTGTAAATGTCTAAAATTAATTAATTTTTAAATTTTTAGATATTTATTTTAATAATAAAAGATGTTAAAATATATTTATTTTTTAAAACAAAGATTTCGGGCCGATGAGGGAAGAAAATAAATCGCAGTCAAAATATCCCAACCCGGCATAACAAAATATATTTATATAATAATTTCTTTTTCTTCTATGATTTTTCCAACAACAAAAATGAAAAAGGATTCATGCAAAGATCAAACTGTACCTGGTGTGATAGTAATATCACTATCATATTTGTAATCTCCAATAAAACCAGGAACCCATGCATGCAAACTATAATTTCCAGCTCGAACATTTTTTATTGAGAAATTCCCTTTGCTGTCAGCTTGCGTCCAAAACTGATAACCCTGGAAAATAATTTGACAACATCAAAGAATTCACAACTAATTAATTAAAGCCTCGTATGAACATAGTTAATTCCAAAAAGAGAAGGAGATTTAACAATATTTACTTTGCCTTCTGTTTGCCAAGATCCAACTTCTCCCGGTGGTGCCAACCCCACGTGGGCATATCTTGCACTCATATTTTTCTTACAGATATACCTAAAATAAAAGAAAAAGATTAATTAATTAACCTTATGCATATGTTATATACAAAAAATAAAATTAAAGAATAAAAATGGAGAATTACCTATCATTGACTAGTAATTGACCTGTAATTGTTCCTCGTTGATCGGCCGAAGGGAAATCTTCTGATTGTGTGAAATTATAAGGCCAGCTTTCAACTTCTACAGACATCTGATAGTAAACATCATGTATCATATCATATATTCAAGTCATCAGGGAAACTATATAAAAATTCTATAAAAAAAAAAATGTTCAATTAACAACTAACAAACCTGTCTTTTCGCATCTTTCCAAAGCCTAAGTCGATTTTCTTTGGAAGAATTAACAGAATTTAGATAGACAAAAACGGGACCAAAAACTTTTTTCCATGGCTCTCCATTTCTATATTTTGTATCCAGGTCCTTCCCAACATAATGAAGGCTGGTAAAACTCTGCAAAAGTAATCAATTAAATTAAAAAAATACTAACAAAATATTTTGAGAAAAAAATAGATCAAATAGGGATGCTATTACATGTAACTTTGTTTTATATAAACATAATAATGTACACAAGAAAAAAAAACATAGAAATACAAAAATTAAATATTTAAATCTTATGTTTGAATGGAGAAAAATGAAAGGGAAAATACATGTACCTGAACCCTATTTTTAAAGAAAGATCATACATTCGACTTAAAGATTGTGAAAGTAGAGGAAACTAGTATTAAAGCTATGCAAAAAGAGTGATGAGCGTACAACGAGGGTAATGGGCCCCACATGGGAGGTGAGGTATTGCTTGATGGGCCCAGCATTTCGAAACTCATCACTGGGTGTGATCATCCAGAATCCTACAGGTGGGTAATCGGATATCCACCCATGCACTTTATCATCCTTGCCCTCTTGTGTATACTGGTACTTGTCATCTACCTGCACCCCACAATATCATGCGACCCTTTTAGCAACACTGAGACAAGATAAGATAAACAAACAGACAAAAACCATCCCCTTTTTCAATTCAACTCCTATAAAAGTATGATTGTTTATTTAGTTTCTATAAGAAGATCCCATATTTCCATATGTAGCACCTTATTAAAACCATGCTTAGAATTCTCTATATATTAAGCGGGACATTATATGCACAGTAACATATTGATGGCTAGTCACGTGGTAGGAAAATGATTTAAATCTTTTTTTTTTTGTTTTAAGTTGTATTAAAACATATATCAAAACCACCGAAGTTAAAAACAAAATAAAACACGATAAATAATTACAATGTCACATTACTTACCACCCAATGACAAATTCAATAGGATAAAAGAAAAATACCTAGTACTATGTTTGGATTTCGAAAATTTTGAAAAGAAAAATAAAAAAAAGAACTTTTTTTTTTGTTTTGTATGATTGTCAATAAAAAATAAGAGAAAAAATTGAGTAATTTAAAGAAAACCAAGTGATAAAAGTGAACATCAAATATAATTGTTTTTTTCAAAATATGTCTTTGGTAACTTTTTGAAGATATGAACAAAGCAATACATATCAATGTGGTCAAAATATGATCTACTATTCACATATTTTCTTTTTTGGATAGTCAAAAAAAAATTCAGAGAAAAATAGTATAACACCAACTCATAATTAGTGTAGTGAACTTGAAGATCAATTAAATCAAAAAAAAAAAAAAATTAGTGGTAC
This sequence comes from Bretschneidera sinensis, assembly GCA_023935145.1. Classification (NCBI taxonomy): domain Eukaryota; kingdom Viridiplantae; phylum Streptophyta; class Magnoliopsida; order Brassicales; family Akaniaceae; genus Bretschneidera; species Bretschneidera sinensis. Next base: position 130,882,714 of record CM043698.1, read on the forward strand.
CTCTCCTCTAAGTGCTGGATTTCTTGGATTGGTCAAGAGAACAGCTTCCTTGTAAGCAAGTGCATGGCCACTTTCGCGGTCTGTCTCACTTGGCATGATCCTTTGCTTGTCGTCCGAGATAGCCATGAAGTGAAACCTGGCCGTTGATTTAAAATACCGCATACAATCAATAATACTATTCTTATTTAATTTTATCACAGATATTGTTTTAAAATATTATTTTCGACATAATTTCAAAAAAAAAATAGAGAAGAAAATTCTTTTCTTACTTGTCCGGTCGAAGCTTGAAGACGAACGTTATTTGATCCATGTCCACATCAGGCCACCCTTCATCTCGCTCCAGTATGCTATACATGTAGATACCCGAGCTCCCACGCCGCATTATATATCTGCAAAGCTCATATTAGTTTTATATATATTTACATGTTAATTAGCTAATTAAAATAGAAATCATTTCTTAAAAGAATTAATGAAGATTAATGTTGAGACTTTAAAACTGCACCTTTTGTCTATATTTAATGGAACTCGGGAGCCACGCAGTGAGAAATTCCAAGTTCTAGAAAACGAAATCTCAACTTGGTTTTCGTTTTCGGTTATAACACTATATTTTGTTCCTTCCATTCTGCAAAAATAATCATTTAACACAAATATTAATTTGAAAAACAACATATTATTTGTTTTACACTAAGAAAATAATTATTTAATGAAAAATAAACTTGTATTTAAGCGAGAAAATTTACAGGTCAAGCTGATTTGGACTCTTCGGCTCATACCAAACGATATCCCAATACCTAGAGATTGTTTAAATTTTGTCAAACTAAGCACATTTTTATATTTTAAAAAAATCAAAGAAATGAATAAAAATGAGATTAATTGAGTACACATACCCTCTCTTTTTAATATGATCATTAAGCACATTTTCCATTCCATTGTACTTTATTCTTGTGACAAGACCACCTGGATTCGAAAAAGTAACTCGTATGATGCCATTATCAATTGTCACCTGAAATAAAAATATTTTTATTTAACAAGTAGTTGTAGTAATTAATTACATAGATATTTTAATTTTTACACTGTCAAATTTAGGTACATATATTTTTTTATTTTAGTAGTATAATTTTGATCATTTTATGCACAAAATAAAAATTCCAAAACATATGTAATAAAATGACTGCATTTTAGTTTTTATTTTTTTAGAAAATTTATTCATGAATCATAGATAGGTAATGAGATTTTACTTGCTCATCATCATCATTTGTACTCAGATGGACTATAGGAGATGTCACTGGTGCTTGATGGTTATTGTTCTCTCGAATCTTTGATCTGCAATTATTAATTAAAATATAGGAGTAAACAAAATATCTTGATGTAAAAATCCAATGAAATAATGTATTCAAATAAAATTGGGGAATCCAAGGCATGATATCCTTTGTTTAAATTACCTCACTTACACAAATGAAAAGTTCTTGTTTAGAATTGATTTAAAAGATTTTTTTTTTAATTTTCACTGTTAGATAGGAAGAGAAAGAGAAAAAATTTCAATCTCCTTCACCCAGAGTGTAAAAATACTTTTGATAAAAAAAAAATTCATAAACCAAATCTATGCAAGAATTTTTTTCATTGGGAGAGATTTTTGTCTCTCCAAACAACATTTAATTTGTCTACGATGGCTTGCTAATCAGACTAAGAATTGTAAACAAGTAGTGCTTCATCTTATGGGAAACATAGACAAAACAAACAATGAATAATTAACAGAAAATATAGGCTACTACTAACAAACGTAAAGAAAAAAAGAGAAATAACCATAAAAGGTTAAGAAAACAAATCCAGTTTGGAATAGCTGCCTAATATTTTAGCTTTAACCTGTTCTCGCAAAAAGAAGTGGCCCATGTGAACTCTTAAAGCAATGCAACCTCTCCCCTCTCAGAAAAAACACACAACGTAATATTGCAAGAAAAATAAGAGAGGAAAAGATGAGGAAGAACCTAGCTGGGGTCTTCTCAGAGGAGACAGGAAGCAGAAAGCACAACTGAATGGATATTGTTAGCCACACAACAAGCAAACCCAATTGCCTTCTCCAAATCTCCATCTTTTATCAAGAGAGCCTGCAAATCAACAACATAAAACAATAAAACCCAGAAAGGCTCTCTCAACAAACAAGAACCTGAACAATGCTTTTGAGAAAACATAAATAAAAAAACAATGATAGAAACATGACAATACGATAATTAATTAAAGACCTGGCCAATTGGAAAGAAGCATGTACGCAAAGAAAAAAAAAACAATTTCCAAGAACATGGCCGTACCTTTACCTTGATCGACAAAAGGCAGTTTTCAAAAGCAATGAAACAATCAGAGAAAATTCACCAAGGTAAGCTATTGCTCCAGTTCTTTTTCTTTTATATCTCACTCTCTTCCTCTCTCTGACAGATACTAAATTGTGCTAGGAATAGGATCCTTAATAGCTTCCGAAACGTGCAAATATAACACCAAGAGAGAGAAGGAATAGAATCCTTAAATATTATTTTTCAAACCATTGTATAACTCTAGATAAGGAATGACGTACTCATGCTTCCTTAAGTGTTACAGTTATATACGACTTGCCTGAAATATAATTTTTCCAGCTAAATATATATAATTTTCTCAATTTTTCCTTTTTGGTAAGGGAGAGAGACAAGGAAAGTAGAGAAGTTAAGTCTGAGTGGGAGATTTTTCCTTTTTTGGTAAGTGAGAGAGACAAGGAAAGTATAGAAGTTAAGTTTGAGTGGGAGAGAAAAACATGAAAGAAAGTGTGGAGAGTTGAACTCAATTGAGTTATATATATAACTTTTTTAAATATTTGACTTAAATATTTAAGTAAGGGTTTATGGGATATTTTAAAGGGTAGACACCAAATTTTATATATATATATATATATATTAATCGTAAGTATATAGATACATATATGTTTTTCCTAATTAAATCAATCTGGCCAGAATGCGTTAATATTAATTAACTAGGGTATTACACAGAGGTAGCAATTGGATTGAGTCACATCGGGTTGTAGGTCAGTTTGGGTTGGATCGAGTTAGATCGGGTTCAAGTTTGGGTCATATCGGTCTCAAGTAATGTCTAGTCTTAGCTAATCTCGGGTTGGGCCGGATCAGGTTTAGATCGTAATAGTCTCAATGCACTATGGTCGTGTCATCTCGAACTTTAGAATATCATGCTATTTTTTTTCGTTTCAAAGTAATTAAGTTCACAAAAATATGTTAGTAATAACTCAATATATTTTTTCTCATTTAATATATTTAACTAATTATGGTTTAATTAATCGTAAATCAAAATCACAAATGAAAATAATATAAAAATAAATAATTTGATAATTTAATAACTAATAAAATATAAAATTAATTTTTTCTTCAGTATATATGATGATGACGAAGGCTGACGTGCATGGTCTATATGAATATAATATTAAGTCTGACAGACAATGTTTTGTATAATAAAAAGTATACAATAAATTATAGAATGTGTAAGATACATTAATATTATGAATTTAATACATTATACATCAATTGATAACCTGACGCATATATGTAACTATGTGTTCATGTATATTATGTAATTCAGTGGTAACCGTAAAACATATTAAGAATATAAACATATTACATATAACTAATAATTATAGTTTTACAAAAACGAATTAATCACACTTAGAGTTAATCATATGCAACATTAATTAGTTTTTATTATTATTTATTAGAAAAAAGTAAAAATTAAGGATACTAGTACTAAAAGTTAAAATATGATATAATAAACGATATATTTATATTGTCTCATACTAAATTAATTTTTTTTATAATGATTAATGACAATTTTATATTTATTATATGTAACTAGTCTTATTTAAAGATTAAGAAAAACAATGTTTTAAAAAAAAAATTTGAAAAATTAGTTTACATAAGATGTAAAGAGGAATAGAACAGTCAAGTCTATGAATCTAAAATTAAAAATTTTCTCATTTTATCCATATTGGGTTTGGGTCATTTCGAGTCTGAGTCGGTTCGAGTTAAAGTCATATCGATTTTGGGTTTTTCGGGTCTTGATCGTTTCAGGTTTCAGTTCACTTCGGGTTTTTGGTAATTTCGAATTCGGGTTGGGTCAAGTTCGATCATTTTAGATTAGGAGCATTTTGGGTTTTGAATAAATTGGGTTTGGATCGAGTTAGGGTCACATTATTTTAATAATTTTTTGTGCTCGGGTTAGATCTTGTTCGAGTCGATTTTTCAGGTTAAGTCAGATTTTGTCACTTCTAGTTTTACACTAGTGATCAAATTACAGGTCAAGCTTGGTTCTGACTGGGCTCAATATTACACTTAAAACTAAGCTAATGGGTCACAAGGTCACGGTTTAATATCGTTTGCTTAAGATCCATCCTTTTGTTTTGCATATTTCTCTCTAATAAAATATTTTTTTATCTTTTATAATTAAATTTATATAAAAAAAAATTGATATGCCAGACATCCTTTACACACGAAGTCATAAATTTTTTAAAATTCACACATTTTCACAAATAGTTTTACTAAATATTGCTATAAATATTTTTTAATATGCACCGAAACATAATAAATATTAACATTTTGATCGGTTCGAGATCAAGTTTTTTCATCTAATCTTTAGTGCGGTCAAAATAAATTTGATCTTATTTTAACCAAGCCCGTTAAAATTAAAGGTTGGACTGGGCTTCGAGCACTCTAACCCATGATAATTAGCTCTATTTTGCTCCCTCTCCAGTGATATTAGTAGATTAATTTGTTAAAGGATAAGCTTGAGGATGGCCATTACCCCAGCAAGCATACGTACGAACTATGAATACCAGAACAACATTATAATGTGAAAATTTAGCACTCTATACGTAGAATGTCCAACAATCATGGAGATGGAGACATTTGATCAAATTGGTGATGTTTTGAAATTCATTAAAGCATACTTAAATCAGTAAATTTAAACAATTTTTGTCTTGAGCTTACTGATTTAAGTATGTTTTAATTAGTTCACAAACATTGGTATATTTTAATTGCATTAACGTGAACAATATTGACTTAATTTATTTTTAATTTTATGTTATTTACTTATCATATAGTATATAGTATTGTACATTGACTTACTCTTATGTTAATATATGGAAAGAGGGAGGGAGATTTATTTAATTTTGTATACAAAGAGATTTCGATCACGTTATCTTACACTAGAGTTATTTAGTTGTGTTCTCAAGATTAATTAAACATTTTAATTGAAATATGCTTGATTTTCATCATGTTGTCTGAATTTAGGAAATTTAATTAAATGTATATGCATTCATCTTCTCACTCTCTTTCTTTTAGTTATTTTTTAATTATTATTTTATCATTAGGGACTTGAGGACCTTGCTTGATTTCTCCACAAAGAATAAATTTAAACCTTACAACATTTTGTAATTTAATTTGTTTTGTCTAGTAGTTGTTGAATTTAGACCACTCCGCTAAGTGCAACAACACATACATGCACCATTCAAATCTCTCTCTCTCTCTCTCTCCCTGTCTGTATAAAAACCCAACTCCTTTATCACCTTTCTCCATCCATATCTAATTACTAATTAGCTCCTCCCTCCAATTCATCAACATCCTGCCTCTCTCTTTCTCTCTCCATGAAAACGTTAGGGTTTTCTTGATAATCGTGACTATTTTCATGCTTCTTGTCCTATGTACTCATGCATTAATACTTCATGAAGATAAGGAAAACATCGGTAACATTGATGAAATAACCGATCAATCTTATTACGTTCATTAAACTGGTCGGTTAGTACTTTCTCAAAAGAAATTTACATGCCAATTAACTTGTAACGAGTTCCCAAGGGTTTGTCGCGCTAACGGAAGCCCGGGGCATTACTGTTGCAAGAAAAATTGTGTTAATGTGTTAAAAGATCTTCTTAATTGTGGAAGGTATGGGAAGAAATGGAAGTACAATGAGATATTTTGAAATGGGAAATGTGTGAACACATCTTTCCATAGGAAGCATTGTGGGAGTTGCAACAATAAGTGTAATAATGGCAGCTGATGTGTTTTTGGCCTTTGCAACTATGCGTAGGAGATAAAATCTTTCATTGACTTTGAGATTCTTTTATTTGTATGCAGGAGAGAGGAAAAAAATTATCGTGACTAAGATTATTTTTCATATTTGCAATTTTTATTTAATCAATAGAATTATGTTCCTGATAGTACCTGACCAGTTTTCTAAGTTGATTTTAATTAGCTTTTATAAATGTTCAGTTTTCACTTAAGATTTGTGCCTTCTAATGTTTACCTAACCTTATATATATTGGCCAAAAAGAGGCAATTGTACTCTTATTATTTAGTTTATAATTGTATTCTCTAGATTTGGCCGCGAGCCGAGCTACTCGCAAGCGGGTTGTGGAGGTTAGCGCTTGACTCACCTCGGTATTATTGAGCTATGAGTCAAGCTCGGGTTTTGAGCTAGGTTCGTTTAGTCAAACAAGCCGAGTTCAAGTAATGAGATACTCGGCTCATTTGGCTCGTGAGCTGGTTTGAGCTCGAGTCGAACCGAGTTGAGCCCAAGCTCGCTAAAATAACATCGAGACAAGCTTGAGCATGGATCTTAAAGCTCAACTCTCAAACTCAATTTTATTTGATTAATCAAACAAGGTTCACAAACCAAGCTCGAGTTTCTAATTACTCGACTGGTGACCACCTACTGATAACAAACATGCTTTGGTTAACAGCAAAGACATTAGACACAAAAATCCTAGAATCTTAAAGCGGCAATTGGAGCATATTCATTTACTATGTTTTTATAAATTATTTTCTTGATCCCATCAGTTTTCTTTTCTTTTTTGCGTCTTTTTTTTACCAGCTCCCTAAGTTTCTTAAGGAAAAATCCCTCATCCCATTTTTCAGATAGTGAATGAAATCGTCTTCATGGTAGTTATCTTACCAAGATGAGCCAGTAACATAGCTTTTGAGCAAAATTATTCAAGATTCCTAACAGATTCACTATAATCCTAGTTTGGCTAGATTTTCTTGGGGCCTAGGTTGCCGACGTGATTGCAGACAAGATTAAAATAGAGTTCATTTAGGATATGTTTGGATCAAGGGAAAGAAATGAAAATGAGAGGGGATAATTACTCTGTCGAATTCATTCATCTTCTCACATTTCCTCTACTCTACTCTCCTTCCAAAATTTCCAAGTAAGGGAGAATTAAAAAGTTCAGAGTTTTAATGGATTTGAAGGAATAAAGATGCTCCTTCATATCCTCTCATTTCCATTGAGAAGAACTTTCAAAGAACGCCAGAAAAAGAGGTACATATACCATTCATTTCCTTTCATTCCCCTCAACTCAAACAAGGGGTAAGTGATGGTATGTTCCTTTGTGACTTACCTTAATTCTGAAATCTAATAACTAGCAACAATGAACGCAACCATGCCTGATTAATTCTAATATGTTACTGGAACATCACATTTTTCATTGGGGCATAAACACAATTTTGCTCATGTTTTGCAATTTGTAGCACAATTTAGTATTCAATAGGACTCTATTAATCGTTAGAAACAATTTTCTTATCAATGTCAATAACTATAAAAAAAAAAATATATATGAAATTGTCAACAAATGTGCACTCTAATCAATTTTCTTATCAGTGTGAATAACTACAAAAAAAAATGAAAATTATCAACAAATGTGTACTCTAATCAAGTTCTAGCCCTAAGAGGCCCTTCTAAACGAATGTAGTCATACATAAATCCTTGGAAAGGGCTTCCACTTCTTGACTGAGTGAGAAAGATTGTGTTGTTTCCACTGTGTAGTATATTGCTTTGTACATCAATGCTATATAATCTGTACAACCCATGAATTCCATGTCTTGCAATCGCGTTATCCCTCCCTATTAGCCCCGTTGAAAATACAGGATGCGCACCGGCATTGTTGAAATGAACCTTTGAAACCGTCATTATAAAAGTTGATTAGCTAAACCATTTTAAACAAGCATTAGCACAGGATTTCAATGACAAAATTTGTACCTTTAGTTCAGACATCGTCGCTGATGCGAAAGCCAATTGAAGTGTGTAATTTCCCGTCTTGCTCGTATTTTTTAAGTCAAATATAATCTGCCACGTGGTTGCTTGGTATGTGTTATTTCCTACATTCCTGCGGTAAAATATTAGAACCAGCCTCACAATTTTTACTTCTGTACACAAAAGTTCCTTCAAGAATAAAGAAATAAACAAATACCTTGTGACATGGGCAAAAAACCAATCCCTAGTATAATTACTAGACCCAACAGTGTATACGAGATCATGGTGAGGATATAAATCTGAATATCTATCCCACAATCCATACTGCTTAAATCTGCATATTAAAACAAGTCATAATTAGCATCAATGTTTGTGTTAAGAACATTGCATCAGCAAAGTGCTGTTGTAAGAGAGCTAACTTGTCTGAGTGGTTTGTGTATAACCGATTCACTAGTGTTGGGTAGGGGTCTGGAATATAGAATTCTTCAGCTCTGCGGTTTGGGATGCCAATTTCCCACAATGTGGGACCATTTCTGGGAGGCTCATATACAAGAGCACCCAATTTGATCTCACCTCCTGCATCAAAGAAATTGTGTCAATGCAGCTATTAAAGAGAGCCTCTAAGTTCCAAAATAGAGGTGATCATTGGTTTTGTGGCCCAAACGTTTAACTCCGTCTGACCCTTAACTTTTTTGGACTTGAAAAAACAGTAGGCATGAAATTTTTTTCAGTCCAGGCTTGGGATTGTGTGAAAACACCTTACTCCCCTAGCCGGGCCCAAAGACAATGTATTTTGTGTTTTATTAATATTGAATATATTAATAAAAGTTATATAATAACAAAATTGTGTAAATATCTAAAATTAATTAATTTTTAAATTTTTAGATATTTATTTTTATAATAAAAGATGTTAAAATATATTTATTTTTTAAAACAAAGATTTCGGGCCGATGAGGGAAGAAAATAAATCGCAGTCAAAATATCCCAACCCGGCATAACAAAAGATATTTATATAATAATTTCTTTTTCTTCTATGATTTTTCCAACAACAAAAATGAAAAAGGATTCATGCAAAGATCAAACTGTACCTGGTGTGATAGTAATATCACTATCATATTTGTAATCTCCAATAAAACCAGGAACCCATGCATGCAAACTATAATTTCCAGCTCGAACATTTTTTATTGAGAAATTCCCTTTGCTGTCAGCTTGCGTCCAAAACTGATAACCCTGGAAAATAATTTGACAACATCAAAGAATTCACAACTAATTAATTAAAGCCTCGTATGAACATAGTTAATTCCAAAAAGAGAAGGAGATTTAACAATATTTACTTTGCCTTCTGTTTGCCAAGATCCAACTTCTCCCGGTGGTGCCAACCCCACGTGGGCATATCTTGCACTCATATTTTTCTTACAGATATACCTAAAATAAAAGAAAAAGATTAATTAATTAACCTTATGCATATGTTATATACAAAAAATAAAGTTAAAGAATAAAAATGGAGAATTACCTATCATTGACTAGTAATTGACCTGTAATTGTTCCTCGTTGATCGGCCGAAGGGAAATCTTCTGATTGTGTGAAATTATAAGGCCAGCTTTCAACTTCTACAGACATCTGATAGTGAACATCATGTATCATATCATATATTCAAGTCATCAGGTAAACTATATAAAAATTTTATAAAAAAAAATGTTTAATTAACAACTAACAAACCTGTCTTTTCGCATCTTTCCAAAGCCTAAGTCGATTTTCTTTGGAAGAATTAACAGAATTTAGATAGACAAAAACAGGACCAAAAACTTTTTTTCATGGCTCTCCATTTCTATATTTTGTATCCAGGTCCTTCCCAACATAATGAAGGCTGGTAAAACTCTGCAAAAGTAATCAATTAAATTAAAAAAATACTAACAAAATATTTTGAGAAAAAAATAGATCAAATAGGGATGCTATTACATGTAACTTTGTTTTATATAAACATAATAATGTACACAAGAAAAAAAAAAACATAGAAATATAAAAATTAAATATTTAAATCTTATGTTTGAATGGAGATAAATGAAAGGGAAAATACATGTACCTGAACCCTATTTTTAAAGAAAGATCATTCATTCGACTTAAAGATTGTGAAAGTAGAGGAAACTAGTATTAAAGCTATGCAAAAAGAGTGATGAGCGTACAGCGAGGGTAGTGGGCCCCACATGGGAGGTGAGGTATTGCTTGATGGGCCCAGCATTTCGAAACTCATCACTGGGTGTGATCATCCAGAATCCTACAGGTGGGTAATCGGATATCCACCCATGCACTTTATCATCATTGCCCTCTTGTGTATACTGGTACTTGTCATCTACCTGCACCCCACAATATCATGCGACCCTTTTAGCAACACTGAGACAAGATAAGATAAACAAACAGACAAAAACCATCCCCTTTTTCAATTCAACTCCTATAAAAGTATGATTGTTTATTTAGTTTCTATAAGAAGATCCCATATTTCCATATGTAGCACCTTATTAAAACCATGCTTAGAATTCTCTATATATTAAGCGGGACATTATATGCACAGTAACATATTGATGGCTAGTCACGTGGTAGGAAAATGATTTAAATCTTATTTTTTTTTTGTTTTAAGTTGTATTAAAACATGTATCAAAACCACCGAAGTTAAAAACAAAATAAAACACGATAAATAATTACAATGTCACATTACTTACCACCCAATGACAAATTCAATAGGATAAAAGAAAAATACCTAGTACTATGTTTGGATTTCGAAAATTTTGAAAAGAAAAATAAAAAAAAGAACTTTTTTTTTTTGTTTTGTATGATTGTCAATAAAAAATAAGAGAAAAAATTGAGTAATTTAAAGAAAACCAAGTGATAAAAATGAACATCAAATATAATTGTTTTTTTCAAAATATATCTTTGGTAATTTTTGAAGATATGAACAAAGCAATACATATCAATGTGGTCAAAATATGATCTAATATTCACATATTTTCTTTTTTGGATAGTCAAAAAAAAAATTCAGAGAAAAATAGTATAACACCAACTCATAATTAGTGTAGTGAACTTGAAGATCAATTAAATCAAAAAAATAAAAAAAAATTAGTGGTACCTCTCCTCTAAGTGCTGGATTTCTTGGATTGGTCAAGAGAACAGCTTCCTTGTAAGCAAGTGCATGGCCACTTTCGCGGTCTGTCTCACTTGGCATGATCCTTTGCTTGTCGTCCGAGATAGCCATGAAGTGAAACCTGACCGTTGATTTAAAATACCGCATACAATCAATAATACTATTCTTATTTAATTTTATCATAGATATTGTTTTAAAATATTATTTTCGACATAATTTCTAAAAAAAAATAGAGAAGAAAATTCTTTTCTTACTTGTCCGGTCGAAGCTTGAAGATGAACGTTATTTGATCCATGTCCACATCAGGCCACCCTTCATCTCGCTCCAGTATGCTATACATGAAGATACCCGAGCTCCCACGCCGCATTATATATCTGCAAAGCTCATATTAGTTTTATATATATTTACATGTTAATTAGCTAATTAAAATAGAAATCATTTCTTAAAAGAATGAATGAAGATTAATGTTGAGACTTTAAAACTGCACCTTTTGTCTATATTTAATGGAACTCGGGAGCCACGCAGTGAGAAATTCCAAGTTCTAGAAAACGAAATCTCTACTTGGTTTTCGTTTTCGGTTATAACACTATATTTTGTTCCTTCCATTCTGCAAAAATAATCATTTAATACAAATATTAATTTGAAAAACAACATATTATTTGTTTTACACTAAGAAAATAATTATTTAATGAAAAATAAACTTGTATTTAAGCGAGAAAATTTACAGGTCAAGCTGATTTGGACTCTTCGGCTCATACCAAACGATATCCCAATACCTAGAGATTGTTTAAATTTTGTCAAACTAAGCACATTTTTATATTTAATAAAAAATCAAAGAAATGAATAAAAATGAGATTAATTGAGTACACATACCCTCTCTTTTTAATATGATCATTAAGCACATTTTCCATTCCATTGTACTTTATTATTGTGACAAGACCATCTGGATTCGAAAAAGTAACTCGTATGATGCCATTATCAATTGTCACCTGAAATAAAAATAATTTTATTTAACAAGTAGTTGTAGTAATTAATTACATAGATATTTTAATTTTCACACTGTCAAATTTAGGTACATATATTTTTTTATTTTAGTAGTATAATTTTGATCATTTTATGCACAAAATAAAAATTCTAAAACATATGTAATAAAATAACTGCATTTTAGTTTTTATTTTTTTAGAAAATTTATTCATGAATCATAGATAGGTAATGAGATTTTACTTGCTCATCATCATCATTTGTACTCAGATGGACTATAGGAGATGTCACTGGTGCTTGATGGTTATTGTTCTCTCGAATCTTTGATCTGCAATTATTAATTAAAATATAGGAGTAAACAAAATATCTTGATGTAAAAATCCAATGAAATAATGTATTCAAATAAAATTGGGGAATCCAAGGCATGATATCCTTTGTTTAAATTACCTCACTTACACAAATGAAAAGTTCTTGTTTAGAATTGATTTAAAAGATTTTTTTTTTAATTTTCACTGTTAGATAGGAAGAGAAAGAGAAAAAATTTCAATCTCCTTCACCCAGAGTGTAAAAATACTTTTGATAAAAAAAATTCATAAACCAAATCTATGCAAGAATTTTTTTCATTGGGAGAGATTTTTGTCTCTCCAAACAACATTTAATTTGTCTACGATGGCTTGCTAATCAGACTAAGAATTGTAAACAAGTAGTGCTTCATCTTATGGGAAACATAGACAAAACAAACAATGAATAATTAACAGAAAATATAGGCTACTACTAACAAACGTAAAGAAAAAAAGAGAAATAACCATAAAAGGTTAAGAAAACAAATCCAGTTTGGAATAGCTGCCTAATATTTTAGCTTTAACCTGTTCTCGCAAAAAGAAGTGGCCCATGTGAACTCTTAAAGCAATGCAACCTCTCCCCTCTCAGAAAAAACACACAACGTAATATTGCAAGAAAAATAAGAGAGGAAAAGATGAGGAAGAACCTAGCTGGGGTCTTCTCAGAGGAGACAGGAAGCAGAAAGCACAACTGAATGGATATTGTTAGCCACACAACAAGCAAACCCAATTGCCTTCTCCAAATCTCCATCTTTTATCAAGAGAGCCTGCAAATCAACAACATAAAACAATAAAACCCAGAAAGGCTCTCTCAACAAACAAGAACCTGAACAATGCTTTTGAGAAAACATAAATTAAAAAAAACAATGATAGAAACATGACAATACGATAATTAATTAAAGACCCGGCCAATTGGAAAGAAGCATGTACGCAAAAAAAAAAAAAAAAAAAAAAACAATTTCCAAGAACATGGCCGTACCTTTACCTTGATCGACAAACGGCAGTTTTCAAAAGCAATGAAACAATCAGAGAAAATTCACCAAGGTAAGCTATTGCTCCAGTTCTTTTTCTTTTATATCTCACTCTCTTCCTCTCTCTGACAGATACTAAATTGTGCTAGGAATAGGATCCTTAATAGCTTCCGAAACGTGCAAATATAACACCAAGAGAGAGAAGGAATAGAATCCTTAAATATTATTTTTCAAACCATTGTATAACTCTAGATAAGGAATGACGTACTCATGCTTCCTTAAGTGTTACAGTTATATACGACTTGCCTGAAATATAATTTTTCCAGCTAAATATATATAATTTTCTCAATTTTTCCTTTTTGGTAAGGGAGAGAGACAAGGAAAGTAGAGAAGTTAAGTCTGAGTGGGAGAGAAAAACATGAAAGAAAGTGTGGAGAGTTGAACTCAATTGAGTTATATATATAACTTTTTTTAAATATTTGACTTAAATATTTAAGTAAGGGTTTATGGGACATTTTCAAGGGTAGACACCAAATTTTTTATATATATATATATATATATATATATATATATATTAATCGTAAGTATATAGATACATATATGTTTTTCCTAATTAAATCAATCCGGCCAGAATGCGTTAATATTAATTAACTAGGGTATTACACAGAAGTAGCAATTGGGTTGAGTCACATCGGGTTGTAGGTCAGTTTGGGTTGGATCGAGTTAGATCGGGTTCAAGTTTGGGTCATATCGGTCTCAAGTAATGTCTAGTCTTAGCTAATCTCGGGTTGGGCCGGATCAGGTTTAGATCGTAATGGTCTCAATTCACTATGGTCGTGTCATCTCGAACTTTAGAATATCATGCTATTTTTTTTTCGTTTCAAAGTAATTAAGTTCACAAAAATATGTTAGTAATAACTCAATATATTTTTTCTCATTTAATATATTTAACTAATTATGGTTTAATTAATCGTAAATCAAAATCACAAATGAAAATAATATAAAAATAAATAATTTGATAATTTAATAACTAATAAAATATAAAATTAATTTTTTCTTCAGTATATATGATGATGACGAAGGCTGACGTGCATGGTCTATATGAATATAATATTAAGTCTGACAGACAATGTTTTGTATAATAAAAAGTATACAATAAATTATAGAATGTGTAAGATACATTAATATTATGAATTTAATACATTATATATCAATTGATAACCCGACGCATATATGTAACTATGTGTTCATGTATATTATGTAATTCAGTGGTAACCGTAAAACATATTAAGAATATAAACATATTACATATAACTAATAATTATAGTTTTACAAAAACGAATTAATCACACTTAGAGTTAATCATATGCAACATTAATTAGTTTTTATTATTATTTATTAGAAAAAAGTAAAAATTAAGGATACTAGTACTAAAAGTTAAAATATGATATAATAAACGATATATTTATATTGTCTCATACTAAATTAATTTTTTTTATAATGATTAATGACAATTTTATATTTATTATATGTAACTAGTCTTATTTAAAGATTAAGAAAAGCAATGTTTTAAAAAAAAATTGAAAAATTAGTTTACATAAGATGTAAAGAGGAATAGAACAGTCAAGTCTATGAATCTAAAATTAAAAATTTTCTCATTTTATCCATATTGGGTTTGGGTCATTTCGAGTCTGAGTCGGTTCGAGTTAAAGTCATATCGAATTTGGGTTTTTCGGGTCTTGATCGTTTCAGGTTTCAGTTCACTTCGGGTTTTTGGTAATTTCGAATTCGGGTTGGGTCAAGTTCGATCATTTTAGATTAGGAGCATTTTGGGTTTTGAATAAATTGGGTTTGGATCGAGTTAGGGTCACATTATTTTAATAATTTTTTGTGCTCGGGTTAGATCTTGTTCGAGTCAAGCTTGGTTCTGACTGGGCTCAATCTTACACTTAAAACTAAGCTAATGGGTCACAAGGTCACGGTTTAATATCGTTTGCTTAAGATCCATCCTTTTGTTTTGCATATTTCTCTCTAATAAAATATTTTTTTTTATCTTTTATAATTAAATTTATAAAAAAAATTGATATGCAAGACATCCTTTACACACGAAGTCATAAATTTTTTAAAATTCACACATTTTCACAAATAGTTTTACTAAATATTGCTATAAATATTTTTTAATATGCACCGAAACATAATAAATATTAACATTTTGATCGGTTCGAGATCAAGTTTTTTCATCTAATCTTTAGTGCGGTCAAAATAAATTTGATCTTATTTTAACCAAGCCCGTTAAAATTAAAGGTTGGTCTGGGCTTCGAGCACTCTAACCCATGATAATTAGCTCTATTTTGCACCCTCTCCAGTGATATTAGTAGATTAATTTGTTAAAGGATAAGCTTGAGGATGGCCATTACCCCAGCAAGCATACGTACGAACTATGAATACCAGAACAACATTATAATGTGAAAATTTAGCACTCTATACGTAGAATGTCCAACAATCATGGAGATGGAGACATTTGATCAAATTGGTGATGCTTTGAAATTCATTAAAGCATACTTAAATCAGTAAATTTAAACAATTTTTGTCTTGAGCTTACTGATTTAAGTATGTTTTAATTAGTTCACAAACATTGGTATATTTTAATTGCATTAACGTGAACAATATTGACTTAATTTATTTTTAATTTTATGTTATTTACTTATCATATAGTATATAGTATTGTACATTGACTTACTCTTATGTTAATATATGGAAAGAGGGAGGGAGATTTATTTAATTTTGTATACAAAGAGATTTCGATCACGTTATCTTACACTAGAGTTATTTAGTTGTGTTCTCAAGATTAATTAAACATTTTAATTGAAATATGCTTGATTTTCATCATGTTGTCTGAATTTAGGAAATTTAATTAAATGTATATGCATTCATCTTCTCACTCTCTTTCTTTTAGTTATTTTTTAATTATTATTTTATCATTAGGGACTTGAGGACCTTGCTTGATTTCTCCACAAAGAATAAATTTAAACCTTACAACATTTTGTAATTTAATTTGTTTTGTCTAGTAGTTGTTGAATTTAGACCACTCCGCTAAGTGCAACAACACATACATGCACCATTCAAATCTCTCTCTCCCTCTCTCTCCCTGTCTGTATAAAAACCCAACTCCTTTATCACCTTTCTCCATCCATATCTAATTACTAATTAGCTCCTCCCTCCAATTCATCAACATCCTGCCTCTCTCTTTCTCTCTCCATGAAAACGTTAGGGTTTTCTTGATAATCGTGATTATTTTCATGCTTCTTGTCCTATGTACTCATGCATTAATACTTCATGAAGATAAGGAAAACATCGGTAACATTGATGAAATAACCGATCAATCTTATTACGTTCATTAAACTGGTCGGTTAGTACTTTCTCAAAAGAAATTTACATGCCAATTAACTTGTAACAAGTTCCCAAGGGTTTGTCGCGCTAACGGAAGCCCGGGGCATTACTGTTGCAAGAAAAATTGTGTTAATGTGTTAAAAGATCTTCTTAATTGTGGAAGGTATGGGAAGAAATGGATCTACAATGAGATATTTTGAAATGGGAAATGTGTGAACACATCTTTCCATAGGAAGCATTGTGGGAGTTGCAACAATAAGTGTAATAATGGCAGCTGATGTGTTTTTGGCCTTTGCAACTATGCGTAGGAGATAAAATCTTTCATTGACTTTGAGATTCTTTTATTTGTATGCAGGAGAGAGGAAAAAAATTATCGTGACTAAGATTATTTTTCATATTTGCAATTTTTATTTAATCAATAGAATTATGTTCCTGATAGTACCTGACCAGTTTTCTAAGTTGATTTTAATTAGCTTTTATAAATGTTCAGTTTTCACTTAAGATTTGTGCCTTCTAATGTTTACCTAACCTTATATATATTGGCCAAAAAGAGGCAATTGTACTCTTATTATTTAGTTTATAATTGTATTCTCTAGATTTGGCCGCGAGCCGAGCTACTCGCAAGCGGGTTGTGGAGGTTAGCGCTTGACTCACCTCGGTATTATTGAGCTATGAGTCAAGCTCGGGTTTTGAGCTAGGTTCGTTTAGTCAAACAAGCCGAGTTCAAGTAATGAGATACTCGGCTCATTTGGCTCGTGAGCTGGTTTGAGCTCGAGTCGAACCGAGTTGAGCCCAAGCTCGCTAAAATAACATCGAGACAAGCTTGAGCATGGATTTTAAAGCTCAACTCTCAAACTCAATTTTATTTGATTAATCAAACAAGGTTCACAAACCAAGCTCGAGTTTCTAATTACTCGACTGGTGACCACCTACTGATAACAAACATGCTTTGGTTAACAGCAAAGACATTAGACACAAAAATCCTAGAATCTTAAAGCGGCAATTGGAGCATATTCATTTACTATGTTTTTATAAATTATTTTCTTGATCCCATCAGTTTTCTTTTCTTTTTTGCGTCTTTTTTTTACCAGCTCCCTAAGTTTCTTAAGGAAAAATCCCTCATCCCATTTTTCAGATAGTGAATGAAATCGTCTTCATGGTAGTTATCTTACCAAGATGAGCCAGTAACATAGCTTTTGAGCAAAATTATTCAAGATTCCTAACAGATTCACTATAATCCTAGTTTGGCTAGATTTTCTTGGGGCCTAGGTTGCCGACGTGATTGCAGACAAGATTAAAATAGAGTTCATTTAGGATATGTTTGGATCAAGGGAAAGAAATGAAAATGAGAGGGGATAATTACTCTTTCGAATTCATTCATCTTCTCACATTTCCTCTACTCTACTCTCCTTCCAAAATTTCCAAGTAAGGGAGAATTAAAAAGTTCAGAGTTTTAATGGATTTGAAGGAATAAAGATGCTCCTTCATATCCTCTCATTTCCATTGAGAAGAACTTTCAAAGAACGCCAGAAAAAGAGGTACATATACCATTCATTTCCTTTCATTCCCCTCAACTCAAACAAGGGGTAAGTGATGGTATGTTCCTTTGTGACTTACCTTAATTCTGAAATCTAATAACTAGCAACAATGAACGCAACCATGCCTGATTAATTCTAATATGTTACTGGAACATCACATTTTTTATTGGGGCATAAACACAATTTTGCTCATGTTTTGCAATTTGTAGCACAATTTAGTATTCAATAGGACTCTATTAATCGTTAGAAACAATTTTCTTATCAAAGTCAATAACTATAAAAAAAAAAAAATATGAAATTGTCAACAAATGTGCACTCTAATCAATTTTCTTATCAGTGTGAATAACTACAAAAAAAAATGAAAATTATCAACAAATGTGTACTCTAATCAAGTTCTAGCCCTAAGAGGCCCTTCTAAACGAATGTAGTCATACATAAATCCTTGGAAAGGGCTTCCACTTCTTGACTGAGTGAGAAAGATTGTGTTGTTTCCACTGTGTAGTATATTGCTTTGTACATCAATGCTATATAATCTGTACAACCCATGAATTCCATGTCTTGCAATCGCGTTATCCCTCCCTATTAGCCCCGTTGAAAATACAGGATGCGCACCGGCATTGTTGAAACGAACCTTTGAAACCGTCATTATAAAAGTTGATTAGCTAAACCATTTTAAACAAGCATTAGCACAAGATTTCAATGACAAAATTTGTACCTTTAGTTCAGACATCGTCGCTGATGCGAAAGCCAATTGAAGTGTGTAATTTCCCGTCTTGCTCGTATTTTTTAAGTCAAATATAATCTGCCACGTGGTTGCTTGGTATGTGTTATTTCCTACATTCCTGCGGTAAAATATTAGAACCAGCCTCACAATTTTTAATTCTGTACACAAAAGTTCCTTCAAGAATAAAGAAATAAACAAATACCTTGTGACATGGGCAAAAAACCAATCCCTAGTATAATTACTAGACCCAACAGTGTATACGAGATCATGGTGAGGATATAAATCTGAATATCTATCCCACAATCCATACTGCCTAAATCTGCATATTAAAACAAGTCATAATTAGCATCAATGTTTGTGTTAAGAACATTGCATCAGCAAAGTGCTGTTGTAAGAGAGGTAACTTGTCTGAGTGGTTTGTGTATAATCGATTCACTAGTGTTGGGTAGGGGTCTGGAATATAGAATTCTTCAGCTCTGCGGTTTGGGATTCCAATTTCCCACAATGTGGGACCATTTCTGGGAGGCTCATATACAAGAGCACCCAATTTGATCTCACCTCCTGCATCAAAGAAATTGTGTCAATGGAGCTATTAAAGAGAGCCTCTAAGTTCCAAAATAGGGGTGATCATTGGTTTTGTGGCCCAAACGTTTAACTCCGTCTGACCCTTAACTTTTTTGGACTTGAAAAAACAGTAGGCATGAAATTTTTTTCAGTCCAGGCTTGGGATTGTGTGAAAACACCTTACTCCCCCAGCCGGGCCCAAAGACAATGTATTTTGTGTTTTATTAATATTGAATATATTAATAAAAGTTATATAATAATAAAATTGTGTAAATGTCTAAAATTAATTAATTTTTAAATTTTTAGATATTTATTTTAATAATAAAAGATGTTAAAATATATTTATTTTTTAAAACAAAGATTTCGGGCCGATGAGGGAAGAAAATAAATCGCAGTCAAAATATCCCAACCCGGCATAACAAAATATATTTATATAATAATTTCTTTTTCTTCTATGATTTTTCCAACAACAAAAATGAAAAAGGATTCATGCAAAGATCAAACTGTACCTGGTGTGATAGTAATATCACTATCATATTTGTAATCTCCAATAAAACCAGGAACCCATGCATGCAAACTATAATTTCCAGCTCGAACATTTTTTATTGAGAAATTCCCTTTGCTGTCAGCTTGCGTCCAAAACTGATAACCCTGGAAAATAATTTGACAACATCAAAGAATTCACAACTAATTAATTAAAGCCTCGTATGAACATAGTTAATTCCAAAAAGAGAAGGAGATTTAACAATATTTACTTTGCCTTCTGTTTGCCAAGATCCAACTTCTCCCGGTGGTGCCAACCCCACGTGGGCATATCTTGCACTCATATTTTTCTTACAGATATACCTAAAATAAAAGAAAAAGATTAATTAATTAACCTTATGCATATGTTATATACAAAAAATAAAATTAAAGAATAAAAATGGAGAATTACCTATCATTGACTAGTAATTGACCTGTAATTGTTCCTCGTTGATCGGCCGAAGGGAAATCTTCTGATTGTGTGAAATTATAAGGCCAGCTTTCAACTTCTACAGACATCTGATAGTGAACATCATGTATCATATCATATATTCAAGTCATCAGGTAAACTATATAAAAATTCTATAAAAAAAATGTTTAATTAACAACTAACAAACCTGTCTTTTCGCATCTTTCCAAAGCCTAAGTCGATTTTCTTTGGAAGAATTAACAGAATTTAGATAGACAAAAACAGGACCAAAAACTTTTTTCCATGGCTCTCCATTTCTATATTTTGTATCCAGGTCCTTCCCAACATAATGAAGGCTGGTAAAACTCTGCAAAAGTAATCAATTAAATTAAAAAAATACTAACAAAATATTTTGAGAAAAAAATAGATCAAATAGGGATGCTATTACATGTAACTTTGTTTTATATAAACATAATAATGTACACAAGAAAAAAAAACATAGAAATACAAAAATTAAATATTTAAGTCTTATGTTTGAATGGAGAAAAATGAAAGGGAAAATACATGTACCTGAACCCTATTTTTAAAGAAAGATCATTCATTCGACTTAAAGATTGTGAAAGTAGAGGAAACTAGTATTAAAGCTATGCAAAAAGAGTGATGAGCGTACAGCGAGGGTAGTAGGCCCCACATGGGAGGTGAGGTATTGCTTGATGGGCCCAGCATTTCGAAACTCATCACTGGGTGTGATCATCCAGAATCCTACAGGTGGGTAATCGGATATCCACCCATGCACTTTATCATCCTTGCCCTCTTGTGTATACTGGTACTTGTCATCTACCTGCACCCCACAATATCATGCGACCCTTTTAGCAACACTGAGACAAGATAAGATAAACAAACAGACAAAAACCATCCCCTTTTTCAATTCAACTCCTATAAAAGTATGATTGTTTATTTAGTTTCTATAAGAAGATCCCATATTTCCATATATAGCACCTTATTAAAACCATGCTTAGAATTCTCTATATATTAAGCGGGACATTATATGCACAGTAACATATTGATGGCTAGTCACGTGGTAGGAAAATGATTTAAATCTTATATTTTTTTTTTGTTTTAAGTTGTATTAAAACATGTATTAAAACCACCGAAGTTAAAAACAAAATAAAACACGATAAATAATTACAATGTCACATTACTTACCACGCAATGACAAATTCAATAGGATAAAAGAAAAATACCTAGTACTATGTTTGGATTTTGAAAATTTTGAAAATAAAAATAAAAAAAAGAGCTTTTTTTTTTTGTTTTGTATGATTGTCAATAAAAAATAAGAGAAAAAATTGAGTAATTTAAAGAAAACCAAGTGATAAAAGTGAACATCAAATATAATTGTTTTTTTCAAAATATATCTTTGGTAATTTTTGAAGATATGAACAAAGCAATACATATCAATGTGGTCAAAATATGATCTAATATTCACATATTTTCTTTTTTGGATAGTCAAAAAAAAAATTCAGAGAAAAATAGTATAACACCAACTCATAATTAGTGTAGTGAACTTGAAGATCAATTAAATCAAAAAAATAAAAAAAAAATTAGTGGTACCTCTCCTCTAAGTGCTGGATTTCTTGGATTGGTCAAGAGAACAGCTTCCTTGTAAGCAAGTGCATGGCCACTTTCGCGGTCTGTCTCACTTGGCATGATCCTTTGCTTGTCGTCCGAGATAGCCATGAAGTGAAACCTGACCGTTGATTTAAAATACCGCATACAATCAATAATACTATTCTTATTTAATTTTATCACAGATATTGTTTTAAAATATTATTTTCGACATAATTTCAAAAAAAAAAATAGAGAAGAAAATTCTTTTCTCACTTGTCCGGTCGAAGCTTGAAGACGAACGTTATTTGATCCATGTCCACATCAGGCCACCCTTCATCTCGCTCCAGTATGCTATACATGTAGATACCCGAGCTCCCACGCCGCATTATATATCTGCAAAGCTCATATTAGTTTTATATATATTTACATGTTAATTAGCTAATTAAAATAGAAATCATTTCTTAAAAGAATGAATGAAGATTAATGTTGAGACTTTAAAACTGCACCTTTTGTCTATATTTAATGGAACTCGGGAGCCACGCAGTGAGAAATTCCAAGTTCTAGAAAACGAAATCTCTACTTGGTTTTCGTTTTCGGTTATAACACTATATTTTGTTCCTTCCATTCTGCAAAAATAATCATTTAATACAAATATTAATTTGAAAAACAACATATTATTTGTTTTACACTAAGAAAATAATTAATTAATGAAAAATAAACTTGTATTTAAGCGAGAAAATTTACAGGTCAAGCTGATTTGGACTCTTCGGCTCATACCAAACGATATCCCAATACCTAGAGATTGTTTAAATTTTGTCAAACTAAGCACATTTTTATATTTAATAAAAAATCAAAGAAATGAATAAAAATGAGATTAATTGAGTACACATACCCTCTCTTTTTAATATGATCATTAAGCACATTTTCCATTCCATTGTACTTTATTCTTGTGACAAGACCATCTGGATTCGAAAAAGTAACTCGTATGATGCCATTATCAATTGTCACCTGAAATAAAAATAATTTTATTTAACAAGTAGTTGTAGTAATTAATTACATAGATATTTTAATTTTCACACTGTCAATTTTAGGTACATATATTTTTTTATTTTAGTAGTATAATTTTGATCATTTTATGCACAAAATAAAAATTCCATAACATATGTAATAAAATAACTGCATTTTAGTTTTTATATTTTTAGAAAATTTATTCAAGAATCATAGATAGGTAATGAGATTTTACTTGCTCATCATCATCATTTGTACTCAGATGGACTATAGGAGATGTCACTGGTGCTTGATGGTTATTGTTCTCTCGAATCTTTGATCTGCAATTATTAATTAAAATATAGGAGTAAACAAAATATCTTGATGTAAAAATCCAATGAAATAATGTATTCAAATAAAATTGGGGAATCCAAGGCATGATATCCTTTGTTTAAATTACCTCACTTACACAAATGAAAAGTTCTTGTTTAGAATTGATTTAAAAGATTTTTTTTTTAATTTTCACTGTTAGATAGGAAGAGAAAGAGAAAAAATTTCAATCTCCTTCACCCAGAGTGTAAAAATACTTTTGATAAAAAAAAAATTCATAAACCAAATCTATGCAAGAATTTTTTTCATTGGGAGAGATTTTTGTCTCTCCAAACAACATTTAATTTGTCTACGATGGCTTGCTAATCAGACTAAGAATTGTAAACAAGTAGTGCTTCATCTTATGGGAAACATAGACAAAACAAACAATGAATAATTAACAGAAAATATAGGCTACTACTAACAAACGTAAAGAAAAAAAGAGAAATAACCATAAAAGGTTAAGAAAACAAATCCAGTTTGGAATAGCTGCCTAATATTTTAGCTTTAACCTGTTCTCGCAAAAAGAAGTGGCCCATGTGAACTCTTAAAGCAATGCAACCTCTCCCCTCTCAGAAAAAACACACAACGTAATATTGCAAGAAAAATAAGAGAGGAAAAGATGAGGAAGAACCTAGCTGGGGTCTTCTCAGAGGAGACAGGATGCAGAAAGCACAACTGAATGGATATTGTTAGCCACACAACAAGCAAACCCAATTGCCTTCTCCAAATCTCCATCTTTTATCAAGAGAGCCTGCAAATCAACAACATAAAACAATAAAACCCAGAAAGGCTCTCTCAACAAACAAGAACCTGAACAATGCTTTTGAGAAAACATAAATAAAAAAAAACAATGATAGAAACATGACAATACGATAATTAATTAAAGACCCGGCCAATTGGAAAGAAGCATGTACGCAAAAAAAAAAAAAAAAAAAAAAAAAACAATTTCCAAGAACATGGCCGTACCTTTACCTTGATCGACAAACGGCAGTTTTCAAAAGCAATGAAACAATCAGAGAAAATTCACCAAGGTAAGCTATTGCTCCAGTTCTTTTTCTTTTATATCTCACTCTCTTCCTCTCTCTGACAGATACTAAATTGTGCTAGGAATAGGATCCTTAATAGCTTCCGAAACGTGCAAATATAACACCAAGAGAGAGAAGGAATAGAATCCTTAAATATTATTTTTCAAACCACTGTATAACTCTAGATAAGGAATGACGTACTCATGCTTCCTTAAGTGTTACAGTTATATACGACTTGCCTGAAATATAATTTTTCCAGCTAAATATATATAATTTTCTCAATTTTTCCTTTTTGGTAAAGGAGAGAGACAAGGAAAGTAGAGAAGTTAAGTCTGAGTGGGAGATTTTTCCTTTTTTGGTAAGTGAGAGAGACAAGGAAAGTATAGAAGTTAAGTTTGAGTGGGAGAGAAAAACATGAAAGAAAGTGTGGAGAGTTGAACTCAATTGAGTTATATATATAACTTTTTTTAAATATTTGACTTAAATATTTAAGTAAGGGTTTATGGGACATTTTAAAGGGTAGACACCAAATTTTATATATATATATATATATTAATCGTAAGTATATAGATACATATATGTTTTTCCTAATTAAATCAATCTGGCCAGAATGCGTTAATATTAATTAACTAGGGTATTACACAGAGGTAGCAATTGGATTGAGTCACATCGGGTTGTAGGTCAGTTTGGGTTGGATCGAGTTAGATCGGGTTCATGTTTGGGTCATATCGGTCTCAAGTAATGTCCAGTCTTAGCTAATCTCGGGTTGGGCCGGATCAGGTTTAGATCGTAATGGTCTCAATTCACTATGGTCGTGTCATCTCGAACTTTAGAATATCATGCTATTTTTTTTCGTTTCAAAGTAATTAAGTTCACAAAAATATGTTAGTAATAACTCAATATATTTTTTCTCATTTAATATATTTAACTAATTATGGTTTAATTAATCGTAAATCAAAATCACAAATGAAAATAATATAAAAATAAATAATTTGATAATTTAATAACTAATAAAATATAAAATTAATTTTTTCTTCAGTATATATGATGATGACGAAGGCTGACGTGCATGGTCTATATGAATATAATATTAAGTCTGACAGACAATGTTTTGTATAATAAAAAGTATACAATAAATTATAGAATGTGTAAGATACATTAATATTATGAATTTAATACATTATACATCAATTGATAACCTGACACATATATGTAACTATGTGTTAATGTATATTATGTAATTCAGTGGTAACCGTAAAACATATTAAGAATATAAACATATTACATATAACTAATAATTATAGTTTTACAAAAACGAATTAATCACACTTAGAGTTAATCATATGCAACATTAATTAGTTTTTATTATTATTTAATAGAAAAAAGTAAAAATTAAGGATACTAGTACTAAAAGTTAAAATATGATATAATAAACGATATATTTATATTGTCTCATACTAAATTAATTTTTTTTATAATGATTACTGACAATTTTATATTTATTATATGTAACTAGTCTTATTTAAAGATTAAGAAAAACAATGTTTTAAAAAAAAAATTGAAAAATTAGTTTACATAAGATGTAAAGAGGAATAGAACAGTCAAGTCTATGAATCTAAAATTAAAAATTTTCTCATTTTATCCATATTGGGTTTGGGTCATTTCGAGTCTGAGTCGGTTCGAGTTAAAGTCATATCGAATTTGGGTTTTTCGGGTCTTGGTCGTTTCAGGTTTCAGTTCACTTTGGTTTTTGGTAATTTCGAATTCGGGTTGGGTCAAGTTCGATCATTTTAGATTAGGAGCATTTTGGGTTTTGAATAAATTGGGTTTGGATCGAGTTAGGGTCACATTATTTTAATAATTTTTTGTGCTTGGGTTAGATCTTGTTCGAGTCGATTTTTCAGGTTAAGTCAGATTTTGTCACATCTAGTTTTACACTAGTGATCAAATTACGGGTCAAGCTTGGTTCTGACTGGGCTCAATATTACACTTAAAACTAAGCTAATGGGTCACAAGGTCACGGTTTAATATCGTTTGCTTAAGATCCATCCTTTTGTTTTGCATATTTCTCTCTAATAAAATATTTTTTTTATCTTTTATAATTAAATTTATATAAAAAAAAATTGATATGCAAGACATCCTTTACACACGAAGTCATAAATTTTTTAAAATTCACACATTTTCACAAATAGTTTTACTAAATATTGCTATAAATATTTTTTAATATGCACCGAAACATAATAAATATTAACATTTTGATCGGTTCGAGATCAAGTTTTTTCATCTAATCTTTAGTGCGGTCAAAATAAATTTGATCTTATTTTAACCAAGCCCGTTAAAATTAAAGGTTGGACTGGGCTTCGAGCACTCTAACCCATGATAATTAGCTCTATTTTGCACCCTCTCCAGTGATATTAGTAGATTAATTTGTTAAAGGATAAGCTTGAGGATGGCCATTACCCCAGCAAGCATACGTACGAACTATGAATACCAGAACAACATTATAATGTGAAAATTTAGCACTCTATACGTAGAATGTCCAACAATCATGGAGATGGAGACATTTGATCAAATTGGTGATGTTTTGAAATTCATTAAAGCATACTTAAATCAGTAAATTTAAAAAATTTTTGTCTTGAGCTTACTGATTTAAGTATGTTTTAATTAGTTCACAAACATTGGTATATTTTAATTGCATTAACGTGAACAATATTGACTTAATTTCTTTTTGACTTAATTTATTTTTAATTTTATGTTATTTACTTATCATATAGTATATAGTATTGTACATTGACTTACTCTTATGTTAATATATGGAAAGAGGGAGGGAGATTTATTTAATTTTGTATACAAAGAGATTTTGATCACGTTATCTTGCACTAGAGTTATTTAGTTGTGTTCTCAAGATTAATTAAACATTTTAATTGAAATATGCTTGATTTTCATCATGTTGTCTGAATTTAGGAAATTTAATTAAATGTATATGCATTCATCTTCTCACTCTCTTTCTTTTAGTTATTTTTTAATTATTATTTTATCATTAGGGACTTGAGGACCTTGCTTGATTTCTCCACAAAGAATAAATTTAAACCTTACAACATTTTGTAATTTAATTTGTTTTGTCTAGTAGTTGTTGAATTTAGACCACTCCGCTAAGTGCAACAACACATACATGCACCATTCAAGTCTCTCTCTCTCTCTCTCTCTCTCTCTCTCTCTCTCTCTCTCTCTCTCTCTCTCTCTCTCTCTCTCCGGTCTGTATAAAAACCCAACTCCTCTATCACCTTTCTCCATCCATATCTAATTACTAATTAGCTCCTCCCTCCAATTCATCAACATCCTGCCTCTCTCTTTCTCTCTCCATGAAAACATTAGGGTTTTCTTGATAATCGTGATTATTTTCATGCTTCTTGTCCTATGTACTCATGCATTAATACTTCATGAAGAAAAGGAAAACATCGGTAACATTGATGAAATAACCGATCAATCTTATTACGTTCATTAAACTGGTCGGTTAGTACTTTCTCAAAAGAAATTTACATGCCAATTAACTTGTAACGAGTTCCCAAGGGTTTGTCGTGCTAAAGGAAGCCCGGGGCATTACTGTTGCAAGAAAAATTGTGTTAATGTGTTAAAAAATCTTCTTAATTGTGGAAGGTATGGGAAGAAATGGAAGTACAATGAGATATGTTGAAATGGGAAATGTGTGAACACATCTTTCCATAGGAAGCATTGTGGGAGTTGCAACAATAAGTGTAATAATGGCAGCTGATGTGTTTTTGGCCTTTTCAACTATGCGTAGGAGATAAAATCTTTCTTTGACTTTGAGATTCTTTTATTTGTATGCAGGAGAGAGGAAAAAATTTATCGTCACTAAGATTATTTTTCATATTTGCAATTTTTATTTAATCAATAGAATTATGTTCCTGATAGTACCTGACCAGTTTTCTAAGTTGATTTTAATTAGCTTTTATAAATGTTCAGTTTTCACTTAAGATTTGTGCCTTCTAATGTTTACCTAACCTTATATATATTGGCCAAAAAGAGGCAATTGTACTCTTATTATTTAGTTTATAATTGTATTCTCTAGATTTGGCCGCGAGCCGAGCTACTCGCAAGCGGGTTGTGGAGGTTAGCGCTTGACCCACCTCGGTATTATTGAGCTATGAGTCAAGCTCGGGTTTTGAGCTAGGTTCGTTTAGTCAAACAAGCCGAGTTCAAGTAATGAGATACTCGGCTCATTTGGCTCGTGAGCTGGTTTGAGCTCGAGTCGAACCGAGTTGAGCCCAAGCTCGCTAAAATAACATCGAGACAAGCTTGAGCATGGATTTTAAAGCTCAACTCTCAAACTCAATTTTATTTGATTAATCAAATAAGGTTCACAAACCAAGCTCGAGTTTCTAATTACTCGACTGGTGACCACCTACTGATAACAAACATGCTTTGGTTAACAGCAAAGACATTAGACACAAAAATCCTAGAATCTTAAAGCGGCAATTGGAGCATATTCATTTACTATGTTTTTATAAATTATTTTCTTGATCCTATCAGTTTTCTTTTCTTTTTTGTGTCTTTTTTTTACCAGCTCCCTAAGTTTCTTAAGGAAAAATCCCTCATCCCATTTTTCAGATAGTGAATGAAATCGTCTTCATGGTAGTTATCTTACCAAGATGAGCCAGTAACATAGCTTTTGAGCAAAATTATTCAAGATTCCTAACAGATTCACTATAATCCTAGTTTGGCTAGATTTTCTTGGGGCCTAGGTTGCCGACGTGATTGCAGACAAGATTAAAATAGAGTTCATTTAGGATATGTTTGGATCAAGGGAAAGAAATGAAAATGAGAGGGGATAATTACTCTTTCGAATTCCTTCATCTTCTCACATTTCCTCTACTCTACTCTCCTTCCAAAATTTCCAAGTAAGGGAGAATTAAAAAGTTCAGAGTTTTAATGGATTTGAAGGAATAAAGATGCTCCTTCATATCCTTTCATTTCCATTGAGAAGAACTTTCAAAGAACGCCAGAAAAAGAGGTACATATACCATTCATTTCCTTTCATTCCCCTCAACTCAAACAAGGGGTAAGTGATGGTATGTTCCTTTGTGACTTACCTTAATTCTGAAATCTAATAACTAGCAACAATGAATGCAACCATGCCTGATTAATTCTAATATGTTACTGGAACATCACATTTTTTATTGGGGCATAAACACAATTTTGCTAATGTTTTGCAATTTGTAGCACAATTTAGTATTCAATAGGACTCTATTAATCGTTAGAAACAATTTTCTTATCAATGTCAATAACTATAAAAAAAAAAATATGAAATTGTCAACAAATGTGCACTCTAATCAATTTTCTTATCAGTGTGAATAACTACAAAAAAAAATGAAAATTATCAACAAATGTGTACTCTAATCAAGTTCTAGCCCTAAGAGGCCCTTCTAAACGAATGTAGTCATACATAAATCTTTGGAAAGGGCTTCCACTTCTTGACTGAGTGAGAAAGATTGTATTGTTTCCACTATGTAGTATATTGCTTTGTACATCAATGCTATATAATCTGTACAACCCATGAATTCCATGTCTTGCAATCGCGTTATCCCTCCCTATTAGCCCCGTTGAAAATACAGGATGCGCACCGACATTGTTGAAACGAACCTTTGAAACCGTCATTATAAAAGTTGATTAGCTAAACCATTTTAAACAAGCATTAGCACAGGATTTCAATGACAAAATTTGTACCTTTAGTTCAGACATCGTCGCTGATGCGAAAGCCAATTGAAGTGTGTAATTTCCCGTCTTGCTCGTATTTTTTAAGTCAAATATAATCTGCCACGTGGTTGCTTGGTATATGTTATTTCCTACATTCCTGCGGTAAAATATTAGAACCAGCCTCACAATTTTTAATTCTGTACACAAAAGTTCCTTCAAGAATAAAGAAATAAACAAATACCTTGTGACAAGGGCAAAAAACCAATCCCTAGTATAATTACTAGACCCAACAGTGTATACGAGATCATGGTGAGGATATAAATCTGAATATCTATCCCACAATCCATACTGCCTAAATCTGCATATTAAAACAAGTCATAATTAGCATCAATGTTTGTGTTAAGAACATTGCATCAGCAAAGTGCTGTTGTAAGAGAGGTAACTTGTCTGAGTGGTTTGTGTATAATCGATTCACTGGTGTTGGGTAGGGGTCTGGAATATAGAATTCTTCAGCTCTGCGGTTTGGGATGCCAATTTCCCACAATGTGGGACCATTTCTGGGAGGCTCATATACAAGAGCACCCAATTTGATCTCACCTCCTGCATCAAAGAAATTGTGTCAATGGAGCTATTAAAGAGAGCCTCTAAGTTCCAAAATAGAGGTGATCATTGGTTTTGTGGCCCAAACGTTTAACTCCGTCTGACCCTTAACTTTTTTGGACTTGAAAAAACAGTAGGCATGAAATTTTTTTCAGTCCAGGCTTGGGATTGTGTGAAAACACCTTACTCCCCCAGCCGGGCCCAAAGACAATGTATTTTGTGTTTTATTAATATTGAATATATTAATAAAAGTTATATAATAATAAAATTGTGTAAATATCTAAAATTAATTAATTTTTAAATTTTTAGATATTTATTTTAATAATAAAAGATGTTAAAATATATTTATTTTTTAAAACAAAGATTTCGGGCCGATGAGGGAAGAAAATAAATCGCAGTCAAAATATCCCAACCCGGCATAACAAAATATATTTATATAATAATTTCTTTTTCTTCTATGATTTTTCCAACAACAAAAATGAAAAAGGATTCATGCAAAGATCAAACTGTACCTGGTGTGATAGTAATATCACTATCATATTTGTAATCTCCAATAAAACCAGGAACCCATGCATGCAAACTATAATTTCCAGCTCGAACATTTTTTATTGAGAAATTCCCTTTGCTGTCAGCTTGCGTCCAAAACTGATAACCCTGGAAAATAATTTGACAACATCAAAGAATTCACAACTAATTAATTAAAGCCTCGTATGAACATAGTTAATTCCAAAAAGAGAAGGAGATTTAACAATATTTACTTTGCCATCTGTTTGCCAAGATCCAACTTCTCCCGGTGGTGCCAACCCCACGTGGGCATATCTTGCACTCATATTTTTCTTACAGATATACCTAAAATAAAAGAAAAAGATTAATTAATTAACCTTATGCATATGTTATATACAAAAAATAAAATTAAAGAATAAAAATGGAGAATTACCTATCATTGACTAGTAATTGACCTGTAATTGTTCCTCGTTGATCGGCCGAAGGGAAATCTTCTGATTGTGTGAAATTATAAGGCCAGCTTTCAACTTCTACAGACATCTGATAGTGAACATCATGTATCATATCATATATTCAAGTCATCAGGTAAATTATATAAAAATTCTATAAAAAAAAAATGTTTAATTAACAACTAACAAACCTGTCTTTTCGCATCTTTCCAAAGCCTAAGTCGATTTTCTTTGGAAGAATTAACAGAATTTAGATAGACAAAAACATGACCAAAAACTTTTTTCCATGGCTCTCCATTTCTATATTTTGTATCCAGGTCCTTCCCAACATAATGAAGGCTGGTAAAACTCTGCAAAAGTATTCAATTAAATTAAAAAAATACTAACAAAATATTTTGAGAAAAAAATAGATCAAATAGGGATGCTATTACATGTAACTTTGTTTTATATAAACATAATAATGTACACAAGAAAAAAAAACATAGAAATACAAAAATTAAATATTTAAATCTTATGTTTGAATGAAGAAAAATGAAAGGGAAAATACATGTACCTAAACCCCATTTTTAAAGAAACATCATACATTCGACTTAAAGATTGTGAAAGTAAAGAAAACTAGTATTAAAGCTATGCAAAAAGAGTGATGAGCGTATAGCGAGGGTAATGGGCCCCACATGGGAGGTGAGGTATTGCTTGATGGGCCCAGCATTTCGAAACTCATCACTGGGTGTGATCATCCAGAATCCTACAGGTGGGTAATCGGATATCCACCCATGCACTTTATCATCCTTGCCCTCTTGTGTATACTGGTACTTGTCATCTACCTGCACCCCACAATATCATGCGACCCTTTTAGCAACACTGAGACAAGATAAGATAAACAAACAGACAAAAACCATCCCCTTTTTCAATTCAACTCCAATAAAAGTATGATTGTTTATTTAGTTTCTATAAGAAGATCCCATATACTGTCTCATACTAAATTAATTTTTTTTTATAATGATTAATGACAATTTTATATTTATTATATGTAACTAGTCTTATTTAAAGATTAACAAAAACAATGTTTTAAAAAAAAAATTGAAAAATTAGTTTACATAAGATGTAAAGAGGAATAGAACAGTCAAGTCTATGAATCTAAAATTAAAAATTTTCTCATTTTATCCATATTGGGTTTGGGTCATTTCGAGTCTGAGTCGGTTCGAGTTAAATTCATATCGAATTTGGGTTTTTCGGGTCTTTGTCGTTTCAGGTTTCAGTTCACTTCGTGTTTTTGGTAATTTCGAATTCGGGTTGGGTCAAGTTCGATCATTTTAGATTAGGAGCATTTTGGGTTTTGAATAAATTGGGTTTGGATCGAGTTAGGGTCACATTATTTTAATAATTTTTTGTGCTCGGGTTAGATCTGGTTCGAGTCGATTTTTCAGGTTAAGTCAGATTTTATCACTTCTAGTTTTACACTAGTGATCAAATTACGGGTCAAGCTTGGTTCTGACTGGGCTCAATCTTACACTTAAAACTAAGCTAATGGGTCACAAGGTCACGGTTTAATATCGTTTGCTTAAGATCCATCCTTTTGTTTTGCATATTTCTCTCTAATAAAATAATTTTTTTATCTTTTATAATTAAATTTATATAAAAAAAAAATTTGATATGCAAGACATCCTTTACACACGAAGTCATAAATTTTTTAAAATTCACACATTTTCACAAATAGTTTTACTAAATATTGCTATAAATATTTTTTAATATGCACCGAAACATAATAAATATTAACATTTTGATCGGTTCGAGATCAAGTTTTTTCATCTAATCTTTAGTGCGGTCAAAATAAATTTGATCTTATTTTAACCAAGCCCGTTAAAATTAAAGGTTGGACTGGGCTTCGAGCACTCTAACCCATGATAATTAGCTCTATTTTGCACCCTCTCCAGTGATATTAGTAGATTAATTTGTTAAAGGATAAGCTTGAGGATGGCCATTACCCCAGCAAGCATACGTACGAACTATGAATACCAGAACAACATTATAATGTGAAAATTTAGCACTCTATACGTAGAATGTCCAACAATCATGGAGATGGAGACATTTGATCAAATTGGTGATGATTTGAAATTCATTAAAGCATACTTAAATCAGTAAATTTAAACAATTTTTGTCTTGAGCTTACTGATTTAAGTGTGTTTTTATTAGTTCACAAACATTGGTATATTTTAATTGCATTAACGTGAACAATATTGACTTAATTTCTTTTTGACTTAATTTATTTTTAATTTTATGTTATTTACTTATCATATAGTATATAGTATTGTACATTGACTTACTCTTATGTTAATATATGGAAAGAGGGAGGGAGATTTATTTAATTTTGTATACAAAGAGATTTCGATCACGTTATCTTGCACTAGAGTTATTTAGTTGTGTTCTCAAGATTAATTAAACATTTTAATTGAAATATGCTTGATTTTCATCATGTTGTCTGAATTTAGGAAATTTAATTAAATGTATATGCATTCATCTTCTCACTCTCTTTCTTTTAGTTATTTTTTAATTATTATTTTATCATTAGGGACTTGAGGACCTTGCTTGATTTCTCCACAAAGAATAAATTTAAACCTTACAACATTTTGTAATTTAATTTGTTTTGTCTAGTAGTTGTTGAATTTAGACCACTCCGCTAAGTGCAACAACACATACATGCACCATTCAAATCTCTTTCTCTCTCTCTCTCTCTCTCCCTGTCTGTATAAAAACCCAACTCCTTTATCACCTTTCTCCATCCATATCTAATTACTAATTAGCTCCTCCCTCCAATTCATCAACATCCTGCCTCTCTCTTTCTCTCTCCATGAAAACGTTAGGGTTTTCTTGATAATCGTGATTATTTTCATGCTTCTTGTCCTATGTACTCATGCATTAATACTTCATGAAGATAAGGAAAACATCGGTAACATTGATGAAATAACCGATCAATCTTATTACGTTCATTAAACTGGTCGGTTAGTACTTTCTCAAAAGAAATTTACATGCCAATTAACTTGTAACGAGTTCCCAAGGGTTTGTCGCGCTAACGGAAGCCCGGGGCATTACTGTTGCAAGAAAAATTGTGTTATTGTGTTAAAAGATCTTCTTAATTGTGGAAGGTATGGGAAGAAATGGAAGTACAATGAGATATTTTGAAATGGGAAATGTGTGAACACATCTTTCCATAGGAAGCATTGTGGGAGTTGCAACAATAAGTGTAATAATGGCAGCTGATGTGTTTTTGGCCTTTGCAACTATGCGTAGGAGATAAAATCTTTCATTGACTTTGAGATTCTTTTATTTGTATGCAGGAGAGAGGAAAAAAATTATCGTGACTAAGATTATTTTTCATATTTGCAATTTTTATTTAATCAATAGAATTATGTTCCTGATAGTACCTGACCAGTTTTCTAAGTTGATTTTAATTAGCTTTTATAAATGTTCAGTTTTCACTTAAGATTTGTGCCTTCTAATGTTTACCTAACCTTATATATATTGGCCAAAAAGAGGTAATTGTACTCTTATTATTTAGTTTATAATTGTATTCTCTAGATTTGGCCGCGAGCCGAGCTACTCGCAAGCGGGTTGTGGAGGTTAGCGCTTGACTCACCTCGGTATTATTGAGCTATGAGTCAAGCTCGGGTTTTGAGCTAGGTTCGTTTAGTCAAACAAGCCGAGTTCAAGTAATGAGATACTCGGCTCATTTGGCTCGTGAGCTGGTTTGAGCTCGAGTCGAACCGAGTTGAGCCCAAGCTCGCTAAAATAACATCGAGACAAGCTTGAGCATGGATTTTAAAGCTCAACTCTCAAACTCAATTTTATTTGATTAATCAAACAAGGTTCACAAACCAAGCTCGAGTTTCTAATTACTCGACTGGTGACCACCTACTGATAACAAACATGCTTTGGTTAACAGCAAAGACATTAGACACAAAAATCCTAGAATCTTAAAGCGGCAATTGGAGCATATTCATTTACTATGTTTTTATAAATTATTTTCTTGATCCCATCAGTTTTCTTTTCTTTTTTGCGTCTTTTTTTTACCAGCTCCCTAAGTTTCTTAAGGAAAAATCCCTCATCCCATTTTTCAGATAGTGAATGAAATCGTCTTCATGGTAGTTATCTTACCAAGATGAGCCAGTAACATAGCTTTTGAGCAAAATTATTCAAGATTCCTAACAGATTCACTATAATCCTAGTTTGGCTAGATTTTCTTGGGGCCTAGGTTGCCGACGTGATTGCAGACAAGATTAAAATAGAGTTCATTTAGGATATGTTTGGATCAAGGGAAAGAAATGAAAATGAGAGGGGATAATTACTCTGTCGAATTCATTCATCTTCTCACATTTCCTCTACTCTACTCTCCTTCCAAAATTTCCAAGTAAGGGAGAATTAAAAAGTTCAGAGTTTTAATGGATTTGATGGAATAAAGATGCTCCTTCATATCCTCTCATTTCCATTGAGAAGAACTTTCAAAGAACGCCAGAAAAAGAGGTACATATACCATTCATTTCCTTTCATTCCCCTCAACTCAAACAAGGGGTAAGTGATGGTATGTTCCTTTGTGACTTACCTTAATTCTGAAATCTAATAACTAGCAACAATGAACGCAACCATGCCTGATTAATTCTAATATGTTACTGGAACATCACATTTTTTATTGGGGCATAAACACAATTTTGCTCATGTTTTGCAATTTGTAGCACAATTTAGTATTCAATAGGACTCTATTAATCGTTAGAAACAATTTTCTTATCAAAGTCAATAACTATAAAAAAAAAAAAAAATATGAAATTGTCAACAAATGTGCACTCTAATCAATTTTCTTATCAGTGTGAATAACTACAAAAAAAAAATGAAAATTATCAACAAATGTGTACTCTAATCAAGTTCTAGCCCTAAGAGGCCCTTCTAAACGAATGTAGTCATACATAAATCCTTGGAAAGGGCTTCCACTTCTTGACTGAGTGAGAAAGATTGTGTTGTTTCCACTGTGTAGTATATTGCTTTGTACATCAATGCTATATAATCTGTACAACCCATGAATTCCATGTCTTGCAATCGCGTTATCCCTCCCTATTAGCCCCGTTGAAAATACAGGATGCGCACCGGCATTGTTGAAACGAACCTTTGAAACCGTCATTATAAAAGTTGATTAGCTAAACCATTTTAAACAAGCATTAGCACAGGATTTCAATGACAAAATTTGTACCTTTAGTTCAGACATCGTCGCTGATGCGAAAGCCAATTGAAGTGTGTAATTTCCCGTCTTGCTCGTATTTTTTAAGTCAAATATAATCTGCCACGTGGTTGCTTGGTATGTGTTATTTCCTACATTCCTGCGGTAAAATATTAGAACCAGCCTCACAATTTTTAATTATGTACACAAAAGTTCCTTCAAGAATAAAGAAATAAACAAATACCTTGTGACATGGGCAAAAAACCAATCCCTAGTATAATTACTAGACCCAACAGTGTATACGAGATCATGGTGAGGATATAAATCTGAATATCTATCCCACAATCCATACTGCCTAAATCTGCATATTAAAACAAGTCATAATTAGCATCAATGTTTGTGTTAAGAACATTGCATCAGCAAAGTGCTGTTGTAAGAGAGGTAACTTGTCTGAGTGGTTTGTGTATAATCGATTCACTGGTGTTGGGTAGGGGTCTGGAATATAGAATTCTTCAGCTCTGCGGTTTGGGATGCCAATTTCCCACAATGTGGAACCATTTCTGGGAGGCTCATATACAAGAGCACCCAATTTGATCTCACCTCCTGCATCAAAGAAATTGTGTCAATGGAGCTATTAAAGAGAGCCTCTAAGTTCCAAAATAGGGGTGATCATTGGTTTTGTGGCCCAAACGTTTAACTCCGTCTGACCCTTAACTTTTTTGGACTTGAAAAAACAGTAGGCATGAAATTTTTTTCAGTCCAGGCTTGGGATTGTGTGAAAACACCTTACTCCCCCAGCCGGGCCCAAAGACAATGTATTTTGTGTTTTATTAATATTGAATATATTAATAAAAGTTATATAATAACAAAATTGTGTAAATGTCTAAAATTAATTAATTTTTAAATTTTTAGATATTTATTTTAATAATAAAAGATGTTAAAATATATTTATTTTTTAAAACAAAGATTTCGGGCCGATGAGGGAAGAAAATAAATCGCAGTCAAAATATCCCAACCCGGCATAACAAAATATATTTATATAATAATTTCTTTTTCTTCTATGATTTTTCCAACAACAAAAATGAAAAAGGATTCATGCAAAGATCAAACTGTACCTGGTGTGATAGTAATATCACTATCATATTTGTAATCTCCAATAAAACCAGGAACCCATGCATGCAAACTATAATTTCCAGCTCGAACATTTTTTATTGAGAAATTCCCTTTGCTGTCAGCTTGCGTCCAAAACTGATAACCCTGGAAAATAATTTGACAACATCAAAGAATTCACAACTAATTAATTAAAGCCTCGTATGAACATAGTTAATTCCAAAAAGAGAAGGAGATTTAACAATATTTACTTTGCCTTCTGTTTGCCAAGATCCAACTTCTCCCGGTGGTGCCAACCCCACGTGGGCATATCTTGCACTCATATTTTTCTTACAGATATACCTAAAATAAAAGAAAAAGATTAATTAATTAACCTTATGCATATGTTATATACAAAAAATAAAATTAAAGAATAAAAATGGAGAATTACCTATCATTGACTAGTAATTGACCTGTAATTGTTCCTCGTTGATCGGCCGAAGGGAAATCTTCTGATTGTGTGAAATTATAAGGCCAGCTTTCAACTTCTACAGACATCTGATAGTAAACATCATGTATCATATCATATATTCAAGTCATCAGGGAAACTATATAAAAATTCTATAAAAAAAAAAATGTTCAATTAACAACTAACAAACCTGTCTTTTCGCATCTTTCCAAAGCCTAAGTCGATTTTCTTTGGAAGAATTAACAGAATTTAGATAGACAAAAACGGGACCAAAAACTTTTTTCCATGGCTCTCCATTTCTATATTTTGTATCCAGGTCCTTCCCAACATAATGAAGGCTGGTAAAACTCTGCAAAAGTAATCAATTAAATTAAAAAAATACTAACAAAATATTTTGAGAAAAAAATAGATCAAATAGGGATGCTATTACATGTAACTTTGTTTTATATAAACATAATAATGTACACAAGAAAAAAAAACATAGAAATACAAAAATTAAATATTTAAATCTTATGTTTGAATGGAGAAAAATGAAAGGGAAAATACATGTACCTGAACCCTATTTTTAAAGAAAGATCATACATTCGACTTAAAGATTGTGAAAGTAGAGGAAACTAGTATTAAAGCTATGCAAAAAGAGTGATGAGCGTACAACGAGGGTAATGGGCCCCACATGGGAGGTGAGGTATTGCTTGATGGGCCCAGCATTTCGAAACTCATCACTGGGTGTGATCATCCAGAATCCTACAGGTGGGTAATCGGATATCCACCCATGCACTTTATCATCCTTGCCCTCTTGTGTATACTGGTACTTGTCATCTACCTGCACCCCACAATATCATGCGACCCTTTTAGCAACACTGAGACAAGATAAGATAAACAAACAGACAAAAACCATCCCCTTTTTCAATTCAACTCCTATAAAAGTATGATTGTTTATTTAGTTTCTATAAGAAGATCCCATATTTCCATATGTAGCACCTTATTAAAACCATGCTTAGAATTCTCTATATATTAAGCGGGACATTATATGCACAGTAACATATTGATGGCTAGTCACGTGGTAGGAAAATGATTTAAATCTTTTTTTTTTGTTTTAAGTTGTATTAAAACATATATCAAAACCACCGAAGTTAAAAACAAAATAAAACACGATAAATAATTACAATGTCACATTACTTACCACCCAATGACAAATTCAATAGGATAAAAGAAAAATACCTAGTACTATGTTTGGATTTCGAAAATTTTGAAAAGAAAAATAAAAAAAAGAACTTTTTTTTTTGTTTTGTATGATTGTCAATAAAAAATAAGAGAAAAAATTGAGTAATTTAAAGAAAACCAAGTGATAAAAGTGAACATCAAATATAATTGTTTTTTTCAAAATATGTCTTTGGTAACTTTTTGAAGATATGAACAAAGCAATACATATCAATGTGGTCAAAATATGATCTACTATTCACATATTTTCTTTTTTGGATAGTCAAAAAAAAATTCAGAGAAAAATAGTATAACACCAACTCATAATTAGTGTAGTGAACTTGAAGATCAATTAAATCAAAAAAAAAAAAAAAAAAATTAGTGGTACCTCTCCTCTAAGTGCTGGATTTCTTGGATTGGTCAAGAGAACAGCTTCCTTGTAAGCAAGTGCATGGCCACTTTCGCGGTCTGTCTCACTTGGCATGATCCTTTGCTTGTCGTCCGAGATAGCCATGAAGTGAAACCTGACCGTTGATTTAAAATACCGCATACAATCAATAATACTATTCTTATTTAATTTTATCACAGATATTGTTTTAAAATATTATTTTCGACATAATTTCAAAAAAAAAAATAGAGAAGAAAATTCTTTTCTCACTTGTCCGGTCGAAGCTTGAAGACGAACGTTATTTGATCCATGTCCACATCAGGCCACCCTTCATCTCGCTCCAGTATGCT
Organism: Bretschneidera sinensis; assembly: GCA_023935145.1. Taxonomy (NCBI): domain Eukaryota; kingdom Viridiplantae; phylum Streptophyta; class Magnoliopsida; order Brassicales; family Akaniaceae; genus Bretschneidera; species Bretschneidera sinensis. The sequence goes on from CM043698.1 coordinate 130,923,298, forward strand.
ATACATGTAGATACCCGAGCTCCCACGCCGCATTATATATCTGCAAAGCTCATATTAGTTTTATATATATTTACATGTTAATTAGCTAATTAAAATAGAAATCATTTCTTAAAAGAATTAATGAAGATTAATGTTGAGACTTTAAAACTGCACCTTTTGTCTATATTTAATGGAACTCGGGAGCCACGCAGTGAGAAATTCCAAGTTCTAGAAAACGAAATCTCTACTTGGTTTTCGTTTTCGGTTATAACACTATATTTTGTTCCTTCCATTCTGCAAAAATAATCATTTAACACAAATATTAATTTGAAAAACAACATATTATTTGTTTTACACTAAGAAAATAATTATTTAATGAAAAATAAACTTGTATTTAAGCGAGAAAATTTACAGGTCAAGCTGATTTGGACTCTTCGGCTCATACCAAACGATATCCCAATACCTAGAGATTGTTTAAATTTTGTCAAACTAAGCACATTTTTATATTTAAAAAAAATCAAAGAAATGAATAAAAATGAGATTAATTGAGTACACATACCCTCTCTTTTTAATATGATCATTAAGCACATTTTCCATTCCATTGTACTTTATTCTTGTGACAAGACCACCTGGATTCGAAAAAGTAACTCGTATGATGCCATTATCAATTGTCACCTGAAATAAAAATATTTTTATTTAACAAGTAGTTGTAGTAATTAATTACATAGATATTTTAATTTTTACACTGTCAAATTTAGGTACATATATTTTTTTATTTTAGTAGTATAATTTTGATCATTTTATGCACAAAATAAAAATTCCAAAACATATGTAATAAAATGACTGCATTTTAGTTTTTATTTTTTTAGAAAATTTATTCATGAATCATAGATAGGTAATGAGATTTTACTTGCTCATCATCATCATTTGTACTCAGATGGACTATAGGAGATGTCACTGGTGCTTGATGGTTATTGTTCTCTCGAATCTTTGATCTGCAATTATTAATTAAAATATAGGAGTAAACAAAATATCTTGATGTAAAAATCCAATGAAATAATGTATTCAAATAAAATTGGGGAATCCAAGGCATGATATCCTTTGTTTAAATTACCTCACTTACACAAATGAAAAGTTCTTGTTTAGAATTGATTTAAAAGATTTTTTTTTTAATTTTCACTGTTAGATAGGAAGAGAAAGAGAAAAAATTTCAATCTCCTTCACCCAGAGTGTAAAAATACTTTTGATAAAAAAAAAATTCATAAACCAAATCTATGCAAGAATTTTTTTCATTGGGAGAGATTTTTGTCTCTCCAAACAACATTTAATTTGTCTACGATGGCTTGCTAATCAGACTAAGAATTGTAAACAAGTAGTGCTTCATCTTATGGGAAACATAGACAAAACAAACAATGAATAATTAACAGAAAATATAGGCTACTACTAACAAACGTAAAGAAAAAAAGAGAAATAACCATAAAAGGTTAAGAAAACAAATCCAGTTTGGAATAGCTGCCTAATATTTTAGCTTTAACCTGTTCTCGCAAAAAGAAGTGGCCCATGTGAACTCTTAAAGCAATGCAACCTCTCCCCTCTCAGAAAAAACACACAACGTAATATTGCAAGAAAAATAAGAGAGGAAAAGATGAGGAAGAACCTAGCTGGGGTCTTCTCAGAGGAGACAGGAAGCAGAAAGCACAACTGAATGGATATTGTTAGCCACACAACAAGCAAACCCAATTGCCTTCTCCAAATCTCCATCTTTTATCAAGAGAGCCTGCAAATCAACAACATAAAACAATAAAACCCAGAAAGGCTCTCTCAACAAACAAGAACCTGAACAATGCTTTTGAGAAAACATAAATAAAAAAACAATGATAGAAACATGACAATACGATAATTAATTAAAGACCTGGCCAATTGGAAAGAAGCATGTACGCAAAGAAAAAAAAAACAATTTCCAAGAACATGGCCGTACCTTTACCTTGATCGACAAAAGGCAGTTTTCAAAAGCAATGAAACAATCAGAGAAAATTCACCAAGGTAAGCTATTGCTCCAGTTCTTTTTCTTTTATATCTCACTCTCTTCCTCTCTCTGACAGATACTAAATTGTGCTAGGAATAGGATCCTTAATAGCTTCCGAAACGTGCAAATATAACACCAAGAGAGAGAAGGAATAGAATCCTTAAATATTATTTTTCAAACCATTGTATAACTCTAGATAAGGAATGACGTACTCATGCTTCCTTAAGTGTTACAGTTATATACGACTTGCCTGAAATATAATTTTTCCAGCTAAATATATATAATTTTCTCAATTTTTCCTTTTTGGTAAGGGAGAGAGACAAGGAAAGTAGAGAAGTTAAGTCTGAGTGGGAGATTTTTCCTTTTTTGGTAAGTGAGAGAGACAAGGAAAGTATAGAAGTTAAGTTTGAGTGGGAGAGAAAAACATGAAAGAAAGTGTGGAGAGTTGAACTCAATTGAGTTATATATATAACTTTTTTAAATATTTGACTTAAATATTTAAGTAAGGGTTTATGGGATATTTTAAAGGGTAGACACCAAATTTTATATATATATATATATATATATATTAATCGTAAGTATATAGATACATATATGTTTTTCCTAATTAAATCAATCTGGCCAGAATGCGTTAATATTAATTAACTAGGGTATTACACAGAGGTAGCAATTGGATTGAGTCACATCGGGTTGTAGGTCAGTTTGGGTTGGATCGAGTTAGATCGGGTTCAAGTTTGGGTCATATCGGTCTCAAGTAATGTCTAGTCTTAGCTAATCTCGGGTTGGGCCGGATCAGGTTTAGATCGTAATGGTCTCAATGCACTATGGTCGTGTCATCTCGAACTTTAGAATATCATGCTATTTTTTTTCGTTTCAAAGTAATTAAGTTCACAAAAATATGTTAGTAATAACTCAATATATTTTTTCTCATTTAATATATTTAACTAATTATGGTTTAATTAATCGTAAATCAAAATCACAAATGAAAATAATATAAAAATAAATAATTTGATAATTTAATAACTAATAAAATATAAAATTAATTTTTTCTTCAGTATATATGATGATGACGAAGGCTGACGTGCATGGTCTATATGAATATAATATTAAGTCTGACAGACAATGTTTTGTATAATAAAAAGTATACAATAAATTATAGAATGTGTAAGATACATTAATATTATGAATTTAATACATTATACATCAATTGATAACCTGACGCATATATGTAACTATGTGTTCATGTATATTATGTAATTCAGTGGTAACCGTAAAACATATTAAGAATATAAACATATTACATATAACTAATAATTATAGTTTTACAAAAACGAATTAATCACACTTAGAGTTAATCATATGCAACATTAATTAGTTTTTATTATTATTTATTAGAAAAAAGTAAAAATTAAGGATACTAGTACTAAAAGTTAAAATATGATATAATAAACGATATATTTATATTGTCTCATACTAAATTAATTTTTTTTATAATGATTAATGACAATTTTATATTTATTATATGTAACTAGTCTTATTTAAAGATTAAGAAAAACAATGTTTTAAAAAAAAAATTTGAAAAATTAGTTTACATAAGATGTAAAGAGGAATAGAACAGTCAAGTCTATGAATCTAAAATTAAAAATTTTCTCATTTTATCCATATTGGGTTTGGGTCGTTTCGAGTCTGAGTCGGTTCGAGTTAAAGTCATATCGATTTTGGGTTTTTCGGGTCTTGATCGTTTCAGGTTTCAGTTCACTTCGGGTTTTTGGTAATTTCGAATTCGGGTTGGGTCAAGTTCGATCATTTTAGATTAGGAGCATTTTGGGTTTTGAATAAATTGGGTTTGGATCGAGTTAGGGTCACATTATTTTAATAATTTTTTGTGCTCGGGTTAGATCTTGTTCGAGTCGATTTTTCAGGTTAAGTCAGATTTTGTCACTTCTAGTTTTACACTAGTGATCAAATTACAGGTCAAGCTTGGTTCTGACTGGGCTCAATATTACACTTAAAACTAAGCTAATGGGTCACAAGGTCACGGTTTAATATCGTTTGCTTAAGATCCATCCTTTTGTTTTGCATATTTCTCTCTAATAAAATATTTTTTTATCTTTTATAATTAAATTTATATAAAAAAAAATTGATATGCCAGACATCCTTTACACACGAAGTCATAAATTTTTTAAAATTCACACATTTTCACAAATAGTTTTACTAAATATTGCTATAAATATTTTTTAATATGCACCGAAACATAATAAATATTAACATTTTGATCGGTTCGAGATCAAGTTTTTTCATCTAATCTTTAGTGCGGTCAAAATAAATTTGATCTTATTTTAACCAAGCCCGTTAAAATTAAAGGTTGGACTGGGCTTCGAGCACTCTAACCCATGATAATTAGCTCTATTTTGCACCCTCTCCAGTGATATTAGTAGATTAATTTGTTAAAGGATAAGCTTGAGGATGGCCATTACCCCAGCAAGCATACGTACGAACTATGAATACCAGAACAACATTATAATGTGAAAATTTAGCACTCTATACGTAGAATGTCCAACAATCATGGAGATGGAGACATTTGATCAAATTGGTGATGTTTTGAAATTCATTAAAGCATACTTAAATCAGTAAATTTAAACAATTTTTGTCTTGAGCTTACTGATTTAAGTATGTTTTAATTAGTTCACAAACATTGGTATATTTTAATTGCATTAACGTGAACAATATTGACTTAATTTATTTTTAATTTTATGTTATTTACTTATCATATAGTATATAGTATTGTACATTGACTTACTCTTATGTTAATATATGGAAAGAGGGAGGGAGATTTATTTAATTTTGTATACAAAGAGATTTCGATCACGTTATCTTACACTAGAGTTATTTAGTTGTGTTCTCAAGATTAATTAAACATTTTAATTGAAATATGCTTGATTTTCATCATGTTGTCTGAATTTAGGAAATTTAATTAAATGTATATGCATTCATCTTCTCACTCTCTTTCTTTTAGTTATTTTTTAATTATTATTTTATCATTAGGGACTTGAGGACCTTGCTTGATTTCTCCACAAAGAATAAATTTAAACCTTACAACATTTTGTAATTTAATTTGTTTTGTCTAGTAGTTGTTGAATTTAGACCACTCCGCTAAGTGCAACAACACATACATGCACCATTCAAATCTCTCTCTCTCTCTCTCTCTCTCTCTCTCTCTCTCTCTCTCTCTCTCTCCCTGTCTGTATAAAAACCCAACTCCTTTATCCCCTTTCTCCATCCATATCTAATTACTAATTAGCTCCTCCCTCCAATTCATCAACATCCTGCCTCTCTCTTTCTCTCTCCATGAAAACGTTAGGGTTTTCTTGATAATCATGATTATTTTCATGCTTCTTGTCCTATGTACTCATGCATTAATACTTCATGAAGAAAAGGAAAACATCGGTAACATTGATGAAATAACCGATCAATCTTATTACGTTCATTAAACTGGTCGGTTAGTACTTTCTCAAAAGAAATTTACATGCCAATTAACTTGTAACGAGTTCCCAAGGGTTTGTCGCGCTAACGGAAGCCCGGGGCATTACTGTTGCAAGAAAAATTGTGTTAATGTGTTAAAAGATCTTCTTAATTGTGGAAGGTATGGGAAGAAATGGAAGTACAATGAGATATTTTGAAATGGGAAATGTGTGAACACATCTTTCCATAGGAAGCATTGTGGGAGTTGCAACAATAAGTGTAATAATGGCAGCTGATGTGTTTTTGGCCTTTGCAACTATGCGTAGGAGATAAAATCTTTCATTGACTTTGAGATTCTTTTATTTGTATGCAGGAGAGAGGAAAAAAATTATCGTGACTAAGATTATTTTTCATATTTGCAATTTTTATTTAATCAATAGAATTATGTTCCTGATAGTACCTGACCAGTTTTCTAAGTTGATTTTAATTAGCTTTTATAAATGTTCAGTTTTCACTTAAGATTTGTGCCTTCTAATGTTTACCTAACCTTATATATATTGGCCAAAAAGAGGCAATTGTACTCTTATTATTTAGTTTATAATTGTATTCTCTAGATTTGGCCGCGAGCCGAGCTACTCGCAAGCGGGTTGTGGAGGTTAGCGCTTGACTCACCTCGGTATTATTGAGCTATGAGTCAAGCTCGGGTTTTGAGCTAGGTTCGTTTAGTCAAACAAGCCGAGTTCAAGTAATGAGATACTCGGCTCATTTGGCTCGTGAGCTGGTTTGAGCTCGAGTCGAACCGAGTTGAGCCCAAGCTCGCTAAAATAACATCGAGACAAGCTTGAGCATGGATTTTAAAGCTCAACTCTCAAACTCAATTTTATTTGATTAATCAAACAAGGTTCACAAACCAAGCTCGAGTTTCTAATTACTCGACTGGTGACCACCTACTGATAACAAACATGCTTTGGTTAACAGCAAAGACGTTAGACACAAAAATCCTAGAATCTTAAAGCGGCAATTGGAGCATATTCATTTACCATGTTTTTATAAATTATTTTCTTGATCCCATCAGTTTTCTTTTCTTTTTTGCGTCTTTTTTTTACCAGCTCCCTAAGTTTCTTAAGGAAAAATCCCTCATCCCATTTTTCAGATAGTGAATGAAATCGTCTTCATGGTAGTTATCTTACCAAGATGAGCCAGTAACATAGCTTTTGAGCAAAATTATTCAAGATTCCTAACAGATTCACTATAATCCTAGTTTGGCTAGATTTTCTTGGGGCCTAGGTTGCCGACGTGATTGCAGACAAGATTAAAATAGAGTTCATTTAGGATATGTTTTGATCAAGGGAAAGAAATGAAATGAGAGGGGATAATTACTCTGTCGAATTCATTCATCTTCTCACATTTCCTCTACTCTACTCTCCTTCCAAAATTTCCAAGTAAGGGAGAATTAAAAAGTTCAGAGTTTTAATGGATTTGAAGGAATAAAGATGCTCCTTCATATCCTCTCATTTCCATTGAGAAGAACTTTCAAAGAACGCCAGAAAAAGAGGTACATATACCATTCATTTCCTTTCATTCCCCTCAACTCAAACAAGGGGTAAGTGATGGTATGTTCCTTTGTGACTTACCTTAATTCTGAAATCTAATAACTAGCAACAATGAACGCAACCATGCCTGATTAATTCTAATATGTTACTGGAACATCACATTTTTCATTGGGGCATAAACACAATTTTGCTCATGTTTTGCAATTTGTAGCACAATTTAGTATTCAATAGGACTCTATTAATCGTTAGAAACAATTTTCTTATCAATGTCAATAACTATAAAAAAAAAAAATATATGAAATTGTCAACAAATGTGCACTCTAATCAATTTTCTTATCAGTGTGAATAACTACAAAAAAAAATGAAAATTATCAACAAATGTGTACTCTAATCAAGTTCTAGCCCTAAGAGGCCCTTCTAAACGAATGTAGTCATACATAAATCCTTGGAAAGGGCTTCCACTTCTTGACTGAGTGAGAAAGATTGTGTTGTTTCCACTGTGTAGTATATTGCTTTGTACATCAATGCTATATAATCTGTACAACCCATGAATTCCATGTCTTGCAATCGCGTTATCCCTCCCTATTAGCCCGTTGAAAATACAGGATGCGCACCGGCATTTTTGAAATGAACCTTTGAAACCGTCATTATAAAAGTTGATTAGCTAAACCATTTTAAACAAGCATTAGCACAGCATTTCAATGACAAAATTTGTACCTTTAGTTCAGACATCGTCGCTGATGCGAAAGCCAATTGAAGTGTGTAATTTCCCGTCTTGCTCGTATTTTTTAAGTCAAATATAATCTGCCACGTGGTTGCTTGGTATGTGTTATTTCCTACATTCCTGCGGTAAAATATTAGAACCAGCCTCACAATTTTTACTTCTGTACACAAAAGTTCCTTCAAGAATAAAGAAATAAACAAATACCTTGTGACATGGGCAAAAAACCAATCCCTAGTATAATTACTAGACCCAACAGTGTATACGAGATCATGGTGAGGATATAAATCTGAATATCTATCCCACAATCCATACTGCCTAAATCTGCATATTAAAACAAGTCATAATTAGCATCAATGTTTGTGTTAAGAACATTGCATCAGCAAAGTGCTGTTGTAAGAGAGCTAACTTGTCTGAGTGGTTTGTGTATAATCGATTCACTAGTGTTGGGTAGGGGTCTGGAATATAGAATTCTTCAGCTCTGCGGTTTGCGATGCCAATTTCCCACAATGTGGGACCATTTCTGGGAGGCTCATATACAAGAGCACCCAATTTGATCTCACCTCCTGCATCAAAGAAATTGTGTCAATGCAGCTATTAAAGAGAGCCTCTAAGTTCCAAAATAGAGGTGATCATTGGTTTTGTGGCCCAAACGTTTAACTCCGTCTGACCCTTAACTTTTTTGGACTTGAAAAAACAGTAGGCATGAAATTTTTTTCAGTCCAGGCTTGGGATTGTGTGAAAACACCTTACTCCCCCAGCCGGGCCCAAAGACAATGTATTTTGTGTTTTATTAATATTGAATATATTAATAAAAGTTATATAATAACAAAATTGTGTAAATATCTAAAATTAATTAATTTTTAAATTTTTAGATATTTATTTTTATAATAAAAGATGTTAAAATATATTTATTTTTTAAAACAAAGATTTCGGGCCGATGAGGGAAGAAAATAAATCGCAGTCAAAATATCCCAACCCGGCATAACAAAATATATTTATATAATAATTTCTTTTTCTTCTATGATTTTTCCAACAACAAAAATGAAAAAGGATTCATGCAAAGATCAAACTGTACCTGGTGTGATAGTAATATCACTATCATATTTGTAATCTCCAATAAAACCAGGAACCCATGCATGCAAACTATAATTTCCAGCTCGAACATTTTTTATTGAGAAATTCCCTTTGCTGTCAGCTTGCGTCCAAAACTGATAACCCTGGAAAATAATTTGACAACATCAAAGAATTCACAACTAATTAATTAAAGCCTCGTATGAACATAGTTAATTCCAAAAAGAGAAGGAGATTTAACAATATTTACTTTGCCTTCTGTTTGCCAAGATCCAACTTCTCCCGGTGGTGCCAACCCCACGTGGGCATATCTTGCACTCATATTTTTCTTACAGATATACCTAAAATAAAAGAAAAAGATTAATTAATTAACCTTATGCATATGTTATATACAAAAAATAAAGTTAAAGAATAAAAATGGAGAATTACCTATCATTGACTAGTAATTGACCTGTAATTGTTCCTCGTTGATCGGCCGAAGGGAAATCTTCTGATTGTGTGAAATTATAAGGCCAGCTTTCAACTTCTACAGACATCTGATAGTGAACATCATGTATCATATCATATATTCAAGTCATCAGGTAAACTATATAAAAATTTTATAAAAAAAAATGTTTAATTAACAACTAACAAACCTGTCTTTTCGCATCTTTCCAAAGCCTAAGTCGATTTTCTTTGGAAGAATTAACAGAATTTAGATAGACAAAAACAGGACCAAAAACTTTTTTTCATGGCTCTCCATTTCTATATTTTGTATCCAGGGCCTTCCCAACATAATGAAGGCTGGTAAAACTCTGCAAAAGTAATCAATTAAATTAAAAAAATACTAACAAAATATTTTGAGAAAAAAATAGATCAAATAGGGATGCTATTACATGTAACTTTGTTTTATATAAACATAATAATGTACACAAGAAAAAAAAAAACATAGAAATATAAAAATTAAATATTTAAATCTTATGTTTGAATGGAGATAAATGAAAGGGAAAATACATGTACCTGAACCCTATTTTTAAAGAAAGATCATTCATTCGACTTAAAGATTGTGAAAGTAGAGGAAACTAGTATTAAAGCTATGCAAAAAGAGTGATGAGCGTACAGCGAGGGCAGTGGGCCCCACATGGGAGGTGAGGTATTGCTTGATGGGCCCAGCATTTCGAAACTCATCACTGGGTGTGATCATCCAGAATCCTACAGGTGGGTAATCGGATATCCACCCATGCACTTTATCATCCTTGCCCTCTTGTGTATACTGGTACTTGTCATCTACCTGCACCCCACAATATCATGCGACCCTTTTAGCAACACTGAGACAAGATAAGATAAACAAACAGACAAAAACCATCCCCTTTTTCAATTCAACTCCTATAAAAGTATGATTGTTTATTTAGTTTCTATAAGAAGATCCCATATTTCCATATGTAGCACCTTATTAAAACCATGCTTAGAATTCTCTATATATTAAGCGGGACATTATATGCACAGTAACATATTGATGGCTAGTCACGTGGTAGGAAAATGATTTAAATCTTATTTTTTTTTTGTTTTAAGTTGTATTAAAACATGTATCAAAACCACCGAAGTTAAAAACAAAATAAAACACGATAAATAATTACAATGTCACATTACTTACCACCCAATGACAAATTCAATAGGATAAAAGAAAAATACCTAGTACTATGTTTGGATTTCGAAAATTTTGAAAAGAAAAATAAAAAAAAGAACTTTTTTTTTTTGTTTTGTATGATTGTCAATAAAAAATAAGAGAAAAAATTGAGTAATTTAAAGAAAACCAAGTGATAAAAATGAACATCAAATATAATTGTTTTTTTCAAAATATATCTTTGGTAATTTTTGAAGATATGAACAAAGCAATACATATCAATGTGGTCAAAATATGATCTAATATTCACATATTTTCTTTTTTGGATAGTCAAAAAAAAAATTCAGAGAAAAATAGTATAACACCAACTCATAATTAGTGTAGTGAACTTGAAGATCAATTAAATCAAAAAAATAAAAAAAAAAATTAGTGGTACCTCTCCTCTAAGTGCTGGATTTCTTGGATTGGTCAAGAGAACAGCTTCCTTGTAAGCAAGTGCATGGCCACTTTCGCGGTCTGTCTCACTTGGCATGATCCTTTGCTTGTCGTCCGAGATAGCCATGAAGTGAAACCTGACCGTTGATTTAAAATACCGCATACAATCAATAATACTATTCTTATTTAATTTTATCATAGATATTGTTTTAATATATTATTTTCGACATAATTTCTAAAAAAAAATAGAGAAGAAAATTCTTTTCTTACTTGTCCGGTCGAAGCTTGAAGCTGAACGTTATTTGATCCATGTCCACATCAGGCCACCCTTCATCTCGCTCCAGTATGCTATACATGAAGATACCCGAGCTCCCACGCCGCATTATATATCTGCAAAGCTCATATTAGTTTTATATATATTTACATGTTAATTAGCTAATTAAAATAGAAATCATTTCTTAAAAGAATGAATGAAGATTAATGTTGAGACTTTAAAACTGCACCTTTTGTCTATATTTAATGGAACTCGGGAGCCACGCAGTGAGAAATTCCAAGTTCTAGAAAACGAAATCTCTACTTGGTTTTCGTTTTCGGTTATAACACTATATTTTGTTCCTTCCATTCTGCAAAAATAATCATTTAATACAAATATTAATTTGAAAAACAACATATTATTTGTTTTACACTAAGAAAATAATTATTTAATGAAAAATAAACTTGTATTTAAGTGAGAAAATTTACAGGTCAAGCTGATTTGGACTCTTCGGCTCATACCAAACGATATCCCAATACCTAGAGATTGTTTAAATTTTGTCAAACTAAGCACATTTTTATATTTAATAAAAAATCAAAGAAATGAATAAAAATGAGATTAATTGAGTACACATACCCTCTCTTTTTAACATGATCATTAAGCACATTTTCCATTCCATTGTACTTTATTATTGTGACAAGACCATCTGGATTCGAAAAAGTAACTCGTATGATGCCATTATCAATTGTCACCTGAAATAAAAATAATTTTATTTAACAAGTAGTTGTAGTAATTAATTACATAGATATTTTAATTTTCACACTGTCAAATTTAGGTACATATATTTTTTTATTTTAGTAGTATAATTTTGATCATTTTATGCACAAAATAAAAATTCTAAAACATATGTAATAAAATAACTGCATTTTAGTTTTTTTTTTTTTAGAAAATTTATTCATGAATCATAGATAGGTAATGAGATTTTACTTGCTCATCATCATCATTTGTACTCAGATGGACTATAGGAGATGTCACTGGTGCTTGATGGTTATTGTTCTCTCGAATCTTTGATCTGCAATTATTAATTAAAATATAGGAGTAAACAAAATATCTTGATGTAAAAATCCAATGAAATAATGTATTCAAATAAAATTGGGGAATCCAAGGCATGATATCCTTTGTTTAAATTACCTCACTTACACAAATGAAAAGTTCTTGTTTAGAATTGATTTAAAAGATTTTTTTTTTAATTTTCACTGTTAGATAGGAAGAGAAAGAGAAAAAATTTCAATCTCCTTCACCCAGAGTGTAAAAATACTTTTGATAAAAAAAAAATTCATAAACCAAATCTATGCAAGAATTTTTTTCATTGGGAGAGATTTTTGTCTCTCCAAACAACATTTAATTTGTCTACGATGGCTTGCTAATCAGACTAAGAATTGTAAACAAGTAGTGCTTCATCTTATGGGAAACATAGACAAAACAAACAATGAATAATTAACAGAAAATATAGGCTACTACTAACAAACGTAAAGAAAAAAAGAGAAATAACCATAAAAGGTTAAGAAAACAAATCCAGTTTGGAATAGCTGCCTAATATTTTAGCTTTAACCTGTTCTCGCAAAAAGAAGTGGCCCATGTGAACTCTTAAAGCAATGCAACCTCTCCCCTCTCAGAAAAAACACACAACGTAATATTGCAAGAAAAATAAGAGAGGAAAAGATGAGGAAGAACCTAGCTGGGGTCTTCTCAGAGGAGACAGGAAGCAGAAAGCACAACTGAATGGATATTGTTAGCCACACAACAAGCAAACCCAATTGCCTTCTCCAAATCTCCATCTTTTATCAAGAGAGCCTGCAAATCAACAACATAAAACAATAAAACCCAGAAAGGCTCTCTCAACAAACAAGAACCTGAACAATGCTTTTGAGAAAACATAAATTAAAAAAAACAATGATAGAAACATGACAATACGATAATTAATTAAAGACCCGGCCAATTGGAAAGAAGCATGTACGCAAAAAAAAAAAAAAAAAAAAAAAAAACAATTTTCAAGAACATGGCCGTACCTTTACCTTGATCGACAAACGGCAGTTTTCAAAAGCAATGAAACAATCAGAGAAAATTCACCAAGGTAAGCTATTGCTCCAGTTCTTTTTCTTTTATATCTCACTCTCTTCCTCTCTCTGACAGATACTAAATTGTGCTAGGAATAGGATCCTTAATAGCTTCCGAAACGTGCAAATATAACACCAAGAGAGAGAAGGAATAGAATCCTTAAATATTATTTTTCAAACCATTGTATAACTCTAGATAAGGAATGACGTACTCATGCTTCCTTAAGTGTTACAGTTATATACGACTTGCCTGAAATATAATTTTTCCAGCTAAATATATATAATTTTCTCAATTTTTCCTTTTTGGTAAGGGAGAGAGACAAGGAAAGTAGAGAAGTTAAGTCTGAGTGGGAGATTTTTCCTTTTTTGGTAAGTGAGAGAGACAAGGAAAGTAGAGAAGTTAAGTTTGAGTGGGAGAGAAAAACATGAAAGAAAGTGTGGAGAGTTGAACTCAATTGAGTTATATATATAACTTTTTTTAAATATTTGACTTAAATATTTAAGTAAGGGTTTATGGGACATTTTCAAGGGTAGACACCAAATTTTATATATATATATATATATATATATATATATATATATATATTAATCGTAAGTATATAGATACATATATGTTTTTCCTAATTAAATCAATCCGGCCAGAATGCGTTAATATTAATTAACTAGGGTATTACACAGAAGTAGCAATTGGGTTGAGTCACATCGGGTTGTAGGTCAGTTTGGGTTGGATCGAGTTAGATCGGGTTCAAGTTTGGGTCATATCGGTCTCAAGTAATGTCTAGTCTTAGCTAATCTCGGGTTGGGCCGGATCAGGTTTAGATCGTAATGGTCTCAATTCACTATGGTCGTGTCATCTCGAACTTTAGAATATCATGCTATTTTTTTTTCGTTTCAAAGTAATTAAGTTCACAAAAATATGTTAGTAATAACTCAATATATTTTTTCTCATTTAATATATTTAACTAATTATGGTTTAATTAATCGTAAATCAAAATCACAAATGAAAATAATATAAAAATAAATAATTTGATAATTTAATAACTAATAAAATATAAAATTAATTTTTTCTTCAGTATATATGATGATGACGAAGGCTGACGTGCATGGTCTATATGAATATAATATTAAGTCTGACAGACAATGTTTTGTATAATAAAAAGTATACAATAAATTATAGAATGTGTAAGATACATTAATATTATGAATTTAATACATTATATATCAATTGATAACCCGACGCATATATGTAACTATGTGTTCATGTATATTATGTAATTCAGTGGTAACCGTAAAACATATTAAGAATATAAACATATTACATATAACTAATAATTATAGTTTTACAAAAACGAATTAATCACACTTAGAGTTAATCATATGCAACATTAATTAGTTTTTATTATTATTTATTAGAAAAAAGTAAAAATTAAGGATACTAGTACTAAAAGTTAAAATATGATATAATAAACGATATATTTATATTGTCTCATACTAAATTAATTTTTTTTATAATGATTAATGACAATTTTATATTTATTATATGTAACTAGTCTTATTTAAAGATTAAGAAAAACAATGTTTTAAAAAAAAATTGAAAAATTAGTTTACATAAGATGTAAAGAGGAATAGAACAGTCAAGTCTATGAATCTAAAATTAAAAATTTTCTCATTTTATCCATATTGGGTTTGGGTCATTTCGAGTCTGAGTCGGTTCGAGTTAAAGTCATATCGAATTTGGGTTTTTCGGGTCTTGATCGTTTCAGGTTTCAGTTCACTTCGGGTTTTTGGTAATTTCGAATTCGGGTTGGGTCAAGTTCGATCATTTTAGATTAGGAGCATTTTGGGTTTTGAATAAATTGGGTTTGGACCGAGTTAGGGTCACATTATTTTAATAATTTTTTGTGCTCGGGTTAGATCTTGTTCGAGTCAAGCTTGGTTCTGACTGGGCTCAATCTTACACTTAAAACTAAGCTAATGGGTTACAAGGTCACGGTTTAATATCGTTTGCTTAAGATCCATCCTTTTGTTTTGCATATTTCTCTCTAATAAAATATTTTTTTTTATCTTTTATAATTAAATTTATAAAAAAAATTGATATGCAAGACATCCTTTACACACGAAGTCATAAATTTTTTAAAATTCACACATTTTCACAAATAGTTTTACTAAATATTGCTATAAATATTTTTTAATATGCACCGAAACATAATAAATATTAACATTTTGATCGGTTCGAGATCAAGTTTTTTCATCTAATCTTTAGTGCGGTCAAAATAAATTTGATCTTATTTTAACCAAGCCCGTTAAAATTAAAGGTTGGTCTGGGCTTCGAGCACTCTAACCCATGATAATTAGCTCTATTTTGCACCCTCTCCAGTGATATTAGTAGATTAATTTGTTAAAGGATAAGCTTGAGGATGGCCATTACCCCAGCAAGCATACGTACGAACTATGAATACCAGAACAACATTATAATGTGAAAATTTAGCACTCTATACGTAGAATGTCCAACAATCATGGAGATGGAGACATTTGATCAAATTGGTGATGCTTTGAAATTCATTAAAGCATACTTAAATCAGTAAATTTAAACAATTTTTGTCTTGAGCTTACTGATTTAAGTATGTTTTAATTAGTTCACAAACATTGGTATATTTTAATTGCATTAACGTGAACAATATTGACTTAATTTATTTTTAATTTTATGTTATTTACTTATCATATAGTATATAGTATTGTACATTGACTTACTCTTATGTTAATATATGGAAAGAGGGAGGGAGATTTATTTAATTTTGTATACAAAGAGATTTCGATCACGTTATCTTACACTAGAGTTATTTAGTTGTGTTCTCAAGATTAATTAAACATTTTAATTGAAATATGCTTGATTTTCATCATGTTGTCTGAATTTAGGAAATTTAATTAAATGTATATGCATTCATCTTCTCACTCTCTTTCTTTTAGTTATTTTTTAATTATTATTTTATCATTAGGGACTTGAGGACCTTGCTTGATTTCTCCACAAAGAATAAATTTAAACCTTACAACATTTTGTAATTTAATTTGTTTTGTCTAGTAGTTGTTGAATTTAGACCACTCCGCTAAGTGCAACAACACATACATGCACCATTCAAATCTCTCTCTCTCTCTCTCTCTCTCTCTCTCTCTCTCTCTCTCTCTCTCTCTCTCTCCCTGTCTGTATAAAAACCCAACTCCTTTATCCCCTTTCTCCATCCATATCTAATTACTAATTAGCTCCTCCCTCCAATTCATCAACATCCTGCCTCTCTCTTTCTCTCTCCATGAAAACGTTAGGGTTTTCTTGATAATCATGATTATTTTCATGCTTCTTGTCCTATGTACTCATGCATTAATACTTCATGAAGAAAAGGAAAACATCGGTAACATTGATGAAATAACCGATCAATCTTATTACGTTCATTAAACTGGTCGGTTAGTACTTTCTCAAAAGAAATTTACATGCCAATTAACTTGTAACGAGTTCCCAAGGGTTTGTCGCGCTAACGGAAGCCCGGGGCATTACTGTTGCAAGAAAAATTGTGTTAATGTGTTAAAAGATCTTCTTAATTGTGGAAGGTATGGGAAGAAATGGAAGTACAATGAGATATTTTGAAATGGGAAATGTGTGAACACATCTTTCCATAGGAAGCATTGTGGGAGTTGCAACAATAAGTGTAATAATGGCAGCTGATGTGTTTTTGGCCTTTGCAACTATGCGTAGGAGATAAAATCTTTCATTGACTTTGAGATTCTTTTATTTGTATGCAGGAGAGAGGAAAAAAATTATCGTGACTAAGATTATTTTTCATATTTGCAATTTTTATTTAATCAATAGAATTATGTTCCTGATAGTACCTGACCAGTTTTCTAAGTTGATTTTAATTAGCTTTTATAAATGTTCAGTTTTCACTTAAGATTTGTGCCTTCTAATGTTTACCTAACCTTATATATATTGGCCAAAAAGAGGCAATTGTACTCTTATTATTTAGTTTATAATTGTATTCTCTAGATTTGGCCGCGAGCCGAGCTACTCGCAAGCGGGTTGTGGAGGTTAGCGCTTGACTCACCTCGGTATTATTGAGCTATGAGTCAAGCTCGGGTTTTGAGCTAGGTTCGTTTAGTCAAACAAGCCGAGTTCAAGTAATGAGATACTCGGCTCATTTGGCTCGTGAGCTGGTTTGAGCTCGAGTCGAACCGAGTTGAGCCCAAGCTCGCTAAAATAACATCGAGACAAGCTTGAGCATGGATTTTAAAGCTCAACTCTCAAACTCAATTTTATTTGATTAATCAAACAAGGTTCACAAACCAAGCTCGAGTTTCTAATTACTCGACTGGTGACCACCTACTGATAACAAACATGCTTTGGTTAACAGCAAAGACGTTAGACACAAAAATCCTAGAATCTTAAAGCGGCAATTGGAGCATATTCATTTACTATGTTTTTATAAATTATTTTCTTGATCCCATCAGTTTTCTTTTCTTTTTTGCGTCTTTTTTTTACCAGCTCCCTAAGTTTCTTAAGGAAAAATCCCTCATCCCATTTTTCAGATAGTGAATGAAATCGTCTTCATGGTAGTTATCTTACCAAGATGAGCCAGTAACATAGCTTTTGAGCAAAATTATTCAAGATTCCTAACAGATTCACTATAATCCTAGTTTGGCTAGATTTTCTTGGGGCCTAGGTTGCCGACGTGATTGCAGACAAGATTAAAATAGAGTTCATTTAGGATATGTTTGGATCAAGGGAAAGAAATGAAAATGAGAGGGGATAATTACTCTTTCGAATTCATTCATCTTCTCACATTTCCTCTACTCTACTCTCCTTCCAAAATTTCCAAGTAAGGGAGAATTAAAAAGTTCAGAGTTTTAATGGATTTGAAGGAATAAAGATGCTCCTTCATATCCTCTCATTTCCATTGAGAAGAACTTTCAAAGAACGCCAGAAAAAGAGGTACATATACCATTCATTTCCTTTCATTCCCCTCAACTCAAACAAGGGGTAAGTGATGGTATGTTCCTTTGTGACTTACCTTAATTCTGAAATCTAATAACTAGCAACAATGAACGCAACCATGCCTGATTAATTCTAATATGTTACTGGAACATCACATTTTTTATTGGGGCATAAACACAATTTTGCTCATGTTTTGCAATTTGTAGCACAATTTAGTATTCAATAGGACTCTATTAATCGTTAGAAACAATTTTCTTATCAAAGTCAATAACTATAAAAAAAAAAAAAAATATGAAATTGTCAACAAATGTGCACTCTAATCAATTTTCTTATCAGTGTGAATAACTACAAAAAAAAAATGAAAATTATCAACAAATGTGTACTCTAATCAAGTTCTAGCCCTAAGAGGCCCTTCTAAACGAATGTAGTCATACATAAATCCTTGGAAAGGGCTTCCACTTCTTGACTGAGTGAGAAAGATTGTGTTGTTTCCACTGTGTAGTATATTGCTTTGTACATCAATGCTATATAATCTGTACAACCCATGAATTCCATGTCTTGCAATCGCGTTATCCCTCCCTATTAGCCCCGTTGAAAATACAGGATGCGCACCGGCATTGTTGAAACGAACCTTTGAAACCGTCATTATAAAAGTTGATTAGCTAAACCATTTTAAACAAGCATTAGCACAGGATTTCAATGACAAAATTTGTACCTTTAGTTCAGACATCGTCGCTGATGCGAAAGCCAATTGAAGTGTGTAATTTCCCGTCTTGCTCGTATTTTTTAAGTCAAATATAATCTGCCACGTGGTTGCTTGGTATGTGTTATTTCCTACATTCCTGCGGTAAAATATTAGAACCAGCCTCACAATTTTTAATTCTGTACACAAAAGTTCCTTCAAGAATAAAGAAATAAACAAATACCTTGTGACATGGGCAAAAAACCAATCCCTAGTATAATTACTAGACCCAACAGTGTATACGAGATCATGGTGAGGATATAAATCTGAATATCTATCCCACAATCCATACTGCCTAAATCTGCATATTAAAACAAGTCATAATTAGCATCAATGTTTGTGTTAAGAACATTGCATCAGCAAAGTGCTGTTGTAAGAGAGGTAACTTGTCTGAGTGGTTTGTGTATAATCGATTCACTAGTGTTGGGTAGGGGTCTGGAATATAGAATTCTTCAGCTCTGCGGTTTGGGATTCCAATTTCCCACAATGTGGGACCATTTCTGGGAGGCTCATATACAAGAGCACCCAATTTGATCTCACCTCCTGCATCAAAGAAATTGTGTCAATGGAGCTATTAAAGAGAGCCTCTAAGTTCCAAAATAGGGGTGATCATTGGTTTTGTGGCCCAAACGTTTAACTCCGTCTGACCCTTAACTTTTTTGGACTTGAAAAAACAGTAGGCATGAAATTTTTTTCAGTCCAGGCTTGGGATTGTGTGAAAACACCTTACTCCCCCAGCCGGGCCCAAAGACAATGTATTTTGTGTTTTATTAATATTGAATATATTAATAAAAGTTATATAATAATAAAATTGTGTAAATGTCTAAAATTAATTAATTTTTAAAGTTTTAGATATTTATTTTAATAATAAAAGATGTTAAAATATATTTATTTTTTAAAACAAAGATTTCGGGCCGATGAGGGAAGAAAATAAATCGCAGTCAAAATATCCCAACCCGGCATAACAAAATATATTTATATAATAATTTCTTTTTCTTCTATGATTTTTCCAACAACAAAAATGAAAAAGGATTCATGCAAAGATCAAACTGTACCTGGTGTGATAGTAATATCACTATCATATTTGTAATCTCCAATAAAACCAGGAACCCATGCATGCAAACTATAATTTCCAGCTCGAACATTTTTTATTGAGAAATTCCCTTTGCTGTCAGCTTGCTTCCAAAACTGATAACCCTGGAAAATAATTTGACAACATCAAAGAATTCACAACTAATTAATTAAAGCCTCGTATGAACATAGTTAATTCCAAAAAGAGAAGGAGATTTAACAATATTTACTTTGCCTTCTGTTTGCCAAGATCCAACTTCTCCCGGTGGTGCCAACCCCACGTGGGCATATCTTGCACTCATATTTTTCTTACAGATATACCTAAAATAAAAGAAAAAGATTAATTAATTAACCTTATGCATATGTTATATACAAAAAATAAAATTAAAGAATAAAAATGGAGAATTACCTATCATTGACTAGTAATTGACCTGTAATTGTTCCTCGTTGATCGGCCGAAGGGAAATCTTCTGATTGTGTGAAATTATAAGGCCAGCTTTCAACTTCTACAGACATCTGGTAGTGAACATCATGTATCATATCATATATTCAAGTCATCAGGTAAACTATATAAAAATTCTATAAAAAAAATGTTTAATTAACAACTAACAAACCTGTCTTTTCGCATCTTTCCAAAGCCTAAGTCGATTTTCTTTGGAAGAATTAACAGAATTTAGATAGACAAAAACAGGACCAAAAACTTTTTTCCATGGCTCTCCATTTCTATATTTTGTATCCAGGTCCTTCCCAACATAATGAAGGCTGGTAAAACTCTGCAAAAGTAATCAATTAAATTAAAAAAATACTAACAAAATATTTTGAGAAAAAAATAGATCAAATAGGGATGCTATTACATGTAACTTTGTTTTATATAAACATAATAATGTACACAAGAAAAAAAAACATAGAAATACAAAAATTAAATATTTAAGTCTTATGTTTGAATGGAGAAAAATGAAAGGGAAAATACATGTACCTGAACCCTATTTTTAAAGAAAGATCATTCATTCGACTTAAAGATTGTGAAAGTAGAGGAAACTAGTATTAAAGCTATGCAAAAAGAGTGATGAGCGTACAGCGAGGGTAGTAGGCCCCACATGGGAGGTGAGGTATTGCTTGATGGGCCCAGCATTTCGAAACTCATCACTGGGTGTGATCATCCAGAATCCTACAGGTGGGTAATCGGATATCCACCCATGCACTTTATCATCCTTGCCCTCTTGTGTATACTGGTACTTGTCATCTACCTGCACCCCACAATATCATGCGACCCTTTTAGCAACACTGAGACAAGATAAGATAAACAAACAGACAAAAACCATCCCCTTTTTCAATTCAACTCCTATAAAAGTATGATTGTTTATTTAGTTTCTATAAGAAGATCCCATATTTCCATATGTAGCACCTTATTAAAACCATGCTTAGAATTCTCTATATATTAAGCGGGACATTATATGCACAGTAACATATTGATGGCTAGTCACGTGGTAGGAAAATGATTTAAATCTTATGTTTTTTTTTTGTTTTAAGTTGTATTAAAACATGTATCAAAACCACCGAAGTTAAAAACAAAATAAAACACGATAAATAATTACAATGTCACATTACTTACCACCCAATGACAAATTCAATAGGATAAAAGAAAAATACCTAGTACTATGTTTGGATTTTGAAAATTTTGAAAAGAAAAATAAAAAAAAAGAACTTTTTTTTTTGTTTTGTATGATTGTCAATAAAAAATAAGAGAAAAAATTGAGTAATTTAAAGAAAACCAAGTGATAAAAGTGAACATCAAATATAATTGTTTTTTTCAAAATATATCTTTGGTAATTTTTGAAGATATGAACAAAGCAATACATATCAATGTGGTCAAAATATGATCTAATATTCACATATTTTCTTTTTTGGATAGTCAAAAAAAAAATTCAGAGAAAAATAGTATAACACCAACTCATAATTAGTGTAGTGAACTTGAAGATCAATTAAATCAAAAAAATAAAAAAAAAATTAGTGGTACCTCTCCTCTAAGTGCTGGATTTCTTGGATTGGTCAAGAGAACAGCTTCCTTGTAAGCAAGTGCATGGCCACTTTCGCGGTCTGTCTCACTTGGCATGATCCTTTGCTTGTCGTCCGAGATAGCCATGAAGTGAAACCTGACCGTTGATTTAAAATACCGCATACAATCAATAATACTATTCTTATTTAATTTTATCACAGATATTGTTTTAAAATATTATTTTCGACATAATTTAAAAAAAAAAATAGAGAAGAAAATTCTTTTCTTACTTGTCCGGTCGAAGCTTGAAGACGAACGTTATTTGATCCATGTCCACATCAGGCCACCCTTCATCTCGCTCCAGTATGCTATACATGTAGATACCCGAGCTCCCACGCCGCATTATATATCTGCAAAGCTCATATTAGTTTTATATATATTTACATGTTAATTAGCTAATTAAAATAGAAATCATTTCTTAAAAGAATTAATGAAGATTAATGTTGAGACTTTAAAACTGCACCTTTTGTCTATATTTAATGGAACTCGGGAGCCACGCAGTGAGAAATTCCAAGTTCTAGAAAACGAAATCTCTACTTGGTTTTCGTTTTCGGTTATAACACTATATTTTGTTCCTTCCATTCTGCAAAAATAATCATTTAACACAAATATTAATTTGAAAAACAACATATTATTTGTTTTACACTAAGAAAATAATTATTTAATGAAAAATAAACTTGTATTTAAGCGAGAAAATTTACAGGTCAAGCTGATTTGGACTCTTCGGCTCATACCAAACGATATCCCAATACCTAGAGATTGTTTAAATTTTGTCAAACTAAGCACATTTTTATATTTAAAAAAAAATCAAAGAAATGAATAAAAATGAGATTAATTGAGTACACATACCCTCTCTTTTTAATATGATCATTAAGCATATTTTCCATTCCATTGTACTTTATTCTTGTGACAAGACCACCTGGATTCAAAAAAGTAACTCGTACGATGCCATTATCAATTGTCACCTGAAATAAAAATAATTTTATTTAACAAGTAGTTGTAGTAATTAATTACATAGATATTTTAATTTTCACACTGTCAAATTTAGGTACATATATTTTTTTATTTTAGTAGTATAATTTTGATCATTTTATGCACAAAATAAAAATTCCAAAACATATGTAATAAAATGACTGCATTTTAGTTTTTATTTTTTTAGAAAATTTATTCATGAATCATAGATAGGTAATGAGATTTTACTTGCTCATCATCATCATTTGTACTCAGATGGACTATAGGAGATGTCACTGGTGCTTGATGGTTATTGTTCTCTCGAATCTTTGATCTGTAATTATTAATTAAAATATAGGAGTAAACAAAATATCTTGATGTAAAAATCCAATGAAATAATGTATTCAAATAAAATTGGGGAATCCAAGGCATGATATCCTTTGTTTAAATTACCTCACTTACACAAATGAAAAGTTCTTGTTTAGAATTGATTTAAAAGATTTTTTTTTTAATTTTCACTGTTAGATAGGAAGAGAAAGAGAAAAAATTTCAATCTCCTTCACCCAGAGTGTAAAAATACTTTTGATAAAAAAAAAATTCATAAACCAAATCTATGCAAGAATTTTTTTCATCGGGAGAGATTTTTGTCTCTCCAAACAACATTTAATTTGTCTACGATGGCTTGCTAATCAGACTAAGAATTGTAAACAAGTAGTGCTTCATCTTATGGGAAACATAGACAAAACAAACAATGAATAATTAACAGAAAATATAGGCTACTACTAACAAACGTAAAGAAAAAAAGAGAAATAACCATAAAAGGTTAAGAAAACAAATCCAGTTTGGAATAGCTGCCTAATATTTTAGCTTTAACCTGTTCTCGCAAAAAGAAGTGGCCCATGTGAACTCTTAAAGCAATGCAACCTCTCCCCTCTCAGAAAAAACACACAACGTAATATTGCAAGAAAAATAAGAGAGGAAAAGATGAGGAAGAACCTAGCTGGGGTCTTCTCAGAGGAGACAGGAAGCAGAAAGCACAACTGAATGGATATTGTTAGCCACACAACAAGCAAACCCAATTGCCTTCTCCAAATCTCCATCTTTTATCAAGAGAGCCTGCAAATCAACAACATAAAACAATAAAACCCAGAAAGGCTCTCTCAACAAACAAGAACCTGAACAATGCTTTTGAGAAAACATAAATAAAAAAACAATGATAGAAACATGACAATACGATAATTAATTAAAGACCTGCCCAATTGGAAAGAAGCATGTACGCAAAGAAAAAAAAAACAATTTCCAAGAACATGGCCGTACCTTTACCTTGATCGACAAAAGGCAGTTTTCAAAAGCAATGAAACAATCAGAGAAAATTCACCAAGGTAAGCTATTGCTTTAGTTCTTTTTCTTTTATATCTCACTCTCTTCCTCTCTCTGACAGATACTAAATTGTGCTAGGAATAGGATCCTTAATAGCTTCCGAAACGTGCAAATATAACACCAAGAGAGAGAAGGAATAGAATCCTTAAATATTATTTTTCAAACCACTGTATAACTCTAGATAAGGAATGACGTACTCATGCTTCCTTAAGTGTTACAGTTATATACGACTTGCCTGAAATATAATTTTTCCAGCTAAACATATATAATTTTCTCAATTTTTCCTTTTTGGTAAGGGAGAGAGACAAGGAAAGTAGAGAAGTTAAGTCTGAGTGGGAGATTTTTCCTTTTTTGGTAAGTGAGAGAGACAAGGAAAGTATAGAAGTTAAGTTTGAGTGGGAGAGAAAAACATGAAAGAAAGTGTGGAGAGTTGAACTCAATTGAGTTATATATATAACTTTTTTTAAATATTTGACTTAAATATTTAAGTAAGGGTTTATGGGACATTTTAAAGGGTAGACACCAAATTTTATATATATATATATATATATATATATATATATATATATATATTAATCGTAAGTATATAGATACATATATGTTTTTCCTAATTAAATCAATCTGGCCAGAATGCGTTAATATTAATTAACTAGGGTATTACACAGAGGTAGCAATTGGATTGAGTCACATCGGGTTGTAGGTCAGTTTGGGTTGGATCGAGTTAGATCGGGTTCAAGTTTGGGTCATATCGGTCTCAAGTAATGTCCAGTCTTAGCTAATCTCGGTTTGGGCCGGATCAGGTTTAGATCGTAATGGTCTCAATTCACTATGGTCGTGTCATCTCGAACTTTAGAATATCATGCTATTTTTTTTCGTTTCAAAGTAATTAAGTTCACAAAAATATGTTAGTAATAACTCAATATATTTTTTCTCATTTAATATATTTAACTAATTATGGTTTAATTAATCGTAAATCAAAATCACAAATGAAAATAATATAAAAATAAATAATTTGATAATTTAATAACTAATAAAATATAAAATTAATTTTTTCTTCAGTATATATGATGATGACGAAGGCTGACGTGCATGGTCTATATGAATATAATATTAAGTCTGACAGACAATGTTTTGTATAATAAAAAGTATACAATAAATTATAGAATGTGTAAGATACATTAATATTATGAATTTAATACATTATACATCAATTGATAACCTGACGCATATATGTAACTATGTGTTAATGTATATTATGTAATTCAGTGGTAACCGTAAAACATATTAAGAATATAAACATATTACATATAACTAATAATTATAGTTTTACAAAAACGAATTAATCACACTTAGAGTTAATCATATGCAACATTAATTAGTTTTTATTATTATTTAATAGAAAAAAGTAAAAATTAAGGATACTAGTACTAAAAGTTAAAATATGATATAATAAACGATATATTTATATTGTCTCATACTAAATTAATTTTTTTTATAATGATTACTGACAATTTTATATTTATTATATGTAACTAGTCTTATTTAAAGATTAAGAAAAACAATGTTTTAAAAAAAAAATTGAAAAATTAGTTTACATAAGATGTAAAGAGGAATAGAACAGTCAAGTCTATGAATCTAAAATTAAAAATTTTCTCATTTTATCCATATTGGGTTTGGGTCATTTCGAGTCTGAGTCGGTTCGAGTTAAAGTCATATCGAATTTGGGTTTTTCGGGTCTTGGTCGTTTCAGGTTTCAGTTCACTTCGGGTTTTTGGTAATTTCGAATTCGGGTTGGGTCAAGTTCGATCATTTTAGATTAGGAGCATTTTGGGTTTTGAATAAATTGGGTTTGGATCGAGTTAGGGTCACATTATTTTAATAATTTTTTGTGCTCGGGTTAGATCTTGTTCGAGTCGATTTTTCAGGTTAAGTCAGATTTTGTCACTTCTAGTTTTACACTAGTGATCAAATTACGGGTCAAGCTTGGTTCTGACTGGGCTCAATATTACACTTAAAACTAAGCTAATGGGTCACAAGGTCACGGTTTAATATCGTTTGCTTAAGATCCATCCTTTTGTTTTGCATATTTCTCTCTAATAAAATATTTTTTTTATCTTTTATAATTAAATTTATATAAAAAAAAATTGATATGCAAGACATCCTTTACACACGAAGTCATAAATTTTTTAAAATTCACACATTTTCACAAATAGTTTTACTAAATATTGCTATAAATATTTTTTAATATGCACCGAAACATAATAAATATTAACATTTTGATCGGTTCGAGATCAAGTTTTTTCATCTAATCTTTAGTGCGGTCAAAATAAATTTGATCTTATTTTAACCAAGCCCGTTAAAATCAAAGGTTGGACTGGGCTTCGAGCACTCTAACCCATGATAATTAGCTCTATTTTGCACCCTCTCCAGTGATATTAGTAGATTAATTTGTTAAAGGATAAGCTTGAGGATGGCCATTACCCCAGCAAGCATACGTACGAACTATGAATACCAGAACAACATTATAATGTGAAAATTTAGCACTCTATACGTAGAATGTCCAACAATCATGGAGATGGAGACATTTGATCAAATTGGTGATGTTTTGAAATTCATTAAAGCATACTTAAATCAGTAAATTTAAAAAAATTTTGTCTTGAGCTTACTGATTTAAGTATGTTTTAATTAGTTCACAAACATTGGTATATTTTAATTGCATTAACGTGAACAATATTGACTTAATTTCTTTTTGACTTAATTTATTTTTAATTTTATGTTATTTACTTATCATATAGTATATAGTATTGTACATTGACTTACTCTTATGTTAATATATGGAAAGAGGGAGGGAGATTTATTTAATTTTGTATACAAAGAGATTTTGATCACGTTATCTTGCACTAGAGTTATTTAGTTGTGTTCTCAAGATTAATTAAACATTTTAATTGAAATATGCTTGATTTTCATCATGTTGTCTGAATTTAGGAAATTTAATTAAATGTATATGCATTCATCTTCTCACTCTCTTTCTTTTAGTTATTTTTTAATTATTATTTTATCATTAGGGACTTGAGGACCTTGCTTGATTTCTCCACAAAGAATAAATTTAAACCTTACAACATTTTGTAATTTAATTTGTTTTGTCTAGTAGTTGTTGAATTTAGACCACTCCGCTAATTGCAACAACACATACATGCACCATTCAAGTCTCTCTCTCCCTCTCTCTCTCTCTCTCTCTCTCTCTCTCTCTCTCTCTCTCTCTCTCTCTCTCTCTCTCTCTCTCTCTCTCCCGGCCTGTATAAAAACCCAACTCCTCTATCACCTTTCTCCATCCATATCTAATTACTAATTAGCTCCTCCCTCCAATTCATCAACATCCTGCCTCTCTCTTTCTCTCTCCATGAAAACATTAGGGTTTTCTTGATAATCGTGATTATTTTCATGCTTCTTGTCCTATGTACTCATGCATTAATACTTCATGAAGAAAAGGAAAACATCGGTAACATTGATGAAATAACCGATCAATCTTATTACGTTCATTAAACTGGTCGGTTAGTACTTCCTCAAAAGAAATTTACATGCCAATTAACTTGTAACGAGTTCCCAAGGGTTTGTCGTGCTAAAGGAAGCCCGGGGCATTACTGTTGCAAGAAAAATTGTGTTAATGTGTTAAAAAATCTTCTTAATTGTGGAAGGTATGGGAAGAAATGGAAGTACAATGAGATATGTTGAAATGGGAAATGTGTGAACACATCTTTCCATAGGAAGCATTGTGGGAGTTGCAACAATAAGTGTAATAATGGCAGCTGATGTGTTTTTGGCCTTTTCAACTATGCGTAGGAGATAAAATCTTTCTTTGACTTTGAGATTCTTTTATTTGTATGCAGGAGAGAGGAAAAAATTTATCGTCACTAAGATTATTTTTCATATTTGCAATTTTTATTTAATCAATAGAATTATGTTCCTGATAGTACCTGACCAGTTTTCTAAGTTGATTTTAATTAGCTTTTATAAATGTTCAGTTTTCACTTAAGATTTGTGCCTTCTAATGTTTACCTAACCTTATATATATTGGCCAAAAAGAGGCAATTGTACTCTTATTATTTAGTTTATAATTGTATTCTCTAGATTTGGCCGCGAGCCGAGCTACTCGCAAGCGGGTTGTGGAGGTTAGCGCTTGACCCACCTCGGTATTATTGAGCTATGAGTCAAGCTCGGGTTTTGAGCTAGGTTCGTTTAGTCAAACAAGCCGAGTTCAAGTAATGAGATACTCGGCTCATTTGGCTCGTGAGCTGGTTTGAGCTCGAGTCGAACCGAGTTGAGCCCAAGCTCGCTAAAATAACATCGAGACAAGCTTGAGCATGGATTTTAAAGCTCAACTCTCAAACTCAATTTTATTTGATTAATCAAATAAGGTTCACAAACCAAGCTCGAGTTTCTAATTACTCGACTGGTGACCACCTACTGATAACAAACATGCTTTGGTTAACAGCAAAGACATTAGACACAAAAATCCTAGAATCTTAAAGCGGCAATTGGAGCATATTCATTTACTATGTTTTTATAAATTATTTTCTTGATCCTATCAGTTTTCTTTTCTTTTTTGCGTCTTTTTTTTACCAGCTCCCTAAGTTTCTTAAGGAAAAATCCCTCATCCCATTTTTCAGATAGTGAATGAAATCGTCTTCATGGTAGTTATCTTACCAAGATGAGCCAGTAACATAGCTTTTGAGCAAAATTATTCAAGATTCCTAACAGATTCACTATAATCCTAGTTTGGCTAGATTTTCTTGGGGCCTAGGTTGCCGACGTGATTGCAGACAAGATTAAACTAGAGTTCATTTAGGATATGTTTGGATCAAGGGAAAGAAATGAAAATGAGAGGGGATAATTACTCTTTCGAATTCCTTCATCTTCTCACATTTCCTCTACTCTACTCTCCTTCCAAAATTTCCAAGTAAGGGAGAATTAAAAAGTTCAGAGTTTTAATGGATTTGAAGGAATAAAGATGCTCCTTCATATCCTTTCATTTCCATTGAGAAGAACTTTCAAAGAACGCCAGAAAAAGAGGTACATATACCATTCATTTCCTTTCATTCCCCTCAACTCAAACAAGGGGTAAGTGATGGTATGTTCCTTTGTGACTTACCTTAATTCTGAAATCTAATAACTAGCAACAATGAATGCAACCATGCCTGATTAATTCTAATATGTTACTGGAAAATCACATTTTTTATTGGGGCATAAACACAATTTTGCTCATGTTTTGCAATTTGTAGCACAATTTAGTATTCAATAGGACTCTATTAATCGTTAGAAACAATTTTCTTATCAATGTCAATAACTATAAAAAAAAAAATATGAAATTGTCAACAAATGTGCACTCTAATCAATTTTCTTATCAGTGTGAATAACTACAAAAAAAAATGAAAATTATCAACAAATGTGTACTCTAATCAAGTTCTAGCCCTAAGAGGCCCTTCTAAACGAATGTAGTCATACATAAATCCTTGGAAAGGGCTTCCACTTCTTGACTGAGTGAGAAAGATTGTATTGTTTCCACTATGTAGTATATTGCTTTGTACATCAATGCTATATAATCTGTACAACCCATGAATTCCATGTCTTGCAATCGCGTTATCCCTCCCTATTAGCCCCGTTGAAAATACAGGATGCGCACCGGCATTGTTGAAACGAACCTTTGAAACCGTCATTATAAAAGTTGATTAGCTAAACCATTTTAAACAAGCATTAGCACAGGATTTCAATGACAAAATTTGTACCTTTAGTTCAGACATCGTCGCTGATGCGAAAGCCAATTGAAGTGTGTAATTTCCCGTCTTGCTCGTATTTTTTAAGTCAAATATAATCTGCCACGTGGTTGCTTGGTATATGTTATTTCCTACATTCCTGCGGTAAAATATTAGAACCAGCCTCACAATTTTTAATTCTGTACACAAAAGTTCCTTCAAGAATAAAGAAATAAACAAATACCTTGTGACATGGGCAAAAAACCAATCCCTAGTATAATTACTAGACCCAACAGTGTATACGAGATCATGGTGAGGATATAAATCTGAATATCTATCCCACAATCCATACTGCCTAAATCTGCATATTAAAACAAGTCATAATTAGCATCAATGTTTGTGTTAAGAACATTGCATCAGCAAAGTGCTGTTGTAAGAGAGGTAACTTGTCTGAGTGGTTTGTGTATAATCGATTCACTGGTGTTGGGTAGGGGTCTGGAATATAGAATTCTTCAGCTCTGCGGTTTGGGATGCCAATTTCCCACAATGTGGGACCATTTCTGGGAGGCTCATATACAAGAGCACCCAATTTGATCTCACCTCCTGCATCAAAGAAATTGTGTCAATGGAGCTATTAAAGAGAGCCTCTAAGTTCCAAAATAGAGGTGATCATTGGTTTTGTGGCCCAAACGTTTAACTCCGTCTGACCCTTAACTTTTTTGGACTTGAAAAAACAGTAGGCATGAAATTTTTTTCAGTCCAGGCTTGGGATTGTGTGAAAACACCTTACTCCCCCAGCCGGGCCCAAAGACAATGTATTTTGTGTTTTATTAATATTGAATATATTAATAAAAGTTATATAATAATAAAATTGTGTAAATATCTAAAATTAATTAATTTTTAAATTTTTAGATATTTATTTTAATAATAAAAGATGTTAAAATATATTTATTTTTTAAAACAAAGATTTCGGGCCGATGAGGGAAGAAAATAAATCGCAGTCAAAATATCCCAACCCGGCATAACAAAATATATTTATATAATAATTTCTTTTTCTTCTATGATTTTTCCAACAACAAAAATGAAAAAGGATTCATGCAAAGATCAAACTGTACCTGGTGTGATAGTAATATCACTATCATATTTGTAATCTCCAATAAAACCAGGAACCCATGCATGCAAACTATAATTTCCAGCTCGAACATTTTTTATTGAGAAATTCCCTTTTCTGTCAGCTTGCGTCCAAAACTGATAACCCTGGAAAATAATTTGACAACATCAAAGAATTCACAACTAATTAATTAAAGCCTCGTATGAACATAGTTAATTCCAAAAAGAGAAGGAGATTTAACAATATTTACTTTGCCTTCTGTTTGCCAAGATCCAACTTCTCCCGGTGGTGCCAACCCCACGTGGGCATATCTTGCACTCATATTTTTCTTACAGATATACCTAAAATAAAAGAAAAAGATTAATTAATTAACCTTATGCATATGTTATATACAAAAAATAAAATTAAAGAATAAAAATGGAGAATTACCTATCATTGACTAGTAATTGACCTGTAATTGTTCCTCGTTGATCGGCCGAAGGGAAATCTTCTGATTGTGTGAAATTATAAGGCCAGCTTTCAACTTCTACAGACATCTGATAGTGAACATCATGTATCATATCATATATTCAAGTCATCAGGTAAATTATATAAAAATTCTATAAAAAAAAAATGTTTAAT
This sequence comes from Bretschneidera sinensis, assembly GCA_023935145.1. Classification (NCBI taxonomy): domain Eukaryota; kingdom Viridiplantae; phylum Streptophyta; class Magnoliopsida; order Brassicales; family Akaniaceae; genus Bretschneidera; species Bretschneidera sinensis. Next base: position 130,955,181 of record CM043698.1, read on the forward strand.
TAACAACTAACAAACCTGTCTTTTCGCATCTTTCCAAAGCCTAAGTCGATTTTCTTTGGAAGAATTAACAGAATTTAGATAGACAAAAACAGGACCAAAAACTTTTTTCCATGGCTCTCCATTTCTATATTTTGTATCCAGGTCCTTCCCAACATAATGAAGGCTGGTAAAACTCTGCAAAAGTATTCAATTAAATTAAAAAAATACTAACAAAATATTTTGAGAAAAAAATAGATCAAATAGGGATGCTATTACATGTAACTTTGTTTTATATAAACATAATAATGTACACAAGAAAAAAAAACATAGAAATACAAAAATTAAATATTTAAATCTTATGTTTGAATGGAGAAAAATGAAAGGGAAAATACATGTACCTAAACCCCATTTTTAAAGAAAGATCATACATTCGACTTAAAGATTGTGAAAGTAAAGAAAACTAGTATTAAAGCTATGCAAAAAGAGTGATGAGCGTATAGCGAGGGTAATGGGCCCCACATGGGAGGTGAGGTATTGCTTGATGGGCCCAGCATTTCGAAACTCATCACTGGGTGTGATCATCCAGAATCCTACAGGTGGGTAATCGGATATCCACCCATGCACTTTATCATCCTTGCCCTCTTGTGTATACTGGTACTTGTCATCTACCTGCACCCCACAATATCATGCGACCCTTTTAGCAACACTGAGACAAGATAAGATAAACAAACAGACAAAAACCATCCCCTTTTTCAATTCAACTCCAATAAAAGTATGATTGTTTATTTAGTTTCTATAAGAAGATCCCATATAATGTCTCATACTAAATTAATTTTTTTTTATAATGATTACTGACAATTTTATATTTATTATATGTAACTAGTCTTATTTAAAGATTAAGAAAAACAATGTTTTAAAAAAAAAATTGAAAAATTAGTTTACATAAGATGTAAAGAGGAATAGAACAGTCAAGTCTATGAATCTAAAATTAAAAATTTTCTCATTTTATCCATATTGGGTTTGGGTCATTTCGAGTCTGAGTCGGTTCGAGTTAAAGTCATATCGAATTTGGGTTTTTCGGGTCTTGGTCGTTTCAGGTTTCAGTTCACTTCGGGTTTTTGGTAATTTCGAATTCGGGTTGGGTCAAGTTCGATCATTTTAGATTAGGAGCATTTTGGGTTTTGAATAAATTGGGTTTGGATCGAGTTAGGGTCACATTATTTTAATAATTTTTTGTGCTCGGGTTAGATCTTGTTCGAGTCGATTTTTCAGGTTAAGTCAGATTTTGTCACTTCTAGTTTTACACTAGTGATCAAATTACGGGTCAAGCTTGGTTCTGACTGGGCTCAATATTACACTTAAAACTAAGCTAATGGGTCACAAGGTCACGGTTTAATATCGTTTGCTTAAGATCCATCCTTTTGTTTTGCATATTTCTCTCTAATAAAATATTTTTTTTATCTTTTATAATTAAATTTATATAAAAAAAAAAATTTGATATGCAAGACATCCTTTACACACGAAGTCATAAATTTTTTAAAATTCACACATTTTCACAAATAGTTTTACTAAATATTGCTATAAATATTTTTCAATATGCACCGAAACATAATAAATATTAACATTTTGATCGGTTCGAGATCAAGTTTTTTCATCTAATCTTTAGTGCGGTCAAAATAAATTTGATCTTATTTTAACCAAGCCCGTTAAAATTAAAGGTTGGACTGGGCTTCGAGCACTCTAACCCATGATAATTAGCTCTATTTTGCACCCTCTCCAGTGATATTAGTAGATTAATTTGTTAAAGGATAAGCTTGAGGATGGCCATTACCCCAGCAAGCATACGTACGAACTATGAATACCAGAACAACATTATAATGTGAAAATTTAGCACTCTATACGTAGAATGTCCAACAATCATGGAGATGGAGACATTTGATCAAATTGGTGATGATTTGAAATTCATTAAAGCATACTTAAATCAGTAAATTTAAACAATTTTTGTCTTGAGCTTACTGATTTAAGTGTGTTTTTATTAGTTCACAAACATTGGTATATTTTAATTGCGTTAACGTGAACAATATTGACTTAATTTCTTTTTGACTTAATTTATTTTTAATTTTATGTTATTTACTTATCATATAGTATATAGTATTGTACATTGACTTACTCTTATGTTAATATATGGAAAGAGGGAGGGAGATTTATTTAATTTTGTATACAAAGAGATTTCGATCACGTTATCTTGCACTAGAGTTATTTAGTTGTGTTCTCAAGATTAATTAAACATTTTAATTGAAATATGCTTGATTTTCATCATGTTGTCTGAATTTAGGAAATTTAATTAAATGTATATGCATTCATCTTCTCACTCTCTTTCTTTTAGTTATTTTTTAATTATTATTTTATCATTAGGGACTTGAGGACCTTGCTTGATTTCTCCACAAAGAATAAATTTAAACCTTACAACATTTTGTAATTTAATTTGTTTTGTCTAGTAGTTGTTGAATTTAGACCACTCCGCTAAGTGCAACAACACATACATGCACCATTCAAATCTCTTTCTCTCTCTCTCTCTCTCTCCCTGTCTGTATAAAAACCCAACTCCTTTATCACCTTTCTCCATCCATATCTAATTACTAATTAGCTCCTCCCTCCAATTCATCAACATCCTGCCTCTCTCTTTCTCTCTCCATGAAAACGTTAGGGTTTTCTTGATAATCGTGATTATTTTCATGCTTCTTGTCCTATGTACTCATGCATTAATACTTCATGAAGATAAGGAAAACATCGGTAACATTGATGAAATAACCGATCAATCTTATTACGTTCATTAAACTGGTCGGTTAGTACTTTCTCAAAAGAAATTTACATGCCAATTAACTTGTAACGAGTTCCCATGGGTTTGTCGCGCTAACGGAAGCCCGGGGCATTACTGTTGCAAGAAAAATTGTGTTATTGTGTTAAAAGATCTTCTTAATTGTGGAAGGTATGGGAAGAAATGGAAGTACAATGAGATATTTTGAAATGGGAAATGTGTGAACACATCTTTCCATAGGAAGCATTGTGGGAGTTGCAACAATAAGTGTAATAATGGCAGCTGATGTGTTTTTGGCCTTTGCAACTATGCGTAGGAGATAAAATCTTTCATTGACTTTGAGATTCTTTTATTTGTATGCAGGAGAGAGGAAAAAAATCATCGTGACTAAGATTATTTTTCATATTTGCAATTTTTATTTAATCAATAGAATTATGTTCCTGATAGTACCTGACCAGTTTTCTAAGTTGATTTTAATTAGCTTTTATAAATGTTCAGTTTTCACTTAAGATTTGTGCCTTCTAATGTTTACCTAACCTTATATATATTGGCCAAAAAGAGGTAATCGTACTCTTATTATTTAGTTTATAATTGTATTCTCTAGATTTGGCCGCGAGCCGAGCTACTTGCAAGCGGGTTGTGGAGGTTAGCGCTTGACTCACCTCGGTATTATTGAGCTATGAGTCAAGCTCGGGTTTTGAGCTAGGTTCGTTTAGTCAAACAAGCCGAGTTCAAGTAATGAGATACTCGGCTCATTTGGCTCGTGAGCTGGTTTGAGCTCGAGTCGAACCGAGTTGAGCCCAAGCTCGCTAAAATAACATCGAGACAAGCTTGAGCATGGATTTTAAAGCTCAACTCTCAAACTCAATTTTATTTGATTAATCAAACAAGGTTCACAAACCAAGCTCGAGTTTCTAATTACTCGACTGGTGACCACCTACTGATAACAAACATGCTTTGGTTAACAGCAAAGACATTAGACACAAAAATCCTAGAATCTTAAAGCGGCAATTGGAGCATATTCATTTACTATGTTTTTATAAATTATTTTCTTGATCCCATCAGTTTTCTTTTCTTTTTTGCGTCTTTTTTTTACCAGCTCCCTAAGTTTCTTAAGGAAAAATCCCTCATCCCATTTTTCAGATAGTGAATGAAATCGTCTTCATGGTAGTTATCTTACCAAGATGAGCCAGTAACATAGCTTTTGAGCAAAATTATTCAAGATTCCTAACAGATTCACTATAATCCTAGTTTGGCTAGATTTTCTTGGGGCCTAGGTTGCCGACGTGATTGCAGACAAGATTAAAATAGAGTTCATTTAGGATATGTTTGGATCAAGGGAAAGAAATGAAAATGAGAGGGGATAATTACTCTGTCGAATTCATTCATCTTCTCACATTTCCTCTACTCTACTCTCCTTCCAAAATTTCCAAGTAAGGGAGAATTAAAAAGTTCAGAGTTTTAATGGATTTGAAGGAATAAAGATGCTCCTTCATATCCTCTCATTTCCATTGAGAAGAACTTTCAAAGAACGCCAGAAAAAGAGGTACATATACCATTCATTTCCTTTCATTCCCCTCAACTCAAACAAGGGGTAAGTGATGGTATGTTCCTTTGTGACTTACCTTAATTCTGAAATCTAATAACTAGCAACAATGAACGCAACCATGCCTGATTAATTCTAATATGTTACTGGAACATCACATTTTTTATTGGGGCATAAACACAATTTTGCTCATGTTTTGCAATTTGTAGCACAATTTAGTATTCAATAGGACTCTATTAATCGTTAGAAACAATTTTCTTATCAATGTCAATAACTATAAAAAAAAAAATATATGAAATTGTCAACAAATGTGCACTCTAATCAATTTTCTTATCAGTGTGAATAACTACAAAAAAAAATGAAAATTATCAACAAATGTGTACTCTAATCAAGTTCTAGCCCTAAGAGGCCCTTCTAAACGAATGTAGTCATACATAAATCCTTGGAAAGGGCTTCCACTTCTTGACTGAGTGAGAAAGATTGTGTTGTTTCCACTGTGTAGTATATTGCTTTGTACATCAATGCTATATAATCTGTACAACCCATGAATTCCATGTCTTGCAATCGCGTTATCCCTCCCTATTAGCCCCGTTGAAAATACAGGATGCGCACCGGCATTGTTGAAACGAACCTTTGAAACCGTCATTATAAAAGTTGATTAGCTAAACCATTTTAAACAAGCATTAGCACAGGATTTCAATGACAAAATTTGTACCTTTAGTTCAGACATCGTCGCTGATGCGAAAGCCAATTGAAGTGTGTAATTTCCCGTCTTGCTCGTATTTTTTAAGTCAAATATAATCTGCCACGTGGTTGCTTGGTATGTGTTATTTCCTACATTCCTGCGGTAAAATATTAGAACCAGCCTCACAATTTTTAATTCTGTACACAAAAGTTCCTTCAAGAATAAAGAAATAAACAAATACCTTGTGACATGGGCAAAAAACCAATCCCTAGTATAATTACTAGACCCAACAGTGTATACGAGATCATGGTGAGGATATAAATCTGAATATCTATCCCACAATCCATACTGCCTAAATCTGCATATTAAAACAAGTCATAATTAGCATCAATGTTTGTGTTAAGAACATTGCATCAGCAAAGTGCTGTTGTAAGAGAGGTAACTTGTCTGAGTGGTTTGTGTATAATCGATTCACTGGTGTTGGGTAGGGGTCTGGAATATAGAATTCTTCAGCTCTGCGGTTTGGGATGCCAATTTCCCACAATGTGGGACCATTTCTGGGAGGCTCATATACAAGAGCACCCAATTTGATCTCACCTCCTGCATCAAAGAAATTGTGTCAATGGAGCTATTAAAGAGAGCCTCTAAGTTCCAAAATAGGGGTGATCATTGGTTTTGTGGCCCAAACGTTTAACTCCGTCTGACCCTTAACTTTTTTGGACTTGAAAAAACAGTAGGCATGAAATTTTTTTCAGTCCAGGCTTGGGATTGTGTGAAAACACCTTACTCCCCCAGCCGGGCCCAAAGACAATGTATTTTGTGTTTTATTAATATTGAATATATTAATAAAAGTTATATAATAACAAAATTGTGTAAATGTCTAAAATTAATTAATTTTTAAATTTTTAGATATTTATTTTAATAATAAAAGATGTTAAAATATATTTATTTTTTAAAACAAAGATTTCGGGCCGATGAGGGAAGAAAATAAATCGCAGTCAAAATATCCCAACCCGGCATAACAAAATATATTTATATAATAATTTCTTTTTCTTCTATGATTTTTCCAACAACAAAAATGAAAAAGGATTCATGCAAAGATCAAACTGTACCTGGTGTGATAGTAATATCACTATCATATTTGTAATCTCCAATAAAACCAGGAACCCATGCATGCAAACTATAATTTCCAGCTCGAACATTTTTTATTGAGAAATTCCCTTTGCTGTCAGCTTGCGTCCAAAACTGATAACCCTGGAAAATAATTTGACAACATCAAAGAATTCACAACTAATTAATTAAAGCCTCGTATGAACATAGTTAATTCCAAAAAGAGAAGGAGATTTAACAATATTTACTTTGCCTTCTGTTTGCCAAGATCCAACTTCTCCCGGTGGTGCCAACCCCACGTGGGCATATCTTGCACTCATATTTTTCTTACAGATATACCTAAAATAAAAGAAAAAGATTAATTAATTAACCTTATGCATATGTTATATACAAAAAATAAAATTAAAGAATAAAAATGGAGAATTACCTATCATTGACTAGTAATTGACCTGTAATTGTTCCTCGTTGATCGGCCGAAGGGAAATCTTCTGATTGTGTGAAATTATAAGGCCAGCTTTCAACTTCTACAGACATCTGATAGTAAACATCATGTATCATATCATATATTCAAGTCATCAGGGAAACTAAATAAAAATTCTATAAAAAAAAAAATGTTTAATTAACAACTAACAAACCTGTCTTTTCGCATCTTTCCAAAGCCTAAGTCGATTTTCTTTGGAAGAATTAACAGAATTTAGATAGACAAAAACAGGACCAAAAACTTTTTTCCATGGCTCTCCATTTCTATATTTTGTATCCAGGTCCTTCCCAACATAATGAAGGCTGGTAAAACTCTGCAAAAGTAATCAATTAAATTAAAAAAATACTAACAAAATATTTTGAGAAAAAAATAGATCAAATAGGGATGCTATTACATGTAACTTTGTTTTATATAAACATAATAATGTACACAAGAAAAAAAAAACATAGAAATACAAAAATTAAATATTTAAATCTTATGTTTGAATGGAGAAAAATGAAAGGGAAAATACATGTACCTGAACCCTATTTTTAAAGAAAGATCATACATTCGACTTAAAGATTGTGAAAGTAGAGGAAACTAGTATTAAAGCTATGCAAAAAGAGTGATGAGCGTACAGCGAGGGTAATGGGCCCCACATGGGAGGTGAGGTATTGCTTGATGGGCCCAGCATTTCGAAACTCATCACTGGGTGTGATCATCCAGAATCCTACAGGTGGGTAATCGGATATCCACCCATGCACTTTATCATCCTTGCCCTCTTGTGTATACTGGTACTTGTCATCTACCTGCACCCCACAATATCATGCGACCCTTTTAGCAACACTGAGACAAGATAAGATAAACAAACAGACAAAAACCATCCCCTTTTTCAATTCAACTCCTATAAAAGTATGATTGTTTATTTAGTTTCTATAAAAAGATCCCATATTTCCATATGTAGCACCTTATTAAAACCATGCTTAGAATTCTCTATATATTAAGCGGGACATTATATGCACAGTAACATATTGATGGCTAGTCACGTGGTAGGAAAATGATTTAAATCTTTTTTTTTTTTTGTTTTAAGTTGTATTAAAACATGTATCAAAACCACCGAAGTTAAAAACAAAATAAAACACGATAAATAATTACAATGTCACATTACTTACCACCCAATGACAAATTCAATAGGATAAAAGAAAAATACCTAGTACTATGTTTGGATTTCGAAAATTTTGAAAAGAAAAATAAAAAAAAGAACTTTTTTTTTTGTTTTGTATGATTGTCAATAAAAAATAAGAGAAAAAATTGAGTAATTTAAAGAAAACCAAGTGATAAAAGTGAACATCAAATATAATTGTTTTTTTCAAAATATGTCTTTGGTAACTTTTTGAAGATATGAACAAAGCAATACATATCAATGTGGTCAAAATATGATCTACTATTCACATATTTTCTTTTTTGGATAGTCAAAAAAAAATTCAGAGAAAAATAGTATAACACCAACTCATAATTAGTGTAGTGAACTTGAAGATCAATTAAATCAAAAAAAAAAAAAAAAAAAATTAGTGGTACCTCTCCTCTAAGTGCTGGATTTCTTGGATTGGTCAAGAGAACAGCTTCCTTGTAAGCAAGTGCATGGCCACTTTCGCGGTCTGTCTCACTTGGCATGATCCTTTGCTTGTCGTCCGAGATAGCCATGAAGTGAAACCTGGCCGTTGATTTAAAATACCGCATACAATCAATAATACTATTCTTATTTAATTTTATCACAGATATTGTTTTAAAATATTATTTTCGACATAATTTCAAAAAAAAAATAAAGAAGAAAATTCTTTTCTTACTTGTCCGGTCGAAGCTTGAAGACGAACGTTATTTGATCCATGTCCACATCAGGCCACCCTTCATCTCGCTCCAGTATGCTATACATGTAGATACCCGAGCTCCCACGCCGCATTATATATCTGCAAAGCTCATATTAGTTTTATATATATTTACATGTTAATTAGCTAATTAAAATAGAAATCATTTCTTAAAAGAATTAATGAAGATTAATGTTGAGACTTTAAAACTGCACCTTTTGTCTATATTTAATGGAACTCGGGAGCCACGCAGTGAGAAATTCCAAGTTCTAGAAAACGAAATCTCTACTTGGTTTTCGTTTTCGGTTATAACACTATATTTTGTTCCTTCCATTCTGCAAAAATAATCATTTAACACAAATATTAATTTGAAAAACAACATATTATTTGTTTTACACTAAGAAAATAATTATTTAATGAAAAATAAACTTGTATTTAAGCGAGAAAATTTACAGGTCAAGCTGATTTGGACTCTTCGGCTCATACCAAACGATATCCCAATACCTAGAGATTGTTTAAATTTTGTCAAACTAAGCACATTTTTATATTTAAAAAAAATCAAAGAAATGAATAAAAATGAGATTAATTGAGTACACATACCCTCTCTTTTTAATATGATCATTAAGCACATTTTCCATTCCATTGTACTTTATTCTTGTGACAAGACCACCTGGATTCGAAAAAGTAACTCGTATGATGCCATTATCAATTGTCACCTGAAATAAAAATATTTTTATTTAACAAGTAGTTGTAGTAATTAATTACATAGATATTTTAATTTTTACACTGTCAAATTTAGGTACATATATTTTTTTATTTTAGTAGTATAATTTTGATCATTTTATGCACAAAATAAAAATTCCAAAACATATGTAATAAAATGACTGCATTTTAGTTTTTATTTTTTTAGAAAATTTATTCATGAATCATAGATAGGTAATGAGATTTTACTTGCTCATCATCATCATTTGTACTCAGATGGACTATAGGAGATGTCACTGGTGCTTGATGGTTATTGTTCTCTCGAATCTTTGATCTGCAATTATTAATTAAAATATAGGAGTAAACAAAATATCTTGATGTAAAAATCCAATGAAATAATGTATTCAAATAAAATTGGGGAATCCAAGGCATGATATCCTTTGTTTAAATTACCTCACTTACACAAATGAAAAGTTCTTGTTTAGAATTGATTTAAAAGATTTTTTTTTTAATTTTCACTGTTAAATAGGAAGAGAAAGAGAAAAAATTTCAATCTCCTTCACCCAGAGTGTAAAAATACTTTTGATAAAAAAAAAATTCATAAACCAAATCTATGCAAGAATTTTTTTCATTGGGAGAGATTTTTGTCTCTCCAAACAACATTTAATTTGTCTACGATGGCTTGCTAATCAGACTAAGAATTGTAAACAAGTAGTGCTTCATCTTATGGGAAACATAGACAAAACAAACAATGAATAATTAACAGAAAATATAGGCTACTACTAACAAACGTAAAGAAAAAAAGAGAAATAACCATAAAAGGTTAAGAAAACAAATCCAGTTTGGAATAGCTGCCTAATATTTTAGCTTTAACCTGTTCTCGCAAAAAGAAGTGGCCCATGTGAACTCTTAAAGCAATGCAACCTCTCCCCTCTCAGAAAAAACACACAACGTAATATTGCAAGAAAAATAAGAGAGGAAAAGATGAGGAAGAACCTAGCTGGGGTCTTCTCAGAGGAGACAGGAAGCAGAAAGCACAACTGAATGGATATTGTTAGCCACACAACAAGCAAACCCAATTGCCTTCTCCAAATCTCCATCTTTTATCAAGAGAGCCTGCAAATCAACAACATAAAACAATAAAACCCAGAAAGGCTCTCTCAACAAACAAGAACCTGAACAATGCTTTTGAGAAAACATAAATAAAAAAACAATGATAGAAACATGACAATACGATAATTAATTAAAGACCTGGCCAATTGGAAAGAAGCATGTACGCAAAGAAAAAAAAAACAATTTTCAAGAACATGGCCGTACCTTTACCTTGATCGACAAAAGGCAGTTTTCAAAAGCAATGAAACAATCAGAGAAAATTCACCAAGGTAAGCTATTGCTCCAGTTCTTTTTCTTTTATATCTCACTCTCTTCCTCTCTCTGACAGATACTAAATTGTGCTAGGAATAGGATCCTTAATAGCTTCCGAAACGTGCAAATATAACACCAAGAGAGAGAAGGAATAGAATCCTTAAATATTATTTTTCAAACCATTGTATAACTCTAGATAAGGAATGACGTACTCATGCTTCCTTAAGTGTTACAGTTATATACGACTTGCCTGAAATATAATTTTTCCAGCTAAATATATATAATTTTCTCAATTTTTCCTTTTTGGTAAGGGAGAGAGACAAGGAAAGTAGAGAAGTTAAGTCTGAGTGGGAGATTTTTCCTTTTTTGGTAAGTGAGAGAGACAAGGAAAGTATAGAAGTTAAGTTTGAGTGGGAGAGAAAAACATGAAAGAAAGTGTGGAGAGTTGAACTCAATTGAGTTATATATATAACTTTTTTTAAATATTTGACTTAAATATTTAAGTAAGGGTTTATGGGACATTTTAAAGGGTAGACACCAAATTTTATATATATATATATATATATATATATATATTAATCGTAAGTATATAGATACATATATGTTTTTCCTAATTAAATCAATCTGGCCAGAATGCGTTAATATTAATTAACTAGGGTATTACACAGAGGTAGCAATTGGATTGAGTCACATCGGGTTGTAGGTCAGTTTGGGTTGGATCGAGTTAGATCGGGTTCAAGTTTGGGTCATATCGGTCTCAAGTAATGTCTAGTCTTAGCTAATCTCGGGTTGGGCCGGATCAGGTTTAGATCGTAATGGTCTCAATTCACTATGGTCGTGTCATCTCGAACTTTAGAATATCATGCTATTTTTTTTCGTTTCAAAGTAATTAAGTTCACAAAAATATGTTAGTAATAACTCAATATATTTTTTCTCATTTAATATATTTAACTAATTATGGTTTAATTAATCGTAAATCAAAATCACAAATGAAAATAATATAAAAATAAATAATTTGATAATTTAATAACTAATAAAATATAAAATTAATTTTTTCTTCAGTATATATGATGATGACGAAGGCTGACGTGCATGGTCTATATGAATATAATATTAAGTCTGACAGACAATGTTTTGTATAATAAAAAGTATACAATAAATTATAGAATGTGTAAGATACATTAATATTATGAATTTAATACATTATATATCAATTGATAACCCGACGCATATATGTAACTATGTGTTCATGTATATTATGTAATTCAGTGGTAACCGTAAAACATATTAAGAATATAAACATATTACATATAACTAATAATTATAGTTTTACAAAAACGAATTAATCACACTTAGAGTTAATCATATGCAACATTAATTAGTTTTTATTATTATTTATTAGAAAAAAGTAAAAATTAAGGATACTAGTACTAAAAGTTAAAATATGATATAATAAACGATATATTTATATTGTCTCATACTAAATTAATTTTTTTTATAATGATTAATGACAATTTTATATTTATTATATGTAACTAGTCTTATTTAAAGATTAAGAAAAACAATGTTTTAAAAAAAAATTGAAAAATTAGTTTACATAAGATGTAAAGAGGAATAGAACAGTCAAGTCTATGAATCTAAAATTAAAAATTTTCTCATTTTATCCATATTGGGTTTGGGTCATTTCGAGTCTGAGTCGGTTCGAGTTAAAGTCATATCGAATTTGGGTTTTTCGGGTCTTGATCGTTTCAGGTTTCAGTTCACTTCGGGTTTTTGGTAATTTCGAATTCGGGTTGGGTCAAGTTCGATCATTTTAGATTAGGAGCATTTTGGGTTTTGAATAAATTGGGTTTGGACCGAGTTAGGGTCACATTATTTTAATAATTTTTTGTGCTCGGGTTAGATCTTGTTCGAGTCAAGCTTGGTTCTGACTGGGCTCAATCTTACACTTAAAACTAAGCTAATGGGTTACAAGGTCACGGTTTAATATCGTTTGCTTAAGATCCATCCTTTTGTTTTGCATATTTCTCTCTAATAAAATATTTTTTTTTATCTTTTATAATTAAATTTATAAAAAAAATTGATATGCAAGACATCCTTTACACACGAAGTCATAAATTTTTTAAAATTCACACATTTTCACAAATAGTTTTACTAAATATTGCTATAAATATTTTTTAATATGCACCGAAACATAATAAATATTAACATTTTGATCGGTTCGAGATCAAGTTTTTTCATCTAATCTTTAGTGCGGTCAAAATAAATTTGATCTTATTTTAACCAAGCCCGTTAAAATTAAAGGTTGGTCTGGGCTTCGAGCACTCTAACCCATGATAATTAGCTCTATTTTGCACCCTCTCCAGTGATATTAGTAGATTAATTTGTTAAAGGATAAGCTTGAGGATGGCCATTACCCCAGCAAGCATACGTACGAACTATGAATACCAGAACAACATTATAATGTGAAAATTTAGCACTCTATACGTAGAATGTCCAACAATCATGGAGATGGAGACATTTGATCAAATTGGTGATGCTTTGAAATTCATTAAAGCATACTTAAATCAGTAAATTTAAACAATTTTTGTCTTGAGCTTACTGATTTAAGTATGTTTTAATTAGTTCACAAACATTGGTATATTTTAATTGCATTAACGTGAACAATATTGACTTAATTTATTTTTAATTTTATGTTATTTACTTATCATATAGTATATAGTATTGTACATTGACTTACTCTTATGTTAATATATGGAAAGAGGGAGGGAGATTTATTTAATTTTGTATACAAAGAGATTTCGATCACGTTATCTTACACTAGAGTTATTTAGTTGTGTTCTCAAGATTAATTAAACATTTTAATTGAAATATGCTTGATTTTCATCATGTTGTCTGAATTTAGGAAATTTAATTAAATGTATATGCATTCATCTTCTCACTCTCTTTCTTTTAGTTATTTTTTAATTATTATTTTATCATTAGGGACTTGAGGACCTTGCTTGATTTCTCCACAAAGAATAAATTTAAACCTTACAACATTTTGTAATTTAATTTGTTTTGTCTAGTAGTTGTTGAATTTAGACCACTCCGCTAAGTGCAACAACACATACATGCACCATTCAAATCTCTCTCTCTCTCTCTCTCTCTCTCTCTCTCTCTCTCTCTCTCTCTCTCTCTCTCTCTCCCTGTCTGTATAAAAACCCAACTCCTTTATCCCCTTTCTCCATCCATATCTAATTACTAATTAGCTCCTCCCTCCAATTCATCAACATCCTGCCTCTCTCTTTCTCTCTCCATGAAAACGTTAGGGTTTTCTTGATAATCATGATTATTTTCATGCTTCTTGTCCTATGTACTCATGCATTAATACTTCATGAAGAAAAGGAAAACATCGGTAACATTGATGAAATAACCGATCAATCTTATTACGTTCATTAAACTGGTCGGTTAGTACTTTCTCAAAAGAAATTTACATGCCAATTAACTTGTAACGAGTTCCCAAGGGTTTGTCGCGCTAACGGAAGCCCGGGGCATTACTGTTGCAAGAAAAATTGTGTTAATGTGTTAAAAGATCTTCTTAATTGTGGAAGGTATGGGAAGAAATGGAAGTACAATGAGATATTTTGAAATGGGAAATGTGTGAACACATCTTTCCATAGGAAGCATTGTGGGAGTTGCAACAATAAGTGTAATAATGGCAGCTGATGTGTTTTTGGCCTTTGCAACTATGCGTAGGAGATAAAATCTTTCATTGACTTTGAGATTCTTTTATTTGTATGCAGGAGAGAGGAAAAAAATTATCGTGACTAAGATTATTTTTCATATTTGCAATTTTTATTTAATCAATAGAATTATGTTCCTGATAGTACCTGACCAGTTTTCTAAGTTGATTTTAATTAGCTTTTATAAATGTTCAGTTTTCACTTAAGATTTGTGCCTTCTAATGTTTACCTAACCTTATATATATTGGCCAAAAAGAGGCAATTGTACTCTTATTATTTAGTTTATAATTGTATTCTCTAGATTTGGCCGCGAGCCGAGCTACTCGCAAGCGGGTTGTGGAGGTTAGCGCTTGACTCACCTCGGTATTATTGAGCTATGAGTCAAGCTCGGGTTTTGAGCTAGGTTCGTTTAGTCAAACAAGCCGAGTTCAAGTAATGAGATACTCGGCTCATTTGGCTCGTGAGCTGGTTTGAGCTCGAGTCGAACCGAGTTGAGCCCAAGCTCGCTAAAATAACATCGAGACAAGCTTGAGCATGGATTTTAAAGCTCAACTCTCAAACTCAATTTTATTTGATTAATCAAACAAGGTTCACAAACCAAGCTCGAGTTTCTAATTACTCGACTGGTGACCACCTACTGATAACAAACATGCTTTGGTTAACAGCAAAGACGTTAGACACAAAAATCCTAGAATCTTAAAGCGGCAATTGGAGCATATTCATTTACTATGTTTTTATAAATTATTTTCTTGATCCCATCAGTTTTCTTTTCTTTTTTGCGTCTTTTTTTTACCAGCTCCCTAAGTTTCTTAAGGAAAAATCCCTCATCCCATTTTTCAGATAGTGAATGAAATCGTCTTCATGGTAGTTATCTTACCAAGATGAGCCAGTAACATAGCTTTTGAGCAAAATTATTCAAGATTCCTAACAGATTCACTATAATCCTAGTTTGGCTAGATTTTCTTGGGGCCTAGGTTGCCGACGTGATTGCAGACAAGATTAAAATAGAGTTCATTTAGGATATGTTTGGATCAAGGGAAAGAAATGAAAATGAGAGGGGATAATTACTCTTTCGAATTCATTCATCTTCTCACATTTCCTCTACTCTACTCTCCTTCCAAAATTTCCAAGTAAGGGAGAATTAAAAAGTTCAGAGTTTTAATGGATTTGAAGGAATAAAGATGCTCCTTCATATCCTCTCATTTCCATTGAGAAGAACTTTCAAAGAACGCCAGAAAAAGAGGTACATATACCATTCATTTCCTTTCATTCCCCTCAACTCAAACAAGGGGTAAGTGATGGTATGTTCCTTTGTGACTTACCTTAATTCTGAAATCTAATAACTAGCAACAATGAACGCAACCATGCCTGATTAATTCTAATATGTTACTGGAACATCACATTTTTTATTGGGGCATAAACACAATTTTGCTCATGTTTTGCAATTTGTAGCACAATTTAGTATTCAATAGGACTCTATTAATCGTTAGAAACAATTTTCTTATCAAAGTCAATAACTATAAAAAAAAAAAAAAATATGAAATTGTCAACAAATGTGCACTCTAATCAATTTTCTTATCAGTGTGAATAACTACAAAAAAAAAATGAAAATTATCAACAAATGTGTACTCTAATCAAGTTCTAGCCCTAAGAGGCCCTTCTAAACGAATGTAGTCATACATAAATCCTTGGAAAGGGCTTCCACTTCTTGACTGAGTGAGAAAGATTGTGTTGTTTCCACTGTGTAGTATATTGCTTTGTACATCAATGCTATATAATCTGTACAACCCATGAATTCCATGTCTTGCAATCGCGTTATCCCTCCCTATTAGCCCCGTTGAAAATACAGGATGCGCACCGGCATTGTTGAAACGAACCTTTGAAACCGTCATTATAAAAGTTGATTAGCTAAACCATTTTAAACAAGCATTAGCACAGGATTTCAATGACAAAATTTGTACCTTTAGTTCAGACATCATCGCTGATGCGAAAGCCAATTGAAGTGTGTAATTTCCCGTCTTGCTCGTATTTTTTAAGTCAAATATAATCTGCCACGTGGTTGCTTGGTATGTGTTATTTCCTACATTCCTGCGGTAAAATATTAGAACCAGCCTCACAATTTTTAATTCTGTACACAAAAGTTCCTTCAAGAATAAAGAAATAAACAAATACCTTGTGACATGGGCAAAAAACCAATCCCTAGTATAATTACTAGACCCAACAGTGTATACGAGATCATGGTGAGGATATAAATCTGAATATCTATCCCACAATCCATACTGCCTAAATCTGCATATTAAAACAAGTCATAATTAGCATCAATGTTTGTGTTAAGAACATTGCATCAGCAAAGTGCTGTTGTAAGAGAGGTAACTTGTCTGAGTGGTTTGTGTATAATCGATTCACTAGTGTTGGGTAGGGGTCTGGAATATAGAATTCTTCAGCTCTGCGGTTTGGGATTCCAATTTCCCACAATGTGGGACCATTTCTGGGAGGCTCATATACAAGAGCACCCAATTTGATCTCACCTCCTGCATCAAAGAAATTGTGTCAATGGAGCTATTAAAGAGAGCCTCTAAGTTCCAAAATAGGGGTGATCATTGGTTTTGTGGCCCAAACGTTTAACTCCGTCTGACCCTTAACTTTTTTGGACTTGAAAAAACAGTAGGCATGAAATTTTTTTCAGTCCAGGCTTGGGATTGTGTGAAAACACCTTACTCCCCCAGCCGGGCCCAAAGACAATGTATTTTGTGTTTTATTAATATTGAATATATTAATAAAAGTTATATAATAATAAAATTGTGTAAATGTCTAAAATTAATTAATTTTTAAAGTTTTAGATATTTATTTTAATAATAAAAGATGTTAAAATATATTTATTTTTTAAAACAAAGATTTCGGGCCGATGAGGGAAGAAAATAAATCGCAGTCAAAATATCCCAACCCGGCATAACAAAATATATTTATATAATAATTTCTTTTTCTTCTATGATTTTTCCAACAACAAAAATGAAAAAGGATTCATGCAAAGATCAAACTGTACCTGGTGTGATAGTAATATCACTATCATATTTGTAATCTCCAATAAAACCAGGAACCCATGCATGCAAACTATAATTTCCAGCTCGAACATTTTTTATTGAGAAATTCCCTTTGCTGTCAGCTTGCTTCCAAAACTGATAACCCTGGAAAATAATTTGACAACATCAAAGAATTCACAACTAATTAATTAAAGCCTCGTATGAACATAGTTAATTCCAAAAAGAGAAGGAGATTTAACAATATTTACTTTGCCTTCTGTTTGCCAAGATCCAACTTCTCCCGGTGGTGCCAACCCCACGTGGGCATATCTTGCACTCATATTTTTCTTACAGATATACCTAAAATAAAAGAAAAAGATTAATTAATTAACCTTATGCATATGTTATATACAAAAAATAAAATTAAAGAATAAAAATGGAGAATTACCTATCATTGACTAGTAATTGACCTG
Organism: Bretschneidera sinensis; assembly: GCA_023935145.1. Classification (NCBI taxonomy): domain Eukaryota; kingdom Viridiplantae; phylum Streptophyta; class Magnoliopsida; order Brassicales; family Akaniaceae; genus Bretschneidera; species Bretschneidera sinensis. Next base: position 130,972,929 of record CM043698.1, read on the forward strand.
TAATTGTTCCTCGTTGATCGGCCGAAGGGAAATCTTCTGATTGTGTGAAATTATAAGGCCAGCTTTCAACTTCTACAGACATCTGGTAGTGAACATCATGTATCATATCATATATTCAAGTCATCAGGTAAACTATATAAAAATTCTATAAAAAAAATGTTTAATTAACAACTAACAAACCTGTCTTTTCGCATCTTTCCAAAGCCTAAGTCGATTTTCTTTGGAAGAATTAACAGAATTTAGATAGACAAAAACAGGACCAAAAACTTTTTTCCATGGCTCTCCATTTCTATATTTTGTATCCAGGTCCTTCCCAACATAATGAAGGCTGGTAAAACTCTGCAAAAGTAATCAATTAAATTAAAAAAATACTAACAAAATATTTTGAGAAAAAAATAGATCAAATAGGGATGCTATTACATGTAACTTTGTTTTATATAAACATAATAATGTACACAAGAAAAAAAAACATAGAAATACAAAAATTAAATATTTAAGTCTTATGTTTGAATGGAGAAAAATGAAAGGGAAAATACATGTACCTGAACCCTATTTTTAAAGAAAGATCATTCATTCGACTTAAAGATTGTGAAAGTAGAGGAAACTAGTATTAAAGCTATGCAAAAAGAGTGATGAGCGTACAGCGAGGGTAGTAGGCCCCACATGGGAGGTGAGGTATTGCTTGATGGGCCCAGCATTTCGAAACTCATCACTGGGTGTGATCATCCAGAATCCTACAGGTGGGTAATCGGATATCCACCCATGCACTTTATCATCCTTGCCCTCTTGTGTATACTGGTACTTGTCATCTACCTGCACCCCACAATATCATGCGACCCTTTTAGCAACACTGAGACAAGATAAGATAAACAAACAGACAAAAACCATCCCCTTTTTCAATTCAACTCCTATAAAAGTATGATTGTTTATTTAGTTTCTATAAGAAGATCCCATATTTCCATATGTAGCACCTTATTAAAACCATGCTTAGAATTCTCTATATATTAAGCGGGACATTATATGCACAGTAACATATTGATGGCTAGTCACGTGGTAGGAAAATGATTTAAATCTTATGTTTTTTTTTTGTTTTAAGTTGTATTAAAACATGTATCAAAACCACCGAAGTTAAAAACAAAATAAAACACGATAAATAATTACAATGTCACATTACTTACCACCCAATGACAAATTCAATAGGATAAAAGAAAAATACCTAGTACTATGTTTGGATTTTGAAAATTTTGAAAAGAAAAATAAAAAAAAAGAACTTTTTTTTTTGTTTTGTATGATTGTCAATAAAAAATAAGAGAAAAAATTGAGTAATTTAAAGAAAACCAAGTGATAAAAGTGAACATCAAATATAATTGTTTTTTTCAAAATATATCTTTGGTAATTTTTGAAGATATGAACAAAGCAATACATATCAATGTGGTCAAAATATGATCTAATATTCACATATTTTCTTTTTTGGATAGTCAAAAAAAAAATTCAGAGAAAAATAGTATAACACCAACTCATAATTAGTGTAGTGAACTTGAAGATCAATTAAATCAAAAAAATAAAAAAAAAAATTAGTGGTACCTCTCCTCTAAGTGCTGGATTTCTTGGATTGGTCAAGAGAACAGCTTCCTTGTAAGCAAGTGCATGGCCACTTTCGCGGTCTGTCTCACTTGGCATGATCCTTTGCTTGTCGTCCGAGATAGCCATGAAGTGAAACCTGACCGTTGATTTAAAATACCGCATACAATCAATAATACTATTCTTATTTAATTTTATCACAGATATTGTTTTAAAATATTATTTTCGACATAATTTAAAAAAAAAAATAGAGAAGAAAATTCTTTTCTTACTTGTCCGGTCGAAGCTTGAAGACGAACGTTATTTGATCCATGTCCACATCAGGCCACCCTTCATCTCGCTCCAGTATGCTATACATGTAGATACCCGAGCTCCCACGCCGCATTATATATCTGCAAAGCTCATATTAGTTTTATATATATTTACATGTTAATTAGCTAATTAAAATAGAAATCATTTCTTAAAAGAATTAATGAAGATTAATGTTGAGACTTTAAAACTGCACCTTTTGTCTATATTTAATGGAACTCGGGAGCCACGCAGTGAGAAATTCCAAGTTCTAGAAAACGAAATCTCTACTTGGTTTTCGTTTTCGGTTATAACACTATATTTTGTTCCTTCCATTCTGCAAAAATAATCATTTAACACAAATATTAATTTGAAAAACAACATATTATTTGTTTTACACTAAGAAAATAATTATTTAATGAAAAATAAACTTGTATTTAAGCGAGAAAATTTACAGGTCAAGCTGATTTGGACTCTTCGGCTCATACCAAACGATATCCCAATACCTAGAGATTGTTTAAATTTTGTCAAACTAAGCACATTTTTATATTTAAAAAAAAATCAAAGAAATGAATAAAAATGAGATTAATTGAGTACACATACCCTCTCTTTTTAATATGATCATTAAGCATATTTTCCATTCCATTGTACTTTATTCTTGTGACAAGACCACCTGGATTCAAAAAAGTAACTCGTACGATGCCATTATCAATTGTCACCTGAAATAAAAATAATTTTATTTAACAAGTAGTTGTAGTAATTAATTACATAGATATTTTAATTTTCACACTGTCAAATTTAGGTACATATATTTTTTTATTTTAGTAGTATAATTTTGATCATTTTATGCACAAAATAAAAATTCCAAAACATATGTAATAAAATGACTGCATTTTAGTTTTTATTTTTTTAGAAAATTTATTCATGAATCATAGATAGGTAATGAGATTTTACTTGCTCATCATCATCATTTGTACTCAGATGGACTATAGGAGATGTCACTGGTGCTTGATGGTTATTGTTCTCTCGAATCTTTGATCTGTAATTATTAATTAAAATATAGGAGTAAACAAAATATCTTGATGTAAAAATCCAATGAAATAATGTATTCAAATAAAATTGGGGAATCCAAGGCATGATATCCTTTGTTTAAATTACCTCACTTACACAAATGAAAAGTTCTTGTTTAGAATTGATTTAAAAGATTTTTTTTTTAATTTTCACTGTTAGATAGGAAGAGAAAGAGAAAAAATTTCAATCTCCTTCACCCAGAGTGTAAAAATACTTTTGATAAAAAAAAAATTCATAAACCAAATCTATGCAAGAATTTTTTTCATCGGGAGAGATTTTTGTCTCTCCAAACAACATTTAATTTGTCTACGATGGCTTGCTAATCAGACTAAGAATTGTAAACAAGTAGTGCTTCATCTTATGGGAAACATAGACAAAACAAACAATGAATAATTAACAGAAAATATAGGCTACTACTAACAAACGTAAAGAAAAAAAGAGAAATAACCATAAAAGGTTAAGAAAACAAATCCAGTTTGGAATAGCTGCCTAATATTTTAGCTTTAACCTGTTCTCGCAAAAAGAAGTGGCCCATGTGAACTCTTAAAGCAATGCAACCTCTCCCCTCTCAGAAAAAACACACAACGTAATATTGCAAGAAAAATAAGAGAGGAAAAGATGAGGAAGAACCTAGCTGGGGTCTTCTCAGAGGAGACAGGAAGCAGAAAGCACAACTGAATGGATATTGTTAGCCACACAACAAGCAAACCCAATTGCCTTCTCCAAATCTCCATCTTTTATCAAGAGAGCCTGCAAATCAACAACATAAAACAATAAAACCCAGAAAGGCTCTCTCAACAAACAAGAACCTGAACAATGCTTTTGAGAAAACATAAATAAAAAAACAATGATAGAAACATGACAATACGATAATTAATTAAAGACCTGCCCAATTGGAAAGAAGCATGTACGCAAAGAAAAAAAAAACAATTTCCAAGAACATGGCCGTACCTTTACCTTGATCGACAAAAGGCAGTTTTCAAAAGCAATGAAACAATCAGAGAAAATTCACCAAGGTAAGCTATTGCTTTAGTTCTTTTTCTTTTATATCTCACTCTCTTCCTCTCTCTGACAGATACTAAATTGTGCTAGGAATAGGATCCTTAATAGCTTCCGAAACGTGCAAATATAACACCAAGAGAGAGAAGGAATAGAATCCTTAAATATTATTTTTCAAACCACTGTATAACTCTAGATAAGGAATGACGTACTCATGCTTCCTTAAGTGTTACAGTTATATACGACTTGCCTGAAATATAATTTTTCCAGCTAAACATATATAATTTTCTCAATTTTTCCTTTTTGGTAAGGGAGAGAGACAAGGAAAGTAGAGAAGTTAAGTCTGAGTGGGAGATTTTTCCTTTTTTGGTAAGTGAGAGAGACAAGGAAAGTATAGAAGTTAAGTTTGAGTGGGAGAGAAAAACATGAAAGAAAGTGTGGAGAGTTGAACTCAATTGAGTTATATATATAACTTTTTTTAAATATTTGACTTAAATATTTAAGTAAGGGTTTATGGGACATTTTAAAGGGTAGACACCAAATTTTATATATATATATATATATTAATCGTAAGTATATAGATACATATATGTTTTTCCTAATTAAATCAATCTGGCCAGAATGCGTTAATATTAATTAACTAGGGTATTACACAGAGGTAGCAATTGGATTGAGTCACATCGGGTTGTAGGTCAGTTTGGGTTGGATCGAGTTAGATCGGGTTCAAGTTTGGGTCATATCGGTCTCAAGTAATGTCCAGTCTTAGCTAATCTCGGTTTGGGCCGGATCAGGTTTAGATCGTAATGGTCTCAATTCACTATGGTCGTGTCATCTCGAACTTTAGAATATCATGCTATTTTTTTTCGTTTCAAAGTAATTAAGTTCACAAAAATATGTTAGTAATAACTCAATATATTTTTTCTCATTTAATATATTTAACTAATTATGGTTTAATTAATCGTAAATCAAAATCACAAATGAAAATAATATAAAAATAAATAATTTGATAATTTAATAACTAATAAAATATAAAATTAATTTTTTCTTCAGTATATATGATGATGACGAAGGCTGACGTGCATGGTCTATATGAATATAATATTAAGTCTGACAGACAATGTTTTGTATAATAAAAAGTATACAATAAATTATAGAATGTGTAAGATACATTAATATTATGAATTTAATACATTATACATCAATTGATAACCTGACGCATATATGTAACTATGTGTTAATGTATATTATGTAATTCAGTGGTAACCGTAAAACATATTAAGAATATAAACATATTACATATAACTAATAATTATAGTTTTACAAAAACGAATTAATCACACTTAGAGTTAATCATATGCAACATTAATTAGTTTTTATTATTATTTAATAGAAAAAAGTAAAAATTAAGGATACTAGTACTAAAAGTTAAAATATGATATAATAAACGATATATTTATATTGTCTCATACTAAATTAATTTTTTTTATAATGATTACTGACAATTTTATATTTATTATATGTAACTAGTCTTATTTAAAGATTAAGAAAAACAATGTTTTAAAAAAAAAATTGAAAAATTAGTTTACATAAGATGTAAAGAGGAATAGAACAGTCAAGTCTATGAATCTAAAATTAAAAATTTTCTCATTTTATCCATATTGGGTTTGGGTCATTTCGAGTCTGAGTCGGTTCGAGTTAAAGTCATATCGAATTTGGGTTTTTCGGGTCTTGGTCGTTTCAGGTTTCAGTTCACTTCGGGTTTTTGGTAATTTCGAATTCGGGTTGGGTCAAGTTCGATCATTTTAGATTAGGAGCATTTTGGGTTTTGAATAAATTGGGTTTGGATCGAGTTAGGGTCACATTATTTTAATAATTTTTTGTGCTCGGGTTAGATCTTGTTCGAGTCGATTTTTCAGGTTAAGTCAGATTTTGTCACTTCTAGTTTTACACTAGTGATCAAATTACGGGTCAAGCTTGGTTCTGACTGGGCTCAATATTACACTTAAAACTAAGCTAATGGGTCACAAGGTCACGGTTTAATATCGTTTGCTTAAGATCCATCCTTTTGTTTTGCATATTTCTCTCTAATAAAATATTTTTTTTATCTTTTATAATTAAATTTATATAAAAAAAAATTGATATGCAAGACATCCTTTACACACGAAGTCATAAATTTTTTAAAATTCACACATTTTCACAAATAGTTTTACTAAATATTGCTATAAATATTTTTTAATATGCACCGAAACATAATAAATATTAACATTTTGATCGGTTCGAAATCAAGTTTTTTCATCTAATCTTTAGTGCGGTCAAAATAAATTTGATCTTATTTTAACCAAGCCCGTTAAAATCAAAGGTTGGACTGGGCTTCGAGCACTCTAACCCATGATAATTAGCTCTATTTTGCACCCTCTCCAGTGATATTAGTAGATTAATTTGTTAAAGGATAAGCTTGAGGATGGCCATTACCCCAGCAAGCATACGTACGAACTATGAATACCAGAACAACATTATAATGTGAAAATTTAGCACTCTATACGTAGAATGTCCAACAATCATGGAGATGGAGACATTTGATCAAATTGGTGATGTTTTGAAATTCATTAAAGCATACTTAAATCAGTAAATTTAAAAAATTTTTGTCTTGAGCTTACTGATTTAAGTATGTTTTAATTAGTTCACAAACATTGGTATATTTTAATTGCATTAACGTGAACAATATTGACTTAATTTTTTTTTGACTTAATTTATTTTTAATTTTATGTTATTTACTTATCTTATAGTATATAGTATTGTACATTGACTTACTCTTATGTTAATATATGGAAAGAGGGAGGGAGATTTATTTAATTTTGTATACAAAGAGATTTTGATCACGTTATCTTGCACTAGAGTTATTTAGTTGTGTTCTCAAGATTAATTAAACATTTTAATTGAAATATGCTTGATTTTCATCATGTTGTCTGAATTTAGGAAATTTAATTAAATGTATATGCATTCATCTTCTCACTCTCTTTCTTTTAGTTATTTTTTAATTATTATTTTATCATTAGGGACTTGAGGACCTTGCTTGATTTCTCCACAAAGAATAAATTTAAACCTTACAACATTTTGTAATTTAATTTGTTTTGTCTAGTAGTTGTTGAATTTAGACCACTCCGCTAATTGCAACAACACATACATGCACCATTCAAGTCTCTCTCTCCCTCTCTCTCTCTCTCTCTCTCTCTCTCTCTCTCCCGGCCTGTATAAAAACCCAACTCCTCTATCACCTTTCTCCATCCATATCTAATTACTAATTAGCTCCTCCCTCCAATTCATCAACATCCTGCCTCTCTCTTTCTCTCTCCATGAAAACATTAGGGTTTTCTTGATAATCGTGATTATTTTCATGCTTCTTGTCCTATGTACTCATGCATTAATACTTCATGAAGAAAAGGAAAACATCGGTAACATTGATGAAATAACCGATCAATCTTATTACGTTCATTAAACTGGTCGGTTAGTACTTCCTCAAAAGAAATTTACATGCCAATTAACTTGTAACGAGTTCCCAAGGGTTTGTCGTGCTAAAGGAAGCCCGGGGCATTACTGTTGCAAGAAAAATTGTGTTAATGTGTTAAAAAATCTTCTTAATTGTGGAAGGTATGGGAAGAAATGGAAGTACAATGAGATATGTTGAAATGGGAAATGTGTGAACACATCTTTCCATAGGAAGCATTGTGGGAGTTGCAACAATAAGTGTAATAATGGCAGCTGATGTGTTTTTGGCCTTTTCAACTATGCGTAGGAGATAAAATCTTTCTTTGACTTTGAGATTCTTTTATTTGTATGCAGGAGAGAGGAAAAAATTTATCGTCACTAAGATTATTTTTCATATTTGCAATTTTTATTTAATCAATAGAATTATGTTCCTGATAGTACCTGACCAGTTTTCTAAGTTGATTTTAATTAGCTTTTATAAATGTTCAGTTTTCACTTAAGATTTGTGCCTTCTAATGTTTACCTAACCTTATATATATTGGCCAAAAAGAGGCAATTGTACTCTTATTATTTAGTTTATAATTGTATTCTCTAGATTTGGCCGCGAGCCGAGCTACTCGCAAGCGGGTTGTGGAGGTTAGCGCTTGACCCACCTCGGTATTATTGAGCTATGAGTCAAGCTCGGGTTTTGAGCTAGGTTCGTTTAGTCAAACAAGCCGAGTTCAAGTAATGAGATACTCGGCTCATTTGGCTCGTGAGCTGGTTTGAGCTCGAGTCGAACCGAGTTGAGCCCAAGCTCGCTAAAATAACATCGAGACAAGCTTGAGCATGGATTTTAAAGCTCAACTCTCAAACTCAATTTTATTTGATTAATCAAACAAGGTTCACAAACCAAGCTCGAGTTTCTAATTACTCGACTGGTGACCACCTACTGATAACAAACATGCTTTGGTTAACAGCAAAGACATTAGACACAAAAATCCTAGAATCTTAAAGCGGCAATTGGAGCATATTCATTTACTATGTTTTTATAAATTATTTTCTTGATCCTATCAGTTTTCTTTTCTTTTTTGCGTCTTTTTTTTACCAGCTCCCTAAGTTTCTTAAGGAAAAATCCCTCATCCCATTTTTCAGATAGTGAATGAAATCGTCTTCATGGTAGTTATCTTACCAAGATGAGCCAGTAACATAGCTTTTGAGCAAAATTATTCAAGATTCCTAACAGATTCACTATAATCCTAGTTTGGCTAGATTTTCTTGGGGCCTAGGTTGCCGACGTGATTGCAGACAAGATTAAACTAGAGTTCATTTAGGATATGTTTGGATCAAGGGAAAGAAATGAAAATGAGAGGGGATAATTACTCTTTCGAATTCCTTCATCTTCTCACATTTCCTCTACTCTACTCTCCTTCCAAAATTTCCAAGTAAGGGAGAATTAAAAAGTTCAGAGTTTTAATGGATTTGAAGGAATAAAGATGCTCCTTCATATCCTTTCATTTCCATTGAGAAGAACTTTCAAAGAACGCCAGAAAAAGAGGTACATATACCATTCATTTCCTTTCATTCCCCTCAACTCAAACAAGGGGTAAGTGATGGTATGTTCCTTTGTGACTTACCTTAATTCTGAAATCTAATAACTAGCAACAATGAATGCAACCATGCCTGATTAATTCTAATATGTTACTGGAAAATCACATTTTTTATTGGGGCATAAACACAATTTTGCTCATGTTTTGCAATTTGTAGCACAATTTAGTATTCAATAGGACTCTATTAATCGTTAGAAACAATTTTCTTATCAATGTCAATAACTATAAAAAAAAAAATATGAAATTGTCAACAAATGTGCACTCTAATCAATTTTCTTATCAGTGTGAATAACTACAAAAAAAATGAAAATTATCAACAAATGTGTACTCTAATCAAGTTCTAGCCCTAAGAGGCCCTTCTAAACGAATGTAGTCATACATAAATCCTTGGAAAGGGCTTCCACTTCTTGACTGAGTGAGAAAGATTGTATTGTTTCCACTATGTAGTATATTGCTTTGTACATCAATGCTATATAATCTGTACAACCCATGAATTCCATGTCTTGCAATCGCGTTATCCCTCCCTATTAGCCCCGTTGAAAATACAGGATGCGCACCGGCATTGTTGAAACGAACCTTTGAAACCGTCATTATAAAAGTTGATTAGCTAAACCATTTTAAACAAGCATTAGCACAGGATTTCAATGACAAAATTTGTACCTTTAGTTCAGACATCGTCGCTGATGCGAAAGCCAATTGAAGTGTGTAATTTCCCGTCTTGCTCGTATTTTTTAAGTCAAATATAATCTGCCACGTGGTTGCTTGGTATATGTTATTTCCTACATTCCTGCGGTAAAATATTAGAACCAGCCTCACAATTTTTAATTCTGTACACAAAAGTTCCTTCAAGAATAAAGAAATAAACAAATACCTTGTGACATGGGCAAAAAACCAATCCCTAGTATAATTACTAGACCCAACAGTGTATACGAGATCATGGTGAGGATATAAATCTGAATATCTATCCCACAATCCATACTGCCTAAATCTGCATATTAAAACAAGTCATAATTAGCATCAATGTTTGTGTTAAGAACATTGCATCAGCAAAGTGCTGTTGTAAGAGAGGTAACTTGTCTGAGTGGTTTGTGTATAATCGATTCACTGGTGTTGGGTAGGGGTCTGGAATATAGAATTCTTCAGCTCTGCGGTTTGGGATGCCAATTTCCCACAATGTGGGACCATTTCTGGGAGGCTCATATACAAGAGCACCCAATTTGATCTCACCTCCTGCATCAAAGAAATTGTGTCAATGGAGCTATTAAAGAGAGCCTCTAAGTTCCAAAATAGAGGTGATCATTGGTTTTGTGGCCCAAACGTTTAACTCCGTCTGACCCTTAACTTTTTTGGACTTGAAAAAACAGTAGGCATGAAATTTTTTTCAGTCCAGGCTTGGGATTGTGTGAAAACACCTTACTCCCCCAGCCGGGCCCAAAGACAATGTATTTTGTGTTTTATTAATATTGAATATATTAATAAAAGTTATATAATAATAAAATTGTGTAAATATCTAAAATTAATTAATTTTTAAATTTTTAGATATTTATTTTAATAATAAAAGATGTTAAAATATATTTATTTTTTAAAACAAAGATTTCGGGCCGATGAGGGAAGAAAATAAATCGCAGTCAAAATATCCCAACCCGGCATAACAAAATATATTTATATAATAATTTCTTTTTCTTCTATGATTTTTCCAACAACAAAAATGAAAAAGGATTCATGCAAAGATCAAACTGTACCTGGTGTGATAGTAATATCACTATCATATTTGTAATCTCCAATAAAACCAGGAACCCATGCATGCAAACTATAATTTCCAGCTCGAACATTTTTTATTGAGAAATTCCCTTTTCTGTCAGCTTGCGTCCAAAACTGATAACCCTGGAAAATAATTTGACAACATCAAAGAATTCACAACTAATTAATTAAAGCCTCGTATGAACATAGTTAATTCCAAAAAGAGAAGGAGATTTAACAATATTTACTTTGCCTTCTGTTTGCCAAGATCCAACTTCTCCCGGTGGTGCCAACCCCACGTGGGCATATCTTGCACTCATATTTTTCTTACAGATATACCTAAAATAAAAGAAAAAGATTAATTAATTAACCTTATGCATATGTTATATACAAAAAATAAAATTAAAGAATAAAAATGGAGAATTACCTATCATTGACTAGTAATTGACCTGTAATTGTTCCTCGTTGATCGGCCGAAGGGAAATCTTCTGATTGTGTGAAATTATAAGGCCAGCTTTCAACTTCTACAGACATCTGATAGTGAACATCATGTATCATATCATATATTCAAGTCATCAGGTAAATTATATAAAAATTCTATAAAAAAAAAATGTTTAATTAACAACTAACAAACCTGTCTTTTCGCATCTTTCCAAAGCCTAAGTCGATTTTCTTTGGAAGAATTAACAGAATTTAGATAGACAAAAACAGGACCAAAAACTTTTTTCCATGGCTCTCCATTTCTATATTTTGTATCCAGGTCCTTCCCAACATAATGAAGGCTGGTAAAACTCTGCAAAAGTATTCAATTAAATTAAAAAAATACTAACAAAATATTTTGAGAAAAAAATAGATCAAATAGGGATGCTATTACATGTAACTTTGTTTTATATAAACATAATAATGTACACAAGAAAAAAAAACATAGAAATACAAAAATTAAATATTTAAATCTTATGTTTGAATGGAGAAAAATGAAAGGGAAAATACATGTACCTAAACCCCATTTTTAAAGAAAGATCATACATTCGACTTAAAGATTGTGAAAGTAAAGAAAACTAGTATTAAAGCTATGCAAAAAGAGTGATGAGCGTATAGCGAGGGTAATGGGCCCCACATGGGAGGTGAGGTATTGCTTGATGGGCCCAGCATTTCGAAACTCATCACTGGGTGTGATCATCCAGAATCCTACAGGTGGGTAATCGGATATCCACCCATGCACTTTATCATCCTTGCCCTCTTGTGTATACTGGTACTTGTCATCTACCTGCACCCCACAATATCATGCGACCCTTTTAGCAACACTGAGACAAGATAAGATAAACAAACAGACAAAAACCATCCCCTTTTTCAATTCAACTCCAATAAAAGTATGATTGTTTATTTAGTTTCTATAAGAAGATCCCATATAATGTCTCATACTAAATTAATTTTTTTTTATAATGATTAATGACAATTTTATATTTATTATATGTAACTAGTCTTATTTAAAGATTAAGAAAAACAATGTTTTAAAAAAAAAATTGAAAAATTAGTTTACATAAGATGTAAAGAGGAATAGAACAGTCAAGTCTATGAATCTAAAATTAAAAATTTTCTCATTTTATCCATATTGGGTTTGGGTCATTTCGAGTCTGAGTCGGTTCGAGTTAAAGTCATATCGAATTTGGGTTTTTCGGGTCTTTGTCGTTTCAGGTTTCAGTTCACTTCGTGTTTTTGGTAATTTCGAATTCGGGTTGGGTCAAGTTCGATCATTTTAGATTAGGAGCATTTTGGGTTTTGAATAAATTGGGTTTGGATCGAGTTAGGGTCACATTATTTTAATAATTTTTTGTGCTCGGGTTAGATCTGGTTCGAGTCGATTTTTCAGGTTAAGTCAGATTTTATCACTTCTAGTTTTACACTAGTGATCAAATTACGGGTCAAGCTTGGTTCTGACTGGGCTCAATCTTACACTTAAAACTAAGCTAATGGGTCACAAGGTCACGGTTTAATATCGTTTGCTTAAGATCCATCCTTTTGTTTTGCATATTTCTCTCTAATAAAATATTTTTTTTATCTTTTATAATTAAATTTATATAAAAAAAAAAATTTGATATGCAAGACATCCTTTACACACGAAGTCATAAATTTTTTAAAATTCACACATTTTCACAAATAGTTTTACTAAATATTGCTATAAATATTTTTCAATATGCACCGAAACATAATAAATATTAACATTTTGATCGGTTCGAGATCAAGTTTTTTCATCTAATCTTTAGTGCGGTCAAAATAAATTTGATCTTATTTTAACCAAGCCCGTTAAAATTAAAGGTTGGACTGGGCTTCGAGCACTCTAACCCATGATAATTAGCTCTATTTTGCACCCTCTCCAGTGATATTAGTAGATTAATTTGTTAAAGGATAAGCTTGAGGATGGCCATTACCCCAGCAAGCATACGTACGAACTATGAATACCAGAACAACATTATAATGTGAAAATTTAGCACTCTATACGTAGAATGTCCAACAATCATGGAGATGGAGACATTTGATCAAATTGGTGATGATTTGAAATTCATTAAAGCATACTTAAATCAGTAAATTTAAACAATTTTTGTCTTGAGCTTACTGATTTAAGTGTGTTTTTATTAGTTCACAAACATTGGTATATTTTAATTGCATTAACGTGAACAATATTGACTTAATTTCTTTTTGACTTAATTTATTTTTAATTTTATGTTATTTACTTATCATATAGTATATAGTATTGTACATTGACTTACTCTTATGTTAATATATGGAAAGAGGGAGGGAGATTTATTTAATTTTATATACAAAGAGATTTCGATCACGTTATCTTGCACTAGAGTTATTTAGTTGTGTTCTCAAGATTAATTAAACATTTTAATTGAAATATGCTTGATTTTCATCATGTTGTCTGAATTTAGGAAATTTAATTAAATGTATATGCATTCATCTTCTCACTCTCTTTCTTTTAGTTATTTTTTAATTATTATTTTATCATTAGGGACTTGAGGACCTTGCTTGATTTCTCCACAAAGAATAAATTTAAACCTTACAACATTTTGTAATTTAATTTGTTTTGTCTAGTAGTTGTTGAATTTAGACCACTCCGCTAAGTGCAACAACACATACATGCACCATTCAAATCTCTTTCTCTCTCTCTCTCTCTCTCTCCCTGTCTGTATAAAAACCCAACTCCTTTATCACCTTTCTCCATCCATATCTAATTACTAATTAGCTCCTCCCTCCAATTCATCAACATCCTGCCTCTCTCTTTCTCTCTCCATGAAAACGTTAGGGTTTTCTTGATAATCGTGATTATTTTCATGCTTCTTGTCCTATGTACTCATGCATTAATACTTCATGAAGATAAGGAAAACATCGGTAACATTGATGAAATAACCGATCAATCTTATTACGTTCATTAAACTGGTCGGTTAGTACTTTCTCAAAAGAAATTTACATGCCAATTAACTTGTAACGAGTTCCCATGGGTTTGTCGCGCTAACGGAAGCCCGGGGCATTACTGTTGCAAGAAAAATTGTGTTATTGTGTTAAAAGATCTTCTTAATTGTGGAAGGTATGGGAAGAAATGGAAGTACAATGAGATATTTTGAAATGGGAAATGTGTGAACACATCTTTCCATAGGAAGCATTGTGGGAGTTGCAACAATAAGTGTAATAATGGCAGCTGATGTGTTTTTGGCCTTTGCAACTATGCGTAGGAGATAAAATCTTTCATTGACTTTGAGATTCTTTTATTTGTATGCAGGAGAGAGGAAAAAAATTATCGTGACTAAGATTATTTTTCATATTTGCAATTTTTATTTAATCAATAGAATTATGTTCCTGATAGTACCTGACCAGTTTTCTAAGTTGATTTTAATTAGCTTTTATAAATGTTCAGTTTTCACTTAAGATTTGTGCCTTCTAATGTTTACCTAACCTTATATATATTGGCCAAAAAGAGGTAATCGTACTCTTATTATTTAGTTTATAATTGTATTCTCTAGATTTGGCCGCGAGCCGAGCTACTTGCAAGCGGGTTGTGGAGGTTAGCGCTTGACTCACCTCGGTATTATTGAGCTATGAGTCAAGCTCGGGTTTTGAGCTAGGTTCGTTTAGTCAAACAAGCCGAGTTCAAGTAATGAGATACTCGGCTCATTTGGCTCGTGAGCTGGTTTGAGCTCGAGTCGAACCGAGTTGAGCCCAAGCTCGCTAAAATAACATCGAGACAAGCTTGAGCATGGATTTTAAAGCTCAACTCTCAAACTCAATTTTATTTGATTAATCAAACAAGGTTCACAAACCAAGCTCGAGTTTCTAATTACTCGACTGGTGACCACCTACTGATAACAAACATGCTTTGGTTAACAGCAAAGACATTAGACACAAAAATCCTAGAATCTTAAAGCGGCAATTGGAGCATATTCATTTACTATGTTTTTATAAATTATTTTCTTGATCCCATCAGTTTTCTTTTCTTTTTTGCGTCTTTTTTTTACCAGCTCCCTATGTTTCTTAAGGAAAAATCCCTCATCCCATTTTTCAGATAGTGAATGAAATCGTCTTCATGGTAGTTATCTTACCAAGATGAGCCAGTAACATAGCTTTTGAGCAAAATTATTCAAGATTCCTAACAGATTCACTATAATCCTAGTTTGGCTAGATTTTCTTGGGGCCTAGGTTGCCGACGTGATTGCAGACAAGATTAAAATAGAGTTCATTTAGGATATGTTTGGATCAAGGGAAAGAAATGAAAATGAGAGGGGATAATTACTCTGTCGAATTCATTCATCTTCTCACATTTCCTCTACTCTACTCTCCTTCCAAAATTTCCAAGTAAGGGAGAATTAAAAAGTTCAGAGTTTTAATGGATTTGAAGGAATAAAGATGCTCCTTCATATCCTCTCATTTCCATTGAGAAGAACTTTCAAAGAACGCCAGAAAAAGAGGTACATATACCATTCATTTCCTTTCATTCCCCTCAACTCAAACAAGGGGTAAGTGATGGTATGTTCCTTTGTGACTTACCTTAATTCTGAAATCTAATAACTAGCAACAATGAACGCAACCATGCCTGATTAATTCTAATATGTTACTGGAACATCACATTTTTTATTGGGGCATAAACACAATTTTGCTCATGTTTTGCAATTTGTAGCACAATTTAGTATTCAATAGGACTCTATTAATCGTTAGAAACAATTTTCTTATCAATGTCAATAACTATAAAAAAAAAAAATATATGAAATTGTCAACAAATGTGCACTCTAATCAATTTTCTTATCAGTGTGAATAACTACAAAAAAAAATGAAAATTATCAACAAATGTGTACTCTAATCAAGTTCTAGCCCTAAGAGGCCCTTCTAAACGAATGTAGTCATACATAAATCCTTGGAAAGGGCTTCCACTTCTTGACTGAGTGAGAAAGATTGTGTTGTTTCCACTGTGTAGTATATTGCTTTGTACATCAATGCTATATAATCTGTACAACCCATGAATTCCATGTCTTGCAATCGCGTTATCCCTCCCTATTAGCCCCGTTGAAAATACAGGATGCGCACCGGCATTGTTGAAACGAACCTTTGAAACCGTCATTATAAAAGTTGATTAGCTAAACCATTTTAAACAAGCATTAGCACAGGATTTCAATGACAAAATTTGTACCTTTAGTTCAGACATCGTCGCTGATGCGAAAGCCAATTGAAGTGTGTAATTTCCCGTCTTGCTCGTATTTTTTAAGTCAAATATAATCTGCCACGTGGTTGCTTGGTATGTGTTATTTCCTACATTCCTGCGGTAAAATATTAGAACCAGCCTCACAATTTTTAATTCTGTACACAAAAGTTCCTTCAAGAATAAAGAAATAAACAAATACCTTGTGACATGGGCAAAAAACCAATCCCTAGTATAATTACTAGACCCAACAGTGTATACGAGATCATGGTGAGGATATAAATCTGAATATCTATCCCACAATCCATACTGCCTAAATCTGCATATTAAAACAAGTCATAATTAGCATCAATGTTTGTGTTAAGAACATTGCATCAGCAAAGTGCTGTTGTAAGAGAGGTAACTTGTCTGAGTGGTTTGTGTATAATCGATTCACTGGTGTTGGGTAGGGGTCTGGAATATAGAATTCTTCAGCTCTGCGGTTTGGGATGCCAATTTCCCACAATGTGGGACCATTTCTGGGAGGCTCATATACAAGAGCACCCAATTTGATCTCACCTCCTGCATCAAAGAAATTGTGTCAATGGAGCTATTAAAGAGAGCCTCTAAGTTCCAAAATAGGGGTGATCATTGGTTTTGTGGCCCAAACGTTTAACTCCGTCTGACCCTTAACTTTTTTGGACTTGAAAAAACAGTAGGCATGAAATTTTTTTCAGTCCAGGCTTGGGATTGTGTGAAAACACCTTACTCCCCCAGCCGGGCCCAAAGACAATGTACTTTGTGTTTTATTAATATTGAATATATTAATAAAAGTTATATAATAACAAAATTGTGTAAATGTCTAAAATTAATTAATTTTTAAATTTTTAGATATTTATTTTAATAATAAAAGATGTTAAAATATATTTATTTTTTAAAACAAAGATTTCGGGCCGATGAGGGAAGAAAATAAATCGCAGTCAAAATATCCCAACCCGGCATAACAAAATATATTTATATAATAATTTCTTTTTCTTCTATGATTTTTCCAACAACAAAAATGAAAAAGGATTCATGCAAAGATCAAACTGTACCTGGTGTGATAGTAATATCACTATCATATTTGTAATCTCCAATAAAACCAGGAACCCATGCATGCAAACTATAATTTCCAGCTCGAACATTTTTTATTGAGAAATTCCCTTTGCTGTCAGCTTGCGTCCAAAACTGATAACCCTGGAAAATAATTTGACAACATCAAAGAATTCACAACTAATTAATTAAAGCCTCGTATGAACATAGTTAATTCCAAAAAGAGAAGGAGATTTAACAATATTTACTTTGCCTTCTGTTTGCCAAGATCCAACTTCTCCCGGTGGTGCCAACCCCACGTGGGCATATCTTGCACTCATATTTTTCTTACAGATATACCTAAAATAAAAGAAAAAGATTAATTAATTAACCTTATGCATATGTTATATACAAAAAATAAAATTAAAGAATAAAAATGGAGAATTACCTATCATTGACTAGTAATTGACCTGTAATTGTTCCTCGTTGATCGGCCGAAGGGAAATCTTCTGATTGTGTGAAATTATAAGGCCAGCTTTCAACTTCTACAGACATCTGATAGTAAACATCATGTATCATATCATATATTCAAGTCATCAGGGAAACTAAATAAAAATTCTATAAAAAAAAAAATGTTTAATTAACAACTAACAAACCTGTCTTTTCGCATCTTTCCAAAGCCTAAGTCGATTTTCTTTGGAAGAATTAACAGAATTTAGATAGACAAAAACAGGACCAAAAACTTTTTTCCATGGCTCTCCATTTCTATATTTTGTATCCAGGTCCTTCCCAACATAATGAAGGCTGGTAAAACTCTGCAAAAGTAATCAATTAAATTAAAAAAATACTAACAAAATATTTTGAGAAAAAAATAGATCAAATAGGGATGCTATTACATGTAACTTTGTTTTATATAAACATAATAATGTACACAAGAAAAAAAAAACATAGAAATACAAAAATTAAATATTTAAATCTTATGTTTGAATGGAGAAAAATGAAAGGGAAAATACATGTACCTGAACCCTATTTTTAAAGAAAGATCATACATTCGACTTAAAGATTGTGAAAGTAGAGGAAACTAGTATTAAAGCTATGCAAAAAGAGTGATGAGCGTACAGCGAGGGTAATGGGCCCCACATGGGAGGTGAGGTATTGCTTGATGGGCCCAGCATTTCGAAACTCATCACTGGGTGTGATCATCCAGAATCCTACAGGTGGGTAATCGGATATCCACCCATGCACTTTATCATCCTTGCCCTCTTGTGTATACTGGTACTTGTCATCTACCTGCACCCCACAATATCATGCGACCCTTTTAGCAACACTGAGACAAGATAAGATAAACAAACAGACAAAAACCATCCCCTTTTTCAATTCAACTCCTATAAAAGTATGATTGTTTATTTAGTTTCTATAAAAAGATCCCATATTTCCATATGTAGCACCTTATTAAAACCATGCTTAGAATTCTCTATATATTAAGCGGGACATTATATGCACAGTAACATATTGATGGCTAGTCACGTGGTAGGAAAATGATTTAAATCTTTTTTTTTTTTTTTGTTTTAAGTTGTATTAAAACATGTATCAAAACCACCGAAGTTAAAAACAAAATAAAACACGATAAATAATTACAATGTCACATTACTTACCACCCAATGACAAATTCAATAGGATAAAAGAAAAATACCTAGTACTATGTTTGGATTTCGAAAATTTTGAAAAGAAAAATAAAAAAAAGAACTTTTTTTTTTGTTTTGTATGATTGTCAATAAAAAATAAGAGAAAAAATTGAGTAATTTAAAGAAAACCAAGTGATAAAAGTGAACATCAAATATAATTGTTTTTTTCAAAATATGTCTTTGGTAACTTTTTGAAGATATGAACAAAGCAATACATATCAATGTGGTCAAAATATGATCTACTATTCACATATTTTCTTTTTTGGATAGTCAAAAAAAAATTCAGAGAAAAATAGTATAACACCAACTCATAATTAGTGTAGTGAACTTGAAGATCAATTAAATCAAAAAAAAAAAAAAAAAAATTAGTGGTACCTCTCCTCTAAGTGCTGGATTTCTTGGATTGGTCAAGAGAACAGCTTCCTTGTAAGCAAGTGCATGGCCACTTTCGCGGTCTGTCTCACTTGGCATGATCCTTTGCTTGTCGTCCGAGATAGCCATGAAGTGAAACCTGGCCGTTGATTTAAAATACCGCATACAATCAATAATACTATTCTTATTTAATTTTATCACAGATATTGTTTTAAAATATTATTTTCGACATAATTTCAAAAAAAAAATAAAGAAGAAAATTCTTTTCTTACTTGTCCGGTCGAAGCTTGAAGACGAACGTTATTTGATCCATGTCCACATCAGGCCACCCTTCATCTCGCTCCAGTATGCTATACATGTAGATACCCGAGCTCCCACGCCGCATTATATATCTGCAAAGCTCATATTAGTTTTATATATATTTACATGTTAATTAGCTAATTAAAATAGAAATCATTTCTTAAAAGAATTAATGAAGATTAATGTTGAGACTTTAAAACTGCACCTTTTGTCTATATTTAATGGAACTCGGGAGCCACGCAGTGAGAAATTCCAAGTTCTAGAAAACGAAATCTCTACTTGGTTTTCGTTTTCGGTTATAACACTATATTTTGTTCCTTCCATTCTGCAAAAATAATCATTTAACACAAATATTAATTTGAAAAACAACATATTATTTGTTTTACACTAAGAAAATAATTATTTAATGAAAAATAAACTTGTATTTAAGCGAGAAAATTTACAGGTCAAGCTGATTTGGACTCTTCGGCTCATACCAAACGATATCCCAATACCTAGAGATTGTTTAAATTTTGTCAAACTAAGCACATTTTTATATTTAAAAAAAATCAAAGAAATGAATAAAAATGAGATTAATTGAGTACACATACCCTCTCTTTTTAATATGATCATTAAGCACATTTTCCATTCCATTGTACTTTATTCTTGTGACAAGACCACCTGGATTCGAAAAAGTAACTCGTATGATGCCATTATCAATTGTCACCTGAAATAAAAATATTTTTATTTAACAAGTAGTTGTAGTAATTAATTACATAGATATTTTAATTTTTACACTGTCAAATTTAGGTACATATATTTTTTTATTTTAGTAGTATAATTTTGATCATTTTATGCACAAAATAAAAATTCCAAAACATATGTAATAAAATGACTGCATTTTAGTTTTTATTTTTTTAGAAAATTTATTCATGAATCATAGATAGGTAATGAGATTTTACTTGCTCATCATCATCATTTGTACTCAGATGGACTATAGGAGATGTCACTGGTGCTTGATGGTTATTGTTCTCTCGAATCTTTGATCTGCAATTATTAATTAAAATATAGGAGTAAACAAAATATCTTGATGTAAAAATCCAATGAAATAATGTATTCAAATAAAATTGGGGAATCCAAGGCATGATATCCTTTGTTTAAATTACCTCACTTACACAAATGAAAAGTTCTTGTTTAGAATTGATTTAAAAGATTTTTTTTTTAATTTTCACTGTTAAATAGGAAGAGAAAGAGAAAAAATTTCAATCTCCTTCACCCAGAGTGTAAAAATACTTTTGATAAAAAAAAAATTCATAAACCAAATCTATGCAAGAATTTTTTTCATTGGGAGAGATTTTTGTCTCTCCAAACAACATTTAATTTGTCTACGATGGCTTGCTAATCAGACTAAGAATTGTAAACAAGTAGTGCTTCATCTTATGGGAAACATAGACAAAACAAACAATGAATAATTAACAGAAAATATAGGCTACTACTAACAAACGTAAAGAAAAAAAGAGAAATAACCATAAAAGGTTAAGAAAACAAATCCAGTTTGGAATAGCTGCCTAATATTTTAGCTTTAACCTGTTCTCGCAAAAAGAAGTGGCCCATGTGAACTCTTAAAGCAATGCAACCTCTCCCCTCTCAGAAAAAACACACAACGTAATATTGCAAGAAAAATAAGAGAGGAAAAGATGAGGAAGAACCTAGCTGGGGTCTTCTCAGAGGAGACAGGAAGCAGAAAGCACAACTGAATGGATATTGTTAGCCACACAACAAGCAAACCCAATTGCCTTCTCCAAATCTCCATCTTTTATCAAGAGAGCCTGCAAATCAACAACATAAAACAATAAAACCCAGAAAGGCTCTCTCAACAAACAAGAACCTGAACAATGCTTTTGAGAAAACATAAATAAAAAAACAATGATAGAAACATGACAATACGATAATTAATTAAAGACCTGGCCAATTGGAAAGAAGCATGTACGCAAAGAAAAAA
This sequence comes from Bretschneidera sinensis, assembly GCA_023935145.1. Taxonomy (NCBI): domain Eukaryota; kingdom Viridiplantae; phylum Streptophyta; class Magnoliopsida; order Brassicales; family Akaniaceae; genus Bretschneidera; species Bretschneidera sinensis. Next base: position 130,994,760 of record CM043698.1, read on the forward strand.
AAAACAATTTCCAAGAACATGGCCGTACCTTTACCTTGATCGACAAAAGGCAGTTTTCAAAAGCAATGAAACAATCAGAGAAAATTCACCAAGGTAAGCTATTGCTCCAGTTCTTTTTCTTTTATATCTCACTCTCTTCCTCTCTCTGACAGATACTAAATTGTGCTAGGAATAGGATCCTTAATAGCTTCCGAAACGTGCAAATATAACACCAAGAGAGAGAAGGAATAGAATCCTTAAATATTATTTTTCAAACCATTGTATAACTCTAGATAAGGAATGACGTACTCATGCTTCCTTAAGTGTTACAGTTATATACGACTTGCCTGAAATATAATTTTTCCAGCTAAATATATATAATTTTCTCAATTTTTCCTTTTTGGTAAGGGAGAGAGACAAGGAAAGTAGAGAAGTTAAGTCTGAGTGGGAGATTTTTCCTTTTTTGGTAAGTGAGAGAGACAAGGAAAGTATAGAAGTTAAGTTTGAGTGGGAGAGAAAAACATGAAAGAAAGTGTGGAGAGTTGAACTCAATTGAGTTATATATATAACTTTTTTTAAATATTTGACTTAAATATTTAAGTAAGGGTTTATGGGACATTTTAAAGGGTAGACACCAAATTTTATATATATATATATATATATATATATATATATATATATATATATATATATTAATCGTAAGTATATAGATACATATATGTTTTTCCTAATTAAATCAATCCGGCCAGAATGCGTTAATATTAATTAACTAGGGTATTACACAGAAGTAGCAATTGGGTTGAGTCACATCGGGTTGTAGGTTAGTTTGGGTTGGATCGAGTTAGATCGGGTTCAAGTTTGGGTCATATCGGTCTCAAGTAATGTCTAGTCTTAGCTAATCTCGGGTTGGGCCGGATCAGGTTTAGATCGTAATGGTCTCAATTCACTATGGTCGTGTCATCTCGAACTTTAGAATATCATGCTATTTTTTTTTCGTTTCAAAGTAATTAAGTTCACAAAAATATGTTAGTAATAACTCAATATATTTTTTCTCATTTAATATATTTAACTAATTATGGTTTAATTAATCGTAAATCAAAATCACAAATGAAAATAATATAAAAATAAATAATTTGATAATTTAATAACTAATAAAATATAAAATTAATTTTTTCTTCAGTATATATGATGATGACGAAGGCTGACGTGCATGGTCTATATGAATATAATATTAAGTCTGACAGACAATGTTTTGTATAATAAAAAGTATACAATAAATTATAGAATGTGTAAGATACATTAATATTATGAATTTAATACATTATATATCAATTGATAACCCGACGCATATATGTAACTATGTGTTCATGTATATTATGTAATTCAGTGGTAACCGTAAAACATATTAAGAATATAAACATATTACATATAACTAATAATTATAGTTTTACAAAAACGAATTAATCACACTTAGAGTTAATCATATGCAACATTAATTAGTTTTTATTATTATTTATTAGAAAAAAGTAAAAATTAAGGATACTAGTACTAAAAGTTAAAATATGATATAATAAACGATATATTTATATTGTCTCATACTAAATTAATTTTTTTTATAATGATTAATGACAATTTTATATTTATTATATGTAACTAGTCTTATTTAAAGATTAAGAAAAACAATGTTTTAAAAAAAAATTGAAAAATTAGTTTACATAAGATGTAAAGAGGAATAGAACAGTCAAGTCTATGAATCTAAAATTAAAAATTTTCTCATTTTATCCATATTGGGTTTGGGTCATTTCGAGTCTGAGTCGGTTCGAGTTAAAGTCATATCGAATTTGGGTTTTTCGGGTCTTGATCGTTTCAGGTTTCAGTTCACTTCGGGTTTTTGGTAATTTCGAATTCGGGTTGGGTCAAGTTCGATCATTTTAGATTAGGAGCATTTTGGGTTTTGAATAAATTGGGTTTGGATCGAGTTAGGGTCACATTATTTTAATAATTTTTTGTGCTCGGGTTAGATCTTGTTCGAGTCGATTTTTCAGGTTAAGTCAGATTTTGTCACTTCTAGTTTTACACTAGTGATCAAATTACGGGTCAAGCTTGGTTCTGACTGGGCTCAATCTTACACTTAAAACTAAGCTAATGGGTCACAAGGTCACGGTTTAATATCGTTTGCTTAAGATCCATCCTTTTGTTTTGCATATTTCTCTCTAATAAAATATATTTTTTATCTTTTATAATTAAATTTATATAAAAAAAATTGATATGCAAGACATCCTTTACACACGAAGTCATAAATTTTTTAAAATTCACACATTTTCACAAATAGTTTTACTAAATATTGCTATAAATATTTTTTAATATGCACCGAAACATAATAAATATTAACATTTTGATCGGTTCGAGATCAAGTTTTTTCATCTAATCTTTAGTGCGGTCAAAATAAATTTGATCTTATTTTAACCAAGCCCGTTAAAATTAAAGGTTGGACTGGGCTTCGAGCACTCTAACCCATGATAATTAGCTCTATTTTGCACCCTCTCCAGCGATATTAGTAGATTAATTTGTTAAAGGATAAGCTTGAGGATGGCCATTACCCCAGCAAGCATACGTACGAACTATGAATACCAGAACAACATTATAATGTGAAAATTTAGCACTCTATACGTAGAATGTCCAACAATCATGGAGATGGAGACATTTGATCAAATTGGTGATGTTTTGAAATTCATTAAAGCATACTTAAATCAGTAAATTTAAACAATTTTTGTCTTGAGCTTACTGATTTAAGTATGTTTTAATTAGTTCACAAACATTGGTATATTTTAATTGCATTAACGTGAACAATATTGACTTAATTTATTTTTAATTTTATGTTATTTACTTATCATATAGTATATAGTATTGTACATTGACTTACTCTTATGTTAATATATGGAAAGAGGGAGGGAGATTTATTTAATTTTGTATACAAAGAGATTTCGATCACGTTATCTTACACTAGAGTTATTTAGTTGTGTTCTCAAGATTAATTAAACATTTTAATTGAAATATGCTTGATTTTCATCATGTTGTCTGAATTTAGGAAATTTAATTAAATGTATATGCATTCATCTTCTCACTCTCTTTCTTTTAGTTATTTTTTAATTATTATTTTATCATTAGGGACTTGAGGACCTTGCTTGATTTCTCCACAAAGAATAAATTTAAACCTTACAACATTTTGTAATTTAATTTGTTTTGTCTAGTAGTTGTTGAATTTAGACAACTCCGCTAAGTGCAACAACACATACATGCACCATTCAAATCTCTCTCTCTCTCTCTCTCTCTCTCCCTGTCTGTATAAAAACCCAACTCCTTTATCCCCTTTCTCCATCCATATCTAATTACTAATTAGCTCCTCCCTCCAATTCATCAACATCCTGCCTCTCTCTTTCTCTCTCCATGAAAACGTTAGGGTTTTCTTGATAATCATGATTATTTTCATGCTTCTTGTCCTATGTACTCATGCATTAATACTTCATGAAGAAAAGGAAAACATCGGTAACATTGATGAAATAACCGATCAATCTTATTACGTTCATTAAACTGATCGGTTAGTACTTTCTCAAAAGAAATTTACATGCCAATTAACTTGTAACGAGTTCCCAAGGGTTTGTCGCGCTAAAGGAAGCCCGGGGCATTACTGTTGCAAGAAAAATTGTGTTAATGTGTTAAAAAATCTTCTTAATTGTGGAAGGTATGGGAAGAAATGGAAGTACAATGAGATATGTTGAAATGGGAAATGTGTGAACACATCTTTCCATAGGAAGCATTGTGGGAGTTGCAACAATAAGTGTAATAATGGCAGCTGATGTGTTTTTGGCCTTTGCAACTATGCGTAGGAGATAAAATCTTTCATTGACTTTGAGATTCTTTTATTTGTATGCAGGAGAGAGGAAAAATATTATCGTGACTAAGATTATTTTTCATATTTGCAATTTTTATTTAATCAATAGAATTATGTTCCTGATAGTACCTGACCAGTTTTCTAAGTTGATTTTAATTAGCTTTTATAAATGTTCAGTTTTCACTTAAGATTTGTGCCTTCTAATGTTTACCTAACCTTATATATATTGGCCAAAAAGAGGCAATTGTACTCTTATTATAGAGTTTATAATTGTATTCTCTAGATTTGGCCGCGAGCCGAGCTACTCGCAAGCGGGTTGTGGAGGTTAGCACTTGACTCACCTCGGTATTATTGAGCTATGAGTCAAGCTCGGGTTTTGAGCTAGGTTCGTTTAGTCAAACAAGCCGAGTTCAAGTAATGAGATACTCGGCTCATTTGGCTCGTGAGCTGGTTTGAGCTCGAGTCGAACCGAGTTGAGCCCAAGCTCGCTAAAATAACATCGAGACAAGCTTGAGCATGGATTTTAAAGCTCAACTCTCAAACTCAATTTTATTTGATTAATCAAATAAGGTTCACAAACCAAGCTCGAGTTTCTAATTACTCGATTGGTGACCACCTACTGATAACAAACATGCTTTGGTTAACAGCAAAGACATTAGACACAAAAATCCTAGAATCTTAAAGCGGCAATTGGAGCATATTCATTTACTATGTTTTTATAAATTATTTTCTTGATCCCATCAGTTTTATTTTCTTTTTTGCGTCTTTTTTTTACCAGCTCCCTAAGTTTCTTAAGGAAAAATCCCTCATCCCATTTTTCAGATAGTGAATGAAATCGTCTTCATGGTAGTTATCTTACCAAGATGAGCCAGTAACATAGCTTTTGAGCAAAATTATTCAAGATTCCTAACAGATTCACTATAATCCTAGTTTGGCTAGATTTTCTTGGGGCCTAGGTTGCCGACGTGATTGCAGACATGATTAAAATAGAGTTCATTTAGGATATGTTTGGATCAAGAGAAAGAAATGAAAATGAGAGGGGATAATTACTCTTTCGTATTCATTCATCTTCTCACATTTCCTCTACTCTACTCTCCTTCCAAAATTTCCAAGTAAGGGAGAATTAAAAAGTTCAGAGTTTTAATGGATTTGAAGGAATAAAGATGCTCCTTCATATCCTCTCATTTCCATTGAGAAGAACTTTCAAAGAACGCCAGAAAAAGAGGTACATATACCTTTCATTTCCTTTCATTCCCCTCAACTCAAACAAGGGGTAAGTGATGGTATGTTCCTTTGTGACTTACCTTAATTCTGAAATCTAATAACTAGCAACAATGAACGCAACCATGCCTGATTAATTCTAATATGTTACTGGAACATCACATTTTTTATTGGGGCATAAACACAATTTTGCTCATGTTTTGCAATTTGTAGCACAATTTAGTATTCAATAGGACTCTTTTAATCGTTAGAAACAATTTTCTTATCAATGTCAATAACTATAAAAAAAAAAAAATACGAAATTGTCAACAAATGTGCACTCTAATCACTTTTCTTATCAGTGTGAATAACTAAAAAAAAATGAAAATTATCAACAAATGTGTACTCTAATCAAGTTCTAGCCCTAAGAGGCCCTTCTAAACGAATGTAGTCATACATAAATCCTTGGAAAGGGCTTCCACTTCTTGACTGAGTGAGAAAGATTGTGTTGTTTCCACTGTGTAGTATATTGCTTTGCACATCAATGCTATATAATCTGTACAACCCATGAATTCCATGTCTTGCAATCGCGTTATCCCTCCTTATTAGCCCCGTTGAAAATACAGGATGCGCACCGGCATTGTTGAAACGAACCTTTGAAACCGTCATTATAAAAGTTGATTAGCTAAACCATTTTAAACAAGCATTAGCACAGGATTTCAATGACAAAATTTGTACCTTTAGTTCAGACATCGTCGCTGATGCAAAAGCCAATTGAAGTGTGTAATTTCCCGTCTTGCTCGTATTTTTTAAGTCAAATATAATCTGCCACGTGGTTGCTTGGTATGTGTTATTTCCTACATTCCTGCGGTAAAATATTAGAACCAGCCTCACAATTTTTAATTCTGTACACAAAAATTCCTTCAAGAATAAAGAAATAAACAAATACCTTGTGACATGGGCAAAAAACCAATCCCTAGTATAATTACTAGACCCAACAGTGTATACGAGATCATGGTGAGGATATAAATCTGAATATCTATCCCACAATCCATACTGCCTAAATCTGCATATTAAAACAAGTCATAATTAGCATCAATGTTTGTGTTAAGAACATTGCATCAGCAAAGTGCTGTTGTAAGAGAGCTAACTTGTCTGAGTGGTTTGTGTATAATCGATTCACTAGTGTTGGGTAGGGGTCTGGAATATAGAATTCTTCAGCTCTGCGGTTTGGGATGCCAATTTCCCACAATGTGGGACCATTTCTGGGAGGCTCATATACAAGAGCACCCAATTTGATCTCACCTCCTGCATCAAAGAAATTGTGTCAATGGAGCTATTAAAGAGAGCCTCTAAGTTCCAAAATAGAGGTGATCATTGGTTTTGTGGCCCAAACGTTTAACTCCGTCTGACCCTTAACTTTTTTGGACTTGAAAAAACAGTAGGCATGAAATTTTTTTCAGTCCAGGCTTGGGATTGTGTGAAAACACCTTACTCCCCCAGCCGGGCCCAAAGACAATGTATTTTGTGTTTTATTAATATTGAATATATTAATAAAAGTTATATAATAATAAAATTGTGTAAATATCTAAAATTAATTAATTTTTAAATTTTTAGATATTTATTTTAATAGTAAAAGATGTTAAAATATATTTATTTTTTAAAACAAAGATTTCGGGCCGATGAGGGAAGAAAATAAATCGCAGTCAAAATATCCCAACCCGGCATAACAAAATATATTTATATAATAATTTCTTTTTCTTCTATGATTTTTCCAACAACAAAAATGAAAAAGGATTCATGCAAAGATCAAACTGTACCTGGTGTGATAGTAATATCACTATCATATTTGTAATCTCCAATAAAACCAGGAACCCATGCATGCAAACTATAATTTCCAGCTCGAACATTTTTTATTGAGAAATTCCCTTTTCTGTCAGCTTGCGTCCAAAACTGATAACCCTGGAAAATAATTTGACAACATCAAAGAATTCACAACTAATTAATTAAAGCCTCGTATGAACATAGTTAATTCCAAAAAGAGAAGGAGATTTAACAATATTTACTTTGCCTTCTGTTTGCCAAGATCCAACTTCTCCCGGTGGTGCCAACCCCACGTGGGCATATCTTGCACTCATATTTTTCTTACAGATATACCTAAAATAAAAGAAAAAGATTAATTAATTAACCTTATGCATATGTTATATACAAAAAATAAAATTAAAGAATAAAAATGGAGAATTACCTATCATTGACTAGTAATTGACCTGTAATTGTTCCTCGTTGATCGGCCGAAGGGAAATCTTCTGATTGTGTGAAATTATAAGGCCAGCTTTCAACTTCTACAGACATCTGATAATGAACATCATGTATCATATCATATATTCAAGTCATCTGGTAAACTATATAAAAATTCTGAAAAAAAATTGTTTAATTAACAGCTAACAAACCTGTCTTTTCGCATCTTTCCAAACCCTAAGTCGATTTTCTTTGGAAGGATTAACAGAATTTAGATAGACAAAAACAGGACCAAAAGATTGATCAAGTGATTGGTGATCCTTCACAAGGGGTAAGAATTCATTCCTCTATTAGAAATATTTGCAATTATGTAACTTATTTGTCTCAAGTAGAACCTAAGACATTTATAGAAGTTGAAAAGGATAATGATTGGATAATTACAATGCAATAAGAAATAAATCAATTTGAGAGAAACAATGTTTGGAATCTAGTTCCAAGACCTAAGAATCATTCAATAATTGGAACTAAATGGGTATATAGAAATAAGATTGATGAAAATGGAATAGTAACTAGAAACAAGGTTGACTAGTTGCTAAGGGATATAATCAAGAAGAAGGAATAGACTTTGATGAGACCTATGCTCCCGTAGCTAGATTAGAAGCTATTCAAATGTTATTAGCCTTTGCATGCTTTAATAAGTTCAAGTTATTTCAAATGGATGTAAAAAGTACATTTTTAAATGGCTTTATAGAAGAAGAGGTTTATGTTGAGCAACCTCTTGGATTTGAAAATCTTAGTCTTCCAAATCATGTCTACAAGCTTTCTAAAGCTTTATATGGGTTGAAGCAAGCTCCAAGGGCATGGTATGAAAGACTAAGTAAATTTTTGATTGACAATAATTTTGTAAGAGGTAGAATAGACACAACTCTCTTCACAAAAACTCACAAAAATGACACTTTGATAGTCCAAATATATGTTGATGATATTATATTTGGTGCTACTAATGAATCTATGTGTCAAGAGTTTGCAAAGTGCATGCAAGGTGAATTCGAAATGAGCATAATGGGAGAGCTTACCTACTTCCTTGGACTTCAAATCAAACAACTAAAACAAGGCATCTTCATCAATCAATCAAAGTACACTAAGGACCTATTAAAGAGGTTCGGAATGGAAAGTTCAAAGTCACTTGGAACTCCTATGAGCACAACTACAAAACTTGATCTTGATGAAGGAGGTAAATCTGTAGATACTAAATAAATATTATAGAAGTATGATATGTGCTTTACTTTATTTAACTGCAAGTAGACCTGATATAATGATTAAGTGTATGCATGTGTTCTAGATTTCAGTCTAATCCTAAGGAATCACATGTAGTTGCAGTAAAAAGAATCCTTAGATATCTATAAGGAACCCAAACCATAGGATTATGGTACTCTAGAAATTCATCTTTTGAGCTTGTAGGATATTCAGATGCTGATTTTGCTGGATGTAGGTTAGATAGAAAAAGCACAAGTGGAACATGCCAATTCTTAGGTGCAATGTTAACCTCTTGGTTTTCCAATAAACAAAATTTCGTTGCACTATCAACCGCTGAAGTGGAATATATAGCGGCTGGAAGTTATTGTGCCCAAGTATTATGGATGAAACAACAACTAGAAGACTATGGCATGAACCTAAAAGGTGTCCCGATATTTTGTGATAATACTAGTGCTATCAACCTAACGAAAAATCCTATTCAGCACTCTAGAACTAAACACATAGAAATTAGATATCATTTCTTAAGAGACCATGCTCAAAAAGGTGATATAAGACTAGAATTCATATATCCGGAAGATCAAATAGCTGACATTCTTACAAAACCTCTAAGTGAAGCTAGTTTTTGTAAGATTAGAATGTCAATGGGATTGCTGGATTATGATAAATTGAATGTCTGATTGCTTCATCATTCACCATTTGCACATTTGACATCTAGTGAAAGAGTATTAATCATTGTTTAAAGATCTCCATCACTCAAAGATGTCATAGATAAACAAATTTCGTGCTACGATTCAAGACTAGAAATTTTCTTAAGGGTCCAATCAACTAGTAAGTATGTACCAGTCGATTGGTAAGTCATTACCTATTCTTTCAGTCGATTAGTAAGTCTTATCCAGTCGACTGGTACCTCAAGACCTTGTTTGGAGCCAATTTTTTAAAAATTCAGTTATCATCCAGTCGACTGGTAAAAACTACCCAGTCGATTGGTATCTTACTGCCCATTTACCCAGTCGACTGGTACACTGACCCAGTCGACTGGTATGAAAAATGTTCATCTTTTCAAAAGGACCCAGTCGACTAGTATCCTTACCCAGTCGACTGGTATCGCGATTCTATATATAGACTGTTCATGTTTTTTCATATTTTTACGCTATTTTCGAAAAACCTAGCTTTCTCTCTCTATAAAATTTCACCATTTTGATCCAAAAACCATCCAAACAACACCTAAACAGATCAATCTAATCATCCAAAACATTATTTTCAACTTTCTACGGTTGAAATCTCTCATTTCCACCAAAAACTCTTTTTCGCAAAAACCCATTTTTTTTTAAAAAATGTCAAATCGAATCCGTGTAAAATACACAACCACAGGACCAAATGCACCTACAAGGCCAAGGTCCACCAAACCTAAGGATCCGGAGTCACGGGGGAAAGATGTGGTGGGCTCATCAAGCAAGAAGCCCAGAACAGAGCTTGATGAGTCCCTGTTTTTTAGCCCTGCGGTAAAAGCAAAGTATGACTTCACCATTCGCCACAAGAAGATCATGACGGGTAGAGTCGTCGATTTTGACTCTATTTGTCATGGCAATTTTGATATCTTGCCAAACTTTGAGGCAATACACCTAATCCCACTGGTCAGAGTGCATGAGAAATTCTACCCGAGACTGATTCACCAGTTCTATGTGAACTTGGTGAAACCCAGTCCACTGGCTCTGAGATTCAGAACCACTGTCATCGGTTGGAGTTTGAAGTCAACACTGACCTTTTGGTGAGCATTTTGAGGATCCCTCAATGGAGTCTGGATGGATGGCTAGACAATTTCGACATTGAGGAGGCCTGTCAGATAGTCAGGGGCGACCCTAACTATGTGTACAAACCCACTACATTTCACACATGTAGTGATATGCCCCTGGACTCAAAATTGTTCAACCTCATAGTGAGTTAGACCATCCACCCGAGACTAGGGAGTCGGGGGTATCTATCTAAGATAGATACAATATTGATTTGGTGCCTTAAAACAGGGCACCACTTCAATATATACCCCCTGTTGCTCGCCAACATGATTAATGACAAAGCGAGAGACTCCGGGTGTCTTCCCTACGGGATGCTCATCGCGCTCATACTTCAGCACTTCCGGGTGCCTCTCCCCGCCTCCGAGGCTGAGAATATCGGGCCGAAGAAAATCATCAACGTATCCTTGCTAAAGAAGATGGGATGCACGGTCCGTGATGGCTTCATCTATTCGAAGGTTAGGAAGCACATACGGATTCGGGAAGATGAGAGCAGTGATGATGAGGATGAGGAGGCTGCTGTTGCTGCTGCTACTGTTGACATGGACACGGATACCCGAGCACCTCTCATAGGTGACTAGAGTGCTGGTTAGGCTGGATATGGCGATCTACTTCAGGCTATCACGAGCCTCTAGCTGGCCATGCAGTCCAGGTTCCAAACGTTGAATTCCTCTATCGAGCACCTTCGGGATGATTTCGAGCTACACTGAGAGCGCACCGAGAGTTCTTTAGCTGAGATTAGGGATCTCATTCGTGATGGCTTGAACTCTCGTGCTCCTTGAGTCTATTTTTATGTTTTCTTTGATGTACTTAGTATTTCTAGTTCTTAGCTTGTAGCACATACGTACTTTATTGTATTTCTTACTTATGTATGGCTCTACGAAGCCCGTTCGTGTATAGACTTTTTATTTGTGATGAAGTTTCATGCATAGCATATTTCATACATCTATTTTACTTATTTGTGATGTGGTTGCATGCTTTATAACTGTAAATATTCAAATTTATGCTCTGAAACTGGTTCTGCTTGTATGAAAACTTTCGGTTCTTCTTGGGAAGGCTTTTGTACTCCGAATGGAGCCAAATTTTCGTGTAAAGTTTTTTTTAAGTATACTCTAGATGACTATGGTAGCTAAGTAGCTTATTTTTTAGTTTATGGCCTCTTTGGTTGCTATTATCAAAACGGGAGAGAAATATGAGAAAACCGAGATGAACTAGGTAAACAGAAAACCAGTGCATAGATTTAGGGGGAGCACTGCTCCAAAGAATATTGATTGGTTGAGTTGCATATTGATTGGTTGGGTTGCATATATAAACTGTGTTTACTTGTTTATAGGGTGATTTTACTCAAAAAAAGAGGAAACTCTACCCAATTTTTCGAAAAACATTTACACTTAGTTTTTAAACTACTTTCTCTTAATTAGTTTTGTCATCATCAAAAATGGGGAGATTGTTGACCCTCACCTATATTTTAATGATGAATAAACACAACTGTGATTAAACTAACAGTGCAATCTAAGTGTAGTAAGCAACAAAAGCATTAAACCAAGGATCAAGGTGCAAGAACTCAAACCGAATCAATCTTACAAGTGAAGACTAAAGAACTAGTATAGGTCTAAGTTATTAAAACAAAGTGTAAGTCTCACTTGTACATTGAAAAGCTTGTCCAATGGCTCGCACACAAAAGGTTTTTAAACATAACTTTTTAAACAAACGGTTTTAAGTTAAAACACTTTTTGAAACAGAAAAACTGGGTTGGAAGACAACCCAGTCGACTGGGTACATATACCAGAAGACTGCTATATAGGACAGACAGTCCCCAGTCGACTGGATGAAACATACTAGTCGACTAGTAAAATGGACAGTGAGTCCCCAATCAGCTGGGTGAAACATACCAGTCGACTGGTAAAATGGACAAACAGTCCTCAATCGACTGGTAAGATCAACACTGTTGACTGGTACTACTAAGCCTTAAAAATGAGATTTTTTAAGTGGACCCAATTGACTGGTATCAGGACCCAATCGACTGGTAATTCCAAAAATATGACCGTTGGGACTCAAAATCTGAGCTTTTAAAGCTATAATCATTTCAAATTAAAGTCTAACGGTCATATTAATACATAGCTATATAAACCCACTCTATTGAGCATTCAAAAGAGAGGTAGAGACATTCAAAAAGAGAAGAACACACACAATCATGTCATTTTACTATTTGAAACACAAAAAGCTTTGAACTATTCATGTTGAGCCATTCTTCAAGCTTTACTTTGAAAGAGGGACATTATTCAGTTGTATAAGCTTTCATTTGTTGTCTCTCTACCATTTACTTTGCAGCATTTATTGTAAAGGGATTACTTCCGAGAGGAAGGGGATTACTTCCGAGAGGAAGGGGATTGTACGGTTTAAGCAACACCCGTAAGTTGCTTATGTTCGGTTTGTGCAACACCCGTGAAGTTGCACGACTAAGTTTCTTAGTGGATTACTTAAAGGAGGTTCCTTGAAGAGAGTGGACGTAGGGTCGGAACGAATCCGATATTGCCGAACCACTATAAACTCAATTTGCATTCTCTACTCCTTAAACTCTTTATTTACAGCACATTACTTGTTTAATTACTTGTTAGTTATATGTTTTTATAAACTTGTGTTTATTCCGCGAAAGTTTTTAAAAACTCAATTCACCCCCCTCTTGCGTTGAAACCTCAGTCTACAAAAATGACTTCATTTTAGTTTTTATTTTTTTAGAAAATTTATTCATGAATCATAGATAGGTAATGAGATTTTACTTGCTCATCATCATCATCTGTACTCAGATGGACTATAGGAGATGTCATTAGTGCTTGATGGTTATTGTTCTCTCGAATCTTTGATCTGCAATAATTAATTAAAATATAGGAGTAAACAAAATATCTTGATGAAAAAATCCAATGAAATAATGTATTCAAATAAAATTGGGGAATCCAAGGCATGATATCATTTGTTTAAATTACCTCACTTACACAAATGTAAAGTTCTTGTTTGGAATTGATTTAAAACATTTTTTTTTTAATTTTCACTGTTAGATAGGAAGAGAAAGAGAAAAAAAATTTCAATCTCCTTCACCCAGAGTGTAAAAATACTTTCGATAAAAAAAAAAATCATAAACCAAATCTATGCAAGAATTTTTTTCATTGGGAGAGATTTTTGTCTCTCCAAACAAACATTTAATTTGTCTACGATGACTTGCTAATCAGACTAAGAATTGTAAACAAGTAGTGCTTCAACTTATGGGAAACATAAACAAAACAAACAATGAATAATTAACAGAAAATATTGGCCACTACTAACAAACGTAAAGAAAAAAAGAGAAATAACCATAAAAGGTTAAGAAAACAAATCCAGTTTGGAATAGCTGCCTAATATTTTAGCTTTAACCTGTTCTCGCAAAAAGAAGTAGTCCATATGAACTCTTAAAGCAATGCAACCTCTCCCCTCTCAGAAAAAACACAACGTAATATTGCAAGAAAAATAAGAGAGCAAAAGATGAGGAAGAACCTAGCTGGGGTCTTCTCAGAGGAGACAGAAAGCAGAAAGCACAACTGAATGGATATTGTTATCCACACAACAAGCAAACCCAATTGCCTTCTCCAAATCTCCATCTTTTATCAAGAGAGCCTGCAAATCAACAACATAAAACAATAAAACCCAGAAAGGCTCTCTCAACAAACAAGAACCTGAACAATGCTTTTGAGAAAACATAAATAAAAAAACAATGACAGAAACATGACAATATGATAATTAATTAAAGACCCGGCCCATTGGAAAGAAGCATATACGAAAAAATAATAATAATAATAATAAATTCCAAGAACATGGCCGTACCTTGATCGACAAACGGCAGTTTTACAAAGCAATGAAACAATCAGAGAAAATTCACCAAGGTATGCTATTGCTTCAGTTCTTTTTCTCTTATATCTCACTCTCTTCCTCTCTCTGATATATACTAAATTCTGCTAGGAATAGGATCCTTGATAGCTTCAGAAACGTGCAACTATAACACCAAGAGAGATAAGGAATAGGATCCTTAAATATTATTTTTCAAACCATTGTATAACTCTGGATAAGGAATGACGTACTCATGCTTCCTTAAGTGTTACAGTTATATACGACTTGTCTGAAATATGATTTTTCCAACTAAATATATATATATATATATATATATATAATTTTCTCAATTTTTCCTTTTTTGGTAAGTGAGAGAGACAAGAAAGTAGAGAAGTTAAGTATGAGTGGGAGAGAAAAACATGGAAGAAGTGTTGAGAGTTGGACTCAATTGAGTTATATATATAACTTTATTTAAATATTTGATTTAAATATTTAAGTGAGGGTCTATGAAACATTTTAAGGTGTAGACACCAAATTAAATATATATATATATATATATATATATATATATATTAATAGTAAGTATATAGATACATATATGTTTTTCCAAATTAAATCAATCTGGCTAGAATGAGTTAATATTAATTAACTAGGGTATTACACAGAGATAGCAATTGGGTTTAGTCACTTCGGGTTGTAGGTCAGTTTGGGTTGGATCGAGTTAGATCGGGTTTGGGTTTGGGTCATATCGATCTCAAGTAATGTCCGGTCTCAGCTAATCTCAAGTTGGGCCGGATCAGGTTTAGATTGTAATGGTCTCAATTCACTATGGTCGTGTCATTCCTGGTCGGGTGTCTCGGGTTCGTGTCATTTCGGTTCAGATTATTTCGGATTTTCGAGCAAGCGTGATATGACCCATCGGAGTTTCCCTATTTTTCTATTTTATTTTCCTCCAATTTTCGAGAAAATCATTTGAACTCCGCTTTAACTTTAGAATATCATGCTATTTTTTATATTTTAATGTAATTAAGTTCACAAAAATATGCTAGTAATAACTTAATATACTTTTTCTCATTTTAATATATTTAACTAATTATGGTTTAATTAATTGTAAATCAAAATCACAAATGAAAATAAAATAAATATAAATAATTTGATAATTTAATAGCTAATAAAATATCAAATTAATTTTTTCTTCAGTATATATGATGACGACGAAGGCTGACGTGCATGGTCTATATGAATATAATATTAAGCCTAACAGACAATGTTTTGTATAATAAAAGTATAAAATAAATTATAGAATGTGTAAGATACATTAATATTATGAATTTAATACACTATATATCAACTAATAACCCGATGCATATATGTAACTATGTGTTCATGTATATTATGTAATTCAGTGGTAACCATAAAACATATTACATATAAGTAATAATTATAGTTTTATAAAAAAGAATTAATCGCACTTAGAGTTAATTATATGCAACATTAATTAGTTTTTATTATTATTTAATAGAAAAAAGTAAAAATTAAGGATACTAGTACTAAAAGTTAAAATATAATATAATAAACGATATATTTATACTGTCTCATACTAAATTGAATTTTTTTATAATGATTAATGACAATTTTATTTTTATTATATGTAACTAGTCTTATTTAAAGATTAAGAAAATCAATGTTTTAAAAAAATTGAAAAATTAGTGTACATACGATGTAAAGAGGAATAAAACAGTCAAGCCTATGAATATAAAATTAAAAATTTTCTCATTTTATCCATATTGGGTTTGGGTCATTTCGAGTCTGAGTCGTTTTGGGTTAGAGTCATATCGAATTTGGGTTGTTTCGGGTCTTGGTCATTTCAGGTTTCAGTTCACTTCGGGTTTTTGGTAATTTCAAATTCAGGTTGGGTCGAGTTCGATCATTTTAGATGAGGAACATTTTGGGTTTTGATTAAATCGGGTTTGGATCAAGTTAGGGTCACATTATTTTAATAATTTTTTGTGCTCAGGTTAGATATGGTTCGAGTCAATTTTTCAGGTTAGGTCAGATTTTGTCACTTCTAGTTTTACACTAGTGATCAAATTACGGGTCAAGCTTGGTTCTGACTGGGCTCAATCTTACACTTAAAACTAAGCTCATGGGTCACAAGGTCGCGGTTTTATATTGTTTGCCTAAGATCAATCCTTTTGTTTTGCATATTTCTCTCTAAAAAATTTTTTTTTTTTTGTTTTTTCTAATTAAATTTATATAAAAAATTGATATGCAAGACATCCTTTACATACAAAGTCATAAATTTTTTAAAATTCACACATTTTCACAAACAGTTTTATTATATATTGCTATAAATATTTTTTAATATGCACCGAAACATAATAAATATTAACCTTTTGATCGGATCGAGATCAAGTTTTTTCACCTTATCTTTAGTGCGGTCAAAATAAATTTGATCTTGTTTTAACCAAGCCCGTTAAAATTAAGGGTTGGACTAGGCTTCAAGCAATCTAACCCATGATAATTAGCTCTATTTTGCACCCTCTCCGGTGATATTAGTAGATTAATTTGTTAAAGGATAAGCTTGAGGATGGCCGTAACCCCAGCAAGCATATATATGAACTATGAATACCAGAACAACAACATAATGTGAAAATTTAGCACTCTATACGTAGGACGTCCAACAATCATGGAGATGGAGACATTTGATCAAATTGGTGATGTTTTGAAATTCATTAAAGCATACTTAAATCAGTAAATTTAAATAATTTTTGTCTTGAGCTTACTGATTTAAGTATGTTTTAATTAGTTCACAAACATTGGTATCTTTTAATTGCTTTAACGTGAACAATATTGACTTATATTCAATTTGACTTAATTTATTTTTAATTTTATGTTACTAACTTATCATATAGTATATAGTATTGTACATTGACTTACTCTTATGTTACTATTATATATGAAAAGAGAGAGGGAGATTTATTTAATTTTGTCTTAAATTAGAGTTATTTAGTTGTCTTCTCAAAATTAATTAAAAATTTTAATTGAAATATGCTTGATTTTCATCACGTTGTCTGAATTTAGGAAATTTAATTAAAGGTATTTGCATTCATCTTCTCACTCCCTTTCTTTTAGTTATTTTTTAATTATTATTTTATCATTAGGGATTTGAGGACCTTGCATGATTTCTCCACAAATAATAAATTTAAACCTTACAACTTTTTGTAATTTAATTTGTTTTGGCTAGTAGTTGTTGAATTTAGACCAATCCGCTTAGTGCAACAACACATACATGCACCATTCAAGTCTCTCTCTCTCTCTCTCTATAAAAACCCAACTCCTCTATCACCTTTCTCCATCCATATCTAATTACTAATTAGGTCCTCCCTTCAATTCATCAACATCCTGCCTCTCTCTTTCTCTCTCCATGAAAAACATTAGGGTTTTCCTGATAATCGTGATTATTTTCATGCCTCTAGTCCTATGTGCTAATGCATTAATACTTCATGAAGATGAGGAAAACATCCGTAACATTGATGAAATAACCGAACAATCTTATTATGTTCATTAAACTGGTCGGTTAGTACTTTCTCAAAAGAAATTTACATGCCAATTAACTTGTAATGAGTTCCCTAGGGTTTGTCGCGCTAAAGGAAGCCCGGGGCATTACTGTTGCAAGAAAAATTGTGTTAATGTGTTAAAGGATCATCTTAATTGTGGAAGGTGTGGGAAGAAATGGAAGTACAATGAGATATGTTGCAATGGGAAATGTGTGAACACATCTTTCCATAGGAAGCATTGTGGGAGTTGCAACAATAAGTGTAATAATGGCAGCTTATGTGCTTTTGGCCTTCACAACTATGCATAGGAGATAAAATCTTTCATTGAGTTTGAGACTCTTTAATTTGTATGTAGGAGAGAGGAAAAAAATTATTGTAGCTAAGATTATTTTTCATATTTGCAATTTTTATTTAATCAATAGAGTTATGTTCCTGATAATACCTAACCAGTTTTCTAAGTTGATTTTAATTAGCTTATATAAAGGTTCAGTTTTCACTTAAGATTTGCGCTTTCTAATGTTTACCTAACTTTATATATATTGGCAAAAAAGAGGCAGTTGTACTCTTATTATTTAGTTTATAAATGTATTCTCTAGATTTGGCCGCGAGCCGAGCTACTCACAAGCGGTTTGTGGAGGTTAGTGTTTGACTCACCTCGGTATTATTGAGCTATGAGTCAAGCTCGGGTTTTGAGCTAAGTTCGTTTAGTCAAACGAGCCGAGTTCAAATAATAAGATACTCGGCTCATTTGGCTCGTGAGCTGGTTCGAGCTCGAGTCGAGCCGAGTTGAGCCCAAGCTCGAGCATGGATTTTAAAGCTCAACTCTCGAACTCAATTTTATTCGATTAATCAAATAAGGTTCACAAACCAAGCTCGAGTTTCAAATTAATCGACTGGTGACCACCTATTGATAACAAACATGCTTTGGTTAAAAGCAAAGACATTAGACACAAAAATCCTAGAATCTTAAAGCGGCAATTGGAGCATATTCATTTACTATGTTTTTATAAATTATATTCTTGATCCCATCAGTTTTATTTTCTTTTTTGCGTCTTTTTTTTACCAGCTCCCTAAGTTTCTTAAGGAAAAATCCCTCATTCCATTTTCAGATAGTGAATGAAATCGTCTTTTTGGTAGTTATCTTACCAAGATGGGCCAGTAACATAGCTTTTGAGCAAAATTATTCAAGATTCTTAACAGATTCACTATAATCCTAGTTTGGCTAGATTTTCTTGGGGCCTAGGTTGCCGACGTGATTGCAGACAAGAATAAAATAGAGTTCATTTAGGATATGTTTGGATCAAGGGAAAAAAATGAAAATGAGAGGAGATAATTACTCTTTCGAATTCATTCATCTTCTTACATTTCCTCTACTCTACTCTACTCTCCTTCCAAAATTTCGAAGTAAACGAGAATTAAAAAGTTCAGAGTTTTAATTGATTTGAAGGAATAAAGATGCCCCTTCATATCCTCTCACTTCCATTGAGAAGAACTTTCAAAAAACACCCGAACAACAGGTACATATACCTTTCATTTCCTTTCATTCCTGTCAACTCAAACAAGGGGTAAGTGATGGCAAATTTCCTTGTGACTTACCTTAATTCTGAAATCTAATAACTAGCAACAATGAACGCAACCATGCCTGATTAATTCTAATATGTTAAACACAATTTTGCTCATGTTTTGCAATTTTTAGCACAATTTAGTATTCAATAGGACTCTATTAATCGGTAGAATCAATTTTCTTATCAATGTGAATAACTATAAAAAAAAAATTTGAAATTATCAACAAATGTGCACTCTAATCAATTTTCTTATCAGTGCGAATAACTTAAAAAAAATATAAATGAAAATTATCAACAAATGTGTACTCTAATCAAGTTCTAGCCCTAGGAGGCTCTTCTAAACGAAGGTAGTCATACATAAATCCTTGGAAAGGGCTTCCACTTCTTGACTGAGTGAGAAAGACTGTGTTGTTTCCACTGTGTATTATATTGTTTTGTACATCAATTCTATATAATCTGTACAACCAATGAATTCCATGTCTTGCAATCGCGTTATCCCTCCCTATTAGCCCCGTTGAAAATACAGGATGCGCACCGGCATTGTTGAAACGAACCTTTGTACCCATCATTTTAAAAGTTGATTAGCTAAAACATTTTAAACAAGCATTAGCAAAGGATTTCAGTGACAAAATTTGTACCTTTAGTTCAGACATCGTCGCTGATGCGAAGGCCAATTGAAGTGCATAATTTCCCGTCTTGCTCGCAATTTTCAGGTCAAATATAATCTGCAATGTGGTTGCTTTGTATGTGTTTTTTCCTACATTCCTGCGGTAAAATATTAGAACCAGCCTCACAATTTTTTAATTCTGTACACAAAAGTTCCTTCAAGAATAAAGAAATAAACA
The DNA here is from genome assembly GCA_023935145.1 of Bretschneidera sinensis. Lineage (NCBI taxonomy): Eukaryota > Viridiplantae > Streptophyta > Magnoliopsida > Brassicales > Akaniaceae > Bretschneidera > Bretschneidera sinensis. Next base: position 131,014,944 of record CM043698.1, read on the forward strand.
AATACCTTGTGACATGGGCAATAAACCAATCCCTAGTATAATTACTAGACCCAACAGTGTATACGAGATCATGGTGAGGAAATAAATCTGAATATCTATCCCACAATCCATACTGCCTAAATCTGCATATTAAAACAAGTCATAATTAGCATCAATGTTTGTGTTAAGAACATTGCATCAGCAAAGTGCTGTTGTAAGAGAGCTAACTTGTCTGAATGGTTTGTGTATAATCGATTCACTAGTGTTGGGTAGGGGTCTGGAATATAGAATTCTTCAGCTTTGCGGTTTGGGATGCCAATTTCCCACAATGTGGGACCATTTCTGGGAGGCTCATATACAAGAGCACCCAATTTGATCTCACCTCCTGCATCAAAGAAATTGTGTCAATGGAGCTATTAAAGAGAGCCTTTAAGTTCCAAAATAGAGGTGATCATTGGTTTTGTGGCCCAAACGTTTAATTCAGTCCGACTCTTAAATTTTTTGGACTTTAAAAAACAGTAGGCATGAAATTTTTTTCAGTCCAGGCTTGGGATTGTGTGAAAACACCATACTCCCCCAGCCGGGCCCAAAGACAATGTATTTTGTGTTTTATTAATTTTGAATATATTAATAAAAGTTATATAATAATAAAATTATGTAAATATCTAAAATTAATTAATTTTTAAATTTTTAGATATTTATTTTAATAATAAAAGATGATAAAATATATTTATTTTTTAAAACAAAGATTTCGAGTCGTTGAAGAAAGAAAATAAATTGCAGTCAAAATATCCCAAACCCGGCATAACAAAATATATTTATATAATAATTCCTTTTTTTTCTATGATTTTTCCAACAACAAAAATAAAAAAGGATTCTTGCAAAGATCAAACCGTACCTGGTGTGATAGTAATATCACTATCATATTTGTAATCTCCAATAAAACCAGGAACCCATGCATGCAAACTATAATTTCCAGCTCGAACATTTTTTATTGAGAAATTCCCTTTTCTGTCAGCTTGCGTCCAAAACTGATAACCCTGGAAAATAATTTGACAACATCATATAGAATTCACAACTAATTAATTAAAGCCTCATATGAACATAGTTAATTCCAAAAATAGAAAGAGATTTAACAATATTTACTTTGCCTTGTATTTGCCAAGATCCAACTTCTCCCGGTGCTGCCAACCCCACATGGGCATATCTTGCACTCATATTTTTCTTACAGATATATCTAAAATAAAAGAAAAAGCCTAATTAATTAACCTTATGCATATGTTATATAAAAAAAAAAAAATTAAAGAATAAAAATGGAGAATTACCTATCATTGACTAGTAATTGACCTGTAATTGCTCCTCGTTGATCGGCCGAAGGGAAATCTTCTGATTGTGTGAAATTATATGGTTAGCTTTCAACTTCTACAGACATCTGATAATGAACATCATGTATCACATCATATATTCAAGTCATTTAGTAAACTATATAAAAATTTTGAAAAAAAAAATGTTTAATTAACAACTAACAAACCTGTCTTTTGGCATCTTTCCAAAGACTAAATCGATTTTCTTTGGAAGAATTAACAGAATTTAGATTGACAAAAACATGACCAAAAACTTTTTTCCATGGCTCTTCATTTCCATATTTTGTATCCAGGTCCTTCCCAACATAATGAATGCTGGTAAAACTCTGCAAAAGTAATCAATTAAATTAAAAAATACTAACAAAATATTTTGAGAAAAAATAAATCAAATAGGGATGCTATTACATGCAACTTTGTTTTATATAAACATAATGATGTACACAAGAAAAAAGAATATAAAAACATAAAAAAGTAAATATTTAAATCTTATTTTTGAATGGAGAAAAATGAAAAAGAAAATACATGTACCTAAACCCTATTTTTAAAGAAAGATCATACATTCGACTTAAAGATTGTGAAAGTAGAGGAAACCAGTATTAAAGCTATGCAAAAGGAGTGGTGAGTGTTGTGAGTCTTAAATTACTCGCAAGCGCACGAGTCGTTTGCAATATAGTATTGTGCAAGTGCGAGGTCGAATCCACAGGGAATTGCGTTGTGAAAATATATTTTTATCTAAACTAACCCTATTTTAACCTAATTCCGAATTTTGGATTGTATCTTGCAAAGAAATATAAACTAAACTAAATTGATTTAAAAACAACGGATAAAAACACTAAGGTTTTCTGAATCCACCCTACCAAAGTAAAGTATATGTTGGAAATCACCTTGACAAGATGCCCAGGTGGTGATCTTCCAAACACTCAAGTCTAGAATGACTTGTAGAAAGAAATACAGCAATCAAAGATAAGAACATAAAATCAAAGAAAGAAAGAAGACAAGCAATTTGTTATCTAGGTTCGGCAATACGCCTACGTCCCCGTGAGTTCCTCCGAACTCTCTGCACTAAATCAATGATTCTTTTACAAATACAACAACCCTCTTCAAGAAGCTCAAGTTCTTGAAGAAACCAAGAAGAGAAGAAAGAAGATGATAAGAACTAACAGTGCTCTCTATCTAATCTAGATTTCTCTCTCTTTACAACCAGCCTCACTACAATGAGTCCCTCTTGTGTTTGATCTTTACACTCTCACACAATTCTCTCTTGTATTACAATTGATCTCAAAGTATGTCACAAACTTGTGTTGTTCTCTTGTGAGTTGTACTCTCCTTCTTCTGAAAATGAGGCTAGGGAACCCTTTATATAGTGCACCCACTTCTTATCCATTCTTGTGAGTCAATCTCCACCCTTAGATCTTGATTACCATTTAACTATGGCCCTCCATCAATCCTAAGTGGTGCTATGCGTTTTAACCTTGCACCCACGCACCCAAGAGGAAGTTAAAGCATGTTGTTCATGTGTGCTTTGGTGTGCCTAGCGCCTAGGCGCTCAATAGGGGGTGACATGGCGTTGAGCGGGCACACTTGCAGCCCATTCTGGAAGGCGCGGCACTGGTGGGGAGCGGCACGGCGCTGGCGCTGGTGAAGGGGTGGCATGGTGCACACAGATGCTGCCCCTTCACACAGAAGTGCACACACTTTTCCTGCTTGTGTGCGCACACTAGTGCGCCTACTCTTGCCTTGCTCCAAAGTGATGCACACATGTGTTCAGTCTTTTAATATGCTGTTCTATAATACTCCAACCTTGGTTTAGACTTTAACCATGTTTAGACATGTTTAAACCTTAGACAAATACCAACAATCTCTACCTTTTTCTAAGTGTTTAAACCCGAACCATTTTTGCAGAGAGCTTAGGGATCCAAACTCATCTTGAGTCATCAATTAACCAACTCCAATCCTAAGTAGTCCAAGGCAATGGTCGAACTTACTTAGAGGTAGAACTTTAGTACCCAAATCTGCAAGATTTTCTTCCGTGGCTACCTTGTCCACATGGATGCATCATTTCGTAACATTTTCCCGAATGAAATGATATCGAACATCCATGCACTTTGTCCTTTCATTGAACACCGGATTCTTACACAAGTGCAATGCACTTTGACTATCCGAAAACACCACAACCTGCTCCTCCAGTACCTTCAATTCTTCCAGCAACCCTTTGCACCACATAGCTTCCTTAATGGCTTCCGTAGCCGCTATGCATTCTGCCCCGGTTGTTATGAGTGCTACCACTGGCTGCCATTGAGCCTTCAAATACCTTAGTAACCACTTCATCCTAAGCCAATGCTTCTTTCCGGGATTACTTACAAACCTGCTGAAAACACCCATTGCCCAAGAAACCCTTAACCAGTTCTCTCCTTTTCTTGGATTCTACACATCCCAAAGATCTTTTGTGTAAGACTGAGATCCTTTCTCTCGAACTCCTCACTGAGTTGAGATGTAAACCTTTCCATCCTTTCCCTGCTGTTCTGAACCAACAACACATCAATGACATGGATGAGGATAATCACCATCTTCTCCACCTTGTGTCCAGGTGAGAAAGTTTCTGTGAAATCTATATCTTTTCTTCTTGTGAACCCATTTGCCACTAGCCTAGCCTTTTTTCGGACCTCATCTCTTGAAGAGTAGCCATCTTTGATCTTGTAAGTCCATTTACAACCCACAACTCTCTGATTTCCCGGAATGTGCACTGATTCCCAGAAGTTATTCATCCTCAAAGAATCCATTTCTTCCTCCATAGCCAGCTGCCACTTTGACGAATCCTTTCACTCCATGGCATCCGTGTAAGTTTCTGGTTCAACGTCTCCTTCTATCCAAGGAGCTGCTACATTAGCATCCGCAAACCCATATCTCAAAGGTGGTCTAACCACCCTCCTTCCCTGATCTCTTGTGAGCTGGTAGTCATTCTGACTTGATGCATCAACCTTTTCTTGTTCAGCCTCTTCTTGAGTTTCTTGAGCGTGGCCTTCATCCAAGGGCTCTACCTGGTCCGAACCCTCTTGCCTCATTTGCTCTACTTGAACCGAGTTCTCGCTCCACAACTTCCGGACTGGTTTGCTCACTAGCCCCTGCAGGGTTAGTTTTCTCCAAGTAGGGAAATAATAATTCATTAAAAATAACATCTCTACTTATAATCAGTTTCATGCCCTTCTTTTCTAAGGACCACAACCTATATCCCTTAACCCCATCACCATATCCTAGAAATACACATTTTCTAGATCTTGGGCTAAGTTTATCCTCACCATATCCTAAGGTTTCTTAATTCAGGAGGTTTTCCACTCCACATCTCCATGGGAGTCTTGAGCTCTAAAGCACTAGAGGGTGATCTATTTACCAAGTATGCAGCTGTAGCCACAGCTTCTCCCCAAAAATATTTTGGTAAACTGGATCCTATTAGCATGCACCTAACCTTTTCCATAAGGGTTCTATTCATCCTTTCAGCAACTCCATTTTGCTGAGGTGTTTTTACAACCGTTCTATGCCTCAGAATGTCATTTAATTCACAGAATTTATTAAAATCATTATTGCAAAATTCTAAGCCATTATCAGTTCGTAAAGCCTTAACTACCCTACTCGTTTGAGTTTCCAACAACTTCTTCCACACAACAAATTTATTCAAGGCATCCGATTTATTTCTAAGCAAATAAACCCACACTCTTCTTGAATAATAATCAATTAAAGACAGAAAGTAAAAGTTACCTCCCTGTGGTGTTCTTACTAGTCCCTAAAGGTCTGAATGAATATAGTTAAGAATCCCCTTAGACTTGTGCACTCCGATGCTGCTTCCCAAGAATGCAACTCTCACAGAAATCCAGTTTCTCTACTTTGTCTCCTCCAAGTGGACCATCCTTGCTAAGAACTTGCAGGCCCTTTTCGCTCATGTGTCCAAAGCGAGTGTGCCAAAGGGCTGCATTGTCCATCTCAGCCATCAAGCTTGCTGCTTGATCATTAATTCTGTCTCTCTGATCATCTCATAGAGTCCATTGTTTCTTGCTGCCTTGATCACTACTAAAGATCCCTTGGCCACCTTGATCTTTCCTCCCTCTACTTTGCATGTATACCCTATGGAATCCAGCTGCCCCAATGAGATCAAATTTTTCTTCAAATCTGGAAGATACCTCACATTTCACAGCAGCCTTATGACTCTATCAAACATCCTCAATTGAATGTCTCCAATCCCTCTCATTTGGCAAGAATTGTCATTCCCCAAGAAGACCCTTCCATCATTGATCTCCTTGAAATTCTTGAACCATTCCTTGTGAGGGCACATGTGATAAGTGCACCCAGAATCAAGAATCCACTTTCTGCTGCCTTGCCTCCTACTCACATTTGAGCACGCAATAAGAACATCATCTTGCTGTTCTCTTTTGGCAACCGAAGCCTCTCCATTATTGGTATAGCTTCTCCTCTCATCCCACATCCTCTTCTTGCAATCTTTCTTGAATTTTCCCTCCTTGTTGCAGTAGAAGCATCTCTATCCTCCTCCAAGTCTTATCTTAGAATGAGATCTCCCATGGTTCTGTCCTCTATCTCTTGATTTCTCCTTGTAGTTGCCATGGTTGTTACTGTTATTCCGAGTTGCTGGCCTTCCTCTTATGAACAGCCCATCTCCACTTGATGTCTCCTTCATCTTGGCTTTGAAATCATGTGCCCTTATGGCATTGATCACAATCTCCTTTGTTAAAGTATCCCTTCCATACTCAATAGCATTAATCAAATTATCAAAGCAATCAGAAAGAGAATTCAACAAGATAACAGCCAATTGTTCATCTGGAAAAATAATACTACGGTTATTCAAATCTTGAACTAGCTTATTAAAGACATCAAGATTATCTTGCAACTCTTTACTAGGATCCATTTTAAAAGCAAAGATTCTTTTAAGAAGATAAATCTTGTTAAGGAGAGTTTTGGTAAGAAACAACTCATCTAGTTTCTTCCATATGACAGCAGGATCTTTCGAGTCTCCGCACTCCCTTGTGACGTTATCCGACATGTGCAAGAAAATGGTGATGTAAGCCATCTTCTTCATCTCGGTCCGCTGGTCCTCCGTGACACTTGCTGGAAAAGCATCATCTTCTCTAATTGCTAAGTCCACTTTCTGTTGCATTAGAACCGCCTTGATCTTCTGCTTCCAAAGGGCAAAGTCTCCCTTTCCATCAAACTTCTCAACACAAAAATTTGAAGTCAAGATCCCTGATTTATGCACTACCCACAAATGCTTTCTTCAACCTCAAGAACACATATTAAAGATGGATCTTAACATCATTCTTGAATCTACCTCAAAAACACGATAAGATCTTGATCTTTACACCGTTCTTGAATCACCCAAGAAGTTGATCTTTGATTCTTGGAGTCTTGGCTCCGTCACCTTCTTGTTCTTGCTTCGATACCCAACTGTGCAGCTCTGATACCACTGTTGGAAATCACCTTGACAAGATGCCCAGGTGGTGATCTTCCAAACACCCAAGTCTAGAATGACTTGTACAAAGAAATACAGCAATCAAAGACAAGGACAAAAAATCAAAGAAAGAAAGAAGACAAGCAATTTGTTATCAAGGTTCGGCAATGTGCCTACATCCCCGTGAGTTCCTCCGAACTCTCTACACTAAATTAATGGTTCTTTTACAAATACAACAACCCTCTTCAAGAAGCTCAAGTTCTTGAAGAAACCAAAGAGAGAAGAAAGAAGATGATAAGAACTAATAATGCTCTCTATCTAATCTAGACTTCTCTCTCTTTACAACCAGCCTCACTACAATGAGTCCCTCTTGTGTTTGATCTTTACACTCTCACACAATTCTCTCTTGTATTACAATTGATCTCAAAGTATATCACAAACTTGTGTTGTTCTCTTGTGAGTTGTACTCTCTTTCTTGTGAAAATGAGGCTAGGGAACCCTTTATATAGTGCACCCACTTCTTGTCCATTCTTGTGAGTCAATCTCGACACTTAGATCTTAATTACCACTGAACCATGGCCCTCCATCAATCCTAAGTGGTGATGTGTGTTTTAACCTTGCACCCACGCACTCAAGAAGAGGTTAAAGCATGCTGTCCATGTGTTCTTGGGTGCACTTAGCGCCTAGGCGCTCAACAGGAGACGGCATGGCGCTGAGCAGGGCACACTTGCAGCCCATTCTGGAAGGCGCGACACTGGTGGGGAGCGGCATGGTGCTGGCATGGGTCAGGGGGTCTTCATTCTAGACGCCTAGGCGCTGGTGAAGGGGCAGCGTGGCGCACACTGATGCTACCCCTTCACACAGCAGTGCGCACACTTTTCCTGCTTGTGTGCTGAAGTGCGCACACTAGTGCGTCTACCCTTACCTTACTCCAAAGTGATGCACACACATGTGTGCAGTCTTTTAACTTGCTGTACTTTAATACTCCAACCTTGGTTTAGACTTTAACCATGTTTAGTCATGTTTAAACCTTAGACAAATACCAACAGTATATATCTTCATGTTCTATATAAAAATAATCTATCAAATCATTCCATGAATCCATCATTATACAAATCACGGCGAATACCCAAACTAAACCAAAACCATCCAATGTATTCGTTTAATTCACAAATCACAATGGATATCCAATCTAATTTGAATGATCAACCGTATCCGGCAGATGAAACACAAGGAATATCCAATTTAACAATTTAAAAACAATCAATCATAAGAGTTTACTCAAACAATTGAAATAGAACATTTATACTAAAAATATCAGAATTGTACGAATATATCTGAAAATATAATACTAAACAATGGCGAGGCTTCATGTTCAACCTTAGATAAAGATTTTAGCCTCGTATAATTATGAAACTAAATTTCACAAAAAGTACTAAACATAAAACTTTAAAACTTAAAATGAATTAAAACTAACAATACATGGATAGAGAGATTCCACTTGCAGTTGTCATGCGGCGCTTCCCCTTTTGGTAGCAAAGCCTTCAAGATCCACCAGAATGCTAGCAAAAGTCCTCCAGATTGCACACCCCTTTGATGAATTGAAATGGGGCTTTTATAGGGGAACTTCATGAGTGCAATGTGCTTCCAATCTGATGTGGTATGTGGGATATAGAAGGTGTTCCCAACCGATGTGGCATGTGGGATTTAAGCCTTCACATACCCTTCAAAACTTTTGCCCATGCTAAAATCTCGCACAGCCTGACCTTTGTCTACTAAAACTGCCATAACTTTCTCTAGAAAAATCATATTTACAAGCTGTAAAATTCCACAAAAAATAAACATCTGATTCTTTCCAAGCATATATGGCTCATCTCCTGGTTCTTCCTGAATCATTATAGTTTAATCCACAAAAATCACTTCTGCCACACTGAAATCACGCATAGTCTGACCTTTGTCTACTAAAACTGCCATAACTTTCTCTAGAAAAATCATATTTATAAACCGTAAAATTCTTTAGAAAATAGACATCCGGATCTTTCCAAGCATATATGGCTCATCTTCTGGTTCTTCCTGAATCAATATAGTTTAATCCACAAATATGACTGATATGTACGGGAAATTCTGGTAATTTAGTGAAACTCCTTTCCAAGTGCTTGTAAACCTGTAAACAACGAAAAACAACTCAAAGTAACAAATTCCTAAGCTAACAAATGTAAATTAAGGGGCCAAAATATGCAATATTTGGCACTCATAAAATACTCCCAAACTTACGTTTTGCTAGTCCCTTAGCAAAACAAAATAAAAATAAATAAATAAAAAACAAAGAACATAAAGATAAATCCATCATTCATGGTGTCCAAAAATTTAAGTAGCACACAAAATCATGATATTCATTCATGAGCAAGCTTAAAATATAAACTCATCTTCGCAATGAATAGGAATTTTAAAATCTAATTACTTACAAAAGGCAGGCTAAGGCATCACAAGTCTGACTCAGTGTAAAGTGAATTAGCATATAAAGATGAGGCTTCCAAATAACTTCAATGTGCAATGTTTCAATGTCTCAATATTCATAGAATTTCTCATCAGAATGAACAACGATGACATAGTTTTAGTTTCTTCTCTCTTTTATTATGAGGCTCTACTATGTTTAGTTCCTTTAAGCTTTCTAATTGACCCATGTAGCGAGTGTTAAGTCAATGCCTCCCAAACCAGATGGTTTTAGGGCATTAGGTGTAAAGACACCCCTAAGGACTTACTAACTTAAGTTAAAAAGGCTACAAAACTAAGCTGGCCTTAATGCTACCAAGCAAAATTCCCACCTTTTGACATGAACACTCACTACTTACTGAGGCAAGAGGTTCAGTTACTCAGCAAAAAGTTTCGCAATGATCATTAAGAATAAAATTCTCATCTTTTGACGTGAACACTCACTACTTACTGAGGCAAGAGGTCCAGTTACTTAGTGAAAAGTTTATTGATGATCATTATAATTTTTTATTTTTTATTTACATTTCTATGCCAAAGTGTTTATCCTACAAGTCATTCAGTTTCAGTTAAGTCAAGGAAACATACACATTAAAATCACATGTCATACCTCACACAGTTTTGTGCTAATGTGCTCGTGTAAGATTAGATCAAACTTGTGAATACTCAAATGCCTAAAGTAAGTAACAAAGTTTTAAAACTCTATCATCAAATCATATGTTCAAGATTTTAAGCTCACCAATAACATCACATCACAGTATTTGTTTAGATCAACTAAAATTTCAAAATAACATGAGCATGCATTTATCTTTTTTTTTCACGAAGAAAAAAAATAACAAATTAAGACAAAGTGCGTGTAATGTGTCTCCCATACCCCCAAACTTAAATTACACATTGTCCCCAATGTGTGAATAATATGGAAAGAGCTGATCTGGGAGATAGAGAACTAGTTGGACTAGCATGGCTCATAGCATACCCCCAAACTTGAACTGAAGTGCGCGTTGTTCCTGAAAAAATAAAGACTGAAAAACAAAAGAAACACTAGAAATAAACAGTAACAAGAAATATGTAAAATAATAAACAAATAGAAAGGATATGCTGTGGGGTGCCTCCTATGAGCACTAAGTTTAACGTCGTTAGCCAGACCCAGCATTAGTAGTCGTGCCCAGCTAAGCGCTCCACTATCTAATCAATAAATTGGAGTGGAAAATGATCCTTCCTTGTGGTAGCATTCAACGTACAGTAGTTTAGACACACTCTCCATCCTGACTGAATACGAGTGGGCACCAACTCGTCATCCTTATGCTTCACTACTGTCAATCCAGCCTGCTTGAGCACGACATGAATCGGGCTCACCCACTTGCTATCAGAGATTGGATAAATGATCCCTACATCGAACAACTTTATCACTTCAGTCCTCACAATCTCTTGCATAGCTGGGTGGAGCCTTCTCTGTGACTCCCTCGATGACTTGGCATTCTCCTCCAAATGTATCTTGTGCATCACCACCGAAGGGCTAATCTCTTTGATATCCTCAATAGTCCAGCCGATAGCTTCCTTGTGCTCTCCTAAAACATCCAATAATTTTTCCTTTTAAGCATCAACCAAATCTAAAGCCATAATCATAGGCAAAGAATCTGTTGGACCTAGGAACTTATACTTAAGATTGTCCGGTAAAGGCTTAAGTTTTTTCTTGGGGGGTTTAGGTGCTGTGGTCTCCTTCATCTCACTGTTCTTCTAAGAAGCAAACTCCAAAGTAGCATTTGCTTGCTCAAGCAACTTATCCAAATCCAAATCCTCTCCAAACTGAGCAAAGCATGCCTCCAGGGGGTCCTCAATGCTTGATTCACCCACAGTCTCCTCCGTCTTACTGCTCTCCCGAGGAACGGACTCCAAGATAGCATTTGCTTGCTCAAGTAGCTTATCCAAATCCAAATCCTCTCCAAACTGAGCAGAGCATGCCTCCACAATGTCCTCAGATTGCCCTTCTTTCTTGGGAACTTGTAATCTCTTAGAGTAATGCGCTTTAGATACAAACGACCCAGGAAGATTCTTAATAGTAGGTGTGGCTGTTGATGGCTTAGCATCTCTCTTCTCCTTGTTGCCACTTTCTTACCCTTGCCGCATAGCAGGATTCTCTTCCACTTGATTGTCCACTTGTCTCCCATACCTCAATGTGGCAATCGATTGCACTTGCTCCTGTCTGTGCGTAGGAGTCGATGAATTTCCCACCGTAAACTGTTCCTTCGAGTTGGGCACAGGTTGACTGGGAAACTTTCCCTTCTCTCCTTCACCCATGTGACTTGCAATTTGATCCATTTGACTCTCTAGGTTGGCAATCACTTGGGTGTTTACTATTTGCGCACTCCTTACTATGCTGATAGAGTAGTCGATCATCTTCATGAAATCCTTGAGGGTGTCCTCCAATGGATATGAAACCGACACTAGCGCTTAAGTGGGAGTTTGGTAAGCGGGTGATGGTGATGGATGGGTTGAGTGACCATAACTTGGAACTAGTGGAGGAAATCCGAGAGGGTATTAATTGTGAGCATGATGAGGGGCTCCTCCCTGATTTATCAGTTGGTTCTGCTTCCATGAAAAATTAGGGTGGTTCCGCCACCCTAGATTGTACGTCTCGGAGTAAGATCTATTTGATTGCCACCGATAGTCATTGAAAGCATTCATTTGTTCCATGAGATACTCGGAAAAAGCCGACATAGATAGACAATTATGTGCTAAATGCGTAGGACTAGCACAGATGGAACAGCTATCAACATTGAATGTATTGGCTGTATTGATGGACTGACCGGTCATCTTCATGAAATCTTTGAGGGTGTCCTCTAAAGACTGTGAAACTGGCACTGGATTCATCCACACACACACACACACACACACACACACACACACATATATATATATATATATATATATATATATATATATATATATATATTATGGGCAATTTCAAATAGAAATAAATAAACTAGAATAAAATTGCAAAAACAAAAATGAAACAAAAAATGCTAACTAAACTAGTAGAAAAATAAAATCAATTCAGACAAAAATTTATTTTTCACAAACAAAACAATTCTCCGGCAACGGTGCCAAAAACTTGTTGTGAGTTTTAAATTACTCGCAAGCGCACAAGTCGTTTGCAATATAGTGTTGTGGAAGTGTGAGGTCGAATCCACAGAGAATTGCGTTGTGAAAATATATTTTTATCTAAACTAACCCTATTTTAACCTAGTTCCAAATTTTGGAATGTATCTTGCAAAAAAATATAAACTAAATTAAATTGATTTAAAAATAAATGATAAAAACACTAAGGTTTTCTGAATCCACCATACCAAAGTAAAGCATATATCTTTATATTCTATATAAAAATAATCTATCAAATCATTCCATGAATCCACCATTATACAAATCACGGAGAATACCCAAACTAAACCAAAATCATCCAATGTATCCGTTTAATTCACAAATCACAATGGATATCCAATCTAATTTGAATGATATGCCGTATCCGACAGATGAAACACAAGGAATTTCCAATTTAACAATTTAAAAATAATCAATCATAAGAGTTTACTCAAACAATTGAAATATAACATTTATACTAAAAATATCTGAAAATATAATGCTAAACAATGGCAAGGTTTCATCTTCAACCTTAGATAAAGATTTTAGCCTCACATAATTTTGAAACTAAATTTCACAAAAAGTGCTAAACATAAAACTTTAAAATTTAAAATAAATTAAAATTAACAATACATGGATAGAGAGATTCCACTCGCAGCTATCTTACAGCGCTTCCCCTCTTGGTAGCAAAGCCTTCGAAATCCACTAGAATGTTAGCAGAAGTCCTCCAGATTGCACACCCCTTTGATGAAGTGAAATAAAGCTTTTATAGGGGAACTCCATGAGTGCAATGTGTTTCCAATTTGATGTGGGATGTGGGATATAGAAGATGTTTCCAACCGATGTGGGATGTGGGATTTAGGCCTTCACATGCCCTTCAAAACTTCTGCCCACGCTGAAATCTCGCACAGCCTGACCTTGTCTACTAAAACTGCCATAACTTTCTCTAGAAAAATCATATTTATGAGCTATAAAATTCCACAAAAATAGACATTCGAATCTTTCCAAGCATATAAGGCTCATCACCTGATTCTTCCTGAATCATTACAGTTTTATCCATAAAAATCACTTCTGCCATGCTGAAATCATGCACAGTCTAACCTTTGTCTACTAAAACTGCCATAACTTTCTCTAGAAAAATCATATTTACGAGCCATAAAATTCCCTCGAAAATAGACATCCAGATCTTTTCAAGCATATATGGCTCATCTCCTGGTTCTTCCTGAATCAATACAGTTTAATTCACAAATATGACTGACATGTACGGGCAATTCTGACAATTTGGTGAAACTCCTTTCCAAGTGCTTGTAAACTTGTAAAACAACGAAAAATAACTCAAAGTAACAAATTACTAAGCTAACAAATGTAAATTAAGGGACCAAAATATGCAATATTTGGCACTCATCAGTGAGCATACAGCGAGGGTAATGGGCCCCACATGGGAGGTGAGGTATTGCTTGATGGGCCCAGCATTTCGAAACTCATCACTGAGTGTGATCATCCATAATCCACAGGTGGGTAATCGGATATCCACCCATGCACTTTATTATCCTTGCCCTCTTGTGTATACTGGTACTTGTCATCTACCTACACCCCACAATATCACGCGACCCTTTTAGCAACACTGAGACAAGACAAGATAAACAAACAGACAAAAACCATCCCCTTTTTCAATTCCACTCCTATAAAAGTATGATTGTTTATTTAGTTTCTATAAGAAGATCCCATATTTCCATATGTCACACCTTATTAAAACCATGCTTAGAATTCTCTATATATTAAGCAGGACATTATATGCACAGTAACATATTGATGGCTTGTCACGTGGTAGGAAAATGATTTAAATCTTATGTTTTTTTTTTTTTGTTTTAAGTTGTATTAAAACATGTATCAAAACCACCAAAGTTAAAAACAAAATAAAACACGATAAATAATTACAATGTCACATTACTTACCACCCAATGACAAATTCAATAGGATAAAAGAAAAATACCTAGTACTATGTTTGGATTTCGAAAATTTTGAAAAGAAAAATAAAAAAAAGAACTTTTTTTTTTGTTTTGTATGATTGTCAATAAAAAATAAGAGAAAAAATTGAGTAATTTAAAGAAAACCAAATGATAAAAGTGAACATCAAATATATATTTTTTTTTCAAAATATATCTTTCGTAATTTTTCAAGATATGAACAAAGCAATATACATCAATGTGGTCAAAATATGATCTAATATTCACACATTTTCTTTTTTGGATAGTCACAAAAAAAAAGATTTAGAGAAAATAGTATAACACCAACTCATAATTAGTGTAGTGAACTGGAAGATTAATTAAATAAATAAAAAATTAGTGGTACCTCTCCTCTAAGTGCTGGATTTCTTGGATTGGTCAAGAGAACAACTTCCTTGTAAGCAAGCGCATGGCCACTTTTGCGGTCTGTCTCACTTGGCATGATCCTTTGCTTGTCGTCCGATATAGCCATGAAGTGAAACCTGACCGTTGATTTAAAATACCACATACAATCAATAATACTATTCCTATTTGTAGCTCGAGGTTTCAACCCAAGAGGGGGGGTGAATTGGGTTTTTACAAACTTTTGCGGAATTAATACAAGTTTATAAAAACTAACTAGCAGCAAACAATTAATACAAGTAAAAAGTTGTAAATAAAGAGATTAAGGAAAGAGGATGCAAACACAGTTATAGTGGTTCGGCAATATCGGATTTGTTCCGACCCTACGTCCACTCTCTTCAAGGAACTCCTTGAAGTAATCCACTAAGAAAACTTAGTCGCACAACTTAGCCGGGTGTTGCACAAACCGTACACAAGCAATTTACAGGAATTGCTTAAACCGAAAAATCCCCTTCCTTTCGGAAGTTTCCCCTTCCTCTCAGAAGTAATCCCTTTACAAAGATGGTGTAAAGTAAAAGGTAGAGAGACAACAAATGAAAGCTTATTACAACAGAAATGTCTCTCTTTCAAAGTAAAGCTTGAAGAAATGGCTCAATAAGATTATCTCAAAGCTTTTTGTGTTTCAAGAGTATAAAAACTTGATTATATGAGATCAACTCTTTTTGAATATTTGCTTCTTGTTATTGAATGCTTTTCTGAATGGGTTTATATAGCAATCAATTAATATGGCCGTTTTTTACTTTAATTTGAAAAAGATTTACTTTAAAACGTTCAGATTTGAAGTCCAACGGACATATTTTTGAACTACCAGTCGACTGGGTCGAGATACCAGTCGACTGGGTTCACTTGAAAAATACACGTTTTCAGACCTTCTGGGTATCCAGTCGACTGGTATATATCACCCAGTCGACTGGGGACTTTCTGTCCATTTCACCAGTCGACTGGGTTGATTCATCCAGTCGACTGGGAAATTACTGGTCAAAGTACCAGTCGACTGGGTTATTTAATCCAGTCGACTGGGTACCTTCTGACCCATATACCAGTCGACTGGTATATGTACCCAGTCGACTGGGTTGTCTTCCAACCCAGTTTTTCTTCTGTTTTCTTATTAAAAACATTTAAAAATAAATGGTTTTAGAAACACCTTTTGTGTTTGAGCCATTGAACAAGCTAATACAATGTATGAGTGAGACTTACATTGGTTCTAAACCTTAAGACCTATGCTAGATCTTCAGTCTTCACTTGATACTTGATTTGGTTCGAGTTTTTGCACTTTGTTCCTTGGTTGAATGTGTTTGATCCTTAATACAACTTAGTTTAAACATGTTAGTTAAATAACAGTTGTGTTTTGCCATCATTAAAATACGGGCGAGGGTCAACAATCTCCCCCTTTTTGATGATGACAAAACTAATAATGTAAAAACAGTTTTAAAAACTAAGTGTTAAAATTTTACAAAAATTTGGACAGAGTCTCCTCTGTTTTTCGAGTAAAACCACCCTGTAAACAAGCAAACACAGTTTATATTTCTTTCAACCAATCCAGAATTAAACTCAACCAATCAATAAACGTTTTTACAAAGGTATGGAGCAATGCTCCCCCTAAATCTATGCATTGGTTGCGTTTTACTTAGATTTTCTCGTTTTTCTCATTTTTCTCTCCCGTTTTGACAACAGCAACCAAAGGGGGCATAACAAAAATAAGCTACTTAGCCAATACTGTCAAATAGGTTATAAGAATATAAATATGTACGCAAAGATGTGGCTTCATTTGAATTTCAGAAGCCTTCCCGGGAAGAACCGGAAGTTTTTAAGCATATAAGCAGTTTATATCAGATTTAGTGACTAAACAGATATGTAAAACAGTTCTAACATATCACAAATAAATGCAAGAATTATGGCTAATAGTATTACATCATCATAGAGAAAAAGTCAATACAAGTAGGGCCTCATAGGACCATAGCTAAGAAACAAACATGAAATGTCCGTGCTATGTGACAAAAACTGGAAAAGTGCTAAGAACGGATAAAAGAAAGAGACTCATGGTGCGGGAGAGTCCGAGCTGTCATGAAGAAGTTCCTTAATCTCAGCTAGGGAACCCTCGGTGTGCTCTCGATGTAACTCGAAGTCATCCCGTAGGTGGTCTATGGAGGAGCTCAGCCTCTGATAATCGGTCTGCATGGACTGAAAACCGGACTCCATCGTCATCTGAAGACTCGTGATAGCTCGTAGGATGTCGCCATATCCAGTCTGACCAGTACTCGAGCCACCAATGGGAGGTGCTCGGGTATCTGTCTCCATCTCAGTAGCCGTATCAGCATCTTCGTCACTGTCACTCCCATCCTCTCGAATCCTTAGGCGCTTTCCGGCCTTAGGATAGAGAAACCCTTCACGAACAGTACATCCCATCTTCTTCAGAGATGAGATGTTGATGATATCTGTTAATCCGATATCCTGAGCCTCAGAGGCAGGCAAAGGTACCCGGAAGTGCTGGAGGATGAGGGTAATGAGCATCCCATAAGGAAGACACCCAGAGTCGTTTGCTTCGCCGTTTATCATGTTGGCGAGCAGCAGAGGATATATATTGAAGTGGTGCCCAGATTTTAGGCACCAAATCAATACCGTATCTATTTTAGATAGATACCCTCGACTCCCGAGTCTCGGGTGGATGGTCCAACTGACAATCAATTGAAACATTTTTGAGTCGAGGGGCAAGTCACTACATGTGTGAAATGTAGTGGGTCTGTACACATAGTTAGGGTCGCCCCTGACTATCCGACAGGCCTCCTCAACTTCAAAGTTGTCTGGCCATCCATCCAGACTCCATTGAACCCCTCTTATAGGGATTCTCAGAATGCTCATTAAGAGGTCAGTGTTGACCTCAAACTCCACACCGCTAACTCTGGTTCTGAATCTCAGAGCCAGAGGACTGGGTTTCACCAAGTTCGCATAGAACTGGTGAATCAGTCGCGGGTAATATTTTTCATGAATTCTGACCAGTGGGGTCAGATTTATTGCCTCAAAGGCTGGAAGAATATCGAAATTACCATGACGAATGGAGTCGAAATCAACGACTCTACCCGTCATGATTTTCTTGTGACGGATTATAGAGTTATACCTCTTATGAGCCGCTGGGCTGAAAAACAGAGCCTGCTCCAACTCTGTTCTGGGCTCCTTGCTGGATGACCCTGCTACTCCCTTCCCTTTTGACTCCGAAGCCGAAGGTTTTGAAGATCTTGGCTTTTTGGGCGCATTAGGTCCACTTGTTGTGAGTTTTATACGGATTTTGTCACTCATTTTTAAGAAATTTGAAGTTTTTGGAAAAAGGAAATTTGGTAAAAATGAGAGATTTTAACCGTAGAAAGTTAAAAATCTCTTTAGGAATGAGTAGATCGGTCAATTTAGAAGGGATTTGGATGGTTTTTAGATCAAAAAGATGAATTTTTCTAGAGAGAGAAAGCTTGGGCTCTTTGAAAATGGCGTAAAAATGGCGAAAATGAACAGTCCCTTTTATAGAATCGCGATACCAGTCGACTGGGGTTGATATACCAGTCGACTGGGTCCTTTTGAAAAGATGAACAGTTTCTTTACCAGTCGACTGGGTAAACGTACCAGTCGACTGGGTAAACTGGCAAAGAGTTACCAGTCGACTGGGCTATTTTACCAGTCGACTGGAGGACACGGATTTTTCAAAAAAAAAATGGCTCCAAGCAGGATTTGATCTTATAGACGACTGGAGAAGACTTACCAGTCGTCTGGCGTTTTTGGCAGAGAGTTACCAGTCGACTGGGTTGAAATTACCAGTCGACTGGTCAATCAGGCAGTGACTTACCAATCGACTGGAGAACATTTACCAGTCGACTGGACCATTAGAAAAATTTCCAGTCTTGAATTTTTAGCACAAATTTGTTTATCTATGACATTTTTGAGTGAAGGGAATAATTAAACATGGATTAATACTCTATCACTCAATGTCAAACATGCAAATGATGAAATGAGATGCAATCAAACATTCAATTTATCAAAATCAAGCAATCCCATCAACTTTCTTATTTTGCAAAAACTAGCTTCACTTAAGGGTTTTGTAAGAATATCAGCTATTTGATCTTCTGAAGGTATAAATTCTAATCTTATATCACCTTTTTGAGCACGGTCTCTTAAGAAATGATGTCTAATCTCTATATGCTTGGTTCTAGAGTGCTGAATAGGATTTTTGGTCAGGTTTATGGCACTAGTATTATCACAAAATATAGGAATATTTTTTAGACTCATGCCATAGTCTTCTAGTTGTTGTTTCATCCATAGTACTTGGGCACAACAACTGCCAGCTGCTACATATTCCGCCTCAGCGGTTGATAGTGCAACTGAATTCTGTTTCTTGGAGAACCAAGAAGTTAACATAGCACCTAAGAATTGGCATGTTCCACTTGTACTTTTTCTATCTAACCTACATCCAGCAAAATCAGCATCCGAATATCCTACTAGCTCAAAAGATGATTCTCTAGAATACCATAATCCTATGGTCTGAGTCCCTTGAAGATATCTAAGGACTCTTTTTACTGCAACTACATGTGATTCCTTAGGATTAGACTGAAATCTAGCACACATGCATACACTGAACATTATATCAGGTCTACTTGCAGTCAAGTACAGTAAAGCACCTATCATGCTTCTATAATATTTAGAATCTATAGTTTTACCTCCTTCATCAAGATCAAGTTTGGTGGTTGTGCTCATAGGCGTCCCAATTGGCTTTGAGCTTTCCATCCCAAACCTCTTTAGTAGATCTTTGATGTACTTTTGTTGATTGATGAAGATTCCTTCTTTTAATTGCTTGATTTGCAGTCCAAGGAAGTAGGTAAGTTCTCCCATCATGCTCATTTCAAATTCACCTTGCATGCATTTTGCAAATTCTTGACACATAGATTCATTAGTAGCACCAAACATAATATCATCAACATATATTTGAACTATCAAAGTGTCATTTTTGTGAGTTTTTGTGAAGAGAGTTGTATCTATTCTTCCTCTTACAAAATCATTATCAATCAAAAATTTGCTTAGTCTTTCGTACCATGCCCTTGGAGCTTGCTTCAGCCCATATAAAGCCTTAGAAAGCTTGTAGACATGATTTGGAAGACTAGGGTTTTCAAAACCAAGAGGTTGTTCAACATAAACCTCTTCTTCTATAAATCCATTTAAAAATGCACTTTTCACATCCATTTGAAATAGCTTGAATTTATTAAAGCATGCAAAGGCTAATAACATTCGAATAGCTTCTAATCTAGCTACGGGAGCATAGGTTTCATCGAAATCTATTCCTTCCTCTTGGTTATATCCCTTAGCAACTAGCCTAGCCTTATTTCTAGTTACTATACCATTTTCATCCATTTTATTTCTATATACCCATTTAGTTCCAATAATTGAATGATCTTTAGGTCTTGAAACTAGTTCCCAAACATTGTTTCTTTCAAATTGATTAATCTCTTCTTGCATAGCAATAATCCACTCATTGTCCTTTTCAGCTTCTATAAAGGACTTAGGTTCTACCTGAGATAGATAAGCTACATAATTGCAAATATTTCTAATGGAAGAGCGAGTTCTTACCCCTTGTGAAGGATCACCAATTACTTGATCAATTGGATGATGATTTACATACCTCCAATCCTTGGGTAGATTTTCCTCTTGTTGACTTGAAGACGGTTGATCCAAATTTGGAGTTGCCATCCCTTCATTTGTTTGAGAAGAACTCACTTTTGGGTCAACAATGGGAGTAGAAGTTTCCAATCTTGGAATAAAATCTGCATCATCTTTAAGGGAAACTTCTCCACTACTCATTGGGTTAGATTCATCAATAATTACATGCACAGATTCTTCTACGACTAGAGTTCTCTTATTGAAAACTCTATAAGCCTTACTAGTAGTAGAATATCCTAAAAATATCCCTTCATCGGTCTTGGAATCAAATTTACCCAAGTTAGTTTTATTGTTATTTAAGATGAAGCATTTACTACCAAAGGCACGAAAATAGGAAATATTTGGCTTTCTCCCTTTCCATAGTTCATAAGGTGTTTTATCAAGCAGGGGCCTTATCAAAATTCTATTTAAAATATAGCAAGAAGTATTCACGGCTTCAGCCCAAAAATATTTTGGTAAATTATTTTCACAAAGCATTGTTCTTGAAAATTCTTCTAGAACTCTATTTTTCCTCTCAACAACTCCATTTTGTTGAGGAGTTCTAGGAGCTGAAAAGTTGTGATTAATTCCATTTTCATCACAAAATTTAGTAAAGCTTTGATTTTCAAATTCTTTGCCATGGTCACTTCTTATGCTTGATATACAAATTCCTTTTTCATTTTGTACCTTTTTGCAAAACTTTTCAAATCCTTTGAAGGCTTCATCCTTATAAGCAATAAAAATAACAAAGGTATATCTTGAATAGTCATCAACAATAACAAGAGCATATTGATGGCCACCTAGACTAATGGTATTAATTGGACCAAATAAGTCCATATGCAAAAGTTCCAAAGGTCTAGTAGTTGAGACAACATTTTTTGCTTTGAAAGATATCCTAGATTGTTTTCCCATTTGACAAGCATTGCAAATTTTGTTTTTCTCAAAATTGATTTTAGGA
Organism: Bretschneidera sinensis; assembly: GCA_023935145.1. Classification (NCBI taxonomy): domain Eukaryota; kingdom Viridiplantae; phylum Streptophyta; class Magnoliopsida; order Brassicales; family Akaniaceae; genus Bretschneidera; species Bretschneidera sinensis. The sequence continues at coordinate 131,036,403 of CM043698.1, forward strand.
AGACCAATAACTAAATCTTTTCTTGAAACAATTTTTAGCAAGTTCATGTTTACATGACCAAGCCTTCTATGCCACAGCCATTGATTTTCACTAAACGCAGGAAAACATCTTTCATTATTGGAATGTAAGGATTTCAAATCAACTATATAGACATTTTCATGTCTATGGCCAATGAATTTGATCTTGTTGCTCTTGATGTCTATAACTAGACAATGAGAGGTCTCAAATGTGACTTTATATCCTTTGTCACATAATTGACTAATGCTAAGTAAATTTGGCTTTAGGCCTTGCACTAGCAATACATTATCTAAAGTTGAGAAATCATTACCGACTTTTCCATGCCCGATGATCTTTATTTTAGTATTGTCTCCAATGGTCACAAGTCCACCATCTCTTAGAGTTAGCTCCTTGAATACGCTTTTATCACCGGTCATATGTTTCGAACAACCGCTATCAAGGTACCAACAGTTGCCTTTCTCCTTGGTGTGAAGGCAAATCTACATCACACAAGGATATACGATAGCATTTTTAGGTACCCAAAATTTCTTGGGTCCTTTGGGGTTAGTCCTTGAAAATACGGTTCCTTTTGGGACCCATACTTTCTTAACAATATATGGTGCTCTATGAACATGTTGATGATGCACAAGCCTAGCATTATAGTCATAGAAATTTCTAGGAAATTTTAAATGTGCATTCCTATAATCCTTAGGATGATAGTTCCTAGGATACATGATTCTATGGTAAGGGGTATGAAAATGCATGTCATTTCCAGAAAATGAACGATGATGCATTCTAGGATACATGCTAGCATATGTATGCAAGTTATTTCTAGAATAGTCATGATGGTGATTCCTAGGATGAGCATGAGCAGAATACATTCTTTGATTATACACATTGTTCCTAGAAAGAGCATGATGATTATTTCTAGGATGTGTATGAGCATTTCTAGAATGAACATACAAATAAGCATGAGTATTTTTAGGATGCTTCAATTTAGTATGATCATTTAAGTTTCTAGAGTTCCTCGGATTTATTAAGGGAGTGCTTTTAACAAGGTTAGGAGCTTTCGAAGTAGAAGCTCCATCTACACAAGAGGCTTTCATGAATAAGCTCTCTTTTGTTTTTTGTTTTCCCAATGGAGAATATCCTACACCAGATTTTCCTCCACTTAATCTTTGGGAAGAAAGCACTTCATCAAGTTTTTCTTTACCAAGCATAAGTCTAGATACAGTGCTGTTTAATTCAGAAATTTTATTTTTCAAATTCTCATTTTCATCTTTAAGAAAATCTTGAGACGAATTATACAGTAAAGATGATAATTTTTCTTTTTCTTCTCTAAGAACTATCATTTCCTTAGAAAGAGATGATACTTCTTTCTTAAGAACAGAATTTCTAGAATCAAATTTCTTTAATTCTTCATGCATTTCATTTATGACTTCTAGTAATTCTTCACTACTAGTAACAATATTATTTTTTGAAGAGGGAGAAGATGTTACCTCACTTTCATCATCGATTGCCATTAAACAGAGGTTGGCAATCTCTTCGTATCCAATTTCTTTGTCTGATGACTCATCTTCTTCGTCATCGCTCCAGGTAGTTGCTACCATAGCTTTCTTCTTGAAGCCCTTGTATGGTTTGCTTGAAACCGGACAGTCAGCTTTTATATGTCCTGGCTTCTTGCAGCCATAGCACATAAGTGGTTCCCTTTTTGAGGTGGGATCCTTTGAGTAAGGTTTCTTGCTTTTCTTCAAGAACCTATGGAATCGTCTGGTGATTAAAGCCATTTCACCATCTTCTTCACTGCTCTCTGCTTCTTGTTCTAATTCCTTTTCTTTGTTGCTCGTAGAAGCTTTGAGAGCAATTTGCTTTTTCTTCTTCTCATCATTATTGACGATGGGAGTCATTTCTTCCATCTCGTATGTCAATAATGACCCAAGCAGCGTCTCAACATCAAGCTTGTCAAGATTTTTGGCCTCTTGAATGGCTGTCCTCTTTGGTTTCCATTCTGGTGGCAGAGATCTCAAGATTTTTCTGGTTAGTTCAACTTCCTCAATATTCTTGCCAAGCAATTTTAAACCATTTATAATAGTAGTAAATCGTGAGTGCATTTCAGAAATGGTTTCGTTAGGAGACATCTTAAAAGATTCATATTCAGAAATTAGCATGTAAATCTTAGACTTTTTTACTTCACTTGTTCCTTCATATGTGACTTGCAATTTGTCCCATATTTCTTTAGCAGAAACACATGCAGATATTTTGTTGTATTCAGAAATATCTAATGCACAATGTAGCATGCTTGTTGCTCTGCTATTGAGAGACATCGTTCTACAATCCTCGTCAGTAAACTCAGTTTTGAGTTTAGGCATTGTATGAAGAGTCTCTCCAATAACTATTTCTTTTGAGGGAATTTTAGGTCCCTCTTCTATAATTCTCCATAGATTGTAATCTTGTCCTTCGACGAAGATTTTCATTCTATTTTTCCAATAGTTATAATTTGAGCCATTGAACAATGGTGGTCTAGTATAAGAGTGTCCTTCAGAGTAGCTATTTGCTGCCATTGGATCAACTCTAGGAATTTAAGTCTTTTAATGAGAACGAGGCTCTGATACCAATTGTAGCTCGAGGTTTCAACCCAAGATGGGGGGTGAATTGGGTTTTTACAAACTTTTGCGGAATTAATACAAGTTTATAAAAACTAACTAGCAGCAAACAATTAATACAAGTAAAAAGTTGTAAATAAAGAGATTAAGGAAAGAGGATGCAAACACAGTTATAGTGGTTCGGCAATATCGGATTTGTTCCGACCCTACGTCCACTCTCTTCAAGGAACTCCTTGAAGTAATCCACTAAGAAAACTTAGTCGCACAACTTAGCCGGGTGTTGCACAAACCGTACACAAGCAATTTACAGGAATTGCTTAAACCGAAAAATCCCCTTCCTTTCAGAAGTTTCCCCTTCCTCTCAGAAGTAATCCCTTTACAAAGATGGTGTAAATTAAAAGGTAGAGAGACAACAAATGAAAGCTTATTACAACAGAAATGTCTCTCTTTCAAAGTAAAGCTTGAAGAAATGGCTCAATAAGATTATCTCAAAGCTTTTTATGTTTCAAGAGTATAAAAACTTGATTATATGAGATCAACTCTTTTTGAATATTTGCTTCTTGTTATTGAATGCTTTTCTGAATGGGTTTATATAGCAATCAATTAATATGGCCGTTTTTGACTTTAATTTGAAAAAGATTTACTTTAAAACGTTCAGATTTGAAGTCCAACGGACATATTTTTGAACTACCAGTCGACTGGGTCGAGATACCAGTCGACTGGGTTCACTTGAAAAATACACGTTTTCAGACCTTCTGGGTATCCAGTCGACTGGTATATATCACCCAGTCGACTGGGGACTTTCTGTCCATTTCACCAGTCGACTGGGTTGATTCATCCAGTCGACTGGGAAATTACTGGTCAAAGTACCAGTCGACTGGGTTATTTAATCCAGTCGACTGGGTACCTTCTGACCCATATACCAGTCGACTGGTATATGTACCCAGTCGACTGGGTTGTCTTCCAACCCAGTTTTTCTTCTGTTTTCTTATTAAAAACATTTAAAAATAAATGGTTTTAGAAACACCTTTTGTGTTTGAGCCATTGAACAAGCTAATACAATGTATGAGTGAGACTTACATTGGTTCTAAACCTTAAGACCTATGCTAGATCTTCAGTCTTCACTTGATACTTGATTTGGTTCGAGTTTTTGCACTTTGTTCCTTGGTTGAATGTGTTTGATCCTTAATACAACTTAGTTTAAACATGTTAGTTAAATAACAGTTGTGTTTTGCCATCATTAAAATACGGGCGAGGGTCAACACTATTTAATTTTATCACAAATATTGTTTCAAAATATTATTTTCGACACAATTTCAAAAAAAAAATAAAGAAGAAAGTTCTTTTCTTACTTGTCCGGTCGAAGCTTGAAGATGAACGTTATTTGATCCATGTCCACATCAGGCCACCCTTCATCTCGCTTCAGTATGCTATACATGTAGATACCCGAGCTCCTACGCCGTATTATATATCTGCAAAGCTCATATTAGTTTTATATATATTTACATGTTAATTAGCTAATTAAAATAGAAATCATTTCTTAAAAGAATTAATGAAGATTAATGTTGAGACTTTAAAACTGTACCTTTTGTCTATATTTAATGGAACTCGAGAGCCACACAGTGAGAAATTCCAAGTTCTAAAAAATGAAATCTCTACTTGGTTTTCGTTTTCGATTATAACACTATATTTTGTTCCTTCCATTCTGCAAAAATAATCATTTAACACAAATATTAATTTGAAAAACAACATATTATTTGTTTTACACTAAAAAAATAATTACTTAATGAAAAAAAACTTGTAATTAAGCGAAAAAATTTACAGGTCAAGTTGATTTGGACTCTTCAGCTCATACCAAACGATATCCCAATACCTAGAGATTGTTTAAATTTTGTCAAACTAAGTGCATTTTTATATTTAATAAAAAATCAAAGAAATGAATAAAAATGAGATTAATTGAGTACACATACCCTCTCTTTTTAATATAATCATTAAGCACATTTTCCATTCCATTGTACTTTATTCTTGTGACAAGACCATCTGAATTCGAAAAAGTAACTCGGATGATGCCATTATCAATTGTCACCTGAAATAAAAATAATTTTATTTTAATATTTAAGTAGGGGTTTATGGGACATTTTAAGAGGTAGACACCAAAATATATATATATATATATATATATATATATATATATATAGTAAGTTTATAGATACATATATGTTTTTCCAAATTAATCAATCTGGCCAGAATGAGTTAATATTAATTAACTAGGGTATTACACAGAGGCAGCAATTGGATTGAGTCAAATCAGGTTGTAGGTCAGTTTGGGTTGGATCGAGTTAGATCGGGTTTGGGTTTGAGTCATATCGGTCTCAAGTAATGTCCGGTCTCAGCTAATCTTGGGTTTGGTCGGATCGGGTTTAGATTGTAATGGTCTCAGTTCATTATAGTTGTGTCATCTCGGGTCGGGTCATTCCTAGTCGGGTGTTTCGGGTTCGTGCCATTTCGGTTCGGATCATTTCGGATTTTCGAGCAAGCTTGATATGACCCATCGGATTTTCCCTACTTTTCTATTTTCTTTTCCTCCAATTTTCAAGAAAATCATTTGAACTCCGCTTTAACTTTAGAACATCATGCTATTTTTTACGTTTCAATGTAATTAAGTTCACAAAAAAAATGTTAGTAATAACTCAATATACTTTTTTCTCATTTTTATATATTTAACTAATTATGGTTTAATTAAATGTAAAACAAAATTATAAATGAAAATAATATAAATATAAATAATTTGATAAGTTAATAACTAATAAAATATAAAATTAATTTTTTTTTCAGTATATATGGTGACGACGAAGGCTAACATGCATGGTCTATATGAATATAATATTAAGTCTAACAAACAATGTTTTGTAAAATAAAAAATATACAATAAATTATAGAATGTGTAAGATATATTAATATTATGAATTTAATACACTATATATCAATTGATAACCTGATGCATATATGTAACTATGTGTTCATGTATATTATGTAATTCAATGGAAACCATAAAACATATTAAGAATATAAACATATTACATAACTAATAATTATAGTTTTACAAAAATGAATTAATCACACTTAGAGTTAATTATATGTAACATTAATTAGTTTTTATTATTATTTAATAGAAAAAATAAAAATTAAGGATACTGGTACTAAAAGTTAAAATATAATATAATAAACGATATATTTATATTGTCTCATACTAAATTGAATTTTTTTATAATGATTAATGACAATTTTATATTTATTATATGTAACTAGTCTTATTTAAATATTAAGAAAAACAATGTTTTAAAAAAAATTGAAAAATTAGTTTACATAAGACGTAAAGAGAAATAGAACAGTCAAATCTATAAATCTAAAATTAAAAAATTTCTCATTTTACTCATATTGGGTTTGGGTCATTTAGAGTCTAAGTCATTTCGGATTAGAGTCATATCAAATTTGGGTTGTTTTGGGTCCTGGTCGTTTCGGGTTGAGTTTAATCATTTTAGATTAGGAACATTTTGGGTTTTGAATAAATCAGGTTTGGATCGAGTTAGGGTCACATTATTTTAATAATTTTTTGTGCTCTGGTTAGATCTGATTGGAGTCAGTTTTTCAAATTAGATCAGATTTTGTCACTTTTAGTTTTATACCAGTGATCAAAATGCGGGTCAAGCTTGGTTCTGACTGGGCTCGATCTTACACTTAAAACTAAGCTCACGGGTCACAAGGTCATGGTTTTATATCGTTTTCCTAAGATCCATCCTTTTGTTTTGCATATTTCTCTCTAAAAAAAAGTTAGTTTATTATTTTTTATAATTAAATTTATATAAAAAATTATTTACCAGACATCCTTTACATACAAAGTCATAAATTTTTTAAAATTCACATATTTTCACAAATAGTTTTATTATATATTGCTATAAATATTTTTTTTAATAAGCACCGAAACATAATAAATATTAACCTTTTGATCAGATCGAGATCAAGTTTTTTCACCTAATCTTTAGTACGGTCAAAATAAATTTTATTTTATTTTAACCAAGCCCGTTAAAATTAAGGGTTGGACTAGGCTTCGAGCAATCTAACCCATGATAATTAGTTTATTTTGCACCCTCCCGGGTGATATTAGAAGATTAATTTGTTTAAGGATAAGCTTGAGGATGGCCATTACCCCAGCAAGCATGCATACGAACTATGAATACCAGAACAACATTATAATGTGAAAATTTAGCACTCTATACGTAGGACGTCCAATAATCATGGAGATGGAGACATTTGATCAAATTGGTGATGTTTTGAAATTCATTAAAGCATACTTAAATCAGTAAATTTTTAACAATTTTTTTACTTAAGCTTACTGATTTAAGTATGTTTTAATTAGTTCACAAACATTGGTATTATCTAATTGCATTAACGTGAACAATATTGACTTATGTTCTTTTTTACTTAATTTATTTTTAATTTTATGTTATTAACTTATCATATAGTATATAGTATTGTACACTGACTTAATCTTATGTTACTATTATATATGGAAAGAGGGAGGGAGATTTATTTAATTTTGTATACAAAGAGATTTCGATCACGTTGTCTTAAATTAGAGTTATTTAGTTGTGTTCTCAAGATTAATTAAACATTTTAATTGAAATAAGCTTGATTTTGATCACGTTGTTTGAGTTTAGGAAATTTAATTAAATGTATTTGCATTCATCTTTTCAGCCCCTTTCTTTTAGTTATTTTTTAATTATTATTTTATCATTAGGGATTTGAGGACCTTGCATGATTTCTCCACAAAGAATAAATTTAAACCTTACAACTTTTTGTAATTTAATTTGTTTTGTCTAGTAGTTGTTGAATTTAGACCACTCCGCTAAGTGCAACAACACATATATGCACCATTCAAGTCTCTCTCTCTGTATAAAAACCCAACTCCTCTATCATCTTTCTCCACCCATATCTAATTACTAATTAGCTCCTTCCTTCAATTCATCAACATCCTACCTCTCTCTTTCTCTCTCCATGAAAAAATTAGGGTTTTCTTGATAATTGTGATTATTTTCATGCCTCTTGTCCTATGTACTCATGCATTAATATTTCAAGAAGAAGAGGAAAACATTGGTAACATTAATGAAATAACCGAGCAATCTTATTACATTCATTAAATCGGTCGGTTAGTACTTTCTCAAAAGAAATTTACATGCCAATTAACTTGTAACAAGTTCCCTAGGGTTTGCCCCGTTAAAGGAAGCCCAGGGCATTACTGTTGCAAGAAAAATTGTGTTAATGTGTTAAAAGATCATCTTAATTGTGGAAAGTTTGGGAAGAAATGGAAGTACAATGAGATATGTTGCAATGGGAAATGTGTGAACACATCTTTCCATAGGAAGCATAGTGGGAGTTGCAACAATAAGTGTAACAATGGCAGCTTATGTGTTTTTGGCCTTCGCAACTATGCGTAGGGGATAAAATCTTTCATTGAGTTTGAGATTCTTTAATTTGTATGTAGGACAGAGGAAAAAATTTATTGTAACTAAGATTATTTTTCATATTTGCAATTTTTATTTAATCGATAGAATTATGTTCCTGATAGTACCTGACCAGTTTTCTGAGTTGATTTTAATGAGCTTATACAAAGGTTCAGTTTTCACTTAAGATTTGCGCCTTCTGATGTTTACCTAACCTTATATATATTGGTAAAGAAGAGGCAATTGTACTCTTATTATTTAGTTTATAAATGTATTCTCTAGGTTTGGCTACGAGCCAAGCTACTCGCAAGCAGTTTGTGGAGGCTAGCACTTGACTCGCCTCGGTATTATTAAGCTTCGAGTCAAGCTCGGGTTTTGAGCTAGGTTCGTTTAGTCAAATGAGCCGAGTTCAAGTAATGAGATACTCGACTCGTTTGGCTCGTGAGCTGGTTCGAGCTCAAGTCGAGCCGAGTTGAGCCCAAACTCGCTAAAATAACATCGACTCGAGCTCGAGCATGGATTTTAAAACTCAACTCTCAAACTCAATTTGATTCGATTAATCAAATAAGGTTCACAAACCAAGCTCGAGTTTCCAATTACTCTACTCGACTGATGACCACCTACTGATAACAAACATGCTTTGGTTAATAGCAATGACATTAGACACAAAAATCCTAGAATCTTAAAGCTGCAATTGGAGCATATTCATTTACTATGTTTTTATAAATTATTTTCTTGATCCCGTCAATGTTTTAAAAAATTATAAAATCTATAAATATTGATTCTTTTGTACTATTATTTTTAGGATAAATTACAAATTCATTTTTAAGTTTTACTCATAACTACAACTCACCCTCTATTTTCAAAAGTGAACAATCCACTCCAAAGTTTGTTGAGTACATGATTTCAAATCAATCCACTCCAAAACCATCGCTAAAAAAATTGATGAAAAATTTACCAAAATGGCCACAATACCCTTGAAACAATAATTTTGAAATGAAAGTAATGCCACTTGTTGATGGTGAAAATCTGCCAGGTGATTGAGTGGCCGGTATACGATACTTGCGCACACAAAGACAAAAAAAAACCTAAAAAGTCATCGGAGAACTCTCTGATGCCTAAATTAGTATATGGCTTAAAGAGTAAGAGAGTTGGAGAGTTTTGAGAGTGATTTGTGAATGCGTACCTTTGATTATGAGAGCCCCCTTATATAGTGTTAGAGGCAGAATCACAATAGGAAAGTAATAAATGATAAGATTTTGTTTCCATGAGTTGGAGTGTCCTAGTAAGACTTGGATTTGACTAGGGTTTCCATAGGTTAGAGCATTCTAATAGGAATAAGTTATCCATAAGTTGGAATGTTTTAGCATAATTAAGGCTCTTAATGTGAAATTACCATCTTGCCCCTTTTGCCACGTGTAGACATTTGACTGTTACATTTGTCTTCCTTGTGAAGTTGTCTTTTTACCCTTGCAATGTGCCATGTGTTGTATGTCATTGGTCGGGGAATTTTCCCCTATATCACCGCTAAAAATCATGTGATTAGCACATGATGATCTAATATATATTAAAATAATTAATAAAAATACATTTTCTCTAAATATGAACACTAATGGTAATAGAAGGGATTTGAAGTGTTCAAAATTTTGTTTTTCTTTTACATTCCATTCCTTTCATTTGTTTTTCAATTTATAAAATATCACAAAACCGATATAAGGAATTAAAAACTTTAGGTTTAACTAGACCAAAACAGTGAAAAAATATATATAATTCTCAACTTCTTTCGTCAGCAAACAAGAAAACCATGCTCTATGCTAACAAATGATAATCACATAGGCTAAAAAATAATACAAAAATATTCCATAAATTCCAAAGGAAAAAAGAAATTTCAATTTTTTTGTTACCCTTTCACCTCCATTTTTTCGTCACTTAAAACGCTCAAAAAATCACAAATCCCCTAAAAACTTATTTGCCTAAGGACAATCGGTGATTATGCACTAGCTTTGCCTTATTGTGACTACAGAGCGATTAAGTGACAGCATTGTCTGTCAACTCTCGTCGCTTTCATGTGTGTGAAAGCGAGAGAACGAAGATAAAAAAAAATAAAAAATCAATCAATCAAGAAAATTTTAGCTTTGGTGCTTCCATGCATATCAACTCTTCCGTCACTTTCGTGCCTCCGCCTTGCTTCCCAAAAAAAATTTAGTTAAATTATTGTGAATCGGACTGAATATCAAACCAATCGAGGCATCAAGTCAATGGTTCACTGATTCAACTAGTGAATCAATGATCAAATCAGGGGTTCAAAAAAAAATTAAAAATTTATAATGATTAAAATATTATTATTAATTATAGTATATCAAATACCTGCAAAAATATAAATTCTACATAATTATTAAAATATTAACTCAAGTTTGGTAAAATTAACTAATAAAAAGTCTTAATCATGATTAATTATTAAATAATCTTTCACAAGAGTTAAAGAATCAAATAGTTGAATTACGAGCATCTCCAAAGCATTCCAGAATAGGGTAAACATATTGATTATATATATATATATATATATATATATATATATATATATATATATATATATATATATATATATATATATATATAGACACACACACATCTTTTGTTTAAGTTAAGAGTTGAATATTAAATATGGACAATAATTTCACAAGAAGATAGCTTGTATGCTTTTGTGTTGAGACTTCCTCAAAACAACCAAAGTTCAATTCACCTTTTAGTGTTTTTGTGACAAAAAGGTGATTTTAACTTGATTTTTAAAAATCGATCTGTTAGTAAAAAAATGATTGATATTCTCTTATTCGGAGCTTCAATCCTAAACTTCACCTCCTTGCTAAGTCCTCAATCTGATTCTGCTCTTCTAGATGAGCTCATCACACAGAGCATAATGGACACGTGAAAAGGTAACATCATTGCTTATAAGGATCCGATAAGACCCAGTGCACAAAAGCTTATTCACCTCAGGGTTGTACCCAAGAAATAAACACCTCATCATTCACAACTCAAGTTTCCCATCCCTTGCAAGAGCATACACTGGACAATCAAATATCATCGTGCAAGAATAATCAGTAGATGTACCCGACCACAACTCCTTCTGAGCCGTCAACCTAATAGCAATGAACGGAGACTGATCATAGCAAGCATAACTCACATCTTCAGTTTAGAAGTCTTCAAACCGGCCAGAGAGATCACACTCCAAGCCTAGTCCAAAAGTATATGGTTCATCATTTCTGTAACTTTTGGTGCTTCCCTGACAGTGTGATTAATAATAACATCCTTGCATAAAACATTAATATAATACACAAGGCCAAGGCCTATACTCAAGTGCTTGATTCTTGTCTATCTCTCAATCAATCTTTTCCACTACATCCATGAACCAAACCCAACACTCTTGTTCTTCAAGGTGTAAACCCACACCTTTTTCGAGAAGCCATCGACAATCGTCAACATACACCACAATCCACATTTAGATGCAACCCGAGAGAGATCCCTTTGGTCAACTGTTACTTGGTCTGATGAACATCTGTGCTAAATAGAACCAGGAATCGAATGCCCACACAAGTCAAGCTTCCCAATCCTTTGGCCTCACAGTATATCGCGTTAAGTTAGTTCAACCATCTCTCGTTCACACATAAGCCTGATATGCATATGTCACAACCGTGTCACATCCTCATCTTGATCATCAAATGTCGACACCATAGAAGCATCAATTCACCATTGTAGGTACCATCCTTTTGCCAAGGACCTATACATCCGGCTCAATACCTAAGGCTCCTGTTTAAAAAAAGTGGATATGATGACGATGCGAATTACGATGGGTGTCTACAATTGTGCTTCCCAAGAGATGATAAAGACCATCTAACTTTTTACCCTTCAACATTACAAGTGCTCTTTTAGAGATCTGCAATCCTCCACCTTCACTGGTAAACTGGTGACCTTGACAATCTAGCTCACTTAAAAAAATAGACTTTTCCTCAATTATGGCACATGTCCAATGGTTTCGATCCCAACAATAGGCAACAACTGATTGTCTCCAAGAATCACTGCACCACTACAAGGCCCATAAGTGGTAAACCACTCCCACGGAAGGCACACATGGAACGAACATCCAGAATCCAAGATCCACACATCACTGCCCGATGTGTTAGTTGACACAGAATGGACATAAACACCATCATCATCCAAATTGGCACCACCACCATCACGAGCCACGTTGGCAGTCACAGAGTTGTCAATTCTGTTACCATTTCCTCCCTTGAGCTTTGGACAATCATTCTGGAAATGTGCCATCTCATGACACTTGTAACATCGAACATGCTTGGCCCACGACTTGACGGAGACTTCTCTCTGAATTTGCAAGAGCTTACCAAGACTTGATCTTGATCATTAATCTTCTCTTTGATGTTTCTCATTTGCAAGAGATTTTTCGTCTGTTATCCTTAAGATGTGAAACCTTTGTTTAAGGTACAACTGGTTCATGAGAGATTTCTTAATAGAGCCTCCAATCCGGCCATAGTTTTTCCTTCTTTACGACCGTTCCGAGAAACTTGTCTTCTCCGCTAAATGTTTTCAACAACCTTTGTTGTCCGAGCATAGCTCGCATCTCTAGCTTCCACATGCTAAAGTCAATACTCCCATCAAATTTCAGGATCTCATTCTTTTTCGATGACAACATCATGGCTCAAAAAAATTATCAAACACCTAGTGAGTAACCATTCGACATCGAGTCAAAATCGCAATCGCCAATACCAAACCCCAACATGGGATTTGACCCAAAGGATAGCTCACCTCAAACAAATCAAGAGATGAAAACTCTCAAATTGGACCAACCATCTACAAGTCAATAAGATGATAGTCTTCCCAAAGATTAGAGGTATGTGAATTATCATCCAATTGATCAAGTGATTGGTGATCATTCACAAAGGGTAAGAACTCATTCCTTAATTAGAAACATTTGCAAATATGTAACCTATTTATCTCAAATAGAACCTAAAACATTTGTAGAAGCCGAAAAAGAAAATGACAATTACCATGCAAAAAGAGATAAATCAATTTGAAAGAAAAAATGTATGGAATCTAGTTCCTAGACCTAATAATCATACAATAATAGAAACTAAATGGGTATTTAGAAATAAGATGGATGAAAATGGAATAGTAACTAGGAACAAGACTGGACTAGTTGCTAAGGGATATAATCAAGAAGAATGAATAGACTTTGATGAGACCTATGCTCCTATAGCTAGATTAAAAGCTATTTGAATGCTATTAGCCTTTGCAGGCTTTAACAAATTTAAGTTATTTCAAATGGATGTAAAAAGTGTCTTTTTAAATGGCTTTATAGAAGATTAGGTTTATATTGAGCATCCTCTTAGATTTGAGAATCCTAGACTTCCAAATCATGTCTACAAGCTTTCTAAAGCTCTATATGGGTTGAAGCAAGCTCCTAGAGCATGGTATGAAAAACTAAGTAAATTTTTGATCGACAATAATTTTATAAAAGGAAAAGTAGACACAACCCTCTTCACAAAAACTCACATAAATAACACTCTATTAGTCCAAATATATGTTGATGATATTATATTTGGTACTACTACTAAATCTATGTGTCAAAAGTTTACCAAGTGCATGTAAAGCGAATTTGAAATGAGCATGATGGGAGAGCTTACCTACTTCCTTGGACTTCAAATCAAACAATTGAAAGGATACATCTTCATCAATTAATCAAAGTACACTAAGGACCTACTAAAGAGGTTCGGGATGGAAAGCTCAAAGCCACTTGGTACACCTGTGAGCACATCTACAAAACTTGATCTTGATGAAGGAGGTAAGTGTGTGGATACTAAATATTATAGAAGAATGATAGGAGCCTTACTTTATTTGACTACAAGTAGACCTGATATAATGTTCAGTGTATGCATGTGTGCTAGATTTCAGGTTAATCCAAAGGAATCACATGTAATTGCAGTAAAAAGAATCCTTAGATATCTACAAGGAACTCAAACCCTAGGATTATAGTACTCTAAAGATTCATCTTTTGAGCTTGTAGGATATTCAGATGATGACTTTGCTAGATGTAGGTTAGATAGAAAAAGCATAAGTGGAACATGCCAATTCTTAGGTACAATGTTAAGCTCTTAGTTTTCCAAGAAACAAAACTCAGTTGCACTATCAACCGCAGAGGTGAAATTTGTTACAGCTGGAAGTTGTTGTGCCCAAGTATTTTGGATGAAACAATAACTAGAATACTATGGCATGAACTTTAAAAGTATCCCAATATATTGTGATGATACTAGTGTTATCAACCTAACCAAGAACCCTATCTAGCACTCTAGAACTAAACACATAGAAATTAGACATCATTTCTTAAGAGACCATGCTCAAAAAATGTGATATAAGACTACAATTCATACCTTCAGAAGATCAAATAGCTGACATTCTTACAAAACCTCTAAGTGAAGCTAGTTTTTGCAAAATTAGATTGTCAATGGGATTGTTAGATTATGATAAACTGTATGTCTGATTGTTTCATCATTCATTATGTTGACATCTAGTGAAAGAGTATTAAACCTTATTTAATAACTCCTTCACTCAAGATGGCAAAGATAAAAAAAAGTTCATGCTAAGACTCAAGACTAGAAATTTTCTTAAGGGTCTAGTCAACTGGTATCCTTCTGCTAGTTTACCCAGTCAACTGGTATGTGAAACTTTTTAAATCTGCGATGAACCCAGTCAACTGGTACCCTAACCCTAGTCGACTGGTATCGCGATTTTATATAGTCTCTTCATTTTTTCCAGATTTTTACGCCATTTTTAAAACCGTAAGCTTTTTCTCTCTACAAAATCTCGTCATTTTGATCAAAAAACTCTCAAAACACTTCCTAAACACCTCGATCTACTCATCCAAACCATTCATTTCAACTTTTTACGATTGAAATCCCATTTTTTCACTAAAAACCTGCCACTCCTTTCCCATTTTTTACGGTTGAAATCTGCATAAAAACATCCACCAAATCTATGACTCCGAATTCCCGAGGGAAAGGAGTGGCAGGATCCTCAAGCAAGAAGCCTAGAACAGAGCTCGACAATTCTCTGTTCTCGAGCTCGGTGGCTAAAGACAGGTATACATCCGTTATTCGTTATAAGAAGATCATGACGGGTAGATTCATCGACTTCAAATCTATTCATTATGGTAATTTTGATGCATTACCTGCATTCAATGCCATTAACTTGACCTTACTGGTTAAGATACATGAAAAATATTACCCGAGACTGATTCACCTGTTCTTTGTCAACTTGGTGAAACCCAGTCCACTGGCTCTGAGGTTCAGAACCAGTGTTATGGGTATGGAGTTTGAGGTCAACACTGACCTCTTGATGAGTATCCTGAGGATCCCTGTGGGATGGATCCAATGGAATCTGGACGAATGGCCAGACAATTTTGATTATGAGGAATCATGTCAAGTAATTAGGGGTGACCCTAACTATGTGTTTCGATCCACTACATTTCACACATGTATTGACATACCCCTTGACTCAAAATTGTTCAACCTCATTGTGAGTTTGACCATCCACCCGAGACTCGGGAGTCGGGGCTATCTATCTAAGATAGATGTCATATTGATTTGGTGCCTTAAAACTGGGCACCACTTCAATATCTACCCCCTGCTGCTCGCCAATATGATAAATGGCGAAGCGAGTGACTCTGGATGCCTTCTCTACGAGATGCTCATCACGCTCATTCTTCAGCACTTCCAGGTGCCTCTTCCTGCCTCTGAGGCTCAGGACATCGGCCTTAAGAACATCATCAACATCTTCTCACTGAAGAAGATGGGATGTACAGTCTGAGATGACTTCATCTACTCTAAGGCCGGGATGAATATACGAATAGGAGAAGACGAGGGTCCAAATGTTGCTGCTACTGCTGCTACGAATGCGGATGACCGAGCACCTCCTATGGGTGACTCGAGTGCTAGTCTGGCTGGATATAGCGATCTTCTATAGGTTATCATGAGCCTCCAGCTGACCATGCAGTCTGGATTCCAGAGCTTGAGCTCTACAGTCGAGGGCATGCATCACGACCTCCGCTCTCTCCGGGATGACTTTGAGTTGCACCGTGAGCATACTGAGGGCTCTCTAACTGAGCTTTAAGATCTCACTCATGGTGGCTCTGACTCTTCCGCTCCTTAAGTCATTTTCTATCTTCCTTTCGATGTATTTATTGATATAGATTTTCATTGTTCATTAGCACGAACATTACTTTATCATTTACTGTATTTTGTACTTCTGTTTCAGCTCTACGAAACATGTGTTGTATAGACTAGTGATGTATATGACTATAATTTCTACTTAAACTTGTTAATATACTTGTTTTACTTTTTCGCAATAAGTTTACTTGCTTTAAGTCTTTCTGTATTCGGATAAATGCTCTAAACTGTTTCTACATGTATGGAAACTTTCAGTTCTTCCTGGGAAAGCTTTCTAACTTTGAATAATGCCAAATTTTCCCATACAAGTTTTTTTATGCATGCTCTTCATGTCAATGCTATCTAGATAGCTTATTTTTTGGTTTACTACCCCTTTTTATGTTGTTGTCAAAACGGGGGCAAAAATAGATAAAATGAGAAAACTAACTGTAAACTCAAAATAGTGCATAGATTTAGGGGGATTTTAGCTCCAAAGAACTTTGTGTATGATTTTAAATATTGAGTTGATTGGTTGGGTTACATATAAACTGCTTTTGATCCTTTTACATGTTGGTTTTATTCAAAAAACAAAGGAAACTCTGCTTGATTTTTTCAAAAAAAATCCAACACTTAGTTTGTAAAACTGTTTTCTCTCATTAGCTTTGTCATATCAAAAAAGGGGAGATTGTTGACCCTCACCTATATTTTAATGATGACAAAACATAACTCTTATTATACTAACAGTACTATCTAAGTATATTAAGCGATAAAAGCATACAACAAGAAATCAAGGTGTAAGAACTCAACCTGAATCAAACTCCAAGTCAAGACAGAAGATCTAGTATAGGTATAAGGTATTGAAATAAGTTGTAAATCTCACTTGTTCAGGTAACTAGCTTGTCCAATGGCTCCTTTTTGAAAAAGCATTTTAAAAAGAAAAAACTAACATTTAAAAGTCAAAAACATTTTAAAGAATGAAAAACTGGGTTGAAGGGCAACCCAGTCGACTGGGTACTTACACCAGAAGACTGGTGTTTTGGACAAAAAGTCTCTAGTCGACTAGCACTTTGGACAGACAATCCTCAATCTACTGGTACCAGTCATAGCCTTAAAAGTGATATTCTTCACCTGATCCAGTCGACTGGTAATTCAAAAAATATGACCGTTGAGTTATGAGAATTCAGCACATAATGCAGCAAAACATTCCAAGTCAGTACAAAATGGCCATATCAATACAAGACTATATAAACCCACTCTATTGAGCATTTTAAGAAAGGAGATTACACATTCAATCAAGTTTTTACTCTTTGATAAACAAAAGCTTTGAAATATTTATTGTTGAGCCATTCTTCAAGCTTTACCTTGAAAAAGAGATATTATTCAGTTGTATAAGTTTTCATTGTTGTCCCTCTACCATTTACTTTGCATCATTAATTGTAAAAGGATTAACTTCCGAAAGAAAGAGATTAGCTTCCGAGAGAAAGGGATAAGCTTTCAAGAGGAAGAGATTGTTTGTAAGGTTTGTGCAACACCCGTGAAGTTGCACGACTAAAGGTTTTTAGTCGATTGCTTCAAGGAGGTTCCTTGAAGAGAGTGGACGTAGTGTCAGAATGAATCTGATATTGCCAAACCACTATAAACTGAGTTTGCATCTTCTATTCCTTAAAACTCTTTTGTTTACTGCACTTTACTTGTTTACGTGCTTGTGGATTAATCTGTTTTTATAAACTTGTGATTAATTAGTGAAAGTTTTTAAAAACTCAATTCACCCCCTTCTTGGGTTGAAACCTCAGTCTACAATCATGTTGTTTGAATTTAAGAAATTTAATTAAATGTATTTACATTCATATTCTCACTCCCTTTCTTTTTATTATTTTTTAATTATTATTTTATCATTCGGGATTTGAGGACCTTGCATGATTTCTCCACAAAGAATAAATTTAAACCTTACAACTTTTTGTAATTTAATTTGTTTTGTCTAGTAGTTTTTGAATTTAGACCACTCCGCTAAGTGCAACAACACATACATTTACCATTCAAGTCTCTCTCTCTCTCTCACTCTATAAAAACCCAACTTCTCTATCACCTTTCTCCATCCATATCTAATTACTAATTAGCTCATCCCTTCAATTCATCAACATCCTACCTCTCTCTTTCTCTCTCCATGAAAAACATTAGGGTTTTCTTGATAATCGTGATTATTTTCATGCCTCTAGTCCTATGTACTCATGCATCAATACTTCAAGAAGAAGAAGAAAACATCAGTAACAATGATGAAATAACCGAGCAATCTTATTACGTTCATTAAATTGGTCGGTTAGTGCTTTCTCAAAAGAAATTCACATGCCAATTAACTTGTAACAAGTTCCCTAGGGTTTGTCACGCTAAAGGAAGCCTGGGGCATTACTGTTGCAAGAAAATGTGTGTTAATGTGTTAAAAGATCATCTTAATTGCAGAATGTGTTGGAAGAAATGGAAGTAGAATGAGATATGTTGCAATGGGAAATGTGTTAACACATCTTTCAATAAGAAGCATTGTGGCAGTTGCAACAATAAGTGTAACTATAGGAAATTTAGGCCGAGTTGGGCACCCATGATGGGCGACCTGACCTACCCGTTTAGCCTTGAACCAAGAGACATGGATGAAACCATGTAACCCTTGGTTAAAAACAAGCAACTCTTGGTTAATTTCAACTATCTATAACTACCATATCGTTGGCAGTATATATATATATATATGGGAAAAAAAAGGGCAAGTATAGAGGTTGAAGATAACCTCCAGGCTAGAAACACCTCTCATGCACCTATGAAGAGTCGATGCACTCTCTTAGTTTTTGGATGGTCTAAACCCTAAACCAAAGCCACCACCATAACTAGCGCCCCGAGAAGAAGCTTCTGCATCGGTTTGGTCTCACCGTAAGACTCTGAAAAGGCAACGCATGTACAACACGCGCTCGGTCTGCGAGTGCTATGTTTCTGGGCTAGTATGAACAGTAGTTATTTGAGTGCGGCAAATTATTTTTTTCATTAAATATTTTTAAAAAATGGAAATTTTCTAAAATTAAGATTTGCACATTATTTGAATGCGGTAAATTTATTTTTGAGTATAAAATTATTTTTTATTGGATTGGTATCAAGTGGGAGCTCATGAAAGATCCTGGATTTCCATTTTTCTTTACGGTTGAGATCGAGTTCAATTAAGTGGTGTGGCTGTTGGATTAAAATTGTGTGCACATATATTTGTTGCTATGTAAATAAGTTTTATAATTGATTGAGTATAAGTTTAACATACTTAAATATATTAATTACTCTATGATGTAGTGAACATGTCACTATATTAGAGTTTCTTAATTATGAAAAGGATCTAGAACCTATAATAAATAAGTACATAGATGTAGTGGCATATAAGTGGGATAAAGTAATAGTTCTTGATCCCACTATTTCTAAATGTTTTAAGCCTCGAGTCCTTTAGGATGTTGAAAAGGAAACTGTGAAGACTACTCAGAGGTAGGACCAAAGGTTTCTAAGGTCGTCAGTGAGTTAGAATAGGCATAAAAACATCGTTTTCTTTCAGGAATGCAGACGTATTATTGTATTACCACAGTTATTCCAAATCTCCATAGTGCGAGATTTTTCAGTTTTTTATAGGACAGATGGATCCTTGGTTGATTAAGACAGAAAAATGAGTCATAGATAAAAAGAAAAGAAAAAAAAATTGTAGACAATGCTAAAAGCTTATGTTTTGTATAAATGAATCTAAGCTAATGAAGTGAAACTTAGGTCTTTCTTCTGTACATATTTTTTTGTTTGCTTGATAAATGGAATAAAGTGTTTTCGTTCAAGAATGTTTTATTATTTATTTTGTTCATGATCATGCATTATGCATGTTGAGCATAGTGAACTTTCGATTCTATGTCTTATGCAAAATTCTCATCGAATTAATTTGAATTAGCTGCAAAATGAATGTGTGTGAATGAAGTTATGAATATACTAGTATTTAATTAATGATATGTCTCCATGTAGTTATTTAGAATTTGGCTTCAAATCCTAATAATGTAAAGACTGAGTTGGATAAGGATGAAAAACTGAATGGTGAAAACTTTGAAGTTTGGCACCAAAAGTTTCAGTACATCCTTGAAGCACTAGCTGTTAAAGAAGTTATCAACTACACCATGAGTGAACCTGAGCGAGAAACTTTTACTCACAATGATAGAGATCATGAGGCTTATGAATCAAGGAAAAGAAATGATAGAATTTCTTGCATTGTGATGCTGAGAAATATGCAAGATGATCTCGCATATGTGCATGTGAAGTATGACACCGCTTGGCAAATCTTGGTTGCTTTGAATAATAAATAAGGGGGATTCTTTGCCGAACTGAGGTGTCTCATTGAAAAATTTTGCACCTATGAGAAGTGCCTTAATCATTCAATGAGGTAACACCTTATTGAGATATCAAACATGATAAAGGCACTTAAAGCTGAAGTTTAACTGATGAATAAGAGGTTCATGCAGTAATTCAGTATCTGCCTAAGGAATGTGAGCACATGAAAGCTAAGATGATACATAATGAGAAACTTAAAAGTTTTGATAACATTGTGTGTCACTTGAAACTTAAAGATAAGCGATTTGAGGCTACTAAATATTCAGGTTAAGCTTGCGTTGTTGAATTCAACTTGTGTAAGGCTTTGGACCCAAAGCATAAGAGAGGTAAAGAGAATGTTCTAGCAGCTAAGAAGACAAAAAAGCACAAGAGGGGTAAGCGTGGTGGTAAGAAGGACAAGACTAAAATGAGATGCTACAACTGTGGTGAGTTGGGTCACTTCGCTCGTGATTGCACTGAGTCGAAGAAGGTATTACCCTACTTTATTTCTTTGGTTAGTGCTTAAAGTTTTAGCTATGTGTTGCTTACTGAATCTCATACTTTGTGGATTGTAGACTTAAGATGGGCATACTGTGTAGTTGAAGAACAAGGAGCATTGTGGGGTACTGTCAAATTTGACAAAGTTCACTTTAGATATATGTGAGGAGTTACTTAAGAGTTGAAGATAAGGTTTTTGACACCAATAAGCTAAGGTTGGCTGGTGGTCAAACCTGACTCCTACTAATGTCTTATATGTACTTTAATTTAACAGAGTTAGTTTTTGTATTTAGTCTTTCTATGTCTAGTTTTAATGTTATTTACTTTGGTGTTGGGTTGATGTATGGTAAGAAACAGACTTTTTTGTTATTTTGATGTATTAAATGGTTCTAAAACACTTAGATTTGGATTGTGTTTTGTAATATAATCAGAATTGGGGTTTTTTTTTTTATATAATTGTATCTCTTTTCAGTGTAAATTATTAATGCAAAACTATTTGGAAAGCCATACTAGATCACATTGGGTGTGAATTTTTAAATATTTTGACTAGTGACAACATGTTAGGCTCACTCTCTAGTTTAATTATTGCCTATATGTGAACTTTGTCTAGCTAATAAAACAATTAAGAACCATTTGACATAGAACTTAGAACTAAGATCTCATTGTTAGTAATTCATTTGGACTTTTGTGGTATAGAAGAATTGATTTAGGATATTTTTGAAAGGGTTTTAGAAAAGAGTTTTTCGTTCCTTTAAAAATTTCACAACAACATTGTTGCAGAGATATAAGATAGGACACTGTTATAAATGGTTAAATTATTGGTGCAATCTATCTCTATTGAGATTAATTGTTAACTGGTGCCTACATGCTAAACCACATACCTTTTCTATCAGTTACTTCTATTTAATTGACTATGAATAGGTCTAATATCTGCTCTAAGTCAATTGATGACTTTAGGGGTCAATTGCTTGTGTTCATGGCCATTCTCATAAGTTTAGGAAGTTGGGGTAAAAAACATAGAGGTGTATCTTTATTAGATACTAAGAACACTCCAAAAGGATGTGTTTATTGATAAATAAGCAATTGGAAGTTTGATTGAAGTTGATAGAAACAATGTCTTAAAATCGATTTTTCCTCGTATAAGGTTAGATCGATAAGTTCCTTTTCGCTCTATGAGATGAAAGATCCTAATCATGTTAGTGTATCCAATCAATAAGATGATGTTAACATGGTTATTCCTAAACCTTATCAACCTAGTGGGAGAGATATATTGATTGATGATTCTATTTGAGGTCTGTTTAAGGCTTACCTCTAGAATCATAGTTGCATGGTAGCAACTAGAAAAATGATCATTTGTCTTTGATGTGAGCTTAAGAGAAAAGTTTTTGAGATCATCCCTAGAAAATAAAATGGATTAAAAACAATAGAGAAAATATTGGAGTTTAGATAAAACTAACCATGTTTGGGACTTGGTCAAACTCTTAGCTATTGGAGAGTAAATGAGAACAACCAGATGAGCTTTTGAGCTTATGAAAGCACCATATGGACTTTTGAGCTCCATTTGGTGCTTATGAAACCACTTGATAGACATTAAGCTTTCATTTCTCAATAGAGAACTGGACGACTAAATCTACATGAAACTACCCATAGTTTTTATGTTAGAAGGCCAAGGGCGCAAAGTATACTAGCTCCAATGTTTTCGTATATGGCTTGAAGTATTCATCCAAATAGTGATATTTAAGATTTCATTGAAATGTGGAAACTTAAGAGTTTGCATGATCGATGAGAATCATTGTATATATGTAAAAGGTTCGAGGATAAATTTGGAAATTTAGCATTCTATATTGATGATTTATTGGCTAGAAAGATCAGGAGGTTGTCACCATTTAAGAATGGTTGTTCTTTCATTTTTAAAATGAACGATTTGGGATAAGCTAATTATGTATTTGATTTGAAGATCTATATAGATCATTCACGGAATCTCTTAGCTCTATCACAAGCGCCTTACACTAAGAAGATTCTTAAAAAGTTCAGTTTATATAATAGCATTCCCATAGACACCTTATATCTAAAGATGAATACGTAAACCTTTAATTTTGTCTAAAACTCCATAAAAGAAGAAAGAAATTAGAAGAGCTTCCTACTTCAGTACTAGTGAAAGCTTATTGTATACTAGAGGCACACTATGTCTGATATTTGCTAAGCTTTAGAGCTAATGATTAATCATAAATAGGAAGAAGCATTAGATTATGGTCAATAGGGATTCATATATACCTAAGAGCACTGCAATTGACTAGCCATAAAAGCTGAGATCATAACTTATTCTACTACAGTGAAACAGGTAGTATAGCTTAATAGGTTCATTGAAAACATAGGAGTTGTTACTAATGTCTTGGAATTAGTGGCAGTCAACTTTAATAGTCAAGTTGATATTGCTTACATTTGGGATCCTTAATGTCTTGGTGGGACCAAATATATTAATTATAATAATAACTTACATTGGAGATAGTGTGGATCAAAAGAAAATGGTCTGAAAGTACATATTTGTACAATAGATAACTGAGTTAAATTTATCACTAGATGTATGTTTTTGCCTTACATTAAAAACTTTAAGTATGTGTATTTGTTAAATAAAAATCTATGTACTGGTATATTAATAAATTTATTATTCATTCCATGTATTTTAGATATGTTGAATGTCTTATATATGTTGACATTAGCACAAATACACAAATATAAAAAGTATGTCACCAGGAAGAGGTCGGCTCTCTCACACGAACAATCGCCTCAAGTGCTAAGATAGTGAACTAGGATGAGAGTTTGTATACTATTTTGATGCTAACTAAAGCGAGATAAGTATATAGTGAATGTGATGAATTCATAAACAGTGTGTCTTATTAAAAGTCGCCTTAACTAGAGTCAAGATGAGATCTTCAGCCAAAGCTTAAAAACTTAGACCAATCATGATCATCCCACGATCATAGAAGTTTGGATGGAAGATGGATATGAGTACTTATTAAAGCGCTCAAAGGAGTGAGCTAATAAAGAACTCGAGCTAAGTGCATGAGAGCATAATGATGTAGATTGCGACTAGGCTAAGATCTGTATAATGGTATAAAAGGGAATACACTCTTATCAAGAATGAGTAAACCACTATAGCATGTATTTCATACTAAATATGCTTAGTATGACCTTAAAGCGAAATGAGTGAGTGAATCAATCCCTATGTCCTCATTGTTCGAGACCTAGAGACTTATGTAAATTAAAAACCTCAGTTAGTGCCCTATATTACTTTTGACTATGTTCTCAAAGAGACAGGTTGATGTTTGCTACTTTAGCATGTTTCAGATGGAAATGAAGCAGTTAGTCTGAAACAGAGAGACATGAGTGCAGAAAGAAGACTGTTTTGTTTATATCCACCACATATCGACCAATTATGTCACTTTGTTGAAGTTTGTACATAATTATGGATACATGGTGAGGAAAGTAATGTCCAACATAGCCTTTGAGGGATTAGGTATGCTATGACTGATGTAATAAAATAAATCTGGGGCACAACGAGACACTATTCTAATTTATTTTGTTTATTTAGGGTTAAAGCCTGTAGACTGGGGTTTCAAGCCAAGAGGGGGAGTGAATTGGGTTTTTAAAACTTTGGCTAATAAATAGCAAGTTTATAAAACAGATAACACCACAAGCATATAAACAAGTAATATGTGTTGTAAATAAAGAGTTTAAGGAATAGAGGATGCAAACTCAGTTTATAGTGGTTCGGCAATATCGGATTCGTTCTGACCCTACGTCCACTCTCTTCAAGGAACCTTCTTGAAGTAATCCACTAAGAAACTTAGTTGTGCAACTTCACGGGTGTTGCATAAACCTTAAAATCAATCCCTTCCTCTTGGAAGCAAATCCCTTCCTCTCGGAAGCTAATCTCTTCCTTTTAGAAGCTAATCCCTTTACAATAAATGTTGTAAAGTAAATAGTAGAGAGACAACAATGAAAGCTCATACAATTGAATAATATCTCTCTTTCAAGGTAAAGCTTGAAGAATGGCTCAATAATAAATATTTGAAAGCTTTTTTTGTATCAATGAGTAAAAACTTGATTGAATGTATATAATCTCTATTTAAAATGCTCAATAAAGTGGGTTTATATAGCATTGATGTAATATGGCCGCTTTGTACTGTTTTGGTACAATTTGGTGCAATTTGTGCTGAAATCTCACGTCTCAACGGTCATATTTTTTGAACTACCAGTCAACTGGGTCTTAGTACCAGTCGACTGGTACAAGTTAAAAAATACATATTTTTAAAGACTGTTGAAGGTACCAGTCAACTAGGTATAACTTACCAATCGACTGGGAACCTTCTGCCAAATTACCAGTAGACTGATATGTGTGACCCAGTCGACTGGGGACATACTGTCCCATATACTAGTCTTCTGGTATAAGTACCCAGTCGACTGGGTTGCTTAACAACCTAGTTTTCATATTATGAAATGTTTTTAACTTAAAATGTTTGTTTGAAAAGTTCTGTAAAAATGATTTTTCGAAAGGAGCCATAAGACAAGCTTTTTACCTGAACAAATGAGATTTAAAACTTGTTTAAATACCTTGTCCCTATACTAGATCTTCTATCTTGACTTGGTGTTTGATTCGAGTTGAGTTCTTGCACCTGGATCCTTGGTTGAATGCCTTTATCGCTTAATACACTTAGATAGCATTGTTAGTATAATAAGAGTTGTATTTTGTCATCATTAAAATATAGGTGAGGGTCAACAAAGCCGTTGTGTATCCCTTACAGGTACATAGTATTGAGCTCCCAAGTGCAGGCGTACTAGTAGGTCGCACGACCCATTTGCTAGTATGAAGTTCTCCAAGGAAATTTAATGTTGAGATTTCCTCTAACTTTAAATGTTGGGTGATGTTGAGCCCATCATGTGTGAGTGGTAGATGTAGGAAATCTATACCAAGTTGGGCACTCATAATGGGCGACCTGAACCACCCATTTAGTCTTGAACCAAAGAGACATGGATGGAACCATGTAACCCTTGGTTGAAACTAAGCAACTCTTGGTTAATTTCAACTACTTATAAATAGCATCTCCTTGGCAGTATATATATGTGGACTAACATGAAAGAAAAGGTTGCTGGAAAATTCATTCTAGAGGGAGAAAGTCCATCTTCTATTTCTTAAAGAGACGTAAAGGTTCTTAGGTTGTGACAAGAACGTGATTTCCTTCATTGTGATTTCAAGTCTGACCTCCGGCAAGATTGAAGAGTAAAGAACCGGAGAGGAGTCCAAATACTAGAAGATTTTGAGTCGAATCGGTAAGTACCCAATATTCCACTGTGAAACTATTTTACAATAACAATGGCAGCTTGTGTTTTTGGCATTTGCAACCATGTGTAGGGGATAAAATCTTTCATTGAGTTTAAGATTCTTTAATTTGTAATCAAAAGAGATAAAGAAAATTATTATAAATAAGATTATTTTTCATATTTGCAATTGTTATTTAATTGATAGAATTATGTTCTTTTAATAGTATCTGACCGATTTTCTGAGTTGATTTTAGTTAGTTTATATAAAGGTTTAGTTTTCACTTAAATTTTGCCATCTAATGTTTACCTAACTTTATATATATTAGCAAAGAAGAAACAGTTGTACTCTTATTATTTAGTTTATAAATGTATTCTCTAGGGTTGGCTGTGAGTCGAGCTACTTGTGAGTGGTTTGCGGAGGCTCGACTTGGCTCGGTATTATTGAGCTACGAATTAAGCTCAAGTTTTGAGATAGGTTTGTTTAGTAAAATGAGTTGAGTTCGAGCAATGAGAAACTCGGCTCGTTTGGCTCACGAGCTGGTTCGAGCTTGAGTCACACTCGAGTCGAGCCGAATTGAGCTCAAGCCGAGCTTGAGCCGAGCTCGAGCATGGGTTTTGAAACTCAACTCGAACTCGATTTGACTCAATTAATCAATTAGGGTTCACAAACCAAGCTCAAGTTTCCAATTACTCGGCTAATGACCACCTTTACTCATAACAAACATGCTTTGGTCAATAGCAAAGACATTAGACACAGAAATCATAGAATCTTAAATCCTCAGATAATTTGGAAAACCGTTAGACATGTCGTATGCGTCAATTAGAGCATAGTCATTTACTGTGGATTTTATAATTTATCTTCTTGATCTCGTTAATGTTTTAAAAAATTATAAAATCTATAAATATTGATTCTTTTTTACTATTGTCTTTAGGATAAATTACAAATTCATCTTTAAGTTTTACTTATAATTGCAACTCGCCCTCTAGTTTTAAAAGTGAACAATCCACCCCAAAGTGTATTGAGTACATGACTTCAAATCAGTCCACTCTGAAACCATTGCTAAAAACTTTTATGGAAAAGTTACCAAATATGGCCAAAATAACATTAAAACAATAATTGTGAAATGATACGAATGCCACTTGTTGATGCCAAAAGTCTACCAAGTGATCGAGCGGTCGGGATGTGATACTTGCGCACAGAAAGACAGAAGAAAACCTAAGGAATCGCCGGAGGACCGGAGAGGTTATGCCTCCGAAATGACTCTCTAATGCCTAAGTTAGTATAGGACTTAAAGAGCCAGAAAACTAGAGATTTTTTAGAGTGATTTGTGAATGTGTACCTTTGATGGTGAAAGCCCCCTTATATACTATTAGGGGCAGAATCCCAATAGGAAAGTAATTAATGATAAGATTAGGTTTCCATAAGCTAGAGTATCCTAGTATGATTAGGATTTGACTAGGGTTTCCATAGGTTGAAGTGTTCTGATAGGAATAGGTTATCCATAAGCTGAGATATTTTAGAAGAATTAGGGCTCATGGTGTGAAATTACCATCTTGCCCCTTTTGCCACATGTAGATGTTTGACTGTTACATTTGTCTTACTTGTGAAGTTGCCTTTTTACCTTTGCAAAGTGCCATGTTGTTATACCATTGGTCGAGGAATTTTCTCCTACATCACCACTAAAAATCATGTGATTAGCACATGATGGTCTAATATATATTAAAATAATTAATACAAATATTTTTTCTTTAAATATGAACACTAATGGTAATAGAGGGGATTTAAAGTGTTCAAAATTCTGTTTTTCTTTTGCATTCCCTTCCTTTCGTTTGTCTTTCAATTTTCAAAATATCACAAAAACGATATAAGAATTTAAAAACTTTAGTTTAACTAGACCAAAACAGTGATATATATATATATATATATATATATATATATATATATATATATATATATAGTTGCCAACTTCTTTTGTCAGCAAACAAGTAGACCATGCTCTATGCTAACAAAATGGAAATCAAATAAGCTAAAAAATAATACAAAAACATTCTATAAACTTCAAAAGAAAAATGGAATTTCAAATTTTTAGTTCTTCCTTTCCCCTCCATTTTTCGTCAGTTAAAATGCTTAAAAAATACAAATCCCTTAAAACTTATTTGCCTAAGGACAGTCAATGACTACGCAATAGTTTTGCCTTATTGCGACTGCACAACGATTAAGTGGTAGTATTATCTATCAACTCTCATTGCTTCCATGTGTGTGAAAGTGAGAGAGCACGAAGATAAACAAACAAAAAAATTCAATCAAGAAAATTTTAGCTTTCATGCTTCCATAAAGTCTTTTGTCGCTTTCGTGCCTCCACATTGCTACCCAAAAAAAAAATTAGTTAAATTAATGTGGAATATGATCAATTAATTCAAACGCAAATATGTACATATCAAAATCAGAATGAATATCAAACCAATCGAAGCATCAAGTTACTAGTTCACTAATTCAACCAGTGAATCAATGATTGAATCAATGGTTCATAAAAAATAATTAAAAATTTATAATGATAATAATAATATTATTATAGTATATCAAATACCTGCAAAATATAAATTCTATATAATTATTAAAATATTAACTAAAGTTTGATAAAATTAACTAATACTCCGTAAAAAGTATTAATCATGATTAATTATCAAATAATTATATATATATATATATATATATATATATATATATATATATATAAGTTACTAGTTGAATATTAAATATAGACAATAATTTCACAAGATGATAGCTAGTTTAGTGTTTTTGTGTTGACACTTTCACAAGCCAAACAAGGTTCAATTAACTATTTAATGTTATTGAGACTAAAAGGTGATTTTAACTTGATTTTTAAAAATTGATTGGTTCATAAAAAATTGATTGGTTCACATTGGTTCATAAAAACTCGATTGATTTATATCAATTCAAAGTGATGGAATTTTTATCCGACCTTTTATAAATTTTAAATCGATTTGACTTTCGATTCACGATCGAATCCGTAGGACCGATCAATCCAGTTCAGATATTATAACTATGGTCTATACAATTCTATTGTTTGAACGACGTTGTGATCATGGCGGCAAGCTGTGGAAATAGCCCCTCATTTTAATAAATTGAAAGCTTGGCAAGTTAATTATAGTCCATGACTTTTTGAGTCATTCCATAAATTTAATAAAAACAGGGGGGGGGAACAGTTATTTTATAGCTCAGCTTGTTGACCATCTCTAGGTTGTAGAAAGAGCATGTGATTTAAACCGAATTTCGTGGGGAAACCCCGTGAACATGGATTTTCAGTTTTGTGCTCTGCAAGTGGTATTGAAGGCAACGAAAGATCACCAGAATATCCCTTTTAATTTCCAACGATTGGAGGGATGGGTTAGTATTAACGCTTTGTAAGCATTTCTATACATGGATTCAACACAAATTTTGTTTACATCAGACCATTAAAAATGATATATATTGTCTCTTTTCTATATTTACTAACAAATAACAATTAACAAGTGACCAAAATATATTGCTTAACTTTTAAAAAAAAATTACATTTAAACAATTGAACACTTTAATTTATGATTGTAATTAAATAAGTCACTTATAAACTGTATATTAATTAATTTGTAATTAATTAACAACCACCCCAAATGTGGTTTTATTTTATTGTATTATGAATTATAAAATCTAACCAACCTCACGAATTAAACGGACCGCCGAACGCTTAATCATTACTTAATTAAGCGTAATCACACATCCCATAAACACAATATTCGCCAGGATTGCACCGATGGTTGCAGTACCCACAATGCCTTTTATCAAAGGATAAGTTGACGCATTCTCCTCTGCAACAAGCTTGAGTGAACTTGCACTTGTTCTTGCATGCACCACAGTTGTGGCTATCGGTCGACAAATCAATGCACTTGTTGTTGCAGCACGTGGAGTTTGTACTCTGTTGAACGTAGCAAACTTCGTTGTCTTTGTTGCAGTGATCGGCTGCGTTAGGGTTTCTCGGGTTCGTTGTCTCCTCGAGGATGCGATTTGCTCTTTTTTGAGGCATCACTAGTTTGGTTTCATGCATATTGTTTAGCTGATGGTCCTTTGAGGTGTTTTCATAGTGAAGGAGACTGAAAGGAGGTTTCTCTTCGGATTCGCCGAGGCCCCTCATGGTGAGAGTGATGGTTATTGCCATGGTTATGGCTACAGAGAGGATTATTTTCACGAGCTTCATAATGTATTTTTTTTTTCTTATTGAGAGAGATAGAGAGAGGGAGTGAAGGAGGGAGAGAGAGAGAGAGAGAGAGAGGGAGAGAAGGATTTTGGGTGTTGAGAATGTTGGGAGAGAGAATGGTGGTGGATTTAGGGTTTATAGTGGGACTGGAGGGAAGGGGTTGACCCTGGAAAAGTGGTTAAAAGGTGCTCTTAGGGATGTGCTGCAAAGAGTGTGGTCGAATTCTAGGGTTTACTTGTTAAGACAGTTCATTTGATTAGGGCACATACAATTGGTGCCCTATCTTTGTAAAATGGACCATTTTGTCCCTCAACGATCACCAGAGTCACTAATTTTTGAAACGGTAAAGACCATCAAACTACGTGGAACATCTAAAATGAATCACTAGTAGGTTTCATTAGTAAAATCGTAATATATGGTAAAAGTTAATTAATAATTTAGTAATTTTACCTTTAAAAATATATTGTGAGGAGTGAAAAAAGATGATATAATGCTATTTGAGCAGTGTGGTCTATTTTAGTGGTCCATTTTCGATCCATATAACAATGCTCTTGTACAGAATTTTTTCCTGTCTAATAGATTAGACCATGTTTCCTAACATAAGAAAATTAGGAAAGTCTACAAGTAACTGAGATGTTGAAGGTTTCAAATATCAAATATGACGGGACATAACTGATCAAATTTGTAGCCAACGTATCTTGTAAAAAAGAATCCCAAAATCGAATTATTGCAGCCCGTTTTGTGCACCAAATTAAGAGGAAAATAAAACTAAAAAGTACAAGTAAATTGTGAGATAGATTTTTTTTTAAAGTGAAATGATGTTATACCAATACGATCACACTTTGATTTGATCATAATAAAAACTTAGTATTTATATCAATTTCGGGACAAGTGATCCTACGAAAGTAGTAAAATAATTGTGCACACCAAAAATACAAAAAAAGTTATAAGTGGTCGGAGGAGTTTGTTCCTTCATGAAACTCTCCGATGCTTAAGTTAATATCTCAAAATAAGATAATAGTAAAACAAGAGAGCTGTACTGTACTTGAAAAATGGCAGGAGCCCTTTTATATAGTATCTGTGAATTAAATCTGTTACGAGAAATAATAACGAGAAATAACGCCGTAGTTATTAGGCGCAATAATTGTAATAATATCAAGTGTGATTATAAGATAATAATATTAAGATTTACTTAGGTTTAATGTCGAGGGTGATAATGTCATTCATATGTAACTGTCTAACGTTGCCGTCAACCACCACATTCCGGTTCCGAAATTTTAACCGAATCCCCTTTCAAAGCTTGCGCCGAGGCGCTATCGGATGGGCTTCCTAATATGACTGACCAAAATATCTTAGGACATAAAAATATCATTTTATCCATTCCACATGTAAGGGTGTGATTAGTTGTTGGACTAAACTTGTAAACTTACATTTTAACTCCCAAAGAGTGTCACGTCACCAAATATTTTCTCATAACCCATGTATAACTTCACAATACCCATCTAAAATCATAGACATAATCAATAAATAAATAGTGGCATACTTGTCAACAAAGGGCAAGTATGACTTGTGACCATGAGAAAGCGAGTGCCCTAACAATAAACCGCCACGTCCGCAATAGGCCGACCTGAAAAAATTTAGCCCATGCTGTTAGGTGAAGCAAAGGTATTTTCCATTTATGATTTATGAAATTATAACCTAAATTAAAGAAAAACAGAGCCGAAACATCCTCCTAAAAGTTAACGTGATTTGCATTGAGGTCGAAGCTGGGTCTTTGTACAATTGATCATTTCTAAATTTAATCAAACAATTAAAGCAAGTTAACTAGCACTGAAGAATCAAAACTACACGTCTATTATGTAACACGAAATAGACACACACAAAAAAAAAGAATAAAAAATTAAAGAATCGCCAAATGGCACAATATTATAGGCAGGTTTTTACTCAATTGTTTCAAGCATGCTATAATTTATTGGTTTGAAGTCTTAAATATACTGTGCTTTGACATCTAAGATTCTTTGAGGTTGCCAATTTAATTAGTTTTATATCAAATGAATGGAATTGGAAGAAACGAATGTCATCGTTTTTAATTTGTTTCATTTTCGTTAGAAGAAGAAACGTGAAATGGAAGAAGAATAAGACAAAGTCAGTGACTCAAGAACCAAAATGGTGAAGTTATTATATTTTCTCAGTTAGAATTTTTTTTAAAAGGTATTTTTGTTGTAATTAATGAGATCGACAAAGGTAACCAAAAGTAATAACGAAACAGTAATTAA
Source organism: Bretschneidera sinensis (assembly GCA_023935145.1). Taxonomy (NCBI): domain Eukaryota; kingdom Viridiplantae; phylum Streptophyta; class Magnoliopsida; order Brassicales; family Akaniaceae; genus Bretschneidera; species Bretschneidera sinensis. The sequence goes on from CM043698.1 coordinate 131,069,428, forward strand.
AATAATCACACAAAAATAAAAAACATAAGATTAACGTAGTTCGGTTGATTAAGTTTATATCTACAAAAGAGATGAAAGAAATTCACTATCAAAAATGAAGAATACATAAACTCTAACTAATGCTTTTATAAATAGACTACAAAACGGTGTGAACTAAATCTCAATTTTTTTTTTCTCTTCAAAATAGCTCCAAAATATTTCAAATTGAAGCGGGTCTTCGGATTGAACTGATATACAAGACATCTCAACAGTTTTGCATGGGAAGTGGGCATTCACAATAACCTTGATTAATGATTAAACTACAATTAACTAATGCCTTTTGAAATATATTTTTTAAGGACTGTAATTTATCTTTAAAAAAACCTACTTTTGTTGTAATTTTACTAATCATTGAAAAATTATAATTTATTTATTATTTTATTATTATCCGTTTCAAAAACTACTTTATAAATCATAACTTTGATTGGGTACAAACATTAATTACAACTCAAAAATCAATCAACCTTAGGATATTTTCTTAGAGTTTAATTTACTTTCTGGATATGATGAATCCTAGCTACAATTAGCTTAGCTTGCATTAGAGAACAACATTGATTGAAGGGCTCATATAAGGAAGCTGTACAATTAAGGCAAGCTGTTCACTATGAAAGGAAAGGAATATTCAGGTCAACTCTTTTGCACATTTCAGATTTCACAACATTTATCTTAGATTTTAATTATGAGGTCAAGATTCCCCTTCTAGGGTATAGTACTTGACCAATAAACTTGCAGATCTAAGATCTTGAGCACCTGATAAGTCCATTTGATTTTCATTATGGATCCAAGTGTGACAAATCCCTTATATGTGTGCTGAATCTATTCAAACTTGCTCGTACAAATTCCATGGAACTATTAGTCATTTACAAATATGTTGTCTATCATAATGAAAATCACTTAACACTTAACATATACCATTAAAATTTATCAAAAAAAAATAATATCATTAAAAATTAAAAAATATATTGTCACTATAAAAACAAAATGTATTTAACTTATTTAATATTTTTAGTATAACTGAGGTAATTTAGTTTTTTTTTCTCTAAATTAACGATTTTAATTAGGATGGAATGAAACAAATTTAACGTGGAATTCAACATTTGAATTACGAATTACTTTCATCTCATAATCAACATCAAAGACACTAATATTTGACCCAATGAGTGAGATCTAACTAGAGGTGCACTATCTGGGTCAGTTTCTTTTAAAAGCATAAATCAAATTGTTACTTTCCATTCGAAAAAAACCACAAAGTGAAAATCGGTCAAATCATAAAACTGGTCAAATCGATTTGATTTTTTGGTTTAAATATTTTTCAATCAAAATTAATTTAAATATATTTTCATCCATATTAAAAATTCATCTGCATCTATCAAACTATTCATACAACAAAATATAAAAGTTAATATTCAAAATGTCTAAAATTTGGTACAACCCCTAGAAATAGTGCTTTTTTTAGGGATGTAGAAATATTACTAAACAAATAACAATTGTTCAATATACATATCATATTATTATACATAAAAAAAATATATGTATATTAAATTAAAGATTATATGGGAGGTTTTAAAAATTATTGTTCTATAATATTGTGACAATCCATTACAGGCGAGCCCTACATGGAATGGAACAATCATTAATTTTAACCACCGAACCTTGACTTGTAAAGACCATACCAGATTAACCCTAAGATACAATCACACAATCATAATTCAATAACACAATATGACTTACATCTAGGAGTCCAAATATACACAACTTTATAACCACCTCAACTCACACTTAACTCATTCATATAATTTACAAAACATGGAAAGAATTTAATTTACATAACCATAATTAACAACTTTTTTCAAAACTACTAATAAAACTCAACCCAAAACATAACATGATGAGGATTTTGTCTGCATGGGCCCACCAAGGAGATGTCGACTCCCAAGCTCCCACTAAAAGTCTAGTACAAAATTCTTTCTAGTTACTGGGGAAAATAAAAGAAAATATGGTGAGCTAAAAAATCTAGTGATGTCCACTTACTAAGAGTACTTGATTTTTAAGTTTTTAATTACTAAGCCTTATTATATATATCCAGCTTTTAAGTTGTTATTTCCATGTCGATATATATATATATTGAGGAAATATAAGATATTCTCATTTCATATCACACCATTAATTCCACAAATTCCACACACAAATCCAAACACAAACAAATTTTCAAAATGTATCATCACAACACATCATAAAGAAAATACCGTACAAAATGATGCATGCACCCGACATCATCTCCACACCATCCTCCCATCCAATATCTTTACCCACCTCATCATCACCATCATTTCACTCATTTTCATCATTTCGATCATCTCAGTCATATTCATTACTTAAAGGGATGTCTTTCCACGTACCTACACATTCAATAATACCCTCAGACCCCTTCACCCATCTTAGATGGGTCTTACTTTTTCCTTTGGACCCCTTCACCCATATCGGGCGGGCCTTAGTTTTCCTTCGGACCCCTTCACCTTTTCTGAGTGGACCCTACAGTTATCATGCACACCCATTCATTTTACAATAAGAAACAACATAACCACTACTCTCACACATCAACACAAAGTTCACATGTCATATTCACAACCAGTGTATTCATAGGCGAAGGCGTGGGCGAGACGTTTTACTTCAATGAGGCGAGGCGTAAATCCCGAGGAGTTAGGACGTAAATCTTTTGAAACGTTTGGGCGTTTTGAATAAAATAATATTAAATAAATTAATTAAATGATAAAGGAAACGTCTAACTTTCAACGCCTTGGAGCGTTTTTATGCCTCCTCGCCTCTGAGCGTGCCTCGAAACCGCCTTTCAAAATACTGTTCACAACTACCCGACACATTTCAATAAACTCATTTAGACAATAACACCATATAGCTCAAGATATTTGTATAAAGACATAACTCTAACATATATATATATATACACCCTCAACTTTCTATATCCATTAATTTATTCAAGTTTTAAGAGCTTTTAGTTTCCTTCTCACGTACTAGAAGTATGAACGACCTCCTTTCCTTTACCATTATCTCCTCTAACACCTAAATACACATAATACTTAGTTTTTCGACATTTAAACAAGCATGCATACATGATACACTACTATATAATGACAATTGTCTAGAATACTATGCATGCACACCCAACTCACCATTACATGACGTTAGATACACACCGCCTCCTAATTGTAACACTATAAAAAAATTGACATATACCGACGATCAAAATCCGTTGGTATAGACCAAAAAACCGTCGGTATAAACCATTTTGAGCTATACCGACTATTTTAAAAAGCGTAGCAAAAAATAGCAGGGATATACCGACGGTTTTTTTTACCGTCAATATAGACAAAAGAGCTTTACTTACTGTTTTCAAAACCGTCGGTATAGGTACCTTTACTTAAGGTTTTCAAAATCGTCGATATAAATACCTTTACTTGAGGTTTTCAAAACCATCGGTATAGCTATCATTACTTACGGTTTAAAAACCGTCGGTATAACTATATTTACTTACGGTTTTAAAAACCGTCAGTATAAGCGTTATTCAGACAGTTTTATAACCGTAACAATAAGTCAATTTTACCTACCGAGTAAAATCTGTAGATATAGCTCGTCAATCAATAACTATATCTTTTGGGTCAGAATAAATCATTTTGCTTTTTTCTTGAAAAATTTAATGCTTACTGCATAACAAACTTATAATATTTACAAAATATGAAAGTAGATAATTGAGTACTAGAACATTATATGAAAAAATCATTTCATTCATCCAAAAATACTTATCATTACAAGAAAAATACTTATCACTACAAGAACATTAAGGACAAGGCTATACATTTGGAGTGTATACTAGAAAGAAAAAAAGAAATCCAGTATCCACCAAACCTATAATACATTCCAGCATAACACTGAATATTATGGTTGGGAAAGAGATAATATAGTTGTATTACTTTGCCGTGTAAGAAATGATAGAAACATGCTGAAAGCCTTCAGCATCAAGAGCTGCACGAATTGATCCTACACGACCATCCATCATGTCACTAGGATTAACAACATCACTTCCAGCTCGAGTCTATAAGATGTAAAAATGCCAAAAGATTTAAAAAAAAAAAAAAAAACTAGTCAAGTTACATGCAAGGAACATAAAGATGAGAATAAATATTGGAAACCTCCAGCAAATCTTTTTAAGTATCAGTGACCTTCACTAAAGTCTAAGACTTATATGATTCACTTGCCAGGGTTGTCCAGCTACTAGAGCAAATTTTCACACTTTAAGAAACTGAAATCATTTGGCCCAACTTTATTATTAATCAATCTCTAACTCTGGGATAAAGTAACTTATAAAAAATAATCTAGGATAAAGTAGCCTTAGAGAATTTAGGTTATAAGCAAACAATCATAATAAAGCCCAAAGGCAAGTCAAATCTTCAAAAATATCATGAGGACACTGATAACTTCAGTATTTATTTGATATTTTCTCAATCTTGAATCTAATTGCAGAGAATCTACAAAAAATTACCTGGGCAACAGCTTGTTTACATAATTGATACACTGTCTCATCATTCACTATGACTCCTACAGAGTTAAACATATATATATATATATAGCAATCAGTACCTTTGTGTCTATATACATGCAAAATTATATATTTTAAGAAAAGCCCCAGCCAAGTAGGAATTTCCATCCCAGCCAAAAACAGATTCTTGGCCATAACTAGTCACCCAACGATATTATTATTTGATAAGAAATTGAAAGTGATTATAACTGAAGAAATTCTCTGATTTGAGGAATCAAAAAGGAAGCTCAGAAGATGAGAGCAAGTTCTTTTCTTTCCCCTATTTTTTCAGTTTTTATACTTGAATTGAATTTGCATCTTCCAATAGAACAAGAAATAGAAATAAGAATGTTTTTTTTTTAAATTTGCAGCCGTTATTTCTCTCTTTCCTTTTAGGTAGTTAAATAGATAACATGCTTGTAATAAATATTCTACCATATTTTCTATCCAATATGACAATAGCAAAAATAAATGTACAAAAAAGAGACGTTTTACCATCATAACCGTACAAGGAATATGGATCTAAAGCAACATCAGTGTAAATAACCTAAATAAAAAATAACCAATCGAAGGGCTTGCCACATTCCAACACCTCAAAGATAAACAAGTTATTAGATAGACTATTTTGACTTACAAGATCAGGGTATTTGTCCTTGAGCAGCTGTATTGCTCAAGGTACCAAACCATTCTCATTGAATGCCTTGTCTCCTGTAGGAGACTAAAAAGGAAAAAAAAAAAACAATTGAATTTAAAAAAGCTTTATGAAGAAAGAATAAAAAATGAAACCAAGGAGGAGAACTGAAACCTTCAAAGCGTCCAGAACTTTGGGACTTGACACCAGCAAGAATGAGATTCTTTCCTGCCAGAAGGAGAAATCACAAAATATTTTTTATTTGCATGGACTGTGTATTGAAATTTCTTCTCTCAAACATTATATTCCAGATTTTCATATGCGTATACTCTTTAGATTAAAGAAAAATAGGTGAAAAACTATATTCAATATTAGAAAAATTAATAAATAGATAAAAATAGAAAGTGAAATTTATTACTATTATTATGTCTCATTATAAATTGATAATATGTTTTTCTTTTTTCTTTTTTTTGAGTGGGATGAATTGATAATATGTTGTTAAAGAAAAATTAAATATTAATATTTATTAATAAGAGATTGCTTAAAGCCAAGCTTACCACTTAATGATTTGACAGCTTATGATTCAGAGTAAAAAAAATTAATATATATATATATATATAATTAGCAATTTAGCATAAGTAATCTCAAAGCAAGAAATAAAAAATAATACTAGCAATTACTTAAGAATATATGTAAAAAGTAACCAACGAGGTCTTGGTTCATAGGTAAAATAACCAATATTGAGCCTATGAAATCACAAATTTTTAGGTTCGACTTCCACCAACGTGTGAACTATTTATACCATTTATTAAAAGATAGTTTCTAATCCAACTTAAATCCATATAAAACAAATCGTTGGAAAAGCCTAAGGCATGGAACAAAACAAAGTAATAACGTAAGTTTTCACCTGTTACCCAAAAATTATTGGCATAGTTGCTTTCAGAAATTTCTCTTTGAAGACGCATTAGATCAAGCATAAAAAGTGAAATTGACACGGTGCAACCTGTCTGCCGTCAACATAATTTCATAGAATTTCAATCCCAAACTAACAAACCACTAATTGATCCTATAAAACACAATTTCTTTGATTTCAGCAAACTAAAAGTGATAAGCCCAAGGACACCAAAAAAAAAAAACTTTATCAGACAATACAAAACCATAATTTAATAATCTTAACACAATATCAGGTTGGTCAAATATATACAGAAACAGAAAAAAAGTAAAGGAAATAAATGTTGCTAGGAAGCACCTGTGATTGCATATTTTCTTATTCTTTATGAAGTTGGGTTTGTGGCAAGATCACGGTTCCCTCATTCTATCTGAACGGAATTCTTCAAATCAATGCATAAGAACAAACCAAGCTTGCTTCCAGACTAGAGAATTATAGGATAAGAAAAAATACCTCTATTTGCAACCCACGCTTGGAGAAGAAGAAATGGAAAAAGACCAGAAGGTAGAAAGCACCTCTGTTTGCACACCAGAGAAGCAGTGCAAAATTATCAAATTAGAGAATTATAGAATAATTTAAAAATTCAAAATACATGAACAAACCAGTACAAATAACTCACCCACGCTTTCAGATCGTATAAGAAAAAGACCCACGGTTACCATGATAAAAAGAGCTACGCTTGGAGAAGACCCACGCTTTTGAAGTTATTCGAAATACATGTACAAAAGACATAATTTACAAATTTGAAATACATGAACAAAAGACCTACGGTTGGAGAAGAAGTGGAAAAAGACCAGAAAATAGAAAGCTTACCTATGGCTTTTGAAGCAGATCGTATTAGAAAAAGACCCACACTTCTGAAGTAGATCCGAAGATATGAATTGGAGCTTTATGTGATTTGTGTATTATGGCTTTTTTGTTAATTTGTTTTACAGATTAGGTTGGTGGATGAAGATGAAGAGGGAAGGATTAGGGCGCCGCAATGTAGAGAAGAGAGAGAGAGGGTTTTGGCATGGATGAAGAAAATGGGATGGGTTTGAGTTGGTGGGTTTGGGTTGACCCGAAAGTTTTGCGGGCTCATTTTATTTAACTAAAATTTAGAATCTATTTTTACTAAATAAATTTTATATAAATCATTTTATTTTTTATAAATAAAATAATGATTATGATTTTAATTTTAATTTTAATTTGTAACATGAAACCAACTATTAAGTTTAATATAATTAATTTATTTTTAAGACATTGTGTTGAAAAAAAAAAGATTCAATGTTAATTAATACAATATCTATGTATTTTTAAAATATGTAGAAATAAAATATTTTTTAGAATTAATATGTATTTTTATTCAAAAAACAATTATTTAGGAACAAATAACAAATATCAACCATAAACTCAAAACCCTAAACTCTAAGTAACCTAGTCCTAATTAATCAACATTAAATTACGTAGCTAATCCTAAACCCTAAATTCTAAACCTTAAACCCTAAACTCTAATCGACTTAGTCCTAATTAATCAACACTAAATTACCTAATCCTAATGCCCCGTTTGGTAAAAGTAATAGAATCAAGGGTATAATGTAATCAAAGTTGTAATGTAATCAAAACTATAATGGAATCAAAGTTAGAATCCGATTATATTGTTTGGTTAGAACATGGAAACCCCCCCCCCCCCCCCCCCCCCCATGAATTGAAACTGAAACAGATTACATTGTTTGATTAATATGTTCATATCACTGAAATGAAATCAAACCCTAAATCATAATTAACCTAAACCCTACACTGAAATCAAAACACTAATTATCCTAAACCCTAAAACCAACCCTAATTGACCTAAACCATAATTAATTAGTGTGGATACATGAGAATCAATAAAATTTAAATTTTAACATATTAAAATTAAAAAAAATAAGATAAATATTTATTATATATGGTTTCAAAAATTATCGATCTCAAAATGTTGTAATGTCACGTTTTGTTTCAGTAATGTAAGTAATATAAATATCTTATATTAGTTAATTATATTATTTTTAAATATTTAATATTATATTAATATTTAATTATATTCTATTTTTATTATTAGTCATATATTACTATATTTTTAAATATAAATATCTTATATTAGTTAATTATATTATTTTTAAATACTTTATTACCATTTTATTATATATATCATATTATTTACTATCATAATATTATATTATTTAACTCATAATTCCACCAAACTATCAAACCCTAAATCCTAATTAACCTAAACCCTAAACCGAAACTGAAACACTAATTACCCAAAACCTTAAACCCTAAACCCAACCCTAATTGACCTTAAACCCTAATATGATTATATTGTTTGTTTAGAATATGAAAAAAAAAAAAAAAAAAAACCTTTAATTGAAGTTGAAACCGATTACATTGTTTGGTTAACATGTTCATATCATTTAAATGGTTCGTTGGTGATAATCCGTCGTTGATGCCGCCTTTTATTGTAGTGTTTATTATATATATATCATAATATTTATATTATTTAATTAATTGTATTATTTTATTAATATTTATTTCAAATATTTAGTATTATATAAATTTTTAATTATATTCTTATTTTTATTAATTATTAAACATATTTACCATATTACATTGGTCTATACTTACGGATTTTTATATCTGTCAGTATAGACATGATCTATAGTGACGGAATTGTAAATCCATTAGTACAGACATGACCTATAGTGATGGAATAGTAAATCCGTCAGTATAGACATGATTTGTAGTGACTGAATTTTTAATCCATCGGTATAGGTATGATCTATAGTGATAGAATTGTAAATCCATCAGTATAGATATGATCTATAGTGGCAAAATTGTAAATCCATCAGTATAGGCATGCTTTGTAGTGATAGAATTTTTAATCTGTTAGTATAAACGTGAACAATAGTGAAGGAATTGTAAATCCATTAGTATAGACATGATCTGTAGTGACGGAATATTTAATTCGTCAGTATATATCATGTTTATACTGACCAATTTAAAATCCGTTGGTATACCTTGTCTATACTTACGGATTTTAAATCTATCAGAATAACCATCTGTCAGTATATTACTGTAATACTCGTAATCGTAAAGTAAGGGTAAAGAAGTAATTTAATAAATATGAAATGAAATTAAAATAATATATATACGCGAAGGATTTAGTATTCAATAAAATAATTCTTTTGAAAAAAAAAATCTAGACACGTGGAGGCGTAGTTACAAAGAAAAAGGAAAAAAAAAACGTGAACAGGAAAAAGAAAAGTTTTCCAAAAAAAATAAAAATAAAAATAAAAATAATAATTTCATGCAACACCTGGAAGTCCAGGTGTTGTAACATGAAATGGTGTAGGCTGCATGTTAAGCAGCTGGTGATCTAGGAATAGTGGCAAAGCGGCAACTGCCGCTTAAATTGTTTATAAATTGATTTTTTTTACCAAATTCGTTTAGTTTTCCTTCCATTACACGTTTTCTCTAAACACTTGGGGACCAAAAGAAAGATTGAAAGAGCAAATTTTGAAGGGGTTTACTGTGGAATTTCATAGAGAATCACCAGAAGCTATCAGAAAAATAAAAGGTAATAACATAATGTTTATTTTTGAATTTTTAGCATTTATGAAATTTCCCGAAAGTCAAAGTGAGAATTTTCAAAAGGGTGTAGTTTTATGAAAAATTGAAAAAATAATTAAAAATTTAATACAAATATTATGTCAGATGTTGACAATCTGCAACCGAGGGAAATTTCTGAGAGAAACGGGAAAAGCAATGAGGTGATCCATGGGTAGCTTTAAGTGCTACGTGGTGAGTTAGATTTACCTTAAGTAATCTAAATAAAAATTAAATATCTAGTAATAATATTAAAATAAATTATTAGTTTATGCTTTGATGGTAGATAAAAATTAAATGGATACGTATGATATGAATTTTGGGACATGTAGAAAATTATTAGATGAGAAATAATATTTTTAAAATAATAAATTAATTTAATAATAAAAATAATAAGTGAAATTCTTGATGAGTTTTGGTTGATGTTTTGAACGAATTATGAGGAAATGAAATTTAGTGGATTTTGACAAGCTTTGATGGATGATTTGATGTGATTTGGGATGAGAGGATTTTAGTGGAAATTTTTTTATATATGATTTAAAAAAAAATCAGGATAGCCAATTTAAATATTTAAATTCATGTTTTTTTTATGTTATTGTTCAGATGCATATTTCATATCATTGTTTATATGCTTATGCATTAAATAAAAGAAAAGAACCAGGAAGACAGCTGGTCTAATGAAAATGAAAGAATCGGGAAGACAACCGGTCTAAATAAGAATGAAAGAACCAGAAAGGCAGCAAATCTAAATGAGAAAGAAAAGAACCGGGAAGACAGCCGATTTAAGATAATAAAAACATGTTGACATATAGGAAGACATTCCCATAATAATAATTCATGCATTGCATCTGTTTTAATTATTGCTTGCATTATTGAAATGCTGATGTGTGGTGTGTTATTGTGAATTTATTTATAGATGGATGAGTCTCATAGAGAGACAGTTATGGTGAGAAAGGAACCTAGAAGTATGACATGAAAAGAACCATCTAAATGGTAGACTTTATGATGTGAACCTCATTGCGAGGTAATTATAAGATAATTGATGGTCTTAAGGTGAACCAATAAATAAAAAGAAGAGATTGATAGAGAATGGATCTTATGACATGTGTAGTGATAGTAGAATGCTAGTATCAAGTTGTATGAGATATAAATGATTAAATATTGAAAGACTATTTATACAGATTGAGTACTTCTAGTAAATTTAATTCATTGAGCTTGTGAAGCTCACCCCTTATTATACAATGATTTCAGGTAGCAGGCAAGACAAATAATTTGGTGAGTTGAGGTTCAGGTGAAATCATTTTCTGTAAGCCATGTGCATGTCAACATCCTCATATTAATGAGAAAAGAAAATAAAAATTTATTTGTACATATTCATGCATTTTACATAGTATCTAATGTTTAAATATCATATTGATGTAACTCCCCTGTTGAGGGTTGAGGATTGATGTAAAATTTTCTGTTGGTATTATTTATTTTTATTATTGCATATATGTGTCGTGTTGGGATTTTCAAAATGTGATGACACTGTCTCGGGGGTGGCCACCCCGGTATAGGTTGTTACAATTACATTTTTTTTGTAGTGAAACTTTCGTGAATGAATCAGTCTCCCAATCAGGATACTCCACATCCCATGAAAGAAGAACATAACTAGCATAAGGCCTTGCAATAACATCTGGATCTGGAGAAGTATGGCTAGACTCGTTTGAAACTCTACTAGGCAGATTAGGTGAGAAGGTATGAACCTAAAATCAAACAGAGGCAATAAGAACCAAACACAAAAATGGAATGATCACTAGAGTTAAAGACAGTCACAATCTCATTAGGTGGAATTAATGAAGCTGAGGCAAAATCCTCATAATAGAGGTTTGAATCATCAAAGAACTTAGTCATATCGAATCAACATTGTCCCTTCTTAATCTCCTCTGTACTAAGGAGATGATATCCAAGTATAGACAAAGGAGGAGACAAGGCACTCTAAGATAAGTATAGCCACCATTTTGGACTGACATGCTCACCAAGATACCAAACACACCCAAAATGTGGTTCTCATCCATTGTTCATCACAAGCACTGCTAAAATCATCCCAAACGTGAAATGCAACTACAACATGAATCAAACATCAAAAAGCATCAAAAGCATTTCATCAAACATTTGGTGAGAAACTTTAAAGTAACCAGATTCATAAAGAATCCATAAGAAATTGTAACCAACAATTCAAAAGTAACCAATTTGGAGTAGAGGTAAGTGAAAATACCTTAGAATGAGAAATATTTAGGTGAGTCTCCATATGTAATGACCCATCTCGAGTGGGCTCTACTCGGAACGAATCCATTACTTTTCAGCACTGAGTACCTTGATTCAAGATTCAACCTAAAAAATTTACCAATCAAGCAACATTCTTTTCCAGCATCACAATCATTACAAACACATATCTTTACATACATGAAGTTTTTGGATGGTTATAGTTTCCTCTCTTCTTAGGTACAAACTTTTTGATTCCAAAACCTTGAACATCCATCGGAACTCCCCTTGATCTTGTCCCTATTGGTGGCAAATATAATGAAAATGATTTTTTCAAGCAAAAACTTGCAAAAAGAATGAAGTAATTTGATGAGAAAAAATTAAGAAATGGTGTAGAAACGAAGTGGTGAATAAGAGAAAAATGGGTTTCATTAACTTGTTCATCTTTTTAAAAAGCCACTCATCCTTGTCATTATTTACTTTTTCAAAATTTCCATCCCTTGTACAGGCTTATCATTGCAATGTTCAAAAATCTCTACAATGCACCTTTCAATGGAAAATTCTTTCCAATAAAATTCACACTCACACAAAATTCACATTTAAAAATGAAATTTTCATTCAAGTAAAAAATTTCATGTATGAAATTAATTGAAAATTTAATATAAACCAAATTTTTTTAGTCATGAAAAAATAAAAATTGAATTTTTTCTTAGCCATGAGAAAACCAAGAATTTTATTAGTCATGAGAAAATTTGAGAAATTAAGAAATGAATTTTTCTTAGTCATGAGAAAATTTAATTTTCTTAGTTATGAAAAAATTAAGAATTGATTTTTTTTTCCACGAGAATAATGAATTTTTTTAGTCATGAGAAATATAAAATTTAAGAATTGAATTTTTCTTAGTCACGAGAAGAATGAATTTTCTTAGTAATAAGGAAATTGAAGAATTAGGTATTCGCCTAAATTGAATGTTTCTTAGTCACATGAAAAATTAATGAATTGAATTTTTTGTAAACATGGAAAATAAGGTGATCATCCAAAATCAAATTTTTTGTAATGAAAAATTAAATGTTCATTCATTCTAAAATTTCATGTTTAAAATGTTAAGTAACCAATTAAACTCAAATTTTTTTTATATTCATGGAAAATTGACAACCAATCAAATTAGATTTTTAATAGTCATTTAAAGTTAAGGAAAATCCCAGTGGAATAAATTTAATTCAAGGTAAAAATTTCATATTCATGAAATAAAACATCTCTCATTCATATTCATCATGAAAAACACGTGCACTCGTACGAAAGCTTTGCAGTCATTCCCATCAACTTCACAGGCGTGAATCATCAAATCACGTACGCAACATATTTTCAATAAATAAAAACAAAACGAGATTTTACCTCAATTTGGAAAATTTCTTTCACCCTATGTTTGTCTGAACTACGTCTTGTCTGATCCTTTCTAGGGCTTGTAGGCAACTTAAAAGGCTTGAGTGCGACCGTATGCATATTAATGTTATGTGTGATTCCATACTTACATGTTTGCATGATCCTTATTAATTAATCAGTGAAATGATTTGTGTCTACGGCTTTGAACACTACATAGACATTTGAGTATGCATCGTTAAAGAGGAAAAACCATAGACACCTCATTTTACACCTATTAATTAATAAAAATCAACTCTTCTTGGCTATCAAAGGAAACACCAAAGAACCAAATAATTGAGGATCGAGTGATGGGTTATAGTGGTTTAATTTTGGTGATTGACGGTGAGAATACTTGATGAATGATTTTAAAAGTGAAAAGTAAGGTCATAGGTGTTGTTTATATATATATATATATATATATATATATGGGTTAGATCCAAAAAATTAAGTCAATCTGATAAGTCTAGGTACCATGTACCACTCTAAAGTGGTGCTCAACCTTTTGGGCGCCACTTTAGAGTGGTATTCAGCCATGAACACCATTCTAGAATGACTATCAGGCCAGGCACCATTCTAGAATTGCTCTCAGCTCTTGATACCAGCTTAGAATGGCTTTCAACACTCAAATACTAGCCTAGAATGGCTCTCAGCTCCTAAAATGTCTAGATTCATCCCCCATATGAGTTTGAGTCCTCCTCAACCTCCAAAACCTTATTTTGATCATATTGAAGTGTTATAGTTGATCTAAAAGAAAGTTGCATGATCTTACTACACTTTTAAAACCTAAAATCTATAAATACACCTTCAGAATTTGGATTTGGGGGAACTTGTTGCTTAATTGAAGTCATCTTCTTTTACACTTTCTCTCTATAGAAAACTCAAACAGTTGAGCTCTAGACCGATTTTTATCCATTAATACATAAAAAAAAGGTAAGTAAAATCAAGTAATTCCAGTCACAATATCGTTGTCATCAACACCGAAAACATCAACTGATCCACCGAATCAAATTTCTTCTTGAGGTAGGCCAATAAGAGACCATTGAAGCTACCTTTGAATAGATTAAGTATTTGAATTCGATTCATGGCGATATGGATCGGAGCTGTGACGAAGTCTAAAAATCATCACAAAGCACATCTAACATCAATAGCAAATCCAAAAAGTTGATAATCCCAAACAGCTTTCTCTTCATTATTTTATGTTTTTAAAAGTTATTGTTTTGTTTTGATTTTGTGTTCAAATTTTGTTTCTTGTTACAAATAGGTTATATATGTGTTATATGAACTAACCCATTGATTTTTGTTCTTAGAAACATGCTAGAATGTGATTTAGAGTGAAAAAAAGGTATTAGACCCGAGCTCTATTCTAGAGTGGCGCCCAAACTCAAGAGCCACTCCAGAATGACACTTGGGCTTTATGTTTTTGAGTCTCCAATTGTTTTTTTTTTATCTCATCTATTATCCTCTGAGATTTTGTATGATGATTCATATGGTCCAAATAAACATGTTTAAAATCTAAAAAAACATTATTAGATAATTAAATCAAATTAAATGAATTTTATGTCTATATCCTTAAATATGCAAGAGTTGAGGAGTTCGATTGATTCTGATCTATATATAATTGTTTGTATAATGAAATAACTTTTTTTAATTCTCTGAAATTTGTATGATGATCATCACATGATTAAGTTAGCATAGGTATCTCTATTATCTCTCTTAATTACACTTTTAGATGCCTCATATGTCCATATCTTGTTTGAATGATGCTTTGATTTGATCTTATGATGATTCTTTTGTTTAATTATTTATTGTTATATCTATGTCATGTCATCATACTTTCATGTGCTTCATATAACTTGTGTGTGTGATCATTGAACAAAAAGAACATTTATAGTATCAAAACCCTAACCAAAGCCTCTTTTAAAGTGCAAGAGTAGATGCTAGATCCTTGAGGTCTAGCTGTTGATGGGATTCTCTACGAACTTACCATCGTATACTCTAAGTCCCAGATCTAAATCTTGTTTGTATAACCAGTTTCTTTAAGGTTCTTAATGCTTTGAAAAACTAAGTTGCGACTATGCAATAACCTTTTTTATGAAATGTCCTTCAGTTATCCCTCGGATTACATGGAGTTGACCAATCAGATTGACTCATCGATTAGACCATCGAATGTCCTTTAATGGTCATGCTTAATCTACATTATCCTTCTTCATCGGAAAAGGGATCAAGGCAATGAAAGACCCATACCCTGCAAGTGTATGTAAGGTAGTTTAAGTTAATTATTACTCCCTTAGTCCCATATTATTAATATACTTTTTCTTTTTAGGATGTCCAAAATATTTTCCACTTTCTATAAATAATAAACGATACATTTTAAATTCTCCAATGATACCCTTATCATATTAAATTTACACAGCAATCAAGACAAAATGGGTTGCTCCACTTAGGTAATAATGGAATTGTATGTTATAGTCAAAAAATCTAAATGCGTTTGTTATGATTTCTTAAAAACCCTTTCGTTTTTTTTATAAAAAAATTGGACTAATATTATGGGAATTGAGGAGTAATTTTTTTCCCAAGAACATGAGAGCTAGGTTTTGACCTAAGCGAAAAAGGAAGCTTTGGTTTTTTCTTCTCTCATGCCTTAATCTTTTTCTCAAATCTCTCGTGCATACCAATGATAAGGGATTTTGGTCTCCCTTCAAAGTCAAATAGTGACTTCAAGTTACTCGTCATTCTTGCTTTGTGCTTGGATGACACATATCTTCAGAAAATGTTTCTCTGTTATGCCAAACACCATATAACAATGATGTAGTTGCTAGTCTGAACACTTAAAAGAGAACCTATAATGGTGTCTCTTTACTACTCATAAAGGGTTGTGTTAGACATAATAGCTGTCATTCTTTCTATATGTCACCTACTTTGATCCACACTCTCGCTTATTCATCCTTCATCGAATAGAATGACTTTGGATATTAAGTTCAGAGTTGTGGGATATGGAGAAAATGAGCGGTACCTACAGAGTTTTTGAATCGTGGTGTGGAATGGATAGTGCGGGTTTGAGTGGTGGGTTGTTTTTTCATGAAAATAAAATATAGAGTTGTTAGTGTTGTTTGTCAAATAATATTATACATACTATATGTAAAGGTTTTCATTAATCCGGTTTTTATGTCTTTTATTTGTAGGAGTCCATGTTGTCTAAGAAGCATATTGTTTGGGATAATCTAGAAGAGTTTAGTGCCTTTGATGAGTCTAACCCAATTAGTAGTAGAGTAGTTTCTTTTAATGATGATACAGATTTTATTCCAAGAATGGAAACACTTACTCCCATTGTTAACCCGAATGAGAGCCAACCTCAAACAAATCAAGAGGTAGATGCTCTCAATCTTGATCAACCATGTACAAGTCAACAAAAGGACAGTTTTCCCAAAGATTGGAGGTATGTGAATTATCATCAAATTGATAAAGTGATTGGTGATCCTTCATAAGGGGTAAGAACTCGATCCTCTATAAGAAATATTTGTAATTGTGTAGCCTGTTTATCTCAAGTAGAACTTAAGACTTTTGTAGCTTTTGTAGAAATCGAAAAAGATGTTGATTGGATAAATGCTATGCAAGAATAATTAAATCAATTTGAAAGGAAAAAAGTATGGAATCTAGTTCTTAGACCAAAGAATCACACTATAATAGGAACCAAATGGGTATATAGAAATAAAATGGATGAAAATGGAATAGTAACTAGGAACAATGCTAGATTAGTTGCTAAGGGATATAATCAAGAAGAAGGAATAGATTTTGATGAGAACTATGCTCCCGTAGCTAGATTAGAAGCCATTCGCATGTTATTGGCCTTTGCATGCTTTAATAAATTTAAACTATTTCAAATCGATGTAAAAAGTGCATTTTTACCTGGTTTTATAGAAGAAGAGGTGTATATTGAGCAACCTCTTGCATTTGAAAATCTTAGTCTTCCAAACCATGTCTATAAGTTTTCTAAAGCTCTATGGCTTGAAGCAAGCTTTAAGAGCATGGTATAAAAGACTAAGTAAGTTTTGCTTGAAAATGCTTTTACAAAAGGAAAAATAGACACAACTCTCTTCATAAAAACTCACAAAAATGACACACTACTAGTTCAAATATATGTTAATGATATTATATTTGGTGCTACTAATAAATCTATGTGTCAAGAGTTTGCTAAGTGTATGCAAGGTGAATTTGAAATAAGCATGATGGGAGAGTTTACTTACTTTCTTGGACTTCAAATCAAATAATTGAAAGAAGCTATCTTCATCAATCAATCAAAGTACACTAAGGACCTACTAAAGAGGTTTAGGATGGAAAGCTCAAAGTCAATTGGCAGTCCTATGAGCACTTCTACAAAACTTGATCTAGATGAGGAAGGTAGGTGTGTAGATACTAAAGCTTATAGAAGCATGATAGGAGCTTTACTTTATCTAACTGCAAGTAGACCCAATATAATGTTCAGTGTATACATGTGTGCAAGATTTCAAGCTAATCCTAAGGAATCACATGTAATTGCCGTAAAAAGAATCCTAAGATATTTACAAGGGACTCAAAACCTGGGGTTATGGTATTCTAGGAAATCAACTTTTAAGCTTGTAGGATATTCGGATGCTGATTTTGCGGGTTATAAGCTAGATAGGCTTACTAGTAGAACATTCCAATTTTTAGGTGCAATGTTAACCTCTTGGTTTTCTAAGAAACAAAATTCGATTGCACTATCAACCGCCGAAGCGGAATATGTAGCAGCCGGAAGTTGTTGCGCACAAGTGTTGTGGATGCAACAACAATAGAAGTCTATGGAATGAACTTTAAAAATATACCAATTCATTATGATAATATTAGCGCTATCAACTTAACCAAAAACTCTATTCAGCATTCAATAACCAAACACATAGAAATAAAACATCACTTCATAAGAGGTCATGCTCAAAAGGGTGATATTAAATTAGAACTCATCCCTTTAAAGGACCAAATGGCTGACATTCTTACTAAGCCCTTAAACAAAGATAGCTTTAGCAATATTAGACTTGTAAACCAAGGTTCTAACCCAAGAGGGGGGTGAATTGGGTTTTTAAAAACTTTTGCTAATTACTTGCAAGTTTATAAAAATAGTTAAATGCTCAAGTATACAAACAAGTAATGTGCTTTAAGTAAAAGAGTTTAAGGAAAAGAAAGAGCAAACTCAGTTTATAGTGGTTTGGCAATATCAGATTCCTTCTAACCCTACGTCCACTCTCTTCAAGGAACCTCCTTGAAGTAATCCACTAAAACTTTTAGTCGTACAACTTCGCGGGTGTTATATAAACCTTTCAACCAATCTTTTCCTCATGGAAGCTTACAAAGAAGTGTTTAATTCTAAACACTCTAAGAGGTATTACAACTCTTTCCCCTTTACAATAAATGTGATTTGCTGTAAAGTAAATGGTAGAGAGATAGCAATGAATGCTTTTACAAATGAATAATATCTCTCTTTCAAGAATAAGCTTGAAGGATGGCTCAACTATTTTTTCAAAGCTTTTAAGAATTAATGAGCAAACTTATGAATTAAATGTGTTATCTCCCTTATTTTAAATGCTCATTGAAGTGGGTTTATATAGCCTTGAATCAATATGGTTGTTAGACACTGACTTGGTAGGGTTGGTGCATTAAATGCTTAAGTCCCATGTCTCAAACGGTCATATTTTTGAAGTACCAGTCGACTGGATCAAGTGAGAAATCTCACTTTTAGGCTGTGGGAGAGTACTAGTCGATTGGGTCCTAAGCCCCAGTCGACTGGGAACTCACTGTCCCAATTGCCAATCAATTAAGTGTTTTACACCAGTCGACTGGGGACCTTCTGTCCCATACTGTAATGACCCATCCTGGGTTAGCCACCCCCGAGACGGTGTTGTCACATTTTGAAAATCCCAGTATGACACATATATGCAACAGTCAAAAATAATACTAACAAAAATTCTTTTACATCAATCCTCAACCCTTAATAGGGGAGATACATCAATTTGATATCGACTAAACATAATATACAACGTAAAATGCATGAATATTTACAAACAAATTTTTATTTTTCATTTTTTCATTTGTTTGAGGATGTTGACACGTACGTGGCTTATAAAAAATGATTTTATCTGACTCTTAACCCACCAGACTATTTGTCTTGTCTGCTACCTGAAATCATTGTACAATGAGGGATGAGCTTCACAAGCTCAATGAATTAAATTTACTAGAAGTATTCATTTGCATAAATAATCTTTCAATATTTAATCAATTATATTTCACATAACTTGATAATAATTTTCTACTATCATTACACATGTCATAAGATCCATTCCCTATCAATCTCTTCTTCTTATTTATTGGTTCACCTTAAGACCATCAATTATCTCATAATTACCTCGTAATGAGGATCACATCATAAAGTCTACCATTTATATGGTTCTTATCACCATAATTGTCCCTCTGTGATACTCATCCATCTATAAATAAATTCACAATAACACACCACACATCAGCACTTCAATAATGCAAGCAATAATTAAAACAGATGCAATGTATGAATTATTATTAAGGAACTTCTTCCCATATGTCGACATGTTTTTATCTTAGACCGATTGCCTTCTCGGTTCTTTTCTTTACAGCTTGTCCCAACTGTCACGGTATTTATTTCTAGCATGTACTGATAAGTGCTTAAATATTCATATTTAAGCCCCTTAATTTACAGTTGTTAGGCTATTTGTTTATGTATTTCAGTATATTCTTCTTCATTTTTGTGTTTTCTGTGTTTTTTTATAGGTCTTTGAAGAAAAGATAGCATTTTGGAGCTCTAAGGAAGAAAACTGAAGATCTGGAACTAGATAAGTGCGATCGAGCGCAACATTGCTGTGATCGAGTGCACAAGCACTCGTGCGCAGACCTAGAAGGCCCGAGCACAAAAGCACACAATCGAGCACATGCGCACAGAGAGGTGGCAGAGCCAATTTTGGAAAGATGTCTTCAGGTCTTATTTTGAAAATTAGGGTTTCGAGGCGTCCTTAGAACCCTATATATAGGCTTGTAAAACACAGAAACTACACTTTTTATTTGGCTTTTAATTCGTAAGCTTTGGAGAGGAATGGACGACTCATCTCTACAGTATTCTTCGGGTTTTATCTTTTCTATTTAGTTTATGTTATGATGATGTTTATCATAAACCGCATGTGTAACTAACTTCTTAATAGGGCTCGACTGAAGCCGTAATTATGCTTTTCCATATATGAGTATTGTTACCTTTGCAAATAGCCATGTTATGATGCTTTAATTGATTAATGCCTGTTTTATTGAATTCCTCATATGTGTTTATCTGATCAATGTTTGCATGTGGTATGGATTAGTTAGTTAGATCAATTTGGATGATTGAGTACTGGGTCTGATAATAGTAACAAAAGAATCCACGCCGGAATCTTGGGTTAATCAACATGGGAAACCGGGAGTATACAACATGCCCTAGGTCTCGTGTGGTTGTTGATTTTCACAGACCTTATGTTCTCTTAAGGAACAACTCAGTATACACCATGCTAAATCCCTTAAGAGAGAAAATAGTTAGAGTATACACCATGCCTAACTCGTTGCTTAGGGAGATCAATAGCTTAAGAAGCGGACCAAGCCCTTAAGGTTGACAACCATTAGGTATTCATAGTAGGGCTAAAACATTGGCACATTACTTATTAGGAAAGTATAATTAGTGGTGGATATCAAAGCCCTATGTTCTTATCATTATCAATCTAGACTCAATATTTATTTCTATCAATTTTTACATTGTGAAACTGATTCTAAAATGAAATTCACCAATCCCTATGGAGATGATTTCGCATTTGCACACTATGCCACTGTTGACCTTGTGCACTTGCAAGTAAAACAATTTTGATTATTTGCTTAATAATTTAGATAGATAAATGCTCAACAAGTTTTTGGCGCCATTGCCGCGGATTGCACTAAATTTTTTTTAGAATTATTTTCGTTTAGTCATTTTTAATTTGTTTTATTCTGTTTTATTTTTATCAAAAATCTAAAAATTCTAAGTTTATGTTTTTCAGTGTATTTTGTTTCATAAAAAACCTAATCTATTTTCTTTTCGTTTTCTATTTTAGGCACTACAGCAGAAGCTCTTTGTGACACTTGCGATCAAGCGCACTGCCTTGTGCGATCGAGCGCACTTGAGGTAGAAGCTACCTAAGCAGCAATGGTAAATTGCTGCACTAAAGTGGTTTTTGATGATTCATGCAAGGGCTTCAATCCAGGCATCCCACTTTCTTTCCCCTCGATACAGAACTTGAGCGAACTATTCGACAAAGACTTAAAGACAACTCTGAAGAGGTAGAAGAAGAATCTGAGGAAGAAGCATCAATGGCAGAACAGCTAGAAAACCAACAACCACCTGAGCGAAGACCGATGAAGCAATCCTTCATCCCACGGAACCTCGACCAGCCATCTTGCATTGCTTATCAACCAGAGGTGAAAGATAATTACTACATATCTCCGCAGATACTCAGTGCATTGACTCACTTTAGGGGTACACCTAATGAGGATCCATACTTGCACCTTCAGGAGTTCTTTGATCTCTGCAAGTTCCAGCATATCCGAGGCCTAGACCAAGAGGGAATCAGGTTAATTCTTTTCTCTTTTTCATTAAAAGATAATGCTAAAGTGTGGTACAATTCATTGCCTGCAGTTTCTATCCACACTTGGGAAGAGTCGGCTAGCAAGTTCCTAAGAAATTTTTTCCCAGCCCAAAAGATGAGGCAAATAAGGAAGGAGATTCAATCTTTCCAACAAAAGAATGGAGACCTGTTCTTTGAGGCATGGCGACTTTTCAACGAGCTGTTACTCAAATGCCCACATCACAATCTACCTTAGGATGAACTGGTACAAGCTTTTTATGAAGGTTTGAGTGATATTAATAAAGGTATTGTGGATTCAGGTTGTGGAGGAGTGCTGTTGGAGAAGAGCAGCGAAGAAGCTATGGAGCTATTCGAAACATTAAGTGAGCACACCCAGCAATTCTCCTCTCGAGATAGACATGGATCCAAGAGCAAAAGTATGTATGAGGTGACCCTAAATGGAGGATCCTCTACCCAAATAGCTGTTGTGGATAGGAAACTAGATCTGCTTATTAAAGTCATGACTACTCAAAATGCCTCACCTCATCCACCAGCTACACCACTCCAGGTATGTGCTATATGTTCTTAATTCGATCATAATACTGAGACATGTCCTTTGTATTCATCTGCAGACCTGGAGCAAGCGAATTATGTGGGACCAAACAACTATTCGCCAAAGAACAATCCGTATGCAAACACTTACAACCCTGGATAGTGAAATCACCCCAAATTCTCTTGGAGCAACAATCAAAACAGTCAAGGACAGTAAAAGAACTCCTAACCAGCAGCCCACTCAGTTCCCGAAACAAAGAAAAATGACCTAGAGAGTCTTGTGAGGCAACTGGCAACTCAGCAACAACAATTGGTATCCCAACAAAAACAGTTGATGACTTCACAAGATCAATTCATAGCAGATGAAAGGCAATTTCAGACTGAGTTAAAACAGACCACTGCAAAACGCGAACAAGCCATTCAAAGGCTAGAGGTACAAATGGGGCAACTGGCTAAAGAATTGAGTGGCAGAAAGCAAGGTAAGCTTCTAGCTCAAACACTACCTAACCCAGAGGGACACCAACAACTGAAAGCTATCACAACTCTCAGGAATGGTAAGGTTATAGGGACCGATGAGTCTGTAAAAGCATCTCTAGAGAAACCATCGGCATCAAAGGTAAGTGAGACGGAGAAGGTTAGTGCACCACCCTTCCCGCAAAGGTTAGTTAAACAAAAAAAAGAAAATAAACTGTTTAATATCTTTGAAACTGTTAGGAAATCACCTTCTTGATGCTCAAGTGGTGATCTTCCAAACTCCTAAGTCTAGAGTGACTTGTAATGAATTGAAAACAGAAACAAAAATCAAAGAAAAGAAAGAACACAACAATTGTTATCAAGGTTCGGCAATAGGCTACGTTCTCGTGAGTTCCTCTTAACTCTTTGCACTAAATCAATGAGTTCTTACAGATTACAGCAACGCCCTTTAAGAAACCTCTAGTTCTTGAAGAACCAAAGAAGAGAAGAAAGAAAGTGATAAAAACTATTACAAAGCCCTCTACCCACAATCTATACTACTCTCTCTAACTAGCATTTCTTTTGAGATCTATTTTAGTGCCTCTCCTGTGTTTTGTGTCTTTCCACTCTCACACTTGCACTTAAATTCTCTTGTATGATGATCACTTGTATGTCTTGTCTCACAATTGTTTTTTAAGATTGAAGCTAGGTGACCCTTTATATAGTGCACCACTTCTTGAGCTAATCTTTGAAGTCAATCTCCACCTTTAGATCTTGAGGACCATTCAATCATAGTCCTTCATCAATCCTTATTGATCCTGTGCATTTTGTTCATACATCCATGCACCTTTCAAAAGACTGAACCAATGTGCATCAGTGTGTCTTCAGGCTGCGGCCTAGAACAGGGCATGTCGCGGCCTGAAGAGGGCTGAACATCTCCACAATTATATTCATTATGGGCGTCGCGACCTAGGGGAGGCTGAGCCATGGCACACAGCTCCTCCAGGTCTTCTCCTTTGCTATGTGTCGCATCTTGGAAGAGCTGAGCCGTGGTGCACACTAGTGTACACATATTCTGGAGTTGTTGCAAGGTGAGGAGCACACACCTCAAGCCATAGCGCCAAGACCTGATGCTGAACCATCTTCAAACCTTGTTTAAATCTTAGACAAACACCAAAAATCTCTACCTTTGTCTAAGCATTTAAACCCGAACCCATTATACAGAGAACTCAAGATCCAAACTCGTCTTGAGTCATCATATCAACCGAATCCAATCCTAAGTAGTCCAAGGCAATGATTGAACTTACTTAGAGGTAGAACCTTGGTGCTTAAATTTGCAGGATTTTCCTCCGTGGCTATCTTGTCCACATGAATGCATCATTCCATAACATTTTCCTGAATAAAATGATACCGAACATCTATGTGCTTTGTCCTCTAATGGAACACCAGATTTTTACACAAGTGCAACGCACTTTGACTATCCGAATACACCACCACCTGCTCTTTCAGGACCTTCAACTCTTCCAACAACCCTTTGCACCATATAGCCTCCTTAATGGCTTCTGTTGTCGCTATGTACTCAGCCTCGATTGTTGAGAGTGCTATCACAAGCTGTAACTGAGCCTTCCAACTTACACAGCATCCGTTTAAGCTAAAGAAATAGAAGGTAATCGATCTTCTTTTATCCCGGTCTGCTCCATAATTTAAATCCGCATAACCCTCAAGATAGATGGACTTACCCCTCTTCTCATAAATCAGCCCCATATTTGGGCTTCCCTTCAAGTACCTCAACAACCATTTCATCCCAAGCCAATGCTCATTTCCGGGATTACTCATAAACCTACTGAGAACACTTATTGCATGAGCAATATCAGGTCTAGTGCTTACCATAGTGAACATAACTGAACCAACCGTACTAGAGTAAGGAATCTTTTCCATTTCCTTCTTCTTCGTCTTCGATCTCGAAATTTGATCATTGGAGAACTTAAAATAACCAGCAAGGGGAACCTTCACTGGTTTGCTATCTTCCATAGAGAACTTAGATATCATTTTCTCTATGTAGAAAGTCTAAGAAATCTTCAATCTGTTTCTCTCCCTTTCCCGAATTATACTCATCTCAAGGATCTTTTGTGCATGGCCAAGATACTTTATCTCAAACTCCTCACTGAGTTGAGACTTCAATTCTTCTATCATCTCCATGATGCTCCCAACCAGCAACATATCATTAACATAGATAAGGATGATCACCTCTTCCTCCACCTTGTGCTCTTTATAGTACAAGCACGAATCATAGTATCTCCTCATGAAACCCAAGCTAGTTACAAAGAAATCAAACCTCTTATTCTATTGCCGAGGTGATTGCTTCAAGCCATAGAGAGATCTCTTCAATTGGCACACCAACTCTCCCTACCTTCTTTCCTTATAGCCTTCGGGTTGCCTCATGTAGATGGTCTCATCAAGCTCTCCAAGCAAGAATGTTGTCTTTATATCCATTTGCTCAATCTCCTAATCAAATTAGACTACCATAGCTAATACTATCCGTATCGCCTTGTACTTCACAACTGGTGAGAATATTTCAGTGAAATCTAGGCCTTCTCTTTGTGTGAATCCCTTTGCCGCCAGCCTAGCTTTATACTGGACTTTATCTCCTAGAGGATTCCCTTCTTTGATCTTATAGATCCCCCTACAAATCACAACTCTCTATTTTTCTGGTTTGGACACCAATTCCCAAGAGTTGTTCTTCCTCAAAGAATCCATTTCTTCCTCCATAGCTAGCTGCCACTTTGACAACTCCTTACATTCCATGGCTTTCATGTAAGTTTCTGGTTCAACCATCCCTCTTTCTATCCAAGGAGCTGCTAAATTAGTATCCACAAACCCATATCTTAAAGGTGGTCTGACCACCCTCCTTCCCCAGTCCCTTGTGAGCTAGTAGTCATTCTGACTTACTGCATCAACCCCTTCTAGTTCAACCTCCTCTTAAGTGCCCTGAGCTTGGCCTTTATTAATGGGCTCTACCTGGTCCGAACCCTCTTGCCTTCCTTGCTCTACCTGAACTAAATTTTCCTTGATGCGATGCTCCACAAATTTTGGACTGGTTTGCTCACTAGCCTCTGCAGGGTTAGTTTTCTCTAAATAGGGAAATAACAATTCATTAAAAATAATATCCCTACTTATTATAAGTTTAATTTCTTTTGGTTCTAAGGACCACAACCTATACCCCTTAACCCCATCACCATACACTAGAAACACACATTTTCTAAACCTTGGGATAAGTTTATCATCATTTTGATGTGCAAATGCAGCACACCCAGTCTTAAGGTGGCTCAACTCAGGGGGTTTCCCACTCCACATCTCCATGGGAGTCTTGAGCTCTAAAGCTCTAGAGGGTGATATATTAGCCAAGTATGCAGTAGTAGACACAGCTTCCCCCCAAAAATATTTTGGTAAACCGGACCCAATTAACGTGCACCTAGCCTTTTCCATAAGGGTCTTATTCATCCTCTCAGCAACTCCATTTTGCTGAGGTGTTTTTACAACCGTTCTATGTCTTAGAATGCCATTTAACTCACAGAATTTGTTAAAATCCTTATTACAAAATTCTAAGGCATTATCGGTTCGTAAAGCCTTAACTACCCTACCCGTTTGAGTCTCCAGCAACTTTTTCCACACCACAAATTTATTCAAAGCATCTAATTTATTTTTAAGCACATAAACCCAAACCTTTCTTGAATAATCATCAATTAAAGACAGAAAGTAAAAGTTACCTCCCTATGTTGGTGTTCTTGTTGGTCCCCAAAGGTCCGAATGAATATAGTCAAGAATCCCCTTAGACTTATGCACTCCGGTGTTGAAGCTGACACGGTGTTGCTTCCCAAGAATGTAACACTCACAGAAATCCAATTTCTCTACTTTATCACCACCAAGTAGACCATCCTTGCTGAGAACTTGCAGGCCCTTTTCGCTCATATGTCCTAAGCGAGTGTGCCAAAGGGCTGCCTTATCCATCTCAGCCATTAAGCTTGCTATTTAATCCTTGATTTCTGTCTCTCTGATCATCTCATAGAATCCATTTTTTATTGCTGCTTTGATCACTACCAAAGATCCATTGGTTACCTTGATCTTTCCTCCCTCTGATTTATATGTGTACCCTATAGAATCCAGCTACCCCAATGAGATCAAATTCCTCTTCAAATCTGAAAGATACCTTACATTCCACAGTAGCCTTGTAACTCCATCAAAAATCCTTAACTGGATGTCTCATATCCCTCTCACTTGGCAAGAAGTGTCATTCCCTAAGAAAACCTTTCCATCATTGGTTTCCTAGAAATTCTTGAACCAATCCTTGTGAGGGTACATGTGATAAGTGCACCCGAAATCCAGAATCCATTTCTCGCTACCTTGCCTCCTGCTCACATTTGAGCACACAATAAGAACATCATCTTGCTGTTCTCCTTTAGCAACTAAAGCCTCTCCATTGTTGGTATGGCTTCTTCCTCTCTCATCCTATCTTCTTCTTGTAATCTTTCCTAAAATGTCCTTCCTTGTTGTAGTAGAAGCATCTCTTTCCTCCAAATCTCGGTTTGGAATGAGATCTCCCATGGCCCTGCCCTCTACCTCTTGATTTCTCCCGGTAGTTGCCATGAATGCTATTGTCATTCCAAGTTGCTGGCCTTCCTCTAACGAACAACCCTTCTCCACTTGATGCTTCCCTCATCTTGGCCCTTATGGCATTGATCACAATCTCCTTAGTTAAAGTATATCTTCAATATTCAATAGCATTAATCAAATTATCAAAACAATCAGGAAGAGAATTCAACAAAATAACAGTCGATTGTTCATCCGAGAATGTTATGCTACAACTATTCAAATCTTGAACTAGCTTATTAAACACATCAAGATTATCTTGTAACTCTTTACAAGGATCCATTTTAAAAGCCAAGATTCTTTTAAGAAGATAAATCTTATTAGGGAGAGTTTTGGTAAGAAACAGCTCATCTAGTTTTTTCCATATGACAGCTGGATCTTACAAGTCTCCGCACTCTCTTGTGACACTATCCGAGATGTGCAGAAAGATAGTGCTATACGTCATTTTCTTCATCTCAATCCGCTAGTCTTCCGTGATACTTGCTGGAAAGGCGTCATCTTCTCCAATCACCAAGTCCACCTTTTGTTGCATAAAAACAGCCTTGATCTTCCGCTTCCAAAGGGCAAAGTCTCCCTTTCCATCAAACTTCTCAACACAGAAATTTGAAGCCATTTTGCTGAGAAAATCCCAGATTTATATAGCACCCACAATTGATTTCCCAAACTTCTAAATCATAAGAACTCAATCAAAGATAGATCTCAATACCATTCTTGAATCACCCTCAAGGACACGATCAGATCTTGATCCCAGCACCGTTCTTGAATCACCCAAGAAGTTGGCCTTTGATTCTTGGAGTCTTACTCTGACACCTTCTGTTCTAGCTCCGATACCCACTCTCCAAAGCTCTTTAGCTCTGATACCATTGTTGGGAAATCACCTTCTTGATGCCCAGGTGGTGATCTTCCAAACACCTAAGTCTAGAGTGACTTGTAATGAATAGGAAATAGAAACAGAAATCAAAGAAAAGAAAGAACACAATAATTGTTATCGAGGTTCGGCAATAGCCTACATCCAGGTAGTTTCACTATTCCCTATAGGATAGGTGACCAGCTGTTTGAACGAGTATTACTAGATTTAGGAGCGGGTGTAAATTTGCTACCATACACAGTATTCGAAACACTAGGTTTGGGGGAGCTTCAATCGACTTCCATCTCTTTGCAATTGGCAGATAGAAGCATCAAAAGACCTAGAGGTATTCTTAAGGATGTCCTGGTAAAGGTAGATGAGTTTGTTTTGCCTACTGATTTTATTGTGTTAGATATGGAAGAATGCCCTATGCCATTACCTCTACCTATCATCTTAGGAAAACCCTTCATGAGAATTGTTGATACAAAGATTTGAGTGAAAAAAGGTTTAGTAAGTATCAAGGTAAATGGTGAGAAAATAGAGTTTAAAATATTTGATGCATTAAAACTACCTCAAGATGATATGGAATACTTTAATGTATGTATGACGCAAAGTTTTGTTGAGCAAGCTTTTTAAGTCCATCACATTGATCCATTGGAGACTACCCATACCTATGGTTTTACAAAAGTGGATATTGAGCAAGAACTTGAAGATGTTACTGATGACATCATTAAAGTTGTGCACCTCCTTGAGGCTTCTCCAAAACATCTAAGTAAGTATGCTCTTCCATTTGAATCTTTCATACCTACTAATACTACTCTTCTCCCTTCTATTGTCCAAGCACCAACCTTGGAATTGAAGCAGCTACCAGAGCATTTAACTTATGCCTATTTGGGAGAGAAAAAGACATTACCTGTGATTGTGGCTGCTAATTTGAGTGTTGGAGAAGAAGAGAGACTATTAAGAGTTCTTAGGGAGCATAAATCTGCCATTGGATGGACCATTATTGACATCAAGGAGATAAGTCCAGCAAAGTGCATGCATCATATCTACCTTGAGGATGAAGTAAAGCCCACTTGAGATGCTCAAAGAAAACTTCACCCACACATAAAAGAGGTAGTAAAGGCCAAAGTATTAAAACTACTAGATGTTGACATTATTTACCTCATCTCAGATAGTAAATGGGTAAGCCCGGTCCAAGTTGTTCCTAAAAAGAATGGGATCACAGTAGTAAAGAACGAGGATGAGGAGCTCATACCTACAAGAAAAACAACTGGTTGGAGGGTATGTATTGATTACCCAAGATTAAACAAGGTGACCAGAAAAGATCACTTCCCTTTGCCATTCATTGATCAGATGTTAAAGAGATTAGCTGGCCATAGCTATTATTGCTTTTTGGATAGGTATAGTGAGTACAACCAGATTGCCATAACACCTAAGGATCAAGAAAAGACTACCTTCACATGTCCTTTTAGTACATTTTCTTATCGAAAGATGCCATTTGGTTTATGCAACGCACCAGCCACCTTTCAAAGATGTATGATGAGCATATTTTTCGACATGGTGGAGAATTTATTGAGGTATTCATGGATGATTTCAGTGTTTTTTGTTCCAATTTCAATGAATGCCTAAATCATCTAGAGAGTGTCCTAAAGAGATGTGAAAAGAACAACTTAGTGCTGAATTGGGAGAGATGTAACTTTATGGTTCAACAAGGCATTGTGTTGGGTCATTCCATCTCTAACAAAGGTATTGAGGTAGACAAGGCTAAAATAGACATCATTTCAAAGTTAACTCTTCCTCTAACAGTCAAGGGAGTCAGAAGTTTCCTTGGACATGCTGGATTCTATGGACGATTCATCAAGGATTTCTCCAAGATCTCTAGACCTCTATGTGCATTGTTAGCTAAAGATACCAAGTTTGAATGGACTGATGACTGTATGAAAGCTTTCAACACATTGAAGGATGTGTTCACCTCCGCACCAATAATGGTGGCACTAGATTGGAATCTTCCATTCGAATTGATGTGCAATGCTAGTGACTTAGCCTTGGGAGCTGTCTTAGGCCAGAGAGTCAATAAGGTACCTTATGCTATTTATTATGCTTCTAGAACTTTAAATAATGCTTAGCTTAACTATTTTACTACCAAAAAGGAATTGTTAGCTGCTATTTTTGCTTTAGAGAAGTTTGGATCATATCTGATTGGCTCTAAGATTATTGTATTTACTGATCATGCTGCTTTGAGATATTTGTTTTCTAAGAAAGATGCAAAGCCTAGGTTAATCAGATGGGTACTCCTATTGTAAGAATTTGATTTAGAGATCAAAGACAAGAAGAGCAGTGAGAATGTGGTTGTAGATCATTTATCAAGGCTACCTTATGAGAATGACAAAAATGAGCTGCCTTTGAATGAGAACTTCCTCGTTGAACAATTATTCGCACTAGAGGTAACACTTCCATGGTATGCTGATATTGTCAGTTATCTAACTGCTAAGGTTTTTCTTCCAGGTATGACTAGTCAAGGAAAGAAGCGGTTGATATCTATGTCTAGACACTACCATTGGGATGATCCCTGCCTATTCAAATTCTGTCCCGATCAAATCATCAAAAGGTGTGTCTCGAAAGAGGAGCACTTGAGCTTATTACAACATTGCCATCAGTTTGCTTGTGGAGGACATTTTTGGGGCTAAGAGAACAGCTCTTAAAGTATTACAATCCGGTTTTTATTGGCCTAATCTATTTAAAGACACCTTCTCATTTTGCAGCTCATGTGATAAATGCCAACGGACAGGTAACATCTCATCTCGAAATCAGATGCCCTTACAAAATATTCATATAGTAGAGCTTTTTGATGTATGGGGCATTGATTTCATGGGTCCATTCCTTAACTCCTTTTGTTATTTATATATTCTTGTGGGTGTGGATTATATGTCCAAATGGGTCGAGGCTATCCCCTTAAAGACTAATGATCACAAATTGGTTGTGAAGTTTCTACAGGATAACATCTTTACCCGGTTTGGGACTCCAAGAGCAATCATCAGCGATGGTGGCAGCCACTTTCATCATCATTCTTTTGCAGCACTCATCAGAAAATATGGGATCACCCATAAAGTTGGCACTCCATATCACCCTCAGACCAGTGGCCAAGTGGAGATAAGTAACTGAGAAATCAAAAGCATCCTCGAGAGGACCATAAATCCAAATCGAAAAGATTGGTCTTTGCGACTGAATGATGCTCTATAGGCATATAGGACAGCTTACGAGACACTAATTGGAATGTCTCCATACCACTTAGTTTTTAGGAAAACATGCCATTTACCAGTGGAGCTAGAACATCGAGCATATTGGGCCATTAAACAGTTCAATTTTGATATGAAACAAGCAGGTGAGAAGAGAAAGCTGCACTTAAATGAGCTGGAAGAATTAAGGTATGATCTATATGAGAATGCTAAGCTTTATAAAGAAAGGACAAAAGCCTATCATGATAGACAATTGGTAAGGAAAGAGTTTCATATGGGACAAAGGGGGTTGCTCTACAACTTAAGGTTAGGACTGTTCCTAGGCAAACTAAAATCCCGACGGTCTAGTCCTTATGTGGTCACCAAGGTCTTTCCTCATAGTGCTTTGGAGATTCATGGTTTAAATGGTAATCAGACATTCACAGTAAATGGACATAGAGTCAAACCATACCTTGATATTAACTTGCCTCCGAGAGATGAAGACTTGGCACTTCAATCTATCCAGTATATAGCTGAACCAATAGCACTTGAGCCATATGAGGTTGGCTCTAAGTGCCCCCTTCAAAGAGAGTAGCACTATAGTAAGAGAGTGCTTGAGCAGTTCCAACTTTAATAACCATGTAACTCAAATGCCTCTATTAAAGTTAGTGGTACTGAGGCCACTGAAGTACGGTATGGTTGTATCGTTGTTAGTTTTTCTCATTATTTTTTTCATTATTTTAATCCTTTTATATTTTATTATTATCAGCATTTTTTGCCTTGCGCTCGAGCCTACTACACAGTGTGCTTGAGCGCACTCTCGCCCTACGCTCCATACCGCGCGAGCACACCACACCACACACTTGCGCACAAGTGCGATCGAGTGCACTTCACAATGCACCCAAGCTCACTCGTGGCAGAGAGTCACGTGATGGTTTTAAACACATTTCCTTCATTTTCCTTTCCCTCTCTCTCTCTCGCACTCTTCATCTCACACAACACTCTCACTCTCACTCTATCTTATTGCCCATCACCCCAACCCTCCTTCATCCCACATTTCATTCACTTGTCATCATCCTTATTCCTCCCTTACACAACTAATCCCATTTACGTGCACACCAGGTATGCCCGTACCCATTTTTCTTTTCTACTTAATTTATTACCACACACAATCACATACGTTTTAGATTTATATTTTACTAATTAGTTGCATACACCGTGTGTTGTGTTGGTTATATGGTTGTTTTTGCAGGAGGTTGAGATCGTGTTAGGGTGCTGCCCATAGCTTCATGTCTCTGTTGCCCACAAGCTGTTTGACAGATTGCCTGACCTAGTGCACTCAAGCGCAAGGCATATGTGATCGAGCACAGCACACCAAGTGCGATCGAGCGCACCTCAGTTGTGATCGAGCACAAATTGGACAGAAGCTAGTCCAAAATGCCTAAATAAGTTGCCTCCATTTACCGAGCCTCTAGCAGTCGTCCCCAATTATCCCAGCCCAGTTTCAAACAATGAGAAATATTGTTTAAGACTACTTTTAACATCGATGCTGACTTCCGGAGCTTGGACACCACTCGATGGGCGGTTCAAGAATTCAGACACCAGGGATTGAAGAGGCTATTCAAACTTGTTTGCTCGACTGGATACACCCAGTTTTTAGTCCAATTCTACGAGAACTTATCCTACGACTGCAATAGACTAGAGATGTTCTCTTCCTCAGTCCAAGGTAAGTTCATTGAGGTGACCACTACTGACATCGCCGCTGCCCTTCACTGTTTCGATGAGTCCCCTCCTGAGGACACCCTGATAGAGGAGCAGCCAAAGCCTTTTCCCCTGCCCCACATCATTCAGGATATGTATGGGGGTTAATACGCTAATCGACACAACAACACGGGGAGCCGATCGAAATTGCCTCAACGACTCTGGCTCGTGGACTCCATCCTCCAGCGTAATGTGTGCCCATTAGGGCACAAGACTCAGAGGAGGGACTCGTTCCTACAGGCCCTGTACGTATTTCACTATTGTCATTGGTATTTTATTCCAGCTATCATATGGATCCAGATCTATAAGTTCTGAGACCACGTGCACGGCCATTAGACCACCACGGTGAATGCATGGGAGCTCCCCTTCCCATTCATCCTCAGCCATATCTTCAAGAAGAAGGGGATTAAGGGCTCCTCTATAAATGGACCGATGAGTGACCACCTTTTCTTTAGGAGGAGTCAGTGGAGCTTGAGCTAGTTCCATATGCCCCAAGGACCTCGTGGGCATATACCTGTTGCTGAGCCTATGGAGGATGATCCCATGGACACCGAGCATCCCACAGAGAGCCCTACTTGGGAGGAAGACCAGCCAGACATGGGGTCCACCGAGTACCAGCACCTTCTAGAAGAGTTGTCCTCTTTTGGATGTGAGCTCTTTGACATCAGTCGAGAGGATAGGGAACGACCCTATTAGTACATCAGCGGATAGATGGCTTGAAGGCACACTTTATGAGACAAAAAGTGACGCTCCAAGCCATCCTCGATCGACTACCTCCTGCACCTGGTACCTCATCGACTGCACCACCTGGAGACCAGCAGTGAGAGCAGTACCCCGTCTAGCTGAAGACGTAAAATTTAGCGCTCATGGGAGGTACTCTATAGCATATCCTTTTATTTTTAGTATTTTCTTTTATTTATTGTTAGTTTTTACTTTTATATAACTATTTATTATTAGTATTTCTTGTTTTCTGGAATTATGTTTGTTTTTCTTTTTCAAAGACATTGTGAGTGCATCAAGTTCAAGTTTGGGGGTGTGCTACGAGCTATGCTAGCCATCTAGTTCTCCATCTTCCAGGTTAGATCTTTCCATGACACTCACATATTGGAGACAATGTGTATATTAAGTTTGGGGGTATGGGAGACACATTCACACACTTTGTCCCAGTTTTTTTAGTATTATTGAAAAGATAAATGCATGTTCATTTTGTTTTGAGAATTTAGGTTAATTTACAACAAATATTATGATAAAACTTCATCAGTAAGCTTAAAATATAGAACATATAGTCTAATGATAAAGTTTTAAAAGTTTTAATTACTTACCTTAAGGCATTTAAGAATTCACAAGTTTGATCTAAAACTGACATGAGCACATTAGCACATAATGGTGTAAGGTATGACATATAATTTCTATGTATATATTTCCATGACCTAACTATAATTAGATAACTTGTTAGAAGAATACTTTGGCATAGAAAAATAGAGAAAAAAATGTTTATTGAACAAAAAAAGAAAATAAAATACTCTTAATGATCATTGAATAAACTTTCCACTGAGTAACTGGACCTCTTGCCTCAGTAAGCAGTGAGTGTTCATGTCAAAAGGTGGGAATTATGTATATAATGATCCTTAAAATTTCCACTGAGTAACTAGAACTCTTGCCTCAGTAAGCAGTGAGTGTTCATGTCAAAAGGTGGGAATTTCAGCATTAAGACCAGTTAGTTTCGTAGCCTTTTTTACTCGAGTTAGTAAGTCCTGAAGGGTGTCTTTACACCTAATACCCTAAAACCATCTGGTTTGGGAGTCATTGGCTAAACACTCGCTACATGGGTCAATTAGAAAGCTTAATGAA
Organism: Bretschneidera sinensis; assembly: GCA_023935145.1. NCBI lineage: Eukaryota > Viridiplantae > Streptophyta > Magnoliopsida > Brassicales > Akaniaceae > Bretschneidera > Bretschneidera sinensis. The sequence goes on from CM043698.1 coordinate 131,104,911, forward strand.
ACTCAACATGACAAAAATCTCATGATAAAAAGAAAAAGAAAAGAAATAAAACTATGCCATTATTGTTCATTCTGATAGGGAATTCGATGAATGTTAAGACACCAAAACACTATACATTGGAGTTATTTGGAAGCTTCATCTTTTATGTGCTAATTCACCACACACTAAGTCAAACTTGTGATGCCTTAAACCAGCCTTGTGTAAGTAATTAGAATTTAAAACCCTTATTGATTACAAAGATGTGTTTATATTTTAAGCCTACTCATGAACAAATATCATGGTTTTATGGGCAACCCAAATTTTCAGATAACATGAATGATGAATTAATCTTTGCTTTTGTTTTTCAGTTAGTTTTTTGTTTTGTATTGCTAAGAGACTAGTAATATGTAAGTTTGGGGTTGTGATAAGTGCTAAATATTCATATTTAAGCCCCTTAATTTAAAAGTTTTGGCTCTTTGTTTATGTATTTTAGTATATTTTACTTCATTTTTGTGTTTTCTGTGTTTTTTTATAGGTTTTTGAAGAAAAAATAGCATTTTGGAGCTCTAAGGAAGAAAACTGAAGATCTGGAACCAGATAAGTGCGATCGAGCGCAATGTTGCTGTGATTGAGCGCACAAGCACTTGTGTGCACACCTAAAAGGCTCGAGCGCAATCCTGCGCTCGAGTGCAAAAGCACACGATCGAACGCACGTGCACAGAGAGGCAGCAGAACTAGTTTTGGAAAGATGTCTTTGGGTCTTATTTTAGAAATTAGGGTTTCGAGGCATCCTTAGAACCCTATATATAGGCTTATAAAACACAGAAACTACACTTTTGATTTAACTTTTAAGTTGTAAGCTTTAGAGAGGAATTGATGACTCGTCTCCTCAATATTCTTCGGGTTTTATCTTTTCTATTTAGTTTATGTTATGATGATGTTTATCATAAACAGCATGTGTAACTAACTTCTTAATAGAGCTTGATTGAAGCCCCAATTATGCTTTTCCATATACGAGTATTGTTGCCTTTGCAAATAGCCATGTTATGGTGCTTTAATTGATTAATGCCTATTTTATTGAATTCCTCATACGTGTTTTTCTGATCAACATATGCACGTGGTATGGATTAGTTAGTTAGATCAATTTGGATGACCGAGTCCTGGGTCTGACAATAGTAATAAAAGAAATCCACACCGGATTCTTGGGTTAATCAACATGGAAAACTAAGAGTATACAACATGCCCTAGGTCTTTTGTGGTTGTCGATTTTCATAGACCTTATTGTCATGTCCCGCTCAAATTGCCCCGCAAAATCCAAAGGAATGGGGCTTGCCCAAAGGATCTAGACTTTTCTACAAGTTACTACATGGGAAAGTTCTAAAGTTGTCTAGTGTTGTCTAGAGGAAGCTAGAGTTAGATGGACTCAAGCTTGGAAGATTCTAGAATATTCTTGAGTACACTAGCATGTGCTAGAAGGCGCTGGAAGATTCTAGAAGGTGCTAGAAGATTCTGGAAGGTGCTAGAAGGATGTGGAAGCTCCTGGAAGATTCTGAAACATCCTAGAACTTGGATGAAGGAACTAGACAATCCTAGAAGACTCTGGAGTTGGTTAGACTTGACTAGAAGGTTTTGGAACCTTGAGACATGTTGTAGATAGAACTAGAACTTTCTAAATGTTCTTGTACATTCTAGACTTGGTAGGATCTAGAAACTTGTGGCATTACCTTAGGCTTGGTGTCACAACTATAAATAGGCCTCTTGGCCTTCAATCGTAATCCATCCTGGGAAATCTTGGGAAGTTGTAAGAAAACCTCTCTAGAGCAATACAAAGCATTCTTCACAAACTTTCTTGTGTTCTTGCTTTGCTCTTGAATCCTCTAAATCTCTAAGTCCCTTTCTAGTCTCTTTGGAGTGTTTGTTTCGGGCTAGAAGGCAGGCTTAGTACAACGGACCGTGCTAAGTGCCGCACGATTGCTAGTTGAAGTCTAGGGTCGTGACATTATGCTCTCTTAAGGAATAACTCAATATACACCATGCTGAATCCCTTAAGAGAGAAAAAAGTTAGAGTATACACCATGCCTAACTCGTTGCTTAGGGAGATCAATAGCTTAAGGAGCGGACCAAGCCCTTAAGGTTAACAACCATTAGGTATACATGGCAGGGCTAGAGCATTGGCACGTTACTTATTAGGAAAGTATGATTAGCGGTGGATATCAAAGCCCTATGTTCTTATCATTATCAATCTAGACTCAATATTTATTTCTATCAATTTTTACATTATGAAACTGATTCTAAAACGAAATTCACCAATCCCTGTGGAGATGATCTTGCATTTGCACACCATGCTACTGTTAACCTTGTGCACTTACAAGTAAAACAAGTTTGATTATTTGCTTAATAATGTAGGTAGATAAACGCTCAACATATACCGGCTGTCACAGTGTCCCGTTTATTTCCAGTACATATTGGTTGTCACAGTTTTTCAATTAGACCGGCTGCCTTCCCGGTTCTTTTCTTCTCATTTAATGCATATGCATATGAACAATGATATGAAATATGTATCTAAACAATAACATAAAAAAAAAAACATAAATTCAAATATTTAATTTTGGCTATCCTAATTTTTCTCAAATTTTATATAAAAAAAAATTCGACTAAATTCCTCTCATCCCAAATCACATCAAATCATCAATTAAAGCTTGTCAAAATCCACTAAATTTCATCCCAAATCATCCGTTAAATCTTGTCAAGATCCACTAAATTTCATCTCCTCATAATTCTTATCAAAACATCAACTATAGCTCATCAATAATTTCATTTATCGTTTTTATTATTAAATCAACTTATTATTCCAAAATATTATTTCTCACGTAATAATTTTTCACATATCCAAAATTCCTATCATACCTATCAATCAATTTTTCATCTATCAACAAAGCATAAGATAATAATTTATTTTAATATTATCACTAGATATTTCATTATTTATTTAGATTACTTAAAGTAAATCTAACTCACCACATAGCACTTAAAGCTACCAGTGGATCACCTCATTGCCTTTCCTGTTCTTCTCAGAAATTCCCCTTGGTTGTTGATCATCAACACCTGACATAATATTTGTATTAAATTTCTAATTATTTCTTCAATTCTTCATAAATCACACCCTTTGAAAATTCTCACTTTACGCTAAAAATTCAAAAATAAACACTACGCTATTACCTTTTGTTTTTCTGATAGCTTTTCATGATTCTCTATGAAATTCCACGTAAAATCTTCAACATTTTACTCTTTTAATATTTCTTTCGGTCCTCAAGTATTTAAAGGAAACACATAATTAATAGAAAGCTAAACGAATTGCTGTATATATAAATTAACTCTTATATAAAGATTTGCTGCCACCATAACTTACCACCTTTTTGGCTGCATGTTAGCCACGTTTTTGTTTTTGGCTACATGTCTTACATGCAGCCAAACCAAATTAGCTTGGCTATGCCACATATATATATATTTTAAAAAAACTTTTTTTCTTTTTCTCTTTCTTCTGGATGTCTCTAGACATCCGGATTTTTAATTTTTTTTTTTTAAAAAAAAAAATTTCTTTTACTTTGTCTTTGTAACTACGTCCCCACGGTTCTAGAATTTTTTTAAAGAATTATTTTATTCAATATTAAATTCTTCGCATAATTATATTATTTTAATTTCATGTCATATTTATTAAATTACTTCTTTACCCTTACTTTACGATTACGGGTATTTCAAATCTACCCCCCTTAAAAAAATTTCGTCCCCAAAATTTATTTACTTTACTCCAGAAACAAATGTGAATAATATTTATTCATAGTTGTCTCATGTTTTCACGTAATCTCTTCAACATCCTTATTTCGGCACAAAACTTAAACTAATGCAATTATTTTATTATACAAGATTTGCTCTTTTTGTCTAAAATCCTAACTCGAAATATTTTAATATTCATCATGTAAACACTTTCTTAAAAGTGAAACATGAAATATGTCATGCCACTACTTCAACTCTAGAGGCAAATCCAGGCTATTTGCAACTAGTCTAACTTTCTCAACAACCTCATAGGGTCCCACATACCTCAAACTCAACTTTCTTTTCTTTTTGATCTATAACACACCTTTTCATTGAGATATTTTTCAATACACCTAAACACCTACTTGAAACTTGAGAAGTCTTATCCTATTATCAGCAGAACTATTCGGTCTACTTTGTGCTGCTTTACAGTTCTCTCTAACCAATTTGATCGTCTCAGCTGTTAACTCAATGATTGATGGACCAGATGTATTTATCTCTCCCATTTCTTCCCAACATACTGGAGTTCTACACCTCCTACCATATAAAGTCTCGAAGGGTGCCATACCAATACTAGTTTGATACTGGTTATTATAAGCAACTTCAATAGATGGTGTTGACCCTCATCTAAATTTTAATAATGACAAAACACAATTCTAATTGTACTAATAGTTTTATCTAAGTGTTTTAAACGATAAAAGCATATAACCAAGAATCAAGATACAATAACTCAACCCGAATCAGACACCAAGTCAAAACAGAAGATCTAGTATAGGCATAAGGTATTGAAACAAGTTGTAAATCTCACTTGTTTAGGTAACTAGCTTGTCTTATGGATCATTTTGAAAAAATATTTTAACAAAACTATTCATTCAAACGTTTATAAGTCAAAAACGTTTCAAAGCATAAAAAACTGGGTTGAAGGGAAACCTAGTCGACTGGGTTCTTATACCAGAAGACTGGTATATGGGACAGTGTGTCCCCAGTCGACTGGGTGCTTCATACCAATCGACTGGTATATTGGACAGAATGTCCCCAGTCGACTGGTACACTTGACCCAGTCGATTGGTAATTCAAAAAATATGACCGTTGAGACGTGAGACTTGAGCACCAAATGCACCAAAGCATTCCAAGTTAGTAAAAAATGGCCATATTAATTCAAGGCTATATAAACCCACTCCAATGAGCATTTAAAGACAGGAGATTACACATTCAATTAAGTTTTTGCTCATTAATACACAAAAGCTTTGATATATTTATTGTTGAGCCATTCTTCAAGCCTTACCTTGAAAGGGAGATATTATTCAGTTGTATAAGCATTCATTGCTGTCTCTCTACCATTTACTTTACAACAACTCATATTTATTGTAAAGAGATTAGCTTCTGAAATGAAGAGATTAGCTTCCGAGTGGAAAGGATAAGCTTCCAAGAGGAAGGGACTGTTTGTAAGGTTTGTGCAACACTCGTGAAGTTGCACAACTAAGAGTTTTAGTGGATTACTTCAAGGAAGTTCCTTGAAGAGAGTGGACGTAGGGTCAGAACGAATCTGATATTGTCGAACCACTATAAACTGAGTTTCATCTTCTATTCCTTAAACTCTTTTGTTTACAGCACATTACTTGTTTACATGCTTATGGATTTACTTGTTTTTATAAACTTGCGATTAATTAGAGAATGATTTTATAAACCCAATTCACCCCCCTCTTGGGTTGAAACCTCAGTCTACAATTGGTATCAAAGGCTTGTTCTCAATTTTAAGCTTAAAATCCTTGAGTTGATCTGATGGCATCGAATAGCTACTCTGAGGGACACTCCTACACTGGGCCTCCCTTGTTCAATGGCTCCAACTATAACTATTGGAAAAACAGGATGAAAATCTTTGTTGAATGACAATATTATAATCAATGGAGAGTTATTGAGGAAAGACTTATAATTCTGGAGAAATCAATCATACAAGGCCTAAACTCAAAACTGAGTTCAATGATGAGGATTATAAAATTATGTCTCTTAATAGTAGAACCACAAGTATTTTACATTATACTTTAGATATTTCAGAATATAATAAAATTTTCGCATGTGTTTCGGCTAAAGAAATTTGGGATAAACTGCAAGTTACATATGAAAGAACTAGCGAGGTTAAAAAAGCAAAAATCTATATACTAGTTTCCGAATATGAATCTTTTAAAATGTCTCATAACAAAACAATTTCTCAAATGCAATCACATTTCACAACCATTGTTAACGGTTTGAAGGTTCGTGGTAGGAACATTGAAGAGTTTGAACTAACGAAAAAAATCTTAAGATCTCTGTTACCTACTTGGAAACCAAAGAAGACGGCCATTCAGGAGGCTAAAGATCTCGACAAACTTGATGTTGAAACACTTCTTGGGTCATTATTGACATATGAGATGGAAGAAATGAATCCCATTGTCAATAATGATGAGAAGAAGAAAAATATGATTGCTCTCAAAGCCTCTACAAGCAATAACAAAAAAGAATCGGAAGAAGAGGTGGAGAGCAGTGAAGAAGATGGTGAGATGGCTTTAATCACCAAACGGTTTCACAGATTCTTGAAGAAAAGCAAGAAACCTTACACAAAGGATCCTACTTCAAAAAGGGAACCACTTGTGTGTTATGGATGCAAGAAGCCCGATCACATCAAGACCGATTATACGGCTACAAGCAAACCATACAAGAGCTTCAAGAAGAAAGCTATGATTGTAACCACTTTGAGTGATGACGAAGAAGAAGACACCTTGGATAAAGAGATTGGATATGAGAAAATTGCCAACCTATGTCTTATGGAAATAATGATGAAAATGAGGTATTAACTTCTCCCTTTTCAAAAAAATAACATTGTTAGTAGTAGTGAAGAATTGATAGAAGTCGTAAATGAAATGCATGAAGAATTGAAGAAATTCGATTCTAGGAACTCTACTCTTAAGAAAGAGGTGTCATCTCTTTCTAAAGAGATGATAAGTCTAAAAGAAGAAAAAGATAAACTATCTTCAATGCTTTATGATTCTTCTCAAGATTTTCTTAAAGATGAAAACGAAAACTTAAAGAAGAAGATATTATAATTGAATGACACAATATCTAGACTCATACTTGGAAAAGAAAAGCTTGATGAAGTGCTATCTTGCCAAAGAATAAGTGGAGGAAAATTCGGGTTAGGATATTCTCCATTAGGCAAACAAAAATCAAAAGAGAGCTTATTCATGAAAGCATCATATATGAATGAAGCCTTTACTTCAAAGACCACTAGCAAGGTCAAAAGCATTCCTTCAATAAAAGCTAGTAGGTCTAGAAATACTAATTCTAATGCATATACAAGAATGAAACATCCTAGAAATACTCATGCTTATATGTATTCTCATTCAAGAAATGCTTATACACATCCTAGGAGTAACCATCTTATGCATCTTAGAAATAACATGTATACTTAAGACTTGAACACTGCACAAGCATATCCTAGGAATTACTATCATGGTTATTCTAGAAATAATATGCATACTCATAATAATGCAAGCATGTATCCAAGAAATCATCATCATACAATTCCTAGAAATGACATGCATATTCCTCACATTAGAAACATGTATCCTAGGAACTCCTACCATAAGAATCATAGATATGCACAACTAAGTCATCCTAGAAATTTCAATAACTATTGTCCTAGGATTATGCATTATCAACATGTCTATAGAACACCATATGTTGTTAAGAAAGTATGGGTCCCAAAAGGAATCGTATTTTCAAGGACTAACCCTAAAGGACCTAAGAAATTTTGGGTAACTAAAAATGCAATTGTGTATCCTTGTGTGATGTAGATATGTCTCCATACCAAGGAAAAAGGTAACTGTTGGTACCTCGATAGTGGATGCTCAAAACACATGACCGGTGATAAAAGTGTATTCAATGAGCTAACTCTAAGAGATGGCAAACTTATCACCATTGGAGACAACACAAAAATAAAGATCATTAGGCATGAAAAAGTTGGTAATGATTTCTCAACCATAGATAATGTATTGCTAGTACAAGGCCTTAAGCCAAATCTACTAAGTATTAGTCAACTATGTGACAAAGGCAACAAAGTCATATTTGAAACCTCTCATTGTCTAGTTATAGACATCAAGAGTAACAAGATCAAGTTTATTAGCCATAGACATGAAAATGTTTATATAGTTGATTTAAAATCATTGCATTCTGAAAATGAAAAATGTTTTCCTCTATTTAGTGAAAACCCATGGCTATGGCATAAAAGGCTTGGTAATGTGAACATGAATTTGCTTAAAATCGTTTCAATAAAAGATTTAGTCACTGGACTACCCAAAATCAAATTTGAAAAAGATAAAGCATATGTTGCTTGTCAAATGGGAAAACAAACTAGAATTTCTTTTAAATCAAAAAATGTAGTATCAACTGCTAGACCGTTGGAACTTTTGCATATAGACTCATTTGGTCCAATAAGTACCATTAGTTTAGGTGGCCATCAATACGCTCTTGTTATTGTTGATAACTATTCAAGATATACCTTTGTTATCTTTATTACTTACAAGGATGAAGCTTTCAAAGGATTTGAAAACTTTTGCAAAAAAGTTCAAAATGAAAAAGGAATTGTATTTCAAGCATTAGAAGTGATCATGGAAAAGAATTTGAAGACCAAAGTTTTTCAAAATTTTGTGATGAAAATGGATATTCAACCTCTAGTAAGGCTTATAGAGTCTTCAATAAGAGAACTCTAGTAGTAGAAGAATCCGTACATGTAACCCTTGACGAGTCTAACCCAATTAGTAGTAGAGAAGTTTCTTTTAATGATGATGCATATTTCATTCTAAGAACGAAGGTACCTACTCCCATTGTTGACCCAAAGGAGAGCTCACCTCAAACAAATCAAAAGATATAAACTCTCAAATTGGACCAACCATCTACAAGTCAACAAGAGGATAGTCTTCCCAAAGATTAGAGGTATTTAAATTATCACTTAATCGATAAAGTGATTAGTGATCCCTCGCAAGGGGTAAGAACTCGTTCCTCAATTAGAAACATTTGCAAGTATGTCTTAAATAGAACCTAAGACATTTATAGAAGCTAAAAAGGATAATGATTAGATAATTGCCATGCAAGAAAAAATAAATCAATTTGAAAGAAACAATGTATGGAATCTAGTTCCTAGACCTAAGAATCATACAATAATAGGAACTAAATGGGTATTTAGAAATAAGATGGATAAAAATGGAATAGTGACTAGATACAAGGCTAGACTAGTTGCTAAAGGATATAATCAAGAAGAAGAAATAACTTTGATGAGACCTATGCTCTCATAGCAAGATTAGAAGCTATTCGAATGTTGTTGGTCTTTGCATTCTTTAATAAGTTTAAATTATTTCAAATGAATGTAAAGAGTGCCTTCTTAAATGGCTTTATAGAAGAAGAGGTATACATTGACAAAGCTCTTGGATTTAAGAATCTTAGTCTTCTAAATCATGTCTACAAGCTTTCTAAAGCTCTATATGGGTTGAAGCAAGCTCCTAGAGCATGGTATGAAAGACTAAGTAAATTTTTGATTGACAATAATTTTATAAGAGGAAAAGTAGACACAACCCTCTTCATAAAAAAACTCATATAAATGACACTCTACTAATTCAAATATATGTTGATGATATTATATTTGGTGCTACTAATGAATCTATATGCAGAGAGTTTGCCGAGTGCATGCAATGTGAATTTGAAATGAGTATGATGGGAGAGCTTACCTACTTCCTTGGGCTTCAAATCAAACAATTCAAAGGAGGTATCTTCATCAATCAATCAAAATACACTAAAGACCTACTAAAGAGGTTCGGGATGGAAAGCTCAAAGCCACTTGGTACTCTTATGAGCACATCTATAAAACTTAACCTTGATGAAGGAGGTAAGTGTGTGGACACTAAATATTATAGAAGTATGATAGGAGTTTTACTTTATTTAACTGTAAGTAGAACTGATATAATGTTCAGTGTATACATGTGTGCTAGATTTCAGCCTAATCCTAAGGAATCACATGTAGTTGCAGTAAAAAGAATTCTTAGATATCTACAAGGAACTCAAACCCTAGGATTATGGTACTATAGAGATTCATCTTTTGAGCTTGTAGGATATTCAGATGCTGACTTTGCGAGGTGTAGGTTACATAGAAAAAGCACAAGTAGAACATGCCAATTCTTAGGCATACGTTGACCTCTTGATTTTCCAAGAAACAAAACTCCGTTGCACTATCAACTGCCAAGGCGGAATACGTAGCAGTTGTAAGTTGTTGTGCCCAAGTGTTGTGGATGGAACAACAACTAGAAGACTATGACATGAACTTTAAAAGTATCCTAATACATTATGATAATACTAGTGCTATCAACCTAACCAAGAACCCTATTCAGCACTCTAGAACTAAACACATAGAAATTAGACATCATTTCTTAAGAGACCATGCTCAAAAAGGTGATATAAGATTAGAATTCATACCTTTAGATGATCAAATAGCTGACATTCTTACTAAACCTTTAAGTGAAGCTAGTTTCTATAAAATTAGACTGTTAATGGGATTGTTAGATTATGATAAACTGTATACCTAATTACATCATCATTTGCATACTTGACATATAGTGAATGAGTATTAAACTTTATTTAATATTTCCCTCACTCAAGATGGTGTAAATAAACAAGTTTCATGCTAAGACTCAAAATTAGAAGTTTTTATTTGGGTCCAGTCGATTGGTAAGTCTATCCCAGTCAACTGGTAAGTTTATACCAGTTGACTAGTAAACCTAGACCTTGTTTAGAGCCAAATTTTTGAATTTCGATTAACTAACTAGTTAACTGGCATGAACTACCCGACTGGTGTTTCTCTGCCAGTTAACCTAGTCGACTGGTGTCCCGATCCAGTCAACTGGTATGTTGAAAAAAATTTAATCTGTAAAGGACTCAGTCGACTAGTGTCCTAACCCAATCGACTGGTATCGCGATTCTAAAAATAGTCTCTTCAGATTTTTCAGTTTTGTCACGCCATTTTTGAAACCCTACGCTTTCTCTCCCTAAAAAAATTCATCATTTTGACGAAAAACTCTTCAAAACACTTCATACACACCTTGATATACACATTCATACCTTTTATTTCAACTTTCTACGATTGAAATCTCCAATTTCCACCAAACTCTCGTTTTCTTCCAAAAACCCATTTCCTACAAAATATACGAAAGAATTCGCATTAAAACCATAGTTGGGGGACCTCATGCCCCTACTAGGCCAAGATCCACTAAATCTATGGCTCCAGACTCGAAAGAAGAGGGATTGGTGGGATCTTCGAGCAAGAAAACAAGAATAGAGCTCAATGACTCCCTGTTCTCTAGCCTTGCTGCAAAAGAAAGGTATACTACTATCATCCATCACAAAAAGATCAGGACAGGTAGATTCGTCGACTTCGAATCTATTCGTCATGGTAACTTTTACATTTTACCTTCTTTTGATGCAATAAACTTGACCCCACTGGTCAAGATACACTAAAAGTTTTGCCCGAGACTGATTCACCAGTTCTATGCGAACTTGGAGAAACCCAGTCCACTGGCTCTGCGGTTCAAAACTAGTGTAATGGGTGTGGAGTTCGAGGTCAATACTGACCTCTTGATGAGTATTTTGAGGATCCCTCAATGGAATCTGGATGGATGGCCAGACAATTTCGACTATGAGGAGACATGTTAGATAGTTAAGGGTGACCCTAACTATGTCTTTCGACCCACTACATTTCATACATGTAGTGACTAGCCCCTTAACTCAAAATTGTTCAACCTTAATATGAGTTGGACCATCCACCCAAGACTTGAAAGTTGTGACTATCTATCTAAAATAGATGTGGTATTGATTTGATGCCTTAAAACTGGGCACCACTTCAATATCTATCCTCTGCTGCTCGCCAACATGATAAAAGGAGAAGTGAGTGACTCCGGATACCTTCTCTATGGGATGTTCATCACACTCATCCTACAGCACTTTCGGGTTCCTCTTCCTGCCTCAAAGACTCAGAAAATCAGCCTCACAGACATCATCAATGTCTCTTCACTGAAGAAGATGGGATGCACAGTCCGAGATGGCATGATTTATTCAAAGGCCGGGAAAAACATTAGGATAGGCGAGGATAATAGCAGTGGTGATGAGGACAAGGGTCCAGAAGCTACAGCCACCGTTATGGATATAGACGATCGAGCACCACCTATGGGTGGCTCGAGTACTAGTCCAACTGGGTATGGTAATCTTCTCCAGGCTATCACGAGCCTCCAGCTGACTATGCAGTCCAGATTTCAAAGCTTGAGCTCTTTGGTCAACGCCATACATCATAACCTTTGCTCCATCCGAGATGACTTTAAGCTGGACTGAGAGCATACCAAGGGTTCCTTGGCTGAGCTTCAGGATCTCATTCATGACAGCTCTGACTCTCCCACTCCCTGAGTTGCCTTTTGAATTTCTTATCAGTTGTATATAGATGTAGTTTTTAGTTGTTATTGGCACGAACATCATTTCATCATATATTGTATCTTTTCAAATTTGGCTCTTCGAAGCCTATGTTGTATGGATGTTTACTCTATCTTTCTATATTTTATATCTTTGCTTTACTTTTATGCAATATGTTTACTTCATGTAAATACTTATTTTCTTGGATATATGTTGTAACTGCTTCTGCATTGTTGTGCGTTTATATACCTAAATAAATGGGTAAATAATCGTACTCGTTTTACTTGCAAGTGCACAAGGTCAACAATGTAGCATAGTGTGCGAATGCAAGATCATCTCCACAGGGATTGGTAAATTTAACTTTAGAATTAGTTTCGTAGTAATAAAAAGATAAAAATAATAAAAGAGTTGATTTTGATAAAGATAAAATACTAAAGATAAAAGCGTAGGGGCTTGATATCCACCACTAATTATGCTACCACAGTACAACAGTATGCTAATGCTTTACTCATGCCATGTATACCTACTGGTTGCCAACCTAAGGGCATGGTATCTACTCCTTAAGCTACTGATTTCCCTAAGCAACGAGTTAGGCATGGTATCTACTCTAACTCTTTTCTTCCTTAAGGGATTCAGCATGGTATCTGCTTGAGTTGTTCCTTAAGAAAACATAAGTACTATGGAAATCGACAACCATATGAGACCTAGGGCATGGTATCTACTCCCGTTTTCCCATGTTGATTAACCCGGGTATCCGGATAAGATATCCCTTGTTACTAATGTTAGACCCAGGACTCAGTCATCCAAATTGATCCAACTAACAAGTCCATACCATATGCACATATTGATCAGACATATACATATGAAGAATTTAAATAAAAGCAGGTATTAATCAAGTTTAAGCAATATAACATAAATATCGCAAAGGCACCAATACTAAATTTATTGAGTAAACATAATTAGGGCTTCAACCAAACCCTACTAAGAATTTAATTACACATAATAAAATAAAAAAGGAAAGAAGAAACCCGAGAGAAGAGTCGTCAATTCCGCTCGACGGTCTCCTTCTCCAAGCTAAAGCAAAAGATAAAAGAAGGGATAAAAGAAGTGATCCCCCCAAGAGGTGATGCCTTTTGTGTGTGATTTACAAGTGTATTTATAGGTCTTTGAGAAGTCCTAATCGGCTCATGAGTTCCTAAACTTTCCTAAAACGCAAAACTCCTTTATTTCCAAAATAGGGTTATTTCCAAAACAGGGTTCTGCAGTTTACTGTTCATGCATGTACATGTGCGCTCGATCGCATATGTGGTGCACTCGATCGCAATGCTGCGCTCGATCGCACAGAGGAGTGTGCTCGATCGCAATTTAGCCAGCAGCTGCTCTAGGATTTCCAGATTTATTCCTTTAAGTGCCAAAAATGCTTCTTTTTCTCCAAGACCCTATAAAAACGTGTAAAACACAAAAATGAAGTAAAATAGACTAAAACATATAGATAAAGAACTTAACAAATGTAAATTAAGGGGCTTAAATATGTATGAAAATTTTTGGCTCTTCTCGGGAAGTCTTCTTAGCTTTGAATTATGCCAAAATTTTTACATACAAGTTTATTTATGCATTATCTTAATGTTTTTCATGTCTATATGGCTTATTTTTTTATTTACGACCCCCTTTTCTGTTGTTGTCAAAAGAAAAATATGAGAAAAATGACTGTAGTGATTGTAAACTTAAAGTAGTGCATAGATTTAGGGGGAGTTTTGCTCCAAAGAACTTCTTGTATATGACTATATCTTGAGTGGCTTGGTTGGATTGCATATATACTATTTTTAAGCTTTTCACAGGTTAGGTTTATTCAAAAAACAGAGGAAACTTTGCCCATTTTTTTTTCTAAAAACCAAACACTTAGTTTTTAAAACTGTTTTCTCTCATTAGTTTTGTCATCATCAAAAAGGGGGAGATTATTGACCCTCATCTAAATTTTAATAATGAAAAAACACAATTATAATTGTACTAACAGTTTTATCTAAGTGTTTTAAATGATAAAAGCATATAGCCAAGAATCAAGATACAAGAACTCAACCCGAATCAGACACCAAGTTAAGACAGAAGATTTAGTATAGGCATAAGGTATTGAAACAAGTTGTAAATCTCACTTGTTCAGGTAACTAACTTGTCTTATGACTCCTTTTGAAGAAGCATTTTAACAAAACTATTCATTCAAACGTTTATAAGTCAAAAACATTTCAAAGCATGAAAAACTGGGTTGAAGAGCAACCCAGTCGATTGGGTACTTATACCAGAAGACTGGTATATGGGACAGTGTGTCCCCAGTCGACTGGGTTCATACCGGTCGACTGGTATATTGGACAGAATGTCCCCAGTCGATTGGTACACTTGACCCAGTCGACTGGTACTCTCCACAGCCTTAAAAGTAAGACCTTTCACTTAACTCAGTCGACTGGAACTAAGACCCAGTCGATTGGTAATTCAAAAAATATGATCATTGAGACGCGAGACTTGAGCACTAAATGCACCAAAACATTCCAAGTCAGTATAAAAAGGCCATATTAATTGAAGGCTATATAAACCCACTCCAATGAGCATTTAAAAACAGGAGATTACATATTCAATTAAGTTTTTTCTCATTAATACACAAAAACTTTGATATATTTATTGTTGAGCCATTCTTCAAGTTTTACCTTGAAAGAGAGATATTATTCAGTTGTATAAGCATTCATTGCTGTTTGTCTACCATTTACTTTATAGCAACTGATATTTATAGTAAAGGGATTAGCTTCTGAAAGGAAGAGATTAGCTTCTGAGAGAAAGGGATAAGCTTCCAAGAGGAAGGGACTGTTTGTAAGGTTTGTGCAACACCCGTGAAGTTGCACGACTAAGAGTTTTAGTGGATTACTTCAAGGAGGTTCCTTGAAGAGAGTGGACGTAGGGTCGGAACGAATATGATATTGTCAAACCACTATAAACTGAGTTTCATCTTCTATTCTTTAAACTCTTTTGTTTACAGCACATTACTTGTTTACATGCTTGTGGATTTACTTGTTTTTATAAACTTACGATTAATTAGAGAAATTTTTATAAACCTAATTCACCCCCCTCTTGGGTTGAAACCACAGTCTACATATGGCATGTAAGCATCACAACTTACTGAGAAACTTATCACAATTTCCTTTAATATATCTTCTAGTACTCTAATAATTCTTTTTGTCTGAGCATGAAAAATTATATTAAATTGCAACTGTGTACTCGTGGCTTTCTAAAAGCCTCTCCAAAATCAAGATGTAAATCTAGCATCTCTTTTTGGCACTATACTTAATGATACTCCATACAACCTCACAATCTCAGTTATATCCTTCTTCAATCCTGACCACCAGAAATTTCGTCTCAATACTCTATACATCTTATTGTTTCTTGGTTGCATTGAATCTACATCATCATGTACCTTTCTCATTATCTCCTCTCTCAACTTTTCATTATTGGGAACATAATTTCCATATTCCAATACCAAAATGCCCACATTTCATATTTTTGAACTCATATTGCTTTCTAGTAAGCACTCAATACTTAATCTTTTATATCTATTTATCTCTACCTTGCATCTCTAAAACACTTCACTATGGATGACTGTACAACCATATTTGTTAACTATGATCCTCTATCACTGATATTCAACTTCATTCTTATCTCTTTTAAATATATCATCAATTTCACATCAAGACTCCCAATAACAGTTAAACTTCTTGTAGACTTTCTACTCAATGCATCAACTATCACATTCATATTTTCTAGATGATAGTGAATTGTACAATCATCATTACTAATTAACTCTATCTACCATCTTTGCCTCAAATTCAACTCTCTCTGGGTAGGTAAGTATGTTAAACTCTTATGATCAATGAATATCGTACAAGTGGCTCTATACAGATGATGTCTCCAATCTATAAAGTAAACACTATAGTAGCCAATTCTAAGTCATGAGTAGGGAAATTTCTATCATGAATCCTTAATCACCTAGAAGTATGGGCTACAGCTTTCTTATGTTACACATATCCCAATCATTGATGTGATGCATCATTACACACCACAAATCCTTCATCACCAGAAGAAAACACCAATACTGGAGCTGTAGTCAATTTCTCTTTTAGTAATTGAAATTTTTTTTCTCACACTTCCCTCACCATACAAATCTCAAATATTTCTTCATCAGTCTATTCAACAGTAATACAATATAGAAAAAATTCTGAAAGAATCTTCTATAATAACCAGCTAACCCCAAGAAGATTCTAATCTCAATCGTATTAGTTGGTCTCTCCCAACTTAACATTACCTCTACCTTTTGTGGATCAACTATTATGCCATTTCCCCAATATTACATGTTCCAAGAAAGCCATTTCATTCAGCCAACACTCACACTTAGAGAACTTTGCATATAATTTCTCTCTCCTCAGAATCTCCAACACAATGTCTAATGTTTCATATGTTGTTCTTCCTTCTTAGATTATATCAGAAAGTCAAATACAACCATAAACTTGTTAAAACATAGTTTAAATACTCTATTCATCAAGTCCATGAATGTTTCTTGAGCATTAGTCAATCCAAATGACATCATGATAAGCTTATAACCATAACGTGTCCTAAATGCAGTCTTAGGCACGTCTCCCTTCTTTATCCTCAATTGGTGATAACCCGATTTAAGGTTTATCTTACAAAACACTCTCACTCCTTGCACTGCTCACACAATTTATTTATCCTAGGTAAAAGATATTTGTTCTTATTCAACTATCTGTAATCTATACACACTCTTATCATTCTATCATCCTTCTTCACGAACAACACAGGGGCTCCCCAAATACATTAGGTCCGATAAATTATTTATCCAAAAATTCTTAGAATGATACGTTCAACTCTCTCAATTTAGCTGGTGTCATTCTGTAGGGTGCTATTAAATATATGTGATGATCTTGTAATCACATCAATAGAGAATTTAATCCCCCTACTTGGAGGCAACCTAGACAACTCATCAAGAATTACATTAGAATAATCTTCGACCACTAAGATTTATTCTAGCTTCCTATTTTCTTTTCTAAAATCCATTATATATGCCAAATACTCCTCATGTCCATATCTTGAACACTACTTTATTTTTGGAACAATCAACCCAAGTGTAATACGTCGATAACCAATTTATTATCAAAATTAATGAAATTATATCATATTCAAAGATAATAAATCAGCTTTAGATTATCTATCACTGATACGAATCACATAACCCTTGTAAGCCTTTATGATATTCACTCTATCTCTAGTGGAAACTTCAACAAAAAACAAAAATATTTTGCATCAAAGGACACATACTTCAATAGACTTTATATGAATACTGGATGCAAAAGAATGGATTGCACCAAGATTAACCATCATTGATATGTCCACCTTTTCTACACACAAAACACTTCAATTTTTGACAATTCTGGGATAAATATCTTATCTGAATATATCTATAACAAACTTCTGTCTCCTAATCATATATCAGATTACCACGTCTCCTTGGTGGCATACTTACTTCCTCTGCCATGACTCCCAGTTCCCATAACTTGTCTCATAAATCTAAGGGTCCCACCAATAGTATTCTGAGCTATAGAAGTAACAGATCATGTTTGCCTCTAACTCTGTACTTCAGTTCTCTGTGACAAGGAACTCTTCATCTGGGTGGTTTCCTACCCTGCACACTCATACTGGTACCACCTATAGGTTCCTCAAATCTAGAGCTCTTCTGCTAATTCCTCCTACCTCTAATTTCCATCACATTTTTCTCAATCTGGAGTGTTATATCCACCAATCTGACATAATTCATATGCCTCATGTAAGATAGTTTTGATCAAATTTTAAAACATAGTTCATCTATGAACCTCTTACATTTCTTATCCTTTAGATCTACCATTTTTGGTACAAACCTCGACAAAGCCACAAATCTCTTATCATACTGAGTCATAGTCAATACATTTGCCTCAAATAAAATCTCTATCTTGTTGGGCTCTAAAGGTCTGAGGAAAGTATTTATCAAGAAAAACCTCTTTAAACCTATTCCAGGTTAAGGGTCTATCAATATCTGTACTTACCCTATGAAGATTATCCTCCGACCATTCTAGGGCTTCTCTCTCTAACTTGAACGTAGCTAAGACGACTCTCTGCCTAACAGTCATTGGTAAAATACCAAATAAATCTCTCTACATGTTTCTCCCAAAACTCAGGCTTAAAATGATTCATAGATCCTTTAAACAACAAGGTATTTGAATTAATATATCGTTCAAAACAATCTCTCTGCATTTGGTGCATAAACTCACTTTTCCTCATTTTTAACATTTATCATTACTGAATTTACAACCTTAGGCACTGCTCTAGCCTGTTCATCAAGTCTATGCTATAAGCTATCAACTCTATCATATGTTACATTCATTTTCTCAAGAACATGTGTAAGAGCTTATCTTAGCTCATTTCTTTCAACTTTAGATTCTCTCACACCTTTACCAATATCAATTATATTGTCAACACATTCCTTTCTAGGAACCACAGATTCAGACTCAACCTCGACTTGTCAAAATATTTGGGGCCTACCACGCCATCTCAAATCAACAACTCTAACTCTAGTTCTAGCACATCCACGTGTCATCCTCAGACTATTTAAAATATAATTTATTTTAATCTTCCACTTTCTTACTTTTATCCAGTCTACAAAATCATAGAACCTAATGCTCTAATACCAAAATTGTAATGACCCATCCCGGGTTGGCCACCCCTGAAACTGTGTTGTCATATTTTGAAAACCCCAGCACGACACATATATGTAACAGTAAAAAAATAATATTAACAAAACTTCTTTTACATCAATCCTCAATCCTTAACGCTCAACAGGGGAGATACATCAATCTGATATCGACTAAACATAATATACAACATAAAATGCATGAATATTTACAAACAAATTTTTATTTTTCATTTTCTCATTTGTCTGAGGATGTTGACATGTATGTGTGATGAGTGCCAGATATTGCATATTTTGGCCCTTTAATTTACATTTGTTAGCTTAGGAATTTGTTACTTTGAGTTGTTTTCGTTGTTTTTCAGGTTTACAAGCACTGGGAAAGGAGTTTCACTAAAATTGCCAAAATCGCCTTACAGATCAGTCATTTTTGTGGATTTTACTGTATTGATTCCGGAAAAACCAGAAGATGAGCCATATATGCTTGGAAAGATCCGGAAGTCTATTTTCTGAGGGATTTTACGGCTTGCAAAAATGATTTTTCTAGAGAAAGTTATGGCCATTTTAGTAAACAAGGGTCAAGCTGAAGATGTCTAGTGCGCTCGATCGCACCAGACTTGCGATCGATCGCAAATGCGCACTCGCATATCCCACATCGGTTAAAAATGCTCTGTAGTGCGCCAATGTGCGCTCGAGCGCACCAGAGTGCGATCGATCGCACTCGGGCAGTATCCCACATCGATTTTGAAACCCATTGTGCTCCGGGACTCCCCCTATATAAACACCATCTGACCTCATCATTCAGTGTACAATTCCTGAGCCACTTTGGTGTTTACCGGTGGACTTCCGCCAGCATTTTGGTGGATCCCGAAGGCATTACTACCACGAGGGGAAGCGCCGCCCGTCAGCGAGTGGAATTTCTCCCATGTAAAGTTGTTTATTTATTTTTTTATATTCAGTTGTTTTAGTTTAAATGTTTAGCATTTTTTATTATAGTTTTATTGTTATGAGTGGCTAGACTCTTCAGCTAAGGTTGAAGATGAAGCCCCGCCGTTGTTTGGCGTGGTAGTTCAGATTTGCTTGTACAAATCTGACAATTTTTAGTATAAATGTTCTGTCAATTATTTGAGTTAATCTTATAATTGATTGAGTTTAAATTGTCTGTTGGATTTTCTTTGTGTTTCATCTGATGGATACATTGAATGCTTTTCGATTAAATTGGATTCCCTTTGTGATTTGTTAAGAGCGGATACATCGGGTGCTTTTGGTTTAGTTGGGATATTCTTTGTTTTTTGTCTTATAGTTGGATTCATTGAATGTTTTGATAGGCTATATTTTTAGAACATGTATGCTTAACTTCGGTGGGGTGGATTCGGAAACCTTAATGCCTTTTTTATTAGTTTTTAAATCAACTTAGTTTAGTTTTAATTTGTTTTGCAAATTATCATTCAAAATTCAGAACTAGGTTAAGATAGAGTTAATTTAGATTAAAAATTATATTTTCACAACGCAATTCCCTGTGGATTCGACCTCGCACTTGCACAACGCTATACTGCAAACGACTCGTGCGCTTGCGAGTAAATTAAAACTCACAACAAGTTTTTGGCGCCGTTGCCGGGGAATTGTTTGGTTTGTGAAAATTTTTTGTCTGAATTGATTTTATTTTTCTACTAGTTAATTTTAAAAAAAAAAATTTATTATGTGGATGAATCCAGCGCCGGTTTCACAGTCTTTAGAGGACACCATTAAGGAGTACATTAAAATGACCAGCCCGTCCCTCAATGCTGCCAACACTTTCAATGTTGAAAGCTGTTCCATCTGTGCTAGTCCCATGCATCTAGCACAGAATTGTCCATCAATGCCGGCTTGTGCTGAGTATCCTATGGAACAAATGAATGCTTTCAATGAGTGTTGTTGGCAATCAAATAGATCTTACTCTGAAACATACAATCCAGGGTGGTGGGACCACTCTAATGTTTCATGGACGCAGAACCAACTGAGGAATCAGGGAGGAGACCCTTATCATGCTCACAATCAATACCCTCCCGAATTTCCTCCACCAATTCCAAATTATGGTCACTCAGCTTATCCAACACCATCACCCGCTTACCAAGCTCCCATTCAAGCGCCAGTGTCGGTTTCACAGTCATTGGAGGACGCTCTCAATGATTTCATGAAAGCGACTAGCCAATCTATGAGTGAAGTGATGAGTGCAACAATAGAAAACACCCAAGCGATTGCCACACTAGAGAGTCAAATTGATCAAATCGCAAGTTACATGGGTGAAAGAGAGGAATGAACGTTCCCCAGTCAAACTGATCCTAACCCAAAGGAACAGTTTGCGGTGGGAAATTCTTCAACTCCCATGCATTGGCAGGAACAAGTGCAATCAACTGTCCCATACTTGTTTGGGAGACAAGTGGACAATCAAGTGGAAGAGAACCCTGCTATGCACCAAGGGCAAGAGAGTGGCAACAATGAGAAGAGAGATGCTGAGCCATCTACAGCCACTCGTATTATTAAGGATCTCTCTAGGTCGTTTTTACCTAAAGCGCCTTACCCTACGAGACTACAAGTGCCCAAGAAAGAAGGGAAGTCTGAGGACATTATGGAGGCATGCTTTGCTCAGTTTGAAGAGGATTTGTATTTAGATAAGTTACTTGAGCAAGCAAATACTATCGTGGAGTCCGCTCCTCAGGAGAGTAGTAGGACAGAGGAGACTATGGATGAATCCCGCACTGAGGACCCCCTAGAGGCATGCTTTGCTCAATTTGGAGAGGATATCGATTTAGCTAAATTACTTGAGCAAGCGAATGCCATTTTAGAGTCTCCTCCTCGGAAGAGCAATAAGACGGAGGAGACCGCCGCACCTGAAACCCCCAAGAAGGAACTTAAGCCTTTACCAGATAATCTTAAGTATAAGTTCCTAGGTTCAGTCGATAGTTTGCCTGTGATTATACCTTCAGATCTGGGTGATGCTCTAGAGGAGAAATTATTGGATGTCTTAAGAGAGCATAAGGAAGCTATAGGCTGGACAATTGAGGACATCAAGGGGATCAGCCCCTCGGTGGTGACGTACAGGATACATTTGGAGGAGGATGCTGAGCCATCGAGGGAGCCACAAAGAAGGCTCAACCCTGCTTTGCAAGAGGTTGTGAGGGCGGAAGATATTAAGCTGTTAGAGGCTGGGATCATTTATCTCATCTCTGATAGCAAGGGGGTGAGCCAGATTACAGTCGTGCCCAAACGTGCTGAATTTATGGTAGTAAATAAAGACAACGAGTTGGTTCCAACTCGAGTGCAGTCAAGATGGAGAAAGTGTCTAGACTACCGTAAATTGAATGCTGCCATTAGGCCTGATCATTTTCCATTCCCATTTATTGATCAGATGGTGGAGCGCTTAGTTGGGCCTGTTTACTAATGTTGGGTCTGGCTGAAGACGTTAAACTTAGCGCTCATGGGAGGCACCCCACAGCTTATCTTTTATTTTGTTTATTTATTATTTTGCATTTTTATGATTAATGTTTGTTTCCAGTATTTTTTTTGTCTTCCAGTTTTTATATTTCAGGGACAAAGCGTACTTCAGTTCAAGTTTGGGGGTATGCTATGAGCCATACCAGTCCAGATAGTTCTCCATATCTCAGGTCAGCTCTTTCCATATTAGTCACACATTGGGGTCAATGTGTAATTTAAGTTTGGGGGTATGGGAGACACATCACACACTTTGTCCTAATTTGTTGTCTTTTCGTCATAGAGATAAATGCATGCTCATGTTATCGTGAAATTTTAGTTGATCTAAACATTTTCTGTGATGTGATGTCATTGGTGAGCTTAACATTTTGAACACATGATCTGGTGATAAATTTTTAAAATTTAGTTACTTACTTTAGGCATTTTGAGAATTCACATGTTTGATCTAATCTAACACGAGCACATTAGCACAAATTATGTGAGGTATGACATGTGATTTTAATGTGTATTTTTCCTTATCTTAACTGAAACTGGATGACTTGTTGGATGAACTCTTGGGCATAGGAAAATATAAAAAAAAAAAATTTATCAATAAACTTTTCGCTGAGTAACTGGACCTCTTGCCTCAGTAAGCAGTGAGTGTTCACGTCAAAAGGTGGAATTTTGCTTGGTAATATTAAGATCGGTTTAATTTCGTAGCCTTTTTGACTCGAGTTAGTAAGTCCTTAGGGGTGTCTTTACACCTAATGCCCTAAAACCACCTGGTTTAGGAGTCATTGACTTAACACTCACTACATGGGTCAATTAGAAAGCTTAAGGGAACTAAACATAGCCGTGCCTTATTAAAAAAATAATAATAATAAAATAAAATACTATGCCTTTGTCGTTCATTTTTGATGGGAAATTCGGTGAATCTTGAGACATGGAGACCTTACACATTAGAGTTACTTGGAAGCTTCATTTTTATATGCTAATTCACCTTACATTGATTCAAGCTTGTGATGCCTTATCCTACCTTTTATAAGTAATTAGATTTTAACATTTCTATTCATTGCGAAGATGGGTTTACCTTTTTAAGCTTGCTTATGAATGAATATCATGGTGATGTGTGCTCCTTAAATTTTTGGATACCATGAGTGATGACTTTATCTTTATGTTCTTTGTTTTTCATTGAGTCTTTTATTTTGTTTTGCTAAGGGACTAGCAAATTGTAAGTTTGGGGGTATTTGATGAGTGCCGGATATTGCATATTTTGGCCCTTTAATTTACATTTGTTAGCTTAGGAATTTGTTACTTTGAGTTGTTTTCGTTGTTTTTCAGGTTTACAAGCACTGGGAAAGGAGTTTCACTAAAATTGCCAAAATCGCCTTACAGATCAGTCATTTTTGTGGATTTTACTGTATTGATTCCGGAAGAACCAGAAGATGAGCCATATATGCTTGGAAAGATCCGGAAGTCTATTTTCTGAGGGATTTTACGGCTTGCAAAAATGATTTTTCTAGAGAAAGTTATGGCCATTTTAGTAAACAAGGGTCAAGCTGAAGATGTCTAGTGCGCTCGATCGCAAATGCGCACTCGCACATCCCACATCGGTTAAAAATGCTCTGTAGTGCGCCAATGTGCGCTCGAGCGCACCAGAGTGCGATCGATCGCACTCGGGCAGTATCCCACATCGATTTTGAAACCCATTGTGCTCCGGGACTCCCCCTATATAAACACCATCTGACCTCATCATTCAGTGTACAATTCCTGAGCCACTTTGGTGTTTACCGGTGGACTTCTGCCAGCATTTTGGTGGATCCCGAAGGCATTGCTACCACGAGGGGAAGCGCCGCCCGTCAGCGAGTGGAATTTCTCCCATGTAAAGTTGTTTATTTATTTTTTTATATTCAGTTGTTTTAGTTTAAATGTTTAGCATTTTTTATTATAGTTTTATTGTTATGAGTGGCTAGACTCTTCAGCTAAGGTTGAAGATGAAGCCCCGCCGTTGTTTGGCGTGGTAGTTCAGATTTGCTTGTACAAATCTGACAATTTTTAGTATAAATGTTCTGTCAATTATTTGAGTTAATCTTATAATTGATTGAGTTTAAATTGTCTGTTGGATTTTCTTTGTGTTTCATCTGATGGATACATTGAATGCTTTTCGATTAAATTGGATTCCCTTTGTGATTTGTTAAGAGCGGATACATCGGGTGCTTTTGGTTTAGTTGGGATATTCTTTGTTTTTTGTCTTATAGTTGGATTCATTGAATGTTTTGATAGGCTATATTTTTAGAACATGTATGCTTAACTTCGGTGGGGTGGATTCGGAAACCTTAATGCCTTTTTTATTAGTTTTTAAATCAACTTAGTTTAGTTTTAATTTGTTTTGCAAATTATCATTCAAAATTCAGAACTAGGTTAAGATAGAGTTAATTTAGATTAAAAATTATATTTTCACAACGCAATTCCCTGTGGATTCGACCTCGCACTTGCACAACGCTATACTGCAAACGACTCGTGCGCTTGCGAGTAAATTAAAACTCACAACAATGTGGCTTACAGAAAACGATTTCGTTTGACTCTCAACCCACTAGACTATTAGTCATGTCTGCTACCTGAAATCATTGTACAATGAGGGATGAGCTTCACAAGCTCAGTGAATTAAATTTACTAGAAGTATTCATTGGTATAAATAGTCTTTCAATATTAAATTAATTATATTTCACATAAATTGATAATAACTTTCTACTATCACTACACATGCCAAAGATCCATTCTCTATCAATCTCTTCTTCTTATTTATTATTTTACCTTAAGAGCATCAATTATCTCATAATTACCTCGTAATGAGGTTCACATCATAAAGACTACCATTTAGATGGTTCTTATCACTATAACTATCCCTCTATAAGACTCATCCCTCTATAAATAAATTCACAATAACACACCACACATCAGCACTTCAATAATACAAGCAATAATTAAAACAGATGAAATGCATGAATTATTATTAGGGAACGTTTTCCCACATGTCGACATGTTTTTATCTTAAACCGGCTGCATTTTTGGTTCTTTCATTCTCATTTAGACTGTTTACCTTCTCAGTTCTTTTCTTTACAGCTTGTCCAACTGTCACGGTATTTATTTTCAGCATATACCAGCTGTCACAGTGTCCCTTTTATTTCCAGCACATTCTGGCTGTCATAGTTTTTTAATTAGACCGGTTGCCTTCCCGGTTCTTTTCTTTTCATTTAATGCATACGCATATGAACAATGATATGAAATATGCATCTGAACAATAACATAAAAAAAAATAAACATGAATTCAAGTACTTAATTTTGGCTATCCTATTTTTTCTCAAATTTTATAAAAAAATTTGACTAAATTCCTCTCATCTTAAATCACATCAAATCGTCCATCAAAGCTTGTCAAGATCCACTAAATTTCATCTTCTCATGATTCGTATCAAAATATCAACCATAGCTCATCAAGAATTTCACTTATCGCTTTTATTACTAAATCAACTTATTATTCCAAAATACTATTTATCACATAATACTTTTCCACATATCCAAAATTTATATCATACTTATCAATCAATTTTTCATCTACCAACAAAGCATAAGTTAATAATTTATTTTAATATTATCACTAGATATTTTATTTTTTATTTA
This sequence comes from Bretschneidera sinensis, assembly GCA_023935145.1. Taxonomy (NCBI): domain Eukaryota; kingdom Viridiplantae; phylum Streptophyta; class Magnoliopsida; order Brassicales; family Akaniaceae; genus Bretschneidera; species Bretschneidera sinensis. The sequence goes on from CM043698.1 coordinate 131,131,081, forward strand.
GATTACTTAAAGTAAATTTAACTCACCACATAGCACTTAAAGCTACCCATGGATCACCTCATTGGCTTTCCCATTCCTCTCAGAAATTTCTCCTGGTTATTGATCATCAACACCTGACATAATATTTGTGTTAAATTTCTAATTATTTCTTCAATTCTTCATAAACCACACCCTTTGAAAATTTCCACTTTGAATTCCAAGAAATTTCTTGTACGCTAAAAATTCAAAAATAAACACTACATTATTACCTTCTGTTTTTCTAATAGTTTTTCATGATTCTCTATGAAATTTCACAATAGACCCCTTCAAAATTTTGCTCTTTTAGCCTTTCTTTCAGTCCCCAAGTTGTTAAAGAAAATGCGTAATTAATAGGAAGCTAAACGAATTGTGGTATGCATAAATTAACACTTATATAAAGATTTGCTGCCACCAAAACTGACCACCTTTTTGGCTGCATCTTAGCCACGTTTTTGGCTGCATGTCTAACATGCAGCCAAATCAAATTAACTTGGCAGCAAGTGCTGCCACACATATTTCTTTTTCTTTTTCTTCTGAACGTCTGGATTTTTTTATTTTTTATTTTTTTAAAAAAAGAACTTTTTTCTTTTTCTTTGTCTTCGTAACTATGTCCCCATGGGTCTAGAATTTTTTTTAAGATTTATTTTATTCCATACTAAATCCTTCGTGTAATTATATTATTTTAATTTCATGTTATATTTATTAAATTACTTTTTTTACCCTTACTTTACTATTACGAGTATTACACATACCCCAGTCGACTGGTACATTGAGCCAGTCAACTAGGTTGCCCTTCAACCTAGTTTTTCAAGTTTCAAAACTGTTTTTTACTTGGAAACATTTGTATTAATAGTTTTGTCAAAATCTTTTTGTAAAATGAGTCATAGGACAAGCTAAGTACTTGAACATGAGATATTTACAGTTGGTTTCAATACCTTAATGCCTATTCTATATCTTTTGTCTTGTCTTGGCATCTAAAATTGGTTGAGTTCTTGCATCTTGTTTCTTTGTTGAAAACTTTTACCATTTAAAAACTTAGATAAAACTGTTAGTACAATTAGAGTAGTGTTTTGTCATTATTAAAATTAAATAAGGGTCAACAAGACTATTAATAGGCTTAACAAATTATGAAAATATGTGTGTTTGATTGCATCTACATTTCATCATATACATATTTAACATCTAGTGAAATGAGTATTAACTCCAATTTAATATATCTCTCACTCAAGATGGCATAGATAAATCATTTCTTACTAAAATTCCAAGTTGAAGCTCAAAATTTTATGTTTTGTGAAAGACTCAGTCGACTAGTATCTTGATCCAGTTGACTAGCATCTCTCTGTCCAATTACCCAGCCGATTAGTTGAGTCAATCCAGTCGACTAATAACTCACTACCCATTTCACCAGTTGACTAGTACAATGACCTAATCGACTGGTATTACACGAGAAACTTGGAGCCCAAAAATTTGAAAATTCTTCTAATGAACCTAATCGAGTAGTAGGGTCAATACAGTCGATTGGTGTCTCACTGACCAATTTCCCAGTCGACTGGTACCCTGATCTAGTTGACTGGTACCACAAGAAAATACTTGGAGCCAAAAATTTAAAATTCTTCTAGACAATCAAGTCGACTAGTAGTGTACACTTAGTCGATTGGTATCTTACTGCCAGTTTACCCAGTCGACTAGTATCCCGACCCAGTCGACTGGCATATCGAAATGTCCATAAATTATGAAGGATCTAGTCTCACTGGTACCCTAACCCAGTCGACTGGTATCGTCATGCTATAAATAATCACTTCATTTTTTCACAAGGTTTACGCCATTTCTGACAAACCTTAGCGTTCTCTCTCTAGAAATCCTTGATTTTACACCAAAATCTCTTGAGATAAACTCCATAAGACCTTCAATCTTCCCTGCAATCACATTTTTTTTCTTCAGCTTTTCACAGTTGAAACCTCATCATTTCCAAAACTTCTCTCATTCAAAAAGAAAATCTAGGTAAAAACCACGGTTGCTAGACCTCACGCGCCCACAAGACCTCGCTCAAAGAAGTCCTCGGCTCCAGACACCAAGGGAAAAGGGATAACTAGTTCCTCAAACAAGCAGGCAAGGATCGAGCTCGATGAGTCCCTCTTCTGGAACCTCACCGCTAATAGAAAGTATACCTCTGTCATTCACCATAAGAAAATCATGACGGGTAGATTCGTCGATTTCGATTCTATTCGTCATTTAAATTTTGACATATTTCCCGCTTTTGAGGTAATTCACCTAACTCCCTTGTAAACATCCACCAAAAATACTACCTCGCCTCATCCATCAATTCTATGCCAACCTAGTCAACCCTAGCCCATTAGCTCTTCAATTTAAGACCAGGGTCATGTACATAGAATTTGAAGTAAATATCGACTTTTTTGTCAACCTACTGAGAATCCCCGTGGGAGGGGTCCAATGGAGTCTAGATGGATGGTCAGACAATTTTGACTATGAGGAGATATGTCAGATTGTTAGGCGCAACCCTAACTATATATTTCGACCCACTACATTTCCTCAATATAGTGATATGCCTCTTGATTCAAAATTGTTCAATCTCATAGTGAGTTAAACCATCCACCCTAGACTCGAAAGTCAGGGTTATATATCTAAAATAGACATAGTATTGATCTAGTGTCTCAAAACTGAACATTATTTCAATATTTACGCAATTTTGCTTGCCAATATGATAAATGGCGAAGAATACGACTCTGTGTGCCTCCCATATGGGATGCTCATCACTCTAATCCTCCAGCACTTCCACATCCCCCTGCCGGCCTCCAAAGCCTATGATATCAGCCCCAAGGACATTATTAATGCCTCTTCACTGAAGAAAATGGGGTGCAAAATCTGAGATGACATGGTCCATTCCAAGGCTGGGAAGAATATAAGGATTGGTGATGATGATAGCAGCGAGGAGGACAACGAGATGCCTGATAATGTAGCTCCTCCCACTACCATAGACACTGACCCTAGTCCACAGCATGCTAGACATAGTGGCTATTGCGAGCCTTCAACTATCTATACATTCGGGCTTATAGAGCTTGAGCTCTTCTATCGACTAGAGCTTCTAGTTATTGCGGACTGATATTGATCATATGCGTCATGACATCAGCACCCTCAAAGATGAATTTGAGTTACTCCGAGAGAACTCGGAATGCTCACTGGCAGAGATTCGAGATCTTCTTCGGGACAGCTCCGACTCCCTCGCTCGCTAAGTCTTATGTTTTTATCATTTTTGATATTTATGTATAGGTCCATGTATATCTTAGCATGAACATTTCTTTGCTTTATATACATTCATATGCTTGTACTCGATTTTCAAACAGCTTCCTTGAGCTTATAATGTATGGATGTTTGTATATACATGCTTATTTTTCACTTATTTAACTTTAGGTCATATATATGCTTTATTTTTAAGCTATATGGTTGCTTAGTTTGAGCACTTCTTGCTTATCTATTTGCTTTAACTGTTAAAAGCTTATGTGAAAACTTCTTATTCTTCCCATGAAGTCTTCCCAACTTCAATTGATACCTCATTTTTTGTACACAAGTTTGTTTATGCCTTATCTTCATGTTATGGTGATTAAATTGCTTATTTTTCAAGTTTACACCCTCTTTTCTACTGTTGTCAAAACGATGGAAAAAAAGAGAAAAATCTGTTGTAAACTAATATAGCATAAATTTAGGGGGAGCATTGTTCCGAACATGTTGGCAAATGTAAAATAGTCTTGCATTGCTTGGTTGGGATTGATAATACTATATTACAATTGTATCTAAATTCTTACAGGTTGGTTTTTATCATAAAAACAAAGGAAACTCTATCCAAATTTTTCAAAAAATAAAACCAACACTTAGTTTTTAAAACTATTTTTCTCTTCTTAGTTTTGTCATCATAAAAAAGAGGGAGATTGTTGACCCATATTTGATTTTAATAATGACAAAACACTACCTAAATTACATTAACCATTTTATCTAAGTGTTTAAGCAGTAAAAGCATTCAATTCAGAAACAAGATGCAAGAACTCAACATGTTCAGACACCAAAAGAAGACAGAAGACTTAGAATAGGCACTAAGGCAATTGAATCACTTTGTAAATCTCTAAATTCAGTTACTTATCTTGATCTATGGCTCAATTTACAAAATACCTTGACAAAACTAAAATATAAAAAGTTTATAAGTCAAAAAACTGTTTTGAAACATGAAAATTAGGTTGAAGGACAACCCAGTCGACTGGTACGAAGGACCTAGTCGACTGGTAACTTCACCCAGTCGACTGGTCCTATGACCTAGTCGATTGGTACTCTTCCCAAGCCTAAAAATGAATATTTTTCACTAAACCTAATCGACTAGTACAAGGACCCAATCGATTGGTAATTCAAAAATATGACCATTTGAGACGCGGGACTTGAGTATTTAATGCTCCAAACCTACCAAGTCAGTGTCAAACAACCATATTAATTCAAGGCAATATAAACCCACTTCAATGAGCATTTAAACAATGAAGATAGCACATTCAGTTCATCATATAGCTCATTAATTCTCAAAAGCTTTGTAAAATTCATTATGAGCCATTTTCAAGCTTGTTCTTGAAAGAGATATATTATTTATTTGTAAAAGTATTCATTGCTATCTCTCTACTATTTACTTTACAGTTAATACAATTTATTGTAAAGGGAAAAAGTTGGTGTAACTCTTAGAATGTGTAAGATTAAACATTTCGTTGTAACTTCCGTGAGGAAGAGATTGTTTGTAAGGTTTGTGCAACACTTGTGAAGTTGCTCGACTAACGATTAGTGGATTACTTCAAGGAGATTCCTTGAATAGAGTGGACGTAAGGTCGGAGAGATTCCGATATTACCGAACCACTATAAATGGAGTTTGTATTTTCTTTTCTTTAACTCCTTTATTTACAAGCATATTATTTGATTGTGTGCATTGCTTATCAAAGCAAGTTAATTAGCAAAAAGTTTTTAAAACCCAATTCACCCCCAATCTTGAGTTTAAATCTTGGTTTACACTTAAAATTTAATTATAATAATTATTATTATTATATTTTATTATTAAATTGTTATTTTTATCATCATAATTATAATACATATTATTATAATTAATAACCATAATAATAATAATTATTAATATTATAATTATAATTATTAATAATTAATATAATAATAATTAATATTATTATAATTATAAGAATAATATTATTGTCAATTATAATAATTTTATAAATACAATTATATTATTATCATTATAATACTTACTATCATTATCATTATTATTATTTTAATATTACAATCATTATAAAAATAATATTAATATTATTATAATTATAATTATGATAATATAATTTTATTTATAATATTACTAAAAATAATATTTTTCTTATAATTATAATAATATTATAATGATAATGATAATAATAATTATAATTATATTAATAATTAATAGTTATAATAACAGTTATGATTATTAATTATAATAATATGTACTATAATTATGATGATAAAATAACAATTTAATAAATATTATAATAATAATTAAATTTTAGGGTTTGTAAAAAATTAAAGATGATGAATAGTATTAGGATATTTTGGTACTTAAACTTCTTATCACACTTTATTCCCAATCTAGTAATCTCATTAACCAAATTTAATATTGAGATATACCATTTTAATTGTTTTTTATTCTATCGCATGTTAATCTTAATCCTTGTTGATGCCGTTAAAATCGTTGGTGTTGACGTGGCGTTGGTGCTGACATGGCCTATAGTTGACTTCTTAGGGTCTGCACAAGTGACATAGATAAACTAAGGGACCCTCAGAAGGAGGGGAGGGGGAGACCTCTGAGGGCACTCCGACGCTCTAGTCAGGCCGAGGCCGAGGATTAATTTTAAAGTAGAGTAGTATTGAAAAATAAAAAGTCTTGTCTTGGACTTACATACCTTAGGCTATTTATAGTCTTCCGAGTGGAGGCCGCCCATGTAGGGGGTATGGCCCTGCTTATGTGATACTGGGCTTTAGATAGAGATCTTAATCGCGTGCTCAAAGTGTTGCGTGTATCAGAGGGTCACGTGTTTCAGAGGGGGTTAGGCCCGCTAATCACGCTTAGGCTTGGTGATCGTGTAATCTGCCCGCTCCACGTGTATTTGCCATGCTATGGAGGCTTGACACACATCATCGTCCTATTGGTGATGCCAGGATCCATGTGGGGATTTTTTATTTGGATCTTGTTTCTGTGGGCTCCATCACAGACCCCCCACTTCCTCAGGCACTCATGCTTCGAGGAAATAATATATGATGTTCGTGCCGTGGCTGAGAGTTTATACTTGAGATTTTTAAAAGAAATGGAAGTTTGGGGCCTTGGACAGGGAGATCTTGGAATAAGTATGCCTTTTGGTTTTGGAGAACTTGGGCCGGGCATTTGAGGTATAGTTCAAACGCTCAGACTTGGCGAATCTGGACCGAGCATTTGAGGTATAGTTCAAAAGCTCGGACTTGGCAAATCTGGACCGAGCGTTTGAAAAACAGTTCAAACGTTTGGTCTTGGCAAATCTGGGCCGAGTGTTTGAGAAACAGTTCAAATTCTTGGTTTTGGAAAATCTGGACTGAGCATTTAAAAAACAGTTCAAACGCTCGGTCTTGGCGAATCTGGGCCGAGAATTTGAGAAACAGTTTAAATGCTCAGTCTTGGCGAATCTGGGCCGAGCGTTTGAGAAGTAGTTCAAACGCTCGACTCGGACTTGGAGATTTTTGGCTGACTGTATGACAAACAGCTCATACGCTTGGACTTGGAGGTTTTTGGCCGAGCGTATGACAAACAGCTCATACGCTCGGACTTGGTCCTCTTCATTTATGGGATTCTTTACTTTGGGCCCATGGGCTATTCTTTTCTTGGCTCATGGGCCTTTTAAATGCGCACTAAATTGGGATGGCGGCTGCTTTTTATATGACGGTGCATGGGGCATAGTAAGGGTCACACTTTTATGATAGCTGGCACCTTGGGGAGAGTGGACGACGCCTAGATGATATCAAGGATCACGTCTTTTCAGTTGGAGGGTGATTTAATGTTCTTCGTTTCTTGTTACCGCAACCTCTATATAAGGAGTGTCTTCCTTATTTCTCCTCACTTACATTTTTTGAGAGAAAGAAATCTTGAGAGCAGTCAGAGTTTGAGAGAAACGGTTGAGATTGCTCGGTACAGTGAGAGTTCGAAGCCACACTCAAACTTCTGTATTCTTTTTGGTGAGTCATTTTCACAATGTCCGAGCATAGTGATAGTGAGGTTAGCAGAGATCTGTCAAGGAAATTGGAGAAAGCCATGAGTGTTTCCTCCAGCGAAGGCGTCTCCTCCTTGGAGATTACTCCTCGGGAGGGTGCCCTTGCTCTGGTACCCTTTATCCTCAAAGGAAGTGATGGAGAGGAGGATGAGGGAGAGACTTCTAGGGAGGAGGAAGAGGTTGACCGTGCATTGATAAATATTAGGGAAGACACCATGGCTACTGAAAAGGAGGAATGGGTGTTCTAGGCTAACTCCATTTCGAGTAAGGTGGGAGAGGCTGAGCTTTTGGGGATAAGGATGGCGTATAGAATCTTCATGGAGTATGCCTTAAGGGCACCAGAGGGTGAAGAGAGGGCTTGTGATGCCCTTCCAAGTCGCGCACCTTATGAGCTGTGTGTTTACGAATAGCACATAAAGGTTAGGCTTAGGTTCCCTCTCCACCCGTTCTTCTGCTCAGTGCTCAGATACTTTGGTATCGCGCTGAGCCAGCTGGTGCCCAATTCAGTGTGGTTGATCATGGCTTTCATAGCCATGTGTTAAGAAGTGAGCGGGGTCATGAATCTCAATGTTTTTAAAGTCCATTTCTAGATAACCAAGCATGGGTAGACGGACTGGATGGTGGTGAGTTCGAGGGCTAAGAAGAGCGTCTTGAAGAAGAAGTTGTCTTCCATAAAGAGGTGGAAGGGGTCGTTCTTCTTCATCAAGAGCACTGAAAACTTCAACGTCCCCCTTGGATAGAGTCTAGATTGTGTTGGAAAATGCAAAAAAACGCACCTTCTGCACCGAGAGTAGGAGATGTTGAAGGCAATGCTGACCACGCCTCTAGATGCCGAGGTCCTAAGGGATAACGAGGAGCTTCACAGGCACGGCCTCTACCCTCCTAGCCTCCCAGCTAACTTAGAACATGTTAAGCACTTAGTTTTATTTGTTATTTGTTTGCTTCAGGTTACTAATACTCGTTCTTTGTGCAGAGATGGAGATGGCTGCCCAAGCAAGGGAGAGGGCCAAGCATATGGCTAGGGAAAAGAAACGGGCCGCGAAAGCCAGTGGCTCAGACTCGGAGCAGCAGAAGAAAAAGAAGGCTCGGGCTTCAACCCTGGTATCTATCTCAGTGGAGAACCCCCCGAGGCCTCCCATTCCAGAGGTACGGACCACTCCTGTCACGCTCACTCCTCCCTCCGGACCATCTTCTTTGAAGGAGGGGTCTGGAGTCCCTACCACTTTTGTGACACGGTGGACACTGAAGGTAGATGACTTGGTGTTCACGCACCCCCGAGTCACTCAAAAGCACTTTGTCATGGGGATCACTCTCTGTAACATGGTGGAGCTCACAAAGAAGCCCTTCGAGGGGCTGCATTCAGCTGTGGAGGCCATGACTTCTCAGGTATGGTTTCTTCCCCTTCAGTTTTAGTTCTTTCTTTTGAATTTTCCAACTATTTTTTATAATGCTCTCTGTGTTTGTTTTAGACTGGAGTCTTTGTTGGAGTTCTGGCTCGGTATAACGCAAATATGGTTGAGTGCTTGGCCAAGGCCAAGCAGAAATTGGAAGAGACTCGAGATCTTATCCGAGCCCTATCTTCTTCTCTTAAGGTGACCAAGAAGGCCAAGGAGGATGCGGTCATGAAGAAGGATCATTGACACCGAGTTGAGGATACCCTGAGGACAGAGAGAGACCTAGCCAGGGCCGAGGTGAAGGAAAAAGAGGCACTGATGGAGAAGGCTGGAGGCCAATTCCTCAAAGGCTTTAACGAGGCTAAGAGGAAGGCCAATGCCCTCTTTCCAGAGGCCCTTAGAGCTGGAGTTGGAGCGATCGTTGCTGGTGGTGACGCGGAGGACACGGCTGGAGCCTAGCCTCAGGAGGCCCCTGAAGACGAGGCTCATCGGGGTGATTAGTTTATTTTTTTTTTCTTTTTTGTATATGAAGGCCAGTAGCGCTTGTCTTTTGTAACCGAAAGTTTGATTTAATGAAATCGACGTTTTATGAACTTGAGTTTATTATTCTTTGTTTCTCTTTTTTACGCTTCTTGTTACTGATAAAATTTACGGAGATTCTCTGCATTCTATGTACGTGGAACGGGCTTACCATCTAACTCCTCAAGTTTTAAGGTGCCAACCCGGTAGACTTTTTGGATCCTGTACGAGCCTTCCCAATTCGGAATGAGCTTTCCCGTTTACCAAGGATGGGACACTTCACTTTTCCGAAGAAAGATGTCGTGCAGTTTTAAGTTTCTGTTTCGAACTTGGAAATTGTAATACCGGGCGGTCCTCTATTGATATGCAGCTAAGCAGATTTGGGATTTGTCTCGGGCATCATCAACTAAATCTGCATTCATTCGTAAACCTTCCTCGTTGTTATTTGGTTTGAAGTGTCGCGCATCGATGGTATTCTGACCTTGAGGGGAATGACCGCTTTCGAACCACATGTCATGAAGAAAGAGGTTTCCCTTGTTGGAGTGCGAGCAGTTATTCGATAAGCTCAGAGGATATTGGAGAGTTAGTCAGCCCATTGCTTATTTGCTTCATCGAGTCTTTTCTTGATACCTTTGAGGAATGTTCTGTTGGTTACTTCGGCCTGGTTGTTAGCTTACGAATACCCGACGAACAAGAATCGATGTTCGATGCGAAGGTCTTTGCAGAACATTTTAAATTGGGAGCTATCGAATTGCTTTCTATTGTCGGTGACTAATACCTGAGGTATACTGAATTGACACATGATCGATTTTCAAACAAAGTTTCGGGTTTGATGATCCGTAATGCTGGCCAGTGGCTCCGCTTCGACCCAATTGGTGAAGTAATCAATAGCCACGATGAGATATTTGTTTTTTCCAGAGGTCGTGGTGAATGGGCCAAGAATGCCCATTCCCTACATGGTGAAGGAGAGAGGATTGGTGATCGAGGTGAGGGGGTTGGCTGGTTGATGCGACATGGGAGCGTGATGCTAGCAGCTTTTGCATTTTTTGACCAAATCTACTGTATCCTCTCTCATTTTGGGCAATAATACCCTTGCCGGAGAACTTTGAAGGCTAAGGCTCGGGCCCCTAAGTGATTTTCACATATCCCCTTGTGGACCTCTTGGAGAGCGTAGTCGGTTTCGAGCGAATTGAGGCACCTCAAGTAGGGCATAGTCAGAGCTCTCTTATATAACTGCCCATCTATGATCGTGTATCGCGAGGTACAAGAGATTAACTTTCTGGCTTCGTTCTTCTGTTCGGGGGCTTCCTCATTTCTTAGGTACTAGATGATTGGGTCCATCCATGTTTCTTCCTCTGCTACTGGCAGGACTAGGGCTTCATCTATGCTCGAGGTTGAGAGAGTCTCTAGGTAGATGGCTTAAGTTGGCTTGAGGTGTCGGGACGAAGCCAGGAGGGCCAATGTGTCTTCCTTGGAGTTTTTCGCTCGGGGGACCTGAGTTATCTAGAGCGTTTTGAATTTTGTGGCGAACTCTTTTGCCTTTTCGAGGTATTGGGCGAGCTTCTCCCCCTGGGCCTCGAATTCTCCCTTTACCTGGTTTACCACCAGTTGTGAGTCGCTGTACATGTCTAAAACTTCGACGGTCAGGGCTTTCGCTAATCTCAGGCAAGTTAGTAGGTCTTCGTATTCTGCCTCGTTATTGGAGGTTTTGAATTCAAATCTTAAGGCATATTCGACTATGAAACCGTCAGGGCTGCAAAAAATGAGTCTTGCTCTGCTTCTTATGCTATCGAAGATCTGTTTGCATGGAGGGTCCACCCCGGAGGTGATTCGTCAGACATCGATTATGCTCCCTCGCTTGGGTCCATTGAGAGGGTTGTTTCGACCATGAAGTCGACCAATGCCTGATCTTTGATTGCCTTTCGAGGGTGGTATCAGATATCAATTTCTCCTAGCTCTACTAACTACTTTACCATTCTCTCAGAAACACTCGAGTTATGCAGGACTTGCCTTAAGGGCTGGTCAATCAGGAAAACAATTGTGTGCACCTAGAAATATGGTCGGAGTTTTCACGTGGCTTCTATGAGGGTGTAAGCTACCTTCTCTATAGGAGGATACCTCATCTCTGCTTCATGGAGGATTCTGCTGACATAATAGATGGGTTTTTGAATGCCTTCCTCTTCTCGAATCAAGACGGAGGCCACGGTGCTTTGCCCAACTGATAAGTACATGAACAGTTCTTTACCCAGGCGCGGCTTGGTTAAGAGCAGAAGCAAGCTTAAGTATTTCTTTAGTTCTTCAAATGCTTCCTAGCAATTCTCTGTTCAGGAAAAATCTTTTGCCTTCTTAATGGCCCTGAAGAAAGGCAGACATCTTTCTGCAGATTTGGACATGAAGTGATTCAGGGCTGCTATTCGCCCGGTGAGCCATTGGTCTTCTTTTTATGGACTTGGGAGAAGCCATATCAAGGATGAATTTTATCTTTTCTGTGCTGGCTTATATTCCTCTTTGGGTAACCATAAGCCCAAGAACTTCCCCGCTGTTACTCCGAACGCATATTTCGCCTGATTCAATTTCATTTTGTGCTTTCGTAGTACCCTAAAGGCTTCTTCTAGGTCAGAACCATAGTCTTGCGCCTTGGTACTCTTGACTAACATGTCATCTACGTAGATTTTCATGTTTCGCCCAATCTGTTCTCTGAAGATCTTGTTTACCAACCTTTGATAGGTTGCGCCGGCGTTCTTGAGCCCGAAGAGCATAACTTTATAGCAATACAACCTCTGGTTGGTGATGAAGGCGGTCTTATCTTGGTCGGGCCCTTACATAAAGATTTGGTTATAGCCGGAGTATGCGTTTATGAAAGAGATGAGTTCGTACCCTGATGTAGCATCCACAGCTGATCGACCCGAGGGAGAGAAAAACTGTCCTTAGGACAGGCCTTGTTCAAATTGGTGAAGTCGATACAGATTTGCCACTTGCTGTTGGCCTTCCGAACCATCACCATGTTGGATACCCACTCGGGTAATTTGCTTCTCGGATGAAGTCTGCCTCAAGTAACTTATCTATCTTGGCTTTTATGGCGACTTGGCGTTCCGGGGAGAAAGTTTTTTTTTTTTTTTTTTCTGAATGACTGGTTTGTGTTTCAAATTTATGTTCAGGCGGTGCTCAATAGTTCTGGAGTTAATTCTAGGTATGTCTGATGCAGACCAGGCAAACAGGTATTGGTTCTTCTTGAGGAGGGAAAAGAGCTATTCTTTATGACTTTTGGGGAGATTTGATCCGATTTTGATGGTTCGGGAGGGATCCTCTTTGAGGGGTACCGAAGTTAGCTCTTCTACGGACTGCCCCTTTGGAGTCTTCATCTCATCTCTAAGGTCTTTCACTTCAAGGGGCAAGGCTTCGGCATTTTTCCCCTCTTTAATGACATTCAGATAGCAGGACCGAGAAGCTCACTGATCCTCTCTGACCACCCCTACCCACTCACTGGTGGGGAATTTGACTTTCAGATGATAAATGAAGACAATGGCCTTCAACTTGTTAAAGGTAGGTCAGCCGAGGATCATGTTGTAAGAGGAGGGCTGAGTGACTACTAAGAAGGTGGTTTGCTCTGTGGTTGTTTGCGGCGCTATTCCTGCAATAATAGAGAGGACTATGTTTCTTTCTGCGAATACTAGGGATCCACCAAAACCATAAAGGAGGGCCATGGTCTGCTCTAAGCACTCATCTTTCAGCTCCATGCGCTGGAAGGCATCATAGAATAGGATGTCTGCTGAGCTCCTGTTGTCAATCAAGACCTGCCTTACTTCATGGTTGGCCACCAGGAGAGAGACCACCACAGTGTCATCATGAGAAGTCTACACACCTTCCAAGTCGTTTTCCGTAAAGGAGATCACTAGACCTAACTTCCTTCGCTTGTGGGGGCTGTTGACGGAGGCCACGACTCTAGTATACGCCTTGCTGCTTTGTCCTGAACCTTCCCTGGCCGCCAAGCCTCCGCAGATTGTCTCAATGATTCTGGTGGTAGTCGCCACCTCCTGGTTCCTCTGATTGGGCCTCTCTTGCCTGGACCTGAGGTTATTACGAGGGTCCTGGCGCTCTTACCGAGGAGGACAAGGGTGTCCAAAGTCCCCCCTTGGTTGGGCGGGCGTCTCTCTCTCTCTCTCTTGGTCTTGTAAACTCCTTCAGGTGCCTCTAACTAATGAGGGCCTCGATCTGTTCCTTCAGGCTATGACATTCCTCAGTATCATGGCCATAGTTCTTGTAAAATCGACACCACTTTCTCTGGTCCCTGCCGAGGTGTGGCGTCTTGGGCGACCATTGGAGGACTGACCTATCTTGAATCTGCATCAGGACATTGGTCCTAGACGTATTAGGGGGGTGAAGCCGTCGAGCCGGGGGTGGGGTTTATACCTGCTTTCTTGGTGAGGTCTTTTGATCGGTCCTCTCTGAGAGTCGATGTCTTTTATCTTCTTCTCTGTTTCTCCTTCTCTTTCTCTCCTAAATGCTTGGTCGTCTTCTGCCAACATATACTTTTATGCTCGAGCCCGTTTTTAAATGCTAACATTTGAACATTCGGGTCGAGGTCAGGGATTTCCCATGCAGCTATATTGAACCTAGATATGTAGGTTCAGAGCCTCTCTCCTCGATGTTGGATAATATTGAACAAGCTCTCTGAGGTCTTCTTCGGCCCTTTGCTGCTGAGGAAGAGTGAAGCAAAAGCGTAACTGAGTTCTCTAAAGTTGCCAGTGCTTCCTAGCCTTAGACGCGAATACCACGTACCTGCGGCTGTCTCAAGAGTCAAGGGGAAAGCACGACACATTATAGGGTTAAAATGCCGGTGCAGCATCATAGTTGTCTTGTAATGCTGTAAATGGTCCAGAGGGTCCGTCGAACCGTCATACAACCTCACTTGCGGCATTCTGAAGTTAGGTGGGAGTGGGATCTCGAGGACATCCTTTGTGAACGGAGGGTCTTGGATACTAAGCTCATCCAAGACAGTGAGACTTCTATGCTTGAGGGCCCTGTCTATTTTTTCTTCCATCTCCTCAAATCGTCTGTCCAGGTTGAAGTAGCTCTTGGAGGAGCTTTCCTTGGACAGGCCGCAGCGCAGCGAGGGCTCAGCAATGGACTGGTTGTAGGTCGGATCTTCGCTATCAGAAGATTTCACTTGCTCGGGAGCTTGGTGGGGAGAAAAGGAGGGTTGCTGGCCTCCACCTCGGACTTAGGCCTCTAAGTCTACTATCATTCGGGAGAGCTCTTGGAATTGAGCCTGAGTCACGGGGCCAGCCCGAGGATGTGCAGCTGCTTCCTTGTAGTCGATGGAGTCGGTTTCGGAGAGATAAGGGCACTGTTCTATGACGGGGGGCCGTCTACTTGACCCAGGGGTCGCACGTTCTAGGATTACGGGGAATCTGGGCCTAGATCGCTGCCTTGGATGGGAACAGAACACGTCGTTGGAGCTCCCTTACCGGTTCTTTTTGTGGTGTTTCTTAGCGGCATCGCAATAGATGAGTTCTCTAGACTTCTTCACTTCTACTGTTTAGCGAAAGATTGTGGTTCCCACGGAAGGTGCCAATCTGTTGATGCCGCTAAAATCATTGGTATTGACGTGATGTTGGTGCTGACATGGCCTATGGTTGACTTCTTAAGGTCTGCACAAGTGACATGGGTGAACTAAAGGATTCTTGGAAGGAGGAGAGGATGAGACCTCCGAGGGCGCTCCAATGCTCTAGTCAGGCCGAGGCCGAGGATTAATTTTAAAGTAGAGTAGTACTGAAAAATAAAAAAGTATTGTCTTGGACTCAGATACCTTAGGCTATTTATAGTTTTCCGAGTGGAGGATGCTCACGTGGGTGGAGGTATGACCCTGCTCTTGTGATCTCGGGCTTTAGAGAGAGATCTTAATCTCGTGCTCAGAGTGTTGCGTGTGTCAGGAGGTCGCGTGTTTCAGAAGGGTTAGGCCCGCTAATCACGCTTAGACATGGTGATCGTGTAATCTGCCTGCTCCACGTGCATTTGCCATGCTGTGGAGGCTTGACACACGTCATCGTTCTATTGGTGATGCCAGGATCCACATGGGGGTTTTCCATTTGGATCTGGTTTCTATGGGCTCCATCATCCTATTTCAGTGTAATCCAATCCCTAAACCAAAGGCACTCTACATTCCAACACCTGAAGATAGTCACAGTGGAAAACTGGAAAATTGGTTGTATTGTGCGTTTAAAAGTGCATGACCCTGAGAAAACAGATACAGCAGATCAAAAGATTCAAAACGCTGCGTATCAGTTAGATCGTGACCAATAAACATCTATCCATCTCCTCGTGCCCAAGCATGACAACAAGAAGAAGCAGAGAGTGGACCAGGAGAAGAGGAAGAAACTGATCAAACCGATGGAGTTCAGAGCTCGAAATTACGTCGCCGAAGAAGAAATCCACGCACTCCCTCGCTCACGCGCAGACACCCACCCTCTCTCCTCTCTGTCTCCATCTCACCAGCACCAGGTACATAATCTCACTGCTTAAACTTCCTCGAAATTTTCCTTTCTTCTTCTTTTCCCTTGAACCTCTGTTTGGTTCCAGAGTAAATTTCTGAGAATACGATAAATAATTTTTGTTTTATTTTGGGATAATTTTAGAGCTGAGAGATTCTACTCTTTGTCCTTTTCTTTGGATTTGTAATCAATATCTAGCTAAAAATTTCACTCTGTTCTTCCCCTTGGACTCTGTTTGGTTGCTGAGAAAATGTTGATACATAAGACGAATCAAAATTATGAGTCATTGATTTATAGTTACTTGAGAACAGAGCGCTTCTGTTTGGCTGAGTTGATTTGAACATTAAATGTAAAATATTTGAAGTTTGTTTCCTATCAGCTTCATTGAGTTTCTTAGCAACCAAACAGGAGATTTATGATTTTCTCTTTGGTTACTGAGAAAATGCTGAAAAATAAAACAAACCAAACTACTAATTGTTTGAGTTTGCCACTTTTTGAGTAAAATTTCTATTTTTTATAGCAATAATGTGATACTAAAGAAAAAAAAAGAAAAAAAAGGAAACTGAAGTGTGTCTATAGAAAATGTTTTCCATTTTCAATCTCCATTTTACTTCAAACTTTCTTTTTAATAATTTGCAAATTCTTAACATAATTTGGAAAACAACTTTTGGAAATGGCAAATGGAAAACATTTTCCTCAACTAAACACACCTAAACGCACCTAAGATTCTATAAACTCAGATTTTGCTATGGAGCTAATACTGAAGAGTACAGCTGCATGACATTTACTAATGCATGAAAATGCTTCTTTAGTCTTATTGTACAAGTAATTCGGATAAAAACTAACTGAGCTCAGTATTCATATGATGAAAAATAGAACATAAAGCTCATAATGTATCTGTCTTGTAATGAACAATGAAGCTCACAGTATTTGAAAATTTTGAGATTTTAAGGTGAAAAGAATGTTACTTATAAAAAAAAAAGGTGAAAGGAATTTTTTTTATACTGTACATATCATCTCTCTTTTATTTTCCTGTGTTAGGTTAACCTTAAACTCCTATATTTATAAAACATCCTTGGGGTCATTCTAACTTGAAGAGGGGATTTGACATAGCCAATCTGCTAGTGAATTTGTGATGTTAATGAAGGTGTTGCTTTTATAACTTGTTTTACTATCTTCGAGCTTTTGATGGTGTTGATAGACTTCACTGATATTTATTTTAGGATGAGATTGTGGAAAGTAGAGATACTGACTTCTTTGACCCGCTGAGAGGACCGAGTGCTAGCACAGCAGTTTCTATTGAAGATGTTGAGGATACTTCTACATTAAGTGAAGCGGCAATTCAAGTTCCAGTGAAGGACTGGACCTCTTTTAAGAGATCCTTAATGCAGAGGTTTCCCGTCTCTAAAATGGTTTCAGTTTCTTCCGTAAGTATATTGCGCATTTTAAATTTTACTACCATAGAAAACTGTAAAAGGCCAAGGGCATGTGAAGTGATTCTCTCGCTAAGGGAAGCATGGCTTCTTCTATTTTAGTACTGGAGCTTATGTTTCTGATTACATTATTATATGTTTTCTAATAAATTTTGTGCTACCAACACTAATTTAATTTTGGACATCCTTTCATTATTGAAAGAGCAAAGTGTATTTTTTGGTTCCTTGGTGAATTTTCTTCATTTATGACTGGTCAGTTAGCTCAATCATGAAGGATATAATGATAGTGTGGATGTCAAAATGATAGCATACATTTCTAATATTTTCAATAAGGTATTAGTATTGATAATCAATGTTACCCACTTAGGCTTAATTTGGGATAGATGTAGCGTTTATAAAAGTGTTGTGACAGAAGTGCTGTGATAAAAGTGTTGTGGGATAAGTGCAGTAGTGTTTGGTAAGCTGTAATTTTAATAATCATATTGTTTGGTAAAATTAGCTGTGAAAGTGTTGTGGTTATATAAAATGTCTACAATAGACATAGTAATGAAAACTTCTAAATTGAACCTTTTAGTTAAAAGAAGCTATGAGACATTTTATCATTTTTGTATTAATAGTTATTTGTATGAAATATTTTTTATTTTTCATGATTAGTAAATAAATATTCTATTATAACATATTACAAAAATATGCACAAACCATATATGGCATAATAAATAAAATATGGAGGTTATTTAATATTATAATAATATTTCAATTAAAAAGAGTATATTAAATGATAAAAATATCATAATGCATACCATAAAATATAAATAAGATCCATAAAGAAAAAAAAAATGAATGCAAACTCAAAGTTTAGAAGTGGTGGAACAAAGGCAACATCATGTGGCATAATAAAAATAAAGTATATTAAATAATAAAAATACCATAGGCAATGTTATGTGGCATAACATCACAAAGCCAAACAACTTAAAAAAAAAAAAGCAAAATGAAAAGAAACAAATTGATGATTAGCATAAATAGGTGGGCTATTGTTAGTATAGTCGCGATTAAAATACATAGAAGCAAAGGAAAAAATCAGTTGAGACTCATTAGCATATTATTAATAAAATTGTGTTTGACTAGATAAAGAAGAAACAAAGGGGAAAAAAAGCAACTGACCTGTGTAAAAAAATTTCTTCATAGAAAAGGAGATCCACAAGAGGTGATGATGCCTTGTGAAGAAAGATTCCTTTGAGGATAAGAATTTATCAAAGGATAGTTTAGGGTATTACTAGTATTCATTGAAAGGAATTTTGTGTTTCAAAAAGTAGAGCTATCGCAGCGGCTCCTAGTAGCTACAAGAATTCAGAGTTTCATAATGTTGTTTTAAGTCAACGCTGTTAGACACCACACTTAACCAAACACAAAGTTTAGCAATGGTTCAATGGAAAAATAGATTTGGACACCCCACCACAATACTAAACACACCCTTAGTTCCTGTTTGGTAAAGCTTTTCAAACAGCTTCTGCTGCCATAAAGCAGAAGCTATGATGTACAACTTTTTTTACTCCTTTTTTATGAACCAGAAGCTGAAAACAACTTAAAAAAATTGATTTAGGCCCAAAATCAAAAGTTGAGTTTTGTAGCTTTTAACTTAAAATCAGTTTTGACACTATTCATGTTCCTAAATTACCCTTGTGTGGCAAAGATATTTACACCCTTGCCGTTATATAAATCGCCAGCCATTCTCTTCATCTTTATTTTTCTTCTTTATCATCTGCTATAGCCTCATCTCCTCCAGCCTCATCTCCTCCATTGAAGAACTCTTCCTTCTCCTAGATCTCTTTTTTTGTGTTTAGAAATAATTAAAAAAAACATTTTTCCTTTTGACACACAGGCATAGATCAAAGGGGATCAAAATTTGGGTTCTTAGGGTTTCAATATTATTTTATTTATTTAATAAAATAGTATTTTTAATTTAATTTAATTATTAATAAATATTATTATTATAATTAATATAATTTTAATTATTTTATTGTGAATCAAATTAATATTTATATTGTACAAAGAATAAAATCAATTTGATGAAAGAAAGACCTCCAAATAGTCAAATAGTACCCATATACCCTTTTTAGTATTTTCAATGTCTAAAAGTAGTTTTATAACTTATTTACTAACCACATCAATTAGTTTGACAACACTTTTAACATAATTTCTCCAAACATCAAATAGCTTTTAACTCCACAGTACTTCTACCTAAAACTGTTTTAGAATCACTTTTGAGTCACTACAGCATAATTAGAAGGTAAGCCAAACGGACTATTAATAGCTCCGCTTGTTGTTATATAGTTTCTTTTGGCTTGCCCAGTTAACAAAATAGTGTGAACTTTGTGGCGAATTTCTCTTCTTTTAAGAATATTTTAAAAATTAGAAATACATAAAATATGCTATTAGGTGATGTAAGAGAATATTTGTGGCATCATGTTTTTTGGAAGAATTATCTATTTTTTTTCCAAATAATTCCCCTTATAATATTCTATATTTTTCTGGTAAATGATAGCTTTGCAATGTTTTTTTTCTCACAGATGTCTGAAGTGATAATGAAAAGTGGTAAAGGTATGGTGTTATTCTGATTATTCAGAATAATAAATTTTAGTAGTTAGCATGATATTGTTATACTATTTTTCTTATCAGTTACGTGGATGCCTGCTGGAACAACTGTAATATTGTCTAGATGTGGTAACACCAATTTGCAGCATTTGAGAAATGTTCGACCAGTTCGCATCTAGAGGAACTGGATGATCCACAAAAATCTTCAGAAGAGGGTGCCAAAGTCATCACTCGACAGGAATATGTATCACGACTACATGAGCTGAAAGATGAAATAGCCCGTGCTTGGCGTGCTGAAGATCGTGTAACATCTTTGAAGTTATCTATAAAGGTGAATTTTTCTCAAAATTTTTATGTTTTCTTAATTTTTAATATTACCTTTAAGCTCCATTTAATGATTGAGAAATTGTGGGGAAAACCTAGGATGCGTTTAGTTGTGAAAAATTTTCATCTCTATTTTCGTTAACACTTTCTTCAACAATTTGGACATTCTTAATATAATTTAGAAAACAATATTTCTCTTTCCAACATAATTTTAGAAAAGTTGAGAAAAAAAAAAGGGATTTCCCAACTTTTCCAATATTATGCTGGAAAGAGAAATGTTGTTTTTCAAATTATGTCAAGAATGACCAAATTGTTGAAGTAAGTGTTAAGGAAAATGGAGATGAAAATTTTTCACAACTAAACATACCCCTAATATCTGCGCTACGCTGTTGATCACGGTTCTTCCTAGACTATTTGGCAAAGAAAATTAGTTTTATTGGCTTATCATCCGTCATTAAGGCATGGTTTTCATAGTTAGATAAATTGTTACACATTGAAGGCCTATTTAAGCTTTTATGGCACTTGATTTTTCAGTTTGAATAGGCCTTCAATGTGTATTTGATGTAAAATGTATTTAGCCTTCAATGTGTATTTGTGTTATATCATCCATCATTAAGGAATGGTCTTCAACAGACTATTTGGCCTTCAGTGTGCTTTTGTCAAATGAAGAAGTATATTTGATGTAAAAGCTGTAAGTGCAGTTCTCACATTAAAATGAAAATCCAATTTGGTGGAAGAATTGTAGGTCGAGTGATATCTTAATCCATGTATGGATTATAGGAATTTGAGAAATGAAATTACATTTTCTGTTATGCAGGTTGCTAGGCTTCTAATGGATACCTCAGTTTTGCATTTCTATCCTACACTGTTCGTTCTTGCCACGGATGTACTGGACATGCTTGGGGATATGGTATGGGAACGTATTAAGCAGAAGGCTGAATTTTCTGAAGATGGAAACATAATCTGCTCCTTACCAGGTATTCATCTCTTTGATAATATATATGTATATATGTGTGTGTGTGCGTATACATTTATGAGTTATTCGGAGTTTCTTTTTTTCCGACATAAAACATGTATAAATTGGCATGCTTCTCACATCATTATGAAGCTTTTTTTTGGGGTGGACATGAGTTTTTCACCAAATAAAATAAAAAGAAAGAAAAAAGGACTTTTTGCATATTCATTGTCATACTAGTGCTTCAAAGAGAATAAATATTGGTAAGTATTAAACCAAGGTTGATGGGGTTTAAAATATTTGGGGTGATTTGGGTTTTCTATAAATGGAATTGAAAATTTTATCCAAAAAAAAGGAATTGTTGAGAACAATATAACACAGATTTCCAGTGCAATAATATTTGATGGGGTCATAAAAACATGCTACTAGGGTTCAAATTTTTAGACAAAAAAATACTAGGAAAAATCTGTTTAATTTAATGAAAGTATGTTGAATTCTAATTTTATAGATAACAATGTGTTTTATGTGGTTATTTTCCAATTCATATTGATGTGGTGAAAGAGCAAATTTGACAGTCCTGTTATTATGTAGAGATAACTGAAGCAATAGCCGACAAAATGATGTGCCATATGTAGTGGTGACTTAATGAACAAAGCATTAAAGTCATCAGTGCATTCGAGAACTTGCAATGTTGTTGCAAAATATATTGATTTATGCCTATCTCTTAAACCTAGGTTTACACCACATTGCTGGTCTTGTTTTCAGCATGTCAGCTAATTAGTTTTCCTGAAAACTTTCTTGGATTTATGGCAGAGAACTTTGAAGCAAGTAATATTTGTGCTGATGCCAAAGAAACTTGCTATAACTGGTTTTGCAAAGTTGGTTCCATCCGAGAGCTTCTTCCACGCATGTGAAGTCTTCCACATGTTCTATATATTACATCTGGCTCTCTCTCTCTCTCTCTCATTGTTTGTTGACGTTGTACTTCAGTTACTTGGAGCTTGCAATATTGCCTTGCTGGCGTTTTCTGGTTGACCAACCTGTAGACAGTCTCCAGCGCCTGGTTATGATGACGAGAGGGATAGCAGATCCACTGGCTTCTGCATATTGTCGTCTGTATATGGCCCACTGTGCACGAAAATTGCCCTCATGTGATTCAGGTATTTACTCTTATGCTTCTTGTGAACACACAACACATGCTAATTAGTAAAGTGACATACAGCATTTTTATGCATAGTTGAATGTGGTAGCTAAGCATTACCAACTCGTGTACTGGGCATAGGTAATATGGACTGTGTTAAGCTCAGTTTAATTTAGATTCATGTTTTCCAGTTTCTACTTGAAGTTCTTGGGCTGGGTGCACGTAAACTATTGATATTTATCTTATAGCCCTTTTTCCTGTCTAAAATACCATTAATACAAAGAAGGAAAGAAGTCCCTGTAATTGCTTGTTTGGTCATGAGTGAATGCAGAAGTTGGCTGCTAAATAGTTTTTCTTCAGCTATCAATGTGTGCTTATTTTTTCCCTCCCAAAACATTTCCTTCTGCTAATTTCATGGAAGGTTGCGCTTTTATGAATTGATTTCATTTGCATTTTATCATGGAAAACTCATACTACAGCATGTTTGACCATGATGTGACAGGATATTTAATTACATGTGTTAATGATATCAAAGTCATATTGATGAGGATTCTATCAGCAAAAGAAACATCACTTGGACATTTTTCAGACAACAAAAGGTTGCTTGGCAGTCTGATGGAACCAACCATTGAATATATTCTGAAATGCATGTTTAAGGATGCATCTCAGGTCAGTGATGGAGTTTCATGTAGTAATCATGGTTTCTGTATATGACTATCTATATGGAGGGGGTCTTTTCATTTTCATCTGTAAAAATTTAGGCATGTATTACATGCTATATTAATTGTGCATGTTGTAGTTCTACTTAAAGAGCATCGACATGTTCTGAGCTCCTAAAAGTATTAGATTAGTTGAATACACCTTAATAATGTAGCATTTTGCATTTTAGAACCCTTGTCTAGGTATTCTTTTGATTGCGTTGAAGTCAGTGATCCTTTAGTAAGCTAGTAAAGATCTAATTATGAATAGTTGCTTTTGCATGAATTAGTTGCTGTTTGTGATATACTGACTTGATAGTTTCTTATCAAAGATGCAGGTGCCCAATGTGCTTGTGGAGCTTGGATTAGGAAAGAATCAAGTCAAATTGTTTGGGAACTTTACATGTGTCTCAATTGTTCTTCACCATTTACTAAAAGAACTTCCAACTGAATTAGTCAGCTCTTATGCTGTGGAGATCCTTAATCTCATAAAGTGCAGCAATGATTATTCTTTTGATCAGGTATTCTTCATATAATGAGGACATTGGTGCAGTTTATAGCTCCTTTTTCAGTTTTATTTCAATATGTAGTGTGTGAAGAATTATATATATATATATATTTTTTTTCCTTTCCTGGAGCAGTTTTTGAATTACAGGTTACTTGGACTCAGGCTGTCCGAAATGAGATCTCAAGTGGGCAATGTCAACGCAGTTGTTGATGAAGTTCTTCAGGTTTTTAGAGTTTTCTGTCCCTGTTACTTTATGCTTAGAATTTTGTTTTTTTTTTTTTTAATGTTTGATTAAGTTTCCATAATATGGGTTTTATCTAATCATGTGTGATGTCAGTCTGTATGTGTGGTAACTCGTTTCTTAAATGTTTTGTTGTAATATATATTTGTTTGAGGGGGTTTGTTTATGCATATGCAGAGTGGGTAGATGAAAACAATGAGACACCAGAAAAATTGAAAAATAATATAACCAACATGGTGTCCTCAATTGAGCTAGAGATGAAACAAAGAGTGAGTGGTAAATGCAGCCCGCCCTTAGGACAAGCCTTATGTTTAAAGAGGTTCAACATGCCTTCTTCGTTGTTCTAATGTAATTCATTTCATATGATTCATAAAAAAAAAAAAAGGATAGAAAGAAAGAAGAACAAAAAAAAAAGCTGAAGAAGTAATTTACTTCCCCCTAATTTGCTTTGAGAATAGAGGTGTACATTGTCCCAAATGGCGGAAAAATCACTATGAATAATTAATCGAGGCACCCAGATTATATATTCTGCATGCACATGAGGAATTTTTTGTCTTGTAAATATTAGCTTTCTATATGGATGGCACACCCTTGGTACATTGCTAAGCTATACTTTTTACTTATATTCGTAGTACAGTGATGAAAGTGTCACTTGCTCGTCATATATTTGCTCCATCCATATGGTTCTAGAAGATCTTTCGGATACAAAAATAGCCAATATGCACATTTTAGTTGTTTTCCATATTTTTTTTTATCATGGAGGAGATTTGAAATATTTATCAGTGTTACAGAATAAACATCTTCATGGGGCATCAATGCCATGTAAGTATGTAACCTTCATTCTTAAGAAATTGCCAAGTATGGTTAAAGGACTGGTGTATGTGTGTTTGTGTTTGGAAGAGGTTGGAGTAGTTGATATATATTTTATTTTGATAAGTGAGAAGTTAATTAATATTTCAGTTTACTCAATCCAATACCAAAATGAGAGGTGAATCTTCCCTGCTAAAAGAATTTCCCTTAACTTTATAAAGTTAAATGCTCAATTCATTTAAATCGTTTCATGTGGCTGGCATTCTACGCGATTAGTAAATTTACTAATTAAATATTATTGTGATGTTCTTAGCAATATGTATATCACTTATTTTCTAACTTATCATTACTTATATATATATATATATATATATATATATATATATATATATTTGTTGCATTTTTATTATCAAATAATCATGCCTCATGCATCCCATATAAAATGTAAAATTTACTGTTAGCTTGATCTGGGACTATCTATACAGTTTCTGGGCAGCCATGTGAGACTAAGCATTTATTTTGTGGAGCTATTGGTTCTAAAGACATGATTGTTGATGTTATGGCTGATGTTTATGTGAAGTTAATCTTTTTTATTTTCTCTTGTCCATGATGTATAGAGGACCACATTTTTGTGGTTGATGTCATAGCTATTTATCTCAGTATATTCCTTATGTTCACAGTGCTTTATTCTTTATAAATAGTTGTTATATTTGTTATCTCAACATATTTATGTGTTTCAATGATAATTAATGATAACAGGTTGTTTCTCAATATGATAGACTTGTTGAGTACCTGAAGGTTGTGGATACTTACATCGATATTGTTCTTCAAAATGAAATGGTAAGTTTAAGTGGCTCGTGGAGCCTTTTAATTCATTCATCCCTTTTGAAATCTTCTGAATTAGTATCTTTGTTTTGTTTTTCTTTGCAACATGCTTCTTTATGCCTTTTGTTTTGGTGGTTAGCTGCAGAATACAAGTAACATTCTTAGCAACTTTCTTGTATGCCTGCAATTTGGTTGTGGGTCTAAATTATTGATTTTGTGGTAATTGGTCACATTTACTCACTATGAAGGAATCTTTTCCTAGCTTAGTAGCTTTGAAGGTTATAGAACAGATGGAGTAAATGGAATTAATGCAATTTGAAGCAGAGCTAAGATGTCTACATGTTTAAGGATAATTTTCTCCTCCTGTATGGAAGTAGAACTGAGCAGAAAAGTATGTGGTTCCAATTCCAGCTTCCTTGTTAACTACAACTGTGAAGAATTTAAATAACCTCATTACAATTTTTCTTCCTTTCCCACCCCTAAGTTATCTACTTTTAAGTTGATAACTCCAGAAAGTCAATAAAAATTTTTGATTTCTAGTATCAATATGAGACATTCTTCGGGTTAAGTGTGATGATGAATGATTTTAGAGTGACAAGGGATATGATTTTTATGGAGTTAAGTATTGTATTCTTTGACAAGCTTTTCTCCTTTGGTATTCGTTTGCAACTTTCACATGGTAACCATAACACCTTCCCAACTACAATTTGTTGGAGTTTGGTTAAAGGATCATGCACATGATCAGTTGTATATTTGTGCGTCACCTTTTTTATGATACGTGTAAATTTGTGCATCACCTAATGTTTTCAATAGTTGTTCTCTTATCTCTGAACCGATTTATTATGCAGGATAATCGTCTGTGCACCATTTTAGAAGGTATTTCAAAGCTAACATGCAATAAGGAGATTGTTGAAGATGAACTAGCAAGCTTGCAATCCATCTTGGTGAAGCTTATTTCTCATTTTGAGGACTTTAAAGATGTATTTGCGCTGGTATTCATCTCACTGAATTTCTGGTTTAGCATTTTGTTCTCCCTTACCCAACCACCAAATTTGCATTGTACTTGTACTATAAATATGCCCAGAAATACTTCTAAAAAAATGCCAAGAAATCAGATATAAGTGGCTAATTAGTTGCTTTACGTTTCATGGTTCTGTGGTTTGAGGCCATGATAAGATCTCATTACTGAATTACTAATAAGTTTCATGGTTATCTTGTAGAACCATTTCCTTGAGATTTTAGATGTGATGTATGGTAACTCACGGAGCATTGTCAACATGCATATCCTTAATATGGCAACAAGGTACATTTTAATTATTTTTTTCTTCTTATCCAAACTAGTATATGTAAGGGCAAGGCCATGCTTTTGCTGCTGTGCTTTTCTCTCCTAGACCTTCATTCAGCTGCATGGACACCCCCAAACCTTGCTGGACCAGGTACAGACCGTGAGGGCATTAGGAGATTGGAGGATAGTGGTGGTTGGTATTGGCTAGTAAGGTCTTAGTGGATACTGGGGTAACAAAGCAAGTGAGGCCTGGGCAAAGGCCTAGGTCTGTGATTTGGCTAGAGGGGTTGGTGAACACATTTGTTGGCAATATCTCATGTTGAGAGTAGCACTTGTGTCCCTGTTAAGAGAATAGTGTTGCTCAAGAATCAATTGCCTAATGTGATAGAATGATTTTGTCATGTATCTTTCTGAACTGGCTAGCACTGATATATGAAATAATTTGAAGTGCCTACCGTTGTTTTCATGGGCTGGCATTATGAGTTATTTTAAAAAGTGGTGTGCTTTTAATGATAAATTCTTGAAATCAAGAATATGAACCCATTCTTCAGCAATCATTATGCTTTTACGTTTATACATAGATATTGCCTGCATGTTCACTGTTCTAACCCTACGAATATGGTTTGTCCACATGGATGTTGGATACTTACCACAGATTATTGACTATCAATCCTTGAAGTTACAAGATTTCATGAATTTATTACTCCTAGTAGATTTCAATTATTAAAGATTTTGGAAGCCAATCTAATTGATTTTCTTCATTTAGATATTTGAAAAGTTTGTTAGTTACATTTTTTCCTGGTGAGTATAACTTGTGCTTATTTTGTCGAGCAGGAAGGCCTATGTACGTGATCCAACAACTATACAGTTGCTTTTTGAAATTTCTCAGGCTCTTCATGATGACATTGATTTTGCAAACATGAAAGCTGATGATAATCAACAGCCCGCACGCCTTATTTCTCATTTTGTCCAGATGGTAGCTAATTTGAACTACATAATTTTGTCCTTATATATGTTTAAGTTTCCATAAGTTCTTTGATTTGTTGACATTTGTTGTTTCTCTTTACTGTTAGGTTGATTATGGGGCAGAGTTGGAACGGCATTTAACATTTTTAGTTGAATGTCGTGGAGCCTTTGGTGGCATAAACGAACTTAAGGTCTGCCGTTATCCTTTTTGGTGTCAAGAAAAAAGAATATGCATGAAAGTAGAATGCCTTGTTTAATTTTGATCTTACAAGGCCTTTTTATTTTGTTCCATGTCGTAGTTTCATAGATAACATGTAATTAGGCTAAAACTGGTCCTCTGCATAATTTTATTTTATTTTATAAGTAAAGATGTGTATAAATAGGGCTCCCAGGGGTATCCCAGCCCATGTAAAAAACTATTATTGACATGACAAGAATCAACAAACTCTGTAAGCTCTTCTTCATTTACAAAAAATATAAAAAGACCGTTCAACCAATAATTAAGGGGGTGCAACAACCTACCCTTGGTGGCCACAATTGACTTCTTCCCATCAAAAGCCCTTCTATTCCTGTCATTCCAAACAATCCAAAAAATGGAGAGGAGAATCAAAGTAATGACTTTCCTTTTTTCTTTATGTGCTTGAATACCCACCAAACCGACAACTCCTGCTCCAACCCAAGAAAATGAAGCACCAAGAGAGCCATCTCCCACGATGTTATGAAGTAGTTTGATAATGAGGTGATATTTGCGTCCCCAGTGAAGCCCTTCGGATGTAGAACACAAAGTGGACAAGAGATTGCTAGGAGAAACACAAAGAACACAAGATGATATTGATAATATTGGGTATAAAGATGGAGGAATCAACACTAAGTGTAATTCCTCAACCTCTGCCTTAGTTACACAAAAGAGGGTGCCCATATTTATAGGCACAGAATATAAACAAAATGCTAAATAAAGTGTCTAATTTCCTAACCTAAAATTCCACCTTAATATATTACAAAATATAGTACATCATCAAAATCCCCCATATTTCCTTTTCCCTGCATCCTCCATTGCCTTCTCATCTTTTTACAGTACGCATTCATTCCTGCTAATTAGTTAAATGCTATTTTTAACCCTGAATTTTATAGATCAAGCAGTCCAAACATAAGGACATGTGCTCATTTTATAGGGAAATATGTATTCGATCAGATTTGCAAAAGTAAATGGCATCTGCTTATGGATGTAAGATCCTTGAGAATAATCTAGCAACCCATATAACAGTTTGATGATGTGATTGAGGAAGGTTTCTATTACTTAATACTACTTGAAGATAATATAGCATAATGCATCTTCCTATAATAGTGCATGGATACATTATGAGGAGCTGTTGGTACATGGTAGCTGGGGTGCAACCTTGATGTGAAAATACAAAATTACTATAAAAAAACCATTGATAGTTGTAGAGAAAGGAAAGATGGAGGTAGAGATGTGGGTGATAAGGTAAAAAACACACACACACACACACACAGAGGTGTCTTTGTAATCAGCAAACTGTCAACCAGTTTCAGAGTCACTAAGAATTTGCCTAGCCAGCGTACAAACAAAAAATTGCTCAAGGAAATTTCCTTCATGCGGGATTTTCATGTGCATTTTCTCATACAGGATGTTCAAATGTTGTCATAGCAACAGGTTTTGTCCTTGCACTTAAAATATTAGTAAAGGATGTCCGTATTATCTTGCATGCTATATTCAACACTTATTACTTGCAGGAAACTGTTGTTCACTCGAGCAACTGTTTAGCAACTAAAGCCATGAAAGATGGAAGAAAACATCTCAGTTTTGTCAAATCGTGCATAGCGTTTAGTGAAGTTACAATACCGTCTATTTCAGTCCACATTAGGCAACTAAACCTTTATCTTGAAACTGCTGAGGTGATGTTCTCGTCTTTAAATCATATTATATGTAAAGTTAATTGCATATCTGTTCTGAATCATGTTTCGATATAGGTCGCCTTGTTAGGTGGTTTAGTTTCTCATTCAGATGGACTGTTAGAGTCAGCAATCAACTGTTTACAGAGTGCAGCCTTGATGGATGGTTAGTTCTTACCTTTCTACTGTTAAGCACTTTTATCAAGTAGTTGCATTAGGGTGTAGCTGGGAAAAAAGGGGAAAAAAATGCTGCACTATTACAATTTATAAGTTGAGTTTTTACAAAAAAAATTGACATTTGAAATTTATGAAATATAATCATTATACATGAAAGTATTATTGCCTTAAGGTCTACCATGAACATTGCAATCAGAGGTGAGGGTCTCTTGGGTTTTGCAGTCACCTCAGTGAAATCACTAAGTATTTTTTGTGTTTACACAAAAGAATCTAACAATATATCCAGTCTTGATTTAAAATATAGATATATCATTATACCAGTAATGACTGATAATTGACTGAACTCGAGAAGCCAATGGGGATGAACGGTACCTCACTGGCAATTTGGAATAAAGGGAAAGAATTGGAGCAGAGGAGGGAGGAATTTTAATTTGGGGGGGCAAGCTGATATACTTTTTATAGGATTCAAAATTTCATACACAATTGACGGGAAATTTGGTGAGCAACATTGTTTAAAGAACACATAACATTCCCTTTTATATATGTAGGGGAAAGATATATGGACTGACATGCTCTGTAGCAAGTCTTTCTCATTTTTTAAATTAATTTTCTCTTTTCTCTCTTCTTTTTTTTTCTTCTTAATTTTATGTTCTTGTTCATTTTAGGTTGCTCATAATTATTATGTTTTCTCTATTATCGCAAAAAAATTATTGTGATTTCTCATTCCATTAATCATATAGTTATCATCTTTTTTCTTATTTTCAGTGAGGTAATATCCTGGCTTTTATATGGTTATTGATTTGGCTTATTGGCTTTTATAGGCTCCAGATCACCAATTGATGTGGATGGGATACTGTCCTCAATACGAAAATTATGTAGCCTCTTGGTTATGGTCCCAGGTCATTTGAGTTGCTCTTCATTCTTTTAAATGTTGTTAACTGTAACATTTTTATTTTGTTTCTTGGTTATGGTCCCAGGTAATTTAGGCTGCTCTTCATTCTTTCCTAACTTTGTCAAACTTTTAGCTAGAATTTCATGCAAGTATGTATACATTTTTGTGAATAGTTATAGTTCTTGAATCTGGTTGAATATTTTCATTAAAATATTTTGTTTGGTGTCCTGTGATAATATGAATTGAACCAAAATCTGTGGGTGAATTTTGAAAACCAAGCCTGACGCTTCATAGTTTTGCTGTTAATTTGAATACTTTATTTGTTTTTGGAGTCTTCAACTATATATTACCTATAGTCCTATACCCATATCTAAAAATTGTACTTTACTCTTCCATTTTCTTAAAATGAAATATTTAATTTAATTTTATTATTTCAAATGGAAGGTAATCCTGAAAAAGGAGTTATGTACATCCCGAAGAGCATACTATCTCTCATTTATTCCGGATCATGGTAGGCATTTGAACACTTAATTATTAATCAAAGTTTTTTTTCTTGTAGTTGTCTGATGGTTTAAGATATTGTTGCAGGATGACGACGAGAATGAAGACGAGGATATTTTGTGCAATAGTTTCATTATCAGCGACACTTTCTCAAAATAAGCTCCCTTATCATGCAGACCATGCAGAGGTACATACTCTCACACCTCTTCAACTTAAAGGTTTCGAGTCTCAGTTCTTAAGGAATTTTAGATTTTCATTGTTTCTTAAAAGATGATCAGTAATTGAAAAGTAAGTAAATCAAATTAATTTTCAAAATGCCTGGAATTTTAAAATGCTTTGGACTCAGAACTTTTCACATTGGCTTGTTTTAGTGTTACTCAGGGTAAATAGATGAATTCATTTTGCATTTCAACTAACTAGTTCCAGTGGCAAGCCACACTATGCCATCCACACACACTCACATTGATATATTCCTGCTGTTACTAAATATTTCTTTAATTTATTTAAGATTCTTAATGAAGATATTTCATGATTGACTGTTAATTAAATGAGTGGAATAGTTGTTTTTAGGGCAAAAAAGGAACAAGAGCATCAAATATTCTAATAAGATTTTCGCTCTTAAGGTCACAGTTTGACCTGCATGTTAATCTTGCCAGCAACTTATATTTGTTCTCACTTTTCAAGTCAAATACTGTGTCCATTCCATGACTAGCAGTTATAGAAATAGGGTATTTTATCTTGTTGCTCCTAATGTATTTCACGCTTGGTTTCTTCAGAATATAGCCAATGACTTGTTATTCTTTGGTGATTCTTCTTATATTCATGAACTTATCTCGTCAACTGAGTTTGTTCTTAAGAACCTAGTTGATGCCATTGAACAAGAGCCTTCAAGGGTAATTACTGCTTTCAGTAAACTACTGTTGTCGCATTAATCGATCGATTATATATACATATATATTTTATTTCTATAATGTGCCGACTTGTATTGCTGGATTCTAGGTTGCACGTGGAAACATGGCACTTGAAGCTTGCAACTGCATAGCCTCAGCTCTTAAAGTAGGTTCATGCGTCATCTTTTTGAGTAGCTTCTTAATTTTAATGCTATAGTTTTGATATGATGAAATCATAGAACATGAATCTCAGGATTTCAGTTCAATAAAAAAAGTGAGGCCTATAGAAGATCCATTTTCCTCGTGTGGATGGCACATTGTAGCACTGTACCCATCCATGAATGCCACGCAGCATGCCAATTACTAATCATCTTATCAGTTGCATCAAATTTTTGATAAATGGCTTTGATAAATTTTTCTTTCTTTTTCTAGTAGTTAAAGATATGTTGGACTCTAGGGTAGTTGTAGCTTCCTAGACAAAGTTTACTGCGGGTTTGCAGTATAGACAGATGCTATTTCCTGTTCAGAAGAGCCCTACTCTTATCTGTGAGGCCACTTTCTGCTGGAAGGGTGACTATGAACCATTTCATGGAATAAAAGGACCTTAAGATGCCATTTTACTTTCTTAGATTACTTAAGAAACAGTTAAAACCATTCGAAGTATTTTTCTGAAAGCACTCTCAGAGTGGCTTCCCTATGAATGGCGCTCAGCTCAATTGTCCATTAAGCAATATGCAAAGAAGATGGCTTTCTCTTGCATTGACTTTTGTCATGCCATTTTAGATGTTCTACATTACATTTTTTTTTTCCTAATCTTCATTTTGTTTTTCATGTGCAGATAAATCACCATGTATTACCAGTTTGTTCCAAATTGATTGAAACTGCCAAAATATCTGTGAGTGCCAACGACAAATATCTTCAGTCCACCATTAAATTTTTAGACAAGCGCATGGCATCTTCTCCTTCAGCGGCTACTTCTGTAATAGTCTAATTTACCCATGAAAATCTATCAAGATATGCGGACTTCAAAAATTTGAGTTTGTGACTTACGAGGGGCATTAAGGATTTAAGGTAGTGGAGGTATTGAGAAATTAAAACTGGAAAATAGATTATAAAAGGTTCATTTGATTCTTTGATTATAAATTGTATGGGCTCTTCACTTTATATATATATATATATATGATGAATAAATATGTAGAGGAAATTAATTATGTAAATAATGGAAGATATGTCCATTCTTTTATTTAAAAATGTTTTTGATAGAAACTCAGTGTAGGGGTTTTTCATTTTTGCACTTCCAACTTTGAGTCAAATATCATTGTGCATTTTTTTTCCTAATTGCAGCAATTAACACCCCGCTAATTTTGCTAGTAATATAATACTAGTATTTTTTTAATTAAAAAAACGATATCATAGACCAACCAAACAATTACAAATCCTTACGAGACATTCAAGAAACTCGGGAAGCTCTCCTTTGAGCAAGAGTACGGGCAACATGGTTTGAAGACCTGGAAATGGAAGAGAAAATTACATTTTCAGACTCCGCAGCCAAATAGTGAATGTCATGGATCACTGCGCCTATGTTTGAGAGGCAATAAGGGCTTGTTTGCTTGGTGAAATTAAAATAGGATTTGACTATTTTAATTTTATATGAATAGTTTTGGAGATTTATTATTCATGTGAGATTAATATGGGATAAAACTAGTCTTAATATCATTTGTTTTATCTCACCTCATCCATAGGATAAAATCTATCCCATCAATATGGAACTAAATTTTTCCCCTTTTACCCTTGAATAATAGCAATAATTATAATAATAGTAACAGTTTTTATAATAATAATAATGATAAAAACAATGTATTATTATAATAATAATGAATATAATAACTATAATAATAATGATAATAATTATTATTATCATAATTATAATGCTGATAATAATGATAACATTTTTATAATATTTTTTTCTTATATTCAATAATAATAATTATTATAATAATAATGATTATAATAATTACTATTATGATTATTAATAATAATATTAATTATCATTCTTATAATTATAATTTTTAAAATATTATTATAGTAATTATAATAATAATTGTTATAATTATGATAAAAAATAATAATTTAATAATAACTATTATTTATTATTATAATTATTGTTATGACAATAAAAATATAATAATAATAATTAAAATTTATGGTTTGTGAAGAAATTAGAGATTGTGTAAGGATGATGGATAGTGCTAGGGTATTTTGATACTTAGACTTTTTATCTCATTTTAATCTCAATCATGTAATCTCATTAACCAAACATAAAATTAAGGTATTACCTCTTTAATCATCATTTATCCTATCTCATGTTAATACTAATACCATCTTACTATAATCATGTCCGTGAACCAAATGGACCCAAAGTAAGATCGGTAGAAATTGATAACAAGAGGTCAAACACTTTCAATGACGAACTGCTTAAGCTCCATCTCCTTGGCGAACAAGAGCCCCTCTAGAACCGCCTTGGCCTACATTGTCCCATCTTCGAAAACGGAGAAATATTTGGTTGGTTCAGATCTAAGATATGTTTTAAACTAGTTGAAAACTTCACTGATATTTTGATGGAACTTTACTAGTAATGTTATTTTTTGGATCCTACACCTATACTGACGTTACCGATGAAGCTTCTCCAAATTATTAGTGAAGTTTACAACGAGTATAAGACCAATATTTTAGACCCAAACGAACCAAAAATTTTCCTAAAAAAACGAGAGAGTTTGTCTCGAAAAACCACCCGTACACTCTATAACGACCCATCCCAGGTTGGCCACCCCTAGACGGTGTCATCACATTTTGAAAATCCAAGCACGACACATATATGCAACAATAAATATAATGCTACCAGATTTTTTTTTTATTTTTATATCCTTTAATAGGAAAGGTAAACAAATCTGATATTCACTGAAACATAAAATACATAAATGCATGAATATTTACAATAAAATTTTTATAAGTCTTTAACTCGATTGTCTGAGGATATTAACACGTACTTGGCTTACAGAAAAAGATCTCGACTGATTCTCAACCCACCAGACTATTTATCTTGACTGCTACATGAAATTATTGAACAGTGAGGAGTGAGCTTTACGAGCTCAGCGAATTAAATTTACTGAAAGTATTCCAAATTCTATCAATAATCCTTTAATATTAAAATTTATTTTTCGCATAACCTGATGACAACTTTCTACTATCAATCTCTTCTTCTCAATCATTGGTTCACCTTAAGACTATCAATTATTTCCTAATTACCTCGTAATGAGGTTCATATCAAAAAGTTCATC
This sequence comes from Bretschneidera sinensis, assembly GCA_023935145.1. Lineage (NCBI taxonomy): Eukaryota > Viridiplantae > Streptophyta > Magnoliopsida > Brassicales > Akaniaceae > Bretschneidera > Bretschneidera sinensis. The sequence continues at coordinate 131,166,306 of CM043698.1, forward strand.
ATTTAGATAAGTCTTATCACTGTCTTTTTATATGAAACTCAACCTTCTATAATTAAATTCACAAAAAGTATCACATCTCAGCATCTCGAAAATCTTATCATTGTAGCTGTCTCTTTTTATGAGACCTAGCCATCTATAATTTAATTCACAATTAATATACCACAACTCAGTATCTCACACATCTCATCATTATAGCTGTCTCTTTTTATGAGATCCAGCCATCTATAATTTAATTCACAATTAATATACCACATCTCAGCATTTCAAATAATGCAACAATAATTAAAACAGATGTAGATGCATGAATGATTATGATGGGAACGTCTTCCCACCTGTCGACAAGTTATTATTATCTTAGACCGGCTGCCCTTCCGGTTCTTTTATTCTCATCAGATCGGCTGCCTTCTCGGTTAATTCCAGCATATACCGGCTGTCACGGTTTTCACTTTTCATCCCAGCATATACCGGCTGTAACGGTTTTTATTTTTCATCCCAGCATATGTCGGCAGTCACGGTTATTTCATTAGACCGGCTGCCTTCCCGGTTCTTTCGGTTATATTATTTAATGCATATGTGCATGAACAATGATATAAAACAGTAATATAAACAGAAATATAAAAACAATATAAAGATTCAAGCCACTTAATTTGGCTATCCTAATTATCCACAAGATTCTTCTCTTCCCAAATCACATCAAATAATCCATTAAAGTCTGTCCAGATCCACTAAATTTCATCTCAAATTGTCCATCAGAATTTGTTAAGATCTACTAAAATTCATCTTAAATCATTTATAAAAATTTAGCAAGATCCGCTAAAATTCATCTCATCATAATTCGTGTTAAAACATCGGTATATCTCATCAATAATTTATTTATTGCTTTTATTTTCAAGTCAACTTATAAATTCCAAAATATTATTACTCACCGAGAAATATTTTTACATATCTAAATTTTCTATCATTCCCATAAATCACTTTTTCATCTATCACCCAAACATACTTAAATAATTAAATTTAAGATTATCACTAAAATAATTGATTTTTCATTTAGACTACTTAAAGTAAATCCAACTCACCACGTAGCACTTTAAAGCTACTCGTGGGCCACCTCTTTTCTTTTCCCGATCTTCCTCGAATTTTCTCCCGATTGTTGACTACCAACACCTGACATAATATTGAAATTTAAATTTCTTATTTTTTCTTCTTTTCTCCATAAACCACACAGTTTGAAAATTTTCTATTTTAACCTCATGAAACTGTCATAAATGATAAAATAACATTACTTTATTACCTTATGCTATTTTGATAGCTTCCCGAAATATTTTCGAAAATACCCTCAAAATTTTGTTCATTCCACCTTTCTTTAAACTCCCAAGTGTTTTAAGAACACAAATGAATTATTTGAAACTATAGGAAAATTTCTTCGTGTAATTACGCGAACCAATTTCCCATATTTATAGGGGAGCTCGGCTGAAAATCAGCAGCCCCCCCTCCTTCTTCCCCAAGTCTTCCATAAGATACCATTTAATATAAAACAAACATAATGATAAAATCATTATGTTTAGTTCTCCACTTCCCACTAAACAATAAAAACCAATATATAAATCAATCCACTTGGAATTGTTCTCTCGGTGGCAGTAGGTATGCTGCCCCGAGTTACTGTTCCAAGTTGACTTTTTTTTTTTTTACTTTTCAACCTTGGTCTCCAGAAATCTTCATTCAGCCATTCAGGGATTTAACTCTTTGTCATATTGATAAAAATATACACTTACCCAACTTTTAAAATACGGATATTACAATTCTACCCACCTTACAAAATTTCATCCCCAAAATTTCCTTGTTGAAATCAAGTAAAGAGTTGGGGATAATCCTTCCTCATTATTGCTTCATGTTCCCACGTGACTTCTTCAACATCTTTATTGCGCCATAATACTTGAATCAAAGGAATAACTTTATTGCGTAAGACTTACTCTTTTCTGTCTAGGATTCTGACTGGTGTTAGCATAATAGTCAAATCCTTCTGAATTTCTATCGCCTGATTCGTGATATCATGGGACTCATCGTGCAAGTACTTCCTCAGTAGTGACACATGAAAAACATTATGTAATTGCCTTAATTCCATAGGCAAATTCAAACGATATGCTACAGGTCCAATTCTTCCGATCACCTCATAGGGCCCCATAAATCTTGGGCTCAACTTTCCCTTCTTCTTAAATCTCAACACTCCCTTCCACGGAGATATCTTTAAGAATACCCAATCACCAACTTGGAATTCAAGAGGTCGTCTTCTTTTGTCAGCATATCCTTTCTGTCTGCTCTGAGCTGCTCTGAGATTCTCTCTAACCAGTTTGATTCTTTCAGTAGTCAAGTCTATCATTTCTGGGCCATATATCTTTCTGTCTCCAACTTCTTCCCAGCATACTGGAGTTCTACACCTCCTTCCATACAAAGCTTCGAAGGATGCCATCCCAATACTAGTTTGATACTGATTATTGTATGCAAACTCTATCAAAGGCAAGTAAGCATCCCAGCTTACTGAGAAGCTTAATACATTTGTCCTCAGCATATCTTCTAGTATTCTGATGATTCTCTCTGTTTGTCCATCAGTTTGTGGGTGAAAAGCTGTACTAAACTGTAATTTCATACCCATAGCTTCTTGAAAACCCCTCCAAAATCTAAAAGTAAATCTAGAATCTCTATCTGACACAATACTCAATGGCACTCCATGTAATTTCACTATCTCTGCCACATACAACTCAGCCAACTTTTATGGACTCCAGGTAGTTTTAATAGGAAGAAAATGTAGAGATTTAGAAAGTCTATCCACTATAACCCACACAGCATCATGCCCTCTCTGGGTACGGGGAAAACCAGAGACAAAATCCATACTTACATTTTCCCATGGCCACTCAGGTATCGGAAGAGGTTGTAATAAACCTGCTGGATGTCTATTCTCATATTTTACCTGCTGACAAGTCAAACATCTAGCAATGTATTCTGCTACATCCCTCTTCATCCCTGTCCACCAATAATTCTGTTTTACCCCCTGCACATCTTATTATTTCCCGGGTGTATGGAATATATCGAATCATGAGCTTCCTTTAGTATTTCTTTTCTCATCTCCACATCATTGGGAACACAAATTCTTTGTCCCGATACTACCATACCATCTTCTCTGATTCTAAACTCGGTCGGCTTCCCGCTCAACACTTCCTGCTTGATTTTCTCTATTCCCTCATCTTTACTCTGTAGCTGTAATAAACGATCAATAATAGGAGATTGAACTACCATGTTTGCCATTAATGCTTCTTTATCACTGACACTCAATTGCATCCTCATTTCTCTTAATTCTATCATCAAGCTAGTATCATGACTCCCAAAAGCAGTTAATTTCCCTGTAGCTTTTCTACTCAATGCATCTGCTACTACATTAGCCTTTCCTGGATGATAATGAATTGTACAATCATAATCACAAATTAATTCCATCCACCTCCTCTGCCTTAAATTCAACTCCTTCTGGGTTGGTAAATGCGTCAAACTTTTATGATCAGTAAAAATTTCACACTTGGCTCCATATAAATGGTGTCTCCAAATATTCAAAGCAAAGACTATGGTAGCCAATTCTAAATCATTGGTCGGGTAATTTCTCTCATGATTCTTCAGTTGCCTAGATGCATAAGCTATAACTTTCCCATATTGCATCAACACACATCCCAACCCCTGATGTGACGCATCACTATAGACCACAAATCCTTCATCACCAGATGGAAGCACTAATACTGGGGCAGTAGTCAGTTTTTCTTTCAACAGCTGGAAACTTCTCTCATATTCCTCTGACCACTTAAACTTTTCGTCTTTCCTGGTCAATTTAGTCAAAAGTCTAGCAATCATAGAAAAATTTTGAATAAATCTTCTATAATAACCAGCAAATCCCAAAAAACTTCTAATTTCAGTTACATTCGTGGGTCTCTCCCAAGTCAACACTGCTTCTACTTTTTGTGGGTCAACTGCTATTCCCTCTCCCGACACAACATGTCCTAAGAAGGATATTTCATTCAATCAAAACTCACATTTAGAGAATTTCGCATATAATTTCTCATTCCTCAGAATCTCCAACACTATCTCCAAATGTCGCATATGCTCCTCTTCATTCGATATCCCTATTGGAAGGCAATCTCATCAACTCCTCAGGGAATACATCTGAAAAATCTTTTACCACCGAGATTTCGTCTAATTGTCTACCCTCTTTGCTAGAATCCATCACATATGCTAAATACCCCTCACAACCCTTCCTCAACCATTTACTAACAGTTAAGGCAAAAATCAGACAATTAACAAGTATTTTACGTTCTCCCTGAAAATTAAACTCCTCCTGCCCGGGTTTCCTGAACACCACAATTTTCCTAAAACAATCTACCCATGCATGACATGCAGCTAACCAATTCATCCTTAGAATTACATCAAAATCTGTCATATCTAAAGGCAATAAATTAACCTCAAATTCTCGGTCAGCAATATTAATCACACAACCTTGATAAATTGTTCTGATAATAACCCTATCTCCAGTAGGAACCTCAACAATAATGGCATGCATCAAAGGACTAACACTGGCATCAATAGATTTCATATAACTACTATATGCAAAAGAATGGGTTGCACCAAGATCAATCAATAATCTAGCAGCCCTACCAATGATAGATATCATACCCATAACAACATCAGGAGTGGCTTGTGCATCCTGCTGGGTCAATGCATAGACTCTGCCATCTCTGGAATAACTCTGACTGCCACGTCCTCACTCTGCTACAGATCCTCGACCTCTGCTCCGCATACTTCCTGATCAGCTGCCTCTCTCCATCGGTTTTCTCCCGACACTTCCAATGCTTGCTTCAACTGACTTCCCCGCTGGATAATCTGCAGCAACATGTCCTCCCTCACCACATACAAAGCATATATGTGTAGGGCAGTTCCGAGATAAATGCCCCATCTGATTACATTTAAAGCAAACCCTTGACTCCCGATCATAAATCAGATTTCCACTTTCCCTTGGTGGCATATTCATTCCTCTACCATAACTCCCAATCCCCATAGTCTGTCTCCCAAATCGAGGGGTCCCACTGGTATTACTCTGAGCTACTGAAGTAACAGATCTTGCTTGCCTCTGAGTCTGCCCTACTGTTCCTTGTGACAAAGAATTCCCCCTCTGGGGTGGTCTCCCACCCTGTACAGCCATACTGCTACCACCTCTAGATCCCTCAAATCTAGTTCTCTTTAACCAATCCCTCCTACCTTTAAACTCTATTAAATCTCTCTCAATCTGCAATGCTTTATCTACCAGTACAGCATAATTTCCTATGCCCATGTAAGAGAGTTTAAAACGAATTTCATAGTGTAATCCGTCTAAAAATCTCTTGCATTTTCTTTCCTCCGTATTCACGAACTCGGGTACAAATCTTGACAGGGCTAAAAATTTACTATCATATTCAACCACCGATAAATTTTCCTGTTTTAGGTGGATAAATTCTCTTTCTTATTGTGCCCGAAAAGAATCTGGAAAATACTTTGCAAAGAATTCATCCTTAAATTTATTCCAAGTCAAAGGTTGATCTATTCGTGTACTCATCCTGGGCAAAATATCCTTCCACCATTGAGAAGCCTCACCCTCCAGCATAAACGAAGCAAAAGCAATCTTCTGTTTATCAGACACCGGTAAGACCTCAAAATATTTCTCCACATGCTCAATCCACTGTTCAGCTTCCACCAGATTTACAGATCCTTTAAACGATTGAGGTTTAAACTTAAAAAACCTCACAAAACAATCCCCTTGCATTTCATTTGCAAATACCCCTCCATCAGGAACCTCTTGCCTCACTACCTCTGGTTCTCTTCCATCCCTTTCCTCTAATCTTCTCTGCAAATTAGCAGCTCGTTCCTCGGCTGCATTCATCCTCTCTAATGCACGGTTAAGAGCATCTTGCAATTCATCATTCTTACTTTTAGATACTTCCCCAGCTCTACTCGTACCAGCTGCACTATCACCATGTTCCTTTGCGGGAACCACTGACTCAACTTCTTCCTCTGCTTCAGTCCTCCTAAAAATTGGGGGTCTACCACGTCCTCTCTTATTTTGAACTCTACCTCTAGTTCTTGCACGACCACGTATCATCCTCAGACTATGCATTTAAGAATATTATTTATTTAGATCTTCCATTTTTTAGGTTCTCATGCAGTCTACAGAATCTTAAAACCTAATGCTCTGATACCAAAATTGTAACGACCCATCCCAGGTTGGCCACCCCTAGACGGTGTCATCACATTTTGAAAATCCAAGCACGACACATATATACAACAATAAATATAATGCTACCAGATTTTTTTTTTTTTATCCTTTAACAGGAGAGGTAAACAAATCTGATATTCACTTAAACATAAAATACATAAATGCATGAATATTTACAATAAAATTTTTATAAGTCTTTAACTCGATTGTCTGAGGATATTAACACGTACTTGGCTTACAGAAAAAGATCTCGACTGATTCTCAACCCACCAGACTATTTATCTTGACTGCTACCTGAAATTATTGAACAGTGAGGAGTGAGCTTCACAAGCTCAGCGAATTAAATTTACTTAAAGTATTCCAAATTCTATCAATAATCCTTTAATATTAAAATTTATTTTTCGCATAACCTGATGACAACTTTCTACTATCAATCTCTTCTTCTCAATCATTGGTTCACCTTAAGACTATCCATTATTTCCTAATTACCTCGTAATGAGGTTCATATCAAAAAGTCCATCATTTAGATAAGTCTTATCACTATCTTTTTATATGAAACTCAACCTTCTATAATTAAATTCACAAAAAGTATCACATCTCAGCATCTCGAAAATCTCATCATTGTAGCTGTCTCTTTTTATGAGACCCAGCCATCTATAATTTAATTCACAATTAATATACCACAACTCAGTATCTCACACATCTCATCATTATAGCTGTCTCTTTTTAAGAGACTCAGCCATCTATAATTTAATTCACAATTAATATACCACATCTCAGCATTTCAAATAATGCAACAATAATTAAAACAGATGTAGATGCATGAATGATTATGATGGGAACGTCTTCCCACCTGTCGACAGGTTATTATTATCTTAGACCGACTGCCCTCCCGGTTGTTTTATTCTCATCAGACCGACTGCCTTCTCGGTTAATTCCAGCATATACCGGCTGTCACGGTTTTCACTTTTCATCCCAGCATATACCGGCTGTCACGGTTTTTACTTTTCATCCCAGCATATACCGGCTGTCACGGTTTTTATTTTTCATCCCAGCATATACCGGCTGTCACGGTTATTTCATTAGACCAGCTACCTTCCCGGTTCTTTCAGTTATATTATTTAATGCATATGTGCATGAACAATGATATGAAACAGTAATATAAACAGAAATATAAAAACAATATAAAGATTCAAGCCACTTAATTTGGCTATCCTAATTATCCACAAGATTCTTCTCTTCCCAAATCACATCAAATAATCCATTAAAGTCTGTCTAGATCCACTAAATTTCATCTCAAATTGTCCATCAGAATTTGTCAAGATCCACTAAAATTCCTCTTAAATCATCCATAAAAATTTAGCAAGATCCACTAAAATTCATATCATCATAATTCGTGTTAAAACATCGGTATGTCTCATCAATAATTTATTTATTGCTTTTATTTTCAAGTCAACTTATAAATTCCAAAATATTATTACTCACCGAGAAATATTTCTACATATCCAAATTTTCTATCATTCCCATAAATCACTTTTTCATCTATCACCCAAACATACTTAAATAAGTAAATTTAAGATTATCACTAAAATAATTGATTTTTCATTTAGACTACTTAAAGTAAATCCAACTCACCACGTAGCACTTTAAAGCTACTCGTGGGCCACCTCTTTGCCTTTCCCGATCTTCCTCGAATTTTCTCTCGATTGTTGACTACCAACACTTGACATAATATTGGAATTTAAATTTCTTATTATTTCTTCTTTTCTCCATAAACCACACAGTTTGAAAATTATCTATTTTAACCTCCTGAAACTTTCATAAATGATAAAATAACATTATTTTATTACCTTATGCTATTTTGATAGCTTCCCGAAATATTTTTGAAAATACTCTCAAAATTTTGTTCCTTCCACCTTTCTTTAAACTCCCAAGTGTTTTAAGAACACAAATGAATTATTTGAAACTATAGGAAAATTTCTTCGTGTAATTACGCGAACCAATTTCCCATATTTATAGGGGAGCTCGGCTGAAAATCAGCAGCCCCCCCTCCTTCTTCCCCAAGTCTTCCATAAGATACCATTTAATATAAAACAAACATAATGATAAAATCATTATGTTTAGTTCTCCACTTCCCACTAAACAATAAAAACCATTATATAAATCAATCCACTTGGAATTGTTCTCTCGGTGGCAGTAGGTATGCTGCCCCGAGTTACTGTTCCAAGTTGACTTTTTTTTTTTTTTTTACTTTTCAACCTTGGTCTCCAGAAATCTTCATTCAGCCATTCAGGGATTTAACTCTTTGTCATATTGATAAAAATATACACTTACCCAACTTTTAAAATACGGATATTACACACTCCCCTTTTTTTCGAACTGCTTGAAACCCCCAAAATTTATTTTAAACCATCCTTTTGGCGCCATTTTCAACAGTTTCACTTTTTTATTCTAAGTGATCTCATATTATTAAGATTTTCACTTAGGTTATGTTTGGATCCTGAAGAAAATTGGAAAGAAAGAAAAATTAGGAATAAAATAAAATTTCAATTGAAGCCCATTCTTTTTTTTTTTTCACTTTGTTTTGTTACATTGTGTTATTTTCCCTCTAATTTTTCCTTTGACATTCAAATGAAAGCCTTTTGTTTTCCAATTTTTATTTTCCTTCAAATTTTCCGAAATCTGAACATACACTGAAATTTGTGGAGTTTACTTTTGAAGTATAAATGATTGAAGAAGGCTCACATGATATCTTTGATTGTCCCTTTCTCTACGGTCAAAAGTACCTGGCAAGGGCTCCATTTCTGCGAAGCAATAGAAGAAAGCAAGTGATACTCTGTCATTAGGATCTGACATACCATATGAGTCTAACAGGAAAGAGAAGTTTAAGATGGTGATTGGAAAACAGAAGGATGGACAGGACCCACCTGCCAAGGCCACGCAACCACAAATTGGAGTAAGTGTTGTGAGTTTTAATTTACTCGCAAGCGCACGAGTCGTTTGCAGTATAGCGTTGTGCAAGTGCGAGGTCGAATCCACAGGGAATTGCTTTGTGAAAATATATTTTTTAATCTAAACTAACTCTATCTTAACCTAGTTCCAAATTTTAAATGATATTTGCAAAATAAATTAAAACTAAATTAAATTGATTTAAAAACTAATAAAAAGCACTAAGGTTTCCGAATCCACCCCACCGAAGTTAAGCATACATGTTCTAAAAATATAGCCTATCAAAACATTCTATGAATCCAACTATAAGACAAAAAACAAAGAATATCCCAACTAAACCAAAAGCACCCGATGTATCCGCTCTTAACAAATCACAAAGGGAATCCAATTTAATCGAAAAGCATTCTATGTATCCATCAGATGAAACACAAAGAAAATCCAACAGACAATTTAAACTCAATCAATTATAAGATTAACTCAAATAATTGACAGAACATTTATATTAAAAATTGTCAGATTTGTACAGGCAAATCTGAACTACTACGCCAAACAACGGCGGGGCTTCATCTTCAACCTTAGCTGAAGAGTCTAGCCACTCATAACTATAAAATTATAATAAAAAGTGCTAAACATTTAAACTAAAACAACTGAATATAAAGAAATAAATAAACAACTTTACATGGGAGAAATTCCACTCGCTGACGGGCGGCGCTTCCCCTCGTGGTAGCAATGCCTTCGGGATCCACCAGAATGCTAGCGGACGTCCACTGGTAAACACCAAAGTGGCTCAGGAATTGTACACTGGATTATGAAGCCAGATGGTGCTTATATAGGAGAAGATCCGGAGTAATGTGGCTTTCAGAAACGATGTGGGATACTGGCCCGTGTGCGCTCGATCGCAGTGTGGTGCGATCGATCGTACCTGCGATCGATCGCATGTCTTGTGCGCACGATCTCATGTGCACTCGATCGCATGTCTGCTGCGATCGAGCGCAGATGCACTGAACTTCAAATATTTCGATGTGGGATGTTGACCTTGCGCTCGTTCATAGGCAGGTGCGCTCGATCGCATATCTGTTGCGATCGAGCGCAATGTCTCCAGAAGCTTCAAATCAACCTGAAATGCTTCATTTTCTCCACAAAGCTGTAAAAACACACAGAACACAAGAAAAACATAAAATAAAGTAAAATAATACTAACTAAGAGCATAACAAATATAAGTTAAGGGTCTAAAATATGCAATATTTAAGACTCATCAAATACCCCCAAACTTATATTTTGCTAGTCCCTTAGCAAAACAAAATAAAAGACTCAATGAAAAACAAAGAACATAAAGATAAAGTCATCACTCATGGTATCCAAAAATTTAAGGAGCACACATCACCATGATATTCATTCATAAGCAAGCTTAAAAAGGTAAACCCGTCTTCACAATGAATAGAAATGTTAAAATCTAATTACTTACAAAAGGCAGGATAAGGCATCACAAGCTTGGATCAGTGTAAGGTGAATTAGCATATAAAAATGAAGCTTCCAAGTAACTCTAATGTGTAAGGTCTCCATGTCTCAAGATTCACCGAATTTCCCATAAAAAATGAACGAAAAGGCATAGTTTTTATTTTATTTATTTATTTATTTATTTATTTTTTATTATTAAGGCACGGCTATGTTTAGTTCCCTTGAGTTTTCTAATTGACCCATGTAGCGAGTGTTAAGTCAATGACTCCCAAACCAGGTGGTTTTAGGGCATTAGGTGTAAAGACACCCCTAAGGACTTACTAACTCGAGTAAAAAAGGCTACGAAATTAAACCGACCTTAATATTACCAAGCAAAATTCCACCTTTTGACATGAACACTCACTGCTTACTGAGGCAAGAGGTCCAGTTACTCAGCGGAAAGTTGTAGTAATAATTTTTTTTTTTTTTATATTTTCCTATGCCCAAGAGTTCATCCAACAAGTCATCCAGTTTCAGTTAAGATAAGGAAAAATACACATTAAAATCACATGTCATACCTCACATAATTTGTGCCAATGTGCTCGTGTGAGATTAGATCAAACATGTGAATTCTCAAAATGCCTAAAGTAAGTAACTAAATTTTAAAAATTTATCACCAGATCATGTGTTCAAAATGTTAAGCTTACCAATGACATCACATCACAAAAAATGTTTAGATCAACCAAAATTTCACGATAACATGAGCATGCATTTATCTCTATGACGAAAAGACAACAAATTAGGATCTCTATGACGAAAAGACAACAAATTAGGACAAAGTGTGTGATGTGTCTCCCATACCCCCAAACTTAAATTACACATTGACCCCAATGTGTGACTAATATGAAAAGAGCTGACCTGAGATATCGAGAACTATCTGGACTGGTATGGCTCATAGCATACCCCCAAACTTGAACTGAAGTACGTTTTGTCCCTGAAAAATAAAAATTGGAAAACAAAAAATACTGGAAACAAACATTAATCATGAAAATGCGAAATAATAAATAAACAAAAGAAAAGATAAGCTGTGGGGTGCCTCCCATGAGCGCTAAATTTTACGTCTTCAGCCAGACTCTTCCTAGAATACTACACTCATTCTAAGTAACTAGGATCCTCCAACAGTATCGTCTCAATGTCCGGACTCCTCAACTCTAAGAATGGTTTTAGCCTCTGTCCATTTACCTTGAAAGTATTACCATTCTTAGGATCCTCAATCTCGATGGCCCTATGAGGAAAAACCGATCGAATAATGAATGGGCCTGACCATCGGGATTTGAGCTTTCCTGGAAAAAGATGCAGGCGCGAATTATAAAGAAGAACTCTCTGACCCGGCTCAAAAGCTCGTCTCAAAATATTTTGGTCATGAGTCTTCTTCATTTGTGCTTTGTATGATCGGGCACACTCATATGCATCATTCCGCATCTCCTCCAATTCATTGAGTTGGAGCTTCCGTTGTGAGCCAGCCTTTGAAAGATTGAAATTTAGTTGCTTGACAGCCCAATACACACGATGCTCTAATTCAACCGGAAGGTGACATGCCTTTCCGTATACAATGCGATAGAGAGACATGCCAATTGGCGTCTTGAAGGCTGTCCGATATGCCTACAGTGCATCCGTCAATCGCAGAGACCAATCCTTTCTAGTAGGGTTCACAGTCTTTTCCAAAATATGTTTGATCTCGCGATTTGAGATTTCCACTTGACCACTCGTCTGTGGGTGATATGGGGTGGCAACTTTGTGCGTGATACAATATTTTTTCATCAACTGCTCAAAGATCTTGTTGCAAAAGTGCTTACCTCCATCACTTATGATTGCTCGAGGATTACCAAAACGAGCAAAAATAGTGTCTTTCAAGAACTGGACCACAACTCTGTGGTCATTAGTCTTGCACGCAACGGCCTCCACCCACTTGGACAGATAGTCCACAGCAACTAGAATGTATAAGTAGCCAAAGGAGTTTGGGAATGGTCCCATGAAATCAATGCCCCACACATCAAAAATCTCAACAATCAGAATAGGGTTGAGGGGCATCATATTTCTCCTAGAAAGACTCCCTAGCTTTTGGCAACGCTCACAAGATATACAGTAGGTGTGAGAGTCCCGGAACAGGGTAGGCCAATAAAATCCACACTGCAAAATCTTTGCAGCGGTCTTTTTAGCACTAAAATGGCCTCCACATGCATGATCATGACAAAAAGCGATGACATTAGATTGGTCATGCTCAGGAATACATCGTCTAATGATCTGATCAGGACAATACTTGAACAGGTAAGTATTGTCCCAGAAAAAGTGTTTTACCATGGCCAAAAATTTTGATTTATCTTGCCTCCCCCAATGCAAGGGCATGTGTCCGGTGACAAGATAGTTCACTATGTTAGCAAACCATGGTGCGGGACTGTGAGCAATGTGCATCAATTGCTCATCAGGAAAGGTCTCAGAAATGGGAGTGGCAGCCTCACTGAATTCCACAATCAATCTAGATAAATGGTCCGCCACCACATTTTCCGAACCTTTCTTATCCCGAATCTCAATGTCGAACTCTTGAAGTAGCAAGATCCATCGGATAAGACGAGATTTAGCATCTTTTTTAGAGAAAAGATACTTCAATGCAGCATGGTCCGAGTAAATAATGACTTTAGATCCTAACAAGTAGGATCTGAACTTGTCTAGTGCAAAAACGACTGCAAGCAACTCCTTCTCAGTGGTAGAATAATTGAGTTGTGCGTCGTTTAGAGTTCGACTTGCGTAATAGATAGCATGGGGAAGTTTATCAACACGCTGCCCCAAAATAGCTCCAACAGCATAGTCTGATGCGTCACACATAATCTCAAAAGACACACCCCAGTTAGGTGGCTGAATAATGGGTGTGGACGTCAGAATTTCCTTCAGATCCCCAAATGCTCTCTTACAATCCTCATCAAATAGAAATAGGACATCTTTTTGCAACAACTTGCACAAGGGCCTGGCGATCTTGCTGAAATTCTGGATAAATCGCCTATAGAAACCTGCATGGCCTAGAAAAGATCGAACCTCTTTCACCGTACGTGAGGGTGGAAGGCTGGAAATCAAATCCACCTTCGCTTTGTCGACCTCAATCCCTCGATGAGATATGATATGCCCCAGTACAATTCCTTGCTTGACCATAAAATGGCACTTCTCCCAATTAAGCACCAGGTTCTTCTCCTTGCACCGTACCAAAACCAAAGAGAGACGGTGCAGGCACTCCTCAAATGTTGAACCGAAGATGGAGAAGTCATCCATGAAAATCTCCAAGAACCACTCTACCATGTCAGAGAATATACTGACCATGCACCGCTGAAAAGTGGCAGGTGCATTGCATAACCCAAAGGGCATGCGACGGTAGGCGAAGGTCCCAAAAGGACAGGTAAACGTCGTCTTCTCCTGATCTTCGGGGTCCACAGGGACCTGATTATATCCAGAATAACCATCCAAAAAGCAATAATACTCGTGCCCAGCCAAACGCTCCACCATCTGATCAATAAATGGAAGTGGAAAGTGATCCTTCCTTGTGGCAGTGTTCAGTTTACGGTAGTCTATACACACTCTCCACCCAGACTGCACACGAGTTGGCACCAACTCGTTGTCCTTATTCTTTACTACCGTTAACCCAGCTCGCTTGGGCACGACATGAATGGGGCTCACCCACTTGCTATCAGAGATGGGATAAATGATCCCTGCATCTAACAGCTTAATAACCTCTGCCCTCACAACCTCTTGCATAGCAGGGTTGAGCCTTCTTTGCGGCTCCCTCGATGGCTTAGCATCTTCCTCCACATGTATCCTGTGCATCACCACCGAGGGGCTGATTCCCTTAATATCCTCAATGGTCCAGCCGATAGCTTCCTTGTGCTCTCTTAAAACATCTAATAATTTCTCCTCTTGAGCCTCTCCCAAATCTGAAGCTATTATCACAGGCAAATAGTATGCTGGACCCAGGAACTTATACTTAAGATTATCCGGTAAAGGCTTAAGTTCCTTCTGTTGAGGTTCGGGTGACACCTTCTCCTCCTCCTTCTTGCTTTTTTGAGGATCAGACTCCAAAATGGCATTTACTTCCTCGAGTAACTTATCTAAACCCAAGTCCTCTCCAAAATGAGCAAAGCATGCCTCCATGGGATCCTCAATGCTTAATTCATCCACAGTATCCTCAAGAATCTCCTCTATCAAGCACACATCTCTCATTTCATCATATTCCAGTGGTTGCTTAGTGATATCAAAAATGTTCAACTCCACTGTCATATTTCCGAAGGAGATCTTCATCACCCCTGTCCTACAATTGATTAGGGCGTTAGCCGTGGCTAAGAATGGGCGCCCTAGAATCACCGGTATTTGAATCCCTACATTCTGAACCGGTTCTGTGTTAAGCACAATAAAATCTACGGGGAAATAGAACTTATCCACTTTTATCAAAACATCCTCAACTATCTCCCGTGGTCTTTTCACTGACCTGTCAGCCAATTGAAGCGTCGTGGATGTGGGCTTCAATTCTCCTAACCCCAACTGCACATAGACTGAGTAGGGTAGAAGATTCACACTGGCCCCTAGATCCAAAAGGGCCCTCTCAATATGGTTGACTCCTATCGTGCAAGAGATGGTAGGACACCCCGGGTCCTTATACTTGATGGGTAGCTTGCACTGAAGGATTGAACTGACCTGCTCGGTCAAAAATGCCTTCTTTGGGACATTCGTCCTCCTCTTGATAGTGACCAAGTCCTTTAAAAACTTGGCATATGATGGCACTTGATGGATGGCATCCAAAAATGGGATATTGATTTGGACTTGCTTGAATACCTCCAGAATTTCCTCATACTTCCCTCCTTTCTTGGGCGCCTGTAATCTCTCGGGGTAAGGCGCTCTAGGTACAAATGACCTAGGAGGGTCTTTCTCAGTAGGTGTGGCTGTAGATGGCTCAGCATCTCTCTTCTCTGTGTTGCCACTCCCTTGCCCTTGCTGCATAGCAGGGCTCTCTTCCACTCGATTGTCCACCTGTCTCCCAGACCTCAGTGTGACAATCGACTGTACTTGTTCCTCCCCATGCGTAGGAGTTGATGAACTCTCAACCATAAATTGTCCTTTTGGGTTTTGCATGGGCTGACTGGGGAACTTTCCTTTCTCTCTCTCACCCAAGTGACTTGTAATTTGCCCTATTTGACTCTCCAGCTTGGCAATTGCTTGGGTGTTTACCATTGTTGCACTCCTCACATCGCTCATATTTTGGCTAGTCGCCTTCATGAATTCCTTGAGGGTGTCCTCAAGCGACTGTGAAACTGGCGCTGGTGTTTGAGCGGGTGCATGGTAAGCAGGTGAAGGTGCTGGATGGGCAGAACGACCATGATTAGGAATTTGTGGGGCAAATCCGGGAGGATATTGATTTTGAGCATGATGAGAGGATCCTCCTTGATTCATTGGTTGGTTCTGTCTCCATGAAAAATTTGGGTGGTTCCACCACCCTGGATTGTACGTCTCGGAGTACGATTCATTTGACTGCCTTTGAAAGTCATTGAAAGCATTTACTTGTTCCACAGGATACTCGGCACAAGCCGGCATTGATGGGCAATTCTGTGCTAGATGCATGGGACTAGCACAGATGGAACAGCTTTCAACATTGAATGTGTTGGCAGCATTGATTGATTGGCTCACAGTGAAAGCGTCAATCTTCTTGGTGAGGGCATCTAACTTTATCCTCAAATCAGCGTCCTCTCTGACCTCATAGATGCCTCCCCTCTTAGGAGCACGAATGGACTTATCTCGACAGCTTGAAAAATCCCACTGCTGTGAGTTGTCGGACAACTTGTCCAACGCCATATATGCTTCGTCTCCTGTCAGACTCAAGAATGCCCCCCCATTCATAGACTCGATCATACTACGGTTGGGTTGAGTCAACCCTTGGTAGAAGAATTGAACGAGTCTCCACTTCTCATATCCATGTGGAGGGCATCTGATCAGTAACTCTTTAAAACGCTCCCAGCTTTCAGAGAACTTCTCATCCTCGTCCTGAGTGAAAGAGCTAATCTCCTTTCGGCACTCATTCACTCTAGACATTGGGAAAAACTTATGGTAAAATTTGCTAAGCAGGTTTTCCCAAGATGTAATAGACCCGGACGTGTTGGAATCCAACCACGCCCTAGCTCTATCGTGAAGGGAGAAAGGGAAGAGTCGAAGGTGGACTGACTCCTCAGAGAAGTTCTGGAATTTGAATGTAGCACAAATGTCTTCGAACTTCTTCACATGACTATAAGGATTTTCAAGATCTAAGCCATGGAATGAGGGTAGGAGTTGGATAACATGTGGCTTCAAATCAAAGTGTGTGGCATTGGTTGGTGGCAACACTATGCAGGAAGATGAGTTAGTCGCAACGGGTGCGAACAAATCCCTAAGGGATGTAGTGGAGTCCACGTTCCAAGCTCTAGGTTGCTCTACATGTTCAGGATGATTAAAATTTTCTCCCATCTCAACAGTCTCTCTCTCAACTAGTGCTCTTTTCTGCCTCCTAAGAGTTCTTTCTAAGTCGGGATCTAAATGTGTCAAATCTAAGTTCAAGGATCTCCGACCAAGCATACACTATCAGAAAAATAATGAGATACTAACCAGCAGAAGCAACAGAATAATTTTTTTTTTAATTAAATTAACTAGTAGAAAAATAAAATCAATTCAGACCAAAAATTTTCACAAACAAAACAATTCCCCGGCAACGGCGCCAAAAACTTGTTGTGAGTTTTAGTTTACTCGCAAGCGCACGAGTCGTTTGCAGTATAGCGTTGTGCAAGTGCGAGGTCGAATCCACAGGGAATTGCTTTGTGAAAATATATTTTTTAATCTAAACTAACTCTATCTTAACCTAGTTCCAAATTTTAAATGATATTTGCAAAATAAATTAAAACTAAATTAAATTAATTTAAAAACTAATAAAAAGCACTAAGGTTTCCGAATCCACCCCACCGAAGTTAAGCATACATGTTCTAAAAATATAGCCTATCAAAACATTGTATGAATCCAACTGTAAGACAAAAAACAAAGAATATCCCAACTAAACCAAAAGCACCCGATGTATCCGCTCTTAACAAATCACAAAGGGAATCCAATTTAATCGAAAAGCATTCTATGTATCCATCAGATGAAACATAAAGAAAATCCAACAGACAATTTAAACTCAATCAATTATAAGATTAACTCAAATAATTGACAGAACATTTATGTTAAAAATTGTCAGATTTGTACAAGCAAATCTGAACTACTATGCCAAACAACGGCGGGGCTTCATCTTCAACCTTAGCTGAAGAGTCTAGCCACTCATAACTATAAAACTATAATAAAAAGTTCTAAACATTTAAACTAAAACAACTGAATATAAAGAAATAAATAAACAACTTTACATGGGAGAAATTCCACTCGCTGACGTGCGGCGCTTCCCCTCGTGGTAGCAATGCCTTCGGGATCCACCAGAATGCTAGTGGACGTCCACCGGTAAACACCAAAGTGGCTCAGGAATTGTACACTGGATTATGAAGCTAGATGGTGCTTATATAGGAGAAGACCCGGAGTAATGTGGATTTCAGAAACGATGTGGGATACTGGCCCGTGTGCGCTCGATCGCAGTGTGGTGCGATCGATCGCAGGTACGACCGATCGCGTGTCTTGTGCACACGATCTCATGTGCGCTCTATCGCATGTCTGCTGCAATCGAGCGCAGATGCACTGAACTTCAAATATTTCGATGTGGGATGTTGACCTTGCGCTCGTTCATAGGCAGGTGCGCTCGAGCGCTGGTGCGCTCGAGCGCATATCTGTTGCGATCGAGCGCAATGTCTCCAGAAGCTTCAAATCAACCTGAAATGCTTCATTTTCTCCACAAAGCTGTAAAAACACACAAAACACAAGAAAAACGTAAAATAAAGTAAAATAATACTAACTAAGAGCATAACAAATATAAGTTAAGTGTCTAAAATATGCAATATTTAAGACTCATCAGTCAGTGTGGATGTAGTGGCTGCTGCTGCCATTCTTCAAGCTGCCACTAGAGAAATTAAGAATCTAAATTTAGGAATTCTATCAAAGACATCTTTAAATGGTGCAAATCAAGGCCCCTACGAGTGAGGATGGACAGACCTCAAGCTTTGGCGGTTATCCTTCATCTCAGCCTCAGAGTTCTACAAAAAAGCCGGAATATAGTGGGGAGCCAGGAGTTTCTGTCCCTGTTGCCAAGGCTATTACAAAAACAACAGCTATTACAGCTGCAAATTAGACTGATTCTTCTGAAGCAGGATTGACAAAGAGCAGAAGTTGAAGGTTGAGAGATTGAAACGGGCAAAAATGTTTGCAACCATGATAGAAACTGGAGCTGCACCATTAAAAACTGAACCATTGCGAGGTTTATCTGTAGAACCACCAGAGTCTGGGATTTCTGGATCAGGTGCCAATGTTGTACATGTGTAGACCCTGTGGTTAAAGAAAGAGAAGGTAGTTTTGTTCCATTAGATGTTGATGCCTGTGATAAAAATGTGAAAGCTGGAATGAAATATTCTACTGATGATTATAATGAACAATGATCAAAGAGAAAGTATCGCTCGAGATCTGATAGACATGAAGAAGATGAAGGGGAGGGAGATGCAGAAGAAGGAAGGGATCACAAGCAGTCAAGGAAAAAGCGCCGTTCTCATCATTCTTCAAATAACAGTAGGGATAGGCACAAGCATAGGAAAAGACATTGCTCTTCCATGGGCAGAGATTCTCGACATTGGCAAAAGCACGATATCTATGATGTCTATGTGCCTCAACATTCTCAAGGTAGGCGCAAGCATGATAGCTCCTCTAATGATGAGCGTCAGATCTCTCCATGTCGACACAAATGTGATCGCTCCTCTGATGATTCTGGACGCAGACATAGGCACAGTAAATCTTCAGATGATGAGCATTAGCACTCTCAACATCGTCAGAAGCGTGATAGATCCTCCAACACTGATCATCTGCTCTCTGGGCATCAGCGTAAGCATGATAGTTCCCCTGATGATGGGCATCAGCACCGAAGCATCCAAAAAGCATAGGAGATCGCACTCAGACAGAGAATCAGACTTGGAGGAAGGGGAGATTTGTTCAAAATCATATCAATCAAAAACAAGTGACGATGATGGTGCTAGTAGAGAAGCTTCTGTGGATTTATCAAAATCATATCCAGATGGGCCCCATCTCAGCCCAATGATACCACTAAGGTTTCTAATGATTTAAAAGCGAAAATCCAAGCCATGTTGATGCCTACCTTGTAGTTGGCATCACACAACCTTGTTCCTAAATTATTGTTTGTAATTGTTGAATTTAAGAGAGGAAGCGAGACAATACAAAGAGAAGAGAATTGTATTAAATGGTATGATTTGCTTATAAGAGAGCTATACTATTTATACAAGCCAATAGGAGAGGCAAAGCTATACATAACCAATGTGGGACTAAACTAACTAAGCAATAACTAGGCTATACATAATCTAATAGCCCCCCCTCAAACTCTAAGTAGAGTATGAGAAACCAACTAGAGTTTGGAAACAAGATCACGAAAACGCCCTGGAGGATGTGACTTGGTAAAGATGTCTGCGAGCTGATCCTTAGATGTGACAGAATGAAGCTGTAAGGAGCCCTTAAGGAGATGATGACGGACAAAATGACAATCAATCTTAATATGTTTGGTCCGTTCATGAAACACATCATTATGAGTAATCTGAATAGCACTCCTATTATCATAGTATACAGGAGTGGCAGCAGAAAGTGAAACGCCCATATCTTGTAAAAACCATCGCAACCAAAGAAGTTCAGAGGTAGTGTCAGCTAAAGCACGATATTCTGCCTCAGTGCTAGATCGAGCAACAACAATTTGTTTCTTACTACACCAAGAGATACGAGAGGTGCCAAGTAGGAAACAATAACCGGCGGTAGAACAACGATCTATAAGATCACCTGTCCAATCTGCATCGGTATAAGCACACAATTGAAGAGGAGACAGAGAGGAGAAAAAGAGCCCATTAAAAAATGTCCCCTTTAGGTAACAAAGGATGCGAAGAGCAACAGCAAAATGAGTAGAGCGAGGAGCAGCTATAAACTGTCTCACCTGATGGATAGCATACGAGATATCAGGTCGAGTAACAGTAAGGTAGACAAGATTGCCAACAAAATGTCGATACAAAGTAAAATCACGAAGAAGTTCGCCATCATGAGGTGTAAGACGAGCATTAAGCTCAGTTGGTGTGTCAACAACCTTATTGTCTGTGAGATTTGCCCGAGAAAGCATATCAGAGATATATTTGGCTTGTGTCAAATAATAGCCATCAGAAGATGAAATCTCAAGACCAAGAAAATAGCTGAAAGCACCAAGATCTTTTATCTCAAAGTGTTGACTGAGAAACTATTTAAGTTATTGAATACCAATGGGATCATCCCCGGTGATAATCATGTCATCAACATATAACAGAAGAAGTATGATGCCCTGATCTGTGCAGCGAACAAGCAAGGCTGAATCATAGGAGCTGCTGGAATATCCAAGGCTAGACACAGTGTTGCTAAACTTAGCAAACCATGCTCAATGAGCTTACTTAAGTCCATAAAAAGCTCGGCGAAGATGACATACCTTATTTGTGGGATTAGATAGTCCAGGAGGTAGCTTCATATAGACTTCTTCACTAAGATCACCATTAAGGAATGCATTTTTAACATCCATTTGAAAAAGAGACCAATGGCGAGAGGCTGCAACAGCCAGCAAAGCACGCATAGAAGATAGACGAGCAACTAGAGCAAAGGTCTCCTCATAGTCCACACCATACTCCTGAGTAAAACCCTTGGCAACAAGTCGAGCCTTATACCTGTCAACAGTACCATCTGAACAAGTCTTAATTTTGTAAACCCATTTATTGCCAATCACAAAATTTTCAGGAGGCAAGTCAACCAAATCCCATGTATTATTCTTGTGTAAAGCATCAAGTTCCTCTTTTATTGCAGTTTGCTAAAAAGGGTTAGTAGAAGCCTCACGATAGGAGTGGGGCTCATGTAAAGTAGCTAAAGCATGAAAGTAATGAAAATCCTAGAGATGGGATGGAAGAGATCTTACTCTGGTGGATCAGCGAAGGTCTAGAGGGGAAGTGTGAACATGATCCTCATATGTAACAGACCCTGGGGGCTTAGGCGAAGCGACGTCGAGAGTATCAAGTGGAGTGGAATCGAGAGTATTAGGTGAGGGAGACTCGGGCAAGACATCACTAGTGTGAGCAGGAGAAATAAGAGTCTCCATAAGTGTGGAAAAAAGAGGAAAATATGGCATACTGAATTTTTCAATTTCATGAAATAGTCTATACTTCCAGAAAACTACATGACGGGAGATGCGAAGACGATGAGACACAAGATCATAACACCGATAGCCTTTTTGTTCCATTCCATATCCAAGAAAGCAACACATTCGAGAATGAGGCTCGAGTTTCGTGCGCTCATGGGGTTGGAGTAAAACAAAACAAGTAGAACAAAAAACACAAAGATGGTGATATGAGGGAAAAGAGCCAAACAACCGCTCGTAAGGAGTGCAATTATCAAGGATAAGGGTAGGCAGCCTATTGATCGTGTAGACAGTCGTGAGCGTGGCTTCACCCCAAAATGGGGTAGGAACATATGTGGAAATGAGGAGGGCGAGAACAGTGTCTAAAATGTGCCTAAGTTTACATTCAACTCGACCATTTTGTTGTGAAGTGCCAGGACATGACAAGTGAGGAACAGTGCCATAATTTTTTAGGATGGTTTGAAATGCATGTTGGGTATATTCTAAAGCATTATCAGAATGAAAAGCTTTGATAGGTTTTGAAAATTGAGTTTCAACCATTTTGGCAAAAGTACGATAAATATCCAATAATTAAGAACGAGATTTCATTAAAAATACCTGTGTAACGAGAGAAATTATCAACAAAAATTACAATATAGCATGAACCACTCATACTAGCAACAGGAGAAGGTCCCCAAACATCATAATGAATTAAATCAAACGAAGTAGTAGCATGAGACTCACTATTATTAAAAGGCAAAGTCGGTTGTTTTCTAAGTTAACACGAAATACAATCAAAAGAACTTTTAGACACTGACCCTAACAAACCCTTTGAAGCTAAAAGTTGTACCCGAGATGCAGATGCATGACTAAGATGCGAATGCCAAAGTGCAAGGGATGGTGGTGACAAGGAGGCAGCAGCAGAGATGTTGGAGGTGGGAAGGTGTAAGGATGAGAGTTCGAACATACGCCCAATTCTACGCCCAGTCCCAAGGGTCTGACCAGTATGAGGATCATGTACATTCACACCAGAAAAGTCAAAGACAAGTCTATATCCAAATTCACATATTTACCCAACGGAAAGAAGATTATAGGATAATTTTGGCACATGAAAAACTTTAGGAATAGAAAGAAAATGACTATTGATGGTGCCTATAGTTTTAACAGTTATAGTGGAGCCATCAGCTGTTCGAATGAATGAGGAATGAGGTGAAGGTGCAGATATAGTAAATGAAGTTGGGAAATGTGTCATATGGTTGCAACAAGCGGAATCAAAAAGTTAAGAGGTAGAATTACCTGGTAGGACTGAGAGGGCAGAGGAAGATGCATTACCAGAACGAGGCTGGATGACCTGATTAACTATTGCCTCGAAGTCAGCTGCAGATAAGGTGACAGTAGATCCTGATGACCCATCAGGGGGTACAACCGAAGATGAAGTTGTAGCTGTAGATGGATATGGAACAACTGTAGAGAGAGTGCTCTCAGGATGAGCAACTGCTACAGTGGGAGCATTGGATCTTCCCTTTCGCCAACATTTATTAATAGTGTGCCCTCGACGTTTACAATAACGACAAAAATTGTTATAGCGAGGCTTAGGAGGAGCTCGAGGAGAACCGAACCTGTCAGAGTGCTCTAGCTGAAATGATGAAAAACTAGATAATGGAGCCGCCAACATTGAAGGACTATGTTGAGAGTGCATGGTCTGTGATCTACTTTCTGCACGAACAAGTTCGAAGATAGCATTGTCTAAAGTAAGAAGAGGAGAGCGATGTAAAAGTTGCACATGAATAGGCTCAAAATCATCACGTAATGCCATAAGAAAATGGTGAAGATTATGTTGATCCCTTCGTTCAGCATACATTTTGGCATCTGTAGGATCCTTCCAAATAGGATCAGAGAGATCAATTTGGTTCCATAAGAGTTGTATGCGAGCAAGAAAATCATTAATACTCTACCCTGGTTCTTGCTTTAGATAAAAGAGCTCAAACATAAGCTGATATTCTCAAGCACCATCAACAGCAGAATAGCGAGAAGCAAGCATATCCTACGCACCCTTAGCTTCATCAAAGCTACCAAATAGGACAGAAATAGATGGAATAGTAGTGCTACAGAACTATGTGAGAATTTGATGATGATTACTTTCCCAATCAATGAGACGAGTGAGAAAAGCATCATCAGATTCAGTAGCCCCTTTAATCGGCTTCTCGACAGTACCAACCACATAAGACCAAAGCTTACGACTTTTAAGGAAACTTTGCATAGATTGAGACCAAACAATATAGTTTGTACCATCCAATAAAGACTAAACATGATGAAAAATATCTTTTTCTGCCATCTACAAATGCCAAAAGCATAAACAGACCACAAAAAATTGAATTCGGGAGAGAAAACTGAGAAGAAAGCACCTGGTCAAATCTGATCGTTAGTCAATGGTTGATGGAGTGGCGGCTGAGAAGATGTCGATAGAGAATGAGATTCCGATTATAGTGACGTTGATAGAGCGGCGGCTGAGATGACATCAATGGAGAATGAGACTCCGACTATAATGATGACTCGACAGGTATAAAAAAGATATACAAGAAGTTTTTTTTTTATGTGAAGGATCCACTAATAGTGACAATCACAGAGCATACTCAACTCTTGATATACAGAGAACCACTAAGATCTTGGCTCTGATACCATGTTGAATTTAAGAGAGGAAGCGAGACAATACAAAGAGAAGAGAATTGTATTGAATGGTATGATTTGCTTACAAGGGAGCTATCCTATTTATACAAGCCAATAGTAGAGGCAAAGCTATACACAACCAATGTGGGACTAAATTAACTAAACAATAACTAGGCTATACATAATCTAACAGTAATATTGCTTATCATGATTTTGTTTCTCTTTTCAGAGTAAATTGATAATTATTTTTCCTTCTCAACCCATAGAATTCTTGTTATCATAACAAAGAATCTGTTATGAGTTTTGATTTTAGTTTTTAATTCAAGTATTGATTTTCAATATTTTTCATAATGTGCTACAGAATATGACTCTCGCAAGCTGCTTGTTCAGGCAACCTGTCAACTATATCCCATACACTATGTAATTTGAACCAAACACCCAATTATACGATCTTGTTGGCTACAAGTTTTGATGAACGATCTATATCTATAAAGTAGGTTGAATGATCTTCAAAAGGTGATGAATTCGCAGTGGTTTCTTTATAAATGTGTCAACGCTCTACCCACCATTGCACATGAGCGGGTCAATTAGCTCAGTTAATGTGCGTGCTGCCAGCCCACTATATCACACGAGCGAGCCAATGTGCATGATGTTATCACCGTTGTACGCACGAGCAGACCAATCAACATAGACATTATGCAAGTTGCTGGCCACTTTTGCGTGCATGAGGTGGCTAACCAATGCAAGAAATGTTTGCTCCGTTGGTCACGAGTTGGCCAACCAACGCAGGCAATGTGCCCCATCTTCTTCTAATGACACATATTTGATATTCCCTGCTTAACCTTACCGTTCTTCACAATGATGAGTGATGCCAATTCTTTTCCTCTGCATGCTTCTCTTTGTGATCAATATCCAATTTTGTATTAACCAATTGGAATAAGATTAAATAAGCAAAAGTTAACTTTGCATTAATTTGTAATTCAAATTTAATCGAACATATTGCATCAAGTTAGGTGTTGTTAATGCAGAAAATCTGTCAGGCAGTTGAATCTCCATGTCGCCATTATTCATATTATATGTCTCTCCCTATGTATAGATAGTGCTTATTACCAAATATTGTAAGGTTGAGTAATAAGTTCTTAATGAACTCAGAGCATGTATTGCTAGTGTGTAGCAATACACACTTAATGGATTCACTTATGTGAGTGTGAATGTGGTAGCCACTTTCTATGAAAGATTGCAAGAACTCTCTAGAGCACCTATGGAAATTCAGGTAAGGTGCATGGCCATAACATGCCAAACCAAGAACTCATTAGAGAGAAGATGAACTACAATTGAGTTAAAAACTGTTTAGTGATCATTAAATCAGTAGTGAAATAGTTTAATGACACATTCAATTTTTAAAAACTATTTGTCATCTTTAATTTTTTTTATAAACCAGTTTTAACCGTGTTTGGCCTATTTTATGTTTGTAGGAAACTGAAATCATTTCATATTGTCACCTTAATGACATTGCTTTAGTTAATTAAAAAGATAGTTAATTCTAGTTATGCCAATTCTAAAAAAAAACTGGCCCTTCGGAATCCATTTCAGTGATTGGTCCTAGATCAAGTGCTACCTCATATATGCTAAATTCCAAGGGTTTTGACTTTAAAAGGTTTCTAGCTGCTTAGGAGGCATGGTTATTCAGCCTAATCAAACAGAGTGGGCTTAATATCCAAGGGAGAAAAAGAAGTATTAATCACTTTTACATTAAAAAGTCATTAAATTTCTCAATTTCCCTGTACATAATGCACTTGCTTCTGTCATAACTTCTTTGACCTAGCTGTTCATGTGATAACATTTTTTTCATGCACTGACCTAACACGAGGCTAATGTTTATTCAAGGGCAAGATACAATTCTTGAATGTGTAGCAAAACAACATATTATCTGGTAAGGAAAAGCCTTTGATTCAATGGTTTAAATAATAATATCTATTTATTCGTGTTAGTAAAATCTGGGATTTTTTTTTTTTTTTTGCCATGGTTTTGTCCAGACAAGAAAAACAATAAAGAAAACATACCAAATCACCTGGCAGTTGTTACTAAATAAATTCTAATTAAGATAATTTATTTTTGGGTCTAAATGTCAGCAAAGTCTTTCCCCACAATTTTGGATTTCACTACAATTACATTTTTTTTCTTTTGGACAGATTTATTTTATTATGTAGAACAAGCTTGCAAGTAAGTTTGACAAGGAGGCTTTTTTTTTCCCCTTCGAATGCTAGTAACAACATAAGAAATTAGAAAAAATTATTAGTTGTTTGGTCATGGAATTAGAAAACCTTTTAAATAAAAGAATTTAAGTTTGAGTTTCAATCTGAAAGAGATTTTTTGTTTTATGTCAAACGAAAGCATATTAGGATTCATCACTCAAAAATATTAATTTAAATTGAGTTTTTTTTTATAAACTGGATACAAAACCAGAAGACTTGCCCTTGGGAAATGAGATGCCAACAACATCATAAACAACAAAGAACCTAAACCTTGAGGAGGGTTAACATAAGTAGTAAATATTTCTTGCAAATAACCTAGGTCCACCATGAAATCAACATAGTGATTTCCTTTTCTCATGGTATGAACCAAATCGCATGAAGGCAGACTTACCATCAAACCTCGACAATCTTCGATGATTGTTTTGTACCGTTTAAACTTTGAAGTACCTTGATGAATCAAGCGAACTACCACAACCGAATCAGACTCCAAAATAATTCAGTGCAGTCCTTTTACAACTGCGATGAGAAAACCCTGTATGACACCTATCAGCTCTGCAAGGAGGATTTCGCAGACACCTACAGCCACGACAAAAACCTTCCTACCATCTGCCTTTGTGATCTCTACAGAGCCTCCCACACAAAGCCAACCCAGTTATTCTATTTCTTCTATCATTAATATTTATCTTAATCACACCATTAGGAGGAGGCTTCCAACTAACTTGCGTACTAGACCTCCTTGGAGTCAATCTATCTGTATTTTGGAAAGTCATCTTTATATCTCTTTCCAAGTTGTAAGTCTCAAAGAGCAATAATTCAACCGTGACTATTTTTCTTGCAATAATCCAAATCTGATTAGACCTTACTGAACAAGCTTACTATGAGTTGAATGGCATACCCTAATAGGATTGCTAATGATGTACTTATAATACAAGCGTTTAGGTGTAATTACAATAATATCCTCACTAATACATAAGAATTACAAATGAACAATAATTCCTTGAGACATCCCTTCAATATGAACGTGGGGAAACCAATGAGAGATTGGATTTAAGACCATAAAAATGAGAGGATACCAAACTTTTGGTAAACATATCAGCAAACTGGCAAGAAATATGTACATAGCGAACCCATAAATCACATTGAGACACTTTCTCATGCACAAAATGAAAATCAATTTCAATGTGTTTGTGCAAGCATGAAAAACCGGATTAGATGCAAGATATGTAGCATTGACATTGTCACCATAAAAAAAAAAAAAAAAATTGTAATGGGATGTCGTAGAAAGACACCAAGATCTCGAAGAAGGTGACGAATCCAATATGTTTCTACAACCGAATATGCAACAGATCTGTACTCAGATTCAGTGTTGGATCATGACACAGTAGGTTGTTTCTTGGCCCGCCAAGAGGTAAGATTATGACCAAAGAAAATGGCATAACCAGTTGTGGACCAGTGGTTGTCAAGACACCCTACCCAATTGGCATCTGCAAAGGCTGTAACCAAAACATCTGGAGCAGATTTGAGAAAGAGACCATGATCAGCAGTACCCTTAAGATAGTAAAGAATCCATCTAACAGCCTGCATATAAGATGCCCTGAGACAATGCATAATCTAACTCATAAGATTAACAACAAAACATAAATCTGGCCTAATCATAGTTAAGAACTAGAGTCCTCCAACTAATCTCCGATATTCAATGGGATCATCAAGTAATTCACCATCATGCAACATGATAGTTAGGTCTTGGAAGGAAGAAGGGTCTTAATTGGATTGGCATACGACATTAGAGATTTATAAATAATGTCTTGGCAGGAAGAAGAATCTTAATTGGATTAGCATAAGACATTAGAGATTTATAAAGAATGTCTTGGGATATTTATGTTGATAAAGAAAAAGGCCAATAGGAGCACAGGAAGCCTCAATGCTAAGAAAATAGTAGAGATCACCAAGATCTTTCATTGAAATTGTAGAAGATAAAATGGTAATGAATTTAAACAAAGATGCAGAGTTGCTACCAGTTAAGATTATATTATCCATGTACAAAAGAAGAATCAAGATCCCATGACTAGAATGATGAATAAATATTAATGTGTCAGCTTTGCTGCATATGAAACTTTTAGTGAGCAAAATGGAATTGAATTGATGAAACAAAGTGTGAGGCACTTGTGTGAGACAACAAAGAGATTTTTACAGTTTACATATAAACGTTGGGTGCACATGGTCAACAAAACCTGAGGGTTGTTTCATATACTCCTCTTTAGAAAGATATCCATGAAGGAATACATTTTTTAGATCAAGTCGGCGGATAACCCAAGATTTTAGAGATGGCAATAGAAAGAACAAGTCGAATAGTGGTGGGTTTAACAACCAGATTGAAAGTTTCATTGTAATCAATCCATGTCTATTGGTGAAACCCTTGGGCTACTAATCTAGCTTTATACCTTTCTACATACCCATTAACTTTATATTTTAACTGATATATCCATTTACAACCAACCAAGATTTTGGAGGGATTATATGGAACAAGAGTCTAAGTCTTATTTTCAGTCAAAGCATTAAATTCATCAGTCGTAGCTGATTCCACTTTGGTTCCATAATAGCCCAAGAAAAGAAATTTGGTTCAAGATGAGATAAAATGGAAGAGAAAGAAAGAAGTTGTTTTGGTTTGCGAATGCCCGCTTTAAGGCAGGTAATTATGTGATGACCAACAGAAAAGGCAGTGATAATTAGAGAGAAGTACTAATGACTACAGGAAGATCAATGATAACCACAGGAAAAATAGTGGAAGAATATGTACAAGAATCACCGAAAATAAAAGAACAAGTGGTGACAAGGTAAGTACAATGGATGATGAGCTGATAACAAGAGTCTAACTGGTAATAAAGAAGGGATGACTAGTAACAAGAGGAGACTGTTTGGGAACTAGCGAATGGTGATTAGAAACTAGAGGAGACTGATTGGGAACCAATGAAAGGTTATTAGTAATCAGAGGAGATTGACTAAATTTAACAAAAGGATAAAAAATCATAGAATGTGTAAGCATGGAGAGAGGCGATGTCAGTACTATAGGAGATTGAGAAGAGGATGAGGTTGAGTTGGATGATGAGAGAGAAGAGACACGAGGGGAATAAGGAAATGATAACTCATGAAATTTAACATGACATGAAATGTAGACCTTACAAAAAATAGATCAAGATAACAATAACCTTTATGTTGGTGAGTATAGCCAAGAAAAACACATTTGATGGACCTAGGTGTCAATTTGAGTGGTGAGTGTGCAGCGAGATTAGGATAGCATTCTTAACCGAACACATGCAAAATGGTATAATATAATGGACATTTAAACAATTTTTCAAAACGAGAAATATTTTGTAAGAGAGCTGTAGGAAGTCAATTAATGGTGAACACATTTGTATATGATACATCAACCCAAAATTTGCCTAGCATATTTGCTTGAAGAAGCACGGTTCAGGCTATGTCAATAATGTGTTGGTTTATTTTCTATAGGCCAAACTATTTTGTTGTGGTGTGTCAAGATATGACTTATGAAAATGAATGCCATTTTGATTGAGAAAATTTTTGAAACCATTGTTATCATATTCGCGACCATTATCATTTTGAATTTTTTCTTTTTAGAAAATAGACTTTTCACCATATTTTTAAAGGTTTAAAAATGGGTGAAAACTTCACTTTTGGCATGCATAGGAAAAATCCATGTAAAGCGAGAAAAATCATCCACAAATGAGACATGATATTAATAACCAAGTTAGATAAAACAAGCGAGGTTCAAACATGTGAATGTATTAAAAATAACGGTTCTGACGGATAATGCTCAACCAAATCAAAAGGTAAACACTTAGATTTTGCTAACTCACAAGGATAACAAACACCATTAAATTTAGAAGATGAATCAACCAGATTCTTATTATGCAAACTAGATAAGACTCTAGAGCCTAAATTTCTTAAGTGATGATGCCAAACTTCACCAAAAACCTGAGTAACAACAAAACTGCAAATGTGAGGAAAGATAGAGTTGGAAGGACGTAAGTAAAGATCACCATCACTGTAGGATTACAGAAGAGTTGTCCCTTTTGGATTGTCCTTAACACACATAGTAGAAGAATTAAAGTTAACATAATAGTTGTCATCGGTATATAATCGTTTAATATACAATAAATTATGAGACAATCAGGGAACATGAAGGACATTACACAAATAAAGAGAGTGGGATGGAGTGTGTATAATAAAGAATAACCAACTTACTTAATATTAAGTAAATTTCCATCACCAACTAAAATACTCTATGAATCATTATAGTGTAAAGGTTTAGAAAGCTTACTCACATCATAAGTCATATAAGTGGAAGTAGTCAAGTCTAGGTACCAAGTATTGTTATTAGTTTCACCAACAAACAATGCAATAAAAGAATTTGGAAGGTCACCAGGTGTATAAGAATGATTATGACGGCTTAAGCATTAAGCAAAAAAATGGCCCAAATGAGAACAAATTTGACACTGAAAAGAATTTGGATATGATCCCAAGGCACCGTCAGTGAATGAAGAGGGATTACTTGAACCTCTCACCGATTATGGAGATGAGATAGAAGAAGTACCATAACTATAACCATGAGAAGGTTGTTGTTGTGATCTTGGGAAACCAACCGATGAGTGAGTACTAGGGTTGTGGGAACTACAATCAAAATTTCGACCGTAACCTCTTCTTTGACTACATTGTTGTAACCTACACTTACTGCCTTTACCATGTTGATCATAAAATTTGTTGGTGGTAGCAATAAGGGTGGTAGGTTGTTGAAGAGAGATCAAACAAATTCTTTAACCTTTACTCTTAATGGATCAATTTGGTATGGAGCTTGTCGAAGGTAATCGACTTAAACTTATTTGTAATGGTAGTGGTGAAGGACTTATAGTCTTTGAGTAGACTAACTAGGACATGAGATACTAAATCACAGTCTAAGATAATAGCATTAATATCAGCCAAAGCATCATTAATGCTTTTGATTTCCCTAAGATATGCTTTCAAGGTTTTGTTAGCCTTTTTGTGCTAATGCAGCTTGAGTTTCAAGTCAATTTCATATATAGTTGATTTATCTGTGTAAGGTTGGGCAAGAACAACCCAAATATATTTGGAGTTGGAGAGTTGATATACATCTTGGAGAACATCGTGGGAAAGGGTGGCACTCAACCAAGATTTCAGTGTGTGATATGTACGAATCCATTGTTGATATACAAGATTGAGGGCAATGCGATTGTCGCTATACCAAGATATTATTGTGAACATCATAAATATATAATTGTAAATCATAAGAGATTAAAGCATTTTCCCATTGGGACTTCCATAAGAGGTAGTTATTGGAATCAAGTTTGAAAGTGATGAGATTGGTGATGTTTGTAGATAAAGGAGAAAGTGATTGAAGGAGAAGAAATAGATTGGGGAACTGGGATTGGAAGAATAGAGGCATATTTTTTAAAAAATAGAAGTAAAAGTTAAGGATAAGGTTAAGATTTGAGAACTAGGATTAGAAATATTTGGATTAAGAATGGTATTTGGAGATTAAGCAACATTAAGAGAGGGAGAAAATGATCCAAAAGTAATAGAGTAAGGAAGTGTGATGAGGAATTGCATGGCAAAGTGAGGCTAATGACTAGGGTTGATGATTGAGTTAAAGGAGAAGAGAAGGGAGTAATCGAGGAAGAAAGTATAACGCGAAGTTGAGAAGTAGAAGATATTGAGGAAGAAATCAATGAAGAAGAAGCCATGGGTATTGCTGTTTAGCTTGGGGGCTATGATACCATGAACAAGCTTAGTATGAGTTGAATGGTATATACCCTAAGAGGGTTGCTAATGATGTATATCCTTACTAATGCATAAGAATTACACATGAATCCATGATACTTACATATAAATTGATATTTTTGTGCACCCAAAATATGACACAATCTCATAAATCACGTATCACAAATCAGATCAATGATTCTGATTCGTTAAGAGCTTAAGTACAATGATTAGCGCACGAAAACTCTATCACACATCTATTTTATTGTGGATTTGAGTCGATTATGATATCATTAACATACCTAAAAATGTTAACTGATATTAAAGTTGTGTTTTTAGAAGCAAATTATTCAATTTTTTTCCTGAAATAGAATAACAAGGTTTGCAGACACTACATCAGCTATAAAACTCTAGTTATTACACTTGATAAAAAAACTACACCCTATATATGAATAAAAATCACCAAACCTGAGGCTTTCCACCCTCCACTGTACGTAAATTGAATTCGATCCTCCAAAATAGAATACCAAAGTTGTTTTTGAGATAATTAAGCCTTACATTAGCATCTTTTCAATTACATATGTGTGGGTCTTTATAAAAACGAAGCCTAAGCTTTTTTCCTTTAGCAAGCCTAAGGCTCAATTTGTTTTGCAGGAAAATCATAGGCGTAAAATACTTGCATTGTAAAATATCATTTTTAATGTGTTTGGTAGAATGTAAATTAATTTCATTGTAAAATCAAATTTTACATCACTAAAGGATAAGATATAAAAAAATAATTTCTTTTTTTTTTACCGTAAGTTAATTTACATTGGAAAATGAAAATCATGACTTCTATCTCTACATGTCATTTCTTTCTTATCATATAAAATAAGCTTACTTTTATCAGCTTTTTTTATACTGCCGCAGATATTAGTCTTCTCTTCTTTCAAAATTATGATTTTTCTGTTAAGTTTTTAAGATTATAAATTTTGTTTTATTACTATTTGCGTATTTATTATATTCACATGCACATACTTTTTTATATGACATTATTTTTTATAAGTGTCATGTTTAAATGTAGTATTATTTGTACAAATTAATTTATTTTCAATTACGTATTTTCCTTTGATTCCAAATAAAGTAATGTAAAATAAGGGCATTTTCAATGTTATTTTCAGTTGTATAACCAAACAACAGAAAATCATATAAAGATATTAACTTTTCATGTAAAAAAATTTATGGTATAAAATCAATTATAATGTAAATCATTTTAGAAAGAAACAAACGGAAGAAATTTTGTCATAACCCAAATGGATGGATTAGGTTTTAAAGTTGTGGGTGAAGTGTGTGCCACATGGATGATGCGTGCTTCACTATATTAAACTTGAACTTCCCCCTACCAATCTGTCACATCCTAAATCATCCTACAAAGTTTGTAGTTGAAGTCTGTTAATCACATAGAAGCTGGAAATGAGAAAGTATAATCTTATTAAATACATGCTACTACATGAGCGGTGATACCAGGGATCCATACCATTGAATTGAGAAAGTTTATTAATAATTATAAAGAAATTGAATAATAATTTTGGTATTTAAGATTTTATTTTTAAATTTTTTGAAATAATTACTATTTAATTTTTTCATAACTATTAGAGAAATTTTTTGATGAAACTGAGTACTTGAGATCACTATTCTTTATTGTGTATAGCAAGTCATATTTTTTTTTAAAAAAACCAACAAAAAAATATTTAAAAAACAAATGAAAAGAAAAAAAAAACAAATTTAAAGGCATATATCACGATAACACTCGATCACAACCATGAAAACTGTACTGCTTTAAAAAGTCTTCATTTTCTTTTTATTTTTGTTTATATTTAAATCAATAATAATAATAGCTTGACCATCAAAATTAACTATCAAAATTAAGTATCTGAAAGTTTCTGTTAATAACACAATGACACATATCAAAAGTTGAGTAATAATTTATCAATTTTACTCTTTAAAAATTGTTGTAGCGAGTTGAGGAAATAACATGGCACAATTTAAATGGTGCAGTCCATTTCTATTTTATGATTCCAATGGCAACACGCATAAATTAATTTAGGTGAGTAGTGTGGTGGTCAAAATCTTTTGCTAATTCTATGGACTTCCCTAAATAAAATTCTATCTAGTCTTGAAGCCGTGCCCTATAGAATTTCAGTTTCACAATCAAAGGTATTCAGGTGTCTTTTCTTGGTGGTCCTTTCCCTTTCTTTCATTAGTCTTTGCCCTAACCATTTCCAACTAACACTCCTCTGTTCGTACTATATATATCTATATATTATTAAATTCTTTGACTATACCTTTCTTCTCTAACAATATTCAGCCTAACCCTAACCATCATTTTTCTACGTTCTTGGCTGGCAAAAAGATTCCCACGTAGAACTTTAATCTCATATTTATATATTTTCAAGTCAAAACTGCAATCATTTACAAATATCAATGATAGATCAATCAAGTGTTTGGTGCTTTTTTTATTATAACTTTAAGATGTAGCTGTGATTATTAAATTGAAGCTGTTTTAATCAGAAAAGTTGTGGGAAATTAGCTAAACCTGATAGTCGGTGACTGAAAACAACAGATTTATACATCTGATGGCCTAGTCAAAGTCATAGTAAGATATACTTTTCAACGTTAGTGTGGATTTTAAGTGGTTGTAAGGCTTGTGTCCATGTAAAACGTTTTACACAGTAAAACCACTTCATGTAAAATGATTATTTAGTTAAAATTTGAAAGTAAATGAGGGATGACTCGGGTTTCTGATCTAGTGATCACATCTAAATTTTTTACCTAAGAGATCCATATTAGATTTTCTTCTTTACTCATGTAAAAAAAATATAAATAAAAGGAAATGTGAAAAGTAAGAATGGAGAGAGATTTAACAGTGTGATTTGTGAATGAAAACTTTTAGAAATGTAATATTTATAAAAAAAAATGATTATTATCAACAAATATTTTTCTATTTATCTTATGTTTTAATATATCCTCACCTTTTAAATTTGAGCAATTAATTTACACCATATATTTTAAGAGAGTGTCCGATATACTTTTTTGAGGTAATTTTCAACTTAATGTTACTTGCAAATGAAGCACAATTGTTGTGCATATATGCATGTTACTTGCAAATGAAAAGACATTCTTACCCCTCTTTTAATCTCCCCCAGATCACCAAAACAGAGGTCCGGTCAAAACAGAGGTCAGGAACGAGAGATACATAGTAGAGAGAAATTACAAAGAGTAAAGAAATCAATTCCTTTATCCTAGTTTCCTTCACACCTTTACATCACGTGAGCTTTTATTATGGTGAAATGACCTTTTAAGTCATTATAAAATTCTAATTCTCTCACTCTCTATAAACACCAACCCCTCCATCTTTGCCCCCCGCCCCCCCCCCCCCCCCCCCCCCCCAACTCTAGATTCTAAGAAATGAACTCTCCACAACGACTTTAGCACCGATCCATACAACTATTTATTTTTTAGTCTCAAAACCCACAATTGAGAAACGACCTAAACGAAGGCTACTGCTCACAATTAATCCGATTATTGCCCAAATCCAAAGGACTGTGACTCCCCAAATTCTTAAACACCCAATTACATCTCCTTTGAAAAATCCACCAAATTCACATGATGGACACTGAACAGTGTTGGCAATGCTGAAAACATTCTAAACGAAGTGATAAACCTCATAGAACTGATCGTAACTCAACTCAACAAACTCCCCATAAGTCATTTTCATGCAAATCCAAGGCTCTTTAACTGTTGTAGTTTTCAACATCCATTGAGGAATTCCTTTGATATATTTATATTTGGGGGAAATTAGAAGGGGCGAGAAAGTCTTTTCACTTGCAAGTAACATGCATGTGTGCACGACATTATCCTGAAACAAAACGATAAGTGTAATATGATCTTCAGGATAGAGATAATCAGGAAATGGATAGACATTATCCATATTTTGAAATTCAAAAAGACAGCTTTCAAGGAGCGAAGATGAGACTGGAAGCATTTATAAATAGAAGGGTCATTCTCATATTTCCTGACTCAACAATTAAACAAGAATCAATCTTTATTGGAGCCCCCTGAAATATTCTCTACCACTTTTCTTAGTTCTTGTTTTTGTTTCCAAAATCCCAATCAGAAATCCAAACGCTGATATCAGAACAGCGTTAAAATTTTTCTTTTTTCTCTAAAACCATATTTTTCCGAGAAAATCCACTAGCCGATCGACCGGCCAACCAGTAGCCTACCAACCGACCAGTCGACCGAGAGTTAACTAGTCGATCGATCGCCAATCCAACCAGGCGACTGCCAAGTCAACCAGCCGGTCGACCACAAGTGCGAGTAAATTATATTTTTTCTGCTCCAAAAGGTCAGTTAAATTGACCTTTTTAGTTTTAAACATTAAATTCTTTTTTTACCAAAATCTTCATTTTCGAATTATTTCGGTATAGTCTCTTTTGAAATGGTTAGCAAGTTAATTGCTTCAGAACTAACTAAAATAGAATGTCTTAATGGTGTCAACTATGACATGTGGAGTAGGAAATTTAGGTATGGCCTAATTCATGACAACGATGATTATGTAGTCGACGACACTGCTCCAACCCTCCCTCTGAATCCCACTGATGCTCAAAAAAAAGAGTTCGAGTAGTCAAAAATGAATGACAATAAGGCAAAGAGCCTTATGTTGATGTTCATGGAAGACAATTTAATTAAAGTTTTTGAGAATTACAAAACTATAAAAGAAATGTGGATGGCCATCAAAGAAAAGTATGACACCATTTCTAAGGTGAACATACAATACAACTTCTTCTTCATAACTACAATACATGTAGAATGAAGGTGAGTGAAAATGTGATAGACTATTGTAATAAGATGATTTTCATGGCTAGACCTGTAAAGTGTTGGAACTTAGATTCCAGAGAAAATGCAGGTAGCAACTATTATGAACAGTCTGTCTCCTTCATTGGACTCTGCTGCCACTACTCTTAGACTTAATGGCACCATTAAGAACGTAAGTGATTTGCCAGCTATTTTGGCAAATGAACAAGACTTATAGCCCAGAGAAAGGGATCAGAACTGAACCTTGTGCAGCAAAATGAGTTACATCTAGCCCAGTTCATACCAAGGAACCAAAACCGACAACTTGGCCCTCAGAAGCTCGGTTTCAAGGATCCACTACCACATTACTGCACAAGTAAAAAGTCGATTATTCTTCGGGGTGCCTATTACAAATGCGGTAAATATGGACATTTTAAGTCTAACTACCCAGAAAACAGGAAAGGAAATAGGGACGATTCAAAACGCCTAGAATAAGAAGCATCCAACAAACAAGAGTTTGTTGGGTAATCGAGTGCGCACGGATATAGATGGGAGGTGGATTGACTCTGGTGCAACCCGCCACATTGCCAAGATAAAGGAAGGGCTATTCAACTACAAGGAGTTGTCTAAAAGGGAACAGATGATCTTTATAGGTAACAATACCTACCTAGATGTGAAAGGTATTGGATGTTACCGGCTGGATCTTGGGGAAAATATCATGGTCCTCAAGGATATAATCTAGTTTCTGTCCCTGCATTGTTGAAGAAGGGACTAGAGGTTAGGTTCTATAACAAAAAGGTGTCCATTGGAAAGGATATGAAAGTTTTTACTATGGGCATTTGTGCACGAACATGATTTGTTTTGCACACTTTAGCTGAAAAAATGAATAGGAAACCTTTTAATATAGGTCAAAGAGCTAGTCAATTATTAGAATTAGTACACTTAGACACGTTAGTTTGATGGGACTCGGGAATATTTGAGTCAAAAAAGTTTTTTTTGTTATCTCACGAATAATGGGAGTGTGTTATCTCACGGATAGTGGGAGTATGTCATCTCATGGATAGTGGGAACATGTACAAAAACTATTGATATGGTATTTCACAGATAGTGAAATCGTATCTAGAATTTTGGCTAGATGTTAGTTATGGTTACTCAGCCAAACTTGAAGACTTATCCCGAAATAAGGGATAAAAAGTAAATCTCTGAGTAGTTGGACAAGCTTCCAACTATAGAGAAGTCTTATCCAAAAATGAAAGGATAAATGTAAATCTCTGAGTAGTTTGACAAACTTCCAACTACAGAGAAGTCTTATCCCAAAATGAAAGGATAAGTGTAATATGATCTTCAGGATAGAGATGATCAGGAAATGGATAAATATTATCCATATTTTGAAATTCAAAGAGGTTGTTATCAGGGGGTGGAGATGAGGTTGGAAGCCTCTATAAATAGATAAGTCTTTCCCATATTTCGTGACTCATAAATTAAGAAAGAATCAATTTTCATCAGAGCCTCCTGAAATATTCTCTATCACTTTTTTTAGTTCTTGTTTTTCCAAAATCCCAGTAAGAAATCCTAACAAATTAGATCAGAAGAATCTAGTAGACACTTTCCCAAAATATAAAAGGTAAATTGATCAAATTTAGAATGTAAAGAGAACATTGAAATATAGAGTAAATCACAAAAGTGATTGGTAATAATAACCTTATTAAAATCATTTTCTATCAATAA
Organism: Bretschneidera sinensis; assembly: GCA_023935145.1. Lineage (NCBI taxonomy): Eukaryota > Viridiplantae > Streptophyta > Magnoliopsida > Brassicales > Akaniaceae > Bretschneidera > Bretschneidera sinensis. The sequence continues at coordinate 131,205,613 of CM043698.1, forward strand.
TTTAACAATAACACAAACAGAGCCCAGAGCATCAGCAGCTCAGGCAATTAATTAGGATCTACTTAGATGCCTCAAACTGCTAAAAAGTATTACAGTGGTACAATTTAAGTTTGCACTTGTAATTTAACTTTATTTAAACTTTAATTCATTTGCATTATTATTTTTGGTTTTTAATGCTATAAATGGAAAATAAAATACTAAGATTACAATTATCTTTTCGAATCTAACAATAAACCAAAATGAATTATCTCTATAGTTTGTTTCGCTATTTGGTAATGGTTAATATAATTTTTATAACTTTATGTTTGAATAACGATAGTTTTATTATGATACTACCTCACATACCCATCAGGGAGTATTGGGCCCTAGCACATAAAATGAATCTAGAGTAGTTTCTATCGTATTTATATCGGAGTCAGAGCTAAAGGTCACTCCACACTCTGTGCAATGAAAGCTTAGGTTTAATACCAACAAATACCTATGAAGAGATTCGAATCCAAACATTTCTAACGAGATAGATGAGATCTTAGTACTGAACCAAGCATTTGTTAACGAAACCAAAACACAAAACATTTTAATAACTATATAAAACGAAACACTGTCGACATGAAAACAAATATATCATTGCTACTTGTTTTCCATGTAACATGCATTCCGAGTTAAGAAAAGAAAGTGTCGACGGATGCAGTGGGGCTATTTGACATGTTTCTTGTAGGGTAGAAATTTCTTGTCTGCTTACTTAGTCTATTTATGACTTTATCTTGCATTTGTTTTCAACTTGTGATAATTTAATTACTTAAATTCTTGAATACGTAGTTTCGTGTGGCAGTGGTTAATGACTTTTGGAAAATTCATGAAATGTGTGTGTACTAATAATTATCATTTTGTTTATTAAAGAGTGAAGATAACATTCAAAAATGAGAGGTTGAAAAACTACCAAAATCATTTTCTAGGCAGCCCTAAATTCAAATGTAACTATTTTCTAATTCCTCCCTCTTCTTCTTTTTTTTTTTTTCTTTTTTTAAATATATATTAGTTTATTAATGTTTTGTTTTCCATCTCTATATTAGTCACTGAAAGTTGGAATTGAGTTAGGATTTAATATTATAGTAATTGTCCATTATTTAGGAGTTATTTACATTTCTAATTTAAAATCCTCATTTTTTATATAAAAATTTACAATTCTCATCATTTACACATTAATGCGTTAAATCAGATGACCTTGAGACTAATTTTATGACCTAGTTTGGGAACTAATTTAATCAGTGATAAAAACTGTTCTCAAACAACGCCTGCCATCGAAAATTTTAGCCAGCTAATTAATTATCTCTAAAAATCATAGCCAAATTAAGATTAACTTGTTGCTTATAATTGGCCATGGACAAGCCCACTCCTAACTTTACTTGTACAATTTTTTTTATATAATAACTTTAGCTTGTACAAGTTAATAACCCTTTTCATATGTATATATTTTTTATTAATTAAGAAAACAATATATGTTTCTTATTTATCAAACATCAAATAATGTTTAGTTTAATAAAACTTCTGCTCACAATTATTTTTGAGTACCTATAGCAAAATTAAATTCCAGGCGATACGAGTCCTAACATCCCAGCATTGGTTAGACCCACCCCCAAGTAGGCTCTTAAAACAAAGTCATATTATTAGGTACATTATTTTTTAATAAAAAATTATATGCTTATAGTGAATAACAGTCATAGCCATCACGTTATACTTATGAATTAATACTACTCAAATCAAATGATTCTTTTTTAGCCATATTCATGAATTAACCATTCATTCATTTTTTGAATATTGAGGATTTTTTTTCTTCTTTGGAATGACCATTAAGAGTCCTGTACGTGGATGTCCCACTTTTACTTGATATATACTATGAACATTATTATTTGTTGGAAAAGAAAAGAAGTGTAAAGATTGTGGCAATATAAAAAAAAAAAAAAAAAAGCACCCCCTTAGGAAAGATTTTTTTTATACAAAAAAAGGACTTGAAAAAGAAAAATTAATTGCAAAAACATAAAAGGAAAAGTGAATAAATTTTTATGATCATTTTTTTTCACTCTTTATTATATAAAATTTCACCAAAATTGCCAACGAGACTCTAGTTTAGTGTAAATGGACCGAGAACCAGACTTTGAGATCACAAGCTTGACTTTCACCTATATATGAGTTATTCGTTCAGTTTATTGGTTATTTCTATCATTTGTGGGTAATGTATTAATGTGGTAGTACACAGTTGTGCAATAATATTGTGGGGTTGTATTATGATCAAATCATTATATCATTATACTAAATTAATATCTCGACATGTTGATATACTTTTCTATCAGATTAAATAACCTAACATTCTTGCTTGTGTTGATATGTTCTTCTATCTGATGAAACAATAAGCTAACAGAATCAAAATCATCTTCTCACTCATATGGATGCGAGGCAATAGCGAGTCCCTTATAGCTTGATTAGCATATTGAACCCTGACAATCACGACAAAATTACTAGGAAAAAAAAAAGAACAGTCGAAGGAATCCACCAAGATATATAAGTAAAAAAAAAAGAAATATAATGAAAGAACTATAAAAGAACGAGAAAAATGGTAATCTGATAATTAATGTATCTTTTTCTTTTCTTAATTTGAGAATTTGAGAGAGAGGAAATCAGAAAAGTAAAACGAAAAAGTCAATGTTCAAAGAGTATGTGAGCCCAACACAAGATTATCAGAGAATCTCGATCGTCAATTTTGTGGAAAATTCTTTTTTAGCAATGTTTTAAAACCGTTAAAATCTTTAATAATGATTTTGAAAAATTTCATTGGTAACATTAATATAAGTGTGGAATCTAAAAAATAACATTATCAATAAAAAATTAAATTTACCAATAAAATTTTTTGGTTTAAAACTTAAATCTTAGAACCAACCATCAAGTACTTCTCCAATTTCGTTGACTAATGATCCGCCTCCCTCAATTAAGTCGGTGCATTTTTGGAACCAGTCAAACTCACTTGTTATGCAACATGTGTTTTCTCACAAGAGAGACCTACAACATCTTCTCAAGAGAAGACTTGCCGACTTGGTAAGTATTTTGACACTTGCTTACTTGCTACCATATATTATGATTTTTTTTTTTGTTGAAAACTAAATAAATTATGATTTAATGGAAATCAGCATCTAAGGATAACTAATACCACTAAAATCATGAATTTGTGACATATTTTTACTCACTAATTAAAACCTTACACTTTAAGTCAAGACTTTTCTATTTTTTATCTTTTCAACATATATAATATTAAAATAATAAAATATTTTTCAAATTATGTTAAAAAGATTATAACAATGTATTGGTTTTCAAATTATGTTATAAATATGCAAATTATTGAGGAATGTGTTAAGAAAAATGAAGATAAAAAAAAATATTTTTCACAATTAAACATGTCGTAAGGTTATTTATAGTAGAAGAAGAAAATGAAAGAAAAGAAAAGCAAGAGAATGAAAAACTAGAAAAACAAAAAAGTAAAGAAATTGACTTTTTCTTTCTTGTGCTCTACAAAGATGATAGAAAACTAAAAAGGAAAAAAATAGCTTCTGCTTTCCTTATTTAATACGGTTAGAATTCCATCCTTTAAAAAATGATGGAATAAAAAATTATCACGTACCTAATATGTATGTGAGACTCACAATTTCATAAGAATGGTGATTTTTAATAATAAATAGAATGTTTTGATTGCATCAATTTCTCTGATGTATAAAAAATGGGATGAAAGTTGAATATGTTTAGTACAATAAGGAAAAAAGAAAGGAAAATTTTGAAAATAGTACTATTATTTTAAAAATATCATTCATAATAATAATGTGAGGGATCCAATGGAGATTATAAATTAGAAAATGATATTATCACATTTTCTCTCTTATTTTCATCTTTCTAGTTTTTCAATTAAAAATGTTAAATTAGTATATGTAAGAGAGAAACATCACACTTTTTATTTTTATTTTTTTTATAAAAAAAATTATCCCTGTTATGCTATCCTATTAAAGAAGAAAAAATTGCATTCTCCCCTTTTTCTTTACTAATTTTCTCTTCAACTTGACATGACTCTCTTTCTCTCTCTCTCTCTACCTCCTACCTCTCCAAAAATATGACTTTTACAAGAAGCCACCTGTCCAGTTGACGCACAACCTTACCTCACAGACTGCACTCTCATCAAAATCTTTTTTCCACATAATTCATTGATGCTCTAATCTAATCTAAACTGAAACGTATATCACTCTTTTCACATTTGGTCTTCCGTCCAAAACCCAATTAATTGCGTAGTCCATTGCACCCTTCTGTATAAAGACTTCAATCTCTCAACTTTCAATTCTCTCTCTCTCCCTCTCTCAATTTATTGGCAAAGGAGGAAGAAGAAGACTCTCCTTTGATACCACGTGCAAGCAAATAGTCATCGATCCTTACATAAAATCAAATCATACTACGTGCAAGCACGATATATATTATGGACCATGACCCTTCAGGTACTGATCATCATGATCGGATCAGCATCAACCGAAGAGATGATGATCATATTGTTCCTCCTCCGGTCACAGATATCTCCGATGGGAAACGGGCAGTCAACGAGATGGACTTCTTTGCCAACGATAAATCTTCCAAAGAAACACTCATCAAGTTTGATATCAAGAAAGAGATGAGTGCACATCATGATGTTCAGGAGGTGCAGACAACCCAGCACTATGTAAATGTATGCGTATACATGTATATATAGCATATCAAATCTTTAATTATCTATCAACTTTAAACCTTTTTTTATTTGGATTTTGATTATATTTTTTTCTTTTTTTGTGTTGTAGACTGCTTTAAATCTTCTAACAACGAATTCAGGATGTGAGAAATCAATTCAAGGGGATGGAATATCACATAATATTATAGAAGATAAACAAAAAGTGAGTAAGATATCTCTCTCTCTCTCTCTCTCTCTATATATATATATATATATATATATATATATATATATGACAACTAATTTAATTTTCATCTAGGAATTTCTTTTTAGAGGAATTTTTAATTGTTTTGTTTTTGGTTGGTGCAGTTGATGGTTCTTCGGGCTGAATTGGACAGGATGAAGGTAGAAAATCAACGTTTGAGAGGCATGCTTAATGAGGTGAACCAAAACTACTATGCCTTACAAGTACATCTCATTACATTGGTGGAACAGCGCCGGCAACAGAGTCAAAGAGCTGATCATCAACACACACAACTTGATCATGATGTATTATACTACTTTAGATATGTTAATTTCTATCATTCTCTGTAAATTTTTGTATTAATAATTATTAATTACTTTATTTAGATGATTAATGGAACAAGATTATCAGAAGAGAAGAAACATGGTGGAGTTGTACTTGCAAGGCAATTTATGGATCTAGGTCAAGCTGCAATGGCTGATCAAAGCGATGAGCATCATTTATCATCTTCTTCGGATCAGGCTAGATCGCACGATTTTCCCTTACTATCACCTCATCAAAACATCATAGTTGAGTCAATGGCTGCACAGGACAACATTAATAGTACTCGAGGCCGTGATGATCATAACATTGCTGGATTTGATCAAGATAGGAGTGATAAAAGCAAGGATGATGAAAGAATTCATAAAGTTCCTAAGTTTAATTCTTCGAGGGACGTTGAACAAGCACAAGAGACCATGTCCATGGTTAGAAAACCCCGCGTTTCAGTTCGAGCACGATCTGAGGCATCCATGGTTAGTATTTTAATTAAGCATTAAAATTTTCTTCTGTATTTTTTGAGTGGAATTAAGCATTAAAATTTTCATTTTAAAGAATTAATCATGTTCCTTTAATGAAAAGCCTAGCTAGAATGGTAGACAGAGTGTGCAGGCTGTTAATGTATTATATGGGCTTAGTCCCACATTGGTTGTGTATAGCTTTGCTTCTCCTATTAGCTTGTATAAATAAGATAATCCCACATTGGTTGTGTATAGCTTTACTTCTCCTATTAGCTTATATAAATAGGATAGCTCCCTTTGTAAGTAAATTACACCATTCAATACAATTCTTCTCTTTGTATTGTCTCACTTCCTCTCTTAAATTCAACATGGTATCAGAGCCTTAATGGTTCTCGGTATTTTAAGAGTTGAGTATGCTCTGTGATTGCCACTATTAGTGGATCCTTCACATCAGAAATTCTCGGTATATTAAGAGTTGAGTATGCTCTGTGATTGCCACTATTAGTGGATCCTTCACATCAGAAAAACTTCTAGTATATCCTTTTCATACCTGTCGGGTCATCACTATAGTCGGAGTCTCATTCTCCATCGACATCATCTCCGCTGTCGCTTCTGTTTCAGAAACGTTGTTGCCACGTCAGCCCTAAAAGCCACATCAGCGCCACCTCACTGCCACCTCAGTGCCACGTCACCCGTTGACATCATCTCCGATGCCGCTCCTGTTTCAGACACGCTCAGTTGACCGCCACATCACCGATTGACTGCCACATCATCAGTTGACCGTCACATCACTGGTTTCTTGGAGGTTCACCTTCCTCTTTGCTCCTATGGCTGAATCGGACTTACCCCACCAACAGAGCACACACCAGAAGCCCTTATATTGCAAGTATTGTCATTCACAAGGGCATGAATTGCTCAAATGTCCTTCTCGCCTATGTAAAGTCTGCAGAGAACCGGGTCACTATCTTGCAGACTGCCCTAAACTTCCATCTGGAAATCAGTCAAATGGGAACCAATATCACTCTCGAGGCTCATACAATCGGTCATATTCCAAGCCAAAGAATACTGCTGCCGTAACCACTGATGCTACACCAACTTCATCTAATTCTCCACCTGATTGGAGTGGTTTCTGCACCGTTCTTACCGAGGCTCTAAATAAAATCGGTAACAATATAGCCATGTCAACTACACCAGGTACATCCCGATGGTATTTCGATTCTGCTTGTTGCAATCACATGACTTCTGATGCCTCTATTTTTTCCTCTAAAACCCGTGATGAGCATGCGCATACTATTCACACTGCCAATGGATCAAATATGCTGGTCAGCCATACTGGACATGTTGATAGTTCTCATTTGTCTCTCCCTGACACATATTTAGTTCCTAATCTTACGCTTAACCTTATATCTGTTGGACAACTATGTGATCTTGGACTTGATGTGCATTTTTCTTCTACTGGTTGTCGTGTGCAGGACCCTCAGACAGGAAAACTCCTTGGAACCGGCCGTAAAGTTGGACGCCTCTTTGAGCTCACTCATCTCCAAGTCCCATCCTCACCATCACCAAATCAATCAGCCGCATCCATCCCAGCACTCTCACCTGTGGAATTGTGGCACTCTCGGTTAGGTCATACTTCATCTAGCCCTCTACGTTCTCTTATTTCTAGTGGTCAGTTAGGTTCACTTCAGCATGAGTCTTTTCATTGTATTCATTGTCAACTTGCAAAACAATCAGCTTTACCTTTTAATGAGAGTCAGTCCGTTTCCCTTGCACCTTTTGATTTAGTACATTCTGACGTTTGGGGGCCTTCTCCTCATGCATCAATGGGTGGTGCTCGTTATTTTGTTATATTTGTGGATGACTATTCTCGTTATACTTGGTTGTTTCTTATGAAAAGCAGATCTGAACTCTTTCAAATATATTCTGATTTTTCTTCTATGGTTCAAACTCAATTCTCTCGGAATATCAAAATTTTTCGTTCAGATAATGCAATGGAATATAAAGACCGTGCTTTTCTAAACCTACTTCACAAAAATGGCACGCTCCTCCACCGCAAGTGCCCTGGAACCTCCCAACAAAATGGATGAGCTGAACGCAAACATCGACATATTCTTGACACCGTTCGTGCTCTACTCATTTCGTCATCATGTCCTGAACGTTTCTGGGGTGATGCTGCATTCACCGCACTATACACAACCAATAACTTTGTTTCGAGTGGCATCCAAGCCGGGAGGTGTATGCATATAGACTTCCTCAAGAAGTTCCCCATTCAGAAATGCATTTTTGACATCCATTTGAAATAGAGTCCATCTTCGAATGGCGGCGACAGCAATGAGTGTACGGACAGATGTGAGCCTTGCCACTGGAGCAAATGTCTCTTCATAGTCAATGCCAAATTCAGCACTACCATTCATCAGTTTGGGTTCACACCGAGTGCTCATGATTCGGCTCTGTTTATTCGCCATACTGCCAACGGTATTATCCTTCTTTTACTGTACGTGGATGATATGGTTATTACTGGAGATGATCCACATGGTATTTCTGAACTCAAAAAGTTTCTCAGTGGCCAATTCGAGATGAAAGATCTTGGCGTGCTCACCTATTTTCTTGGCCTCGAAGTCTCATCTAATTCTGATGGATTTTTTCTCTCTCAGGCCAAATATGCCTCGGACCTCCTTTCCAAGGCTGGGATCACTGACTCAACCACTGCCACTACTCCTCTCGAGCCGAATGTCAGACTTACCCCACTCGATGGTTCACCTCTTCAGGATGCCACTCTATATCGTCAACTGGTTGGAAGTCTTGTATATCTTACTGTCACTCGCCCTGACATTGCCTATGCCGTTCATCAGGTCAGTCGGTTCTTGTCCGCTCCTCGGACCACCAATTACTCGACTGTTCTTCGCATTCTTAGGTACGTCAAGGGTACTTTATTTCATGGGCTTCATTTCTCAGCACAGTCTACCCCCGTTTTACAAGCCTATTCTGATGCCGATTGGGCCGGAGACCCCACCGACAGACGTTCAACCACTGGTTACTGTTTCTTTTTGGGCAATTCTCTCATTTCCTGGCGTAGTAAGAAACAAACTGTGGTTGCTCGCTCCAGTACCGAAGCTGAATATCGTGCCATGGCTGATGCAACTCAAGAACTTCTCTGGCTTCGATGGCTACTCGCTGACATGGGTATCTCTTCTCCTGCTGCCACTATCCTACACTGTGACAACAGGAGTGCTATTCAGATCGCTCACAATGATGTCTTCCACGAGCGTACAAAACACATCGAGAATGATATCCACTTCATCCGTGATCACATTCTCCAGAATACGGTTCGTCTACAATCCGTCAGTTCAGCCGATCAGACAGCTGACATTTTCACTAAGGCTCATCCACCCGGACGCTTTCACTCTCTGGTTTCCAAACTCAAGTTCACCTCCCACTTACCGCCTTGAGTTTGAGGGGGGATGTTAATGTATTATATGGGCTTAGTCCCACATTGGTTGTGTATAGCTTTGCTTCTCCTATTAGCTTGTATAAATAAGATAATCCCACATTGGTTGTGTATAGCTTTACTTCTCCTATTAGCTTATATAAATAGGATAGCTCCCTTTGTAAGTAAATTACACCATTCAATACAATTCTTCTCTTTGTATTGTCTCACTTCCTCTCTTAAATTCAACACAGGCAATTGTAAAAGTTTGGCATGCAGCCTGCTTTTGTTGAAGTACAAGTTACATATAAGAAGTCAAAAGATAGGTGTTAAAATTAGATTTTGGTTCTCTCAATTTTAATAGGAAGCGGAAATATAAGTTGCCAACATCTTAATCATCAAATCTCATCTTAAGGTTAAAGTTGTACACATCACACAAAATCTCTTCGAAAATATTATTTCCTTATTGTTTATTGTTTATGTTTTAATTACTTTCCTTTTTAGAATTTTATGCCTTAATTACTATTATATATAGTGTAAACTCCATTTTTATCAAGCATAAAAAAAAACAATTTTACTAGGTAACACACCAAAGTCCATATATCTCCCACTTACCTAACGAAAGTAAAATGCACACACCTTCTTGAAATCTCAATTTTTTTGTTAAATGGTAAGATTTAAATTAATTTGATTTAACTTGTTCTTCAAAACAATTTTTAACACAATTTTCAAATATTTATCAATTTTAGTATTGTCTTGACATTCAAATACAATAATTTTTCCCCTAAACTAGAATTCAACTATGAAAGCCTAAACCCTTTTAGGTGATAACTTTCAAAATTTGAATTTTAAAAATATTTTGAACACAAAACCTTAAATTTTTTTTTAAAAAAAATTAAAGATAATTAAGAAGTTTTTAGTTAGTCCGAATCTAACAGACCCAAAAAACTATTAAAATTAAAACAATAACACTAGATTAATTTTTTTTGAAAAAGTAGTAATTTTATGCATCTCTTCCTAACTGTTAGAACCCAAAATATAGAAAAAGAAAAAAAAGAAAAGGTGAAGGAATTTTTTTGAAAAAAATGGAAATTAAAAAGGTTGAAGTTACATAAAAAGAACAGTTTCATTTATCTTGTCATAGTGTTGACATGACATACTAATGACAATTAAATTTAATAGAATGACTGAAATATAAGCAAATTGTACCTATGATTAAAAGAATCGAAATATATTAAAGTTACATTTTAAGATCTATACTTTTTTCTGCTTCTTTTTAATTGCAAAAAGTCGCTTGAAAATATAGATCTGGTGACCACTATATTTCAATTTTGAGTAGTTTCCCTTGATTAGCATATGCAGTTATGACTTGCTTTAAATTTATGGTAAGATTTAATTGCTACTTTTTTTTTTTATTAAACTATAACTCTTTTCTTTATGAAAAAATGATTTTTATAAAACTAACTTTGATTTCATTAATCTTGATGGCATCACAGATCTCTGATGGATGCCAATGGAGAAAATATGGGCAGAAAATGGCAAAAGGAAACCCTTGCCCTCGATCTTATTATCGTTGCACCATGGCATCTGGTTGTCCAGTTCGCAAACAAGTATGTTCGTATCTATACTACAGTATATTTTAATTTTAATTTTTTTATGAAAATGCCCTAATTAGTAGAGAGGAAAAATGAGATAATTGAAGAGAGAGAGAAAAGAAAAAAAAATGAAAACAGAGAAATGTGAGAGGAAAGAAAATACGAAGATTCACCTTCTCTTTGTGTATCTCCTCTTTAAGTTATAACTGTCAAACCCCGAAAATTTGGAATATTTGAGCGTGAGTAAAATGAGTTAAACTTTTTCTCTCTTTATTAAAAAAAAATATATTTTTCATCCTTTCTACCAATCACATATATTAAAGATCAGTTTTTTTCTTCTCATTTTTCTTTCCTCTCACTCTTCTTTTTCATGGTTGCTTGGACTCTTAATAATTTTATCCTATAGTAATATTTATAGGTATTTTAAAATTATCCCCACTGAAATATATTAATTGCACTCATAAACTTAATCCCTAAAAGCTAATTGCCTCCAAACCAAACACACGCCAACCGTACCCTTTCAGAGTTTCAGTTCACATTTTCACAATATAATCTTTCACATCTTCGCAATATGTCGTCCCACTAGCAAAATGTTTTAAATTCGCCAACATAATTTTTATAAAGATAAAATTAATTTAATTTTTTTTTTGATACATTGGCAATGAGGGAGATATCGAATCCGGTATAAAACTAATTTCATCCAAATACTGAATAAGAATCTTTGTTGTTAAAATAGGTACAAAGGTGTGCAGAAGATCAAATGATCCTTATAACAACCTACGAAGGGAATCACAACCATCCACTCCCTCCAGCTGCCATGGCAATGGCATCAACAACATCAGCAGCTGCATCAATGCTACTCTCAGGCTCGATGCCGAGCGCGGAAGGTCTAATTAATAATAACTCCTTTAGTTTCTTTGCAAAAACAAATTTACTCCCTTACTCACTAAACTTAGCAACACTTTCAGCTTCTGCACCCTTTCCAACTGTTATTTTGGATCTCACTCATCCTCCTCCTTCTTCTTCTTCCAATATTCCCTCACATCTACAAAGACCATTAGACCAATTTCATGTCCCTTCACCAAATAATTACTTGCCTCACATGTTTGGCAATGGTGACCTTTACAATCTATCAAGATTTCCGGGTAATTCTCAGGGAATATTGGAGCCTCATCAGCTGGAACAAAATCTGATACAGACAACTTCATCTGTGGCTGCTGACAGTACTGTAAATGCTGCAAGAGCTGCAATCGCCGCGGACCCGAATTTCACTGCAGCACTAGTGGCAGCCATTACTTCAGTTATTGGCAATGTTCATCAAAACAATAATGGTAACAATAATAGCACCAGTACAAGAAACAATGGTGACAACAATACATGAAAACTACATATATAATATATTTGTATTTGTGAATTTTCTTTTTCTTTAGGAAAGTATTCTTATCTATCGGTTCCAGCTTCTGTTTTTTTTTCTTCCCTCTCCCCCCTCCCTTTAATTTTCATGGAGTTTCATGGTTCATGCATATTTATTTCCTATAATTTTTTTTTTATAGATAAATGTTCAATTTATCTATCAATTATATGCCAACAATTTGGGAATATTCGATCTTTCTTCCATTTTGTCTTACAACTAACATTGCATGGGAGTTGGGTCAAGTGATCTACACTCTTTTTTATACCAATTAATTAAGATATATATGGAACAAGTTGCAAATACATCCATTTTTTTATAAAAAAAAATTCTTTTCATTTTCTTATTCTTCATCGTATTTTTAATTTCTTTGTTTTCTTTTTTATACTCCATTTATTTATCTTTTTATCCTTTTAAAGAAAATATTTAAAATTTACACCAAAAAATAATATGCATGAAATAATTAATTTTTACCATATTTTTTAAATTTTACATGTGTTTATAAATTAAGAATTGAAATAAATTTCATTACATGAAAAAAAAAATCAGTACAAGAGTCACAAGTCATTGATGTATCGAAAAGATTTTCGTACATCAACCATTTTTTTCATTTTTGACAAGTCAGTTTTACCAAACAGTCACAACTAATAAGAAGCCAAAAAAGAATAATTAAGGCTTTGTTTGGTAGGACTAGCAAAAATTGTCTGATGTCTGACGATTGATTCGTGAAATTTTTTCTTCTATTTGAGTTGATTGATATTTGGTTGTTTAGTCTGAATTAAAAACTGTCTGACATTATTACCCATATTTGGTAACAACTGACTAATGGTAATGAGTTTTGAAACTCTAGAACCAACAAAAAGTAACCTTATTTCATCCATGGTGTGAGTGGAGTTTGATATTTGATCTTTTGTACAATAACAAACGGCTCTACTAACTAATTAAGTTTGATGGTATGTATGTATATATAGGTTTTGAAACTCTAGAACCAAGATATTATGCTATATTTCAAAAATATGCGATAATTTTCATAAATCAAGGTAAAAAAAAAATATGGTTACGTTTTAATGTAATATATTGCATTGTTCATTGTCTTGGTAATGAACAATTCTCTAGTAGGTATATGCGGCATTAGAAGCTAGTCAATTTGATAGTAGTATATACATTCTCTAAGTAGCATTAGAATTGGCTTATATCCTCATTATGTCTGTGACGACCTAAGATTGGATCAAGTCTTTGTATTCATATCGGTTGGAGAGAATGTGGGTTGTTTATAAGTGATTGTCACATACACTTGTACAATACTTTTTAAATCTTTTAAGGTTTGATGTCTCAAAGCGAACAATTTTGTAACAAGCGGGAGGTCAGATTGTAATAGTGGTATCAAAACCATGTTCTCGAAAGCTCGGCCAATAATTTTAACAGATAAGTTGTTGGATGTGGACCACACCACACAATAAGGGCGTTGAGCCCAAAAGAGGAGAGATTGTGACGGCCTCGGATAGGATCAACTCTTGGTATCTCACATTGGCTATAGAGGATATGACTGGATTGATTATAAGTTATTGTCACATCCATTTGTAAAACATGTTTTAAAGATGTGAAACTTTATGTGCCAAAAAGAATAATATTATACCAATAGTGATATCGAGTCGTTATAATATTGCATGATCAATAATGCGGAATGGGTGAAAATGGCTTTTACAAATCCTTATACAGGGACTAAGACTTCTCCCCAACTATCTTTTCTCACAAATAAATGGACAATCCCACGTATATTATCTACTTAAATGGTGAGAAATAACCAATAAAAGCACATATAATTTAGAAGCCTGATAACTTGTGGTAACAAGACCTTAATTTTGATTTTTCACCCGTAAACCAAAGTATCGTAGGCTTACACTAAAGTAAACACTAAAAGGATCAGTTTAGGCAAATTGGGTCAGGCTGGTCATAAGAGGCCGACCTATTCTCTATTTTTTTGTCTTCTGATCATTGGAAAACATGTGGTTACCTTATTCTCTATCTTAATTAATCTTGATTCTTATATATCTTGATAGCCTTTCTCATTCTCGCCTCCTAGTATATGAATACCTTGTTAAAGTTGCCCAACTCAACTGTAGTGCATGCCAATGATTTATACGCTAGCTAAATGACATTTAATTCTCATCCCATGCCACAAAAATCACTTTTCAAGTAATATGATTGTTTTTATATGTAACCATTTCTGTAACTTGTCTCTCCCGGTGTGTATGTTAATCTCTAACAGTAAACAAATATGCATAGAATTGAAGACTTACATATAGACATCATTTTATGATTAAATTGAGTATTTTTTTAGAGCAGTCGTGTTGTCAGTCTTATATATAATCATATATCTATATTTCTTTTTTTTGTGTTTTTTTGAATAAACTCTTAAATAATATAATATAATTGATTATTTTTTGTTTGCCACATGACATATTTGGATTTGTTTTAATTAGTTTTCAAAATGATGTTTCTGAAAATTGTAAGAATAAGAAAAAGCTTTTACGTTGTTTTTCATTAAAAACACTTTTGGGTCACTGTTATTTTAAAAGTTATTATTTTATTTATTTCATTATAATGGAACTACTATTTAATAAGAGAAAACTAATTATCCAATTTTAATTGCGTTTTCTAATTATTTTCAGAACTATTATGAAAAGAGTTGTAGAAATTAACACCAAAAAACATCCCAAATATGTTTCTAGAAGAAATAATTACAAAAAACGCCCATGTGCTTATGTAAAAAATACACTTATATCCCTACATTTTAAAAATATATACTTGCATTCTTGAAACTCAAGTCTATCGTTAAATAGCTAAAAAATATATATATATTTGCATTTTTTTTGTACATTGGGAAAATACAATTACAAAATTCGATCCATAAAGCTATAGCCCCCCATTAAGTCACCTTTACCAAGGCCATAGTCTTGGTAGCGTATACACTTACAATATAACCTTGAATTTCTATTTTCAAGGATAAAAATGAAATGTATACTTTTAAAATAATTAAATAGATGTAAATGTATTTTTCATATAAACATATATGGGTGTTTTTGTAATTATTTTTTTAAAAAAAAATAAGCATGTTTTAAAAAACTTCTTTAAGAAAATGCTGACCAAATATATTTTGAGCATCAAAAATTGATTTTAACAAAAACCTGCTTTTAAAACAAGATCCAAACATGTCTTTAAGAAGTAAAAACAAGAAGGGAGAGGAAAAAATTAGCACAAAGTAATAGGCAAATGAAATTGAATACACACATGGGTTAGTTAAACAGGTAACAGGTACATTATCGATGTCTAACCATGAGAAAATTTAGAATTCAAATTCTAAATTTGTCCAATTTTTCCATGAACTACAGTTTACTTAGAAGTTAATCGTTCCATCTGATAGAAACAAAGTGGGAGAAAACTAAAATGGCCCCATGAATAAAGAAAAATAACAAAACAAACAAAACCGTTTTGCTCATTTTGTGAGAGAAACTTGTTTTTTTTTTTAAAAAAAAAAAAAAATTAGACCTCCAAGTTGTTGAAGGTACCATTTCATCTCGGTAGTTTCGATTTATGGTTTATAAAGTGATTTTTTAAGCAATTTTTGATAAAATAACACTTAAATTAAAAATTATCTAATATTTGATAAAACAATAGTGAATATAAGTTCATTTTTTAAAAATATATTTTCAGTTTTAATTAATTTTATAAATCATTTTTAAAATTATCTGATATAGTTTCTATTTACATAAAACAAAAACTGTCATAAACTCATCTGAACATCACTTCAACAAAGTGAAATGAATAAAAATACCTATACATAGTAACATATTAGACTATATTGTTGGAATTTTCTCTATTATGTGAACTTATAGTAATTGAGATCAATTAGATTTTGTCACAAAACATGTTAAGTATTGGTCTATCAAGTGAGATATAAAGAAGAGCCTAATAAAGTATTATATTTACAATATATCTAATAGTTTAATATGTTTAATATGAGTTAACTAGTGTAGGTTATAGTTGATCTTTAAAGTTGCGATTAAGGGTGGATTCGAGCCGAATCGACTTTGAATACTAAGGTATTCGAGCTCGACTCGAGCTTAAATTAACATGCTCAAGTTTGAGCTTGAGATCGAATCGAGCTCGAAAATTGGGATCGTGCTTGAGTTCGATAAATTTTATGAAGGCTCGAGCTCAGCTCGACTTGAGCTCGATAACAATCGAGCTTATTCGAGCTCGAGCCTAAACCTTGAATTGCTCATTCGAGCTCGAGATTGAGCTCGAACTATAATTTTAATAAATAAAAATATTAAATAAATATTGATTCGAGTTCGAGTTCAGTTCGACTTGAGCTCAATAATACCTTATCGAATTGTTCGAGAGTCTTTCGCGTCGAACCTTAAGACACTCGAGCTCGACTCGATAAGCTATTCAAGCCTAAGTTTCATGCTCGAGCTCGATCGAGCCGAGTTTTGAGCGAACTCGAACTCAAATAGTTCGATAAAAGCTCAGCTCAATTCTAACCCTACCTGTAATGAGTGGACTATGGAATCACTATATAAAGTTACATTTGGTCCCTCTTCTATTCTCTACCCAAAAGCTTTCGTTGCTCAATTGAAAGATGAATCTTAAAGCAAAAGTATGTATCATCATTCTATCTGGATTACTAGGAGATCTTAATAGCATCTATGGATCTATGGGCTTTAGGATTTCTTTTTAAAAATCTTACATATATATCTATTTTAAATTAAAAAATAAAAACAGAATTAATAATATCAAACGTGCTATGTATCCGCACAATATACCATATTAATTTTGTTGGATATATCGATCTCTAGTGAGTTCAACTCCTCTACATTAAAAATTATGAAATAAAACTTAAGTATACTGATTTTACACGTGGATTTGAATTTCTTAAATTATATTATGGAATGTGGTGGGTTCACTTTATAATCAAAATTTATGTGTACTGTAATCTTTACTTCACATTTTTTTTTTACGACAGAGGAGTTGATCTCAATCTCAAATTCCACATTTTCTCCAAAGATTGCCATTTGATTGTACGAACAAACAATATTTTCCACTTTATTTGGTTCTTAACAAAGGAAAAGGAAAAATAAAAAGAAATTAATTGAATATTTTTTGTAAACCCTTATTTTTTATGAATGTAATTTTTTTTAAAAATAAAATTCTTCGTAGTTTCAAAAATTGAATAGTGTTCCATAATTATTATTCCACATTGAAAAAAATGTGTTTATGAAAAGTTACATATAAACATTATTTCGTGGTTTTAAAAATTGAATATTGTTTCATATATAATTAATCTCATAAATATTATTTTGATAAACAAACAAAAAAGTGAACTTTGATTATTTTTGATTTTCAATAAAAACTTAAATAGTATCGGATATTCTTTTTAATAAAAACATAAATATAATTGCTTACAAATAATCGTATTTATTAAAAAAAATAGAAACCATCAAGAAAGAATTGCTTACAAATAATCGTTTTATAATAATTTAAATTTGATAGTAATTCGCTCATGGATTACAACTTACGTGTATGATCGCAGCTGCTGCATTGAATCCGGTAGATCCTTCCGCATGGAACCGAAGCCATATCTTTGTAATTAAGAAAAGAATTAGCCCATCTTGTGCACGTGTACTGTTGTTATTAGCTCACTTGCAACTTTTGGAAAACGAACTGTAGGGACCAGAGACCAGTGCTAAATATCGCATCGAAATATCTAGTTTCCTGTCCTTTAGCAGTTTAGTCTTCTCCTCTCGTTCATCAACTCCTCTGTGTATCGATCATCAAGAATCGTAAGTGTTTTGAACTTAATCGCGTTATTCACTTTCTATAATCATGTTTCCGTAGTTACGGTTACTCACTGTTATGATGTTTGTTAATTTCTTTTTTAAAATTTTTCTCTTTTTTTTTAGGTTTTTGTGTTATGATCGTTGCTTGTTTTTTAAATTGAATATTATTAACGTGTACTGTTCTGTTTGATTGCTGAGAAACGGTAGGAACAAAGAGAAAAATTGTTGAATTTCTCCGTTATTTGGTACCTGAAAGAAAGATAAAAACTTTTGATTTTTAGTTAGTTCCTTTTACTGTTGGAATCAAATTGATAGGAAATGTTCATCTAATAACACTGATAGGAATTGTGGGATTTGAGATTTTGTTTCTCTTTTATTTGTATAATTTATTTTCTCCTGCTCTCTCAGCAACAAAACGTAGCTTGAAAAGAATCATAAAAAAGTGAGTAACAGATTGTTGAAATCATCGTCACAAAATCTATTTGCTTCTTTCTGATTCTCGGACATTTTAGGCATATTTAATTTATAATTTATAGTTATTGTGTTTATGTTTATCTGTAGAGGTTATTTTAATACACATGCCCAGGTCCTAGTTGAACATATGATGCCTTGATAGTGAATGATTGTATGTCTAAGGTTATGCATTCGTGTGTACCTGGTTGTGTTTTTGAAAGTGAGATGAGAGAGAGAATATGTGTAAGCATACATGTTGGTTTGTCTCAGTGCCTGTGTGTCTTTGTGTGTGTTTTAGAGAGTGAGAGAGAGAGAGAGAGAATATGTCTAAGTTTTAGAGTAAGTGTTCATGTGTGTCCGTGTATGTGTGCGCGTCACGTCTGTGTGTGTGTGTGTGAGAGAGAGGAGTCCAAGTTGAAGATAGATGCCT
The DNA here is from genome assembly GCA_023935145.1 of Bretschneidera sinensis. Taxonomy (NCBI): domain Eukaryota; kingdom Viridiplantae; phylum Streptophyta; class Magnoliopsida; order Brassicales; family Akaniaceae; genus Bretschneidera; species Bretschneidera sinensis. Next base: position 131,224,521 of record CM043698.1, read on the forward strand.
TCAGTAAATAATTGTATGTCTAAATGTGTGTGTGAGAGTGAGTGAGAGAGAGAGGGAGACGGTTAGATAACTGGGTAAATATAGTTTGTGTCTGTCTGTGTTTTATGTAGAATTTGGCTGCTATTATAGCTTTCATGTGGAAATGTTAGGTTGACACTCGATAGTAGATATGATAGTTGTCACATTTCTTTTTCCCCCTGTTTCAATCATATGTAATGATCAGTCTTGATGATATGGAGTTAAACTTCGCAGTTATCAACATAGGAGCAATGTTCAGAACCGTTAGCACCGCTTTCTTCCTTTGCTTCCTTCTGTTTCCAACTGTTTTCTCTGGGCCCAATGGTGGATTGGTCAGAGTTGGACTCAAAAAGAGGAAGCTTGATCAAAATGACCGAGTGGCGGCCCATCTTGAGTCCAATGAAGGAGAGTTGTTGAGAGCTTCTATTAGGAAGTATCATCCTCGTGGGAACTTAAGAAATGCAGAAGACACCGATATTGTGGCATTAAGGAACTACATGGATGCTCAGTATTTTGGTGAGATCGGCATTGGCACTCCCCCACAAAATTTCACGGTGATATTTGACACGGGTAGTTCAAATCTATGGGTGCCTTCTTCTAAGTGTTATTTTTCGGTGAGTTGAAATTAAATTTCTTGAATATGATTTACTTTTTGAAAATTTTCTTACATATTATTGGATAGGAGAGAATATCATGATATTGCATCTGGGTGCAGATTTCCTGCTATTTGCACTCCAAGTACAGATCAAGCAGCTCAAGTACCTACAGGAAAAATGGTTTGTTTCTGCTTCTTGATCATTATAGCATTCATGAAAATTATTTCTTCTTGATTAGGATTCTTTATATCTTCGGGAAGTGCTAGACTTAGATCACTGCAATCATATATGTTTCACTCGCATACAAGTTTGATAAATGTGGTTATGTTATGTAACTTATGTTATATGGGAAATGTTAATATATATATATATATATATATATATATATATATATATATATATTGATAAATCATAAATGCACCTTTTTACATGTCATGTGTTTGTGTACATACACAATGCAGTTCTACATGATTAAGTGATGAGAAAATATAAAACAGAGTTTCGGTTAAATTTGCATTAATTTAGGCTATTTTACAATTTATATCTTCTAAAGATGACAGGATGGCTCTTCTGGTTTCATACTTGTGCAGGTAAAGCAGCAGATATCCACTATGGGACTGGAGCTATTTCTGGATTCTTTAGCCAAGACCATGTAAAAGTTGGTGATCTTCTGGTCCAAGATCAGGTAACTCAAAGGTCTTGATTGCTACTTTTATGTGTACTAATGTATTATTACTTGACTGTTGTTCGCTGCCTTTGCTGATATAGCTGGTCTATTTCAGGAATTTATTGAGGCAACTAGGGAGCCCAGCATCACATTTTTAGTGGCCAAGTTTGATGGCATACTTGGACTTGGATTTCAAGAGATTTCAGTTGGAAATGTTGTACCTGTGTGGTATGTAATTTTCCTTTTCTTTGTGCTGTTGCAGATTGTTTGTTTCACTTGTATTAATCAGAGATGAGTTGATGGCTTAGCAATATTGCAAATTCCATTGCCCAATTTTTTAACTGTAGAAATGCTTCAGGTACAACATGGTCAATCAAGGTCTCATTAAAGAACCAGTTTTTTCATTTTGGTTTAATCGCAATGCCGATGAAGAACTAGGGGGTGAAATAGTTTTTGGCGGTATGGATCCTAGTCATTACAAGGGTGAGCACACATATGTTCCAGTGACGACTAAAGGTTATTGGCAGGTTGGGGTTTGAGACTTTACTTTGCTGTTTACTATTCGCCGATTGTCTAATCCCTAATATCTAGGTATATCATGGTTTTTCTTTGTTTGGCAGTTTGATATGGGTGATGTCAGGGTTGATGGCAAAACAACCGGTAAGCTAAGTATTAATTATCTTTGCAACTTTGTATAGGAGACACGGAATACTGTTACTTATTGCTTTTTTTTTTTCCTTCTGTTTTCCATCCTGACTCTAGTATACCTGTTTCAGGATTTTGTGCCAGTGGCTGTGCATCTATTGCTGATTCTGGGACTTCTTTGTTGGCTGGTCCTACGGTATGTATCAGTAGATCTTTGTGTGTTTGTTTTGTGTAAATTTGTAGCGAAGTATGTCTAGTTTCACTCCTTTCTCTTATAGTTCCAAAATTGTTTCCAGGTTTCATTAGATGCATTCAATATGCCTGTGAGAGGGCTGTTTGATTTGACTGATTCTAGTTCATTCTTGCATATGTAGATGCATTCATCTCCTTTCCTGTCCAACAAGTTTATTTGGTTATAATATTATGGATGACCAAGCATCCATGATCTTTGCTCACTTTTGACCACATAAGGAACTTGATATATTTCATTTCTGATGCTTAGAACTTCATTTTGAAAGCCATAAATATGGCTGTTCACCCTCCTTTGACATGGTTAGTCAGAGGGCATTGAATGGGTTATTTCAGCTCTACTCACTGTTATATGTTTTTTTAATCCTCCCTTTTGATGGCAATGTATAGGAGCCCTTTTGTGTTTCATGGTATAGGTCACTGTGTCATTTAAAGAAAAAAAATAGATCTACCTGTGGCCTTTGAATGTTCTGCGTTTTCACATCTTCTTTCTAGGTATCATGATAATCTGGTTACGGTGTCTGTTTATTAATGTTTGATGTGATCCTGGTAGAGTTTATGGCTTTGACCCAGTCTGGAGTCATTTTCTGTTTTTGCACATGCACACTTTCTTACTTCTGTTCCCTTTTCTCTTTCTATCCATTTTGTATTTTATTTTCAGGCTATTATCACTGAAATAAATCATGCCATTGGAGCCTCTGGAGTTGTAAGTCAAGAGTGCAAGGCTGTTGTTTCACAATATGGACAGACCATAATTGATATGATTTTAGCAAAGGTATCTCACTATCTCATAAGTTTCTAACATGCGATTATTGTCATATGTTGCTGTATTTTGTTCAGGAATAGTTATTAGAGTCTGATTTTTGTTTGTTGGTTTATTATTATAATCTGCAGGACCAACCAGAGAAAATTTGCTCACAAGTTGGATTTTGCACATTTGATGGAACTCAAGGTGTAAGGTTAGACTCTCCTTATTTCTTGCTATTGCAATACGTTGAAGGATATTTTACTTCATGGAAAGCTAATGTTGCTTTTATGAATGTGTTGTGTTAAGTATGAACATTGAGAGCATTGTGGATAAGAATATTCAGAAGATTTCTGGTGGTTTTCGTGATGCAATGTGCTCTACTTGTGAGATGACAGTTGTATGGATACAGAATCAGCTTAGGCAGAATCAAACACAGGATCGTATACTTACCTATGTCAATGAGGTAATATAACCTCACTATTGTCTAGTGTTTTTCTTAAAGTCATACAAAGTGCTTGCTGAAACTCTGATTTGTTATTGCAGCTCTGTGATCGATTGCCTAGTCCAATGGGAGAATCAGCAGTTGATTGTAGCAGTTTGTCTTCCATGCCAAATGTTTCCTTTAAAATTGGTGGGAAGATATTTGACCTCAGCCCCGAGCAGGTATGATCTGTTATATTGAATTCTAGCCTGAAGACATTCTTCATTTTTGGGTTTTACTTGGCTTTCTGGAGTTCAATACTTAATGCCTTACGCTGCCTCATGCTTGCACTTCCGCAACCTATAGGAGATGTAGCCAAGAAGGTGGAGGGGGGAAAAGGGGGGAGGAGGGAGGAGGGAGGGAGGGATTGTGATGACATGGCCAAGAAAGCTGTACTTTGTATTTTTGGGTTATATGGGTTATCTAGAGGTTGTGTGGGTGTTTTTTTTTAAAATTTTTTTGATAATATTCTATTATTTGATATTTTGTTAGTTAGGGATTTTATTCTTGGGGTTCAATAGGTTATTTGGGTTTTAATTTAACTCCTTATTTGCTAGATTTTTTGGTGCCTAGACATATTAGGGTTTTGAATTAGAGACATGATTGTTGAGATTTGATAATTTTGGAATAAAATTATTGAATCTGGTCTTTCTTATCTACTTCTCTCCTCCTCCATCGCTTGCCCTACATCAAATTCGTATGAGGTCATACTTGTCCGAAATGAGAGTGTTTTAGTAAATAATTAGTACTTATTTTAGTAATTAGTCGAATTGGGAGGATATGTTGATATGCTGAATAACATGTATAAGATCGCCGATTGACTAAAAAATATTAAGCTTGAGCACACACTTGAATTGCTAGTGTCTCATTGCATGCACTTAATTGATGCTTGTATGTGAAATTACAGTTGATCTACTCCATGCGGAACATGACACCTAGTCCTAGCCTTTCCTACTTTTTGGTTAGATGGTACTTTTTCAAAACTATCTTTTGGTTGCTACTTGGGCAAACTTGTTACGAGTTATTAGTTATTGATTTGGTCATTATGTTTGTTTTCTTGTGACTTTCCAATCTAACTCGATTAAATGAGCACTCAAAGAGAAAAGGAAAGATAAAAGGATGGATCTTTTGAAGTTTGTGCGCTTCTCTTTATGCATGAGCAAAAGTTACTGTTGGACCAACTTTTCATGTTATTGTAACACTGTAGAATTTCAAGTTTTTTAAGCTATTTTCTTTAGCTAGGTTTATCAAGGTTTAGGATTAAATTTTTACTAGGCTTTTTATGATATATGAAGACTTTTACTAGATGTAGTGGCTTCTTAGCTTTTTGGATTTTATTGTTAAACAGTAGAAAGAATTTATTTATTTATTTTCACTTTCCTGGCAGCACAACCAGAAGACAGCCCTTAGGCTCTGAATTCAATATCTTTTTTGCTTTCTCTGGATTTACTTCTCTTATACTAGCTTGTTGGACTTTGGGTTGGTCTTTCTGCACCAACTCACATGTCGGGGATTAAGCAAATGGCGCATTCTTTTCTTCTTTCTTTTATTCCTTTTCCACTTTTATGCAATTTTATTATCGATGGGACTCAATGAAGGTTGGATTATGTTTCCATTTGTTTATAGAAGTAAAGAGGGGGAAGGGGGAGCAGGGATCAGAAACATTCATATTCAATTTATAGGAGGAGAATGGTGAGTTGAATTGAAGTCATCATTTTCCAGAAACCTAAGTCAAAGATGAGGATACATATTCAAGGCTGGGTAATATGTTCATGAATACCTTAGATGAATGTTCATGGACGGCCTACTGGTTTGAAAAAATATGGTGAATAAGTGAAGTTTTTGTATTTCTGTTTAAGAATTGTGAACTGTGGTGGAATCTAGGTTTGAGGAACCAATTTTGAGTTGCAGGTGGTAATCTGTCAAGTAAATAAAGTCAAGAATTGAATTTCTTGCAGGTTGTGTAGCTTCTGATATGTGTAATTACTATGTTTTATTCCTTTGGTGCATATTATCAATAGCTTATAAGCATCCATAATGACCATCATTGTTTCTGTTGATGAATTTTGGGTATGTACGTTTGATGCATTGTGGCATGTTAAGCGTCGATCTCACTACACCTTTTCCTTTTCGTTTCCTCTCCCTTCTCTTTTTGTGATGGCAACCAGTATGTTCTCAAAGTGGGTGAGGGAGATGCAGCCCAGTGCATTAGTGGATTTACAGCTATTGATGTGCCGCCACCTCGTGGACCTCTATGGTATGCACTATCCTTCATGTTTTTCTAAGGCAGATACCCTTGTGTATCTAATGATTATCATGTTGCATGATTTTATTGATTTGCAAATGAAATTGCAATTGTATTGCTGGTGAATTTTGTTGGATACGGGTTATTTTTTTCTAATACTTTTTGCAATTCAGGATCTTGGGGGACGTTTTCATGGGTAAATATCATACGGTATTCGACTACGGGAATATGAGAATTGGATTTGCAGAAGCTGCATAACTGAATTTTCTTCACCTGATACTGTTTGCTATCCTGTATCTGTCTCTCTTAATAGTTATTTAACTCTAGGAAGTAAGACATGATAATTACATGTAAATATCTGCACGGCATAATGTGTGGTTTGCTATTAAACTAATGTTTGTGCTGCACTTAGTCAAACTGAGAAGATGATCTTCGCTGATTTTTATTGATACGATGTGTATAGTGTGGATGTCGTCTTTTTCTTTTTCTGAAAGCAATGTTGCTATCATGGTTGCAAAAGAAAAGAAAAAATCCCTTGTTTGAATGGAAATGGTTGATTTATAAAGGCCCTACGTTTTTTTCTCGCTTCATTTGGACAGTTGATTTGGCCAAAGGTTTGGGGGAGGGAGAGGGGAACAAGGGCAAAAAGGGGAAATTTGGATAGTGGAACTCTATTTTGAACCTTGTTATGCACATTAATTTGCTGTATTTCTCATTGAGAAGAAGAAAAAGGTGGCTGTAGTCTTGTTGAGATGGCCTGAAATTTCTTGTTAGGAAATAAAGGGGTGAAAACAGTGAATTTCTCGTTGACATTGACAGAAAATTGAGAAAGATGATGGCGAAAATTGCACTATTAAGCGGTATGGCCGCTGAGGTTTGGGGATAAGATAGTGGCGTGTCATGTGATGTAACAAGACATTGAGTTTAATTATGTCTTGAATTACATTTATATTGGTTACGAAATCTGGTAAAGAGAATTGTGGGTGTCAAAGATCTTTGATCGCATGGACCTGGATAATCATTAGCAGTTGGTGACGATTATAAGCTTGCATGGCAGGGAAATGTTATCAGGTTTGTTACATGGTTTTCATGTGGAAGGATCTAGTGAGATGTCGGACCAAGATGGGTGGCTGCAAGTGGCTGCGGATATATATCAAACATCGAAATAGCTCAAACTATGCATGACTCATTTTGAGTGCAGATTACTCATAGTAAAATTGGTGTAATTAAGTATGTTTTATACTGATTTACAAGTTTATTTAAATTATAAAGCGTTCTCCAAGCCATTGTTTGTGACGGTTTATTTTTGTTTTTGATTATTATAAACAAAAATTCACCGAAATACTTATAAAAAATCATGAAATGATTTGTTTTAAAATTTTAAATTTTATATCTGAAAATTTGTTTTATTGTTATTTTATCAAAGGATAAACAGATTATGATTTTTTGTTTTATTATAAATTATTTCATAAATGATGGACTAAATCATAAACCATTTTTAAAATGAGAGTTCGTATCCATAGTAAATATTAAATCAATTTACTATAGGTACTAGTACATTGCACTCGTTTTGGCCTGCTTTCAGTGACTCAGTCAACTAAGATGGATAAAAAAGGACAAAAGGGTTTTGGATTTCATTCAACATTTACTCGAGAGGTGTTTGGTTTCACCGGGCGCAAAATAAGATTTTTGTATATGTAAAAATTTAATTGGTAATTTTTTAAAAATTCATTAATAATACCTATATATACTCAATAAATATAATTAATGAAGTTTTAAAAATTATCAATAAAATTTTCATTTGATATAAAAAGCTTGATTTGCAATCGGTACAAACAAGAATTTTTTCATTTATACTAAAATTAATGCAGGGTTTTTTTTATTTTTATTTTAAACTTTGGTCAATATCCAAGTTGAATGAAATCTGCATTGAGAGAGGGGAAAGGGGAGTGGGGGGACAATTGGAGAGGTTCTGTTGCCTAATTTTAGATCAAAACTTCAAATGAATATAACACTGTAGTATTCATTTGTATAGTTGGTGTTGGGATTTTATCTCTAAAATTCACTTACTCAAAATATAGGTAAAAAACACAACCATAGCAATTAAATAGGCAAACCAAACAAAGAGTAAGAACACCAATAATTAATGTGGTTCAGCAACCTCTTTGCCTATATCCACCAACAACTCAACTATTTTATTAATTTTCAATTGCAACTTTAGGAAGAACAAAGTTGTCAAACTCTCACCCCAAAGTCACAATACAACAAAAGCTCTTAACCTAGCTCTAGTTGTAAGTGTCATCTCTACTTGACAACCCAAAACCCCAATACACCCAAAGCTCTCATCATAGCTCTAGTAGTAAACTCTTCTAGTTTACAATGTATATGGAATTATGAGTATACCTCAAATCTTCTATGGGACCCCTTTATATAGAAGATATTTTCAGAATACTACAAATTTAGCTTTCTTTTTTAGTTGGTGCGATCGTTCCTTTTGGTCTTCCGATCTCATCCGCTTACTCTTCGAAGCAATCATCCTTTCATTCAACACGTATAAGCTATCTTCGTTCACGGTATTTGTCATCACTTCCTTTGAAGCATCAAGAACTTGCATCTCATCATCCTCGTTAGCCTTTCCATTATCACTCTGCTTCATTCTACTCAACTCCTCCACTGTGGCATTGCTTTGCAATTGTGTGTGTTCTTCTTCCTCATTGTAGATGCACTCCTTATTTGAAAAATCTAGAGACTTGGATTTTGATCTTTCCTCCACCTTCCTTGAAGTGCTCCACTCGCTCACTTTGTCTGACTTTTCTCTTGATATTATCACGAACAATTCTTCAACCTTGAACACACTTGGCCTCTTCAACTTATCTCTCTCTGGAGGTACCGCGGAAACCTCCCCATCCATCCAAACTTTCTTACCCACCATTAATATCGTGACTATGTGATTTCCTTCCGGTTACAAGTACTTCATCTCTGTCAACATATTACTAAACAAATTAGTGATAATAGAATTGAAAAAAATAATATTCGTAATACCTTCTTCCATCTTTAATTCATCAAATAGCTCAATATTAATCATGCCTACTTCTAGTATTTTTGCCATCGGAACCACAACTCTGATACCACTTGTTGAGATTTTACCTCTAAAATCCACCTACTCAAAATTTAGGCAAAAAACACAACCACAACAATTAAATTGGCAAAAAAAAAACAAAGAGTAAGAATTCAACAACCTCTTTGCCTACGTCCACCAACAATTCTACTATTTTATTAATCTTCAACTACAACTTTAGGAAGAGCAAAGTTGTCAAACTTTCACACTAAAGTCACAATACAACAAAAGCTCTTAATCTAGCTTTAGTTATAAGTGTCATCTCTACTTGACAACCCAAAGCCCCAATACACCCAAAGCTCTAATTCTAGCTCTAGTAGTAAACCCTTCTAATTTACAATGTATATGAAATTATGAGTGTACCTCAAATCTTCTCTGGGACCCCTTTATATAGATGATATTTTTTTAATATTATTAGAAAAAAAACAACATTATAATAGATTATTACTACTTGTACAATAAACAATCTAATAGGAAATTACTATTATTCTTACTAGAACAAACAATTACAAAATAAAAAACAACTTTTTTTAAATGAATTAAAAATCTTTTTTTTTTTGTTAAAAATTGAGCCAAAATTATAACAGTTGGAAGGTATTATTAAAAGGTATAGATTAGCTTCATTTTGCAACCGCAGTAAAGGATCTGGGCACCGACACGCTGTAAGCGCATGCAAGGGGACTGAGGGAGGCATTGAGGACCCCGCTAATTTAACCGAAAGAGGTAAAGGTGAGGAGAGTGTTCTGTTAATGTACGACTGCAAGTCACCTTTTATATAATTGGCCTTGCTTTAAGTTCACTCTTATCATTGATCCCGTTGCTACCATCCTGCTCAACTTAAATTAGTTATCTTTTTTAAACTTGCAGGACAGTTTTATTTACGTTCAAAGCTCTGCTTTTGGTGTTAGTTGCAACCCCACTTTGCTCTTTTGCGTTTGCTTTGATTCTTCCCTTTAAAAAAGCAAATTCTACAGTTTTTGAGCCAAAATACGCGGTCTAGTTTAACAGAATTCGTCTTAAAGTAGTTTCCCATTCACATTGAAAACATACGGAAGACACCAAACTTTTAAATAATATAAAGATTCGATTTTGAGTTGAAAAATTCGTCTTACTTGAGCTATTGAAATTTTTCTAACTCCTATCAGAACAAGAGAGAAGGAAAATTTTCTTCCTTTTTTTTATTTTTTTAATCTGATGATGGAAAAATATCTTTGATTAATAAAAATTTATGAACCAAGTTTAAAAAAGAATCTTGATTTCTTGTGAGCTTAGGTTAGCGGTTAAATATTTATTCCACGTTATAAGATGATGGAGAGGAAGAGAGGAAAAGAAATGGATTGAGTATAACCCCCTTTGTAAGTTTTTTAAGGAGGGTAGGGAAAGGGATAGAAGATGATTTAATTCCTTCCATCCTTTGCTTTTTGATTTAAGAGGTATAAAAAAAATTAGATTGAGATTTATTATTATTATTATTATTATTTTCTCGTTCTAACAAAAACTTATCTTCTTTAAACATCCAAACATGGAAAGAGAACTACTTTATCTTTCCATCTCATCCATTTTCTTTAAATGTAGCTTTCTTTCTTCATTTTTTCTCTAAATGTACTCTCTCTCGCTTTCTACTTTACAAAACTTTCAAACACAGTATTAATGACTCTATTTCAATTTTAATCATAATCGTTACAATAAAAAAAAATTATAATATCACCGTTGGAATGGAGTCGTTTAGTTAATAGAATTCTGCTTAAAATAATTTCTCATTTACATTGAAAAATATAGTGAAGGCGCCCAAATTTTTAAACGTGTCTTTTTTTTTTTTGAAAGAATAAATGTTAAGTCTTTGAATAGATCACGGTATGATTACTAGTTATTAGTCAACAACCAAGTACATAATCTAAACCTTTTCCAAGTAAAATGCACCTACATGTCTGTACATGCATGAACATTTTTCTTTTCTAAGCAAAAAAGAAAAATGTACATGGAAGTTTGTCAAAGCTGATTAAAAAATTGTGGCTCTAATTGCCTGTTTATGCGGTATAATTTTAAACAAAACTCTTCATATAACAGTTTGCATCTACCATTTGAGAAGATATTTTGATAAGCCTTATTAACCTGACATGTTCTTTTAGAAGTGTTATTATCATGATTTGTGTCCAATTTTTTTTTAACTCCAAACATGAAAGTGCGTAGTTTTGATTTTACAATTAATTAAAAATATAAAATTCAATTCATAAACTCTATAAAAAAACATAAAATAATAAAACTCAATAAAATAGTATTGGTTTTATAATTAATAGTGATATAAAGTCCAATTCATAAATTTTACAAAAAAATTAAAATTATAAAACCCAATAAACTAAAACTAGATATAAAGAATTTTTTTTAGTAAGAATTCAATATAAAAAAAATTATTCAACTTCATAAATAGTAAAACTAAAACTAGATATGCAATAAAATTAAATTATAAGATTACATCATAAAAAGGAAAAGAAATTGACTTTTGTTCTAAATATTTTTTCAACACAAAATAATTTTGATATTTGTAGTTATGCGAGTTATATAAATCTCAATCTAGAAATCTTATAAAGGTTTAAAATAATAAAATAAAAAATACAATCAAGTTAAGTAATAAACTAAATTAAAATAAATATCCAAAAGATAAATTTATTAAACAATATTCCACAATAGAGGGTTTCATCATTGACCATTCATGTACTCTTATCTTTATATTTCTATTGATTGCAATCAAATTAGATATGTTAGATAATTATAAAATAATATTTTTGGCTACTCTTTTGTATGGGGTGTGAGCGAATATTCATATCATTCTTATTAAAATTTTAATTTGTAAAGTTTACCAAAACAAAATAAAAGGTTCAATATGATGAATATCAAAATTTAATAATATTATCAATTTAAATAGTAAGCTAATTGAATTTATAAGAGTGAGTAAAAAAATTATTTGACACAAATTTTAACTTAGCTAATAGATTGATATTCATTATTTTAATGCTTTAATATTAAATGCAATGTATAGCATATTCATTAAATTTAATTTATGAGATTGTATTCTAAAAATTTAAAAGAAGATAATAAGAGTTTTTATTGTCTATATAATACTTTTCTAATGTATTAAATTTCAAAACTTATAACTTATTCATTTATATTGTATACTCATGTTATGTTGAGTTGATAAAAAATAAGTTATTTGATTAATTTTATAAAAATTAAATTTAAAATTAATATCATAATTTTTTTAATTATTTTACATTTTCGTGCACGTATTATATTTTTTTTTATTGGAGTTCATATGTTATGTTAATTGATTATATACAATTTTATCAATAACAAATAAGGATTATTTTTTTGAAATTTTAAATGGATTAAATAAGAAATTTTAACAACATTAACTACATATATTTCCAAGATACTTTAGCTCTAATGTTCAATAAATTATTTATAAAATTTATATCCCTTTTTTTAAACTCTAACATGACTTAGTCTTCTATTAGTAGTTATATAAGTCGTTCTATATACCCTACAAATGCTTAAAATAATAAAATCAAATATATAAATGTTTTAAAGTAGGAAAAATAAATAAATAGTAAACGAACTTAAACTAGATCTCCAGTAAATTGAACATATGATATCATGTTTTAAAAGTTGTTAACTGAAATAACCAAAGAGGATGGTAAATTGAGTTTTAAAAACTTTTTTTTGCACATATGATCACAAGCTTAATAAATCAATTAAGAACAAGCAAGAGCAATGAATATAAGTTTGCTGAAAATTAAAAGTTGAAGCGAAAAGAGCATGTAAACTTGATTTGTAGTGGTTCAGCAATATCGGAATCACTCCCGACCCTACGTCCACTTTTTTTAAGGCTCCTCCTTGAAGGTTTCACTAAGACAAACAACCAACTTTCAAAGTGTTGCTCAAACATTTACAAGATTTCTCTTACAAGAAAATTTTACTTAAGTATTTAACACTTGTTTACTCACAATAGTTACACTAATTTTTTCTAAAACAATATAAGAATTAATGAATTGTTCTGGTACACAAGAGGGTACAATTAATGCATATAACTCAAAGAATTCCTCTCTCTCTCAAGAACAAAGCTTAAGAATGGCGTAAGAAAAGATTTTTGAAAGCTTGAAGGAGTAGTAAATGAGCTCTTAATGAAATTGAATGCTCTTAATAGTTAGAAATGCTCATTTATGATGGGTATTTATAGTCTTAACTCAATATGACTATTAGACATAAGGAATAGCCGTTTGGAGCATTAAATACTTTGTCCCACGCCTCAATTTTTAAAAGCTAGTCGTTAATTGCGTCATTACAGTCGACTGTGGCCTAGTCCTAGTCGATTGTGTTCTTAAATATTAAAAAGATGAGGCTTAAATATTGTTGTTTCTTATACAGTCGACTATGACATCTATATAATCAATTGTGGCACCTAAATGAAACTTTTGAGTTAAGGTCGAGAGGGACCTCTAATCAACTATCGTACCAAACAAAGTCGACTGTGATACCAAACAAAGTCGACTATGGTCATCTCAAAATTTTTTTTTTAAGACAAATTGTTCTAACTTTTGGAAAAAGATATTTTGGGATTTAAGAGAAGATTTTTGAAAACAAAATGAGCCATTTGAAAGCTAAGAAATTGAGAGGGAGATTACGTAAGAATTTAAATACCTTAAAACAACTAAGCTTGAAACACTTTGACTTTGAAATTGCATCAGTAAGGTTGAACCTTGGTACGTGCAAGGCAACGGGCAAGTGTGCGCATCCTTAAAAGGTACAAAGCTTAGACAAAAGATAGTTAGACCAATTTAATCTAGTTTTCTCATTATCAATATCAATGTGAGGTCAACAAAAGTAAATAAAAAAACAAATAGCTCACACTACAAGTTTTATTTTCTATCTTATTCGATAAATTGAGACTTACTATTGTTATCTTATTATAAAATCTAATTTATAAACATTGTAAAAATAAAATAAAAATATAATTTCATTTTAATCAATAGTATAAGTCAAACTAGATTTTCAACAAATTGAATTATTGAGATTGTATTATGAATATACATAGAAAGGGAAAAAAATTGAGTTTTTGTCACAATCACATACAAGTTTTAAATCATTGGTGTATATACTTAAGATATATGTTACACATTTCCCTCTATTATTGTATATTTTTTACTCAAGTGTAAGATTTATGTACTTATTTGAATCATAATTTTTATTTTTACAATAATAATCCTATTTCATATATTATTTACAACGCCCCATGGATTACATGAATAGTTAATATAAGTATTTGGGAATATTTTTGGATAATCCCTACTAAAATGGCATGTCTTTAGAGGGGTGTTATTATCACGACATTACAACGCTGTTCACTTTATTGGATTTTGGCTTTTCAGCCGCAAAACCACTTCCCTAATGGAGGATTATTCATCATAATCTCTTCGCTAATAACGCAATCTTGGCACGTGTTCACGTGTCGTCATGTGGCTGGAACTATTAGTTACCAAAGTAACCGCCGTCCCATAGGCGGCCAAAGCTGTTAATAGCCCTACCTCCTTTTGCCACGTGGTGTAGTTCCTTTTCACTCAATAAACTGCCAAATTTAGAGGGGAAAGAACAAGTAAAAGAAGGATACAGATAATACTGTCATTGTACAACAAGAATACAGAATCTTGTTAGTTGTTACATAGACTTCGTACTAAGACACCAAATCCAATGACACAAATCTACTCAAAATAAAAAATAAACAAATAACGTAAAAAAAAAAAAAAAAAAAAACTAATTAACGAGACAAATTCATTTATATAAATACACCACATAGAATGTATCTCATTTCTTCATGTGTTGCTGATCATCCAAATGGAGTGGACCAGAGGAGCCACCATAGGTCGTGGCTCAACCGCCACAGTCTCCCTTGCCACCACAGTTTCCGGTGAGCTCTTTGCAGTCAAGTCCACTGAACTCTCTTGTTCTCTGCTTTTACAAACAGAGCAACATTTCTTGTCCAAATTGAGCTATCCTCGTATAGTGAAGTACATTGGTTTTGATGTCACACATGAAAACAATCAGCAAATGTACAATCTGTTCATGGAGTACGTACCCAGCGGCACGCTTTATGATGCAATCAAGAGGAATAATAATGGAGGAAGACTAGATGAGCCCTTGATTAGATCTTACACACGGCAAATCCTTCAGGGCGTAAACTATCTTCATCTCAATGGATTAGCACATTGTGACATAAAAAGCCATAATGTGTTGATTGGTGCAGATGGAGCTAAAATTGCTGATCTGGGTTGTGCTAAATTGGTGTCAAATGGTGCCACGTCAGCATTTTCCGGTACACCGGCGCTCATGGCGCCAGAGGTGGCGCGTGGAGAAGAACAGGGGTTTGCAGCTGATGTGTGGGCTGTTGGTTGCACAGTGATTGAGATGGCAACTGGGAGTTTTCCTTGGTCAGAGCTAAAAGATCCTGTATCAGCTCTTTACAGGATTGGATTCTCCGGTGATTTGCCTGAGATTCCGAGCTGGTTATCGGAGAAAGCAAAGGATTTTTTGAGCAACTGCTTGAGGAGAGATCCTGAGGAAAGATGGGCAGCTAAAGAATTACTTGAACATCCATTTCTTGATGAATCGGAGGCTCCTCATGATTCGAAGAAAGTGAACATGAGTTCTCCAAGTACTGTGTTGGATCAAGGATTTTGGGATTCTTTAGAAATGTCAGAAAATCCTATGAATCTGACAGATAAAATACTGTGTTCTTCTTCGAATTCTCCAGCTGAGAGGATCAATAAATTGATTGGAAGTACTTTTTCAACAAATTCATGGATACCCAATTGGACTTTTGATGATGATTGGATCACAGTTAGGAGCAATCACACCGAGGACGACAAGAAATGTTGTGTGGAGAACGACGTGATTCTGGTTAACGAACCATCATCAGCTGCAACTGGAATTTCCCTGGATTCATATGAAGCAGAGCTTGGAAGTTTAATCTTAAATGAAGAAGAAGATTTGTTGTTTGAATTTTCTTTAGAAAACAACGGTAATTTTCACAGTATTAGTACTAGGAGAGGAGCTGATTGTGATAGTTTTGCTGACGGATTTGTATTAAAATCTCTTAATTTTGAGACAGGCAATGAGAATTCTTGTTTTCTTCAATGTGATCAGTTTTTGGATTTCAACCTTAAACCCGTTTTATGTTCTCAATTTCTTTACGTTTTATTTTTTCTGTGCATGTTTAATTTCCTTTACGTGACCTCAACTGATAAATTTTCCTTTAGCCAAAAAAGAAAGAAAAAAAAAACTGCTTGATTTTGGGGTGAAGCAGATCTGATAGGCAAACATGCCAGAGATTGGTTACTTGGCAATGGTGTTAATACGAATTCATCTAAATCTCTCGTTCTTTTGACTTCTTTGTGTGAATATTGGAGACTTGATGGGTGGAAAGTTTATCGGTATTTTTAAAAATTTTATTGATATTGTTTATTGAATATGTATGAACGTTATTAGTAAGGTTTTTAAAAGTTATCAATCAAGTTTCTATCCTATGCAAAAATCTTGTTTTACACCAATGCATACAAGAATTTGTTATGTAAATCAAATAATTTAATTTAATTTCAAATAATTTGAATTATATAAAATAATCTTGTAATTAACTTATAATTAAGTTAAACTAAAATGATATGAACATTAATTACATAAGCACGTACTAAACTTAGACTTTCATTGCAGGAGTGCAGAGTGATTTTTAATTTTGATATTAATGTAAGTGATATGAAAACTGTTTTAGATTCGCTGCAATGTTTCTTTACGAATTTGTGAAGTAAATGTTTATCCCTTTTCATCTACAGGAAAAAAAATGTTTTTTTTAAAAAATTTATTGTGTTTGTATATTTATCGTAAAAGTAACTTGTTTAATCTAGTTGTTATTCTCGTTAGGCTTGCGTTATTAAGCCCGAATGGAAAACGTCTTTTGGATAAGGGGTTAGATAAACTTCTTCGGTAAGAAATTTTAACTAGGCATCTGAAA
Source organism: Bretschneidera sinensis (assembly GCA_023935145.1). Taxonomy (NCBI): domain Eukaryota; kingdom Viridiplantae; phylum Streptophyta; class Magnoliopsida; order Brassicales; family Akaniaceae; genus Bretschneidera; species Bretschneidera sinensis. Next base: position 131,241,344 of record CM043698.1, read on the forward strand.
CTTTTATCTGTTCTTTGATCTCATTCCTCTTAATTCTGTATACCTATTCTTCTAGTTTATCTCGATGGCAGTAGTCTTTTGTCAATTAGGCAGCCAATTGAGCAGCAGTTGACCGACGAGGGAGACCGGCAAGTGTTTGACTCAATGTTTTGAGGTAGAGGGCAATGACTTGAACAAAGTACAGTTATATATGGTTAGTAATATATAAATAGAAGTGAAAGAAGACAAAAAAGTCCGGAAAGAAATGAATAGACTTTTATGGCATTGAGTCATATGAAACTATAACTTGATACTCTTTATATAGAGTTAACACCAACATATAATAACATAAAAATAGAAGCACTTAAGTCTAACGTGTAATAACACATGACTCCACAACTACCTATAGGCTTGGTAAATAACAAACCACTAATTCCAAAGGACACGGATTATTAACTCATGTGCAATATACTAGAATAATAAATAAGTATCTCTAACAATCCCTCCCTTAAACTGATATGCAAAATACATCCAGTTTAATAACGCCTTGCTGCAACAAACCCTCTCGTAAATTGAGTTTTCCATAGTGCAAACTCCTAGCGTCTCTCTTAGCTTTTGAAACATAGCGAATTTGAGGGGCTTGGTAAATATATCTGCCACCTGATCTTCATTTTTGCAGAAAATGAGATCAATCAATCCATCCTTTGTGAGATCCCGCAAGAAGTGGTATTTCACATCAATATGCTTGCTTCTTCCATGTAGAACAGGATTTTTGGAGAGCTTTATTGCTAAACTATTGTCACAATAAATGGGAGTAGGCTCTTTTTTTGCTTGAAACAAAGCTCCTCAAGAATCTTCCGTAACCAGATTGCTTGACACGCACATGTTGTTGTTGCAACAAATTCAACTTCAGTGGTTGATAAAGTGACGATTGGCTGCTTCTTTGATGACCATGAAACAGCCCCGAAACCAAGCATAAAGACATATCTTGATGTACTCTTATGATCATCTATATCTCCTGTATAATCATTGTTAGTAAAGCTAATCAAATCTGATTTTTCTCCCTTCTTGTAGAGTAAACCAAAATCAATGGTTCCTTGCAAGTTCCGAATGATCCTCTTGGCAGCTAGAAGATGTAACTCTATAGGATTCTCCATGTATCTACTAATGAGACTCATAGAATACATTATGTCTGGCCTTATTGCTGTTAAATACATTAAACTTCCCATTATTTGCTTGTAAAGAGTGCTATCGATCTTCTTTCCTTCATGATCTTTACTTAGCTTCATACCAAACTCAGTTGGTGTGCTCACAGAATTGCAATTCTTCATCTGAAACCTGTTTAAAATTTCTTGCACATATTTATTTTGAGAAATAAAAATCCTAGCAACAGATTGTTTCACTTCAATACCAAGAAAATAGTGCATCATTCCAAGATCAGACATATCAAATTCAACCATCATGGACTTCTTAAATTTGTCAAACATGGCACCATCATTTCTAGTGAAAATAAGATCATCCACATATAAACACACAATGAGCATATTTCTTCCATCACCAGTTTTAATAAAAAGTGTATGTTCATATGGACATTTTTTTAAAACCTTCCTTCAGAAAATAAACATCAGTATGACTATACCAAGTCCTTGGAGCTTATTTTAGTCCATATAGTTCCTTTTTTAATTTATACACCTTATATTCATCTCCAGACTTCACATAACCCAGAGGTTGATAAATAAATACTTGTTCTTCCAAATCACTATGTAAAAATGCCGATTTCACGTCCAATTGGAAGATAGGCCACGAGTTTTGTGCTGCCAATGCGATCACCAGTCTGATTATGTCATGTCTTGTAACAGGAGAAAAAAATTCTTTGTAATCAACGCCAAACTCTTGTTTGTAGCCTTTAGCAGCCAATCGTGCTTTGTGTTTGTCAACTTCACTATTCTCCTTTAGTTTTGTCTTGTACACCCACTTCACGCCAATGGTCTTTTGCCCTTTTGGAAGCTTCATCAACTCCCAAGTGTCATTCCTTTTAATGGCCGCAATTTCTGCATCCATAGCCTTCCGCCACTTTGATTCTTTGACAGCATCGTCGAAAGCTACTGGATCACAATATGAAAATAGAGCAAAACGAGTAAGTGGTTCTTCATTGATGTCAATTCCTTGTACCTCATAATCTTCCATCCATGCAGGTCTTCTTCTAATTCGTCGAGTCCATTGCTCATCATTAACTTCAGTTGTTGGATTGCTTTGATTGACTGGTGGTTGCTCGTTCTCCATAGGTTGGACATTCTCCAAAGGCTGTTGCTTTTTATCTTCATTTTCTCCATCAAAATCAGCTTTTATTTGTTGTTTGGTATTGTTTTCATCCCATATCCAGAACCTTTCTTCGTCAAAGATCACATCACGACAAATGACAATTTCTTAGTGATAGGATTGTACAATTTGTACGCTTTTGACTAATCACTAACACCAAGAAAAATGCATTTCTCTCCTTTGTTATCAAGCTTTCTTATTTTCTAACCTAGAATGTGAGCATAAGCAATGCAACCGAAGATTCTGAAGTGGTCGACATTTGGTTTACATCCATTTCAAGCTTCTTCAGGCGTCACGTTTTGAACAGTAAGTGTGGGGATTCTTTTCAATACATGAATGCTTAAATTAACTACTTCAGGCCAGAAACTTCTTGGGATACCACTTCTTGCCAAAATAGTCTGCACCATGTTCAAGGCTGTAGGATTCTTCCTCTCTGAAACACATTCTACTGAGGTGTATATGTTGTTGTAAGTTGCTTTTGGATTCAATATTCCTCAAAAAAATTTATAAATTCTTTTGAGTTGTATTCTCCACCATGATCACTGCGAAGAATCTTTACAGGCCTACCCGCTTCTTTTTTGACCATCATCTTGAAGTTTTTTAAAGTTGAAAAAGTTTCAGACTTCTCCTGCAAAAAATAAACCCAATTTTTCTGACTATAATCATCAATGAACGTTATAAAATAATGTTTATCACCATTTGATGTCGGATTGATAGGCCTGCATATATCCGAGTGAACAAGCTCCAATACCTTCTTTGCTCTCCATGATTTTTCTTTTGGAAAATGATCTCGATGTTGTTTGCCAACAACACATTCTTCACAAATTTGAGAAGGACATTGAATTTGCGGAAGACTCGTCACCATATTCTTCTGTTGTAACATTTTTAGACCACCAAAATTCAAATGACCATAGCGAAATGCCATAGGCATGCCTCGTCTTTCAATCTCGCAGAGAAACATGACTGAGTAGTGTTGCCGAGATACAACGGGAACATCCGGTTTGTTGTCATATTGACTTGGGAAATTAAGCCCAAATTTTTATCTTGAATGCGACAGACTCCATCTTTGATAGAAATCTCATATTCTTTCTCTTGCAGTTGACCAATACTAAGCAAGTTGATTTTCAGATTTGGAACAAAGAAAATAATCTGATTGGAGTTTTCTTTGGTATTGATTTTTACATTTCCTTTGCCCATGATAGAAACTATTGAGTTGTCGCCAAACGTCACTGTGTTGCAAAATGATTCATCCAAATATAAAAATACTGACTTATCTCCACACATATGATTGCTGCAGCCGGTATCTAAATACCACAAGTGTTGGTGGTTTTCTTCCTTCGCATGACATGCCATAATGAGAGAAACTTCTTCTTCTTTCTCTGCAAAATTTGACTTTCTCCACGTTGTTTATTTAAATTAGTTCAACATTTAGACTTATAATGGCCGTACCTGTGACACCTATAGCACTCAACCTTTGATTTGTCTGCTAACTTTGGCTTGTAATTTGTTGAGTGGTGACCTTCACAACCTCTTCCTCTCCCTTGAGAATAATGAGATTGATTGTTATCTGTTTTTTTGGTGTTGTTGTCTCCGATCTTTATTTCTTCTGCCTCCTACTCTTCCTTGATCTTCCTTACTTGGTGTTGAAAAGTGATTGTTGGTTGAGATCTATAATGCTTGCTCCTCTTATTCTCGTTGGTTCATTTTTTGCTCATGAACCTGCAATGAACTTTGCAATTCATCAATTGAAAGAGAATTAATGTCTTTTGATTCTTCAATGGAACAAATAACATAATTGAATTTCAACGCCATTGACCAAAGAACTTTCTCAATGATCGTCACATCTTCCATTATCTCGCCATTGATCCGCATCTTATTCACGATTGCCATCGTTCTTGAGAAAAAAATATGAAATTGACTCTCCACCTTTCATTCGCAACGTATCGAACATGGTGCGAAGTGCCTGGAGTTGTGCACATTTCATCTTTGCATTCCTTGCATATTTATTCTTCATAGACTCCCAAATATGCTTGGAGGTGTCTTTGCAAAGAATTGTTTCCAAGATTGATCTGTCAATGGCTTGGAAAAGGTAATTATTTGCCCTAAGATCCTTCAACTTCCGTGCTTCGAGTTCGGCTCTCTGCCTCACTTTTCTCCCACCTTTTTCTCACTTTGCCTCACTTTTCTCACCAAGTGGCTCTGATACCACTGATACGTAATATATAAATAAAATTGAAAGAAGACAAAAGAGTCAAAAAGAAATGAATAGACTTTTATTACAATGAGTCATACCAGAAACTACAACCTGATGCTTTTTATATAGAGGTAACACCAACGGATAATAACATTAAAATAGGAACACTAAGTCTAACGTGCAATAGCACATGACTCCACAACTACATATAGACTTGGTAAATAACAAACCACAAATTCCAAGGACACGAATTATTAACTCACATGCAATAGACTAGAATAATAAATAAATATCTCTAACAATATAGCAGGTAATCACTCTCATTTTAATTTAGAGGTTATAAAATGTGACTCAATTTGAGAACTCGATCAGATCTAAACTCAACTCAAACACACAAAAAAATTATAAAAATAATATGACTCGAACCCGAACCCAAACCAATCGAAATGCAAGTTACTCGAAATCCGACATGACTTGTATCTAAAATGGTTGAACCCAACCCGACTCAAATATGAAATTATCCAAAACTTGAATCGACTCGAAACTTGAAATGACACCCGAATGATTTGAACCCGACATGACTTGAACCTGAAATGACCTAGACCCGATATGGGTAAAATGAGAATTTTTTTATTTTAGATTCATAAATTTGATTGTTCGAGTCCTCTCTACCTCTTATATAAAATTATTTTTTTTAATTTTCTCTAAAATATTATTTTCTTTAAATAAGATTAGTTAAATATGACAAATATAAATTAATCATCAATCATTATAAAAAGGTTCAATTTAGTATGATATAATATAAATAGATCATTTATTATATTATATTTTAACTTTTAGTACCAATATCCTTAATTTTATTTTTTTCTATTTCATAATAATAACAATTAATTAATGTTACATATAATTAACTCTAAGTGTGATTAATTCATATGTAGAACAAGTGTGTAAATGTGTAATTGCTTATCATTTTTGTAAAATCATTTTTCTTAGTTATATATAATATGCTTATATGCTTAACATATTTTAATGGTTTCACATAATTATATGATATACATAAACATATAATTACATATATGCATCATGTTATCAATTGATATTTAATGTAATAAATTAATAATATTAATGTATCTTATATACTCTATAATTTATTGTATACTTTTATTTTACAAAAAAAAGCATTAGATTTAATATTATATTCATATAGATCATGCACGTCAGCCTTCGCCATTATCATATATGCTGAAGAAAAAGTTAATTCTATCTTTTATTAGTTATTAACTTATCAAACTTTATATTTATATTTTTTTCATATATAATTTTGATTTGCATTTAATCAAACCCTAATTAATTAAATATATTAAAATGATAAAAAGTATATTAAGTTATTGCTAACATATTTTTTTGAACTTAATTATATTGAAACATAAAAAATTAGTATGGTAATCTAAATTTAAAATTGAGTTCAAATGATTTTCTAAAAAATGGAGTAAAACAAAATAGAACAAATTTGATGGGTCATATCGAGTTTGCTCGAAAATCTGAAAGGACCTGAACCCGAACCCGGAATGACCCGAGATCGATACAACTTGAACCCGACCTGACCCAATCGAGATGACCCAAGATCTGACACGAGATCGATATGACCCAATCTGACAAGTTATATAGCAGGTCAATCACTCTCATTTTAATTTAGAGGTGACAAAATCTGACCCGATTCAGGAACTTGATCAGACTAAAACATAAAAAAGTATTAAAAATAATATGACTCGATTTGAACCAGTCCAAACTCAAGTTACCCGAAATCTGAAATTAAATGTATCTAAAATGACCGAACCGGACCCAACTCGACTCGAATATGAAATTATCCAAAACCCGAAACGACTCGAAATCCGAAACAACACTCGAACGACCCAGACCTGATATGACTTGAACTCGAAACGACCCAGACCCAACATGGGTAAAATGAGGAATTTTTTTATTATTTTGGATTCATAAGTTTGATTGCTCGAGTCTTCTCTACCTCTTATATAAACTATTTTTTTTTCTTCTAAAACATAGTTTTATTTAAATAAGACTAGTTAAATATAACAAATATCAATAAATAATCTGAAGTGATCAGTGACCTGAGATGACCCAAACCTTAATGATTCGATCTGAAATTACTCGACTCAACCCGATTGCCACCTCTATATCTTGTGGAAATTAATTCCTATATGAACATAAAAGACTTGACTTTGGCAAGTCGAAGAGTTAGATGCATTTAGTATTAGAAAATATTTCATTTTTCTTAACACGTTTTTCAACAATTTAGATATTTTTAACATAATTTTAAAAATAACATTTTTGTTTTTAATATAATATTTAAAAAGTTAATAAATAAAAAAATATTTCATAACTTTTTCAATATGAACGATGAAAAGAGAAATGTTGCTTTTCAAAATATATTTAAAATATCTAATTTATTAAAGAAAGTGTTTAAAAAATTAAAAATAAAAAATGAAAAATATTTTCCAATCAGTCTTAACATTTTTAGCGTTCCCCTCTCATTTCTGCCATTGGTAAGAAGATTAAGACCAAGTAATTGCATTTAAAGGTCTCTTTCCTTTCTTTGATTAGATGGACTATGACTTGTATTAGCCTTTCAAAGTAAGAAGGATTCTTGCTTGACTGCATATAAAGATAATGGAAACGACGGCATTGACCGCTTAAGTAGTTGGAATTTAATAATTTATTAACCAAATACGAAGAAAGAAAAATGGCTGGAGGTCTTTTTGTGCCGGTTCGCACTATATATATATATATATATATATATATATATATAACCTTCCGTAAGAATGCTCCAGACTTGCATAAATTAAGTTGATATAACATATACTCAAGATGTGGCAGATTCAGTGACTTGCCCTCTTTTGGCTAGATAACTTGTATCATAATTTAGTAGGGGAATGAATTTTTGACTCTTCACCTTATCTGCCTTATTTTGTGATCTCCGCAGGAGAGTAGGCAGGGGGAAAGGGGGAGCCTGGACTTTATTTATTTTTTTGAATTTATATGTGGTGTATTTGCTTATGTTACTAATTTTTTGTTAATTGGTCCCCAATCCAAGGTTAGTAAGTTTCAGTATTTTATTATGTTTAAGACAAGAAAATTATATTTTCAAAAAAAGAGAAAATTATATGACCCCATTTAAGTTAAGAAATCATATTTTTAATGCATTAGTTTGGATTTGGATTGTCTTTATTTAATAATTTTCTTCATTTGTTTCAATAACCGTGAGATGATAAAATAACCCTAAAAATTTAAATTTGTCTTAATGGTTAATTAAGTTATTCAATAGAGTTATTGATTTAATTTTTTAAACCTTTAAAGGTTTTTTTTTTTTCGATATCAAATCAACTGGTGGTTAGGAAAAGGCACTTCCGGTACTTTTGGCTCAACGAGTTTACATTTCGACATCAAATTTACCACCCTCTTCCATTTGAACTACTCTCTCATACACTTCCCATACGAATTGATGAGGCTCGACTTTAAATCTGCATGCTTCCAAGTATTATTGCTAAAAACCACCACCAATAAGGAGCCAGAATTGGCATGTCTTACCGGTCTAGAGAGTGTGACAGCGAACCTCAGTTAAGAAGTCCCCGCACAAGTTGGCGAGCTCGCAAGTGGGCATTGCTTCGGTCATTGTTCTTTTTTTTAATTTCAAATAAAATGTGATTTTTCAAAAAAAGTTTGTATCTTGTTGAAGTGGCAAATGGGTATTTTGATTAAAAAATTATAGTGCAATCAATACCATTGATTTAAATTTTAAATAAGTTGAACATTCATCTCGCTATAAATGGAGATGATTTTTTTTCATTAACTTTGGTCCCCTAAGAAGAAATACTGGCTTCGCCCAAGTGTACAAGGACATGGGAGTGAGAGCGAAATGTTAAATTTAAAAAAATATCAAAAACGAGAACGTCTCCAAGTGTGCACATGCATATATTTATGTTATAAAAAATATATACAGTTATGTATATGGAATTACATCAAAATTTGATGTAGGATATAATAATTAATATTTTATTTTGTTTTTTTTTTCTTATTAGGATTAACTTTAATTTCTCTAAAATTATTTTCTTTATTAGGATTAGGTTTGTTTTCTCAACAATGATTATATTTACTTTTCTACTAGAACTCTATGTTTACTTTTCTATTAGGACTAGATTTACTTCTTTTACAAGAAATAAGATTTTCCTATCACTATAAATAGGTGATCGCATTATTGTATTTTTCAAAACTTTGATCAATAGAATTATTAAGAGAATTTCTCTCCAAACTTTGTTAAGTGTTATCTTTTGCAACCTGCGGGTTTGTGTTCTATCTTTAAGTAAGAAACGCTGTTTTCTTCTCCATTATAAGGGGCACCCAAAAGAAAAGGGTTGAAGATACTATTTTTCTTTCTTCCTTGGTGCGCTAAAGTTAAACTCAAGTCTTCCGCTACGTCAGTTGGTATCAAAATAGGTTTTATCGTGATCATGACCGGCCAACATAACAGGGAAAACCTGCATAACGACGACGTTCGTGATAGGGAGGCTCATTCGAGAGTTGAGTTCCAGAATCTCTAGTAGTCCGTTAAATGGTTGCAAGAGACTTTGGATCAGATACAGTTTGGGTTCAATCAACATCACTGAGACTATGATGCTCGGGATAATGATGGAATTCAGATAAGGCCAGCCCACCGCTTTTAACCTAGGCCCCAAGGTAATCCAGTCCATGACGACAACAGTGATGATGAGGATTACGCTGATGGAGTCTTTGGCATCAGAGCCAGAGGTGGCATAGGGTATGAAGGTCATGGGCGCATACATGCTGGTTATATGGATAACGCCTATGGTGGTGGCTATAGGGATGCTTATAAAGAGCACTCTAAGAGTCAGGATTATGGTAGGGATGATTCCAGGGAATATCGGATGAAGATAGACTTGTCTTTGTTCAATGGACATCTTCACATTGAATATTTCTTAGATTAGGTAACGGAGGTAGAGAGGCTCTTCGAATACATGAGTATTCTTGAGGAACGAAAGGTCAAGTTGGTGGCGTATAAGTTCAAAGCAGGAGCATCTTCTTGGTGGGAACAATTGCAAGTTTCTCGATCGTGGCAGGGGAAGAAACCCGTGACTTCATGGTTGAAGATGAAGCAGCTTCTCAAGAGTGTCACTAAGGGATCCTACAGTCCGAGTATATGTTGATGAGTTTTATAGACTGTCGGCCATGAATGATCTTATAGAGACCGAAGCCCAACAAGTGGCTAGGTTTATTAGTGGGTTGCGTATGGCAATCCAAGACAAGGTGTCTATGCAACATGTCTTCACTTTTACTGAAGCTGTTAGCCTAGTCACCCGAGCAAAGAAACAGTTAGAGCATCCAAGAGCTTCAAACTGGGAGTGAAACCTGAGTGATTCGATGCAATCTGCACAGTCTCGGGGAAAACAACCAATGGTCATTCTTGATACCACCACTCAGTCCATAGTCTCAGGAGGAAAGGCAGCCGGTGGCAGCACTAGTGGACTAAGACAGTCAGGGACCATACCCCTTTCTAACAACCTTTATGCACGACTCAGGCCAGACAAGTGTTTCAAGCGTAACCAACCGGGGCATAGATCCAGTTAATGCCTGAGAAGAAAGATGGTGAATTACATTGACACTAAGATTGGTGAGGTGGCAGAGTATGGGGAGTTTGAAGAGGAAGATGCTTTCGGGGAAGAGACATCCGAGTACCAGAAACAACAACCAATGCCGATAAAGGAGCTCTCCTTTCCCGGTCATTGGTTATCCAACGAGTACTCATATCCCTGAGACATGAAGACCAATCAAAGAGGTACAATATCTTTTGCACAAGATGCACCATCAACCAACGAGTATGTAATATGATCATTGATGAGGGCAATAGAGAGAATATAGTGTCCCGAGTGATGGTGCCAAAGTTAGGCCTAAAGACCAATAAGCACCCAACATCTTACAACATTGGATGGATCAAGCAAGGTACTAAGACACCAGTTACTAAGCAGTGTCGGTTCACCTTCTCAATCGGTAAACACTATTCAGACTCCATTCTTTATGATATTGCTGAGATGGATGCTTGTCACATAATTTTAGGGAGACTATGGCAATTCTACGTGGACTCCCAACACAAAGGCCGTGACAATATCTATATTTTCTTCCGAGAGGGTCGAAAGATAATATTTAGACCATTGAAAAAAGACTCGGTTAGGGCACTTACCCGAACCGAGAGGAAGCAGGATTTGTTGACCAAGGGGGTTAAGTTCTTAAAAGAGGTCAAGGAAGCTCGAGAGATCATTGCATTGGTAACTGAGGGAGCCACTGTGGCTATGCCACAAACCATTGCCGAGCTAATGCAAGAGATGCTAAAAGAGTTTCGGGACATCATCCCTGAAGAGATGCCCGACGAACTCCCGCCCATAAGAGACATCCAGTATTATATTGACCTAGTGCCTGGAGCTAGTCTACCCAACCTTCCACACTATTAAATGAGCTCTAAGGGGAATGAGATCCTACAAGAACAGGTAGAGGGACAAATGCAGAAGTGACACTTGCGGGAGAGTATAAGTCCATGTGTCGTACTAGCTTTGCTTATACCAAATAAAGATGATAATTGACGGATATGTGCGGACAACCGAGCTATCAACAAGATCACAGTGAAGTACATGTTCCCTATTCCTCAGATAGGTGATATGTTTGATATGCTAAGAGGAGCCAAGATCTTTTTGAAGATCGATTTGAGGAGTGGTTCTCATCAAATACGTATCCGATCGAAAGATGAATGGAAGACTGCATTCAAGACTAAAGAATGACTCTACGAGTGGATGGTGATGCCATTCGGACTTTCTAATGCACCGAGTACATTCATGCGAGTTATGCACCAGGTATTAAAACCCTTCATCGGTAAATTTGTTGTATTTTATTTTGATGACATTCTTATCTACAGTCGTAACCCGGGAGACCATATGAGTCACCATTCAATTGTAGGAATTGGATCTGTATTGACTCAAGAAAGAAAGCCCATTGAATTTTTTAGTGAGAAGCTCGGAGAGACGAGACAGAAATGGTCAACATATGACCAGGAACTTTATGCTATTCTGAGAGGATTAAGGGTATTGGAGCACCACCTTATTCAGCGAGAGTTCATCATTTACACTGACCATCAAGTTTTGAAGTTTATAAACAGATAGAAGAATCTGAATCGAATGCACGCCTGGTGGATAACTTACATTCAATGATTCACTTTCTCCCTTAAGCATAAATGAGGGAAGCTGATGCATTGAGCCGCCGAGCTACACTATTTGTAAGTTTACAAGCTATGGTAACAGGATTCGAGTGCCTCAAGGAGTTATATGAAACATATAAGGATTTCGGAGAGCACTGGGATCGTTACAAAACCGGGACACCTATACCCAAGATGCATATCCAGGAGGGATATCTCTTCTGGGGAAATCAGCTTTGCATTCCGATAAGTTCTCTTAGGGAGCAAGTCATCTGAGAGCTGCATGGTGGAGGTTTAGATGGACATCTCGAGAGAGACAAGACCATTGCATTGGTGGAGGATCAGTATTATTAGCAGCAACTAAAGAATGACCTTGGAAACATCGTAAGGAGATGCCAAGTATGTCAAGTAGCTAAGGAGCAAACGCAAAACACTGGCCTTTATATGCCTTTATCGATACCCAAGGCACCATAGGATGATGTGTCCATGGATTTTATATTGGGACTTCCAAGAACCCAATGAGGAGCTGACTCTATTATGGTAGTATTGGATAGGTTTTCCAAGATGACTCATTTTATTTCTTGCAGGAAAACTTCTGATGCTGTCTAGGTAGCCAATCTATTCTTTCGAGAAGTGGTAAGATTGCATGAAGTGCCAAAGTCGATTACTTTTGACTGAGACACCAAGTTTTTATCCCACTTTTGGAGAATTTTATGGAGGAGGTTTGACACAGCCTTAAATTGCAGCAGCATTAGCCATCCACAGATGGATGGACAATTTGAGGTTATGAACTGCACATTAGGTAACTTGCTTCATTGTATTGCAGGAGATAAGCCGAAGTAGTAGGACTTGGCTCTAGCTTAGGCCGAGTTTACCTATAATAATATGGTGAACAAGTCTACTGGAAAGACACCGTTCGAGGTCGTGTATGAAAGAACTCTAAAACTTACGGTAGACTTAGTAAATCTACCCAAATTACCCGGGGCCAGTATAGCAGCCGAGCACTTGGCCGAGCGGGTGAAGATAACTCATGAAGAGGTTCGTCAGCATCTCGAGGATACTTATGCTAAGTATAAGGAGAAGGCAGATAAGGGTCGGAGATTAAAGGTTTTTTGAGAGGGAGATCTTGTAATGGTGTATCTATGCAAAGGGCGACTGCTGACTAGAACATTGGGAAAACTACGAAACAAGAAGTTTGGACCTTGCAAAGTTCTCAAGAAGATAAATGATAATGCCGATGTTGTTGATCTTTCGGAGGACCTAGCAATTTCCTCGACGTTCAATGTGGTCTACATTTTTGAATATTTTCCACCAAAAGAGGACAGAACCTAACTCGAGGACGAGTTGTTTTCAAGAAGGGGAAACTAATGGAAGACATAATAATTAGTATTTTATTTTGTTTTCCTTTCCTTTTTAGGATTAACTTTAATTTCTCTAAAACAATTTTCTTTATTAGGATTAGATTTCCTTTCTCAACAAGGATTATATTTATTTTTCTACTAAAACTTTATATTTACTTTTCTACTAGGACTAGATTTACTTCTTTTACAAAGATATGATTTTCTTATCACTATAAATAGATGATTCCATTATTATATTTTTATGAACTTTGATCAATAGAATTATTAAGAAAATTTCTCTCAAAACTCTACAAAGTGTTATCTTTTGCAACCTGTGGGTTGGTGTTCTATCTTTGGGTAAGAAATGCCATTTTCTTTTCCATTCTGAAGTGCGTCCAAAAGAAAATAGTTGAAGAAACTGTTTTTTTTTTCTTCCTTGTTGCGCTAAGGTTAAACTCAAGTCTTCCACTACGTCATAATTATCTTAGTTTTCTATTGATGTAAGGGATTAAATATTTGAAATGAGTGATGCTATTTGGACACCCTACAAAAACACTAATTTCGTATATTTGAACAACTTGAGTGGTTTTTAAACTGTTACCGTTCAAAGTTTCAGAGTATTTTTTTAAAGTGTTTGGAGGAGTATCCAATCAGCATTATTAATTTGAAATTAGTACTTTTAATCATTGTAATTAGATAAATATATATAAAGAATACAAATAGCACAAGAATCAAAGCAGCTCAGTGGCTAAAGTTGCTGTTCGTCCCAGTTCGTGATCAGAAATTGAGACGTTAAGTCCGCGAATTAGAGACCGATTCGAGGGCTCATCAGACGAATCCTATACCTTAGTTCATGTAATTTCATTATCAAAGAAAAAGAGATAAATAAATCTGTTTACACTACAACAGAGGTCAAGATAAATTTGACAAATTTGCTCATCATCCGGTTTGAGCATCGTTTTCCCTTCACGTTACCCATGAAATTCCAATTGTTTGAAACTTCAGCTTTGAAGTCATCTTATTTATTCTTATTAAACGTGTTGCTGTTGATTCCTCACAGAAAAGTTATTCTGTGTGCAGTGTGCCTCCCCTTGTCATCCAAAGTATAGATCCTTTTATTGAACTAAAAGTTTATTTGAGTAATACATAAGCAGTTGGAAGTTTAGGTACTATTGTACTTTGTAGAGATGATTCAGCTTTTGTTTACCCTTGTGTTGATTGAGATGGCTGTGATTGTAGCCCTTCTGTTTAGAACCCCTCTAAGGAAGTTGTTGATCACGGGGCTGGACCTGCTGAAGCAAGGAACAGGACCATTGATAGCAAAGACTGTTTCAGGAACCATACTTGTAGTTTTCAGCTCCACCTTATACAGTGCAATTAATATCCGTAGGCGGACAATGGAAGCAGGCATAGTTAATCCAACTGATGAGGTTCTTATGTTGAATAGTCTCCTTGAAGCATCTCTCATGGGTAACTCTTATTCATGAATTTGAGGTGTTGATTTTTTCTAAGCTGTCTGGACCTTTTTTTTCATTTTGGATTCAGGAGAGACCAATTGAGATTACGGGCTACGTCCAATCCATCCCTTCTTTCTCTATCCTTTAATCCCTAGCAGGATTTGATCTCAAGTTTTTAGTGTGAGAACAGATGATTTTACCAATTAAACTATAAGTAGCTAACTATGTTTACTATTTGACCTTTAGTAGGAACTTTTTTTTGGGGGGGGGGGGGGGGTGGTGGGGGACTGTAATTGATTCTTTCTGCCATGTTGATTGTTCTTTGGAATCTGAGAAGTAATCTGTTATAGCAATACATGTATATGTTTCTATTTTTGTTCATAATAGTGCTGATTTTAAGTGAATTAAGCTTTTTATATCAGACTGCTACAATCTCATATTGTCATAATGCTACTCTCTCACAAAACAATTTTCTGTTTGAATTTTGATCCTGCCCTTTCCTCATATGGTTAAGTGTGAAATATTTTAAGGCAAAAGATCATCCTAGCTTAATTGAGTTAAATTTGAGTTTTTAAATTTACTATTGGGCCTAGTTATAGTTAGAGTTTTTGGCTGTCAAAATAAATTTTGAAACAGTTTTTGGTAAAACTAGTGTGGAGTTAAAAGTTGTTTAACGTTTGATAAACAAACTGGTTTTTAAGTTTTGTTTTTCATGAGCTACTTTGTGTTGTATTAAATTTCTTACTTGAGGGTTATCTTGCAGGGTTTCTCCTTTTCCTTGCAATGATTACAGACAGACTACACTGCTATATGAGAGAGCTCCAAATAGCAAGGAGAAACCTGGAAGAAATGAAAAGAAGCCAGGATTATGATGATGAAAGGAAAAGAAGAAAAGTGGAGGAGACCAAAGAGACTATAATTAAATCACGAGTATGAATTCAGAATAAAGCCATAGGAAGCAAAGGATCTGTGATCTTACATAGTTGTTCCAAAATAAATATTTGATACATCTCACTAAGAGGAGAGGCCTAAAATATATATGGGAGTATATAAAGTGTGTGTATCTCTCCCTTTCTCAATCAGACTCCAAAAAATTATGTATAGTTCACATTTATAAAAAAAGAATGTAACTTCTGTAATGGTATTTGTTATAATAACACCAAAAATAAGACCTATAACAATTGCAGTATTATTGTGTCAAGTTCTTAATTGCATTGTCCTTCATTGGTTCGGATTCATGATTGGAAGATTAATGATATAAACTGCTTATGAAATTTTATGTTTTTCAACTTACATTGTATTCGGGAGTTTTGAGGGTAGAGGGGGAAGGGGAATTTAAAGGGAGCATATGGGAAGGAAAGACATCCCCTTGTTTTGGATGTTAAAAACAAGAATGGTAAAATACTTTCCCCTTGTTTGGTCAGCAAAAAAGCGAAAAGGGATAGATTAAATTAATAAATCTCAATCCCCTCCCCTCCTAAACCCCAAAATTGGAGCGTATAAAAATTGGTATTTTGATGGGATAGTGAGGGAATAAATCTCCCCTAATCCCCTTCCTCACCCTTTTAAAAAAACTCTCAAACAAGATAATATATACCCATACCTATCCCTTCCCTTCCCTTCCCTTTCTTTTCCAATCCCCCTCCGTCCATGTTCATCTACTACTATCTAACTACAGCTAGCCAAGTCAATGTTTTTTCATGGCAATAATGTCATGAATTTTCTGAGAGTGCAGTTTAACGCATTTGGTGCTCATATGGAAGCAAAAGAGGACTGCTACACGGACCACCCAAGCAAATCATTTTAGATCACTCTTTATATCCTCACTTCTACAGTATTTATTAAAGGCAAAATTAGTAAAACACCAAAAAATTATTAGTTTAGCTTATGTCAATTATTAATCTTGCTCCTGTTAATTATTAGTTTAGTTTTTGTCAATCACCGGTAGTCTAAAACGGTGATCACATATTGTGGTTCTTTTATCATTAACGGAAGTAAAAGCATTGTGGGAAGTGGGGTTAATCCATATTTTCATATAGCTCATGCGTTTTGTCATAGAACTGTTTCTTTAAGATCCATTTTAAGACATCCGGGCTGAGATAGAGCCAATGTTTTTTCTTGGGGATCAAAGTTAATGGAAAAAAAAATCATGTCCAACCCGATGAATGTTTAACTTATTTAAAATTTAAATTAAAAGTTATAATTGTACAATAATATTTTTAGATCAAAATACTCATCTGCTGTTTTAGTAAAGTATGATTTTTTCTTTTGAAAAATCACATTTTATTTTAAATTAAAAAAACAGTGACCGGAGCAACATCCACTCATAAACTTGCCAACACGTACGGGCACTTCCCAATTGAGGTTCGCTCTCAAACTCTCTAGACCGGCAAGACGAGTCAATTCTGGCTCTAGTGGCGGTGGATTTTTAGAACATTACCCGGAAACCTGTAGACTAAAAGTCGAGCCTCTTCAATTCATGTGGGAGGTGCGTGAGAGTGGTTCGAATGATGGAGGACGATGAACCTGATGTCGAAATGTAATTTCGTTGAGCCAATGATATCGAAAATGTATTTTTCTGACCACTGATTGATTTGATATTGAAAAAAAAACCTTTAAAAGCTTAAAAAATTAAATCAATAACTCTATTAAATTACTTAATTACTCATTAAGATAAATTTGAATTTCTAAGGTTATTTTGTCATCTTATGGTCATTGCAATAAATAAAGAGAACTATGAAATAGAGACGATCCGGATCCAAGCCAATGTGATGAAAATATTATTTTTTTTAACTTTAAGTTGAGTCATATAATTTATTTTTATGAAAATATTATTTTCTTATTTTAATCATAGTAAAATACCAAAACTCACTAACCTTGGATTGGGAGACCAATTAACAAAAATTCAGTATCATAAGTGTTGGGAAATCATCTTCTTGATGCCCAGGTGGTGATCTTCCAAACACCCAAGTCTAGAATGACTTGTAATGAATCAGAAACAGAAACAGAAATAGAAAAAAAGAAAAAGAACACAGCAATTGTTATCGAGGTTCGGTAATGTGTCTATGTGCCCGTGAGTTCCTCCGAACTCTCTGTATTAAATCAATGGTTCTTACAAGTTACAACAACTCATCTTCAAGAAACCTCTTGTTCTTGATGAAGGAAAGAAGAGAGAAAAGAAAGTGATAAGGTATTGAGTTACCTTGGAACTTTCCCCTTTGGAAATTTCACTTACAAATCCCTTGAATCTCCTCTCTATACTACTCTCTTTCTAAACTACCAGCCTCTCTAATGAGTCTCTCTTGCTTTGTGTCTTCGCACTCTTACAATTGATATCTCATTCACAATCTCAAGTTATGTTGATTTGCACCTAGATGACCCTATATATAGTGCACAAACTTCTTGACCAATCTTGAAGGTCAATATCAACCCTTAGATCTTGAGGACTAATCAACCATAGCCTTTGATCAAGTCTAAGTGATCCTGTGCATATTGATCATGCATCCACGAACCTAAAAAAAGGCTAGAAAAATCAGCATCAGTGTGCCTTCAAGCCGCGGCCTAGAACAGGGCAAGCCACGGCTTGGAAGGGGCCGAAATCTTCTATCATGCTAGAGGCCGCGGCCTGGAGTGGCTGAACCGCGACGCACAAGGCCAGGCTATGGCGCACAACTGCTCTCCCATCTTTTGGACTTCCTGGAGGCCAAGACGACAAAACCTGATGTTGAACCCTTTCAAACCATGTTTAAACCTTAGACAAACACCAACAAAAAGCAAATACACCATATATAAATTCAAAGAAAAAAATTAAAGTCTTTGGGGAGCATGAGCAACCCCTTTGTCGCTCCTCCCTTAGCCCCTGCTAGTACATGAACATGTTCATCTCGCAGTAGCGCACAGGTTAATCTCTAGTATCTTTTCAAAGATGTAATATCCTAACAGATGGTCCACAAGTAAACTACAGTGTATCAGTAATGCTTCTAATTGCTACTAGTTTGTACATTAACTTAGTTGTCATTAGGGCAGGATTCAAAAGCAACTCGCGAGCAGCTCGCAATTCAGCTTGCCAAAACTCGGTTCATGACTCCTTAAACTTTGAGCTCAAGTCAAGTCCAATTTCAAACTCGTTTAAATAAACGAATTGGGCCCAAGCTATTCAAAACTCGACTCGATAGCTTACGGGTCAACTTGAATTACTGTTTATATTTTTTTTATAACATTTTATATATATAAGAAATTTTTGTTGTATTTCTTAATTTATTGAAAATGAAAAATCAATAAACTAAGAACTTCAAAAAAATCTCACTTTTAGAATCAAAGGCATTGCCTTGAAAGCAAACCTTAGTGAGTTTACAATGCCAAATGATGACAAAGAAAATTTTGTTGATTGCAAAGCGTTTCTAAGCGATATCAGACTGGTTTTATAGGGCGATGGGTTCTACCAATTCCTTTCATAAGCTATATGAGATTAACATTGCTTTCTTTCTTCTCTATGTGATAGCTTGAGTGATTTATTAATGAACTCAATCTCACATCGCTTAGAGAGAAGTTGGGATGAGAGGCATATAGTTATAAATATGTGGCCTTTCAAATCAAACTTACGAGTCAAGTTCGAATAACCTTTAGCTCGAGTTTGACTTGAATCCATCTTTAGTTGTCATTACGTAAAAAATTTGAAATTAAATACTATCCACGTTAAGAATGAAAGAGATAAAGAATAAGAAATGATTGTCTTTCGTTGTAATCAATAAACTTAATAGATTTCTTTTATGAAAGAAAAAAATTAGAATGGATTTCCTTAATTTGGGGAAAAAATTAATTTTTATTTATTTATCTTTGTTAAGTTTTATGTTGGGCTAGCTCTATTTTCTTTTTCCCAACCAAACTTAGAGAAATTCTCTGTTAGACTTTACCTTACACATGAATTGTAGACCCGATTACTTTGTCTAATAATTTGAGGGCCTCTTATATCTGGGGAACTTAACATTATCAAAGAGAGAGTAGATATATTCTTTATCTAATTTACAATAAATTATTTATAAAAAAAAATCAACATTAAATATTTTTGTGAAAACAGAATTATTTCCCGAGAAAATTTACCCCCACCTGCATATATTATATATAGCATATAGAACACAACAAGAGCTGTCAACGGTTAGGGTAGATTTAGTTTGTCGAACTGGAAGTGATGAGTTTTAGCTGACATGAAAAAGGAGGCCGAAGTTGGCTTCCAGATCCGTTGGAGGACAGGGCA
The DNA here is from genome assembly GCA_023935145.1 of Bretschneidera sinensis. Taxonomy (NCBI): domain Eukaryota; kingdom Viridiplantae; phylum Streptophyta; class Magnoliopsida; order Brassicales; family Akaniaceae; genus Bretschneidera; species Bretschneidera sinensis. The sequence continues at coordinate 131,261,157 of CM043698.1, forward strand.
CCTTGTTGGTGAGTTTGTCCTACTATAACCCTTAATACAACTGATTCAAGGGACCAATCACTTACACCACCTGATTTACTGGGGTACGTGAAACTTTTGGTTTTTGTGGTGCATATCCAACGGTTAAAATTTGTTGCATCTCTACTATCCAATGGATCATGTATAGGGGAAAACGAAAATAAAGAATCAGAATCTGATTGATAACATTTGTCTGTTCCGTCCTCTTGGAAGTTGAAACTCAAATACGGAGTGAAGTAGACCAACGGCCTCTATCAAATCCAATCAAATCAAATCACACCCTGAATGAATGAGTTAAGTGACCTTTAATGAAATCGAGTAACAGTGAAAGTATCTTCTTTGGTCGAATCTAATTTCATAAAAATTATTATAAAATTAAAAAAAAAATTATTTTCATAAAATCGAGTTTGTAAAATCATTATACGTTTTTTTTTTCCTACGCGTGATAAAAAGGAATTATAAGATTTTTCAATTTTAAAGTGTAATAATAGGGAAATATAAAGAATGAACATTAATACATACATTTCTTAATAATCAATGGAAATACATTACTTAGATGCAAAATAAAAAAAAGCAAAAACACTTTTCATATTACTACTTGATTTTTATAAAATTATCACTCGATTTTCAAACAAAAATATATGTTATTGCTGGTCCATTTTTTTTTATATTATTATTAAAGCGATTTATATACAACTAAAATAATTAATTTGTCCTAATAATCAATGGAAATATATAACGTAAACATGAAATGAAAAAAAAAAACTTCAATATCTCTGTATTATCACTTGATTTTTAAAAAATTATTACTTGATTTTTAAATAAAATTATTTTTTTAACATTTAAATCTTTGAAGTATAAATTTGATATCAAAAATTTTCAAATTTTTAATTAATCATATCGTAATTTATTTAATTATTATTTATTAATTAAATTATCTTAAAATTTTAATAATACATTAAAAAATGATAATAACGAATATTTACTTGTACTGTAGGGTTTTTTTTTTTCTTTTCTTTTCTTTAGTGTACGCACTTACACATCACCGGGTTAGTTTTTGGGTTTAAGGTACATATTGGGAAAAGGTAAGGTGGACAATCTATGAGAAACAACAAAGGGTGGTGTGGGTCCAATAGAGAGTTTAGGAAAGTGTAACATATGAGCACGCAGAGCTGAGAGCTGTCCACCGAATAACTAGACTCTGTGACCTCTGAATCAATCTCTATCTTTCAATCAAAAAAATCTCTCAATCTTATTCTTTCCTCACCAACTAACTCCCTGTACCTCCCCTTTTAAATTCCATGTGAATAGTCTCAACGGCAAATTTTAAGCTTTCTAAAAAAAAAAAATTAAAGTTGCTCATGAAGTTTTATTGTTATATTTATTTGACTCACATTTATTTTTGAAAGTTTTATTTCGGTTTAATTGGATTTTTTGTTCAGGTCCGTCCATTAAAATTGATATAGAATAATAAAAATAAACGATAGATAATATACGGATTCGGACAAAAGTCTCAATTAGGCTAAAACAAAACGATCATAGATAAATAAACACAACGATAAAATCTTAGAATAAATTTGTTTATTTTCCAAAAATGTTTAGAAGAAAAAGGTTGAGTCCCATAAACAATTTGCCTCTCTAAAAGTGACCTAATTAAATTATTGAAGTGTGACACAAAGAGCAGCCAGAGTGACTGAGCAGAGAGCATTCCTGAACAATGTAAAATATGGACCAAGGACATGTAGAAGCAGATAAGCAATCAATTAAAACTTTGGAATCCCCTTCCACTAAATCAATCCGAAGATTATACCTTTGACAAATTTGAAGACCTCTAAGCAAAGCTCTCGCCTCCTCTGCTTCCATATTTGTACTGTTACTAGAATAACAAGGGTTTGTTTGATATACAGACATGATTACAGTGAGATTAGGATTATGATTATAGTGGGATAAGATTAAGACGATTAAAATAAATATTTTTAATTCTATATTTGGTTCATGAGATTGTTGGATTGAGATTAAAGTGGGATAACAAATCAAAAGACTAAAATATAATTTTATATTTTATTATAAATCTCTTTTATTATATATATATATATATATATATATATATATAAACCTACAGAGAGAGAGAGTAAAGCTCTCTTTTCCTTTCTTTTTTGGCTCTGTATTGTGAAACAGAGAGAAAAGGGAAGGAAGGGAGGCGCGGGGAATAGGGGGAAGGGAAGGAGGGGAGGAGGGGAAAGGGAAGGAGGAGGCATGGGGAGGAGGGGGAAGGGAAAGAGAAGGAGTGGGGAGGAGGGGGAAGGGAAAGAGAGAGGAAGGGGGAGGAGGGAGGTTGCAATCTAGTGAAGAAGGAGGAGGAGAAGGAATAAGGTAGGAAGAAGATGAAGGGGGAAAGGCCATGCACGGCCCGAGGCACGATCTGGGCAAGGAGGAGGAGAAAGAAAGAGAGAGGAAAAGGAATGAGAGAGGAAGGCTGCGCGATCTACTGCGGAGGAGGAGGAGAAAGGCGCGGGGTCGGAGGGGAGGTGGCTGGGGGGAGGAAAGGGGAGATGGCCGAGGGTAGGGGAGGTGGCCAGGGGTGATGGCTAACATAGGGAAGAAGAAGAAAAAGGGAGTGGTAAAATGGTCTATAAAAAAAATCAATTCCACAGACCTGGGATTGATTCTGTTCAGAGGGCTGGGACATATTTTCAAGGATTGTGACTAATTTAGTCCCAACTTAATCCCAGATGAACAGTTAGTCCCTCTAACCAAACATGAGACTAACTGTTCATGTGGGATTAAGTTAGTCAATATTATCTTAATCCCCCATACCAAACTACCCCTAAGAGTATGCTAGTACAAAAGCTCCTTCATAATCTCTTACCAAACCACCCCCTGTGCAAATCCCTCTTCCACTAGAAGCTTCAAAATTTAAATTAATTTACCCAGCCCAACCATAGTAGGAGTCCAACTAACCCACTTACCACGCTTCATGGGAGGATACCAAATGAGAATTTACAAAGCTGATAGAGCTATAAATGTAGGATTTCAATCAATATCATAATCCTAATGAATTACTGTAGAAGAGTAGAGAACATCTAATATTAAATAAATAGAAAGAATACATACATTGCTTAGGATCTATGATATGCAGAAAAATCTTCAATCAAACACAAGGAATAATCCTTAGCTAAGTGATAAATAATTCCCCTTCCTGTTCTCCTTGATACACTAATCCTGATGAGGTAAGCCTTTTTTTTTTAATGTGTTGAGAAAATAATGTATTATCAAGGGTTGAGAATAGAAGGGGGGACTTAGCTCATACTTTATATAATGATCCAATGACTCACCGAGCACAAGCTCAAAGGTCAACTATGACCTACACTAGCTAGCTCATATTAGACACATTAGAGTATTAATTAGGCCCATTGTAAATAGATTACTCTATTGAGCTTTCTTTACGTCTCACTTAATAGACCAACACTTTGGAACGCTTTATAAAAAAACCAATAATCCTCAATTAATGTAAGCCCTTATCATGTAATAATTAATTCTAACATTTTTCCACTTGGGCGACATTAATTATGGTTAGTTTTTTTTTTTTTTTTTTTAAATTTATCTTTTAAAAATGACTTTCAGAACAAGATAACTTCAAACTTTATGTGCACGTTTTAAACATTGGTCTGGAGACTACTTTTAGTTTCAGTCCGATCCGATGGAGTTCGTGACACAGAATCATGGTGGTAATTGTATTTTTTGTACGATATAAAACTTTCCATGGTCACAAGGTTCTATAAACTACATCGACATGGATCCAATATGGTAGTATAGCAAACAAACAACATTTACAAAGTGATCCTTTTACATATTGTTCCCTTGTCGATCACTTTAAATTTTTCTTCCTTAAATAGCAGAAGCACACTAGAGAAAATCCCTTATAATTTTTCAACAAAACATGTATGTTTTATATTTAATATCTCGAGATATACTTTATGTGACATACATTTTAGGCTATTAACCGAATGCCTTAGCTTTTGCTTAAGATAGGCACACATTTTAAGACTTTCAATGGATATATACATATGACAATACAAACATAAAAAGTATCAATATGTTAAATACAACAGTAATATATAAACTTTATATAACTGAATTTGCATGCATTGATCATTGTCAACATAATATCCAATACATCACCAAAAAAAGCATGAACAAATGAAAACTTTAATTACACAAATAGAGCACAATTATGCCTCCCACTAAGTGCATCAAAAGATACTCCTAAGCCCATACTAACAACATGCTTGTTAAAAGCATAAGGGCGAAGGCATTTAGTCAATAGATCAACAACCATATCATCTTTCCCAATATGCTCCACTATGACATCATCTTTTTTTACTAGTTCTTTAATTGTCAAGTACTTTACCTCCATATGCTTGGACACTGTGATACCTTTATTGTTCTTAGAGAACAATACAACTGAGTTGTTATCACAGTATAACTGGATGGGCTTAGCAATGGAGTCAACAACTGATAACTTTGTAGTGAGGTTCTTAAGCCAAACCGCCTGAGTAGCTGCTCCATATCTTGCTACAAACTCTATATACATGGTAGAATAAGAATTCATCTTATGTTTCACATTCTTCCAAAACATTTCCCCGCTTGTCATCATGAAAACATATCTAGATGAAGACTTTTTGTCATCCTGACAACTGGCAAAATTTAAACCGTAAAACTCACTAGCTCAAGATTTTGAACCCTTCTGTAAATCAACAGATAGTCTTTTGTCCACTTCAAGTAACTCGGTACCTTCTTAGCAGCCTCCCAATGACCATGACTAGGGTCTGATTGGTACTTTCCTAGAAGTTCAACTACAAAAGTAATATATAGTATAGTAAAGACTTGTGCATAAATAATTCTCTCAACTACAATAACATAATGCACTTTCTTTATAGTTTCCCTCTCGGTTTCACTTTTAGGACATTGTAACAAGCTCAGTTTATCACCTTTGCGAATTTGAGCATTTCCATGTTTGCAGTCTTGCATACTGAACCTATCTAGAACACAATCAATATATACCCTCTAATAGAGTCCTAACAAATTATGAGATCAATCCCAAGGATAAAAGACGCATCACCAACTCCTTCATGTCAAACTCCCTAAACAACAGTTTCTTTGTTTCGTTAAATAGTTCTAGGTTACTTCTTGCCAACAAGATATCATCCACATATAAAATGAGAAGATTAAATTTGCTCATTGACATTGTGATATATACATTGATCTACCTTGTTCTCAACAAAACTAAATGAAGTCACTACATCATCAAATTTCAATTACTATTGTCTAGAAACATGTTTGAGACCATATATAGATTTCTTGAGTCTACACACAAGATGGTCTTTACCATATTTATTGAAACCTTCAAGCTGCACTATATAGACCTCTTCCTTAAAGTTTCAATTAAAAAAATGGTTTTCACATCCATTTGGTGTAGATCTAGGTCATAGTGAGCCACTAATACCACAATCACCCTGAAAGAATCCTTAGAATAGATTGGTGAGAATAAATCACTGTAATAAACTCCTTATCTCTGAGTAAAACCTTTGGCAACCATTCTTGCTTTGAATATCTTTATTTTTCCTTTGGAATATCTTTTAGTAAGAATAACAAAACGATTAGGGGAGGCATAGTAAGATAAATCATTATATTCTCCATTAGTGTCTGAATCAGATGCAACTTTTGTCTCCATTGTTGATTGAATTTCATTAGGACTTGGTTGTGGCTTCACTGCATGTGGGTATACAAAATCCTTAGAAACAAAGTTGTTAATTTGAACACCAATACCAGTTTCCTCCAACCCTTCCTTAGGGTTAGCATTCTAGAAAATTTCCTTGGTTGTACGAGGGTTTGCTTTTTTAGCCAAAACAATGTCAAGAGTAACTGTCTGCTTTTTTTTTGCCAAACTTGATTAATAGTTGTCTCAATCACCTTGTTGATTGGGTTCGACATTTGATTATCTGGCTTAGAAGGTTTAGACTATTGTGTATGGTTTGGGCGAATTGTTGTCTCATTTGACTTGGGGATATCTGTGTTCAGCTTGCAACAATTCTGAGCATAATGACCTTGTAAACAACAAGTCGAGTAGTAATCGGTTTTGGATTCTATAATCAGAGGTTGCCAGAATCAATTTGCTTTGTTTGTGCCATCATATATTCAGAGCTTTGGAGGAATTGGCTTAGATACATCAACTTCCACACACACCTTAGCATGAATTGAGTGCAATATGGAAGTAACCCGTCATTTGATCTCAAGAAAATCCTAAACGAAGCAACAATTTTATTTAAGAACGATTGGGGGAAAAACTGAATAGGTAGATGAAGGAGTCTAATCCAAACTACAACAAGTTCATATTCATACGAGGGATCAAACCCTAACTCCCATCTGAATAGATGAAACAGATGCCTATTAATAACATGATCGCTAATGGACCAAGCTTTGACAAAATCTTCATAGGATAACAGGCAAATAAGAACATGCCTAGGATCTATCGATCCAACCACAGGTGTGAGAGAAAGTCCCTATACACTAACTATATGATCTCTGATTATGTTTATTAGGGGATGACCCTTGGAAAAAATTGCTAGTAGTGTATACTCAAAAAAAAATTTTGATTGTTGAACTTCTACAAGAGAGAAATCAATGGCTAGAAATCCTTCATAAGATGATGGAGGTTTATGGTTGATTGGAAAATGCGAAAGATAGTGAAGATTAGGGTTAGGGTTAATAGGGGACTTAGATGTATTGGATAAAAGTGTTGAATTGTAAGATTTTGTTGCAAGAGAGGTTGCTGTCGTAGATGAAGAGGGGAGGGAAGCAAATGGTGGCGTGAAGGCCCTCGCTGGCAGAGAAGTCACCATGTTTTTTTAAAAACTCAATGTTTTAAAATAAAAAAATATAAATAATGTTGAATTTAAGAGAGGAAGTGAGACAATACAAAGAGAAGAGAATTGTATTGAATGGTATGATTTGCTTACAAGGGAGGTATCCTATTTATAGCTTAACCTAAGGGGAATGTTTCCCATTCTCACCGATGTGGGACTAACATATACATTGTGTGTGTGTACACACACACACACACACACACACACATTAATAGCCCCCTTCAAACTCAGGGTGGTAAAATGGAGACCAACTTGAGTTTGGAAGCTAAATCTTGAAGGCATACAGGAGGATGTGTTTTAGTGAAGACTGAAGATATCAGCAGTTTGATCGGCAAGAAACTGATAATAGTCTAATAGTCCCACGGGTGAGATGATGACGCACAAAGTGACAATCAATCTCAATGTATTTTGTGCGTTCATAGAGTACATCATTGTGAGCAATCTGGATAACACTTTGATTATCACAGCTGATGATAGTGGCAATAGATCTAGAAGGAGTACCGCGAGACATGTATTGCTGGGAATGTGTGTTGGGGTTTTGGAAACAAACATGTTGAAGATGACCAGGGGCTTGCATCTTACAGAATTGACAAACTCGAAGTAATTGCAGAATTTTAAGGATCCAGATTGACACCCTTTGTTGTTGGGTTGAAAAGATCCAGATGGATGCCCTTTGTTGTTGAGTTGAGGTCCCTTGGGAATGGCGACTGAGGTGACGTCGATGGAGAATAAGACTCCGATTATAGTGATGGAGCGGTGGCTAAGATGACGTCAATGGAGAATAAGACTCCAACTATAGTGATGACCCGACAAGTATGAAGAGGATATACAAGAAGTCTTTATGATGTGAATGATCCACTAATAATGGCAATCACAAAGCATACTCAACTCTTGATAAACCGAGAACCACTTAGAACCTGGATCTGATACTAAGTTGAATTTAAGAGAGGAAGTGAGACAATACAAAGAGAAGAGAATTGTATTGAATGGTATGATTTGCTTACAAGGGAGGTATCATATTTATAACCTAACCTAAAGGGAATGTTTTCCATTCTAACCGATGTGTGACTAACATATACATTGTGTGTGTGTATATATATATAGATAGAAATACACACGTTAACAAATAAATCACAGCAAGAGATTTTTCATTTTCATTTGCACAAAAACAATAGCTACTTTTGGTTATTTTTAGATTAAAATTCTCTCCCACAAATCATAATATTTCAAGATTAAAGAATGAATGTCATGCTTTTTACATCATCTTATTAAAATATTATTTAATTGGAACAAAAAAATAACATAAAAATTAAGGAATAAAAATAGTATAACATGGATTAAAAAAAATGTTAAACAAATATAAAATAATATTATACATTATTATTAAAAGGTTAATGAGAAAATATATCAAAAATGAAATTTTATTCATTATTACACCTATTCTAAGTTATAAAAATGACAATATACAACTACAGCACTCTCTTCAATCCAACCAAACATTGAAATCTAAATGGAATTAGTTATACATATTTTGTATGCACAATCAAGCACGATAATAAAATCACAATTTTATTATTATGAGACGTCTGAGAGTTCTTAAACCACAAAATTAGAGATTACCCCAATGATCTCTTTGTTTAACTTATTAATGCAGGCAAGAACCCAAAAGAGTAGTCAAAATCAAATAGTTTCGATTAAAAGAGAAAGATATCTTGGGATGTCACTCAACCATGGGTATTGCATGTCACTCAATTATTGTTGTTAATCGCGGATATCACTTAATTGAAAGTGAAAATGTCACTCAACGTCACTAGTCACAGGTGCCACTCAACACAATCAAACAAATCGCTTGATTTATTCGAAAGAATACTCTCTACAAGCAAGAACACTTGCTAAGAAACTTTTTGGTTTTGGTCTTCCTCAATGGAAACCATCTGATTTTGTTTACGGGCTCCCTTCCGCATCACTTATTTGGTTTTTTAAATTATTATTTCAAATTATAACCTGTAAGAAGAAATCTGACAAGGCATGTACCATCTAGTAACTAATAGGAACTTCGTGCTTACTTTTGAAATCATTATTCACTAACGCAAGTAAACACGTTACACACTAAACCATTAGTCCATTTTCTAGTTTAATTTTCAAAGAACCCCCAACGTTTCCATAAAAATAAAGTAAATAAATCAACACCATTAAGTACAATTTGGCCAAACAATAATTTCAGTTTATGATTTTTGAAATATAATTTTTATACAAATTCAATTTTTAAAAAATAATTTTTAATTTTATATTATTTTAAAATACTTTTAAAAAGTGTTTAACATAATTTTTTTTATAAAAAAACATAAATTATTTATAAACATTTCCAAACAATAGTACCTCATCAAAAAATGATACGAACAAAATTAGTAATAGATAGCTTGTAAGGGAATAAATGGATTAGAGAATAGTTAATAGTTGGTTATAGTAGTTTGTTAGTTAGTTAGAATATTAGTTGTTTACTCTTGGACTCATCTATCATAACCTCTACAAGGTCTTGTACACTCATTTGTAGAGGGAATGAAAAATGAAGAAACTAAATTTTCCTTCTTCTCTCTAATTACAATTCTTGTAACATTCTTGGAGTTTAGACTTGAACTCGAATCAAGTCATTTTTTGAATTATAGATTGCATCAATGGTGCTTTTATTGATCAACTTTGATTCTTGAGCAACTTTTGTTCTTTCTCATTGAAGATTTCATTGAGTTCTCATTGAGATTTTTGGTTCTACAAATTTTCCAACAATTCATCTTCCTTCATTGTACCAATTCTTTAACTTCTAACTTTCTTGAATCACCAACTTAAATTTCTTCTTTCTAGGTCATCAACATGGAGAAACAAAGTGCTATGATTGATGACCTCACATGTGAAGAATTCTATCAAATCATCAAACCAATTTATGATGATCTCCACAAAAGAATGAATGATGATTTCAACAAAAGAATGGAGTTGGTTACATCAACCATGGACGAATTGAAGACCATGCTCAACAAGCTTGTTTCCACTCAACTAATAGCCAAGATCATATCTAACAAAGAAGAATTCTATCAAATCATCAAACCAATTTATGATGATCTCCACAAAAGAATGAATGATGATTTCAACAAAAGAATGGAGTTGGTTACATCAACCATGGACGAATTGAAGACCATGTTCAACAAGCTTGTTTGCACTAAACTAATAACCAAGATCATATCTAACAAAGAAGAATTCAAAGTCGAATATGGTACGATGAATTGAAGACCATGTTCAACAAGCTTGTTTCCACTAAACTAATAGCCAAGATCATATCTAACAAAGAAGAATTCAAAGTCGAATATGGTACAACAACACCTTTCAAACTAGGTCTCCAATAAGCACAAATCCAACACGAAGAAGATGTGGCTTATGCCAAAAAGAAGACACAAGATTCTGCTCTTGATGAGCTAAGTGATAACCAAGAAATAACGACACACCAAAAAATGCAAGAAGATGTAAAAATGATACCCAAATTTTTTGAACACTTCGAAACTTAGCATAAGAATGAGGACACCAGCAATTATGACAAAGAAGAATGGGTGAGCCATGGTGATACACAAAGGTTCAATTATGAAATTCTAGTCTCTGTTTTTGAATGAGAGGAAACACTGTAATATTTGTGTTCCTAAAGTAAGGGTAAAAAAGTAATTTGATAGATATTACATAGAAATGAAATAATATATACATGAAAGATTTACTATTGAATAAAATAATTCTTTTGAAAAAAAATCTGGACGTGTGGTGGTGTAAAGAAAAAAAGAAAAAGAAAAAAAGGGCAACACTTGGTCATCTAGGTGTTGCATACATTGCATTCAAAATGCATGTAAGACAATTTTGCAATGTCAAAAAAATGGTGGTGGGGCAACAGTGCTGAGTTAGTATAAAACTGTTTTTCTTTTTGTTTTGTTTTACTATTTTTACCAAATCCTGTTTGGTTTTCTTTCTTTCTTCAATTCAAATTACTCTCTTTCTTTAAATACTTGGGGAGTGAAAGAAAGGTTGAAAGAGTAAAATTTTGAAGAGGTTTACGAGAAAATCGAGGAAAGCTCTAAGAAAAACAAAAGATAATAATGTGAATTTTAATTTTTGAAATTATACATACATGAAATTATCTGGAATTTGATGTAAAAGTTTAAAGGGGTATGAATTATGGAAGAATTGAAGAAAAACATAGAAATTTTAATATAAATATTATGTCAAGTGTTGATGATCAGAAATCGGGTGAAATTGCTGAAAAAAGCAGAAAATGTAACGAGGTGATCCATAGGTAGCTTTAAGTGCTACATAGTGAGTTTGATTTACTTTTAGTAATCGAGATAAATATGAAATATAAAGTGATGATATTTGAATTAATTATTAAACTACGATTGGATGATATATGAAAGTCGGTTGATGGATATGCTAGGAATAATTGACATGATAAAGATTATTATATGAAAAGTAATATTTTTGAAATAATGAGTTGATTAAATATATAATGAAGGGATAAATGAAATTATTGACAAGCTATGATTGATAATTTGATATGATATATGAGGAGATAATTTAAAGAACATGATAAAAATAATAGTTTTGAGAAGGAGTTTGATAACTAAATTGAATGTTTGAATGTATGCTTGTTTTTATTTATTGTTCATATGCATATGCATGAAATGAAATGAATCGGGGAGGCAGCTGGTTAAATGAAATAAAAGAACCGTGATAGCCAGTATATGCTGGAATAAAAGAATTGGGAAGGCAGCCAGTTTAAATGAAATAAAAGAACCGTGACAGCTGGTATATGTTGGAAATAAAATGATCGGGAAAGCAGCCGATCTAAATGAAATAAAAGAACCGTGACAGACGGTATATGCTGAAAATAAAAGAACCGAGAAGGTAACCGATTTAAATGAAACCGTGACCGCTGGTATATGCTAGAAATAAAATAACCGGGAAGCAGTCGATCTAAATGAAATAAAAGAACCATGACAACCAGTATATGCAGGAAATAAAAGATCCGAGAAGGCAGTCAGTCTAAATGAAACCGTGACAGCTGGTATATGTTGGAAATAAAAGAACTGGGAAGGCAACCGATCTAAGTTAAAACATATCAATATATGGGAAGATATTCTCAAATAATAATATATTTTAAATTCATGCATTGCATTTGTTTTAAATATTGATTGTAAATTTATCGATAGATGAATGAGTCTCACAGAGAGACAGATATGATGAGAAAGAAATATGAAAGTATGATATGATAAGAATTATCTGAGTGATTGATTATATGTTGTGAACCTCATAACGAGGTAATTATGAGGTAGAATTGATAGCCTCAAAATGATTAAATATATAAATGATGAGAATTATGATATGAGTAGTGATAATAGAATGCTATTATCGAATTATATGAGATATAGATGAATGAATATTGGAAGACTATTTGAATAATTGAATACTTCTAGTAAATTTAATTCGCTGAACTTGTGAAGCTCACTCCTCTTTGTTAAATAATTTCAGGTAGCAGGTAGGACAGAAGGATTGGTGAGCTGAAATTCATACTGAGTCATTATCTGTAAGCCACGTGATCCATATCCTCAGACTAATGGAAAGAAAAAATATATATTTTTAAATATTCATTCATCATATATTGTATATATTATTTCAGTTGAAATTTTAAAAATGTAACTTCCTTGTTGAGGGTGATGATTGATGTATAGATATATATACATTCAGTTTATGTACGTTTTTATATTGTTGCATATATGTGTCATGCTAGAGTTTCAAAACGTGATGAAACTGTCTCGAGGGTGGCTAACCCGAGATGGATCATTACAATTTTGGTATCAGAGCATTAGGTTTTATGATTTTGTAGACTGCATAAAAAGAAAGAAAGTGGAAGATAAGACGTGGTAGGCCCCCAATATTAGACAAGTCGAGGTTGAGAGGAAGGCTGAGTCTGAGTCTGTGGTTCTTAGAAGGGAACGTGTTGATAGCATGATTGATATTAGTAGGAGTGTGAGAGAATTTAGAGTTGAAAGAGATGAGCTAAGATAAGCTATTGCTCATGCTCTTAAGAAAATGAATGTAACAGATGATAGAATTTATAGTCTATAGCATAGACTTGATGAACAAACTAGAGTGTTGCTTGAGATTGTTGTAAATCCAATAATGGTAGATGTTCAAAAGGGGAAATGTGAGTTTATGCACGAGATGCAGGAAGATTGTTTTATGTTAAATGCTTTGTTGTTTAAAGTATCTATGAATCCTTTGAGCTTGAGCTATGAGTAAAACATGTAGAGAGATTATTTGGTATTTTACCAATGACTGACAGGCAGAAGGTCGCTTTTGCTTCATTTAAAAAGAGAAGATTTAGAATGGTAGGAGGATACTCTTCCTAGGGTGAGTGCATATGTTGATAGACTCTTAACTTGGAATAGGTTTAAGAAGGGTTGTTCTTTTATAAATATTGTTCATATACTTACAGAGCCCAACAAAAGAGATATTTCATTTATTTGAGTTAAAATATGTTGACTGTGGCTCAGTATGATAACAGATTTATGGCCTTGTCAAGGGTTGTATTGAAAATGGTAGACATAAATGAGAAGAAGTGTAAGAAGTTTCTAGATGGATTATATTTTGAGATTAGATTGAAACTATCTTAAATGAGACATTTGAATTGTGTTGCTTTGTTGGATATGTTGCTTCAAACTGAGATGGACATAGTGGAGTTTAGTTGATGTAGGGAGTGGTTGAAGAGGACTAGACTTGAGGGTTCTACAAGTGAAAGTATGAGTATTTAGGATGGGAAACTAGCCTAGAAAGGGCGTTCTTTGTTATAGGGAACTATAATATAGAGCTGGAGGCAAGTAGGATCTGTTGCTTCTATAGCTAATAGTAATATTGGTGAGACCCATAGATTTGAGAGATAAGTTATGGGAACTGGAAGTTATGGTATAGGTGGGAGTGTAGTACCTAGAGGATATGGTAAGGTGTTAGGAAGACTAGAACGTGTTATAGATGTAATCAAATAAGATATTTATCCCAAAATTGTCCTAATTTGATGTGCTTTATATGTAAAAAAAGGTGGACATATCAATGTTGGTTGATCTTGATGTAACTCATTCTTTTGCATCTAGTGTGTTTATGAAGTCTATTAATGTTTATATTAGTCATTTGATTCATAATCTTATTGTTGAAATTCCTATTGAAGATGGAATTATGATTAAAACTATTTATTGGGGTTGTGTAATCCGTATGGATGATAAAGAGTTTGAAGTTGATTTGTTTTCTTTTAATATGGTTGATTTTGATTTGATTTTGGAGATGAATTAGTTATCAGTGTATCATGTCTGGGTTGATTGTTCTAAGAAAAATGTGGTGTTCAAGACACTAGGACAAAGGAGTTTAACTTTTAGGGAGAACGTAAGATACTTACCAACTATCTTATTTCTGCCTTGACTACTAGCAAATTGCTGAGGAATGGTTGTGAGGGATATTTAGCATATGTTATGAATCCTAGAAAGGAAAATAGAAAGCTGAAAGAAATCTTAGTGGTTAAAGATTTTTCTAATGTATTTCTTGATGAGTTTTCTAATTTACCTCCTAGTAGAGAGATTGAGTTTTCCATGGATGTGATTCTGTTTTCTGAACCTATTTCAATAGCACCCTACAGAATAAGACATATTGAATTGAGAGAACTAAAGGTTCAACTTTAAGACTTGTTAGACAAATAATTTATTCGACCACATGTGTCACCATGGGGAGCCTCTATATTGTTTGTCAAGAAGAATGATGGAACGATGAGGTTGTGTATTGATTATAGACAGTTGAATAAGATCACTATTAAGAAAAAATATCCTTTGTCCAGGATATATGATTTTTTTGAACTATTGTAGAGAGCAAGGGTGTTTTCGAAGATAAACCTGAGATCAACTTTTCACCAGTTAAGGATAAAGGAGTGAGACGTGCATGATTGCTTTTAGGACACGTTCTAGTCATAAATTTCTTGTGATGCAATTTGGGTTTACTAATGCTCCAGCAATATTCATGGACTTGATAAAGAAAATTTTTTAGACTATTTCTTGATAATTTTGTGGTTGTGTTCATTGATGACATCTTGGTGTATTCTAAGACTAAGGAAAAGCATGTAAAACATTTAGAAAATTATGTTGGGGATTTTGAGGGAGAGAGAGATTTTACGCTATAATTTCCTAAATATGAATTTTGACTGAATGAAATAACTTTGTTGGGGCATGTAATATCTAGAGATGGCATAACAGTTGATCCAAAAAAGGTAAAGACAATGTTGAGTTGGGAGAGACCAACTAATGTGACTGAGATTATAATCTTCTTGGGGGTTAGATGGTTATTATAGAAGATTCATTCATAATTTTTCTATTATTGCAGTATTATTAACTAGATTGACCAAGAAAGAGGTGAGATTTGTATGGTCTGGGGAGTGTGAGAAAATTTTCCAATTATTAAAGGAAAAATTGACTACAACTCCAATATTGGTGCTTTTTCTGGTGATGAAGGATTTGTGGTGAATAGTGATGCATCCCATCAAGAGTTTGGATGTGTGTTGATGCAACATAGGAAGGTAGTAGCATATGTTTCTAGGCAATAGAAGAATCATTAAAGAAATTACCTGACCCATGACTTAGAGTTGGCTTCCATAGTGTTTGGTTTGAAGATTTGGAGATATTATCTGTATGAAGCCACTTGTGAGATATTTACTGACCATAAGGGTTTGATATACTTAAATACCTAGAGAGGGCTGAATTTGAGATAGATACGTTGGATGGAGTTGATTAGGCATTATGATTTTACGATATATTACCATCGAGGGAAAGTGAATTTGGTAGCTAATGCATTGCGTAGAAAATCTATAGGAAGATTAGCTGCTATAGAGAGCCATGATGTGAATCTGATAGTAGAGTTGATAGAGATGATAATAAACTAGAATATTAGTGATATATGTGTATTATTGAAAAACATGGTTGTACAGCCATCCATTGTAAAATGTTTATTAGAAATGCATGGTAGAGATGAAGAGATATAGAAGATTAAGCAGGAAGTGCTTAATAGAAAGCAATATGAGTTTAAAATTAGAAATGATGTTATTTTGGTATTGGAACATAGGATTTGTGTTCCCAATGATGCTGAGTTGAGAAATAAGATATTGAGAGAGGCACATGATGATGTATATTCGATGCACCCAAGTAACAATGAGATGTATAGAGGATTGAGACAGAATTACTGGTGGTCATGATTGAAGAGGGATGTAGCTGAAAATATTTCTAAATGTTTGGTTTGTCAGTAAGTGAAGTCAGAGAATAAACATCTGGGAGGCTTACTACAACCTCTTCCTATGCTTGAATGACCATAGAAAAATGTTAGTATAAACTTTGTTTTTGGATTTTCCTATACTCAGAGAGGTCACGATACAGTGTGAGTGATAGTAGATAGACTTTCTAAGTCATCTCAATTTCTTTCAAATTAAAACTAATTGGATTACCATTGAGAATAGTGTCAAATAGAGATGCTAGATTTATATCTTTATTTTGGAGAGGCTTTCAGAAAGCCACGGGTACGCAGTTACAATTTAGTATAGCTTTTCATCCTCAAACAGATGGCTAAAAGGTGCAAAACTCTAGGAGAAGAAGTGGGAGAGAGAAATATATTTGGTCCATAAATTATTGAGTTAACAACTGAGATGATCAAACTGGTTAGAGAGAACCTTTAAGCAGCACATAGTAGACCGAATAGCTATGCTGATAATAGAAGAAGACTTCTTGAGTTTCAAGTAAGTGATTGGATGTATTTGAAAATATCTCCATTGAAAAGTGTGTTGATGGTAAAAATGGAAAGAAAGTTGAGTCCGAGATATGTGGGGCCCTAAGAAGTTATTGAGAAAGTTGGGCTAGTTGGGCTAGTTGTGAATAGCTTGGATTTACCTCCAGAGTTGAAGCAGTGACATAACATATTCCATGTTTCACTTTTGCGAGAGCACTTACATGATGAATCTTATAATATTTCGAGGCAAGCTATAGAAATTCAGGAAGATTTGACCTTTATACAAGTACCAGAGAGAATTTTAGACAGAAAAGAACAAGTCTTGTGTAATAAAGTAATTTCATTAGTTCAAGTTCTGTGGTGGAATAAAGATGATGAAGAGATTACATTAGAGTGTGAGGCAACTATGAAGAAATATTATTTAGAATTGTTTCATGAGTTAGCTAAGGAAATTTCGGAGATGAAATTTTTATAAGGTGGGTAGAATTGTAATATCCGTGTTCTTAAAGTAAGGGTAAAGAAGTAATTTGATAGATATTACATGGAAATAAAATAATATATACATGAAAGATTTATTATTGAATAAAATAATTCTTTTGAAAAAAAAAACTGGACGTGTGGTTGTGGAAATAAAAAAAAAAAAAAAAAACCGGACACATAGTGGTGTAAAGAAAAAAAAAACAAGAAAAATAGGGCAATACCTTGACGTCCATGTGTTGCATTCATTACATGCAAATTACATGTAGGACAATTGTGCAATGTGAAGAAAAAAAAAATGGTGGCAATGCAACAGTGCTGAGTTAGTATAAAATTGTGTGTGTGTTTTTTTTTTTACTATTTTTACCAAATCTTGTTTGGTTTCCCTTCTTTCTTCAATTAAAATTACTTTATTTCTTTAAACACTTGGGGATTGAAAGAAATGTTGAATGAATAAAATTTTGAAGAGGTTTACAGGAGAATTTAAATAGAATCGAGGAAACCTCTAAGAAAAACAAAAGGTAATAATATGAATTTTATTTTTTGAAATTATAAAATTGTTGACGATTAGTAATTGGGTGAAATTGGTGAAAAGAGCAAAAAAGGCAAGGAGGTGATCCACAGGTAGCTTTAAGTGCTACGTGGTGAGTTAGATAAACTTTTAGTAATAGAGATAAATATGAAATATAAAGTGATGATATTTGAATTAATTATTAAACTATGATTGGATAATATTGAAAGTTTGTTAATGAATATGATAGGAATAATTGATATGTTAAAGATTTATTATATGAAGGGATAAATGAAATTCTTAACAAATTATGATTGATAATTTGATATGATATATGTGGAGATAATTTAATGAATATTATAAAAATTATAATTTTGAGAAAGAGCTAGATAGCTAAATTGAATGTTTGAATGTATGCTTGTTTTTATATTATTGTTTATATGCATA
Organism: Bretschneidera sinensis; assembly: GCA_023935145.1. NCBI lineage: Eukaryota > Viridiplantae > Streptophyta > Magnoliopsida > Brassicales > Akaniaceae > Bretschneidera > Bretschneidera sinensis. Next base: position 131,279,370 of record CM043698.1, read on the forward strand.
TGTATGAAATGAAAAGAACCGGAGAGGCAGCCAGTTTAAATGAAATAAAAGAACCGTAATAGCCGGTATATGTTCGAAATAAAAGAACTGGGAAGGCAGTCGGTCTAAATGAAATAAAAGAACCGTGATAGCTGGTATATATTTGAAATAAAATAACCGGGAAAGCATCTGATCTAAATGAAACAAAAGAATCGTGACAACCAGTATATGTTGGAAATAAAACATCCAGGAAGATAATCGTTCTAAATGAAACCGTGACAACCGGTATATGTTGGAAATAAAAGAACCGAGAAGGCAACCGACCTAAGCTAAAGCATGTCGACATATGGGAAGACGTTCTCAAATAATAATATAATTTAAATTCATGCATTGCATTTTTTTTAAATATTGATTATTATTGCTTGAGATGTTAAAGTATTATTCTTGATTGTAAATTTATTTATAGATGAATGAGTCCCACAGAGAGACCAATATTATGAGAAAGAAATATAAAAGTATGATATGATAAGAATTATCTGAGTGATTGATTATATGTTGTGAACCTCATAACGAGGTAATTATGAGGTAGAATTGATAGTCTCAAGATGATTAAATATATGAGAAAAAGAGATTGATAAATGATGAGGATTATGATATGAGTAATGATAGTAGAATGCTATTATAGAATTATATGAGATATAGATGAATGAATAATGGAACATTATTTGAATAATTGAATACTTTTAGTAAATTTAATTCACTGAGCTTATGAAGCTCACTCTTCAATGTTAAATAATTTCAGGTAACAAGTAGGACAGATAGATTGGTGAGTTGAGATTTAGACTGAGTCATTATTTGTAAGCCTTGTGATCCACATCCTCAGACTAATGGAAAGAAAAAAAAATATATTTGTAAATATTCATGCATTATATGTTGTATATATTATTTTAGTTGAAATTTTAAAAATGTAACTTCCCTGTTGAGGGTGAGGATTGATGTATATATATATATATATATACATTCAGTTGATGTACGTTTTTATATTGTTACATATATGTGTCATGCTAGGATTTCAAAGCGTGACGACACCATCTCGAGGGTGGCCAACCCCAGATGGGTCGTTACAAACACACACGGGCATACTTTCATAAATCAACAATGACAAACCAACAAAAATAATGCAACAAGTATTCACAATCTTGCTAGTCTCAAGAATGTCACTTTGCATGATGAAGGGTTGCTGGACTTTTAGGGAAAGTCTTCAACGTGTTGTTCATTGTTACTACTTGATTTGATTGAGTTTAATAATGACATGGGAGTTGTTCACAATCATATAAGTACACCTGATCATCATGCAAACAACAAGGAGGTTACAGACTACAACCTGATATACCTTGCTAGAAAAACAACGTGGAAGGACAAAGGAGCTCAACCTTTATTTGTGCCATTATGCATACTAGTAGCTCGAGTGGACAATAGAGATTCCAAAGTTGTGGTGTTCACACATGAAACAATAGCAACATATCCAGGAGAGAATAATATCTTGCTAGAACAAGAAATGATTGGGGTTGTTTGCTTATTTTTTAAAATTATTTTTCACGATGAAATTGATTATTGGATTTAAGTGTAGGTACCGCTCTTTTCCACCTGAGACTCATATATCCAGCTCATTACTGAATGTCATTCCCCTTAAATAAGGTGGATATGGAGATGGTGCAGATTACGATGAGTAGGCATATGAAAACAAGTGAAACGTACCAAGTCTAATACAAACCCTCTATAAGTAGTAAAGAGGCACCCATAATGGGTGCGATTTTAATGTATTAGACAAGGGGTTGTTTGTCATCCAAGCACAAAGAAAGGATGACAAGTAAAGAGCCTCCATTTGACCTTGAAGGGGGTCAAATCCTTTGTCATTGGTCTATGTGAGAAATTCCAATGCTCAGGAGATTTTGGTGCAGAAGAGTGAGGATTTAAAGCTCTCTCTCTTACCTAGACCAAAGTCTAGCCCTTTGTACTTCAAGGGAATTAATTAAAATTTTAATTCAAGTATTATTATCATACACTACTAATAAAATCAAACACACATTTTGCAATTTTTATTCAAACAAAGCAAAATCAAATATTAACTTTAAAGTGATGCGGTAAAAGTAAGTATATAAAGGAAATAAATTTCTTTGACTATGAAGATAAAAAATATTAAAACTACTTGCAAAGTATGGATGAGAAGTAAATTAAAGTGCATGCGTTTAAATTAGGTGGATTAATTATGTAAGTTAAGCTAGTGAATTAAACTTGAATATTAAATTGAATGAATTAAACTAAGCTACTTTAAACTAGACGAGTTAAAAAATAGAAATTAAGCTAAATAGATTTAAACTAAACTACTTGAAAGATGAGATTCAAAATAACTAGTAACTCATAACATTTTTAATGGACCAAAGAGGGCCCAAAATTAACAAGGACCAAAGGACCTCAAAATTCTTCTTAACAAATTAAAGTTCACATGTAATTAATGACAACTTAAAATAAAACATCTAACTTAGAGAACATAAAAAATCTTAAGGTACTAAACTAAAGGAAAAAACTTTAAAACTACCGTTAATTTAACATTACATTTAATGGGGAGACTACATTATGACTAGTAGCTAACTAAAGAAAGACATATAACTAGTGAAAAATAAAATGTTAAGAAACTAGTAAGTATCTTGAGATGAAACTTTTAAAGTGAGCCAAATTAATCTAGTCTATTTTCAAGGTTGTTTAAACACATGAATCATGCTAACAATTTATTTTGCAAAAAGTAGAAGCTTAACCAAGCTTATTTGACTAAGGAAAATTTCTATGCGTGGGGATTATCCTCGGAGATCCTTGTGCTTTTGTGGACTTAGTGAAGTTGGAAGAATGATTCCAATGAAGATTAGAAGACCAAAAAACAAAAGGTGGTCGAAAATGATGAACAACTCTCATTAGTTCTTATTTTGTGTTTCACTCTTTGCTATTCTCTCACATTTCTTGAGCACTCTTTTCTCTTTTGTTATATTCCTCTCTTTGACCTTCCCACTCTTCTCTTTTTTCTATCTCTTTTCTCACTTCTTTCTTTTTCTTTAAACTTTCTCTTTTTTCTCCTTTTTTTGCATTACTTTGTCGTAGTGTTGTGTTCTCTTTTTGTATTAGCAAAGAGGGTATTTATAAAGGAGTAAGGGCTGGCCAGGAGATTAAAAAAAATCAAAATAATGGGTGAAAAGAAGGTGCATGGCTGGTCATATAGGGAAAGGGAAAATTAGTTTCAACTTTTGAGATGAAAAAAGTGTTTCACTTTTGGGATGTAAAGGTAGGGCCAGAAAGTGAAGTGTGGTAAACCAAGTGAAAAGTGAGAGGGAAAAGACTTTTAGGTGGCTGGACATGGGAAAGAGGGAGAGGTTTCTTTGAGGTGAAAAAAAGTGAAGAAAGTTTGCAAAAAGGTGAACAACAAAGGACATTTTGGAGTGTTTTCAATAGAGCAAAAGCAAAAGCAAAAAAAGTGAAGATAAATCTCCAAATTTTGTTGTGCAAAAATATACCTAAATTAATAAGCAAATAATTGAACGGTTTTACTTGCAAGTGCACAAGGTCAATATAGTAGTATAGTGTGCAAGTGCGAGATCATCTCCACAGGGATTGGTAAATTTTGCTTTAAAATTAAATTCGTAATATAAAACAATAGGAATAAGAATTGAGTTTGAATTGATAATGATAAAAGCGTAGGGACTTTGATATGCACCACTAATAATATTTTCCCAATAAAATAGTGTGCCAATGCTTTAGTCATATTACAAATACCTAATGTTGTCAACCTAAGGGCATGGTGTATACTCCTTAAGCTATTGATTTCCGTAAGCTACGAGTTAGGCATGGTGTATACTCTAAATCTTTTCTTTCTTAAAGGATTTAGTATGGTGTATACTAAGTTGTTCTTTAAGAGAGCATAATATCCATGAAAATCGACAAACTCATAAGACCTAGGGCATGTTATATACTCCTGGTTTCTCATGTTGATTAACCCAAGAACCCAACATGGAATTCTTTTGTTACTATTATTAAACATAGAACTCGGTCATCCAAATTGATTTAATTAACTAATCCATACCACACGCATATGTTGATCAGGCAAACATATATGAGGAATTCAATAAAACAGGCATTAATCAAGTTAAGCATCATAATATAGCTATCGCAAACGCAACAATATTCATATATAGAAAAACATAATCAGGGCTTCAATTGAGCCCTACTAGTGAATTAGTGACATGAGTTTGATGCTAAGCATTTTCATAATGTAAAATAAAGAGAAAATAATAAACCCCAAAATACTTCCTAGAAGAGTCGTCAATTCTTTTCCCAAAATCTTTTCTCCGAAAAGCCCCATTTTTTCTATGTTTACAGGTCTATTTATAAAGTTTAGGGACATCTGGAAAACCTAACTTGTAAAACAAAACCCTACCCTTACTTTCCAAAATAGGTTCTACCGTTTTACTATTTACTGATGCATGTGTGTGCTCGATCACAGATTGGTGCGCTCGAGCCTTCTTCTTGCGCGCACGTGCCCGCAGGTGCGCTCGATCATTGGCTTGGGCACTTGAGCACTGTTGCGCTCAATCTCAACTTGCTGTGCTCGATCGCACTAAACAGTTTCCAGTTCTTCTAGATTTATGCTCTAAGCCAGATAATGCTTTCTTTTCTTCAAAAACCTAGAAAAAACACAGAAAACACATAAAAGAAATAAAATAGCATGAAATAACACAAACTAGGAACTTAACAAATGTAATTTAAGGGGTTTAAATATGAAAATTTAAGTACTTATCGCACCCCCTACATATTGCTAGTCCCTTAGTAATACAAAACTAAAAACTAAATGAAAAACAAATAACACAGATAAATCCATCATTCATGGTATCCAAAAATCTAAGTTGCACACAAAACCATGATATTCATTCATAAGTAAGCTTAAAATACAAACCCATCTTCACAATGAATAGAGGTTTTAAAATCTAATTACTTACAAGAGGCTGGCTAAGGCATCACAAGTTTGACTCAATATAAAGTGAACTAGCACATAAAAATGAAGCTTCTAAATAACTCCAATGTATAATGTCTCCATGTATCAAGATTCACCTAATTTCCCGTCAGAATGAACAATAATGGCATAGTTTTATTTATTTATTTCTTTTATTATGAGACTTTGCCATGTTTAGTTCCCTTAAACTTTCTAATTGACCCATGTAGCGAGTGTTGAGTCAATGACTCCCAAACCAGATGGTTTTAGGGCATTAGGTGTAAAGACACCCCTAAGGACCTACTAACTCAAGTAAAAAAGGTTACGAAACTAAACTGACCTTAATGCAACCAAGAAAAATTCCGACATTTTGACGTGAACTCTCACTGCTTACTGAGGCAAGAAGTCCAGTTACTCGGTGGAAAGTTTGTCAATGATCATTGTGAGCAAAATTCCCACCTTTTGATGTGAACACTCACTACTTACTGAGGCAAGAGGCCCAGTTACTCAGTGGAAAGTTTATTTAATGATCATCATGAGCATTTTTTCTCTTTTAGCGCAAATTTTTTTTTTCTACTTTTCTATGCTAAAGTGTTCATTTAACAAGTCATCCGGTTTCAGTTAAGCCATGGAAACATATGCATTAAAATCACATGTCATACCTCACACAATTATGTGCTAATGTGCTCGTGTCATATTAGATCAAACATGTGAATTCTTAAATGCCTAAAGTAAGTAACTAACTTTAATACTCTATTATCAGATCATGTGTTCAAAATTTTAAGCTCACTAATGAAATCATATCACAGTATTTGTTTAGATCAACCAAAATTTCAAAACATCATGAACATGCATTTATCTTTTCAAAAAAAAAACTGGGACAAAATGTGTGTGAATGTGGTTCCCATACCCCCAAACTTATATTATACATTGTCACCAATGTGTGAATAACATGGAAAGAGCTGACCTGGGAGATGGAGAACTAGCTAGGCTGACATGGCTCATAGCACACCCCCAACTTGAGCTGATGCACACATTGTCCCTGAAAAAAGAAATACTAAAGTAATACTGGAAAACAAAAAAACACTAAAAATAAACAGTAATGAGAAATATAAAAACAAAAGGATATATTGTGGGGTACCTCCCATGAGCACTAAGTTTTACGTCTTCAGCCAGATGGTGAACCTCTCTCACTGTTGGCCTCCATGTAGTGCTGAAGATGAGGTACCCGAGGCGGGAGGTAGTTGGTCTAGAATGGCCTGGAGCATCATTTCTTGCCTCTCAAAGCGTGCTTCCAACCCGTCTATGCACTGATGAACTAGGCACGTAGCCTCCCGATCCTCCTGTCGAATATCAGCTAGCTCATAACGGAAGGAGGACATCTCCTTAAGGATGTGCTGATACTCTATGGGTCTTATGTCAACATAATCTTCCTCCCCGGTCTGGCTAGTTGTGGGGTCCTCGACCTCCATATGATCGTCCACTACCCTCTCAGCAGCAGGTGCAAGCCCCTGAAGTCCTCTGGGCATGTGTGATTGGCTTTGGGTCCACTGATTCTTGCCAAAGAATGGGTGCTCCCTAACTGGTCCATCTGTGGAGGTGCCTTTAATTCCTTTCTTCTTGAAAATATAAGTGAGGAGGAATGGGAATGGGAGCCCCCAGGCATTTGTAGTGGTGACCTAGTGTGTATGGATGTGGTCCTAAAACTTATGAATCTGGCTCCAAATAATCGTAGGGATGGAATACCAATGACCTCTGTGAAAGGCATACAGTGCTTGGAAGAACTGGTCACGCTTTTGAGTCTTGTGTCCTAATGGGCACACATTACACTATAGAATAGAATTCAAAAGCCAAAGTTATGGAGGCAACTTGGACCAGCTCCCAGCATTGTTGTGCCTATCTATATACTACCCTGCACACATGTCCTCAATGATGGCGAAAATTGAGAAGGACTCTGGCTGCTCGTCCAACTGAGTGCCCTTAGGTGGATATTCGTCAGTGCATTTAAGGGCAGCGGTTATATCTGATGATGTCAAGTCAATGTACTTGCCCTGAACAGAGGAGGACAAGACATCCGGCCTGCTGCAGCCAAAGGAGAGGTTCTCATAGAACTGAATAATGAATCTGGTGTAGGCGGTAGAGTTGACGGGCTTGAACAACCTTTTTAAACCAAGGTGTTTGAACTCTTGAACGGTCCATTGAGTGGCTTCAAAGCTTTTGAAGTCTCCGTCTATATTAAATGTGGTTTTGAACAAGATCTCCCACTTGTTTCATGTCAAAATTGAACTGCTTGATGGCCCAATACACTCGATGCTCTAACTCCACTGGTCGATGACACGCTTTCCCAAAGACTAATCGGTATAGAGACATGCCAATTGGTGTCTTGTAAGCTGTCCTATATACCCATAGGGCATTATTCAGGCGCAAAGGCCAATCCTTCTTACAAGGATTCACGGTCCTCTCCAGGATGCCTTTGATATCTCGGTTACTTGTCTCCACTTGGCCACTGGTTTGAGGACGATATGGAGTGCCAACTTTATGGGTGATCCTATATTTCTTGGTTAGGGTAGCAAAAGATTGATTATGGAAGTGGCTTCCTCCATCACTGATTATTGCTCTTGGAGTCCCAAACCGAGTAAAGATATTATCCTGTAAAAACTTTACAACCACTTTGTGATCATTAGTCTTTGAGGGGACAACCTCGACCCATTTGGACACATAATCCACATCCACAAGATTATATAAATAACTATATGAGTTAAGAAATAGACCCATGAAATCAATACCCCATACATCAAAAAGCTCTACCATATGAATATTTTGCAATGGCATCTGATTTCGGGATGAGATGTTACCTGTCCTCTGGTATCTATCACATGAGCTGCAAAACAAAAAGACATCTTTAAATAAATTAGGCCAATAAAAACCTGATTGTAATACCTTAAGAACTATTATCTTGGTCCCAAAGTGTCCTCCATAAGCAAATTGATGGCAATGTTGCAATAGGCTCAAGTGCACCTCCTCTGAGACACACCTTCTGATGATTTCATCAGGGTAGAATTTGAATAGGTATGGATCATCCCAATGGTAATGTTGAGATATAGATATCAACTGCTTCTTTTCTTGACTAGACATACGTGGAAGAAAAATCTTAGCAGTTATATAATTCACAATATCGGCATACCATGGAAGTGTTACCTCTAATGTAAACAATTATTCATCAGGAAAATTCTGATTCAAAGGTAGCTGATTTTTGTCATCCTCGTGAGGTAGCTTAGATAGGTGATCTGCAACCACATTCTCACTGCCTTTCTTGTCTTTAATCTCCAAGTTAAACTCTTGCAATAGGAGTACCCATCTGATCAACCTATGCTTTGCATCTTTCTTAGCAAAAAAATATCTCAAAGCAGCATGATAAGTAAATACAATAAACTTAGAGCCAATTAGGTATGATCTAAACTTCTCTAAAGCAAAAATGACAGCTAACAATGCTTTCTCAGTAGTAAAATAATTTAGCTGAGTATCATTCAAAGTTCTAGAAGCATAATAAATAGCATGAGGTACCTTATTTATTCTCTGGCCTAAGACAGCTCCCAAGGTGAAGTCACTGGCATCACACATCAGCTCAAATAGAAGACTCCAATTAGGTGCCATCATTATTGGTGCGGTGGTGAGCAAATTCTTTAATGTGTCGAAGGCCTCCATACATTCATCAGTCTATTCAAACTTGGTATCTTTGGCTAACAGTGCACAGAAGGGTCTAGAGTTCTTAAAGAAGTCCTTGATAAATTGTCTAATAGAATCCAACATGTCCAAGGAAACTTCTGACACCCTTGACTATTAAAGGAGGAGGCAGTTTTGAAATAATGTCAATCTTGGCCTTGTGCACCTCAATACCCTTATTAGAAATGGAATGCCCCAACACAATGCCTTGTTGAACCATAAAATGATATTTTTCCCAATTTAACACTAAGTTGCATTCTTCACATCTCTTTAGGACACTCTTCAGATGATTGAGGCATTCATCAAAATTAAAACCAAAAACACTAAAATCATCCATAAATACCTCAATGAATTTTTCCACCATGTCAGAAAAAATGCTTATCATACACCTTTGAAAAGTGGCTGGTGCATTGTATAATCTGAATGGCATCCTTTTGTAAGCAAATATGCCAAAAGGACGAGTGAAAGTGGTCTTGTCTTGGTCCTCTGGTGCTATTGCAATCTGGTTGTAACCACTATACCCATCCAAAAAGCAATAGTAACTATGACCAGCTAGTCTCTCTAACATCTGATCAATGAAGGGCAAGGGAAAATGATCTTTTTTGGTCACCTTGTTTAGCCTTCTGTAATTAATGCAGACCCTCCAACCAGTGGTTATTCTTGTAGGTATTAGCTAATCATCTTCATTTTTCACCACTGTGATCCCACTCTTATTCGAAACAACTTGGACTAGACTTACCCATTTACTGTCTGAGATGGGGTAAATAATGCCAACATCCAATAGTTTCAATACCTCTGCCTTGACTACCTCCTTTATGTGTAGGTTGAGTCTTCTTTGAGCATCCCTGGTGGGTTTTGCTTTGTCTTCAAGGTAGATATGATGCATGCACTTGGCTGGACTTATCTCTTTAATGTCAGCAATGGTCCATCCGATAACAGTTCTGTGCTCTCTAAGAACTCTTAACAGTTTCTCTTCTTCCTTAACACTTAGATTGGCAGCAATAATCACAGGTAATATCATATTCTCTCCCAGATAAGCATAAGTTAAATGCTCTAGCAATTGCTTCAATTCCAAGTTTGGTGCCTGGACAATGAAAGGGAGAAGAGTAGTATTAGTAAGCACAAGAAGTTCAAATTGAGGGGTATACTTACTTGGATATTTTAGAGAGGCCTTAAGGAGATGCATAGCTTCAATGATATCATCAGTAACATCTTCAGATTCTGGCTCAATATCTAATCTTGTGAAACTATGGGTGAGGGTGGTCTCCAACGGATCAATGTGATGGACCTAAAAAGCTTGCTCAACAACACTTTGCATCATACATACATTAAAACATTCCATATCATCTTGGGTTAATTTTAATCCATCAAATATTTTGAATTCTATCTTCTCACAATTTACCTTCATACTTATAATACTTTTTTTCACATAAATTTTTGTATTAGCAGTTCTCATAAAAAGGTCGTCCTAAGATGATGGGTAAAGGCAATGGCATAGCGGATTCTTCCATATCTAATACAATAAAATCAACAGGTAAAATAAACTTACCTACCTTTACCAAGACATCCTCGAGAATACTTCTTGGTCTTTTGATGCTTCTGTCTGCCAATTGTAAGGTAATGGAAGTCAGTTGAAGCTCTCCCAAACCTAGTGTTTCAAATATAGTGTATGGCAGCAAATTGACACACACTCCTAAATCCAGTAGTGCACGCTCAAAAAACTGGTCACCTATCCTGCAAGGAATGGTAAAACTACCTAGATCTTTTAGCTTTGGTGGTAGTTTTCTTAACAAAACTTCATTTACCTCTTCAGTTAAAGCCACTGTTTCATGCTCCTGAAACTTCCTCTTATAAGTGCAACAATCTTTCAAAAATTTAACATAAGCAGGAATTTGTTGAATTGTATCTAATAAAGGAATGTTTATCTCCACTTTTCGTAAAGTTTCAAAAATATCAAGCAATTTATTTTTTTTCTTTGGCTTTACTAACCTTTGAGGGAAGGGTGGTGCATTCACCTTTTTCATTTCACTTACCTTTGATGCAGATGGTTTCTCTGGAGATACTTGTGTAGGCTCATTAGTTCCTATGATCTTACCATTTCGGAAAGTTGTAATGACCTTTAGTTGCTGGTGTCCTCTTGGATTAGGTAGTGTTTGGGCTGGGAGTTCACCCTGCTTTCTTTTACTCAGCTCCTTAGCCAATTTCCCCACTTATACTTCTAGTCTTTGAATCACTTACTCATGCTTTGCAGTGGTTTGTCTTTGCTCAGTCCGAAATTGTCTTTCATTTGCCATGAATTGATATTGTGAAGTCATCAACTATTTTTGTTGAGTGGCCAATTGCCTTACAAGACTCTCTAGGGCACTCTTCTTTGATTCTGAAACTGGTTGGGCTGCTTGTTGGGAGTTCCTTTGCTACCCTTGAAGGTTCAGGGCATTATGATTGTTATTCCATGAAAATTTGGGGTGGTTTCGCCATCCAGGATTGTAGGTATTTGCATATGGATTGTTCTTGGGAGGATAGTTGTTTGGTCCCACATAGTTTGCTTGCTCTGGATCTATAGATGAATACAAAGGGAAAGTTTCAGTAGTGTGATCAAAATGAAAACATATAGCACATACCTGGAGTTGTGTAGCTTGTATACTAGGTGAGATACTTTGAGTAGTCATGGCTTTTACAAGCATATCTAGCTTCCTCTCCATAGTAGCCATCTGATTTGAAGATCCACCATTTAAGGTTACCTCATACATACCCTTGCTCTTAACTCCTTGTCTACCTCTGGATGAGAATTGTTGGGTGTGCTCACTTAAGGTTTCAAAAAGCTCCATGGATTCTTCATTGCTCTTTTTCATCAGCACACCTCCACAACCTGAATCCACAATACCTTTATTTATGTCACTTAGACCTTCATAAAAAGCTTGTACCAGCTCATCTTGAGGTAGATTGTGATGTGGACACTTGAGAAGCAGCTCATTAAAGTGTCCTCATGCTTCAAAGAACAAGTCTCCATCCTTTTGTTGGAAAGATTGCATCTCTTTCCTTATCTGTTTTGTCTTTTGTGCTGGGAAAAAACTTCTTTAGGAACCTACTGGATAGCTCTTCCCAAGTATGGATAGACACTGCAGGCAATGAATTGTACCATAACTTAGCATTATCTTTTAATGAAAAAGGGAAAAGAATTAACCTGATTCCCTCTTCATCTAGGCCTCGGATGTGCTGGAATTTGCAGAGATCAAAGAATTCTCGAAGATGCAAGTGTGGATCCTCAGCAGGTGTACCCCTTAAATGAGTTAAAGCACTGAGTATCAGCGGGGATATGTAATAATTGCCTTCTACCTCAGTTTGATAAGCAATGCATGAGGGCTGGTTGAGGTTCCGTGGGATGAAGGATTGCTTCATGGGTCTTCGCTCTGGTGGCGGTTGGTTATCAAGCTATTCCACCATCAGTGCTTCTCCCTCGAATTCTTCTTCTTCCTCCTTAACGTTGTCTTTAGGCCTTTGTCGAATGGTCCGCTCAATCTCTATATCAAGTGGAAAGATGTTTGGATTCATGGATCGAAGCCTTTGCATGAATCAACTGAAACTTTTTAGTGCAGTAACTTCACTACTGTTGTTCGAGTAGTTTCTGGACGTTTTGCACTTGATTGCTCCAGGAACTGTGCTCGATCGCACCTAAGCCCGCGCTCGATCGCAATGCCAGAAATTACTCTGCCACAGACCTGAAATAGAAAAACAAAAAACAAAAAGAAGAAATAAATTAGATATTTGATAAAACAAAATAAAATAGAACAGAAAACTAAAACTGAACGAAAATAATTCTAAGCAGAATTTAACGCAATCCCCGGAAACGGTGCCAAAAACTTGTTATGCAAAAATCTACCTAAATTAATAAGCAAATAATTGAACGGTTTTACTTGCAAGTGCACAAGGTCAACATAGTAGTATAGTGTGCAAGTGCGAAATTATCTCCACAAGGATAGGTAAATTTTGCTTTAAAATTAAATTTGTAATATAAAACGATAGAAATAAGAACTGAGTTTGAATTGATAATGATAAAAGCGTAGGGACTTTATATCTACCACTAATCATATTTTCCCAATAAAACAGTGTGCGAATGCTTTAGTCATATTACGAATACCTAATGTTGTCAACCTAAGGGCATGGTGTATACTCTTTAAGCTATTGATTTCCCTAAGCCATGAGTTAGGCATGGTGTATACTCTAAATCTTTTCTTTCTTAAAGGATTTAGCATGGTGTATACTAAGTTGTTCTTTAAGAGAGCATAATATCCATGAAAATCAACAAACTTACAAGACCTAGGGCATGTTATATACTCTCGGTTTCTCATGTTGATTAACCCAAGAACCCGGCGTGGAATTCTTTTGTTACTATTATTAAATCTAGGACTCAGTCATCCAAATTGATTTAATCAACCAATCTATACCACATGCATATGTCGATCAGGCAAACACATATGAGGAATTCAATAAAACATACATTAATCAAGTTGAGCATCATAATATAGCTATCGCAAAAGCAATAATATTCAAAAATGGAAAAACATAATCAGGGCTTCAATCGAGCCCTACTAGTGAATTAGTTACACATAAGTTTGATGTTAAACATCTTCATAATGTAAAATAAAGAGAAAAGAATAAACTTGAAAATACTTCCTAGAAGAGCCGTCAATTCTTCTCCCAAAATCTTTTCTCCGAAAAGCCCCATTCTTTCTGTGTTTACAGGCCTATTTATAAAGTTTAGGGACATCTGGAAACCCTAACTTGTAAAACAAAACCCTACCCTTACTTTCCAAAATAGGTTATGCCGATTTACTATTTACTGATGCACGTGTGTGCTCGATCACAGACTGGTGCGCTCGAGCGTAGGTGCGCGCGAGCCTTCTTCTTGCGTGGGCAAGCGCAGTTGCGCTCAATCATTGGCTTGGGTACTTGAGCACTATTGCGCTCGATCTCAACTTGCTATGCTCAATTGCACTTAACAGTTTTCAGTTCTTCCAGATTTATGCTCTAATCCAGATAATGCTTCATTTTCTTCAAAAACCTAGAAAAAAACACAGAAAACATAGAAAATAAATAAAATAGCATGAAATAACACAAAGTAGGAACTTAACAAATGTAAATTAAGGGGCTTAAATATGAATATTTAAGCACTTATCAACGACCAAAAGGGGTGGAAAGACATAATTTTCTTTGGTTTTTGATATATAATAAAGTCGAAAAGCTTAGGGACAAAAGAGTGCAATTACAAAGCAAAAGAAAGGAGAAAAAGGCTTCACATTCTATAAAAAACTATTGTTTTTTAGGTGCTGTTTTTGGGATATAAAATGTGTTTTTTTTTGGTAGAAAATGTGTTATTTAACATTTAAGAAATGGTGGAATATTAATAAGGTAATTTCCAATTAACTAAGCAAAAAGAGTACGAGAAACTCCTTCTTTTTGGTACATATAGTTGTCCATAGAGGGAGAAAAATCAGCTACTTTATAAGTGTTTGTTGTTGCTTTTTAGGTGAAAAAAGTTTTATTTTGTGTGGAAAAAAGGTAGCATTTGGTAAAAAAGAAGATAAGGGAATCTAGGAGTAAGATATGAGTTCAAAAATAAAAAAGAAAGTGAAAATTTCTCATTATGGCCAGCCACATAGGGAGAGGAGAGGGTTATAAAAAAGTAAATTTTAATTTGAGAAAAATGAACCAATCAGGGAGTGCCAAGTGGAGGGTGAAATTGGAAGTTCACCATAAAAAATTAAAAGTCTTCTCGGGCTTGAAATTTGAGCCAAAAGTGTTTGAGCTTTGGAAAGATCAACGGGCTTCAGTGAGTTTTCGATTAGGTCAAAGTTTAAATGAAGACTTTAGTCTTGGATTAGTTGAATCAAATAAGGTCCAACTGATTTAAACCCAAAGTGAATTAAATGGATTGAACAAAAGATTCTTGTAGTTGCTCCTACTCCCCAATTAAATCTATACTTCCTCATTTACCAAGTCCGAGCACACTTAGATCAAAGATTCGTCATACAAACCCGCGCATGATCCGTTAAAAAATTTCGAAACGAAATTGGGTGTCTACTGTTTGCTGATGATTACTTGAAAATACACTAATACTTAGTGATTTATCAGTATTATTTATGGGAAATTAGGTTTAAATCTTGCATTTTTACTTAACTGTCTTTAAAATGTGTCTTTCAGAATCATAGGTGTTTTTGGTGTATTTTTAGATCACAGAAGCTTAAAAATAATATTTGGATGAAAAATAATATTGGCAAGAAGATCCAAAATGTTTGGGATCAAACTATTCAAAAAACGGAGTTAGAATGAAAGAGATGACGTCGTTTTATCAAAGGAAAATAGTTGAATTCGAAGAACGATGCATGCCGCAACATGGGTTTTGCATGCTGCGGTCATCTGTTCCCTAGAGTTTGGCTGGGGATGTCTACTGACACGGGCCGCGACATACTTTTCTTAGGCCGCGGTCCGCATAGTTGGAGAGGACAATAATAATAATAAAAAAAACCCTAATGAATATTATAAGCCTCCATATATATACCAGTTTTACTTATGATGCACTTTTTTCCTATTTTGTGTCATATTTCCTTTTAGTTACTTTCCTATTTCATGTTTTCCTAGTAGTAGAAGTATTTCCCATTTTAATGTCTTTCATTTTCCTAGGCTGCACTTTTTTCTTATTTTATGTTATATTTTCTTTTAGTTACTTTCATATTTCATGTTTTCCTAATAGTAGAAGTATTTCCAATTTCAATGTCTTTCCTTTTTTCCTAGAAGGAGTAGTATTATTGTACTTTTCTTTTCTTTTCTAGGAGTTTGCCTATATAACATCGGCTGCCCTTGCCTTGTAAGAAGAAGAGATTTTTCATAGACAAAAAAAAGAGAGAAAATTGGGAAGAATGTAGCTGCTATTGGTGATGAAGAAGATTCATCTGCATAGAAGACTCTTCAAGATTACTGTTGTTCGCTTTCATTCTTCATTCTTCCCATCTTTCATGTCTTTGAATATTTATTTTGTTTTTAATTTTTGGATTATGTCTAGTTAATTTTATTTTTGGTTAAGGGTGATTTCAAAGCCCTAGACATGATTTGTGATTGAATATTAAGAGATTATTATCCATATTTCTAATAAAATTGTTTATGTTCTTCCATAAGAAATGTTCATGATTATTATTTTATTTTATTCGGGGTGGCCAACCAAATGAAATAAGGTAATTATCTATTGCTAGGTTAGGAATCTTGATCCGTAATTGTCTTGAATTTCTAATCAATAGTAGCAATTAGTAATCACTGATGATGGGATATTTTCGTGTGATTATTATATGGAACATAACTCAAGATATATGAACCGAGCTTATGCATTTGTTTCTTGGACCAACCTATCTTTCTTAACCTAATAATTCTATTAAATTAAATTTAGAGAGCTTATTCTATGTTATTTAATAGATAGAGATTAAATAAAAAGTTTGTTTTACGTAACGACAAACTAAGGAAAGATTTGGGTAATAGAGCTTATTATTATCTACGGTTGGTAATTTTATTAGGAATTTTGGGATAACTCTGATATTGATTCATCATTTCATGTCTAGTGGTGGAGAATGATCATTTGACCAGTTTTCTCATTATTGTTACAAAGTTTATTCAATTTTGAATCATATTTTAGTTGTCTTTCATTATTCATAATTTTTAGTTAATCATTTAAAAAAAAACCTCAATTAGTTTATTAGGTTGTTTTGAATTTAATTTAGTTTAGAAATTATTTAGTCTAATTATTTATATTTTTTCTTTTAACAATTAAGTGTTTAATTGAATTAATTTACAATCCTCTGTGGGAAATGACATTTTCTTTCCATTATATTTCATATGATAATTTTTAGAGTAAGGAATTAATTTACACGTTTGTTTTTTGGCATGCCAAATTTTGGCATCGTGTCACCGGGGATTGTTAAATTAATTCGTTAAATTTCTTATTTGTTAATTTTTAGTTTGTTTTCAGTTTTTTCCTTTTGTTTTCTTAGTTTGTTTTTCTTCTTCTTTTTCATGTAAATTTGAATGCATCGGAGTCCCTATAACTTGAGATAAAAAAGACCTATCTCAGAAACATTTGATCATGTAGTCCACACCGCCCTCCCATCTAGTTCGTCAAGTGACTCATCAATTGATTCGGACTACTCTGATTACAAGGAGATGGAACTGAAAAACCAAACACTTAAGGAGTTGGCGGTGTCGAACATTGATCAACAACCATTATGCATTGAGTATCCTATTCTGGAGGTGCTTTTGAACTCAAATTGGGAATGATTCATCTTTTGCAAGAGAAGACCCAGATAAGCATCTCAAGGAATTTCATGTGGTCTGTTCAAGCATGAAACCGACTAGAATTTCTGAAGAGCAAGTCAAGTTGAGAGCCTTTTCATTCTCTCTGGCTGATTCAACAAAGGAATGGCTCTACTATTTACCTTCCGGCACTATAACCACTTGGAATGATATGAAGAGGCTATTTCTGTAGAAGTATTTCCTAGCATCAAAGGTTGCCAACATCAAGAAGGAAATATGTGGTATTTGGCAGTACAATGGAGAATCACTTTATGAATACTGTGAGTGTTTTAAGAAACTCTGTGCTAGCTGCCCTCATCACAAAATTAGTTAACAACTCCTCATCCAATATTTCTATGAAGGATTAATGCCAATGGAGAGCAGTATGATTGATGCTTCTAGTGGGGGAGCCTTAGTGGATAAAATTTCGGAAGCCACAAGGAATTTGATTGCAAACATGGCAGCTAACTCCCAACAGTTCAGTAGTCGGCATGAACCACCACCACCACCAAAGAAAATGGATGAGGTAGGGACAATAACAATTGAGCAACAACTTGCCCACCTCACTTCACTTGTGCAACAAATGGCTGTGGGGAATATGCAACAAGCCAAACCATGTGGAGTTTGTTCGATGATAAGGCATCCAACTGACATATGCCCAACTTTGTAAGAAGGCAACACAGAGCAAGCCAACACCATGGGCGGATTTCTAGGTTAACAAAGGTAGAGATATGACCCTTTCTCCAACACCTGCAATGCTGGATGGAGGGATCATCGTAATTTTAGCTATGGGGAAATCAATAAAATGCTCCAAATGTCATTCTCAATCGGCCACTAGGGTTCAATCAACAAAGGATGCAACAGCCATACCAAGCTAAACCTCAACCCACTCCACAAAACTTGTTGGAAATCACCTTGACAAGATGCCCAGGTGGTGATCTTCCAAACACCCAAGTCTTGAATGACTTGTAGAAAGAATTTCAGCAATCGAACACAAGAACAGAAAATCAAAGAAAGAAAGAAGACAAGTAATTTGTTGTCGAGGTTCGGCAATGTGCCTACGTCCCTGTGAGTTCCTCCGAACTCTCTGCAGTATCTCAATAGTTCTTACAAAGTTACAGCAATCCCTTTCAAGAATCCAAGTTCTTGAAGAACCAAGAAGAGAACGAGAAAGTGATAGACCTATTACAATGCTTTCTATCAATTCTCTACTAACCTCTCTTCTTTACAACCAGCCTCACTACAAGAGTCCCTCTTGTGTTTATGTCTCTCACAAAATTCTCTCTTATGTTTAGAATGATCTCACAATGTCACAACCTATGTGGTTCTCTCACACACCTTTTCCACCACTTGAAATGAGGCTAGGAAACCCTTTTTATAGCCTCTTAATTCTTGGACAATCTTGTGAATCATTCTTGACCCTTTGATCATGTTCTTCCTTTAATCTCAGCCCTTCATCATTCTCCAAGTGATGCTGTGCATTTTGGTGTGGTGAACACATGATTGGAGAGGTCTTATGCATGCTGGATCATGTGTGCAGCCATGTGCTGTGTGCTGCGGCGTGACCTGATGCTGCAGCCTCCTGATGTTGTGCGCACACCTCCTGCCTATGGGTAGAAACTTCCATAGCAGTGTGCCTAACCTTCCCATGCTCAAAATTGAAGCACACACATGTGTGCAACCTTATAACTTGCTGAACTTTGATATCCCACAATTGGTTTAGACATTAACCAAATTTAGTCCATGTTTGGATATGTTTGAAACTTAGATAAATAACAACAATCTCTACCTTTGTCTAAGAGTTCAAAAACCTGAACCATTGTGCAGAAAGCTTCGGGATCCAAACTCATCTGGAGTTACCAATTAACCAACTCCATTCCTAAGAAGTCCAAGACAATGATTGGACCTTCTTAGAGGTAGAACCTTGGTGCCTAAATCTGCAGGACTTTTCTCCGTGGTCTTCTTATCAACATGAATGCATCCTTTCGTACCATTTTCCAGAATGTAATGATACCAAACATTCATATGCTTTGTCCCCTCATGGAACACTGGATTCCTCCAAAAGTGCCCTGCACTTTGGTTATCCAAAGTTACCACCACCTGCTCTTTTAGGACCTCCCACTTGTCCAACAACCCTTTGCACCCCATAGCCTCCTTTATGGCTTCCGTAGCCGCTATGCATTCTGCTCTGGTTGTTATGAGTGCTACCACTGGCTGCCACTGAACCTCCATGTACCTCAGCAACCACTTCATCCCAAGCCAACGCTCTTTTTCGGGATTACTCACACATTTGCTGAAAACATCCATTGCCCAAGAAACACTTGACCTGTTTCTCTTCCTTTCCCGGATGATTCTCCTCATCCCAAGGATCTTTTGTGTAAGGCTGAGATCCTTCCTCTCGAACTCCTCACTGAGTTAAGATGTAAACCTTTCCATCCTCTTCCTGCTGTTCCAAACTAACAGCCCATCAATGACATAGGTGAGGATACTCACCATCTTCTCCACCTTGTGTTCAGGGGAGAAAGTTTCTGTGAAACCTATGTCTTATCTTCTTATGAACCCATTCGCCACCAGTTTAGCCTTGTTCCGGACTTCATCTCTTGGAGGGCACCCTTCTTTGATCTTGTAAGTGCACTTACATTCCACAACTTTCTGATTTCTTGGAATTTTCACTAATTCCCAGAAGTTGTTCTTCCTCAAAGAATCCATTTCTTCCTCCATAGCTAGCTGCCACTTTGACGAATCCTTACACTCTATGGCATCCGTGTAAGTTTCTTGTTCACTCATCTCTCCTTCTATCCAAGGAGCTGCTGCATCCGCAGCATCCACAAACCCACATCTTGAAGGTGGTCCGACCAGCCTTCTTTCCCGGTCTCTTATGAGCTGAAAGTCCTTCTGACTTGCTGCAGCATCCTCTTCTTGTTCAGCCTCTTCTTGAATTTCTTGAGCTTGGCAATCATCCGAGGGCTCTACCTGGTCCGAACCCTCTTGCCTCCTTTGCTCTACCTGAACAGAATCTCCCTTGATGCTATGCTCAACAATTTCTGAATTAGTTTGCTCACTAGCCCCTACAGGGTTAGTATTCTCCAAGTAGGGAAATAGCAATTTATTAAAAATAACATCCCCACTTATTATGAGTTTAAATCCTTCTTTTTCTAAGGACCACAACCTGTACCCCTTAGCCCCTTCCCCATATCCTAGAAACACATATTTTATAGATCCTGGGCTAAGCTTATCCTCCTTTTGGAGTGCATACGCAGCACACCCAAAAGTCATATGGTTGTCCAACTCAGGGGGTTTTCCACTCCACAACTCTTTGGGAGTCTTATGGTATACAATCCTAGAGGGTGATCTATTAATCAAATATGCAGCTGTAGCTACAGCTTCTCCCCAAAAATATTTTGGTAACCCGGATCCTATTAGCATTCACCTAACTTTTTTCATAAGGGTCTTATTCAATAACTCAGCAACTCAATTTTGCTTAGGAGTTTCCACAACCGTCCTATGTCTTAGAATGCCATTTAACCTACAGAATTGATCAAGTTCTTGGTTAAAAATTTCTAAGCCATTATCGGTTCTTATCCCCTTAATTACTCTACCCATTTGAGTCTCAACCAGCCCTTTCCACACCACTAAATTATTCAATACATCTGATTTATTTTTCACCAAATAAACCCACACTTTTCTTGAATAATCATCAATTAAAGACAGAAAGTAAATGTTACCTCCCTGTGTTGGTGTCCTTGCTGGTCCCCAAAGGTCCGCATGAATGTAGTCAAGAATGCCCTTAGACTTATGCACTCCGGTGTTGAAGCTGACTCGATGTTGCTGCCCAAAAACACAGCTCTTACAGAAATCCATTTTTTCTACTTTGTCACCACCAAGTAGACCTTCCTTGCTAAGCACTTGCAGGCCCTTTTCGCTCATGTGTCCCAAGTGAGTGTGCCAAAGGGCTGCCTTGTCCAGCTCAGCCATCAAGCATGCTGCTTGATCATTGGTTTCTGTTTCTCCGATCATCTCATAGAGTCCATCGTTTCTTGCTGCCTTGATCACTACCAAAGATCCCTTGGCCACCTTGATCTTTCCTCCCTCTATCTTGCATGTATAGCCCATGGAATCCAGCTGCCCCAATGAGATCAAGTTCCTCTTCAAATCTGGAACATACCTCACATTTTCCAGCAGCTTTGTGACCCCATCAAACATCCTCAATTGGATGTTTCCAATCCCTCTCACTTGGCAAGAATTATCATTCCCCAAGAAGACCCTTTCATCATTGATCTTCTTGAAATTCTTGAACCATTCTTTGTGAGGGCTCATATAATGAGTGCACCTGGAATCAAGAATCCACTTTTCACTGCCTTGCCTCCTGCTCACATCCGAGCACACAACAAGAACATCATCACCTTGCTATTCTCCCATGGCAATCGAAGCCTCTCAATTGTTGGTATGGCTTGTCCTCTCATCCCACATCCTCTTCTTGCAATCTTTCTTGAAATGGCCCTCCTTGTTACAGTAGAAGCACCTCCTTCCTCCAACCCTTGGTTTAGAGTGTGCTCTTCTATAGCTTTCTCCTCTACCATTGTCCCGGTAGTAGCCATTGTTACTGCCATTCCGAGCTGCTGGCCTTCCTCTTATGAACAGCCCTTCACCACTTGATGTCTCCTTCATCTTGGCTTTGAAATCATGTGCCCTTATGGCATTGATCACAATCTCCTTTGTCAAAGAATCCCTTCCATACTTAATTGCATTAATCAAATTATCAAAGCAATCTGGAAGTGAATTTAATAAAATAACAGCCAATTGTTCATCCGGAAAAGAAATACTACAGCTATTCAAATCTTGAACTAGCTTATTAAAGACATCAAGATTATCTTGCAACTCCTTACTAGGGTCTATTTTAAAAGCAAAGATTCTTTTAAGAAGATAAATTTTGTTAGGGAGAGTTTTGATAAGAAACAACTCATCTAGTTTCTTCCATATGACAGCCGGATCCTTCGAGTCTCCGCACTCCCTTGTGACACTATCTGACATGTGCAAGAAAATAGTGCTGTAAGCCATCTTCTTCATCTCGGTCCGCTGGTCCTCCATGACACTTGATGGAAAAGCATCATCTTCTCCAATAGCCAAGTCCACTTTCTACTGCATTAGAACCGCCTTGATCTTCCGCTTCCATAGGGCAAAGTCCCCCTTTCCACCAAACTTCTCGACACAGAGAAGCCATCTTTTGCGGACAAGATCCTAGATTTGTGCACTAACCACAACTACTTTCTTCAACCTCAAGAACACAAATCGAAGATGGATCTTTAACACCGTTCTTGAATCAACCTTCAAGAACACGACCGGATCCTGATCTTTACACCGTTCTTGAATCACCCAAGAAGTTTGATCTTTGATTCTTGGAGTCTTGGCTCCGTACCTTCTACTTCTTGCTCCGATAACCAGCTGCTTAGCTCTGATACCACTGTTGGAAATCACCTTGACAAGATGCCCAGGTGGTGATCTTCCAAACACCCAAGTCTTGAATGACTTGTAGAAAGAATTTCAGCAATCGAACACAAGAACAGAAAATCAAAGAAAGAAAGAAGACAAGTAATTTGTTGTCGAGGTTCGGCAATGTGCCTACGTCCCCGTGAGTTCCTCCGAACTCTCTGCACTATCTCAATGGTTCTTACAAAGTTACAGCAATCCCCTTCAAGAATCCAAGTTCTTGAAGAACCAAGAAGAGAACGAGAAAGTGATAGACCTATTACAATGTTTTCTATCAATTCTCTACTAACCTCTCTTCTTTACAACCAGCCTCACTACAAGAGTCCCTCTTGTGTTTATGTCTCTCACACAATTCTCTCTTGTGTTTACAATGATCTCACAATGTCACAACCTGTGTGGTTCTCTCACACACCTTTTCCACCACTTAAAATGAGGCTAGGAAACCCTTTTTATAGCCTCTTAATTCTTGGACAATCTTGTGAATCATTCTTGACCCTTTGATCATGTTCTTCCTTTAATCTCAGCCCTTCATCACTCTCCAAGTGATGCTGTGCATTTTGGTGTGGTGCACACATGATTGGAGAGGTCTTATGTATGCTGGATCATGTGTGCAGCCATGTGCTGCGGCGTGACCTGATGCTGCAGCCTCCTGATGCTGTGCGCACACCTCCTGCCTGTGGGCAGAAACTTCCACAGCAGTGTGCCTGACCTTCCCATGCTCAAAATTAAAGCACACACATGTGTGCAACCTTATAACTTGCTGAAATTTGATATCCCACAATTGGTTTGGACATTAACCAACTTTAGACCATGTTTGGATATGTTTGAAACTTAGACAAATAACAACAAAACTCATGTACATCTATGGAAGACATAGTAAAAGCCCTTGCTACCAATACAATGCAATTTCAACAGGAAACCAAGGCAAGTATCTAGAGTTTGGAGAATCAAATAAGCCAACTGGCTACAATAGTGGGTAAGTTAGAAGCATAAGGATCAGAAAAACTCCCATCTTAGACTATGGTTAACCCAAGGGAGAATGCTAGTGCAGTCACATTGAGAAGTGGAAAGCCACTTGAAACTTCACCACATGCACTATCAAGCACGCCATCTACAAAGGAAGAACAAAAAATGAAAGCCATTTTGGAGGAAGATGAAGGCAAACCATCCACTGATAATTTATCATAGCCCAAGGTAAGTGTAAAAAGGCCTAACTATTTCTATGTTACTCCTCCACCTTTTCCCAGTAGGTTTACTAAGTCTAAAAAAGAGGAGCAAGATAAGGAAATTCTGGAGACCTTCCGTAAGGTGGAGGTAAATATACCTCTTTTGGATGCAATAAAGCAAGTGTTGTGCTATGCCAAGTTCCTGAAAGAATTGTGCACCAATAAGCAAAAGCTGAAAAAGAATGAGAAAATAAGTGTGGGGGAAAAGGTCTCAGCAATGCTACAAATAAAGCTTCCACCCAAGTGTAAAGATCCAGGCACTTTCACCATTCCCTGCATAATTGACAATACCAGGTTTGAAAAAAGCTACGTTAGATTTAGATGCATAAATTAATGTGATGCCTTATTCTATTTATACTTCTTTAAATCTTGGACCACTTGAGAAAACTGGTGTAATTATACAACTTGCTGACTGTTCTAACATTTATCCAATAGGAGTTGTAGAGGATGTTTTGGTGCAGGTAAATGAATTAGTCTTTCTAGCGAATTTTTATGTTCTAGAGATGGAGGATGAGACATCTCCCAACTGAACACCGATACTGCTAGGAAGACCATTCCTAAAAACTGCACGAACAAAGATAAATGTTCATGATGGGACTCTCACTATGGAATTCGATGGGGAAGTTATTTGTTTCTATATCTATGAGGCCAAAGATATCCTAGTGATTTACATTTTGTATTTGCAGTTGACATTAGTGATTCTTTAGCACAGTAATTATTTGAGTTGACTAGCAAAAATGGTTTCAAGGTTGCCATTAGTGAGCACTTGGGGATGGAAACTCCCAAGAGGCTGAAACGAGATGTATAAGTGACTGAAGATGTAGAGGAAGTTGTGACATTCTTGGGAACCCTACCATAAATGAGGTTTTATTTTTTTCTGTTTTTTTTATTTTTTTTATTTTTTTTATTTTTTTTATTTTTTTCTATTTTTTCTATTTTTTATTTTTTACCGTCACACTCAAAGTTGACAAGCTTCCTTGTACTTAAGTGCGTTTCCCCGGCAACGGTGCCAAAATTTGATTATGCCCAAAACATAACGCGGTTATTGTAGTATAATTTTGGGGTGTCGATTACACAGGGAAACAAGTTAAGTACAACAGAAGGTGTAAACCTCAACACAAACGATAAAAGATTAAAAGAATCTGAGTTGTTTGAGAAAAATGGTAATTGTGTAAATAAGTTTAAAATAAAAATGACAAGGTTCCGAAAATCCTCCCTAGGTTCGTTGCACTAATCCTAACTTGATTCAGTTGTTTTTATCTTGATTGCAAGTTTCATATCCCAAATAGGCAATCGAAAATTATTCAATTAAAGCGCATTTATAAATCCTAATGTAATTGTTATGAAATCTTCTCTACTTTCAAGCACACATGACCTAACTTATAAATTATCAAGAGACGACGATATATCTAAACGACGATACCGCAGCAATAGACAAATCTATAAAAGAGATCTACCGGACTCAATCACACCCAAACATGTACACATAAGAAAAGCCTGACTGAACTTATATAGAAAAGAAGCATGCAACCACCGAAAATATAATAAATCTACTAATTAAATTAAATAATAAAACATAAAAATATTTAACGAAAATAATTCCAACTACAACCGAATCAAATAAAGGAAAAACAAGAATAACTACACCTAGGGATTCATCCCTTCGCCTTGCTTGGAGACTAGTCGGCCATGGGGCTCATGCTTCCTCGAGTTGCCTCCGGCCTCCCGACGATCATCTCTCCCGACCTTCAAACTTTAAACTTCAGGTTCATCCTAAAGGCCCTCTGGATTCATCCCCGACTCATTTCTCCTGACCTTCAAACTTTAAACTTCGGGTTCCTCCTAAAGGCCCTCTGGATTGCTCCTAAAGGCCCTCTGGATTCATCCCCGATTGATTCCTCAAAGCTGAAGTGGAGTAGGCCTTTTATAGGGAAATACCACGAGTGCAATATGTTTCCAATCCGATGTGGGATGTGGGATATAAAAATGTGTTTTCCAACCAATGTGGGATGTGGGATTTAAGCCCAAAATCACGCTGAAATCCCGCACAGCCCGCACAGCCTGACCTTTGTCTACTTAAACTGCCATAACTTTCTCTAGAAAAATCCTTTTGACGAACCGTAAAATTCTACAGAAAATATACTTCCGGATATTTCTAAGAATATATGGTTCATCTCCTGGTTCTTCTTGTATCAATACAGTTTAATTTTCAAAGATGGTTGATCTGTACGGGCAATTCTGGCAATTTAGTGAAACTTCTTTCCAGTGCGGGCAGTAGCTGTTGCTCTTTTAAGCCCTCCATCTTGTCCTTTCGGAAGCATTCCTTCACTCCAATATGCCTTGAGTCTTTGTGCTTCAAGCAATGATAACTTTTCCTCTATTGAACTCAAAGTACCTGAAAATGCACTGAAATAAGTCAGTGGTCCAATAATATCACTTTAGAGTTATTAATATGTAAAAGCACAATAAAGACCGAGATCAATCATAAAATGCTAACAATGAACCGCTATTGAGGTGCATTTTATGACTCTCATCACAACCCCCAACTAGCTTATTGCTAGTCCCTAGCAATTCAAGCGAAAACAAGAGATGAATTCTATGGTGGGAATCTAAGTAAGTGAAAAGCAATATTAGTGTTAACCAAGAGTAATTCACATTTTGTCTCAAAAATTGCACATAACACACGGCACAAAGAATCATTAAATTTCATCTAAATCCAAAAGTAATTCAAACATCAATCTTAAAATCGTTATTGACTCTTAACATCCATCTGACCACAATCCATTAATCCAAACACCCGGATGATTTTATGCATAACATTTATGAATACAAGTCTTGGCATCTAAAAAATAATAAATCGCGTGACATCAATCACAAAAACAAGCTCCATAAGCTTACATTTCAAACCACTCTCCACTATTGTAGAAAAATCACATTACATCGGATCAATAGGTCTTTAATAAGCTTGTAACGTTCAGCTAAGGTAAAGGCTAAGAAAGAATGGGAAGAATTCACAAGTAAAAGAACTTAATCTCTTAGTTTTGAACACAGCTCTTTAAGCACTTGATAACCCTACTTCAATACCCAATTCTTCCAACCATTTTTTTTAAGGATTGTTTTCTCAACAAATCATCATTTTTTTTTTCTTTTCTTTCTTTCTTCTTTCTTTGCCATAATTCACTTCTTCTTTTTTTTCTTTTGTATTTTGGCATAAAAGACCATTCACCTCATTTTTCAATCCTTTTCTTTTCTTTTCTTTTCTTTTCCACAACCCCCAACTTATCTCCTTTAATGTACTTGGGTTGTGGTAGTGATATTTTTTTTTTTCATATTTCCACCTTTACTCATTTTAAGTGCTTCTCACAACATGTGTATAGCTAAGTTCTTTTAAGAGAGAGGTAAGGATAAAATATTCTCATAAGGGTGAGTGAATGGATTTTTTAAAGAAACCAGGCTCAACTTCTTTTTTCTAGAAAAAGGCTCAAATAGGTGACTAGTGATATATATCGCAAAGATAGGTTTGAAAGGCTCAAACGGTTCAACAATGGCCTATATCATATCCTAAGTAGTGTGCATTCTAGGAATTCGCCTCAAGTGATTATCAAGTAAGTTCTAGAGCTTGTCAAGACCGCAAAAGTATTCACAAAATAATCACACATAAAACTTTTCTAAATGCTTTCGATTAATCATACAATCTTACCACAAGCTAGAGTCTCTAATCAAATCAAGATTGATACTTAAATTAATTTCAAACCAAAGCAAGATTTAACTACTTCTAAATGCTATATGCTATCTCAATTAAGCTCACATTATTGACATGTGAATTACATCCAAGGCAACCACAAAGCATGCTTTAAAACAAAAAGCGAGGGAAAAAGACACCAAGCAGTTCAATGGAAAAAGAAAAAAAATGTATGGAAATAAAGAATATGGAAACAAAGAGATGTGTTTCCTCCACCCCCAACTTAAAAATTACATTAAACTCAATGTAAAAGAAAGAGTAAAGGAAACTCCCCTTATAGCCAAAGGTGCACAGAAGCTGAAAATTGTGCTCCACCATTTGAACTGCTTCGTTTATTTGTCCCTGAAAAATAAATACAAAAGTAAAAACTTGGAAAACAACAAGATAATAATAATAAAAAAATATAAAAAACAATAAAAATAAAAGGATACATTATGGACTGCCTCCCACTAGTGCTAAGTTTTACGTCTTTAGCCAGACGCTCTTATTCCCTCATCGAAAAGCATAGGTTGAATACATTAACCGCTGCTGCACTGCCAAATTATGTGCCTCTATGCTTTTGGGGGGCCTCATGGATGTCATCAGTAACATCCGCAAATGTTAGCTCGATATAGGCTTTGGTGAAGCCATGGGTGAAGGTGGACTCTAATGGATTAAGGTGCTGGACCTTTTCCATGAATAAGTCCATTATGTATGCTTGGTGGCTTGAGTCCACATCCTCTGATTTTTTCGTTGTTGGGATGTGTAATAACTTACCACTTACTGTCTCAATGGTATTCACCTCCTTCACATTCTTTTGTGCTAAGTGCTGACCATGGGGTGTGGATTGAGCTTGAGAAGGGAACTTATCTTGCTCAGTCACACTCAAGTAGCTCATCAACTTGGACACTTGGCTCCTAGTTTCTTTACCCTCTTCCATCACCTGCGTAATTAGTGCCTTAAACCTTTGGTTTGTTTTGCCTTGTACCTCTATAAAATCCTGTAAGGTGTCTTCTAGAGAGTTCCTAGAGGCCGAAGGTGCGTGATAAAGTGCAGAGGATGATCGAGGGGGCTGTGCATGCTGATTTTCAGATTTCTAGCTGAAGTTGGGGTGATTTCGCCACCCCGGGATATAAGTGTTAGAGAAAGATGCATGAGGCCTCTTGTACATGCCTAAGGCATTACGTTGTTCTCATACACTCCTCTCATATCAAAAAATGTGGGGCACTCTTTGGCGAGATGATCTACCCCGCCACACACAAAGCACAGCTCTAAAGACTCGACATGATTAGCCATATGTGTTTGCTTTGAGCCCTTAGTTTTTAATGCATCAAACTCTCTAGTGAGCATCTCGACCTTGGCTCTAAGGTTATCCTCTTCCCTAAGATGGTAAATTCTACCACCATTTGGGTGCCCTATAGGTCGTGACCTATTTGTGCTTTCAGTAGCACTAGGTCCAGTCCAAGTGTGAGCTTTTTCAGCAAGCTCATTGAGGTACTCTATGGCCTCATCAGGATCTTTCTCTAAAAACTCACCATTACACATCATCTCTACAAATTGGCGCTCTCTATATGTAAGTCCCTCATAAAAATAGCTCACTAAGCGCCAACTCTCATACCCATGGTGAGGGCACATACTCAATAACTCTTTAAATCTCTCCCAAGACTGATATAAAGTCTCGCTGTCCTTTTGTGCAAAGGTGGAGATTTGCCTTTTTAAAGCATTGTTCTTATGTTGGGGAAATTATTTATTAAAAAAAATCTGAGTTATCTCAGTCCACGACCCAATAGATCATGGCCTAAGTGAGTATAGCCAACTCTTAGCTCTATCCTTCAAAGCGAAAGGAAAGAACTTAAGCCTCACAATGTCATCGATTTCGTCTTGACTATGAAAAGTCGCGACTACTTCCTCAAACTCTCTAATGTGCACATATGGGTCTTCATTATCCCAGCCATGAAATGTAGGGAACAAATGTATCATCCTTGTTTTAAACTCTAATGGGCGAGTATTGGCTGGAAATATGATGCATGATGGTGTGGTTGTGCGTGTAGGGTTGAGGTAATCCTGAAGTGTCCTAACAACATTCTCATTATAGTTATCAGCCATGTTAACAAAATCCTCTAGATTCTCACTTGGGTTTTCTCTATGGGTTTATCTAGGCGAGGTTTCACTATCAGACTCGGAAGGAGAGAGTAATTCTAGCTCAGGTCCTCTAATAAATCTACCTCGCAGATCTCTTGTCTAAGCATGCACCAAATGAATCAGAGAGGAAATAAAATAAATAAAACGAGAATTTTTATTTTTTTATTTTTTATTTTTTTACCGACACACTCAAAATTGATAAGCTTCCTTGTACTTAAGTGTGTTTCCCCGGCAACGACGCCAAAATTTGATTACACCCAAAACATAATGCGGTTATTGTAGTATAGTTTTGGGGTGTCGATTCCACAGGGAAACAAGTTAAGTACAACAGAAGGCGTAAACCTCAACACAAACGATAAAAGATTAAAAGAATCTGAGTTGTTTGAGAAAAAGGGTAATTGTGTAAATAAGTTTAAAATAAAATGACAAGGTTCCGGATATCCTCCCTAGGTTCGTTGCTCTAATCCTAACTTGATTCAGTTGTTTTTATCTCGATTGCAAGTTTCACATCCCAAACAAGCAATCGAAAAATATTCAATTAAAGCGCATTTATAAATCCTAATGTAATTGTTATGAAATCTTCTTTACTTTCAAGCACACATGACCTAACTTATAAATTATCAAGAGACGACGATATATCTAAACGACGATACCGCAGCAATAGACAAATCTATAAAAGAGATCTACCGGTCTCAATCACACCCAAACATGTACACATAAGAAAAGCCTGACTGAACTTATATAGAAAAGAAGCATGCAACCACCGGAATTATAATAAATCTACTAATTAAATTAAATAATAAAACATAACAATATTTAACAAAAATAATTCCAACTACAACCGAATCAAATAAAGGAAAAACAAGAATAACTACTCCTAGGGATTCATCCCTTCGCCTTGCTTGGAGACTAGCCGGCCATGGGGCTCATGCTTCCTCGAGTTGCCTCCGGCCTCCCGATGATCATCTCTCCCGACCTTCAAACTTTAAACTTCAGGTTCCTCCTAAAGGCCCTCTGGATTCATCCCCGATTCATTTCTCCCGACCTTCAAACTTTAAACTTCGGGTTCCTCCTAAAGGCCCTCTAGATTCATCCCCGATTGATTCCTCAAAGCGGAAGTGGAGTAGGCCTTTTATAGGGAAATACCACGAGTGCAATATGTTTTCAATCCGATGTGGGATATTGGATATAAAAATGTGTTTTCCAACCAATGTGGGATGTGGGATTTAAGCCCAAAATCACGCTGAAATCCCGCACAGCCCGCACAGTCTGACCTTTGTCTACTTAAACTGCCATAACTTTCTCTAGAAAACTCCTTTTGATGAACCGTAAAATTCTACAGAAAATAGACTTCCGGATATTTCTAAGCATATATAGTTCATCTCCTGGTTCTTCTTTTATCAATACAGTTTAATTTTCAAAGATAATTGATCTGCACGGGCAATTCTGGCAATTTAGTGAAACTTCTTTCCAGTGCGGGCTGCAGCTGTTGCTCTTTTAAGCCCTCCATCTTGTCCTTTCAGAAGCATTCCTTCACTCCAGTATGCCTCGAGTCTTTGTGCTTCAAGCAATGATAACTTTTCCTCTTTTGAACTCAAAGTACCTGAAAATGCACTGAAATAAGTCAGAGGTCCAATAATATCACTTTAGAGTTATTAATATGTAAAAGCACAATAAAGACCGAGATCAATCATAAAATGCTAACAATGAACCACCATTGAGGTACATTTTATGACTCTCATCACAACCCCCAACTAGCTTATTGCTAGTCCCTACCAATTCAAGCGAAAACAAGAGATGAATTCTATGTTGGGAATCTAAGTAAGTGAAAAGCAATATTAGTGTTAACCAAGAGTAATTCACATTTTGTCTCAAAAATTGCACATAACACACGGCACAAAGAATCATTAAATTTCATCCAAATCCAAAAGTAATTCAAACATCAATCTTAAAATCGTTATTGACTCTTAACATCCATCTGACCACAATCCATTAATCCAAACACCCGGATGATTTTATGCATAACATTTATGAATACAAGTCTTGGCATCTAAAAAATAATAAATCGCGTGACATCAATCACAAAAACAAGCTCTATAAGCTTACATTTCAAACCTCTCCACTATTGTAGAAAAATCACATTACATTGGATCAATAGGTCTTTAATAAGCTTGTAACGTTCGGCTAAGGTAAAGGCTAAGAAAGAATGGGAAGATTCACAAGTAAAAGAACTTAATCTCTTAGTTTTGAACACAGCTCTTTAAGCACTTGATAACCCTACTTCAATACCCAATTCTTCCAACCATTTTTTTTAAGGATTGTTTTCTCAACAAATCATCATTTTTTTTTCTTTTCTTTCTTTCTTCTTTCTTTGCCATAATTCACTTCTTCTTTTTTTTTCTTTTGTATTTTGGCATAAAAGACCATTCACCTCATTTTTCATTCTTTTTTTTTTCTTTTCTTTTCCACAACCCCCAACTTATCTCCTTTAATGTACTTGGGTTGTGGTAGTGATATATTTTTTTTTTCATATTTCCACCTTTACTCATTTTAAGTGCTTCTCACAACATGTGTATAGCTAAGTTCTTTTAAGAGAGAGGTAAGGATAAAATATTCTCTTTAGGCTCATAAGGGTGAGTGAATAGGTTTTTGAAAGAAACCAGGCTCAACTTCTTTTTTCCAGAAAAAGGCTCAAATAGGTGACTAGTGATATATATCGCAAGGGTAGGTTTGAAAGGCTCAAACGGTTCAACAATGGCCTATATCATATCCTAAGTAGTGTGCATTCTAGGAATTCGCCTCAAGTATTTATCAAGTAAGTTCTAGAGCTTGTCAAGACCGCAAAAGTATTCACAAAATAATCACACATAAAACTTTTCTAAATGCTTTCGATTAATCATACAATCTTACCACAAGCTAGAGTCTCTAATCAAATCAAGATTGATACTTAAATTAATTTCAAACCAAAGCAAGATTAAACTATTTCTAAATGCTATATGCTATCTCAATTAAGCTCACATTATTGACATGTGAATTACATCCAAGGCAACCACAAAGCATGCTTTAAAACAAAAAGCGAGGGAAAAAGACACCAAGCAGTTCAATGGAAAAAGAAAAAAAAATGTATGGAAATAAAGAATATGGAAACAAAGAGATGTGTTTCCTCCACCCCCAACTTAAAAATTACATTAAACTCAATGTAAAAGAAAGAGTAAAGGAAACTCCCCTTATAGCCAAAGGTGCACAGAAGCTGAAAATTGTGCTCCACCATTTGAACTGCTTCGTTTATTTGTCCCTGAAAAATAAATACAAAAGTAAAAACTTGGAAAACAACAAGATAATAATAAAAAAAAATATAAAAAACAATAAAAATAAAAGGATACATTGTGGACTGCCTCCCACTAGTGCTAAGTTTTACGTCTTTAGCCAGACGCTCTTATTCCCTCCTCGAAAAGCATAGGTTGAATACATTAACCGCTGCTGCACTGCCAAATTATGTGCCTCTATGCTTTTGGGGGGCCTCATGGATGTCATCAGTAACATCCGCAAATGTTAGCTCGATATAGGCTTTGGTGAAGCCATGGGTGAAGGTGGACTCTAATGGATTAAGGTGCTGGACCTTTTCCATGAATAAGTCCATTATGTATGCTTGGTGGCTTGAGTCCACATCCTCTGATTTTTTCGTTGTTGGGATGTGTAATAACTTACCACTTACTGTCTCAATGGTATTCACCTCCTTCACATTCTTTTGTGCTAAGTGCTGACCATGGGGTGTGGATTGAGCTTGAGAAGGGAACTTATCTTGCTCAGTCACACTCAAGTAGCTCATCAACTTGGACACTTGGCTCCTAGTTTCTTTACCCTCTTCCATCACCTGCGTAATTAGTGCCTTAAACCTTTGGTTTGTTTTGCCTTGTACCTCTATAAAAGCCTGTAAGTTGTCTTCTAGAGAGTTCCTAGAGGCCGAAGGTGCGTGATAAAGTGCAGAGGATGATCGAGGGGGCTGTGCATGCTGATTTTCAGATTTCTAGCTGAAGTTGGGGTGATTTCGCCACCCCGGGTTATAAGTGTTAGAGAAAGATGCAGGAGGCCTCTTGTACATGCCTAAGGCATTACGTTGTTCTCATACACTCCTCTCATATCAAAAAATGTGGGGCACTCTTTGGTGAGATGATCTACCCCGCCACACACAAAGCACAGCTCTAAAGACTCGACAAGATTAGCCACATGTGTTTGCTTTGAGCCCTTAGTTTTTAATGCATCAAACTCTCTAGTGAGCATCTCGACCTTGGCTCTAAGGTTATCCTCTTCCCTAAGATGGTAAATTCCACCACCATTTGGGTGCCCTATAGGTCGTGACCTATTTGTGCTTTCAGTAGCACTAGGTCCAGTCCAAGTGTGAGCTTTTTCAGCAAGCTCATTGAGGTACTCTATGGCCTCATCAGGATCTTTCTCTAAAAACTCACCATTACACATCATCTCTACAAATTGGCGCTCTCTATATGTAAGTCCCTCATAAAAATAGCTCACTAAGCGCCAACTCTCATACCCATGGTGAGGGCACATACTCTCTTTAAATCTCTCCCAAGACTGATATAAAGTCTCGCTGTCCTTTTGTGCAAAGGTGAAGATTTGCCTTTTTAAAGCATTGGTCTTATGTTGGGGAAATTATTTATTAAAAAAAATCCGAGTTATCTCAGTCCACGACCCAATAGATCGTGGTCTAAGTGAGTATAGCCAACTCTTAGCTCTATTCTTCAAAGCGAAAGGAAAGAACTTAAGCCTCACAATGTCATCGATTTCGTCTTGACTATGAAAAGTCGCGACTACTTCCTTAAACTCTCTAATGTGCACATATGGGTTTTAATTATCCAAGCCATGAAATGTAGGGAATAAATGTATCATCCTTGTTTTAAACTCTAATGGGCGAGTATTGGCTGGAAATATGATGCATGATGGTGTGGTTGTGCGTGTAGGGTTGAGGTAATCCTGAAGTGTCCTAGCAACATTCTCATTATAGTTATCGGCCATGTTAACAAAATCCTCTAGATTCTCACTTGGGTTTTCTCTATGGGTTTATCTAGGCGAGGTTTCACTATCAGACTCGGAAGAAGAGGGTAATTCTAGCTCAGGTCCTCTAATGAATCTACCTCGCAGATCTCTTATCTAAGCATGCACCAAATGAATCAGAGAGGAAATAAAATAAATAAAACGAGAATTTTTATTTTCTTATTTTTTATTTTTTTACCAACACACTCAAAGTTGATAAGCTTCCTTGTACTTAAGTGCGTTTCCCCGGCAACGATGTCAAAATTTGATTACACCCAAAACATAACGCGGTTATTGTAATATAGTTTTGGGGTGTCGATTCCACAGGAAAACAAGTTAAGTACAATAGAAGGTGTAAACCTCAACACAAACGATAAAAGATTAAAAGAATCTGAGTTGCTTGAGAAAAAAGGTAATTGTGTAAATAAGTTTAAAATAAAAATAACAAGGTTCCAGAAATCCTCCCTAGGTTCGTTGTTCTAATCCTAACTTGATTCAGTTGTTTTTATCTCAATTGCAAGTTTTACATCCCAAACAAGCAATCGAAAAATATTCAATTAAAGCGCATTTATAAATCCTAATGTAATTGTTATGAAATTTTCTTTACTTTCAAGCACACATGACCTAACTTATAAATTATCAAGAGACGACGATATATCTAAACGACGATACCGCAGCAATAGACAAATCTATAAAAGAGATTTACCGGACTCAATCACACCCAAACATGTACACATAAGAAAAGACTGACTGAACTTATATAGAAAAGAAGCATGCAACCACCGGAATTATAATAAATCTACTAATTAAATTAAATAATAAAACATAACAATATTTAACGAAAATAATTCCAACTACAACCGAATCAAATAAAGGAAAAACAAGAATAACTACACCTAGGGATTCATCCCTTCGCCTTGCTTGGAGACTAGCCAGCCATGGGGCTCATGCTTCCTCGAGTTGCCTCCGGCCTCCCGACGATCATCTCTCCTGACCTTCAAACTTTAAACTTCAGGTTCATCCTAAAAATCCTCTGGATTCATCCCCGATTCATTTCTCCCGACCTTCAAACTTTAAACTTCGGGTTCCTCCTAAAGGCCCTCTGGATTGCTCCTAAAGGCCCTCTGGATTCATCCCCGATTGATTCCTTAAAGCTAAAGTGGAGTAGGCCTTTTATAGGGAAATTCCATGAGTGCAATATGTTTCCAATCCGATGTGGGATGTGAGATATAAAAATGTGTTTTCCAACCAATGTGGGATGTGGGATTTAAGCCCAAAATCACGCTGAAATCCCGCACAGCCCGCACAGCCTAACCTTTGTCTACTTAAACTGCCATAAATTTCTCTAGAAAAATCCTTTTGATGAACCGTAAAATTCTACAGAAAATAGACTTCCGGATCTTTCTAATCATAATACAATTTAATTTTCAAAGATGATTGATCTGTATGGGCAATTCTGGCAATTTAGTGAAACTTCTTTCCAGTGCGGGCAGCAGCTGTTGCTCTTTTAAGCCCTCCATCTTGTCCTTTCGGAAGCATTCCTTCACTCCAGTATGCCTCGAGTCTTTGTGCTTCAAGCAATGATAACTTTTTCTCTTTTGAACTCAAAGTACCTGAAAATGCACTGAAATAAGTCAGTGGTCTAATAATATCACTTTAGAGTTATTAATATGTAAAAGCACAATAAAGACCGAGATCAATCATAAAATGCTAACAATGAACTACTATTGAGGTGCATTTTATGACTCTCATCATGAGGTATGATGTTTTGTTCCTTGAAATACCCATATCTATTGAGAACCTTTTTACCTTCTGTGATATAGGCACCTAACTTGGAACTAAAACCCCTTTCGGAGCATCTTAAGTATGTTTACCTAGGTGAGAATGACACATTGCCTGTGATTATTGCCAAGAACCTCTCAGATTTACAAGAGGAAAAGCTCATTCTGGTGCTTAAAGATCATAAGATGGCCATTAGTTGGGCAATTGCAGATATGAAAGGAATTAGCCCATCTATGTGCATGCACCGAATATTGCTAGAAGATGGATCGAAACCTACCATAGAAGCATAACAAAGATTAAACCCACCTATGATGGAGGTGATAAAAAAATGAGATACTGAAGCTCCTAGATGTGGAGGTAATTTACCTAATCTCGGATAGCAAGTGGGTGAGTCCGATACAAGTGGTTCCAAAGAAATCCAGGGTCATCATCATCAAGAATGAAGATAATAAGCTAGTTCTAACCCTTTTCCAAACTGGATG
Source organism: Bretschneidera sinensis (assembly GCA_023935145.1). Lineage (NCBI taxonomy): Eukaryota > Viridiplantae > Streptophyta > Magnoliopsida > Brassicales > Akaniaceae > Bretschneidera > Bretschneidera sinensis. The sequence goes on from CM043698.1 coordinate 131,316,330, forward strand.
GTGAGTTTGCATCGACTATTGAAAACTCAACTCGCAAAGACCACTTTCCTCTGCCGTTCATCGATCAAATGCTTGAAAGGTTAGCCAGTCATTCTTACTACTGTTTCCTTAATAGTTATTCAGGTTATAACCAAATTGTGATCATACCGGAAGACCAAGAGAAGATGACATTCACTTGTCTATTTGGTACATTTTTCTACCGACACATGCCTTTTGGTCTTTGCAACGCTCCAACAACTTTCCTACGGTGTATGGTTACTATTTTTTTGGAATATGTTGAGAACATCATAGAGGTATTTATGGAAACTAACCTTGTATTAAACTGGGAAAAATGTTATTTAATGGTAGATCAAGGTATAATATTGTGACATGTTATATCTTCTAGAAGTATTGAGGTTAATAAATCTAAGATTGATCTTGTTCATTCCTTATCACCTCCCACTAGTGTGAGGGAGATTCGCTCTTTTCTTGGTCATACAGGATTTTATCACAGGTTTATCAAGGATTTTTCAAAGATAGCATTGCCTTTGTGCAAGTTGCTTCAAAAGGATGTGGTTTTTGGGTTTGATAAGAAGTGCAAAGAAGCATTTGAAAAACTGAAGGAGCTCTTGACTTTAGTTCCTGTCATCAAACCACGTGATTGGAACCTCCCATTTGAGATCATACATGATGCCAATGACTATGCTGTGGGTGCTATTTTAGGACAACGAGTGAGAAAGCCTCCCCATGCCATCTACAATGCATATCAAACATTAAATGATGTCCAGCTTAACTATTCCATGACTGAAAAGGAGCTTTTGGCGGTTATCTTTGCTTTAGAAAATTTAGTTCTTACTTGATTGGTACAAAGGTAATCGTTTATTCTGATCATGCAGCTCGTAGGTACTTGCTGACTAAGAAGGATGCTAAGTCACGCCTCATCCGATGGATACTTCTCTTGAAAGAATTCAATTTAGAGATTAAAGACAAGAAAGGTAGTGAAAATCTGGTTGCGGATCATCTAAGCCGCTTAATTCATGATGAAGATGTCCTACCACTACATGAGAATTTTTAGGATGATCAGTTATTTTCAGTTGGATTGGTTGCCCCTTAGTATGCAGATATTTTCAATTACTTGGTTACCAAGAAGCTACTGGTAGATTTAACTCGTGCTATGAAGGATAAGATTAAAGCGGATGCAAAGTACTATGTGTGGTATAATCCATATCTGTGGAAGCACTGCTCCGATCAATTGATAAGAAGGTGTGTACCCAAATCCAAATTCTCTTCTATTCTTACATTCTGTCATTCTTATACATGCGGGGGACACTTTGGACCTAAGAGGACGACACTTAAGGTGCTTGATTGTGGTTTTTATTGGCCCTCATTGTTTAAGGATGTATACCTTTTTTGCAAGTCATGTGATCGTTGTCAAATAATAGGTAACTTAGGTCCCGGAATCAAATGCCACAAACCCCGATACTTTTTGTTGAGATTTTTTATGTTTGGGGCATTGATTTCATGGGACTCTTCCCATTGTCTTTTGGTAATCTTTACATTTTACTTGCAGTTAATTATATCTCGAAATGGGCGGAAGCAAAAGCCACCAAAACTGATGATTCTAAAGTTGTTGTAGATTTTGTAAAGTATAACATCTTTGCAAGGTTTGGAACACCAAAGGCCATGATCAGTGACAGAGGTACACACTTTTACAATCGGCTGGTGAAAGCATTGTTGAAGAAGTATAACATCAAACACAAAGTATCCAAAGCATATCATCCACAAACCAATGGGCAAGCTAAAGTGTCGAATCGAGAAGTGAAATCCATACTTGAAAAGATGGTCAACCTGAATAGAAAAGATTGGAGTTCACACCTTGATGATGCACTTTGGGCTTATAGAACCACTTATAAGATGCCCATCGGTATGTCTCCTTATCGGTTAGTCTATGGTAAGCCTTGCCACCTTCCGATTGAATTACACAAGGCATTTTTGGCAGTAAAGCAATTCAATATAGAGATGGATGTCGCGGGTGAGCAAAGGAAACTCCAACTGCAAGAACTTGAAGAGATACGAAATGATGCCTATGAGAGTGCAAAAACTTACAAGGAGAAAACTAAGGTGTTCCACGATAGGATGATTGTGTAGAAAAACTTAAGTGTCGGGCAAAAAGTCCTTTTATTCCACTTATACCTGAAGTTATTTCTCGGTAAGTTACATTCCTGTTGGGTTGGACCTTTTATTGTTACTAATGTATTTCTTCACAGTGTAGTTGCAATCAAGAGTTTGAAAATCGACAAGGTCTTTAAGGTGAACGGGCATACACTGAAGCCTTACTATAAGTCGTTTGAGATGCATGATGTAAAGAATGTATCACTCTACGAACCAGCATATATTGATGAGTGAAAAAGAGGTACACGTCGAGCTGACGACATTAAACCAAGCGCTAATTGAGAAGAAACCAAATTTTTTTATTTTTTTTCATTTAGTTTTTAGTTTTAATTTGGTTCAGTTTATTTTATTTTTCATAGCAATGAGGACATTGCCTAATTTAGGTTGGTGGTGGATAATGTATTGCTATATTTTCATTATTTTTTAAGTTTTTTATTTTATTTTTTTTAGTTTTATTTTCCTTAGAATTTCAAGAGCTTTTAGTTTCATTTTCCTTAGAATTCTATTTTAAAAAAAAATTAAATTAAAGTTAAATAAAAAGAAAGACTAAGTTTGATGTTTGGGTTGATTCATATGGTCAATGATGGTATATCAGGTGGCATTTATATGTAGTTTTCAATTGAGTTGAATTTTGTATGAGTTTAAGAGTGGGTTGCCTATCTAGTCTGCAATTGTTTGAGATTTATTCTATTCCTAAATATAATTGTGGGGATTAATAGTCTTTGCATTCTTAGAGAAGCTTTATGTGGATTTTTATTTTATTATTAATCTCAACAGACTCTAGAACCTATTTGATTATTGCTCGAGGTGAAATCCTAGGATTCACCCCATTAGGGAGATGATTTAGGCCATTGTTGGATCGTTTGAGCCTTTCTAGCCTACTCTTTTTTCATTTTGACGGCTAGTCACCCCTTTGAGCCATAATAAGAGACCATGTTTTTCTTGTTTTTAGCCCATTATAACCTACCTCTTTTTGTGGTTAAACACTTATCCTTACCCTTTAAGAGGACTTAAATGCACACATTAAAATAAAGTATAAAGAGAGTTAGGAAATGAGTTGATTTTTAATGCTACCATAACCCAAGTTATGAAAGATGATAGGTTAGGGGTTGTGGCAAGTTATCAAGGAGTAAATTTAAAAATTAAAAAAAAAACAAAAATGCATAAATGAAATACATGGTTTGTAAGAAATTAGGGATGGTTGAAAAGAGAAAAAAAAAGTGTTTGGTTGAAAAGATGAGTTCAATGATCAAGGAAAGTTAATGTTTAGGAATAGAGGCTCCTAGTGCTTTAAGGTTGTACTTCAAATAAGCTCTTCCTACTTTGTTTGAATCCTATCCTTCGTTTGTAGCCATTACCCTAGCCTAACATTACAAGCTTGATAAAGTCCTTTTAATCCCAAGTGGTGTAACAATCCTACATTAGTGGAGAGTATTTCTGAAAAATAAGCCTATGGAGTTTGATACACATATTTCGAGATCATGATTAATACTTGTCCGCATAACACAATCTGAGCAATAAAACTAATCTTCCTGAATAATCGTGCAAGGGAAGTGGTAGAGATTGATGGCAAGAGTATGAGGGGACTTGTGAATCTAACTCTTGAATTTGTGTGATATCTGACGATACTATTAATTGTATGCTATTTGCAATCTTATGAGACAAGATTATGAATCGACCCAGGATTAAGCTTAATTCTTTAAGGTGTTTGTGGGTATCGCCATTGGAAGCCCTGACGAGACTATACTCATCCTATTTGGGCCACTGATAGGTTTAATGGCTTGCATTCGCTACATGCAGTCGTGCAATAAACAAAAGTGATTTATCTTAGTTTAGGAGTAGTTTTGATTTTTGGTTTTGGTTGGAGGTAATTTTTAGACGCTTGAATTGCTAGTGGCTAGCAAGGAGCTGGTTGGGAGTTGTGATGAGTACTTGAAAATACACTAATACTTAGTGATTTATCGGTATTATTTATGGGAAATTAGGTTTAAATCTTGTATTTTTACTTAACTGTCTTTAAAATGTGTTTTTTGAAATCACGAGTATTTTTAGTGTATTTTCAGGTTGCAGATGCTTAAAAGTAATATTTGGATGAAAAAATAATATTGGTAAGAAGATCTGGAATGTCTGGGATCAAATGGTTCGAAAATCGGAGTCAAAATGAGAGAGATGATGTCGTTTTATCAAAGGCAAATAGTTGAATTCGAAGAAAGATGCATGTCGCAGCATGGGTTTTGCATGCTGCGGCCTTCTGTTCGTTAGAGTTTGGCTAGGGATGTCTATTGACACGAGCCGCGACATATTTTTCTTGGGCTGCGGCCCGAATAGCTGGAGAGGGCAATAATAAAAAAAAACCCTAATGAATATTGTGAGCCTCCATATATATACCAGTTTTACTTGTGCTGCTCGAGCGCAGACCCATGTGATCGAGTGCACACGCACCAGAGGCGGCAAAGCCAGGTTTGGAAAGAAATCTTCGGACCTTAAATTGGAAATTAGGGTTTCGGGGCACCCTTAGAGCCCTATATATAGACTTGTAAAGCACAAAAAACATACTTTTGATTTTACCTTTTGATTTTGCTTTAATTTGTAAGCTTTGGGAGACAAATTGACGACTCTTCTCTCGGTTTTATTCTTTCCCCTTTATTTTTATTTTATGAATATGTTTAGCATCACAAGCATGTGTAACTAAACCCTAGTAAGGGCTTGGTTGAAGCCCTAATTATGTTTAACCAATAATTCAGCATTGGTGCCTTTGCAATATTTATGCTGTAATTCTTGATTTGATTAATGCCTGTTTTTATTTAAATTCCTCATATGTGTGTGTCTGATCAACGTATGCATGTGATATGGATTACTTAGTTGAATCAATTTAGATGACCGAGTCCTGGGTTCAACAATAGTAACAAAAGATATCTTATCCGGATTCTTGGGTTAATCTACATGGGAAACCGAGAGCGGACCAAGCCCTATGTCTCGTGTGGTTGTCGATTTCCACAGACCTTATGCTCTCTTAAGGAACAACTTAGTATACACCATGTTGAATCCCTTAAGAGAGAAAAGAGTTAGAGTATACACCATGCCTAACTCATTGCATAGGGAAATCAATAGCCTAAGGAGCGGACCAAGCCCTAAGGTTGACAACCAGTAGGTATTCATAGCATGAGTAGAGCATTGGCATATTGTTTTGTTGGGGTAGCATGATTAGTGGTGGATACCAAGTCTCTACGCCTTTATCATTATTATTAATCTAGACTCAATATTTATTTCTATCTATTTTTACTTTATGAAATTAATTCTAAATCGAAATTCACCAATCCCTGTGAAAATGATCTCGCACTTGCACACTATGCTACTGTAGACCTTGTGCACTTGCAAGTAAAACAAGTTCGATTATTTGCTTATTTATTTAGGTAGATAAGCGCACAACAAACATAACTAAAGATAAATGAACCGAGCTTCTTAGTTTTTTTCTTGGACCAACCTATCTTTCTTAACCTAATGCTTCTATTAAATTAAATTTAAAGAGCTTATTCTAGATTATTTAATAGATAAAGATTAAGTAAAGAGCTTGTTTTATTTAACGACAAATTAAAGAAAGATAGGGGTAATAGAGCTTATTATTATCTATGGTTGGTAATTTTATTAGGAATTTGGGGATAACTCTGATATTGATTCATCATTTCATGTCTAGTGGTGGAGAATGATCCTTTGACCAATTTTCTCATTATTGTTACAAAGTTTATTCAATTTTGAATCATATTTTAGTTGTCTTTCCTTATTCATAATTTTTAGTTAATCATTTAAAAAAAAACCCCCCAATTAGTTTATTATGTTGTTTTGAATTTAATTTAGTTTAATTATTTATATTTTTTTCCTTTAACAATTAAGTGTTTAATTGAATTAATTTACAATCCTCTGAGGGAAATGACCTTTGCTTTCCACTATATTTCATACGATAATTTTTAGAGCAATGAATTAATTTACACGTCTGTTTTTTGGCGTGCTATTTTCCCCCTCCCCTTTTGATTGGAGATTTTTTTAGAGTTCCCATCAAAGGCTGTGAGTCACCGCTATTTCATTTCAAAATTTTAGAACAAAAAATATGCGATGTGTACATAAAAGTAAATGTGTTGTTAGGCAAAGTTGGTGTTATAGGATCACCTATGAGAATGATACGTACCTAGAGTGATGGAGCTGGCGTCCATTCACTCGTGCGATACTTTTGGTCCGATTTGTGCCTGTTGTGAGGACTTTGGTTTGCCTGTTAACGAGGACTTTAGTTTGCCTGTTGACGAGGACTTTGAGTTTGTAATTTTGCCTACTAACAAGGACTTTTGATTTGCCTGTTGACAAAGACATTGGTTTGTGATTTTGCCTTCTAATGAGGACTTAGGTTTACCTGCTGACGAGGACTTTGATTTGCCTGCTAACGAGGACTTAGGTTACCCTGCTAACGAGGGCTTTGGATTGCCTGCAGATGAGAACATTGGGTTGCCTGCTACAAGGACTTTGGTTTGTGATTTTGTCTGCTAATGAGGACTTATGTTTGCTTGCTGACAAGGAATTTCGTTTGCCTACTGATGAGGACATTGGGTTGCCTGCTATGAGGACTTTGGTTTGTGATTTTTCCTGCTAATAAGGAATTAGATTTGCCTGCTGACGAGAACTTTGGTTTGCCTGCTGATGAGGACATTGGGTTGCCTGTTGACGAGGACTTTGGTTTATGATTTTGTCTGCTAATGAGGATTTAGGTTTGCTTATTGACGAGGAGTATGGTTTGCCTGCTGACAAAGGAGTTTGGTTTGCTTGCTGATAAGGACTTTGGTTTACTTGAGGAGGATTTAGGTTTGCCTGCAGATGAGGACTTTGGTTTGCCTGCTGACAAGGACTTTAGTTTGCTTGCTGACGAGGACATTGGGTTGCCTGCTGACAAGGACTTTGGTTTACTTGCTAACGAGGACTTTAGTGATTTTGTCTAATGATGAGGACTTTTTAGTGATTTGCCTGCGAATGAGGACTTAGGTTTATTTTGCCTGTTGATGAGGGTTTTTTGGGAATTTTTCTTGCTGTGAAAGCTTTATGGTGATTTGTCTAATGTGAGGGCTTTTTGGTGATATGCCTGCTGTGAGTGTTTTTGGTGATTCTGTAGAGGCTTCTTAGTTAAAAATAAATAAAAAAAAATAGGTATGAGCCAAGTCATGGCATTTAGGATTCTGTTTTTTAGAGTTTGGAAAAACAATACATGCAAGAGATGACTTTTGAAGAACAATGCACTTAGTGACCTTTTCTTTTGTAACTTATTTTATTTGACCCAAAACTTGTATTTAAACTCATCTTTCCTTCTAGCGAAATCGAGATAAAAACATTTGACTCAAGACTTGTGTTTAAACCTATCTTTCCTCCTACTTGGTACACATTTTTTAGTAGATCTAAGAACAAAGCTTCGCAACTTGTCCACGGTCTTTTTTTCCTTCTTCATCAGAAAGGCGATGGAAGCTATCTCAGCTCAAATGATATGCGGGATCGACAACATGTGGGGTATTTGGCTCCACAATTTCTCTTGGTAAGGTATCAATGCGATCTTCTAACTCGAAGGTGTAAGGATCGATTGGAATTTTTTAAGGGTTATAATGGCAAAGTGGGATCCTGACACCCACATACTTGTTCTAATTTGCCTTTCACTGTTCTAGCTCAAAATTTTCCTCCATTGTTGAGCTTAGGACCGAGTCAAAAGAAAAACTTAATGATGCCATGATTCTTCATGTTTTTGTCTACTTTATGTATTATGAAATCCACTAAAAATGAACGATTGACATGATCCATTTTGAAAAAAGAAGTTTCCATTAATTTGGATACTAAAACAATTCCATTTTGTTTTGTTTATTCAATCATGTATTAATGATGTATTTGCATGGTTTCGACAATAACAAAAGGGGAACTAAGGTTCTTTTGCATGATCGTGGCTGCACCAAAGTAGTTGCCTACGTACCCAAAGAAGGATCAAGCCATACATAGTTTTAGGGTTTCATCTTATATATTTAGCGAACACAATCGATTAGCTTAGATGTAAGGTAGGATTTGGTGGAAACTTCTTGTATGTGGTGAAAGTGTGAGTGTTGGTTTGGTGAAGTTATTTTGAAGGGATAATCTTCCGTAAGTGGTTTCAAGACGAGGTATGTTCGCTCGGAAAAGCTAAGTTCCATCATCACCCAAAAATAGTTTGTGAGGCTAAGCGGTCTTCATCAATCAGAGAGGAATTTCTCAATGTTTGTAACATGGTCAATGGTTTCTATGGCTAATGAAAGAAAGGATAATCAAAAGGCTTAAGAGGTATTTTAGGGTACCTATAAGCCAAGGATTACCTTTTAATTTTTTTACCTTTTTTTTTTCGACTTCCGTCTCCTTCGTCGATTATTCTCTTCATTTTTTCTTATCTTTTGACTTTCGTCTCCTTCATCATTCATCCTCCTTATTTTTTTCTTTTTTTTTATCTCTTTTAGCGATCATTCTTCTGTTTTATTTTATTTTTCCTCTTTTTTGTCTCTTTGTTTTGTTTACCCCCTTGGCGTGGCCTGTCCTTTTTGAAAATTTTCATCGTCAAATGTATTGATGTTGAAAAGGAAGTGGAATCTGCTAGAGTATACCCAAGGAAAAAATCTGCTTAGGTATATCCACCTAAGTTAAAAAACCGCGGTGGGGGGATCTGTTCGAGTTGAACCCACTTTGGACTGAATTCATTGGGGTCCCTAGAGTTTTCCGCATGTCGGGCCTTGATTGGGTGGTGTGAAAGCAATCCTTAACGAGGGTTGTTTTGAAAGAAATCATAATGAGAGAAAAATCTTGATGAATTGGAAAAATTAGAATGATGGCCTCTCGTCGTCTCAAATCCAACTACTTAGCCTTTCCAAACCAAATATTTTATAGGTTCAAGATTACAAGTGAACTTCGCACTATTTCTTTTTATAGGCTGAGGTGACATTTAACTCAAATGTTTAGGTATACAATGCATATATACTATGAAATATTTTGTTTTTATTAAAATGGAACAAATTTAGTACCTAGATTAATAGTTAGAGTTTATTTGTTTCAATTTTTTGTTTTCAAAATCAAGTTCATTGAAATGGATTTCTTATCACATATTGAAAACATAGCACATTCAAAATCAGACATATTTTCATTGACATGGGAAATGCATTTGAATAGGAGGTAGAGACAATATTCCCTTGCTCATCATTCAGAATAAAGGGTTCAGATCTTTGACCCAAAATGGTACAACCATTCAAGTTTTTATATTAATTCTCTTAAACTAACTTGCGTCCTTCACATGCTCTAAACTTGGCTGGCATTCTCAATTCTGATTTGTTTCTCAAACACATCCTTTTAGTTTGATGTCCATTGACCAGCTAGTCATGCTTTTCCATTTGTTGTTCATATGTTGTAATAGGGCCTATAACGTATTCTTCAATTAAGGCCATGAGCCCCCAAAATTCGGCACTACTCATCTCTCTGAAGTTGGGCTTGGAAGGGTTAGTGTTTGTGGTTGTGCTTAGGGTTGTGTTTGTGGTTGTGCTTAGGCTTGTGCTTGAGGTTATGTTTATGGTGGATAGGTCAGGTGTTATGTTTTAGGTGAAGGGGTTGGGGGTTGTGTTTAGGGTGGACGGGTCAAGCGTAGTGAGTAATTCTTTGATCATGTTAAGGAAGTTTGGTGAGGCATAATTAGGCATGGTAGCTGAGTCATCAGTAAGTTTTTCGATTGAAGGTGAGACTAGAAGACCTTTTCTTTAGCCTTTCACTAAAGGATCAGTACCAAAATGAGGAAGCATTGTCCCCCTCGTCCCCGACCTATGACTTTTCTTTTTCTTTGAATCTTTTTTTGCCATGCTCTTTTATCCATGGTATTACTTCAACTTTATCAATGGGTTTCGATTTTGCATCCAAATGCATGCTGAATGAATTAAAGTCCACTTGCGGATAAGTTCTCAATTAGCCCGATTAGGTGGAGATAGAAATATAAAGGAAAATTTGCTCTAATTAAATTACAATCAATTTTTTTTTGGTTTTCACATGGTTAAATATGATGGATTTGACATCAACAAGCTTCCCAAGGGGGTCAGACTCTAATGATGATTTAGGCTAAACCAAAGAAGCTCAAACGAAAGATAAAGATTGGCCCTTACATGGATTGTCCCACTGGATCCTTGGGCCCTAAGTCACTTTCATTTTAGATTTCTTAGGTTAAGGCCTAATCAACATTAGTTTCTTCTGATAGGCTTCTCAATGATATCAAGCTACCTTAACTAAGGGGAAAATCCTCTATTTTGAAAAACAATTGGGCTCAATGTTGGGCTCATTTCATTTGGTTATAATTTAATCAAAAGAAATTTCCTCCGATTAAATTCCAATTAATCTTCTTTAGTCCCGGCCCTTTCAATCCTTCATGGTCTTTCTCATTGTTAAATATTGTGAGTTTGAGATCAATAAGTTTCCTAAGAGATTTGGAACCTAGTGGTGATTAGGGCTAAATCCAATAAGCTTGAACAAATGATGAAGTTTTCCCCTGACATGGATCTCTCCACCTGATCCCTGGGCCTTCAGTCATATTCATTTTAGATTTCTTGGGTTAAGGCCCAATTACCACTAGTTTCCTTTGTGGGCTCCTTAATGAGGTCAAACTAACAAGACTTAACTAAGAGAAAATCCACCGTTTTAGGCTAACCTAGGCCCAACATTGAGTTTAATTTATTTGATTGTGATTTAATCAAAAGAAACACTAAATTTCCAAACATGTTATCAAACAAATTGATTTTATCTTTTTTTAACATGTAAGGTGAATGCAAACACATACAAGTAAGCAAATGGATAGAAAGGGTCCCTGTCCTAGATGGGATGGTTTTACAGTTTGCTTAAAAAAAAGGTAGGCTCGCTTTATAACTCCGGTGGACTCAAGTACCTCGTGGCTGGAAGGATGCTCTCATGCTCCTCTAGTGGCCTAAAAAGTGGACCATAAGAGTACAAAAGCATTTTACATGGACAAGAACCAAAAAGAACTTGTTCCACACCAAGGGTTGATGATGAGCAAATGAGGGTCACACCAGAGACCAAGAGGAAACAGGCCCCCTAATTTACGTCATCGATAGCAAAAGGTAAGTGCTAGTGTGCAAAGTGAAGTATGAAATAATAACTTAAATTAAAGTTTCAAAAGATTTCCAAAAAAAAAACTTTCAGGTTAAATCTCACCAGCAGAGTAGCCAACTGTAAGTATCGTTCTTTTCCACCTGAGACCTATGCATCCGGCTCATTACCCAAGGTCACTCCCTTTAAAGAATGTGAATATAGCGAGAGTACGGATACGATGAGTAAGTATATGGAAACGAGTGAAACCTACCAAGTCTAATGCAAACCCTTTATAAGTAGTAAGGAGGCTCCCATGATGGTTGTGCTTTTAATGTATTAGACAATGGGTCATTTGTCATCCAAGCATAAAGCAAGGATGACGGGTAAGAAGCCGCTATTTGACCTTAAAAGAGGTCAAATCCCTTGTCATTGGTCTATGTGATAAATTCCAATGCTCGGGAGATTTGGGTACAAAAGAGTGAGGATTTAAAGCTTTCTCTCTCTTATCTAGACCAAAGTCAAGCCCTTTGTGCTTCAAGGGAATTAATTGAAATTTTAATTCAAGTATTATTATCATATACTACTAATAAAACCAAGCGCACATTTTGTAATTTTTATTCAAACAAAGCAATACCAAATATTAACTTTAAAGTAATGCGGTAAAAGTAAATATATAAAGGAAATAAATTGCTTTGACTATGAAGAAAAAAAAATATTAAAACTATTTGCAAAGTATGGATGAGAAGTAAATTAAAGTGTAAGCGTTTAAACTATGTGGATTAATTAAATAAGTTAAATTAGATGAATTAATCTTAAAGACTAAATTGAAAGAATTAAACTAAGTTACTTAAACTAGACGAGTTAAAAAAAATAGGAATTAAGCTAAATAGATTTAAACTAAACTACCTTAAAGATGAGATTCAAAATAACTAATAACATTTTTAATGGGCCAAAAATTAACGAGGACTATAGGGGCCCAAAATTCTTCTTAAAGAATTAAAGTTCACATGTAATTAATGACAACTTAAAATAAAACATCTAACTTAGAGAACATAAAAAAATCTTAAGGTACTAAACTAAAGGAAAAAACTTTAAAACTACTGTTAATTTAACATTGCATTTAATGCGGAGACTACATTATGACTAGTAGCTAACTAAAGAAATACATATAACTAGTGAAAAATAAAATGCTAAGAAAGTAGTTAGTATCTTGAGACGAAACTTTTAAAGTGAGCTAAATTAATCTAGTCTATTTTCAAGGTGGTTTAAATACATGAATCATGCTAACAATTTATTTTTCAAAAATTAGAAGCTTAACCAACCTTCTTTGGCTAAAGAAAATTTCCACACGTAGGGATTATCCTCAGAGATCCTTGTGCTCTTATGGACTTAGTGAAGTTGGAAGAATGATTCCAATGAAGATTAGAAGACCAAAAAACAAAAAGGTGGTTGAAAATAATGAAGAACTCTCATTAGTTCTTTTTTTGTGTCTCAGTTTTTACTCTTTTCTCACCTTTCTTGAACACTCTCTTATCTTTTATTATATTACTTTCTTTGATCTTTCTACTCTTTGATCTTCCTACTCTTCTCTCTTTTTATCTATTTTCTCACTTCTTTCTTTCTCTCTAAACTTTCTCTATTTTCTCTCTTTTTTTTAATTACTTTGCCTTAGTGTTGTGTTCTCATTTTGTGTTAGCAAAGGGGGTTATTTATAGGAGGAGTAAGAGCTGGCCAAGAGATTAAAAAAAAATCAAAATAATGGGTGAGAAGAAGGTGCATGGCTGGTCATATAGGGAAGGGGAAAAGCAGTTTCAACTTTTGAGATAAAAAATGTGTTTCACTTTTAGGGTGTAAAAATGGGGCTAGATAAGTGAGGTGTGGTAAATCAAGTGAAAAGTGAAAGGGAAAAATTTTTTTAGGTAGCTGGACGTGGGGAAGAGGGATGGGTTTCTTTGAGGTGAAAAAAAATGAAGAAAGTTTGCAAAAAAATAAACAAGAAATGACATTTTGGAGTGTTTTAAATAAAGCAAAAGCAAAAGCAAAAAATGTGAGGAGAAACTTTCATTGCTTTGGATGATCAAAAGGGGTGCAAAAGACACAATTTACTTTGGTTATATATATATATATAAAATAAAGTAGAAAATCTTAGGGGAAAAAAGAGTGCAATTATAAAAGCAAAATAAAGGAGAAGACTTCATATTCTTAAAAAAAAAATTGTTTTTTTAGGTGCTGTTTTTGGGATATAAAATGTGATTTTTTGGGTAGAAAAATGTGTTATTTAACATTTAGGAAATGGTAGAAGATTAATAAGGTAATGTCCAATTAACTAAGCAAAGGGAGAAGAGGAGAAACTCCTTATTTTTGGTACAAATGGCTGTTCAAAGAGGGAGAAAAATCAGCTACTTTATAAATGCATTGTTGCTGCTTTTTAGGTGAAAAAAAATCTTATTTTGTGTGGAAAAAATGTAACATTTGGTATAAAAAAAAAATATGAGGGAATCTAAGAGGGAAATGTGAGTTCAAAAAGCAAAAGAGGAGTGAAAATTCTTCATTATGGCCAGCCACATAGGAGAGGAGAGTGACATCTTTTTTGTTATAAAAAGTAACTTTTACTTTGAGAAAAGTGAACGAATCAAGGAGTGCCAAGTGGAGGGTGAAATTTGAAGTTCACCCTTAAAAACTAAAAGTCTTATTGGGCTTGAAATTTGGGCCAAAAGTGTTTGGGTTTAGGAAAGATCAATAGGTTTTAGTGGGTTTTGGATTTAGTCAAAGTTTAAATGAAGATTTTGGTCTTGGATTAGTTGAATCAAATAAGGTTCAATTGATTTAAACGCAAAGTGAATTAAATGGATTGAACAAAAAGGTTTTGCAATTGTTCTTACTCCCCAATTAAATCCATACTTCTTCATTTACCAAGTCCGAGTACACTAGGATTAAAGATTCTTCATAAGAACCTGCGCGTGGTCCGTTAAAAAGTTTTGGAACGAAATTGGGTGTCTACAGTAAGGCATTTACTTGAACCTTGAGGACAATGTTTATTTGAAAGGGTGGAGCAAAGATACGAATAAAATTAGTAATAAATAGTTTGTAAGGGAATAAAGGAATTAGAGAATAGTTAATAGTTTGTTAATAATTGGTTAGTAGTTAGTTAGTTAGTTAGTTAGAATATTAGTTGGTTACTCTTGGACTCATCTATTATTGCTTATATAAGACTTTGTACACTAATTTGTAGAGGGAATGAAAAATAAAGAAACCAAATTTTCCTTCTTCTCTCTAGCTACAGTTGTAACATTCTTGGAGTTTAGACTTGAACTTGAATCAAATCATTTTTTGAGCTAGAGATTGCACCAAAAAGTCAATCATTTGGGGTTTTCTGTTTGTACTGCTAGATGAAAATTTATTAGTTTTCATTCTTTTACAAAAAAAAATCATTTTCATATTACTTAAATATCATTTGGCCGAATAGTAGAATCAATTATGGTTTATAAAATGGTTTTTGAAACGATTTATAATAAAACAATAATGAAGCTATAAACTATTTATTGTTTGATAAAACATTAATAAAAACAATTTTTCTTAACTAATTTTAATTTTTTAAAAGTATTCAACTTTATAACTTCTTTTTTAAAGAAAATAAAAATCATTTCATAACCTCTCTAAAATAAACTCTTAGATTGAGTTTGGGTTTTTAAGTATTGATACACATCCAGCAAAGAACGTACATCATTTTTGACAACCTGACTGTCATAAAACTCGAGTAGCAATTATGAAAAACTTAAGTTATAACATATAATTTTGAACAAAATCAAAACGAAAACTTACTTTACTTTCTCTATACTTTGTAACACTTTTTTATTGATCCATTTCTATTTTTGTATAAAATGGTTGATCAAATTTATTATCTACCAAACATTACCTTAAGATTTTATTTGGACCCAGTCCTGTTGTGAAGGAGGTACAAGTCATTTATCATTATGGTCTGCACTGGAGACCGATGGGACTTGACCTTCTTTCAGGAGTTAAGATTAAAAGGAAAAAAAGGAAAAAGTTAAAATAAAAGGAAGAGGGCAAGTGCCCTAAGAGAAGATGGTCACATAACACATTACTTCACTCTGTACTAGATTCTTCATGGTCACATGGCACAAACTAAGACATTACTTCACTTTGTACTAGGTTCTTCAAAAATAAAATACTCCCATCACTTCTTCCTTTTTACCTGCAAAGTTTTTTACTACTCCATATTTTTATGGAAAAAATTCCATAAATAACTACACAAGATTACAGGAATATACAAATAGATATAATTAATTAATACTAGGGAGCACCTGAGAATTGACACTTGAGCGGCCAGCCTGAGGGGTGAAAGCTGTTGACAAGAGAAATGATTAAATTTTTTGTTTTAAACCGACCATGATTTAGTTTCAAAAGGTATATTATTGTAATTTATGCTAAATTATAACTTTCTTTAATTTTTCAAAAGAAAAGAACAAGGTACATACTTACTCTCCTAACAGTAAGTTTGTAAAGGAGTGTAACACTGGATCAACTAGAGCTTTGACACCGGAGTCCATTGATAATTTATGGATGGTCTTCTACTAATTTACCAATTAAACTTCGAAAGTGCACGATTTGAGTGTGAAACCAATGTCAATACATTTTACTCAATCAATTACTATTGAACTTTTGGATAAAGGAATACCTTTTGTATTATAAAAAATTATAAAGTAAAATATATCATATATATATAAATTTTGATTATAAAAAAATTTTAAAATAATACAATGTTTTTGTAATTCACAATTTTGATTATTGTAGAAATGTTGATCCTGAAGGACCAATATTTCCCTCCCTTTCGGCCTACCGCAACCGCAACGGCAACAGCAACCATAAGTTAGCCCATTAAACCCTTATTCTAGAATTTAGAAATGACCTCTATCTCTCTCTCTCTCTTGGTAAGCTTTAAAAGAGAGTTTTTCCACATCTTTCTTCCTTACCAATGTTGTCATCAACAGATTGTGAAGAGATCAACAAATATAACAAATCCAAGAGCCTCAACAGAGTCTCATCAACATCTTCATCACCATCTAATAATCTCCAAACCCAAACCCAACAAAGAGCCAAAACCATGGAAGAGGTTTGGAAAGAAATCAATCGTGCTTCTCTCCATGATCATGATCATCATCCTTCAAGAGGGGACCTAACTATGACCCCAACGTTCCACAACCCTCAAAGCCCTCACTTTATCCTCCAAGACTTTTTTCCTATGCCCTCTATCAAAGACCCACCAACAAGCATAGTCTCAACAAATGGGGACACTAGTCTTTATGACTCTCCCTTTCTCCCTCCTGACACTGTTTTGAGCTTGAAATCTAGTCCTTATAAGTTTGGTCTCCTTGATAACTCTGTTCTTCTTTGGCCTAATTCTCATTTGCAAAGTCACCACAACATCTCAAATGTACTGCCTTCTTTCGATAGCCCATTTGGTCAGGCTTTAGGTCCATCTTCTGGCTTTGCTTCTTTTGGCAAGGAAAGGGTCCAAGAATCTGCAGGTAGCAGCTCCAACGATAGGAGACATAGGCGTATGATCAAGAACCGAGAATCTGCTTCTCGATCAAGAGCTAGAAAACAGGAATGTGTCTCTCGATCTTTTTCCTGTTTTTAGTTACCATGTGATGAATAATCATAAGTACAGTTTTTGAGGTTCTGTTTTTGTTTTTCCTTTTTCCTTGATTGCAGGCTTATACTACTGAGTTGCAGCTTGAAGTAGACCAACTGAAGGAAGAGAATGCCAGACTTAAGAGACAGCAAGAACAGAAGGTACAAAAAAAAACCCAAAAAGACCCCACAAAGTTTCTTAATTGTGTCTATTATTTTTGTTTTTTAGGGCATGAAGTGGCGTTTGGCTTCAGCTTCTCAAGTTCCCAAAAAACACACGCTTCATCGAACATCAACAGCTCCATTTTGAGGAATCTAATCTCTCATTCTCTTTCACCTCATCAGTCCCCTTTTGAAGTTAGAGAAAGATTGTGAGAGAGAAAATCTATGGATTTCGATGTTTTTTGTGACTGAAGCTTCGAGGTTGTACCTCTTAATTAGCAGAATAGTAGTTGTGTTTTAAGAAAGAACATGAGGTAATTGTGAAAGATCTTTGCATTCCTAAGAAGCAGGAACTCTGGTGTTTGGGTATTTGTTTTTTTTTTCCTTAATATATGCGTCTTTTTTAGGTTTTCAATTTTTTTTATTTCTTTTTAGCATACACTACGTGCTACGTATGGGATAAACATGTGTTATGCACGAAAAAAATACATATAATTCAATTCAGTAAGGTAATAAAATCTCTTTGTGATATATTTAATGTCAAAACAAATTGATTTTAATTTACAAATACTTTCAATTCAGAAAAATGATTTGTATAAGATTAATGTTGTTATTAACGCGTTACTCATGGGTTACGCACGAAAATTACATATAATTCAATTCAATAAGATAATACAATCTCTTAATTGGTGATATTCTCAAAGATATTGTTAGTGTCGAAACAAAATAATTTTAAGTGACAAATACCTTCAATTGAGAAAAATGAGTTGTGTAAGAGTATGTTGTTATTTCAAAAGTTTTTTGCTCTAACATTAACACCATGTCTGGTTTAAATAAGTTCTATAGTTTTTGTGGAATTTATTTGAATTCTATAGGTTGTTGCGTTTGATTTGTTAATAAAGTGTGAAATTTATTTACAAATGAATTGATCACGTGTTTGGTTTATTAATAAATGTGTGAAATTCATCTTCAAATGAATTCTAGTATAATTGAATTAGTTATGGATAAATTCTATCAAAATTGATAAAATTTGCAAATGAACTCTAGATATGAGATTTTATAAAATTAGAAGGATAATTACCTTTCTCTTCTCTTCCTCCTTTCTTCATCCTTTAACTGTCTTTCATGATTGCTTTATCTATATTTAGTTAAAAACATCAAACTTTTAGTTCTTTTATTGTTTTAGAATAAAATAAAATAAAAATATGAAAGAATAGGTTATATAATTAAAATGAATATGTTGCTATATTCAAATTGATGTACACTAAAGTAAAAGTAATATTTTTTTTCCTAAAAATGATTAAATTAACATTTATTTTTCAGATTTTATCCAGCAAAAAAGATCAGATTCCATTTTTGAAATATAAATTCATCTTGTGAATTGAAAAGGTAAATAGTGTTAATTTTGTTGAATGATATCAAAACAAATTAAAATTTATATGTTAAATAAATTAAAATGTGATGTAATTAAGGACATTAAGTAAAATTTAAAAAATGAATTAAATTCTTAGTTGATCCCAAACACAAAGTTCATTTCAATTATATGGACACCAAACGTGAAAATTCATTTGAATCCATTTGCAAATAAATTTTAGTTTTAGTTCATTTGAAAATGAAATGTAAGTTCATTTACAAATGAATTCTAGTTTCATTTCATTTGAAAATAAATTGTGAATTATGAATTCATTTACGAATTAATTCTAATTTCAATTCATATGAAAATGAACTAAATTCTATATTTGAGTTCATACCAAACGAAGTGTAACACTTTGATATACAATTTATAATATTATTATAAGTTTTTTCTTGCTCAATAAAATATTATCATTAGTTGACATCTATACATATATATACATATGTATATATTAAACTATCATGATCCACGTGCTTATATATACATTAAGCAAAATATTAGTAAGACTATATTAATTTAATAATTTTAAAAAATAAAATATCTAATATGAAAATGATAGGAGTATATATTAATATTAATTAAGATTACTATGTGAATCAAACATTAAAAATATAATTTTACAATTTGTTAGGAAATTCAATAAAAAGTTATTTTAAATAAACAATGGGAGTGTGAAAGAATTACAGTATATTTTAACAAATTTTTATATATGTTTTTCTAAAAAAATTATACTGCTACATAATCACTTAAAATAGAATAATATACACCAAAACGTTATAAAAATAATATACAGCAAAATAATATGTACATGGACAGATCCGGGACTATTACCATGGGAGCGAAGTTGTTCAGTCAAGTTTTTTTATCATGAGATTAAAATTCATTAAGCTATATATAACCAAAAACATTTCATAAAACTAGTGATATATGAGATAATAAATATTAACTTTGTATATTGCCTATTTAGTGCTTAGAATTATCAAGTTTCAATTATCAATGAATATAAAAAAAAAATTATCCTTAATAAAGATATAGGTGATTTAAGAAAAAAAACTGAGAAAAAAATAATTTAAAATTTTTTCAATGAAATATTGAAACAATAGTCGCAACTTTAAACAAATCATTGCTATAAGATGACACCTCATCAATTAATAGCTCATTTCCTCCACCTCTTGACCCAAGTGACATTACTATTTCAAAAGCTGGGAACGGTTTGCCCTTATGGATGCTCATTGTTACGTCGAAAATCTGTCGCTGTATTGAAAGTCTGAAATCTCAAGGTTTGCATAGAAAAAAAAAATAATGAACTAAAAAGTTATCGAAGAAAAAAGGGGTGACACTTTCGATGACTCTTCAATGTCTTTGTTAGTGTAAGATTTTGAGAAAGAAAATAAAGATAGTGATGATAGTAGTAGTGTTTTATTGTGAGTGATTGAATTGTGAATGAATCGAGTGGATTTTGAAATCTGCATAGCTTGGACCTTTTATAGTGGTTTAGAAAATAATTTCGTCACGTGCTCAGGACAACGCGATCCTTAAAATCTCGTTTTCCTTTTGAAAAGTTTAGTTACGTATTCAGAGTAAAATCTCGTTTTCACTTTTACGCGTAAAAAGTTTATGAATGATTGCAGCTTCATCATTTACTCTGCTACATCACTCCTCATTCTGCTAACAAATCATTCTCTCTCATCGAATGGAATCCTCCTCCTTCTAAGTTTGTCAAGCTGAATACTAATGGTTCAGCTCAACTCAAAGAAGTTAAGTCGGGTGCTGGTGGTCTGTTAAGACACGAATTTGGCCACTGGATTGTGCGGTTTTCTCGTAGCTTGTGTAAAGCAACCAATACTATGGGTGAGCTTATAGCACTGCCTGATGGCTTGAAATTGGCTGAAGAACTTCAACTATCAAAACTGGAGATTGAAATGGATGCCAAAGTTGTGATAGAATTGGTTCTTGAAGCCAAAATTGATCATCATCAACACAATTTTTGAATGCAGGACTTTGATGACGAGCCTGGGCGTAACAAGCCTTGCTAAAGCAGGACTCCCCCCTTGCTCAGTCTTTTCGTTTATATGACGAAGCCCCTAGTTGTATTGTTTTTAATCTTCTTGCGGATTGTATGGGAACAAGTTTCCCTAAACTTCTGTAATTGCTTCGATTAATGCATTCCTCTTTCAAAAAAAAGAAACAAATAATAGCACAACAAAGTAGAAAAATCGGATCCCCATTACCTTGTCAAATAGACAATTTTTTTCCTCTTATCCTCAATATCACTGTTTTATGTAAAAATGTAAGCTTTGGAAGAATAAAAGAAAATGGGCATAAGCTAAAGATTAGCAGCAAACCAGCAAGTATGTAGGTTGATCAGAGTCAGTAATAGTATGCAGGTATAGGCGCAGGGGAAAGGTTAAAAAACTGGAAAAAAAAAACTGGAAAAGTGCATGTTTGGATAATAGTTTTCTATTTTTAGATTTTGAAAGCTGTTTTCGAATATGAAAACTGAATATAGTTTTCTGATGTTTTCTGAAGAAACAGAAAACATGTTTGGATAACTGTAACTCGAATACTGTTTTCAAAACAGAAAACAATGAAATATTGTTTGAATAAATTTATTTTGAAAACTGTTTTGATACACCTTGTAATTATTTTTAGTTTTGAGTTTAAATTTAAAATCTATATTAATTTTATTTCTCGTATTTACTAAATATTTAAAAATAATTAATATTATTTTATTTTTAAAATTTTAATATTTTTATATACTATGGAGGAAGAATAAAATAGAGAAGTGAACACTGATTTTAGGGTTATTTTTCGAAAATTATGTCAGAAAACACCAATTTGGAGTTTTCAGAAAACTATTTTTAAAAATTGTTTTAGAAAATTACTTTTAAAAACTGTTTGTCAAACATAAAAAGAATTTTTGAAAACTGTTTCCAAACATAGCATTTGGGTTTGGTAGCTTCAGAGTCATTGGAGTAAGTGATTTTGGGGGTGGATTAAGGAAGGGCTACCTTGTCTATAGCTCTAATAAAGGATATTCTCTTTGTTTTAATTTTTATATCATAGTTGATATTTTAAAGTAAATTTGATTTTAAATTTTTTAATATATTATTAATTTAAAATTGTAAATAATATTTTTTGAATACTTGTTAATTTTAATAAACAATATTTATAAAAAAAATTTAATTACTTTCATGATTTAAAATTAAAAATAAATAAATAGTACTTTGTAACTTATAAATTATAAAGAAAAGAGAAATTTTTTTTTTAAAATCTTTAGGTGAAGGGGAGGGAATAAATGTCCCTATACCCCTTCGTGTTTGTCCCTGAATATGTAGTAATTCTATTTTTAATAACTTAAATTTTCATTTGTTTCTAACTATTATATACCTATAATTTTTTATCGATTAATTTGCGTGAATAAAATAAACAAAGAACTATATGGAATAACTTCTCATTTCATCCAATGTTCATTAAACCTTTAAATCCTTATAAATCATCTTTTACAAGTTATATTGGTGTTTGGTTGTAAGATTTGAGAGATTTTTCACACAATTTTGCTTTAAAAATTGTGTTCCAGTACAGTTTTGGTTAAAAAAATTGTACAACTGATATAGTTGAGAATTAATAGTGGATTAATTCTCTTATGGACGTAGGCAAAAGGTGCCGAATCAAGTTAAAATTATTGTATTTATTTTGTGTTTATTTTTGTTATTATAATTGTGTGGTTGTTGATTGGGTGTCAGATTCTCAATAAGTGGTATCAGAGTCTGGTTCCACAATGAAACATGAAGATTTTGATTACGTGGAGGCAAACTTGGCGATAAGAGTGTCTGGGGATTTGAGTCGAGGGAGGAATTTGGTTTGCTATACTTTATATCTAACCAGCTATTCCTACTTCAGGAATATGGGTGAGAGATTAACTCTTTTGATGCTCATATTTATAATTACTAGTACTCAAGACCTTTTGACAAATAGATGATGTAAAACTAGAACTACTTACAATAATACTTATTTTCGATGTGGAATTTGAGAAATATTCCAACGCATATAAATTTACATGAATATATTTGTTTTTAGAGTATTTAACGAAAAGGCAAGCATGAAATGTTTAGTTTAAAGAAAGTCGAATCCCAAGTGAACAAAAAACATGCATATGACTCATCTGAATTCAAATAATCCAAAACAAAATATCAATTACCACATAAACGTATCAACAAACATTCAAGAAGCCAAAAAAAAAATAAAGAATATTGCTTCATCCACTAAATTGTATACGATTTAAAATTAATTTTACAATTCAGTAGGTAAAATTAAAAACCATAGAATCATAGAAATATTTATATTTAGTGTGTATGTATAGAGTATGTAAGTTTTTTAAGGTTAAACTACATAGAAAACCCTGTGGTTTGACTCAATTTCATAACAAACTCTTAGGTTTATAAACCGAGGTTCAAACCCAAAGGGGTGAATTGGGTTTTAAAAACTTTTTCTAATTTACTTGCAAGTTTTTAAACAACTAAATAAAACATACAATCAAATAATATATGTTTGAAAGTAAAGGAGTTTAGGTTGAAGAGAATATGCAAACTCTGTTTATAGTGGTTCGACAATATCGGAATCTCTCCAGCCCTACTTCCACTCTCTTCAAGGAACCTTCTTGAAGTAATCCACTAAAACCTTAGTTGTGCAACTTAGCGGTATTGCACAAACCTTACAACCAATCTCTTCCTCACGGAAGTCACTCTCTTCCTCACGGAAGTCACTCTCTTCCTCACGGAAATCACTCTCTTCCTCACGGAAGTTACAATTAAGTGTTTAATCCTAAACACTCTAAGAGTTATTACAACTCTTTCCCTTTACAATAAATGAAGTTTGCTGTAAAGAAAGTAGTAGAGAGATAGCAATAAGTGCTTTTACAAATGGACAATATCTCTCTTTCAAGAACAAGCTTGATGGCTCAATAATAAGTATTTCAAAGCTTTTGAGAATTAATGAGCTTTCTTGTGAATTAAATGTATTCTTTTCTTCTTTTAAATGCTCATTGAAGTGGGTTTATATAACCTTGAATTTATATGGTCGTTTGACACTGACTTGGTAGGTTTGGAGCATTAAATGCTCAAATCCTACGTCTTAAATGGTCATATTTTTTAAATTACTAGTCGACTAGGTCAAGTGATAAACTTCACTTTTTAGGCTATGTGAGACTACCAATCAACTGGGTCCTAAGCACCAATCGACTGGGAACTTTCTGTCCCAGGTACTAGTTGACTGGATCCTCAACACCAGTCAACTGGGAACCTTCTGTCCCATATCCCAGTTGATTAGTATATGGACCCAGTCGACTGAGTGTCAACCTAGTTTTCTTTTTTCAAAAATAGTTTTTGACTAGAAACTTTTTGTACTTTGGTTTTGTCAAAGTCTTTTGTAAATTGAGCCACAGATCAAGCTATATAATTGAATATAAGAGATTTACAATTGTTTTAATTACCTTAATGATTATTCTAGATTTTTTTGTCTTATTTTGGTGTCTGAATTGTGTTGAGTTCTTGCATCTTGTTTCGGTGCTGAATGATTTTACCACTTAAATACTTGAATAAAACAGTTAGTGCAATTAAAGTAGTGTTTTGTCACTATTAAAATCAAATACGAGTCAACAATCTCCCTCTTTTTTATGATGACAAAACTAAAGAGAGAAAAATAGTTTTAAAAACTAAATATTGGTTTTTAGAAAAAAAATTTGGATAGAGTCTCCTCTATTTTTCGGATTAAAACCAACCTGTTAAGCATTCAAACGCAATTTATATACAGTTACATCAACCTAACCAATCAATGTAAGACAATATTACATTTGTCGACATATTCGGAGTAATACTCCCCCTAAATATATGCTCTATTCTAGGTTTACATACAGTTTATTAATTTTTCTCCTTTTTCTCCCCCGTTTTGACAACAACAGAAAAGGGGGTGTAAACTCGAAAAATAAGTAAAACAAACACCACTGCCATGAAGACAAAACAAACTTGTGTGTGAAAACTAAGCATGATTTAGAATTGGGAAGACTTCCCGAGAAGAATCAGAAGTTGTCTACACTAGTGTAAGTTGTTACAGCATATAGGGAAACATTAAGTGTTGAATCTAAGCAATCATTTAGTTTATAAGTAAAGCGTATATAAGAGCAAAAATCTAAATAACTAAAAAATTAAGCATCTATATATAATCATCCATACATCATAAGCTTTACAGAAGTCGAATCAATGAGTACAAGCATATGAATGTATGTAAAAATATTCATCCTAAGTATCCATGGAGCTACAGATGTACATATCAAAAATAGAAAAAAAGCTCAGCGAGCAGAGGAATTAGATCCATCTCAAAGAAGATCTTAAAACTTAACAAATGAGTCATATTTATGCTCCCGATGTAGCTCAAAATCGTCTTAAAGTGTGCGGAGGTCGCGATGCATGTGATCGATAGAAGAACTCAAGCTTTGGAATTCGAACTGTATGGATAGCCGAAGGCTCATCATAGCCTGAAGTAAGCCATCGTATCTAGCCTGACCAGTACCATAGCCACCATGTTGTGGACTAGGTGCTCGCTCATCAGTGTCCAACACAGTAGGAAGAGCTGCATCACCACGAACCGCGTCGTCCTCCTCATTGCTGTCATCCTTAGCACCAATTCGTATGTTCCTCCTTGCCTTGGAATAAATCATACCCTCTCGGATCGTGCACCCAATCTTCTTCAAAGCAGAGACATTGTTGATGTCCTTCGGGCCTATGTCCTGAGCCTCAAAGGCGGGTAGGGGGACTCAGAAATGCTGTAGGATCACGGTGATAAGCATACCGTAAGGAAGGCACCCAGAGTCGTTCACTTCGTCATTTATCATGTTGGTGAGAAGTAGGGGGCAGATATTGAAATTTTGTCCTATTTTGAAACACCATAACAATACCACATCTATCTTCGAGAGATAGCCCCGACTCTCGAGTCATGGATGGATAGTCCAACTCATGATGAGATTGAACAACTTTGAATCAAGGGGCATATCACTACATTGGTGAAATGTAGTGGGCGTGAAGATGTAGTTACGGTCACCCCTAACAATTTGGCATGTCTCTTCGTAGTCAAAGTTGTTCGGCCATCCATCCAAATTCCATTGGACCCTCCCACAGGGATCCTCAGGATATTGACTAGAAGGTTAGTGTTTACCTCAAATTCTACGCCCATCACACTGGTTCTGAAACGAAGAGCCAGTGGACTAGGTTTCACCAGGTTGGCGTAGAATTGGTGAATGAGGTGTGGATAGTATTTTTGGTGTATATTGACAAATGGTGTCAAGTGAATGGCTTCAAAGGCAGGTAAAATATCGAAATTTGCATGACAAATAGAATCAAAGTCAACGAATCTACCTATCATGATCTTTTTGTTACGGATTAGGAAGTTATACCTGCTCTTAGCGGTTAGGCTCCAGAAGAGTGAGTCATCGAGCTCAGACCTCGCTTTCTTGCTTGAGGAACCCTCTAAACCCTTTCTTTTGGCGTCGGATGCCGAGGTCTTTGTAGACCAAGTCCTTGTAGGCGTATGAGGTCCTCCAACTATGGTTTTGATTTAGATTCTCTCTAATATTGTAAAAGGTCTTTTTAAAGAGAGATTATAAGGAATTTTCGACCATGAAAAGTTGAAAAATGTGTGATTTGAGGAATGTTTGAAGGTTTTATGAAGCTGTTATGAGAGATTTTGGATTGAAATCAAGAATTTTTTAAAGAGAGAAAGCTTAGGGTTTTAAAAATGGCGTGAAAAACTGAAAAAATCTGAAGATACTATATATAGAATCACGATACTAGTCGACTGGGTTGGGGCACCAGTCAACTAGGTCCTTCATAATTTTAGGAATTTTTGACATACCAGTCAACTGGGTAAATTGGCAGAAACATACCAGTCGACTGAGTATGTTACCAAAATTTCAAATTTTGGCTCCAAACAATGTCTTGTGATACCAGTCGACTGGATGCTTTATACTAATCGACTGATAAAATCGGTAGGGGGATACCAGTCGACTGGGGTGAATATATTAGTCGACTGGATCCTCCAGAAAACTTAAAAATTGAGCTCCAACTTGAGATTTTAGCACGTAATTGTTTATCTATACCATCTTGAGTGAGAGAAATATTAAATAAGAGTTAATACTCATTCACTAGATGTCAAATATGCATATGATGAATGTTGATGCAATTAAACATACATTTTATCATATTCTATTAGGCCCATTAATAGTCTGATTTTGCAAAACCTATCTTCACTTAAGGGTTTTGTAAGAATACCAACTATTTGATCTTCTGAAGGAATGAATTCTAGTCTAATATCACCCTTTTGAGCATGGTCTCTTATGAAGTGATGCTTTATTTCTATGTGTTTGATTCTAGAGTGCTGAATAGGGTTTTTGGTTAAGTTGATAGCACTAGTGTTATCACAATGAATTGGTATATCTTTAAAGTTCATGTCATAATCTTCTAACTGTTGTTTCATCCACAACACTTGTGCACAACAACTTCCGACTGCTACATATTTTGCTTCAACGGTTGATAGCGTAACCAAATTCTGTTTCTTGGAAAACCAAGAGGTTAGCATTGCATCCAAGAATTAGCATGTTCCACTAGTGCTTTTTCTATCTAGTCTACAACCCACAAAATCAGCATATGAATATCCTACAAGCTCAAAAGTTGACTTTCTAGAATACCATAATCCTAGGTTTTGAGTTCTTTGTAGATATCTAAGGATTCTTTTTACTGCAATTACATGTGATTCCTTAGGATTAGCTTGAAATCTAGCACACAAGCATACATTGAACATTAGATCAGGTGTACTTGCAGTTAAGTAAAGTAATGCTCCTATCATGCTTCTATAAGTTTTAGTATCTACACACTTACCTTCATCATCTAGGTCAAGTTTTGTAGAGGTGCTCATAGGAGTGCCAATTGAATTTGAGCCTTCCATCTCGAACCTCTTTAATAGGTCCTTAGTGTACTTTGATTGATTGATGAGGATGTCGTTTTTTAATTGTTTGATTTGTAGTCCAAGAAAGTAAGCAAGCTCTCCCATCATGCTCATTTCAAATTCACTTTGCATGCACTTAGCAAACTCTTGGCACATAGATTCATTAGTAGCACCAAATATAATATCATCAACATATATTTGGACTAGTAGTGTGTCATTTTTGTGAAGAATGTTGTGTCTATTTTTCCTCTTGTAAAATCATTTTCAAGCAAAAACTTACTTAGTCTTTCATACCATGCTCTTGGAGCTTGCTTCAACCCATATAGAGCTTTAGAAAGCTTATAGACATGGTTTGGAAGACTATGATTTTCAAATTTAAGAGATTGCTTAGCATACACATCTTTTTTTATAAAGCCATTTTAAAAGGAACTTTTTTACATCCATTTGAAATAACTTAAACTTATTAAAGCATGCAAAGGCCAATAACATTCGAATAGCTTCTAATCTAGCTATGGGAGCATAGGTCTCATAAAAATCTATTCTTTCTTCTTTGTTATATCCCTTAGCAACTAGTCTAGCCTTGTTCCTAGTTACTATTCCATTTTCATCCATATTATTTCTAAATACCTATTTAGTTCATATTATAGTGTGATTCTTTGGTCTAGGAACTAGATTCCATACTTTTTTTTTTCAAATTGATTTAATTCTTCTTGCATAGCATTTATCCAATCAACGTCTTTCTCGGCTTCTACAAAAGTCTTAGATTCTATTTGCGATAAATATGCTACACAAATGCAAATATTTATAATGGAGGAACGAGTTCTTACCCCTTGTGAAGGATCACCAATCGCTTGATCGATTGGATGATAATTCACATACCTCCAATCTTTGGGAAAACTATCCTCTTATTGACTTGTAAATGGTTAATCAAGATTGAGAGCATCTACCTCTTGACTTGTTTGGGGTTGGCTCTCCTTCGAGTCAACAATAGGAGTAGGTGTTTCCATTCTTGGAATAAAATCCACATCATCATTAAAAGAAACTACTCTACTACTAATTGGGTTAGACTCATCAAAGGCTACATATACGGATTCTTCAACCACTAGAGTTCTCTTGTTAAAAACTCTATAAGCTTTACTAGAGGTTGAATATCCCCTTATCGGTCTTTGAGTCAAATTTATCCAAGTTAGTTTTATTGTTATTTAGGATAAAGCATTTACAACCAAAGGCACAAAAATAAGAGATATTAGGCTTTCTACCTTTTCATAATTCATATAGAGTTTTATTTAGCATAGGCCTAATTAATACTCTATTTAAACATAGCAAGAAATGTTTATGGCTTCCCTCCAAAAATATTTTGGCAAACTATTTTCACAAAGCATTGTTCTTGCAAATTCTTCTAGAACTCTATTTTTCCTCTCAACAACTCCATTTTGTTGAGGAGATCTAGGTGCTGAAAAATTGTGATCAATTCCATTTTTATCACAAAATTTTGAAAAGCTTTGATTTTCAAATTCATTTCCATGATCACTTCTTATACTAGAAATACAAATTCATTTTTCATTTTGAACCTTTTTTAAAAAGTTCACAAATCCTTTGTAAGCTTCATCCTTGTAAGCAATAAAAATAACAAAGGTATATATTAAATAGTCATCAACAATAACAATAGCATATTGATGGCCACCTAAACTTATGGTACTTATTGGACCAAACAAGCCCATATGTAAAAGTTCCAATGGTCTAGTAGTTGAGACTATATTTTTTGAATTAAAAGAAATTCTAGTTTGTTTTCCCATTTGAAAAGCATCACACACCTTGTCTTTTTCAAATTTGATTTTTGGAAGTCCAATGACTAAATCTTTTCTTGAAATGATTTTAAGCAAATCCATATTCACATAGCCAAGTCTTCTATGCCATATGGATTTTCACTAAATGCGGGAAAATGTTTTTCGTTTTCCAAATGCAAAGATTTTAAATCAACTATATAGACATTTTCGTGTCTATGGCCAACAAACTTGATCTTGTTACTCTTGATGTCTATAACTAGACAATGAAAGGTTTCAAATATGACTTTGTTGCCTTTGTCACATAGTTGACTAATACTAAGCAAATTTGGCTTAAGTCCTTGCACATATAATACTTGATCAATGATTGAGAAATCATTACCAACTTTTTCATGCCCAATGATCTTCATTTTTGTGTTATCTCCAATGGTGGCATGTCTGCCATCACTTAGAGTTAGCTCTTTGAACATGATTTGATCATCGGTCATGTGTTTTGAGCATCCACTATCAAGGTACCAATAGTTATATTTTTTCCTTGGTGTGGAGACATATCTACATTACACAAGGATACACAATTGCACTCTTAGGTACCCAAAAGTTTTTGGGTCCTTTGGGGTTAGTCCTAGAAAATATGGTTCCTTTAGGGACCCATACCTTCTTAACATTATAAGGTGCTCTATAATTATAGACATGTTAATGATGCATAATCTTAGGATAATAGTTATTGAATTTTCTATGATTTCTTAATTGTGCATGTCTATAGTTCCTTGGATAAGCATTCATAGTATATATGTTTCTATGATACATGTTATTACTAGGAATTGTATGATGGTAGCTCATAGGATGTGCACTTGTGGTGTGAGCATACATATTATTTCTAGAATAAACATGATGGTAATTCCTAGGATGTTCATGTGTATTGTGCAAGTTATAAGTATACATATTATCTCTAGAATGCACATAATGGTTACTCCTAGGATGTGTATTTCTAGTATATGCATTCTTTGAATGATTATTCCTAGCATTTGCATTTCTTGAGTGAGTATACATATATGCATGAGTGTTTCTAGGATGCTTCATTCTAGTATATGCATTAGAATTTAAATTTACATTCTTAGACCTACTAGCATATATTGAAGGAGTGCTTTGATCTTGTTAGTGGCCTTAGAAGTAGAGGCTTCATTCACACAAGTTGTTTTCATGAATAAAGTTTCTTTTGATTTTTGCTTGTCTAATGGAGAATAACCCAACCCGGATTTTCCTCCACTTAATCTTTGGCAAGATAGCACTTCATCTAGCTTTTCTTTTCCAAGCATAAGTCTAGATATAGTGTTATTCAAATCCATTATTTTCTTCTTTAAATTTTCATTTTCATTTTGTAGAAAATCTGGCGAAGAATCATAAAGCGTTGAAGACAAATTTTCTTTTTCTTACTTTAAGCCTTTCATCTATTTAGAAAGATATGCGACTTCCTTTTTTAGGGTGGTATTCCTAGAACCTAATTTCTTCAGTTCTTCATGCATTTCATTTATAACCTCAATTAATTCTTCACTACTACTAACAATGTTATTATTAGAAGGGGAAGAATTTAATACCTCATTTTCGTTATCGATTGCCATTAGACATAGGTTGGCAATCTCCTCGTATCTGACCTCATTGTCCGAAGAATCTTCTTCTTCTTCTTCATCATCACTCCATATGGTTGCAATTGTATCTTTTTTTGAAGCACTTATATGGTTTTCTTGTTGTTGTACAATTGGTCTTGATGTGACTGGGCTTCTTGCAACCATAACACACAAGTGGTTCCCTTTTTGGAGTGGGATCCTTTGTGTAAGGTTTATTGCTCTTCTTCAAGAATTTGTGAAACCACTTGGTGATTAGAGCCATCTCACCATCTTCTTCACTGCTCTCTACCTCTTATTCCTTTTCTTCCTCTTTGTTGCTCGTAGAGGCTTTGAGAGCAATTTGTTTATTTTTCTTCTCATCATTATTGACAACGGGATTCATTTCCTCCATCTCGTATATCAACAATGATCCGAGGAGTGTTTCAACATCTAGTTTGTTGAGACCTTTGGCTTCCATTATGGCCATCTTCTTTGCTTTCCAAGTGGATGGCAAAGACCTTAAGATCTTCCTTGTTAGTTCAAATTCCCCAATGTTTCTACCAAGAAGCTTCAAACCGTTAACAATGATAGTAAAACATGAGTGCGTTTGAGAAATAGTTTCATTTGGACACATTTTGAAAGTTTCATATTCGGACACTAGCATATAAATTTTTTATTTTTTAACTTCGCTAGTTCCTTCTTATGTAACTTGTAGTTTGTCCCAAATTTCTTTAGCTGAAACACATGCAAAAATTTTATTGTATTCAGCTATATCTAGAAAGCAGTGTCACATACTTGTTGCTCTACTATTAAGAGACATCATTCTACAATCATCTTCATTAAACTCTGTTTTGAGCTTAGGCATTGTATGATTGTTTTCTCCAATGATTATTTCTTTTGTAGGAATTCTAGGTCCTTCTTCAATGACTCTCCATATATTGTAATATTGTCCTTCAACAAAGATTTTCATTCTATTTTTCCAATAGTTATAGTTGGAGCCATTGAACAAGAGAGGCCTAGTATAGGAATGCCCTTCAGTATGGCTATTTAATTCCATCAGATCAACTCAAGGATTTTAAGCCTGAAATTGAGTATGAGGCTTTGATACCAATTATAAACCAAGACTCAAACCCAAAGGGGGTGAATTAGGTTTCAAAAACTTTTTCTAATTTACTTGCAAGTTTTTCAAAAGTTAAATATACAAAATATACATTCAAATATTATGCTTGAAAGTAAAGGAGTTTAAGGAAGAGAATATGCAAACTCCGTTTATAGTGGTTCAGCAATATCGGAATCTCTTCGACCCTACTTCCACTCTCTTTAAGGAACCTCCTTGAAGCAATCCACTAAAACCTTAGTCGTGCAACTTAACGGGTGTTACATAAACCTTACAACCAATCTCTTCCTCACGGAAGCTAATCTCTTTTTCACGGAAGTCACTCTCTTCCTCACGGAAGTTATAATTAAGTGTTTAATCCTAAATACTCTAAGAGTTATTACAACTCTTTCCCTTTACAATAAATGAAGTTTGTTGTAAAGAAAGTAGTAGAGAGATAGTAATTTTACAAATTGACAATATCTCTCTTTCAAGAACAAGCTTGAAGAATGGCTCAACAATAAGTATTTCAAAGCTTTTGAGAATTAATGAGCTTTCTTGTGAATTGAATGTATTCTTTTCTTCTTTTAAATGCTCATTGAAGTGAGTTTATATAGCCTTGAATTAATATGACCGTTTGACACTAACTTGGTAGGTTTGGGGCATTAAATGCTCAAATCCCGTATCTCAAACGATCATATGTTTTTGAATTACTAGTCGACTAGGTCATTGTACCAGTCGACTGGGTCAAGTGATAAACTTCACTTTTTAAGCAATGGGAAAGTACCAGTCAACTAGGTCCTAAGCACCAATCGACTGGGAACTTTCTGTCCCAGGCACCAGTAGACTGGATCCTCAACACCAGTCGACTGGGAACCTTCTGTCCCATATCCTAGTTGACTGAATTGACCTTCAACCCAATTTTCCTTTTTCAAAAGCAGTTTTTAACTAGAAACTTTTTGTACTTTGGTTTTGTCAAAGTCTTTTGTAAATTGAGCCACAGATCAAGCTATGTAATTGAATATAAGAAATTTACAATTGTTTCATTACCTTAATGCCTATTCTAGATTTGAGGGGTGGATTAATGAAAGGCTACCTTGTCTATAGCTCTAATGAAGGATATTCTATTTGTTTTAATTTTTATATCATTGTTGATATTTTAAAGTAAATTCAATTTTAAATTTTTTAAAACATTATTAATTTAAAATTGTAAAAAATATTTTTTGAATACTTATTAATTTTAATAAACAATATTTATAAAAATTTTAATTACTTTCATGATTTAAAATTAAAATAAATAAATAAATAGGACACTGTAAGATATAAATTATAAAGAAAAAAGAATTATTTATTTTAAAATATTTAGGTGAGGGGGAGGGAATAAATGTCCCCATACCCCTTCGTATCTATCCCTGAATATGTAGTAATTCTAGTTTTAATAACTTAAATTTTCATTTGTTTCTAACTATTATATACCTATAATTTTTTATCAATTAATTTGCGTGAATAAAATAAACAAAGAACTACATGGAATAACTTCTCATTTCATCCAATGTTCATTAAACCTTTAAATCCCTATAAATCCTCTTTTACAATTTATATTGGTGTTTGGTTGTAAGATTTGAGAGATTTTTCACACAATTTTGCTTTAAAAATTATGTACCAGTACAGTTTTGGTTAAAGAAATTGTACAATTGATATAGTTGAGAATTAATAGTGGATTAATTCTCTTGTGGACGTAGGTAAGAGGTGTCGAATCAAGTTAAAATTATTGTGTTTATTTTGTCTTTATTTTTGTTATTATAATTTTGTGGTTGTTGACTAGGTGTCAGATTCTCAACAAGTGGTATCAGAGTCTGGTTCGACAATGAAACATGAAGGTTTTGATAAGGTGGAGGCAAACCTGACGATAAGAGTGTTTGGGGGTTTGAGTCGAGGGAGAAATTTGGTTTGCTATACGTTATATCTAACCAGCTATTCCTACTTCAGGAATATGGGTGAGAGACTAGCTCTTTTAATGCCCATATTTATAAATACTAGTACTAAAGACCTTTTGACAAATAGATAATGTAAAACTAGAACTACTTACAATAATACTTATTTTCGATTTGGAATTTGAGAAATATTCCAACACATAAATTTACATGAATATATTTGTTTTTAGAGTATTTAACGAAAAGGCAAGCATGAAATGTTTAGTTTAAAGAAAGTCGAATCCTAAGTGAACAAAAAACATGCATATGACTCATCTGAATTCAAATAATCCAAAACAAAATATCAATTACCACATAAACGTATTAACAAATATTCAAGAGGCCAAAAAAATAAAGAATATTACTTCATCCGCTAAATTGTATATGATTTAAAATTAATTTTACAATTCAATAGGTAAAAATAATAACCATAGAATGATAGAAATAATTATATTTAATGTGTATATATACAGTACGTAAGTTTTTTAAGATCAAATTACACAGAAAACCCTATGATTTGACTCAATTTCATAACAAACTCTTAGGTTTATAAACCAAGGTTCAAACCCAAGGGGGGTGAATTGGATTTTAAAAACTTTTTCTAATTTACTTCCAAGTTTTAAAACAACTAAATATACAAAGCATATAATCAAATAATATGCTTGAAAGTAAAGGAGTTTAGGGAATAGAATATGCAAACTCCGTTTATAGTGGTTCGGCAATATCGGAATCTCTCTGGTCCTACTTCCACTCTCTTCAAGGAACCTCCTTGAAGTAATCCACTAAAACCTTAGTCGTGCAACATGGCGGGTGTTACATAAACCTTACAATCAATCTCTTCCTCATGGAAGCTAATATCTTCCTCACGGAAGTCACTCTCTTCCTCACAAAAGTCGCTCTCTTCCTCAGGGAAGTCACTCTCTTCCTCATAGAAGTCATTCTCTTCTTCACGGAAGTTACAATTAAGTGTTTAATCCTAAATACTCTAAGAGTTATTACAACTCTTTCCCTTTACAATAAATGAAGTTCGCTGTAAAGAAAGTAATAGAGAGATAGCAATAAGTGCATTTACAAATAGACAATATCTCTCTTTCAAGAACAAGCTTGAAGAATGGCTTAACAATAAATATTTCAAAGCTTTTGAGAATTAATGAGCTTTCTTGTGAATTGAATGTATTCTCTTCTTCTTTTAAATGCTCATTGAAGTGGGTTTATATAGCCTTGAATTAATATGGCCGTTTGACATTGACTTGGTAGGTTTGGGGCATTAAATGTACAAATCCTGCATCTCAAACGGTCATATTTTTTAATTACCAGTCGACTGAGTCCTTGTACCAGTCAATTGGGTCAAGTGAAAAACTTCATTTTTTATGCTATGGGAGAGTACCAATCGACTGAGTCCTAAGAACCAGTCGACTAGGAATTTCTGTCCCCGGTACGGGTCGACTGGGAACTTTCTCTCCCAGGTACGGGTCGATTAGATCCTCAACACCAGTCGACTGGGAACCTTCTGTCCCATATCCCAGTCAACTGGAATATGGACCCAGTAGGCTGGGTTGACCATCAACACAGTTTTCCTTTTTCAAAAACAGTTTTTGACTAGAAACTTTTTGTACTTTGGTTTTGTCAAAGTCTTTTGTAAATTGAGTCACGGATCAAGCTATATAATTGAATATAAGAGATTTATAATTGTTTCAATTACCTTAATGCCTATTCTAAAACCTTAGTCGTGCAACTTAGCGGGTGTTACACAAACCTTACAACTAATCTCTTCCTCACAGAAGCTAATATCTTCCTCACGGAAGTCACTCTCTTCCTCACGAAAGTCATTCTTTTCTTCACGGATGTTACAATTAAGTGTTTAATCCTAAACACTCTAAGAGTTATTACAACTCTTTCCCTTTTCAATAGATGAAGTTTACTGTAAAGAAAGTAGTAGAGAGATAGAAATAAGTGCATTTACAAATGGACAATATCTCTCTTTCAAGAACAAGCTTGAAGAATGGCTCACCAATAAGTATTTCAAAGCTTTTGAGAATTAATGAGATTTCTTGTGAATTGAATGTATTCTCTTCTTCTTTTAAATGCTCACTGAAGTGGGTTTATATAGCCTTGAATTAATATGGCCCTTTGACACTGACTTGGTAGGTTTAGGGCATTAAATGTACAAATCCTACGTCTCAAACGGTCATATTTTTTAATTACCAGTCAACTGGGTCCTTGTACCAGTCAATTGGGTCAAGTGAAAAACTTCACTTTTTAGGCTATGGGAGAGTACCAATCGACTGAGTCCTAAGAACTAGTCGACTGGGAACTTTCTGTCCCAGGCACAAGTCGACTGGATCCTCAACACCAGTCGACTGGGAACCTTCTGTCCCATATCCTAGTCAACTGGTATATGGACCCAGTAGGCTGGGTTGACCTTCAACCCAGTTTTGCTTTTTCAAAAACAGTTTTTGACTATAAACTTTTTGTACTTTGGTTTTGTTAAAGTCTTTTGTAAATTGAGTCACGGATCAAGCTATATAATTGAATATAAGAGATTTACAATTGTTTCAATTACCTTAATGCCTATTCTAAAACCTTAGTCGTGCAACTTAGCGGGTGTTACACAAACTTTACAATCAATCTCTTCCTCACGAAAGTCACTCTCTTCCTCACGGAAGTCATTCTCTTCTTCACGGAAATTACAATTAAGTGTTTAATCCTAAACACTCTAAGAGTTATTACAACTCTTTCCCTTTACAATAAATGAAGTTTACTGTAAAGAAAGTAGTAGAGAGATAGCAATAAGTGCATTTACAAATGGACAATATCTCTCTTTCAAGAACAAGCTTGAAGAATGGCTCAACAATAAGTATTTCAAAGCTTTTGAGAATTAATGAGCATTCTTGTGAATTGAATGTATTCTCTTCTTCTTTTAAATGCTCATTGAAGTGGGTTTATATAGCCTTGAATTAATATGGCCCTTTGAAACTAACTTGGTAGGTTTAGGGCATTAAATGCACAAATCCTACGTCTCAAACGGTCATATTTTTTAATTACCAGTCGACTGGGTCCTTGTACCAGTCAATTGGGTCAAGTGAAAAACTTCACTTTTTAGGCTATGGAGAGTACCAATCGGCTGAGTCCTAAGAACCACTCAACTAGGAACTTTCGGTCCTAGGTACGAGTCGACTGGATCCTCAACATCAGTCGACTGGGAACCTTCTGTCCCACATCTCAGTCAACTGGTATATAGACCCAGTAGGCTGGGTTGACCTTCAACCCAATTTTCCTTTTTCAAAAACAGTTTTTGACTATAAACTTTTTGTACTTTGGTTTTGTCAAAATCTTTTGTAAATTAAGCCACAGATCAAGCTATGTAATTGAATATAAGAGATTTACTATTGTTTCAATTACCTTAATGCATATTCTAGATTTTTTGTCTTGTTTTGGTGTCTGAATTGTGTTAAACTCTTGCATCTTGTTTCGGTGTTGAATGCTTTTACCACTTAAACACTTAGATAAAATTGTTAGTGCAATTAGAGTAGTGTTTTGTCATTATTAAAATCAAATACGGGTCAACAAGGTTTATTTTGGTTCATACTAAATTCTGTGGTTAGCACCATTTCCATCAGGGTTAAGGGTGTTAACTTTCTCTTCAATCTCAGGGCTTGTAATGAAAATAAGCTAAACAATAGTGTTTTTTTATGCAATTTAGTATTTTTTTTAATTTCAATCTTAGGTTTTTTCTCTTCTTCTTCTTTCTAATCTCCATACTGCTTCTTCCTCCCTCTCCTCCTTCTTCTCTTTTCCTGTCTCCTACTCCTCCTCCTCCTTCTTCTTCATCTCTCCTCTGTGCTAACTCTCTCCTCCTCTATGTCTCCCCTCTTCCACGTCGCCCCTCCTTCGCACCGCCTTCCTCCGTGCCGCCCTTCCTTCGCACAGCCCCTCTTTTGCTCCTCATCTTTCTTCCTCCTATTCCTCCTCCTCCTTCTTCCTCATTCCTTTCTCTCCTTCTTCCTCTCTCCTCTTCTCAAATCGCGCGGCCTCTTCTTCTTCTTCCTCTTCTTTCTCCTCCTTCTCTCCTCCTCCTCCTTATTTTCCTAGATCTTTATCTTCAAGTTCCATACCCATTTTGGAGGTGGTAAATCCACAAGATTTGGTTTAATCTATGATTCCATTGAGAGTGCAAAGAAGTTTGAGCCAAAGTACGGACTGATTAGGAATGGTCTTGATTCTAAGGTAGAGAAGTCAAGGAAACAGCTGAAGGAGAGGAAAAACAGGGCTAAGAAGATCCATGGAGTGAAGAAGACTAAGACCAGTGATGCTGCCAAGGGTGGGAAGAAGAAGTGAAATTCGGTTCTCAATACTCTTGATTGGGGTTTTGTTAGCAGTTTTTGTCTGTTAGGTTCTTTTAAAATAGAATCATTGATGCCTAGATTTTGGTGTTATTTGGTATTTTGTTATATTTTCTGATTTTGATTTTTCTGAGAGAACAATTTAGAAATATCAAGTAGTATTCCTACGTTTCTGGCTTAAGATAGAAATTAAATTCAAATGGAGTGATTTTCAAAAAAAAACGTTGGAAATAAGAATTTTTCCCTAATTTTCTTACTATCCAAACACTAATTTTTTTTTAAATTCTTCTATTGAAATTAAAAAACATTAAATTACATAGAAAACCCTATTGTTTAGTTTATGTTCATTACAAACTCTGATATTGAATAGAAAGTTAACTTTGGTGCAAACTTTGGGATTTGTTATGAAACTGAACCAAACTGAGCCAAACCATAAGGTTTAATATGAATCAAAATAAAACTCGGGGTTTGTTATGAAATTGAACTAATCCATAAGATTTAGTATGAATCAACCATGCAGCCCCGACCTTAACAACGAGGTAATCAACCATGCAGCCCTGACCTTAACGAGGTCTGTAATCTCAGCTACATCAAACTTTTTATCTCTGTAAATCATCTAATTTCTACCCAACCAGATGGACCAAACAATAGCATGCAGAATTAAATGCCAAATTTTCCGAAAGTCCTTACATGGGCAGAGACCTGACCATTGAGATAAACCCAATAAATGTTCCACCAGGAAAGAACCTGCTCCCAAATTTTCTTCACAACAGAAGAAGAAAGCAGAAAGAGCCAACTTCATCTCACCACAGCAGACAGCAGAACAATGAGCTGATCCACTATAAAGCCCAAAAAAGACAAGAAAGAAGACCTTTAAACATCCCCCTCAGTCATTATCTTCTGATACGATAAATCAGCCTCCAAATCTACTGATATATTTACTTCGCTAAAGCTGTCAGCCATCGTTTTAGCCTTGCTCCCTAGGAATTTTTTCCACTTTCAAAGCACCAATTAAAGCTGCAAATTAT
This sequence comes from Bretschneidera sinensis, assembly GCA_023935145.1. Classification (NCBI taxonomy): domain Eukaryota; kingdom Viridiplantae; phylum Streptophyta; class Magnoliopsida; order Brassicales; family Akaniaceae; genus Bretschneidera; species Bretschneidera sinensis. Next base: position 131,355,651 of record CM043698.1, read on the forward strand.
TAATTTCATTAATAATACTGACATATTTCCATGGCTTTTGCTCATTGTCCTTAATCACGATGCAGCTATAGATGAATCCGTTTCAATGATTAGCTCAGCTGTGCCAAGCTATTTGGATCGACCAAAACAACCCCAAGCTTCCATAATTGCAACCAGTTCAGCACGATTAGAATCAGCCATACCGATATTTTTTTAGAAAATAAATCTGACAATTTCTGTATGATCTCTAAGGACTCCTACCGCAGCTTTCCCCGACTTTCCTACAAAGATCTATCTACATTAAATTTCAATATCTCACCAGACCCTCCGGGAGAATTATATCCAGCAGAAACTTTTTTAGCTTTTACCTTCTGTTTCAAACCAATAACGGAGATGTTGTGAATTAATCATATATAGGAACTCCGCAGAGATCTTCCCCTCATCAAGCTTTTGCCCACCAAGCAAAACGAACTTTAATCAGCTCTACCACCTGTCCGCTAACAAATTAGTTCTTGCTTCTAAAGATTAACTTGCTCCTGCCCAGCCAAATTAAATAGACCACACCACTGAATAAAACAACATTTTCCAAAGAAAAATATCATACCGGGACATAGTCCCTTCCACCGACAAAATAGTTGCTTTATGTTAGCAGGAGGAACCCAAAGAACTTGCCAAAAAGACAAGATGCTAGACAAAATGTTACCTTGATTTCAAGCTCAAGGCAGACTCCAAAGAGAAAAGAGGGAGAAGAAATGAATTTTGATTGAAATTATTCTCTGCCACCTTCATTCATTCTAGAGAGTTTATTATAAACTTTTTCAGGCCAGCTCATTATTACCAGCACAACAACCACCTAACAAACTAACTCTCTCAACACTACAAAATAACTAATTTAATCCACCTTTAACAGCTGGATTGATTAAACTAACATGATTGCTTAACAAACCAAAAATTAATAATTGTTCTACTGCTTTTCTAATTACTTTTTCCAATGGGCAAAGTCTTTGAGCCAATTAGGAATTCTTCTAGCTCTGCCATTCTTCCTCAATTCATCATTGGATTCCTTCTCTGCAGTGTATTCTTCCTCTATAGAAGTTCCAGTAACAGCAGCTCCAGTATTTGCTTCAGTTCCAGCATTTGCTTCAACTTCAGATTCCGTATGAACAACTCCCATTGCATCTTCTTCTTATGCTGTAGCTCCAGTAGCTTCAGTAGCTGTAGTACCTTCAGAAACCTCAGCTGCATCTTCTTCTTCTTTAACCTCCTCTACATCAGTTGCACCTTCTTCTTCTTCATTTTCCTACTCTACATAAATTTGTGTAACATTACCACCCGGATTTGAAGGCACCTTGTCCTCAAGGTGGGGAAATTGTTGTAGAAGTAGTGAACTATCTTCCCATGAAGCCTCCTTGTTGGAAATCACCTTGACAAGATGCCCAGGTGGTGATCTTCCAAACACCCAAGTCTAGAATGACTTGTAGAAAGAAATACAGCAATCGAAAGCAAGAAAGAAAAGAAGACAAGCGATTTGTTATCGAGGTTCGGCAATAGCCTACGTCCCCGTGAGTTCCTCTGAACTCTCTGCACTAAATCAATGGTTCTTTACAATTACAACAACCCTCTTCAAGAAGCTCAAGTTCTTGAAAAAACCAAGAAAAGAAGAAAGAAGACGATAAGAACTATTACAATGCTCTCTATCTATACTACTCTCTATTCTTTACAACCAGCCTCTCTACAATGAGTCCCTCTTGTGTTTTGTGTCTTTGCACTCTCACACAATTCTCTCTTGTATTGTGTCTTGTCACTCTTTACAATTGATCTCAAATTATATCACAAACTTATGTCTAGAATGAAGCTAGGTGACCCTTTATGTAGTGCACCAACTTCTTGTCCAATCTTGAGAGTCAATTTCCACCCTTAGATCTTGATGACCACTTAACCATGGCCCTCCATCAATCCTAAAAGTGATGTTGTGCATTTTAACCTTGCATCCATGCACCTAATAGAAGGTTTAGACAAGCTGTCCATGTGTGCTTCAGTGTGCCTAGTGCCTAGGCGCTGAACAGGGGGCAGTGAGGCACTAGGCAAAGCTCCTTTGCACCACATTCTGGGCGGTGCGGTGCTGGTGGAGGGGCGGTGCGGCGCTGCCTTTCTCCAAGTAGCTTCCTTGATGGGCAGTGAGGCGCTGGTGAAGGGGTGGTGAGGCGCACACTGATGTCGCCCTTTACACTGCAGTGCGCACTACTTTGCTTTGTTGATTAGGGGTGTGCATACACACCCAAATGGATGCACACACATGTGTGCACTCCTTTAACATGCTGTATTTTAATCTTCCAACCTTGGTTTAGACTTTAACCATCTTTGAACCATGTTTAGACCATGTTTAAACCTTAGACAGATACCAACACTCCTCAAGTGGAAGGCCTTGCCATTGTACTAAGTATTCTTGTAGCACTTGATTTCTTTTGAGAACATTTCTTTCACCAACAATGGCTAGTTGAACATATATAGGGTGAGTACCAAAACTGTCTGGAGGTAAAGCTGAGGTAGAATCAGGGTTTGGAACATCTCTCCTGAAAGGTTTGAGGTTGGAAACATTAAAAACTAGATGGATCTTGGAGTGGTTAGGGAGTTGAAGTTTGTAAGCAAATTTTCCAACTCTTTTGAGGATTGGAAATGGGCCAAAATACTTTTTGTTTAGTTTATGATGAGATCTATCACCAACTGAAGATTTTCTATAGGGTTGTAGTTTTAGAAATACCAAATCACCTTCCTTGAACTCAATCTCAGTTATGTGCGTCTCACTGTTGAGCTTCATTCTGAATTGAGCAGCTTTAAGATGGTCTTTAACTTGCATCAATACTTCTGTTCTAGTCAAGATTTCTTGATCCAATGCTTCCAACTTGGTTTGACCCCTGCAATAAGCTGCAATGGTAAGAGGCGGCTTGCAAAAGACCACTTGAAAGGGAGAGAAACCTATTGCTGAATATTGAGCTGTGTTGTAATGAAAACTCAGCCCAACAGAGGTATTTGTGCCACTACTTTGGATTATCTGCAAGAGAACATCTTAGATACTGCTCTAGGTACTTGTTAAGGGCTTCTGTTTATCCATTTGTTTGGGGATGGTAAGATGAACTTATATTCACTTCAGTTCCTTGTAAAGCAAACAGTTGAGCTCAGAATTGACTCATAAATACAGGATCCCTGTCAATCATTATGGGTTTAGGGAAACCATAGATTTTGCATACCATATCAACAAAAACTTATGCAACCTTAGAAGCATTGAAATGTTTAGTTAAGCATCCAAAATGAGCAAATTTAGAAAATCTATCAACAACCACCATGATGACAGTATAGCCATGTGTAGGAGGAAGTTTAGTGATGAAATCCATTAATATGTCCTCTCATACTTGATTAAGTATAGGAAGGGGTTGTAGAAGGCTATAAGAAGCATCATTTATAGTCTTGATTTGTTAAAAATGAGACATTTTTTAATAAAGGCTGTCACATCTTTTCTGAGTTCTTTCCAGTAAAATTACTTGCCATTCTTGTGTAAGTTCTAGAGATACCTGAATGACCTCCCATAGGGGAACAGTGATACTCTTGAAATAGTTGCTTCTTGAGTTGAGAGTTGGGACAAAGGAAGATCCTGCCCTTGTAGAATAGGAGATCTTTTAGAATAGGAGATCTTTTCTATAGGACCAATGGGTAGCGAAGCAGGTTGAAAGATAAGATCAGCAATTAACTTCTGAGTAGTATGGTCTTAGGTCAGTTCAGTTTTGAGGAGTTTGAGGAACTCAAATGATGGCACAGTAAAGGCTAAGAAAGCATTATCATTAGTTTCAGTTGTTGAAGAAATCTTGAAAAGAGCATCAGCAGCACTATTCTCTTTTCCTGGTTTATATCATATGATATAATTGTAACCAATGAGCTTTTTGAGGTAATGTTGTTGTTCTGGTGTCTGAATGACCTATTACATGAGGTTCTTAAGGCTTCTTTGATCTGTATAGATATAAAATTAAGATCCCAATAGGTGTTGCCTCCATTTACTAACAATTGAAGTGATTGCAAAGAGCTCTCTGGTATAAGTAGAGGCAGATTGCATTCTATTACTTAACTTACTGCTGTAATAGTCTAATGGATGACCCTTCTGCTAAGAACATCTCCTACTGCAAACCCAGAAGCGTCAGTCTTTACAACAAATGGTTGAGTGAAGTCTGGTAGTTGAAGAACTGGAGTTTGAGTTAGAGCCAGTTTAAGAGCATCAAAGGCTTGTTGGGCTATATCATTCCATACATAAATGTCTTTTTTTAGAAGATCTGTTAGTGCGGCTGCAATAACAACATATCCTTTCACAAACTTTATATAATATCCTATGAGGCCTAAGAATCCTATAAGTTGCTTCAAGTTGGTGGGTACTGGCCACTCCAGCATAGCTTGTACTTTAGATTTATCAGTTTCAACTCCTTGGGATATGATCAAGTGTCCTAAGTAGTCAATGGAGGTCTTGGCAAAAAAACATTTGGATAATTTAGCATATAAATCATGTTGCAAAAGGTGATCTAGAACAGTAGCTAAATGAATGGCATGGAGAGTCAATGATTTGCTGTAAATGAGAATGTCATCAAAGAAAATGATGACAAATTTTCTAAGAATTAAGAGAAGATTTGATTCATGGTTGACTGAAAAGTTGAAGGAGCATTAGAGAGGTCAAAGGGCATCACCAAGAATTCATAGTGTCCATGATGAGTCCTAAAGGATGTCTTTTGAACATCATTATGTTGCATCCTTATTTGATTATACCCTGACCTTAGATCAACTTTAGTAAAGACCTTTGCCCCATATAATTCATCTAGGAGTTCATCCACAGTAGGTATGGGAAACCTATCATTGATAGTGATTGCATTCAAGGCACTATGATCAATGCATAGCCTCCAAGTGCCATCCTTTTTTTCACCAATAGGACAGGAGAACTGAAGGGGCTGGTACTAGGTTGAATGATACCAGTGGCCAACATTTCCTTAATATGTTTTTCAATGTCATTGTTCTAGTAGTGGAGATACCTGTATGGTTTGACATTGACTGGTTGGGTGCCATTTTGTAAAAGGATTCTATGATCTGTAGGTCTATGAGGGGGTAAGGTTTGAGATTCAGAGAAAACTTTGGCATGTGAAGTGATGACCTGAGCAATAGTAGGATCTAATTGGTTTACAGTGTCTAGGAATGAAGGATTTGGCTCATTAAGTGGGGTAGTTATGTTTGAAGTGTTTAAAGACATCAACATAAAACAAGTAGAGGCACTACCATCTATTAGCATCTTCTTTAACCTGGCGTGTTTCACCAATTTAGTCTCAAGTGCATTGTCAACAATTAGCTTAAATGTGCTTCCTTCCCATTAGAAATCCATTGTTAGTTTAGAGTAATCAATGGTGACTGGCCCTAATAGCTCTAACAATTGTACCCCAAGTACTACATCAGCTCCATGAAGGGGAAGAATGAAAAAATAAGTGCACAAGATATGACCAGGTAGAGCAACCTGCACTTGAGCACAAACTCCTTTGCAATTTAGTAAATCACCATTTCCCACTTTAACTTGAAACTGATTAGATTGAGAGATTTTGAGCCTTGAGAAATGAGCTACCCTCTCTTGAATGAAGTTTTGTGTGCTTCCACCATCTATAAGGACTTGGAGAGAGTGTCTAACTACTGATCCCTTTAATCTCAATGTTTTATGGAATGAATGTCTCATGAAGGCGTGGAGGCTAATTTCTGGGCAAGCAATAGGTGGTGTAGCATCAATGATATCAATATCATTAATGTCTATTAAGTCAGGGGAGTCAACTTCTTCACCTTCAAGTAGTAAAAGGGACATTTTATTTTTACATTTATGGCCAAGATGAAACTTCTCTTCACAATTAAAACAAAGCTCCTTTTTCTCTCCTTTGTTGCATCTCAATGGGAGATAACCTTCTATTGGGCAATCTGTTTATAGGAGGTATAGTTGGTATAGGCTTAGCACCTAAAATGACTGGTGGGACAGTCTATTTAGGAGGTGGATTATAATTCCAGGTTCTATTAGGCAACCTGAATTCATTCAACTTGACTTCCTGTAATCGAGCTAGCCCTATAGTGTCATGAAAATTATTAGGCCTATGAGATAACATTTCCCTTCTGATATTGGACTTTAAACCAGAAATAAAACAACTCTTGAGGAAGGATGAAGTTAAACCATGGATTGTTGAAAAGGGAAGATTCAGTCATAATATTACCGAATATTATAATTTTATTAGTTGTATTCTTATTTCTGTAAATAGCTCTTTAGTCAACTCTGTAATTAATTAGGACAGCTAGCCATTTTAGTTTGTTTCCTTATTTTGTACTTGTATTCTCTTATATAAAGAAAATTTGTGTAAACCATTTAATAGTAATAATACAGAGAAAAATTATTCCATTTTCTGTCTTTCGTTCAAATTCACATGGTATCAGAGCCACCCTAAAGCCCTAGAATTTTTTTTTCTGCTCAATCCAGCTATGTCTAACATCTCCTCTAAGTCAACTCCACCCCTCACAAATCCTGCAACCCACCCTACAATTCAAAACCCCAGTACCTATTCTCACTCTGTCCAAATCACTACAATCTATCTTAATGGGAACAACTTCTTACGATGGTCCCAATCAGTTTGGATGTACAAATTGGGTATTTAACAGGAGAAAATAAGGAACCAGACCTGGAGGATCCATCGTATGCGACCTGGGATGCAGAAAATTCAATGGTAATGACCTGGCTCATGAATTCGATGGATGAAGACATTAGTTCAAATTATATATGCTATTCTACGACCAAAAGAACTCGGGGATAACGTTAATCAGATGTATTCTAATTTTGGAAATCAATCTCAAATTTATGAATTGACTCTGAAACTTGGCGAGATTCGCCAAGGCGAAGACTCGGTCACCAAGTATTTCAATTCATTGAAGCGACTGTGGCAGGACTTGGATTTGTTCAATGATTATGAATGGAAATCCACTGAAGATGCTAGTTATTACAAACAAACTGTGGAGGCTCATCGCATTTACAAATTCCTTGTCGGACTAAACATGGAGTTTGATGAAGTTAGAGGAAGGATCATTGGCAAGACTCCACTTCTTCCACTCGGTGAAGTGTTTGCTGAAGTTCGAAGAGAAGAAAGCCGCAGACACGTAATGTTGGGGAAGAAGATCACCAGCGGGGCCATTGAAGGTTTTGCTATTGTTACCGAATCTACTGCTAATAAGGCAACCAATTTTCAGCACAAAACTGAAGAGAAGCCTCGGGTTTGTTGCGATTATTGTAACAAACCATACCATACTCGAGATACTTGCTGGAAAATTCATGGAAAACCAGCAAATTGGAAAAGTAGCAAGCCTGGTGACAAAAATAAATGTGTGATTCCCACTGCCAATGAAGCTGAGTCAAGTCCCTTCAGTAAGGAGCAGATGAATAATCTTCTGAAACTACTAAAATCAAATTCCTCATCTGGTATTCCTAGTGTCTCTCTTGCACAAACAGGTAGTACTTTTAATGCCCATTCTTGTTCAAATTTTGCTCCATGGATAATCAATTTTGGAGCCTCTGATCATATGACCAGCCTTTTAAATCTTTTTAGAACTTATTCACCATGTTCTGGCCTTGAAAAAATTAGAATTGCATACAGAAGTTTTTCACCTATTACCGGGAAAGGTTTGATTAAATTATCTAAGAATATAGATCTTAAATCTGTTCTTCATGTTCCTAAACTAGCCTATAACCTTTTGTCTATGAATATACTAGCCAAAGAATCTAATTGTCGTGTTGTTTTCTATGATGCTTACTGTGAATTTCAGGACCGGAACTCAGGGAAGAAGATTGGCAGTGCTAAGATGGAAGGTGGGCTTTACTACTTTAATGATGATTTCTCTGATAATAAAAAGGCTCAGGGCCTTAGCAGTGTTAGCTCTAATTCTGTTTATGAACAAATAATGCTTTGGCATTTAAGACTAGGACATCCTAGCTTCTCATATCTTCAACATTTGTTTTTCACTTTATTTAAGGGTTTGGATTGTTCATCATTTTACTGTGAAAGTTGTTGCTTGTCAAAGAGTCATCGTAATACTTATTTACCAAAGTCTTATGCTTCTTCAAAACTTTTTTATTTAATACATAGAGATGTTTGGGGACCTTCAAGAATTACTACTATCTCTAGAAAAAAAATGGTTTGTTACCTTCATAGATAATCATACCCATTTATGTTGGGTTTATTTGATGAATGAAAAATCTAAGGTTGAAAAACTTTTTAAGGATTTTACACAATGGCTGAAACATAATTTCAAACAAAAATTAGCATTCTTCACACTAATAATGGAACCGAGTATTTTAAAGGACTTTTGGGAAATTTTTTAAAAGAAAAAGGTATACATCATCAATCAACTTGTGTGGATACTCCTCAACAGAATGGGATTGCTGAAAGAAAAAATAGGCATTTGCTTGAAGTAGCTCATGCTATAATGTTTTCAATAAATGTTCCAAAATATTTTTTGGGGGGAAGCGGTTTTAAGAGCATCTTTCTTGATTAACAGAATGCCTACAAGGGTTCCAAAATTCAGCACACCATTAGATGTTTCAAAAAATGCTTTCCCTTATCAAGAATGTACTCAGATTTGCCTCTAAAAGTGTTTGGCCGCACTGTGTTTGTTCATATACCTAATAATACTCGATCTAAACTTGATCCTCGAGCTAAAAAATATGTTTTCGTTGGGTATGCAGCCAATAAAAAGGGATATAAATGCTATAATCCCCAAATAAGAAAAATTTGTGTGAGTATGGATGTCTCGTTCTTTGAAAATAAACCCTACTTTCACAAAAATTATCTTCAGGGGGAGAATGAGGTGAAGGAAGAAAATTTTTGGGATTTTTTCCCTACTCCTTTACCAAATGTGATTTTGACTACTACACCACATTCCTCTCTTCCCACTGCCATTCTAGAAACTCAAAATCAAGAACAATCTGAACCTGAGGAACAAAGTGATAAAATCAATGAAAACAATGAAAGGAATCCTAGTCATATAGTGCCAAGCATTATTGTATCTAACCCAGGGGGAGAATCACTACAACAAAATCCTGAGCTTATGGTTTATACTCGGAAAATGATTCATAAAAGGAGTCAAAGTCAGCCTATTCCACTTGGAAATGATCAATCTCAACCTTCGGGAACCGGACCTCCAAATATCACGGGTAAGTCTTTCCCTAACTCATCTTCAGTTCCTGTTACCACTCCTAGCAAAGAACCATCAAATCTTGATTTTCCAATAGCCATTAGGAAAGGAATCCGAACTTGCAAAAAAAATCCTAAATATCCCATTACTGAATATCTTTCCTATGCAAAACTTTCTCATACCCATAGGGCATTTACTTCCAAAATCTCACACTTGTTTGTTCCGAGAAACATTCAGAAAGCTCTAGATGATCCGAATTGGAAATTAGCAGTGATAAAAGAGATGAATGCTCTTAGACGAAGTAGTACTTGGGAGATAGTTAATTTACCTAAGAAGAAGAAAACAGTTGGCTGCAAGTGGGTCTTTACAGTGAAGTGTAAAGCTGATGGTAGTAAAGAGAGATACAAGGCTAGACTAGTTGTAAAAGAGTTCAGTCAGACATATGAGATCGATTATCAGCAAACTTTTGCCCCTGTAGCCAAGATAAACTCAATCAGAATCTTGTTATCTTTGGTTGTGAATTTCAACTGGCCCTTACACTAGTTAGATGTTAAAAATGTTTTTTTAAATAGAGATCTTCAGGAAGAGGTCTTTATGAGCTTATGATTACGCTCAAAGTATAATGCGGTAGTTGTAGCATGGCTTTGGGGTGTCGATTCCACAGGGAGACAAACTAACTACAAGAGAAAGTTCAAACCTTAAAACGAACGATAAAAGTTAAACAAGAAAATCTGAGTTTGAAGTAGTGTGAAATAATTGTGTAAATATAATAGAGCAACAAGGGTCCGGGAATCCTCCCTAGTTTTATTGCCTTATTCTATTCTTGATTCAGTTGTTTTTATCTCGATTGCAAGTTTCACATCCCAAACAAGCAATCGACAAATATTCAATTAAAGCCCATATCTAAACCCTAATGTAATTGTTATGAAATACTCTTTGCTTTCAAGCACACATGACCTAACTTATAGATTATCAAGAAACAACAATATGTCATAATGACAATACCGCAGTAATGGACAAATTTATAAGAGAAATCTACCGAACTCAATCACACCTTAACAACATCACATAAGAAGAGCATGACTAAACTTATATGGGAGAGAAAGATACAATCACCGGATTAAGGGGAAATCTTCTAATTAGATTAAAAGTAAATCATAACAATGTTTAGTGATAATAAATCCAAACTACAATGAATCAAGACTAGAAAATAAGAACAACTACACCTACGGATTCATCCCTTCGCCTTGCTTGGAGATTAGTTGGCCATGGGGGAGAGTGTGGTAGCCTTCATGATGTTTTCCCCTGCCTCCGGCCTCTAATTGATGTCCTTTTTACAAACCCTAAGTGGTCTATTTATAATACACAAGGTCCAAGGGTGTTTTAGGGTTTAAAAAGTCATTAAAATCCTAATTAGGTCAAAGCTTGGAGAAGAAAAGCGTGTGCGCGCTGCGGTGCTGCTGTATGGGCGCTACGGTGCTAGGCATAATTTGGCTGGGCGAGCTTCTGGGCACCGCGGTGCTAGCTGAGGAGCACCACAGTGCTGGCTATTGGGCAAGATGTGGAGGTCTGGGCACCGTGGTGCTGGTTGCGGTGCTGGCTGGTGCTGTTCTAGAGGCCTGACCTTTGTCTACTAAAACTGTCATAACTTTCTCTAGAAAAATCATTTTGATGAGCCGTAAAATTATCCAGAATATAGACTTCTGGATCTTTCTAAGAATATATGGTTCATCTCCTGGTTCTTCTTGCATCAATACATTTTAATTTGCAAAGATGATTGATCTGTACGGGCAATTTTGGTAATTAAGTGAAACTCATTTCCAAGTGCTTGTGAACCTTTACTCCGGTGTTCATCGAGTCATTGTACTTCAAGCAATGATAGCTTTTCCATCTCTTTTGGATTTAAAGTATCTGAAATACATCGAAATAGATCAATGATCCAAGAATGACACTTTAGAGTTGTTAAGGTATAAAAGTCCAATTCAAACCTAGATCAACCCTAAAATGCTAACAATTAAGTACTGTAAAGATGCATTTTATGACTCTCATCAACCTACCACCCGGGTTTAAGGGAGAGTTAGGACCAAACAAAGTTTGTAAACTAAAGAAGTCATTATATGGTCTCAAACAATCCCCTAGAGCCTGGTTTGAGAGATTTGGGAAAGCTGTAAAGAGTTATGGCTACTGTCAAAGCCAAGCTGACCATACTATGTTTTACAAACACAGTAAAGAAGGCAAAATTGCAATCTTAACTATCTATGTGGATGATATAGTCTTGACAGGTGATGACAATGAAGAATTAGAGAGATTAAAAAAAAGACTTACACTTGACTTCGAGATCAAGGATTTGGGTGAAATACTTTCTTGGGATGGAGTTTGCTAGATCCAAAGAAGGTATATTTGTGAATCAACGTAAATATGTTCTCGATCTACTTGAAGAAATAGGTCTACTAGGATGTAGACCAGCCGAGACACCGATTGAATCCAACCTTAAGCTGCAGCCTTCTAAAACTGAAGAAGAAGTTGTGAAGAGAAAGCAGTATCAAAGGCTTGTTGGGAGACTAATCTACTTGTCACATACACGTCCAGATATCGCATTCGCAGTTAGTATAGTTAGCCAGTTCATGCATTCACTAGGACAAGAACACTTTGATGTAGTCTATAGAATTCTCAGATACCTTAAGGGAACTCCAAGGAAAGCTTTAATGTTCAAGAACTGTGGGCATTTACAAGTTGAAGCCTATACTGATGCAGATTGGGCTGGAGTGCCATTGATGGACGATCAACTTCTGGCTACTGCACGTTTGTTAGAGGCAACCTTGTTACTTGGCAAAGTAAAAAGCAGAATGTGGTAGTAAGAAGTAGTGCAGAGGCTGAGTTTAGATTAGTTGCTAATGGGATTTGTGAAGAGTTGTGGATAAATAGACTGTTAGAAGAACTGAAGATCTCTAGCATGTTACCTATGAAGTTATACTGTGACAATAAAGCTGCTATTTCAATAGCTCATAATCCAGTACTTCAAGACAAAACAAAGCATGTGGAGGTTGACAAACATTTCATCAAGGAAAAGATCAAAAAAGGTGTGATCTGCATGCTATACGTTCCTACTACCGAACAAATTGCAGCCGTGTTCATAAAGGGACTTCCTACAAGACAGTTCGATAAAATCATTGGCAAGCTGGCTATGGAAGATATCTTTAAACCAGCTTGAGGGGGAGTGTTGAAAAGGGAAGATTCAGTCATAATATTACCGAATATTATGAGTTTTATTACCTGTATTCTTGTTTCTGTAAATAGCTCTTTAGTCAACTCTGTAATTAATTAGGACAGTTAGCCATTTTAATTAGTTTCCTTATTTTGCACTTGTATTCTCATATATAAAGAAAATTTGTGTAAACTATTTAATAGTGAATAATACAGAGAAAAATTATTCTATTTTCTGTCTTTCATTCAAATTCACATGGATTCTATTAGATAATGCAAATTTTGCTTGATAATCTATAACAGAATTAGCCTAAGTAAGTTTGGTAAGAGGGCCTTGAGGATCATCAAATTCAGAGTGTCCAAACCTGGTTTTGATAGCCTCCACAAACTCTAACCAAGATCTGAGTTGCTTGCTGTGAAACATCCATTAAAACCAGCTACTAACAGCACCATCCAAGTGAAATGAGAGCATATGGAATCTCTGGGACTCAGGAATCTGATGGAATAGGAAGTACTGATCGACTTTGAAGAGCCAATCTAAAGGATCTCCCTATGAATATCTAGGAAATTCAAGTTTGATATATTTGAATGGGGTGTAGGTTTGAGTGGGACGTGTTTGGTTTGGAGTCTTAGATGAATCTGATCCATCATCGCCATGAGTAGCTTTCATGTATTCCTCTGTTTTCAGGTAGCTGAGCTAGTTGCTGCTGAATTGGAATGATCATAATAAGGAGCTCATCTTGTTGCTCTCTCTGAGAATCTTTAATTAAGAGCTCATCTCGTTGCTCTCTCTAAGATTCTTTAATTAAGGCAATCAATTGATCTGGCGTGAGATCTTTAGAGTGAGTAGCAGTAGCCATTGTTACTTTTTTTAGGTGTTTGATGAAAGGAAGAAGAAATCTGGATTAAGGGAAGGATTCAAATGCAATAATGAGGGTGATATCTCTCAATGAAAGCACCAATGTTACCTTGATTTCGAGCTCAAGGCAGACTCCAAGAGGAAAGAGGGAGAAGAAATGAATTTTGATTGAAATTATTCTTTGCCTCCTTCATTCATTCTAGAGAGTTTGTTATACACCATTTCAGGCCAGCTCATCATTGCCAGCACAACAACCTCCTTACAAACTAACTCTCTCAGCACTACAAAATAACTAATTTAACCAACCCTTAACAGCTGGATTGATTAAACTAACATAATTGCTTAACAAACGAAAAATTAATAACTGTTCTACTGCTTTTCTAATTACTTCTTCTAATGAGCAAAGTCTTTGAGCCAATTAGGAGTTCTTCTAGCTCTGCCACTCTTCCTCAATTCATCATTGGATTTCTTCTCTGCAGTGTATTCCTCCTCTGTAGTAGTTCCAGTAACAGCGGCTCCAGTATTTGCTTCAGTTCCAGCATTTGCTTCAGCTTCAGTATGAACAACTCCCATTTCATCTTCTTCTTATGCTGTAGCTCCAGTAGCTTCAGTAGTTGTAGTACCTTCAGTAACCTCAGCTGCATCTTCTTCTTCTTTAACCTCCTCTGCATCAGTTGCATTTTCTTCTTCTTCATTTGCCTCCTCTGCATAAATTTGTGTAACAAATTCACTACACAAAATTACAACCCAAAAAAAAAATAATTCACGGATTCTACATTCAGAGAACACAAAGCACAAAGCCTTTCATCGTCTCCCTAACTAATACGTTTTCCCATTTCTTCTTCCACTCCGATTTTTCCTTGAATCAACTGCCATACAAACAATTCTACTTTTGGTGGAGCAAGCCCCTGCCAAACTTTACTCTCCACATTTTTTTTTCATGACTTGGTGACGTCTCACATCTTCTACAAAAAAGACTTGGTTTTGTAGATACCTTTAGAATCCCATTTACAAACAATTTTGCCTACTCTATTTCCACTCACGACCAATGAATTAATAATCCACCTGAAACTCCTCCATCCATTGATCCATTTCCCGAAAACAGATTGGAGAATATCTCTCCAGGCCATAGAACAATCACTCCACCTGATAGGAGAAGGCAGTAAACTATCCTCTCTGTACCCATATTTACCTTGCACTAATTTCCTCCAAAAACATCTCTCTAGAGGCTATATCTCCACCACACCCATTTTCCCAGTAAGGCTGTATTCATAACTAATGGTTTCTCGATTCCCAGACACCCCTCCACCCCCCTTCTCATTTTTCTTACTTAGACAGCAAATGTCCCAAGAGGCGTGTGATTATCGATTAAGAGATAGTGGATGTAAGGTTTAGAGTAGAAAAGTTGACCCGCATTTACAAATTTTTCATGCAAATTAAGGCATAATTGTGCACATCAACGGGTTGATAACTTGATATTCTCATTATAGCTAGTACTATTTCCAAACTTGATTGGTTGATCATAATATATTTTTTCATATAATATACTATTTAAGTAATAATCCCTTCCTCTTCAAAAATAGCTTCCATTACAACATAATCAAGACGCCTAAGGAATGCCTTGCTCAAACCCACGGTTAGAACAGGCTTAGTATAGAATTTCTAATTTTATGACTCGACACTTCTATTATATGCTACACTAATAAAAAAAATATGTACATACATTGTTTTGTTCAAATAGCTAACAACAAATGCTTTTTTTTAAAATTAACTGAAAAATATAATTTTTGTTTTAACCGCTTCAAAAACAATTGAGTAGTGTTGATCTGACATCGATGAGTTGTCCATGGCTGGGAGTAGTAACAGATTTTCTCACCCCAAGGCAGTTACTGTATTCGCCTATAAGTAGGCTTGTGTTGCTCATTTGGAGAGGATCGAAAATTCAAATCTGTCAAGAATTTTCTGTACACAAAGCAAGAATCCAATATACTTTCCTATTCACCAAACACTATTTGAGACTCAAATTTTTCTCTCTTTACTCAGATATTTATATACGTTATCTTTTTGCACTCTGTAATTCTTACTTAATAACAAAGATTCTCTTTATTTCATCTAAGCTTCACAAATAGAACCACATAATCCACGTTTGTTAAATTGCTTTTCTTTGCATATTTTTTTTTTCATCTTGAATTTTGAATTGTGTGGATTTAATTGGTAATCCCCTAGGGACTCCATTTATATTTTCTTAATCGAAATTAATATCTCAATTAGCATCAGGATACTATAATAATTCAATTTACATGCATTCACAAACAAAACTTCGAACTCGTAGAGAAATTATCAAACAAAAAAAACACTATATTATGAATATAAAACAATACCCGTAAAAAAAAGGGAAATTTGTATTTCTTTCGTCAAACTACTAAATGAAGCTACATAATTTTAATTTTATACTTAAATGGGATTTAAAGTCTAATTTATAAACTCTATAAAAGCCTAAACCATTAAAAATATTATTAGTTTTATAATTAATTATAATATAAAATTCAATCTATAAACTTTATAAAAAAAATTAAAATTATAAAACTCAATAAACTAAAACTAGATATAACAAAAACTTTTTTTTAATAAGAAATCAATATAAAAAATTATTCCACTCACAACACCCGCCCAAAAATATAGATTCAAAGCCTCACTTGACAGTAACCAAAATGATCACTTAAGAAAGAAAAAAAAAACCAACAATAGATTCAAAATTTTACAACCGAATTTTTCAAAAAATTGAAAACAAACACGTTTAAACCCTAACTATAGATCAAAGACTACTTACTTACTGATTATGGGGCTTTATGTGATCTGATTCAAAACCATGGAGAGAGAGAAAAAGAGTTTAGAGAGAGAAAGTGGCGTATCTTTTATAAGAGAAAATTTGAGACAATTTTTGTGGGTTATAATGGGTTGTTGGGTTCATTTTGGATTATTTGTTTTCTTTTGTGAATTTTAGATATAGAGATTTCAATGATAATAATAGTATTTTTAGAAGTAAAAGTGTTGGATGCATTGATGGATCTTGAATTATGTTTTAGAGGGATTGCATAAATACATGTATTTTTAAAAAAATTATTTATTTATTATGCGTATAATTTTTTTTCATAAGAATTTTATTTCTTTAGTAAGTGAACAAAATTATGCAAACTTTTATTTATTAAACTGATTTGTAATGGTTCGTTCTATCAAAAGAAAGCTATTACTCCGTGTTATTTTATTTTTGAATAAGAAACCTAAAACCTAGTATTCACTTACAAAATTACAAAACAACCTTCTTGTGGTTACATGTTATGATTTGACAAACAAGAAGTTAAAAGGAAAAAAATGAATAAAGCTTTTTATGTTTAAAATTGTCTTCAACGTTTGGTTTGAATGTTATTTTACTTGATAAGTACTTATCAAATATTTATAATGGATAATGTAAAAAAAAAAACATTAATTTTAGATGTTGAATCTCTACTGCATATTTTTTTTCTCTTAAATTTAAAGCTTTTGAAAACTTCAATGAAGCGAATGTCTAGTAAAAAAAAAAGCTTAAAAGATGTTTTTAACCAGCACCGTCCCAAAGCTAACACAGAAAACAAAACATTAGTTTACCTTTCCGATGCTTTGATTTCGTTTGTCTTGATCCATTTCTTTGATTTCTTTTGTATTTTTTGCTTTTGCTTTTGAGTTTTTTTTAAAAAAAATTTATTAATCCAAGCTGGAAACTAAATGTTGATCTGAAAAGAAAAAAAATCTAGGCTAAATACACCTCACGTGATATGCATATGATTATTTCGTTAATAATTTTGGATAGAACTTGACACAAAATAACGATCGCCACAATTTTGTAATAAGATTTCAATTTAACGTTTTGAAAACTAAGATAATAGATGCAATTTATCATCAAACTTTGGGATAACATATACATTTAATCCGAGGTTTTTTCTTCAAAATCAGTTTTGTGTTTTCTATATGCAAAATGAAATTAGATAAATAAAAGTGCAAGTTGATCCCAAGGATAGAGATGAGTTTTATACCTCAAAGCACTAGATGGGGAAGACAAAACTAATTTTCCCGCCCGTATTGTCATATTTAGATTCATATAAATATGCATTGAAAAAAATATACATGGTTTTCTTCTTAAAAAAACCAAAAGTGCAAGTTGTTTTACCATTTTGTTTAGTTTAAATGAATTAATTAATTTCATAGTTTTTATAGAATATGTTATTATGTTTGATTTATTAATAAAATATAAAATTTATTTACAAATGAATAACCATTTGTTTAGTTTGTTAATAAAAATATGAAGTTCATTTGAAATAAATTTTAGTAAAATTGAGTAATTATCAAAATTAATAGAATTTGTAGATAAACTCTATATATGAACTTAAATAAAAGAATTATACAGTTTAATTTAAACTATACAAAAAAATTATTGTAAATGAATTTTTATTTCAATTATTAAAAAATAAACTGAATTTTATACCAAAAAAATTAGGGTAAGATACAATCTAAACGGATCAATGGGCCAAAACCCGATCGGTACTACCTACTGTCACACGGATCAACTCAAAACAGTGCGTTTTGATCTGTTTGAAGACGTGCTTGGGAGATCAGGTCGTTCTAGCCCAATGAGCTAGAACCCGGGTTTGACGGATGCTTCAGTAAACGACGACGTCGACTGGTTTACTCGAGTCTTCCAACTGTTGGAAACCGAAGTCCCAAACACTCGACGATAGTAAACGGACAGAGAGAGAAAGAGATCTCGGTTGAGGAGCTGCAACAATGGAGACGGCGCCATTTGCTTCTTCTGCAAAACTCTCCCCTAGACGCACTGTATCCCCTTCGTTTCGTACTTCATCATCGTCATCGTCTCTCTTATCCCTTGGCAAAAATCTCCACAAAAATCACCTCAAATTCAAACCACCACGAAACCTCTCTGTCCGTGCCTCATCTGCTTCTGATTCTGGTCCTCCCTATACTCTTTCTCACTGTATATTATATATATATATAGACACACATATTTATGTAATTTTCTTAGTCTCATTTTGAAGTTTTTATTTTCTTTCTAAATTGAGGTTTATAGTTGTGACTTTGCTCGATTATGGAGCTGGAAACGTTCGTAGTGTGAGGAACGCGATTCGCCATCTCGGCTTCAATATCCAAGACGTAAGCTTTGCGCGCATTATTTGCCGTTGATTTTTTGTTTTATGATAGTAGTTTATTTTCACTAGTTTTTTTGTATGCCAATTTATATAACTGTTGAACACTGGATGCCTAGCACTCTGAATCACGAATTCTCGATTAACATCTATTGTGGAAAAGACTAAAATGCTGCTTTTGGTAGTACGTAATTGGGGCCTTGGAAATGAATTGAGTGGAATTGTGACTTTTCTCAACTGTAATTTGTAGGAAAAATCGTCTATTTCCATCCAATTCGCCTCAATTCCACAGGGTAAAGATTTTTCTTTTATAAGTAAAGCTAATATTGTAAAAGATCTTTTGATAGTTACTGTTCTTTTTTTCTTTCACCTAAAGTTCAATTTAAATGTAACACAAGTCTCTTGTACGTTTTCAACAATCATCTTTTGATTTCTTATTTTATGTAGGTATCCTTTTTCTCTGCATGTGAATGGTTCACTAGGTATTCACTTTTCAGTTAGTAGGAAGAACCATCACTGTAGTAGTTTTTTTTTTTTTTTTTCTTTTCTGGGTACTGAATCCTTTTTAATAGTCTTCTGGATTAAAAGATGGTGATTCATATATCTAGCTCAGCGAATGCTTAGTAAATTAAGCAGTGTAATCGACATTTTAAAAAAAAATTTAACATGTAGGTCCAAACACCGGAAGACATTTTGAATGCTGATCGCCTTATTTTTCCTGGCGTTGGGGCATTTGGTGCGGCCATGGATGTGCTTAACAAGACTGGGTATGCGTTTTATGTCATTCTACATGGTGTTTCGTATAGTTTGAAGTGTCTAGTTACATGCCCTTATGTAATATTTTCCGCTATTTAATGTTTGTAGGATGGCAGAAGCTCTATGCACCTACATTGAGAATGATCGCCCATTTTTAGGCATATGTCTCGGACTGCAACTACTTTTTGAGTCTAGCGAGGAGAATGGACCAGGTCAGTTGTTAATTCCCCCGTTTTCATAAGTATTCTAGAGTTTGTGTCATATCCTCTCAACACGTATGCACACCACAACCTGGATGGTAAGTATTCTTCTCTTCATTATGTTCACCGGGACGGGGAGCAACAACTATTAGGAGATTATGTATTTTATATGGTACATTTTCATTTTGTTCATTTAAACATGGAAGCAACTGCTGTGCCTGTCTCAGTTACTGGTCTTGGCTTGATACCGGGTGTGGTTGGGCGTTTTGACTTATCAAGTTGTTTCAGAGTACCTCATATTGGCTGGAATGCTTTGCAAGTCATGGATGACTCTGAAATTTTGGACGATGTTGGAAATCGTCATGTCTATTTTGTTCACTCTTACCGTGCCATGCCAGTATGCTTCCTTTATTCCTTTTTCTTCTTTGTTTGTGTGGCTGTGACATGCTTGCACTACATTTATCCTTAGTTTGCATGTGGTTTGGTAATTAAATACTTTCATAATTTTTGTAGTCCCATGACAACAAAGAGTGGGTTTCATCTACCTGCAATTATGGCGACAATTTTATAGCTTCTATCCGAAGGGGAAATGTGCATGCAGTTCAATTTCATCCAGAGAAGAGTGGAGGCAAGATATCTTTTATTTTTAGTGGTTTTATTTATTGTTTTCATGTGGCTATTCAAATATTAGATGCAGATGCCAGCCTTTCCTTGAAGTCATTAATCCCTGGAAATTCATGTTTCAGATGTTGGTCTTTCTGTATTGAGAAGGTTCTTGTATCCAAACTCACATGTGATGAAGGTAGCTGTTTAAACTGTTAATTTATAATTAATCCATACATTTCATGACTTTGCTGTTTATCTGTCTAACGATCTTCACTTTTCACTTGAAGACAGAAGCCTACCGAAAGAAGGCTTCAAAACTTGCAAAGAGGGTAATAGTTTCTGATCGTAGATATCCTTACAAGTTTTTTTCTCACCTTTTTTCCCCGTTTTGTGAGTTTGACATTACTATTGACCAACTTTCAATAACTTAAATTTAAAAAAATTCTTTACTCTCTTGTATTTAATGTGCTGATTAAGAAGACTCTCTGCTGATCTATGCTCGTGTTGCTCAGGTGATTGCTTGCCTTGATGTGCGGGCAAATGATAAAGGGGATCTTGTTGTAACCAAAGGGGACCAATATGATGTAAGAGAGCATACAAAAGAGAATGAGGTGAGGCAAATAATATGTCTTTGGCTCTTTTCTGTAGTTCTGTATGATTTTTGGTAGACATACATGGGCACTTCATTTTAAGTGGTGGCATGTCTCTAAATGATGGATTTTGTTGTCTCAGCTGGAAGAAAAACATCAATTTTTGTGATCAATTGTCATATTCATTGTACATCATTCATATCCACTTCATTTTATGGGGTAGCATGTCTCTGTATTGATGGAATTTGTTGTCTCAACTCACAACTGGAAGAGAAATGTAAATTTTTGTGATCAACTGTTGTACTCAATGTATATCTTAAAAGTCATTTCACTAACCCATTTTCTAATTATATTTACCTGGCAAAAAAATCTCATCTTGATTTGGTGATAACTTACAGTATTATTAACTTTTGTAGGTGCGAAACCTTGGCAAGCCAGTAGAGCTTGCTGGACAGTATTACAAAGATGGGGCTGATGAGGTATGCTTGTCAAATTGTATGTTATGGAATACATTATAAACTGCATCAATATCTAATATTGACTATTAGATTTTTTATTTTGTATTCGTTGAATTTCAGGTCAGTTTTTTGAATATTACTGGTTTCCGGGACTTCCCTTTAGGCGATTTGCCAATGTTGCAGGTTTGTTACATCGCAATTGTGATAAGTTTCTGAGATTAATTCTTTTCATGTGAATCTTTTCTTCTTCTTTTTTTATTTCTTTCCTAGAATTTACATCTACTTTGCTTTGTAGGTATTAAGATACACTTCAGAAAATGTTTTTGTACCATTAACAGTTGGAGGTGGGATAAGAGATTTTACGGATGCAAATGGCAGGTATGTTCAAGAGTGTTAACTAGTGGAGAAGTTTGTACATGTATTAAATGTTTATAAATATCAACTTCTACGTAAGTGATGTTTCTAGAATATACTGTGATTCTGTAGATTGTAAACAATCTTTAGGCTTCAAGTGTGTAAATGTATTATATTTAAGTTGCACTTTTTCAGGCACTATTCTAGTTTGGAAGTTGCTTCAGAATATTTCAGATCTGGGGCTGATAAGGTCTCCATTGGAAGTGATGCAGTTTATGCTGCAGAAGAATATTTGAAAACCAGAGTATGCTATACTACCCTTATATATTTTCTTTTAAATTCTGGGGCAGATATGACCTTGTGCATACAAGTATGCCCTACTAATAGATATAGGAATGTGCTTGTTTAGGTAAAGACTGGAAAGAGCAGCTTAGAACAGATATCTAGGGTTTATGGAAACCAGGTAATTTCTTGTCTACTTGTGAGTTGTTACATTTGCATGCCTCTACTCATCTTGATCCATGCATCCATGTTTATTTGAGTAATTCCACACGATGATATGCATTCAATTTTTGGTTCTAACTTATTGTCAATATTTTGCTACGTTATTACTTTTTAAGTATCAAATCCACATTTGATTTGGCCAGCATGAGCACATTTTTAGCTTTTATAACATACATTGATTTCTCGCTTGTAACTTTAATGAGTGTCATGCTGAGCCTTTCAACAGCTTCCAGTTTCTGAAGGTTTATTTTTTTGTTATTGACATATTATTTTTATTATAATATATCAATAACATGCTATTGCAAACAAAAAAATGAAAAGAAGGCTTTTTCTGTTGTTTAAACTATGGTGATGAAACTGTTAACTGACATGCTGGCTTCATACTCCCGTTTTTCAATTCATTACATCAGTCGGTCAAGTTAGCTTTGCTATTGGTAGTCTTAAGAGTTTGAGTTCCTCAGGGTGGCTTGTTTTCGCAACTTGTTCTTAAAGAGTTGCCATTATTTTCAGAAATCACATATCAAGTTTTACCCAGTACTGAGTTGATTTTGTACTTACTTGACAGGCAGTCGTTGTAAGTATCGATCCTCTTAGGGTTTACCTCCATAGTCCTAATGATGTTGAGTTCAAGGCTATAAGAGTAACAAACCCAGGTAAAGAAGTGATATTTTCATGTTATTATTAATTATTACAGAGTACTTTTTTTTGTCTTTTTTTTGTTGGATTTGCTATTCTGATGATTGATTCCAATTTATTCATTGGAAAACCCTGTCTAGGTAGGTTGGATGCCCTGTTCCATCTCAAGTCTGACTTTGCATCATTATAAATTTCTGATGAGTATTCATCTTCTTCTTTTTTCCCTTCTTTCATCTCAACCGATATTCGCCAGAATTGGCAATTTCATTAAGGGGTAAGGATGAAGACTTGACGCTTCTAAACCCCCTCTTCCCACCCTAGCAGGCATGGAGTTGTTTGTACCATCTCTGGGAGGATGCTTAATGATATGTGTTTTTTTTATAAGTAATGATATGTGTTTTAAGAAATTCTACTTTCGTTCAGACTTCACCAGGATTAATAATTGCCGTGTTTCCGTTGTTGATGTCAGGTCCAAATGGAGAAGAATATGCCTGGTATCAGTGTACGGTAGGCGTTCTTTGCTTTCTTCATTTTTATATTGTTATTGTTCACTAAATTAGCTGTATGTCATATATTGGCTTCATTTTCAATTTTACTTTAAGCCTAACTAGAATTGACCAACCTAATCAGTAATCAGGCAAATTGATCAAGTATTAAGATGAAAACGTTTGAAGAAACAATACCAGGAGGTAAGAAGGAAAGGCTCTTAGACAAGTAATTTGTCTTTTTTAGAATATTATAAATAATTTATATCAAGGCATGTGAGAGCTTTATCTTTAAGTCTTAATGCCACGTTTATTGTGCTTATTCCAAAGAAGGTGGCATGCCACTAACATTAAGGACTTCCGGCCTATTAGCCTTGTGGGGTGCGTTTACAAGGTTATTTTAAAGGTGCTCACTATTCGGTTGAAGTGAGTTATCGGAAAAGTGATTAGTCCTTACCAAAATGCTTTCATTGAGGGCCATCAAATTATGAATGTCGTTTTGATTGTCAATGAGATTGTGGATTCTCACTTGAAAGAGGGGAGGGGAGGGGTTATTTGCAAGCTTGATATGGAAAAAGCTTATAATCGTGTATGCTGGGACTTTTTGGTTTGTGTTGAGAAGGACGGGTTTTGGGGAGAAGTGATGTAAGTGGATTGCAAAATGCAATTCTTCGGCATCGTTTTCTATTCTTGTGAATGGTTGCTCGTCTAGTTTTTTCAAGGCCTCAAGGGAGCTTAAACAGGGGGATCCGTTATCGCGCTTCTTGTTTACTTTGGTGATGGAAGCACTTAGCAAGATGTTGGTGAGAGCGGTTGATGAGGGTCTCTTGTGTGGGTTTGAGGTGGGTAGAAATGATGGAGCGGTTAGTATATCTTTGAATAGTTGCCCATCTAGTTTTCTCAAGGCCTCAAGGGAGACATGGGATCCATTGTCGCCCTTCTTGTTTACTTTGGTGATAGAGGCGTTTAGCAAGATGCTGGTGAGAGTGGTTGATGAGGGTCTCTTGTGTGGGTTTAAGGTGGGTAGAAATGGAGTGGTTAGTATTTCTCACCTTTTCGTCGATGATTCCATTGTGTTTTGTGGTGTGGATGCGGTGCAAAATCTTCATCTTTGGTGTGTCCTTTTTTTTTGAAGCAGTTTTGGAGCTTAAGTTTAATCTTAACAAGAGTGAATTGATTCCGCTTGATGAGAATATTAATGGTCGGTTTCTTGCAAATTTACTGGGATGCTCGGAGTGCTCTCTTCCTTTCGATTACCTTGGGCTTCTTCTTGGGGCTAAGTTTAAGTACAAAAGTATGTGGGATCCGATTGTTGACTGATTCGAGTTTAGTCTTGCCATTGGAAGAACCGTTATCTTTTGAAAGGAAGAAGGCTTACTCTCATCAAAAGCACTCTTTTTAGCCATCCCATCTACTTTATATCTCTTTTCCCTATTCCTTGCTCGGTGGCTAATCGTTTGGAAGGCATTTAAAGAAGGTTTTATGGGAAAATACTGGAGAAGATTTTTAGTATCATTGGGTAAAATGGGGTGTGTTAAACAACAGGTGGAAAAAGGGGGTTTAGGTCTAAAATATCTTTCATTGTTCAATAAAGTTCTTCTTGGAAAGTGGTTGTGGAGATTCATGTTGGAGAGGGATCATCTGTGGAGGAGAGTGATTGTTGCTAAGTTTGGAGTGGACTGTAGTGGGTGTATGTCTAACAAAGGGAGGGGGCCTATGGGGTGGGGGTGTGGAAATGGATTCGAAAATGGTGGGATAATTTTTGCCTTATATTTCTGTGTTGGTGGGCAATGGATTTGCTATTGTGAGAAATAAATATGTTCTCATTTGTTCTTGTATATCTTTATCCGATGGTGTGTTGTATTGGCATGTTCCTCTCAACCACAATGTTCATGATTGGGAGCTTGAGTGTGTTACAAAGTTTTTGGAAGCCTTGTAATCTTGTATAGCATGGCTATTGATGTGTCAATTGAGGACTTAGTTAGATGGAAGCCTAAGCCGGATAAGGGGTTTGAGGTGAAGTATTTTTTCAAAATTCTTTTAATGAGCTTCAATTGGAAGTATCCTCTAATTTCTCGTGGAAATGTATTTGAGTTTCTTATGCCACTAAAATAGTTGGCTTTTTTGCTTGGGAAGCTTCGTGGTAGAAGATCAGTACTCTTGATAATCTTCAAAGAAGGGGAAAGTTCTTGTTAATAGATGGTTTATTTGCAAAGAATGTGCCGAGTCCGTTTTTCATCTCTTGTTGGAGTGTCCGTTGGCTCAGAGGCTTATTGTGTTTTGGGAATCTCTTGTGTTGCTTTTGGCTCAGTAAGAGATGAGCTTTGGGCTTGGAGTGGTAGTCGAGCTTCTAAGGAGATTAAGAAGGTGTATTCTTTGATTCCTCTTTCCATTCTTTGAATTGTTTGGAATGAGAGAAACAAAAGGGCTTTTGATGGGGATAGATACTATTAGAGATAGATGGTTTAGTTTCCTTAGTTTTTGGTTCAAAGGACAAAATTTTGTTAATGTGGATGAGTTCATAGATTTGGTGGAGATACTATCTTGTAGATAGTTTTTTGTAATATGGTTGCACCTCCTTGACGTTTTTTAATATATTTCTTTTACTTTGTAAAAAAAGAGAGCTTCTTCTTTAAGAGAACAAGTAGACTGAAATAATCTTTATGCCTTTTTATTTGAGTTATTTTACTTTTAAGCTATGTTATCCTAACTCGGGTACGGCTGTCGGATGTGGCACGTGTCCGGCACAGGTACTTGTCCATTTTTTGCAAGCTTTCCATTGATTTGGAGGGTTCAGAAATCCTACCCAAATTTTCAGACATTTTGGACACATTTCGGGTATGTGTCTGACACGGAAACCTCAAGTAAAATGAAACGGCAACATAGCTTTTAAGAGTTATGATATGGAAATCCACATCAGATCTTAGTTTTACTTGATAAATAAGTAATTTTCTCTACTTTAAAACGTGTCGCTATATTTAAGGTAATTTGTATTCTTTAATTTTATGTATTTAGAGCCATCATGTTTGCACCTGTCATTTCATTGATGAACTGGGGGTTGTATTCTGGCTTCTGCATTCTGCATGGTAGTGTTGTACATACTGAATTTGAATTATTTGCCTCTAGTGGTTGTATCTTTGAACTCTAATCTTCCGGTATCTCAAAAAACTTTTTATTGCTTGTTTTAAAGGTTAATGGTGGGCGGGAGGGTAGGCCTATTGGAGCTTATGAGCTCGCAAAAGCAGTAGAAGATCTGGGAGCTGGAGAAATCTTATTAAACTGCATCGACTGTGATGGTATAATTGTTGATCCTTCACCAGTTGTGCATTTTATATTATTGTTCATTGCATCAAGTTATTTGAAGCATGCATGTGGAAAATGGCATAAAAACTTTAATTTTTTGTATTTGTAATGATTGTTACCATAATGGTTTCTCCTGTATTTATTTTAAGTAAAAGAACAGTATTAAAAATTAGTAAATTACTGTGGTTATCAGTCTACGTTATCAGGCCTACTTACTGCAATTTCAGGTCAAGGGAAAGGATTTGATATAGATTTAATAAGGTTGATCTCAGATGCAGTGAGCATCCCTGTGATTGCAAGTAGTGGGGCTGGTGCTGTGGAGCACTTCTCTGAGGTGTTTCGAGAAACGTATGCATCTGCTGCCCTTGCGGCTGGTATTTTCCATCGGAAGGAGGTAAAACAATATAATCTTTTATTTGTTCATTTATTATAACTTAATAAAATCTAAATGCTGATGGAGATTATGATCAATATGGACTTTCACTCTGCTTGTAGAGGTATCTTAGGCCATCATTTTCTGCAGACTATAGGAAGCCTTATCTGTTTCTTCACCCCTGCAAATCCTTTTCTTTGAAACATCTTTCTTTGGCAGATAGTGCCCTTATATAAACGGAATAATTAGGGGAATAGTTGGCAGATACTCCTTGTCTAATTATCTACCTGGTTCTTCAAAACTAAAGAGGTTCACCTTGTAGCAGCCCTGCAAATTACATGAACAATAGCATGACTGCACAACATCCCCTTTGATGCCAGATTTTGACGTTAGTAAAGTAGATATAAGGTTAGCTTGTACTCCCTCTGTTCTGGTTTAAATGTCACCTGGACAAATGCACAAAGTTTAAGAAATGAAAGCTGAACCATGCAACGTTAAGCAAGGTAAACTGTATTCCATAAACACCCTTATAGATTTCATGAAATTGGTGCTAATTGGCAACAAAAGTGACTGAAGAAATGAATAAAGTAGTCACTACTGTGAATCAAATAGTCCTTCTGTTAAGGACTTGGGTCATCTTTTGGAGTAGAAAAAAGGGAAAAAATATCTACTCTTGAGTTTACATTAAATTGTATTTTTTTATTGTTCTTTTGCTTATTTAAACAAGGGTAGTTTTGGAAAGTCATGGGTTTAACTTTTTGACTTTTGATATAGTGACATTTATTTTGGAACATCCGTTTTAGGAAAGGGTGACACATAAACTGGAATGGAGGGAGTGTATATTAAATAAGGTATCCAGTTTATTGAGGCAAGTAAAATTCACACTACTATCAGTACCAAAAGAAGCTGCTTTCTCTCTTCATAAAAAAAAGAAAAAAAAAGAAAGAAGAAGTTTCTTTCTTTTCAAGAACTGTTCTCGATGATCTTTCTGATGAAATGGTCATAGTTAGACATCGTAGCTGAACTTGTCAACTGTTTTCAATGATAAGTTATCCAGTTTATTGAGGCAAGTAAAATTCACACTACTATCAGAAGATATCAATACCAAAAGAAGCTGCTTTCTCTCTTCATAAAAAAAGAGAAGAAAGAAGAAGCTGCTTTCTATTTGAGAACTGTTTTCGATGATCTTTCTGATGAAATGGTCATAGTTAGACATGGTGGCTGAATTTGTCAACTGTTCTCAATGATCACAATATTGAACTTGTGCTTTTGTTTGCTGAAGATATGTATGAAGAGAATTGGAACCTTCCATTTTACTCGGCATTAAATGGAACTTCTGAAATCACTAGATTTTCAATATTATATTATTATTATTATAACTTCTTTGGTTTTTATGCTTTTAATTCTGTGATTCTAATATCAAAAAAAATTCTATGTGATTCTGTCCATTGCAGGTACCTGTTCAATCTGTAAAAGATCACTTGCTGAAGGAGGGCATAGAAGTCAGGATCTAGTATCTTATAAAAAAGAAAGTCAGGATCTAATACGGGTTGTGTTTACCGAAACTTTGAGATGTAGTCAGCAGAGGCATGATATTTCATCATCTTTGGAGTTGAGAACTGGGTAGAAAATAGAGATATCATCAATCTGATCCAGTATGTGCTAGGCTAGCTGTATATCCTGCTGTATTTTTGTAGCTTTCAAAATGCTTCAATTCAGTATACAACGCTTCAGTCGCTTATAACACATGGAGCTAACAATTTTAATAAACTGGAAATTTTGTTGGATTTTCTGTCACAATGAAATTATTAAATCATGAATTTTTTCTCTAGGTCAGCAGTTAATTAATTGTTCCTAATTTAGTTTTATTCATTTTGGTAGGAAAAATTTAATAATAATTCTTATGTGATATTTTTTTTATGAGGATAATTGCTTATATGATATTGCAGACGTAACAACTTTTGGAAGATTTAATTTTCTGATTCGCAATATCCAACAGTATTATCCAAAATGAGAATTATAGATTTTTTTAGAAGGTCAAGCATTTACTTACTCATTGAAGTATTTGTTTCCCTCCAGATTACTAGCAAACTTTTCTTTTGCCTATTTATGCGTTGAAGAGAAATGTGAAGCACTTGCAAGGTCTTTGAGCTCTGACAAGCTCCTTGTATGCCGAACAGCCATGTTCACTTCAAATAATTTCCCATATTTTACCTCCTGTCAGCTTCTCTTTCCTACAAGGTGGGCTCACCCAATGGTCCCCATCGTGAGCTTAAAGAATCCGGCAGAACGACGAATACATCTCAACTCTCAAACATTTTCCCAATTTGTCCACCATGCTCCAAGGTGTTGACTTTCAATACGCTTAGTCTCACGTATTTTGCAGTATTTTTTCTTTTTAAACTCCAACAATCTCCCCCAATTCTTCTTCAATCTTATTATTCTACCCATTTCTCTCTATTTTTCTAGCAAGCCCTATCTTGTTGAGACTTATGACCACCACACTGAAGGCTCTACAATTGGGAATTTATCTAGCATTGTGCCAAGCATAAGAAGAGGGTATGCCTTATCTAATGCGTTATTACATCATTTACATCGTCAAAGGACTGGTTTTGGGGAGCAAGATCAGTCTTGACCTCCAAATGAAGCTGCTTAAACAATCTTGAAGCATTTCTTTGCTCTTCAGCTAGCTGAGATGGCTGAATCTTATTCATCACCAGCTAAGTCCCAGTTTCTGCCATGTAAAGCCAACTAGAAGAAAGATTTAGAGTCAAAAGTGGTGCACCTCGTCCACCAACAACTTTAAGGGCAGCCTTTTTTGCAGCTTTAACTGCATTCTATTGACAGAACATAGTAAACAAGCGATTCAGTTATCACGTTGTGCTCCAATCTTGTTTTGCTCTATCTGATGCAGTTTCCATTATTGCATACTCAACGGGTAAAGTTTTACAGCACATTGAGCAAATGGTTAAGGTATTGATAAATTAAAAATGCTTAGAATCCCGTCTTATGGGATATCTGAATTTTTCTTAGTACCTCCGTTCAACTTTGTTTGCTCATTTTGGATTTTTGATATAATTTTGACTTTTATTTTTTAAAAATATTTTATTGAATTAATTTTTTTAAAAGAAAATAATTTTTAGAAACTAATACTCCATAAAAATATATTTGAAAAATGGATAATTTATTAATTTAAAATTAACAAAAAAATTAATTATTTAATTATATAAATAGTATTACAGAACAAACTAAAAGTACAGAAATAATTTTGCATCACTACTCAACTCTATACGCTTTATACACCCACCATGGAGTGATTAGTACTTACTCGGTAAGCATCATCTTATATAATGCAAAATTTTGAACCAAACATATAATAAGGTAAGGTAAGAATCTTACAACCCTTACCATGCATACCAAATGTACTATATATTTTAAGGGGCATAATTATGGTCACCTTCATCTCTTTGTTAAATTTTTTTTTTCTTTTTATAGAAGTGAAAGAATTTGAAAAGATACCTTTTTCCATTCAAAATTATGAAAACCCAAAACATTTCGAAAAGATATATCATTTTGTTTTTATTGAAGGGAGGGAAAGGCTAGCTTTTGTAAATAAAAAAAATTGTGATGCCAACTATCATAGAAGGCTAGGGAAATTTTTAAGAATGAGGTGATCATGAACCTATTAAAACGAATAGCTCCGCTCCCGAGCCTAAGACAACTGAAAACATGTTCAATTGTAGAAATTTTTTAACTCTACAAAAAAGCATTTTAAAAAAATTCTGAAAAACTAAATCTTTTTTTAACATACTAAAGAATTTTTCAGACTGAAAAAGGCAATTACAATGTCTAGGTGCCACTATTCACCCGAGCATGCACCTTGACATGAGTAGACCAATATCATTAGAGTCCGAGAATGAAAACCTGAAATACTAAATTTCTGTTGCACTTCCACCAAATTTCATATGATTGATTTGAAAGTTTTCAATGTATAACAATTTGTGTTGCGAATGTACTTGAGATACGAGTTTTTTGATAATTTTGTAGAACTAATGAAGCGAAAAGTGAGGATGGGACCCCACCGGGGAAAGATAAGGGGTATCTTATTTTTTATTTACATATAGTAGAACAAAGCCGAGACCCCAAGTCCTAAAAATCTCAGGTTTGAGTAGTGTAAGTGTTTTATCAATCAAAGGAAAAAACAAAAAACATAAGACAAAACGGATTTATGAGCGAATACCCACAATGTATTCACATGTATTATGCATGCCCTTGACCAGAATTTGAATCTCTTCTAGCATAAAATTAAGGCAACCACCGTTATAAACTAACAAAAGTATTTCCCTCTCGTATCAATCATGGACAGCCGCAATTGAAGAACTCTTTAAATGGGTGAAACAACGATTGAAACCCTACAAAAATTATATCTGAAAACACTTTATTCTATTTCAGTAATATCAAAAGTATCCTCAGTATACCAGGAAACCATGAAATCAGGACAGCAGCTCTCGCTTTGTCTTCATATATCAAGAAGCAGTCTCCGAGGGTCCTCCACGACATCCTTAATACGGCGCAAGAAGAAAACTGCCTCTCTTCCATCAATCAGCCTATGATCATATGTAAGAGCAATGTACATCATTGGCCTTGGAACTACAGTGCCTCCCACAACCATTGGGCGGGTAACTATTGAGTGCATACCCAAGATAGCCGACTGCCAAAAATGTTCAATTGTGTGAGATTCTCTCGTTTCTTTCAATAATCACAAAAATAAATGTAGTGATACAAGGAGAAGAAACTATATTGAGCCAAATAAAAAACAAATGTTTATAGGATGAGCAAGAACCTACATGCCATCATAAGGAAAATATCACACAAATTCAACTTATTGTTCCAGTTAGGCACCAAACCTGAGGAGGGTTAATGATGGGGGTACTCAAAAGGCTTCCATAAACACCACCATTAGATATTGTAAATGAACCTCCAGCCATCTCGTCAATTGATATGGATCCATCATTTGCCTTCTTTGCAAGGGTGTTAATCTCCTTCTCTATCTCAGCAAAATTCATTTTATCAGCATTGCGAATAACTGGAACGACAAGGCCCTGAAAGAAAACAATATTTCTCTGAGAATCCACTAGAAAAAAAGATTCAATCCCAGTCCTATATGATTAAACAAAGCAGCTTCACCATAAGCATCAGGAACAAAATGGCAAGGATGCAATAGAATCTACACAGAATAAAACATTCTCGCAACATCTTCTCCTTCACTCATTTCTCCTTGAATTTGGTAAAGCAACTTAATCTTAGTGGATAAAACAACCGAAGCATACAATTAAAAAACCTTTAATTCTATCAGGCTAACACCAAGCCAGTAAATCTCAAATAGCTAGACAGATACTTTCACAGCTATCAATATGCATCTATTGAACACAGTTTACCGGTGAATGAACAGGATACCAAGAATACTTGTTGAAAATACTACTCTAATCTCTTGCAAATTTTCTTCAGTTCATTTTGAGAGTTCTAGTTATGTTGGTTGAAAATAAGTGCACTAACCAAAAAGAAAAAGGAAATACTAAAATTGCACAGAGACCCTGATTCCCACCACTACTGGCAGACCAGTCAAGCTGTAAGTATGCAGAAACTGGCTGTGCTAAAAACCAATCTATGCCACAGAATCAGCACTTTGAGAAGATCACAGTCCTAATGCTATATAGCAGCGCAAATTGTATGCACCATGGGTAGTAAAACTAAGATTTGGGGACTTGCATTATGAGCATACTACCTAATAAAAGCATTTCATGCATAGAGATGATCAGAAGGAAAACACCCAAGAATAAATGCCAACCCTAGATTTGGTAATCTAGATGTTTGTGAACCCTTACCCAACCCCCCCCCCCCCCCCCCCCCCCCCCCCCAAAAAAAAGGAAAAAAAAAAAGAAACATCCAAAAAAAGAGGAGGAAATGAAGAGGAGGAAATGAAGAGGAAAACTGGGAAGCATAAGTTCTATAAAAGAATCAGACTTGGTCAAGCCAGATATTTGGGAATCATTTTTTTATAAGTAAATAGCAGATATTTGGGAAACATTTCAGGAAAACATTAGTAATTTGTAAAGAATCAGAAATGCTCAGTATACAAATGAAATATAAGACACCTGCACACAGATGTACGAAAGCATGCACAAACCCTCTCTCTCTCTCTCTCTCTCTCTACACACACACGTTAAAGCCTATAAAGTTAAACTTTATTTTCCAAATTTTAACTTATCCAAGAGAGGATTCAGGGTAATGATAGGCAGGAAGTCTGAAAGATTCCAGTGGCCTAACTTTCAATGAGCTGACTAAGCAGAAAACATAGATAGAATTACGAGCATAGTTTCACCACACCAATATGAACATTTAACTTTGTGCAGACTAACGTGAAGTTGCAAAAACCAGAATTCGTGACAAACCTTCGGAGTACCAACAGCTATACTGATATCTACATAATCTCTATATATGATATCATCCCCATCAATAACTGCATTTATAATTGGTTGATGCTGAAGTCCACTAACAGCAGCCTGAAAAATTAGGGGGAAAAATAATCACATATGTCAGTGCAGTGGACAAGGCATATATGTATATTTAGCTATCATAAGTGCAATTCAAAAAGTATAGATATCGCATACTTTAACAAATCCTGACATAAGTCCCAACTTGACTCCATGTTTTTCAAAAAAAGCATCCTTGTATTCAGATCGGAGCTTCATCAAATTGGTCCTGCAGTGAATAGCATATCAGTAATTGAAAGAACAAACTTGCAAGGATCAGCAGAGTCATAATCAACATAACAAAATAACAGCAACTGATTGGTAATGAGATCACTAGACCTAACATCACAAAACCTAAAGAACCTGTATGTATATGTGCAAACTGGCATAGATAGTCACATCATAATTAGACTGAACTCACATATCAACTTCATTGAACGTTGTCAACATTGCAAATGTGTTTTGAGAGTCTTTCAATCGTGTTGCAACCCGTTTCCGAAGCCTTGTCATGGGAACCTGCAATTGTAATTGATGCCAGATCATCAACTTTTCCTCACTGAGACATTTAATTTTTTCTTAAAGAAAATTGAACTTAAAACCATTATTCTTGCATATTACGCAAAAAAGACACAAGATACCAACCCGTATTTCCCTTTCCTTGGGGGGAAGCTGGGGTTCTGTAGCAGAGCGTTTCGGAGGTGATGGCAGGGATGCTTTGGGCTTCTCCACAACAGAAGCAGTTTCAGCTTTAGGCTTTGGCTTATCCTCGCTTATCTTTTCAGCAGAAGGAGATCGCTTGGAAGCAGCTTTCTCTGGTATCTTCTCAGATTCGGAAACATAAGCTACGCCTTCCCCAGACTTCGAAATGACAGCAATCTTAATACCTGGTTCCACAGTATCCCCCTCCTTGGCTAAAAACTATGAAGAATTAAGTACAGAAACCACTAACATTAACATTCAGAACTGATACACTCCCTTAACCCCTCCTCCCCCAACCTCCTAAATTATAATAAAAGAGGAAAAAAGGGATGGAAACGAGAAATAAGTAGAAAAAAATAATAACAAAAATCCAAATTTACTCATCCATTACCTCTTGGATCACACCTGCTTCTGGACTAAGAACATCAATTGTCACCTGATGCAATATTAACAATTTATTACAAGTATATAAAATATTGATAATCATTTCTGTTTAGGGAAAGGAAAAGACCAAAAAAGGGAGAAGGGTTGGAAGGGGAGGAGTACAGAACCTTATCTGTTTCAATTTGTGCAATTGGTTCATCAGCCTTTACTCTGTCACCTGGATCTGCTCTCAAAATATCATATGCACATAATTAGTCACTTAAATTCATAACTAGAAAATATTACTAAATGACATAACTAGACAACCATAACTGAAAAGGCATACTTTTTAGGAATGCCGCCAAAGTGCCATCACTGATGGATTCACCCATAAACGGGACAACAGCATCAACCAAATCCCCTTCACCGCACATTAACAAGGGAGTGTCAGAAAAGCTAGAGATTAATTTCAAATACAATATGAGAAGGAATTTTAAGAAATTAGGTACAACTGAATCATTAACCTTATATTCATAACATCATAGGAGTATCATTTAGTACACTAGCCAATCATAAGCACATAATGAATATTCTACCCTCTATGTTTGGGAGCACTCAAAAACCAGGTACCACAACTAGCTGATATAGCCACTTGATTCTAGGCATTTGCTCATAAAATTTTTCATCCGAATGAAGAAAATATTCCTAAGAGTTCTTTAAGACCATTGCTTTGTTGAAAGTAGCTTCATCAAAAACTCAAAGATAGAGAGAAAGAGATCTTGAAACAAAATGCTTCGCTGAAAGTTACAAATAAGACATTCTTTAATTGATTCTTCTTCCAAAATTTTTTTTATGACAATTTACTTACTAAAAAAATATAATGAGAATGTCCAATAAATTAAACTATTATCTCAGTTCCAAAATGAAGGTGGAATATATAATGCCTGTTTCAATGTGAGCTAAGACATTTCCCAGCCCAATGCAACAATCAAATATGTGATCAATTTCACAATTATGATGAACAAGGAATAATTTCACAGTTGTCATGAACAGAGAATATATTCCCCAAAGAACGACCAAAACGCAAGCCACGTATCCTTCACAAATAAAAGACATAAACATACATATAGATAAAGTGAAACTTCTGGAAGAAAATAGTCAATATCACACCACTATCAGAAGAAAAATGTCTGGTCCAGGTTTGCACAGCAGCCTCTGGCTGAATACTGGAAACAACATCCCTGCCCACAAGGAAAATCATGAGAAAATATGTTTAGTAGCAAACTAACAAACAAAAATAGTTCCATTGGCATGGAACTTTTTTTATCTTTTTCATTCTCCCTAATAAACCGACATTTTAATTTACAATTCCAATCCAATAATAATGGATTAGAAAGTAGAAGTTGCTAATATGGAAATGAAAAAGAAAAAAATAATTCAGTAACCCACCATATCCACCCTCAATGCATCAGATATGGGATCCCATACTAAAACTCAGAAAAGGTGCATTGAAATTTCAGAAACCCGATTAGGATGCATGGATCCATTAGGATCACAACAATAGGAAAGGAAAGCAAAAATGCTAAACTAAAACAAGCCTATTTCAGCAGCTTCCATTATTTAGTTCTAGTATATATTTGGGACACGTGATACATGTCAGTATATATGTCTGATCAACACAAAAAAAACAAAAAGATTTTCCTGAAGTTTGATGGTGAGTACTTAAACCTAATCTTATTTTGCGTTCAGCCATTCAGGGTAGCACCATAAGAACAATTTAGTTAGCTCAACCCATTAAAATTGCGATCCTTGCCTGTAAATCTTAAAGAGCCTACCTAGAATAATCAAGTAAGCCAATTAGCATAATGATAGACTAGTATCACTAACCTCATTGACCTTATGTTAACTGAGAAACCTGTAATGATAACAAATTATTTAGCGTATTCATTACAAATAAGATCAAGATAGCCACTACTGCTAAGAGAGTTAATTACCGGGTGAAATGAGGTGAGAAAAGTTCCGAGCATGCCCATATCTTTGATGATGAAACAATATCTGTTCACACGCTTGAGAAGTAGAACTTGTAAGAATATTTTCTTTTTTGAGATAAAAAATGACTTTCCAAAAGCATCTTTCTAATTTTATTCATTCCCTAGAGCTCTTAAAGAAAAATACAACATCTTTATATACAGATTCTCATATTTGTACAAATCAAGAAAACAAGAACATGAGAATTTGAAAACAGGCAGTACCTCCTTCCCTTCAGTAGAAGGCACTCTAGGGGAAGATGCCACTGGCCGAATCGTCTGCAATGATTGCCCAAATATCTGATACCAAAACGCACAAAATGGGCTTCAATTAAAAGGACAACATGTGATGAAGAATTTCAAATTTTACCTGCCCATTTACATGAACAAGCTTAAAATCAACAAATACCAAAAAAGAAAATGGAGTTCTAACCGAAGCAGACGAGCCTCCACAAGTAACCCTTCTCCGTATAACACCTAACATCATTGCTTCAGCCTCTGCTTTCACGATGACATAAGTTGAACAATCTCAATAGTTAATACAAATACACAAACAAAAGCGCCCACACATATTAAACGGAAAGAAAAAAAAAAGCAAACTTTTTCACAAGTATATACACGTAAGCGCTTATTTGCAAGTGTTTATGGTTCTTTCTACTTAAATTAATCAGCAAAATAGAATAAAACAAAAATTAAAGATCCTAAATCTGGAATTTTTAATAGCTAGAACCGATTCCATAGAATTCTGCACTTTCTATTAGCACCATTTAGCTTAGTAACATTAAAAAAAGAGATTTATGTGGGGAAACTTGATTTTCTTCTTGCTTCAATTTTTATCCGGAACCAAACAGAAAATCAATCAACAAAAACAAAACGCAACATATAAGGGAATATAGGCCTAACCTGATTGCAGATAACTGAGTCTTCCTCTCGAGTAGAGTGAATCGGGAAATAGGGTTAGCTGTGCAGATTTAGCTTTAGAGAGAGAGAGAGAGAGAGAGCGAAGATGTTCATTGACCACGTTTTCCGGAGTCTCTGCGTATGGTAGTCAAAGCCCATGTAAGATCGACACGTGTAAATATTTTATTGGGTGGTCGTATCAATAGAGCTGCACTGTGTAATACTTTCCTTATTTATAATTAAACAGTAGATAAGAAAAGGACAGTAGACGAGCTAAAAACGTCGCCGTTTGTTGTCAACGGACCGGGTTCAGTGAGTAGGTTTGCCCCAAGAAGCAGATTTCAGCTCAAATTAGACACTTACCTTAACCCATTAAGAAGGGACAGTAAAATGTATAATTTTTTTTCTTGATTAATAATTTTATGAAAATCAAATGGTAATACAGAGGTATTGAAAGAAAAAAAATTCACTTTACTTAAAATTTGATTTTATTATTATTTATTATTTTATAAATCCTCCCAAACGAGATTTTAAAAGAGTGAGATATTTTACTTAATTAAAACAAGGCTTTGAACACAACTAGCTTAAATATCATAAATACTAGTATGATATTTAGGGGTACTAGGTATTTCCTATTTCTATAGCCTTGCCAAAACAATTAGCATAACGCAAGCATAATCATTGATTTAATTTTTAAATGACATATAATGATATAATTATCTCATCATAGATATCACCCATTATAAATGATGAAAATCTTGCTTTTAAGTATCATATGATTGCGTTATTAAATTTGGTTTATTATTGTTTTAAGTGTGAAGTACGAAAACGTTAACATAAACAACTTAAAAAAAATCACTTCAAAAGCGAAGGATGAAAATAAAGAATTCTCAAAGTATAATGACTCAATAACAAATGCCCTAACACATTGACACATTATCCAAAATGAAAATCAAAGAGTTATAGTTTATAGTGAGTAAATGAATTAAAATCATCATTTTTTAGAATAACAAAGGATATTTATAGTTTTAAGACACATGGCAATTGGTGAGAGGTTCCGCCTCTTGAGCACAATATTCCCTGGTAAAGGTTCCCACGAATTCATCACAAAAAAAACACATGAGAATTTGTATGGAGCACATGTGCGATGCTAAGTCATTAGTCGTATCTTGAGATGATTGATGATGTTCAAGGGACGCTAACGGTGTGCCTCGGGTTCATTCTTCAGTCTAATACCTTTCAAAAGAGTGAGTGTCAAGCATTCTGTCATAGAAATTTTTTTATCAGACTTAAATTTGCAAAAGATACATAATATTGAGATTTATTTTATTTTTTAATGAAAATAAAATTTTTTTTTTTATACAATTTAATGATGAGATTAAATCTTGTATCATGTATATTTGGGTCCCAAAACTTCTTCTCATTGTGATACCAGTCCGCCGCTCTTTGGACTTCAGAGAAATTCTGAGCTTCACCATATACAATGGTCTCGTACATTTATTAATTTGACCACCAGCTTCGGTTATTAGATGGCCCTTTCACCATAATGGCCTCGTACATTTATTAATTTGACGAACAGCTTTTGTTAATAGATGGCCAATTAGAAAATTTGGGATTTCATTGAATTTCTGAATATGTTCGAATGGTTAGAATATTGTCGGTGAAATTTAACTGAAAAGAAAAACATCAACCAGATATGATTACTCATAGCTACTTATTTTGATTTTTGATTGAGCAGTGTTTCACAAATTGAGTTTCGTGAGAATTATTACGGGATCAAAAAAATCTATTAGTAATCACAAAAAAATTAAATAATAATTATTTTAAAAAAATTAAATATCAAAATTACTATTTAATTTACTTATAATTATTAGTAAAAATTTTCGATTTTGAACGAGCTGTTATGGTGAAATTGGTAGACATGCTCCTCTGAGCTAAATAGTAGTGCTTGGAGCATTTTGATTTGAGTATGAGCAGTAGCATATCATCTTCTATATAATGAATTCAATTTTTGATTTTCATTTCGTATTATTGGAAGACTCACTTTTTTATTAAGAATTCTTATGATTTTTTTCAATCGCTGAAAATCGTCTTAACAAGAATAATAAACACATTGTTTAAATGCAATTTAAATTAACAAAACTTAATATTTTTTAATAAAAAACTATTGTTCATTGAAGTGACGCTATCTATGCAATAAAAAATAATTTTATAAAATTGTTTCTGTAATGTTTTTTTTTTCCTTGTTATGTTATTAGTTTATTGGGTAATATATTAAAGCTAGGAATCAGGTTGCCGAGCTATGAGGTATGAGGTCTTTCAGCTGTCCTACACAAGAATTTGAAATTAACGCTCCCGATTAGTAGTACAGATCATTATAGTGAAGCTTATTTAGACTCATAACTTTATTTTGGAAACAATGATAATTAAAACAAAGACTGAAAAGACTTTTTCATGATCAAACAAGCGCGAACATAACAAATTACAGCTTAAGTACAACAATGCAACATTGCTTATGAATGGAAATTAGTACTTAATACTAGCTGATACATATTTAGAATGATTTGTCTTCCAAGTTCAAGGCAATCCACCACCAGCTCCACCACCAGCACCAAACCCACCACCGGCTCCAGCTCCACCACCCCCACCAAACCCTCCTCCACCACCTCCTCCAGCTCCTCCACCAAGCCCACCACCAGCTCCAGCTCCACCACCAAACCCACTACCAAACCCACCACCAAACCCACCACCTGCTCCACCACCACCACCGCCACCAAACCCTCCACCACCGCCACCACCTAGCCCACCACCAGTTCCAGCACCTCCACCAAACCCACCTCCAGCTCCAGCTCCACCACCCCCACCATGGCCACCACCACCGTGGTGGTGGTGGTGGAATTTCTTCTCATCGCCAAAAGAAGTACCCTTTTCTAGGTTCCTAGCAGTAATGGTGCAAGCAAGAGCACCAAGAACCAAAACAATAAGAAACTTATTATTAGAAATCATGATCTTTGCTAGCTGCTTTTGTTGTAGCAAAGATGATAATACTTACTAGAAAAGATGAGTAAGTTTATGATTTGGTGAGAAGTGCGGGCTCGAATGAGGGTTTATATAGAGAAGTATAAGAGGAGTACGGATGGGAAGGTCTTACAACGGATGGGAAGGTCTTACATATTGCTCATCTTCTCATCGAAACACCGTGTTGGGACAGTTAATGCACCCAACTGTCACTTTTGACAAAAGGAAACCCTAATTAAACCATGCCCCACCCCTGATCAATCCAAATAGCCCTTCACTTTGCTTTATTATTTGTTTTTTTTACTTCTTTTGTTAAAAAAATAATATTCCAGATCATTTGCATGGACTTATTTGTTCTTGTTTTGCATGGATTTGAGCTGCGTAAGCGAAATGGTTTTAATATTGGTACCCATCTCTCTCTCTCTCTCTCTCTCTCTCTCTGCACACAAAGGACTTCTTAAAACAGATTTTTTTTTCTCTTTTGCGCCTGATCAGAACAAAGAATATCTTGTGGTTTCTTAAAAGATCAAGGATAATTTATTCATCTCACATTTACTTGAATATCGCTTACACGTAACATGCATTTAAGTTAAGGTATATATACGTACTAAGGGATGCATGCATTGATATTGGTACCATCGAGATCAACCACCAAAACCAACAACAATTGTATAAATTGTAAATTTTGAAAGGTCAAGAATGATAATTTATAACTAAAAACTAAAAACTAAATATGTTAACATCATGATTTTATTAGTGGAGTGCTCGGATGTTTGCTTTCGGTGGTTCATTTAATTTAGGTGGCCTCAATACTTTTTTCTAATATATGATTCATATGATTGTTTTAAAAAAAAAAAAAAAAAAGTGATTGTTAATGGATTTGAATCCTTTATAGCTCAAATTCTTTTTAGTTGATGTTGTTTATCTTGAGATGATGTGACAAAGCATTTTTAAAATCACAATTACGGTTGTATTTATATCAAGTTATCATTTTTATGGTAAGTTTGTTGAAATGACACGAACTTACCAAAACTTTTTAAAACCCATGATTCACATTAAAATATCAATTTTTACCATCAAACAGTCTCAAAATGATTTTTTTTTTAAGAATCAAAATTTTGATTGAATATTACTTTTACTTTGATCATTATGAAAAGTAATATCCAGATAAAATTTTGATTTTTTAAATAAATTCATTTTAAAACTACTTAATGGTGAAAATTAATATTTTAAACTAAATTGTGGATTTTAAAAAAAATTAGTATAATAATATCATTTCAAAAATATTAAAAATAATACAATATAATTTACCCTTATTTTTATTTAAAGCAATGTTAGAAAAACATCCTAGATATCCACCTATACTTGTAATACCCAGCTTTACTGCAGAGATGCGAACTCTTGCTTTTTCGGATTCAACTATTCAAGTACTGCAGAGTATTGTACTCCAACAAACAAGTAAAATTAATACTGGAAGACATTATTCTGGGTTCTGTTGTTGATGTACAATTTGGTGGCTCAGCAAATTTATCGGCACATAACGCACATGGCCCATTGGTTCACATCCCGAACTCGTCGGTCCACAGTTCACAGTCCACACCATTAATATAGTTAGATGGTTCGATTAAGTGTTCATAATCAAAAGTACTTTCAATCTAATTCACATAAAAATTTGTGGATCAAAGGGAATGAGTGAAATATATGTATATACGTACAGGCTTATATTTTATGTAGAGCAAAGAGAGAACTCCACAACTCCAAAAGAAAAAAAAATGAGCTAAAATAGGGAGAGGTGTAACATGAGTGCTGATATTGAAACCAACGAAACGAAGACTTAAAACCTACACCGTAGTTAATCCAATAAGTAACTTATGAGTAGTCCACCAATAACTAGTAAGTTACTGTTGAACTAATTAGGTGTACGATTCGATGGTACCTAATGTGGCCCAAAATACTCCGGCCCTGTGAACTCCCAGGCCCAACGAAATACTCCGGCCCAGCGAACTCTCAGGCCCAACAAACCTGCACATAGGCCCAGATATCACCTACAGGGCAACTACACGCGTCGAGTTCTCTCAGTATGATAAGGCATACGTGGAACGGACAGGTCATGCCTTCGCCA
Organism: Bretschneidera sinensis; assembly: GCA_023935145.1. Lineage (NCBI taxonomy): Eukaryota > Viridiplantae > Streptophyta > Magnoliopsida > Brassicales > Akaniaceae > Bretschneidera > Bretschneidera sinensis. Next base: position 131,398,046 of record CM043698.1, read on the forward strand.
CGTCAAAGCGTGGTTTGTAGCCCTAACCCCTCTGAAACACACTATCATTCTGACACACTCATCACCCTGAAACACGCCATTATCACTTAATCTCTTCGAGCAGAAGCGATATGAGCAAGCCCATACCCCCCACATGGGACACACCTACTCGAGGGACTATAAGAAGGCAGAGATATGAAGTCTATGGGTAAGATTACACACACTCCTGTCTAAAATACTTGATTTACTTTAAAGTTTAAAGCGCTCGGTTTCGCCCTACCTCAAGTTCTAACTTGATCATCGGAGTGCCCTCGGAGGTCTCCCCCTCCCTTCCTTCCGAGGGTCTTTAGTTCACCACTGTTACTTGTGCAAGCCACATCAACATCCAGGCCACGTCAGCATCTACAATTTTCGGCATTAATAGATTGGTGCCGTCCGTGGAAAACCACAATCTCTTGCTACGGTGAAAGCGAAGAAGTGCAAAAGGAACTCATTTGTCACGATGCCACCGAGAAGCAGTACCAGAAGGACCGACAAGGAAGCACCAACAGCATGCTCAACTCCTATCCGAGGCAGCGCTCGCAGTCACCAATCTGGACCTAAGTTCCTTGCAATCCCCGAACATGCAACCCCCGAGTCAAGCAGGCGACCCCCAGTCAGAGAGCAACGCCCTCATCTCTCTAGAATCAACTCTTCTGATTACGAGGAAACTACTGCGAATCCCCAAGCCCCTGTAACTCAAGCACAATTCCAAGAACTCTCCCGGGTGATAGCCAATTTGGCAGCCTAAGTCCGAGGCGGAGGCCAACAACCTTCCCTTTCTCCACACTAAGCTCAGGAGCAAGCAAAGTCATCTAACAGAGATGATCCTACCTATAACCAGCCCCCTACCGAGCCCTCGCTGCATTGCAGCCGATCCAAAGAGAGCTCCTCCTCAAAAAACAACCTCAACTTAGATAAACGGTTTGAAGAAATGGAAGAAAAGATAGACTTGGCTCTAAGACACAAAAATCTCAGTATCATGGATGAGCTCTGCATCCAAGACCCTCCATTCACGGAGGATGTTCTAGAGACCCCGCTTCCACCCAACTTCAGGATGCTCCAAGTCAGAATATACGATGGCTCCGCGAATCCCATGGACCACCTACAGCACTACAAAATAACTATGATGCTACACCGGCACTCCGACCCGGTCATGTGTCGTGCCTTCAATTTAACTCTCGAGAAGGTAGCAGGTATTTGGTACACACATCTAAAACCAAGAAGCATCAACAATTTTAAAGAACTCAGTTACGCCTTCGCCTCACATTTCCTCAGTAGTAAAGGGCCCAAGAAAACTTCAGAAAGCCTCTTCAACATTATTCAACATCGAGGGGAGAGGCTCCGAGCCTATATTTCCTAGTTCAATATAGCGGCATAGGAGATTATTGACCTCGACATAAATGTCCAGGTAATGGTATTTAAGAATGGATTAAAGTCCGGTATCTTCAGCTCCAAAGTCACTCGGCGCCCGCCTAGAGACATGAATGAGATTCTGGCCCGAGCTGAGAAGTACATGCTGGCAGAGGATGACCAAGCCTTCAGAAGAGAGAGAGAAGGAGAAACAGAGAAGAAAAAGAATGATCCTGACCCCCAGAGGGGAGTGGTCAAGAGACCCCACCAGGAGAACAGGTATAGACCCCACCCCCGAGTTGACGGCTCCACTCCTCTCAACGCAACTAGGACCTACGTCCTCATGCAGCTTCAAGATAAGTCTGTTCTCCAATGGCCACATAGGAAGCCGCATCTCGGTAGGGATAAGAGATGATTGTGCCGATTCCACAAGAACTACGGTCATGACACTGAGCAATGTCATGACTTGAAGGAGCAAATCGAAGCTCTTATCAACCGAGGATACCTAAAAGAGTTTACTAAACCTCGGAGAAGGGATGAGTCTGCGCTGCCAAGAATAGATGCTGGGCATCCCTATTGCCAACAGCAAGAGCGGCGGGACCCTCCAAAGAACCCTAGAGCTGAGCAAGAAGGGCCCAGTCAGAAAAAGCAGAAGGTGGCCACAACCACTGACATCATCAAAACAATTTGTGAAGGCCTGGCCGCGGGTGATAGTTCAGGGCAGAGTAGTAAAGCATACACTAAGGCCGTAGCCTCTGTCAGTGGTCCCCACAAGAGAAGGAGAACAGAGCCCGTAATCTCCTTTACAGAAGATGACCTAGAGGATGTGCAAACCCCTCATGAGGATGTGGTGGTAGTCTCTCTCTTGGTAGCCAATCATGAAATACAACGGGTCCTGATTGACAATGGTAGCTCTATGGATATATTGTTTTATGATGTTTTCCGATGCATAGAGCTGAAGGATGGGCACCTAGAGCCAGCCCCGACCCCCCGACCCCTCTCTATGGTTTCGAAGGATCCCCAGTATTCGCCAAATGAAGTATAGTCCTCCCTGTAACTACAGGAACAACACCAAAAACCTCCATAATACAGACCACCTTCCTGGTAGTCAAACAACCCTCCTCATACAATATGATCATGGGCCGATCCACCCTCAACAAACTGAAGACCGTTGTCTCCACCTATCACTTGAAAGTCAAATTTCTCACCAGTAAAGGAGTGGGAGTGATCAGAGGAGATCAGAAAGTCTCATAGGCCTGTTACTTGAATGCTGTCAAAGAAGGAAATAAAACTGAGGCCCTACTCCTTGAAGTAGAAGATCTCAGCGACGAGATGAAGACACCGAGATGACGACCTGTAGAGGAGCTAACCTTAATACCCCTTGGGGAGGACCCTACTCGAACCATCCAAATAGGCGCAAGCCTCTCTGAAGAGCACAGGAAAGAACTCTTCTCCCTCCTCCAGAAAAACAATGACCTATTCGCCTGGTCAGCATCGGACATGCCGAGGATCAACCCTAGAACCATCGAGCATCGCTTGAATATGGACCCCAAGTGTAAACTAGTCATTCAAAAGAAGAGGACCTTTGCCCCTGAGTGCCAGATGGCTATCAACACTGAAGTAGATAAATTGCTGGAAGCCAGTTTCATCAGAGAGGTAAGGTACCATGAGTGGGTGTCTAATATGGTAATGGTCCGAAAAGCCAGTGGAAAGTGGCGTATTAGTATTAACTTCACCAATTCTAACAAAGCCTATCCAAAGGACAGCTTTTCTCTCCCTTGAGTTAACCAGATGGTGGACACCACCTCAGAGTATGAACTCATTTTTTTCATGGATGCGTACTCCGGTTACAATCAGATCTTCATGCATAGACCAGACCAAGACAAGACCGCTTTTGTCACTGATCGAGGGCTATACTGCTACAAAGTCATGCCCTTCGGGCTCAAGAATGCTGGGGTGACCTATCAGAGGTTGGTGAATAAAATCTTTAAGGAGCAAATAGGACGAAATATGGAGGTCTATGTGGATGACATGCTGGTCAAAAGCACAGAAGCATGGAACCACAGTTCTGACTTAAAAAAAGCATTCGAGTTACTACGCAAACATAACATGAGGTTGAATCCATCAAAGTGTGCGTTCGGGGTAACATGGGGTAAATTCATAGGGTTCATGGTCACCCAGAGAGGAATAGAAGTCAACATAGAGAAGATAAAAGCCATTCTCGATATGACCCCTTAAGTCCGTGAAAGAAGTCCAGCGGTTCACCGGTAAAGTCGTGGCCCTGAATCGATTCATGTCCAAATCTACTGAAAGGTGTCTGCTTTTCTTTAAGGCCATCAAGAAAGCAAAAGATTTCTCCTAGTCCGAGAGTTGTCAGGAAGCTTTTGAAGATTTGAAGAGATATCTAAGTTCACCACCGCTTTTAACCAAGCCGCTCCCGGGAGATGAGCTATTCTTTTATTTTTCGACTACGTAGAGCACCGTGGCCTCTGTCTTCGTCCGAGAAGAAGCAGGCATCCAGAAGCCTATTTAATATGTTAGCATAATTCTCCACAAAGTTGAGACAAGGTATCCTTCTATTGAGAAGATGGCCTACGCCCTAGTAGTAGCCGCACGGAAGCTTCGACCCTATTTCCAGGCGCATACCATCACCCTCCTAACATATTAGCCCCTAAAGCAGGTCCTGCATAATCCGAATGTTTCTGAAAGAATGGTAAAATGGGTGGTAGATCTAGGAGAGTTCAACATCTACTATCGGCCCCGACAAACGATCAAAGTTCAGGCTTTGGCTGACTTCATTGTAGAGACAACCCTGTCTATAGATCCAGACGAGTCTACAGCATCAGTGACCAATGGACCCCCTCTAGGGTGGATCCTCAATGTAGACAAATCTTCAAATTCACTGGGGAGTGGGGTAGAACTCATTCTTTGCAGCCCAGAAGGCTTTACGATCGAGTACGTATTAAGGTTTGAGTTCAAGACCTCCAATAATGAGGTGGAGTACGAAGCCCTCCCAGCTGGTTTAAGATTGGCCAAAGCATTGGCTGTCGAGGTTCTGGATATATTTAGTGACTCTCAATTAGTGGTAGGTCAAATAAAATGAGAGTTTGAGGCCCGGGGAGGCCTCTTAGACCTCGCCCTCCTCAGCTTCCTAGGCCTTGCCCTTTGGGGATTGCTGGGTCTCACTCCCTGGAGCCTCTTGAGCGTCAGCCATAGCAGTGTCCTCCGTATCTTCTCTCGAGGTTGCAGCACTGGATCCTCCTGAGCCACCCCCAAGTCGAGGCCAGAAAAGTCCGCATCAAGAAAAAATGACTCGGCCCTCCTCTTGGCCTCATTAAAACCTTCAAAGTACTGGACAACTACATCATTAAGCAAGGATTCTTCCCTCTTCACGGCCCGACGATGAACCTCATCTAGTGCAGACTGGATCTAGTCAATCTCTTCCCTAAAGGCCTCCTCAGCCTGACGACGGTGGTCCCTCTCAGAAATAGCATATGCCTTAGCCCACTCTGTCGCTTCCAGAGTAGAGGTCAGATCATGTACTAAGCTCTGAGACTTATCCAATTTTTGTTCAGCCTTGGCCAAACGGTCCGCCATATCCAGGGCGCGTCGAGAAAGCACTCCGGTCAGAACTCCAACCTAAAATGAAAAATGGCCTTGTAAAAACAGTTGGCAGTATGAGAACTAAAGAAAGAAGGGCCGGGAAAAAAAGCATTACCTGAGACAAGTTGACTTTCGCGGCCGAGCAAAGTGCCTCGATGGGCCTCGCCGAAATATCCACCATATCGCGGGGAGGGATCCCCAGTACAAGGTGCTCTCGAGCGACCTTCGGATGGGCGAACACGGAATCATCCACCCTTAAGGCCTATTGAGCCGCAAAAAGGGCGGCTAACTTAGGCCCTTCCCTGAACGAAGAAGGCCCAAGAGGAGGGGTGAGAGCGACAGGACCAGCCTGTTCTTCAGAAGCTGGAGGGCTCAGGGGACTGCTCACTAGTATTGACACCGTGGTGGGGGCCTTAGCGTTTTTCTTCTGTTGCCCCTGACTTGAACCACTAGCTTCAGTAGCCCTTTTTCTCTCACGAGCCATACGCCTGGCCCTCGCAGCCATCTCCATATCTGCACAAAGAGTTAACATTAAGTGCCTTGAAAAGAAAACAAAAATTTTTATGAGCTGAAAAACCGAGGGCTACCATGCTTGAGGGTCGAGGGGAGGCTGGGAGGACAAAGGCAGCGCCTATTGAGTTCCTCGTTATCTCCAAGCACTTCGATATCCAGAGGCACGACCAGCATCTCTTTCAACGTCTTCTACTCTCGGTGCAGGAGGTGCGGCCTCTTGCATTTGCCAACATGCTCCAGGCTCCAATTAAGGGGGATGTTGAAGCTCTCAGCACTCCGAAGAAAGAAAAAATCCCCCTTCTACCTCTTTATGGAAGAAGGCTTATCCTTCAGTATCCTCTTCCACTGCCTCGAACTTACGATAACTCACCCCGTATGATCAAGTCGGGCCAGCTGGAAGTGGACTTTGAACACGTTAATGTTCATTACCCCTCCAACCTCCTAGCATACGGCAATAAACACTAGGATCAACCGGATCAAATTGGGCACCAGCTGACTCAGCGCGATACCGAAGTATCTAAGCACCGAGCAGAAGAACGGGTGAAGAATGAGCCTAAGCCTAGCCTTAATTTGATGTTCGTAAACACACAGTTCGTAGGGCACCTAGCTCGATAGGGTATCACAAGCCCTCTCCCCGTCTTCCGGGACCCTCATATGGTAATCCAGGGGAATTCTATACTTAATCCTTATCCCCACGAGGCTGGCCTCCTCTACCAAACTTGGGATGGAGTTCGCTTCAAAAGTCCACTCCTCCCTTTTAGTATCCAAGGCGTCATCTCTAATTATCATTGACGCCCGGACATCCTTATTAGAGGACTCTCCATCACCGCTCTCTCTATCTCCTCCCTCTGAGACATAGGGCTCCAGTGCGAGGGCCCTATCCTGAGAGGCAGCCTCCGAAGAAGAGACTTCGTCACTAGAAGAAACATCCATGGCTTCCTCCAACTCTCTCGACAAATCCCCACTATCTACGGATATACTACTCACTTAGAAAAGCTTTTGAGAAAGACTCCTAAAAAGATCGAGCGCTCTCAAAATTCTTCTCTAACTATGAACTCTCAAAAATGCAAATAAGAAATGAAGGAAGCATGGATCCTCTTTTATAGAAGCCGAGGTAGTAGAATCGAGCGGCATTAACTCAGCTCTCCAAATGAAGCAATGCACCCTTTACTGTCACCAAGGCATCGTTTCCGTACCTCGAGGTGATGGTTGTCATCTGAACACTCCCCGTCTTATCACCAATGCGCTGCCATTTAATGTCAGCTGCCATCATTTGTTGCGCCTGTAAAAAAGAACCCAGTAGGCCCAAAGTGAGAAAAAAAGGCCCACATACGTAAGCAGGAAGAAACAACGTGAACATAATTTCTCCAAGTCTCGATCGCTCTTCCAAGTCTCTCCAGGTCCGAGCATTTGAGATGCTTTTCAAACTCTTGGACAAGATTCTCCAGGTCTGAGCGTTTGAGCTGCTTGTCAAACGCTCGGACAAGATTCTCTAGGTTTGAGTGTTTGAGTTGTTTGTCAAACGCTCGGATAAGATTCTCTAGGTCCGAGCGTTTGAGCTGCTTGTCAAACGCTCGGACAAGATTCTCTAAGTCCGAGTTTTTAAGCTGCTTGTCAAATGCTCGGACAAGATTCTTCAAGTCCTAGCGTTTGAATTCCTTGTCAAACGCTCAGACAAGATTCTCTAGGTACGAGCGTTTGAGCTGCTTGTCAAACGCTCGGACAAGATTCTCCAGGTCCGAGCATTTGAGCTGCTTTGCAAATGCTCGGACAAGATTCTCTAGGTCCGAGGGTTTGAACTGCTTTACAAACGCTCGGACAAGATTCTCTAAGTTCGAGTTTTTGAACTGCTTGTCAAACACTCAGACAAGATTCTCCAGGTCCGAGCGTTTAAACTGCTTTGCAAACGCTCTGATAAGATTCTCCAAGTCCGAGTGTTTGAGCTGCTTATCAAACGCTCGGACAAGGTTCTCCAAGTCCGAGCATTTGAGCTGCTTGTTAAACACTTGGATAAGATTCTCCAGGTCTGAACATTTGAGCTGCTTTACAAACGCTCAGACAAGATTCTCCAGGCCCGAGCGTTTGAACTGCTTTGCAAACGCTCAGACAAGATTCTCTAAGTCCGAGTTTTTGAGCTGCTTGTCAAACGCTCGGACAAGATTCTCCAGGTCTGAGCGTTTAAACTGCTTTGCAAACACTCTGATAAGATTCTCCAGGTCCGAGCGTTTGAGCTGCTTGTCAAATGCTAGGACAAAGTTCTCCAAGTCCGAGCGTTTGAGCTGCTTGTCAAACATTTGGATAAGATTCTCCAGGTCTAAACATTTGAGCTGCTTTACAAACGCTCGGACAAGATTCTCCAGGTCCGAGCTTTTGAACTGCTTTGTAAACGCTCGGAAAAGATTCAACAGGTCTGAGTGTTTGAGCTGCTTATCAAACGCTCGGGCAAGGTTCTCCAGGTTCGAGCGTTTGAGCTGCTTGTCAAACGCTCGGACAAGATTCTCCAGTTCCGAGCGTTTGAGCTGCTTATCAAACACTCGGACGAGATTCTCCAGGTCTGAGCGTTTGAGCTTCTTTGGGAACGCTCGAACAAGTTCCCCGAGTCTGAGTGTTGTGAGACAGTTGTCAAACATTCAGCCAAGACTTCTCTTAGTTCAAACCTTTGGAACTTCCTCCAGATTTCGCCAAAAATCAGGATCGTTTTATTGAAATAAGTATAAAAGGCAAGGATATCACGCAAAACAAAGATTGAAAGAAAGGAATTTTATTAATTCAAAAAAATTACAACTAACAACCTCGAAGTATAAGGAAAATATGGCCCTAACGGCCTCGAAGTACAAAGGGAAAACCGAGACACCAAGCTTTTTATGCAGTCCAGTACACAAGCTGCCTCACCCTCTTAAGTCTTCCTCGGGCTCCCTCTTGAGCCTGAAAGCCCTCACCTTCCATGAGCAGCTCCAGGCCCAGGGGACCTCCTCATCCGCTCTTGCTCGGAATCTGGAAGAGGTTCTTGTCCCGGCTCGGAATCTGAAAGAGGTCCTGATTCCCACTTGGAATCAGGAGGAGGTCCTTACTCGTTGAGCAACATTCCCCCTCCAGAGTGGGCCCTTCCACCCTTTTGGCTTCCGTAAATCCCTCAAGGAACTGCTGACTCCCCTCCCTCTCCTGGACCATCACCATCAGAATTTTCTACGTCAGAACATAACCCCTCAATCAGAAGGTAAGGCAAAACCCCTCTCAATTCTCAAGAAACTAAACTTGTTTTAGTTTAAAAGAAAAGGTGTCAGAGACCCATTTTTATAAGAAGGGAAAACGCGTTCAACGAGGGGATTAAATGCGAAAAACGAAAAAAGAGGAGACTTTACGGTTTCAAGGTCACTCACACTTCTCCAGACGACTTTTCGCCTCCCGAGAATGACGAATCGGCTCCCAAGGACAGCCATCCAAACACAAGTTTGACTCACGCATACATCTTCAGCCCGTGCCACACAATACTTCCTTAAGTACATAAATATACTCAAGGAAGTGGTGGGCCTGTGATGTGGCCCAAAATACTCCGGTCCAGTGAACTCCCAGGCCCAACAAGACACTCTGGCCTAGTGAACTCCTAGGCTCAACAAGACAATCTGGCCCAGTGAACTCCTAGACCCAACGAAATACTCCGGCCCAGCGAACTCTCAGGCCCAACAAACCTGCACATAGGCCCAGATATCACCTACAGGGCAACTACACGCGTCGAGTTCCCTCAACATGATAAGGCATACGTGAAAGGGATAGGTCATGCCTTTGCCACGTCAAAGTGTGGTTTGTAGCCCTAACCCCTTTGAAGCACGCTATCATTCTGACACACTCATCACCTTGAAACACGCCATTAGCACCTAATCTCTGTAAGAAGAAGCGGTATGGGCAAGCCCATACCCCCCACATGGGACACACCTACTCGAGGGACTATAAGAAAGCAGAGATATGAAGTCAATGGTAAGATTACACACCCTCCTGTCTAAAATACTTGATTTACTTTAAAGCTTAAAGCGCTCGGTTTCGCCCTACCTCAAGTTCTAACTTGATCATCGGAGTGCCTTCGGAGGTCTCCCCCTCTCCTCCTTCCAAGGGTCTTTAGTTCACCACTGTTACTTGTGCAGGCCACGTCAGCATCCAGGCCACGTCAGCATCTATAATTTTGAAACTGCTTGATGGTAAAAATTAATATTTTGAACTAAATTGTGGATTTTAAAAAATATTTGACATGATAATATCATTTCAAAAATATTAAAAATAATACAGTGTAATTTGCCCTTATTTTTATTTAGAGCAATGTTAGAAAAACATCCTAGATATCCACCTATATTTGTAATACCCAGCTTTACTGCAGAGATGCGAACTCTTGCTTTTTCGGATTCAACTATTCAAGTACTGCAGAGTATTGTACTCCAACAAACAAGTAAAATTAATACTGGAAGACGTTATTCTGGGTTCTGTTGTTGATGTACAATTTGGTGGCTCAGCAAATTAATCGGCACATAACGCACATGGCCCATTGGTTCACATCCCGAACTCGTCGGTTCACAGTTCACAGTTCACAGTTCACAGTCCACACCCCACACCATTAATATAGTTAGATGGTTAGATGAAAGTGTTCATAATCAAAAGTACTTTCAATCTAATTCACATAAAAATTTGTGGATCAAAGGGAATGAGTGAAATATATGTATATACATACAGGCTTATATTTTATGTAGAGCAAAGAGAGAACTCCACAACTCCAAAAGGAAAAAAAAAAAGAGCTAAAATAGGGAGAGGTGTAACATGTGTGCTGATACTGAAACCACCGAAACGAAGACTTAAAACCTACACCGTAGTTAATCCAATAAGTAACTTGTGAGTACTCGACCAATAACTAGTAAGTTACTGTTGAACTAATTAGGTGTACCATTCGATGGTACCAATATCATTTTGTTGTAAGCAAATGTAACTTTAATTTTTTAAAAAATAAAAAGCTTTTAATTGTGAGAAACATTTTTCATTTTCAATAGAAGAATAAATAAAGTTTTCATTTTATGTTTCTATTCTGTTAAGAAATTATTTTTGAATATTAAAAATAATTTTTTCCTTTAAATTCATTCCATTTTAGAAGTTTTTTCTATATTTTTAGTCATATCAAATGTATTTTTATTTTCAATTTAAAGATAGAAAATGGGTTGATTCTCTAAACAACTAAACTAAACTAAACAAACTTTTTGAGGAACTAAACTAAACAAACTTAAAAGGCTTTAATACTTTGGGCCTAATGCCAAAACCCAAATCCAATATAACCCAACAGTCTATGTTTGATTGTTCTCTCCCTTTTTCTTTTCATTTTTGTCTGCTTGCCCAGAAATATCCCACCCTCTTTAACATTATCCACACTCTTTTAAGTTTCTGAATGTTCAAAAGAAAGAAACCACATTTTGCGACACTAATTTGAGCTGTGAATGTGACCATGAGGTGCATCCATTCTCAACCTCCATTCCTTCCCTTGCACTCACAGCTCAAACAGAAGAAGAAACTGAAATCAAATGAAGTGCTTTGGTTCTCTGGCAGTTTTTCTACAAGGGTTGTTCTCCACAGGCAAAGAAATCCTTCACTAGTGCCTCTCAGGCTCAATGCTACCAGTGCCATCTTCACTTCCTTTGTTCCTGCTGTCAATTCTCCGGCTGAGACCGGTGACATAACGGTCTTTCTTCAAACAAGGTCGGTTCCTTAAGCTTTTGCATTTCATTGTATACTTGACATACAATACATTCCTCGAGTTTGATAATTGATCTCATTTTAAAAAAAAAATAATAATAATCACGTTCTACAATGGTACATCACAGACTCCATGTTACTTGGGAGAATGCCCTTTTTCACAAATTTAAGATTAAATTGTAATTATTATCAAACCCAAAATATGAAACTGTATTTTACCCAACTACTAATTGTAATCATTATGATTTTTTTTTTACCCATAAATTTCAGTGCAGGACTTTTCTTTCTGTATTGGGTAGCCAATTTCCTTGTTCCAGATATCATCTCCAAGTATTTTGAATTCGACAAGGTCGATGAAGACAAGAAGCCTAGCGATGAAGATCCCCTGGGATGATGAGGAAGCAAGCACAGAAGAAATGACACTGCAGTACCACCGAAATGTTGTCACTTGCTTAGAGACTTGGACCACCCTACATTATCTGTCTTATTTTGGTCATTAGTCTTTTTTTCTTTTCTGAAATGAACATTTGCTCATTTTGTAGCTTCTAGTTGGTAGGGATGTGTTTGCCAGACATAGCATCAATCAATCAAATTTCACAACCCAATGACTAGAAAAGAGTATATTTCATTTCTTCATGCCTTTGTAACCAAACAATTCTCTCCTTTTTTTTTTCTTTTTAATATATCAAGGATAATTTACACCAGCAAAATCAGTATACTGCTTAACCTAAAAAAGAGAAGCGAAAAAAGAATGATCAAACAATTGTCCAATCAATTTCATCTGGACGAGAAGGCTTGTCAGCTGGGGATGCATTTTCAGGCCTAGGAGGTTTCTTTGAAAATAAGGACGACTTGCCATCGAAGAAACTAGAGAATGGCTGGCGGGTTGGGATCTCATCTGAATTCTTTTGGTCTTCCAGTGTTAGCCTTTTCTGCCCTTTATCCTTGCCACCAAAGATTAGATTGAGCCTCCTAAACCGGCGTTTTGGTAAACCAGCAGTAGCAGCAGCTTCTTCAGTCTGCTTCAAAGATTTTAAGACTTCCTCGGGACGAAGTAACATTGCCTCCACTGTTTCATAAACCTAGAACAGAATTCAGCATAAAAATAAAATTATAATTTCTAATATCCCTAAAGTATCAGGCATAGCACACACACTCAGACATCAGCTAGAAGAGAGAAGAGAGAAGAGAAAGGAAAAGAATTCAAATAGATGATTACACATCTACATAATTTTACAAGTGAATGCAGATGTTATACATGCTGATGTTCAAAGGAAACAAAAGTATTCAATTTTGGTTTTAAATATCATTTGAAGTGAGATAATCTAGATTATCATCAATTCATCATATATGATGTCTGATATTGATTATACTTACTTCGCTGCTCAATGATAGCTTCATGTCAAATAGCAGACATTTACGAGTATTCAATTAGCTGTACTAGAACAGAACCTACCTGGCAAAGATCATCAACTTTCTCACTCCAGGTACCTCCCTGACAAGTGGCAACAACATAGTCTTTGCACTCATTGAACAGCTTTGACAAATCATCATTAGCGGACAATCTGGGCTCAGTTAATACAAATCCCAAACCAAGCTGAAATTACAGAGAAGACATCATTAGTGCTGTAAATCTACGACTGTTGATTGTTATAATCTATAATCTGTGCAGAAGAATTATTAATCATCAATATCCCAATGAATCACAATAATAAATTAAAAAGGAAAAAACAATTTTTTAGCAATGAAAAAAAGCATGGATCATTACAGAAATACAAAAACAGGACCAAATTTTTTCTCAAGAAACAATAGTTATCAATACAATTAAGAAAAAATTTCTCTAAAGGCAAATCAGAAATTGAGAGTTTTAGTATAGTGCTTGAGACGTCTTTCAATCTTCAAAAGACCCATGCCACTCCTCATAGAGATGCACCTGTACTTCCACATGGGAATCACTTACAGCAGAAGAATTGTTTCTGGCATAGAACCAAAGGATTAACAGATAAACTGACTCAGATATCCACTTAAAATCCATTGGACTTCCTAGAGGAATAACAGGAAGTAGCAAGCATCTCAAAGATTCAAGTCAAAGGTTCATCTTATATTATGATTCACCATCATTCCATTAACCTTATATTACTGTTAAAGACTAATTTAGGCTCTGCTTGGTAGAGAGGACAAGTGAGAGGAAGGAAGAGAAAAAGGAAAGAAGAGGGAAAGGATAGAAGAATGAGACGATTGATGTCTTCCATCTTCTGCTTGGTAAAAATGATGAAAATATGATATGAAAGAAGAAAAAGACAATAAAAAGTAGTTTATTTAGCTTCCAGGATTGTGATTTGTTCATATGGGAAGAAAACACCAATCATCCCACTCTTCTTTTCCTCTCACTCTTCTTTCCTGCCAAACAACAAAAAAATCACTCTTTTCTCTCTCCCTCTTCCTTCCTCTCACTTTTCCTCTTTACCAATCATAGTCTAAAAGATATATTTGACTATCTTTGAATCTGTGCCATAAAATTTCGTACAGGGATAAGTTCTCTAGCCAGCCAAACTGTAAGAGAACCAGTAATCAGGGTTTTGCAAGACAGCGACAATAAGGCCATGCCACTGGATGTGTATTAAGTAAAGGTGATATACCATCTATACTTATAAGCCACCCCTGACAATGACAAGGTTCTAGATGGTAGCTCATGGGCTGGTGAAGGCTCCTGAACAACCTCTCAACCTGAAGGTGTTACAGATCCACCAGAGAAGGAGACTCTTTGTAAGGAAAGCTGACATGCCGCCCCTGACAGTTTCCTATTTATGAGCTATATCACCTACTTCAAGCTTGTGAACATGCTACATTGACCATGTATTTGCTCTGGACATTAACAAATCTGATCCACTTGAACCCTACATCAAAGAAGCATCATACACTCCCCTTCTCAACTCTGTCCTCCCAGGACTTTCCAGTCTTGTTCGAAGTAAACAACAAATAACCCTGAAATTTGTGTCTTGGACAAGGAAATTTATGCTACACAAACAAGGTGGAGCAATCTAGTAAATACTTCTGATGATTATAAACAAAAATGTACCAAGATACATGATATCACATTTAATATTTAAATAGACATGTAGTTTCAGTCACAAATAAATCATGGACATGTTCCTCATTTTGTAGATTGGCAATATAAAAATATAAAGAAAACAATACTGCGTGATTTGATTAAGCAACTTACTAAAGAAAGAAATAGTTGTTCGAAAAGCTCAGAAGGGGGCATGTCCTCTAAAGCATCCAGAATACCTTCCCTACAAAATCAAAACATCATGCTATTTCTATAAGCTATACCCCTTAAGTATAGAATTTGCGAGTAGCATCATCAATAATAATGCTTCCTACTTACACTGTCAAATCCTCGTCCAAGAGGGGTGTTTGTTTAACAGCTGGTACTGGTTTGGCCGTTTCCCACAGTACACGCCACAAATTACCTATCATCAAGACATGTCCACTTTATCAGACCAGTTCCATAAAACAATTTCCAAGCAATGAAAGCCATGGTTACTCAAAAATGCATTATAAGTTATAAATATTGGTAATTTATAAGTTATATCATTTATTTCAGGACAGTAATTCAAACATTTTCCTAGACAACTTAAACAGGTTATGACATAAAACTTGAATCCACTCAGAACAATATAAACTAACAACACTTTAGAAACATCTCCTCCATCATGTAAATCCAAACTCATGAAATCAGAAAAGAAATTGGATTAATGACTTTCACCAAATCAAACTTCTATGCAATCTTCTTCTATTGAGTCACTGTTACCAGAAGTCTGTCCAATATAATGGAGATGGCACAGCCAAGTTCCCTTCTCACTTAAACATACTGGAAATGCATATTAAAAAGGTTCTAACCATGAAAGTCACATTTTCTTCAAATATCACAAACAAGCAAATCGTAAGGATCAGATGATTCAGGTGTACCATACGTGCATAAGATGCATTGGATAATATAAGCGCCTATTTGTCTAGGAATCACTAACCCTGATCTTATCAAGAACTGGCTTTGTTTTCAATGTTTCTTGCTTTTGTATCCAACCATCAGGCAATAATTGCAAGCATCAAAACCATCAGCAAAAGAAATGCCAGTCTCTACAAAATATAATCAAGGAAACTATCTCCACATGATGAAAGAGTTTCAACCATCAATGAGTGCAAAAGGTTCCAAATTTTCGATAAGGCATATTCATTTACTCTTTCCTGCACCAATAAAAATACCTAGCACAACAGCAATACAAATATTATGTCCCAATTACTTAGCCATTCATCCTACATTTCCGTACAATAATCGACATGCCATGACGTCTTTCCTTTATCACATTAACCAACACATAGATATGCACCTAAACTATGAGGAATAAAGGACCTCATCAGGACAATGAAAGGGATCCGAGAAAAGAAATTGAAACTATGGATGTAATGACATTGACAGAAGAAATTGAGACTTCAGAGTAACCTAGCAAGACAACCTATGCTCTGGGTCAATCAAAAGCTGAAAAACTAGCATGACAAGTGAACCATAAACTTTTTTTAGATGACTGGATTTGTAAAAATTTCACTGTAAGTTAACTTCCTAGATCATCCAGAATGAAGGAGGGCAATCAATTCACAAGTAAGAGATGCGTTTTAGGGACAGCATAACAATGTACAAAATCAATTGCATTCTTTTTTAACTGTAATGAAGCAAATTCTTATTTCATTCTTGTTTACCTATAAACTGCCTTGTTAAAAAATCTCTTTTCACCTAAGTATGCAATATAAGGTCATTATTCACACAACTCTATTTTACCACCTGGAGACAAATCATCCAACTAAAAAGTCACATATCATGCTACGTATTACATATAACTGCAATCATCCATGATATTAAATGAAAACTATTTTAGAGAATTTTAAAGAATCAAATTTCTTTCTTCTTTTTCTAGTGTTAATGGTTAACTGTATCAGACCAATGAATCGTCACATATTCTGTACCATCAAATTCTTACTTAATATAATAATCACCACTGAGCATATCAAAGACATGCATCTCATAGTTTTCAACAAGCCCAGAATCATAAACATAATGACCTTAAGGCCATACCAAAAGTATAGCCAAAGGAACAGCCCACAAATTGTGCAGTACAAACATCAGGCATGCCATATCAATCCCCCCCACCCCCCCACCTCCTCCCACACACACACACACCAAATGGAAAAAGAAAAAAACAATAACAAACACATTTTTAATTGTCTTTACTCCATCTAGGCATGTTAAGATTACAGGCCAAATGAATAAAAGATACAAAATAATAAGATTCTTTTATAACAAAGCAATATGGTATTAATCATAGCAATCCCTTTGTTATGAACCACTGGATACCAGTATTTTTTTTGTTGTATGAGTGCCACAGCCAGTATTACGCCATATATATTTAATATTTATCTTTCCAAAATTCAGAACACTGACTGATGGTAATTACAATACAGCAAATCTCATCAAGTAGAGGAAATTAGGATAAAGGGTAGACCTTCTTTTTGCATCCGACTACTTAGTTGACCTCTTGTGAAGAAAGAGTCACCACCATCAAAGGACTCTTTATCCTCATTATAGGGCTCATTTTCAGTCCAATCTGGAGGAGAGTGCCATCTCACAAAATCTTCTAATACACAGCCAGGATTTGCAGCCTAATAAAGTTATCTTTAATGCTTAGTTACAGTAAATCTTAGAAACAATTCTAACATTTTAGTAAGCTTCTTGACAATCTGTAAAATAGACAAACTTTCTTCATTTCAAAAAATCACCTTGAAAGCCTGCATGTCAGAGAGCAGTTGAGAACAAGCAGCACCCATGCTGACCATAAAAAGACAAGGCAATTGTCACAAAATTTATTTTTACAATAATGTGACATGAACATTTAAGTCAATAAATCTAACCTAAGTTTCTTTATATTAGAGTAATAAGGAGAAGATATCAGCAAGACAAAGGGTGCATAACATCCTTTATCTAATAAATATACATGCTCACCAACACCTACAATCGCATGATCATCAATGCAAGAAAAGATTATTTCTACTGATCCACGTTCCTCATCCATTTCATTTTTGATTGTGCTACTCAAAAAGAAAGCAAAAAACCTTCTGAAGGAAAATCTCAAAAAATATAATAGCTTTTGAATTGTAAAAAGTTTACTTTTAATTATATCATGATTACCTTCATGTATAGCCAAAACATTGAAAAAGAAAATGGAAAGGTATTGAAATCAGCAAAAAGAGGTAGAGAGAAAACTAAACAAAAGGATGGAAGAAACTAAAAAAGAAAAATGAAAGAAAAGAAAAAACTTCAGTCATCTCTACGTCAGAAAACATTCCACATAACAAAATTGATCACCAATAAGGTAACATTTTCATCATTTACGTGCTGTTAAAAAAAATGACCAGAAATTTCTTCAACAGAAAACGTGAAGCTCCTAATACTGAATAATAATGACTTCCGTGAGGTCTAATAGCCCTAAAAATCATTTCAAACTCCCTAAAAAAGAAAATAAAAGATAGCCTGCCCATTTGAAAAACCTAACCTGAAATTCTGTAATGTTTTCTTGAACTGACATAAAGATTATATCCCCTGAACTCTTTTACTTGGCCATGATTACTCATTGATCAGTAATTTACATTTTACCATGTAGTCAATCCAAAACTCTTCGCAATACCTCACTCAAATCAACCATGAACCATCCAATCAAAGCCTGTTGAATAGTTTTTTAATAAGAAAGCCTGTCGAATAGTTTTTTTTGATAAGAAAGCCTGTTGAGTAAACTGGATAAGTTAATCCAGAAGAGTGCCAATTTGATTTCAGGGGGTTCAATGCCATCCCTCTATTACTGCACACAATGCATTCACATACAAACATCTCATGCCAGAAATTTGATCAATGTCCTCATTATCAACAAGTTTCTATGCTCAGAAGAATATTCATGAATTGAGCCCAGAAGCTTCATGATTATTTTAATTTATATTCAACATATGCAACACACACAAAGTACTGCCCTCGAGATTTAATAACTGGAATGTTACTAAAACATCACTTGGGTATATTTCAGCACCCAAAAAACCCCATAGCTAACAAAATTTATAAACATGAAATATATAGCATAAATTTTATATAAGAACCGATTAAATAAAATAATAAAGAAGTACAGGCTTGAAATCAAAATATAATTTACAGAGTCAAATAACATTCACTCTAGTGTACTCACCTCCCAGTTCGAAGAACCAACTCCTCTGTTTCTCTGATAAGATCTTCTGTAAGTAAAGGTCCTTCCTACATAGATATGGATGGACTTATGGACATGAACTGAATCACAACAGTGGGTTAAAAAAGGAAGTGATCTTCTAGCAGAAATTATCAACCAAACCTGAGTAACAGGGGCATATACAGGTTCGCCAGATTCCAACATTGTTAATTTATCCATTGGATGATCAGCTCCCAGTCGGAGAACAAGCTCCCCAGTGCTAGTTCTAGCATACAAAAGAGGGCCTGAAGGAACCATGACTGTAGAAACAGCTGATTCTTCAACATTTGAACTGGACCTCAATACAGAATCTAATGTTTCAGTGGCAATGGTGCGGTGCCTTTTCCTGGAGAGACAACAATTCATAACCTGCAACTGCTGATACAATAGACAGGAATTCAAATCCGGAATCTCATCCAGAGGAATGCCAGGTACATTTTGCCCTTCGTTCCAAAGTCTTTTCAACTGCATGTGTAAACCGACATATAGTCAAGAGAAGATTACTAACAAGTAGCACTGGTGCATTTAACTGCAATGTATCAAAATGATAAATATGAACGGTTTCACAATGTAGATGAAAAAGGATGTGCAGACTAAGAAATATTGGTTGACAGGGACGATTGCATAATATAAGATGTCATGAATTGATCATGAAAATTTCCCACATAATGGTGTGTAATATGTGTTCCTCATAATCTTATGCAAAGATGATGTCTAGCAGTTCCATTTTTTTTTATAAGTAAAGGTATATAATATAAAAGCACCAAGAGGGTGCAACCCATTTACAAAGTTATCTACAAGAAAGAAACTCTACAAGTTCTCCCTCATTCACAAAGAGTTTACCCATAAACCAAAATTTTAAGGTATTAAACAAACTATCCTGAATTTCCTCTAAGGACCTTTCTTCATTGTTAAAGGCCCTCCTATTTCTCTCATTCCACACAAGCCAAAATATAGAAAGAGGAAACAAAGAAAGATGTCTGGCAGTTCATTATCACATAAAATTTTGTAAAAACAATTCACATGTCTCAAAAGAAATATAAACAGGTGGCGAATGTAGGAACAAGCAACAAAAAGTTCAAAACGAGCAAGGTTCTCGTTCAATATCAACTATCCATATTAGTTCAGATAATAGGAGTTTTGTATAGACACTTACTCCATTAACAACCCTGCACCAAAACAAAGCCATTCTCCGCATGGTTTTAAAACTTCCAATAACTTCAGCTAGCTTAACAACAAAGCTCCCTATAGGAGCACCATGAATATCTCTAGGAAAAGATGTGGTGCTGGTAAGAGCCTCAGAATCATAGCCAATCTTCCTTCTGAGGAAGTTTCCCTCTGTGAATATCTTGCATATATTACAATCAACGCGAAAGATCATCATAGGATATTGCAAAAACAGTAACGATGAAATTTTTTCCATATTGGCACCGTTTGGGGAGGGATTTAAGCAAACTTAAATCAGCTTGCTTAAATCCCTTCAAGGTAAAAAATTGTTTTGAGATTTAAGGAAGCTGATTTAAGCTTGCGTAAATCCCTCCCAAACGTCTCCATTAAAAGACGCTGTCCCAAGGTCTCCTACTATATGAATTTACCTGCATCAAACAATGAACGAACCAAAGATTGGACTTTATCCTCGTCACCCAAGTCAAATGCAAGTTTATCCTCTTTGTCACGAAGAACTAATGACTTCACTGCAGAGAGGCTCAAGGCTGCCCTCTCCCTTACAGGTGATGAATCTCCAGATGATACGAGAAAATCTTTCATTGACTTAGACTTCTTTCCAGACCTGGAAATGGTTCCAAAGGAGTAGCACCAAAAGTTAAAAACACCATATACAAGCTGGAAAATAGTAAAACATGAAGTGGAAAATCTATAAATTACTAAGAAGCTGTAACACACTGTATGATTAGAATGAATACATATATGAACAGACATTTCACAATTTGTGTAGCATCCATCAATGATCCAGAGAATAGAAGTCCCAATAAATGGGGGAAAAAAATAATTTTTTTCATAAAAAATCAGCATGTTC
Organism: Bretschneidera sinensis; assembly: GCA_023935145.1. Lineage (NCBI taxonomy): Eukaryota > Viridiplantae > Streptophyta > Magnoliopsida > Brassicales > Akaniaceae > Bretschneidera > Bretschneidera sinensis. Next base: position 131,418,611 of record CM043698.1, read on the forward strand.
CACAAAAGCAACCATGGTAAAGATTTGAGAAGCTTTCTTGAAAAGTATCACCAAAAAGATGAGGAAAAAAAAGAATTGAAAGCATTCCAGAACTCACTCGACAGCTATAGCCAACTGCTTCACGATGGATGTTGGAGGAATACTATTTGCATCTGTGTCATTTAGTCGTTCTACCAAGGAGGCAATGTCTGACCCCTATAAAATAACTATATGATTCATTAAAAGGAAAATAATCCATTAATTACAAAGAAAAAAATATCTTCAAAAAATTCAGACAATAAGAAATAATTTAATTAATTCAACAATCACAATTTTCCAGGATGTTAAGACTAACAAGCACAAAGACATAAAATTAAAGTCAATCTGCAATATAGGGGAAGAAAATCAAGAAATATGACTCGATCTGGTACAGGATCACTTTACATCCACCTTAGTCTAGCATACAAGATACTGAGCCTTAAGTTAAGCTTTTCTTCCATTAGAATGTTGTCTATTTTGTTTTGTTTATGTGATCCCAATTCTCACATTTCATGGAGTCAAAATTTAAGGCAATTCTTTGTTTTGCTAGAACCAATTATGATGGCAACCCGCATGTTCTTTTCCTCCTATTCTTTCTATAACTAACGATAAAGTGAAAAAACTCCAAACAGGTGTGTGTGTTTGGGGGGGTAACAGTAAACCCCGGTACAGAAGTTGTATGCAAGAAAAACAACAGTTAAATGGAAGAAAATGCACAATTTTTATTTTATTTTATCGTATAAGCTAAGTTGCCTTATTTTAAACTATGTTTGCCTAGTCTCTTGCTTCTTTACTTATACTTCTGGAATTTTCTTTTCTTGTTCTTTCTCTCCAATATAATATGCTCTAGTTAGTTGGTTAATCAGCAGTAAAAAATCACACTATCAAACAAAGGCCATAAGTCCCTAATTCTACTTCTTAAAGTAAATTCTCCAATTTTCAACCAGCTTTACTTTGCAAGACAGCCAATCAATTTAGATTCCAAGGCCGTCCTGTGTCACCTGCCAAAGTGCAACATACAATATTGAGGGTGGTTCCTCATCCAAACCCATATAGGTGTCGAAAATCAGACTTGAGTAGAGCTTTGATTCAATTTTGTAAGCTTAAGAGTAGATTTCACTAATTTAGCAAAATTAATGCTGAGAAACCATGAATGTAACTTCTATTCTATGTGACATTAACATATTCAGCTAGGTTCCAATTCCTTGTTTCCAGAAAATACAACTAGTGTACGAATGCAGAATAGTTCCAATCAAAATAAGACTTTTAAATTAACTGTTGTTCATGATTTTTATTTCCTAAAAGAAAAAACCAACAAAGAAATATGTGCCATTACAGCATAAAAATAAAGAATAAGACACTGGAGAAATGCACAAATGCAATGAAATGAACCGAATATGTAAACTCCCCTACCTTTGATTCAAGTTCTTTTTTCATTTTCAGTAGGTATAAATTTTCATCATAAAATGGAGCAGCCATGGTTGAGTTTTCCCCTTTCTCAGAATCTTCAACTTCTTTTCTCCCAATTCTTATGTTCTTAAATCTATCTTGCCAGTCTTGTTTTGTCCCGATATGTGCAGGTCTCCACCTCCGAGGCTTCACTTCATGGTGATCCTGTATCAAACAATTCAAGTTATTAGAGAAAAAAAAGCACAAATATATAAATGAGAGTCTATAACAGTTTGCTTAAAAGGATGTGATTTCTAGACAGGAAAATATTTTAATGTGTAACGCATGCAAATTGGGAAGTCTATTAAATCTACCTTATTTGCAAATATTTTAATGTGTAATGCACGCAGAATTCTATTAAATCAACCTTATTCGCCAAGAAGAAGCCCACAATATATCATTTGCAAAATAAAATAAAACTTAGCAAGCCATGCACAACCTCACAGCCACACACGTTCCTTTGATTCTATGTTGGACCAAGACTGGAAGTTCGTTTTCTGTGATAAGAAAGCTTGGCAAAAGGCAAAAACACAAACAGGTTCTCCACAATCTAATAGCATAAAAATCAAAAGCTCCATCCTTTTCATTCTTACAAAGACTTAAATTGACTGCTTTCAGCTCAACATTTGCAAAACTCAACAAAAGCTTAAATCCTTCGTTCACTTTTTCTCATCTACCAAACAGAAAATGACATATTATGCTTATAAATTTGATTTGAAAATAGCCAAAACGAAAAATAACGAATAGCCTATCCTTATATCCACTCAACCAAAAGAAAAAAAATCAAATCATATCAAATTCAATTTCATCAACAAAATTTTATTGCAAAACAAAATTCAATGTATATATAACATGTACACATAAATGTATACGCGTAGTACGTACCTTTGACTCGTCATCGTTCTTCGGTGATTGTTTATCATGATCTTTCGCGATTGAACAGAAACAAAAACTCGATGATCAATATTCACTCATAACAATAGTAATTCAGTCCAACAAAAAAAAAAAAAACCTTCAAATAGAAAAATGATAAAATCAGAGAGTACAATGAAGGTCTTTTTCTTTGGCAGTCAAAATATAGTAAATGTAAATAAAAATCTGGGATAGACGTTAAAAGGGTATTAATAAAATTTAAAGAAAAGGAAAAAAAGAAAAATCGTGAACCTCGATCAGATTTTAAATCAGTGAAAACACGCTCCGCTTTAGCAGCCGCAGAATGGAAGGCCGTCTTCGCTTTGGAGAGCGCCTCCATATCGTGCGCACCGGGGGAGAGGGTGCGCAGATTATTATTAGATAAAGGTGTCAAAGAAACGAAAATGATGGCATTTTTGTAGGAGAGAAGCTGAGATCAGATGAAGGAGAGAGAAGTGGAGAGTACAGAGGACGTTGAAATTATATTATTTTTAAATTTATAATTATGTGAGGGCTCTGTTAAAAAAGAATCTGTGGGCCAGTTTGTGAAATTGTAATTTTAATGTTTGTGTATATATTTCTCTTTTTTTATTTTATAATATGTTCATGTAAATATTCCAATGGAAAGAATTAGGAGGAAAAAACAAATTTTCCCAAAGTTTTATTATTGGATTAATTTGATTTTTTTGTGGATTTTATTTTTCAAGTCAATTAGGTCTTCCGTCTAATTGTACCAACAATAAATACTTAAAAAACATATCAACTCTACCAAACAATGATAAATTGATCTGAAAAATAAAATTCAAGAAAATTTAATATGAAAAATAAGGGCATAACATGTTTTTCAAGATTTTTTCATGGTCCAATTTGATAGAATTTCTATGGACCTAAAAAATAAAACTTAAAGCAAATTAACACACTCTAAATTTAAAATTAAATTGATCCCATCGTCAGATCTCGAAGATAAATTTAATTTTTTATTAAAATATTTTTTAAAGAAATATTTTGTAGTAGCATTTATGCACTTACCAAAATCAATATTATGACATTACGCGGCAAACCATTTTTTTTATTGAAAATAAATTAATTTGGAGCATTAATATAATTTTCTTTGACCATATTTAATTAAACACCTATAGTATGTTTTTTTTTATAATATGTTATTTATAATTTTTTAATTCTTAAATAACATTAAAAAAAATATTCCTATGAGTTATCATCACAACAACAAAAAAAATAGAAATAAAGTATCTTAATTTTAAAAACCTCTTATTTTAGTTAGAATTTAAATAAGTTTAACTTAGCTTTTGATAGTTGCTTATGCTACAAATAAGTTAAGCTAAATCAAAGGGCTAATTTTTCAACAAAAGCAGTTGGCGAAAGCCAAAAACAACTAAAAAATTGGAAAAAAAAAATCCAAAAGCAAGAGTTGAAAAATAAAGTGTTTATGCAACAAAAGCAGAAGAAGATGAGCAATGCATTTATGATTTTTGCACTTTCATAATACTTTTAAATGACTAGATTACTTGTAACTATCTCATTATTCATATAAAATAGTATATGGATATGCCAAGAATATATATATATATCACATTGATGTAAATCAAAACAGATATAAATTCTCAACTTTAATAGAAAAATTATATCAATGTGACAAATATGTGTATTTCAATTAGAAATGGCACTCCAAAAAACAGATGTGTAAATTAATTCTTTACTCTAAAAATTATCTAATGAAATATAGTGGAAAGCAAAGGTCATTTCCCACATTGAATTGTATATTAATTCAATTAAACACTTAATTGTTAAAAAAAATAATTAAGCTAAATAATTTTTAAATTAAATTAATTTCAAAACAACTTAATAAACTAATTGGGGTTTTTTTTTAAATGACTAACTAAAAATTACAAATAATGAAAGATAACTAAAATATGATTCAAAATTGAATAAACTTTGTAACAATAATAATAAAATTGGTCAAATGATCATTCTCCACCACTAGACATAAAATGATTAATCAATATCAGAGTTATCCCCCAAATTCCTAATAAAATTACTAACCGTAGATAATAATAAGCTCTATTACCTCAATCTTTCCTTAGTGTAAAACAAGCTCTTTACTTAATCTCTATCTATTAAATAACCTAGAATAAGCTCTCTAAAATTAATTTAATAGAAGCATTAGGTTAAGAAATATAGGTTGGTCCAAGAAACAAATGCGTAAACTCAGTTCATTTATCTTGAGCTATGTTCCATATAATAATTACACGAAAATATCTCATCATCAGTGATTACTAATTGATACCATTGATTAGAAATTCAAGACAATTACGGATCAAGATTCCTAACCTAGAAATAGATAATTACCTTATTTCATTTGCTTGGCCACCCCGAATAAAATAAAATAATAATCATAAACAATTTTTATGGAAGAATATAAACAATTTTATTAGAAATATGGATAATAATCTCTAAATATTCAATCACAAAATCATGTTTGGGCTTTGAAATCACCCTTAACCAAAAATAAAATTAGCTAGACATAATCCTAAAATTAAAAACAAAATAATTATTCAAAGACATGAAATATGGGAAGAATGAAGAATGAAAGCGAACAATAGTAATCTTGAAGAGTCTTCTATGCAGATGAATTTTATTGATTACCAATAGTAACTATGTTCTTCCCAATTTTCTCTAGGAAAAATCTGTTCTTCTTACAAGGCAAGGGTAGCCGGCCTTATATAGGCAAACTCAATATTCATTAGGTTTTTATTGCCCTCTCCAACTATGCGGGCCGCGGCCCAAGAAAAGTATGTCGCGGCCCGTGTCAGTAGACATCCCAAGCCAAACTCCAGGGAACATACGGCCACAGCATGCAAAACCCATGCTGTGGCATGCGTCCTTCTTCAAATTCAGCTATTTTCCTTTGATAAAATGACGTCATCTCTCTCATTCTGACTCCGATTTTCGAACCGTTTGATCCCAAACGTTCTGGATCTTCTTGACAATATTATTTTTTCATCTCAATATTATTTTTAAGCATTTGTGACCTAAAAATATATCAAAAATACCTGTGATTCTGAAAAACGCATTTTAAGGACAATTAAGTAAAAATGTAAGATTTAAACATAATTTCCTACAAATAATACCGATAAATCACTAAGTATTAGTGTATTTTAAAGTACTCATCACAACCCCCAACTAGCTCCTAGCAAGCCAAGCGTCTAAAAATTACCTCCAACCAAAACCAAAAATCAAAATTACTCCAAAACTAAGATAAAATCACTTTTGTTAATTGCACGTTTGCATGTAGCGAATGCAACAAGCCTTTAAACCTATCGGTGGCCCAAATAGGACGAGTATAGTCTCATGACAGCTTCTAGCGACGATACCCACAAACACCTGAAAGAATTAAGCTTAATCTTGGGTCTATTCATAATTCTGTCTCATAATATTGCAAATAGCATATAATTAACAGTATCGTCAGATATCACACAAATTCAAGAGTTAGATTCACAAATCCACTCATACTCTTGCCATCAATCTCTACCACTTCCTTTGCACGATTATTCAGAAAGATTAGTTTTACTGCTCGGATTGTGTTATGCGGACAAGTATTAATCATGATCTCGAAATATGTGTATCAAAGTCCATATGCCTATTTTTCAGAAATACTCTCCACTAATATAGGATTGTCGCACCACTTGGGATCAAAAGGACTTTATCAAGCTTGTAATTCTAGGCTAGGGTAATGGCTACAAGCGAAGGACATGATTCAAACAAAGTAAGATAACCTTATTTAAAGCACAACCTTAAAGCATTAGGAGCCTCTATTCCAAAACATTAACTTTCTTTGATCATTGAACTCATCTTTTCAACCAAACCCTTTTTTTCTTCTGTTTTCAACCATCCCCAATTTCTTGCAAACCATGTATTTTCATTCATGCATTTTCATTTTTTTTTTGCCATCTACTCCTTGATAACTTGCCACAACCCCTAACCTATCATCTTTCATAACTTGTGTTGTGGTAGTATTCAAAATCAACTCATTTCTTAACTCCCTTTATGCTTTATTTTAATGTGCGCATTTAGGTCCTCTTAAAGGGTAAGGATATAGTGTTTAAGCTCAAAAAGGGGCAGGTTATAAAAAACAAGAAAAATATGGTCTCTTATTATGGCTCAAAGGGGTGACTAGTAGTCAAAATGAAAAAGAGTAGGCTAGAAAGGCTCAAACGATCTAACAATGGCCTAGTGTGAATATTAGGATTTCGCCTCGAGTAATCATCAAATAGGTTCTAGAGTCTGTTAAGATCAATCATAAAATCAAAATCCATATAAAGCTTTTTTTAGCATGCAAAGACTATCAATCCTCACAATCATATTTAGGAATAGCATAAATCTCAAACAATTGCAGACTAGACAAGCAACCCACTCTTAAACTCATGCAAAATCAAACTCAATTGAAAACTATATACAAATGCCACCTGATATACCATCATTGACCATATGAAACAACTCAAACATCAAACTTAGTCTTTCTTTTTATTTAATTAATTAATTTATTTTAAAAAATAGAATTCTAAGGAAAACGAAACTAAAAACTCTTAAAATCCTAAGGAAAATAAAACTAAAAACAAAAATAAAATAAAAGCTTAAAAAATAATGAAAATATAGCAATACATCATCCACGCCCAACCTAAATTGGGCAATGTCCTCATTGCTATGAAAAATAAAATAAACTGAACCAAACTAAAAACTAAAAACTAATTGAAATAAATGAAAAATAAAAATAAAAATAAAAACAAAACAAAACAAAATTTGGGTTGCCTCCTGGTTAGCGCTTGGTTTAGTGTCGTCAGCCCGACGTGTATCCATTTTTCACTCATCAATATATGCTGGTTCGTAAAGTGATACATTCTCTACATAAGGCATCTCAAACGACTCATAGTAAGGCTTCATTCTATGCCCGTTCACCTTAAAGACCTTATTGGTTTTCAAAATCTTGATTGCAATTGCACTGTGAAGAAAAACATTAATAAAAATAAAAGGTCCAACCCTATAGGAACGTAACTTACTAGGAAATAACTTCAGGCATGAGTGGAATAAAAGAACTTTTTACCTGAAGCTAAAGTTTTTCTGCACAATCATCTTATCGTGGAACGCCTTAGTTTCCTCATTGTAAGTTCTTGCACTCTCATAGGCATAATTTCGTATCTCTTCAAGTTCTTGCTGTTGGAGTTTCCTTTGCTCACCTGCGGCATCCATCTCCATGTTGCATTGTTTTATCGCCCAAAATGCCTTGTGCTTTAATTCAACCGGAAGATGGCAAGGTTTACTATAGACTACCGATAAGGAGACATACTGATGGATGTCTTGTAAGCGGTTCTATAAGCCCAAAATGCATCATCAAGGTTACTAATTGCTAATTGCTACCGTTGATTTTATCGTCAGTAATTACTAATTGCTACCGTTGATTAGAAATTCAAGACAATTACGGATCAAGATTCCTAACCTAGCAATAGATTATTACCCTATTTCATTTGGTTGACCACCCCGAATAAAATAAAATAATAATCATAAACAATTCTTTTGGAAGAACATAAACAATTTTATTAGAAATATAGATAATAATCTCTTAATATTCAATCACAAAATCATGTCTAAGGCTTTGAAATCACCTTTAACCAAAAATAAAATTAGCTAGACATAATCCTAAAATTAAAAACAAAATAAATATTCAAATACATGAAAGATGGGAAGAATGAAGAATGAAGAATGAAAATGAATAACAAGAATCTTGAAGAGTCTTCTATGCAGATGAATCTCCTTGATCACCAATAGCAGCTACGTTCTTCCCAATTTTCTCTTTTTTTTTTTGGTCTAGGAAAAATCTGTTCTTCTTATAAGGCAAGGGCAGTCGGCCTTATATAGGCAAACTCAATATTCATTAGGTTTTTTTTATTGCCCTCTCCAGCTATGCAGGTCGTGGCCCAAGAAAAGTATGTCGCGGCTTGTGTCAGTAGCCAAACTCTAGGGAACAGACGGCCACAGCATGCAAAACCCATGCTGTGGCACATGTCCTTCTTCGAATTTAGCTATTTTCCTTTGGCAAAGTGACGTCATCTCTTTCATTCTGACTCTGATTTTTGAACCATTTGATCCCAGACGTCCCAGATCTTCTTGCAAATTTTATTTTTTCATCCAAATATTTTTTTAAGGACCTATGACCTGAAAATACACCAAAAATACCCATGATTATGAAAAACATATTTTAAATACAATTAAGTAAAAATGTAAGATTTAACTCTAATTTTCCACAAATAATACCGATAATCACTAAGTATTAGTGTATTTTCAAGTACTCATCAAGATAATTTTAACATTTTAAAACTTAATCTTCTCAGCTTGTACGTTTCTTATAGTAAATTTTTTTTAAAAAAAATTTGTCCCTTGTTTTTATTGGGTTCTTAAAATTTAAAACAATCTTATTGAGTCTTTTAAGTTTGTTACTCGTTCCAATCAAGTCATTCACCTAAATTACCCATTAATCTCATTTGGTAATTTCTTTCACAACAAACTCATTTAGAATAAATTCATTCACAACAGGTTTATTCACATCACGTTCAACAATATAGTCAAAAACAATTTTATCAAATTCAAATAATCCAATCACATAATTTGTTATTCGCATGTTTTCATCAATCTCATTTAATTGTACTCCATTACATCAATAACAACTCTATGTTTCTGTAAATGTATATATATTCCTAATATAAATAATATTAGGAAACTCCAATCCTAATGTAAATAGGAAACTTTTGTACTCTATAAATAAGAACTCATTCTACTGCAGCATTATGCAGTCAGCATATACACAAACTTTAATTCCTTTAGTCTTTTCATGGTATCAGAGCATAAGATCCTAAAACCCTAAGCCATGGAAAATATTTCTTCTACTTCCTCTGAAAATCCTACCCAAACACTACCTAATCTAATTGAAAATGACCCTTCTCTTCAACATAGCACCGTCACCCCCACCCATTCCCTCTCTGCTGACATCACCCACTATCATCTTCTCTCTTTAGCTGACCTTATTGCTGATCTCACAGTTGATGTGACACAACCTATCCTTACCACTTGTGTTACTCTCCCTGGTCCCACCATGAACCATCCAACAACCGCCCTTCCTCACCTGCATGTCCTCCTAGCACAAACCCACTCTTTGGTCCTACCATGCACGCGGCCAACCCTCACACAATGTAACTTTTCATCTTGATTTTCCTTTTTTCTCTTTCTCAACTACTAATTCTCAACCTTAAAATTATGTTGTTGCCCCTAACCTTCCCCTCCTTATCGGTTCCTCTCATAACCAATCGATTTTACCCTCCCCTATAATCCCACTAAACCCCTATACCTTCCTTAATCTCCTTCTATTTTCTGCTCTTAACATCACTCACCTCGTTAGTCTGAAACTCGATAACAATAATTATATCATCCGGTGCTCTCAATTTCTCCAAGTCCTTATAAGCTATGACCTTCTTGGCTATGTAAATGGCACCATCCCCTGTCCTTGCCAATATTATTTTTCCAGTGATGGCACTACCACCCTAAACCTTACTTTTTAAACCTGGCTTCGTATAGACTAGTGTCTTCGCTCCTGGATTAATGATATCCTCACATTTGATATCTTACAAGATGTCCATGATCTCCGTACTTCTCGAGATATTTAGCTTGCCTTAGAACAATAGTACCTTGATTAGTCCAATGCTAATGAGTTTAATCTTCATTTAAAGCTTCACAAACATACCAAAGCTTATAAGCCTATGAAACAGTACTTCCTAGACCTTAACACTATAGCAGATGCCCTTGCTGCCATCAACTCACCCCTCTCCACCAAAGATGTCATTTCCTATGCGTACCTACAGAGTATGAAAGCTTCATCACTGCAATCACCAACATCAACATCACCCTCACTTTTGATAGTTTACGTGCCAAACTGCTCCTATAAGAATAATGACTGAAACATCTCTGGATTAGTTCTCAATCATCTATTCCTCTATAGCCCTTATCATTACTACCACTTCTGGTACTTCTTGTGGTCATCGAAGAGGTCACTCCGGCTATCGATGTCATAATCGGGGTCATGGATGCAATACTAGTTATAATGAATCCTCTCAGCATCAATTCTCTTACTCTACCTCTATATTTAATCGATTTGCTGGTCTTTTTATTTACAGTCTTGAAAGTCTCTTGGGACCGCATCTTGGCTCCTTTTTACAGTCAGATTTGTCACACCACAAGTCACCTTGCCCTAAATTGTCATTACTGGTTCAACCATGGTGTTGTCTCTATGACTTGCCAAAGTTCTTTACTACTATGTCACTTATTGAGTCTAATGCTACCCAGTGGGACCCTGATACGGTTACCTCAGCTCATATGACTCCTCAATCAGGTATACTTACTAACTTTACACATTGTTTTGCTAAAACTAAAAGTTTAGTTAGTAATGAACAATTGCTTGAAACTAATAGTGTTGGGTCTACTTTCTTACGCACTCCCACAAAACCTCTTCACCTTAATAATGTCTTGCAGGTCCCAAAATTGTCTTATAACTTACTTTTTATTGAACGTTTATGTTCTGATAACAACTGTTCTACTAACTTTGATGCTTCTCATGTTGTTATTAAAGACAAGAGTATAGGGAAAACTCTTCTCAAATCTTCAAGTAATGGTGATCTATACCTTATTCCTTCAGACTTGGTCACTACCACCTCTCTGGCACTGATCTCTCATCAAGTCACTAGTGATTTCTGGCATCGTAGATTAGGTCATTTAGGTCCTCGAGTGTTATGTCTTTTACAAACTAAAAAGAATATTATTTTGTCTTCTAAATATTCTAGTTTTTATTTTGAGTGACAACTAAGCAAGTATAACATTTACCATTTGATTCTGTTGAGCATTATATTGCCCAACCTTTAGCTTTAATACATTTTGATGCTTGGCAATCTCCTGTTTTATCAAATTTAGGTTATCATTATTATGTTATCTTTGTGAATAATTTTTCTCAATATTCTTGGATTTTTCCTATGCATAAAAAATCTGAAGTCTTTCAACACTTTTGTAATTTTAAAGCTTTTGTTGAAAATCAGTTTTCCATTAAAATAAAAACTTTTCAAAGTGATGGTGGTAAAGAATTTGACCAAATGTCTTTCAAATAATTTTTTGCTCAACATGGTATTGCCTTTCGCATGTCTTGCCCAGGCATTCCTAAAAAAAATGGCGTCGCAGAACGTAAGCATAGACACGTTAGTGAAATGGGCCACACCCTTTTAATTCACTCCTCTCTCCCTAAGTCTTTTTGGGTTGATGCTATATACACTGCACTTTACATCATTAATTGACTCCCTACTTCTATTTTACAAAATCAAGTTCTTTATACAAAATTGTTTTCTAAAACTATCGATTACTCAACCTTTCATGTCTTCAGGTGTAATTGTTATCCAAATCTCATTGCTAATCCTCCCTACAAACTCGCACCTCGATCAAAACAATGTGTCTTCCTAGGATATGCTCAAAATTACAAAGGATTTAGAAGTCTAGATCTTACCATTGGTTGTGTCTATATCAATCGCCATGTTGTATTCCATGAACTATCATTTCCCTATCCTATTCTCTCCACATCCTTCACAACCACTCTAGTTACCCAATCAATCCCCCTTCCTCTTGTTTTTACCACTGCCGAACCTTTACATCAACCCTCATCTTTGTCTCCTATATCTCTCATAACACCTCTTCCTAGTATCCCTCCAACCCCACTTTTAGCACCTCTTATTTTGCCACCTCTAGCTTCGACCACTTCACCTGTGGCCTCTACCGTCCCCACCAACTCCTCATCCTCACCACCGGCCCTTTTAGCTTTACTGTCTCTGTTAAAAAGAAGAATTGAAAAGAATTATATATTATTTATTTTTTGAATGCAATTCAATAGTCATATATATAGACTTATGAATATCAAACCTAATAGGACTAAGAGACATAACTAGATAAGATAGATATAAAATAGATAAGATTTAGGAAACCTACTATGACACATAATAGGAATCCTAATTAGAACTCTCAATATAAACCTAATTAGGACTCTCAACAACTTAATTAGGACTCTCAACATAAACCTAATTAGGACTCTTAACACTTCCCCTCAAGCTGGTGAATATACATCATTCATTCGTAGCTTGCATGTAAGTCCAGATCTACCTTTCCATCCATCTTCGCGTTTGTTTTTTTTTGTTATAACAGAACTTTCAAGAGCTTGGGGTTCGAGCATCACTCCTCGTCGACTCTCTTCTGCTCGAATTAGAGAGATGGTTTCGTTCAGAGAGGTTATCTATTCTTTGCCGATTATCTACACCCTTACTTGATCAAGTTCAGCATTAAGTCCTGCAAGAAAGTCATAAACTCGATCTTTTTCGATGAAATTCTTCAAGGTTGGTGCATCTTCTGGACATTTGGTCTTGAAACAGCGATAATGGTCTAACTCTTACCATAGATTCTTAATTGCATTTGTGTATTCAGTGACAGTTTTGTTACCTTGTTTCATTTCAGTGGTCTTGACTTTGATCTCGTATACCTGAGCCACATCACGAGCTTTTGAATACGTCTATCGAACAACATCCTAAATTTCCTTCGCCGTGGATAAGAACATGCAGGTGTCGTTGATTTCAGGAGTCATGGAATTCCATAACCAAGACATAATCAAGGAATCTGCTTCATCCTACGCTGCAAATTTGGGATCTCCCTCCTTCGGTCCTGTGCCCAGAAGATGACTTATTTTTTCCTTTCCCTTCAAATACGTGCGGATAAAATGGGACCACTTCAGATAATTGTTCCCATTCAGCTTGTACGCTGCTTGAATGGTGTTTTCAGCCATGGTGAGTTAATGATGGAGAAGAAGACAAGTTTAGAGGGAAGAAAAAATTGGCGATAAAGGCCAGAGGTATAATTGGCTATGAAGGCCAAAGAAAGCAAGATCAGAGGGAAGAAAAAATTGGTGATAAAGGCCAGAGGTATAGTTGGCTACGAAGGCCAAAACAAATGAAGCGATGAAGGCTTTGGAATTTCGAGTAACCAAACAAGGTAGATTTCTCTTTAACAAAGTAACCAAACATATTACAATCATGTAACCAAATAGATTATAACCATGTATCCAAACAGATGAAATCCAAGTAACCAAACAAGACAGATCTCTATTTATCCAAGTAACCAAATAAGGATGTTTTCTCTTTATCCAAGTAACCAAACATGGCAGATCTAGATCTGGGAATAGATCGGACGGTCAGATCTATTGCAAATTAACGGATGGTCAGATGTGGCTGGATTGGGTGTGGAGCCAGGGGTTTTGTGGTCAGAGCAGGGCGACCCCAGTTATGTTCTGCAAGTGTCGCATTGCTGTTACAGGATGTTGACGACAGAGATGATGGATTTATGGGCCAGGGAAGAAGGCCAGAAAATAGGTTACAGGTGGTGAGGATGATGACGATTTTTGTACAGCTTTGGCTGTTGCAGGTCTCTTTTCTCTTTTTAAATATTTATGTAGCATCCTAGGGAACAAATTGCTCTGATACCATGTTAACAAGAAGAATTGAAAAGAATTATGTATTATTTATTTTTTGAATACAATTCAACAGTCATATATATAGACTTATGAATATTAAACCTAATAGGACTAAGAGACATAACTAGATAAGATAAATATAAAATAGATAATATTTAGGAAACCTACTATGACACATAATAGGAAACCTAATTAGGACTCTCAACAGCTTCCTCAGCCTAATTTTTTAGTACCAACCTCAGCTTCCTCTAGTCCTGCTGTCCTTACCTCCACTGATCATGTCGCTTCATCTACCACTACGGTTCTTCCATCATCCACCAACGCCTTCTGTCATCCCATAATCACTCATTCTAAGGCTGACGATGGTAAACCAAAAACTTACTCTTTCTTTCCATTATTACCCTGCCATCTGAACCAACTTGTTTTTCTCAATCAAATAAAGATCCCGAGTGGTGGTTAGCTATTCCTGACGAATTTAATGTTGTTTTAACTAACCACACTTGGGATTTGGTTCTATATGATCAAATGAAAAATTTAGTTGGGTGTAAGTGGATTTACATGATTAAATATCGGGATGATGGGTCTGTGGAGCACTACAAAGCGAGGTTGGTCGCTTAGGAATTCCACTAACAACCAAGTGTTGACTATCATGAAACTTTTAGTCTAGTTGTTAAACCTACCACTATATACACTATTTTATCTTTAGTTATTTCTCATGCTTAGGTGATTAGACAACTAGATGTTAAGAATGCTTTGCTTTATGGCTATTTTAATGAAGTTGTATACATGAAACAACCCCTTGGTTTTTCTTGCAGTTAGGCTGACACTTCTATGTTTGTTGTCAAGTCATCTCATGGTCTTCTTATTGTACTTCTGTATGTTGATGACATTATCCTCACAGGAAATAACACCACCCTACTTTTTCGCTTTAATGTTTGGCAATCTCCTGTTTTATCAAATTTAGGTTATCGTTATTATGTTATTTTTGTGAATGATTTTTCTCAATATTCTTGGATTTTCTTATGCATAAAAAATCTTAAGTATTTCAACATTTTTGTAATTTGAAAACTCTTGTTGAAAATCAGTTTTCCACAAAAAAAATTTTTTTTAGTGATGGTGGTAAAGAAATTGACCAAATGCCTTTCAAACAATTTTTTGTTAAACATGGCATTGCCTTTCGTATGTCTTGCCCAGATATTCCTCAACAAAATGGCATCACGGAACGTAAGCATAGACTCATTAGTGAAATGGACCGCACCTTTTTAATTCAATCATCTATCTCTAAGTCTTTTTGGGTTGATGCTATATATACACAGCACTTTACATCATCAATTGTCTTCCTACTTCTATTTTAAGAAAATCAAGTTTCTTATACAAAATTGTTTTCTAAAACTCTCGATTACTCAACTTTTCGTGTCTTCCGGTGTAATTGTTATCCAAATCTCACTGCGACTACTCCCCACAAACTCACACCTCGATCAAAACAATATGTCTTCCTAGGCTATGCTCAAAATTACAAAGGATATAGATGTCTAGATCTTACCACTGGTCGTGTCTATATCAATCGTCATGTTGTCTTCCATGAACTATCATTTCCCTATACTATTCTCTCCACATCCGTCACCACCACTCCAGTTACCCAATCAATCCCCCATCATTTTGTTCTTACCACTACCGAACCTTTACATCAACCTTCATCTTTATCTTCTATGTTTCTCACCACAACTCCTCCTAGTCTCCCTCCAACCCCACTTTTGGCACCTCTTGTTTTGCCTCCTCCAGCTTCGACCACTTCACTTGTGGCCTCTACCGTAACCACCAACTTCTCATCCTCACCACCAGCCCCTTTAGCTTGCCGCCTCATCAGCTTAATTCTTTAGCATCGACTTCAGCTTCCTCTAGTCCTACTGTCCTTCCCTCCACTGCTCATGTCGTTTCCTTTACCATTACGGTTCCTCCACCATCCACCAACGCCTCTTGTCATCCCATGATCACTTGTTCTAAGGCTAAAGATGGTAAACCAAAAACTTACTCTTTCTTTCCACTACTACCCTGCCATCTGAACCAACTTGTTTTTCTCAATCAAATAAAGATCTCGAATGGCGGTCAGCTATGGCTGACGAATTTAATGTTGTTTTAACTAACCACACTTGAGATCTGGTTTTATATGATCCAATGAAAAATTTAGTTGGGTGTAAGTGAATTTACATGATTAAATATCGGGATGATGGGTCTGTGGAGCACTACAAAGCGAGGTTGGTCGCTTAGGTATTCCACTAACAACCAAGTGTTGACTATCATGAAACTTTTAGTTTAGTTGTTAAACCTACCACTATACGCAATCTTTTATGTTTAGTCATTTTTCATGCTTGGGTGATTAGACAACTAGATGTTAAGCATGCTTTTCTTTATGGCTATTTTAATGAAGTTGTTTACATGAAACAACAACCTGGTTTTGTTGATAACATTCACCCCTCTCTTTTTTGTAAATTACGCAAAGCCATTTATGGTCTAAAAATGGCTCATAGGGCTTGGTTTCACCGCTTCAGTTCTTTTCTTCTTTCTCTTGGTTTTTCTTACAGTCGGGCTGACACTTCTATGTTTGTTCTCAAGTCATCTAATAGTCTTCTTATTGTACTTATGTATGTTGATGACATTATCCTCACAGGAAATAACACCACCCTACTTTTTCGCTTTATACACACTTTATATAACCAATTTGCTATGAAGGATCTTAGTGATCTTCATTATTTCTTTGGCATTGAAGCTGTTTGTCACCCCACCAATTTGTTTCTATCTCAAACTAAATACATAAAGGACCTTTTACTTAAATTTTTTATGTCATCACCAAAACTTGTTAAAACTCCTCTTTCTTCTCAATTTGCACCTTCACTACATGAGGGTGAACTACTAGTAGATCCCTCTGAATATAGAAGTATGGTTGGAGGTCTACAGTATTTAACCATGACTCGACCTGATATTGCGTATGCTTTTAATCTGGCTAGTTAGTTTTTGCATGCTTTTCACATGACTCATTTTTAGCTTGTCAAACGCATTTTTCGATATTTATGTGGTGCTAGTAATCATGGTTTACGTCTTGCTTCTGCAAATGATTTCTCTCTTTCTTGCTATGCAGATGCAGACTAGGTAGGTTGCTTTGATAGTTGTAGGTCCACCACAGGTTATGCCATCTTTCTAGGACCCAATCTTATTTATGGGAAGGCGAAGAAACAACCAACTGTGTCTTGTTCCAACACTGAATCCGTCCCTAATTTCTTTAGTCTTTTCACAAATAAAGTTCAATAACTATTAACTTGGGAACTTTCATGCACAAAATCACTAGTTAATGAAACAAATTTGAATAACTAGTTAATGATACAAAATCATTTGGGTGAAAAACTTAATTAGAATAGATACCAAACTTAAAAAACCCAATAAAAACGTTTTAAACTCGACAAACTAACAAGTACACGAAACAAACTGAAAAAAAAACTAAAAATAGAATGTACTTTTTTTTTACCAAAAACTTTAACAACTTATACTAAAAACTGATAACAACAAAAGTCACTCTAACATCTTTCTATAAATTAAAATGTTTGAGTTTGAGTCTCTACGTAGGTTTTCATCGCACATAGTCCAAAGTGATATGTAGCTTCAATCCTAGATGCGGTGGTGATTACTCCACATTCACCATATATGTTGGATCTAATACTTCCTGACACTTATGTGAGATAATCTACTTGTTTACTCTTTTTTTTAAAAAAAAAATTGAAAAATACTGATGTAAGTTCACCTTTATTATTTAGCTCCAATGTCACAAAATTGGAACCAAATCATCAACATTTTTCAGTCGTAATAGTCAAGGATGAAGCTAGGATTTTTATATTGCTGGAGTTCGAGACTAAACAAAAAGAAAATAAAATCATAAACAAACAACCTTTCCAAAAAGAATGGTAAAACAAAAACTAGGCACAAATTTGTGTATTATTGTGATTTGTACCTCCATTTTTTATGTTCAGCCAAAATTTAGGCCTAATAAACTTTGGGTCATTGGGTCAATTTGGGCTGAAAAGTTATAAAGATAAAAATTACGCTCCATGAAACGACGTACTTAATTAGTTTACTTAATCTTTGAAAACGACGCCGTTATAAAACTGCATTACTCAAATAGTCAAATGAAATGCCAGTCTCAACGGGAAACTCTCCCTCTCAAGGTGTGAGAGCAAACTAAAAGTAAATAAGGTATTTTAGAAATTTTATCATCTCACTTGGGTCGTTGGATCTTTAGCGCGTCCTCGTTAAATTCATTGCCCGCATACTCAACGAACCGTCCGTTAGCAATCTTGCTGTGATCTTGAGGAAGGGAAGGGAGTTAACAATCTTGTTGTGATCTTGAGAAATTTCATTGTTTTCATTCTTTTCCATTTGTTCTTTTTCAATGTCGATAGGTGTAGGGGTGAGATTCAACCCCACTGAAGCAGAGCTCGTGGATCATTATCTTCGGAGGAAATTTGATTGCAAAACTTCTTCTTCAGTTGTGTCTAATGGTGTTAATCTCATAACTGAAACTAATGTGTATGCTCACGAGCCTTGGTTGCTGCCATGGGAAGACAGTCCTCTCCTCCAACCCAACGAACGTTATTATTTTGTTAAGCGTGAGAGAGTATCCACAAATGGAAAGGGAAAGAGGTCAAAGCGCACAACTGAAGGGGAATCCGACGGCGGATGGTGGAGAAGCAACTCAGGAGACAAAGAGCTTTTGTCTAGAGGGGGAAAAATTCTAGGTTTCAAGAAAACATTAACTTTCTACCATTACAGCAACATGAAAAAGGACCGAAGGGAAGCCGTTAAAACTGACTGGATTATGCATGAGTTCCGTCTTGACATGGACTCCTTCCAAGAATGGATTCTTTGCCGAATTCATTACAAGGGCAAGCAAACAAGGTTCCATGATTTCTTACAAAGGAGAGAGACGTTGATTGTTGAAGAAGGTATGGAGATTTGTGACAATGACTCTGTGTTTGTGGGTCAAGAAGGCAGGACTACTGACAACGAGTTGGTGGTGAGTGCACATACGAAAATTGAATTTGATTTGGAAGCATGCATCAATATGGTAGCTAATGATGAGAAATCATATGCGGAATTGTCGGGATTTATGACTGCCAAGGAGGAGAAGAATTTCATGGGTATTTAATGGATTTCTGAGGAAACCAATACAACTACTAGCATAGGAAGCGTTTGGTTACTTGTACAATAATTCTTGGACTCAATTTTTTATACTACTTAATTGATAGTAATTGTCATTGAACAATTTTCTTATATAATATTAATTCTTTAACTGCTTCTTTTTGTGACTTATTTTGGCTATCAGTTGTCTTTTTATAATTATGAGGTAGCGTTGTTTGTAATTTTTTTGGGTACAATTTAGTACTATGTGATATATTGACTCAATGCAGGTTTGGTTGGAATGTGCGGGGTTGAGAAATGATGATGATAATGGAGCATTGCAAGCTTTTTCGCGGGTATTTTAATTTACTTGTTACTGCCTTAGTAACTTGATTAATTTACTTGTTAGATTCTTGTTTTTATCTTCAATGCAGTACTTAATGTATTTTTCTATAAGAATCCTTTGTAATGTTAGCACTCCAAGACTGTATCCTTGCATTACAAATAAGTAATTTGAGCTATATAGATTTGTGTGTTTTGATTTCTTATTTTACCTCTTTTGCATAATCATGCACTGCAGCTGAGTTCTATGATGGACATGGGAAGTGATGTTCTAATTCGTGCTAGTGAATATTAGAGATCGAAAAGATTGTAGATACCATTGAACAGAAGGAATGTGGGGGTGGGCCAATTACAATAGATTCCGTCATATAAATTTCATTGTATCTTTTCATATTTTATCTATAATACTTAAATATTTAGTCTTTTTGTTTCAATCTTGTCTGCTTCTTGATAATAGTAATAGTAATTTAATAACAAAAAGATAATAGTAATAATAATAGTAATTTAATCACAAATGGTTACTTAGACTGCAAAGTATTGCTTTACTACTAACAACTGAAACAACTTTCTTAAACTTGATGCAGCTGCTCATGAGGCATTGCATATATTCCAAATAGACAAACATCCAAGCCATATGGGCATTGGTAGAGCAAAAGAAGGGTAAATACTGTACTTTACATACCCATTTTTGCTTACGAATGATCTATACTGGTTTTTTGACATGCAGGTTCTCTGTGTTTGGCATGATGAATGAGGTTCATAGAAGTTACATTGTTTTTTGGTTGGTGGTATCATTCCTATGCTGTTCTTATCATTCCTATGCTGTTCTTACTCATTTACCTTCCATTCAGTGTGTGACACCAATGGGTAGGCGTCTTTTGAGGTAAAAGAAAACAAGAAATCTTGTATGCTACTGCTCCTGACATTACCTCAAATTTTTATTTTTTCTTGATTCAGGAACTGGTTCCTGAGGCCTATTTTAGACCTTGAAAATTTAAATGGTCGTCTCAATGCTGTATCCTTTCAGTTTTCCATTGTGTGAAGACTGCTTTTATTTACCTGAATTAAAACTCAGTAGACTAACAAGCCAGAAAAGTAAGAGGCTGACATCACCATTATGCGGAGTGTGCTGAAGACCCAGAGTGCATGAGAAATAATAACAAAGTTCCAAATCTTTTCAGTGAATTACTTATATCGTAAAGCTTTTATAAAAAAATCTCATCATCTTTAACGGGATTAAGATATCATTTTTTCTTTGTTCTGCAGAACTAATGGTTTCTTTACGTGAAACACTCCGGGAAGGACATTCCCCATGTACTCAAGGTACACTATGTTTCTTGTTTATTCCTTCACGTATCCTTCTTTGGCATACTCCAAATTTGCCAGATTTATTTTTCAGTTACATGTACTAATCAGTCTTGGAACCAAAAAACTTTTATATGCATATAAAATGTGTATACTCTTTGGAGATCTCCTTTTACAGTCTTGATCATGTATCTTTAACTTAATCCTATAAAAAAATAACTATTAAATTGTTTCTTGTTCTAGAATGAGCAATTTTTGTTGGCATCCCACATATTTTGTAATTGTAGTATTTTTCTGTGATAAGAAACATTAGTTTTTTATGTTTGGGAGATGACTGTTTATTATAGAAGTGCCTATTTTCCGCCATCTTTATCCTTCTGAAATTTGGAAATTATTTCTTTTGTTGATGCTTGAAATTTAACTCTCCAAGCACGGTCTGCACTAGTGGTGACTGGACAATCCTTTTGAAGGTCGGCTTACGTCTAGTTGCAATACTTTCTTTTTCACTGCTTGGTCACAGTCGATAAACATTTGTCTAGTTAGTCACCTTGCAAGCTGATGCTGAGGATGTTTTGTAGTTTACACAATTTCCTTTATTTACTACAATATGTTTATTGTTTATGTGATGGTTTTGTAATTACTCTATGTAGCAAGGACTAGTTTATTGTTCCGTTTTTTTTTTTCCGTTTCCTTTTAGTTGTCTTATTTTCTATTTCCTCTTTACTGGTCTGCATTTCCACAATTCCAAAACATAAAGGCATACATCTAAATTCTCGAAATGCTTTTGATGCAATAATATCCTTTTCATGGTCTTATGATTGTAAATATTTGTTTAGAAGTTTCTTCTTACAAGGTTTTTGTAGCAGGAGTGTAAAGATACAGATTTTTTTTTTCTCATTGTTTATCTTTCCTCACCCTTATCTTGCATTGAAAATTGCAGTTAAGTGGCTCTTAGATCTATTCAGAGCTCGGTAACAATGGTGCTTAACTTTCACTAAACTTGACAAGATAATGACAAGATTTTTCATTTTATAATGACACAATTGCAATAAACCTCTCCTCTCCCCTCAATTATGCATTTTAGTCATGAAACATATTATGAGGTTGTCAATGTCTCTTGCTATTTTTTATCTACATAATTTTTTTGCGTTAAAGGATCCTCTTTGATTCCTTAAATTTGTGATGTGACAAAATATCTCTAATTTCCTATGAGAGTGTGATTTTATTAGCTCTTATACGAATTGCGTTCTCATGGAACAATGTTTAGTAGAGTACTAAACCCTTGATTTGCAGAAGAAACAAGGAGACTTTTGACTGGTGTAAAACAATATTTCTTTGAATGTAGAGTATCTGTGCACTCTTGCATGTCAACAAAATATTTGAAGTTGGCATTTCGGAATGTAGATTTCACTAAACCTCATTTGTGTAAATGTAATTTTCCCTTTGACATAATATTATCTATTATCGATGTTTTTATGTGTTTGTACATGTGATTCTTGTGTAAAAAGATTTCTAATCATTTTGCAGGCTGGTTTGTGAATCAAAACATAGCTGGCTTATATCTATGAATTGGTTAGTCGATGGTACAGCCTTATTATTTTGTTTGGCTCAGTTATGCTTAATATGCTATAGTAAGAGTCTGGCAAAACTAGTATCAACACTTTTTCCAAAAGTTCCTTATTTTAAGGTACCTCATTTTCTTCAGTTGAAAGACAGAACTTGATATAAACTATTTTCCTAATGTGGTCTGAACATGTTTGCTCCTCTATGGTGACATGCAGGCACTCATTTCCGTTTTTTTTTTTGGTTTGAAAACCTTCTTTTATAGAAATTAACACATAGCCTGAAGTTAAGAATGATGTAGAACAGTAGGAGATGAGGAACACTTAACAAGAAATTAAAAGAACCAATTTCAAGGGAT
This sequence comes from Bretschneidera sinensis, assembly GCA_023935145.1. Taxonomy (NCBI): domain Eukaryota; kingdom Viridiplantae; phylum Streptophyta; class Magnoliopsida; order Brassicales; family Akaniaceae; genus Bretschneidera; species Bretschneidera sinensis. The sequence goes on from CM043698.1 coordinate 131,441,335, forward strand.
TTTTCCAGAGACATCCCTATGTTATTTTGAGATATGATTGGGATTGGCTCTTTTAACTTTTTGTTACAGTATTCATTGTCTCCTATTGTTTTGCACCAAGTGGTATGGGAGCCTAAACATCGATTGCTTGTGGGTTTCCTTCAAATCAGAATAACCCATAATACCCAAATTAAAAGCCCCAAATCTATTCTTTCATGTATACTCCATCAAAGAATTTATCCAATCCTTTATCATCTACTTAAGTTCCCATCATATAATTTTGATGTGACCTTTTGGAGTGGCTAGTATGGAGAGAAAAGAAAATAAATTTGATCAAAGAGGAGGAAAAATTCCCAGTATCTTCAGCATATCAAAGGGTCTCAATGGCTCAATGTGAGGAGCAATATCCTACTAGTGATAACTTGAGAGAGCTGCTCAAGAAATGATGGTTTTAAGGAAGAAGGAACAAATCTTTTGATTATGTTGTTATCTTGTCTTCTCCTTTTCATTGCTGATTTTATAATATGTTGCTGTTCTTGTATGTTTTAATTTGTGTGCTTCCTTGCAGCTGCCTCTTCATGATTGAAGATTTGTGTGGATAGAAGCATTAATTTGTTTCTTAGTCTCCTAGCTTGTTCTTCCCCTCCTTAGATAGGCTATATGCTTAAGTTTGACTTTGTGTTTTGTAGGTAATTGGTGTCATTGAAAGAGGGATTCTGTGATGAGATTAGATACTAGTGTCAATTTTCCTTTGTGATTCCTAAGATTTTGGCATCCAACTTCTCATAAAACACAACATGATTTTCTTATATTTATCATATAAATATTAGTGTAGTCTCTTCACATCATTATTTTCTCTTATATAATGCTTGTTTTATAGAACCATACTATTAATTTTAGTACTGAGATGATAGGTTGTTTTCTGGTTAAAACTTTCAGATTGAATGTCATAAAGTTTCTTTTGTCTTTATTGCTGTCTAAAGCCTGAAATTTATGCTGTGTACTCCTGACAAGTCTTTCCTTGCATTGGCATATAATTGGATGAGCTGAGGCAAATATATGAGGAATTAGTAACTTTCTTCTATTGATTTTTGATATTCTGTCCTCTGAAATTATTGGATGATGAATTTTAGTGGTTTCCTATTTGAAACTTCTTTGCAAAATTATGAGTATGTTGGTATAGCCAACTTTTTGCATGTCTATGACAAATTCTGGTTAGTGTGCCCAAGGAAGTCGCAATCAGAAACTCTAATTGTTGGAGAATCAAGCTTCTATCAACAATTGCAAATGGACATTTATGCTCAAACCTTTAGTGTCCTATGTTTCATGGTGGATACTGGGATCTAAGAAATTGTCTCAATCTGTATGGTCAACTGTTTCATTCAAAATCAGTACTGATGGTTAATGATGTGATCAAGGCCTGAAAGATTTCTGCTATTGAGTTGGCATATAGTAAGATCAAACAAGTCAACCGAATGTATAAGTACTAAATGTGCACAATTCTATCTAGTTTAATAGATTTAAGTCTTTGTTGGACTTGTGGTGATAGAGACTGCCATCTATATGTAATCATCTATATGCAGTTATGTAATATATTTTCTCATGACTGCTTAAATCGATGCATACATGTATTTAAAATGACAAGATTTCGATCTTCTCATGAATCTTTACCTCATTTTATTTTCCTTACATTCCAAAACCCACAGTAATGTGGTCTCTCTTTGGTATGAAGGCAACTATATAACTTAAAGCTACTGATGATTTGGAGCGGCAAGGATCATTTGCTAGTGCATTGCTTGTGATTTCTGTTTTGCCCAAATAGTTGAATATGGCTTCCTTTTTTAAGTTGAAAGGAACTGTATTTTTCTCTTAGTATATGATCTACATCAACACAAAAATTTGGTACACCTTGATATAATATATGAGAAATTTCTAATGCTTTTAAAGCACTCACGAGTCTTTGCATAATGCCAAGCTCTTTACATGCTATATTTTCAATGCATTTTACCTTTTCATTTGTAGGTTACTTGATGTGTATTTTTGAACAAAATAGAGATGAAATTGCACTTGAGAAACTCCAAGTTTTTGAACTTGCAGTAAGTTGATTCTTGCATTACATTTGACCTAATATTTTGTGTAGTTAATATATTTTTTTTTGATAAGTGTGTAATTAATAAATATTACATATCTATTTAAGAAAATGTGTTATGAATTGTAGTTCTCTGATGTGGATGGAGAGACAAAACGTTTCCTTTATCGTAGCCCAAAGACACGAGAATTGAACAATCTTTTGGAGATATATATATCATAAAATTCTGGGTATGAGGTTCAAGATGGTCGTTTTTTGGTCAACAGTGAGATTAAGAATAAAAAATGTCATTTTAGTTTGAAGCATAATGTGTCAACTATATTTATCTGGTATCCTTTAAAAATGCCTCTCTTCTATGTATTCATTATTATAGATTTGGAGATAGCAATTACTAGGGACTTGGTGTCACATACACTTCTATTCTCTGAACATCTTCTTAAGGCTGTAAACTTTGCTGCTGAACTTGATTGGTAAGAATCGTCCCAACAACCCTCTCTTTCTCTGTGTCTCTTCACCCTCCCAGCCACCCTCACCCTCACTCCCTAATTAAGTCCGTATGTCCTTTTTTCCCTCATCCTCAAAATATTTATTACTGACTACAATTTATTTTATCTTTTTATCGTTGGCACTGGTTGCCCATCAGAACAACTATGTGAGGACTATTCTGACCATGGAAACCTTGCTCGACATACGAAATGGAAGGTGAGAACTGAGTGTTACTAGAACCCCTTGATAAAATTATAATTTATCAATAAGAGGATTAACAATCTGTCAGACACTTAGTAAATAAGCAGCATCCCCTTGGTGCATTTTTTAATAAAATTTTTATTTCATCGAAAGAAAAAGAAGAAGAATAGAGAATTAACAAGCTGTCATACCATTGTCCAGACATGTTTTGCAGGAAATGGCTGTAGACACATTTATTCCCAATGATACAAAGATTCTTAATGATGGTAAATGGAATTATCAATTTAGTCATACTTTTTGTATATGAAATCTTAGCTTAAGTCATGTCAAAAGAGCCTGTTCTGTCTTGGCATATGATTCTTTCAAGGTTGTCTTGTTTCTGGTAGGACTAATATCATTACTGGTCCTAATTATTCAGGGAAAAGTATCTACAAAAGTACCAACCTTTCACTATTCTAGGAGGTCAATCTCTCTCTCTCCATCTTTTCACACTTTCATATTTCTAGATGTGTGATTTATTATTATGTGTATAATGCCATCTTTTACCCACGATGATGTAAATATCTACCAAATCTGCAATATAATATTATATATAGAATTTGTTAGATCCATCCCTGGTTAAGCATGTTTTAGTTGGAAATTTAAGCTAAGGTATTGGCTATCGTTTTAACAAGGGCATTCCTTTGTTGGTATCATTATTTCTTCGTCAGAATCGAGGGTCTATGTATGTAGCAAAGAACATTTTGGGTTTTAATGCCTGTGTTGATCTTCACTTTGGGTCACATATAACCATTACTCAAACAAGTGGCCATTGATGTGTTAACACTAGTTTAGCACTTAACTATTCATGGAATCTAAAAGTGTTTTTCTTTTGTCCCATGTAGCTTTAATCGTTTTCCTTTCCCACATTGGAAGTTTTGTACCTGTAGATGCTGCAACTGTGGGGTTGACTGATAGGTGTGCTCCCTTCATGTTGCTAATATAATTTAGAATTATATATGCGTATATATCTAGACGACCAGCCTTCTACTGTAATAGAATATCCTGTGCAATGGGAAGCAAGTTTATGACTGCAGAACAATCGGCATTTATGATATATCTGCATCAAGCGGGGATGATGATAAAGTATATCAAAATGAGTGGTTAGGGTGCTCATATGTGTAACGAAGATTGTTTTCATTGCTAGGTCAACATGGTTACAAAACTATGGACGTAATTCAGAGTGCTGGAAATATCCCCATTGATGAATTTGGTAAAGGTACTCTTACTGAAGGTTAGTGTCTCCTACATAACTTTCTATGTTCAGAATCTTCAGATATACATTGTTTGGATGAATGTTCATTGCTAAATGTTCTCAATGTTAATTCAGATGGTGCAGGTCTGCTTGGTGGGACCATAAATAACTTTGTCACATGTGATGATTCCCCAAAGGTTTGATATTCCACTAATAGTGAAGTCTGTTCCGCCTGCTTGGTGGGACCATAAATCACTTAGCCTTCCCTAGCTTTCCATTCATGCAAACAAATCCACATAGCTATCATATATTTTTTCAACATCGTTTCTAATCATCAATGCTTATTCGCGCCCGACATAATTATTGTCTTTCACTAACTTCATATAAAAGAGAACTATGGATGACTTTGATGGACTACTGTACTGATTTTCAGGTTCTGGTGTGCACTCACTTGACTGAAATGTTAATGGAGGGTTGCTTACCAGAAGTATGCATTCTTGTAAGATTGCGGCCTAGCTGTTTTCATTTTCAAATTTCCTGTATTATAAGAACTAAGCATATATTCTGATTGAATTCAGTCCGAGAAGGTCAAGTTTTACACTATGGGTGTGCTGAGGCCTTACACCAACTCTACAGATGTTGAAGACATTGTTTTTCTATAGCGGTATGATCATTGCCTTTTGCATGAAATTATTGTGAAATCAATGTATCTCTACTTTTTTGATAGATGTGAAACTATAACTCCTTGTCCACTAGTAGATGCTTGTTTATCTTCATTACTGGGGATGGGATGGGTTCATATTCCTTGAGGAAACTTTCCACCACATTGGATGTTTCCAACAATTTGATCTATAATGCACTCTGAAAAATCAGCATCCATCTCTGTTGAGTTTTCTTGTTAGATCCACCTTAATTCTCTTAGCTGTGTAGTATCATCGAGTTATTTCAATTCTTAAGGCAGATTCATAGTTATAGTTCCTGGCTTAAAGCAGTGGAACTGTGTCTACTACCCTTGAATATGGTTTTGCTGACTGCTTTTGTCAGTAGACGACCATAGTGCATTAATATATAATTTCACTCTCTTGCAGGTTAGTTCCTAGACATGCACTTCTTAGTTATAGTGGGTGTGATTTTGTTTGAATAAGTTGAAATCTGTTCTGGAAGTTTTTGAATGAGAATCACATGCGTCTATTCTTGTCCGGCAAGGTTGCAAGGCTGCATTGTGCACTACTAGCTGGTACATTCAAGTCTTCAAGATTACCTTTACAATTAAGAGAAATTATTGGACTTCAGTTTCATTATGGACAAAGGGTGCTTGAATAAGAAAACATGAAACAAATTAAAAAATTACTTGGTAAAGTTATATAAGTAGTTATGCCATTTGCTTCTTCTTGTTAGAATTTAAGAGAGTAAAGAGATGTGAGAATTGAAGAGATTAAAGAGATTGTACAAATGCTTACTTGAGTTCTTATTATTGAGAATACAATTAAGAGTATATATAGGTTGTTAAAGGAAAAAGACATTCCTTAAAACAAGGAAAGAAATATGGCCTAAAGTAAGCCTTAAAACAATAATGAATATATGGCAAGTGTGGGTGAAGTGGAATAGTTAGTGACCTTAATTAAAGAAAAGAATATGGACTTTGCCATCCATTGACAGCCCCCCTCAAATTGATGCAGGTTGATCAATAAGCATCAATTTGCTGCTTAAGAAGCAATGTCGATGGTGAGTGAGCGCTTTGGTGAAGATATCAGCAATTTGTAGGTCAGTGGAAACATGTGGAAGAGTGATAACACAAGCTTCAAATGCTTCGCGGATAGAGTGACAGTCGACTTCAATATGCTTCGTGCGCTCATGATAGACAGGATTGGCCGTGATCTGAATAACACTTGTATTATCAGCATGTAGAGGTGTAGGATCAGTTGCAGAAAAATCTAGCTCAGCAAGCAAACCTCGAAGCCAAATAATTTCGGAACAAGCAAGAGACATCGCCCGATACTCAGATTCTGTAGATGAATTAGAAACTCTGTCTTACTTCTTACTCTTCCATGAGATCAATGCATCACCTAAAAACACACACCAACCAGTAATGGAGCGACGTGTATCAGCACAACCAGCCCAATCAGCGTCGCTATAAGCAGTAAGTCGAGAAGAATTGCCTGCAGGAAAGAATAAGCCACGGGCAGAAGTGCCTTGAACATAGCGTATGATCCTACGGACAGCAACCAAATGAAGGTGACGAGGGGTCTGAAGAAACTGGCTGACTTGTTGTACTGCAAAGGAAATGTCCGGTCTAGTAATGGTGAGGTAGACAAGACTGCCCACCAACTTTCGGTATAAACTAGGATCAGCAAGTAAATCACCCCCCTCTTTGCGAAGCTTGACATTCAATTCCATGGGAGTATCAACAGAAGTGGCATCCTGTAGGCTAGCTGTAGCCACCAGGTCACTAGCATACTTATGTTGATTGAGTGAAATACCCGACGGACTACGATGCACCTCAAGACCGAGAAAATATGTAAGAGACCCAAGATCTTTCATATGAAAGGACTCGGAGAGATGGGTCTTGAGCTGGCCAAGTAAAACAGAATCGGAACCAGTAATCACAATATCATCAACATAAACTAAAAGAACAACAATACCCATGTTTGATTTTCGAAGAAACAAGGAAGTGTCATACTTGCTCTGCTTGAATGAGAATTGTAATAAATTAGTTCGAAATTTATCAAACCAAGCCCTTGGAGCTTGTTTGAGACCATAAAGGGAGCGACGAAGCTTACACACATGTGAGTTTGGATAAGGAAACAATCCCGGGGGTGGCTTCATATAAATACACTCTTTAAGATCCCCATGAAGAAAAGCATTCTTGACATCCATCTGATGTAGTGGCCAATCATTGGAAGCAGCAAGAGCTAGAATCGTACGAACAGTGGTCATCTTAGCCACAGGAGCAAAGGTTTCTTCATAATTAACACCATATTCCTGTTTATTTCCAAGTGCAACAAGCCGAGCTTTATAACGATCCAAACTTCCATCAGATCGAACCTTGACGGAGTAAACCTATTTGCAACCCAGGGGGACTATAGTGGAAGGACAAGGTGCAATGTCCCAGGCGTGATTGGCCTCTAAAGCAGCAATTTCTTCCTGCATAGCTTGTCGCCAACAATCATGCTTGACAGCATGTGAGTAGCATGTGGGAATATCAAAATTAGACAATGCAGCAGTAAGAGCAGAAGCAAACCACCCATACCTATCCGGAGGTAAAGATATTCGAGAAGAGCGATGTACCAAGTGTTTTGAAGGTGCTGCAACTGACTGGAGCATGGTAGAATCAGATATCGGTTGAGCTATCGAAAGAGACTGTGGGCGGGAGCGTCTCGTATATACAATACCTGGTTTAAAGTGAGAGCTGACTTGATGAAGATCTGAAAATTATTGCTCAAAGGAGGGGAGGACCACCGTAGAAGAAGAGGGCTCAGAAGACACAGGAAAGAAATGTTGATTTTCAAAGAAAATAACATTTCTAGAAATATGTGTACGATGTAAGGTAGGATCATAGCAAACAAATCCCTTTTGACACACATTATATCCCAAGAATGCACATCTAACAGATTGAGCAGATAATTTATGTCGCTCATGGGGAGGTAAATGGACAAAACATACACAACCAAAGATACGAAGATTATCATAACTAGGATGTTTAGCAAACAAGCGGAAATAGAGAGACTCCATGTGTAAGATTTGGGAAGGTAAACGATTAATCAAGTGAGTAGCAGTTTTCAAAGCCTCGACCCAGAACATTGATGGAACAGATGATTCTAACAAGAGAGTACGTACCACATCAAGAAGATGACGATTTTTGCGTTCGGCTACTCCATTCTGTTGGGGAGTAGCAGGACATGAACGTTGATGAATAATACTTTTAGAAGCCAAGAATTCCTGAAACTTAGTAGACAAATATTCACCACCAGAATCTGTGCGTAATGTCTTAATAGTCGCAGAAAATTGATTGTCAACATACGCTAAAAAATTAGTAAAAGTACGAAAAACCTCAGATTTAGAGCGAAGAAAATAAACCCAAGTGAATCTGCTATAATCATCAATGAAAGTCACATAGTATTTAAATTTTTCATGTGAACTAACGGGAGAAGGTCCCCAAACATCACTATGGATAAGATCAAAGCAGTGAGAAGCTCTACTAGCATGTAAAGGAAAGGGGAGAATTTTGCTTTTACCAAGTTTGCTAGAATCACACTTAAGAGATAAAGAAGAACGTTCTTCATTATCAAGAAAACCAGAGTGCAATACATGAGATAAGATCTGAGTATTGGGATGGCCTAAACGACGATGCCACACCATACTCAGATTTGGAGCATTATTGCAAGCAAGAGACATAATAGACGAAATTGGAGAAATTGCTGGGACAGATAAAAATAGTGGAAACAAGTGCTCCACTTTAGGTCCCTTCGCGATCAGCTCTCCCGTTACCTGGTCCTGTACAACACAACCATCACTAGAAAAGTTAACAACACAATTGTTATCAACTAATTAACCAACAGAAATAAGATTCGTGGAAAGTTTAGGAGCAAGAAACACATCAGTGAATTTAGAAGAGGCATCTCCGACAACAACGATTGGTAAAGAACTGTCATTGGCAATATGAATGGCAGATGGACCAACATAGGGTCGAACAAGACACAGAGCGGTGGGAGTATTCGTCATGTGATTAGAGGCCCTCGAGTCTACGTACCAGAGTTTGGTAGAATTTTTACCTTGAAACCCCATTGCAGATAATGCTGAAATTAGCATCTGTTGCACCATTTCAGGTGTGCAGTAATTCGCTGCAGGAGGTGCCAGAATTGGGGAGGCACTGGAAGAAGAGCTAGGAGCTGCGGAGGGTACAATAACAGAAGTCTGAAATGCTTGAGCCTAACGATTCTGTGGGTGGAGACGACATTCTTTGATGATGTGACCCTTCTTTTTACAATAAGAGCAATATTTCTTGGGACAATTGGCAGCAATATGCCCATATTCCTTACAGCAAAAATACTGCAAGTTTTTAGAATGCATAGGCGATCTGCGTCCTTGGGCAGCATAAGCAACAGTTCTTGGACTACCATAAGATTGCTCCAGAGTGGCTTGAGTACTAAGACGTTGTTCTTCACGAAGTAACTCACCAAAACAAACATCAAGAGAAGGAACAGGAGATCTATTCAGCAGAGAGGAGTGAATAGATTCATATTCCGGGCGTAGTTTTATAAGAAATTGATCACGCCATCTAGTCTCGTGGAGTTGCTGAATAGTCGAAAGAGTGGCAACAGGAACAGCTGCTGTAACAAGATCAGTATAGTCAGTCCAAAGAATCAGAAAGGCCGAGTAATAGTCTTGGATGGAAAGACTGCCATGTTGAAAGGTGACAATTGCATGCTTTAACTGAAAGCGATAAGCATCATTATCTTGATGATAAACCTTCTTCAGATAAGTCCACATGGATTGAGCAGAGCGATGAGTACGCAAGTTGGTGACAATATGTGGCTCCATCGAACCAAGAAGCCAAGACATGATCCAAGCATCAAGCACAGTCCAAGAAGGAGAAGACCAGACATCCTTCGATTGGTCTGTATTGGATGTTTGTGCAACATCTGTGCCATCGATATGGCCCCAAAGTTCTTTTCCCTTGAGGAAAATTTCAAACTGAAAGGCCCATGTAGAGTAATTTTTGCCCGTAAATTTGACACACACAGGTGCAAAGTCCATTGCAATCAAGTGCAAAAAAAATAGCCCGACCAAAAAAATGCCGAAACCACCCAAAGCAGAAAAAAAACAAACCGCCAAAGAGATCTGAGAACAAAAAAAACACCGAAAAATCTGAGACTCAAAGCTACAAAACATCTCTCTGAAAATAGAGGATGTCGTGAATGCCGAAACTGCTCAAACCAAAAAAAAAATAGGAGGTGCCGACAACACCAACCCAAAAAGAGAAGACCGAAAAACAACAAAAAAAAAACTTTTACGTCGGGTTCACCGAGAACAACACAGAACACGCCGAAACACAAAACCGAGAAAAATTACAAGCGAGAGAAGAACCTAAGCAACCGGCTCTGATACCATGTTAGAATTTAAGAGAGTAAAGAGATGTGAGAATTGAAGAGATTAAAGAGATTGTACAAATGCTTACTTGAGTTCTTATTATTGAGAATACAATTAAGAGTATATATAGGTTGTTAAAGGAAAAAGACATTCCTTAAAACAAGGAAGGAAACATGGCCTAAAGTAAGCCTTAAAACAATGATGAATATATGGCAAGTGTGGGTGAAGTGGAATAGTTAGTGACCTTAATTAAAGAAAAGAATATGGACTTTGCCATCCATTGACACTTCTGATATTTGTTTCCTTGATGGCAAGTTGAGAACCAGAATTTCCTTAGTTATCGGGAAATTGGTAGTCAAAGCTGTTAATGATTCATTTACAATATAGAGATGAATATAAATAAAATAGGGGAATCTGGCAATGGGTCAGTCATCTTTAGTCATTTTTTTTTTCTTTCTTTGGATATTTCAATTATGTGTAGCTCTCTAGGTTTCTATACATGACCAAGTATGGCTCCCTAAGATGAGCTCCTAAAAATAATATTCTGGGATTAATTCACGGAATTACCTCATTCTTCTGTTTTTCACACCCGTGTGCCTTCACAGGCCCAAGCACTTAGATGTAGTTGTGATCAGGTAGATCATGGTGAACAGCTACTGACATTTAGTAATACAAGTGCTTTGTTCTCATGATTTGAGGATCTATTGCTGGCGGAAGTCTTTGAGCTTTAATCCAGTATATATATATATATCTGACTATTTCATTTTTCTGACTGAACTACTTACCTTGTTCATGTAGGTGTGCCAGCGAAAGTGATTAAGAGGGCAGCATTTGTATTATATGCTCTTGGAAATAATAATCGTGTTGAGCGATTGTGTAATGAGAACATATCACATGATCAAAAATACAAGGTTAATATTTTGCGAAGCTGGATTTGAAAACCGCGTCTTTGGATAGTTTTTCTGGTATTACATGAGTGAAATTTCATTATGTGAACTGAATACAGGATGTAGTGTAGAAAATGTTGGCATTTGATGTTCTTAATGGCAATCTCAGCCTCTTCTTCCAAGATATATTTCCTTCTTAACCTTAAATCGTCAAAGGTATACTTCTCATTGAACGATTCGAGACCTGTCAATCACATGACTTATAAACAGAAAAAAAAAGACAAGATTTATCTAGGTTCACCCCAGAATAGGGCTACGTCCTGCCAGAAGTTTCTTATTATCAACCTCACAAATCTCTCGTTACAATGTGTACTCAGTACATAAAGAGTATTTATAAGCAACTTATGATGCCTTAATTAGGGTTTTCGCCTTGCTGCAGAATCACAGCTATTCATGGGCCTAAGCCCAAACCACCAAGTAAAAAATCAGACCCAAAACTGTGCACTACTAGCTGGTACATTCAAGTTTTCAAGATTATCATCGGGGTGAGGGATCTCGTGGTCGTCAGGGGTTCTATGAATCTTGGACCCGTTGAAGTATGCACTAACTCTAACAATCCCCTATTTGGTAAATACTTCATAGACATGGCAAACGTCCCAGAACTCTGTTTCTTCAATCCCATCTTAGTAGCACACTACTCAAACTTCACTAGGCTAACTGTCTTAGTTAAGAAATCTATGTTGTTCACTGCTATATCAACTTTCTCAAAATTATCACATTTTCTTTAATCTTTTCCCGGATGAAGTTATATTGGATATCAACATGCTTCGACCGTGAATGAAATGCAGGATTCCTTGCTAAGAAAATAACACATTGATTGTTCACCTTCACTGCTCTTTGTTTAAACCTAAGCTAAACACACAACCTTTGAAGCCAAACTGCTTCTTTTCCAACATGAGTTATCGCCATATACTCTGTTTCTATGGATGAAAGAGCAACAACACTTTGCCTCTTGCTCATCCAACTCACCGCCCCACCAAACAGATTGAACACATATATGCTTGTAGACCTCATGTTCTCAATGTCTCCTCCCTAATGAGCATCAACGGTTCCTAAAATATCAAGATTCTTCTTACCTCTGATACCTCCATAACACAATGCAAACTCTGATGTGCCACGAAGATATCTAAGAACTCTCTTGATTGTAATCCAATGCTCTTTCCCAGGATTAGACATATCTACTCAATACTCCCATTGCTTGGGCAATATATGGTCTCGTACACACCATGACATACATCAAGCTTCCAACTGCACTAGCAAAAGGTACGTGCACCATCTCTTTAGGTTTTTCCTCCGTCTTTGAAAATTGTTCCACAGATAACTTGGTTCCCAAAGGCATGAGAGTCCCTATCGGCTTGCTGTCAGACATGTTAAATTTTTTCAACACTTCTTCAATATACTTTTTTTTTTGACTTAGCCATAGTTTTCGATTTTCACGATCCTTGTTTATCTGCATGCCTAAGATAAAGTTTGCTGGCCCTAGGTCTTTCATGTCAAACTGCCTTGCCAACGATGTCTTCACAATGCTAATCATCTTCCTATTATTTCCAATCAACAACATATCATCAACATACAAGGTTAAAATGACAAAATCAACCCCTAACCTTTTTACATAGACGCAATAATCAACATAGCTGTGAGCGAGCCCAAGTTGAATGGCATATGTGTCAAACTTTTGGTACCCTATCCATGGTGACTGCTTTAGTCCGTACAAAAACTTCTTCAATTTACAAATCAACTCTTCTTTGCCTTTCCTCATAAAGCCTTTAGGTTGTTTCATGTAAATTTTCTCCTCTAAGTCCCCATGAAGGAAAGCTATCTTCACATCTAGTTGTTCGACCTCTAGATCATAAGTAACTACCATGGATAAGACAAATCTGATAGATGTCAACTTTGCCACCGGGGAAAATATCTCACTATAGTCAATTCCTTCTATTTGCGAGTACCTCTTTGCAACCAGACATGCCTTGTATTTTTCTACCATTCCATCTGCATTAGTTTTCTTCTTGAAAACCCATTTGCACCCAAGTATCTTCCTATCTCTAGGCAATTTCACAAGGCTCCATGTTTCATTCCTGTCCAGTGCCTGCATCTCTTCTTTCATTTCATTCTCTCACAGATTTGCATCCTCTGAGGCCCTCGCCTCTTTCACTGTGCTAGGATCATCACCAGTAATATTTGAAGCATATAATGCACTACAAGCACTCGGAAAATACCTGATGGGTGGCCTCCTAACCTGTGTGAATCTTTTTATGACAGGTGTGGTCTCTACCTCCGAGCCAGTATCTGAATCCTCATCCTCTACATCAGAAACATGAATATCGTGCTCAGACCCAACTGACTTAGAATCTGAAATATCTGATGCAGTATGTGGGATAATCTCCCACTCTTTATCTCCCAGGCTAAAAATCAATCTGAACCTGCTTTAACTGTTCCAGTTCATCTTGGACAGCTACCACATCCATTTGTATTTCTTTGAACACAACATCTCTGCTGAAAACTGTACTCTTGTTTTCTGGATTTCATAACTTGTACCCCTTGACCCCATCTTTATAACCATTGAAAAAGCAGTTCACTGATTTGCTGTTAAGTTTATTCCTCTTTTTTTTTGGCACATGCATATAAGCATTGCACCCTAACATGAGCTAAACTCGGCTTCTTCTCGAATAGTGCCTCATACGGTGTCTGATCCTACAAAGCTGATGTAGGTGACCTGTTCTTCAGATAACATGCCATAGCCACAGCCTCTGCCCAGAACTCCAGCTTCAAGTCTGCATAACTCAACATACTCCTCGATTTCTCTATGAGTGACCAATTGAGTCTCTCGGCCACCCCATTATGTCGAGGTGTATATGGAGTCAGTTTTTGCTTTGCAATGTCGCTTGCCAAACAGAATTGCTCAAACTTGTCTGAGCAAAATTCCCCTCTATTATCTGTTCTTAGTACTTTTATCTTTCTTTCCATCTGATTTTCTACCAATGCTTTAAACTCACGAAACTTATAAAATACTCCAGGTTTACTCTTAATGAAATAAATCCATACATACCTTGAAAAATCATCAATGAAAGAGACATAATACCTTGATTTTCCAATAGATTGGGCCGAAACTGGCCCAAACACATCACTATGTATCAAATCTTATGCCAGTGGATTTAAAACTCACACGATTCTGTTTGCCATGTAAATAATGCTCACAGAAACTAAATCCCATAGAGCAATCTGGGGCTTCTTTCACCATCTGCTTTGATGATAAAGTAGATAGTCTCTTTTCACTGATATGCCCAAGCCTCTGATGCCACAATATAGAGGACTTTGCCCCATCATCAGTCGCCTCCTCATAGATAAAACCTCCACTGCACTGACTTGGTACTGTACTTCATAGCAACTTGTACAACGTAACAAATTGAACACTCGTACGATTACTAGTAATCCATGAGCCATTTTGCACGAATTTTTATCACAGCTGAAATTCTCTCCCCCATCTCTCATCTTGCTGACTGACATCGAGTTCCTGTTGAGGCCCAAAATATGCATCACACCTGGAAGTGTCCTGACCGTCCCATTATTCATCTTCAACTTCACCTTACCACGACTAATAATTTTCACTGGAGAATTATCTCCCAATAAAACGTTTCCACTATCAAAGGTTTCATACTCACGAAACCAGTCCTTGTGAGGTGTCATGTAAAAGTATGCTCATGTGTCAATTATCCAAGCACTTCGATCTGATTGAGCCAAACAAGTTGCCATATTTAAGTCACCAGCATCATTATCATACTGGTTCATGTTATCTGAAGTTGATATCTCGCCTGTTCGCTTTTCAGGGTTCACACTTTTACTTCTAGAATCTTTCTTTAGATGCTCGGGCTTCCTACACTTCCAACACTTCAACCCAGATTTATCCCTACTTTTCGATCTTCCCCTGAACTTGGATTTATCACCAGACCACTTGTAGTCTTTATCATGGGTTCACCCTCATAGATAAGGCCTCATTTGATGAGTTTTCTGTACCCTACTACCTCATCTCCTCAGATAATAGGACTGTCACGACATTCTCAAAGGACAGATCAGTTGTACCACTACCAATCGCAACTATCAAGTTATCTTACGAATCAGGTAGTGAACAGAGCAGTGTAATAGCCTTATTATCATCCATTACATGAACACTCATAGACAATAACTGACCTATCAAAGTGTTGAACTCATGTAGATGAACAGAGAAATAATTGCCCTAAGCCATCCGAAGGTTGTAAAACTTCTTCTACAGAAACAGTTTGTTTACCAGAGATTTACTCTGATAAAGGCTTTCCAGCTTCTTCCAGAGATCTTTCACAGTCTTCTCTCTAGAAATGTTTATCAGGACAAAATCAGCCAAGCACAACCGAATCAGACTTCGTGCCTTCCGATTGAGCTTCTCCCACTTCGTGATAGCCACTGTAGATGATGCCGAAACCACCACCGGCGATGCCACCTTTGCCGTGGATGTTACCGTCATGCTCAACGTATTCTTTAGCATCTTATCGACTATCACTGTCCATAGATCCCTATCCACTAGTAGATGTTCCATCTTCAGTTCCCATAACTCGAAGCTCGTCCCTCCAAACTTCTCGATTTTAATCTGTGATCTAATCGACATCTCTGATCGTTAATCCTCGAACACAAAGCTTTGATAACAATTGTTAGACATGATAACAAGCAAAGACCCAATATATTATGTAGGAGACCATATGAACCCAAAAGCTTAAGCTAATGGGTTCTAGTTCCACCATCATATATATGCCATTCATTTATCTAGTTTTATTTTTCTCTATGTGGGATTTTGATTTTCCACATCTCTTTACTCACACGTTCACAACAATCTCCACTTTATGTGTGAGTCCATTGCTCCCCCTCACCATCTACCAACTCTAACACTCATTGCCTGTAACTTCTTTCTCAATGCATAAAAGAAACCTACTTTACCAAATGCTTTGTTGCATTTGGATTCATGAATTTGAATTGCATGTATTATTATTTCAAATTGGTTAACAGAAGCTTGGATGCAACTTAAAGTTTGGAACTTTTATACTAAGATTCAGATTCGTTAATTCATCTGATCCTTAAAACTTGTGAATTAGAAATGCTTGTTGGACTACATATGCTACAAAAATGATATTGTCAAACTAGATTCTCCCGTAATAGATTCTCAAGTATGAGGGGAAGTTACTATTTCAAATTCAGAAGTTTTAAGGGTTGAATACATTCATGAAATTGAAAAATTCATCAAATTAGAATTGCATTCAAGTTTTTCAAACTAATTTTCTATACAAATACATGTATCTCAAATTGATGCTTCCAAATTAACCATAAATGAATTCAATCTTGTTTGATTTTCTCCATGAGGCTTTCAGATTCAGTAGGTTCATCAATGATATATTTGAAATGAATATTGAGGGAGAGAAAATTGACTACTATAGGAAGTAGTTTTTCTCTAGATAGGAACCATAAAAACAACTTCCAATGGACTTGATATATTAGTCTATGGCTTGCCATTTTGCTCTTCCATCTTGCATTTATACTTGACAATTGGAATTATGAAGAGTGCATGGGGCATATTATCATTTTGTTAGTTTGATACTGAAGTATGTGAATTTGGTAGAGTTTCTAAAACGGTTTTTGTTTTCAAGAAACATAATTGAACAAAAAAACATTAGTTGAAAAAAGTTTTAAAACTAAAAATGCATTCAGTTTTACATAAAAATAGTTTAATAGCTGTTTTAACAATTGCTTATGAAAAACTAAACATTTTTTGGCTTCACAACTATTTTAAATTTCTAACCTCTTGTCGAGGAACTATATATCATCACTTGCTTTCTTAATCAATCAACATCCATTCAAGATTTCAATGTTAGATTTATTCCATATACGTGGGCAACATTAATTGGGCTTTGGGCTTTTACTATAAACAGGTTAAGTAATTGTTCTACTAATTGAGACATATAGTGGTCTTATTAAAGAATTTGATCCCACAAACCACAGAACCGGATAACTTTACTGATAATTACAGGGAATTACAATAGTAACTGAATAAAAATAAAACATTTAAATATTCATTTACTACTGCAGTTTTATGTAATTACGAGTAAAGTTCCCTGGTTCTGTGAGAACAAAACTCCTTAATAAAATGATCTATTATCGGTAGACCTGATATTTTAAATGTCTAATATGAGCTTGCTAGCATGGGTCATAGCTGACCTTATGGGTCTGTGATGAGTGAGCCATTTGGATAGTTATATAAAGTGAGAAGGTTAGGCCCCCTCCCGCTCTTAACATTTTTTTAATTCAGAGAAACACAACTTCTATGTAGAATTCATCAAAACTAGTGTATAAGGGAGAGTGAAGGAGGTGAAGTACCTGTGACATTTTTTATGATTCCATTGCACAATAAAAGATGAATCCTAAACAAGTTATATGGTTTTTTTTTAATCTAATTTATGCGTTCTTAATTCATCTATGATGATTCCTTGGAAACAATGGGATTTCATATTGATATCATATCCTACATTCAATTGTAAGCAAATCATGACACCTTGTTTTATGTAATATTTATTTTCAATTGTGTAAAAGAAATGTCACCAACATTATACCAAATGTATGAAAGTGGCATGTAATGTAACTATTTGAGCATCTATTAATTTGAAGAAGTCTTTGGACTTCAAACACAATAGAGTATCATTTTCCCACATCTACTTTCCTCTGATTCAAAAACCTTTTGGCCATACCCACTCATTAAAGATCTCATCTTTTTAAAAAAAAAAATAAAAAATCAATTAAACTGCTGCCACTGCTTAGATGGCAATTAACTGTCATAGATTCACTGGATATTTGTACTGTGAAGAACCGTTAAAAATAATATCCGCATATTTGCGAACAACTATTTCTGTTGGATGATATAGATCCCACTAAATATGATCTCTTCTGTTGGATCAATAGGTAGAAATGGGCAGACAAGGGACCTTGGCATTTAGGTCCCTAAGTCCACAACATGCAAGCTTTAACCTCCGTAAATCCTGAAATGAGAATTATTAAAAAAATATAATTTATTTCAAAATTGTAACTAAAGAAAGTAAATTTAGAAAAATAGAAGGGTTAATATTATTTTTGGCTCCTGGGTTTTATCATTGGTAAAAAATTGTCCGAAACCTTTAAAATCGAATAATTTTCCTTTACCATATTCGTCCAATTCTCCATTTAAATCTAGCAGATTTTTTTGGGTAATCGAGGAACTGGCTCGGACCTCAACCACCTATAGTGGCACGTCTTGGATTCGAAAAACAGGTTATTTAATTAAACAACCCTGTGATGACCATAAAGGATGAGAAGTGTCGAACTTGAGATCTCACACTGTGAGATCCCAAGCTCTACTACCATTGAGGCACTTTTTAGTGGTTAAATTGAGCATATTTTTTACATATGTGAGGGTAATCTGAGAAATGACATGTATATTTTTGCTACACAAGTGAAAAATCTGTTAGATTTAACTAAAGAATTGGACGGATGAGGTAATGTGTTATTAATCTAAGGTTGAGTTTGATTTTAAATATTGAGGGACAATTTGTTACCAATGATAAAACACGAGCCAAAAATAATATTGACCCAAAATGAAAATACAGAACAATGTAATTTACCATAAGCAGCTGGTTTGTCGATAATATTATGCAAGAAATAGTAAGTATCAATGTATGAGTAACTCATGCCCCTAAGCTTTGATTTCAACTCCTTCAACGTTGGTTTAAGCCCTTCATTGTATTTAACAGCCCATTAGTTTAATTCTTCATTGCATTCTTTTGTTGGGTTTTTAACTCTTTGCGCTGGAATGCATCAGATTGACCCAACTCCAGTAACCAGGAATTTACATGCACCATTATCGTATAATTGTTACCAAAAATTGGTTAAGATTCATAATATTAAGGCACATCATATATAAATGAAAATAAAAAGGAAAATGTAATGAGAAAGTGACCACAAGAATTACCATAAACAAAATTAATTTAGATTTGGTGGACACCACCTTTAGATTTTAATTGAGCTAGACAAAATCGTTAACGAGAAATTTTTACCTACACTATGTGTAAAACACTATTTTTATATCGGATGAAAATTTTACTAATAATTATTAAGTAACATGATTGATAATGTTCATACAATCACAATTCATATTACCAATGAAGTTACTTAACGATTATCAATAAAGTTTCTAACCGGTGCAAATAACCGATGCATATAAGAATTTCTCATTGTTAACACATAATGTTGATCCCCATTTGTCAATAATGTGATCATGATGGATTCTAAGATGCTTTGTTGTAAGATAATGTTATGTGTCTTCATATATATTTTATAATAAAACATCTATTTTATAGTAAAATTCATTATTTTGATGATAAAAAGAGAAAATAATAATAATAAAAAATAATTTTTATCATCAAAAGTATATATTTATCATGAGAAATATATCAAAAGTTGGATTTGAAATGGTAACGGTCTATCAAACACCTTTATATGTCTACCCATCGTAGTGTGGGTGAAATGACAGAGATCTTGTGGAATAATTACAAGATCGTTGGTTCCAATCTCCATATCTGCAATGACCAGGCTACAAGATACTTTCTTGTGAATTCTCTAGTATGATGCAAGCAAGCTGAACTATGATACCACTTTACTATTGAAACAAAAAAACACCTTTTATATATATATAATTTTGATGATAAAAATAATTGTAAAAGCATTAGAAAAATCACGTTGCGAAAAGTATAAATTTTATCATGATAAATATAACAAAAGTTGGATTTAAACTGGTAACGGTGTCAAACCGCAACTGCAATATCTAAAGAAAAAACAAATCATGAGAAATATGAATTTTACTATAAAAAATAGTATTATGCGTTCTATCATAAAATGTATGTGAATCATCCAAGTACCTATGAATTTGCGATCACTGATAAAATATTTCTTAGTTACCTTTAATTGTTCTTTTAATTTGATAATCATCAAACCCACGTATTGCTGTGGGGTGCTCTTCTTTCGAAGATCTTTCGATCCAAAATAGTCAAAGATATTGTTGCTACCAATCATAATGACAAATATCGATTTAGATACGTGATTTTGTGTGCTAGAAAATCCTAGCTGCTTCATCAAATTTTGATACACAAATGTGTAGTAATCTATTTTTCTTGAAAATGGAATTGATTGATCCTGAAATAATAAATAGATATTATGTTAAAATGTTTCTATTAACGGGGATAACTCAATTGAGAGAGCATTAGACTAAAGATCTGAAGGTTGCTTTCGATCAGCGCTCACCACATTTTCTTTCTTTTTTTTCAAATTTTTAGGCAATTAGAATGCCTAGTAACCTGGATGGCTGGACCTATTATGGGAAAAATTCTTGTCTAGCATAGTACCAGGAGATATACATGGCACAAAGGTCCATCTCACATTTGAATGAAAATAAAATATCTTTTTTATACATGACACAAAGGTCCATCTCACTCTTGAATGAAAATAAAATATATTTATTTCTCCCTCTTTTCATACCTTTTAACGGTGGGATGGACTATTGTGCCATATATCTCTCATGATACTGTGTCAGGCAATAACTTCTCTTATTATGAAAAACAGGGAAAATTCTTGCCCAATACAGTGTCAAGAGAGATACATGACATAAGGATCTATTTCACCATTGAATAAAAATAAAATATATATTTTTTCTTTTTTTCATACCATTTAACAATAAAATAAACCATTATATCATGTATCTCTTATGAAACTGTGTCGAGTAAAAATTTCTCATAAAACAAACTCCTTTGGGCTTAGTTTTAAGCAAAACGTGGTCCTATCAATTTTGTTGCCAAGTACGGACCTAATTGAATTCTATTTTGTCAACAATTTGAAATTGGTGGATCTTCTTTTTTTTTTTTTTTTTTAATTTTATATGAGCCCACCGAACTCTCTTCCAAGCAATGAAGTTGGAAGAAATTTCAGGTCAAAATGAATACATTCAAAAAGCTAAAAAAAGTTATCAACAGATGAAGATGGACAGAAAAAAAAAAAAGTTGAAGGTAAAAAGTATTTTTGATTTAAAAAAAAATTCATGAATTTAGTATGGACAAATATCTCTAAAAAAAACAACAGGTTAAAAGTTTCGATATCGAAAAATATGAAAAAAATTAAAAAAAAAACAATTTAATTTGAAGGCTATTTTCTGTTCTTTCATATTTTTCAAAATCCAAAAATACCAAATTAATAAAAATAAATGAGAGAAAAATTTTATTGGCAAGAATGTCCAACCAAAATAGAAAGCTATTTTTTCACTTACAAGAACTTGATCTGAGCCATTGAAAATTCCAGCACCACCGGATGCGAAACTCACACCAGTTAAGAACCATGAGTCATTCTTTTTTGTTTTCAATGAAAGATATAGTGGTGAAGTCGGTAAGCCCACTTTCTCAGCTGTTTAAAATGATAAAAAAATTAAAAATATATTAGTAATTTCAAGAAATATAACTCTTTATCTTTTAGTTCATTTTTTATGTTGGGTATTTCTTTTTTTTTTTTAAGTTAAAGCTGTTACTCGATCACTTCAAGATTTAGACAAATAAGAACATAAAAAATTAAAGAATAAATTACAATATCATATAATTTGATCTTAATTATAATTTATTTCATTAATATCAAAAATTTAAATTTTATTCTAAATTTTTAGTGCATATTGACGAATTTATCCAACTCAATTATTTCAATAAAAAGGTTGATGATGTCCGCCGCATGTACCAATCACATGCGCTTAAAAATACTAAGACTATCTTTGGGTTTCATTGGCACGCGCACTTAAAAATATCAAAACTATCTTTGACCTTTATCTTTCTAGTACTAAAACTCAAAAAGCTTTTAAAACAAAAAGGAAGATAAATATTAAAATGTATTATTATTATTTTCATCATAACTATAATTATAATTAGTAATAATAATTATTATTCTTATAATTATAATAATTATATTAATGATAATATTAATAATATTATTATTATAATTATAATAATAATGTTTATAATATTGATAATAATAATAATTATTATCATTATTATAATTATAATTAGAAAAATATTATTATAGTAATTATAATAATAATGATAATGATTATTATTATTATCACAATTATAATAATATTGTTTTGTATTATTATTAAAATATTATTTTTTCTTATAAATGATAATAATAATGATGATGATAAAGATAATAATAATAATAATCATTATTATTATAATAATATTTACAATAATATTATAATAATTATTATCATAATTATAATAATACTTTCATTAAAATAATATTATTAATTATAATAATATTAAAATGAAAATGATGATAATAATAATTATTATCATTATCATCATCATTAAAACAATTATAACATTTATTATCATTATAATAATTATAATAATTATAATTATTTTATTATTATTATTATAATTCATTTTATAATATTAGTATATAATAGTTAATTTGAAATTATTGTTTTTCTCTTCATAATTATAATAATTATTATTATATTTACCATAATAATATTTTTAATATCCTCTTTCGAGTTCAGCTTGTTTTTTAACATAAAAGGCAGAGCAGCTCTAGGGGGATTTGCTAGGTCTAATAAGTCCTTTACCCAAAAGGGTTTTGATTTCTTCTTGGCAATATTTTAATAATTCTTGATTCATCTGTATAGGTCTGGACTTAGATGGAATATTCTTCTCATCAAAGCCTGGTTCATATGGCAAAGAAACTATGTCTTTTTCGTTCCCAAAAAGCATTGGGAAGATCAGCACAAATTTCTTTTTTGAATAAATCTTCAAGTTCTTTAATCTGGGATTGGATTTGTGATTGTTGAATCTGTTGTTCGATTTTTTGATAATTTATTTCTTCTTTGAGGAAGTTTATATGAGCTTTTTTACTCTGTATTAAATTTATTTGTTTGCACAGAGTATTATTCTTGAGTAAATTTAATTCTCTGGTGTCAATGAGTTGTAATAATGGAAAGAATAAGTTTTGTCCTAAAATATTAGTTTCTATTCCTTGATGGTTGACATAGAAAGGATAGATTTGGGTTAGGAAGGGTGTTCCCAAAATAATGTTTTGATGTATATTTTTGACGAGGACAAAATGAGCCTTTAAACAATATCGTTCATTACATATATAAGAATTTGTGATTTTGTATTCTACATTTAATTTTGAACCACTGGCAGTGTTTAACCTTTCAGTGGCTTTTTCATAATATTTTGTAGGTATAAGACCTTCTTTGATGCAGTTCTGGTCAACACCGGAATCGACAAGGGCTGTGGTGTTGAGATGATATTCTTTGTTAATAACAATAGAAATTTTGATGTACCATTTCTGGTAATGCATCATTTCTATTGAATTAACAAAACTATCTTTGGATTCATCATTAATATTGATTAGGTTATGGCAGGTGGAAGTTTCAGGAACTTCGGTTTTATTGACTTGTGTCGTAATTGATTCTTTCAAGTTATTAATTTCTAAATTGACCATTTTTGGTTTTAATTCAATAGTATCTTTTTGAATCTCTTTGATTTGTTCTTTTATCGAGTTTACTTCTGTTTGTAAATCTTGGGTCGTTGCTACTTTGGTCTTTTGGAACCGTTTTTCAAAAATTCTTTCAAGACTATATGGCTCAGGTTTCTTGGTTTTATTTTCTTCATGGATAAGATCTCTTAATTTTGTCAAATAATCTCTTTTTATTACTGGGTCATCTATTTTGTCTATTATGTCTAAAAGAAATTCTTTTTGCGAGGTGATCATATTAACAGATTTGCAAAAATAGAGGCCATCTTCACAATCACATTGTGAGTCAATGGACTCCTCAGAATCTGTATTTTCTTGAATTGCATAAATGATCTCCTCATTATCAAAAGATGAATCTTCGTTTTCTGATTGAGAGTCATTTATCATGATCTTGGTTAATTGTTGTTTCATAGACTCTTCGATATCTAATTCATTGATTTTTTGTTTGACTCTACAATTCTTTGCCCAATGTCTAAGCCTTCCACACTTGAAGCAAGCTTTTGATGGGTTTTGAGTTTTATTCTTCCTAGGCTTTTTGTTATAATTTTTGATGTAGGGAAAGTCTTTGTAGGCTTTTTATAATTTCGTTTCTTGAAAAATTTTCTTTTCTTTTTATTTATAGTAGAAGGGGCTCTTAGGGTTTCATAGCCATATTGGTTACAAAATGATCCTAATTCTTTTCTGCTTTGGCTTAACTCTGATTTCATTTTTGATTTTAATTTGAGATCGGTGCATATAGCTAATCCTTCATTATTCACGAAGTTGATTAGATCACCATAGGTGAGGTTATCATATGGTATAGATCCATTATTCTAATCTCTTATCCTTCTTCTCACTTTTTATGTAAATAATTGCGGAAGTCCGGATATAAATCTTTCTTTCCAATATGAATTATTGCAGTCTTTTCTAGTAAAGACTTTGGCAAGAAAAACATATCTATACCATCTAAAGTCTTGTAAAGTTGGATAGGTTAAATTTGAAAGTATTTCTGAATTTCTTTCTCAAAATTTTTCTGGGTCTCCTATGAAGTGTTTGGTGATGGCAAATATGAGAGTTTCAACAGCATTTTCTTGGTATACTGGTATAGTCCTAGAAGTTGTATTCCCAGTTTCAGGATCTTGAAATGTTTGGGTTGTGTAAGTTTGAATTACAGCTTCAAGAACGTCATGACGATCTTGATCTGATAAGTAATTATCCCACCATCCTCTTAATGCACCAGTGAAACTGGCAGTAAGGATGTAAGCAATTTTCTTATCAGAATTATCAGGTTTTGTTTTGTAGGCCGTAGCTGCTATTGTCATTTCTTGGAGGATATTCAATATTTGATGTTCACTTTGACCATTAATATTCCACTCACAAATAGAACTGTCATCATATTTTGATCTTGCATCATTAGGGGCATCTTCATATTGAAGATCAGGGGTGTAAGTCTTGGGTAGTAATTCCTAGTTTGTGGTAGTGGTGCGTTTCTGAAATTTCTTTTATAAATTTTGTTAATCTCACTGGGTCTTGAAGTATTAACAGAATCTTTTATTTCATTGATAATATCTTGTTCTATTATATTAATATTATTTGAGGGTCTTTCTATTTGGTTATTAATTGTTAATACTTTTAATTTATCGTCTATTTCTCGTAATAAATCTTTATTGTTATCATTTTTAAGTCTTATTACATTTTCTCGGTCAATATTGGGTGGAGTGAAAATTGGTTTTGACAGTTGGGGTGTGATGGGTTTTTGAATAGGCATAGTGAATTCTCTCCCGGGGGCTTTTGGAGTTGGTGTACTAATCTTTTGGTCAATTGAGTTTATGGTAGTAGACATGGACTCTACTTGAGTAGACAAAGTATGTAGGTTTTGGTTAGTATAGTTGTTTTGGGAGTAAATATTTTTTATGTCTTTAAACTTAATTTCTCGATCATTAGCGCCAGATCCTTGTTTAAAAGGAGAGGCTATGATCTGAGTTTGTAAATGGGGAATTTTGACAGTAATCTCTTATAAAGGGGGATGTACAGATAAAGATGTTTGGTTACTAGTTGTCAACAATTGTTCTAACTGTTGGATAACATCTATTTCTTTGGCTTTTTCTAAATCATGATGATTTTTTGTAAAAGGATTATAAATTTTATTATTAAATGTATATATTTCAAAGAAATCAAAGAAATACATATTACTTTGTATTTCTTTCATATGATTGTACCATTCTTCTCTAATTTGAGATCTTGATGCTTCATAAAAGTTTGTCATAAACCAATCCGATTTTGCTTTATTTACTTCAGATAAGAAATCATTTTTCAGTTTAATTTTGTCAATCTCAAAATCTGAACTCATGATGACATTTAGTTCATCATATACATACATATCAGACTTAGTAGGAGAAGGGTCTCTTATAGCCTGTTTGGAGGATTCCGCTATTTGAGATTGATCAACAGCTGATTTGAAGGAATTAGTTTCTGTATAAAAGCATTTGGGAATCCGAGTATGCGGACTTCAAATGGTTTGAAATCCGTGCTCAGGGAAATCATGTATTTGACGGGAGAATCATTACTTTTCTTCTTGCTTTTGCTTTGCAGAGATGCTTTGGGAGAATCTTCAGCTTTTGCTTTTGTTTTTCAGAGATGCTTTGAATCTTCAGCTTTTGCTTTTTGCTTTTCAGAGATGCTTTGTCGGTCACCTGTTGCTTTTTTGATTTTTCAGAGATGCTTTGTCAGGCATCTTTTTTGCCCTTTTTTATTTTTTTTAAGAGAGATCAAATGCATCATACAGGTCCTGAGCAAACTGTTCAGGAGTCTTATTTAGGTCATCATCTAGAGACTGGGTACTATCATCACTATCAGATAATTGAGACAACTCTTCTAACAATTTTTTCTTCTTTTCTTGTTTTGATAAATTCTTAATACCAGAAGAACTTGAACTTGGTCGGTTTTGGTAATTTTTGGAATAACGAGGATTGTCAAAAAACCAATTTTTAATAACTTGGATGGTGGCCAGTGAGCAGTCATATTTTGCCCACCATTTAACTTTGAAGTTTCTTTTGATGGCCAAGATATCTGAAGGGGTTCCTGTAATAACATAATCCCATAAAATAATCCATGGAATAGAGAAAATTGCATGAAAAAGCATTTCATGAGAGTATATTTTTTCTCCAGTGGTGTTTTCTTTGAAATGTATGAGGGCTTCTTTGATAGAAGGAGGCAGAATGGTTGGATTGCTGCCAAACAAAATCAACCAGTCGAAAAACCATACTAGAAGATCAATTTTGCATTTTTTGTCAAAAAATATAAACCATGAATGTGATTTGGGTCTAATGAAGAACATGTTGTATCATGCCATTTGATAGTCATGATAATTATAGGTGGGAGGCACGAATGGTATGGAAAAGGCTTTTGGTTGGTAATGGTATTTGATTTTTTCTGGGGAAATCACCTTAGAATTTGAAAATACATAAAACAATTGATAAAATCTCTTTTTTGATAGTAAAGTAATTTTTTTGTGCTCCAAGCCATATGCCAGAATGGAATCGGATAACTTGTTCATTGGAGTTTTGAGGAAGAATCTGTTTGAGAATACCTTCATATCCAATATCAGAGGCATCTGTTTCAACGATGATTTTTGCCTGAGGATTAAGAATTCCTAAGCAAGGAAGACTCACAACTCTGGATTTAAGTAATTTGACCACATCAGTGTGTTGTTGTGACCATGGGATAGGATTCTTGCGAAGCCTTTTATATAAAGGTTCACAGATTTGTCTAAGCTAAGGAAAGAAGTCAGATATGTAGTTTAAACAGCCTAAAAACCTTTGTAATTGGGTCTTGTCCTTTATTTCATTGGGAAATTTATTTGCAAATTCAATAGACCTATCAATAGGTTTGATAGTTCCTTGATAAATTACATGTCCTAAAAATCTAACTTTTGTTTGAAATAATTTCATTTTTGTCATGGATAAGACTAATCCATTAGTCTTGATGATTTGGAAAAATATTTTCAAATGCTTAAAGTGTTGATCTATTAATTTTGAAAATATTAATATATCGTCAATGTATGTGATACTAAATTTAGAATAATCATTGAAGGTATCGTTAATAATATTCTGGAATTCTGAAGGTGCGTTTTTTAGTCCAAATGGCGTTACATTCCATTCATAATGACCAAATGGGACATTGAAAGCTATTTTGTATTTATCTTTCTCATTTATTTGTATTTGCCAAAATCCTAATTTTAAATCAAATTTGAAAAATATAGTTGCATCATGTAATCTGTTGAGAAGATCCCTTTTATGGTATTGGATACCTAATCCATTGCAGGACTTTATTGAGTGGTTTATAGTTGATGACGAGTCTTGGAGCTCCTCTTTCGAGTTTAGCTTATTTTTTAACATAAAAGGCATAGCAGCTCCAGGGGGATTTGCTAGGTCTAATAAGTCCTTTACCTAAAAGGGTTTTGATTTCTTCTTGGCAATATTTTAATAATTCTTGATTCATCTGTATAGGTCTGGACTTAGATGGAATATTCTTCTCATCAAAGCCTGGTTCATATGGCAATGAAACTATATGTCTTTTTTGTTCCCAAAAAGCATTGGGAAGATCAGCACAAATTTCTTTTTTGAATAAATCTTCAAGTTCTTTAATCTGGGATTGGATTTGTGATTGTTGAATCTGTTGTTCGATTTTTTGATAATTTATTTCTTCTTTGAGGAAGTTTATATGAGCCTTTTTACTCTGTATTAAATTTATTTGTTTGCACAAAGTATTATTCTAGAGTAAATTTAATTCTCTGGTGTCAACGGGTTGTAAGAATAGAAAAAATAAGTTTTGTCCTAAAATATTAGTTTCTATTCCCTGATGGTTGACATAAAAAGGAAAGATTTGGGTTAGGAAGGGTGTTCCTAAAATAATGTTTTGATGTATATTTTTGACGAGGACAAAATGAACCTTTAAACAATATCCTTCATTACATATATAAGAATTTGTGATTTTGTATTCTACATTTAATTTTGAACCATTGGCAGTGTTTAACCTTTCAGTGGTTTTTTCATAATATTTTGTAGGTATAAGACCTTCTTTGATACAGTTCTGGTCAACACCGGAATCGACAAGGGCTGTGGTGTTGAGATGGTATTCTTTATTAATAACAATAGAAATTTTGATGTACCATTTCTGGTAATGCATCATTTCTATTGAATTAACAAAACCATCTTTGGATTCATTATTAATATTGATTAGGTTATGGCAGGTGGAAGTTTCAGGAACTTTGGTTTGATTAACTTGTGCCGTAATTGATTCTTTCAAGTTATTAATTTCTAAATTGACCATTTTTGCTTTTAATTCAATAGTATCGTTTTGAATCTCTTTGATTTGTTCTTTTATCGAGTTTACTTCTGTTTGTAAATCTTGGGTCGTTGCTACTTTGGTCTTTTGGAATCGTTTTTCAAAAATTCTTTCAATAGTATATGGCTCAGGTCTCTTGGTTTTATTTTCTTCATGGATAAGATCTCTTAATTTTGTCAAATAATCTCTTTTTATTACTGGGTCATCTATTTTGTCTATTATGTCTAAAAGAAATTCTTTTTGCGAGGTGATCATATTAACAGATTTGCAAAAGCAAATGCCATCTTGACAATCACATTGTGAGTCAATGGACTCATCAAAATTTGTATTTTCTTGAATTGAATAAATGACCTCCTCATTATCAGAAGATGAATCTTCGTTTTCTTATTGGGAGTCATTTATCATAATCTTGGTTAATTGTTGTTTCATAAACTCTTCGATATCTAATTCATTGATTTTTTGTTTGACTCTACAATTCTTTGCCCAATGTCCAAGCCTTCCACACTTGAAGCAAGCTTTTGATGGGTTTTGAGTTTTATTCTTCCTAGGCTTTTTGTTATACTTTTTTGATGTAGGGAAAGTCTTTGTAGGCTTTTTATAATTTCGTTTCTTGAAAAATTTTCTTTTCTTTTTATTTATAGTAGAAGGGGCTCTTAGGGTTTCATAGCCATATTGGCTACAAAATGATCCTAATTCTTTTCTGCTTTGGCTTAACTCTTATTTCATTTTTGATTTTAATTTGAGATCGGTGCATATAGCTAATCCTTTGTTATTCACGAAGTTGATTAGATCACCATAGGTGAGGTTATCATATGGTACAGATCCATTATTCTGATCTCTTATCCTTCTTCTCATTTTTTCTGCAAATAATTTCGGAAGTCCAGATATAAATCTTTCTTTCCAATATGAATTATTGCAGTCTTTTCTAGTAAAGACTTTGGCAAGAAAAACATCTCTATACCATCTAAAGTCTTGTAAAGTTGGACAGGTTAAATTTGAAAGTATTTCTGAATTTCTTTCTCGAAATTTTTCTGGGTCTCCTATGAAGTGTTTGGTGATGGAAAATATGAGAGTTTCAACAGCATTTTCTTGGTATACTGGTATAGTCCTAGAAGTTGTATTCCCAGTTTCAGGATCATGAAATGTTTGGGTTGTGTAAGTTTGAATTACGGCTTCAAGAACGTCATGACGATCTTGATCTGATAAGTATTTATCCTACCATCCTCTTAATGCACCAGTGAAACCATCAGTAAGGGTGTAAGCAATTTTCTTATCAGAATTATCAGGTTTTGTTTTGTAGGCCGTAGCTGCTATTGTCATTTCTTGGAGGATATTCAATGTTTGATGTTCACTTTGACCATCAATATTCTACTCACAAATAGAACTGTCATCATATTTTGATCTTGCATCATTAGGGGCATCTTCATATTGAAGATCAGGGGGTGTAGGTTTTGGGTAGTAATTCCTATTTTGTGGTAGTGGTGCGTTTTAAAATTTCTTCTATAAATTTTGTTAATCTCACTGGGTCTTGAAGTATTAACAGAATCTTTTATTTCATTGATAATATCTTGTTATATTATATTAATATTATTTGAGGGTCATTCTATTTGGTTATTAATTGTTAATACTTTTAATTTATCATCTATTTCTCGTAATAAATCTTTATTGTTATCATTTTTAATCCTTATTAAATTTTCTCGGTCAATATTGGGTGGAGTGAAAATTGGTTTTGACAGTTGGGGTGTGATGGGTTTTTGAATAGGCGTAGTGAATTCTCTCCCGGGGGCTTTTGGAGTTGGTGTACTAATCTTTTGGTCAATTGAGTTTATGGTAGTAGACATGGACTCTACTTGAGTAGACAAAGTATGTAGGTTTTGGTTAGTATAGTTGTTTTGGGAGTAAATATTCTTTATGTCTTTAAACTTAACTTTTCGATCATCAGCGCCAGATCCTTGTTTAAAGGAAGAGGCTATGATCTGAGTTTGT
This sequence comes from Bretschneidera sinensis, assembly GCA_023935145.1. NCBI lineage: Eukaryota > Viridiplantae > Streptophyta > Magnoliopsida > Brassicales > Akaniaceae > Bretschneidera > Bretschneidera sinensis. Next base: position 131,472,284 of record CM043698.1, read on the forward strand.
AAATGGAGAATTTTGATCTTAATTATAATTTATTTCATTAATATCAAAAATTTAAATTTTATTCTAAATTTTTAGTGCATAGTGACGAATTTATCCAACTCAATTATTTCAATAAAAAGGTTGATGATGTCCGCTGCATGTACCAATCACATGCACTTAAAAATACAAAGACTATCTTTGGGTTTCATTGGCACGCGCACCTAAAATTATCAAAACTATCTTTGAACTTTATCTTTCTAATAGTAAAAAAGTCAAAAAGCTATTAAAACAAAAAGGAAGACAAATATTAAAATGTATTATTATTATTTTCATCATAACTATAATTATAATTAAGTAATAATAATTATTATTCTTATAATTATAATTATAATAATTATATTAATGATAATATTATTATAATTATAATAATAATGTTTATAATATTGATAATAATAATAATTATTAATTTTAATAATTATTATCATTCTTATAATTATAAATAGAAAAATATTATTATAGTAATTATAATAATTATGATAACAAAAAATATTTTAATAATAACAACTATTTATTTATTTATTATTATTATTATTATAATAAAAATTTTAGGTTTGTGAAAAAATTAGAGATTATTAAGGATAATAAATAGTGCTAGGGTATAAATACGATTATTATAATAATAATCATAATGATAATAGTTATAATAATATCAAATAATAATTACTATTTTTATAATCAATATAATAATAATGATAATGATTATTATTATTATCACAATTATAATAATATTATTTTGTATTATTATTAAAATAATATTTTTTCTTATAATAATAATAATGATGATGATGATAAAGATAATAATAATAATAATCATTATTATTATAATAATATTTATAATAATTATTATCATAATTATAATAATACTTTCATTAAAATAATATTATTAATTATAATAATATTAAAATGATAATGATGATAATAATAATTATTATAATTATCATCATCATTAAAACGATTATAACATTTATTATCATTATAATAATTATAATTATTTTATTTTATTATTATAATTCATTTGATAATATTAGTATATAATAGTTAATTTGAAATTATTGTTTTTATCTTAACAATTATAATTATTATTATTATATTTACCATAATAATATTTTTAATAATTATAATTAAAATGTATTATTATTATCATCATAACTATAATTATAATTATATTTAATAATAATTCTTATAATTATAATAATATTATAATGATAATGATGATATTAATATTAATAATAATTATTATAATTATATTAATGATGATGATAATAATAATAATAATAATAATAATAATAATAATATTAATATTAACGATAATATAATAATAACTATATTATAATTATAATGATAATGTTTATAATATTGATAAATAATTATTATTAATTTTAATAATAATTATCATTCTTATAATTATAATTAAAAAAATATTATTATAGTGATTATGATAATTATGATATCATGTTAATCTTAATTTTATCACATTATAATTTTATCCATAAACCAAACAAATAATTAGTAAAAAATCATCTTTGTTGCCTATATATCACACTATAGTGCTAGCAAAGCCTACCATGAATTGACTATCACCTTAATTAATTATTGACCCTCCCGCTCGCCGGTTCACACCGGTAGTTGCACCGCTATAGGTGGGCCATGGTTATCCAGATGATGGTTTGGTGCACCACTGAATAAGTGGCTCAAGACCGCAACCCCATTTTATGAAATGTGAATAAGGCCACGTTGGGCACACGCACTACGCATCATTCGTTGGTGCTTAAACTCCTTAACTTTTCTCGTATTTCAAGCTCATCTTGTGGGTTTGTTACACATGGAAAATGGGACACCAATAACAAAAGTCAACATAAATTAATATTTATTTACTATTTGTTTTTGGTCATTTACCAATAATTATTTCAAATAGAACATTCTACATAACGACTTAATCAAACCTCTAGAAGATGGACTGCCCAAAGCCCAGGACAGAAGTAGGGGAATCTGAAATTTGGTAGTGAAAGCTGTTAATGATTCATTACAATATCGAATCTCGTAATGGGTCAGTCAACTTTAGTCCTTTTTTTTTTTCTGTCCTTCGGATATTTCAATTATGTGCAGCTCTCTAGGTTTCTATGCATGACTAACAAGTAACACGGAATTAACTCAATCTTCTGCTTTTCACTCCAGTGTGCCTTCACTGGCATAGGCACATGCACTTAGATTTAGTTGTGATCATGGTGAACAGCTGCTGACATTCGGCAACTCAAGTGCTTCTTTGTTCTCATGATTTGAGGATCTATTGCTAGCGGAAGTCTTTGAGCTTTAATCTAGTATATATACAATTACTTTGCAGGAGTTGTATTATTCGGAGTCTCTGACTATTTCATTTTTCTGGTTGAATTACTTACAAAAATGATATTGTCAGAATAGATTCTCTGGTATGAGAGGAAGTTACTTTTTCAAATTCGGAAGTTTTAAGACTTGAATAAATTCATGAAATTGAAAAATTCACCAATTTAGAATTGTATTCAAGTTTTTCAATCTATTTTTATATGCAAATACACGTATCTCAAATTGATGCTTCCAAATGAACCATAAATGAATTTAATCCAACTTGTTTTTCTCCATAAGGCTTTCATATTCAACTCAGAGTATCAGGTTCGTCAATGATATATATAAAATGAATATTAGACACGAGGGAGAGACAATTGACTACCGTAGTGTAAAAGAAAAGAATTAGGGTTTATTGATAGTTTAACTGACTGTAGCAGTGTAACATAATATATAGAGATAATTTACATGTGTATTTACAATAAGGTCCCTAGGTTATGTATATATATGTTTTATACATTTAAATACCCCCTTAATCCGAATAGGATAAAACCACAAAGAGATTGTTTTTATGTTGAAGAAACCTAGGTGTTGGTACCTTTGGTGAAGATGTTTGCAAGCTGAGCATAAGTTGAAATATAACAAATAACCAAATCTTCTTGAGCAATCTTTTTACACACAAAGTGGAAATCGATTTCAATATGTTCTGTAAGAGCATGAAAGACTGGATTTGCCGCAAGATATATGGCACCAATTTTATCACAATAGACTAGAACTGGTCATGAAAGAAACACATGTACGTCATAGAGAACCTATCAAATCCAATAGGCCTCAGCCACAACATATGCAAAAAAGTGATATTCATATTCAATGCTGGAACGAGACACAAATAGTTGTTTCTTTGCTTTCCAAAAGATAAGATTATGGCCAAGGAAGATGGCATATCATGTGGTGGAGCGGTGGCTGTCAAGACATCCAACCGAGTCGGCATCTGCATAGTAAGAATGAGAAAAATCTTTCAAGACAGCTAAGAGTATACCATGATTAGTAGTGCCACAAAGATAACGAAGAATTCATTTAACAGTCTATAAATGAGAGCTGCGTGGAGCAGGCAAAAACTGACTAGCTAGATTCACAACATAGACAATATCAGGACTGGTCATAGTTAAATACTGTAGACCCCTTATCCTACTCCTATATTCAAATGGATCCCCTAATAGTTTGCCTTAATGTAGTGAAGGTTGGGACATAGATGATAGAGGGGTCTTAATCGGTTTAGCAGATGACGTGGACAATTTAGACAAAAGATCCTTGGCATACTTGGTTTGAGAGAGAAACAAACCTGATTTGGACAGTGTGGCTTCAATACCTAGAAAGTAATGAAGATCACCAAGATCCTTCATAGAAAATTATTGAGATAAAGTCTAAATAAACCGAAACAGAAGGGTTGAATTGCTACTTGTAAGGATTATTTCATCGACATACAGCAGTAAGACAATAATACCAAGAGATGAGTGTAAGACAAACATAAATGTGTTTGCATGACTGCAAGAAAATCAATAAGATAATAGAAATGAACTAAAGCGGTGAAACCAAGCTTGAGAGGTCTATTTGAGACCATAAATAGTTTTTTTGAGTTTACAAACAGGATGTGGTCATAAGTCGTCAACAGAATTGGGAGGTTGTTTTATGTATACTACCTCATTAAGACAATCATGAAGAAAGACATTTTTAACATCAAGTTGTCTAATGACCCAAGCATGAGAAATGGTTAGTAATTGTACAGTACGAATAATAGTCAGCTTGACTGCCAAACTAAAGGTTTAATGATAATCAATACCTGTTTGTTGATGAAATCCCTGAGCAACCAACCTCTCTTTGTAATGCAGACCCATCAACCTGATATTTAATCCTATAAATCCACTTACACCCAACTAAGTTTTTCATTGAATTATATGGTACAAGTTGTCTAGTGTGGTTAGTAATGAGAGCATTAAATTCATCAGCCATAGCAGACCCTCACTAAGGAGCTTTAATAGCTTGAGGAAAAAAAGTTGGTTCAAATGGTTATATGGAAGTAGAGAGAATAAGTAATTGTTTGGGCTTGTAGACACTTGCTTTGGAGTGAGTGATCATGGGGTTACGAGAGACCAAGGTAGATATAGAGCAAGTGGTGTTGGTGGAGGACGAGGTGGAGGATGCCGATGTAGTGGAAGTGGAACAAATAGGTATGGACGTGGGTAATGAATGTTTAGACGACAAGGGGCGAGGATAAGGAGGAGTGAGTGGAATTGATAAGGAATCTGAGGTAGAAGGCGAAGGTAGAGTAAAAGTAGTAGTAGTGGGATCAAATGAGGTAAGAAGAGGTAGGACAAAGGGTTAACGTAAGGGTTTGGTAGAGGTAAGAATAAGCAGTGGAGAGGGAGTGGTGATGACAAGAGATCACGACACTGGTTTGATTAAGTAAAGATAGGGGAATGAAAGTTCATGAAAAATAACATGTCAACTAGTGTAGACTCATCCAGTGTAAGGATCAAGACACCTATAGCCTTTGTAATTTTGAGAATAACCGAGAAAGACACATTTCTTGGAGCGATGAGCTAATTTGTGAGAAGCGTGAACAATAAGGTTAGGATAAGATTCACACCCAAACACACAAAAAGTAGATTAATCAGGAGGTTTTGAAAACAATTTTGTAAATGAAGCTTAATGATGTAACATATAGGAAGATGATTAATGATATAGAGGGCAAAATAGGTGGCATCAACCCCGAATGACTCAGGGAGGGAGGAATGAATTAACATGGTGCATGTCATTTCATTAATATGCCTATAATTACATTCGGCGAGACCATTTTGTTGAGGTGGGTTAGGGCATAACATGCAAAAAGCAATGTCATGTTGGACGAGAAATTGTTTGAAATGAGTTTGATTAAATTATTTTCCAGCATCATTTTGATTTTTTTTAATTTGGTGAAAAATTAGTTTTTAATAAAAGCTTTGAAAGTGCAAAAATTCTGGAAAAAAAAAACTTCAGACTCCTTGTGCATAAAAAAAAATCCAAGAATAACGAGAAAAACTATCCACAAAAATAACATAAAAGCGATAGCCCAAACTTGAGAAAATGGGAGATTGTCAAACATCTGAATGTATTAAAAATAAAAGTGTTGTAGTACAGTGCTCAACTAAATCAAATGGTAAATGTTTAGACTTTCCTAACTAATATTATGAACAAAATCCTCAATACTTAGAAGATATAGAAACATTATTTTTATTGTGAAAAAAATGATAACACATGAGGACCTAAATGACCACACTAACGATGCCAAACATCACCAAAAACTTGACTGGAGACCAGTGTCAGAAGGGTAGGAGTGATCGAAACAGAAGGGTTGAATTGTTACCTGTAAGGATGATGTCATTGACATAAAGCAGTAAGACAATAATACCTTGAGAGAAGTGTAGGACAGACATAGAGGTGTTTGCACAACTATAAGAAAATTCATGACATAATAGAAAAGAACCAAAGCGGTCAAACTAAACCTGAAGGGCCTGTTTGAGACCATAAATAGTTTTTTTGAGTTTATAAACATGATGTGGGTGTAAGTCATCAACAAAATCGGGAGATTTGTTTCATGTATACTACCTCATTAAGATAACCAAGAAGAAATGCGTTTTAACATCAAGTTGTCTAATGATCCAAGCATGAGAAACGACTAGTGATAATACAGTTCAAATAGTCATAGGCTTGACTACTAGACTAAATGTTTCATGATAATCAATACCTGGTTGTTGATGAAATCTCTGAACAACCAACCTCGCTTTGTAGTGCTCCACAGATCCATCAACCTGATATTTAATCATGTAAATCTACTTACATCCAATTAAGTTTTCCATTGGATCATATGGTACAAGCTCACAAATGTGGTTAGTAATGATGGCATTAAATTCATCAGCCATAGCATATTGCCATTCATGAGCTTTAATAGCTTGAGAAAAACAAGTTGGTTCAGAAGGTGATGTGGAACTAGAAAGAGAAAGTAATTGTTTGGGCTTGTGGACACCCGCTTTGGAGCGAGTGATTATAAGGTGACAAGAGACTGAGGTAGATATAGCGCATGTGGTGTAGGCAAAGGACAAGGTAGAGGCTACCGATGCAGTGGAAGTGGAATTTATATGTATGGATATGTGTAACAAATGTTCAGAGGATAAGGGGGAGGACAATGAGGAGTGAGTGGAATTGATAAAGAGTATAAGGTAGAAGGCGAAAGTAGAGTAGAGGTAGTAGTAATGGGATCGGATGAGGTAGGAAGAAGTAAGACAGAGGATTGATGTAAGGGTTTAGTGGAGGTAAAAATAAGCAGTGGAGAGGGAGCGAAAATGACAAGAGACCGTAATAATGGTTCGATTAAGTCTAGATAGTGGAAGAAAATTGCATGAAAAATAAGATGTTGAGTAGTGTAAACTCGTAGTGGAAGGGTTAAGACACCTATAACCTTTTGTAATTTTGAGCATAACCGATAAAGACAAATTTCTTGGAGCGAGGAGCTAATTTGTGAAGAGGGTGAGCAGTAAGGTTAGGATTATACTCACACCCAAACACACAAAAAGTAGAATAATAAGGAGGTTTTGAAAACAATTTTGTAAATAGAGCCTGATGATATAACACATGAGTAGGAAGACTATTAATGATATAGAGGGTAAAAGAGGTGGCATCAACCCAGAATGACTCAGAGATGGAGGATTGAATTAACAAGGTGCAGGCCATTTCACTAATATGCCTACGCTTAAGTTCGACGACACCATTTTGTTAAGGTGTGGCAAGGCATGATATGCGAAAAGCAATGCCATGCTGGGTGAGAAACTGTTTAAAATGAGTCTGATCAAATTTTTTGCCATCGTCACTTTGAATTTTTTTTTTATTTTGATGGAAAATTGATTTTCAACAAAGGCCTTGAAAGTGCAAAAATGCTGAAAAACTTTAGATTTATTGCGCATAGGAAAAATCCAAGAATAACGAGAAAAATCATCCACAAAAATAACATAATAACAATAGCCTAATTTTAAGAAAACATGAGATTGCCAAACATCTTAATGTAATAAAAATAAAAGTGTTACAGTACAATGCTTAACTGAATCAAATGACAAATGTTTAGACTTTCCTAACTTACATTCTGAATAAAATCCTAAATACTTAGAAGATAAAAAAACGTTCTTTTTTGTTATGCAGAAAAGATAACACATGAGAACCTAAATGACCTAACTGACGATGCCAGACAAGACCAGAAACTTGACGAGAGACCAAGACCAAAGGGGTGGGAGTGACCGAACTTGGTGGAAGAGAGTATAGGTCACCATCACTGAAAGAGTTGAGAAAAGTGTTTGTCGTAGTCTTATCCTTAATAGCAACATGAGAATCATCTAAATTAATATAATAGTTGTTATCAGAACATAAACATTCAATAGAAAGTAAATTGTATGAGAGTTGAAAAACATGCAAGACATTATTAAGATGGAGATGATGGGTTGGTGTATGTAGAAAATTTGAACTAAGATTGTTAATATCAAGTAGTTGACCATTACTAACAAGAATCTTAGTATTACCAAAATAAGGTGTAAGATTATTAAGTGTACCTGACTGAGGGGTCATGTGAGAGAGGCAGCAATATCGAGATACCAATTTACAGCATGAGACTCACCAAGAGACATAATGGCAAATGATTTGGGCATGTAATGGGAAACCAATGCATGATTAAAACGATGAGGACAATAAATGGCGATATGACCAACAGTGTTACAAATTTGATAAGGTGATGAGAATGACATAGGAGGTAGCCCCAAGATTCATTCATGATTGTAAGAGGAACCACCAGAGAATCTATTAAATATAGGAGAAGAATAAAAAGTCTGATCAGTACCTAAACAATACTGGAATGAGTCATTATGACCCGTATTGCAACCATAACCCCTACCATGACCATAATACCCTGAATGACCCCTACCACGACCACAATGAGCACCAGAATTGGTGGTGGCAGCAAAAACAGTAGGAGTATTTGAGGATTGGGCGCTGGAACAAAGATGTTTCAGCCACTGTTCTTATAGCAGAAGTTTTTTTACGGAGACTAAAAGTGATGTTGGTATTTGTCACAGTGGTGATAAATCTTTCATACTTTGTGGGAAGGTCGGCTAAGGCATAGGAGATGAGGTCTTTGATAGAGAGGGGATAAGTTTATGGCAGCTAGGGCATTCGCAATGGCTTTGAGTTCTCGAAAATATTGTTCCATGGATTTGTCGTATTTGCTGTGTTTGTGAAACTTTAGGCGCAAAAAAAAATTTTTTTTGCATTGGACTGATCAAAGTACCATTGTTCCAAGGCAATCTAGATGTTTTGTGAGATACACAAATCATGGACATCTTGTAGTATATTAGAGGTAAGTGTAACATTAATCTAAGGGTGAAGGCACGGGTTTGTACAAAACCAAGTGTGATACGCAGGATTAAGGCTCGTAGCGTCATTATTGGTAAGTTAATTGAAATTCAGAGGGACAAGTGAAAGATCCATCAACATAACCTATTAAGTCATAGCTAATAAGGATAATAAGAAACTGTGAACACCAAAGGATGTAGTTAGAGTTGTCAAGTTTGATACTTACAAGATGTGTGATACTAGGGGTGGAAAACAAAGAGAGATTGGGAAAAAGATGAGCTGACGATGTAGTATGAGGTGGAGAAAAGTAAGAAAGAAAGTTGATTTGGTGAGATGAATGAGGTCTGAGGATGGTTAAAGGGACAACATCCAACATTTGTGATTAAGGAAACATGAAAAGGATGACAGTAGAAATGAGCAAACCAGGGTTTGAGGCAACTACAGTATGAAGAAAAATAGGGTTAGGGATGGTGGAATGAAGGGATTTATGGGAGAGTTGAGCAAACTATAATGTGGGATTCATGACGGAATCAAAGAAAAAAGGTGCAGTGGACAGTGAGATAGTAGAGTTATTTTCCATGGTTTTAGGTTTAGAATTTTACTGCTTTGATACCACGTAGAAGAAGAGAATTAGAGTTTATTGACTACTTAATTGACTATAGTAGTGTAACAACATATATATATAAAGATAATTTACATGTGTATTTATAATAGTGTCCCTAGGTTATGTATATACATGTAGGAAGTAGTTTACTCTAGGTAGGAACATGCAAAATAACTTCCAATGGAGTTTGTTAACCCTTATTTGATTTTAATTATGACAAAACACTATTTAAATTGTACTACTAGTTTTATCTAAGTTTTTAAGTTGTAAAAGCATTCAATACAGAAATAAGATGCAAAATACGACACATATAATTACAAAAATAAGACAGAAGATCTAGATTAGGTTCTAAGGTAATTGACTCAAGTTGTAAATCTTTACTTTTAGTTACTTAGCTTAATTAAGGCTCATTTTAATTATAAAATGCTTTGACAAAAATAAATCCAAAAAATGTCTTTAAGTCAAAAACTGTTTTTAAAAACATGAAAACTGTGTTTTGGGTCAACCCGTCCGACTAGGTCTTTGAACTAGTCGACTAGTAAAAGGGATAGTAGCTTTTGGCCCTTGACCCAGTCGACTGGTACTAGGACCTATTCAACTGGGTCCTAGGACCAGTCAACTGGTACCTATCTAATGCCCAAAAACTGGATTTTTTCACATGACCCAGTCGACTAGTACAAGGATACAGTCGACTGGTAATTAAAAAATATAACCATTTGAGACGCAGGACTTGAACATTTAATGCTTCAAACCTACCAAATATGTGTTTAACGGCCATATAAGGCCAAGGCTATAAAAACCCAATCAATGAGCATTTAAAGAATATAAAAGAACACTCAATTTGATTTATAGCTCATTAATACTCTCAAAAGCTTTGAAAAATTTATTGTGAGCCATTCTTTAAGCTTTGTTCTTGAAAAAAAGATAACTTTCATATTGTAAAGCATTTATTGTTATCTCTCTTATTTTCCTTTACATTCAATATTATTCATTGTAAAGAGAAAGAGTTGGTATAACTCTTAGAGTGTTTAGGATTAAACACTTCCTTGTAACTTCCATGTGGAAGAGAGTGCTTGTAAGGTTTGTGTTGGTATTTGTCTAAGGTTCAAACATGTCCAAGCATGGTTTGAAGATGGTTAAAGTCTAAACCAAAGTTGGAGGATTAAATTTCAGCAAGTTAGAAGACTGCACACATGTGTGTGCATCACTTTGGAGCAAGGTAAGGCTAGGCGCACTAGTGTGCACACTTCTGCACACAAGTAGAAGGGTGTGTGCACAGTTGGGAGAAGAGGGCAGCATCAGTGTGCGTCATGCCCCTCCTTCTCTAGCACCACACCTTATAGAATGGGGATTCCAGGGACAAACCAGCACCGCACCGCGCACAGCCCAGCACCGCACCATCCAGTGTGCATGCCTCCAGGAACTCACCAGCACCTCATCGCTCCTCCATCAGCAGTGCACCGCCCAGAGAGTGTGCAAAGGCAATCTACCCAGCACCACACCACTCCTTGTTGAGCACCTAGGCGCTAGGCAAAATGTTGCACACAAGGACAGCCTATTTCAAGCCCTTCTTAAGTGCATGGGTGCAAGGTTAAAATGCACAGCACCACTTAGGAGTGATGGAGGGCCATGATTAAGTGGCAATCATGATCCAAGGGTGAGGATTGAATCTCAAGAATGACCAAGAAGTGGGTGGCTATAAAAGAGGTTTTGTAGCCTCATTTTTCAACAAGAGAATAGAGAATACATTATGACATTGTGAGATCAATTGTAAACACATAGAGAGAATTGTGTAAGAGTGACAAACACAAGAGGGACTCTTTGTAGTAAGGCTGGGTGTAAAATATAGAAAAGTCTAGATTAGAAAGAGAGCATTGTTAGTTCTCATTTTCTTCCTTTCTTCTCTTCTTGGTTTCTTCAAGAACTTGGTTTCTTGAAGGGGATTGCTATAACTTGTAAGAACCATTTGATTTAGATCAGAGAGTTCAGAGGAACTCACGGGGACGTAGGCATATTGCCGAACCTCGATAATAATTGCTTGTCTTTTTTCTTTCTTTGATTTTCTGTTCCTGTTTTCGATTCCAAATCTTTACAAGTCATTCTAGACTTGGGTGTTTGGAAGATCACCACTTGGGCATCTTATCAAGGTGATTTCCAACAATGGTATCAAAGCTTTGGACAGTGGTATCAGAGCTTGGTTAGAGGGTATCGGAGCAAGAACAAGAAGGTGACGAAGCTAAGACTCCAAGAATCAAAGATCAACTTCTTGGGTGATTCAAGAACGGTGTAAAGATCAAGATCTGATCGTGTTCTTGAAGGTTGATTCAAGAACGGTGTTACGATCCATCTTTGATCTGTGTTCTTGAGGTTGAAGAAAGCAGTTAAGGGTAGTGCATAAATCTGGGATCTTGTCTGCAAAAGATGGCTTAAAATTTCTGTGTTGAGAAGTTTGATGGAAAGGGAGACTTTGCCCTTTGGAAGCGAAAGATCAAGGTGGTTCTAATGCAACAGAAAGTGGACTTGGCTATTGGAGAAGATGATGCTTTTTCAGCAAGTGTCACAGAGGACCAGCGGACCGAGATGAAGAAGATGGCTTATAGCACAATTTTCTTGCACATGTTGGATAGCGTCACAAGGGAGGGCGGAGACTCGGAGGATCCGGCTGTCATATGGAAGAAACTAGATGAGTTTTTTCTTACCAAAACTCTCCCTAACAAGATTTATCTTCTTAAAAGAATCTTCGCTTTTAAAATGGATCCTAGTAAAGAGTTGCAAGATAATCTTGATGTCTTTAATAAGCTAGTTCAAGATTTGAATAGCTGTAGCATTATTTTTCCGGATGAACAATTGGCTGTTATCTTTTTAAATTCTCTTCCGGATTTCTTTGATAACTTGATTAATGCCACTGAATATGGAAGGGATACTTTGACAAAGGAGATTGTGATCAATGCCATAAGAGCACATGACTTCAAGGCCAAGATAGAGGAGACATCAAGTGGAGATGGGCTGTTCGTAAGAGGAAGGCCAGCAACTCGGAATGGTAGTAACAACCATAGCAACTACCGGGAGAAATCAAGAGGTAAAGGGCAGAACCATGGGAGATCTCATTCCAAAACAAGACTTGGAGGAGGAAGGAGATGCTTCTACTGCAACAAGGAGGGCCATTTCAAGAAAGATTGCAAGAAGAGGATTTGGGATGAGAGGAGAAGCCATACCAACAATAGAAAGGCTTCAGTTTCCAAATGAGAACAGTAAGATGATGTGCTTGCTATGTGCTCAAATGTGAGCAGGAGGCAAAGCAGTGGATTCTTGATTCCAGGTGCACTTATTACATGTGCCCTCACAAGAAATGGTTCAAGAATTTCAAGGAGATTAATGATGGAAGGGTCTTCTTGGGGAATGACAATTCTTGCCAAGTGAGAGGGATTGGAGACATCCAATTGAGGATGTTTGATGGAGTCACAAAGCTGCTGTGAAATGTGAGGTATCTTCCAGATTTGAAGAGAAATTTGATCTCGTTAGGGCAGTTGGATTCCATGGGGTATACATGCAAAGTAGAGGGAGGAAAGATCAAGATAACCAAGGGATCTTTGGTAGTGATCAGGGCAGCAATAAACAATGGACTCTGTGAGATGATCGGAGAGACAGAAATCAATTATCAAGCAGCAAGCTTGATGGCTGAGATGGACAAGACAGCCCTTTGGCACACTCGCTAGGGACACATGAGCGAAAATGGCCTGCAAGTTTTCAGCAATGGTGGCCTACTTGGTGGAGACAAAGTAGAGGAACTTGATTTCTGTAAGTGTTGTGTTCTTGAGAAGCAACACCGGGTCAGCTTTAACACCGGAGTGCACAAGTCTAAAGGCATTCTTGACTACATTCATGCGGACCTTTGGGGACCAACAAGGACACCAACACAGGGAGGTAACATTTACTTTCTGTCATTAATTGATGATTATTCAAGAAAGATTTGTGTTTATTTGGTTAAAAATAAATCAGATGCCTTGAATAAGTTAGTGGTGTGGAAAGTGCAAGTAGAGACTCAAATAGGTAGAGTAGTTAAGGCTTTACGAACCGATAATGGCTTAGAATTTTGCAATAATGATTTTGATAAATTCTGTGAATTAAATGGCATTATAAGGTATAGGACGGTTGTAAAAATGCCTTAGCAAAATAAAGTTGCTGAAAGAATGAATAAAACCCTTATGGAAAAGGTTAGGTGCATGCTGATAGGATCCGGGTTACCAAAATATTTTTGGGGAGAAGCTGTGGCTACAGCTACATACTTGATAAATAGATCACCCTCTAGAGCTTTAGAGCTCAAGACTCCCATGGAGATGTGGAGTGGAAAACCCCATGAATTAAACAACCTTAGAACTTTTGGATGTGCTGCATATGCACATCAAAAGGAGGATAAACTTGGCCCTAGGTCTAGAAAATGTGTATTTCTAGGATATGGTGATGGGGTTAAGGGATATAGGTTGTGATCCTTAGAAAATAAGGGCATGAAACTGATTATAAGTAGGGATTTTTTTTTAATGAATTGTTATTTCGCTACTTGGAGAAAACTAACCCTGCGGGGGCTAGTGAGAAAACCAGTCCGGAAGTTATGGAGCATCGCATCAAGGAGAACTCGATTCAGGTAGAGGAAATGAGGCAAGAGGGTTTGAACCAGGTAGAGCCCTTGGATGAAGGCCAAGCTCAAGAAACTCAAGAAGAGGTTGAACAAGAAGAGGTTAATGCAGTACGTCGAAATGACTACCAGCTCATAAGAGATCGAGGAAAGAGGGTGGTTAGACCACCTTTGAGATATGGGTTTGCGTATGCTAATGTAACAGCTCTTTGGATAGAAGGAGAAGTTGAACCAGAAACTTACATGGATGCCATGGAGTGTAAGGATTTGTCAAAGTGGTAGCTGATTGTGGAAGAAGAAATGGACTTTTTGATGAAGAACAATTCTTGGGAGCTGGTGCCCAAACCAGAAAAACAGAGAGTTATGGATTGTAGATGGCTCTACAAGATCAAAAAAGGGAATACTCCAGGGGATGAAGTCCGATATAAAGCTAGGCTGGTGGTGAAGGGGTTCACACAAAAGAAGGAACAGATTTCACCGAAATCTTCTCACCAGTTGTGAAGTACAAGACAATTCGGATAGTGTTAGCATTGGTGGTCCAATTTGATTGGGAAATTGAGCAAATGGATGTGAAGACAATGTTCTTACATGGAGAGCTCGATGAGACTATTTTCATGAGGCAACCCGAAGGCTATGAGGAAGGGAGGCAGGGAGAGTTGGTGTGAAAATTGAAGAAATCTCTCTATGGCCTGAAGCAATCACCTCGACAATGGAATAAGAGGTTTGATTCCTTTGTAATCAGCTTGGGTTTCATGAGGAGCTACTATGATTCGTGCTTGTACTATAAGGGACAGAATATTGAGGAAGTAGTGATCATCCTCATCTATATTAATGATATGTTGCTAGTTGGGAGTAGCATAGAGAGGATAAAGAAATTGAAGGCTCAACTCAGTGAAGAGTTTAAGATGAAGGATCTTGGCCATGCACAAAATATCCTTGGGATGTGTATCATTCGGGAAAGAGAGAGAAACAAATTGAAGATCTCTCAAACTTCCTACATAGAGAAGATGATATCTATATTCTCTATAGAAGATAGCAAACCAATGAAGGTTCCTCTTACTGGTCATTTCAAGTTCTCCAGCGATCAATGTCCAAGATCAAAGGCAGAGAAGAAGGAAATGGAGAAAGTCCCCTACTCTAGTGCGGTTGGTTCTGTTATGTTTACCATGGTAAGCATTAGACCTGACATTGCTCATGCAATGAGTGTTCTCAGCAGGTTTATGAGTAATCCCAGAAAGGAGCATTGGCTTGGGATAAAGTGGTTGCTGAGGTATTTGAAGGGAAGCTCAGAAGTAGGGCTGGTGTATGAGAAGAGATGTAAGTCCATCTGCCTTGAGGGTTTTGCTGATTTGGACTATGGAGTAGACCGGGATAAAAGAAGATCGATTCTCCTACTTCTTCAACTTAAATGGATGTTGTGTAAGTTAGAAGGCTCAGTTGCAGCCAGTGGTAGCACTCTCAACAACCGAGGCTGAGTACATAGCAGCTACGGAGGCCATTAAGGAGGCTATGTGGTGCAAATGATTGCTTGAAGAGTTGAAGGTATTAGAGGAGTAGGTTGTGGTATTTTCGGATAGTCAAAGTGCATTACACTTGTGTAAGAATCCGGTGTTCCATGAGAGGACAAAGCACATGGATATTCGGTATCATTTCATTCAGGAAAATGTTACGAAAGGAGGCATCCATGTGAACAAGGTAGCCACGGAAGAAAATCCTGCGGATTTGGGTACTAAAGTTCTGCCTCTAAGTAAGTTTAATCATTGCCTTAAACTACTTAGGATTGGAGTTAGTTAATTAATGACTCAAAATGAGTTTGGATCCCGAAGCTCTTTGCACAATGGTTCAGGTTTTTGAACACTTAGACAAAGGTAGAGATTGTTGGTATTTGTCTAAGGTTCAAACATGTCTAAGCATGGTTCGAAGATGGTTAAAGTCTAAACCAAAGTTGGAGGACTAAATTTCAGCAAGTTAGAAGACTGTACACATGTATGTGCATCACTTTGGAGCAAGGTAAGGCTAGGCACACTGGTGTGCGCACTTCTGCACATAAGCAGAAAGGTGTGCACACAGCTAGGAGAAGGGGGCAGCATCAGTGTGCGCCACGCCCCTCCTTCTTCAGCACCGCACCTTGTAGAATGGGGACTCCAGGAACACAAAAGCACCACACCACGCACAGTCCAGCACCTTACCGCTCTTCCATCAGCGGCGCACCGCCCAGGGAGTGTGCAAAGGCACTCTGTTTAGCACTGTACTGCGCCCTGTTGAGCACCTAGGCGCTAGGCAAAATGCTGCACACATGGACAGCCTGTTTTAAGCCCCTCTTAGGTGCATGGGTGTAAGGTTAAAATATATAGCACCACTTAGGAGTGATGGAAGGCCATGATTAAGTGGTAATCATGATCAAAGGGTGATGATTGAATCTCAAGAATGGCCAAGAAGTGGGTGGCTATAACAGGGGTTTCCTAGCTTCATTTTCCAACAAGAGAATAAAAAATACATTATGACATTGTGAGATCGATTGTAAACACATAGAGAGAATTGTGTAATAGTGACAAACACAAGAGGGACTCTTTGTAGTAAGGCTGGGTGTAAAAGATAGAGAAGTCTAGATTAGAAAGAGAGCATTGTTAGTTCTCATCTTCTTCCTTTCTTCTCTTCTTGGTTCTTCAAGACTTGGTTTCTTGAAGGGGATTGTTGTAACTTGTAAGAACCATTTGATTTAGTGCAGAGAGTTCGGAGGAACTCACGGGGACGTAGGCATATTGCCGAACCTCGATAATAATTGCTTGTCTTTTTTCTTTCTTTGATTTTCTGTTCCTGTTTTCAATTCCAAATCTTTACAAGTCATTCTAGACTTGGGTGTTTGGAAGATTACCACCTGGGCATCTTGTCAAGGTGATTTCCAACAGTTTGTGTAACACCCGGGAAGTTGCTCAACTATAATTAATGGATTGTTTTAGGTAGATTCCTTGAAGAGAGTGGACGTAACGTCGGAGAGATACCAATATTGTCGAACCACTATAAATGGAGTTTGCATATTCTCTTCCCTTACTTCTTTAATTTAAAGTATATTATTTATTGTGTGCTTTGCTTGAGTAAATTGTTAAAAAAACTTGTGTGTTAATTGCAAAAAGTGTTTAAAACCTAATTCACCCCCTCTTGGGTTTGTACCTTGGTCTACAATTGGTGTCAGAGCCACATAATCAATTTTAGGCTTAAAATCCTTGAGTTGATCCAATGGTTTCAAATAGTTATACCGAAGGTCATTCCTATACTAGACTTTCTTTATTCAATGGCACAAATTATATTTATGAAAAAATAGAATGAAAATCTTTGTTGAAGGATAAGATTATAATTTGTAGAGAATCAATGAAGAATGACTTAGAATTTCTACAAAGGAAATAACCATTGAAGAAATCAATCATACGATGCCTAAACTCAAATCGGAGTTTAGTGAAGAGGATTGTTGGATGATGTCTTTAAATAGTAGATCTACTAGTATGTTACATTGTGCTTTTGACATTACTGAGTACAATAAAATTTCTGCATATGTTTCGGCTAAGGAGATGTGGGACAAACTTCAAATTACTTATGAGAGCACTAGTGAAATTAAAAATTAAAAAATTTATATGCTAGTGTCCGAGTATGAATCTTTTAAAATGTCTCCTAACGAAACAATTTCTGAAATGCACTCCCGTTTCACCACTATTGTTTATGGTTTAAAGCTTCTTGGTAGGAACATTGAGGAGTTTGAACTAACAAGGAAGATATTAAAGTCTTTGCCATCAACTTGGAAAGTAAAGAAGGCAGTAATAACGGAGGTCAAAGATCTCGACAAACTTGATGTTGAAACATTTTTCAGATCATTATTGGCATACAAGATGGAAGAAATGAATCCTGGTGCCAATGATGATGAGATGAAGAAAAAAATGATTGCTCTCAAAGCTTCCACAAGCAAGAAAGAGGAAGAAAAGGAAGAAGATAGTGAAATGGCTTTAATCACCAAAAATTTTCATAAGTTCTTGAAGAAGAACAAGAAACCTTACACAAAGGATTCCACTCCAAAAAGATAACATATTGTGTATTATGGTTGCAAGAAGCCCAAACACATTAAAGCCGATTGTCCAACAACAAACAAACCATACAAGAGCTTCAAAAAGAAAGCCATGGTTACAACCACTTGGAGTGACAATAAAGAAGAATAACTTTTGGATAACGACGTCGGATATGAAGAAATTGTCAATCTTTACTTGATGGCAATTGCTGATGAAAATGAGTTAAAAAATTCTTCTCCATCTAATAATAATAATGTTGTTATTATAAGTGAAGAATTGATTGAGGTAATTAATGAAATGCATGAACTCAAGAAGGAAGTCTCATCTCTATCTAAAGAGATGGAAAGCCTAAAAGAAGAAAAAGAAAAACTATTTTCCATGCTCTATAACTCATCACAAGATTTTTTGAAAAATGAAAATAATGGTTTAAAAAAGAAAGTGATGGAGTTGAATAACACTATATATTGGCTTATTCTTGGAAAAGAAAAACTAGATGAAGTGTTATCTTGCCAAAGAATGAGTGGAGATAAATTCGATTTGGGTTATTCTCGATTAGAAAAACAAAAATCAAAAGAAACTTTGTTCATGAAAGCAATATGTGTGGACTCCACTTCTAAGGTTACTAGCAAGGTTAAGAGCTTTCCTTCAAAGAATACTAGTAAGCCTAAGAATTCAAATTTCAATTCAAATGCAAAGAATTCTAATACATGTACTAGAGATAGAAATCCTAGAAATACACATGCATATACGTATGCTCATCTTAGAAATACAAATGCTAGAAATACACATTCAATGTATGCACATGCTAGAAATGCACACCCTATAAATTACTATCATGTATATCCTAGAGATAACATGTATGCTCATAATAGAAACATATATCCTAGGAGTGCTCATCCAAGGAATAATAGGCATACATATTCAATACATCCTAGAGTCTTCCATAACTATCATCCTAGGATCGTGCATCATCAATATGTCTACAATTATAGAGCACCTTATAATGTTAAGAAAGTATGGGTCCCAAAATGAGTTGTACTTTCTAGGACTAACCCCAAAGGACCCAAAACTTTTTGGGTACCTAAAAGTGCAATTGTATAACCATGTGTAATGTAAATGTGTCTCCACACCAAAGAAAAATGTAAATATTGGTACCTTGATAATGGATGCTCAAAGCACATGACTGGTGATCAAAGTATGTTCAAAAAGCTAACTCTAGGGGATGGGGCACACGTCACCATTAAAGATAACACCAAGATAAAGATTATCGGGCATGGCAAAGTGGGTAAAGATTTCTCAACCATTTACCATGTTTTATATGTGCAAGGCGTCAAGCCAAATTTACTTAGTATTAGTCAATTATGTGACAAAGGCAACAAAGTCATATTTGAATCTTCTCATTGTCTAGTATTACACATCAAGAGTAACAAGATTAAGTTTGTTGGTTATAAACATGAAAATGTCTATCTAGTTAATTTAAAATCTTTACATTCGAAAAGCGAAAAATGTTTTCCCGCTTTTAGTGAAAACTCATGGCTATGGCATAGAAGGCTTGGCCATGTGAACATGGATTTACTCAAAATTCTTTCAAGAATAGATTTAGTTGTTGGAATTCCCAAAATCAAATTTGAAAAAGACAAAGTTTGTGATGTTTGTCAAATAGGAAAACAAACAAGAGTATCTTTTAAATCTAAAAAGGTAATTTCACCTCTAGACCATTAGAACTTCTACATATTGACTTATTTGGTCCAATAAGCACCATTAGTCAAGGTAGTCATCAATATACTCTTGTTATTATTGATGATTATTCAAGATATACCTTTGTTATTTTTATTGTTTATAAGGATAAAGCTTATAAAGGTTTTGTGAACTTTTACAAGAAGGTTCAAAAAGAAAAAAAAGAACTTCTATCTCAAGTATTAGAAGTGATCATGAAAAAGAATTTAAAAACCAAAGTTTTTCAAAATTTTGTGACGAAAATAGAATTTGTCATAATTTTTCAACCCTTGGAACTCCTCAACAAAATGGTGTTATTGAGAGGAAAAATAGAGTTGCAGAAGAATTTTCTAGAACCATGCTTTGTGAAAGTAGTTTACCAAAATATTTTTGGGTGGAAGCCGTAAATACTTCTTGCTATGTTTTAAATAGAGTACTAATTAGGCATATGATTGATAAAACTCCATATGAAGTATGGAAAGGTAGAAAGCCTAATATCTCTTATTTTCGTGCTTTCAGTTACAAGTGCTTCATCTTAAACAACACTAAAACTAATTTAGGTAAATTTGACTCTAAGACCGATGAAGGGATATTCCTAGGATATTTAACCTCTAGTAAAGCTTATAGAGTTTCTAACAAAAAAACTCTAGTGGTTAAAGAATCTGTACATGTTGCTTTTGATGAATCTAACCCAATTAGTAGTAGAATAGTATATCTTAATGATGATGCAGATTTTATTCCAAGAATGAATACATCTACTCCCATTGTTGACCCTAAGGAAAGTAAACCTCAAACAAATCAAGAGGTAGATGTTCCTAATCTTGATCAACCTTTTACAAGTCAGCAAAGAAATAGACTTCCAAAATATTGTAGGTATGTGAATTATCATCCAATCGATCAAGTGATTGGTGATCCTTCACAAGAGGTAAGAACTCGATCTTCTATGAGAAATATTTGAAATTGTGTAGGTTATTTATCCCAAGTAGAACCTAAGAGTTTTGTAGAAGCCAAAAAAGATGCCAATTAGATAAATTTTATGCAAGAATAGTTAAATCAATTTGAAAGAAATAAAGTGTTGACTCTAATTTTTAGACCAAAGAATCATACTATCATAGGAACTAAATGGGTATATAGAAACAAAATTGATGAAAATGGAATTGTAACTAGGAACAATGCTAGACTAGTTGCTAAGGGTTACAAACAAGAAGAAGGAATAGACTTTGATGAGACCTATGCTCTAGTAGCTAGATTAAAAGCCATTCGTATGTTACTAGCCTTTGCATGCTTTAATAAGTTTAAACTATTTCAAATGGATGTGAAAAATGGTTTTTTAAATGGTTTTATAGAAGAAGAGGTTTATATTGAGCAACCTCTTGGTTTTGAAAATCCTAATATTCCAAACCATGTTTATAAGCTTTCTAAAGCTCCCTATGGGTTGAAGTAAGCTCCAAGAGCATGGTATGAAAGGTTAAGTAAGTCTTACATGAAAATTATTTTACAAGAGGAAAAATAGATACAACTCTTTTTACAAAAAACTCATAAACATGACACATTCCTAGTCCAAATATATGTTGATGAAATTATATTTGGTGTCTCTAATGAATCCATGTGTCAAGATTTTGCTAAGTATATGCAAGGTGAATTTGAGATGAGTATGATGGGAGAGCTTACCTACTTCCTCGGACTTCAAATCAAATAATTGAAAGGAGACATCTTCATCAATCAATCCAAATACACCAAGGACCTATTGAAAAGGTTTGGGATTGAGAGCTCAAAATCTATTGAAACTCCTATGAGCACCTCTACAAAACTTGACTTGGATGAGGGAGGTAAGTGTGTAGATACTAAAAATTATTGAAGCATGATAGAAGCTTTACTATTTCTAACTGTAAGTAGACCCGATATAATGTTTAGTGAATATATGTGTGCTAGATTCCAAGCTAATCATAAGAAATCTCATATTGTTGCTGTGAAAAGAATTTTAAGATATTTGCAAGGTACTCAAAATCTAGGTTTATTGTATTCTAGAAAGTCAACTTTTGAGCATGTTGGGTACTCGGATGCTGATTTTGCGGGTTGTGAGTTAGATAGAAAAGGTATTAGTGGAACATGCCAATTTTTAGGTTCTATGTTAACTTCTTGGTTTTCAAAGAAACAAAATTCAGTTGTACTATCAACTGCCGAAACGAAATATGTAGTCGCCGATAGTTGTTGTGCATAAGTTTTATGGATGAAACAATAACTAGAAGATTATGGCATGTGTTTTCAAAATATTCCAATTCATTGTGACAACACTAGTGCTATCAACTTGATAAAAAAAATCAATTCAATATTCTAGAACCAAACATATTGAGATAAGATATCACTTCATTAGAAATCATGCTTAAAAGGGTGATATTAGGTTAGAATTCATTCCCTCCGAAGATCAAATTGCAGATATTCTTACTAAGCCTTTGAATGAAGATAGTTTTGCAAAATAAGACTGTTAATGGGTTTGACAAACTTTGAACATATGTGTGTTTGATTGCATCTACATTCATCATATGCAAACTTGCCATTGAGTGAATGATTATTAATTCTCATTTAATATCTCTCTCACTTAAAAATGGCATAAATAAATCATTTCTTGCAAAGTTCCAGCTTAGAGCTCAAAATGTTAAATTTCTTGATTGACCCAATCTACTAGTTGGAGGATCCAATCGACTGGTAACCTTTTGTCCATTTACCCAGTCGACTAGGTGGGTCAAGACAGTCGACTAGTAAACCACTGTCCATTTACCCAGTCGACTAGTTAGATGACCCAGTTGACTGGTTAAAACTCCATGTTAGACCCAATCAACTAGCAGGGTCAAACCAATGCATTGGTAACCTACTAACCATTTACCCAGTCGATTAGTATCTCAAAAATGAACCCTAAATCCCCAATTTCTAATGGACCAATCGATTAGTGCCTTGACCCAGTCGACTGGTATCACGATTTTATATAATAACTCTCAAAATTTTTGACCATTTCAACCCAAAACTCAAGAACCCTAACCCTCTATCTCTACTCTCTCTAGAAATCTCTTGACTACAGTCAAAATCTCATCAAAACCAGTCAAAACATTGAATACTCAATCTTCAAATCACTTAATTCTCCGATTTTCAAGGTTGAATCTTCACCTTTTCAAATATTATTTTTCTTCAACTTCCCAAAACCGTGTTTTTGGCAAGAATATATGAACGGATTCGTATCAAGATAACCGTACCCAGGCCAAACGTGCCAAAAGGTTCAAGAACACGTAAATCTTCAGATTTGGACTCTAAAGGGAAATGGGTTGCCAGTTCTTCAAGCAAACAAGCACGAACCGAGTTGGATGATTCACTCTTTTGGAGTCCTGTGGTCAAAGATAGGTATAACACTATTATTCGTCATAAGAAAATCATGACTGGTAGATATGTTGGTTTTGATTCTATTAGGCATGCCAATTTTGATATAAGACCTGCTTTTGAGGCCATTGGACTTAAACCACTAGTCAGTATCCACAAAAAATACTACCCTAGAATAATTCACCAATTTTATGCCAATCTAGTGAAACCTACTCCATTAGCCCTTAGGTTTAAAACTAGAGTTATGAGTATTGAGTTTGAAGTTAATACTGATATGCTAGTAAGTATTTTAAAAATCCTTATCTTTGGGATCTCTTGGGGTCTAGATGGTTGGCCAGACAACTTTGACTATAAAGAAGCATGTCAAGTAGTTAAGAGATATCCTAATTATATTTTCAAGACTACTACCTTCCATCAGTGCAGTAATATGCCCTTAGGCTCCAAGTTGTTTAATATGATAGTCAGTTGGATCATTCACCCAAGATTTGGCAGTCGAGGTTATATGTCTAAGATAAACATTGTATTGATATGGTGCCTCAAGACTAAAAACCCATTCAACATCTATCCACCAATTCTAGCTAACATGATCAATGGAGAAGCCCCTGACTCTGATTGCTTCCTATATTGTATGTTCATCACTCTGATCCTTCACCATTTCAAGGTTCTCCTTCCTGACATAGAAGCACAAGACATTGGTCCCAATGATATTATCAATGTCTCATCCTTAAAGAAGATAGGGTGCACCATTCGAAATGGCATGGTCCTCTCCAAAAAAGAAAAAAAAATATACATATTGGTGATGAGGACAGTGATGAAGAAGAAGAAGTCCATGAAGATGAAGCTCATTCTACTAAAATGGACACTAAGAACCAAGGGCTAGCCAACAGAATAGTGGATATGGTAGCTTAGCAGCCAGTCGAGGTGGTAATGACGATATCCTTCAGGCCATAGCGAGTCTTCAAGTATCCATGCAGTCTAGCTTCCAAAGCTTAAGCTCTTCCATTGACTCGAGCTTCCAGTTAGTACGGACATTCATGGATCTCATGCGTCATGACATTAGTACATTATAAGATGACTTTGAGTTGCTCCAAGAGCACTCGAAAAGCTCCTTGGTTGAGATACGAGATCTTCTTTATGATACTCCTGATTCTCCAGCTCATTGAGTCTTTCATTATGAGTCATCCATCTATTGTTAGCTCTAATCACTCTTTGCAAGAACATTTTTTTCTTTCTAGTGCATTCATGGGTTATGTACTTGCTTGAACTATTTTGGGACAGTTTTCTTTAGCTCTATTATGTATGGACCTCTTTGTGCAAGGTTGTTTTCCCTTCTCTATATCATCCTATGTGTTTGTTTCTCTATTTGGTTGATGGTTGGATGATTTGATTACTTATAACTGTTGTTTTAAGCTTTAACTATTTCAGCTTCCTTATACAACTTTCGATTCATCCCGGGAGATCTTAACATCTCTGATTTAAACTGTTTTTGCACACAAGTTTGTTATTGTCTTATCTTCTGTTCATGGTTTTTGACTTGCTTATTTTCTAGTTTTTCCCTCACTTTTTTTGCTGTTGTCAAAACAGAGGAGAAAAAGAGAAAAATATGTGTAAATGATGTAATGCATACTTTTAGGGAGATCATTGCTCTCCAAACATATTAAAACTATTTAAAATGGTATTTCATTAACTATTATTGCTTGGTTAGTTTGCTCTTAAGAGATTGCATGTTGGTTTTATCACAAAAACAGAGGAAACTTTGTTCGTTTATCCTTAAAAACCCAACACTTAGATTTTAAAATAGTTTTTCTCATTATAGTTTTGTCATCATTAAAAAATAGGAGATTGTTGACCCTTATTTAATTTTAATTATGACAAAACACTATTTAAATTATACTAGCAGTTTTATCTAAGTGTTTAAGTTGCAAAAGCATTCAATATAGAAACAAGATGTAAAATACAACTCGTACAATTACCAAAAGATGATAGAATATCTAGATTAAGTTCTAAGGTAATTGATTCAAGATGTAAATCTTGACTTTTAGTTACTTAGCTTAATTATGGCTCATTTTGATTATAAAATACTTTGACAAAAACAAATCCAAAAAATTTCTTTATGTCAAAAACTGCTTTTAAAAACATGAAAACTGTGTTTTGGGTCAACCTGGTCGACTAGGTCTTTGAACCAGTCGATTGGTAAAATGGACGGTATCTTCTGACCCTTGACCCAATCGACTGGTTAAAGGACCCAGTTGACTAGTACCTGTCTAATGCCCAAACATTGGATTTTTTCACATGACACAGTCTACTGGTACAAGGACCCAGTCGACTGGTAATTCAAAAATATGATCGTTTGAGACGCAAGACTTGAACTTTTAATGCTCAAAACCTACCAAATCTGTGTCTAACGGTCATATAAAGCCAAAGCTATAAAAAAAAATACCCCATCAATGAGCATTTGAAGAATATGAAAGAATACTTGATTTGATTTATAGTTCATTAACACTCTCAAAAGCATTGAAAATTTTATTATGAGTCATTCGTTAAGCTTTGTTCTTAAAAGAGAGATAACATTCATCTTATAAAGCATTTATTGTTATCTCTCTTATTTTTCTTTACATTCAATATCATTCATTGTAAAGAGAAAGAGTTGGTATAACTCTTAGAGTGTTTAAGATTAAATACTTCCTTGTAACTTCTTTGTAGAAGAGAGTGCTTGTAAGGTTTGTGCAACACCCGTAAAGTTGCTCAATTATAATTAGTGTATTGCTTCAAGAAGATCTTTGAAAAGAGTGGATGTAGGGTCAGAGAGATTCTGATATTGTCGAACCACTATAAATGAAGTTTGCATATTATCTTCATTTACTCTTTTAATTTAAAGCACCTTATTTATTATGTGCTTTGCTTGAGTAAATTGTTAAAAAATTTTGTGTTAATTGTAAAAAGTTTTTAAAACCCAATTCACCTTCTCTTATGTTTGTACCTCGGTCTACAGAGTTGATATATTAGTCTATGGCTTGCCATTTTGCTTTTCCATCTTACATATGTTGTATATGATCTACCGTGACAATTGGAATTATGAAGAGTGCATGGGCATAATATCATTTTGTTAGTTTGATACTGAAGCATATGAATTTGGTAGAGATTTTAAAATGATTTCTTTTTTCAAGAAACAGAATTGAAAAAAAAAAAAATCATCAGTTGAAACACATTTTTTAAAAGTTAGATTTTTATGCTAAAAATGCATTCAGTTTTACATATAAGCAGTTTCATAGATGTTTTAATAATTGTTTATGAAAAACTAAATAGTTTTTAGTTCTACAACTATTTTAAATTTTTAACCTCTAATTGAGGAATTTGCAAAATGGAACAATATATCATCACTTGCATTCTTGATCAATCAACATTCATGCAAATTTTCAACTGTGAACAAATCATGACACATTGTTTTATGTAATATATATTTTCTTTTATTTAAGAAAATGTCACCAACATTACACCAAATGTATGAAAAAAGTATGAAAGTGGCATGTAATGTAATTATTTGAGCATCCATTAATTTGAAGAAATCTTTGGACTTCAAACACAATCGAGTATTATTTTCTAACATCTACTTTCCTCTAATTCTAAAACCTTTTGACCTAAACCACTCTTAAAAAAGCTTATCTTTATTTTAAGTAGAAAATCAATTAAACTATTGCTACTGCTTAGATAGCAATTAGCTCTTTTAGATTCATTGGATATGTGTACTGTGAAGACCCGTTAAAAATAATATCCACAAACATGAGATCAACGGCTTCTGTTGGATGATACAGATCCCACCAAAAATGATCTCTTCTGTTGGAGCAATACTTTGAAATGGGCACACAAGGGATCTTGGCATTTAGGTCCCCAAGTCCACAACAAGCAGCTTTAACCTCAGAAAATCCTGAAATGAGAATTATTAAAAAAAATACGAGCAAAAAATAATATTGGCCCAAAATGGAAATAAAGACAAATGTAATTTACCAAAAGCAGTTGGGTTCTCAATAATATTATGCAAGAAACTGTAAGTATCAATGTAGGAGTAACTCATGCCCTTGAGTTCTGATTTCAACCCCTGCAACGTTGGTTTTAGTCCTTCATTGTATTTAACAGCCCACGAGTTTAATTCTTCATTGCATTCTTTTGTTGGGTTCTTAACCCTTTGACCTGGAATGCATCCGATTGAGCCAACTCCAGCAACAAGGAATTTACGTGCGCCATTATCATATAATCGCTGCCAAAAATTGGTTAAAAGAAACTGTATTAAAAATAAAAGAAAAGAAAAGACTGTGTTTCTTCTTATATGTTTTCTAGCAAAACATATATTTTTTTATAATAAAATTCATAATTCTAATGATTAAAATAATAAAAAAAACACATACACACACTTTTATCATCAAAAGTATATATTTATCATGAGAAATATAAAAAAAGTTGGATTTAAACGGATAACAGTTAGTTAAACGTTTTATATGTCTAACCACCATTGTGTGGGTGAAATGATATAGACCTTGTGAAATAACTATAAGGTCGCTGATTCCAATCTTCATATCTGCAATGGCCAAGCCACAAGAATTTTCCTTATTAATTCTCTAATACAGTGCGGGCAAGATGGCCATGATACCACTTTACCGTTGAAACAAAAAAAAACATTTATGTATTTCGTATACATTTTGTAGTCAAATACATATTTTTTGTAGTAAAATTCATAATTTTGGTGATAAAAATAAAACAAATGGTAAAAAAAAATTTAAAAAAAAAACACATCAAAAACATAAAATTTTATCATGAAAAATATAACAAAAGTAAAATTTGAATTGATGACGGTACGTCAAACCTCCACAATAATATCTAAAGAAAAAACAAATTATGAGAAATATGAAATTTATCATAAAAAATATATGTAGTAATATGCGTTGTATCACAAAATATACGTGAATCACACGGTGCTTTATTTCGCAACAAACCACCCAGGCACCTGGGAATAAGTGATCATTTCTCAAATATTTTTTAGTTACCTTTAATTGTTCTTTCAATTTGATAACCATCAAATCCATGTATTGTTGTGGGGTGCTCTTCTTTTGAAGATCACTAGATCCAGAATAGTCAAAGAGATCGTTGCTACCAATCACAATTACAAAAATCGATTTAGATAGATGATTTTGTGCACCCGAAGATCCTAACTGCTTCACCAAATCTTGATACACAGATGTATAGTATTCTACTTGTCTCGAAAATGGAATCGATTGACCCTGCAATAATAGATAAAATTTATGTTAACATTATTTCAACAAACGGGATTGTTCAGTTAGGAGAGTGTTAGATTGAATGTCGTTTGTTTGATCCACGCTCATCGCAGTCTCTCTTTTGCCGAATTGACATTAAAACGCATGGTAGTAAGCTGGGTGGCTGGGCCTATTATGGGCTAACTAATGGGCTAAAAAATCCATTAGGAATAAGCAGGCTCTTTTAGCCCTAGTTTTAATTAACAAATTTGTAAAACGTGGACCCATCAATTTTGTTGCCAAGTATGGACTTGATTGAATTCTATATAGGGCCACCGAAATTTCTTCCATCCATTGAAGTTAGGGAGAATTTCAAGTCAAAAAGATAAAAAAAATTATCAAGATGTGGTTCATAGAAAAATTTTACCACCAGAGTGAGACTAAGAAAATTTTTTCTTTTGACGGTAAAAGTATTTATCCAAGAAAATTTCATGAATTTAGTATGGACACAAATCTCTAAAAAAGCAACAGGTTATAAGTTTGGATATTGAAAAATGTTAAGTAAAGAAAAATATGAAGAAAAAAAAACCAATTTAATTTGACATCTATTTTCATTTAATTTTGCTAAATTGTTTTATTTTTCCTCTAACTTTTTTTAGCATCTCAACGAAACAAAAAATGTTTTCTTTTGCTCCTTTTTTCAAATTTCTTTTCTTCTATATTTTTCGAGATGCAAATATACCAAATTAAGAAAAATAAATGAGAGAAAAGTTTTACTTGCAAGAATGTCCAACCAAAATAGAAAGTTATTTCTTACAAGAACTTTATCTGAGCCATTGAAGATTCCAGCACCACCGGAAGCGAAGCTCACACCAGTTAAGAACGATGAGACATTCCCTTTCGTTTTCGGTGAAAGATAAGGTGGCGAAGTCGGTAAGCCCACTTTCTCAGCTGTTTAAAAAAAATATTAAAATTATATTATTAGTAGTTATTAGAAAAATATCCATTGCTCGTTTCTTTACGTGACATAAATTGATCTTAAGAATTTCTCCTTCTCTTCAGTTTAAGCTATATATATATATATATTGTTTAGGCAATAAAACTTACCCAGAAAATCTGCAGCATTCTTGCCATTGCAAAACCTTCCAGTAGGTTTCTTGGTAGGAAAATCGACACCGTTGTGAGAAAAATCAGCTTTGGCAGCGGAGATTGGAAGATAATTGTTGTTGCCAACATCAACTAGTGAATCTCCCAACACGAACATAGCAGGAACCATCGGTTCAGCTTTCGAAAAATCGAAGCTCGAAACAAAGAGAGAGAAAATGAAGGAGAAGATTAAACTCACCAGGAAAACATTGTTAGCCATTGCAGTGATGGAAAACAATATCTTCCTACTTTCTTTTAGGTCTTTTAATTTGTTGGAGCAATGAATGGGCTATGGTTTTTATAGAGAGGACAAATGCATGATCAGTCAATGAAAATGAAATGGATATTTTTTCTTTAGATGTG
The DNA here is from genome assembly GCA_023935145.1 of Bretschneidera sinensis. NCBI lineage: Eukaryota > Viridiplantae > Streptophyta > Magnoliopsida > Brassicales > Akaniaceae > Bretschneidera > Bretschneidera sinensis. Next base: position 131,502,203 of record CM043698.1, read on the forward strand.
AAAAAGAGGAAATCAATCAGACTAGTTTGTTTGGATCCAGGGAAAATAACTCCACACAGCGCTTCTCTCCCTGTTTACATACTACGTGGCATTGCATAATTAAGAACACTTTTTTGATCTTTTCATTTTTGTCTTTGTTGAATACTGAGATTTGATTTTCTAAAAAGTTTGTTTTTAGTCTTAGGTTCAGTGAAAATCAAACAGTATTCATAGTGTTTTGATCTTTTCCTTTTGTTTTCTTTCTCTAAGACTTTGATTTTATTTTCATTAAAATGATTTTAAAAACAGTTTTTGTTAAACAATTGTGGAGTTAAAATTGTTTAACGTTTCAAGAAAATAATTGTGACACAAATTAGTCTTTTGAAATTGATTCTCAACTTCAATTTCATCTTAAAAATTGTTTTTTTTCAATGTGTTTAACTTAATTTATGTTTTTTTTTACGAAATTAAAACTATTTTGAGTACTAAACCAGAATGTTAAGGATTCGGGAAATTTTTAATTGCATTTGTTGTAAACTATTAATTTTGCATATGGTGAAAACTTCACTGAAAATTGTTACGTAACTTTATTGGTAACATTAATAGTAATTATACGAACATTACCATTGAAGTAATTTTACTAAACGAAAACTTCACTGATAATTATTAAGTAACTACATTGATAATGTTTATATAATCATTATTCATGTTACCAATAAAATTACCTAACAATTACTAATAAAATATTCATCCGATAACCGATTACGGATAAAAATTTCTTAATAGTTTCATGTTGATTAGGTGCAAATAATAACATTTATTTCACTAAATTAAATATAAAACATGTAAACTACACCATCAAGCTGATTAATTAATTAAAGGTAGACCAATTAATTTAAAAATATTAATTGTAAAATATTATTATCAAAAAATTTAATCCTATTTGTCCCTATATGGTGGACCTCTGGCCTGGATACACGTTGTAGAACTATTTATATTTCGTTATGTAAAAGAAGCAGATAACATAAACAAATTAAGAGTAAAAACATGTCCTTCTCTTTGTTTTGTTTGCTTTCTTGGAAAATAATTTATTAAAGAAATGGATGAATAATTTTGATAGATTTTAGTCAGCTCAATTGATTTGGTTCAGATATAGACGTGGAGTTTTGAGAACAGTGCCAATTAATAGGGTAGCGGTGGAGATATTTCAATGTGGGTCCCAATTATATAAAATTTTAATTCTTTGATCTAGTTTCTCCTTATCTTTTAGGTTTTATTTTATATTGTTAAATTAAATAAAATAAATTACAATATTATGGTTTAATCTTAATTATAATCTCAAAAAAGGCAAAAAGATGTTGGACCAGAAAATTAGCAGGGACATTGAGTTTTTTAGACGAAAAATAAATGAGTTAGATTTTACACGTGAGACACAACAGTACACGTGTTTTCATGGGAGCCACGATAAGTTGCATCTTTTAAATAAAATGCGTGCACATGCATCTCAATCGTTCAAAAAAAATATTAATATTAATAATTTTTTATATAATAAAATAACATATTAAAATTATTTTTTATTTAAAAAATTAAATCAGCAAAAAAAATCTTAAAAGTAAAACAATTCAATTAGAATCATAAAAAAATAAAAATAATTGAAAATATAAAAAATAATATAAAAAATCAATATAGACGAAGGATAAGAGAAATAAATCGAGTGAAGAAGTTAAGTTTGAGTGAGATTGTAGGAGAAAAAAACACCGGGGAAGTTTGAATCAATTGAAATACATATATAACTTTATTTAAATATTTAATTTATATATTTAAGTAATGACTTAAAGAACATTTTAAAGAGTAGATACCAAATGAGAGTTTTGATTTTATATATATATATATATATATATATATATATATATATATGTGGAATGATGAAAATTCAAATATCAATTCCTAATATTTTTATTTGTTAAAATATCCAATTACATTTTACCTAGGTACATTTCACCTACAATATATGCTATATGATCTTGCAAATTTTCAGATTTCATAGCAATATTGTTGTTGTATAACAATCTCATTGTTAGATGTTCGAGTGCACAATATGGCAACATGCCAACATCTGTAGCCCTATTAACAGCTAAGTTCTTAGTTGGACTAAAAACACTCATCTTTGTTGCCTGTGAATCACACTAAATGGTGCTGGCAAAGCGTACCATGAATTGACTCACCTTAATTAATTATTGACCCACCGGCTAGCCGGTTCACACCGGCGGGTGCACCGCTATAGGTGGGCCATGGCTATCCAAACGCTGGTTTTGTGGAATGTGAACAAGGCCACATTGGGCACACGCAATACGCGTCATTCTATGGTGCTTAGCTCCCAACTTTTCTCATATTTCAAGCTCATCTTGTGGGTTAGTTACACATGGAAAATTGGGACACCAATGACAAAAATCAAATCAAATATTCAATCTTTGTCAATATAAATTAATATTTATTTACTATTTGTTTTTGGTCATTTACCAGTAGTTATTTCAAACAGAACATTCTACATACCGACTTAATCAAACCTCTAGAAGATGGACAGGTCAGGAGTTGTGTATATATGGCCACTGCCCACAAAGAATTTGAGGGCTACAAGACCTTGGAAAAATTATTAAAAAGAAAGAAAAGAAAAAATCACCAACATGAAGTTAAAAAGAGAAAATGCATTTTCTAAGGCTGCTATGCTTAGGCCTAGCATAGCAATGGTGTGTTCAAAATTGAATGGCTAAAATTGTCTGAGAGATTCAAAAATCTTTTAAACAAACTGAGAGATATTTAAAAGATTTAATAAAATTATTGTTTTAATTTTTTCAACTTTTAAAAGATTTTTTATAAATTATTGAGATTTAGTTTTGTTATCGTCTTTTGTCTTATATATTTACTTCATGTTTGGTTCTGGAATTTTTGGTGCATAAGAATTCAACAAAATAGGCACCAACAACCAGAAAGCATGGAATTTTCAATTTCAAATGCTATGATTACTTTCATATGGTGAAATGCCCTAGTTTGAACCTTAAGAAGACACCCCAGGTCCACATAGCAGCAACAACCATAGTCTTGTTCGCTCATGTTTTTGGCAAACAGATCTAAAAGGCTATATTGGGCTCTAACCTAAGCTTTGGCTAATTACTTTGTCCACAGTGAAAATCACACCGAAAACTCGAAAAGGGATTATTGAAGGTTAGATAAAAAAATTTATATAAATTAAATTATAGTAAATAAGGAGATAAAAAAGCTTGTAAGATTGATCGAGACAAGCGATCACAACAAGGTAAAAGGTTATCGCCGGCGTTTTTTTTTTTTTGCATATTTCAGCGCTTCAAAGCGTCGCAATATGAATTTCCAGCGCTTGCAAAAAGCACCGGATCAAGCGCCGGTATGTGTGGTGTGCCGCAATATGCATATTATTTCGGCGCTTAGAAGCGCCTCTATATACCGGACCTTTTATGCATATTGCGGCGCTTCTAAGCGCCGCTAAAATAGCGTTACATTTTATGCATTTGCCGACCCTTTAAAGACGTTTTTATGTTTTGACATTATTTTGACTTAAATATCAACATTCACCTTTCAATAAATAAAATATGCCATAAAATACAAAAAAATTCAAATGTTCTACGATATATAAAATGCATCAAACATCTTAAATATCAACATTCACCCTCCAATAAATTACATTTATCATAAAATACAAAAAATTTCAAATGTTCTTTGATATATAAAATGCATCAAACATCCATAAAAATTCCTCCAGTTAACACAAAAGTCATCTTATTTACACAAAAAAACAATCATAGTTCACATATAAAATTCATACAAAAACAAAGTAATGGAAATGTAGTATGAAAAATTATTTTAGCATCACGAAATCAATCATGAGGTCGGTCCTCTATTAACTTAATGTTGTAGTAAAGACTTCAGCTCATCCATTTGGGATTGCATATTATTCATTTGATCATCGTGCCTCGTCTTTATTTGTTGAATTTGTTGTGCATGCTGTTGATTGTTTTCTTCTATTTGTGCTCTCAGACTATTTATCTCTTCAGCATAGGTCTCATGGTATCCCATATCATTCCTCATTTGAGTTGAAAGTCCAAACACAGCAGAGCGTGTAACTCCAAAACCTTGACCTCGAACACGACCAGAACTCTCTTCACCCATAAGCTCGGTGAAGACTTCATTTTGTATTGCTAAATTATTGCTAGCATCAGAGGGTCCTGAAGCTGCAACAAGTTCAGCAACACGAGCTTCAGCTGTCACCTACAATTAAGAAACAATAAAGATTAAACTCCTCAAAATATTTAGTAGCTAATTACAGCGAAATATACATAAAACAAAAGGTGCATATCATATTTTATAGAAAAATTGGCAGAATTTCCCCTATTTTTCCATAAAACCTCCTGCAAAAGAAAAACAAATATACACTCCAAACAACAATACAGACTAATTTTCAGCCATAATTGTGGAAATCAAATAACAGAAGACAGCCATAGAAAGTAAAACTAAATTCAGCAAACATCAACAAACATACAGTAAAATAGATCAGCTGCATGAGAATTCAGCAAAATAGATGTTCTAAATTGAAAATGCTTCTACATTATGATAGTTACACTTTCCTGCCAAATCAAAGCAACACGCGAATGTAAAAGACAACACTTCCCATAACCATTAGAAGCTTCCGAGGATCAAATATGAAACTCTTTCGACTATGACAAAAGAAGTTGCTGACACTTTTATACTAACATGTAGTAACAATTTTGCATATCAGAAGCAAATCTAAGATAATCAACTCATCAAATGGAACTTATGGCTTCTAGGTGAATATTGGACTTTTATTCATATGTATCTATGACCAAAAGACATCCATTTCAAGAAATATACAAAACTACTAATTTAGAAAGAAAAAAAATCTCTCCTCCCTTCCCTCCCTCCTTCAGAAATATGTGGGCTATGACTTGATTCTATAATGAGTGTATTATGCAACATTGAATCTCGTTGTGATTGATTAAGAGTTAAGACTAATAAATATCCTATCAAATACTCATGAGCAATTTCTTGCAGAATTCATCTGTACACTGAAAATATACTACCAAAACAAGTCCATGCAGAATTCAGTTTCAAAGCCAGAAAATGTAAAAAAACAATCAAAGGCAGCAAATTCCTTAATTATGTTTTGTTTACTGAAAACTTAAGGTACTAATGAAATTCATCTGTACACTGTGTAAGCAGACAAAAACCAAGTTACAGCCATGATTATATGTTTGATAACTTCCAGAAAAGATCAGATGCACAAACCATCTTAGAATATGATTTTTTGTTCCCAAGATGCTTCCACATATATAATCACCATCGATTGATACTTGGAATAGTAAATTCACATCAAATACGAGTCCACATTTATACTCTTGCTTGTTACATGTACCAACTGAAATTTAATTTTTACACGCACTATGTTGATTTAAAAATTTATATAGTAAATCTCCCAATTCCATACTTTCAGAGAATAGGCCCTAAAATAAGATATGTTAAGATTAAAACAAGAAATAAGCTAGGAAAACCTTCTGTTATAAAATATATTGGGAACATTGAGAGCTCAAAGATTATGTTGCAAAGAGGATAGACACTTAGGCAGTGCACATGGCCATGGATAGACAAACCCACTAATTATGCAATAAATAACTTCACAAACAAGCACCTACACACATTTTCAAGCATATAGACTAGCCAGATAAAGCATGCAGCTTCACAAACAAGCACCTACATACATTTTCTAGCATATAGACTAGCCAGATAAAACATGCAACAAGCAACCTGATCTAAAATGCTCATTCAGTAGCTGATGCACAACCCTGATTCTTTAACCTTAACCAATCGTTGTGTCTAAATCATGCACTCTAACAATTAAAAGAAAGCCACCTGTAACTGCATATTTCTAATACCAGTAAAAGAAAGCGAGGGACAACTACTTGCTTCTAAGTCTCGAGTCAATTCATTCATACGACCAGGTTTCCTTTGGAGAATCAAATGCACACACCTCCATACATTAGATTGCCATGACTTAGGATATCATACTCATTTGAAAAATTGGTTTCTAAATTTAGTACTGGGAAGCCACATGACTCATTTGAATATCAACCCTTATTGACTACATGAAAAAATAAATATCTAACCAAAAAAGAAAATATCAAAACTCATTGATCAACCAACAAGTTTTCAGTGAACTTACCATAAATTGTCGTGATGCATCATCAATAAAAGTCTCATCCTTGCGTTTATGAGTTTCAGCAAAAAACTTTACGCGCCCGGGCTCATTCCCATGTGTCATCTCCTACCATATATATATGAAAAAGTTCAAATTGTGACTCAATACACTACATTTCAAATGAAAGATTGGATGAATGAAGCAAATTAACTCACAAATTCATCCCGTCTTCTAGCAAAACTCTTTAAACTGGATGTGTGAGGACATTGTTGTCTTTCACGTGCCGCTGTCCCTATAGTAGAATATTTCTACACCAATAATAAACCAATTGAATAATCAATCATTATTAGAAAAATAGAAACAATGAGAATCCAAATGAACATTATTATCTTAAAACACCCTCACTCTGGTCAAAGAACCAGTAGTTCACCAGTTGCTTTCACTGGTCTTGATCTACGCCTTTTGGAACATCATTGCTCAAAACTTGTTGTTTTGTTTTGTTCCTCACGTAGTCCCTTTTCAGCACATATCGGTAGTCCCTCCATTTTTTCCCTATCATCCTCAACAAAATGTTGTCTATCGCCTCAATTGTAGGGTAATGGAACTTCTTCTACCACAAAGAAAGGAAATCGATGCCAAATAAGCATTATTGGTGTTAGGGATTATGCATGTACAACACCACGAATACAAAAAGAACAAAAAAAAAAAAAATTGGAGGCAATCAATGGTTATTAAGTTGTTACTTACCCGAATCAATATAACAAGGTCCTTTTTTTAGCTAGAAGGGACCTTCTTCCAATCCGTGTAATTAAGCGGACAAAGATTCCCTCTCTTCGTAACCTTGCCCAACCAGCTACTTAACATTTGGCCACTTTTCTTAATAGGTTGATGAAGTGCATTGAAGTGGACAACAATTTTTTCTCCACGTTCAAAGGACCACACTTGTGAGGTTCTCAGGACACGTGTCTGTTTCCTCACCCTCCTTTCAGAATCTATACATTGAAAACATAAATTTTATAATTAGTATAACAATGTGGTATCAAACTAGTTATAGAGAGATTGTATTCTAATACAAAAATTACAAATTATCTCGTATTGTTCACTATCATTGTGATCACTTCCTGTTGTTATTGGATCAGTCGCAGAATCATTTTGTGAGTCTTGATCATCATCTAGGTGATACTCATGCTCATGGTGAATATCTTCTTGATGGTGTGAAGACTCGGCTGCATACTGGTTTGACATGTTATCTCTAACTGATGGAGGGATATTTTTTGACCTATACATCTTGCAATCTGTATACATAAAAACAATAAAATAATTATATCTCACACTATCAAAATGCATTAAAAGTTAACAAGAATTAGAAGAACCACACCTGAAAGATAAGAATGGTTAAGGGGTCTCAGCAAATGCAGCAATCAATAACTTCAAAGTACCTGAGAACAAATAAACAAATAAGTGATTCAAATAGGATTTAAAGAAGAAGCAATAATCAATGATACAACCAAAACAGAAATTTACGACATTCTAAAGTAGCATTCCACAAACTGTTAGCAAAAAAGTTCAGGACTCTTGTTATGTGTGATACAAAGCAACAGTAACCCGATAGATTACAATTAAACCTTACAAAACTCGTTGACACACATGTCCATCACATAAATATACATCCAAATATAATTACACGGAAATGCACATAAAACTAGTTGGTATCTTCGTCAATGTCCATCCTAGCCCAAGTTGAGATACAATCTAATTGATCGTCTACCACTACATTAGAAGGCATGCACTGATTGTAAGTGTCATCATCATTTTCCTGCGTTTTTCCCCTCATTTCATATAGGTCCCTTGGCTTTGTGATCACAACATGATACCATTCCTTTATTGTTGGGTCTTGCACATAAAATACTTGTTTTCCTTGAGATGAAAGTACGAACGGGTCATCCTTCAATAACTGACCAGTGTGTATTAACCTATTCAAGTTCACGAGAATGCATCCACTTGCATCTTTCTTTAAACCCTTGGGTGAATTAATATCCACCCAATCACGAGAATGCACCCATTAGCATATACCAGCGCTTTGAAGCGCCGGAATATGCTCATTTTCATATTTGAGCGCTTCAGAGCGCCGGTATATGCAAATCAAAATATTTCGGCGCTTCAAAGCGCCGCAATATGAAATTGGTTTCGAGTATATAAGCGTCGGAATATGCTCGAAACCATTTCATATTGCGGTGCTTACAATACCAGCGCTTAAAAGCGCCAGAATATGTAATCAGATTCACATATAACGGCGCTTTAAAGCGCTGTTATATGTTCTTTGAATATTGCGGCGCTTTAAGGAATCGCTACCAATAAAGCGTCAGCGGCTAATATATTGCAGCGCTTTTGTCAAGCGCCGGAAACAAAGTGCCGGCAAAAATCAATTATTTTGTAGTGGATTCTTTGTGCTGCCTTTAAAGAAGATCTGTTCCCTTCTATATCAAGTTTTTCTAACGTTTTCTTCAAAGATACAACGATCTTCAAATTATTTCTATGCAACAAAAATAATTTCAAGAACTCAAATTGCTTGTAAGCTCAAAACCAAAATATAAATTTTATTACTTGAAGATAGTAATTGTTGTGAAGTTTTTAAGGTGAAGAAGAAAAACATTCTAACACTGTAAATACTTTGTTGTTATAAAAAGTAGGAATGTGGGTGAGCGAGTTTAGGAGATGGTTAACTCCAATTCCTTTAACCAACTCATGATATTTACAAATAATAAAATAAACAATAAGTAGATAACATATCATATATAAAATTTTAAATAAGCTCCATGAATTAATTTTTTTTTTTGACAAAACGAGTTTTTTTTTTACTGTATAACTGGTGTAGGTGTAGGTGTTTTTCTGATTTAAACCTACACTTAGTGTTAGTAAATATTCATTTGAAGGAACATGAGTGAACTATATCTTGAACTCAATTTTTTTATCCAAATTTCAATCTATTACACAACGGTACGGGAAATTACTAAGTTCTGGTCGGATTTGCACCTTACGGTCATGCGCACGTATCTTTTCATGAATGTCTTTAGAGAGTAGCCCGTCTTCTCACAGTAGCGACCCCATTACCACACTCATATGGGTGAGTCCTTCGAAGGTGACCTGTGACCAACATCCTGCAAAACCATTCCTCGGTCTCATTCAAAGTTAAAACTCTTCTTAAACATCATAGTCTAGAGCACTTCCATCATATATAGGAATGAGACTAAAGATTCTCCTCAAAATCAATAAATGCTCTCATAGTCATTCTACGGTTTGGTTTTTATCCATTGAACCTTCTTAATAAGAATTCCAATCACAAAGGTTGAGTGTCCACCGCGATGACTATTTTATAGGCTTCAATTCCATTCCCCTAGATGAATATATATCTAGCTTATTAAATGCTAGTATGAGAATACTTACCTCTCAACCTTTTCCTTTTTCCATCTCTTGTTTTTTATACAATTTTGAAAGTCATATTATGCTACATAAAAATGCTGACTGCAAGAGAAAATGTTAAAGCAATCTTTCATGAAGACAATAGTCTTTTAAGACTTTAAAATGCAAAATAAAATAAGCTTCATTATAGTTCTACTGCCATCTATAAGCTACAAGACTACTCAAGAATATGAAATCTCACAAAATTAGTTCACCAAGACTACTCAAGAACCATCATAATTTGAACATTTGAGGCTAAAATTTCAGCAAGCATTGTCATGTTTATACATGCAATTAACAATATTGCAAAATTATTGAAACTCTTCTTCTTCATTTATTTTTCTATACTTTATTCTTAAGAAGTAGTGACTAGGGTTTTTGACATCAAAACTGTCCAGCATAACAAAGAACAAGCTAAAGAATGGGAAGCAGTCATACACAAAACATTTAAAATCTACACTGCTTTACTAAATTTTATAACAAATGCATGAACTACCAAGTAACACATTTTCTTTAAGTAATGCTTACGTTACACAAAACATAATTATTAAAACAATGATATATCATATTACAAAAATGATATATAAAAGCTTGTATGTTACAAACTGATCGTCAGACTTTGATACCAATTACAAAAGAAAGATAAAAAGAAAAAAGAGAAGGTGTATGCTTTGTTTGATTGATGCCTCTATTTGAATATAAGAAAGGTATTTATAAAAGAGAAAATAATCTCCAGATGCAAAGCTATAATTACAAAAGACAATGAAGATAAAGTGTTGCAGTGTTTGCAAAGATTCTCTCATCTTTTCCGTAAGATGTTGCAAAGTTATTATCCTTTTTTTACTTGTAAAATATGATTTATTGTCTTTGGGAATCTTCAGTTTTTTCAGAGATTCTCTTAATAATAGTGTTGAGAATCTTCATCTCTTTTTCAAAGATTCTTTTGTGATGGATTGTAGATCTATTATGCTTACATTGCATTTTGAATGTTTTTCTCTGTGATGGTGTCCAAACTTTTATCACTTTCAGTATATTGTTCTGCTTCAAGTAATTTTTCGTCCAGATAATTTTTTAGATTTACCATATCATCTGTGGGAATGTCCAGAGTTTGGAATTTACTGTTGAAAATATCATTAAGCAATTTTTTTGCTTCTTTTTGTTGTGCACGATATGCTTTAAACGAAGAGTCAAGTTGAGTGATGAAAATTCTTCTTCCATCAGTGACCTTTAATCCTATTCTTTCTCTGAGATCACGAGCAACTTGATAAAATTGCAAATGACATTTTAGTCTTTAATTTTCCATGTCAAAATTGTTGATTGCATTTTTGACTTCTTCAAAGTTAGAATTATAATATTCATCTTCTGAAAAATCTAAAGCATGAGATTCTTTCATATGCTAGAATTGATAAAACTAAAAGAATTTTTTTTCTTTCTTTAGAGTCAATAGTGTTGTAAATTTCAAATGTGTAATATTTGAAAAATATTTGTAGTTTTATAATATGATACATCATTTTTTTTAATAAATATGGGTAACCAGAAAAACTTACAATAACACAATAATCTTAGGCAGAACGTTCCTACTATTATATTGAAGTCAAGCACTTGTAAAAATCTAATAAATTATTTCACGAAGACTAAGACTTGAATGTTAGTCTAGCTCCAATATTTCATGCTTAGAACTCAATCTCTTTTAACAAATTCATCATGGCATTTAATTTCATAGAATTGAATTCATGAAACATTTAATTTTTATTCTTTTTGCACCACAAGTTGGAATTAGAACATCATTTAATCTTGACAAATCATATATAGATGTTGTTTGATAGTTGCTTAAATACAACTTAAATCAACAAAATTTAAAAAGGGGTAGGAGCATTTTCATAATTTAAACAAAAAAAACACACGTACTATCTCTCTTCTCCACAAAACTTTAAAATGGTAAGTGTAAGCTTTCTGTTTAAATTTTAAAAAAATACCTTCTATCATTTTTTTAAGTTTGTTGATATAAATTGCATTTAAACAACGCCATAATACATGAACATACATATTTGTAAAGGAATTTAACATGATCAACACCTCAACTCACGGTTTCTTGCCATGATGCAAGTAATGCAAATATTGTTCTCCACCATGTCACAAACATCAGATATAATCAAATTTTCTGGGACATCCGTAGTCTCCATTAATGTAAATATATACGCACAAATTTTACAGATTTAATCACTACAATACTTGAAGTTACAATGACATCTTGTGTTCACTACAACATAATTGACATGTACCAGCGCTTTAATTCTGGCGCTTCACAAAAACAACGTAATATAATAACCGCTGGTGCTTTTTTTGTGGTGCTTCCTTGAAGTACCGCAATATACAAAAAATATATAACAACGCTTTAAAGCGCTGGTATACATGAATTTTAATACATATAGCGGTACTTTGAAGCGCCGGTATATTGCAGCTCTTCAAAGCGCCGGAATATGCTCTCTGTATATACCGATGCTTAAAAGCGCCGGGATATGCTCATCTGTATATACCGGCACTTCAAAACGCCGATATATAGGAATGGGCATATTCCAGCGCTTTAAAGCACCGGTAATTTCCAATATAAATTACCTACCGCCATAATTTTTCCCCTAAAATTTTTCTGCTGGCTTTCGCTCCACCGCGCCACTCCCCCAAAAAAATTTCTCTGTTCCGCCCTTAGCTCCACTACGCCGTTTCTCCCAAAATTTTCGTCCTTCCTGCGAGCTACCCCTCAATAGTCTTCTTGCTGCGTCGCTACTCTTTATTGGTCCACTTATCCCAATCCTCGACCTTTGTTTGAACATCTGGGTAGGCTATCTAATTTTTTGTGTTTTTTACTTGATTAGGAAGGTGTTAATTTATTTACTTTTTTCTGATATGGAGATTTTTTCTGTGTTTCTATATCTGGATTCTTTGGTTATTGTTGTCTTTACTTGGAATGATTTGTCCATTTTGACCTGAAGAGGGGTTTCAAATGCCGGCTGCTAATCTGGGTCTTCTTCTCTCTGTCTAGAACTGAGATTCTTGTTTTGCATTGTATGATTAGTTATTGTTTGCATCATATTGATTCATTATTGATGATACCAGTCAAGAAATCCTCCACTCGACCTCCCCCAAAGTATTTTTTTTTTAAAAAGAAAAAGAAAAGAAAATATTAGAAAGCAAAAATAATGTAACCAATGAAGTTTCATTTATATGATACACAAGGTATCAGAATACTAGAAAAAGAGAGGAAATTAGCAATCATTAGAGTGAAACAATGACAAAATTCTGGCCCCTAAGCTTTTTCTAATTAAGCACCATATACCAAAAGTTAATCAGCCTTTTTTATGTTTTTTTTTTCTTCTGAGTTTTATACTTAATATTATGCTAAACTAAAGTTGTCTGGATTTTAGAATTTATTTTCACTAGGACTTATATGATATAAAATGCAATCTAAAACTTGCAAATAGATTTGAATTCTAGAAATTTGTGAATTTCTCAACAAAATTTCTTTCTTTCTTTTCCCTTTCTGTACAACTTGAAGGCTGAGATTTGGCTGTGTCTCATCCTCAATTTATCAAACATTCCCACCCTCTCCTCTAGTCTCCCTGCCAAATTTAAAAGTGCATTTGATTAGTGATCATCAGCCATATATACTATTTGTTCAGTGCTTTGTGTAGCTTAATGTGGTGTTCCGATTCCCCCTAACTACCCCCCCTCCCAAAAAAAAATCCACTTGAAGAATCTTACTTTCATGATCCTTCTCCAAGATCTGTGCACCTTTTCAAATTTATAACACTCTTCCTTTACCTGCCCCACCTTTAAGCATTTGTTTTCTTTCTCCTCAAGTGTGCATTAGAAGAACAAATCTAATTTTAAAATTAAAAATTACACTTGATGAATATCAGTTTGGCTTTGTTTTCTTTGTTCATTGTTTTTTTTTTTTTCTGAGCTTCCCTTACACTTTTTTTTTTGTGTTTTCAGATAAGATCCATATAAAAATTGGCGAAGGTTAGATATTTAATTTGTTTCACATTTTTTTAGTAGAAAGATTAATGATTGAACGGTGTACTTTATCATGGAAACCATATATAACTCAAATAAACACACACGGATGATATTCACGAGAACTAATATCTTTGCTCATACCATTTTTGAGTTAAGTTTGTCCTCAACTTTTTTTATTCCTGTTGAATTATGTATTTACGTGTTTGAATTGGGTTCAGTAGCACGTTATTATCATATATTTACGTGTATGCATCTCTAATTCTCTATACTATAGTTTAAAAGGTAGAGCCTTGACATATATTCTGATTTAGTCTGAAATTATCTGTATAGTAGGTGTGTCATCCATGATACTTGCATAAGGGGGTTCTCAATGTTGGGAAGCAATCATGTGATTTTTTATTACTTATGATAAATATGCCCATGTTACATAATTATAGAAGTTGCAATTTCAATTAGATACATGTTCATTAGCTAGAAGCCTGAAATGATCAGATTGGCTTAGTACCTCATGTGGATTCTCAATCTTTTGTTTTACATTTATGGAACCTCTGTTTTCTATGATCTCAGAATTTGCTACATCAACAATTAATGTTGAATTCAGTTCTTACATCTTACTAGTATATTGTAATGTTATGGAAAATAAATAATGTTTATTTTTTTTAAAAGAATATTTTATTGGGAATAGTTTGTTTTTTAATTGGGATAATTTGTACATAATATTAAATATACAATTAATAGTTTTCTTTTTTAAAAAAGAACTAATAACGTTTTCACCTAATGTAGTTACATGAATAGTTTTGTTTTATTTTATTGGGATACTTTGTATATAATATTAAATATAGTTTTAACTCAATTTGTTGTTATTAATTTTAGTTCATTCACTTACCAATCAAATCCAAGTTTGTGATTATGCCTTCTTTTGCCAAAAATATTTCAATTCTGACTTTCTTAACATTGTTTTAGGAAAGTCTATTGGTGTCATCTAAAAATGGATAAAAGTTGGATAGATAAACCGAGGTCGTGTAAAGCCTATATGGATGGTGTTGCAAACTTCATTAGATTTGCGTGTCAGAAAGCTTATGGTCGTGGTAGTATTGTTTGTCCATGTAAGAGATGTGATAATTGTTATTCATTCGAACCAGAAATTGTTCAGGAGCATCTATTGTATAATGGGTTTAGTCTAGGTTACACCGAGTGGGTTTTTCATGGGGAGAAAGTCTCTCGTATAGACCACACTCACACTAGTTTACAACCCATTAGTGTTCCAGTTGGCTTCATGGGACGAGATGACGTGTTGGGTTTGCTTCGAGGTGCCTTCGAGGTAACTTGTGAAAACCCAAACAATGAACTGTTAAGTTCAGGAATCGTAGTGGGATCTTCGAATGAGCATGTTGAAGAGCAACAGTCTCATGGTGGGTTTAAGTTCAATAATTATGGTGATTCTTCACACATCGAACACCCAGTTCGTTCTGCTATTGATGAGACGACTCAGTATCGCAATTTGATGAAAGATTACGATATTGAACTTTATCCGGGTTGTCAGAATTTGACAAAGTTAAGTTTTATGTTATATCTACTACATCTCAAATGTTTGAATAGGTGGTCTGGTAAATCTCTTACTATGTTGCTTGAGTTTATCAACATGGTATTTTCGATGTGTGCTCCATTGCCATCAAATTATTACGAAGCCATGAAGATTATCAAAGGATTGGGTTTGGGCTATGAGAATATTCATGTTTTTCCTAATGACTGCACACTGTATTGTGGTGAGCATGTGAATGATGAATTTTGTCATGCGTGTGGTGTGCCGCGGTGGGTTAAAAACAATGCTGATGATGAGGATCCGTTGAATGAGATGGATGGTCAATCTAAAAAGAAAAAGCTAGCTAAAGTATTGCATTATTTTTTGCTAATACCGAGATTAAAGAGGATATATATATCATCTAAAATGGCTTCGTTAATGAGATGGCATGATAAAGGTCGGATAAAAGATAGGATTTTAAGACACCCGACGGATGGATTAGCCTGGAATGAATTTGATACTTTGTATCCCGATTTTGCAACTGATCCTCGGAGTGTTAGGCTTGGCCTAGCTAGTGACAGGTTTAATCCCTTTCGAATAATGAGTTCAACTTGTAGCACATGGCCCGTTCTTTTGGTCCCATACAACTTGCCACCGTGGCTTTGCATGAAGCAAACATTCTTCCTCCTTTCAATGGTTATTCCTGGTGAAAAAAGCCTCGGTAATAATATTGACATCTTTTTGCAGCCTCTAATTGAAGAGTTGAAACAATTATGGGATGGTGTTGATGCGTTTGATGCGTCCACCAATCAAAGCTTTAAGTTGCGCACTTCTCTTCTTTGGACCATTAATGATTTTCTAGCCTATGCAAACTTATCTGGTTGGAGCACCATGGGGTGGGTTGCTTGTCCGTGTTGTGGGGAATCTATGCATTCTGTATGGTTAAAGCACGGGGGAAATTTTTACTATATGGGTCATCGTCGATGGTTAGCAAAAAACTATGAGTTTCGTTTTCAAAATGATCAGTTTGATGGCACCATAGAGTTGGGATCTGCTCCTGTTCCACCATCTGGGCACGATGTTTTAAGATAACTAGAAGGTGGAAACTATAGCTATGGTAAAACCTCGAAGCTTTCTAAGAAGAGGGAAAGAGAGGATGTTGGTACCTCTACGGGGCAAGTGCTAGTGGATGAAGTTGATAACCTTTTTGAGGGTGTGGACGATTTCCTTGAAAATGTTGATAATGAGGATATTCCCATGGATGAGGGAGTTGTAGATACGTTATGGAAAAAAAGAAGTATTTTTTTTAGTTACCATATTGGAAAGACAATATATTGCATCATAATTTAGTTGTAATGCATATAGAGAAGAATGTATGTGATAATTTGATTGGAACAATATTGAATATAGATGGTAAGACTAAAGATAATAAGAAGGCACGCTGCGATCTTGAGAAAATTAGTATTAAGAAAGATCTTCATTTAGTTGTTCTTCCTAATGGAAAAGATCACTCGCCTCCAGCATGCTACACTATATCCACGAAAGAGAAGCAGAATTTCTTGAAAATTTTGGCAAATCTTAAAATTCCTGATAGGTATGCATAAAACATCTCGAGATGTGTCAACCTAAAAGATCGTAAGCAGTTAAACTTAAAGAGTCATGACGGTCACATATTGATGCAAGAAATCCTTCTGATTGCCTTAAGAGTATCTTTGCCTAGACATGTTGTAGCAGTTGTGTCTAAGTTATCATCATTTTTCAAAGCTTTATGCTCTAAAGCCCTTAATCCCCATGAGCTTGACTTATTGGAGTTGCGTGTTGCTTTGACACTCTGCCATTTAGAGAAAATATTCCCCTGGGTTTCTTTACCATTATGGTTCATCTTATCATTCACTTAGCCTCTGAGGCAAGACTTGGGGGTCCCGTACACTACAGGTGGATGTATCCTGTTGAGAGGTTAGATGTTTAAAGCTATTTTGTGCATTGTTTTTTTTCTTATATATTGGATACTTAAGTTATCTTTAATTTTTTGGCTTTGCAAGGTATTTAGTGCGCT
Source organism: Bretschneidera sinensis (assembly GCA_023935145.1). Classification (NCBI taxonomy): domain Eukaryota; kingdom Viridiplantae; phylum Streptophyta; class Magnoliopsida; order Brassicales; family Akaniaceae; genus Bretschneidera; species Bretschneidera sinensis. The sequence goes on from CM043698.1 coordinate 131,519,477, forward strand.
TGAAATCTTACGTACGTAATAGAAGTCGACCCAAGGGGTCAATTGCTGAAGGGTACAATGGGGAAGAGTGTCTAACATATTTCTTACAATACTTCAAAGGTGTAGAGACAAGATTCAACCGCCCCCAAAAGAACAATGATACTGTAAATTTTTCGGATGAATACATGTTTTCCTCTGGTGGATGGATAATGGGAAAGATTGTGAATGTTGAGCTCGATGACATGTCATTGGCTCAAGCACATCGTTATGTGTTGCTACATAATGATAAACTTTGTGACCTTCGTAGGTTAGTATCAATAAAGGAACTTAATTAGTAATTATGTGTTTAAATTGAGCTTTTATTATTTGTTTTTATCACTGTAATGGCTAACAGTTACATAAAAACATCAATTATTGCAGCGAATTTTTGGCTGCTCAAAGGCTAACCAACCGTTCTAATCGACCAATACAAAGTCTCGAACAAAAGTGGTTGGTTGAGAAATTTCCTTCATGGCTTATGAGACAGGTTAGGCATAATAACAAGAGTCTTCGAAAGTTATAAGCGTTTTCAAATAAACATTGAATGTTATTGTCTCATATTAATTGTTGGAAAATGTTTCAGATGAACTAATTGTCTTTGCTCGAGGTCCGAATAATGTTGTTAGGAGATTCAATGGATTCAATATCAACGGCTTTAAATTCCACACAAAGGAACGTGAGAGGTGTAGACGATCTCAAAATTCGGGAGTTATGGTTGAAGCGGATGATAAAATGTATTATGGTGTGCTCAACGATATCATCGAGTTGGATTACTATGGGACATTTAAGATTGTGTTGTTCCTTTGTGATTGGGTGGATATTAATTCACCCTGGGGTTTAAAGAAAGATGCAAGTGCGTGCATTCTCGTGAACTTGAATAGGTTAATACACACTGGTCAGTTATTGAAGGATGACCCGTTCGTACTTTCAACTCAAGCGAAACAAGTGTTTTATGTGCAAGACCCAACAAGAAAGGTATGGTATCATATTGTGATCACAAAGCTAATGGACCTATATGAAATGGGAGAAAAACATAGGAAGACGATAATGCAATTTACAATCAGTGCATGCCTTCTAATGTAGTGGTAGACGATCAATTAGATTGTATTTCAACTTGGGCTAGGATGGACATGGACGAAGATACCAACTAGTTTTATGTGCATTTTCGTATAATTATATTTGGATGTATATTTATGTGATAGACATGTGTGTCAACGAGTTTTGTAAGGTTTTATTGTAATCTATCAGGTTACTGTTGCTTTGTATCACACAGAACAAGAGTCCTGAACTTTTTTGCGTACAGTTTGTGGAATGCTAGTTTAGAATGTCGTAAATTTCTGTTTTAGTTGTATCATTGATTATTGTTTGTTCTTTAAATTCTATTTGAAGCACTTATTTGTTCATTTGTTCTCAGGTTCTCTGAAGTTATTGATTGCTACATTTGCTGCGACCCCTTAACCATTCCTATCTTTCAGGTGTGGTTCTTCTAATTCTTGTTAACTTTTAATGCATTCTTGATAGTGTGAGATATAATCATTTTAATGTTTTTATGTATACAGATTGCAAGATGTATAGGTCAAAAAATATCCCTCCCTCAGTTAGAGATAACATGACAAACCAGTATGCAGCTAAGTCTTCACACCATTAAGAAAATATTCAGCATGAGCATGAGTATCACCTTAATGATGATCATGACTCGCAAAATGATTCTGATACCGAGCCAATAACAACAGGAAGTGATCACAATGATAGTGAACAATACGAGATAATTGGTAATTTTTGTATTATAATACATTCTCTCTATAACTAGTTTGAAACCACATTGTTATACTAATTATAAAATTCATGTTTTCAATGTATAGCTACTGAAGGGAGGGTGAGGAAGCAAACACGTGTCCTGAGAACCTCACAAGTGTGGTCCCTTGAACGTAGGGAAAAAATTGTGGTCCACTTCAATGCACGTCATCAACCTATTAAGAAAGGTGGCCAAATGTTAAGTAGCTGGTTGGGTAGGATTGCAAAGAGAGGGAAGCTTTGTCCGCTTAATTACACATATTGGAAGAAGGTCCCTATTAGCTACAAAAAGGACCTTGTTATATTGATTTGGGTAAGTAACAACTTAATAACCATTGATTGCCTCAAATTGTTTTCGTGGTGTTGTACATGCATAATCCCTAACACCAATAATGCTTATTTGACATCAATTTCCTTTCTTTGTGGTAGAGGAAGTTCCATTACCCTATGATTGAGGCGATAGACAAAATTTTGTTGAGGATGATAGGGAAAAAATGGAGGGACTACCGATATGTGCTTAAAAGGGACCACATGAGAAACAAAACAAAACAACAAGTTTTGAGCAATGATGTCTCAAAAAGAGTAGATCAAGACCAGTGGAAGCAACTGGTGAACTACTGGTTCTCTGAGCAGAGCGAGGTTGTTTTAAGATAATTATGTTCATTTGGATTCTCATTGTTTCTATTTTTCTAATAATGAGTGATTATTTAATTGGTTTATTATTGGTATAGAAATATTCTACTATAGGGACAGCGGCACGTGAAAGACAACAATGTCCTCACACGTCTGGTTCAAAGAGTTTTGCTAGAAGACAGGATGAATATGTGAGTTAATTTGCTTTATTCATCCAATCTTTCATTTGAGATGTTGTGTATTGAGTCACAATTTGAACTCTTTTCATACATGGTACGAGATGACACATGGGAATGAGCCCGAGCGCGTATGAGTTTTTTGCTGAAACTCATAAACACAAGGATGAGACTTTTATTGATGATGCATCACGACAATTTATGGTAAGTTCACTGTACATTTGTTGGTTGATCAAAGATGAAAATTGTATTTATTTGTCATGGTTACCAAATGTTAAGCTGAGCTTATCTTTTACTGTCCATTTCGAAGATAAATGGTCAAACCCCAATCACATTAAGGATAAGGAATACATCTCATTATGTAGTTTATAGATCCAATGAATCTCATTTGAAACATAAAAATAAAAATCTTGTAAAAAATATGATAATCAAGACCTTTATCAGATAGATTCAAGCATTTACCTTAATTGTGATATTTTGGGTATAATCTAATTGATAATCACACTTCTCTTCTAAACGAGGCAAGTTTGAAAATATCAGATTTCTCATGGTCAAATTGAGGCTCTGAGCTCCCCTTACTTGATCATTTAGTTCTATATTATATATTTTCATCATATCCTAGGTACTTTTTCCATGAAGCATATGCCATTATTAAATTTGCAGAACACTGAAACTCTGACTCTTCAACATCATGATCATGCTGATAAATCTGCAAAAAATATCTGATATGCTGATTTGTTTTCTTTTTTCCTTCATCATGATCAGTAGATACACATGACTGTGGGGTTTCTGCTGCATATCTTTGTTACATGCATGGAGCTCTAGTTTCAAAACACTTTCTATCATAGTAATTTACCAATTTCTTCAAATTTGGAGTCCCCTATGCAATGCCCTGCATATTTTTTCATGCATAGACATCAATTCATGCATCTCTCTCTCTGTGTTATGATTTCGTTCTTAGATTCAAGAAATCAACTCATTTCTTTGTTCTTTCTTCTCGCTTCTTTTTAGAGTGGTGGGATAATGTGAGTTGTTGAATGAATGAACTTAGTAGAACAAAAATTCAGCATGTTGATATTTTTCTATTAGGAAATCTTAAATCTCTTAACTAGTGCCTATTAAAAATAACTTGTCTCATCAATGTCTCTTAATATTTAAGAATTTATCATTTACTAGTTCCAACCGTACATAAAGAAAGGTGAGAATAAATGATTAATTTTTTGTTTGTTCACTCTTTTACTTTCCTTGAGCTGGTGCTGCATAGAACTGGTGCTGAACATACTGTATGTTTGTGTTTTTCTAATCTTTTTTGTCATTCTCTGTAATGTTCGATTCCTTAAGGGGTTGTAAAAGTGTTTTTGAAGCTTTTTGAGGCTGGAACTATCTTTTCAAGTGCTGAAATTAATATATGCACTACGCAATGAAAAGGCTTAAATTTAGTATAAATCATTTTATTCTTCAAGTTTGGATTTCTCTTTGTTTGCAGATTTGTTTTCTTGATTTTTTTTTTCTTTGCAATTTTTTTGTTAGGATCAATCATTTGATATTACTTCTCTAATTTTTTGGATACTTCTCTGAGTTTATCTCTTTAAGTTGGATGTGTCATGCTCTAATTGCCGAGTAGTAGGAAATCCTGCAGAAAGATAAATTAGTTTGGAATGAATTAGAAGAGTTCCTGTGTATTATGATTCCCTTGTGGCCACAAAAGTTGTATGGAAGAAATTAGGGCTGTAGAGAATTAATAAGAGGTTAGGATTTAAACTAAAAGATTGAGAGCTCCCTAAGGATATCAATAGGAGATCGGGTGGTCTGCAGAAGTGGGCTTGCTATCTCTGACCAGCTTCTATCTGGAGGTATAGAGGTTTTTTTTCCTTCCCTTTTCTACTTTTGTTATTTTGATTTCTGGGTTTGGTAATATCCATTGTCTTGATTAATATGAAATGCACGACTTCAAATGCGCGGGTGTTGTCTTGTTAGTTCTATAAATCCGAGTAACCATACTTTCATATTTTTCTTGTTGTCTTCTCCAAATTTTCCAATCGAAGGCTTATTGAAGGAATTCTCAAATTGGACATCAGCATGCTCAATTTTCTCCATCAAATGGATCTTAAATCTCTCTCGCTCGCTCTCTGTTTTAAATATCAATCTTAATTTAATTCCCTCAATTTACAAGTTCATGGAACCATTAAAAAAAGACATTTATGTATAAGTTATGGGTTGAATCTTTCAAATTGTTTTTTGAATTTTTGCATCTATGAAAAAGCATACAGTTGTGTTCAAATAAAAAACGAGATTGATTGGGTTAGAAAGCTTGTACTTTGGGCAGGATAAAGAAAATGGTTTGAACTTTTCTTCTGCCAAAATGATTTTGATAATTTAAACTGTGATCTGAAGTTGGGATTTTCTGGGAATAATTACTCCTGACATGGTCAGAAAGGAGTGTTCGGGGCATATCTTGTTCAAGCTAGTATTTAAACATCTGATACAATGGAGCATGGCTGTTAAGGCAAACAAAATGTGATATCTTTCTATATCAATTTCACGTTTGACGTGACATACTCAAGATGACCAAGCTATAAGAAATAAGATTTGAAGAGAATAATAGCCTTAATTCCACTCACTACTTTTGGTTAACGTGGAATGAGAGATATAGGAGGGCGTTCGAAGGGTATGAGAAGTGGATTGTATGGGTTAGAGGTAAATGGCTTCCTACTCTTCACTTTTGGTTTATTTACCATTTTCTGTAAATGAAGAAGTGGTTATAGGGTTCTTAGAGCTTTTGGTTTGTAAATGATTCTGCACATGGGGTGGCACCCCCTTGGTGGCCTTATAGAGATATTTACTTAAAAAGGAAAAAAGAAATAAGCACATTTACCTGCTTATAGATTAATATTTATGAGCCACAAAATAAGAAACTAAAATGGTTAGTGTATTGAAAGAGATAGTAGACTATGAGCTACTAATAACTTAGATGACCAGAGAGATATGCCATTGGAAGATTTAGTTAATAAGACATCAAACCCAACAAACTGCTGTCTAATGACTTAGATCTGGAGCACTGGGGCTTTATTGTTGGGTTCTGAATGATACTTTTGAATCACTTATGAACAGCAGTAACAGTAGGCTTATTTCTATTTGCTGGCTTGTGATACTTTTTTTCGTTGTTAGAATTCCTTTGTAAACAGAGTCCAATTAGCTACTCAATATTTGGAGGAATTTAATCTTTATTGTTTCGTTATTGTAGGTGACAGTTAAAGCTCGTGTTGCTGAACTTGTTGCAGCTTCAGGATCCTCTGATGCTAGCAATAATTTAGCAATACAAAATGAAGTCTTCACCGAACTTATGGGTGAAAAGAGTTTTAGTCATGTCCGAGGTCAATGGTTTGGAGTTACACCCTCTGCTGTGTATGGACTTTCAGCTCAGATGATGAATGATATGGGATACCATGGAGCTTATGCTGAAGAGATAAATAGTCTGAGAGCACAAATAGAAGAAAACAATCAATAGCATGCGCAACAAATTCAACAAATAACGACGAGGCACGATGATCAAATGAATAATATGCAATCCCAAATGGATGAGCTGAAATCTTTACTACAGCATTTGGTTAATAGAGAACCTCATGATTGATTTCGTGATGTTAAAATAATTTTTCATACTACATTTCCATTACTTTGTTTTTGTATGAATTTTATGTGAACTATGATTGTTTTTTTATGTAAATAAGATGACTTTCGTGTTGATTAAAGGAATTTTTATGGATGTTTGATGCATTTTATATATCGAAGAACATTTTAATTTTTTTGTATTTTATGGTATATTTTATTTATTGAAGGGTGAATAGTGTTGATATTTAAGTCAAAATAATGTAAAAATATAATTAAAATCGTATTTTTAACGGCGCTTTAAAGGGTCACAATATGGATCAAATGTCCGATAAATATAACAGCGCTTAGAAGCGCCGGTATATAGCTGCACTTCTAAGCACCGCTAAATACCGACGCTTCTAAGTGCCGAAAAAATATGAAAATTGCGACACTTTCTTTAAACGCCGGTATTTGCGCTTCGACACTGCACATACCGGCGCTTCATCCGGCGCTTACAACAAGCACCGGTAATTCATATTGCGACACTTTAAAACGTCGAAATATGCAAAAAAAAAAAAAAAAAAAAAAAAACACCGACGTTCGCCTAATATGTTGTAGTGATTATCTGCCACTTAAAAAATATTTGGAGCTAATCATCATAAAACATTTTTTACAACTTATTATCAACTCTGACCTAGAATTCTCTTCAATTTCAGCCATGTACGTATACTCTCAATGATTTGATGGGCAAAGCCATTAGAGAACTCCATTCTTGAAAATTCAATCGGCCATGTCAACTTAGTGCTAAAAATTAACTCTAGCACTTATCTATGTTGTAAACAACCCTCCAATTAAATGCATCACCATCCAAATTTTCTTCCTCAAAATCCTAATTATAAGGTTTCTTCTCCAAGAATGTTGGAAATAGTTCTAGTAATCCAACGAATCAACAGTAAATAATACTGACAGAAATCATTAATAAAACTTTTATAAAATATAGTAAATATGGAAATAAAAAAACCTATAAGATTGACAGAGGCATGTGATTCTTTGTACTACCTTTGTTCCCTTTACCTCAGGTTTTTTCAGTCTCCTCTTCAAGAATACAACTATCCTCATATCATTTTATGCAACAAAAATAATCTCGTGAACTCAAATTGCTCATACACTCAAAACCAAAGATATAAATTTTATTACTTGAAAATAGTAATTGTTAGAGTTTTCAAAGCGAAGAAGAAAAACATTCTTTCTATTAGCCACTCTTAGATAGCACATAACTCCAATAACTTATATTATATAAACACTTTGTTGTTAATAAAAAGTAAGGATATGGGTGAGTGGGTTTAGAAGACCCCACTCGCAAGTGGATTTACATAGAGATTCTACTGCATGCAAAATATGATTTTTGTAGTTTTTGATTGGTAATTTTTTAAAAATTTACGAATAATAATTTTATATACTTAATTAATATTATTAATAAAAATTTTAAAAATTATCAATCAAAGTTTCTATCACGTAACTCCATTGGCCAGCAGAACCATTTCTGTATTTTGTCCGGTATCACACAGAAAAAAGGCTTACTCGGCTATGGGCTAGTCACTTACAAATTATGGAAATAGGGATGGAGCCCGGCCTTTTGACTTTGGGGGCCTATATAATGTATAATAATTAAAAATAAAATAAAAATCTAAGTTTCATAATAATTCATAAAGTACATGATCGTACACAATGAAAAGAAAATGAACTCTTCAACTCTTTTATTTTACAATTCCAGTTTACCTTAATCATATCTCGGAAAATTAAACTGTATATACATAAGCATTGGTTTATATGATAATTAAATATATTAAAACCTCAATTAATCTCAAATAACACCAAATTAAATTGTAGCCTTCAAATTATGCTACAGTTTAATTTTTGAGAAATTAAACTATATGAAATCAGATAGTGTTTTCTAATATAATTTTCGAAAAATAGTTCTAAAATCAGTGTTTACTTCTTTGTTTCATTTTTGGTATATAAAAAATGTTAAAATTTTGAAAATAAAATAATATTAATTATTTTTAAATATTTAATAAATATAAAAAATAAAATTAATATCGATTTTAAATTTAAACTCAAAACTAAAAATAATTACAAAGTGTATCAAAACAGTTTTCAAAATAAGATTACCTAAGCAACCTTTCATTGTTTTCTGTTTTGAAAACAATTTTCAAATTACAGTTATTTAAATGTTTTTTTCAAAAAAATCAGAAAATTATTTTCAATTTTCATTTTCAAAAATAATTTTTAAAAACTGAAAACAAAAAATTATTACACAAATATACGTTAATGGTGGAAACCTTGCCAGGTTGTCAATTGCTCATGCAAAATTGAAAATCCGCCGGCCCATCCCAAAGCATAAGATTGAAGTCCCATCTCACAAATATCTCATTTCATCGTCAAAACCCCTTAAAAAAAAACCCAACATAAAAGAACCAAAATTCTCAGTTGATTCTTCCTCCTTTGTTTGCCTTTCCCTTACCAAAGCCACCGACACCATCCTCACAACCTCCACCAAGAAACTTTTTACCACCTCTCTTGGAAACGACCTGTTGATGCCGTTTGCTGTCGGTGGTGAAGTGGCTTGGGAGCTGGTGCAAGCTGGGCCTTACGTGCTGACGTGGCTTGGGTGAGGACTCGGCCTGGGAGACAACTTCGGCCTGGGTCCTACACAAGTGACAAGAACAAACTGAAGGCCCTCGGAAGGAGGGGAGGGAGAGACCTCCGAAGGTGCTCCGATGCTTAAGTTAGCAAATATTTAGTGGAGGAGTCGTGGGTTCGAGAGAAGAACCGATTACTCTTTAGAAAATCAAGTGAAGTGTGTGTCAATCTTTATCTCAATCATGTCGGTTGTGTCCATACCTTGGCCTATTTATAGTCGTCTGCCAGTGGAGAGAGTATGATTGCAAGCCCAGGAGAGGGGGTGCCGTAGGGTGGCCGTAGAGTGGCTGGCGGCCATAGGGCGGCTTGCGGCTATAGGGTGGTTGCAGGGCTAGGGGTTGTGGAGTGGCTAGCCCCTGTAGGGTGGCTGGTGGTGGTAGGGGAGATCTTGGTGTGGGCTTGCTGGGTCATTCCTCGCGGGTTTGAGGATTTTTGCTGGGCCGAAGGACACACTGATTGCTTTTCCGGGCCGGGAGAAGTTCATCGGGTCAGCTGGGCTGGATTACGCTTCCGGGGCCCGAACTTATTTGGGCCGTAGGTTTTAGCAGGGTTTGGAGCTCATTTGGGTCGAAACTAGCTTGCTGGGCTTGGTGTCTGTTTGGGCCAGTGTTTTTTGGGCCGTATCACAGGCCCCCTACTTCCTGGAGTTCATTTATGTGCTCCGGGAAGTATTTCTTGGGCCGTGCTGCTCATGGACGTTGAGTGAGCTCGTCTGTGCTTGGTCCAGCGGATAGGTAAAGGAAGAGCTCTTCGTTCGGGAGTGGCTTTGTCAAAAGGGGGTGGCGAACTTAGGTACTTCTTTAAGTCTTCAAACGCCTCTTGGCAACTCTCGGACCAGGCGAAGTCCTTCGCCTTTTTGATAGCCTGAAAGAAAGGGAGGCACATTTCTGCCAATTTAGACATGAAACGGCTCAGGGTTGCGATTCGTTCAGTGAGTCGCTGGGCTTCTTTCACTGACTTGGGGGGGGGGGGGGGGGGGGGGCCATGTTGAGGATAGCCTCTATCTTCTCTGTGTTGACCTCTATCCCTCTCTGAGTGACCATGAATCCCAAGAACTTACCTCCAGTTACCCCAAAAGCACACTTGGACGGATTCAACCTCATATTATGCTTGCGCAGGACTCCGAAGGCTTCTTCCAAATCAGAATGATGGTTTCGTGCCTCGGGGCTTTTGATCAGCATGTCGTCCACATAGACTTCCATATTCCTCCCGATCTGTTGTTTGAATATTTTGTTTACTAACCTCTGGTAGGTCGCCCCAGCATTCTTCAGTCCGAAAGGCATCACCTTGTAGCAGTATAACCCTCGCTCGGTGACGAAGGCGATCTTTTCTTGATCAGACTCATGCATGAAGTTCTGATTGTAACCAGAGTAGGCGTCCATGAAAGAGAGGAGTTCATGCCCAGAGGTGGCATCCACCATCTGATCAATCCGGGGGAGAGGGAAGTTGTCCTTGGGGCAAGCTTTGTTTAAGTTGGTGAAATCAATGCAGATGCGCCACTTTCCGCTGGCTTTCTTGACCATTACCACATTAGATACCCACTCAGGGTACCTTGCTTCTTTAATGAAACCGGCTTCCAACAGCTTATCCACCTCGGCGTTGATGGCCACCTGACGCTCTGGGGCAAAGGACCTCTTCTTCTGAATAACTGGCTTGTATTCAGGGTCTACGTTCAGGTGGTGCTCAATAGTTTCAGGGTTGACCCCTAGCATGTCTGATGCTGACCAGGCGAACAGATCTTGGTTCCTTCGGAGGAGGCGAAGGAGTTCTTCTCTGGCCTCCTTTGAGAGGTTTGTTCCTACTTGTATGGTCCGGGCGGGGTCTTCTCTTAGGAGTACAGTGGTTAGTTCCTCCTCGGGTCGGCCTCTAGGTGTCTTCATCTTGTCCCGCAGATCTTCAACTTCAAGTGGTAGGGCCTCAGTATTTTTTCCTTCTCTGATGACGCTCAGGTAGCAGGACCGAGAGACTCTCTGATCCCCCTTTGTCACCCCTACACCATTACTAGTGGGGAATTTGACCTTCAGGTGATAGGTTGAGACGACGGCTTTTAGTTTGTTAAGGGTGGGCCGTCCGATTATCATGTTGTAGGATGAGGGTTGTTTTACCACAAGGAACGTGACCCGTACAGTAGCAGTTCTTGGTTCTGTCCCGGCGGTTACCGAGAGGACTATGCTCCTTTCTGGGAAGACTGGGGATCCCCCGAAGCCGTAGAGGGGGGTAGGGGCAGGCTCTAGATGTCCCTCTTTTAGTTCCATGCGCTGGTAGGCATCATGAAACAGTATGTCAGCGAAGCTCCCATTATCGATCAGGACCCGCCGTATCTCGCAGTTGGCCACTAGGAGTGAGACTACTACAGCGTCATCGTGAGGAGGCTGCACGTCCTTCCGGTCTTCTTCTGTGAAGGAGATAACCGGCTCCGTTTTTCTTTTCTTGTGGGGACCACTGACTGAGGCCACGGCCTTGGCATACGCTTTGCCGCTCTGCCCCGAGTTACCCCCTGCGGCTGGCCTTTCGCAAATTGTTTTGATGATGCGGGTGGTCACGGCTACTTTCAGTCTCTTCTGGCGGGGCTTCTCCTGCTCTGCCTTGGCGTCTCTTCGAGGATTCGACCTCTCTCGCCAGGGCTGGTAAGGGCATCTGTCATCTATCCTTGGTGGCACAGGGGTTTCACACCTCCAAGGCCCAGTGAACTCCTTTAGGTGCCCTCGGTTGATGAGATTCTCAATCTATTCCTTTAAGTCATGGCACTCTTCTGTATCGTGACCACGGCTTTGGTGGAACCGGCACCACTTCTTGGGGTCTCCTCCAATGGGCTTCTTGGGTGGCCACTGTAAAACAGACTTGTCTTGAAGCCGCATGAGGACGTCAGTCCTAGTAGTGTTGAGGGGAATGAAGTTGTTGACCAGCGGGTGGGGCCTATACCTGTCCTCTTGGTGAGGTTTTTTGGCCACTCCTTTTTGGGGGGAAGGGTCTTTTCTTTTTCTTTCGGTTTCTCCCTCTTTCTCTTCTGAAGGCTTGATCGTCCTCCACCAGCATGTACTTTTTTGCTCGGGCCAGGATTTCGTTAATGTCTCGGGGCAGGCGCCGAGTTAGCTTGGAGCTAAAGATTCCTGACCTCAATCCGTTTTTGAAGGCCATCACCTGGACATTGGGATCAAGATCTGGAATTTCCCAAGCTGCTGTGTTGAACCGGGAGATATAAACCCGAAGCCTGTCTCCCTTATGCTGTATAATGTTGAAGAGGTTTTTCGAGGTTTTCTTGGGCCCATTGCTGCTGAGGAAATGAGAGGCGAAAGCATAACTGAGTTCTTTGAAATTACCGATGATTCCCGGTTTTAGGCGCGAGTACCAAGTGCCCGACGCCTTTTCAAGAGTCAGAGGGAAGGCGCGGCACATGATCTGGTCTGAGCGCCGGTGCAGCACCATCGTCGTCTTATAGTGCTGGAGGTGGTCCATCGGATCCGTGGTTCCGTCATACATTCTGACCTGGGGCATCCTAAAGTTCGACGGGAAAGGAGTTTCTAGGATGTCTTCCGTGAAAAAGGGGTCCTGGACGCAAAGTTCGTCCATAATACTGAGATTCTTGTATCTTAGAGCCGAGTCTATTCTTTCCTGCATTTCCTCAAATCGTCTGTCGAGGCTGGGGTTGCCCTTTGAAGTGGAACTTTCTTTGGACTGGCTATGGCGTGGTGAAGGCTCAGCACAGGGCTGGTTATGTGTCGGGTCATTCCTGCCTAATGACTCGGCCTTTCTCGGAGCTTGGTAGGGAGGGTATGAAGGCTGCCGGCCCCCTTCCCAGACTTAAGCCGCCAGATTGGTTATCATTCTGGACAGTTCTAAGAACTGAGCTTGGGTTGCCGGGGCTTGGAGGTGCGTAGGGGCTCCTTCGTCGTCTGGGGAGTCGGTTTCAACAAGGTGGGGACGCTGTTCCCTGGCGGGGGTGGCATGCTCTGGGATTGTTGGGAATCCGGATTTGGATCCGTAAACATTGCCTTGGATAGGAGCCGAGCATGCAGCCGGGGCTTCCTTGTTGGCTCTCCTAGCACCGTTCCTTGGTGGCATCGTGACAGATGAGTTCTTTTACTTCTTCGTTTCTATTATAGCGAGAGATTGTGGTTTCCCACGGACGGCGCCAATCTGTTGATGTCGTTTGCTGACGTGGCTTGGGTGAGGACTCGGCCTGGGAGACAACTTCGGCCTGGGTCCTGCACAAGTGACAAGAACAAACTGAAGGCCCTCGGAAGGAGGGGAGAGGGAGACCTCCGAAAGCGCTCCGATGCTTAAATTAGCAAATATTTTGTGGAGGAATCGTGGGTTCGAGAGAAGAACCGAGGACTCTTTAGAAAATCAAGCGAAGTGTGTGTCAATCTCTATCTCAATCATGTCGGTTGTGTCCATACCTTGGCCTATTTATAGTCGTCTGCCGATGGAGATGGTATGATTGCAAGCCCAGGAGGGGGTGCCGTAGGGCGACCGTAAAGTGGCTGGCGGCCATAGGGCGGCTTGCGGCTATAGGGTGGCTTGCGGCCATAGGGTGGTTGCAGGACTAGGGGTTGTGGAGTGGCTAGCCCCTGTAGGGTGGCTGGTGGTGGAAGGGGAGATCTTGGTGTGGGCCTGCTAGGTCATTCCTCGCGGGTTTGGGGATTTTTGCTGGGCCGAAGGACACATTAATTGCTTTTCCGGGCCAGGAGAAATTCATTGGGTCAGCTTGGCTGGATTACGCTTCCGGAGCCCGAACTTATTTGGGCCGTAGGTTTTAGCCGGGTCTGGAGCTCATTTGGGCTGGAACTAGCTTGCTGGGCTTGGTGTCTGTTTGGGCCAGTGTTTTTTAAGCCGTATCACGACCTCAACGAACCCACCACCACATCCCAAAACCGAAACCAAGACCCAACCTCTCAGTTCATCCCGTCCATTTCATCTCCATCTAGACAATGTACTGCAATAGCCGCAAGCCTAGCTTCACATTCAAGAGAAAACTCATCAGAACCATCTGATGCTCAAGACTATGGAATCCATGACCATCGGGACATGGGTCATTCTTAATTACTTGGTATAGATCACAATTTGGGCTCACCAATCTCAAATCCCTCTTTCTTGACCACAATTCCTTTTCGGGCTCTATCTCTATAATCTTGTCCCTTCATCATCAAAAAACCCTTTATTTCTCCTACAACAATCTCACTGGTTCAATACCCACCACCTTAACATTGCCAATCAACACAATGGGCTTTTCCAATGTTTGCTCTGGCTGAGACAAATTGTTTCAATCGCCAAATAGGGTTGAGCCTATAATAATGAAACCTGATTAAGCTTAATGACCAGGCTGGACTCATACTTACCTCATCTGGTTTTAGTTTAACCCCATTGAAGCTGCATGCACAAACTTAATCTTGCAGAACAAGGTTAATTTGAACCTTAAATCTAATTTTGACCTAATCATAAACTCCAAGTAGTTCCTTCAACAGCAACTTGAAACTATCCTCGATGGATCCTTTTTGGGATACAATTTGCAATTCAGAACAGAGTGCCAGAACTTCGAAAAGATCCAAATGCTTCAGAATCTCTGGGTCTCGATCATAATCCTAATAACATAAATGGGAAGAAGAATATCAGGCATTCAATTTTGCAGACAAAGGAACCAAATCCCCAGCAGTAAACAATTTTACAGTTTCTCCGGTTCATAGTTATAATGCACAACAACAGCTCTCACTTAAAAAGAAAAATGGAAAGAACCATGGGAACACAACATCATTTGAACAAAAAAACAGGCATGTCCTTTGCGAATGTAAACAAAAAAAAAAACAGCTAGGGGATATGAGCCCAAATATCCAAAAAGACATGTAGTTTGTATCTCGCTAGGTTAAAGAAACTAAGAAAACATGATTAAAGAAATAAAAACAAAAAAGTAAACCAACTGCCAGAAATTAGTTTGACCATCTACTCACCTTTTCTGTTAGAACAACGATTGGCTTGGAACCAAACTTTTCCCAAAGTTCTCTTAATCTCATCCTGACCATCTCAATATCATGGATTGATTGACAACAGAACATAAATAATTTGACCTACCTGATTCAGTATTTAAGAAAAGAAAGTAAAACAGCCGCTATACTTCCTTTTTACAATATGTCCTATAGTCTACCAGCTGTGATTCAATGATCAATTAGCAGATTTGAATAGGATGCCATGGAAAAGATTGGATAACACTGTTACGTGTACTTACACAATAAGCATATCTAGATTGAGAAACTAGAGCATCTTTATGTCTTAAGGAAGGTCAGATTGTACATAGAATAACAATGCAAGTCAAGGCAGACGAGAACGATAATACTACCTTGGCTTGAAACAAGTGATGGTCACTGAAGTCAAGTCGATCAACATAAAGTGCTCCTATCTGCAACAAGTTATCATCCATATATAGGTAAAAGAAACATTGAATTGAAGAGAACCAAAGAATGAAGGATACCCATCCAAACCATCTTCATAACATGTCAGTTGAACCAGATGAGAAAGACAGAATGAAAGAAGAAAGAAATAACTGGTAACCTTGGAACCGTCTCCATGATATGCTCGTTGAAACAGAACGTAACATTTATGATGCATAAAAAAAGGACACAAGTAAGAAATAAAAAAAAGGAAAGAAATACCTTCTGCATTCTCTGGACAAAAGCATCAGCGGAACCAATTGCAGAAACACATAATACGATGGCATTACAGACAGCTTCAATGGTACTTTCAACGTGATATTTCTAACTTCAAAGAAATAGGTGGGAGCCATTCTAGAGTAGAAAATAGGGATAGATTCTTTGATTTCTCGTATCATTAACTCAATATCTTCGAGGTTTTGTTCTAATACCTGTGTAATTTCAAACATAAACTTCTATGTCAATGTATTTACCTTAATTGTCTGTTAACCCACACGCACACCTAGCATGTTAAAAGAAAGGAATGCTGAGTTAAAAGATAATCACAGACTAGAAGACATGCATCGTCTGCACAATGCCTGAAGCATTAGAAATTATATTAAAATAAAAATAAAAAGTAAAGGTCAGCTTTCTATACCAAGTCTGCATGGTGGACAACAGCAACATCTGCTCTTCTGAGTGCTATCAAAGGTTCCCTTAAAGGTCCAAGTGGAAGTAAATTACGGTTCCCCCAAGTCTTTAACCCATTAACCATTACAATCTCCAGGTCACGCCACAAGCTCCAGTGCTGTCTTACATAAAAATAATATATACTATCAGCATAGCACCTACAAAAGCAAAGATATTTGTGCTTCAAGAATTAACTGCTAAAAGCCAAAACAACAGCAAACGGAGACAATCAAGATTAACTCAAGGAACAGGTACTGGTATGCATTCTCAACTGTAGGCATAATGCTTTCTCTGGGCCATTTTACCAAGAAACAACAGTAAGTGGAGGTAGATGACAATACATTTTCCTATTGAAAGAGTAAAATACACTGCTAATACATAATTTGTGTAACAGCACTTTTGTAAGGTAAGAACTGCATCATAACATTAGGTGAAGATTAAGGAAACTACTATACCTGCATTGCATCATCTAGAATCACGGCACCAATTTCCTCTGAACTGAGAGGACTTCCTGCTTCTTGGTTAAGGCAGGTTCTAGCCAAGCATGTCTTACCATGAGGATCTCTATAACCATACTTCTCAAAAAACCAAGCTGCAGTAGCTGCCCGATTTGCACCCACTCCAACCTTTGCAGGGCCCCCTAGAAGATGCCTTTGAAGCATTTTGGCTTCATCTCCACCAGCATAACCCTGCCACAGAAATGATACTCCATTAGCTTTCTAGTAAGCCAATAGAGGACTGATCTACATAATTACATATATGTATACAAGTTCATGTGTGTTTGTATGCATCATGCTAAGTTTAGAATTTTGGGTAGATTTTCTTTCTTTCCACTTGATAAGACAATAGCACCTTCAGCCTGTTGTTGACTATGATAATGCTGCCTCATTATACTACCAACTTCAGCCTGCTTATACGTTTAAATTCAAACATAATGGAACACTTTACAATGAACCATCAACACAGGCATCACTAGCTTATTTTGAATTACCCCTCAATCATCTCATGTTGTTTATTTCTTTGTCACTCTCGAATTTTTAGCCGGTGCTCATTATCCCTTAATTGTCTTTCACGTAAAATGATTAAATTGTATTGGCTTCATACGCAATGCTCCAAAAGTAAGAAAAAAATGAATAAAGGTAAGTACCCTAGTAAGAATGAGAGGTGATATTCCAGAATCAGCTAAGCAATGAGCTATGTATTCAACCATTGGTGTCTTTCCATTGCCTCCCCACGTCAAATTCCCAACACTAATCACAGGCACCGGCAGCCTTTCATATAAAATCACGGAGACATAACTAAAAGTTATTGATACAATAATAAGAAGTCAATCCATTTGAGGTGTTTGGGTGCTGAGAAAATGAAGAAATAGAAATGGTAACAATATCTTGAAGCTTGTCTTATCTATTTCTGTGCCTCCATTAATTGGAGATCTGAACTCAAAGAAGCCAAATAAATTGAAGCATGCCATGTAACATCGCAGTACTAAGAACTCTCGCGTTATAAACAATTAAATTTTCAAAAAAAAAAAGCAATACTCTTTTCTGGTTTTTTCTGTAAAATTCTCATGAAAAGAAATGAAGAAGACAAAATTCTAATTCTTATAGATTTCCTATAAATTAATCTCCTAGAAAACATAAATCTCTTCTAAATTTTTCTGTTCTTTTTTTTGGGGGGGGGGGGGGGGGGGGGAGGGGGAGGGGGGTTAAATCTTCTCTAAACTAAGCTTACTACAGATTGCCAAACGGAAGAGACTTACCGGTGCTTCGAGAAGAAGCCGAAGTGGTAGAGATAGTGGCGGAGCCTGAGAGAGACTCTGTAGAGAGAGGAAGCCAGAGAGAGAAAGGGAATCAAAGAGCAGTGCAGTGTAGAGAGCTTAGAGTGGCCTTGCGCGTAGGCAATCTCATTCACCACTCTACTCGGTCTCTCCATTGAAGAGTGAAGAGAAAGTGAGTAGAGGGAACTAGGAAGGGAATAAAAGAGAGAGGGATTGGGGAATTAAACAGCGAAGTGGGGACTATGGGCCATTAGGCCGTGGCCCGTTGGTTCTGTTTGTCGAGCATTAAAAATTGAGGTGGGGTCTATGGTGTGTTTGGGCCCAAGAACTGATGTGGACTGTCCAGATACAACTCGGCTAATCTATCATAGTTTCTTCTTTTTCTTTCCTCTTTCTTTTGTCCATTTTTTCTTTTATAATTTTAAGGTTATTATTGTCACATACCTTTATATTTAGCATTTTGTTTTAATCTCTCTTTTACATTTTAAAAACGATTAATTTATTCCTTACACTTTCGTTATGTGTCCAATAAACTATTTTAGTGATAATTCTGACGATATTGATACAGATGCACACAAAAATCTTGATACTGATGCATACAAAAATCTTGACAAAAACTTTTGTCATATTTAATAATCAAGATTTTTATGTGCATTCATATCAAATTCGTCAGAATTATCACTACAAGGGTTTATTGGACACATGTCTAAAATGAAAGGAGTAAATTGATTATTTTTAAAATACAATGAGGATATTGAAACGCAGTGTTAAATAAGAGGGTGTTTTATGATGATAACCCTAATTTTAGGGTTATTATCACAAAACATCCTAACATTTTATCATGTATTTGAATGTCCCCTTTACATTTTAAAAACGATCAATTTACCCTTTGCACTTTAAAATTTTGGTGCAATCGTTTCGAACAAAATTTGAAGGGAAAAGTTGAAAATAAATTCAAATAAAGAGTATTAACAAATTGAAAAATGAGAAATGTTACAATTAGTCAAGATTAATGGACAATCATACGACATTAAGAAAAATATATAACACAAAATACTTCTCATCCCTTTTCTCTTTCATGTCTAAGTATATATCTAGATGTAACATTTTTTTCTTTCAAAATAAACCAACCAAAGCTTAAATCATCTCAAATGATCAAATAAAACAGGTAAACATGAAATCAGCATATTTTTATCAACATTTGTTGATATTTTTATTCTTGTTTTTGTTTCCTTGGTGTGTCATTTCCTGCACTCTTCGTTAGTCTTTATTATTAAATCAAACAAACTAACTTATAGAATTCAAATGAATTCCACAAAAATTATAGAATTCATTCATACAAAAAAAAGTGAGGAAAAATTTTAAAAAACAAACTTTTTGAAAGATTTTTTTTTTAAAAGTTGTAAATACTTAATGGATCTGTTATGAGTTGTTGTCATGTCGAATTTTTGCACTTCATAGGAGATAAAAAGCTTTCAACATATTTGAGAATCAATAGTAGGAGACAAAAAGCTCAATTATTTTCGAAAAGCTCAATCGATTTCAATATGTTTTGTGAGAGCATGAAAGACTAGATTTGTCGCAAGATATGTGGCACCAATGTTATCACAATAGACTACAACTAGTTATGAAAGAAACACATGTATGTCATAGAGAAGCTGCCAAATCCAATAGGCCTCAGCCACAGCATTGCAAAAGAGTGATATTCATATTCAATGCTGAAACGAGACACAGATAGTTGTTTTTTTGCTTTCCAAGAGAAAATATTATGGCCAAGAAAGATGGCATATCAAGTGGTGGAGCGACGGCTGTCAAGACATTCAGCCGAGTCGGCATCTGCATAGATGAGAGATGGGTCTTAATCGGTTTAGTAGATGACATGGAGAATTTAGACAAAAGATCCTTGGTATACTTAGTTTGAGAGAGAAACAAACCTGATTTGGACTGTGTGGCTTCAATACCCAGAAAGTAATGAAGATCGCCAAGATCCTTCATAGAAAATTATTGAGATAAAGTATAAATAAACTTAAACATAAGGGTTGAATTGCTACTTGTAAGGATTATTTCATCGACATATAGCAATAAGACAAGAATACCAAGAGACGAGTGTAAGACAAACATAAATATGTTTGCATGACTGCAAGAAAATCAATGAGATAATAGAAAAGAACTAAAGCGGTGAAACCAAGCTGGAGGGGCCTGTTTAAGACCATAAATAGATTTTTTGAGTTTACAACACATGATGTGGTCATAAGTCGTTAACAAAATCGGGAGGTTGTTTTATGTATACAACCTCACTAAGACAACCATGAAGAAAGACATTTTTAACATCAAGTTGTCTAATGACCCAAGCATGAGAAATGGTTAATGATAGTACAGTTCGAATAATAGTTAGCTTGACTACCAAACTAAAGGTTTAATGATAATCAATACCTATTTGTTGATGAAATCCCTAAGCAACCAACCTCTCTTTGTAGTGCAGACCCATCAGCTTGATATTTAATCCTATAAATCCACTTGCACCCAACTAAGTTTTTCATTGGATTATATGGTACAAGTTGTCTAGTATGGTTAGTAATGAGAGCATTAAATTCATCAGCCATAGCAGACTATCACTAAGGAGCTTTAATAGCTTGAGAAAAAAAAGTTGGTTCAAATGGTTATATAGAAGTAGAGAGAATAAGTAATTGTTTGGGCTTGTAGACACTCGCTTTGGAGTGAGTTATCATGGGGTGACGAGAGACTGAGGTAAATATAGGGCAAGTGGTGTGGGTGAAGGACGAGGTGGAGGATGTCGATGTAGTGGAAGTGGAACAAATACGTATGGACATGGGTAATGAAGGTTTAGACGACAAGGGGCGACGATAAGGAGGAGTGGGAGAAAATTGATAAGGAGTCTAAGGTAGAAGGCAAAGGTAGAGTAAAGGTAATAGTAGTGGGATTAGATGAGGAAGAGGTAGGACAAAGGGTTAACGTAAGGGTTCGGTAGAGGTAAGAATAAGCAGTGGAGAGTGAGAGGTGACGACAAAAGATCGCGACACCAGTTTGATTAAGTCAAGATAGAGGAAGGAAAGTTCATGAAAAATAACATGTCAACTAGTGTAGACTCATCCAGTATAAGGATTAAGACACCTATAACCTTTGTAATTTTGAGCATAACCGAGAAAGACATATTTCTTGGAGCGATGAGCTAATTTGTGAGGAATGTGAACAATAAGGTTAGGATAACATTCACACCCAAACACACAAAAAGTAGATTAATCAGGAGGTTCTGAAAACAATTTTGTAAATGATCCTTAATGATGTAACACATGAGTAGGAAGATGATTAATGATATAGAGGGCAGAATAGGTGGCCTCAACCCTGAATGACTCAGGGAGGGAGGAATGAATTAACATGGTGCATGTCATTTCACTAATATGCCTATACTTACATTCAGCGAGACCATTTTGTTGAGGTGGGTTAGGGCATGACATGCGAAAAGCAATGTCATACTGGGCGAGAAATTGTTTGAAATGAGTTTGATTAAATTATTTTCCATCATTTTGATTTTTTTTATTTTGGTGAAAAATTGAATTTTAATAAAGGCCTTGAAAGTGCAAACATTCTAAAAAACCTTCAGACTTCTTGTGCATAAGAAAATCCAAGAATAATGAGAAAAACCATCCACAAAAATAACATAACAACGATAGCTCAAATTTGAGAAAATAGGAGATTGCTAAACATCTGAATGTATTAAAAATAAAAGTGTTGCAGTACGAAATGGCATGGCCCTCTCCAAGAAAGAAAAAATATATACGTATTGGTGATGAGGATAGTGATGAAGAAGAAGAAGTCCATGAGGATGAAGCTCATTCTACTGAAATGGACACTGAAGAAACCAGGAGCTAGCCAATAAAATCTTGGATATGGTAGCTCAGCAGCTGGTCAAGGTGGTAATGACAATATCCTTCAGGCCATAGCGAGTCTTTAGGTATCCATGCAGTCTAGCTTCCAGAGCTTAAGCTTTTCCATTGACTCGAGCTTCCAGTTAGTACGGACATACATCGATCTCATACGTTATGACATTAATACCTAATGAGATGACTTTGAGTTACTCTGAAAGCACTCGAAAAGCTCCTTGGTTGAGATATGAGATCTTCTTCATGATACCTCTGATTCTCCAGCTCCTTAAGTCTTTCATTATGAGTCATCCATCTATTGTTAGCTCTAATCACTCTTGGCAAGAACATTTTTTTCCTTTCTAATGCATTCATAGGTTATGTACTTGTTTGAACTATTATGGAATAGTTTTTTTAGCTCTATTATGTATGGACCTCTTTATGCAAGGCTGTTTTCCCTTCTCTATATCTATCTTATGTGTTTGTTTCTCTATTTGGTTAATGGTTGGTTGATTTGATTACTTATAACTGTTGTTTTAAGCTTTGACTATTTCAACTTCCTTGTATAACTTCTGATTCTTCCCGGGAGATCTTAACATCTCCGATTTAAACTCAGTTTTTGCATACAAGTTTGTTCTTACCTTATCTTTTGTTTATGGTATTTGACTTGCTTATTTTCTATTTTTCCCTCCCTTTTTCTGTTGTTGTCAAAACGAGGGAAAAAAAGAGAAAAATATGTGTAAATGATGTAATGCATAGTTTTAGGGGGAGCATTGCTCTCCAAACATGTTAAAACTATTTAAAACAGTATTTTATTTACTATTATTGTTTGGTTAGGTTGCTCTTGAGAGATTGCAGGTTGGTTTTTATCATAAAAACAGAGAAAACTGTCCCTTTTTCCTTAAAAACTCAACACTTAGATTTTAAAATTGTTTTTCTCATTATGGTTTTGTCATCATTAAAAAATGGGAGATTGTTGACCCTTATTTGATTTGAATTATGACAAAACACTATTTACATTATACTAGCAGTTTTATCTAAGTGTTTAAGTTGCAAAAACATTCAATACAGAAACAAGATGCAAAATACGACGCGTACAATTACCAAAAGACCTAGATTAGGTTCTAAGGTAATTGATTCAAGTTGTAAATCTTGACTTTCAGTTACTTAGCTTTATTATAGCTCATTTTGATTATAAAATACTTTGACAAAAATAAATCCAAAAAATTTCTTTAAGTCAAAAACTGCTTTTAAAAACATGAAAACTGTGTTTTGGGTCAACCCGATCAACTAAGTCTTTGAACCAGTCGACTGGTAAAAGGGAAAGTAGCTTCTGACCCTTAACCCAGTCAACTAGTTAAAGGACCCAGTCGACTGGTACCTGTCTAATGCCCAAACACTGGATTTTTTCACATGACACAGTCGACTGGTAATTCGAAAATATAACCATTTGAGACGCAAAACTTGAACTTTTAATGCTCCAAACCTACCAAATCTATGTCTAACGATCATATAAGGCCAAGACTATAAAAAAAAAACCCCCCATCAATGAGTATTTGAAGAATATGAAAGAACACTCAATTTGATTTATAGCTGATAGGTGCTTAAATATTCATATTTAAGCCCCCTTATTTACATTTATTAGGTCCTTAGGTATGTTATTTTAGTCCATTTTACTTCATTTGTGTGTTTTACATGTGTTTATAGGGTCTTGGAAGAAAAGAAGCAGTTTTGGCACTTAAAGGAAGAAGCCTGAAAATCCTGGAGCAGTCTTTGGTCAATTTACGATTGATCGCACCATGCAATGCGATCGAGCGCACATTGCGATCGAGTGCAAGACGTGTGCGATCGAGTGCACATGTACGGGTGTGAACAGTAAACTGCAGAACCCTATTTTGGAAATAAAAGAGTTTTTACGGTTTAGAAAGTTTAGGGTTTCCTGCACCCTCTAGGACTACTAAAGCCCTATAAATACACCTGTAAAGCACAAACAAATAATCACAACTTAGAAAACACTTTTCTTATCTTTTACTTGGAGTTGTAAGCTTTTGGAGAGAATTGACACATCTTCTCTCGGGTTTATTCTTCTCTTTATGTTTAGTTTATATATGATATTTATTTTAGACAGCATGTGTAACTAACTTTCTTATAGGGCTCGATTGAAGCCCTACTTATGTTTTCTCATATATTTATTCATTGATAAATCTTTGCCAATAGCTTTTATTATGTTGCTTAACTTGATTAATGCCTGTGCTTATTTAAATTCCTCATATGTATGTGTATGGCCAGCGTATGCATGTGGTATGGATATGTTAGTTAGATCAATTTGGATGACCGAGTCCTGGGTCTAACATTAATAACGAGGGATATTTTATCCGGATACCCGGGTTAATCAACATGGGAAACCGGGAGTAGATGCCATGCCCTAGATCTCATGTGGTTGTCGATTTCCATAGTACTTATGCTTTCTTAAGGAACAACTCATGCAGATACCATGCTGAATCCCTTAAGGAAGAAAAGAGTTAAAGTAGATACCATGCCTAACTCGTTGCTTAGGGAGATCAATAGCTTAAGGAGTAGATACCATGCCCTTAGGTTGGCAACTAGTAGGTATACATGATAAGGCTAGTGCACTGATACATTATACAATTGGGAAAGTATGACTAGTGGTGGATATCAAAGCCCTATGTCTTTATTATTATCACTCACATTCAACGATTATTTTATTTCTTGTTACTTTAAAGAAACTAATTCTAAAAACTGAACTTTACCAATCCCTGTGGAGATGATCTTGCTTTCACACACTACACTACACTGTCGACTTTGTGCACTTGCATGTAAAACTAGTGCGATTATCTGCTTAATTATTTAAGTATATAAACGTCCAACAAGTTTTTGGCGCCGTTGCCGGGGATTGCACTAAATTTCATTTTAGGATTACTTTCGTTTAGTTTAATCATTGTTTTTATTTTATTTACCATCTTTATTTTTACTTTTCATCAAACCTTAATCAATTTCTTTTTTGTTTCAAGTACATCAAACCCTAATTAGTGGTTCTGTAATACTTGCGATTGATCGCAACCTTTTGTGCGATCGAGCGCAAATAGGATAGAGAGATACCCGAGCAGCTGAGTTGAACTACTGCACTGAAGCTGTTTTACCTGATTCATGCACCCGACATCCAACAGTTTTTCCCCTTGATCCCGAGCTTGAGCGGACCATCCGAAAAAATCTTAGAGACAACTTTGAGGAGGAAGAAGAGGAATTCACGGAAGAAGCACCAATGGTTGAATAGCTAGAAATCCAGCAACCACCTACGCGAAGACTGATGAAGCAATCCTTCATCCCACAGAACCTCAACCATCCTTCATGCATTGCATATCAACCGGAAGCAGAGGGAAACTATTACATATCCCCGCAGATACTCAATGCTTTGACTCACTTTAGGGGTACACCGGTAGAGGATCCACACTTGCACCTTCGGGAATTCTTTGATCTCTGCAAATTTCAGCATATCTAGGGCCTAGACCAAGAAGGAATAAGGTTAATTCTATTTCCCTTTTCCTTAAAAGATAATGCTAAGCTATGGTACAATTCTTTGCCTGTAGTTTCAATCCACACTTGGGAGGAGTTGGCTGGCAAATTCCTAAGGAAGTTCTTCCCAGCCCAAAAGACAAGGCAAATGAGGAAGGAGATCCAATCCTTCCAACAAAGGGATGGAGATCTATTCTTTGAGGCATGGGGACACTTCAACAAGCTACTACTCAAATGCCCACACCACAACCTACCTCAAGATGAGCTGGTACTATCATTTTATGAAGGTCTAAATGACATAAATAAAGGTATTGCTGATTCTGATTGTGGAGGTGTGCTGATGGAAAAGAGCAGTGAAGAAGCCATGGAGCTATTTGAGACATTGAGTGAGCATACCCAACAATTCTCCTCTAGAGGTAGACAAAGACTCAAGAGCAAAGGTATATATGAGGTTACTCTGAATGGTAGACCCTCTGCCCAAATAGCTGCTTTGGAGAGGAAGCTAGATATGATTGTAAAAGCTATGTCTACTCAAAACATCTCTCCTCGACCACAAGCTACATAAAGCCAGGTATATGCTTTATGTTCTCAATTTGATCACACTACTAAGACCTGCCATTTGTATTCATCTACAGATCCCGAGCAAGCAAACTATGTGGGACCGAACAGTGCATATGCAAATATATACAACCTTGGATGGCGAGACCAACCCAACCTCTCATGGAGCAACAATCAAAACACCTTGAAGCTTCAAGGGCAACAAAGGAACTTCCATAAAGCAGCCCAACCAGTTCCAGAACCCAAGAAAGATGGTCTAGAAAGTCTTGTAAATTAATTAGCCACTCAACAACAGCAACTAATGACAACATTGATGACTTCATTAAATCACCAAAAACAAACCACTCAAAGGCTAGAAGAACAAATGGGGCAATTGGCTAAGGAGCTAAGTGAAAGAAGCAAGGTGAACTTCCTGCACAAACACTACCAAATCCAAGAGGACATCAACAGCTGAAAGCCGTTACAACTCTTCGAAATGGTAAGATCATAAGAGTTAATGAGCCAGCTCAAGCATCTCAAGCTAAGCCATCCACATCCAAGGTAAATGAAGTAGAGAAGTGGAATGCACCACCCTTCCCTCAAAGGTTAGAAACGCCAAAGAAAGATAAATTGCTTGATATTTTTGAAACTTTGAGAAAAGTAAAAATTAACATTCCCTTATTAGATGCAATTAAACAAATTCCTGCTTATGTTAAATTTTTAAAAGATTGTTGCACTAATAAAAGAAAGTTTCAAGAACATGAAACAGTGGCTCTAACTGAAGAGGTAAGTGCGGTATTGTTAAGAAAACTACCACCAAAACTAAAAGATCCAGGTAGTTTTACTATTCCCTGTAGGATAGGTGATCAGTTGTTTAAGCGAGCATTACTAGATTTAGGAGCAAGTGTCAATTTGCTACCATACACAGTAGTTGAAAAACTAGGCTTGGGGGAGCTTCAACCAACCTCCATCACTTTGCAATTGGCAAATAGAAGCATCAAAAGACCTAGAGGTATACTTGAAGATGTCATAGTCAAGGTAGGTGAGTTTGTTTTACCTGCTGACTTCATTGTATTAGATATGGAAGAATGTCCGATGCCATTACCCCTGCCCATCATCTTAGGAAGACTTTTTATGAGAACTGTTGATACAATAATTAATGTGAAAAGGGTATTGTAAGTATGACAGTAAATGGAGAGACAATAGAATTTAAGATATTTGATGCAATGAAATTACCCCAAGATGATAATGATGATGAATGTTTTAATGAATGTATGATGCAAAGTGCTGTCAAGCAAGTTTTTCAGGTCCATCACATTGATCCATTGGAGGCTGCCCTCACTCATAGCTTCAAAAGATAGGATATTGAGCCTGCATCAGAAACTGTCCCTGATGACATCTTGGAAGCTATGCACCTCCCTAAAGTCTATCCTATGCATCCAGGACCAGGTGATAAGAAGAAATCACATTTGAATACACTGAAAAGATTGAGTCATGATGAATGTGCAACACCACTAAGAGCACTTGAGCCACATTAAGTGAACTTTAAGTACTCCCTGCCAAAAGACTAAAGTTGAGAGAATACCATGTCTGACTGAAGACGTTAAACTTAGCGCTCATGGGAGGCACCCCAAAGCATATCCTTTTTCTTAGTTTATTTCATTTTATTATTCGTATTTCCTAGTTTATTTTTCTATCTGTTTATTATTACTTGTTTTCCATTTTATGTTTGTTTTTCTTTCTTTTTCAAGGACAACATGAGTGCATCCAACTGAAGTTTGGGGGCTTGCTACGAGTCATGCCAGCCATCAGTTCTCCATCTCCCAGGTCAGCTCCTTCCATGCTATTCACACATTAGGGACAATGTACAATTTAAGTTTGGGGGTATGGGGACACAGTCACACACTTATTATGTCCCATATTTTTCTGTTTTGTTGCTATTTTCATAGATAAATGCATGTTCATTCTGTCCAGTAAATTTTTTTTTGTGATCTAAACAAAACTTTATGATTTGACTTCATCAGCGAGCTTAACACTTTGAACATATAGGCCAATAATCAAGTTTTGAACCTAGATCACTACCTTTTAGACATTTAAGGATTCACAAGTTTGACCTAAACTATCACAAGCACACTAGCATATAACTGTGTGGGGTATGACATGTTATTTGGATTTGTATGTTTCTTTTGCTTAACTGTGAACTAGATGACTTATTGGATTGACATTTTGGCATATAAAAATAGAAAAGATTGATTAGTGCTCAAAAGAAGAAATAAATGCTCATAATGATCAATAAAACTTGTTTTCTGCTGAGTGACTGGCCCTCTTGCCTCAGTAAGCATTGAGTGTCACGTAAAAAGGTGAAAAATCTTAAATAATCATTAAAAAGAACTTTCTGCTGAGTAACTAGCCCTCTTGCCTCAGTAAGCGTTGAGTGTCATGTCAAAAGGTGAAAAATTCTGATTAGTAGCATTAAGACCAGTTAGTTTTGTAGCCTTTTTTACTCGAGCTAGTAAGTCCTTAGGGGTGTTTTTACACCTAATGCCCTAAAACCATCTGGTTTGGGAGTCATTGGCTAAATACTCGTTACACGAGTAAAAAAGAAAGCTTAAGGGAACTAACTTGGCAAAAATCTCACAAATAAAAGAAAAGAAGAAAATCTATGCCATCTTTGTTGACTCTAATAAGAAGTTTGGTGAATCTTGAGTCATCGAAACATTACACATTTGAATTATTTGGAAACCCAATCTTTTATGTGCTAGTTCACCACACACCAAAGTCGAACTTGTGATGTCTTAAATTGCCTTATGAAAGTGATTTGCATTCAAAACTCCTATTCATTGCAAAAATATGTTTATATCTGTTAAGCTTGCTCATGAATGCACATCATAGTTTTGTGTTAAGACTTAAACTTTTGTGGACACTATGAACATTGGATCTATCTGTGTATTGTTATTTTTCATTTTAGTTTTGTTTAGTATTGCTTAAGGGACTAGCAATATGTAAGTTTGGGGGTGTGATAGGTGCTTAAATATTCATATTTAAGCCCCCTTATTTACATTTATTAGGTCCTTAGGTATGTTATTTTAGTCCATTTTACTTCATTTGTGTGTTTTACATGTGTTTATAGGGACTTCGAAGAAAAGAAGCAGTTTTGGCACTTAAAAAAAGAAGCATGGAAATCCTGGAGCAGTCTCTGGTCAATCTGCGATCGATCGCACCATGCAATGCGATCGAGTGCACATTGCGATCGAGTGCAAGACGTGTGCGATCAAGCGCACATGTACGGGCGTGAACAGTAAACTGCAGAACCCTATTTTGGAAATAAAAGAGTTTTTACGGTTTAAGAAGTTTAGGGTTTCCTGCACCCTCTAGGACTACTAAAGCCCTATAAATACACATGTAAAGTACACACAAATAATCACAACTTAGAGAACACTTTTCTTATCTTTTACTTGGAGTTGTAAGCTTTGGGAGAGAATTGACGCCTCTTCTCTCAGGTTTATTCTTCTCTTTATGTTTAGTTTATATATGATGTTTATTTTAGACAGCATATGTAACTAACTTTCTTATAGGGCTCGATTGAAGCCCTAGTTATGCTTTCTCATATATTTATTCATTGATAAGTCTTTGCCAATAGCCTTTATTATGTTGCTTAACTTGATTCATGCCTGTGCTTATTTAAATTCCTCATATATATGTGTATGGCCTGCGTATGCATGTGGTATGGACCTGTTAGTTAGATCAATTTGGATGACCGAGTCCTAGGTCTAACATTAGTAACGAGGGATATCTTATCTGGGTACCTGGGTTAATCAACATGGGAAACCGGGAGTAGATACCATACCTTAGGTCTCATGTGGTTGTCGATTTCTATAATACTTATGCTTTCTTAAGGAAAAACTCAAGAAGATACCATGATGAATCCCTTAAGGAAGAAAATAATTAGAGTAATACCATGCCTAACTCGTTGCTTAGGGAGATCAATAGTTTAAGGAGTAGATACCATGCCCTTAGGTTGGCAACTAGTAGGTATACATGACAATGCTAGTACACTGATACATTATACAATTGGGAAAGTATGACTAGTGGTGGATATCAAAAGCCTATGTCTTTATTATTATCACTCACATTCAACAGTTATTTTATTTCTTGTTACTTTAAAGAAACTAATTCGAAAAACTGAACTTTACCAATCCCTGTGGAGATGATCTTGCTTTCGCACACTACACTACACTGTCGACCTTGTGCACTTGCAAGTAAAACTAGTGCGATTATCTGCTTAATTATTTAGGTATATAGCCGCCCAACAATAGCTCATTAATACTCTCAAAAGTATTGAAAAATTTATTGTGAGCTATTCTTTAAGCTTTGTTCTTGAAAGAGAGATAACCTTCATTTTGTAAAGCATTTATTGTTATCTCTCTTACTTTTCTTTACATTCAATATCATTCATTGTAAAGAGAAAGAATTGGTGTAACTCTTAGAGAGTTTAAGATTAAATACTTCCTTGTAACTTCTTTGTGGAAGAGAGTGCTTGTAAGGTTTGTGTAACACCCGTGAAGTTGCTCGGTTATAATTAGTGTATTACTTCAAGAAGATCCTTGAAGAGAGTGAATGTAGGGTCGGAGAGATTCTGATATTATCGAACCACTATAAACAGAGTTTGTATATTCTCTTCCTTTACTCCTTTAATTTCAAGTATCTTATTTATTGTGTGCTTTGCTTGAGTAAATTGTTAAAAACCTGTGTGTTAATTGCAAAAAGTTTTTAAAACCCAATTCACCCCTCTTAGGTTTGTACCTCGGTCAACAGAGTTGATATATTAGTTTCTGGCTTGCCTTTTTGCTCTTCCATCTTACATTTATTGTCTATGATCTACCCTGACAATTAGAATTATGAAGAGTGCATGGGGCATAATATCATTTTGTTAGTTTGATACTGAAGCATATGAATTTGGTAGAGATTTTAAAACGATTTCTATTTTCAAGAAACAGAATTGAAAAAAAAAAATCATCAATTGAAATATATTTTTTAAAAATTAGATTTTTGTCCTAAAAATGCATTCAATTTTACATATAAGCAGTTTGATAGATTTTTTAATAATTGCTTATGAAAAACTAAATAGTTTTTAGCTTCACAACTATTTAAATTTTTAACCTCTAATTGAGGAATTTGCAAAATAGAACAATATATCATCACTTGCATTCTTAATCAATCAACATTCATGCAAATTTTCAACTGTGAACAAATCATGACACCTTGTTTTATGTAATATTTATTTTCTTTTATTTAAAAAAATGTCACCAACATTACACCAAATGTATGAAAAAGGTATGAAAAATGTAATGTAATTATTTGAGCATCAATTAATTTGAAGAAGTCTTTGGACTTCAAACACAGTAGAGTATTATTTTCTAACATCTACTTTCCTCTAATTCTAAAACCTTTTGACCTAAACCACTCCTAAAAGAGCTTATCTTTATTTTAACTAGAAAATCAATTAAAATATTGCTACTGCTTAGACGGCAATTAGTTCTTTTAGATTCATTGGATATGTGTATTGTGAAGACCCGTTAAAAATAATATCCACAAAGATGAGATCAACGGCTTCTGTTGGATGATACATTTCCCACCAAAAATGATCTCTTCTGTTGGAGCAATAGTTTGAAATGGGCACACAAGGGATCTTGGCATTTAGGTCCCCAAGTCCACAACAAGCAGCTTTAACCTCAGTAAATCCTGAAATGAGAATTATTAAAAAAAATATGAACAAAAAATAATATTGGCCCAAAATGTAAATACAGACAAATATAATTTACCAGAAGCAGTTGGGTTCTCAATAATATTATGCATGAAACTGTAAGTATCAACGTAGGAGTAACTCATGCCCTTGAGTTCTGATTTCAACCCCTCCAACGTTGGTTTCAGTCCTTCATTGTATTTAACAGCCCACGAGTTTAATTCTTCATTGCATTCTTTTGTTGGGTTCTTAACCCTTTGAGCTGGAATGCATCCGATTGAGCCAACTCCAGCAACCAGGAATTTACGTGCGCCATTATCGTATAATCGCTGCCAAAAATTGGTTAAAAGAAACTGTATTAAAAATAAAAGAAAAGAAAAGACTGTTTCTTCTTATATGTTTTCTAGTAAAGCATATATTTTTTATAATAAAATTCATAATTCTAATGATTAAAATAAAAAAATAATGGTAAAAATATATTAAAAAAACACTTTATCGTCAAAAGTATATATTTATCATGAGAAATATAACAAAAGTTGGATTTAAACGGGTAACAGTTTGTCAAACACTTTTATATGTCTAACCACCATTGTGTGGGTGAAATGATAGAGACCTTGTGGAATAACTACAAGGTCGCGGGTTCTAATTTTCATATTTACAATTGTCAAGCCACAAAAATTTTTCTTATAAATTTTCTAATACGGTGCAGGCAAGATGGCTATGATACCACTTTATCGTTGAAACAATAAAAAACACATTTATGTCTTTTGTATACATTTTGTAGTCAAATACATATTTTTTTAAGTAAAATTCATAATTTTGGTGATAAAAATTAAAACAAATGGTAAAAAAAAGTAAAAAAACACATCAAAAACATAAATTTTATCATGAGAAATATAACAAAAGTAAGATTTGAACCGATAACAGTACGTCAAACCCCTACAACAATATCTAAAGAAAAAACAAATTATGAGAAATATGAAATTTATCATAAAAAAATATATGTAGTAATATGCGTTCTATCACAAAATATATGTGAACCACACGGTGCTTTATTTCGCAACAAACCACCCAAGCAGGTGTGAATATGGGATCATTTCTCAAATATTTTTTTTGTTACCTTTAATTGTTCTTTCAATTTGATAACCATCAAATCCACATATTGTTGTGGAGTGCTCTTCTTTTGAAGATCACTAGATCTAGAACAGTCAAAGAGATCGTTGGTACTAATCTCAATGACAAAAATCGATTTAGATAAATGATTTTATGCACCCGAAGATCCTAGCTGCTTCACCAAATCTTGATACATAGATGTATAGTATTTTACTTGTCTCGAAAATGGAATCGATTGACCCTGAAATAATAGATAAAAAAATATGTTAACATTGTTTCAACAAGCAGAATTGTTCAACTGGGAGAGTGTTAGACTGAAGATTTAAAGTCGTGTGTTTGATCTATGCTCATCGCAAACTCTCTTTTGCCTATTTTTTTGACAATTAAAATACATGGTAGTAAGCTGGGTAGCTGGGCCTATTATGGGCTGAAAAATCCATTAGGAATAAGCAGGCTCTTTTAGCCCTAGTTTTAATTAACAAATTTGTATAAGTAAACCCATCAATTTTGTTGCCAAGTATGGACTTGATTGAATTCTATATAGGCCCACCGAAATTTCTTCCATCCAATGAAGTTGGGAAGAAATTTCAGGTCAAAAAGCTAAAAAAATTTATCTAGACGTGGTTCATAGGAAAATTTTACCACCACAAGGGGAGAGAGAAAAAAATTTCTTTTGACGGTAAAAGTATTTATCCAAGAAAATTTCATGAATTTATTATGGACACAAATCTCTAAAAAAGCAACAGGTTATAAGTTTGGATATTGAAAAACATGAAGTAAAGAAAAATATGAGGAAAATAAAAAAAACCAATTTAATTTGACATCTATTTTCATTTAATTTTGCTAAAGTGTTTTCTTTTGCTTCTTTTTTCAAATTTCTTTTCTTTTATATTTTCCAAGATACAAATATACCAAATTAAGAAAAATAAATGAGAGAAAAGTTTTACTTGCAAGAATGTCCAACCAAAATAAAAAAAGTTATTTCTTACAAGAACTTCATCCGAGCCATTGAAGATTCCAGCATCACTGGAAGCGAAGCTCACACCAGTTAAGAACGATGAGACATTCCCTTTTGTTTTCGGTGAAAGATAAGATGGTGAAGTCGGTAAGCCCACTTTCTCAACTGTTTTAAAAAAATATTAAAATTATATTATTAATAGTTATTAGAAAAATAAGGAAATAAATATTAATTTGTAACATTATTATATCCCAAGCCAGGCAATCCCAAATGTTATTAAGATATCAAGAGACTATTAATTTCAAGAAATGTAATTCTTTTATTTAGTTAACAAAGATATCACACACCTAATTGTATAATATCCCCAAGTTCCCAACCAATTAACAGGAACAAAATTAAGAAAAAAATTACAAAAAAACTGGGATGAGATAATTTGTAGTAAAATTGATGTATTATACACATAAATATATGCTCTCTTAAATAAAAGATTCAAGATTCAGTGAGATATAATTTTAATATTAAATATTATATATTATGTGTGTATTACACCAATAATTACATCAATTTTATTATAGATATAGCTCGTTTCACGAAAAGAGGTAAAAACATAAATACTATAAATTAGTAAAAAAAAATAAAGGATAAAAACCCGACCTTTTTGAACTACTGGTTACCAAAAGGACTGCACAATGAACAAAAAAACATGAAGAGATAAAATATGTTACATTGATCAATAAGATACGTCAAAGGGTGCATAAAAAAAGTATGTTTCTAGGTTTGGAAATAACCTTTAAGGAATTGATAAGAATTTTGAGTACATATGAAATTTATTTGTCACAAATATTTTCAATTATTAATAATAGATAAAAAAAAAATTTGTTTTGATCTTGAAAGTACCCATTGCTCCTTTCTTTACGTGACATAAATTGATCTTAAAAATTTCTTTTTGTCTTCAGTTTAAGCTATATATATAAAACTTACCCAGAAAATCTGCAGGATTCTTGCCATTGCAAAACCTTCCAGTAGGTTTCTTGGTAGGAAAATCGGCACCGTAGTGAGAAAAATCAGCTTTGGCAGTGGACATTGGAAGATAATTGTTGTTGCCAACATCAACTAGTGAATCTCCCAAAACGAACATAGCAGGAACCATCGGTTCAGCTTTCGAAAAATCGAAGCTCGAAACAAAGAGAGAGAAAATGAAGAAGAAGATTAAACTCACCAGGAAAACATTGTTAGCCATTGCAGTGATGGAAAACAATATTTTCCTACTTTCTTTTAGGTCTTTTAATTTGTTGGAGCAATGAATGGGCTATGGTTTTTATAGAGAGGACAAATGCATGATCAGTCAATGAAAATGAGATGGATAGTTTTTCTTTAGATGTGAAAAAGAGGAAATCAGACTAGTTTGTTTGGATCCAGGGAAAATAACTCCACACTTCACTTGTCTCCCTGTTTACATACTACATGGCATTGTCATAATTAAAAACACTGTTTTAATTTTTTCATTTTTGTCAATATAGAAAAAAAAGATAAAAGAGATAAATAAAGTGAAGATAAGTGTGAATGAGATAGTAAGAGAGAAAGACAAAAAGAGTTTTTGTCAATTTAATTACATATATAATCTTATTTAAATATTTGATTTATATATTTAAGTAAAAATTTAAAAAACATTTTAAAATACAAAACGAAAGTTTTGACTTTTTATATATATATAAATTCAAATATTATCAATTTGCAAAATTTTTATTTGTTAAAATATCCAACTACATTTGACCTAAATACATGTCACCTACAATATATGCTATATGATCTTGCAAATCTCATTGTTAGATGTTCGAGCGCACAATATGGCAACATGCCAACATCTGTAGCCCTATTAACAGCTAAGTTCTTAGTTGGACTAAAGCCACTCATCTTTGTTGCCTGTGAATCACACTACATAGTGCTGGCAAAGCCTACCATGAATTGACTCTCACATTAATTACTTATTGACCCACCGGCTAGCTGGTTCACACCGGCGGGTGCACCGCTATAGGTGGGCCATTGCTAAAAACACTCATCTTTGTTGCCTGTGAATCACACTACATGGTGCTGGCAAAGTCAACTCGGAAGATTTGTCGTACTCATGCATACATCACCACTTCGTGATTTGCGTTTTAAAGTTTGTCCATTTTAATCTGGAATTTTTGGTGCATAAGAATTCAACAAAATAGGCACCAACAAGGCAACAACCAGAAAGCATGGAATTTTCAATTTCAAATGCTATGATTACTTTCATATGGTGAAATGCCCTAGTTTGAACCTTAAGAAGATACCCCAGGTCCACATAGCAGCAACAACCATAGTCTTGTTCGCCCATGTTTTTGGCAAACAGATCTACAAGGCTGTATTGGGCTCTAACCTAAGCTTTGGCTAATTACTTTGTCGACAATGAAAATCACACCGAAAAGGGATTATTGAAGGTTAGATAAAAAATATATATAAATTAAATTATAGTAAATAAGGAGATAAAAAAACTTATAAGATTGATCGAGACAAGCGATTTTTTTTACTGTCTTTAAAGAAGATCTGCTCTTTTCTATATCAAGTTTTTCTAACGTTCTCTTCAAAAATACAATGATCTTCAAATTATTTCTATGCAACGAAAATAATTTCAAAAACTCAAATTGCTTGTAAGCTCAAAACCAAAATATAAATTTTATTACTTGAAAATAGTAATTGTTGTGAAGTTTTTAAGGTGAAGAAGAAAAACATTATTACACTGTAAATACTTTGTTGTTACTAAAAAGTAGGAATGTGAGTGGGTGAGTGAGTTTAGGAGATAGTTAACTCCAATTCCTTTAACCAACTCACAATATTTACAAATAATAAAATAAACAATAAGTAAATAACATATCATATATAAAATTTTAAATAAGCTCCAGCAACCCTCACATGAAATAATTTTTTTTTTAACAAAAAGAGTTTTTTTTACTGTATAACGGGTGTAGGTGTAGGTGTTTTTCCGATTTAAACCTACACTTAGTGTTAGTAAATATTCATTTGAAGGAACATGAGTGAACTATATCTTGAACTCAATTTTTTTATCCAAATTTCAATCTATTACACAACGGTACGGACAATTACTAAGTTCTGGTCGAATTTGCGCCTTACGGTCATGCGCACGTATCTTTTCATGAATGTCTTTAGAGAGTAGCCTGTCTTCTCACAGTAACGACCCCACTATCACACTCATACGGGTGAGTCCTTCAAAGGTGATCTGTGACCAATACCTTACATAACCATGCCTCAATCTCATTCAAAGTTAAGACTCTTCTTAAAACACCACAGTTTAGAACACTTCCATCATATATAAGAATGAGACTAAAGATTCCCCTCAAAATCAATTAGTGCTCTCAAAGTCATTCTACAGCTTGGTTTTTATCTATTAAACTTTCTTCATAAGAACTCTAATCACAAAGGTTGAGTGTCCACCGTGACTATTTTATAGGCTTCATTCTCATTCCCCTAGATGAATATATATCTAGCTTATTAAATGCTAGTATGAGAATACTTACCTCTCAACCTTTTCCTTTTTCCGTCTCTTATTTTTTATACAATTTTGAAAGTCATATTATGCTACATAAAAATGCTCCACTGCAAGAGAAAATGTTAAAGCAATCTTTCTTGAAGACAATAGTCTTTTAAGACTTTAAAATGCAAAATGAAATAAGCTTCATTGTAGTTCTACTACCATCTATAAGCTACAAGAATATGAAATCTCACAAAATTAGTTCACCAAGACTAGTCAAGAACCATCATAATTTGAACATTTGAGGCTAAAATTTCAGCAAGCATTGTCATATTCATACATGCAATTAACAATATTGCAAAATTATTGAAAACTCTTCTTCTTCATTTATTTTCTATACTTCATTCTTAAGAAGTAGTGACTAGGGTTTTTGACATCAAAACTATCAAGCATAACAAAGAACAAGCTAAAGAATGGGAAGCAGTCATACGCAAAATATTTATAATCTACACTGCTTTACTAAATTTTATAACAAATGCATGAACTGCCAAGTAACACATTTTCTTTAAGTAATGCTTACGTTACACAAAACATGATTATTAAAACAATGATATATCATATTACAAAAATGATATATAGAAGCTTATATGTTACAAACTGATCGTCAAACTCTGATACCAATTACAAAAGAAAGACAAAAAGAAAAAAAAAGAAGGCATATGCTCTGTTTGATTGATGCCTCTTTTTGAATATAAGAAAGTTATTTATAGAAGAGAAAATAATCTCCAGATGCAAAGCTATAATTACAAAAGACAATGAAGATAAAGTGTTGCAGTGTTTGCAAAGATTCTCTCATCTTTTCCGTAAGATGTTGCATAGTTAGTCATTTTTTTACTTGTAAAATATGATTTATTGTCTTTGGGAATCTTCAGTTTTTTTAGAGATTCTCTTAATAATAGTGTTGAGAATCTTCAGCTCTTTTTCAAAGATTCTTTTGTGATGGATTGTAAATCTATTATGCTTACATTGCATTTTGAATGTTTTTCTCTATGATGGTGTCCAAACTTTTATCACTTTCAGTATATTGTTCTACTTCAAGTAATTTTTCGTCCAGATAATTTTGTAGATTTACCATACCATGTGTAGGAATG
Organism: Bretschneidera sinensis; assembly: GCA_023935145.1. Lineage (NCBI taxonomy): Eukaryota > Viridiplantae > Streptophyta > Magnoliopsida > Brassicales > Akaniaceae > Bretschneidera > Bretschneidera sinensis. The sequence continues at coordinate 131,557,685 of CM043698.1, forward strand.
TCCAGAGTTTGGAATTTACCGTTGACAATATCATTAAGCAATTTTTCTGCTTCTTGTTGTGCACGATATGCTTTAAATGAAGAGTCAAGTTGAGTGATGAAAATTCTTCTTCTATCAGTGACCTTTAATCCTATTCTTTCTCTGAGATCACGAGCAACTTGATAAAATTGCAAATGACATTTTAGTCTGTAATTTTTCATGTCAAAATTGTTGATTGCATTTTTGACTTTTTCAAAGTTAAAATTATAATATTCATCTTCTGAAAAATCTAAAGCATGAGATTCTTTCATATTCTAGAATTGATAAAGCTTAAAGATTTTTTTTCTTTCTTTAAAGTCAATGGTGTTGTAAAATTCAAATGTGTAATATTTGAAAAATATTTGTAGTTTTGTAATATAATACATCATTGTTTTAATAAACATGAGTAACCGGATAAACTTACAATAACACAATAATCTTAGGCAAAACGTTCTTACTATTATATTAAAGTCAAGCACTTGTAAAAATCTAATAAATTATTTGATGAAGACTAAGACTTGCTTAGAACTCAATCTCTATTAACAAATTCATCATGACATTTAATTTCATAGAATTGAATTCATGAAACATTTAATTTTAATTCTTTTTGCACTACAAGTTGGAATTAGAACATCATTTAATCTTGACAAATCATATATAGGTGTTGTTTGATAGTTACTTAAATACAATTTAAATCAACAAAATTTAAAAAATGGTGAGAGCATATTCATAATTTAAACAAAAAAACACTCTCTTTTCTCTGCAAAACTTTAAAATGGTAAGCGTGAGTTTTTTGTTTAAATTTCAAAAAATACATTTCATCCATTTTTTAAGTTTTGTTAATATAAGTTGCATTTAAATAACTTTTAAACAACGCCATAATACACAAACATATGTATTTGTGAAGGAATTTAACATGATCCACACCTCAACTCACGGTTTCTTGCCATAATGCAAGTAACGCAAATATTGTGCCGCACCATGTCACAAACATCGGATAAAATCGAATTTTCAGGGACACCCGTAGTCTCCATTTATGTAAATATATACACACAGATTTTACAGATTTAATCACTACAAGACTTTAAGTTACAATAACATCTTGAGTTATCTTCAACTTAAAAAATATTCGGAGCAAATAATCATAAAACATTTTTTTATAACTTATTATCAACTCTGACCTAAAATTCTATTCCATTTCAGCCATGTACGTATACTCTCCATGATTTGATGGGCAAAGCCAATACAGAACTCGATTCTTGAAAATTCAACAGGCCATGTCAACCTATTTAGTGTTAAAAATTAACTCTAGCACTTATCTATGTTGTAAACAACCCTCCAATTAAATGCATCACCATCAAAATTGTCTTCCTCAAAATCGTAATTATAAGGTTTCTTCTCCAAGATTGTTGGAAATAGTTCTAGTAATCCAACTAATCAATAGTAAACAATATTGACAGAAATTATTAATAAAAATTTTATAAAATATAGTAAATATGGAGATAGAAAAACCTGTAAGATTGATCGAGGCATACGATTCTTTGCATTGCCTTTAGAGAAGTTCCGTTCACTTTACCTCAGGTTTTTTTGGTGTCCTCTTGAAAAATACAACAATCCTCATATCACTTTATACAACGAAAATAATCCTGTGAACTCAACACATAAAGAGAGAAATCTCAATAGTAATGTAATCTAATAGATTTTATTCGACAAAAACAAGGAAAGATCAACGAGATGTCAATCTCATACAATTTCCAACGGTTTACAATACATATAAAAAAAAAAAAAAAAACAGAACTCTTGACTCTAGCGAGGACACCCTTCCTGAGTTCAAGATAAAAACCAAGGTAACTATGTTTACTAAAGATATGCACAACTTATGGCAGTGCATTCTGGTACTGGCCATAGTAGGAAAAGAAGCAGCACCGTCCCAGTTAACTCCCATCTAATATTTGCCTTCTCAACCTCCTAATTACCAGCACCAGCCATATAAAGTAAAACCAACTGAATGTCAATTTATCACCACAATGCATGCACAAAAGCCATCAATGAATCAACATCCCTCTTCTCCGAGGGATACTTGATGGGGTTGGATGAGTGTTCAGGGAAAAACAAAATTGTGGGGAAGCTGACAAGCTGAAGCTCTTGTTGAGCAAATGCCTTCTGATCACCATCAGCCCTAAATTTCCCTACCTTCACTCCACTTCCTGCCATCTTTTCAGCCAGTTCAACGTAGGATTCCTCCATTGCCTGTTTAAAAACACAGAAACAATTACTTTAAGATAACCTTTGAATTCAGCACAATATTGCAGTTTAAAACCATGAAACCACAGAAAATTTTCTAGTTCATAACCGAGGCCAGTGTTGGATTCTTCCATTGCCAGTTCAAAGTCTAAAATGATATTTTACCTGGCAGAAGCGGTACCAAGGTGCATAGAGAACAACAAGCCAGGACTCTCTTCGACTCTCCAATTTAGCCAAGTTTTCTATCCCAGTTCTACTCAAGGCTACCAAGTTATGGCTAATGAAGAGGTCAGTGCCTGCGGCATTCCCATTTGCATGGGCGTCATTTCCATTGCCATTGAATTGAGACTCCTCTTTCCGATTTATGTTCCCTTTGTGAAGACCGCACTCTTTAGCCTTAGCATCCTCCCACCACCACCTTCCTTCCCTCTCATGCTGTCCTGGCAGGACAGGCCTTGTACATGGCTCGCATCCAATTGAAATGTATCCTTGTGAGTGCAAAGAATTGACAGGAACGTTCATGGCTTGAAGGAACTTCCATATGTCATTGCCTTTCACATTAGCCACTGGATTCCATTTCACCAAGCTTCCAATCCCACCATCCAATCCTTCAAAAGAGGGGTCTACCTGAACACTTGGAATGTCGGCCCTTGTGCCTGACTGATCTTTTCTTTGCCCAGTGATCCAGGCCCGGAGACCCTTAAGGGCCCTCCTAAGAGGTCTTACTTTCCTAACTCTACAACACTCTTGGTGCCCATCTTCATAGAAAGAGAAGAGACCCTTATTCCTTACCAGTCCCTGAACTTCAACGGCATCTGGGAACATGTACTCAATGTGAATGCCATAGTGCTTCTCAACAGTGTTAAAGAACTGATATGTTTCTGAGTTTAGCCTCCCAGTGTCCAGGCTGAAAACCCTGAAGGGCCTCCCAGTTAGTTTGGCATACTCGATCAAGGCCACATCCTCAGCTCCGCTGCAGAAATCAACATTTATTGAAACATAAGTTGTCATATAAGAAATGCATGAATACAATAATTAGAGAAACAATACAAAATTTTGTAATTAACCAGGCATGATACATCTGTAAGAGCAAGTCCATGTGTCTGGAAACTATGTGAAGTTATAAATTGAACCTTTGAATATTTCATAACAAGTTCAGTAAATGAAGAATTTATTCTAATTCTAACAAGTAATCTAAATTAGTTTCGCTAATTATATCCAACTCAACTACATCCAATAGTTTTATCAAAAGCTAGCCCCTGCCCACCCATGTCTCAACCTACACCTCATCACCTCGACTTCATCTTCTGGATTTTGCACCCAGCCAACATCCACTAAAGATCTAGTCATCCAAGCTCATAGAGAAAACTTTTTATTTTTCCCCTATAATACTATATTGATCAATTCATCACTCGAATGACCTTGATCAGAAATTTTTACTCTCAACTGATAACCAAAATGCCTTCACTTCAGCACTGTTTCAAAAAATTTACTGCCACGTTATCTATTAGGATGGTGAATTATTGTTTTATTAATTCCTTATTGAAAGAAAAATGGATGTGGAATGAAAGAAATAAAAGTACCTAAAGGCAATGGCAATATCATTGCCGAATTTCTCAAGAGCCTTGTCCATCATTTCTAGTGGAGAAGAATCTTGCATCTCCTTTGCCAAATTTTCATAATCCTCATTCTCTATCGTATCTTCAACTTCTGCCAATTCCCAAATAAACAAAGTGCAGATAAGAAAGTCATTATACATCCCAGCAACTTTATAAACAATTAAGCAAGTCAAAGAACATTGCTTGCAAATGAATTCTTGCTGTCTCTAGAAAGAGACACGGGGATCGCTTATCTTCCCCTTAGGAATGAAAGGATGCTTAAAAGTACCATTAATTTTAAAATGTCTTTATTGGCTGTATAAACTAATTTTAAACATGAAAACAAGCAAATATACCTGGAGCAACCACAGTAGTAGCAAGGGGAATGACTGAATTGTTCCTTTTTGGTCCAACACAAACTGGTTTCACCAAGTATTGTCTTCCGTAAGAATTTCCAGCCACAGATGGAAACACCCATCGATTTGACGGACAAACTGAGCCAATTAACGGAGCTGCATAAAACAAAATTGTAAAAGATGAAGAGGAGAAGACAGATTGGGTATAGCCCCAAAGACAAGAAACAGGGACAGGTAGAATAGAAGAAAAAAACATAAAAAAAATTAATTCATCCAAATAAATATGTTTTTTATATGTCATTGTTGACCCACTTTATATTATCTTAAACTTCTGGAGTATTATGCAGATCAATATGATATCAAATATTTGAGCCAATTTGAGTAATCCGCATATGTTGGTTTATTTTTTCTCAACTTAAGCTTCTGAGGTTACATCCACTAATTTGAAGAGTTGCCCAAAAAACTAAAATTTTAATAAAACTAAGTTCATTGTTTTAAGTCTGTGATAAACTGATACAACACTACACAAGTTTCAAACTAACTTGTTAGAGTTGACCGCCTTCACCACAAAATCCTGAGAGACCGACAAATCCATAAAGAGGAAGGATGTCACTTGGCTCCTATCACTTGTAACACCCATACTATGTCAGTAAAAAACACTACATGGAGCAGAAAATATTAGATAGGACCCTCATGACACCTGGGCCATACGATCAACCAATACCCTATAGCCATCTCTAACAATACACGTTTTGCTCACACTTAGCAATACGACTAGCGCATAAAACACGGCTAGTGCATAACTGAATACTAAATGCACGCTCGTCGCTCACAAACCAATTATATAGCAAACACGAAATGACCCTCCCTCACAAAAATGTCTAGGCTAATGCTACTTTCTCTAAGATTTCTGACTAAAGTATTTACAGACGCATGTCATCATACAGATCGCTTCATATCAACACTAACTCATGAATTTTACACAACTAAAATTCCATAATTATTATTTTTCACTAGTGTAGGCATAAATTTGTTAACATGTATTAAAATTTTTTTGTTAACATGGCATAACCAAATTAAAAAATGCATGGTTCCCGTACAAATTGCTTCATATCAACACTATCTCAAGCTCTTGCGCTAGTTGCACTTGTCACTTTAAAAGGGCAATGCCCGCAATGTTTATATATTCATAAGCATTGGATTATGTGATAATTAAATCTATTAAGACGTCGATTAATTTCAGATAGCGCCAAATTAAACTGTAGCTTTCAAATTATGCTTGATTCTAATAATTGTGAAAGCTTCACTGCATCCTTTACTTTTCATATTCCTAATAACATCACTTTTCTTGTACCATTTATCAGCAAGACATCGGTGATTCTCCTGTGTAATTTACCAAATATGGCAATTTTACTACTCAGACATGTTATAAATTGCCCATTTAACCCAATTATTGACCTTCAAGCTTTAACATACCCCAAAATAAAATAATAATAATAAAAAAAAACAAAGTTATAATGAAGATGAGAAAAGTGTATGATACCTTTGAGCTCTCGTGAAGAGATCGAACAGCCAATCAGAGAAGATGAAAAAGTTGAGAGAGCCATCTGAGAGTAAAGCGTTCAAAGAAACGAGACGATCTTCTGATTTGTCTCTCTTTGCGTAGAGGGAGAGAATTTCGTGCCAGAGTTTGTAGAACACTTACTTTTCCTTGCAAAAGAAAAAACAAGACACTGTTAATAATGGCCACAGAGGAGGACGCTGGGTCCTGCTTCATTTAACTACTTATTACTAGTGGCAATGGGCAATTTACTATTTTTCCGAGATATGATTAAGATTAACTGGGATAAAATAAAATGATTAAACAATTAAATTGTAATATGTAATATGTAATATGTAATATGTATACTTTGGAATTTTCATAACACTCCTTCCGTTAGATTTTTCACTGGTCAACAATTACATAGTCGATCAAAAGTTATGTCGGTTCAGATTTTAAACGCAATTTCACCCTTATAACAATCACCGCACAAAACTGCTCAAAGTTACCCTAATTTTTTTAACATTTAGCCCGTGTGTTAAAGGCATGTTTAGAACGTGTTTTTAAAAATTAAAATCAATTTTTAAAAACTTCTTTTTATATTTGATAAGTTGTTTTCAAAAGTAATTTTTAAAAATAGTTTTTAAAAAATTAATTTTTAAAAATTATTTTCTGAAAATCTTAAATTGATGTTTTTTGATATAATTTTAAAAAAATAACCTTAAAATCAATGTTTAATTCTTTGTTTCATTCTTCCTCCATAGTATATAAAAAATATTAAAATTTTGAAAATAAAATAACATCAAGTATTTTTAAATATTTAGTAAATATGAAAAATAAAATTAATATAGATTTTAAATTTAAACTCAAAATTAAAATTAATTACAAGGTGTATCAAAGCAGTTTTCAGAATAACATTATCCAAACTACATTTCATTATTTTTTGTTTTGGAAAAAGTTTTCGAGTTACAGTTATCCAAACACGTTTTCTTCAAAACATCGTAAAACTGTTTTCAATTTTCATTTTTAAAAACTGAAAACAAAAAACTGTTACCAAAACATACCTTCAAAGTCGAAATCTTGCAAGGTTGTCAATTGCTCATGCAACATTGAAAATCCACCGGCCCATCCCATTGCACAAGATTGAAGATCCCAAGCCTTGCTTCTCAAAAGATCTCATCTCTCAAATATCTCATTTCATCGTTGATATAGCCCAAAATACTCCAACCCAAGTAAGCTTTAGGCCCAACAGAATACTCTAACCCAAGTAAGTTAGAGGCCCAACAGAATACTCCAACCCAATGGACACTCTAGCCCAATGATTGGCCCAGTAAACTCTCTGGTCCGATAGAATCTCCGGACCCATGAAGGATGGCCCAGCGGACTTACGATTGGACCTCCCATGCTGCACACCGCTCTACAGCCACTACGCCAACCTACACCGCGCAGCCGCCTGCACACGCAACCCAACCGCCACCCTACCACAACCGTCCTAAAGCTACCCTATGGCACGCCACCCTACAGCGGGCCGTTCCCCAAGCAGGCAATCAATGCCTTCCCACAGGCAGAATGCTATAAATAAGCCCAGGTATGGACTTCACCGATTCATTCATACCTTTACTTACACTCCAACTGCATAAGCCCTCGGTTTCTTTTGAACCCTCGGCTTCTCTTTTATAACTTTGCTAACTTAAGCTTCGGAGCGCCCTCGGAGGTCTCCCCCTCCCCTCCTTTCGAGAGCCTCTAGTTCCTTCCCTGTTACTTGTGCAAGGTTCAGGCCGTATCAGCACCCAAGCCATATAAGCTCCCAGACCACATCAGCACCCGAGCCACATCAGCTTCCAGGCCACGTCAGTACCAACCATTTTTTGGCATCAACAGATTGGCGCCGTCCGTGGGAAACCACAATCTCTCGCTACAGTGAAAGCGAAGAAGTAAAAGAACCCATCTGTTACGATGCCACCCAAAAACAGTACTAGAAGACCAACAAAGAAGTCCCAGCGGCATGTTCGGCTCCTATCCAAGGCGACGCTCGCAGTAACCCATCCAGATCCAAGTTCCCAACAATCCCCGAGCATGCCACTCCTGCCAAAGAGCAGCGCCCTCACCTCTCCGAAACCGACTCCCTCAATTACCAAGAAGCTGTGACACACCTTCAAGCCCCAGTGACTCAAGCCCAGTTCCAGGAGCTATCCAGAATGATAGCCAACCTGGCAGCCCAAGTTCGGGGAGGAGGACAGCAACCTTCCTTCTCTCCTCACCAGACTTCGAAGCAAACAGAATCGTCTGGCAGGGATGATCCAACCTATAACCAGCCCCATACCTAGCCCTCACCACGTTACAGCCGATCCAAAAAGAGCTCTTCCTCAAAAGGCAACCTCAGCTTGGACAGACGGTTTGAAGAAATGGAAGAAAAGGTAGACTCGGCTCTAAGACACAAGAATCTCAACATCATGGATGAACTCTGCATCCAAGAACCTCCATTCATGGTAGACATCTTTGAGACCCCGCTTCCACCCAACTTCAGGATGCCCCAAGTCAGGATGTATGATTGCTCTGCGGATCTAATGGACCACCTACAACACTATAAGATAACTATGATGCTGCACGGGCATTCAGATCCGGTCATGTGTCGTGCCTTTCCTCTGACTCTCGAGAATGCAGCGGGTACTTGGTACTCGCGGCTGAAGCCAAGAAGCATCAGCAATTTCAAAGAACTCAGTTACGCCTTCGCCTTATATTTCCTCAGTAGCAAGGGGCCCAAGAAGACTTCAGAGAGTCTCTTCAATATTATCCAGCACCGGGGGGAGAGGCTTCGAGTCTATATATCCCAGTTCAATACAGCAGCATGGGAGATTTATGACCTCGACCTAAATGTCAAGATAATGGCATTCAAAAATGGATTGAGGTCTGGCATCTTCAACTCCAAACTGACTCGGCGCCCGCCCAGAGACATAAATAAGATCTTGGCCCAAGCTGAGAAGTACATGCTGGAAGAGGATGACCAAGCCTTCAGGAGAGAGAGAGAGGGAGAAGCTGAGAAGAAAATGAAGGATCCCGATCCCCAAAGGGGGACAGTCAAGAGGCCCCACTAGGAGAATAGGTATAAACCCCACCCCTGGGCTGATGACTTCACTTCACTCAATGCCACCAGGATCAACGTCCTCATGCAGCTTCAAGATAAGTCTGTTCTCTAGTGGCCACCTAGGAAGTCGCATCTCGGGGGGGATCAAAGACGGTGGAGCCAATTCCACAAGAACTATAGTCATAACACTGAAGAATGGCACGACCTGAAAGAGTAGATTGAAGCTCTTATTAACTAGGGATACCTAAAGGAGTTTACCGAACCCCGAAGAAAGGATGAGCTTGCACTGCCAATGAGAGATGTTGGACATCCCTATCGCCATCAATAAGAGAGATAAGACTCGCAAAGAAACCCCAGGACTGAGCAAGAGGGGCCCAGTTAGAAGAAGTAGGAAGTGGCCACAACCACCCGCATTATCAAGACAATGTGCGGGGGCCCGACCGCGGGAAGTAGTTTGGGGCAGAGCGATAAAGTATACACCAGGGCCATAGCCTCTGTCAGCTGTCCCCACAAAAGAAGGAGAGCAGAGCCATTGATCTCCTTTACGGAAGACGACTTAGAGGATGTACAGACTCCTCACGATGATGCAATGGTGGTCTCTCTCTTGGTAGCCAACTGTGAAATACGGCGGGTCCTGATTGATAATGGAAGCTCAGTGGATATATTGTTTCATGATGCTTACCAACACATGGAACTTAAGGATGGGCATTTAGAGCCGGCCTCGGCACCGACCCCCCTCTATGGTTTCGGTAAATCTTTAGTGTTCACCGAAGGGAGCATAGTCCTCCCAGTGACCGCAGGAACAACGCCAAGGACCTCCACAATACAGACCACATTCTTGGTAGTCAAGCAGCTCTCCTCCTACAATATGATCATCGGCAGACCCACCCTCAATAAACTGAAGGCTGTCATCTTCACCTATCACCTAAAGGTCAAATTTCCCACCAGTGAAGGTGTAAGAGTGATCAGAGGGGATCAGAAAATCTCTCGAGCCTGCAATCTGAACGCTGTCAGATAAGGGAAGAGGACAGAGGCCCTACCCCTTAAAGTAGAAGATCTCATGGATGAGGTGAGGATACCTAGAGGACAACCTGTGGAGGAGTCAACCTCTGTACCCCTCGGAGAAGACCATGCCCGAACCGTCTAAATAGGTGCAAACCTCTCCATAGCTCATCTCCCTGTTCCGGAAGAACAGAGACCTGTTCGCCTGGTCGGCCTCAGACATGCAAGGGATCAGCTTTGGGACTATCGAGCATCGCCTAAATGTGGACCCTAAGTTCAAGCCGATCGTTCAAAAGAAGAGGATCTTTACCCCCGAATGCCAGATGGCTATCAACACTGAAGTAGATAAACTGCTGGAAGCCGATTTTATCAGGGAGGCAAGGTACCCGGAGTGGGTGTCTAATGTGGTGATGGTCCGCAGAGCCAGTGGCAAGTGGTGTATTTGTATTGACTTCACCGATTTGAATAAAGCCTGTCCAAAGGATAGCTTCCCCCTTATTCGGATTGACTAGATGGTAGATGCCACCTCAGAGCATGAACTCTTTTCTTTTATGGATGCGTACTCCGCTACAATCAGATCTTCATGCATAAACCAGATCAGGACAAGACCACCTTCGTCACTGACTGAGGGCTGTACTGCTACAAGGTCATGCCCTTCGAGCTTAAAAATGCCAAAGCAACCTATCAGAGGTTGGTAAATAAAATCTTTAAGGAGCAGATAGGGCAAAATATAGAGGTTTATATGGATGATATGCTGGTCAAAAGCTCCGAAGCACATAACCATTGCTCCGACCTAGAAGAGGCATTCGAAGTATTGCGCCAGCATAACATGAGGCTGAATCCGTCCAAATACGCATTCGGGTAACCGGGAGAAAATTCCTAGGGTTCATGGTCACCCAGAGAGGAATAGAAGTCAACCTGGAGAAGATAAAAGCCATCCTCGATATGACCCCCTAAGTCCACAAAAGAAGTCCACCGGCTCACCGGCAGAGTCTCGGCCCTAAATCGATTCATGTCCAAATCTGCGGAAAGGTGTCTTCCTTTCTTTAAGGCCATCAAGAACGCGAAAGATTTCTCCTGGTCCGAGGGTTGCCAAGAAGCTTTTGAAGGTTTGAAGAAGTATCTAAGTTCTCCACCGCTCTTGACTAAGCCGCTCCCCGGTGATGAGCTTTTTCTTTATTTGTCGGTCGGAGAAAACACTGTGGCCTTGTTGTGAGTTTTAATTTACTCGCAAGCGCACGAGTCGTTTGCAGTATAGCGTTGTACAAGTGCGAGGTCGAATCCACAGGGAATTGCGTTGTGAAAATATATTTTTAATCTAAACTAACTCTATCTTAACCTAGTTCCAAATTTCGGAGTGGTATTGCAAAATAAATTAAAACTAAACTAAGTTGATTTTAAAACTAATAATAAAAAGCACTAAGGTTTCCGAATCCGCCCCACCGAAGTTAAGCATATATGTTCTAAAAATATAGCCTATCAAAACATTCCATGAATCCAACTATAAGACAAAAAACAAAAAATATCCCAACTAAACCAAAAGCATCCAATGTATCCGCTCTCAACAAATCACAAAGGAAATCCAATTTAATTGAAAAGCATTCAATGTATCCATCAGATGAAACACAAAGAATATCCAACAGACAATTTAAACTCAATTAATTATAAAATTAACTCAAATAATTTACAGAACATTTTATACTAAAAATTGTCAGATTTGTACAAGCAAATCTGAACTACTACGCCACACAACGACGGGACTTCATCTTCAACTTTAGCTGAAGAGTCTAGCCACTCATAACTATAAAACTATAATAAAAAGTGCTAAACATTTAAACTAAAACAACTGAATATAAAGAAATAAATAAACAACTTTACATGGGAGAAATTCCACTCGCTGACGGGCGGCGCTTCCCCTCGTGGTAGAAATTCCTTCGGGATCCACCAGAATGCTAGTGGACGTCCACCGGTAAACACCAAAGTGGCCCAGGAATTGTACCCAATGGCACAAAGAATTGCACACTGAATGATGAGGCCAGATGGTGTTTATATAGGGGGAGTCTCGGAGCAGTATGGGTTGCAGATTCGATGTGGGATATTGTCTGTGTGCGCTCGATCGCAGTGTGGTGCGATCGATCGCAGGTACGATCAATCGCATGTCTTGTGCATATGATCGCATGTGCGCTCGATCGCATTGTCTGCTACGATCGATCGCAGATGCACTAAACTTCAAATATTTCGATGTGAGATATTGACCATGCGCTCGTTCGTAGGCAAGTGCGCTCGAGCGCAGATGCGCTCGATCGCATATCTTGTGCGATCGATCGCAATGTCTCCTGAAGCTTCACATCTCCTGAAATGCTTCAATTTCTCCACAAACCTGTAAAAATTCACAAAACACAAAAAAGACATAAAATAAAGTGAAATACTACTAACTAAGAGCATAACAAATATAAGTTAAAGGTCTAAAATATGCAATATTTAAGACTCATCAGGCCTCTCTCTTTGTACGAGAAGAAGCGGGCATCCAGAAACCCATTTACTATGTCAGCAGAATCCTCCATGAAGCTGAGACGAGGTACCTTCCTATTGAGAATATGACTTATGCCTTGGTAGTAGCTGCACGGAAGCTCCGAACTTATTTTCAGGCATACACCATCGTCCTCCTGATAGATCAACCCTTAAGGCAAGTCTTGCATAATCCGAGTGTTTCCGGGAGAATGGTGAAATAGGCAGTAGAGCTGGGAGAGTTTGACATCTGCTACCGGCCTCGACAAGCTATCAAGGGCCAGGCTCTGACTGACTTCATTGTGGAGACAACTCTGTCCATAGACCCGGACGAGTCTACAACGTCTGTGGCCAGTGGACCCTCTCCAGGATGGACCCTCCATATAGATGGATCCTTAAATTCACTAGGGAGCAAAGCATGGCTCATCCTCTGTAGTCTAAAAGGCTTTACGATTGAGTACGCCTTAAGATTTGAATTCAAGACCTCCAATAACGAAGTGGAATACGAAGCGCCAAAGCATTGGCCGTCGCAGTTCTAGACGCATTCAGCGACTCTCAGTTGGTAGTGAGTCAGGTAAAATGAGAATTTAAGGCCAGAGAGGAGAAGCTCGCCCAATATCTCCACAAATTGAATGAGCTAGCCTCCATATTCAAGTCGTTCCAGATAACTTAGATCTCCCGAGCCGAAAACTCCAAGGCAAATGCCTTAGCCAACCTGGCATCCTTTTGACACCTAGGGCCAAACCGAGTTGTTTACCAGGAAACTCTCTCCGTCCCAAGTATAGAAGAAGCTCCAATCCCAGTAGAAGAGGGAGCAACATGGATGGATCCAATCCTTCAGTATCTGAGGGATGGCATAATACCAGAACAAAAGGATCAAGCCAGGAAGCTAATCTCTCGCGCCTCTCGGTACACCCTCATGGAAGGACAATTATACAAAAGGCTCTGACACTGCCTTACCTACGATGCCTCAAGCTAAGGGAGGCCCTTTATGTTCTCCGAGAAGTCCACGAAGGAATATGTGGGAATCACTGGGGAGCCCGGGCCTTAGCCTTCCAAGTTCTCCGCCAAGAGTATTACTAGCCCAAAATGAAGGATGATGCAGCTAACCTGGTCAAGAAGTGTGAGAACTGTCAACGATGGTCTCCAATATTGCACCGCCATGCTAACCCACTTATCTCCATCACCAGTCCCCTCCCCTTCGATATGTTAGGGATGGACATCCTTGGCCCGTTTCCTACGGCTGCCGGACAGAAGAAGCACCTCATCGTGGCCATTGATTACTTCACTAAATAGGTCGAAGCAGAGCCATTGGTCAGTATCACAGATCATCAAACCCGAAATTTTGTCTGAAAGTCAATAGTATGCCGGTTCGGGATCCCTCAGGTATTGATCACCGACAACGGAAAGCAATTTGATAGCTCCTGATTCAAGACATTTTGTGATAACCTCCACATCGAGCACCGGTTCTCATCCGTTGGGTATCTACAGGCCAATGGCCAGGCTGAAGTAACCAACATGACGCTTCTCCAAGGAATCAGAATGAGACTTGATAAGGCGGATAAGCAGTGGGCTGATCAGCTCCCCAATATCCTTTGGGCCTATCGGACAATGGTGCGAACATTAACAGGAGAAACTTCATTCTTCATGGCATACGGATCAGAGGCCGTCATCCCCCTTGAAATCGGAGTCCCATCAATACGTGTACAACGCTTCAAACCAAGCATCAATGGAGAGGGATTAAGAATGAATGTGGATTTGGTCGGCGAAGCCCGGGATAAAGCCCAAATCTGCCTGGCTGCCTACCAGCAGAGGGCCACCCGATACTATAACTCCTTGGTTCGGCTCAAGGACTTCAAGCTGCATGACCTCGCCTTTCGGAAGAGTGAAGTGTCCCGTCCTCGCCACATAGGAAAGCTTGTTTCAAATTGGGAGGGCCCTTACTGGATCCAAAAGGTTTGTCGGGTCGGCACTTACGAGCTCAAGGATATGAATGGCAAACTTATCCCCCGCACTTGGAACTCGGAGAATCTACGAAAATTTTATCAGTAAAATGTAAAAGCAAAATTTCAATAAAGTTGAAAGTTTGAATTCCATAATTTTTCTTAAGTTAAAAAAGGGAGTACAAAATTCGGGTGCTATTGACCCCGGATACAAAAATTAGCCTAATCTAAAGAGGCAGAAACCTCTTGGGCATCAGCATCACTCCCTTCCTCTCCGTCCTTACCATGTCCCCCCTCACCGACCTAGCCCTCTAGGGCTGGCTGGGTCTCGCTCTCTGGTACCTCTTGAGCGCCGGCTGTAGCAGTGACCTCTGCGCCCTCTCCCGAAGAAGCAACACCAGACTCTTCGGAACCAGTCGTCAAATCAAGACCAGAGAAGTCCAGCTCTGGAAAAAGGGACGCAGCCCTCCTCTTGGCTTCTTTGAAACCTTCAAGGTACTAGGCTGCCCCTTTTTCATTCAGGAACTCTTTCGTCTTCTCAGCACGACGGCGAACCTCATCCAACACTGACTGGAGCAGATCCCTTTCTATAGCCTTCCTCCGGAACTCTTCCAACTCGGATTGAACCAAGTCCAACTCCTCCCTGAGGACATCCTCAACTCGACGCTAGTGGTCCCTCTCAAAAATAGTCTCTTCCCTATCCCTCTCCGCCACCTCGAGAGAGCGAGATAGGTCATGAACCAAGCCCTGAGATTCCTCCAACTTGTACTCAGCCTTGGCCAAACGATCAACCATGTCCATGGTACGCCGAGAAAGTACCCCAGTAAAGACTCCAGCCTAAAACAAAAAATAGCCTTGTAAAAACAGTTGGCAATATAAGAACCAAGGAAAGGAAGGAAGGAAAATAAAGCATTACTTAAGACAAGCTGACCTCCGCAGCTGAGCAAAGCACCTTAATGGGCTTCGCCGAAATATCCACCATATCGCAGGGAGGAATCCCCCCCTCAAGCTAACAATAACCGACCCAGAGTGGCCAAGCCAGGATAACTGGAAGTGGGCCTTGAACATGTTAAGGTTCATCACCCCTCCCACCTCCTGACACACTGCGATGAATATCAGGATCAGCCGGACTGAGTTGAGCACCAGTTGGCTCAGCGCGATATCGAAGTATCTGAGCACCGAGCAGAGGAACGGGTGGAGAGGGAACCTAAGCCCAGCCTTAAGCTGGTGTTCGTAAACACACAGCTCATAAGGCACTTGGCTTGAGAAGGCATCGCAGGCTCTCTTTCCTCCCTGTGGAGCCCTCATATGGTAGTTTAAGGGAATTCTATACTTAATCCTCATCCCTACGAGGCTAGCCTCCTCCGCCACACTTGGAATGGAGTTCGCTTCGAACATCCACTCTTCTCTCTCCGTATCTATGGCCTCATCCCTAATGGTCATCGACACCCGGACATCCCCTTCCCCAGATGACTCTCCATCATCGCTCTCTCCACCCTCCTTATAAGGCACGAGGGCAAGGCCTCCGTCTCTATGGGTCGTCTCCCGGGAGAAGACTTTGCCACTAGAAGAGGCACCCTCTGCCTCCCTTAAATCCCTCGACAGAGCCCCACTAGATTCGCTACCACTCGACATCTTAACTCCCCTAGATAAGCTTTTGAGAAGAACTCTTAAAAAGGTCGAGCGCTCTCGAACTATCTCTTGTTGAACTTATGCTCTCAAAAATACTAAGTGAGGATTGAAGTGAGGAGGAACTCCATTATATAGAGACTCTGGCAGCAATAACGAGGGGCATTAACTTAGCCTGACAAGGCACGCCCCCTGCTGTTCCCCAGGCACCGTTTCCAGACGCCAAGGTGCCAGCTGTCACTAAAACATGCCCTCTGTTATCTCCGATGGGCTGCTCTACAGTCATCGATGCGACACTCTGCTGTCGCCAACACGCCGTCATTTCTTGTCAACCGTCATCATTTGTTGCGCCTACAAGAAGGTAAACCTAGTAGGCCCAAAATAGACAGAAAAGCCCACAAATGTAAGGAAGAGGAAACCACGCGAGCATAATTTCTCCAAGTCTGGATCGTTCGGCCAAGTTCTCCAAAGTCCGAGCCTTGCCCAATGCTCGGCCGTATTCTCCAAAGTCCGAGTGTATGAGCTACGTTGCATACGCTCGGCCAAGTTCTCCAAAGTTCGAGCCTTACCCAACGCTCGATCGTATTCTCCAAAGTCCGAGCCTTGCCCAACGCTCGGCCAAGTTCCCCAAAGTCCGAGTGTATGACCTGCGTTGCATACGCTCGGCTAAGTTTTCTCCAAAGTCCGAGCCTTGCCCAATGCTCGGCCAAGTTCTCCAAAGTCCGAGCGTATGAGCTGCGTTGCCCAATGCTCAGCTGTATTTGCCAAAGTCTGAGTGTATGAGCTGCGTTACATACACTCGGCCAAGTTTTCTCCAAAGTTCGAGCCTTGCCCAACGCTCGGCCAAGTTCTCCAAAGTCCGAGCGTATGAGCTGCGTTGCATACGCTCGGCCAAGTTTTCTCCAAAGTCTGAGCCTTGCCCAACGCTCGACCAAATTCTCCAAAGTCCGAGCGTATGACCTGCATTGCATACGCTCGGCCAAGTTTTCTCTAAAGTACAAGTCTTGCCCCACGCTCGGCCAAGTTTTCCAAAGTCCGAGCGTATGAGCTGCGTTGCATACACTCGGCTAAGTTTTCTCCAAAGCCCGAGCCTTGCCCAACACTCAACCATATTCGCCAAAGTCTGAGCGTATGAGTTGCGCTGCATACACTCGGCCAAGTTTCTCTAGGTCTGAGTGTCGCGTGACAGTCGTCGAAACACTCGGCCCAGACTTCTCCTAGTTCAAGCATTTCTCCCACCTTGTGCTCAAAATCAAGTTCATTTTATTGAATAAGTATGAAAGGCAAGAATATCATACAGAGACAAAGATTGAAAGAAAATGATATTTTATTAATTCGAAGAATTACAACTAACGACCTCAAAGTACAAAGTAAATAGGGCCCTAACGACCCCGAAGTACAAAGGAAAAACTGAAACACCAAGCTTTTTAGGCAGTCCAGTACACGAGCTGTCCCAGCCCCTTTGCCTTCTTTACAGAACCCTCTTGAGCCTGAAAGCGCTCACCTATCAGGAGCAGCCCCAGACCCAGAGGGACTTTTTCAGCCACCCCCATCTTCTTCTTCAGTTCCAGTAAGCTTGGAACCAAATAAGCCCACCATCCAGAGACATGGCCTCGACCTCGGCCTCCCTCCTGGCTTTAAATGAACCAATGGTACTCCTTTGAAGCTGGCCACCCTCATCTTCTTCTTCGGTTCCAAGGTCCGAAGAAGCCTCTGGCACAAGAAACCTCTAACATTCCTACTCGGAATCTGGAAGAGGTCCCTGCCCCCGCTTGGAATCTGAAAGAGGTCCTGACCCCCATTTGAAATCAGGAAGAAGTCCATGTTCGTTGAGTTACGATCCTCCTCCAGAGTAATCTCATCTTCCTCTTTAACTTCCATAATCCCTCAAGGAACTGTTCACTCCCTTTCCCCCCTAACAGAAAGACCATCAAAACTTTCTAGGCCAGAGCACTACCTCTTAGTTACAGAGTGAAGACAAACTCATCTCAGAAAATTAAACCCTTTTTTTTTTGTTTATAAGAAAAGGTGTCAGGAGCCCCTTTTTATAAGAGGGGAAAACACGTTCCGAGAGAGGAATTAATGCAAAAAGCGAAAAAAAGAATAGGTTTTTATGGTTTCGAGATGACCTTTTCGCCTTCACCAGACGACTTTCCACCTCCCGAGAATGACGAATCGGCTCCCGATGATAGCCACCTAGCACTAGTTTGACTCGTGCGTACCTTTTCAACTCTATTTGGAAGCTCGTCCCATGCCATACTTCCTTAAGCACATAAATGTACTCAAGGAAATGGGGGACCTGTGATATGGCCCAAAATACTCCAACCCAAGTAAGCTCCAGGCCCAACAGAATACTCCAACCCAATGGATACTCCGGCCAAATGATTGGCCTAGTAAACTCTCTGGTCCGGTAGAATCTCTGAACCCATGAAGGATGGCCCAGCAGACCTACGATTGGACTTCCCCTGTTGCACGCCGCTCTACAGCCACTACGCCAACCTACGCCGCACAGCCGCCTGCACACGCAACACTACCGTCACCCTACCATAACTGCCCTGAAGTCGCCCTATAGCGTGCCACCCTACAGCCGCCCTACAGTGCACCGTTCCCCAAGCAAGCAATCAATGCCTTCCCACAAGCAGAAGGCTATAAATAAGCCCAGGTATGGACTTCACCGATTCATTCACACCTTTACTTACACTCCAACTGTAAGCCTTCGGTTTCTTTTGAGCCCTCGGCTTCTCCTTTATATCTTTGCTAACTTAAGCTTCGGAGCTCCCTCGGAGGTCTCCCCCTCCCCTCCTTCTGAGAGCCTCTAGTTCCCCCCTGTTACTTGTGCAGGGTTCAGGCCGTATCAGCACCGAAGCCATATCAGCTCCCAGACCACGTCAGCACCCGAGCCACGTCAGCTCCTAGGCCACGTCAGCACCAACCATTTTTTGGCATCAACAATCATTGATGAGTCTTAAATATTGCATATTTTAGACCCTTAACTTATATTTGTTATGCTCTTAGTTAGTATTATTTTACTTTATTTTACGTTTTCTTGTGTTTTGTGTGTTTTTACAGCTTTATGGAGAAAGTGCAGCATTTCAGGTTGATTTGAAGCTTCTAGAGACATTGCGCTCGATCGCAACAGATATGCGATCGAGCGCACCAGCGCTCGAGCGCACCTGCCTTTGAACGAGCGCATGGTCAACATCCCACATCGAAATAATTGAAGTTCAGTGCATTTGCGATCGATCGCAGCAGACATGCGATCGAGCGCACATGAGATCGTGCGCACAAGACATGCGATCGATCGTACCTGTGATCGATCGCACCACACTGCGATCGAGCGCACACGGGCCTGTATCCCACATCGTTTCTGCAACCTGTTTTACTCCGGGTCTCCCCCTATATAAACACCATTTGGCTTCATAATCCAATGTACAATTCCTAAGCCACTTTGGTGTTTACCGGTGGACGTCCGCTAGCATTCTGGTGGATCCCGAAGGCATTGCTACCACGAGGGGAAGCGCCGCCCGGCAGCGAGTAGAATTTCTCCCATGTAAAGTTGTTTATTTATTTCTTTATATTCAGTTGTTTTAGTTTAAATGTTTAGCACTTGTTATTATAGTTTTATAGTTATGAGTGGCTAGACTCTTCAGCTAAGGTTGAAGATGAAGCCCCGCCGTTGTTTGGCGTAGTAGTTCAGATTTGCTTGTACAAATCTGACAATTTTTAGTATAAATGTTCTGTCAATTATTTGAGTTAATCTTATAATTGATTGAGTTTAAATTGTCTGTTGGATTTTCTTTGTGTTTCATCTGATGGATACATTGAATGCTTTTCGATTAAATTGGATTCCCTTTGTGATTTGTTAAAAGCGGATACATTGGGTGCTTTTGGTTTAGTTGGGATATTCTTTGTTTTTTGTCTTATAGTTGGATTCATTGAATGTTTTGATAGGCTATATTTTTAGAACATGTATGCTTAACTTTGGTGGGGTGGATTCGGAAACCTTAGTGTTTTTAATTATTAGATTTTAAATCAATTTAATTTAGTTTTAATTTATTTTTCAATATCATTCTGAAATTTGGAACTAGGTTAAAATAGAGTTAGTTTAGATTAAAAAATATATTTTCACAACACAATTCCCTGTGGATTCGACCTCGCACTTGCACAAGCTATACTGCAAACGACTCGTGCGCTTGCGAGTAAATTAAAACTCACAACAAGTTTTTGGCGCCGTTGCCGGGGAGTTGTTTTGTTTGTGAAAATTTTTGGTCTGAATTGATTTTATTTTTCTACTAGTTAATTTAATTTAAAAAAAAAAATTGAGTTTTGTGTTTGATTTATTCTGTTGCTTCTGCTGGTTAGTATCTCACTATTTTTCTGTTAGTGTATGCTTGGTCGGAGATCCTTGAACTTAGATTTGACACATTTAGATCCCGACTTAGAAAGAACTCTTAGGAGGCAGAAAAGAGCACTAGTTGAGAGAGAGACTGTTGAGATGGGAGAAAATTTTAATCAACCTGAACATGTAGAGCAACCTAGAGCTTGGAACGTGGACTCCACTACATCCCTTAGGGATTTGTTCGCACCCGTTGCGACTAACTCATCTTCCTGCATAGTGTTGCCACCAACCAATGCCACACACTTTGATTTGAAGCCACATGTTATCCAACTCCTACCCTCATTCCATGACTTAGATCTTGAAAATCCTTATAGTCATGTGAAGAAGTTCAAAGACATTTGTGCTACATTCAAATTCCAGAACTTCTCTGAGGAGTCAGTCCATCTTCGACTCTTCCCTTTCTCCCTTCACGATAGAGCTAGGGCGTGGTTGGACTCCAACACGTCCGGATCTATCACATCTTGGGAAAATCTACTTAGCAAATTTTACCATAAGTTTTTCCCAATGTCTAGAGTGAATGAGTACCGTAAGGAGATTAGCTCTTTCACTCAGGACGAGGATGAGAAGTTCTCTGAAAGCTGGGAGCGCTTTAAAGAGTTACTGATCAGATGCCCTCCACATGGATATGAGAAGTGGAGACTCGTTCAATTCTTCTACCAAGGGTTGACTCAACCCAACCGTAGCATGATCGAGTCTATGAATGGGGGGCATTCTTGAGTCTGACAGGAGACGAAGCATATATGGCGTTGGACAAGTTGTCCGACAACTCACAGCAGTGGGATTTTTCAAGCTGTCGAGATAAGTCCATTCGTGCTCCTAAGAGAGGAGGCATCTATGAGGTCCGAGAGGACGCTGATTTGAGGATAAAGTTAGATGCCCTCACTAAGAAGATTGACGCTCTCACTGTGAGCCAATCCATCAATGCTGCCAACACATTCAATGTTGAAAGCTGTTCCATCTGTGCTAGTCCCATGCATCTAGCACAGAATTGCCCATCAATGCCGGCTTGTGCCGAGTATCCTATGGAACAAGTAAATGCTTTCAATGACTTTCGAAGGCAGTCAAATGGATCGTACTCCGATACGTACAATCCAGGGTGGCGGAACCACCCAAATTTTTCATGGAGGCAGAACCAACCAATGAATCAGGGAGGATCCTCTCATCATGCTCAAAATCAATATCCTCCCGGATTTGCCCCACAAATTCCTAATCATGGTCGTTCTGCCCATCCAGCACCTTCACCTGCTTACCATGCACCCGCTCAAACACCAGCGCCAGTTTCACAGTCGCTTGAGGACACCCTCAAGGAATTCATGAAGGCGACTAGCCAAAATATGAGCGATGTGAGGAGTGCAACAATGGTAAACACCCAAGCAATTGCCAAGCTGGAGAGTCAAATAGGGCAAATTGCAAGTCATTTGGGTGAGAGAGAGAAAGGAAAGTTCCCCAGTCAGCCCGTGCAAAACCCAAAAGGACAATTTATGGTTGAGAGTTCATCAACTCCTACGCACGGGGAGGAACAAGTACAGTCGATTGTCACACTGAGGTCTGGGAGACAAGTGGACAATCAAGTGGAAGAGAGCCCTGCTATGCAGCAAGGGCAAGGGAGTGGCAACACAGAGAAGAGAGATGCTGAGCCATCTACAGCCACACCTACTGAGAAAGACCCTCCTAGGTCGTTTGTACCTAAAGCGCCTTACCCCGAGAGATTACAGGCGCCCAAGAAAGGAGGGAAGTATGAAGAAATTCTGGAGGTATTCAAGCAAGTCCATATCAATATCCCATTTTTGGATGCCATCCATCAAGTGCCATCATATGCCAAGTTTTTAAAGGACTTGGTCACTATCAAGAGGAGGACGAATGTCCCAAAGAAGGCATTTTTGACCGAGCAGGTCAGTTCAATCCTTCAGTGCAAGTTACCTATCAAGTATAAGGACCCGGGGTGTCCTACCATCTCTTGCACAATAGGAGTCAGCCATATTGAGAGGGCCCTTTTGGATCTAGGGGTGAGTGTGAATCTTCTACCCTACTCAGTCTATGTGCAGTTGGGGTTAGGAGAATTGAAGCCCACAACCACGACGCTTCAATTGGCTAACAGGTCAGTTAAAAGACCACGGGGGATAGTTGAGGATGTTTTGATAAAAGTGGATAAGTTCTATTTCCCCGTGGATTTTATTGTGCTTGACACAGAACCGGTTCAGAATGTAGGGATTCAAATACCGGTGATTCTAGGGCGACCATTCTTAGCCACGGCTAACGCCCTAATCAATTGTAGGACAGGGGTGATGAAGATCTCCTTCGAAAATATGACAGTGGAGTTGAACATTTTTGATATCACTAGGCAACCACTGGAATATGATGAAATGAGAGATGTATGCTTGATAGAGGAGATTCTTGAGGATACTGTGGATGAATCAAGCATTGAGGATCCCATGGAGGCATGCTTTGCTCACTTTGGAGAGGACTTGGGTTTAGATAAGTTACTCGAGGAAGTAAATGCCATTTTGGAGTCTGATCCTCAAGAAAGGAAGGAGGAGGAGGAGAAGGTGTCACCCGAACCTCAACAGAAAGAACTTAAGCCTTTACCGGATAATCTTAAGTATAAGTTCCTGGGTCCAGCACACTGTTTGCCTGTGATAATAGCTTCAGATTTGGGAGAGGCTCAAGAGGAGAAATTATTAGATGTTTTAAGAGAGCACAAGGAAGCTATCGGCTGGACCATTGAGGATATTAAAGGAATCAGCCCCTCGGTGGTGATGCACAGGATACACTTGGAAGAAGATACTAAGCCATCGAGGGAGCCGCAAAGAAGGCTCAACCCTGCTATGCAAGAGGTTGTAAGGGCAGAGGTTATTAAGCTGTTAGATGCAGGGATCATTTATCCCATCTCTGATAGCAAGTGGGTGAGCCCCATTCATGTCGTGCCCAAGCGAGCTGGGTTAACAGTAGTAAAGAATAAGGACGACGAGTTGGTGCCAACTCGTGTGCAGTCTGGGTGGAGAGTGTGTATAGACTACCGTAAGCTGAACACTGCCACAAGGAAGGATCACTTTCCACTTCCATTTATTGATCAGATGGTGGAGCGTTTGGCTGGGCACGAGTATTATTGCTTTTTGGATGGTTATTCTGGATATAACCAGGTCCCCGTGGACCCTGAAGATCAGGAGAAGATGACATTTACCTGTTCTTTTGGGACCTTCGCCTACCGTCGCATGCCCTTTGGGTTATGCAATGCACCTGCCACTTTTCAGCAGTGCATGGTCAGTATATTCTCTGACATGGTAGAGCGGTTCTTGGAGATTTTCATGGACGACTTCTCCGTCTTCGGTTCAACATTTGAGGAGTGCCTGCACCGTCTCTCTTTGGTTTTGGTACGGTGCAAGGAGAAGAACCTGGTGCTTAATTGGGAGAAGTGTCATTTTATGGTCAAGCAAGGAATTGTACTGGGCCATATCGTATCTCATCGAGGGATTGAGGTCGACAAAGCGAAGGTGGATTTGATTTCCAGCCTTCCACCCCCACGTACGGTGAAAGAGGTTCGATCTTTTCTGGGCCATGCAGGTTTCTATAGGCGATTTATCCAGAATTTCAGCAAGATCGCCAGGCCCTTGTGCAAGTTGTTGCAAAAAGATGCCCCATTTCTATTTGATGAGGATTGTAAGAAAGCATTTGGGGATCTGAAGGAAATTCTGACGTCCACACCCATTATTCAGCCACCTAACTGGGGTGTGCCTTTTGAGATTATGTGTGACGCATCAGACTATGCTGTTGGAGTTGTTTTGGGGCAGCGTGTTGATAAACTTCCCCATGCTATCTATTACGCAAGTCGAACTCTAAACGACGCACAACTCAATTATTCTACCACAGAGAAGGAGTTGCTTGCAGTCGTTTTTGCACTAGACAAGTTCAGATCCTACTTGTTAGGATCTAAAGTCATTATCTACTCAGACCATGCTGCATTGAAGTATCTTTTCTCTAAAAAAGATGCTAAATCTCGTCTTATCCGATGGATCTTGCTACTTCAAGAGTTCGACATTGAGATTCGGGATAAGAAAGGTTCGGAAAATGTGGTGGCGGACCATTTGTCTAGATTGATTGTGGAATTCAGTGAGGCTGCCACTCCCATTTCTGAGACCTTTCCTGATGAGCAATTGATGCACATTGCTCACAGTCCCGCACCATGGTTTGCTGACATAGTGAACTATCTTGTCACCGGACACATGCCCTTGCATTGGGGGAGGCAAGATAAATCAAAATTTTTGGCCATGGTAAAACACTTTTTCTGGGACGATCCTTACCTGTTCAAGTATTGTCCTGATCAGATCATTAGACGATGTATTCCTGAGCATGACCAATCTAATGTCATCGCCTTTTGTCATGATCATGCATGTGGAGGCCATTTTAGTGCTAAAAAGACCGCTGCAAAGATTTTGCAGTGTAGATTTTATTGGCCTACCCTGTTTCGGGACTCTCACACCTACTGTATATCTTGTGAGCGTTGCCAAAAGCTAGGGAGTCTTTCTAGGAGAAATATGATGCCCCTCAACCCTATTCTGATTGTTGAGATTTTTGATGTGTGGGGCATTGATTTCATGGGACCATTCCCAAACTCCTTTGGCTACTTATACATTCTAGTTGCTGTGGACTATCTGTCCAAGTGGGTGGAGGCCGTTGCGTGCAAGACCAATGACCACAGAGTTGTGGTCCAGTTCTTGAAAGACACTATTTTTGCTAGTTTTGGTACGCCTCGAGCAATCATAAGTGATGGAGGTAAGCACTTTTGCAACAAGATCTTTGAGCAGTTGATGAAGAAATATTGTATCACGCACAAAGTTGCCACCCCATATCACCCACAGACGAGTGGTCAAGTGGAAATCTCAAATCGCGAGATCAAACATATTTTGGAAAAGACTGTGAACCCTACTAGAAAGGATTGGTCTCTGCGATTGACGGATGCACTGTGGGCATATCGGACAGCCTTCAAGACGCCAATTGGCATGTCTCCCTATCGCATTGTATACGGAAAGGCATGTCACCTTCCGGTTGAATTAGAGCATCGTGCGTATTGGGCTGTCAAGCAACTAAATTTCAATCTTTCCAAGGCTGGCTCACAACGGAAGCTCCAACTCAATGAATTGGAGGAGCTGCGGAATGATGCATATGAGTGTGCCCGATCATACAAAGCACAAATGAAGAAGACTCATGACCGAAATATTTTGAGACGAGCTTTTGAGCCGGGTCAGAGAGTTCTTCTTTATAATTCACGCCTGCATCTTTTTCCAGGCAAGCTCAAATCCCGATGGTCAGGCCCATTCATTATTCGATCGGTTTTTCCTCATGGGGCCATCGAGATTGAGGATCCTAAGAATGGTAATACTTTCAAGGTAAATGGACAGAGGCTGAAACCGTTCTTAGAGTTGAGGAGTCCGGACATTGAGACGATACTGTTGGAGGATCCTAGTTACTCAGATTGAGTGTAGTATTCTAGGGAGAGTCTAGCTGAAGACGTAAAACTTAGCGCTCATGGGAGGCATCCCACAGCTTATCTTTTCTTTTGATTATTTATTATTTCGCATTTTTATGATTAATGTTTGTTTCCGGTATTTTTTGTTTTCCAGTTTTTATTTTTCAGGGACAAAGCGTACTTCAGTTCAAGTTTTGGGTATGCTATGAGCCATACCAGTCCAGATAGTTCTCCATATCTCAGGTCAGCTCTTTCCATATTAGTCACACATTGGGGTCAATGTGTAATTTAAGTTTGGGGGTATGGGAGACACATCACACACTTTGTCCTAATTTGTTGTCTTTTCGTCATAGAGATAAATGCATGCTCATGTTATCGTGAAATTTTAGTTGATCTAAACATTTTCTGTGATGTGATGTCATTGGTGAGCTTAACATTTTGAACACATGATCTGGTGATAAATTTTTAAAATTTAGTTACTTACTTTAGGCATTTTGAGAATTCACATGTTTGATCTAATCTCACACGAGCACATTAGCACAAATTATGTGAGGTATGACACGTGATTTTAATGTGTATTTTTCCTTATCTTAACTGAAATTGGATGACTTGTTGGATGAACTCTTGGGCATAGGAAAATATAAAATAAAAAATAAAAAAAAATTTATCAATAAACTTTTCGCTGAGTAACTGGACCTCTTGCCTCAGTAAGCAGTGAGTGTTCACGTCAAAAGGTGAAATTTTGCTTGGTAATATTAAGGTCGGTTTAATTTCGTAGCCTTTTTGACTCGAGTTAGTAAGTCCTCAGGGGTGTCTTTACACCTAATGCCCTAAAACCATCTGGTTTGGGAGTCATTGACTTAACACTCGCTACATGGGTCAATTAGAAAGCTCAAGGGAACTAAGCATAGCCGTGCCTTAATAATAATAATAGTAATAATAATAATAATAATAAAAAAAAGAGTGAATAAAATAAAAACTATGCCTTTTCGTTCATTTTTTATGGGAAATTCGGTGAATCTTGAGACATGGAAACCTTACACATTAGAGTTACTTGGAAGCTTCATTTTTATATGCTAATTCACCTTACACTGATTCAAGCTTGTGATGCCTTATCCTGCCTTTTGTAAGTAATTAGATTTTAACATTTCTATTCATTGCGAAGATGGGTTTACCTTTTTAAGCTTGCTTATGAATGAATATCATGGTGATGTGTGCTCCTTAAATTTTTGGATACCATGAGTGATGACTTTATCTTTATGTTCTTTGTTTTTCATTGAGTCTTTTATTTTGTTTTGCTAAGGGACTAGCAAAATATAAGTTTGGGGGTATTTGATGAGTCTTAAATATTGCATATTTTAGACCCTTAACTTATATTTGTTATGCTCTTAGTTAGTATTATTTTACTTTATTTTACGTTTTTCTTGTGTTTTGTGTGTTTTTACAGCTTTGTGGAGAAAGTGCAGCATTTCAGGTTGATTTGAAGCTTCTAGAGACATTGCGCTCGATCGCAACAGATATGCGATCGAGCGCACCAGCGCTCGAGCGCACCTGCCTTTGAACGAGCGCATGGTCAACATCCCACATCGAAATAATTGAAGTTCAGTGCATTTGCGATCGATCGCAGCAGACATGCGATCGAGTGCACATGAGATCGTGCGCACAAGACATGCGATCGATCGTACCTGCGATCGATCGCACCACACTGCGATCGAGCGCACACGGGCCTGTATCCCGCATCGTTTCTGCAACCTGTTTTACTCCGGGTCTCCCCCTATATAAACACCATTTGGCTTCATAATCCAATGTACAATTCCTAAGCCACTTTGGTGTTTACCGGTGGACGTCCGCTAGCATTCTGGTGGATCCCGAAGGCATTGCTACCACGAGGGGAAGCGCCGCCCGGCAGCGAGTGGAATTTCTCCCATGTAAAGTTGTTTATTTATTTCTTTATATTCAGTTGTTTTAGTTTAAATGTTTAGCACTTGTTATTATAGTTTTATAGTTATGAGTGGCTAGACTCTTCAGCTAAGGTTGAAGATGAAGCCCCGCCGTTGTTTGGCGTAGTAGTTCAGATTTGCTTGTACAAATCTGACAATTTTTAGTATAAATGTTCTGTCAATTATTTGAGTTAATCTTATAATTGATTGAGTTTAAATTGTCTGTTGGATTTTCTTTGTGTTTCATCTGATGGATACATTGAATGCTTTTCGATTAAATTGGATTCCCTTTGTGATTTGTTAAAAGCGGATACATTGGGTGCTTTTGGTTTAGTTGGGATATTCTTTGTTTTTTGTCTTATAGTTGGATTCATTGAATGTTTTGATAGGCTATATTTTTAGAACATGTATGCTTAACTTTGGTGGGGTGGATTCGGAAACCTTAGTGTTTTTAATTATTAGATTTTAAATCAATTTAATTTAGTTTTAATTTATTTTTCAATATCATTCTGAAATTTGGAACTAGGTTAAAATAGAGTTAGTTTAGATTAAAAAATATATTTTCACAACACAATTCCCTGTGGATTCGACCTCGCACTTGCACAAGCTATACTGCAAACGACTCGTGCGCTTGCGAGTAAATTAAAACTCACAACAATCATCAAAACCCCTAAAAAAACCCAACATAGAAGAACCAAAATTCTCCGATGATTCTTCCTTTGTTTGTCTTTCCTTTACCAAAGCCACCAACACCATTCTCATAACCTCCACCAAGAAACTTTTCACCACCTCTCTTGGAAACGACCTCAACGAACCCACCACCACATCCCAAAACCGAAACCATGACCCAACCTCGCTTTTTGCCCATCCATTTCATCTTTGTCTGTTTCATCCCCGTCTAGACTATGTACTGCAATAGCCGCAAGCCTAGCTTCGCATTCAAGAGAAAACTGATCAGAACCATCTGAGGCTCAAGACTATGCAGTCCATGACGATCGGGACATGAGTCATTCTTAATTACTTGGTACAGATCGCAATTTGGGCTCACCAATCTCAAATCCCTCTTTCTTGACCACAATTCCTTTTCGGGCTCTATCTCTATAATCTTATCCCTTCATCGTCAAAGAACCCTTTTATTTCTCCTACAACAATCTCACTGGTTCAATACCCACCACCTTAACATCGCTAGACCGAATGTACTACCTACGGCTCGACTCGAACCGATTCAATGCAACCATTCCTCCACTGAACCAGTTTTCTCTTCAAACCTTCAATGTATTAGCTAACAACCTCACTGGCGTGATACACATGGCCCCTACTCTGTTACACTTCAGACTCTCCTTTTTTTTCTTTTCATGGAACCTCGATCTCTGCGGCGAGAACATACACGGAGAGTGCCACCCACATTCCCAATGCGACGGCAACGGCAGCGCTACCACCGAATGTGGTGCTCGGGCAGAGCATGCAAGTTCACGGCATTGAGTTTACTCGACCGAGCTTCAAAAAGCTAAAAAGAAACGCTGTGATCATCGGGTTCTCGTTTGTGGTATTTATCCTCATCAATTTGGTTTTGTGCTTCGTAATGCCAATGAAGAAACAAAGAGATCATCACCCAAAGCAATCTTAAATCCCTTTTCTTGAGATAGAACATGACCAATTCGTTTGGATTTAAGTAGCCAGGGAGTACGCAACATGAAGAAGAGATTTTAGGTTTAGCGTTTAAAGAAACATTTGACTTCTAACATTGTAAATGACACTTATAAGAAAGGGCGATTCTATCTTTTAAATAGCATTGGTAATTTTTAATTGTTTTTATTTGATCAAAGACAGTCAAATGAGGTAACTGCTATTTCATAAAACAGAGAGAAAACATGAAAGGTTTCTTAACTTTAAGGATATAAATGTAATTTTCTCTAAACTTAATGTACTTTGTGATGACCTCTTGTTGAACAATTTTTACGAAGGGTTTAATTTTATTAGCATTTATTTCTTGTACTTTTAATAGCGTAAGTAATTTTTTTTATTGAAACGATACCATACACAAGGCGTACAATATTTGATTTGATTATAATATACATTCGTACTATCTTATTACTCATACAAAAACTCATACTATTATCACATATCATTTTACAAAAGTGAAAGTAAGCATTTTTTGTCAATGTTAAAAGATCATATCGATTGATGTAAAAAAATAATAATAATTTAATTAGTAGAATTCAAGTGAGGTTAAACTTTTAACCATCCATAAAGTTATTAATTTATGTCAGTGGGTAACCTGAGGTAACAACACATAGCTTCTTTCATTTTCAAGGATACAATAAAAAAAAAAATACATTAATAATCTGCTTAGAACTAAATGAAAATGAAATTCATATCATTTTCAAATGAATTGAAATTAAGAAATAAATTGAAATGAATTTTATGTTTAGCTTTCTTATGCCAACTCTATTCTGGTTAGCGTGGCTTTTTACTAAACATTTTGTAAAATTTATTTTATTTTGATAAAATTTGTAATAAATTAACTCAATTCTATAATAAATTCATTTCGAAATAAATTTCAATTTCTTTTAAACATTACAAGAATTTCATAAAATTAATTTGTTCTAAACAGTGTAACATAGACTTATGATCATTATAGTGGAAGAGAATTCTTGCCCTGAAAATTGAAACAATGAGGTGTTTTAAGTGTAGTAATTTATGAGGACAGAGGTTAGCTTTTAAAATAAATACAATTTTATCTTTATTAACAGAACAAAACACAAAGTTTAACTTCTCCAAAAAAAAAATTATCTAATCAAGTAAACCACAAAGTATTTTTTAAAATTAAACTTAATATTTATAAATAGAAACTTAAATTGTGTCTTTTTATAGTAACTTAAATTCCGACTTTGCACTTGGATTGCTGATTTAACTGTCGTACCCCATGTACTGAGTTTTCAATTGCTTCAACAAAGAGTCAAACTTGCAAAATATGAGTACTTCTATGTAGTAGAATTTCATCCAATCCACAAGTTACGAACGAAAAGGGTTCATCATGGTTTTAAGTCACAGGTCCACCCCACATGTAACGCTTGAAGAAACTCGAAACATTGCAAGATCCATCTTTTTATCAAATTTCAAAGGGCAAAATTTGTTGCAAGAGGATTCTCAAATGTTTCAATTTACCTTACACGTTTTAATTTACGCCTATCTAACCTTCAACTCTACAAATTGTAACCTTCAACTCTACAAATTGTTTTCCTTTTTTTCAATTCCAATTAAATTCTTTTGCTAAATCACACATATAAAAGAGACATGTATTCACCAAAAGAAAATTTGTCCCAATGACATTCACTGGATGTTTAGTGAAGGCACACATCCATTTTACACGTGATTTAACGAGAGAATTTAACCGAAATCGATCGGAAGGAAAACATTAAACAATTTACGGAGTTGAAGGTTAATAGATGCAAATTAAAACTTTAAAGGTAAACTGAAACATTTGTAAAACTTTAGGAGTCATAACGAATTTTTCCCAATTTCAAATCAGGTAGAGGCCAACATCAACAAACACAAAATCAAGAACCAATTTTAGCAGAACTGAGCCCTAGAGTCAAAACATACCAACATCATGGGAATTAAAGTTACCAACAACGGGATTACTGATGCATGAATTCTTGACAATGCCATATGATTTGATAGCGCATCATGCATGAAATGATTATTGATTTCAAAGCTTAATCAAATGCAGTGCGAGAGCATTGTGCTTTTTGAAAAGAGTGGGAAAAATTCAAAATGTGGAGTATTGTGTTACTTGATAGATGGCAAGACTCCCGGTCAAAGCCAATCAACCCAATGGGCTGGTCCAATGTTTGCTCTGGCTGTGACAAATTGTTTCAACCGCCAGATAGGGTTGAGCCTACAATAATGAAACCTGATTAAGCTTAATGACCAGGCTGGACTCATACTTACCGCATCTGGTTTTAGTTTAACCCCATTGAAGCTGCATGCACAAACTTAATCTTGCAGAACACGGTGAATTTGAACCTTAAATCTAATTTTGACCTAATCATAGAACTCCAAGTAGTTCCTTCAACAGCAACTTGAAACTATCCTCGGTGGATCCTTTTTGGGATACAATTTGCAATTCAGAACAGAGTGCCAGAACTTCGAAAGGATCCAAATGCTTCAGAATTTCTGGGTCTCGATCATAATCCTAATAACATAAATGTGAAGAAGAATATCAGGCATTCAATTTTTTTCACAAAGGAACCAAATCCCCAGCAGTAAACAACTTTACAGTTTCTCCAGTTCACAGTTATAATGCACAACAGCAGCTCTCACTTAAAAAGAAAAATGGAAAGTGAACGATTTGTGACATGTCAATCACACAAGTTATAATCAGAAAGAAAATAAGACACAATATACCCAAGTTCACCGCAAAATAAAGCTACGTCTTACCAAAAATTTCACTATAATCAACTTCACAAATCTCTCGTTACAATGCGCTCAATACATAGAGAGTATTTACAAGCAACTTAAGACGTCCTAATTAGGGTTTCCGCCTTACTGCAAAACAACGGCTATTCATAGGCCCAAACCCAAACCGTTAAGCAAAAAACCAGACCCAAAACATATACAAGGCCTAAAATTTTCGGGGGTGCTGCCCCCCGCCGGCTCACCGGAGAGCAAGACTCTGTGGTCATCGGGGGTTCTACATATCTGGACCCGTGAAGTATGCAATGACTAACAATCTCCCACTTGGTAAATACTTCACACACATAGAAAACTTCCCATAACTTTGTTTCTTCAAGCCCATGTCAGTAGCACACCACTCAAACTTTGCTAAACTAACTGCTTTAGTCAAGAAATCTGCGTTATTCACTGTTATATCGACTTTCTCCAAGATTATCACATTTTCTTCAATCTTTTCCCTAATAAAGTGATATTGGATATCAATGTGCTTCGTCCGTGAATGAAATGTAGGATTCTTTGTTAAAAAGATAGCACATTGATTGTAACATTTCACCTTCACTGCTCTTTGTTTAAACCCAAGCTCAACACACAACCTTTGAAGTCAAACCGCTTCCTTTCCAGCATGAGTTATCACCATATACTCTGCTGCTTCTGTGGATGAAAGAGCAACAACACTTTGTCTCTTGCTCATCCAACTCATTGCCCCAGATTGAACATATATCCGCTTGTAGACCTCCTGCCATCAATCTCTCCTCCCCAAGCAGCATTAACCGATCCTACAATATCAAGATTCTTTTTACCTCTCATACCTCCATAACACAATGCAAACTTTGACGTGCCACGAAGATATCTAAGAACTCTCTTGATTGTAGTCCAATGCTCTCTCCCAATATTAGACATATATCTTGCTCAATACTCCAACTGCTTGATCAAGATCTGGTCTCATACACACCATGACGTACATCAAGCTTCCAATCGCACTAGCATAAGGTACGTGCGCCATCTCTTCAGTTTCTTCCTCCGTCTTCGGGCATTGTTCCGCAGATAACTTGGTTCCCAAAGGCATGGAGTCCCTACCGGTCTGCTGTCAGACATGTTAAATTTCTTCAACACTTCTTCAATATACTTCTTCTGACTTAGCCATAGTTTTCGATTTTCACGATCCCTCTTTATCTGCATACCCAAGATAACGTTTGTTGGCCCTAGGTCTTTCATGTCAAATTGTCTTGCCAACAATGCCTTCACAGTGCTAATCATCTTCCTATTATTTCCAATCAACAGCATATCATCAACGTACAAGGTTAAAATGACAAAATCAACCCCTAACCTTTTCACATAAACGCAGTGATCAGCATAGCTGCGAGTGAACCCAAGTTGAATGGCATATGTATCAAACTTCTAGTACCAAATCTGTGGTGACTGCTTTAGTCCGTACAAAGACTTCTTCAATTTACAAACCAGCTCTTCCTTGCCTTGGCTCACAAAGCCTTCAGGCTGTTTCATGTAAATTTCCTCCTCTAAATCCCTGTGAAGGAAAGCTGTCTCCACATCTAGTTGCACGACCTCTAGATCATAAGCAGCTGCCATGGATAAGACAAATTTGATAGATGTCAACTTTGCTACCAGGAAAAATATCTCACCATAGTCAATTCCCTCTATTTGCGAGTACCTCTTTGCAACCAGACGTGCCTTGTACTTTTTTACCATTTCATCTACATTTGTTTTCTTCTTGAAAATCCACTTGCACCCAATTGCCTTCCTATCTCTAGGCAATTTCACAAGGCTCCATGTTTCATTTCTATCCAAGGCCTGTATCTTCTCTTTCATAGCATTCTCCGAGGTCTTCGCCTCTTTCACTGTGCTAGGATCATCACCAGTAATATTTAAAGCATATAATGCACTACAAGGGGAATACCTGATGGGTGGCCTCCTAACTCGTGTGAATCTCTTCATGACAGGCGTGGTCTCTACCTCCAGAGTCAGCATCTAAATCCTCATTTTCTACATCAGAAACATGAATATCATGCTCAAACCCAACTGACTCAAAATCTGAAGTATCCGATGCAGTCAATGGGGTAATATCCCACTCTTTATCTCCCGGGCTAAGATCAATCTGAATCTGCTTTGGCTGTTGCGGTACATCTTGGACAGTCGCCACATCCTTTTGTTTCTCTGAACACAACATCTCTGCTGAAAACTATACTAATGTTTTTGGATTCCATAACTTGTACCCCTTGACCCCATCCTTATAACCAATGAAAATACACTTCACTAATTTGCTGTCAAGTTTGTTCCTCTTTTCTTTTAGCACATGCATATAAGCATCACACCCAAACACCCTAACATGAGCCAAACATAGCTTCTTCCCGAATAGTGCCTCAAATGGTGTGTGATCCTGCAAAGCTGATGTAAGTGACATGTTCTTCAGATAATATGCCGTAGCCACTGCCTCTGCCCAGATCTCCGGCTCTAAGCCTGCACAACTCAGTATACTCCTTGATTTCTCCATAAGTGACCCAATGAGTCTCTCGACCACCCCATTCTGTTAAGATGTATATGGAGTTATTTTCTGTTTTACAATGTCGTTTGTCACACAGAATTGCTCAAACTTATCTGAGCAAAATTCCCCTTCATTATCTTAGTACCTTCATCTTTCTTTCCATCTGATTTTCTACCAATGCTTTAAACTCACGGAACTTATCAAATGCTTCAGCTTTACTCTTAATGAAATAAATCCATGCATACTTTGAAAAATCATCAATGAACAAGACGTAATACCTTGATTTTACAAGAGATTGGACCGGAACTGGCTTAAACACATCACTATGTATCAAACCCAGAATACCCTTCGCCCTCGAGCCAACGGACTTATAACTCACACGGTTCTGCTTGCCATGTAGACAATACTCACAAAAACTGAATCCCATGGAGCAATCTGGGACTCCCTTCACCATCTGCTTCGACAATAAAGTAGATAGTCTCTTTTCACCGATATACCCAAGCCACTGATGCCACAACATAGAGGACTTCGCCTCATCATCAATCGCCTCCTCAGAGGTAAAACCTCCACTGCACTGACTTTGTATTTGTACTTCCCAACAACTTGTACAACGTACCAAATCGAACACCTCATGCAATTACTACCGATACACAAGTCATCTTGCACGAATTTTTGTCACAGCTGAAATTCACTCCTCTATCTGTCATCTTGCTGACTGACATCAAGTTCCTGCTGAGGCCCGAAATATGCATCACACCTGGAAATATCTTGACCGTCCCATCATTCATCTTCAACTTCACCTTCCCACAACCAATAATTTTCACCGGAGAGTTATCTTCCAATAAAACGTTTCCCCTATCAAAGGTTTCATACTCACGAAACCAGTCCCTGTGAGGTGTCATGTGAAATGATGCTCTTGTGTCAATTATCCAAACACTTCGATCTGATTGAGCCAAACAAGATGCCATATTTAAGTCACCAGTATCATTATCCTGGTTCTTATTTCCTGAAACCAATCTCTCGCTTGTCCACTTTTCAGGGTTCACACTCTTACTTCTGCAATACTTCTTCAGATGTCTGGGCTTCCTACACTTCCAACACTTCAACCCAGATTTATAAACCTACTTTTCGATCTTCCCTGAACTTGGGTTTATCACCAAACCACTTGTAGTCTCTATCATGGGTTCGCCCTCTCACTGATAAAGCCTCATTTGACAAGTTCTCTGTACCCTGCCGCCTCATCTTCTCAGGCAATAAGGTTGCCATAACATTCTCAAATGACATATCAGTCGTACCACTACTAATCGCAACTATTAAGTTATCTTACGAATCAAGCAGTGAACAGAGCAATGTAATAGCCTTATCGTCATCTGTCAGATCAACACTAATAGACAATAACTGACATATCAAAGTAATGAACTAATGTAGATGAACAAAGGAAGAATCACCCTCAACCCTCCGAAGGTTATACAACTTCTTCCGCAGAAACAGTTTGTTTACTAGAGATTTACTCTGATAAAGGCTTTCCAACTTCTTCCAGAGTTCTTTCGCAGTCTTCTCTCCAAAAACGTTTATCATGACAGAATTAGCCAGGCACAGTCGAATCAGACTTCGTGCCTTCCGATCGAGCTTCTCCCATTCTGTGATGTCCGCTGAAGATGATGTTGAAACCACCACCGGCGACACCGCCTCTGCCATGGACGCTGCCGTCATGCTCATCGTACTCTTTGGCATCTCATCAACTATCACCGTCCACAAGTCTCTGTCCACGAGTAGATCCTCCATCTTCAGTTTCCACAACTCGAAGCTCTTCCCTCTTAACTTCTCGATTTCAATTTGTGATCTAATCGACATCTCTTATCGTTAATCCTCGAACACAATACTTTGATACCAATTGAACGATTCGAAACTTGTCAATCACACGAATTATAAACAAAAAGAAAATAAGACACAATATACTCAGGTTCATCTCATAATTGGGTATATCCTGCTAGAAATTTCACTATAATCAACCTCACAAATCTCTCGTTACAATATGCGTTCAGTACATAGAGAGTATTTATAAGCAACTTAAGATGCCTTAATTAGAGTTTTCGCCCTGCTACAAAACCTCGGCTATTCATGGGCCCAAACCCAAACCGTCAAGCAAAAGACCAAACCCAAAACATGTACAGGGCTTGAAATTTTCGAGGGTGCTGCCCCCTAACCCCCGCCCGCTCACCGTGGAGCAGGACCCGTGGTCGTCGGGGGTTCTATAGATCTGGACCCGTGAAGTATGCATTAACTCTAACAGAAAGAACCATGAGAACACTCCATCACTTGAACAAAAAACAGGCATGTCCTTTACGAATGTAAACCACAAAAACAGCTAGGGAATATGAGCCCGAATATCCAAAAAAGACATGTAGTTTGTATCTCGCTAGGTTAAAGAAACTAAGAAAACGTGATTAAAGAAATAAAAACAAAAAAGTAAACCAACTGCCAGAAATTAGTTTGACCATCTACTCACCTTTTCTGTTATAACAACGATTGGCTTGGAACCAAACTTTTCCCAAAGTTCCCTTAATCTCATCCTGACCATCTCAATATCCTGGATTGATTGACAATAGAACATAAATAATTTGACCTACCTGATTCAGTATTTAAGAAAAGAAAGTAAAACAGCCGCTATACTTCCTTTTTACAATATGTCCTATAGTCCACCAGCTGTGATTCAATAGTCAATTAGCAGTTTTGAATAGGATGCCATGGAAAAGATTGGATAACACTGTTACTTGTACTTACACAGTAAGCATATCTAGATTGAGAAACTAGAGCAACTTTATGTCTTAAGGAAGGTCAGATTGTGCATATAATAACAATGCAGGTCAAGGCCGAGAACAATAATACTACCTTGGCTTGAAACAAGTGATGGTCACTGAAGTCAAGTCGATCAACATAAAGTGCTCCTATCTGCAACAAGTTATCATCCATATTTAGGTAAAAGAAACATTGAATTGACGAGAACCAAAAGAATGAAAGATAACCATTCAAACCATCTTCAAAAAATGTCAGTTGAACCAGACGAGAAAGAAAGAATTAAAGAAGAAAGAAATAACTGGTAACCTTGGAACCGCCTCCATGATATGCGCGTTGAAACAGAACGTAACATTTATGATGCAAAAAAAGGACACAAGTAAGAAATAAATAAAAAAAGGAAAGAAATACCATCTGCATTCTCTGGACAAAAGCGTCAGCGGAACCAATTGCAGAAACACATAATACAATGGCATTACAGACAGCTTTCAATGGTACTTTCGACGTGATATTTCTAACTTCAAAGAAATAGGTGGGAGCCATTCTAGAGTAGAAAATAGGGATAGATTCTTTGATTTCTCGTATCATTAACTCAATATCTTCGAGGTTTTGTTCTAATACCTGTGTAATTTCAAACATAAACTTCTATGTCAATGTATTTACCTTAATTGTCTGTTAACCCACACGCACACCTAGCATGTTAAAAGAAAGGAATGCTGAGTTAAAAGATAATCACAGACTAGAAGACATGCATCGTCTGCACAATGCCTGAAGCATTAGAAATTATATTAAAATAAAAATAAAAAGTAAAGGTCAGCTTTCTATACCAAGTCTGCATGGTGGACAACAGCAACATCTGCTCTTCTGAGTGCTATCAAAGGTTCCCTTAAAGGTCCAAGTGGAAGTAAATTACGGTTTCCCCAAGTCTTTAATCCATTAACCATTACAATCTCCAGGTCACGCCACAAGCTCCAGTGCTGTCTTACATAAAAATAATATATACTATCAGCATAGCAACTAAAAAAGCAAAGATTTTTGTGCTTCAAGAATTAACGCTAAAAGCCAAAACAACAGCAAACGGAGACAATGGTATGCATTCTCAAATGTAGGCATAATGCTTTCTCTGGGCCATTTTACCAAGAAACAACAGCAAGTGGAGGTAGATGACAATACATTTTCCTATTGAAAGAGTAAAATACACTGCTAATATATAATTTGTGTAACAGCACTTTTGTAAGGTTAGAACTGCATCATAACATTAGGTAAAGATTAAGGAAACTACTATACCTGCATTGCATCATCTAGAATCACAGCACCAATTTCCTCTGAACTGAGAGGACTTCCTGCTTCTTGGTTAAGGCAGGTTCTAGCCAAGCATGTCTTACCATGAGGATCTCTATAACCATACTTCTCAAAAAACCATGCTGCAGTAGCTGCCCGATTTGCACCCACTCCAACCTTTGCAGGGCCCCCTAGAAGATGTCTTTGAAGCATTTTGGCTTCATCTCCACCAGCATAACCCTGCCACAGAAATGATGCTCCATTAGCTTTCTAGTAAGCCAATAGAGGACTGATCTACATAATTACATATATGTATACAAGTTCATGTGTGTTTGTACGCATCATGCTAAGTTTAGAATTTTGGGTAGATTTTCTTTCTTTCCACTTGATAAGACAATAGCACCTTCAGCCTGTTGTTGACTATGACAATGCATCATGCGTGTTTTTTTCTTTCCACAATATGACCTAATTTCTGTTTCTTGTTGTTGACTATGACAATGCTGCCTCATTATACTACCAACTTCAGCCTGCTTATACGTTTAAATTCAAACATAATGGAACACTATACAATGAACCATCAACACAGGCATCACTAGCTTATTTTGAATTACCCCTCAATCATCTCATGTTGTTTATTTCTTTGTCACTCTTGAATTTTTAGCCGGTGCTCATTATCCCTTAATTGTTTTTCACATAAAATGATTAAATTGAATTGGCCTCATACGCAATGCTCCAAAAGTAAGAAAAAAAATGAATAAAGGTAAGTACCCTAGTTAGAATGAGAGGTGATATTCCAGAATCAGCTAAGCAATGAGCTATGTATTCAACCATTGGTGTCTTTCCATTGCCTCCCCAAGTCAAATTCCCAACACTAATCACGGGCACCGGCAGCCTTTCATATAAAATCACGGAGACAAAACTAAAAGTTATTGATACAATGATAAGAAGTCAATCCATTTGAGGTGTTTGGGTGCTGAGAAAATGAAGAAATAGAAATGGTAACAATATCTTGAAGCTTGTCTTATCTATTTCTGTGCCTCCATTAATTGGAGATCTGAACTCAAAGAAGCCAAATAAATTGAAGCATGCCGTACTAAGAACTCTCGCGTTATAAACAATTAAATTTTCAAAAAAAAGCAATACTCTTTTCTGGTTTTTTCTGTAAAATTCTCATGAAAAGAAATGAAGAAGACAAAATTCTAATTCTTATAGATTTCCTATAAATTAATCTCCTAGAAAACATAAATCTCTTCTAAAGTTTTCTGTTCTTTTTTTGGGGGGGTGTTAAATCTTCTCTAAACTAAGCTTACTACAGTCAACTGCCTTAATTTAAGTTAAAAATTATTCAAAGAACCAAAGACTAACAATTCAATAACTTAATTCTAAAACTAATCTTTGCTCTTCAAACGGAACGACTATACACTCAGCTTCACATAAACCACGTGGCTTAGTAAGCTTAAGCACGCTAGTAAAATACTTTTTTTTTAATTTTTTAGAACCAAATATAACACACAATTTTTTTTCTTTTCTTTGATCGCAGTTTCTCGGAAGCCAAACGGAAGAGACTTACCGGTGCTTCGAGAAGAAGCCGAAGTGGTAGAGATAGTGGCGGAGCCTGAGAGAGACTCTGTAGAGAGAGGAAGCCAGAGAGAGAAAGGGAATCAAAGAGCAGTGCAGTGTAGAGAGCTTAGAGTGGCCTTGCGCGTAGGCAATCTCATACACCACTCTACTCAGTTTCTCCATTGAAGAGTGAAGAGAAAGCGAGTAGAGCGAACTGGGAAGGGAATAAAAGAGAGAGGGATTGGGGAATTAAACAGCGAAGTGGGGACTATGGGCCATTAGCCCGTGGCCCGTTGGTTCTGTTTGTCGAGGAAAAAAAATTGAGGTGGGGTCTATGGTGGGTTTGGGCCAAGGAACTGATGTGGACTGTCCAGATATAACTCGGCTAATCTATCATAGTTTCTTCTTTTTCTTTCCTTTTTTTTTTTGTCCATTTTTTCTTTTATAATTTTAAGTATATCATCCATACACACCTTTATATTTAACATTTTGTTTTAATGTAGCTGATTCATCTTTTACACCTTAAGCATGTGTCCAATAAATCATTTTAATGATAATTTTGATGAAATTGATACCGATACACTCAAAAATTTTGACCAAAGTTGATATTGACGTACAAAAAAATATTGACAAAAACTTTTGTCATATTTAATAATCAAGATTTTTATGTGCACTCATATCAAATTCGTTGAAATTATCACTATAAACGTTTATTGGACACATGTTTAAAATGAAATGAGTAAATATATTATTTTTAAAATATAAGGAGAATATTGAAACGCAGTGTTAAATGAAAGAGTGCTTGATGATGATAACCTTAATTTTGGAGTTATTATCATAAAATACCCTAAAATTTTATCATGTGTTTTAATATCTCTTTTACATTTTTAAAACAATTAATTTACCTTTTATACTTCAAAATTTTGGTGCAATCTTTTTCAACAAAATTTGAATGGAAAAATTGAAAATAAATTCAAATAAAAAGTATTAACAAATTGAAAAATGAGAAATGTTACAGTTAGTCAACATTAATGGACAATCATTCGACATAAATTGGAGAAATTCTACAATTAAAAAAAATATATAGCACAAAAATATTTATCATCCCTTTTCTCTTTCATGCCAAAGGAATGATATATAGTACACATCTAGATTAGGCATTTTTTCTTTCAAAATAAACCAACCAAAGCTTAAATCATCTCAAATAATCAAATAAAACAAGTAAACATGAAATCAGCATTTTTATCAACAATTGTTGATATTTTTATTCTTATTTTTGTTTCCCTGGTGTGCTATTTCCTGTACTCTTCGTTGGTCTTTTTTTTTTTTTTTAAGAAGAATTGAAAAGTTATGCAATGGAAGAAAGAGGAAAAAAATCACATAAATAAAAAGTTGAAATTTTATTTTAATTGTGTTTTCTTATTAAGGTAACATTTGTTTGTAAATACAATACTAAATTTTGGTATTTATCGTTAAGGGCTCATAAAAATTTTTATTTACAATTTAACAAGGTGATAACTTATTGTTCACTGATATTGAATATATTGATCAGTTGAAAGTTAAAACGTTTCGATTTCACTATTAAATCGAAATGAATAACCTTTATACTTTATTTCGTCTGAAATATTGAAATGCTAATTCTTTTATGCTTTTAAAAATTTTAAAAGAGTAATTTGAGAATTTTTACTATTTTTTTAATTAGGTATTGATCAAATCCGATTTGATAGTTCCACAAAGAAAAACAATAACTCTATATTAAATGACGTGGATGATAAATAATTTTTATTTTTATCATTTGATGTTTGATATTTAAATGTTGATTATTTTATTAAGATATGTTTTTATAATTATATAATAAAATATGTAATTCGATAATAAAACAAAATTTCAAGTTGAATTTATACATAAAAAATATTTATAAATGATTTAAAAGCAAAAATTTAAGTAATATTATTTTATATTTTTAAATAAAAATTATTTTATATTTATAATTATATATTTTTTAAGATATATATAAATTTAATACAACACATCAAAACAAGTAGATACCAAAACGTTTGATTTTAATAATGATCCGCTATTTAAATGGAACATGCAGCATGCCACTAACGTTTTTTTAATGACCGAATCCGTGAAGGGACAACAGAGACGTATAATAGCTGTACTCCAAAAACATTTAAATTTGGAGAGAAACAGTGATAACACTTTATTTTTGTCAAGGTTTGCTGAGTCGGCTGACTACCACACGACATACCCATCGGTCCCATCCAATGCATCTGTCGCAATTAAAAACATTTCATTGGTCCCACCATTTGGAAAAGGAACACGATCTGATTGGTCATCTTCTTTTCTCCAATCTTATCACCATCAACGGTTAGAATGTACTCCCTTGCTAATCTGATTTTTAGCCACGTATATAGACTGGCTGTTCAACTTGAAACGTGGGACCCAACCTTATTGGTCAGGCCACGTTTATTTGGGCCCCAGCACGGTTGGAGCTGAAACTCAGCCCAAGAAAATGAAGGTCTTCACCATCAACGTCTAATCATATTGGGCCCCACAGTTAGTTGATGGGGCTGCCGTTTGGACGGCCCTGATTGGATGTGAACACAGCACTACAGAAAAAGAAAGACAGATAAGGTTAAAGTAGAACTGTAAAAGGTGTCCGGAAATGACCAATGAGTCCATTACATGAGGACACAGAAGAGCAAACTTTTAGTGGCGTATTAGTCAAAGTAATTGTCTGGACATTGGCAATGAGGTCACGGCGGTCTCTTTCAAACTTGTTCAAATAATTTTC
The DNA here is from genome assembly GCA_023935145.1 of Bretschneidera sinensis. Classification (NCBI taxonomy): domain Eukaryota; kingdom Viridiplantae; phylum Streptophyta; class Magnoliopsida; order Brassicales; family Akaniaceae; genus Bretschneidera; species Bretschneidera sinensis. The sequence continues at coordinate 131,600,806 of CM043698.1, forward strand.
CGTGTGTACTAATTTAGCTCACACTGCACAGGAAAAAGAAAATTCTCAATAATAAAGAGAGGAAAACCCACCTTAAGAAATCTACACCAATGCGGAGATTGACATGATAACGAAGCGGGCAGCAGGCAAGGTGACACGCAAAACGTATTCGGGCAACGGGCAGCACCTAACGCCGTCTATCGATGCCGTTTTATACACACAAAGCAAAATATCAATAATTTAATTTTATTAACCACTCAGGACCCGAACCTCAGGCTTGGATCTAAGCTCGGCGCCCAAAATCCCATCTCTCTCAACCTCGAAAAAAGCCAAGCCACCATCGAAAATAATGGAACCAAAAGAAGAGGGAGAGATAAAGTAAAAAAAAAAAAGGGTAAGAGACTGAGCTGTAGAGAGAGAAAGCGAGTGCACTGAGTTCTAGAGAGAGAGAGAGAGATGGGCCAGATCGTGAAGAGAAAGAAGAAAGGCCGGCCATCGAAGGCGGATCTGGCGCGCTGGTTGGAATCTCCGGCTACGGAGACGGAATCTGACCTCCGGCGGAGCCTCAGGCGACGGAATGTGAAGTACAACATCGACTACGACGATTACCTAGAGGAGGACGAGGACGAGGAGGACGAAGCAGAGGAAGAGCGGAGGAGAGAGAAGAAGCTCAAGCTCGTTGTCAAGCTGAACCAGAGCCGAGACAGCGCCGAGCCCCCCTCGCTGAGCCGAGCTTGCTCGGCGGCGCGTGGGAGACACGCTGCTGATGATGAGGAAGAAGAGAAAGAAGAAAGAGAAGAAGAAGCAGAAGAGGAGGAGGAGCAGTGTGAAAAGAAGCCGGTGAAGAAGAAATGGATTAACGGTGGAGCTCATGAGGATGAGGATGAAGATGGTAATCATGATGAGGAGGTATGTACGGATGTGATATAATATAGAGAGCATTGAAGGAGAAGTGTTTGAGGGAGAAAGAGAGTGGAAAATGAGTTTAACAGAGGAGAAGAAGAGAGTGTCCAGCTAAGCTGAAATCACTCAAAACTGATGAGATTTTTCTAATTGGTCCAGACTTCTATATTACTACTCTCTCTCTCTCTTTCTATTTCTATCTGTCTCTCTCTCTCTCTCTAGCTCTTCATTCTCTCTCTGTGTTGTGTGTGTCGGGGGAATTGAGAGATTTTAACGGTCGAGTCAACTGTCAAAACCAACTCTCTCTCCCAACAGAATCTGATTACGCTCCCACCTTTCTCTCTCTACCCACCTCTTTATTTCTCTATATCTGTATATCTTTTACTGTCTCTATATGTACCTACGTATTGTCTGCTTTACCTGTCTTTGTCTGTCTTACTCTGTCTTTATTTGTCTCTACTATGTGTAATGTTGCTTTGATTGGAGGGTATGCATTTATTTTGGGGGCTAAGGCTTGTGGGTTTTGTGGATTTTGACAGGAAAGGGGGAGTAAAGGAGGAGCAAAGGGGCGTGGCTCTGGTCCAGGTTTGTTTTTGGGTTTTGCTTCATTTTCTCCTTATAAGGTATGGGTTTTCTCGAAATCTTGGTATGGCAGAGTGTGAATTTGACGTTGGTTTGTTGAATTTTGTGTTCTGTTTTATTAGGGACGCCATGTGATCCTTCCTCTGCGATTCCGTTGCCCGATAAGAAGTCATTGGAGTTGATTCTTGACAAGCTTCAAAAGTGGGTTTCTCTCTATTTATGCATATGACTGTGGTCGTAAGGTGTTGCTTATTAATGTTCTTGGTACTGAATTCTGACACAGGAAAGACATATACGGTGTGTACGCAGAACCAGTTGATCCCGAAGAGGTGTGTAGATTTTATTTTCAGATTAAGGCGATGCTACAAGAAGACATCACTCGCTTAGGAGTTTGATTTTCTGTTTGTTTTTGTTTTTGTAGCTTCCTGATTATCACGATGTTATTGAGCATCCAATGGACTTTGCCACGGTGAGGAAGAAGCTGGCAAGTGGATCATATTCGACCCTGGGACAATTCGAGGTGGGTAATTATAGTTAACGTTTGCTTGCTTTATGCAGCTGATTTATTGCTTGGGATCTGAGGCTTCTCTGTGGGATGTTGCTGAAGTGTGTCAGTGATCACGCTTTTTTAACGAAATACAATGTTTGTTAGTTGTGCAATGTAGTGACACTATTGTTGTGAACAATTTTATTTTGGTTTATTTTTTAGCTATGTGTTGAGGCTTTGCTAGAGTCTGTTTTCTAACTTTCTATCCATTGTAATGTCTTTGCTTCTGAACAGGATGATTAGAGATCACTTATGATCACTGACTGTACTAGCGTCAGATTAGCTGGTAATAAAAAAAAAAAGTTTTGTATTATGACTCCTGATATGTGTTAAGCTTCAGTAGGTATTTAATCTTTTTTGTATTAGGACCTTCACCAAAGGTGCAAGGCCAATGTGGATTTTCATGCTTGAATCCGCATTTAGTTCTGTGGATTGAATCCAATGCTTATCATTATTATTTTCTATCCCATCCTAGATAGCATTCATCACGCCACATACCAATTTCGGATTCACATTTTTGGATTCTATTGTCAAGTAATGTGACGTTGAATTATGGTATATGGCTTGCAGCCAAGAACATGAGTGGTTTACGTTAACACGGTAAAGGATGGAGGACTTGGGAATTCCAAATCCGTGACAAATTAAAGATTGACTGGCATGCTATGTAGTTTGATTGTGCAGTGGATAATTGCCTGTATAGTTTCAGATTGAATTTTATTGGTTGTTTTACTAGGATTTCAAGTTGAAATGGGAATTTGTGGCATCTGTTGTGGCCATGATTGTCATGTTCGTAGTTGTTTTTTTCCTTTTTAATGAACAACCTTGTTTGAGGAAATCATTTAAAGTAGAGTGTTTAGCTCTTTTTGGGGGGATTGAGGGATTTCAAATCAAGACTCATATTGGGTTGCTAAAAGGACTTTGGGCCCCTTATTGTCACATTGGATCTTTGTTGAGACTGATAATGTTTGATTCTCGAGCAATTTCAAACCTTTGCCTAGAAGTTATGTTCTAAGAAAAGAATCCTTTCCTATATACTGGGTTCTAAAGCTGGTTTTGTTGAATGCAGAGTGATGTTTTCCTAATTTGCTCAAATGCAATGCAATACAATGCATCAGATACTATATACCATAAACAGGTATATGATCTTTGGCCTTTTTCTCTTCTTATTTCCTTTTCTTTAGCTCTTTTACCTTTCTCTTGTCCTGTTTGGTTTGTTAATCCAACTTATTAATTATTTCACAAAGGCACGATCCATTCAAGAGCTGGCAAGGAAAAAATTTGAGAAGATAAGGATTGTTATTGAACGCTCTGAGAAAGAGCTCAGGTCGGAGCAGAAAACAAAATCTAATTTCTTGCTGAAGAAGCAAATGAAGAAGCCTTTGAGCCGGACCACTCAGGAGCCTGTTGGCTCTGATTTCTCCTCAGGTGCCACTCTTGCCAATGCTGGAGATATCCAGAATGGTTCTATCACCATTCAAGCTGGGGGTTTTGAGAGGCCTAACAATACTGATGTGCTTGTAGAGGGTAACTCATCCCTGGTTGATAATAATCTAGAGAAGGCAGAAGAGCTATCATCAGGTATTATAATCTTTTTTTTTCTTTAATATATTTAGTGGAAATTCAGAGTTAGATATTCAAAGAGCAAATATAGGTTTTACAGTGTTTCTGTCATTGCTTAATATGACTTCCAAGTAGTTGAGATTATATCCAAATATTACAGTGTCTTTCATTCACCATGATTGTGTTCTTTTGTTCTAATAGTTATGATGGCTTATCTATTTTAGGGAAGGGTCTCCTACCTAAATTTGGGAGGAAGCCATCTGCAGTTGATGAGAATCGCCGTGCAACTTACACCGTATCTAATCAACCAGTGGTTAGATCAGAGTCAATATTTACAACCTTTGAGGGCGAAATCAAGCAGCTTGTTGCTGTATGTGACAAGAAACTTCTCTCTCCTCTTGAACTCTAGGCCTTTTTATTCATCTTGCTTCTGTTTTTCTGAACCAGGTAGGACTTCATGCAGAATATTCTTATGCTAGGAGCTTGGCTCGGTTTGCTGCTACCCTAGGGCCTGTTGCTTGGAAAGTTGCATCCCAGAGGATTGAGCAAGCACTACCTGCAGAGTGTAAGTTTGGCCGTGGATGGGTTGGAGAGTATGAGCCGCTTCCAACACCAGTATTAATGCTTGAGACTCGTACACAGAAAGAGCCTCCCCTGTTTACGAAGTTGCAATGTACTGTTAATGTGCGGAAGTATGAGGTACCTTTTAAGACACCTGTACCTGCTAAGGAGCAACCCATTAATGTGCCTATTTTGGAAGGGAAGTCATCTTTGTTTTCTCCTGCTACTGGGCCTACTGCAGAAGGAAAGCCATCTTTTATTGCTTCTCCTGGAACAAAACCCAATACCCCTCTGAATGCCTTTAGCCAGCAGAAAAATTCACTTTCCCGGTCCTTTGTTGAGCCTAAGAATAGGGTTTCCAAGCAGGTTGAATTGAATTTGCCACCCTCGGCCAATCAGAATAGTGCTGATCTGATTTCAAAGAAGCCAAATTCAGTGAAGTCAGAAACAATAGCTTCCAGATCGAGAGATATGGTAACAAGGAATATGAATCTTCCGCAATCTGCTCCTTCGAAGCAGCTGGATAATAATGGGGTTGCTACTGGAGGATTTCCTAATGGAAATGTCACAAGTAGTTGTTCGGATAATAAAATGATTGGTCCATCTTCTGATAACGTTCCTACTCAAAATGCGCGAGCAGCAACCTACTTTCCCCATGGGCAGGAGCAGAATCTTAGTGACCCAGTTCAATTGATGAGAATGTTAACTAAAAAGGGTCAAAAGCATCAGAATTCTTTGAGTCAACCTCAAGCTGATGCTCCACCAGTTATGTCATCAGTTCCATCTGTTAGAAGAGATGATTCAAGCAATGCTGCAGCAGCTGCTGCCCGTGCATGGATGTCCATAGGAGCTGGAGGGTTTAGACAATCAACTGAAAATTCCAGCAGTCCCAAAAATCAGATTTCTGCTGAATCATTATACAACCCAGCTAGGGAACTACATTCTCAGTTAACACGAGTTAGGGGAGAGTTTCCACTATCAGCAGGGATGCAATTTCAGCCTGTAAGGAACAATTTCCCACTTCAGGCTTTTGCACAACAACCTGTTCCTGCCGTAAATGAAGCACAGTTCCAGAACAGGCAAATGGTTTTCCCTCAGTTAGTCACTGCTGATTTGTCTAGGTTTCAGTTGCAGTCCCCTTGGCAAGGCCTCAGTCAGCATGTCCAACAAAGGCAGAAACAAGAGACGCTGCCTCCTGACTTGAATATTGGTTTCCAGTCTCCAGGGTCTCCAGTGAAACAGTCTTCGGGTGTTCTGGTTGATTCGCAGCAGCCAGACCTGGCTCTGCAGCTGTGAGTACTGATGGGCTGTCTTGAAGAACTAGAGTACTTGACAAATAGGAAAAGTTCAAAGGGAAATTTTCTGCTGTATCAGATATGTGAAAATTTTTGTCTCTTACACTATAGTTGCAGAATTTGAGAATGCCCCTTACTTTAATGTTGTAGATTGGATTTGGCTGCCTAACTCAATGTGAAAGCTTAGCCCCGGTCTTGCATCATGAAGTTGGAGTTGTCAGATTGATCTTTGACTGGGTCGACACATATAAAATGGATATTTTGCAGCCAATATGAGACTTGATGATTTCAAGGGAGCTGGGGGGTGGGGGGGGGGGGGGGGGGGGGAGGATTTTGAACACAGCTACTTATTTGGTTTCTTTTCCTGACAAAGATTACTGACTAGGAACGGCAAATGTATTGTCTAAAGGAGCTAAAACCTTGGAAGAGTTCAGCCGAAGGATGATCGTATTTATGATTATTGTCTATTGATCAAAATTTCTTTATCAAATGAGTCATGTAAAACCTAGTTGATGCCGTGTACATTAGTTACAGGTTGATGAAGATTAGTTGCTAGGATTTAGTCATCCTTGATGGCTTCGATGTAATTGCATTGAAATTTCCAATTCTTCACTGGATACTTCTAGCATTGTTCTGTACATTTGGAGCGTAGTCTCACAAAAGGAAAAAGTTCTACTGTTTCCCTGAAATCTTCATCAAGTGTTCTTATTTTTTGGGCTGATTAATTGTATTCTGGTTGATCAGTTTTGAAGAAGGGTGTTTACCTTTTTTTGGAAACTAGCATGCATTTGGTTTTAGGAAACAACTCCAGTTTCTGTTTTAAAAGTTCGTTTGATTAGTCGGTTTTTAGAAAATGAAAATGAAAATGAAAACGAGTGAAATTCGAAAAACAAAATAAAAATTATTTTCATTGCTTTTAGTTTTGTGAAAACGAAAACGATATTTTATGGAATTAGAAAGTGAATGAAAACGAAAATACCATCCTCTGGAAATTAAAAATGAAAATAGAAAACATTTTTGAAAGCTAAAACACCGTACAAACCGGGGTGTTGCTGTCCAGACTCTCTTCCCCCACCAACTCGCCATGGATTTTCAGAGTTCAGACCTCCATTACCCAATTAATTAATTTAGCCGAAACGTCACAAATCTAACTTCTTTTTTATATCTTCATGTCTTGTAACTTCAGTTACATAATGCTGCAAATTTATGCGGAGATAAAAGATTATGAATGCACATTTGATCTTCGAAATTTTCAAAGAAAAAAATCGATTTTTTTATTATAAAAAATGGAAAATAGAAAACAAAAAGAGGAATATTTTTCTTTGTTCCCTTTTGATTTCAAAAGAAAAGATTTAGCCATTCAAAAAGAAAGAAACAGAAAAAGATTTAGGAAAAATAACACAAACACCATTTAACAAAACTAAGCTTAAAATTGAGTTTCAAATGAAATTTTTGTTTTTGCTTCCCTTTTCAATTTCTTCCATTCACATATTTCAATATCCATACATACCTTAAGATGTCAAGTTAAGGGATTAAAAAGAAACATAAAAAAGAAAATAAATTAAACAGAAATTGGAATCAGATCAATTTCTTCCACCAAGTAAGACAAACAATATACATGAACATTGTACAGCCCAAAAAAAAACAAAGGGCATAAAAATTTCTAATTTCCCTGCCATAGCTTTTACCATAAAAAGCTCCATCTCTGCAACTTAATCTGTATATAGCTAGCTAGCTAGCTTATTACCATAAGATATAATAAAAACCAGCATCAACTAAAACCTCGAAGACTCGAAGTCCTCCTCATCGAAAGACTACGGGTAAATGAAACCTGAACGCTGTGATTTTGCTTCTTCTTCCATCTTTTCCTGTGATTATTCTTCGGATTTCTCAGAACACAAACATCGCCATTGCATTCATATTGTTTTGATTTGAAGGATGAGGATTCAACAAAACAGCTGATGAATCTTGATAACAAAGCCATTGGAATTTTAATTTTTTAGTTTCAATTATTGAAAACTTCTAGTATATATAAAAGATGAAAGCCATTTTCCGTGTGCAGTTGGTCAATGTTGGTGGGTTGTGACCAAATATATGATTTGAGTTCAAAAATTGCACACGTTACCGTTGTGAACACCATAAAGATTTAGAGTTGGTTTGAGTGCACATGTAAATCATGCGGTTTTGCATGTTAGAATAGGAATTTAGGAATAAATATATATGGTGATATTATTGACATTTTAGTTTTTTGTTTTGGTACTTAATAATAAATTTTTAAAAAGGTCAGTGATAATTTTTTTTTCAAATTTAAATTTTTTTTATTAAATATGTTTCATCGCTAATATCTTTTTTTTTTAAAGTAACCTATATAATATCTAAGTATACTTTGATCATTATGAAAAATGGTATTCAATTAAAATTTTGATTCTTTAAAAAAATTCATTTTGGGACTGCTTGAGGATGGAAATTGATATTTTGGGTTGAATCGTGAGTTTTAAAAAGTTTTGGTATATTAGTATCATTTCAGTAGACTTAGAGGTAGTGAAATATAATTTACCCTTAAATTTATAATAATACTCTTAATTAAATTACATTCTAAAGCATTTAATTTCAGTTAAATATATTATTGTAAGTTAAACAAATAAAAAAGAATGTCAAATAACACCACCCATAAATAATTTTTTTTATGTCCATAAAAACTACCTCGCATTCACATCAGAAGCATTGAGCCTCAACACATAAAGTGAATTTAGAATTATCTCTACTGTACTTACGTTGAAAATGAAATTAAAGACCATTCCTCGTTCTATATAATAAAAATCTAAATTTGACATGTAAAATACCAAAAAAAAAATTCAAAATCAAACAATGTTTGCGAAATGGACGAATTATTCCAACCACGCTTGTGGATTGTTGAAAATAGATCAGTAGCATGGGCAATTACATTGCTGTTGTAAACAGTAGAAAAAATAAGTAGTGCTCACGTTAAAGGCATAGCTCGTAGTAGTTATAAAAAATCATGTACATAAATTATTTCAGTTGATCAAAAACAGTGTTTTAAAAGGGGTAAAACGTTCTGTTTCAACAAGACGAAGTGTTAGGGTGTAAATTTTTTGAAATATTGAGATGTTTTCAAATTTTATTAAATTAATAAAATTTAATTAATTAAAATATAAATAAATTAATTTTTCAATAAATTTTAATATTTTTATTAATTCTCTATATCATATAAATTATAATTTTAAAATATTAATATATATATATATATTATATAAAAAAAATTTATTTTATATTATTGTAACTTGTAAGTGATTAATTAAATAATTTGTAGCTATTATTAAACCAAATAACATATGATAAGTATTTATGAAACACAATCATATAACTACAAGAACAACTAACTTAGTAATTAAGGTTTGTATTCCTACTCATTTGGACATGGGTTTGAGCCTTAAACTTGCATTTTTTTCCTTCTAATTTTTAAGAATTTTAAAAAATAAAATTCAACGAGGAGTATATCTCGGAGCAAGATGTACGCCCAACGAGAGAAATACTTGATACTTTGAGTCTCAATGCGTTTTACTTTAACATCGTATCTGAATGAACTAAAAAAACACTTTTGAAAACACTGCCATAAATACTATATATTTATAAATAAATAAAATAACTTTTAATGGAGGTTATTTGTAACAACTCATCCCGGGTTGGCCACCCTCGAAACGGTGTCATCACATTTTGATAATCCTAACACGACACATATATGCAACCATAAAAATAACACTAACAAAAAGTTTCGCTATCAACCTCAACAATATAGGTATATAATTTACAACATAAGATGCATGAATATTTACAAATATTTATTTCTTTTTCTCATTAGTCTGAGGATATTGACACATACATGGCTTACAGAAATGTTTTCGTCTGACTTTGGACCCACCAAACTACTTGTCCTGTCTGCTACCTGAAATCATTGTACAATGAGGGGTGAGCTTCACAAGCTCAGTGAATTTAATTTACTAAAAGTATTCCAAATTCTGTAAATAGTCCTTTAATATTTAATCATTTATTTTTCACATAACTTGATCACAACTTTCTACTATCATTACACATGTGATACAATTCATTCTCTATCAATATCTTTTTTCTTAATCATTGGTCCACCTTAATACCATCAATTATCTCATAATTTCTTCGTAATGAGGTTCACATCATAAAATCCATCATTTAGATGGTTCTTATCATTCTCTGCTTCTTTCTTCTCATAATTGTCTCTCTTTCTGAGACTGAATCATTTATAATTTTTATTCACGATAATACATCACACCTCAGCATTTCAATAATATTTTCATCATAACTATCTCTTTCTGTGAGACTCAATCATCTATAATTATATTCACGATGATATATCACACCTCAGCATATCAATAATGCAGCAATAATTAAAAACATATGCAAATACATGAATGATTATGATGGGAACGTCTTCCCACCTGTCGACAGGTTGTTATTATCTCAGACCGGCCCTCTCCCGGTTCTTTACTTTGCAACTTAGTCCCGGTTGCCATGGAATTTTCTCAGCATATATTGGCTGGTACGATATCCCTTTTTAATCTAGCATATACCGGCTATCACGGTTATTTCATTAGATCGGCCCCTTCCCGGTTCTTTTCTTTCTCATTTAATACATATGCATATGAACAATAATATGAAATATGCACATAAACAGTAATATAAAAACTACTTATAAATTCAAAATAATTAAATTGGTTATCCTGACTATTCTCAAATTTATATAACAAAAATTCCTTTAATTTTCTCTCATCCCAAATCACATCAAATAATCCATTATAGCTTGTCCAGATTCACTAAATTTTATCTCCTCAAAATTTGTATAAAAACATTAATATATCTTATCAATAATGTATTTATCGCTTTTATTCTCCAATAAACTTATTATTCCCAAAAATATTACTTCTCACTGAAAAGCATTTCTACATGTCCAAATTTTCCTCTCATACCCACAAATCAATTTTTCATCTATCATAAAAGCATACATCAATAATTTATTTTAATATTATCACTAGATATTTCATTTTTATTTAGACTACTTAAAGTAAATTCAACTCACCACGTAATACTTAAAGCTACCCGTGGATCACCTCCTTCTCTTTCCCGTTCTTCTCCGAAACTTCCCCTGATTGTTGACTACCAACACCTAACAAAATATTTGTATTCAATTTTTAATTATTCATTCATTTCTTTATAAACCACTCACTTTGAAAATTTCCACTTTGAATTGGGAGAAATTTCATAAATGCTTAAAAATCCAAAAATAAACACTACATTATTACTTTCTGCTTTTCTGATAGCTATTCCAATTTTTTTTATGAAATTCCGTAGTAAACACCTTCAAAATCTTGCTCTTTAACCTTTACTTTGGGTTCCCAAGTATTTAAAGAAACAGAGAAATTTGGAAGAAAAACGAACGAAATCTGTGAGTAAAAATTTTTACTCTAGCATAATATATATATATATATATATATATATATATACACACACACACACACACACAAAGTTTGGGCTGAAATTTTAGCAGCCTCCCTCCCCAAATGTCTCCACGTTTTGGAGACGTGCAAGACAATGCACGCCTCCCTCAAATTTTTTTCAAACTTTGGCAGCAGGTGCTGCCCCCCTGCTACCATGAAATTTTGCTTTAAATTTTTTTTTTTTCACAAGACATCCTGTTGATTTTGAGTTTTTTTTTTCTTTCTTTTCTTTTCTTTTCTCTTAATGACGTCCACGTCCCGAAATTGTTTTTTCAAAACAATTATTTTATTCAATATTAAATCTTTCGTAAATATATTATTTTAATTTCTTGTCATATTTATTAAATTACTTCTTTACAATTTCTTTACGAATACGTGTATTACAATTCTACCCACCTTACAAAAATTTCGTCCCCGAAATTTCATTACTAAAATCAAATAAAGAGTTGGGGAAATCCTTTCTCATTCTTGCTTCATGTTCCCACGTGACTTCTTCAACATCTTTATTTCGCCATAATACTTGAATCAAATAAATGACTTTATTGCACAAAACTTGATCCTTTTTGTCTAGGATTCTGACTGGTACTAGTATAAAAGTCAAATCTTTCTGAATTTCTATTGCCTGATTTGAGATGCAATGGGACTCATCATGCAAGTACTTCTTCAGTAGAGACACACGAAAAACATTATGTAATTGCTTTAATTCCGAAGGCAAATCCAAACGATATGCTACGGGCCCAATTCTCTCAATCACCTCATAAGGCCCCATAAATCTTGGGCTCAACTTTCCCTTCTTTTAAAACCTCAACACTCCCTTCCACGACGATATCTTCAAAAATACCCAATCACCAACTTGGAACTCGAGAGGTCATCTTCTTTTATCAGCATATCATTTTTGTCTGTTCTGAGCTGCTCTGAGGTTCTCAGTAACCAGTTTGATCATTTCAGTAGTCAAGTCTATCATTTCTGGGCCATATATCTTTCTTTCTCCAACTTCTTCCCAACATACTAGAGTTCTACACCTTCTACCATACAAAGCTTCGAAATGTGTCATCCCAATACTAGTTTGATACTGATTATTGTATGCAAACTCGATCAAAGGCAAATAAGCATCCCAGCTTACTGAGAAACTTAATACACTTGCTCTCAGCATATCTTCTAATATTCTGATAATCCTCTCTGTCTGCCCATCTATTTGCGGATGAAAAGCGGTACTAAACTGTAATTGCGTACCCATCGCTTCTTGGAAACCCCTCCAAAATCTAAAGGTAAATCTAGAATCTCTATCTGATATGATACTCAAAGGTACTCCATGTAATTTTACTATCTCAGCTACATACAACTAAACCAACTTTTTTGGACTCCAGGTAGTTTTTATAGGAAGAAAATGTGAAGACTTAGAAAGTCTATCCACTATGACCCACATAACGTCATGTCCTCTTTGGGTACGGGGAAAACCAGAGATAAAATCCATACTTACATTTTCCCATGGCCACTCAGGTACTAGAAGAGGTTGTAATAAATCTGCGGGATGTCTATTCTCAGACTTTACCTGTTGACAGGTCAAACATCTAGATATATATTCTGCTACATACTTTTTCATCCCTGACCACCAATAATTCTGTTTTAATCCCCTGTACATCTTATTATTACATGGGTGCATGGAATATACAGAATCATGAGCTTCCATTAATATCTTCTTTCTCATCTCCACGTCGTTGGGAACACAAATTCTATGCCCCAATACTACCATTTCATCTTCTCTAATTCTAAATTCAGTCGACTTCCCACTCAGCACTTCCTGCCTGATCTTCTCTATTCCTTCATCTCCACTCTGCATCTGTAATAAACAATCAATAATAAGAGATTGTATCACCATATTTTCCATTAATACTCTTTTATCATTGACACTCAATTACATCCTCATTTTTCTTAATTTTATTATCAGACTAGTATTATGACTCCCAATAACAGCTGATCTCCCAGTAGCCTTTCTACTCAATGCATCAGCTACTACATTAGCTTTTCCTGTATGATAATGAATTGTATAGTCATAATCACAAATCAATTCCATCCACCTCCTTTGCCTCAGATTCAACTCCTTCTGGGTTGGTAAACGCGTCAAGCTTTTATGATCAGTAAAAATTTCACACTTGGCTCCATATAAATGGTGTCTCCAAATTTTTAAAGCAAAAACTATGGCATTCAATTCTAAATTATGGGTCAGGTAATTCCTCTCATGGTTCTTTAGTTGCCTAGATGCATAAGTTATAACTCTCTCATGTTGCATCAACACACATCCCAACCCCTGATGTGACGCATCACTATAAACCACAAATCCTTCATCACCAGAGAGAAGCACTAATACTGGGACAGTAGTCAGTTTTTCTTTCAACAACTGGAAGCTGTTCTCACATTCCTCTGACCACCTAAACTTCACATCTTTCTTGGTCAATTTAGTCAAAGGTCCAGCAATTATAGAAAAATTCTGGATAAATCTTCTATAATAACCCACCAATCCCAAAAAATTTCTAATTTCAGTTACACTTGTGGGTCTTTCCCAATTCAATACTGCTTCGATTTTTTGTGGGTCGACTGCTATCCCCTCTCCGGACACAACATGCCCCAAGAAAGATATCTCATTCAACCAAAACTCACATTTAGAGAACTTCGCATATAATTTCTCTTTCCTCAGAATTTCCAACACTATCTCCAAATGTCGCATATGCTCATCTTCATTCTTGGAATATACCAAAATATCATCAATAAACACAATCACAAATATGTCCAAGAATGGTTTAAACACCCGATTCATAAGGTCCATAAATGTTGCAGGAACATTGGTCAACCCAAAAGGCATCACTAAGAACTCATAATGGCCATATCGTGTCCTAAAAGCAGTTTTAGGTACGTCCCCTTCTTTTATCCTCAGTTGATGATAACCCGACCTCAAGTCTATCTTAGAAAACACTCTAACCCCCTGTAACTGTTCGAATAAATCATCTATCCTGGGCAAAGAATATTTATTCTTGATAGTGATCTTATTCAACTGTCTATAATCCACACACAACCTCAATGTCCCATCCTTCTTCTTGACAAATAATACAGGGGCTCCTCAGGGTGACGTACTAGGTCGGATAAACTGTTTATCTAACAACTCCTGAAGCTGAATCTTCAACTCTTTCAATTCAGCTGGTGCCATTCTATAGGGTGCTATCGATATGGGTGTTGATCTTGGAATCACTTCAATAGAAAATTCAATCTCCCTATTGGGAGGCAACCCAGTCAACTCTTTAGGAAATACATCAGAAAAATCTTTTACTACCAAAATATCTTCTAAATCCCTACTCTCCTTGCTAGAATCCACCACATAGGCTAAATACCCCTGACAACCCTTTCTCAACCATTTACTAGCAGTTAAGGCAGAAATCAGACAATTTGCAAGTATCTTACGTTCCCCCTGAAAATTAAACTTCTCCTATCCGGGTATCCTGAACACTATATTTTTCGTAAAACAATCTACCCAAGCATGATATGCAAATAACCAATTCATCCCCAGAATTACATCAAAATCTGTCATATCTAAAGGCAATAAATCAGCCTCAAATTCTTTATCAGCAATATTAATCACACAACCTCGATAGATTGTTCTGATAATAACCTTATCTCCAGTAGGAACCTCAACAATAATTGCATGCATCAAAGGACTAGCACTAGCATCAATAGATTTCATATAACTACTAGATTTAAAAGAAGGGGTTGCACTCGGATTAATCAATAATCTAGCAGGCCTACCAAGGATAAATATCATACCCATAACAACATCAGGAGTGGCTTATGCATCCTACTGGGTCAATGTATAGACTCTACCATCTCCGGACTGAATCTGACTATTATGTCCCCGATTTGCTACAGATCATCGACCTTTGCCCCGCACACTCCCTGATCCACCGCCTCTGTCCATCGGCCTTCTCCCGACACTTTCAATGTCTATGTTAGCAGACTTCTTCGCTGGACAATTTGCAGCCACATGTCCTCCCTTACCACATACAAAGTATATCTGCTTAGGAAAATTTCGAACCAGATATCCCGTCTGATTACATCTGAAACAAACCATTGCCTCTTGATCAAACATCCGGTTACCCCTTACCTCTGGTGGCACACTTAATCTTCTACCATAACTCTCACTTCCCATAACCTGTCTCCCAAATCTAGGGGACCCATCAGTATTACTCTGAGCCACCGAAGCAACATATTCTACTTGTCTCTGACTCTACACTACAGTTCCTTGTGACAAGGAACGCCCCCTTTGGGGTGGTCTCCCACCCTGTACACCAATACTACTACCTCATCTAGATCCCTCAAATCTAGACCTCTTCAGCCAATCCTTCTTCCCTCTCAACTCTATCAGATCTTTCTCAATCTGCAATACTTTGTCCACCAATATAGCATAATCCCCTATGCCTATATAAGAGAGTTTAGTCCGAATCTCATAGTGTAATCCGTCTAAAAATCTCTTACATTTCTTTTCCTCCGTGTTCACGAACTCAGGTACAAACCTTGACAGGGCTGTAAATTTACTATCATATTCAACCACTGATAAGTTTCCCTGCCTTAGGTGAATAAAATCTCTTTCTTGTTGTGCCCGAAAAGTATCTGGAAAATACTTTGCAAAGAATTCATCCTTAAACTTATTCCAAGTCAAAGGTTAATCTACCCGTGTACTTACCCTAGGTAGAATATCTTCCTACCATTGTGAGGCCTCACCATCTAGCATAAATGAAGCAAAAGCAACCTTTTATCTATCTGATACCGGTAAAACTTCAAAATATTTCTCCACATGCTTAATCCATTGCTCAGCTTCCACCGAGTTTGGTGATCCTTTAAAAACTGAGGTTTAAACTTAAAAAACCTCACAAAACAATCCTCTTGCATCTCATTTGTAAATACTCCTCCCTCAGGAATCTCTTGCCTTACCACATCCGTTTCTCTTCTATCCCTTTCCTCTAATATTCTCTGTAAATTATCAGCCCTTTCTTCAGCTGCATTCCTTCTTTCTTCAGCTGCATTCATCCTTTCTATAGCACAATTAAGGGCTTCTCCCAATTCATAATCCCTACCCTCAGATACTCTCCCAATTCTACTGGTACTAGCTGCACCATCAGCATGTTCCCTCACAAGAACCACAGACTCCACTTCCGCTTCTACTTCAACTCTCCTAAAAAATTAGGGGTCTACCTCATCCCCTCTGATTCAGAACTCTACGTCTAGCTCTAGTACAACCACGTGTCATCCTCAGACTCTGCATTTAAAATATAATTTATTTACATCTTCTACTTTTAAATTCTCATGCAGTCTACAGAATCTTAAAACCTAATGCTCTGATACCAAAATTGTAACGACCCATCCCGGGTTGGCCACCCCCGAAACGGTGTCATCACATTTAGAGAATCCTAGCACGACACATATATGCAACCATAAAAAATAATACTAACAAAAAGTTTCACTATCAACCTCAACCTCAACAATATAGGTATATAATTTACAACATAAGATGCATGAATATTTACAAATATTTATTTGTTTTTCTCACTAATCTGAGGATATTGACACATATATGGTTTACAGAAATGTTTTCATCTGACTTTGGACCCACCAAACTACTTGTCCTGTCTGCTACCTGAAATCATTGTACAATGAGGGGTGAGCTTCACAAGCTCAGTGAATTTAATTTACTAAAAGTATTCCAAATTCTGTAAATAGTCCTTTAATATTTAATCATTTATTTTTCACATAACTTGATCACAACTTTCTACTATCATTACACATGTGATACAATTCATTCTCTATCAATATCTTTTTTCTTAATCATTGGTCCACCTTAATACCATCAATTATCTCATAATTTCTTCGTAATGAGGTTCACATCATAAAATCCATCATTTAGATGGTTCTTATCATTCTCTGCTTCTTTCTTCTCATAATTGTCTCTCTTTCTGAGACTGAATCATTTATAATTTTTATTCACGATAATACATCACACCTCAGCATTTCAATAATATTTTCATCATAACTATCTCTTTCTGTGAGACTCAATCATCTATAATTATATTCACGATGATATATCACACCTCAGCATATCAATAATGCAGCAATAATTAAAAACATATGCAAATACATGAATGATTATGATGGGAACGTCTTCCCACCTGTCGACAGGTTGTTATTATCTCAGACCGGCCCTCTCCCGGTTCTTTACTTTGCAACTTAGTCCCGGTTGCCATGGAATTTTCTCAGCATATATTGGCTGGTACGGTATCCCTTTTTAATCCAGCATATACCGGCTATCACGGTTATTTCATTAGATCGGCCCCTTCCCGGTTCTTTTCTTTCTCATTTAATACATATGCATATGAACAATAATATGAAATATGCACATAAACAGTAATATAAAAACTACTTATAAATTCAAAATAATTAAATTGGTTATCCTGACTATTCTCAAATTTATATAACAAAAATTCCTTTAATTTTCTCTCATCCCAAATCACATCAAATAATCCATTATAGCTTGTCCAGATTCACTAAATTTTATCTCCTCAAAATTTGTATAAAAACATTAATATATCTTATCAATAATGTATTTATCGCTTTTATTCTCCAATAAACTTATTATTCCCAAAAATATTACTTCTCACTGAAAAGCATTTCTACATGTCCAAATTTTCCTCTCATACCCACAAATCAATTTTTCATCTATCATAAAAGCATACATCAATAATTTATTTTAATATTATCACTAGATATTTCATTTTTATTTAGACTACTTAAAGTAAATTCAACTCACCACGTAACACTTAAAGCTACCCGTGGATCACCTCTTTGCCTTTCTCGTTCTTCCCCAAAACTTCCTCCGATTGTTGACTACCAACACCTGACAAAATATTTGTATTCAATTTTTAATTATTCATTCATTTCTTTATAAACCACTCACCTTGAAAATTTTCACTTTGAATTGGGAGAAATTTCATAAATACTTAAAAATCCAAAAATAAATACTACATTATTACCTTCTACTTTTCTGATAGCTATTCCAAATTTTTTATGAAATTCTGCAATAAACACCTTCAAAATCTTGCTCTTTAGCATTTACTTTGGGTTCCTAAATATTTAAAGAAACAGAGAAATTTGGAAGAAAAACGAACAAAATCTGTGAGTAAAATTTTTTACTCTCGCATCAAATATATATACAAAGTTTGGGCTGAAATTTTAGCAACCCCCTCCCCAAATGTCTCCACGTTTTGGAGACGTGCAAGACAATGCACACCTCCCTCAAATTTTTTTCAAACTTTGGCAGCAGATGCTGCCCACCTGCTGCCACGAAATTTTGCTTTAATTTTTTTTTTCACAGGACGTCACCTGGATGTCCTGCTGATTTTGAGTTTTTTTTTTCTTTCTTTTCTTTTCTTTTTTCTTAATGATGTTCACGTCCCGAATTTTTTTTTTCAAAACAATTATTTTATTCAATACTAAATTTTTCATAAATTTATTATTTTAATTTCGTATCATATTTATTAAATTACTTATTTATAATTTCTTTATGAATACGGGTATTACATTATTATTGGCACTTCAAAAAATGTTTATTAACCCTCTTTATATTTTGTTTTGATATTTAAAATTACAATAATACTCTTAATTGAGTTGGATTCTCAAATACATTTAATTTCAATTAAAAATATTATTATAAGTTAAATTAAGAAAAATAATATAAAAATAAATTTTAAAGGTCTAATAACATTAATTTTTTATTACTATTTTTGACAGAATGGTATAATCATGCCAATTGTATTGATTGTTTGCGAGCCCTAATTATAATTAGCGAGGGACGATAAGATTACGTCATTCTAGCGTACATAAATAAAGTTTGGAAATTCATTTATCAATGTAACGAGTCTGTTTCAAAGTTATGACCAACTATATGTGAATAAATAAAATAATCACAATAAATCGATTTCAACTTTCCAATTTGTGCAAAGTTTCTTTTGGTAGAAATTCATGCCTACCGTGAACGAGGAGAGAAAAGCAAGAAATTCCCTCGCACTTTTCATCCGCGATCCAGATGGTTCGGATTTAAAATTAATAATTTAGATCAATTTAAGATTTTATTAATAATTTTAAAATTTTTATTGATAATTTATTTTTGAGTTTTATATTTATAATAATGTTATTAATAAAAAAATTTAAAATTATTTTTCTTTTAAGAGAACTTTATCCTGTAGAGGAATTCTTTTCTCTGGCTCAATCTAGAATTGATTTTTTGAATCAAATTACACAAATAATTACATATATCTTAATAACAATTGATAAAAAATATTAATAATTTTTCAATTTAATTATTAGTCAAGCTCATTTCTATTCAAAATTGAAATTATGAATCCAGCCTATATAAAAAGATTCTTGTAATATATATGCGATATTTAGGAAGGATTCAAACAAACTGATTTAAGCTTATTTAAATCCCTCTCTAAACAATATTAGTATAAAATCAATGCTTCTTAACTGTGAAATTCTTAGAGTTCACCGAGTGTATGTCAACCGTTCATTAAAAGAGAAAAGACGACTGACATCGATGTATCCAAGAATTTCTCCTCTTATTTTTTCTCTCTTAAGGGATTGTTGACATGCACCCGGTGCATTCAATAATTTCTCTTCTTAGCCTTTCATGTCCTTATTAAAAGTCTTTATATCTTTAAAAAGCAAAAATATTTAGTTAGATTAGGTCAAAACATTTGGTTTTAGATTAATTCGAAACTTTACTAATAATTTTAAAGAATTTTATTAGTAACTTTAGTATAAGTGTAAGATCCAAAATAATATTACTAATGAAATTTTTTAAAATTATTAATAAAATTTTAAACTGATCTAAAACATTAATTTTAGATCTAATCTATCCATGAAATCGTCCTTACCGAGAAGAAGCAAATTACAATTTTTTTGTCTTCAAAGGAGAATAAACCCTAAGGTTGGGCTTCCAACGGGTAAACTGGCACCCAGCACTCATTTTTGATCTCTTTTGAAAGTTGTGAAATGGCATCTTAGTAGTCTCATTTACCACATGGTAAATATAGTAAATACTATTGTAGGTCAGATTCATTTACCACTTTGGTTTGTAGGTGGACCTTTCTTTCCCTTTTTATCCGGGAAAAAAGTAAACTTACTTACTGTATAAAGACCAAATTTTTTTTAGACAGACCACCCACTCTGTCCGATTACCATTTTTTCACCGCAGTCAAAAGGTGTAAAAACCGCAACATGAAACAAATCAGAAAGCAAATGAACCAGCTTGTAACAGAGAGATGGCAGCAGAGTGCCGCCTAATAGGCTCCACCGTACAAAATCTTTTACCTTTCTCATCGTCTCCATGCCCGCCAATATGCAAAAATATTTACTAGATTAGGTCTACAGCTTTAATTTTAGATCTGTATGAAGTTTTATTTGTAATTTTAAAAATTTTTATTGATAATTAAAAACATAAATATCAACTAAAAAAATATATTATTAATAAAAAAAATTTAAATTTATCAATAAAACTTCAAAATAAAGCTTAGATTTTATCCAAAAACCAGATTTAACCCTCTGTTCCTCGCCAATATAAAATTCACTCTCCCAAACCCCAAATTTTTGTGGGACCCACCCTCCAGTCATCTAAACCTCCATCTCCATCTCCTTCCCCCCACCCCTCTCAGGAAAGGCTTTCTCTCGCTCTCTCTCTCTCTCTCTCTTTCTAACAAAAAAACTCATTTCTCGAAAGAAAGAGCAAAGCATATATTTAAGGGTAAAGGTCAAATGTGAAGAACTCAAGCAGCAGCTAACAATCATCTACAATAAGGACACCCTGAAATCAATAACTTTCTCTTTCTAGATAGAGGAAAAGAATGAGAGAAAGAGAGAAAGAAAGGCCATTAAACAACACCCAAAAAAGAAAAAAAAAGTAAAAAAAGTAAAAAAAAAAAAACAAGAAATTATAGTAAAGGACAGAATCTGGAGTATAAACTTTGGTTTTTTTGTGGTGACGACAATGATTCACTACGGCGGAGGAGCACAGAACGAGCGTGGTGGGCCCTCGGAAGCGGCCGGTGGTGGAGGATATGAAGGTGAGGCCATGATCATGCCGCGGAAGAAAGGGCCTTGGACTAGTATGGAGGACGAAATCCTGGCTGAGTACGTGAGGACGCACGGTGAAGGGAACTGGAACGCGGTGCAGAAGAACACGGGGCTGGCTCGCTGTGGCAAGAGCTGCAGGCTCCGTTGGGCCAACCACCTTAGGCCCAATCTAAAGAAAGGTGCCTTCACTCCTGAGGAAGAGAGGATTATCGTTGAGCTCCACGCCAAGCACGGCAACAGATGGGCACGCATGGCCTCTGAGGTACCCATATTTATATTTATATTTGCCATGGTTTTCTGGGTTTAAGACATTCTTTGTTTTCTTGGGTTCTGGGTTAGTTTCAGCTCTGTTTAAATTTATGTTAATAGTTTTCTTTGGGATTTGTGTTTTAGAAAAATAGTTGGTGTGTTTTTTTTTTTTTGCTTTGGAAAAATAATTGGATTGCATGGTCGGATTTTGTCTGGTGAATATCTCTGTTTCTCTCTCTAATTTTTTTCTTTTTTTCTTTCATTTTGTTTCAATTATGGTTTGGTTGCATTCATTTTTTCCTCCTCTATTCAGCTAATATCAGCTGTTTCCTTGGCTTTGGAAACAGGTGTCTATCTGGGTTCTTGCCTTTTTTGTGGTTTTTAAATGCAAACGTTATTTGGTTCTGTTTGTTCTTTTATGACATGTTAGGCTACCCTTCTGCTTTCAAAAACAACCACTGTTTTTGTTTTCTTTGTTTTCAGAAAACATTGTCTTCTACTTCACGCTGTGCAACCAAAACCCATTTCTACATTCTCCATTATCAAAATCCTTTGGCTCTTATTTCTGCTCAACAGAACAAATAATTTGTCCCCTTTTCATGTATCTCCCAGCTACAGAAACAAATGCGTGACAGTTTTCGATGCTTTAAGATAAAGATTTCTGGATTTTGTTCAAATCAACAGCTATCTGCCTTGGGAAAACAGAACTAACTCTGTTTTTGAAAACTACAATTGTATTAGCAAATTGACATTAATCTCATTGTCTTTATTTACAAGTTACCTGGGAGAACAGACAACGAAATAAAAAACTACTGGAACACGAGAGTGAAGCGTCGCCAACGCCTTGGTCTCCCTCTCTACCCTCCTGATGTCCACCCCACCTATCAAACCCAACAACAACTGCCTTCTTATCAGTCTCAACAATCTTCTTCTTCCTATCAATCTCAACAGCAGTCTTCCTATCAATCTCAACAACAACAACAACAATTGTCTCATTCCACTCCTCCACTCTCCCCAATTTCCACCCCCACCACACCTTGCTCCTCCTTCACTTTCCAAACCCCACTCCTCCACCATAGTCCTTCCCCTGTACCCAGCCCCACAACCCCAAATCCTCCCCCTCCCCTCTCCCCCACCACCCCTCCCCCTCTCTCTCCCTCCCTCTCCTCCCCTCACCAATTCCCTACCCTCCCTCTCTTTTCCACTTCCATTTCCAACAATTCCACTACCCCCACTAACGACAACAACAACCAAAGCCCTTTTTCCTTCCCCAGAGCCCCTCCTCTCCTCCAAACCCCACAACGCTTCAAGCGCTTCAATCATGTCACAGCCTTAGCCAATCATGATAATACTAATGGTAACTATAACAACAACACTAACTTACATTCTCCTTCCACAATGACAAGTAACGGCGGTGGTTTTGTGCTACCCTTTTCACCTTCGTTGAATGGTTCTTTCACCTCGCTCTTAACGCGCCCCAATTCTTGTCCTACTACACCTACTTTTTCTTCTCCCGATACTAATAGGGCCACCCAGATACCTCTGCTTGTTCCTTCTCACATCGCTTCCTTCTCAATGAATCCCTTGACTTTTGACCCTGGCTCGCCTCATACCCTTCAAGCCCACTTTGATTCTTCTTCGGGTCAGCAACAGATGTTGTCACCCACTGGTTCGGTTTATTCAGTGAAACCGGAGCTCCCTTCAAGCCAATTTTCATCCCAGAATTCTTATTCTGTGATGTCTTTCGACACTAAGTTGAAAAGGAGTGACAACCGCAATAAGAGAAACTTGGGTTCACATAGGTATAGTAGTGGGTATTTGGAGGACTTGCTGGAGGAGGCTAAGGTGATGGCGGGTGGCAGCAGTGGCTGGAGCTTGAAGAGGAAGCAGGTTATGGGTTTGCTTGAAGAGAAGCCTGCGTTGCCTGGAGGGTTTGATCAATGGGGCCCTTCAAGCAATGCCAGTTTATCTCCAGGTTAGTTACTATTACTTTGCTACTATTGATCAATTTGAAGTTTGTTTCTACTGTTATTGCATAGAGTTTCGGCGCATTAGTGCAATTGATTCTGCTTTCATTTTGGTGGTTTTAATGTTTCTGGATTGATTCATTCTGGTTATTGTACATGCTTGAAATTATAGCAAAATCAGATGCATAAATTCTGTAATAAATTTCAGATTTAATGCTTTGGAGTGCAGATGCATTAGCTCTTGTAATTAATCTTTAAGTACTATTTTAATGATTAAGGGTTCCCTAACCATGAGTGATACTTGATTAATTTCCTAAAAGTATTACACAAGTCAAAATGTTTCCTGAAATGGAATGAATTAGATTGTACTCAGCATTTTCTTTTAGTGCAGCAGCCTTAAATCCCCTCCACTTTATTGTTATTGATTGAATGATCTTCTGTCATCTTTTTCTTGGTTAAATCTTGCTTTCTGGTGAATCTGATCTGCAGCATTCTACTTATCTCACGTATGCCTATTTAAAGCTTCTTATCTCTCATTTTCAACACTTTAGATTAATAGTTTTTCTTTGCTTTAACATTGTTCAAAAATCTGATAATCACATCATGAAAATGCTCGGGTTTATATTTTCGGGTTTGTAGAGTTGAAACCAAAAGAAGGAGCTGTCGAGATGAACACAATGCACGAAGACTTGACGAAGCTACTCAACGATATCCCTTCTACAATGGGAGTTCCCGAGTGGTACATGGACAACGGAGAGGTCTCCAATGGGCAATCTTCAGTTGTTACAGATGATAATCTCGGGCTCGACATGCAAATAGCTTCATTGTTCCCTGTTGATCCTGTAACTGACCAAGGCACTAACCCTAACACCTGCTCATGGGACAATTTGCCTGGAATTTGCTAATTAAGCATGGCTTGCTCTTTGCATATGGGAGAAAAAAAAAAGAAATGGATAATGTATCAAACATTTTGTTTCTTACCCATTATTTCCTTGTATTGGGTTTGTTGGTGTTTGAATATATAAATAATTATATATCATTAATTTTTTTTTTACTTCTTTGTTCAAAGTTTTGTAAAGAGTTCTACTGTTGTGCCATACAATAACAGAATCATGCTACTTGAGATTAATATTATGATTGAACTTATGTTGCTAGTTAATTCTACCCTGATATTGAGTGGTCAAAACTTTCTCGTTACTATTGGCTAAATTTTATGTAAAGATAAATTTATAAAATGTTAAATATAAGTAGATCTTTATCATTGCTAAATTTGGCTACAGTTGATCATTTTATACGAAAACAAATATATATGTTGTTTTATTAAATACAAAACAGTTTTTAACTCAATTGTTGTTTTATTATTAACTGTTTCAAAAACTATTTTAACAATCATAAATTGAAACTACTGCCAAACTAAACGGTTTGGTCAATTAGTAGTTCTGATTTATGATTAGAAAACAGTTACTAAAACAGTTTTTAGGTAAATAACAGTGGAGTTAAAAGCTGTTTAGTATTTAATAAACTAGAAATGATAACATTTTTTTACACATCAAGTTTTTAAAAATTATTTTTAAGTTTTTGATTATTTCTATAAACTGTTTTTCAAGATGTTTGTTTCTGTTTATAAGAAATATAAATCATTTAATAAACTCTTTTATCAACAAAAGATTATATGTCAGAAACAATCGATTAGTATTTTAGGTAAATATACTTGGTTAGGTTAGGTTTAAAGCTAATGTTTTAGACTCGTTCGAAATTTTATTGATAATTTTAAAAAATTTCACTTATAATATTCATATAGGTGTAAGATTCAAAACTAATATTCTCAATAAATTTTTTTAAAAATTACCAATAAAATTTCAAAAAAATTTAAACCCGATCTAATTCTTCGGTTCTGAACCCTGGAGCCATTATCTCAGGAAATAGAGCCTCCATGTAACTGTTTTGACCGCATAACGTTAACAGGAACACGTGTTTTCGTGCGGACAAAAAGGTCATTCAACTCTTAGGTTCATGTGAACCACGACCACATCAGAGTGATGTTATGTTCTGTGCTTTGACCCAAATTACCTATTCAGCCAAAAAAAAAAAATCATTCTTTCTCAAAATTACATTTCCACACTTTATTCCTATGCAACCCTCTTTGAGAATGATATCCCTCACATATGCATAAACTTCAAAATGTAATATCACGTGTTTGGTAGTTGAGTGAAAATTGGATCGAGGATATTTTGGAGATTCGAAGAGAGGAAATGTACATCAATGAATGCTTGCATTCAGATTGATGATCTGTCTCTTACCAATCAATGATTTGGAGTATTTATAGGCTATAGACGCGTGCATCTACAACGTGATCTGAACACGCCAGCATCATAGCTGAGTCCACGCATACACACGGCATCCAAGTAGCTATGGCTTCAAGTGGCAAAGGCTTGGTGGAAGATCGTGGGTGCTCGAAGAGTTGCATTAAGCTCCAACTGTCATATCGTTTTGATCGTCTCTCCTTTCTCCCTGGGTATAAAATGTTTTAGCTTTGTCTAGTTCAAAACTTTTCCCTCTCCTGGCCTACTATTCTTCTTTGCTTCCACCTTTCTTTTCTCTCATTCTTCTGGTTCTTTCATTGTTCCCGTTCTCGGTCTTCTTCCTTTGTTGTTTTTGCTCAGTCATGGATTCCTCCGGTGACAGCTCTTAGTTTGAACGGGTAAATGATCAGATTAATCTTTTTTCTCGAATTCGGGCTTCCCTGGCCTTGATGACTTGCAATTTCCCGAAGTTTCAGATCCCGCTCTTTCTGGTGCTCAGGCCTCAAGCTGGCCCACCTCGGTTCATCTGTCCAGGTTGGCTCAAGCATTTTGATGATCGAGGCAAACAATGTAGCACCGACGCCAGTGATTGCAACAGAACAAGTGAGGTCTGATTCGAAACCACTTGCCCTATCTAGTGCTGTCGCGGCGACTCCTAGTGATATCCAGGTCGAGGCAGGTTCTGATAGGGATGACGATAATGATAGTGTGAAATTCTAAGCGTTATAAAAGGTTGGTAGTTCGCGCCCTCATTTGCCTTCAATCATGTTGTGTTGCTATGTCATTGAAATATTTTGTTTGTGTGATGCTAAAATGATGTTTTGAAGTTGCATTGATTTGGTGAAATGTTGTTTGTTTGTATTAAAATTTTCTGCACTTGACATCCTTGGGCCGATCGGTTCCCCTTTGGACCCGTTCGTCTCATAGTTCTAGATCGATCGGTTCACGTTTTGTTTGGGCAAAAATTTTTCACCAGCATGCTTCCTCCAGATTAACTGCTATTCATAAACATGTTACGAGTGATTTTAATGACTATGTTGCTGTTTTTCTTTATTTATTATATTGTTTTAATTTATTTTTGGTTATTTATGGTTAAATTCTTTGTTGCTTGAAAAGCAGTTGGTGGAATGAAACTCAATGTCTTTGGAAGATTGATGCTGTCTAACAAAATGAATAATGGGTCAATCATTTTTCAAGTATACATGTTTTTCCTCCGAATGTACATTTTTGTTTGATATAAATTGTTTGTATATATGGTGAATGTTAGTGTGTGGTACGCTTTATTTTAATTAAAAAATAATTACTTGTCCATGAACATGAAGTGTTAGGCTTCGTCCTAGATGAGAGAGGGAGCTCGAAATCCTCTTTCTCTCATACCCAAATATCTTTACCTAGTTATCTCGTTCGCATAGACCAATAAAAATAAATTTAACTCTTTTCAAAATTAAATGACGATTTATCACTCATCGTCTTTACTTTATGCTTGGATGACAATAAATCCAAGATGTTAAAAATGCATCCCGACTTAAAAATGTCCTCTTCAAGTGAGTCTCGTTACTAATTGAGAAAGGATGATGTAGGGTACAGGACCTACAGCATGCCAAGCGTAAGGCATTGCCTTCCCTGTACTTTAGTGTCCTTTTCTCCTTGACTGACTAGAAAAGTCTGAGGCGCTATGCCTTATCAGCATTGCACTATCCTTTCCACCCTGTCCCATTCCCAATAGCGACCCCTCGATTGGTTCGAGGCGAGGGGTTTTTCCATGGGCCCAAGTTTCGCGACCCCGTTTGGTATCGTTTTGGGCTCCCTAAGGCTTACGGGTACCCTTAAAGTGTAGCTTTATAACATACTCTGTATGGATTGCGATGTCAATAAGCAAAAGATAAGCTTTTTTGGAGGCATTATGACGATTTTTCCCTTCAACAGTAGTATAAAATTGAGACTTGGGAAATGAAGTTTTAATTATTGAAAAAACCTGAAAGTGATTGCTAAATCAAAACAACCCAAGTCAGCTTTATTCGTATTTATTTGTGTTAAATTGAAATTACTTGTATTTATACTCAATAATGCATTTTAGCATTAACCCGAAAGTGATCACTAAATCAAAACAACCCAAGTCAGCTTTATTCATATTTATTCGTGTTAAATTGAAATTACTTATATTTATACTCAATAATGCATTTTAGCATTAGTCCAGGCTTAACTTAATGGTAACCGCACATTCTTTCGAATAGAAAATGTTGCTTGTATGGATTGCTTTTAAAATTTTATGTTGCTTACCTACGAAGAAAATAGATTTCGTGATATTAAAACCTTTATATTTAAATATTCTAAAATCCAAGATTTTAAATTTCGAGTAAAAGAAAAATGGTGTAATTTTAAATGACACAAGTATTGGATGACTAAAGGGACTAAGATTGGTCCATGCACTAATTTGAAGCATTTTCTACACCTCATTTTACGCCACTGAAAAATCTACATCATATCCACCTTGGCCTTGGTTTTTTTTCCTTTGCTCCTGTCTTCAATTCTATCTTCTTAATTTAAGGGAAGGTAACTTCTAGTGGGAAGATTCTCTCTTTCTCTCTCTGGGAAGATTCTCTCTTGAGGTGGTTTTCTTCAAGCCCAAAATTTGGTATGTTGATAACAATGCGTACAATTGAACCCTAAAAAGATACAAGTTTAGGAAGAACCAAAAACAGTGTGATGAACATATTTATAGACAGTATCACTTTAAACCATATGTGACTAGCATCATCACGTGACTAGCATCATCACGTTTGGCTCACTCAATAAGTTTCCTTTCTCTTGATTTTAGGTCACTACCTGTGAGAAAGAGAGAACCTTTGAAGTATTGAATAATTTCTCTTCCTAAGAGAATCTTGTGATAATGATTGGTGAAGAATTCTATGGAAAATTATGATTTTATAAATCTCATTTACTTTATGTTTGGATCGAGGATAATGAAAAGAAAAGAATTTCATAAAAAGGGTACAGTACCCCTTCCTTTTCATTTCCTTGGTCCTCTTCAATCTAAAAGTAATTTAACCCAATAATCTAAAGTTCAAATCTAACTCACTAATGATGGAAGAGATAAAAGCCAAGAAATGACAACCCATAAACACAATGAATCTCTTTCTAACATAAAAATAAATAAATAAATAAACTACTCAGAAAATTGATATTCTTAAATTAAAACATGTCATTAATATTTCTTGCAAATAGGAAGAAAATGAGCATAAAATTATACATCTCTGTACACAACGATTTCACTGAACAGAACTTGCATAAGGCAAAACCTTTTTAAGTTCTGTAAATACATGGCTCACATTACCTGCAGTTGATGCCAATCCAACGTTAGATTGGTGAAGACAGACAAACACGGTGTACAAATTTTTGCCTGTACCAGTCTTGTGGACTGGGTGCGTGCATCAGGCACTGTCAGTGTCTGATGCATCCAATCCACAAGACCAGGTCCATTCAAGAATTTCTCGAGAAAGTGAGAGATCACAGGGTCAACGACAAGCTTACGCTCCATCTTAACAGCTCTAACCTTTTTCAAAAAAAAAATTCTCACAGGGTTCCAAAAAAAGGTCTGAATCACAGAAAATTCAGTTCCCAACATGTAGAGAATGAAAAATGTTACTCTCAAG
Organism: Bretschneidera sinensis; assembly: GCA_023935145.1. Classification (NCBI taxonomy): domain Eukaryota; kingdom Viridiplantae; phylum Streptophyta; class Magnoliopsida; order Brassicales; family Akaniaceae; genus Bretschneidera; species Bretschneidera sinensis. The sequence continues at coordinate 131,630,121 of CM043698.1, forward strand.
TAAAACAGGGAGTCAACACAGAAAAACTATGATTTACATCCTGCAATAAGCATTTATGAGACTCATTCAAGCCCCTTAAGAAAAAAACCATACTTGTTTGCTGCATCAAATAACCATAACTAGCGAGAGATCTAAATATTAAGCAGAGGGCAATATCTAAGAAGAAGCAAGCCTCGACATGAGCTGCCATCAGTTCAAGCAGACACCTTAGTATTTACATCATTTTCATTCTGTCTTCTTAAAGTCTTATTTACGCAAGTCAGCAAGAAAGCCCTTGGAATGATGCACCAAATGTGTTCTCACCACTGTAACTCATGTACAAGAAACCATCCTCATCTTTGTGTTCCTCGTAAATGGCAGACATCATGGCAGCTGTGATATAAACATATATACAAAATCTTAGAAGCGTATGAACAAGTTAATAATACAAAATTAAATTGTATAAACGGCAAACCATGAATAGTCTCACCAGTGGGTGGTAAAATGTTCTTGACAAAGATGAATATAGCCTTCTCAGAACTGAGCTTTATCCTCTTCCGGACCACATAGACGAACTGCCCAACAGTAAGATCAGCAGGAACCAGATATCTGCATTCATCATTGTGTAGGAGCATATAAGAATATTATAATACAGAATCAGCTAATAGGATCCTGCTGACTATCAGGAGAGAACAATTCAGATGAAGCAAAAATTGAATGACACAATGTGGAAAGCCTAACACTCAGCTTCAAAATTTTTGAACTCATTCTCTTTCCAAATAAGTAATAACCACCATCTATTCTATAGCTTTCTTACACAACTTTCTCTTACATGTTATCATAAGACCTTTATTTAACCATGGATTGTGTCACCTTTATGGTAAAACAAATCAATTAACATATCACAGTTCCACAAGAAGTTACTAAAGTAATACATTGCATACTACGCTAGAAGACATCTGAATATCCATTTCTACATTATCTATGCTCTGCAGCGAACTTTTTAAACATATAGGCAAGCACTAGCTTTTTAAACAGAATCAAGACATTTTTTTTCTCTCTTTGTTTTTTTTTTTTTGGGGGGGGGGTGGGGGGGTGTGGTCTGAAAAGTAATTAAAACACCTAGCAACTACAACAATCACCAACAAAATATAGTAACATTTTTGTTTCATGAGCCCACGGTTGGTAACAAACATTCTACAGCAAAAAGGAAAACTGCCAAAAAGCTAGACAAAAGATGTAACTCATTCGACTAAGGACCACATACAAATGTAACAATCAAAACCCATTAACATTCGGATTTAATATCTATAGAGTACATTAAATGTGAAAACAAAGATGTGACTAACTTCTTTTTATCAATGTCAGGTATGTCACTTCTTTCAGCCTTCTCCACAATAACCTATACCAAAAAGAAATGAAGAAACAAAATAAACACAAATTATTCTTGATGAATGAGATGCAATTTCATACCGGAATTCTATCAGGATACTTCTCCCTAATACGAGCAGCTTCCGCCTGCCTCCTTTCTGGCATGAGAAATCAATAACATATTTAGATCAAGCAAACAAAAGGGTATGCGTTTGAGCGAAATGGAGAACAATTTTTCACTGTTTCAGACAGCAACCAGAGGAAGATACTGGTTTAACCTTTTCATGGTTAAAGCAGAATGCAATGCAGTCTCTAAGAAAGCTAAATTCAACATTAAGTGAAAATTCCTCAATAAATAAATCATTCATTACAAAATTCAGCAAGAACTCAATCAACTACCAAATGCATTTTAACGCAAGTCTCAAACACTTCATTACTTTTGCCAAGTGTGAGTGACAGCATACCTCCTGCTAGCTTCTACCAAAACCAAACCACTAGTCCATCCCTTCTTCCAAGTACACTATATGCTAACAAAAATTCCTTAGCCTGTCAATTTTCTTTCTTTATTGTTTAAATCATTTTGCATATAACTTGGTCCAGGGTCACTCCACCTCCATCAATTGCATAATAGCTCAACCAAGGAATTATGCAAAAATTACCCATAAATCTATTACCCCCACAAATCAAGATTCATTAACCTCCTCCACTAAAACCTCAAACCACTAAAAACCCAGATTACAAGATCCTCAAATTAACACAAACAACAAAAATTAAAAATGGTTTTTCAATAAATTCCAAATATAAGTTAAGAATTCATGTAAAATGTGTATGTATGTCTTGTCACATAAAATTACAGAGAGAGAGGGAGAGATAACCAAGGGGGTGTTCAAGTTTGAAGGAGCTCTCGTCCATGGCTTGTAGTCTCTTCTTCTACTCTGCTGTTGAGTCCATCCGATTATCATAAAGAAGCAAACAAAAATTAGGGTTTTTATGAGAAAAATATATGAAAGGAAATACAAACTAATCTTAAAGAGGAAAGAAAATGATTTACCAAAAGGATTAGATTAGGAAGTTCTTTAGAATCTTTGATGATCTTTGTGGAAAACAGAGAGATAATTAAGAAATCAAAGGAGATAGATCATAGAAAAAAGAAGAAGAAGAATAGTTCCCATGAATCCGTGATTGATTAGGGAACTGATTTTATTTTGTTAGAGCCAGAAAAGCAATGAGGCTTTTTCGGCCTCGACAAATCATTTGAGCCCAATTGTAAACTAACCTCAAAAAACAGCCCACACCTTTTCTTTTCTTGCCGATTTTGGTTAAAATTAACAACACATTCGTATATTAAATTAATTAAGTGTAGAATTCGTTTGATATATTTTTTTCATTTTTAAATTGAAGCGATGACAATCCAGAAATCCCAATCGAAACATATCATTATTATCACATAAGAAATTTAACACTAAGCTAAAATCAAGATCATATCTAGGGTTGGTCACGAATCAAGTCGAATTTTGTATTTGAAAACTCGAGTTCGGTTAACAGTTTTAATGGATTAACCAAACTCAAACTGAGTTTGAAAATCATGTTCGAACTCAATTCGGGATAATTTAATGCTTGAGTGTGACTCGAGTTCGAGGCTGATAAGAATGAATGAAGTAAATTTTCATAACTATTATATATTTGAACTACGAAGAATTAACTAGATACGAGATTTGACATAATAACTAAATGTTTTTCTTTATATATATTTATAATAGAATTAAATTATTTAATAAAAATTTATAATCAAGTCATCTCACGAGTCAAATGAGCTGAGTTTCTCATTACTCAATCTCGACTTATTTAACTGAAAGAGCTTGATTGGAAACTCAAAGTCAGTTGGTGGCTTGAAAGCACCAAACCAAGCTATGAATCGCTCGCAAGTAATTCGACTCTAGGCCGACCCTAATCATATTTGTAATGATCGTTTTTATTTTCAAACAAATTGAAGTGATAAAGTTGCAAATGAATTTAGATAAATTTCTTTGGTTTCATCTCAAAAAGTAAAATTAAATTTAACTCCCTTATCAAGATGAAAAAAGAGTACTACTAAATCAATGGCTTATTTTATTTAGGACAAATTATATTGCAGTACTTCTAAATTTGCTTAAATGACACTAATAGATCAAATATTTTTAAAACCCATAATTTACTCAATCAAGCATTCTAAAATGAATTTATTTGAATAATCAAAATTTTAATTGGATATTATTTTTCATGATGACCAAAATACCCTTAAGTATCATATTACTTTTTAAAATATAAAAGTATTAGGGATGAAACATATTTAACAAATAATTTTTAGGGTTTTTTTAAAAGAAGAATGTCATTGTTCTTTTTCGAAATTTTGTATAAGTATATTTTAAATGTATTTATATTTTATTATATGGTATACAACAAATTTTACTTCATATATTTTATATTTTAAAAAATATCATGATAACATTGCCTATCACATCCTCAAATAAATGAAAATCAAATACCATCATAAAAGAAAATTAAATATTTTAAATGAAAAATTATTAATATATTTTTTTATAAAATTAAATAGCCTAACATCTCAAATAAATGAATATCAAAGGCCATCATAAAATAAAATATCAAAGACAAACTTTTCTATTTTAAAAATTAAAATGATATTGCATGTTTTTATTTTATTTTTTTATAAAAATATGAATTCAAATAACCTAAAAATTTGTATTATAAACAATTTTAAGATAAATAATTGCTAAATAAAATCATTAAACTTATCATAATTACTTGAGGGTATTTTAACACTAAGAGTACTTTGATTATTATAAAAAAGTAGTATCCAATTAAAATTTTAGTTCTTCAAAGAAATTAATTTTGGGGCTGCTTGATGGTAAAAATTGATGTTTTGGAATGAATCATAAATTTTTTAAAAAATTACTATATTAATATTATTTATTTATTTCATATTGACAGAAAAAAAAATCGAATCCAAACCTCTTATATGACAAATCATGAAAGTAACCATTAGGCCAAAACATCCGAGTTAGCCAATGGTTTATTGACTTAATATAATATTAAATCTAATTAATTGCTCAAGTGATAGCATTCTTATTTCAAAGCAAATATAACTAAAATTTTATTTCAAAAGCAAAATGAGTTTGTAGAGTACATTTACAGTTAGGCCAAACGATACGTAAAGCACACAAGTTTATTTTGAAGTGTAAATAGTCCACCTTCCTGGACCAATGACAGATGGCAGATGACAGATGAAGTATCGTTAAGAAGAGGCAACAAATGCCACTTTTATGGTCGGTGAGATGGGCCACTGAAGGGATCCACTAGGTGCTGTTTTAAGCAACGGTCCTTTCATTTGACTGTGTGATTTTGTGTTAGGTCAAAGAAATTTTCCTTCGCTGGTTCTGCGAAGTTTCATTTTTCAGTCAGACTGTCAATATGAAAGCTCCTTATAATTACCCCTTTCTAATTCAAGCTATTATGAGTTTATGGTTCTATTTCATGATAATCATTATGATAAGATTAAGGGGTAATTGTAACTATCTCCTTGTTGGAGAGAAATACTCGTCTGGTTCGAGTTTAAGACTTATATTTTATTTCAATTAAAAATTTTATCGATAATTTTAAAGAATTTTATTGATAATATTATTTTTATCCAATTTTATTAATAAAACTCTTTAAAATTATCAATAAAATTTTTAACGGGTCTAAAACTAATGTTTTAAAATCGAACCAATCAAAAAAAATTCTTTTGTTGAGTCAAGACAACCATATACTCGATTTAAAATGAAACATCTGAACATTTATGTAGCTTGTTCATTACCGTGGTGTTATTTGGGTTTGAATTAAAGATAATTTTGATTTAAAGAAAACTTTAAGCATTAAATTATCTTAAATCCAAACACAAACATGATTATTTCATTAGACGATGCTAAATCTTGTGGATTCTAACAACAAAAATCAATGAAATCATGTTTATATAGGATTTATCAACACAACACAAACAACTTAATCCATGAAATCACATTTATAGTAATGATTGAGAATTGATTTAAGTGAGAATTATTTTAATCTTAATATTAAGAGCAGTAACACTCAAAATTTTTCCCACAAAGCTATTAAAAAGGAAACCCATCTAGTTCCTTTCTTCTTCCCCCTCTTTAGATGAAACAGAAGGAGGCTCAAACATGCTAAAAACCCTATAAGCTGAGATTACAGCTAAAACAATGAAACAGGCAAGAGCCAAGGAGTGAAGAACCAAAGCAAGCTTCATTCTATTGCAAAACTTCCCATAAGATGTGCAAGATTCACTCCATGTGACTGCTTGATCACCACTGTAAGCTAAGTACAGTATCTCCAATACTGCAGCCCCTGATGTGGCCATTAAGTAAGCTACAATCTGCTCAAGAGACACCCATATAGAAGGAATAAGAGGAAAAGTAAAAAGATTTAAATTAGAATATGAAAGAGAAATCAAAGCAATGGTGAGAAAAATCCTTGTTTATACGTCAACGTAAAATAGAAACCAGATCAAACACCTCCAAAAAGATGGTTTATGAAAAAAATTATAAATTGAAAACATTTTTAAAAAACTAAATTTGTGTCGAAATAATTCTTTTAACGACTTTTTTTTTTCAAACACTAAATGGTTTGTAAGAAACGCCACCTTTTGGTAAAATTTCTTAAACGATTTATTTTTTCAAGAAATAAAAACTAAGCCAAACACTCCTAAAAGATGAAAAAACAGTTTTTAAAAAACTGATTTTTTGTTTGAACAAATGTTTTAAACAGTTTCACAGTTATTTACCAAACGATAGACAGTTGCGCATCTCTTTTAGTGTACGGTAAACAATTTTACAGCTGTTTTATTAAAATTGTTTTAAAAACTATTTAATAGTTAAAAATTGAACTACAGCTAAACAAGATGGTGCTAATTGGGTGGCACTTGTTGATTCATGGGTCAATAAGGTTATATTTGGATGGAAGTAGGGGAGAGAACAAGGAGATGAAAGGAGTAATCTTCTGAATTCTCTTATCTTCGCTCATGTACTTAGTTTAGGAAAAGAGATGAAAATATTACTCTTTCAAATTCTCTTTTATCTTCTCTCATTTACTTTAGAGTCCCTCCAAAACTCCCAAGCAAAAGATAGAATTGAAATTTAGGGGTATGTTTGGATAGAGTCCCTCCAAAACTCCAAAACGCCCTAAAATATATGAGAAAAATAAAAGAACGAAAAGCATAAGCTAAAATGGAACCTGGTCAGAGACAAAGAAAATCCAGGCTTTAGGGACCCAGCATCTGATCCATGAGGAAATAGCAGCAACAAAAGCATAACAAGCACATATAGCACTAATGCAAACCATGTACCTGTAAAAGTAACCATTTTATAATTTTACCATAAAAATGTAAAATACAGAGAAAAAGATGGATAAAATGAAAAACAAAAACACATCTTACTTGAGACCCATAAGATTGCTGTACTCCAAATTTCCATAGCTGCTGTTATCCTGCTGATTGGTCACAGTTAACCAAATGGTTGCAACACTGAGAGGTATCACACAGAACCTAAGAGAACAGTCAAGGAGTTTACGGATTGGTGGGTGGTAAGTAGAATTGGTTGCAGTATCAATACCATCAAGATTTCCCCTCATCCTTGAAAGTAAAGCAAAGAACTTGAGTTTTTAAAAAGAAAAGGAGGTAGAGGAAGATAAGAATGTTTTTAAATTGGAATGGGTATTAGGGGATATAGAGTAATCATTTTCTGGGTTGAAAATGAAATTATTGCTGGAGTCTTGGCGTGATAACATGAAGCCTTTTAGTGGGAAGAGTGAGAAGTAGTGGATTCTGCCTTTTTTCAGGGTAGCAAAAAGGGAATCATGGTATTATTTGTTTGGTATTATCTAGTTAAGATGGAATGATGGACCCCATATGGATTCAAAAATTTATTTATTTTTTAATTCATAAAATGTGTAAGCAATCATGTTATTAAAAACATTGGACCAGCACAAAAAATAAATTTAAAGTAATTTTAATTGTACTTATTGAAATCAAAATTAAAAATTATTTTACATTTTATTCGATTAAAATTTAAATTTAACATTAACAAATATTTATAAAAATATTTAAATTTTTTTGTTTCCCTTCACATCTTAAGATGGGCTCAACCATTTGTTCTAGTTTCGATTTATAATTTTATGAAATAGTTTTTAAAACAGTTTTTTTTTTTTTTTTATAAAAACAAAAAGTAACATGGTTAAAAATAATTTAACTTTTAAGATTATTTAAAAAATATTTTTAAAGTTTTGATTTTTTTCATAAACAAATTTTTTTAAAAATGTTTCCCTTAACTTTTGTTTATAAAAAATTAAAATCATTTTATAAACCTCTTGATCGTCTTCTTACTTGCATTATTCAGAATTGAAACCCACTAAGCCAGTCAATCCACCTGTGTCAAAACCTAATCAATTCAACTGAGAAAACTGTCTTGAAGCAACCTGTTTACATCTATCTCCCTCGGTTTGATCCTTCGGTTACCACTCGGATGACGAGATTAGACTGATTTTCACTTGAATCTGTCATTTTTCTAAATCCATCAAAACGGTTTTTTCTTCTTTTGGCAAACTGAATTTTGAGTTGAACAACAATTCACTCAAAGCTATCAAGATCAAGCTTAATAGTTTTAAGGTTCTAAGATCCGTGGTTGTATTAGTCATCCAGTTGTCTCCCTCCTGATCAAATGGGTAAAAAAATCAAACATGCAATCTCTATGTGAACAGTGGAGCTTCAGCTTCAAGGAGAAGAGAGACAATAGAAAGATAATAATATTGATTTTTATGTTACTTGCAATCATGAGAAGGGGACAAACCCATTTAAAGTTCTTCAAAAAGCCACAAATTGTGAATGCAGCAAAATGCTACCCAAATATATTTGCACTCGTTATGAAGTTGCATCACACATGACACTTATCATATGCCCCATTGAAGTAATGAAAGAATGGTTAATTACAAACTCTTTTCTCTCTCAGAACTGCTATTGGGTCTCTCTCCTCATCTAAAATAGAGCAGAAACTCAGTAGCAAGAACCTTCTTCAGATCCACATCCATGCGTGTCATCAGTGACATTTTACATTCTGATACATTTTTCTATACCACATCCCTATAACAAGCTGAAGCCATCTACTTCCTTACTCCAGAGTTTGGAGGCCGGAACTGTTCCTTTGTCAGAAAACTGCACTCCACAAAGTATTCTCACCTTCCCCACATCGCCGGTGAACTTCCTTGATCCTCTCAACAGAGTTGCAAATACCACTGCAGCTCCAATCAAATGATGCAACACAGGCATTGCCTGCCTGAGCCTTCCACTCACAATCTGCGGTAAATATTGGCATTATCAAACTTTTAATTCCACATTCTAGCTTGGTAATCACTTTAGCATCAAACAGTCTTTTCCTTTTCTTTTCTTTTTTTCATTTCCCCTTTCTATTTTATTGATTTTTAAGACAGATGCTGACACACAGTAACAGTAGAATTTCTTAACAGTGTTTCCATGCCTATGTTGCTCAGTACATTGTCAATGCAACTGCTTAAGCCAATGAGTAACCACCGAGAAGGTTTAAACACAGTAATTGTATAATAAATTGCTAACCTCAAGCAAGAACCGAACATCAAGATCAAGAAAAAACTCAAAACATTTATCAGCAAATTTAAGCTTAGGATCCCACCATCAAAATTTAACTTCTGTGTAAAGAGTAATATCTTAAGCCCTTCTAATAACAAAGAAGCCCCAACCAAAAGCTTATTTGTTAAATTGAAGATGTCACTTCAGAGGTAAAGAAAAAATAAAAAGGGGGAAGGGGGAAGAAGAGTGCATCCACCTAGAATACCATCCAACATGGTGCCTACTAGGAAACAAATTAACCTGATCTCTTAACCTGAAAATGGTTCTATTGGCTTCCCCTGATCCGTGTTCTAACTTAGAAACACTTAAATATTCAAAAGAACAGCAAATACATCAGCTCATATGCTGTCTTTTCCTCTTAACTAAACCGAAGGCATCTCTGATTCATGGGTGGGTGGGATAGCTCTAGTGTGTATCAATGCACCATCTTCCCTGGAGTAGTAGGGCAAATGATAAGTTGGCCTCCTTTGACATATAATTTAGATGTTCATCCACTTGATAATAATTGCAACTGCTGACTGTTCCTAATCATAGCAAGCCACACTACTTTTTAGGTGTTTGCATTCATCTGACCATTTCTGAAGAAATCCAAATGATTCACCATTTCCCCTTTTTCCATTATAAAACTATCAGATCATATACGAGTTCACATGGGTTAGACTTCACCAAGTTCATTTGTTTACCAAAACTAGCAAAAATAAATGTTGAAACTCTCAGGAAGTATACAAAATAGGAAAAATCGGAAATTACCTGTTGTACCACAGCAAAGTCTCCGGTCATCTATATGTTCTGCATCCAATCCAATGAACCACGATCCCAGTGAAACATCCTCGTTGGCATATTTGTGTAGCAAATGCCTAGATAAATTTCCTTGATAAGTCATGGGAACTTACTGACTTATCAATTGATAAAAAAGACATGGGAACTTACTGGTTAATTGATATATAAGAAGCCAAGTCTTTAGAAATAGCATATAGCTGCCCTGTAGCATGACGGAAATATTTGTTCCCCTCCTCACCAAATTTCCAATACTCAGGTTCATGGTATCTCACTCCCCTGTCCATGTAGGTGAAAGAAAAAAAAGGAAAGAGTGAGAAGCAAGAAAACATAAGTGTTACTACTCATAAATGTTCAGCCGAATGAACAACATTTGAGATGCTTAGTTTACTTTTGAGCTAAGACCGGACCAGATTTCATGCAACCAATGTACACTCTTGGCTTTGAGCGATGCCTAATCAAAGTTGCTCCAAGTGTTGCTGCAAAAATATAATAGTTGAACACAATGTAAAAAAACATTGAAAAGGGGACAACAGCACTATATTTTATATAGGCCTGTAGTCTAACATTCTCACAAGCATAAGCACAGCATGCAACTTGAGTTAGGTCAGCAACTTAAACAAAAAACTGATTTCAATTGCATACCAGGAAGAACTATTTTAACAAAGACAATTTGAAACTATGAAAAAGAAATTCAAAAATTTTAATTCCTTTATTGAAGGAAACCATTTTGTGGTGATATATGGTCATGTACATCATATGTTAATCCCCCTCATAGAATGTTTAGGTTTATTTAAACTATGAATGTTTAATCTGCTTCAACAAAAACAAAGTACGTAAAAAGAATAGTGTGTTTTGCGAAATTTTAGAACTAATTCTTTCTAATTCAAAGGTTCTATATTCCAAAAATACAAGAAAAAAAGGACAGGCACATTATGCGCAGGGGATTTCATGATTTGATGTACAAAGACTGAATCTGTACCTATATTTACATGTACATCATCGTCAACTTTAACATAGAAATCTGCATCCCACAAAGCAACAGCAGTGGCGAAGTATATCTTCGTCTTGGCTGACAACTCAAGGTAACCCTCAACATGCTCCTGCTCACATGAAATTTACAAAAAATATAGTCACATGATTTAGCTGTTTCCACATATAATCACACTGTTCCTAGTATATGTGAATGTGTGCTTTTGGGTCAAATAGAAGATCAATAGAATTCTAGAAAAGGAACAAGATAGAGAAGCACTACCAGCCTCAAAAGATCACCATGCTTTTTGTCTTCTGCTTCAACTGCTCTATCGAGTATACCACCTGATGTAGCACTAGTGACGGAACAGGTAAATGTAGAAAAATAAATCAGATTTCATATATCAAGATAATCTTTGATTTCAACAAGTAGAGAAGGACTATATATGAAACATTATTAATAGAAAAATAAGATGAGTAAATGCGCCCGCAAAGTACACAACAAAAATTTCCATAATTGTCTTTGACGACTCATCTCAAAGGGAATCAGCAACGAAAGAGGTAACTTATGAAAGTCTGATAGAAGAAATAATATTCTTTAATTCAAATACTATAAGATAATAACTTGCTTACAAAAGAAATTGCATGCATGCACCAATAGTGGACTATGACATCAATATTGGAGGCCGAACATCTCCAGCATGCATACTTGTTAGCGTAACTAATACCAGCACCTGGGAGGGAGGTGTTCCCGACTCCCGAAGTAGGAGAGTTCTTATTCACAATTTCAAACCGTAATTCCAACTAATGGGTTCAGTTAAATGAATTTTTCTTATACCATTCAATACTATCTAAAGCAAAATCAATTTTAAAAGAAGATATCTATGCTAGTACTGTGCGATCAAATCCTTCAAATCATTAAGGCATTTGACCAACACCGTAGTAGAACTGATATTGGGTCTTCACTTTTGCATCTCTCTGCATGCAACAAACTTGATAGCCAATTTTTGGCTCTATTGCATTAACTTCAAGGAGACTCCTTGAATTTCAGGAAGAAAAGGGTTAATAGTAAATCCAATATCTGATGAATAAGCGAAATTGAAAAATTCTCTCCCTTAGAGTGATGCATTGCCTTGTTCACTGGCATCAAATATAATAAAATGGTCTTGCATATACTTTTAGGATGCCTAATGGGTTATAGATGGCTTCTAAATCCATTTTCATGCAAGAAGATTCTTTATCTAAATTATAAATACATTGTGGATTCTATTGTGCATATCATGGAGCAAAAAATAACTTGAGCTTTCACCTTTAAGTCACTATGCAACCTACAACGTGTCTTGCGGGCTACTAGAAAACAGATGTTATCACTCAGAATCATCTTTCTTAACCTGCCGGCCTTTTTCATCCAACAGAACTATTTGGTGAGTATAGAGCGAATGAATTATTCTCTCCTTTTTCATCTTACTGCACTTGGGCTTATTTGCTTTACATTCTCCATGCCCTGTACATAGTATTCCTTTTTGTCGTATAAATTCATTTCTCGGTTTAAGGTTTATTTGTTCAATCAGTGTCAACTTTAAGCCACCGTTCTGTCTCTCCCTCCATTTATACTCACTCTGTCTCTTGTAAAGTGACTAGTGTTTGAACTTTCTGCTTCCCCTGTTCTTCATGCCCAGAAGAACGTCCTATTTCTCAAATATAAGCTTACATTATCTTGCTAATTACCATCCACCATCGAATATAGATTGATTTTAAATTTAAACATTTTCATTCGAAGTTACTGTTGATATTTATAAGAGTGAATAGCTTACTAACCCTAAGGTTAGTATATATATATATATATATATATATATATATATATATAGAGAGAGAGAGAGAGAGAGAGAGAGAGAGAACATAATAATGAGAATATATGTACCTTTAACACTTCTAACCCTAATACTCCAAACACTCCCATTCAAGTTGGAGCATACATATGCACCAACTTGTTACAAATAGACCTATCCATCTAGTTACAAATAAATCCAAACCCAAATATAACAAAACTCAATAACAGTTTGGGTGAACAAGACTCATGACAACAAGTTAGGGCACTACGACCTAACGACGTTGGATCAGCACGATCCATTGACAACATACATCCAAGGATATCAAATCAACAAGACTTTGACTTATTCTTGTCTTTGACTTTGACTTAACGGGCCGCAACAATGGGTTGGATATACAAAACGAGTTGGATTGAGTCTTCTTTAACAACACAACTACATCCGAGTCAAATAGACCGGATCCAAGTTGAGAAAATGGCTCATGATAGTTCATGGTACTGTAGCATCACACTGTTCACACGACACTGTAGCACAACACTATTCACGGTCTTGTAGCACGACACTGTTCATTTTTTTATAATAGAGATAAGAAAGTAGAGAAAAACTAAAATATGACAGGTTAAAGAGAAGAAAATAAGAAAGAAGGCTATGGCCAGACGAGAAGCATTAGGCTGCACGTCAAAATTGAGGAAGCACTTAGATGGCTCTTGAAATAGGATTGACCGCTCTGATACCATGCTGATGTTTATAAGAGTGAATAGCCTGCTAATCCTAAAGTTAGTAGTCATATATATAGATAACATAATAATGAGAAAATACATAAATACCTTGTAACTCCTCTAATCTTAATACTCTTAACCATTACAATTACAAAAATATGGGCTATCCCGATAACCTATGAAGTAGAAGAAAAAATTGAAAACAGTAAACCATGTTTCTTTCGATTGCTTTTCCTTCCCCATTATCTACTTACTTTGCAAAGATGGCATTTCAAGAAGTTGTGTCCTATTATTTGTAGACTACATCTATGCAATTAATGAAACAGTCACATGAAAAATGTACCAAATTTCATGAATTGTTCTGAAGAAAAGGACCAGTGGCACACAAGACTATTCAATTTATCAAAAGAAAAAGCTAGGGAAGAATAAAGAGATGATTTATACTGTGAAAAAAGAAAGAGGAAAAAGAAAACTGCTTTTATGTCAAATGAAGTTCTCACCTGTGACCTATTACAAAGCGAACCACAATGCCCTTCTCTTCCTCAAGTTTTTTTCTTTTTTCACCTAGTGTTCATACAAATAAAGTAGTAGTTATAACTGAAAACATTTAAACAAAAGAAATTATTATATAACAACTACTATACAATCAATTAACTACGAAAAACTACAGCATGAAAAGGCCGGTAATCAATCCACAAACCTTGAGGCATCCAACTAGCACGAACTGAATCCCGTCGCTTTCGGCTGCTAAAAGCAGTATTGATGCCAACGACCATCAGATATTTTCTTTTAGTGCTTGATTCACTGATTTTTAGTTCATCTGACACAGGAGAACCATTCATTATAGATTCCTGTGTAGCCCTTGCAGCAGCCAACTCCATCTCCAAATTCGAAATAGTTTTATCCAGTGTGCTGTATATTTTATGTGGTCAAAAGATTAATGCTCTGCTAATTTCAGCGAAATCTAGATATGCAAGCCCTGATAATTGCTTACTGTATAGCATGATGAGTCTTAGAAACTTCTCCCAGAATGTCCTTCGATTCACGCTTGACATCCTTCTGATGACAACAGAAGGCATCAAAATGTTAACAAGCTGACAAACATTTAGGTCAAAGAGGGAAAGACTATAAATTATTTGAATGAATACAGAATATTTACCCTTACTGGCTCACAGCCCTCTGATACCAACATCAGCTTTTCATCTTCAACCACTGCTCCCCTTGATAAGTTTTTGACTTCGGGCACCATCCACATTCTGGTAAAACATGTTTAATTAACGTTGCACGCATAAACCAAAGAAACAGCTCTAATATAGACATATATACTATTGTCATTTCAAACTGAAAATTTTGAAATACAAAACATGAAAAGAAAAAATAGATGATCTTGTGAACTCTTAAGAGAAAATGCAGCTCATGATTCTTGAGGAAACCCATATGATGGGAGCTTCAATAATAGATTTCAGATGTAATATCAGTATATGCTGCAAGTTTTACTTATCCACACCCTTAGTTCCAAATCATGACGACAACCTGATAAGCACTTGGACTAAGTGAGCTGCTAAAAAGGGGAAGAGTCTATCCAGACCTAAGCCAGAGTAAGTGCATACAGAAAGGGCACCACTAAAAACATCAGCATAGCAGTATGTTACCATTATCATCACTCTCAAGAGCCAAAATCGATGTGTTCAGTAAGCACACATGCTTTAAGGGCGTTAGTTTTAGTCCCCTTCCAGCATATCTCTACCCTCAAAAGAATACGATATGGATGAAGAAAAAGTGGAGGGTAAAAGCAGCCCAAGAACAGATTAGACCAATCACACAAGCACCATACTCACAACAAGCAAGCAACAACGAAATCATTTTTATCCAACTAGCAGTCCTCCAAGAACATAATAGACACTAAACTTGAATTGACCTCAACTAAAACTGCAGTGTCTGTAATCAAGCACCAGAGTGGCACCTGAGAATTAAAACTTCATATTTTGATTGATTTGAATCCACAACATAAATTCAGATATATCTACATTATATCATTAGTGTTAGATTATGTATAGCCTAGTTATTGCTTAGTTAGTTTAGTCTCACACTGGTTGTGTATAACTTTGCCTCTCCTATTGGTTTGTATAAATAGGATAGCTCCCTTGTAAGCAAATCACACCATTCAATACAATTCTCCTCTTTGTATTGCCTCACTTCCTCTCTTAAATTCAACATGGTATCAGAGCCGAGTTCTTAGTGGTTCTCGGTATATCAAAAGTTGAGTATGCTCTGTGATTGCCACTATTAGTGGATCCTTCACATCAAAAAAACTTCTTGTATATTCTTTTCATACCTGTCGGGTCATCACTATAGTCGGAGTCTCATCTCCATCGACGTCATCTTAACCGCTGCTCCATCAACGTCACTATAATCGGAGTCTCATTCTCCATCGATGTCTCTCAGCCGCCACTCCATCAACCATTGACCGTTGAACGTTGACTGACGACCAGATTTGACCAAGTGCTTTCTTCTCAGTTTTCTCTCTCGAATTAAATTTTTTGTGGTCTGTTTGTGCTTTTGGCATTTGTAGATGGCAGAAAAAGATATTTTCATCATGTTTAGTCTATATTGGATGGTACAAACTATATTGTTTGGTCTCAATCTATGCGAAGTCTCCTCAAAAGTCGTAAGCTTTAGTCTTATGTGGTTGGTACTGTCGAGAAGCCGGTTAAAGGGGCTACTAAAACTGATGATGCTCTTCTCACTTGTCTCATTGATTGGGAAAGTAATCATTATCAAATTCTCACATGGTTCCGTAACACTACTATTCCATCTATTTCTGCCCTATTTGGTAGCTTTAATGAAACTAAGGGTGCTTGGGATATGCTTGTTTCTTGCTATTCTGCTGTTGATGGTGCTCGAGAATATCAGCTTCTGTTTGAGCTCTTTTGTTTGAAGCAAGAACCGGGGTAGAGTATTAATGATTTTCTTGCTCACATGCAATTCTTATGGAACCAAATTGATCTCTCTGATCCTATTTGGAAGGATCCTACAAATGCCGAAATGTATGCTGAACGAAGGGATCAACATCGTCTTCACCATTTTCTTATGGCATTTACGTGATGATTTTGAGCCTATTCGTGTGCAACATTTACATCGCTCTCCTCTTACTACTTTGGACAATGCCATCTTCGAACTTGTTCGTGCAGAAAGTAGATCACATACCATGCACTCCTCTTACTCCTGTTGTTAGTATGAGTGGTTCATGCTATTTTGTAATTTTTGTTGATGATTTCTCTTGTTACACTTGGGTATTTTTAATGAAATATTGTTTTGAATTATTGGATATTTATCGTACTTTTTCCAAAATGGTTGAAACCCAATTTTCAAAACCCTTCAAAGCTTTTCGTTCTGATAATGCTTTAAAATATACTCAACATGCTTTTCAAACCATCCTAAAAATTATGACACTGTTCCTCACTTGTCATGTCCTGGCACTTCACAACAAAATAGTCGAGCTGAACGTAAACTTAGGCACATTTTAGACACTGTTCTCGCCCTCCTCATTTCCACATCTGTTCCTACCTATTTTGGGGTGAAGCCATTCTCACGGCTGTCTACACGATCAATAGGCTGCCTACCCGATCCTTGATAATTGCACTCCTTACGAGCGGTTGTTTGGCTTTGTTCCCTTATATCACCATTTTCGTGTTTTTGGTTCTGCTTGTTTTGTTTTACTCCAACCCCATGAGCGCACCAAACTCAAGCCTCGTTCTCGAATGTGTTGCTTTCTTGGATATGGAATGGAACAAAAAGGCTATCGGTGTTATGATCCTGTGTCTCGTCGTCTTCGCATCTCCCGTCATGTAGTTTTCTCGGAGCATAGACTATTTCATGAAATTGGCAAATTCAGCATGCCATCTTTTCCTCCTTTTACCACACTTATGGAGACTCCTATTTCTCCTACTCACACTAGTGATGTTTTGCTCGAGTCTCCTTCACCTAATACTCTCGATTCCACTCCACCTAATACTCTCGACGTCGCTTCGCCTGAGCCCCCAGGGTCTGTTACATATAAGGATCATGTTCATACTTCCCCTCCAGACCTTCGCCGATCCACGAGAGTAAGATCTCTTCCATCCTATCTCTAGGATCTTCATTGCTTTCATGCTTTAGCTACTTTACATGAGCCCCACTCCTATCGTGAGGCTTTCACTAACCCTTTTTGGCAGACTGCGATGAAAGAGGAACTTGATGCTTTACACAAGAATAATACATGGGATTTGGTTGACTTGCCTCCTGGAAAGTCTGTGGTTGGCAGTAAGTGGGTTTACAAAATTAAGATTTGTTCAGATGGTACTGTTGACAAGTACAAGGCTCGACTTGTTGCCAGGGGTTTTACTCAAGAGTATGGTGTGGACTATGAGGAGACCTTTGCTCCAGTTGCTCGTCTATCTTCTGTGCGTGCTTTGCTGGCTGCTGCAGCCTCTCACCATTGGTCACTTTTTCAAATAGATGTTAAAAATGCATTCTTTAATGATGATCTTAGTGAAGAAGTCTTTATGCAGCCACCTCCTGGACTATCTAATCCAACAAACAAGGTATATCGTCTTCACCGAGCTCTATATGGACTTAAGCAGGCTCCTCGAGCATGGTTTGCTAAGTTTAACAACACTGTGTCAAGCCTTGGATATTCCATCAGCTCCTATGATTCAGCTTTGTTTGTTCGCCGCACAGACCGGAGCATCATACTTTTTCTGTTATATGTTGATGACATGATTATCACCGGGGATGATCCCATTGGTATTCAGGAACTTAAACAGTTTCTCAGTCAACTCTTTGAGATGAAAGATCTTGGTCCTCTCAGCTATTTTCTTGGTCTTGAGATTTCATCTTCTTCTGACGATTATTATTTGACACAAGCCAAATATATCTCTGATATACTTTCTCGAGCAAATCTCACAGACAGTAAGGTTGTTGACACACCAACTGAGCTTAATGCTCGTCTTACACCTCATGATGGCGAGCTTCTTTGTGATTTTACTTTGTATCGACTTTTGGTTGGCAGTCTTTTCTACCTTACTGTTACTCGACCTGATATCTCGTATGTTGTCCATCAGGTGAGTCATTTTATGGCTGCTCCTCGCTCTACTCATTTTGCTGCTGTTCTTCGCATCCTTCGTTACCTAAAAGGGACATTGTTTCATGGACCCTTTTTCTCCTCTTCAGTTGTGTGTTTATACCGATACAGATTGGATAGGTGATCCTACAGATCGTCGTTCTACCACCGGTTATTGTTTTCTACTTGGCACCTCTCTTATCTCTTGGCGTAGTAAAAAACAAACTGTTGTTGCTCGATCTAGTACTGAGGCAGAATATCGTGCTTTAGCTGACACTACCTCTGAGCTTCTTTGGTTGCAATAATTGTTACAAGATATAGGTGTATCACTTTCTGCTGCCATATTGAGATTAATTGTCATTTTGTCCGTCATCATATCAGCTCGCAAACATCTTTACCAATTCACATCCTTCAGGACGTTTTTATGATCTTGTTTCCAAACTCAAATTGGTTTTTCGTACTCCACCTTGAGTTTGAGGGACTGTTAGATTATGTATAGCCTAATTATTACTTAGTTAGTTTAGTTCCACGTTGGTCGTGTATAGCTTTGCCTATCCTATTGGTTTGTATAAATAAGATAGCTCAATGTAAGCAAATCACACCATTAAATAAAATTCTCCTGTTGTATTGTCTCACTTCCTCCCTTAGATTCAACAATTAGATTCTTTTTTTCCACCATTAATTGCACGCATCTCATTTATTCACATCATTCACAGAAGGGACCAGAACCCACATCCAAAAACCGATAAAGTTAAAACTTATTCCTCCGAAATCATAAACAAAGACCACAAAATTGAAAAATTAACAGCCAACAAATAAGCTAAAACCAAAACCAAACAAAACTCATTTTTTTGTTTGTAAAAAATTAGCGATAAATGAAGAATTCATATAAAAAAGAGCTGTATATGAGATTAATTACCTATCAGAGAAGAGCATCCCAGCACAAAAGCAGCCAATACAAAAGAGGAAAGTCCATTTCTTGGATACTACACTCTTTGAAGCTGGCTCTACTCCTCTACTCTTCCAAGACATTATGTTTTCTTTTACTCTTCAAATCAATATCCACAGCTGAGACTCAACCCAGTCAACTCACCTAAATTCAGATCCAAAGAACCAAAAAACTTCTTTCAAAATTTGACACCAATTTAGCTATACATACAAAAAATATACAAACAAGACGAGATGTCTTTTTCTCTCTATTGAAATGTAATTACATAGAAGGGATTTTTGAGGTTTCTCTCCTGGTATGGGTCTCTCTCAGTTGAATTTTGCAGTGAAGATTACAAGGTGTTTCGTGGAAATGAATCGAGAAGACCGAATAACTTGAGTGCGCAGTGTTGAATTTATTAAATTTCTGTACTATTGAGTGTAATATTTAAAATAATTAAGTAAAATTACATAACAGACCATAAATCTGCCGTCTTCGTTGTACGTTTACCGGTTGCTACACTGACACAGTAACTACCCCTCAGCCTACAATCTCGCCAATAATTAAGTTAAATATAAAAAAATAGTTTGTTTGTTTAATATAGCAGGTGGACAAAAATGATTTTTTTTTCATTTTAAAATATATAAAAATAAAATAAAATAAATTTTTTTTTCTTATCGGGCGAGGAGATAGTGATTTGATCGGGTTGTAACTTGATATTTGCATTAAAAAAATATTTGGTTACGTCATATTTAAAATATTATATTTGTTTAAAATTTTATTGATAATTTTTGAAAACTTTATATTTATTATGAGTATAAAAGTAAAATAAAAAATTAACGTTATCAATAAAAAAATTTAAAATTATTAATAAAATTTCGGACAGATCTAAAATTTCTCACATCTCTTTTTCTTTACCTCCTCACCTAATTAAGAAAAAAAATTATCTTAAGTTTTACGTTTATAAAATAATAAAAAATTATTTTGTTCGCCTAAAATAACGATGAAAATTTATCATAATTTTTTTTTATATATCTTAATTTTTTTGCTCTACATTGATTAATGTTGTTGTTCTAAAAGGCTCAACTGCATGATGGACTTTCTATAATAAGCACCTTTGGTTTTAATAAATGTGATGACTAAAACTACCACATTTGAGCGACCAATTTGGATGATAAGGTTTAGTACTTAAAACTAAATTACTATGCAAAATTTTAAAGTAATGTTTGTTGCTCCATTTGGCCAGAAGCAATAATTGCATCGGATCAAAATTGTTGTCTTTCAACACTTAAATATTTAAATTGTGAATTTAACGTTAAAGATTTTTAAATTTTTAATTAGTTATCATATAACTTATTTATGAATTATTAATTAATGAAATTGTTTTAAAAACTTAACATTACAAAAAAATTGATCATGATTTTTTGTGCACATGTAAAAATAAATATGATCTATTGTGAGAATAAATAAAAAAAATAATACTGAAATTATTTTTTAAATTAATACTGAAGTTATTTTTTTTTATTTTATTTTTTACTATTAAATATTCATAAATCACAAAAAAAACAAATGAAAAATTCTCAAATATTGTTTTTAAAGGAATTCTCAAATATTATTATATAGTCTTTAAATGGTTTATAGAGTTTATTAAAACTTTTATTTAGTGTATTCAACTATCTCAAAATAAAAAAATAAGAATTACATTGACAAATGAGATAACATTACAACTAATTGAAAGTTTAAAGATCTTTGGTGTCAAATTCATAGTTTAGGAATTTAAATGCTAAAGGATAATAATAATTCAAAACCTATGCCTAAAAATGTACTCCGTACTATATCGGCCAGATCATTCTCTAACAAAAAATAATGATAAATTACAGTAACTTACTTGATGTTAGTTTATAATTACATTTACCTCACATAGTTTATAGAATATACAGTTATCCACTTGTCGTTAGCCTTCAAGGATATTTTTGTTAGTTAATTATTCAAAATTCAGTCAAAGGGTAAAATCGAGTTTTCAATAAGTTTTGATAAGTTGGCACAATGTTTGATTAGATTTTGAACAGTTAACTAATAAAAAGTTACCGAAAGACTAACGATACGAAAGTAAATGTATATATAAAAATCTAGGTAAGATAAATGTAATTATTGACTAACTTTAAGTAGGTTAGTGTAATTTAAAAAAAAATCATTCTTTATCAAACAAAGCAGTGTTATATTTTTTTTCAAATGGTTGGGTTACACAATGAAAATTTGAAAATAACCCTCCAAATGGTTTGGTTTTAATGAATGTGAGAGCTAAAGCTCCAACATTTAACCATGCATTTTGGATTATAACTTTATAAGGTTTAGTACTTAAATTAAATTATTTATGCAAAATTTTAAAAGCAATATTTGTTGCTCCACTTGGCAAAGGCAAAATTCTATTTCCGTGGGAAAAGTACTCAGTCAATTATTAAAACACAATCACATGCCTAAAAAACGTAGTACTGTCAAAAGAGAACATGTTCTTGAGAAAGAAAAAAACAGAAGATGAGAACATGCAATAGGGCCTAGTTAGGCTGTCGTTTATAAATGTAGTTTAAGGCCAATTTTTGATGAAGCTAAGCCACAGCCTTCTTCTGTTGGGATTCCCATTTTGGTCGTTGAAAAGGATATAGATCCCACATCATTCATTAACAGACCAACGCTCATGAGACAAGCTCTGATACACGTGGATAACGTGCAGAGAACATGACTCAAATAATAAACTTTTACATGTCATCAAAATCACCCAACCCTAGTTAGGGTTTCACATGCAATTAGTGTTTGATAGGGCCAAAATCAACAGGGTCAATAAAAACTGGACTGTATAATAATGATGAACTATTTTAGACTTTGTAGAGTCAAACCTTACAAGAGACAATGATGATACCGACTACCTATAAGTACGTTTGAATAGAATTTTTAAAATTTGTTTTCAGTTGTTGAAAATTGTAAATAATTTTTGAAATTTTTTTGACATAATTTTTAAAAACAGTTTTAAAATCAGTATTCATTTCTCTGTTTTATTCTTTTTTCATGGTATATAAAAAGTATTAAAATTTTAAAAATAAAATAATATTAATTATTTTTAAGTATTTAGTAAATATGAGAAATAAAATTAATATAGATTTTAAATTTAAACTCAAAACTAAAAACAATTACAAAGTGTATCAAAACAGTTTTCAAAATAAAATTATCCAAACAACATTTCATTGTTTTCTGTTTTGGAAACAGCTTTCGAGTTACAGTTACCCAAATATGCCCGAAGATTTAATCCTTGATGGAAGACCTTACAAACAGAGGTCGCATCTGACAAGACTTAAAACTCAGAAAGTTACATTTTTATTGGGGTCCACCTCGAAACTCGAATAAAGGATCACCAGCACTTATATAAAGAAGCCTAAGCCTTCGCAGATAATAGAGAGACAAAGACATAAGCAACAAAGAAGACACATAGAACCACTTCAGTTCCTTCTAGACCACTTTAGTATCTCGTTAAGCTTTTTCTTCTAAATCATTTTGGTACCCTTACTGACTTAACCATCGGAGGATCTTCCCAGAGTACCAAACTCTGAATGACTTTCCTTGCTAGGGTTCAAGTACCAGGTGGACGTGATCAGAGGAGTAATGCTTGGGCCAAGTTCCTGTCCACCCCAAATCCAAAACCATCATCTCCATTTCCACCCCGTTAGAGTCAAGAAGAAGACAATGATATCTTATATCCTCTATTAGGCATCAAAAGATTGGCACTATCTTCCCTCGAAATGACAAATTCATCTTGCGATGCCACTAAAGAAAGTCTTGCATCTTACAGTTCCTAACATTGCAGCCTTGAAGGGATTCATTAAGCCCTTCACCAAAGGAGAGAAAGATAACATGACAACTTTAGAGTTACACACAAATAGACACAACCCTTACCAAATCCCAGGAAATTAGCGAAATCCAGGGCCCGCAGTGAATGGGTCTAATTCAGCCCGGTAAAAGTCAGTCTCATCGAGTATGCTGCAGCCTTAGTCAATAGAGCAGAACGCAAAGAACTCTGATTCTGACGTGAATTTTTAGTTCTCATGATCATATAAATGGCATTAGACTCGACTCGGATTCAACCTATTCAGCTTCACTGCCATAAAGACAACGTATCAGCCATCTTAGAAGATCGAGAAGAAATAATCACCTCGACCCAATACGAGCATCAACACGAGCCTAACTGGGAGCTAGATGACCAAAGTCAAACTCGGCACCTCCAAAACTCTCAAGCTCAGCTTTCAATCGAGTCCAAACCTTATCTCGACCTTTAATAAGGCGCAAAGATTTGTGAGCTGCTCAAAGTCTCTCATAACTCTAGATCGAAAATGAGCACATCAATCTCGCTCTAAAGACTAGTAGCCTCAATATCTCAAACAATATTAGGCTTCCAATGGATTCATTCTCTTGAAAAGGCATAGATGCAATGAGCTTTGACATCTTTAAGATGCTGAAAATTGAACCCTACACAGGAGAAAGATCCATTGAGCTTATGGAGACCAGCAACTCTCTAAATACTAATTCATAGACATTAACAGGTAGATCTGTGCTGAACTTTCCCACTTTCTCTCAAGGAAACGATATAGATCTGGCCTTGCAACTCTCCTCAGGGTAGATCAACTACTCAACCAAAATTGAGAAAAAAGAATCAAGACCAAAGTTCAAAGGCAGAAGTATCAATGCTTATAAAAAATCTTGTAAATTCTACTAAAAAAAAGTAGTGAAAGTGCAAAGACCAAAAATGTAAAATATATATTTTTTATTTACATAAAAATGTATTTACAAATCATAAGTCGAAGATTTTTGCTCCTCATCCCTAGCGCCTTCAACCTAGACCTCAACCACCATTTCTTCAGCCCTTGCTTACTCTTCAAAGTCTTTAGGAATATCTAGACTAGTTTATTCCAAGTTATGCCAACGCTTGGCTGTAGTCTTCTTAGTTACCTCGAACCCCACATTATAGTTTCCTAAAGCCTCCTTCAGTAGCTCAATCTTGAAGGCTTCAGATTTACGAAAATTATCCACAGTAGAGGCTGGAGCCAGCTCTAATTCAACTCTTAGTTTTACCTCAACTTGTTGGAGACGGTTCACCTCAGCCTCGAACTTGTTCTTCACATCTTGGAATTTAGAGACTTCAGCCCTCAGCTGCTCAACCTCTTTCTAGCCAGTATATCAGTTGCACCTAACGTAAAAGTTATACCACCCCTTGTTTGTGCGATTCTCAATGGTGTAGAACCACCTAAACTTCATCACTTTTTCCTTCCCATCACCCCTACTATACCTAGTATGCTTCCTCAAGGTCAACACAAAACCCACTATACTCTTCACACCATTTGGGAAAAGATTAGAGAAGCAAATCTCATATAAGTTCACTACCTTGACCCTGATTTCAGGTGGTCAAGGTAGTAGATCAGGAGATATGGTCTCTCACCCCTCAAAAAGATGTAGGCTTTCTGGTCAGGGGTAGGACGTTTAACCTTTTAACTTGAAGGAACAAAAACTTAGTGGTAAAACATTCAATCTCAAACTTGGAGATCCTACAAGGCATCATTTCAACCTGGAAAACACAACCACTGAAAGTAATGCCAACCCCATAAGAAAAAGGTTGTGCCCCACTAGGTTCCCCCTTTGTACTCACAGAACCAGTGTTTTCCGTCTTAAAAGTATCTTCTCCCTCAAGAACCTCTCCCTCTACTCTCCTATAAAAACCAGTGGAAGACATAGCTAAAAAAAGAAAAAAAGAGATGAAGTAGAAAAAGAGTGCTTCCCAAAACAAAAGCGAAGAAGACTAACAAAACTCGAGAAATCTTCGTGAAAAAAATGAAGGAAAGAAGATTGAGTTAGCTGAAAGTGTTTGAAAGAGAGAAATTTCTGGAGGAACTGATTGCTCTGGAAAGTTCAAATATGCAAATAAAGCTAAAATAGAATAAAGTGAATCCAAAATGTCCCTTAAATAGCCCCTGCAAATAGATCATGCATTAATTGCATCTTTAACAGGCAATCACCATTGAAAATACCAAAAGGCGCTTCGGGTAGCTCAAATGTCCTTCTGTCATTAATACGATAGTTCACAAGAGGCATATTAGAAAAATCAAATACCTCACCATAGAAATGAGACTACGATTTCAGTCACACGATTCCCGTCTAAATAGAACTAAGGCATTTGTAGCCGCACAATTCTATACAGGTCGAAGTGAAATTAAGACTTCAGTCACACGATTCCATCCATATTAAAAAAGGAATTATGGCTCTAACCACACAATTCCCACTGAAGTGGAGTTACGACACAAGTCATACAATTTTCGTTGAAGTTGAATTACGTCTTCTATACCTCATAGTTCCACTCGAGCAAAAGAAAAATCAAGGCTTCGATCAAACAACTCCCACTGTAGTATATTTAAGGCTCAAACTACACAATTCTTACCGAAGAGAAACTACTACTTCGGTCATATAGTTCCATCTAGATTCAAATAAGAATTATGGCTCGTACCACACAACTCCCATCAAAGTGAAGTTATAGCTCAAGCTATACAAATCCCGCCGAAGTGAAATTATGGCTTCTATAACTCACAGTTCCACTTGAGTAAAAGAGGAATTAAGGCTCTAGCTACACAATTCTTGCCGAAGAAGAACTACAGCTTCTTCGCCACATAGTTCCATCCAGATTCAAACAGGAATTATGGCTCGCACCATACAATTCTTTTCGAAGTGGAGTTATGACTCCAACCATACAATTCCTACCGAAGTGGAATTACGACTTTTACACCTCATAGTTCCACTCGAGCAAAAAAGAAATCAAGGCTTCAGTCATATAACTCCCACTAAAGTGGAATTAAAGCCCCAACTAAACAATTCCTATTGAAGAGGAACAACGACTTCTACGACCAAGGCCTCCACAACCACATGGTTCCGTCTAGGCCAAAGTGGAGTTAAGGCTTCAGTCATACAGTTCCATCCAAATTGAACTAGAACTAAGGCTTTTGCAGTCATGCGGTTCCATTTAGGCAACTATTCAAATCTGAAAGGACTAACCAAAATCTATGTCGAGGTATACAGTCAGATCAAGAGCAAAAAAAAAGGCTTAAGAGAAGACCTCTACTCCTTTAGACAACTCTCCAAACTTTCAAGAGAGCGGGGACATATGTATAACGACCCATCCCGGGTTGGCCACCCCCGAGACGGTGTTGTTATATTTTGAAAATCTTAGCACTACACATATATGCAACAAGAAAAATAATGCCAACAAATTTTTTTTACCTCAACCCTTAACAGGGGAGATACATAATTCTGATCTTGACTTAAACATTATATACAACGTAAAATGCATGAATGTTTACAAATAAATTTTATTTTATTTTCTCATTAGTCTGAGGATGTGGACACTTACGTGGCTTACAGATAATGATTTCTTCTGAATCTCAACTTCCCAAACTATTTGTCATGCTTGCTACCTGAAATCATTATACAATAAGAGATGAACTTCACAATCTCAGTGAATTCAATTTACTAGAAGTATTCAATTTGTATAAATAGTCTTTTAATATTTAATTGTTTATATCTCATATAACTTGATAATAACATTCTACTATCACTACACATATCATAAATCCCATTCTCTATCAATCTCTTCTTCTTATATATTTGTTCACCTTAAGACCATCAATTATCTCATAATTACTTCGTTATGAGGTTCACAGCATATAGTCTACCATTTAGATAGTTCTTATCATATCATACTTCCATGTTTCTTACCATAACTATCTCTCTGTGAGACTCATTCATCACACTTCAGCATTTCAGTAATACAATCAATATTTTAAACAGATACAATGCATGAATTATTATTAGGGAATGTCTTCCCACATATTGACATGTTTTTATCTTAGACCGGTCCCCTCCTGGTTCTTTTATTTCCAGCATATACCGGCTGCCATGGTTTTTATTTATTTCCAGTAAATACTGGTTGTCACAGTTTTCATTTATTTCCAACATATACTGGCTGTCACGGTTTTTCATTTAGACCGACCCCCTCCTGGTTCTTTCATTTCATGCATATGCATATGAACAATGATATGAAATATGCATATGAACAATAATATAAAAAACAAGTATGTATTCAGAAATTTAATTTAGCTATCCTGTCTTTTCTTAAATTACTATTTGATCAATTTCACTAATTTATTCTCCTCATATATCACATCAAATCGTCAACCGTAGCTCATAAAAAATTTCCCTTATCGTCTTTATTATTAAATCGACTCATTATTTTAATAATATTATTTCTCATAAAATAATTCTCTACACATCCATTATTCCTATTATACCTATCCACTAACTTTCATCTATCACCAAATCATAAGTTAATATTTTATTCTAATATTATCACTATATATTTCATATTTATCTTAGTTACTTAAAGTAAATCTAACTTACCACGTAGCACTTAGAGCTACTCGTCGATCACCTCCTTGCCTTTCCTACTCCTCTCAACAATATTCTCCGGTTGCTGATCGTCAACACCTGACATAATATTTATATTAAATTTCTAATTTATTCTTCAATTCTTCCATAATTCATACTCTTTGAAAATTCTCACTTTGAATTCCGGGAAATTTCATGTATGCTAAATTTTAAAAATAAACTTCACGTTATTACCTTATGTTTTTCTTAGAGTTTCCCGTGGTTATCTATAAAATTCTCCTGTAAATCTCTTCAAAATTTTGCTCTTTCAACCTTTCTTTCGGTCCCCAAGTGTTTAGAGAAATAGAGTTGTTTGAATTGTAAAAAGATGAAACCAAATAGGATTTGGAAAGTAATAAATAATATAAACTTAAATTTTATATATATATATATATATATATATATATATGCAAAAGTTAAGTCTCAGCATTCACACCCTCAATTGCAACCACGCAACGTGTAGTGCTACCTTACATGCAGCACTACAGACTTGTTTTGGCAATAGGTGTTGCCACCTTTTTTTTTTCTTTTCTTATTGACGACGCCTGATTTTTTTTGAATTGTATTATAAAAATTAAACCTTTCCCATTTAAACATATATATATATATTATTTTAACTCTATGTTATATTTATTAAAGTATTTCTTTATCCTTACTTTAAGAACACGAGTATTACAATTTTACCAACCTTATAAAAATTTCTTCCCCGAAATTTCCTTACCTAACTCAAAAACAATTGTGAATAATATTTCTTCATAGTTGCCTCATGCTCTCACGTAATCTCTTCGATATATTTATTTCATCACGGAACTTGAATTCATGAAATTACGTTATTATACAAGACTTGTTCTTTTTTGTCTAAATTTCTCATTGGTACTTGTATAAAAGTCAAACCTTCCTGAATTTCTACAGCTTGGCTTGAAATATCATGAGATTCATCATGTAAACACTTTTTCAAAAGTGAAACATGAAACACATTGTGTAACTACTTCCACGTTGGAGGCAATTCCACGCTATATGCGACTAGCCCAAGTGTCTCAATAACCTCATAGGGTCCCACTTACCTCAAACTCAACTTTCTTTTCTTTTTGATCCTCAACACACCTTTTTATGGAGATATTTTTATTTACACCCAATCACCTACTTGAAATTCAAGAGGTCTTCTTCTATTATCAGCATAACTATTCGGTCTATTCAGTGTTACTTTACAGTTCTCTTTAACCAGTTTGATCATCTCAGTTGTTAACTTAATAATTGATGGACCAAATATATTTCTCTCTTCCACTTCTTCCCAACATACTGGAGTTTTTCACCTTTTACCCATCTGTTGAGGATGAAAAGCAATATTAAATTGTAACTGGGTACCCATGGCTTTCTGAAAGCCTCTACAAAACTAAGATGTAACTCTAGCATCTCTATTTGACACTATACTTAATAGTATTCCATACAACCTCACAAACTTAGCTATATACAGTTTAGCCAACTTTTTAGGACTCCAATTTGTTTTAGTTGGAAGAAATTAAGACGACATAGAAAGTCTATCTACTATCACTTACACTGTATCGTGACCTCTCTAGGTATGGAAAAATCTAGAAAAAAAATCTATACTCATATTTTTCTATGGTCATTCGTGCACAGGAAGATGCTGTAGTAAACCTCCCGGATATTTATTCTCAAATTTCACTTACAGACAAACCAAACATCTAGAAATATATTAAGCTTCATCCCTCTTCAATTTTGACCACTAGAAATTATGTCTAAACCTCTGTACATCTTATTGTTACTCGAATGCGTCAAATATACATCATCATATACCTCTCTCAATATCTTCTTTCTCAACTCCACATCATTAGGAACATATATTCTATGTTCCCATACCAGAATACCACCATTTCAAAAAAATTTAACCCATATTGCTTTCTACTAAATACTTCCTGCTTAATCTTCTCTATCTCCTCATTTCTACCTTACATCTCTAACAAACATTTTACTATGGATGATTTTACGATCATGTTTGCTAATGTAGACTGAGGTTCCAACCCAAGAGGGGGGTAAATTGGGTTTTTTAAAACTTTCGCTAATTACTTGCAAGTTTATAAAAATAGTTAAATGCACAAGCATACAAACAACTAATGTGCTTTAAGTAAAAGAGTTTAAGGAAGAGAAAATGCAAACTCAGTTTATAGTGGTTCAGCAATATCGAATCCATTCTGACCCTACATCCACTCTCTTCAAGGAACTTCCTTGAAGTGATCCACTAAAACTTTTAGTCATACAACTTCACGGGTGTTGTACAAACCTTACAACCAATCCCTTTCTCTCGAAAGCTAATCCCTTCCTCTCGGAGGCTGATCTCTTCCTTGCGAAAGTTAATCCCTTTATAATAAATATGAGTTGCTGTAAAGTAAATGGTAGAGAGATAATAATGAATGCTTTTACAAATGAACAATATCTCTCTTTCAAGAAAAAGCTTGATGAATGGCTCAACAATAAAATTTTCAAAGCTTTTGAGTATTAATGAGCAAACTTATGAATTGAATGTGTAATCTTCTTTTTTAAATGCTCATTGAAATGGGTTTACATAGCATTCAATCAATATGACCGTTAGACACTAACTTGGTAGGTTTGGTGCATTAAATGCTTAAGTTCCACACTCTAATGGTCATATTTTTTGAATTATCAGTCGACTGGGTCTTAGTACAAGTCGACTGTGTCAAGTGAAAAATCTCACTTTTAGGCTGTGAGAGAGTACCAATCGATTGGGTTCTAAGCACCAGTCGATTAGGAACTCACTGTCCCAGATGCTAGTCGATTGGGTGCTATAGACCAGTCGACTAGGGACATTCTGTCCCATACCCCAGTCGACTGGGATAAGGAGCCAGTCGATTGGGTTGCCTTTCAACCCAGTTTTTCATGTTTCAAAACGTTTTTGACTTAGAAGAGTTTGAATAATTAGTTTTGTCAAAATTATTTTATAAAATAGCTATAAAATAAGCTACTTCCTTGAACATAAGAGATTTACAGTTTGTTTCAATACCTTAATGCCTATTCTATATCTTCTGTCTTGACTTTGTGTCTGATACGGGTTGAGTTCTTGCATCTTGATTCTTTGATGAAAGCTTTTATCGTTTAAACACTTAGATAAAACTGTTAGTACAATTAGAGTAGTGTTTTGTCATTATTAAAATTTAGATAAGGGTCAACAATCTCCCCTTTTTTGATGATGACAAAACTAATTAGAGAAAACAGTTTTAAAAACTAAGTGTTGGGTTTTTAGAAAAAAAAAATGGGCAGAGTTTCCTCTGTTTTTTAGATAAAACCAACCTGTAAAACAATTCAAAGCAGTTTATAAATAACCCAACCAAGCAACTCAACATAGTCTTATATTCAATAAGATCTTCGGAGTAATACTCCCCTAAATCTATGCTCTATTTTAAGTCTACAGTGATATTTCTCTGTTTCTCATTTTTCTCCCCCATTTTGACAACAACAGAAAATGAGGTGCTAACTCAAAAAATAAGCAACATAGATACTATTGACAGTAAGATTATGCATAAATAAATTTTTATATGAAAACTAGGCATTGTTCGAAGTTAGGAATACTTCCCGAGAAGAACCGGAAGTCTCTACACTAGCATAAGTAGTTAAAGCATATTTTCGAGTAAAAAAGGATTTAAACTAAGTATTCATATAGTGTAAATGTAAAGCAAGTATATGAGCCATAAGCTAGACATGAAATATAGTCAAATAAATACAAATATCCATACATCATAGGCTTCTAGGAGCCGAATATAAAAACTGAAATGTATGATAATGTGATAAATGTTCGTGCCAAGAACAACTAAAAGCTATATACAAATGAAAAGATAACATCAGGTATTTCAATGAGCGGGAGAATCAGAGCCATCCCGAATAACATCCTGAAGCTCAACCAAGCAACCCTCTGTGTGCTTTCGTTGCAGCTCGAAGTCGTCTCGAAAGGAGTGGAGGTCATGATGCATGGAATCAATAGAAAAGATCAAGCTTTGAAACCTGGATTGCATGGATAGTTGGAGGCTCAAAATGGCCTAGAGTAGATCATCATATCCAGTCGAACTAGTACTAGAACCACCATGCGGTGCTGCTCGGTCATCAGTATCCATAGTAGTGGTAGGGGATACATCATCTGGACCCTCGTCATCCTTCTCACTGCTGTCACTCTCTCTAATCCTGATATTCTTCCCAGCCTTAGAGTATATCATCTCATCTTGGATCGTGCTGTAACGACACATCCTGGGTTGGCAACCCCCGAGATGGTGTCATCACATTTTGAAAATCTCAGCACGACACATATATGCAACGATAAAAATAAATAACACCAATAGAAAATTTTACATCAATCCTCAACCCTCAACAGGGGAGTTACATCAATCTGATCTTTTAAACATTAGATACAATGTAAAATGCATGAATATATATACAAATAAATTTTCTTTTCTTTTCTCTTTAGTCTGAGGATGTTGACACGTACATGACTTACAGAAAATAATTTATTCTAAACCTCAACTCACCAAATTATTTATCATGCATGCTACCTGAAATTATTGCACAATGAGGGATGAGTTTCACAAGCTCAGTGAATTAAATTTACTAAAAGTATTCAGTTTGTATAAAAGGTCTTTCAATATTTAATTAATTCTATCGCTTACAACTTAATGCTAGCATTCTACTATCACTACACATATCATAAGATTCATTCTCTATCAATCTATTCTTCTCATTCATTGGTTTACCTTAAGACCATCAATTATCTCATAATTACCTCGTAATAAGGTTCACATCATAAAGTCCACCATTTATATGGTTCTTATCATTATCCGTTTCTTTCTCACCATAATTGTATCTCTCTGTGAGACCAATTCATCTATAAATAAATTCCCAATCACCCACCACACATTAGCATTTCAATAATGCAAGCAATAATTAAATCAGATGCCATGCATGAATGATTATGATGGGAACGTCTTCCCACCTGTCGACAGGTTATTATTATCTTAGACTGGCCCCTTCCCAGTTCTTTACAACTTATCCCGGCTGTCACAGAATTTATTTCTAGCATATACCGGCTATCACGGTGTCCTTTTTATTTCCAGCATATACTGGCTGTTACGGTTGTTTCATTAGACCGGCCCCTTCCCGGTTCTTTTGGTTATATTATTAAATGCATATGCACATGAACAACGATATGAAATATGCACATAAATAATAAAATAAAGACAAACATGTATTCAGACTTGCTATCCTGATTTTTCTCAATTTATAAAAAAAAATTCCACTAAATTCCCCTCATCCCAAATCACATCCAATCATCCATCAAAGCTGTCAATATCCACTAAATTTCATCCCAAATCACATCAAATCATCCATCAAAACTTGTCAAGATCCATTAAATTTCATCTCCTCATAATTTGTATCAAAACATCAACCAAAACTCGTCAACAATTTATTTATCACCATTCTTATTAAATCAACTTATCATTCTAGTAATATTTTTTTTTACATAATAATTTTCTACGTGTCCAATATTTATACCATACCTATCAACCAAATATTTATCTACCACAAAAACATATGCTAATAGTTAAATTTAATATTATCACTAGATGTTTGATTTTTTTTTATTTATACTACTTAAAGTAAATCCAACTCACCACGTAACTCTTAAAGCTACCCGTGGATCACCTCCTTACATTTCCCGTTTCTCTCAGAAATTTCCCCCGGTTGTAGATTGTCAACACCTGACATCGTATTTATATAAAATTTATAATTTATTCTTCAATTCGTTACAAACCACACACTTTGAAATTCCCACTTTGAATTCAGGGAACTTTATAAATGTCAGAAATTCAAAAATAACATTATTTTATTACCTTCTATTTTTCTGACAGCTTTCTGCGATTCTCTATGAAATTCTGCAGTAAGCTCCTTCAAAATTTTTTCCTTTAAACCTTTCTTTAGATCCTCAAGTGTTTAAAGAAAACGAGTAATAAAATAACTAAATGGAATAAGTGAAAAGTAAAATTATGTTTACTTAATGTATATATATATACACACACACACACACACACATATATACTAATGTTGATTTAAGAAAATATCTGCAGCCTTCAATTTTTTTCCACCCCCAAGTTCCACGTCTCTTAGCTTGCTGGAGGTCATGCATGCACATGGTTTTACACTTGGCAGCTTGTGCTGCCACGTATCTTAACCTTTTTTTTAAAAAAATTATATTATTATTTATTTTTTTCCTTTCTTTCTTTTGTTGGCTGGATGTCCAGGACGTCCAGATTACTTATTTGTTTTTTAGAAAACCCTTTTTTTCTTTTACTTTTTTTTCTATTAATAACTACGCCTCCACGCATTTAGTTTTTTTTTTCAAACAAATATTTCTTTTTCAATACTAAATCTTTCGCATATATATTATTTAATTTCATGTCATATTTATTAAATTACTTTTTTACCCTTTCTTTTTGAATATGGGTATTACACGTGCACCCATATTCTTTAGAGAATAGACGTTGATGATAGCCTTAGGGCCAATATTCTGAGCCTCAGGGGTGGGAAGAGGAACCCGAAAGTGCTGGAGGATGAGGATGATGAGCATCCCATAGGGAAAGCACCCAGAGTCACTAGCTTCACCGTTGATCATGTTGGCGAGTAGTAAGGAGTAGATATTGAAGTGGCGTCCAGTTTTAAGACACCAAATCAATACCACGTCTATCTCCAAGAGATAATACCCGACTTTCAAGTTGTGGATGGATGGTCCAACTCATAATAAGATTGAACAACTTCGAATCGAGGGGCATATCACTAAATATGTGAAATGCAGTGGGCTGAAAGATGTAGTTAGGGTCACTTTTAATGATCTGACATGCCTCATCATAGTTGAAGTTGTCCGGCCATCCGTCTAAACTCCATTAGATCTCTCCCACAAGGATCCCCAATATTCTCACTAGGAGGTCAGTGTTCACCTCAAATTCCATACCCATCACACTGGTTCTGAACCGAAGAGCCAGTGGACTAAGTTTCACGAAGTTCACGTAGAGCTGGTGAATCAGG
The DNA here is from genome assembly GCA_023935145.1 of Bretschneidera sinensis. Classification (NCBI taxonomy): domain Eukaryota; kingdom Viridiplantae; phylum Streptophyta; class Magnoliopsida; order Brassicales; family Akaniaceae; genus Bretschneidera; species Bretschneidera sinensis. Next base: position 131,665,114 of record CM043698.1, read on the forward strand.
CGTGGGTAGTACTTTTGGTGAATCTTGACCAGTGGGGTCAAGCACACTGCTTCAAAAGGAGGTAGTATGTCAAAGTTTGCATGATGAATAGATTCGAAGTCAACGAATCTACCTGTCATGATCTTCTTATGATAAATGACAGAATTATACCTATTTTTAGTGGTTGGACTCCAAAAGAGTGAGTCGTCGAGCTCTATCCTCACTTTTTTGCTAGAGGATCACGCCAAACCCTTTCCTTTGGTGTCCGGTGCCATGGATTTCTTGGACCATGGCCTAGTAGGCACATGAGGTCCTCCAATAGTGGTTTTGATTCGGATTCTCTCAAACATTTTGGAAAAAAAGTTTTTTTGGGGAGAGTGAGAGATTTTGGGGAAAAACGAAAATTTCAATCATGGAAAGTTGAAATAAAGGTTATGGGGGATGAGATTAAGGATACTGTGAAGTGTTTTTAAGAGATTTTGGAAAGAAAAGTGAGAATTTCTATAGAAAGAAAGCTTCAAGGTTTTGAAAATGGTGTAAAACCTTGAAAAACTGAAGCGACTATTTATAGAATCGCGATACCAGTCGATTGAGTTAGGGCACCAGTCGACTAGGTCCTTCAAAATTTGAGAATTTTTATCGTACTAGTCGACTGGGTCGAGACACCAATCAACTGGCAGAGATATACCAGTCGACTGGGTCTTCCAAATCAGTCAACTGGGTAGTTACCAGAAATTCAAAAATTTGACTCCAAACAAGGTCTTGTTCTACTAGTCGATTGAGTACTTGGACTATTCGGTTGGGTAAAAAAGCAGTGTGTTACCAGTCGACTGGACCCTTAAAAAAAACTTTCAGCTTAGAGTCTTAGCATGAAATTTGTTTATCTATACCATCTTGAGTGAAGGAAATATTAAATAAGGTTTAATACGCATTCACCAAATGTCAAATATGCAAATGATGAAAGATTATGCAATCAAGCATACAGTTTATCATAGTCTATTAATCCCATTAACAGTCTAGTTTTATGAAAGCTAGCTTCTCTTAAAGATTTTGTAAGAATGTCAGCTATTTGATCTTCTGAAGGAATGAATTCTAGTCTTATATCACCTTTTTTAGCATGATCTCTTAAGAAATGATGTCTAATTTCTATGTGTTTGGTTTTAGAGTGCTGAACAGGGTTTTTAGTTGAGTTGATAACACTGGTATTATCACAATGAATTGTAAAAATTTTAAAGTTCATGCCATAGTCTTCTAGTTGTTGTTTCATCCATAACACTTGTAATTTTCGACTGTTATGTATTCCGCCTCGACGATTGATAGTGCAACCGAGTTTTGTTTCTTGGAAAACCAAAATGTTAGCATTGCAACTAAGAATTGGTATATTCCACTAGTGCTTTTTCTATCTAACCTACACCCCGCAAATTTAACATATGAATATCCTATAAGCTCAAAAGATGAATCTCTAGAGTACCATAATCCTAGGTTTTGAGTCCCTTGTAGATATCTAAGGATTCTTTTTAATGCAATCATATATGATTCCTTAGGATTAGCATGAAATTGAGCACACATGCATACACTGAATATTATATCAGGTCTACTTGCAGTTAAATAGAGTAACGCTCTTATCATGCTTCTATAAGTTTTAGTGTCTACACACTTACCTCCTTCATTAAGGTAAAGTTTTGTAGATGTGCTCATAGGAGTACCAAGTGACTTTGAATTTTCCATCCCAAACCTTTTTAGTAAGTCCTTGGTGTATTTTGATTAATTGATGTAGATATCTCCTTTCAATTGTTTGATTTGAAGTCTAAGGAAGTAGGTAAGCTCTCCCATCATACTCATTTCAAATTCACCTTGCATACACTTGGCAAACTCTTAACACATAGATTCGTTAGTAGCACTAAATATGATATCATCAACATATATTTGGACTAGTATATTGTCATTTTTGTGAGTTTTTATGAAGAGAGTTGTGTCTATTTTTCCTCTTGTAAAATTATTGTTAATAAAAAATTTACTTAGTCATTCATACCATGCTCTTGGAGCTTGCTTCAACCCATATAGAGCTTTAGAAAGCTTGTAGACATGATTTAGAATACTAGGATTCTCAAATCCAAGAGGTTCTTCAAAATATAACTCTTCTTCTATAAAGTCATTTAAAAAGGCATTTTTTACATCCATTTGAAATAATTTAAACTTGTTGAAGCAAGCAAAGGCTAATAACATTCGAATAGCTTCTAATCTTGCTACGGGAGCATAGGTCTCTTCAAAATTTATTTCTTCTTCTTAATTATATCCCTTAGCAACTAGTCTAACCTTGTTTCTAGTTACTATTCCATTTTCATCCGTTTTATTTCTAAATACCTATTTAGTTCCTATTATTGTATGATTCTTTGGTCTAGGAACTAGATTCCATACATTGTTTCTTTCAAATTGATTTCTTTATTCTTGCATTGTATTTATCCAATCAATATCCTTCTCGGATTCTATAAATGTTTTAGGTTCTGTTTGAGACAAATAGGCTACATAGTTGCAAATATTTCTAATGGAGGAATGAGTTCTTACCCCTTATGAAGGATCACCAATCACTTGATCGATTGGGTGATAATTTACATACCTCCAATATTTGGGAAGACCATCTTCTTATTGACTTGTAGATGGTTGGTCCAATTTGAGAGCTTCTATTTCTTGATTTGTTTGAGGTGGGCTCTCTTTTGGGTCAACAATGGGAGTAGGTGTTTTCGTTCTTGGAATGAAATCTGCATCATCATTGAAAAAAACTTTTCTACTACTAATTGGGTTATTCTCATCAAGGGCTATATGCACGAATTCTTCTACCACTAGTGTTCTCTTGTTGAAGACTCTATAAGCATTACTAGAGGTTGAATATCCAAAGAATATCCCCTCATTGGTTTTTGAGTCAAATTTACCTAAGTTAGTTTTATTGTTATTTAGGATAAAGCATTTACAACCAAAGGTATAAAAATAGGAGATATTAGGCTTTTTACCTTTCCATAATTCATATGGAGTTTTGTTAAGTATAGGCCTAATTAAAATTCTATTCAAGATATAGCAAGAGGTGTTTATTGCTTCCACCCAAAAGTATTTTGGTAAGCTATTTTCACAAAGTATTGTTCTTGCAAATTTTTCTAGAACTCTATTTTTCCTCTCAATAACTCTATTTTGTTGAGGAGTTCTAGGAGTTGAAAAGTTGTGATAAATTCTATTTTCATCACGAAATTTTGAAAAGCTTTGGTTTTCAAATTCTTTACCATGATCACTTTTAATGCTTGAAATACAAATTCATTTTTCATTTTGAACCTTTTTGCAAAAGTTTTCAAATCCTTTGTAAACTTCATCCTTGTAAGTAAGAAAGATAACAAAGGTATATCTTGAATAGTCATCAATAATAACAAGAGCATATTGATGGCCACTTAGACTAATGGTACTTATTGGACCAAATAAGTCTATATGCAAAAGTTTCAATGGTCTAGTAGTTGAGACTACATTTTTTGATTTAAAAGAAATTCTAGTTTGTTTTCCCATTTGACAAGCATCACACACTTTATCATTTTCAAATTTGATTTTCGAAAGTCCAATGACTAAATCTTTTCTTGAAATGATTTTAGGCAAATCCATGTTCACATAACCAAGCCCTTCTATGTCATAGCCATGGGTTTTCACTAAATGCGGGAAAATATTTTTCATTTTCTGAATGCAAGGATTTTAAATCAACTATATAGAAATTTTCGTGTCTTTGGCCAACAAATTTGATCTTGTTACTCTTGATGTCTATAACTAGACAATGAAAGGTTTCAAATATGACTTTGTTTCCTTTGTCACATAGTTGACTAATACTTAGTAAATTTGGCTTAAGGCCTTGTACTAAAAATACATTATCTATGGTTGAGAAATTATTACCAACTTTTTCATGCCTGATGATCTTTATTTTTGTGTTGTCTCCAATGGTGACATGTCCATCATCTCTTAGAGTTAGCTCTTTGAGTACACTTTTATCACCGGTCATGTGCTTTGAGCATCCACTATCAAGGTACCAACAATTACCTTTTTCTTTGGTGTGGAGACATATCTATATCACACAAGGATACACAATTGCACTTTTAGGTACCCAAAATTTCTTGGGTCCTTTGGGGTTAGTCCTAGAAAATATGCTTCCTTTAGGGACCTATACTTTCTTAACAATGTAAGGTGTTCTATATTTATAGACATGTTGATGATGCACAATCCTAGGATAATAGTTATTGAAATTTCTAGGATTTCTTAGTTGTGAATGTCTATAACTCTTTGGATAAGTATTTCTAGGATACGTGTTTCTATTGTGAGGATTATGAACATGCATGTCATTTCTAGGAAATGTATGATGATGATTTCTAGGATATATGCTTGCATTATTATGAATATGCATATTATTTCTAGGATACACATGATGGTAATTCCTAGGATATGCATGTGTAGTGTGCAAGTTTTGAGTATACATATCATCTCTAGGATGCACATGACGGTTACTCCTAGGATGTGTATAAGCATTGCTTGAATGAGCATACATATAAGCATGAGTATTTCTAGGATGTTTATTTCTTGTATATGCATTAAAATTGGTATTTTTAGACCTATCAGCATTCATTGAGGGAGTGCTTTTGACCTTGCTAGTGGTCTTTGAAGTAGAGGATTCATTCACATATGATGCTTTCATGAATAAAAACTTTTTTTATTTTTGCTTGCCTAATGGAGAATAACCTAACCCGGATTTTCCTTCACTTAATCTTTGATAGCACTTCATCTAGCTTTTCTTTTCCAAACATAAGTCTTGATATAGTGCCATTCAATTCTATTATCTTCTTCTTTAAGTTTTCATTTTCATCTTTAAGAAAATCTTTAGAAGAATCATAAAGCAAGGAAGATAGTTTTTCTTTTTCTTCTTTTAAGCCTTCCATCTCTTTAGAAATAGATGACACCTCCTTTTTGAGAATGTTGTTCCTAGAATCGAATTTCTTCAATTCTTCATGTATTTCATTTATGACCTCTATTAATTCTTCACTACTACTAACAATATTATTACTAGAAGGGGAAGAATTCGATACCTCATTTTCGTCGTCAATTGCCATAAGACATAGGTTGGCAATCTCCTCGTATCCGACCTCTTTATCCGATAGTCTTCTTCTTCGTCATCACTCCAAGTGGTTGCAATCATAGCTTTCTTTTTAAAGATCTTATTGGTTTGCTTGTTGCTGTACAATCGACCTTGATGTGACAGGGCTTCTTGCAACCATAACACACAAGTGGTTCCTTTTTTGAAGTGGGATCCTTTGTGTATGGTTTCTTGCTTTTCTTCAAGAATCTGTGAAACCACTTGGTGATTAGAGACATCTCACCATCTTTTTCACTGCTCTCCACCTCTTCTTTCATTTCTTCTTCTTTGTTGCTCGTAGAGGCTTTGAGGGCAATCACTTTTTTCTTCTTCTCATCATCATTGACAATGGGATTCGTTTCTTCCATCTCGTATGTCAATAGTGATCCGAGAAGTGTTTCGACATCAAGTTTGTCGAGATCTTTAGCCTCTGTGATGGCCTTCTTCTTTGCTTTCCAAATGGGTGGCAAAGACCTTAAGATTTTCCTTGTTAGTTCAAATTCCTCAATGTTCTTACCAAGAAGCTTCAAACCGTTAACAATAGTGGTGAAATGTGAGTGCATTTGAGAAATTGTTTCATTAGGAGACAATTTGAAAGATTCATACTCGGACACTAGCATATAAATTTTTGATTTTTTAACTTTGTTAGTTCTTTCATATGTAACTTGCAATTTATCCCAAATCTCCTTAGCTGAAATACAAGCAGAAATTTTATTATATCCAGAAATATCTAAAGCACAATGTAAAATACTTGTGGCTCTACTATTTAGAGACATCATTCTACAATCCTCTTCATTAAACTTGGTTTTGGGTTTAGGCATTGTATGATTGATTTCTTCAATAGTTATTTCCTTTATAGGAATTCTAGGTCCTTCCTCAATGACTCTCCATAGATTGTAATCTTTTCCTTCAACAAAGATTTTCATCCTGTTTTTTCAATAGTTATAGTTAGAGCCATTAAACAAGGGAGGCCTAGTGTAGGAATGTCCCTCAAAATAGCTATTTGATGCTATCGGATCAACTCAAGGATTTTATGCCTGAAATATAGAATGAAGCTCTGATACCAATTGTAGACTGAGGTTCCAACCCAAGAGGGGGGTTAATTGGGTTTTTAAAAACTTTAGCTAATTACTTGCAAGTTTATAAAACAGTTAAATGTACAAGCATACAAACAACTAATGTGCTGCAAGTAAAAGAGTTTAAGGAAGAGAAAATGCAAACTCAGTTTATAGTGGTTCGGCAATATCGAATTCGTTCCGACCCTACGTCCACTCTCTTTAAGGAACCTCCTTGAAGTGATCCACTAAAACTTTTGGTCGTACAACTTTACAAGTGTTGTACAAACCTTACAACCAATCCCTTCCTCTCGGAAGCTAATCTCTTCCTTGCAGAAGTTAATCCCTTTACAATAAATATGAGTTGCTGTAAAGTAAATGGTAGAGAAATAGCAATGAATGCTTTTACAAATGAACAATATCTCTCTTTCAAGAAAAAGCTTGATGAATGGCTTAACAATAATTTTTTCAAAGCTTTTGAGTATTAATGAGCAAACTTATGAATTGAATGTGTAATCTTCTTTTTTTTAAATGCTCATTGAAGTGGGTTTATATAGCCTTCAATCAATATGGCCATTAGACACTGACTTGGTAGGTTTGGTGCATTAATGCTCAAGTCTCGCGTATTTAACGGTCATATTTTTTTAATTACCAGTTGATTGGGTCTTAGTACCAGTCGACTTGGTCAAATGAAAAATCTCACTTTTAGGCTGTGGGAGAGTACCAGTCGGCTGGGTCCTAAGCACCAATCGACTAGGAACTCACTGTCCCAGATGCCAGTTGACTGGGTGCTCTACACCAGTCGACTGGGGACATTCTGTCCCATACCCCAGTCGACTGGGATAAGGAGCCAGTCGATTGGGTTGCCTTTCAACCCAGTTTTTCATGTTTCAAAACGTTTTTGACTTAGAAGAGTTTAAATAATTAGTTTTGTCAAAATTCTTTTATAAAAAGATCCATAAGACAAGCTACTTACTTGAACATAAGAGATTTACAGTTTGTTTCAATACTTTAATGTCTATTCTATATCTTCTGTCTTGACTTGGTGTCTGATACGGGTTGAGTTCTTGCATCTTGATTCTTTGCTTAAAGCTTTTATCGTTTAAACACTTAGATAAAACTGTTAGTACAATTAGAGTAGTGTTTTGTCATTATTAAAATTTAGATAAGGGTCAACAGCTAACAATGATCTTTTATCACTGATATTTAGCTTTATTCTTATCTCTCTTAAATCTATCATCAATTTCACATCATGACTCTCAATAAAGTAAATCATTTTGTAGATTTTCTACTCAATGCATCAGCTATCACCTTCTCTTTTTCTAGATGATAGTGAATTGTACAATTATAGTCACTAAAAAACTCCATCCACCATCTTTCCCTCAAATTCAACTCTCTCTGGGTAGGTAAGTATGTCAAACTTTTATGATCAATGAATATCTCATAAGTGGCTCCATACAGATAATGTCTCTAATCTTTAAAGTAAACTCTATGGTAGCCAACTCTAAGTCATGGGTAAGATAATTTCTCGAATGATTCCTCAATTACCTAGATAATTTCTCTAATGATTCCTCAATTTCCTAGAAGCATATGCCATTTCCTTCTCATATTGCATCAACACATATCCCAACTCTTGATGGGATGCATCACTATACACTACAAATCTTTCATCACCAGAAAGAAGCACCAATACTGGAGCTTTAGTCAATTTCCCTTTTAGTAATTAGAAACTTTTCTCACACTTCCCACACCAGAAAAATCTCACCTCTTTCCTGGTTAATCAAGTCAACAATATTGTGATAATAGAAAAATTCTGAATGAATCATCTGTAATAACCAGCTAACCCCAAGAAGATTCTAATCTCAATCACATTAGTTGGTCTCTCCCAACTCAATATTGCCTCTACCGTTTGTGGATTAACTGTTATGCCATCTCCAGATATAACATGTTTCAAAAAGGTCATTTCATTCAGCCAAAATTCACATTTAGGAAACTATAGCATACAATTATCTCTTTCATCAAAATCTCCAACACAATTTCTAAATATTTTACATGCTCTTACTTAGTCTTAGAATACACCAAGATGTTATCAGTGAACACAACCACAAGATTATCAAGAAATGGTTTAAACATTTTATTCATCAAGTCCATGAATGTTTCTGGAACATTAGTCAATCCAAATGACATCAAAAGAAGCTTATGACTATAATATGTCCTAAAAGCAGTCGTAGGCACATCTTCTTTCTTTATCCTCAATTGATGATAACCTGATCTCAAGTCTATTTTTGCAAATACCCTTTCTCCATACAACTTCTCAATATATCATCTATCCTAGGTAAATGATATTTGTTCTTAATGGTTATCTTATTCAATTATCTATAGTCTATACACAATCTCATCGTTCCATCTTTCTTTCTCACAAACACTTCGTGGGCTCCTCATGGCGACACACTAAATAGAATAAATTGTTTATCTAACAACTCTTGAACTTTCAACTCTCTTAACCTAATTGGTGTCACTCTGTAGGGTGCTATTAGATATATGTGATGAACTTGGTATTACATCAATAGAGAATTTAATCTTCCTACTGAGACACAACCTAGACAACTCATCAAGAAATACATCAGAAAAAAAAACTGTCACTACTAAGATTTCTTCTAACTTACTATTTTCCTTTTTAGAATCCATTATGTAAACCAAATACTTCTCATAATCCTTTTTCAACTATCTACTAGTAATCAGAGCAAAAAATATGACAATTTGCAAGTATCTTGAGTTTTTCCCTGAAAATTAAACTCCTCTTGTCCAGGTATCCTGTACAATACCTTTTCCTTAAAACGGTCAACCATATTCAAAGAAAACAATTCAACTTCAAACTGTCTATCACTGATATGAATCACACAACCCTTGTAAACATTTATGATTATCACTTTATCTCTAGTGGGAACTTCAACAATAACATTATGCATCTAAATACTAATACATACTTCAGTAGACTTCCTAAACACTGGATGAAAAGGAATGAGTTGTACCAGGATCAACCAACATTGTTATGTCTACCTTCTCTACATACAAAGAACTTCAAATTTTGAAAATTATGGGATAAATATCTTATCTGAATACATCTATAACAAACTTTTATCTCTTGATCATACATCAGATTACCACTTCCCCTTGGTGGCATACTTACTTCCTTTGTCATGAATCCTAATTCCTATAACCTATCTCCTAAATCTAAAGGTTCCACCGATATTACTCTGAGCTATAGAAGCAACATATCCTAGTTGCCTCTGACTCTGTACTACAGTTCCCTGTGACAAAGAACGCCTCATCTGGGTGGTCTCCCACCCTGCACACTCGTACTGGTACCAAATTTTGAATTCTCAAATCTAGACCTCTTCCTACCTCTAAATTTCATCACATCCTTCTCAATCTGAAGTGTTATATTCACCAACGTAACATAATTTATATGCCTCATGTAAGATAGTTTCGATCAAATATTAGAATATAGTTCATCTTTAAACCACTTACACTTTTTCTTCTCTAGGTCTACCATTTTCGGTACAACCATTGACAAGGCTATAAATCTGCTATCATACTGAGCCACAGTCAACACATTTACTTCAAATATATAAAATCTCTCTCTGATTGGGCTCTAAAGGTATAAGAAAAATATTAATCAAGGAAAACCTCCTTAAACCTATTCCAGGTTAAGGATCCATCAATATATGCACTTACCCTAGGAAAAGTATCCCCTCATCATTCTAAAGCTTCTCCTTATAACTCAAATGAAGCAAATGTGACCCTCTACCTGTTAGTCATTAGTAAAATATCAAATAATCTCTCTATATTTTTCATCCATAGCTCATGCTCAAAAGGATTCATAGATCCTTTAGACAAGAAAACATTCAACTTAATATATCTAACAAAACAATCTCCCTACATCTCATGCATAAACTCACTTTTACCCCTTTTTAAATGTCTATCATTACTGGATTTACAACAACCTCAAGCACTACTCTAGCCTGTTCATCAAGTCTATGCTATAAGTGTAATACCCGTATTCGTAAAGTAAGGGTAAAAAAGTAATTTAATATATACAACATGGAATTAAAATAATATATATGTGAAAGGTTTATTATTATTTGAATAAAACAATTCTAAAAAAAATTGGACGATTCTAGCTTGAAAAAGAAGAACAAAAAGAACAAAAAACGTGTCTGCTACCAAAAGAATAAACAGAACCATGCATGTTTACATGTGGCCAAAACGTGGCGGCATTGTGGGGGGAAGTTAAAGTGCTGAGTTCGGGTTGCTGTTTCAACTGTTTCCTCTGCATATATACGTAAACATAAATATATACTTATCAAATTTCGTTTGAATTTCCTTCAATTACTCTATTTCTTTAAACACTTGGAGACCCAAAGAAAGGTTGAAAGAGCAAAATTTCGAAGGGGTTTACGGGGGAATTTATTAGAGAGTCACAGGAAGCTATCAGAAAAACATAAGGTAATAACATAATGTTTATTTTTGAATTTTTAGTATACATGAAATTTCCCGGAATTCAAAGTGGGAATTTTCAAAGGGTGTGGTCTATGAAGAATCGAAGAATAAATTATAAAGTTAATATAAATATTATTTCAGGTGTTGACAATCAGCAACTGGGGAAAATTGTTGAGAGGAACAGGAAAGACAAGGAGGTGATCCACGGGTAGCTTTAAGTGCTACGTGGTGAGTTAGATTTACTTTAAGTAATCTAAATAAAAAATAAAATATTTAGTAATAATATTAAAATAAATTATTAGCGTATGCTTTGGTGATAGATGAAAAATCGATTGATAAGTATAATAAGAATTTCAAACATGTCGACAATTATTAGATGAGAAAAAATATTTTTTGGCATAATAAGTTGATTTAATAATAAAAACGATAAGTGAAATTCTTGATGAGCTGTGGTTGATGTTTTGATACGAATTATGAGAAGATGAAATTTAGTAGATCTCGGCAAGCTTTGATGGATGATTTGATGTGATTTAGTATGAGAGGAATTTAGTGGAATTTTTTATATATATAACTTGAGAAAAATCAAGATAGGCAATTTAAATATTTGAATTCATGTTTTTTTTTTTATGTTATTGTTCAGATGCATATTTCACATCATTGTTCATATGTATATGCATTAAATAAAAGAAAAGAACCGAGAAAGCAGCCGGTCTAATGAGAATAAAAGAACCGAGAAGGCAGCCGGTCTAAATGAGAATAAAAGAACTAGGAAGACAACTGGTCTAAATGAGAATGAAAGAACCGAGAAGGCAACCGGTCTAAGATAAAAATATGTCGACATGTGGGAAGACGTTCCCTAATAATAATTCATGCATTGCATCTGTTTTAAATATTATTGCATTACTGAAATGCTAATGTTGTCATTGTGAATTTTATTTATAGATGAATGAATCTCACAGAGAAACAGTTATGGTGAGAAAGAAACATAAAAGTATAATATGATAAGAACCATCTAAATGATCGACTTTATGTTGTGAACCTCATTACGAGGTAATTATGAGATAATTGATAGTCTTAAGGTGAACCAATAAATAAGAAGAAGAAATTGATAGAGAATGAGACTTATGATATGTGTAGTGATAGTAGAATGCTATTATCAAGTTATGTGAAATATAATTGATTTAATATTGAAAGACTATTTATACAGATTGAGTACTTCTAGTAAATTTAATTCATTGAGCTTGTGAAGCTCACCCCTCATTGTACAATGATTTCAGGTAGCAGGCAGAACAAATAGTTTGGTGAGTTGAGGTTCAAACAAAATCGTTTTCTGTAAGCCACGTACGTGTCAACATCCTCAGACTAATGAGAAAATAAAACAAAAATTTATTTGTAAATATTTATGCATTTACATTGTATAAAATGTTCAAGTCAATATCATTTTGATGTATCTCCCCTGTTGAGGGTTGAGGATTGACGTAAAAATTTCTATTGGTGTTATTTTTATTGTTGCATATATATGTCGTACTAAGATTTTCAAAATGTGATGATACCGCTTCGGGGGTGGCCAACCCGGGATGAGTCGTTACAATAAGCTATCAACTCTATCATCTGTTACATTCATTTTCTCAAGAGCATGTGTAAGAGCTTATCTTAGCTCATCTTTTTCAACTTCAGATTCTCTCCTACCTTCACTAATATCAATTATACTATCAACACGTTCCCTTCTAGGAACTACAGATTCAGACTTGACTTGTCAAAATATTGGGGCCTACCATGCCCTCTCAAATCAACAACTCTAACTCTAACTCTAACATGTCCACGTGTCATCCTCAGACTATTTATTAGAATATAATTTGTTTTAAATCTTCCACTTTCTTACTTTTTATGCAGTCTACAGAATCATAAAACCTAATGCTCTAATACCAAAATTGTAACGACCCATCCCGGGTTGGCCACCCCCGAGACGGTGTTATCATATTTTGAAAATCCCAGCACTACACATATATGCAATAAGAAAAATAACACCAACATAAATTTTTTACATCAATCCTCAACCCTTAACAGGAGAAATACATCATTCTGATCTTGACTTAAACATTATATACAACGTGAAATGCATGAATATTTACAAATAAATTTTTATTTTATTTTCTCATTAGTCTGAGGATGTGGACATATACGTGGCTTATAGATAATGATTTCGTCTGAACCTCAATTCATCAAACTATTTGTCCTTCTTGCTACCTGAAATCATTGTACAATGAGGGATGAGCTTCACAAGCTCAGTGAATTAAATTTACTAGAAATATTCAATTTGTATAAACAGTCTTTTAATATTTAATCATTTATATCTCATATAACTTGATAATAGCATTCTATTATCACTACATATATCATAAGTCTCATTCTCTATCAATCTCTTCTTCTTATATTTTTGTTCACTTTAATACCATCAATTATCTCACAATTACCTTGTTATGAGGTTCACAACATATAGTCTACCATTTAGATAGTTCTTATCATATCATACTGCCATGTTTCCTTCTCACCATAACTGTCTCTCCGTGAGACTCAGTCATCTATAAATAAATTTACAATAACAAACAACATTTCAGCATTTCAGTAGTACAATCAATATTTAAAACAGATGCAATGCATGAATTATTATTAAGGAACGTCTTCCCACATGTCGACATGTTTTTATCTTAGATCGACCCCCTCCCTTTTTTTTATTTCCAGCATATACTGGTTGTCACGGTTTTCATTTATTTCCAGCATATATCGACTGTCATGGTTTTCATTTATTTCCAGCATATACCAGCTGTCACGGTTTTTCATTTAGACCAGCCCCCTCCCGATTCTTTTATTTCATGTATATGCATATGAACAATGATATGAAATATGCATATAAACAATAATATAAAAACAAACATGTATTCATACATTTAATTTAGCTATCATGTTTTTTCTCAAATTACTATTTGATCAATTTCACTAATTTTTTCTCCTCATATATCACATTAAATCATCAACCATAACTCATCAAGAATTTCCCTTATCGCCTTTATTATTAAATCGATTCATTATTCCAATAATATTATTTCTCATAAAATAATTTTCTACACATCAACTATTCATATTATGTTTATCCACCAACTTTCATCTATCACCAAATCATCAGTTAATAATTTATTCTAATATTATCACTATATATTTCATATTTATCTTGGTTACTTAAAGTAAATCTAACTCACCACGTAGTACTTAGAGCTACCTGTGAATCACCTCCTTGCCTTTTCTGCTCTTCTCAGTAATTTCTCTCGGTTCCTGATTGTCAATACCTGACATAATATTTATATTAAATTTCTAATTTATTCTTCAATTCTTTCATAATTCATACTCTTTGAAAATTTCCACTTTGAATTTCGGGAAATTTCATGTGTACTAAATTTCAAAAATAAACTTCATGTTATTACCTTATGTTTTTCTTAAAGCTTCGCGTGGTTCTCTATAAAATTCTCGCATAAACCTCTTCAAAATTTTGCTCTTTCAACCTTTCTTTCGGTCCCCAAGTCTTTAGAGAAATAAAGTAGTTTGAATTGTAAAATGAAGAAACTAAACAGAATTTGGAAAGTAATAAATATAAACTTAAGGTAATAACTCAATTGCAGCCACGCAACATGTAGTGTTGCCTTACATGCAGCACTACAGACTTGTTTTGACAACAAGTGTTACCACCTTCTTTTTCTTTTTTTTCTTCTTGATGACCTTGGATTTTTTTTTTTGAATTGTTTTATAAAAATTAAACCTTTCGCATTTAAATATATACATTATTTTAACTCTATATCGTATTTATTAAAATACTTCTTTACCCTTACTTTAAGAACACGGGTATTACAATATGATATGGGCAAAATCAACTAGTCAAGTAAGAACTAGACAAATGGATCATAATAATGACCAACCACCCTAGGCTACGTAAGAGTCAGAGCTCCTTGGACGAAATGATGAGATTGCGAACCTATAAGTCTGAAGATTTCATCCTTGATAGAAGACCTCATAGGCAGAGGTCGCATCCCACAAGCATAGGTCACATCTCATAAGGCTTATAGCTCGGAAAGTCACATCCTTACTAATGCCCACCTCGAAACTCGAACAGAGGACCTCCATTACTTGTATAAATAAGCCCAAACCTTCGCAGAGAAGATAGAGACAAAGACATGGGCAACAAAGAAGACACAGAGAACCACCTTGGTATCTTTCTAAGCGTTTCCTATTACATCACTTTAGTATACCTTCTGACTTAACCATTGGAGGGTACCAAACTCCAAGTGGTTTTCCTTGTAAGGGTTCAAGTACCAAGTAGATGTGATCATAGGATTAAAACAACGGCCAAGTTCTCGTCTCCCCCAAATCCAAAACCATCATCTCCATTTCCACCCTGTTTGAGTCAAGAAGAAGGCAAGACTATCCTACATTATCTTTTTAGCATCAACGGATTGAAATCATCTGTGGGAAACAACAAATTGATGCCACTAAAAAAAGCCTCTCATCCTGCAGTTCCTAACAATGTAGTCATGAATTTCCCCTCAATTAAAGCATAATATTAAACTTTCCAACCAATGGTATATAGAAAGTGATTATTTTATTGCCACATATTTGTTTGGTTTAGTTATTTTTATTTAAATTTATAATCAAGTGCTTTAAAATAGAATCCCAACCAATTTATCTCAATACCAGTGTCAAGCCCAAATTTTTTTAACAATAGATTCAATCCTTAAACTTTCTCTCACAAAAAAATGTTTTACCAAAGATTTATGCCATCCATCACAAGTGTTATACTATATGTATATGTATATGTATGTATATACATAACATTGAAATGAATTAGCATTAAGTTGTTTTTTATTGACTCAAGCTTCAAGGATAATTAGTACCTCAATTATTTTTAGCATGATATCAAAACTTCGTGTCTTGATTTCGAGTTCTGAGATATATATATATTTTTTTCATTTAATATATCATCCAATTCTTTATTCAAATTTTCTTATATTTGATATATTTTTAAACTAAGCTCAGGATGTTTGGGATTATCTTTAATTTCTGTTTAAAGCAATTTTTTCTTTAAAAATTAATTTCGAGTCACAATGTTGCATCAGTAGATAGGCCCAGTACCCCTACGTGACTGCCTTGGAGAAGCTAGAAGTAAATTATCAGGAAACATGTATATATATATATTTGTTTTTTTTTTAAAACAATGACTGAGAATCAATTTCACACATTATCGACAGAGTATGAGACGCGTGCACCGAATAAAACTACCATGGATTGATAGTTATGTAGATGTGATCATTTTCGACTCGTGAGTGATTAGACAATCATTTAACAGTTTTTCTCTTATACGATTGTGCATTCGATTATTTATAATACTCATCGCAAAAAGATTAGATAATTTGCATATAAACCTTTTAAAGAAAATTTTTATTTCTTCTAATAAAATAAAAAGTTTTACACATGAGATAATTTGTGGACAATTACATTAAGGCTATAATTTATACATAAATCCAAAATTTTTGAAATACATGAAAATTTTATATTAAGTTTAGTTGATTTTTAAAAATTTATGGGGATAATTTATTTATATTAGTGGAGAGAATTTTAAAAATAAATATATTATTAATATGTTTTTTAAATATTAAGTGGAGACGAGTGACTCCACTATCCAGTGTGGATCCGCCTTGTCTAAATGTACATGTTAGTGTCTCCCTAGCTATCAACACTCCAAAATAAATAAATAAAAAATCTATACATGTACTCATGCATTCACAATGCAAATGTAAATGAAATTTTAATGAATAGCTAATCTAAATATGTAACCCTAGAATTGATTTCATGAATTTACTATGAAATTACGAGTAGTTTAGGTAATTGGTAAGTTGATATCATCAAGCTTTGTTATTAGAAATTAGCATCTTGACACATGCTACGCACATATTGATTAGTTTCTTTATGAGATTAAATAACTTAACATCTCAACATGAGTGTTTGATATACTCTTCTATATGATGAAGCAATATGCTAAAAGAAACAAAATTATCACTCATAAGCATGCCAAATGTAATAGTCATGTATTGTCTCTCGCAGCAAGAAAGAAGAATAACAATACGGTTATAATCACCAAAAAGAAATAAGAAAAGTTGAAAACTAAGAGAGAGAGAGAGAGAGAATCATCGTGAATTGAAGACGAGAGAGATAAGGAGAGTGGGGGAGCTAAGTTTGAGTCTATAAAAGAAAAATATGAAAAAAAAGATGTGAGAAACTCAAGTAAGTTGAGTTACATTTCTAACCTTAAATAATATGTGAGTTATATATTTAAACAATGGTTTATTGAACATTTTGATTAGTGAACATCAAATGAAGATTCTAGCCACTTTATTAATAGTACAAATTATAAAATAAACAATGTTTATCACGTTAGTAATTGATCAAATCAATGAAAAATTATTAGTTTACTGTAAATCATTGTTACATGCAGGGATGGATCTAAAACATTTCCTTTGGGAGTGAAAAGAAAAAAAATTAAAGTGATTTTGAAAAAAAAAATTGAAAACCTACAAATTAAATTTTTTAAAGGATCTTGAAGGTAAGTCTTCCCCAAAGTTGGATCTGTCCCTGGTTACATATAGTGGGGCCAACATGCATGTCAGTTTATTATCGGTCGGAATTTGAAGGTGATCAATCCCTTGAACTAATTAGTACTACATTATAACCATGCAACCCAAGTGAGACCATTTAAGTACATTTTGAGAGGGTTTATGGAAAAAAATTTATTTTTAATTATAAACAAAAGAAAAATCAAACCCTTTTAAAAAAATGAGAAAAATCAGAATTGAAAAATAATTTTTAAAAAATTAAATTAATGTTAAAATTTTGTTTTTTTATTAATTTATCAAACATTAAATAATTTTTAATTTTATTATTATTTTGTAAACTATAAATTAAAACTGCTGTTAGTCCAAACAGTACCTTAGGAAAAAGGAAATCTCACCCTTATTTTGGTTATATATACATATTGAAGGTAATTAGGTAAACTTCTTTAATAGTTTAGAGTAAGCTATAGGCCGATCGACCAACTTCATTAACTGAATAAATTATCGGTGGCATGGTCTATTCGATCACATGCAACCACCTACCGTAATCACTCCTTTTATTTTTAAGTTGACAAAAATAAAAGATAATTATAAAAATATGTTTAAGTAGGTAATTTTGTCCTTAAGATTTGATTCGTATAATATTTCCATCAGGTTTGAAATTATGTAATGTTGAGATTAACGTCAAGTCTTTTTCATAATCTTGTTTTTATCGTTAACTTCTTAATGCATGCAGACAGGTTGAAAATGTTGACTCAACACCAAGAGCGAAGTCACCTGCCCCCACATAATTATTGAAAATGAGATTTTTTTAATACGTAAAATTAAGAGATTTTTTTTTGATTATGTGATAATTCTCACTAAATCGGACAAGCGATATCACTGATTATTATTCTTATTATGACTTGGTATTACCCAGGATTGTCTTTATGCATTTAGTCTTATCTCTTTTAACCAATTTTTTTGTTCTTTTTAATTATTTCAAAATGTGTAAATGAGTCATTCTTAAAAGGGTAATTTAGATATTTTGATCTTGCATAATACAATTGTTTGTGTCAAAAAATGAGATTTTTTCAATATGTTAGATATATTTTTAAAATTGCATCCATAAAAATAAATAAATTTCCCTCACAAGTATTAAAAATTATCTAAATTTAATGTTTTTTTTTCATATGATAAATTTTGAGTTTATGTGTAAATTATTGTAATAATCATATTTTTAAAGTAAGGATAAATAAGTAATTGAATAAATATGTCATGAAATTTAAAATAAAGTCTATATATAAAGTTTATTAGTATTTGACTAAAGCAATTCTAAAAAAAAATTTATAAAAAAAAATCGATGAACAGTAACAACGTGGCAGCATGTGGCAGCACCTGCTGCCAAGTCTAATGTGATTATGCCAAGTTGAAGTAATGTTTTCCCAAATTTAATGGATGATGGTCAAGTGTAAAGCATAAAGAGAAAGAAATCATTTTGTTTTGCAAAGACAATAATTTTGTAAGCAAAGTTGCAGGAGGAAGTTTGATATCAATTTCCTATATATATGAGAACTGGCTAATTCGTAGGGAATGATAAAAATTGAGTTTCCTTTCCATTTTTTTTCTCTAAACACTTGGAGTTCAAAGAAAAATTGGAAGACCAAAATTTTGAAGAGATTTTCGGGAATATTTTGTTTTATAAAGAATTACAAGAAGATGTCAGAATAGCAGAAGGTGTTGACTCTCTACAACGGGAGAAATTTTTTAGAAGATCGGGAAAGACGAGAAGGTGACCCACGGATAGCTTTAAGTGCTACGGGGTGAGTTGGATTTACTTTAAGTAGTCTAAATGAAAAATCAATTATTTGGTGATAATATTAATTTTAATTATTTAAGTATGCTTGGGTGATAGATGAAAAATTGATTTATGGGTATGATAGGAAATTTGGACAGGTAGAAATATTTCTCGGTGAGAAATGATATTTTTTTTTGGAAATTATAAGTTTATTTGAGAATAAAAGCAATAAATAAATTATTGATGAGATATATTGATGTTTTAATACGAGTTATGATTAGATGGATTTTAGTAGACCTTGACAAAATTTTGGTGGATGATTTGAGGTGAATTTTAGTGGATCTTGACAAAAATTGGTGGATGATTTAAGATGAAATTTAGTGGATCTTGACAGACTTTAATAGATTATTTGATGTGATTTGGGAATAGAAGAATTTACTGGAATTTTTATAATTTGATAAAAATCTGGATGTTTGGATGTAAGAAATTTTTTTAAAGAAACTTTGTTATATAAAATTTGTGAATAATTAGGATAGCCAAATTAAGTGGTTTGAATCTTTATATTGTTTTTACACTACTGTTTATATTACTGTTTCATATCATTGTTCATGCACATATGCATTTAATAATATAACCGAAAGAACCGAGAAGGTAACCGGTCTAATGAAATAACCGTGACAGCCGGTATATGCTAGGATGAAAATTAAAAACCATGACAGCCGGTATATACTGGGATGAAAAGTGAAAACCGTGACAACCGGTATATGCTGGGATGAAAAGTGAAAACCGAGACAGCCGGTATATGCTGGAATTAACTGGGATGGCAGCCAGTCTGATGAGAATAAAAGAACTGAGAGGGCAGCCGGTCTAAGATAATAATAACCTGTCGACAGGTGGGAAGACGTTCCCATCATAATCATTCATGCATCTACATTTGTTTTAATTATCGTTGCATTATTTGAAATGCTGAGATGTGGTATATTAATTGTGAATTAAATTATAGATGGTTGGGTCTCATTAAAAGAGACAGCTATAATGATGAAATTTTTGAGATGCTGAGATGTGGTATATTAATTGTGAATTAAATTATAGATGACTGGGTCTCATAAAAAGAAACAGCTATAATGATGAGATTTTTGAGATGCTGAGATGTGGTATATTAATTGTGAATTAAATTATAGATGGCTGGGTCTCATAAAAAGAGACAGCTATAATGATGAGATTTTTGAGATGCTGAGATGTGATATTTTTGTGAATTTCATTATAGAAGGTTGAGTTTCATAGAAAGAGACAGTAGGGTGATAAGACTTACCTAAATGATGGACTTTTTTTATATGAACCTCATTACGAGGTAATTAGGAGATAATTAATAGTCTTAATGTGAGTCAATGATTGAGAAGAAGATATTGATAGTAGAAAGTTGTCATCAGGTTATGTGAAAAAAATAAAATATTAAATATTAAAGGACTATTTATGGAATTTGGAATACTTTTAGTAAATTAATTCATTGAGCTTGTGAAGCTTACTCCTCATTGTACAATGATTTTCAAGTAGCAGGCTTGGCAAATAGTTTGGTGAGTTGAGGTTCAAAAGAAATCACTTTCTGTAAGCCGCGTACGTGTCATCATTCTCAGACTAATGTAAAAATAAAAATGAAAAATTTATTTGTAAATCTTCATGCATTTTACAGATTGATGTAAAGTTCTTTTGGTGATATTTTTATTGTTGCATATATATATCGTGCTGGGATTTTCAAAATGTGACGATACCATCTCGGGGATGGCCAACTCGGGATGGGTCGTTACAATTTTGGTATGAGAGCATTAGGTTGTATGATTCTGTAGACTGCATAAAAAGTAAGAAAGTGGAAGATTAAAATAAATTATAATGAACAGTCTGAGAATGACACGTGGACGCGCTAGAGCTAGATCTAGAATTGTTGATTTGAGAGGGCGTGGTAGGCCCACAATATTTTTGATAAGTCGAGGTTGAGTCTGAATCTGTGGTTCCTTGAAGGGGAACATCTTGATAATATGATTGATATTAATAATATAATCGAGGTATGAGAGAATTTGAAGTTGAAAGAGATGAGCTAAGATAAGCTCTTACTCATGCTTTTGAGAAAATGAATGTATCAGATGATCAAGTGGATAACTTATAGCATAGACTTGATAAGCAGACTAGGACAGTGCCTGAAGTTGTTAATCCAGTAATGGTAGACACATAAAAAGGGGAAAAAGTGGATTTATGCATAAGATGCAGGGAGATATAATTAAGCTAAATGCTTTGTTGTTTAAAAGATTTATGAATCCTTTTACGCTTAAGTTTCGAAGAAATATATGGAGACATTATTTAGTATTTTACGACAGATGATTGCCTTTACTTCATTTGAGTTAGAAAGAGACGTTTTGTGAATGATTGAAGAATATTCTTCCCAAGATAAGTACAAAAATTGATAAACCCTTAATCTGAAATAGGTTTAAGGAGGTTTCCTTTTATAAATATTTTCCTTAGACCTTTAGAGCCCAAAAAGATAGAGATTTTATTTATTTGAGATAAATAAGTTGACTGTGGCTCAGTATGATAAGAGATTTGTGATTGTACCGGAAATGACAGACTAGAGAAGAAGAAGTGTAAGAGGTTCAAAGATAAACTATGTTTTAAGATTTGATCGAAACTATTTTACACAAAGCATATGAATTATATCAGATTGGTGGATATATCATTTCAGATTGAGAGAGAGGTGATGGAGTTTAAAGGAAAGAAAAAAAAAAGTGGTTAAAGAGACTTAAACATAAAGATTATAGAGGTAGTGGTAGTATGAGTGTACAGGGTGAGAGACCACCCCAAATGAGGCATTCCTTGTTACAGGAAACTGAAGTACAGAGTCAGAGGCAAACAGTATCTTATGTTTATGTATCTTAAAATACTATTGGTGGGACCCTTAGATTTGGGAGACAGATGATGGGAACTGGAAGTCATGGTAGAGGAAGTAAGTATGCCACCAAGTGGAAGTGGCAATCTGATGTATGATTGGGATATAAAAGTTTATTAAATTATATTCAGATAAGATATTTATCCCATAATTTTCAAAATTGAAGTGTTTTACGTGGAGAGAAAATGGACTTGTCAATGTTGGTTGATCTTGATGCAACCCACTCTTTTGCATCCAGTATTCATATAAAATCTATTGAAGTATGTGTTAGTCTTTTGATGCAAAAATATTTTGTTGAAGTTTTCACTAAAGATGGAGTGAGAATCATAAATGTTTACAACGGTTGTGTGATTCATATTAGCAATAGAAAATCTGAAGTTGATTTATATTATTTGAATATGATTGATTGTTCCAAAAAGAATATAGTGTTCAAGATGTGGATATGAGGAATGTAACCTTCAGATAGAACATAAAACACTCTCGAACTATTTTATTTTGCTCTGACTACTAGGAGATGGTTGAAAAAGGGTTGTGAGAAGTACTTGGCATACATAATGAATTCAAAAAAGGAAAATAGGAAGAAATCTTAGTAATGAAAGAATATTCTAAAGTAATTCTTGATGAGTTGCCTAGGTTGCATCCCAGTAGAGAGATTAAATTCTCTATTGATATGATACCAGGATCATTACATATATTTAATAGCACCCTGCAGAATAACATCAGCTAAATTGAGAGAGTTGGATGTACCATTTTAAGAATTTTTGGATAAACAATTTATCATACTTAATGTATTTGGGTAAGCCCATGTGTTGTTCATGAAAAAGAAAGATGGAACGATAGGAGGATGTATAGACTACAGATAGTTGGAATAAGAACATATATGTTTTACCTAAGATAAATGAATTGTTTGAGCAGTTGCAAGGAGTGAGTGTTTTCTAAGATAAATCTGAGATTAGATTATCACCAATTGAAGGGAGGTGTGCCTAAGATTTGTTTTTATGACATATTATGGTCATAAGTTTCTTGTGATGACATTTGAATTGAATAATATTCCATAAACATTCATGGACTCGATGAATAAAAGGTTTGAACCATTTTTTGATAATCTTGTGGTTGTGTTTATTGATACCATCTCAGTATATTTTAATACTACGGAAGAACAGACAAAACATTTAGAAATTATGTGGGAGACTTTGAGGAGAAAGAGATGGTATGATATAAGTTCTCTAAGTGTGAGTGTTGACGGAAAGAAATAATTTTCTTGGAACATGTAATGTCGGGAATGGCATAACAGATGATCTGTAAAAAGTAGAGGCAATGTTAAGTTGGGAAAGACCAACTAATATGACTAAGATTAGAATCTTCTTGAGATAGCTGGTTATTATAGAAGATCCTTTCAGAATTATTGTTTTTGTGATACGGTTGAATAGACTGACCAGGAAAAATGTGAGATTTGTATGGTAAGGAAACTATGAGAAAAAAAAATATTCCAATTTCTAAAGGAGAAATTAAATTCAGCTCCAATATTGGTGCTTTCTTCTTGTGATAAAGGATTTGTGGTGTATAGTGATACGTCACATAAATGTTTGGGATATGTGTATCATAGGAAAGTTGTGAATCATACTTCTAGGCAATTGAAGATGCATGATAGAAATTACCCTACTCATGACTTAGAATTGGTGGCTATAGTGTTTACTTTAAAAAGATTGGAGACATCATCTGTATGGAGCCACTTGTAAGATATTCATGGGTTATAAGAGTTGGACATACTTATCTACCCATAGAGAGTTGAATTTGAGGCAAAGATGTTGGATGGAGTCGATTAATAACTATGATTGCACAATTCATTATCATCTAAAAATGCAAAAGTGATAGTTGATGTATTGAGTAGAAAATTCTACAAGAAGGTTAACTGCTATGGGGATTCTGATGTGAAATTGATGATAGATTTAAAAGAGATAAGAATGAAGTTGAATATCAGTGATAGAGGATTTAGGTTAACAAATATGGTTGTACAATTGTCCATAGTAAAATGTTTTAGAGAGGCAAGGTAGAGATAAAGAGATAGAAAAAAATTAAGCATTGAGTGCTTACTAGAAAGCATTTTGAGTTCAAAATCTGAAATGAAGGTAGTTTGGTGTTGGTACATGGATGGAGTTCCCAATAATGTAAAATTGAAAAAGGAGATAGTGAGAAAGGTACGTAATGATGTAGATTCGATGCAATCAAGTAACAATAGGAAATATAGATGATTAAGACAGAAATTCTAATGGTCAAGATTGAAAAGGGATGTAGCTGAGACTGTGAGGTTGTATGGAGTACTATTGAGCATATTGTCAAATAAAGATGTTAGATTTACATCTTGGTATTGGGAGAGGTTTTTAGAAAGCCACGTATATACAATGGCAATTTAATATAAATTTTCATGCTCATATTGGATTTTTAGAATACTAGAAGATATGCTAAGGACAAATGTGATGAATTTCTTAGTAAATTGAGATGCTTACATGCCATTGATTGAAGTTGTTTATAAAAATCAGTATCAAATTTGTATTGGGATGGCACCCATTGAGACATTGTATGATAGGAGGTGTAGAACTCCTATATGTTGGGAAGAAATGGAAGAGAAAAACATATCTGATCTATCTATTATTAAGCTAATAATAAAGATGATTAAATTTGTTAGAGAGAACCGTAAAGCGGCCTAAAGTAGACCTCTTGAGTCTCAAGTAGGTGATTGGGTGTATTGAAAAATATCTCAATGAAAAGGTGTATTGAGATTTTAACAGAAAAGAAAAGTTGAATCCGAAGTATATAGGACCCAATAAGGTTGTTGAGAAAGTTTGATTAATTGTGAGTAACTTGAATTTGCCTCCAGAATTAAAACATTTATATAATATATTTCATATTTCACTTTTAAGAAAGTGTTTACATGATATTTCAAGCTAAGTTATAGAAATTCAGAAAGATTGGACTTATATTCAAGTACCAGTGAGAATTTTGAACAAAGAGAGTAAGTCTTGTGTAAAATAATAATTTCACTAGCGTAAAGTCTGGTGGTGGAATAAAGATATTGAAGAGATTTCGTGAAAACGTAAGACAAGTATAAAAAAAAAAGTATTATTTATATTTGTTTCCGAGCAAAGTAAAAAAATTTCGAGGACGAAATTTTTGTAAGGAGGGTAGAATTGTAATACCCATATTTTTAAAGTAAGGATAAATAAGTAATTGAATAAATATGTCATGAAATTTAAAATAAAGTCTATATGCAAAGTTTATTAGTATTTGACTAAAGCAATTCTAAAAAAAAATTAATTTTAAATTTTAAAAAAAAAAAATCGATGAACAGTAACAACGTGGCAGCAGATGGCAGCACCTGCTGCCAAGTCTAATGTGATTATGCCAAGTTAAAGTAATGCTTTCCCAAATTTAATGGATGATGGCCAAGTGTAAAGCATAAAGAGAAAGAAATCATTTTATTTTGCAAAGACAATAATTTTGTCTTGCAAGTGTCCAATTTATAGAATAATTTAAAGAATGTGATTGTTGACTTGGCAAGCAAAGTTGCAGGAGGAAGCTTGATATCAATTTCCTATATATATGAGAACTGACGAATTCGTAGGGAATGATAAAAATTGAGTTTCCTTTCCATTTTTTTCTCTAAACACTTGGGAGTTCAAAGAAAAATTGGAAGACCAAAATTTTGAAAGGATTTTCAGGAATATTTTGTTTTATAAAGAATTACGAGAAGATGTCAGAATAGCAGAAGGTGTTGACTATCTACAACGGGAGATATTTTTTAGAAGATCGGGAAAGACGAGAAGGTGATCCACGGATAGCTTTAAGTGCTACGGGGTGAGTTGGATTTACTTTAAGTAGTCTAAATGAAAAATCAATTATTTGGTGATAATATTAATTTTAATTATTTAAATATGCTTTGGTGATAGATAAAAAATTGATTTATGGGTATGATAGGAAATTTGGACAGGTAAAAATATTTCTCGGTGAAAAATGATATTTTTTTTGGAAATTATAAGTTTATTTGAGAATAAAAGCAATAAATAAATTATTGATGAGATATATTGATGTTTTAATACGAGTTATGATGAGATGGATTTTAGTAGACCTTGACAAAATTTTGGTGGATGATTTGAGGTGAATTTTAGTGGATCTTGACAAAAATTAGTAGATGATTTGAGATGAAATTTAGTGGATCTTGGCAGACTTTAATAGATTATTTGATGTGATTTGGGAATATAAGAATTTAGTGGAATTTTTATAATTTGATAAAAATCTGGATGTTTGGATGTAAGAAATTTTTTTAAAGAAACTTTGTTATATAAAATTTGTGAATAATTAGGATAGCCAAATTAAGTGATTTGAATCTTTATATTGTTTTTATACTACTGTTTATATTACTGTTTCATATCATTGTTCATGCACATATGCATTTAATAATATAACCGAAAGAACCGGGAAGGCAGCCGGTCTAATGAAATAACCGTGACAGACGGTATATGCTGGGATGAAAATTAAAAACCGTGACAGCCGATATATGCTGGGATGAAAAGTGAAAACCGTGACAGCCGGTATATACTAGGATGAAAAGTGAAAACCGAGACAGCCGGTATATGCTGGAATTAACCGGGAAGGCAGCCGGTCTGATGAGAATAAAAGAACCAGGAGGGCAGCCGGTCTAAGATAATAATAACCTGTCGACAGGTGGGAAGGCGTTCCCATCATAATCATTCATGCATCTGCATTTGTTTTAATTATCGTTGCATTATTTGAAATGCTGAGATGTGGTATATTAATTGTGAATTAAATTATAGATGGTTGGGTCTCATAAAAAGAGACAGCTATAATGATGAGATTTTTGAGATGCTGAGATGTGGTATATTAATTGTGAATTAAATTATAGATGGCTGGGTCTCATAAAAAGAGACAGCTATAATGATGAGATTTTTGAGATGCTGAGATGTGGTATATTAATTGTGAATTAAATTATAGATGGCTGGGTCTCATAAAAAGAGACAGCTATAATGATGAGATTTTTGAGATGCTGAGATGTGATATTTTTGTGAATTTCATTATAGAATGTTGAGTTTCATAGAAAGAGACAGTAGGATGATAAGACTTACTTAAATGATGGACTTTTTGATGTAAACCTCATTACGAGGTAATTAGGAGATAATTGATAGTCTTAATGTGAGTCAATGATTGAGAAGAAGATATTGATAGTAGAAAGTTGTCATCAGGTTATGTGAAAAAAATAAAAGATTAAATATTAAAGGACTATTTATGGAATTTGGAATACTTTTAGTAAATTTAATTCATTGAGCTTGTGAAGCTTACTCCTCATTGTACAATGATTTTCAGATAGCAAGCTTGGCAAATAGTTTGGTGAGTTAAGGTTCAGAAGAAATCACTTTCTGTAAGCCGCGTATGTGTCATCATTCTCAGACTAATGTAAAAATAAAAATGAAAAATTTATTTGTAAATCTTCATGCATTTTACAGATTGATGTAAAGTTCTTTTGGTGATATTTTTATTGTTGCATATATATGTCGTGCTGGGATTTTCAAAATGTGACGATACTGTCTCGGGGGTGGCCAACTCGGGATGGGTCATTACAATTATATAGCATTAATATAAAATAGTCACAAGTTGTCTCATGTGTAAAACTTTGATTCAATTTCATTTTAGTCTTTTTAGTTGCCTCATGTTCTTATTGGGTCTATGGAATTTAAAACGTCCTTATTGAGTCTTTTAAGTTTGGTATTCGTTCCAATCAAATCTTTCACTCAAATGACCCAGAAATCTCATTCAGTTCATTTACAAGAAGCTCATTCAGAATATTTTCATTCACAACAGGTAAATTTAAAGGACACAATAAAGATGTTTTAAACTCCAATGGCCCAATAAGGACACGAGGTAAACTAAAATGACTAAAAATGAAATTTACTCAGTTTAATCTTATTAAAAAAATAGAAATATTCCCCAAACAAGTGTTTATGTGTAAATCTGCAGTTTTTCGACAAGTATTATCGAAAACAATCACCATCATTGAGTAAAAAATTGCCCGATCTATTGAATCATCAAACCTCAATGGTGTAATTCCGCCACAATTAGCTACATGTACCCCTTGCATTGTTGATCGTGCATGGGGTTTGTTGACTAAGGCAACCCAAGAGACGGGTTAATTTGCTTTTAAATCTTTTTGTAATAATTCAAATTTAAACACAAATTAATCAAGCAAACTAAGCAAGTAAACAATATATGAGCAATAAATTAAAACTTGTTGAAAATAAGAGAGTTGAGGAGGAGAGCCTGCAAACTTGATTTATAGTGATTCGATCACTTTTTGTGCCTAATCCACTCCTCAATAGATCTTCTTGAGAGTTCACTTTACTATTTTAAGCAAAGAACATAACAAACAACTTCCATGTTGTCCAAATCTTTACAAGTAATTTTCTCACACTAAAACATCTTAACCTAAGTGTTTCAACCCAAAACACTCAATAAGTTCCCACAAACTCACCCAAGAGTTACAACAACTCTTTTTACAATCAATAGATGAGAGAAGATATGATTTGCAACAATATATTTGCTCAAGAATACAACTCAAAACATATATTGCAAATTTAAGGCTCAAAACTTCATGAATGCTCTTACTTGTTTTTTATGTTTGTAATTGATGCATTCAATTAAGTAGGAGACGTGTATTTATAGCCTATGGGAACTTTAGAGCTGTTAGAAACAAAAACTAATTGTTTCTATGCATTAAATGCAAAGCTCCCGTTGTCAAACCTTTCAAAAATTTGATTGTTAGGCTATGGAGTCGACTCGCTGCCCCATGGATTCGACTCCTTGCTTCATGGAGTTGACCTTCCGAGATTCGGGAAAGTCTTTGTCTCAGGGAGTCACATGGGAGTCGACTCCTATCACTTAAACTTTAAAAATTGTTTTAAAAACACTTTAAAACTTGACTTTAAAATCATAGAAGTTTGTCAAATATATTTATGAGATGAATTAACTTTAATTAAAGTTCAATTAAAGCATGATATGCATTGAACCTTAAGAATTGAACACTTACATTTTAAAAAAACACTTACAAAAACTAAAGTACTCCATAATCCTCCGATGGTGAAGGACTTGAACTTATGCCAAATGACTCACTGATTAATTTCCAAGCTTAAACATCCTTAAAAAATCTAAACAAACTCATTAGTGCATAATTCTAAGTTTTGTTATCATATCAAAATTAAGCAGGAGTCAACATGGATGATTTTTTATCACTCATTTTATGGGTAAAGAACAAAGAAAAAATTAAAAATACCCCAAAAAATCTTTACTTTGATGATGTGTCAAGAAAGAGTAAAAGTCATTGTAGTGAAAAAAGTTAAGCCACAATGCTAATTTGTGCCCTAAGTGGGCAAGTTAGTATTTTCTTAAAAATATATGTATTTATATTTATAGTTTACTACGTGTATATATGTCGTCTCCACAATCAATAATTTCTGGATCCGCCACTGCAGCGCCACATGAGCAGCTAAAATGTCCACTTTACCCTCTCTTATGTCTCTCTCATGGCTTATAAATAAATATTTTAAACATAAATAAAAAACCCTAAAAATATTTTTAAAAATATGGAAAATACACTTCTCCTGCTCCTCATTAAAACCAAAATAAATTATGAAATATCTAAAATAAATTTGAAAAAACACCATTTTCTTTTTCATTTTTTTTGCCAGTAGACTTAGTTGAATAGAACATATCCCAATCTAGGACGAAAACTTTACTGAGAAATATGTTGTTGGAAGCCACAAAAGTTATGTGCAATGTTTGTGCTGTTGGATTTTTTGGGTAATAATCATTAGATGCTTGTGTAATACTACTTCTTCTTGAGCTACAATAATAAGTAACAAAAACATCATCTTCCTCTCTCTCAAACCCATAAAGTTTTTGCCATCTTCTTCTTCAATTTTTTTGCTAGTAAATCAGTTTTATAGAACATGTCCTAATATGGGACGGAAACTTCTCCGAGAAATATGTTGTTGAAAGCCACAACAGTTATTAGAGAAAACCATAAAAGAAAAAACAAACAAAAAATGTAAAACCTTTCTCCTTTCTTCCTTTACAGTTTTTATTCTTCTTAAGCTAAAGCAAAAAAATCATTTTCAAAAATACTAAACAAGAATTACTTGTTCAAAACTATAAAGTTGAACCAAAAAAGACTAATCTCCTCTCACACTACCTCAACAAGATCTAAGTTATTACAATGCCGAATCTAAAAATTTTCTCAATGTCCAGTACGGCGATTTTCATCCAAGATTATGGTTGTGTTCCTAGGATCTGATTGGTCGGTTATGATGGTTGTAACTGATTTCAACAATACCCTTTGGAAACAACAAATCTATAAAAGTTGGGGAAGAATCCAGCAAGGACAGTTTCAAGGGAATTGACGGCGTTCAGGTCAAGCCAAGCTTACGAGCTTCAAGGCGCCGTAGGATGCAACTTCAGGTTTCGTTCAAGTTAGTTGCCGATGTTTCCATTGCGCCATCGTGTTAAGAAAGATGTTTGAACAAGAATATGGGATGAAGAAGAATTCTTGTGTATGTTCTTGTGCAGTCGTATCCTATCTTTATAATACAGCTAGGAGAAACAAATCCCATGAATCATGGGCTAAGAAAGGAAAATATAAACCTAATAGAGAAGCTAGTAATGTCTTATAGGTGTAGTAGAATATACAAGATAAGTATTGTTGTATACATGGAAACTAAATCAAATCGTAATAAAATAAAATTGTAATACTCCCTCTCAAGTTGGAGCATAAAGATCTATAATTCCCAACTTGCTAAGAAAACGATGAAACATATCTCGACCCAAAGCTTTAGTAAAAATATCTGCGAGCTGATTACTAGCAAGGACATGGGTAGTAGAGATGACCTTGCCACGAAGTTGGTCACGTACAAGATGACAGTCAATTTCGATGTGCTTTGTCCGTTCGTGAAAAACTGGGTTGTCAGCAATATGTAGTGCAGCTTGGTTATCACAACAAAGCTACATCGACTGGGGATAAGGGACACTGAGATCATGAAGAAGCATCTTGAGCCAAATAAGTTCACAAGTGGTTGTTGCCATTGCTCGATATTCAACTTTAGCGGAAGATCGTGAGACGGTAGTGTTGACCCTCACCTAAATTTTAATGATGATAAAACACAACTCTAATTATACTAATAGTGCTATCTAAGTGTATTAAGCGATAAAAACATACAGTCAAGAATCAAGGTGTAAGAACTCAACCTGAATCAAACACTAAGTCAAGACAGAAGATCTAGTATAGGTAAAAGGTATTGAATCAAGTTGTAAATCTCACCGATTCAGATAACAAGTTTGTCCAATGGCTCCTTTTCAAAAAGCATTTTAACAAAACTATTCATTCAAACATTTATAAAGTTAAAAACATTTCAAAGAATGAAAAACTGGGTTGAAGGGCAACCCAGTCGACTGGGTACTTATACTAGAAAACTTGAGTTTTGGATAGTGTGTCCTCAGTCGACTGGATGCTTCATACCAGTTGACTGGTAAGAACAACCCAGTCGATTGGTACTCTTCAAAACCTTTAAGGTGAGACTTTTCACCTGACCCAGTCGACTGGTACTAAGACCCAGTCAACTGGTAATTCAAAAAATATGATCGTTGAGACGCGAGACTTCATCACAAAATGCACCAAAACATTCCAAGTCAATACAAAACGACCATATCAATATAAGGCTATATAAACCCACTCTATTGAGCATTTAAAAAAAAAGATTACACATTCACTCAAGTTTTTACTCATTGATATACAAAAGTTTTGAAATATTTATTGTTGAGCCATTCTTCAAGCTTTACCTTGAAAAAGAGATATTATTCAGTTGTATAAGCTTTCATTGCTTTCTTTCTACCATTTACTTTACAGCAACTTATATTTATTGTAAAGGGATTAGCTTCCGAAAGGAAGAGATTAGCTTCTGAGAGGAAGGGATAAGCTTCCAAGAGGAAGAAACTGTTTGTAAGATTTATGCAACACCCGTGAAGTTGCACGACTAAGAGTTTTAGTGGATTGCTTCAAGGAGGTTCCTTGAAGAGAGTGGACGTAGGGTCGGAACGAATCCAATATTGCTGAACCACTATAAATTGAGTTTGCATCTTCTATTCCTTAAACTCTTTTGTTTACAGCACATTACTTGTTTGCATGCTTGTGGATTTGTTTGTTTTTATAAACTTATGATTAATTAGCGAAAGTTTTTATAAACTCAATTCACCCCCTATTGGGTTGAAACCTCAGTCAACAATTCGTATCAGAGCCAGGTTCTCAATTTTAGGCTTAATACCTTGAGTTGATCCGATGGTAGCAAATAGCTATTCTTAGGGACACTCCTACACTAGACCTCCTTGTTCAATGGCTTCAACTATAACTACTGGAAAAACATGATGAAAATCTTTGTCGAGGGACATGATTATAATCTATGGAGAGTCATTGAAGAAGGACCTAGAATTCCATCAAAGAAAATAACTATTGGAGAAATCAATCATACAATGCCTAAACTCAAAACTAAGTTCAATGATGAGGATTGTAGAGCCACAAGTATTTTACATTGTGCTTTAGATATATCATAATATAATAAAATCTCTGCATGTGTTTCGGCTAAGGTGATATGGGATAAATTGCAAGTTACATATGAATGAACTAGTGAGGTTAAAAAATCAAAAATCTATATGCTAGTATTTGAATATGAATCTTTTAGAATGTCTTCTAATGAAACAATTTCTCAAATGCACTCATATTTCACAACTATTGTTAATGGCTTGAAGCTTCTTGGTAGGAACATTGAGGAGTTTGAACTAACAAGAAAAATCTTAAGATCTTTGCCACCCACTTGGAAAGCAAAGAAGACGGCCATCACGGAGGCCAAAGATCTCGACAAACTTGATGTCGAAACACTTCTTGGGTCATTATTGATATATGAGATGGAAGAAATGAATTCCACTGTCAATGATGATGAGAAAAAGACAAAGGTGATTGTTCTCAAAGCCTCTACATGCAACAAAGAAGAGGAAACAGAAGAAGAACTGGAGAGTAGTGAAAAAAATGGTGAGATGACTTTAATCACCAAACAGTTTCATAGGTTCTTGAAGAAAAGAAAGACACCTTACACAAAGGATCATACTTCAAAAAGTGAACCATTTGTGTGCTATGGATGCAAAAAGCCCGGTCACATCAAGACTGATTGTATGGTAACAAGAAAACCATACATGAGCTTCAAGAAGAAACCTATGATAGCAACCACTTGAGTGATAACGAAGAAGAAGACTCCTCGGATAAGGAAATCGGATATGAGAAAATTCCTAACCTATGTCTTATGGCAATCGATGATGAAAATGAGGTATTATCTTCTCCCTCTTCAAAAAATAACATTGTTAGTAGTAGTGAAGAGTTGATAGAAGTTATAAATGAAATGCATAAACAATTAATGAAATTTGATTCTAAGAACTCCACTCTTAAGAAATAGGTGTCATCTCTTTCTAAAGAGATGATAAGTCTAAGAGAAGAAAAAGATAAACTATCTTCATTGCTTTATGATTCTTCTCAAGATTTCCTCAAAAATTAAAATGAAAACTTAAAGAAGAAGATATTAGAATTGAATGGTACAATATCTAGACTCATGCTTGGAAAAGAAAAGCTTGATGAAGTGCTTTCTTTCCAAAGATTAAGTGGAGGAAAATCCAGGTTAGGATACTCTCCATTAGGCAAACAAAAATCAAAAGAGAGCTTATTCATGAAAGCATCATGTGTTAATGGAGCCACTACTTCAAAGACCACTAGCAAGGTCAAAAGCATTCCCGTAATGAATGTTAGCAAGTCTAGAAACATTAATTCTAATGCATATACAAGAACGAAACATCCTAGAAATACTCATGCTTATATGTATGCTCATTCAAGAAATTCTTATACACATCTTAGAAATAACCATCATGTGCATCCTAAAAACAATATGTATAATCAAAACTTGCACAATGCATATGCATATCCTAGGAATTACCATCATGGTTATCCTAGAAATAATATGCATATTCATAATAATGCAAGCATATATCCTAGAAATCATCATTATACATTTTCTAGAAATGACATGCATATTCATATTCCTCATAATAGAAACATGTATCCTAAGAACTCATATCCTAAGTATTATAGACATGCACAACTAAATCATCCTAAAAATTTCAATAACTATCATCCTAGGATTGTGCATCATCAACATGTCTATAGAACACCATATGCTGTTAAGAAAGTATGGATCCCAAAAGGAACCATATTTTCAAGGACTAACCCCAAAGGACCCAAGAAATTTTGGGTACCTAAAAATGCCATTGTGTATCCTTGTGTGATATAGATATGTCTCCACACCAAGGAAAAAGGTAACTGTTGGTACCTTGATAGTGGATACTCAAAGCACATGACTGGTGATAAAAGTGTATTCAAGGAACTAACTCTAAGAGATGGCGGACTTGTCACCATTGGAGACAACACAAAAATAAAGATCATCGAGCATGGAAAAGTTGGTAATGATTTCTCAACCATAGATAATGTATTACTAGTACAAGGCCTTAAGCCAAATTTACTAAGTATTAGTCAATTTATGACAAAGGCAACAAAGTCAATTTATGACAAAGGCAACAAAGTCATATTTGAAACCTCTCATTGTCTAGTTATAGACATCAAGAGTAACAAGATCATGTTTGTTGGCCATAGACATGAAAATGTCCATATAGTTGATTTAAAATCATTGCATTATGAAAATGAAAAAAAATTTCCCGTATTTAGTGAAAACCCATGGCTATGGCATAGAAGGCTTGGTCATGTGAACATAAATTTGTTTAAAATCATTTCTAGAAAAGATTTAGTCATTGGACTTCCCAAAATTAATTTTGAAAAAGACAAAGTATGTGATCCTTGTCAAATGGGAAAACAAACTAGAATTTCTTTTAAATCTAAGAATGCAGTCTCAACTACTAGACCATTGAAACTTTTGCATATGGAATTATTTGGTCCAATAAATGCCATTAGTCTAGGTGGCCATCAATATGCTCTTGTTATTATTGATGACTATTCAAGATATACGTTTATTATCTTTATTGCTTATAAGGATGAAGCTTTCAAAGGATTTGAAAACTTTTGCAAAAATGTTCAAAATGAAAAAGGAATTTGTATTTCAAGCATTAGAAGTGATCATGGAAAAGAATTTGAAAACCAAAGTTTTTCAAAAATTTGTGTTGAAAATGGAATTGATCACAACTTCTCACCTCCTAGAACTCCTCAACAAAATGGAGTTGTTGAGAGGAAAAATAGAGCTCTAGAAGAATTTGCAAGAACAATGCTTTGTGAAAATAGTTTACCAAAATACTTTTGGGCTGAAGCAGTAAACACTTCTTGCTATATCTTGAATAAAATTTTAATTAGGCCAATGCTTAACAAAACTCCGTATGAATTATGGAAATGTAGAAAGTCTAATATCTCGTATTTTCGTACATTTGGTTGTAAATGCTTCATCCTAAATAACAATAAAACTAACTTTGGTAAATTTGACTCTAAGACCGATGAAGGGATATTTTTAGGATATTCAACCTCTAGTAAGGCTTATAGAGTTTTCAACAAGAGAACTCTAGTGATAGAAGAATCTGTTCATGTAACTCTTGATGAGTCTAACCTAATTAGTAGTAGAGAAGTTTCTTTCAATGATGATGCAGATTTTATTCCCAGAACGGAAACATCTACTCCTATTGTTGACCCAAAGGAGAGCCCACCTCAAATGAATCAAGAAATGGAAACTCTCAAATTGGACCAACCATCTACAAGTCAATAAGAGGATAGTCTTCTCAAAGATTGGAGGTATGTAAATTATCACCCAATCGATCAAATGATTGGTAATCCTTCACAAGGGGTAAGAACTCGTTCTTCTATTAGAAACATTTGCAACTATGTAGCTTATTTGTCTCAAATAGAACCTAAGACATTTATAGAAGCCGAAAAGGATAATGATTGGATAATTGTCATGCAAGAAGAAATAAATCAATTTGAAAAAAAAAACAATGTGTGGAATCTAGTTCCCAGACCTAAGAATCATACAATAATAATAACTAAATGGGTATTTAGAAATAAGGTGGATGAAAATGGAATAATGACTAGAAACAAGGCTATACTAGTTGTTAAGGGATATAATCAAGAAGAATGAATAGACTTTGATGAGACCTATACTCCCGTATTAAGATTAGAAGCTATTCGAATGTTATTAGCCTTTGCATGCTTTAATAAATTTAAATTATTTCAAATGGATGTAAAGAGTGACTTCTTAAATGGTTTTATAGAAGAAAATGTATACGTAGAGCAACCTCTTGGATTTGAGAATCTTAGTCTTCCAAATCATGTCTACAAGCTTTCTAAATCTCTATATGGGTTGAAGCAAGCTCCGAGAGCATGGTATGAAAGACTAAGTAAATTTTTTATTGACAATAATTTTATAAGAGGTAAAGTAAACAGAACTCTCTTCACAAAATCATATAAATGACACTCTACTAGTCCAAATATATGTTGATGATATTATATTTGGTGCTACTAATGAATCTATGTGTCAAAAGTTTGGCAAGTGCATGCAAGGTGAATTTGAAATGAGCATGATGGGAGAGCTTACCTACTTCCTTGGACTTCAAATCAAACAATTGAAAGGATGCATCTTCATCAATCAATCAAAATACACTAAAGACCTACTAAAGAGGTTCGGGATGGAAAGCTCAAATCCACTTGGTACACCCATGAGCACCTCAACAAAACTCGATCTTAATGAAGGAGGTAAATGTGTAGATACTAAATACTATAGAAGCATGATAGGAGCTTTACTTTATTTGACTACAAGTAGACCTGATATTATGTTTAGTGTATGCATGTGTGCTAGATTTCAAGCTAATCCTAAGGAATCACATGTAGTTGCAGTAAAAAGGATCCTTAGATATCTACAAGGAACTCAAACCCTAGGATTATGGTACACTAGAAATTCATCTTTTGAGCTAGTAGGATATTCAGATGCTGATTTTGCAGGATGTAAGTTAGATAGAAAAAGCACAAGTGGGACATGCCAATTCTTAGGTGCAATGTTAACCTCTTGGTTTTCCAAGAAACAAAACTCCATTGCACTATTAACCGCCAAGGCGGAATATGTTGCAGCTGGAAGTTGTTGTGCCCAAGTATTGTGAATGAAACAATAACTAGAAGATGATGGTATGAACTTTAAAAGTATCCCAATACATTGTGATAATACTAGTGCTATCAACCTAACCAAAAATCCTATTCAGCACTCTAGAACTAAACACATAGAAATTAGACATTATTTCTTAAGAGACCATGCTCAAAAAGGTGATATTAGACTAGAATTCATACCTTCAGAAGATCAAATAGCTGATATTTTTACAAAACCTCTAAGTGAAGCTAGTTTCTGCAAAATTAGACTGTTAATGGGATTGTTAGATTATGATAAACTGTATTCTTAATTGCATCATCACTCATCATTTTTATACTTGACATCTAGTGAAAGAGTATTAAACCTTATTTAATATTTCCCTCACTAAAGATGGCACAGATAAACAAAATTCATGCTAAGATTCAAGACTGAAAAATTTTCTAAAGGGTCCAATCGACTAGTAAGTCTATCCTAGTCGACTGGTAAGTCTCTGTCTAATCTCTCAGTCGATTGGTATGTCTATACCAGTTGACAGTAATCAAAAACCTTGTTTGGAGCCATTTTTTGAAAATTAATTAACCACCCAGTCGACAAGTATGAACTACCCAGTCGACTGGTATCCTTCCGCCAGTTTACCCAATCTACTGGTATCCTAATCGAGTCGATTGGTATGTGCAACTTTTCAATTTTGCAAAGGACCCAGTCGACTGGTATCCTAACCCTAGTCGACTAGTACCGTAATTCTATAAATAGTCTCTTCGTTTTTCTCATATTTTTACGCCATTTTTAAAACCCTAAGCTTTCTCTCTCTAAAAAATCTCATCCTTTTGATCAAAAAACTCTCAAAACACCTCATACACACCTCAATCTACTCATCCACACCATCCATTTTAACTTTCTACGGTTGAAATCCCTTATTTCCACACAAATCCATTTTTCTCCCAAAAACTCAAATATTCCAAAATGAGCAATCGAATCCGTATAAAAACTACCGTTGGGGGACCTCATGCGCCTACTAGGCCAAGTTCCACCAAATCTATGGCCCTGGATTCTAAAGGGAAGGGCGTAGTGGGCTCTTCGAGCAAGAAACCCAGGACAGAGCTCGACGACTCTCTATTCTCCAGCCCAGCGTCAAAAGATAGGTATACTTTGATTATCCGTCATAAAAAGATCATGATGGGTAGATTCGTCGACTTCGAATCTATTCGTCATGGTAATTTTGATGTATTACCTGCCTTTGATGCCATACACTTAACCCCACTGGTCAAGATTCATCAAAAAATTTATCCGAGACTGATTCACCAGTTCTATGCGAACTTGGTGAAACCCAGTCCACTGGCTCTGAGGTTCAGAACCAGTGTTATGGATGTGGAGTTTGAGGTCAACACTGACCTCTTGATGAGTATCCTAAGAATCCATGTGGGAGGGATCCAATGGAGTTTGGACGGATGGCCAGACAATTTCAATTGTAAGGAAGCATGTTGGATAGTTAAGGGTGACTCTAACTATGTGTTTCGACCCACTACATTTCACACATATAGTGGCATGCCCCTTGACTCGAAATTGTTCAACCTCATTGTGAGTTAGGCCATCCACCTGAGATTCAAAAGTCGGGGCTATCTATCTAAGATAGATGTCGTATTAATTTGGTGCCTTAAAACTGGGTACTACTTCAATATCTACCCCCTGCTGCTCGCCAACATGATAAACGGCAATGCGAGCGACTCTGGATGCCTTTCCTACAGGATGCTCATCATGCTCATCCTCCAGCACTTCCAGGTGCCTCTCCTCGCCTCCGAGGCTCAAGACATCGGCCTCAAGGACATCATCAACGTTTCTTCGCTGAAGAAGATAGGATGCAC
Organism: Bretschneidera sinensis; assembly: GCA_023935145.1. NCBI lineage: Eukaryota > Viridiplantae > Streptophyta > Magnoliopsida > Brassicales > Akaniaceae > Bretschneidera > Bretschneidera sinensis. The sequence continues at coordinate 131,704,308 of CM043698.1, forward strand.
AGTACAAGATGGCATGATCTACTCAAGGGCCGACAAGAACATTCGGATTGGATAGGACAATAGCAGTGATGATGAGGACAAAGGTCCAGATAGTACTGCTATTGCTATGGATGCGGATGACCGAGCACCTCTTATGAGCGACTCAAGTGCTGGTCCAGTTGGTTATGGTGATCTTCTACAGGCTATCACGAGCCTCTAGCTAACCATGCAGTCCGGCTTCCAGAGTTTGAGCTCTACAGTCAACGCCATATATCACGACATCCGCTCTCTCCGGGATAACTTCGAGCTGCACCGTGAGTATACCAAGGGCTCTCTAGCTGAGCTTCGGGATCTCGCTCATAACAACTTTGACTCTCCCACTCCTTGAGTTGCCAGTCTATCTTCCTTTTGATGTATATTTAGATGTAGTTTTTTTGTTGTTTTTAGCACGGACATTATTTCATCATTTACTGCATTTTGTCTTTTTGTTTCGGCTCTCCAAAGCCTGTGATGTATAGATATATGATGTATATGTTTATGTTTTATGATTATACTTTGTTCATATACTTGTTTTACATTTATGCTATAAGATTACTTACTTTAAATCTTTCTGTATTCGGATAAATGCTTTAAACTGCTTCTGCATATATGGAAACTTCTGATTCTTGTCAGGAAGGCTTTTTAACTCTGAATGATGCCATATTTTCTTGTACAAGTTTATTTATGCATGCTCTTCATGTTTATAATATCTATATAGCTTATTTTTTTAGTTTACTATCCCCTTTTTTGCTGTTGTCAAAACGGGAAAGAAATATGAGAAAATGAGAAAACTAACTGTAAACTCAAAATAGTGCATAGATTTAGAGGGAACATTACTCCAAAGAACTTGGTGTATGATTTTATAAGTTGAGTTGATTGGTTGGGTTGCATATAAATTGTTCTTGATCTTTTTAAATGTTGGTTTTATTCAAAAAACAGAGGAACTCTGCCCGATTTTTTCAAAAAATCCAACACTTAGTTTTTAAAACTGTTTTCTCTCATTAGTTTTGTCATCATCAAAAAAGGAGAGATTGTTGACCCTCACCTAAATTTTAATGATGACAAAACACAAATCTAATTATACTAACAGTGCTATCTAAGTGTATTAAGCGATAAAAGCATACAATCAAGAATCAAGGTGCAAGAACTCAACCCGAATCAAATACCAAGTCAAGACAGAAGATCTAGTATAGGTACAAGGTATTGAATCAAGTTGTAAATCTCACCGATTCAGGTAACAAGTTTGTCCAATGGCTCCTTTTGAAAAAGTATTTTAACAAAACTATCCATTCAAACGTTTATAAAGTTAAAAATATTTCAAAGAATGAAAAACTGGGTTTAAAGGCAACCTTATCGACTGGGTACTTATACCAGAAAACTAAAGTTTTGGACAGTATGTCCCCAGTTGACTGGATGCTTCATACCAGTCGATTGGTGTTTTGGACAGACAGTCCTCAGTCGACTGGTAAGAACAACCCAATCGACTGGTACTCTTCAAAATCTTAAAAGTGAGACTTTTCGCCTGACCCAGTCGATTGGTACTAAGACCTAGTTGATTGGTAATTCAAAAAATATATCGTTGAGACGCGAGACTTCAGCACAAAATGCACCAAAACATTCCAAGTCATTACAAAATGGCCATCTCAATACAAGGCTATATAAACCTACTCTATTGAGCATTTCAAAAAAAAAGGAGATTACACATTCACTCAAGTTTTTACTCATTGATACACAAAAGCTTTGAAATATTTATTGTTGAGCCATTCTTCAAGCTTTACCTTGAAAAAGAGATATTATTTAGTTGTATAAGCTTTCATTGCTTTCTTTCTACTATTTACTTTACAGCAACTTATATTTATTGTAAAAAGATTAGCTTCCGAAAGGAAGAGATTAGCTTCCGAGAGGAAGGGATAAGCTTCCAAGAGGAAGGGACTGTTTGTAAGGTTTGTACAACACCCGTGAAGTTACACGACTAAAAGTTTTAGTGGATTGCTTCAAAGAGGTTCCTTGAAGATAGTGGACGTAGGGTCGGAACGAATCCGATATTGTCAAACCACTATAAACTGAGTTTGCATCTTCTATTCCTTAAACTTTTTGGTTTACAACACATTACTTGTTTACATGCTTGTGGATTTATTTGTTTTTATAAATTTGTGATTAATTAGCGAAAGTTTTTATAAACCCAATTCACCCGCCTCTTGGGTTGAACCTCAGTCTACAGGTAGTTTGTTTCTTGGTTCTCTAAGATAGAGGACCGTTGCCAAGTGTAGTGAAATATCTGGCGGTGGAACGATGATTAATGGGACAGCTTGCCCAATCATAATCGGAATAGCCATAAACTTGGAGATCACAAGCAGAAGGAAGAAAGAGTCCTTTTCCAGGTGAGGATTTGATGTAACGGAGAACTCGGATAGAAGCATCGTAATACAGTTGGCGGGGTTGATGCATAAATTGAATCAAAATGTTAACAGAATAAACGATGTCTGGTCGAGTGATTGTGAGGTAAATTAATTGCCCCACAAGGTGCCGATAAGGACTGGGGTTATGGAGGAGATCACCATCTTCATTTGTAAGTTTGAGATTTTGCTCTATAGGAAAGGAACTTGGTCGACCACCAAGGTGCCCACTGTCACTAAGAATGTCCAAGGCATATTTTCTTTGATTGAGGAAAATACCAACGGGTGAACGAGCAACTTCAAGGCCCAAAAAATACTTTAAGGTGCCGAGATCCTTGATGCAAAACTGCTGAGCTAAAAAAACTTTGAGTTTATAGATGCTATCCATATTATTGCCGGCCACCAAGATGTCATCAACATATACGAGGACTACTGTGAAAGAGGATCTGTGAGACTGAGTGAATAAAGAATGGTCAGCTTAAGACTGACAAAAGCCAGCAGCAATAAGGACAGAGGAAAATTTAGAGAACCAATTGTGAGAGGCTTGTTTGAGACCATAAAGAATTTGTTGAGACGACAAACTCGAGACTCCCCCTGCTTACAAAAACCAAATAGAAGTGACATGTAGACTTCCTCATTGAGATCACCATGCAGGAAGGCACTATGCACATCAAGTTGATGGAGAGACCAATAACGGGCTGCAGTGACAGCAAGTTCACAACGAACAGATACAAAAGTGTCATGATAGTTAAGCCCTTCAACCTGAGTGTAGCCTTTAGCTACAAGGCGGGCTTTATGCCGTTCAATAGTACAATTTGCGTGAAGCTTGGTCTTGAAGGCCCATTTACAACCAATGGGTCATTTGCCAAGAGATAAATCTTGAAGAGTCCAAGTATAGTTAGCCTCCAGAGCTTGGATTTCAAAAGCCATAGCATCCTGCCAGTGAGAGTGTTGGACAGCTTGAGCATAAGTAACTGGATCTTTATAGTGAGACAAAGCAGAGAGAAAAGCCAAGTGTTTGGGATGAAAACAATCATATGAAAGAAATAAGAGAGGGAATGAACCATACTTGTCGAGTGCTGATCGGTAGAAGTCGTGATGGACTTGTTACATAAAGGCACACAGACAAAGTCCTTGAGGTATATAGGTCTATTGATAGTGCGTTTAGGCTTAGTGATGGCAGGAGGTAGAGTAGGTGAAGATGAAGGTGAGGATGAAATTTGGGGTTCATGTTGTGCGTCAGGGGTGGGTGTAGATAGTGAGGGTAAAGAAGAGGAGGTAAATGGCTGAGAAATAGGAAGAGAAAGATCGAGTGATGGACATGGAATAACTGGTGCAGTGAAAGGAGATGTATGATTGTGGAAAGGAAATACATTCTCAATAAAGGTGACATCCTGAGATATAAGGATCTTCTTTGTGGTTAGATCATATACTCGGTATGCCTTGTGACCAAAAGGATAACCAAGAAAAATGCATTTGGAGGCACGAGGTAAGAATTTGTCATGAGATGAACGAAGAGTTTGCACATAGCAAAGACAACCAAAAACATGTAGGTGATAATATTGGGGAGATGTTTGAGAAGAAGTTCATGAGGTGATTTATTATCAAGACTAGGGGAGGGTATTCTATTAATTAAATAAGCAGTAGTTAGAATACACTCACCCCAAAAGGAGATGGAAAGATGAGCTTGGAAGCGTAGACAGCGTGCAACATTGAGTAGATATCGATGTTTACGTTCCACAACTCCATTTTGTTGAGGAGTCTCCATGCAAGTGCATTCATGAATTATACCTGCTTCATAGAAAAAGTTTTGCGTGCGATGTGAGAGAAATTCTTGCCTATTGTCAGATCGAATGTGACGAATTGAGCAAGAGAATTGATTCTGGATGAGAAGGCAAAAATTCTTTAAGCAAGTATAAGTTTCAGATTTTAAGCGCATAAGATAAACCCAAATATTGCGTGAAAAATCATCAACAATAGTCAAGAAATAATGAGCACTTGTGTGTGAAGGAGTAGGATAGCCTCCCCAAATATCACAATAAATACAATTGAAAGATGCAATACTTTTATTGTGATTCAATGGGAAAGGGAGACGAGCATGTTTAGCTCGTTGACATACATCACAATGAGAACAAGAACTAGAAATGAAAATGATTTTATTCATGCCAGATAAAGATGGGTGGCTGAGGCGTTGGTGCCATAAAGAGAAATCAAGGGTGTGCTAGGTATGCATTGCAGAAAATGGTGGTGATATTGGTGCCTTGTAGTAATATAGTCCATCACAAACTTCACCCATGCCAATCAGCTTCCTCGTGGATAGGTGCTGGAAGACACAAAAAGTGGGAAAAAAAATGGCAACACAGTTTAAAGCACGGGTGATTTTGCTGATAGAAAGAAGATTAAATTGAAAATCAGGAACATATAAAACATTTGAAAGAGTTACAGTAGGTGACAATTTGATGGAGCCAATGCGGGTGATGGGAACAACCTCACCTGTTGGAAGTTTAATGGGACTAGCATTACAGACTTCATGAGAAGTCTCAAATATTGAGGAGAGTGAAGTCATATGATCAGATGCTCCACTGTTGATGACCTAATCAGATGAATCTGAAGGTGAAATGAAATTGCAAGAATGAGAAGAGATGTTACCAACAAGATTGGCCGATAGGATGACTGTGGGAGAGAGAAGGTCCATCAACTGGCGGTACTGTTTAGCAGAAAGTCCTAGTATTGAGTTCTCACTTGGCTGGGATGATCTTGGACTGGCAGTAGTATGATGAGCAACATGTTGAGAAGATCCTTTATTAGGGCCATTCTTTTGATTGCCACGAGAATGATCCCAATTGGGAGGATAGCCTATTAACTTATAGCAAGTTTCTTTCCAATGCCCAAGAGCTCCACAGTGATCACATTTTGGCTTACCACGTCCTTTTCCTCATGAGTCATTTGAACGAGGGTTTGAGAGATTATCGCTTGCTGCCATGGCCACAGAATCAGTAGTGGACAATGGAAGATGTAGTAATCGCTACTTTTCTTCTTGATGAATGATGGAATAAATTTTTCCAACATTTGAAAGAGGATCCATGGCAAGGATTTGACTACAAATGGAGGCATATGACTCGTTCAATCCCATAAGGAATTGAAAAACTCGTTCAATTTCCTGCAGGTGAGTGAGTTCTCGCAAGGCGCCACAAGAACAATCAAGAATAGCAATGAGTGTATTTAACTCATCCCAATATGATTTGATAATGTTATGGTATGCAGAAATTGACATGTGATGTTTACTCAAAGTAGATATATCCCTTTTTAATTTGAAGATTCGGGGACTGTTGCTTTGAGAGAAACGTTCTTGTAAATCAAGCCATATCTCTCGAGGATTGTTGCAGTAGATGACGATGTTGAGAAGTGATTTATCAATGGAATTGAGGATCCAAGACAGCACCATATCATTACACCTCTCCCATATGTGAAGGTCGGTGGAATTAATTGTTGGTTGAGTGAGCGTGCCATCTACAAAAACAAATTTATTTTTGGCATTCAAAGCCATTTTCATGGCTCATTTCCAGGTAATGCAATTGTCGCCAATGAGTGGCGTGTGGAAACTAGTATTGCTCCAGGATGGTCTCCATAATGAAGAAAGTATGGAGAAGATACGTCACTGATTGCATATGATGTGGCACTATGCGGAAGATTGTTACTCTGAAAGGGTGCCATAAACTCACACATATTGACAAGAAAATAAGATCAATCAAGCTCTGATACCATGTTAAGAAAGATGTTTGAACAAGAATATGAGATGAAGAAGAATTCTTGTGTATATTCTTGTGCAGTCGTATGCTGTCTTTATAATACAGCTAGGAGAAACAAATCTCATGAATCATGAGCTAAGACATGTTGTATGTATAATACAGCTAGGAGAAACAAATCCCAAGAATCATGGCCTAAGAAAGGAAAATATAAACCTAACAGAGAAGCTAGTAATGTCGTACAGGTGTAACATAATATACAAGATAAGTACTATTGTATACATTGAAACTAAATCAAATCGTAATAAAATAAAATCATAATAGCTTGATAATGGCAGAGGCTTGATCTCCATTTATTTTTTTTACTTTGCACATTTATACCAAATCACTAGACATCTAATACTCTTATTGAGCCTTTGGGAAAAAAAAAAAAAAAAAAACTGTTGTTGTGTAATCACAGTTGAAAAATGAAAATGTAGCTGTAAGTTTTTTAAAAGTAGATGAATTGGGTTTGCATCATAAGAGAGAGAAGGGAGCGTTACAGCTCATGCAACATTGCTCCGAATAGCCGATGAGTAAATGATAGGGTGTTCTTTTGTGATGATTATCTGAAAAGAAAAAAAATAAATCATTAATAATTATGAAAAAATAAATAATAATTATTTAAATATTGAGATTATTGTTTAATTTTTTTATAATTATTAATAAATTTTTTTTATTTTTTGATAATTCTCACGAAATGAACGTGGATTGTCTTTATGAGGTATCACCGATCAATTTTCTTATTATGACTTGATAGTACCCAGGATTGTCTTTATGCATTTAGTCTTATCTCTTTTAACCAATTTGTTTTTAATTATTTCAAAATTTGTAAATGAGTCCAAAAATGAGATTTTTTCAGTACCTTAAATTAAGTTGGACCTGACTAGAGTACCATAACTTCAGTTCCTCTCACACCCACAAATACAAAGAAAACCTCCTTTTCCCTTTGCCTTTACGTTTCTTCATCATCTTCTTCTTCATTGTTGTCATCTATGGCAGGAGCTTTCTCTCTCATCGGTGTGAACCCAATAGCCAATCTTGTCTCTAGACCAAATCCTAGCCGTCCATCATTTCCTTACAGACCCATGATGATCACTAGCCAATCTTATTGGGCTACCATAAACGGAGACATTGAGAGCCATCTCAAGAAGGTCATACCGATAAAGCCACCACTATCAGTCTTTGAACCCATGAACCATTTAACCTTCGCTGCACCAACAAGCGCAGCCCCAGCCTTGTGCGTTGCGGCCTGTGAGCTCGTTGGCGGCCACCGTGACCAAGCCATGGCTGCAGCCGCTGCTTTACACCTCATGAATGCCGCCTCGTTCACTCACGAGCACCTACTCTTAACAGACAAGCCTAAGACCAAGGCCAAGCACATGATCGAACATGTGTACGGCCCAAACATAGAGCTTCTCACACCAGACGGAATGATACCATTTGGGCTTGAGTTGTTGGCTCGATCCGATGACCCAACCCAAAACAACTCTGACCAAATCTTACGTGTCATCGTTGAGATCACACGTACAATGGGCTCGAAAGGAATTGTAGAAGGCAAATATTATGAACTTGAATGTAATCGTCAATCGGATGGCAAGGAATCATCCCACGGGGAGTGGATCCGTGATGTGATCGAGAAGAAAGAGGGTAGGTTTCATGCGTGTGGGGCCGCGTGTGGGGCAATATTAGGAGGTGGAAGCGAGGAAGAGGTAGAGAAATTGAGAAGGTACGGTCTTTATGTAGGGAAAATTCAAGGTATGTTAAGTAATACTAGAGTTGAAAATAATGAGAATGGCTTAATGGAAGAAATGGAGGAGATGAGAATTTTGGCACTCAAGGAATTGAATGATTTCAAAGGAGGGGAAGTTGAGGCAATTTCTAGTTTTGTGGAGACAAAATTTAATATAAATTTAAGGCATTAGATAATTTTTTGTGAAGGGAGATATTTTAGATATTTGATGTGTGAAGAAATATAAAACATGGGACATTAAAAGATGCCATGCCATGTCTAAATGTTGAATTTTAATAGTACTTTATTGTCAGTTATTATGAGGTCACAATACCATATGTTTCATGTTCTCTTATGATAGTACTTTATGACTTGGTTTCTGCTCATGATGGAAAAATATAAAATTGATTTTAAAACAGTTAATGAAAAATTTTAATAACACTTTTATAAGATGTTATAAACTACGAACACATCATTGTTTGGGTTTGTTGATCAAAGAATGTATTATAGATCCGAACTTTTTCCTACTTAATTTTATAAAAAAATCTCTAATCAAATTAACATAGAAAATATAAATGATACGTTTTTAATCTTTCGATTTTAAACGTTTTCTGTGGCATATTGTTTTTTTATTGTGAGTTTGAAACAAAATGTAGGGCTTTTCGACAGCAAATTGAGGATTTTTTTAAAAAAATCACACCTTGTTTGATTGATTTACAAATAAATATATATGTTTTGGGTTCTTTCGTGTTCAATTTGATGGGTTTGATAAGACTTCAAGGAGTAGGCTTTCATTAAAGGAAAAGTGTCACTGTTTTTTCACCTTTAAAGGAATTTAAACATGCCATGCCATGTTTAAATGTTGATTTTTAATAGCACTTTATAGTTAGCCGTCATGAGATCACAATCGCATATGTTTCATATTCTATTTTAAAGTCACATGTTCAATTAAAATAGGACTCATTTGACTTAGTTTATGCTTATGATTTAGACATATAAAATTGATTTTAAAACAATTACGACTACAATTATTTTGAAATTAAAAATTATTTAATTGTTTGATGTTTGATAAAATTCAAAAGTACTCTTATACTGATTAAATATATTTGATTGATAAATTATAAATGTGCTTTTTAAATTATGAAATTACTAAAAACTAAGTGTTTAACTCGTGCATAAAGTAATATGAATATTAATTGATTATTTTGATGTCTATATAACTTTCTTTAATGGAATTAACTTTAGTATTCATATAGTGAGTGCCAGTTAGCTTATAAAATAATAAAATATAAATAATAATATATAAAACAATAATATAATCAAAAAAATAATAAATAATATTCTCAAGATGGGAGTTAAATGATATTTATATATTGAATGTTAATTATCTTGGTAAAATTACTTGTCATTGAACAAAAGATCAAGGATCAAATCCCACGTATATAGAATGAGAGTTAAGGGATGGGAGATGGAAAGATGCGTCCCATTGTGTAGTACATGTGTCCAAAGGTCTCCTTTGGGAAGAAAAAAAAAAGTGTAAATACCATTGTCAATTAAAGTCAATTTAGAAAAATAATTTTAGTTAAAATTGATTTTGGGATCAAAAGTTACAAAATTCAGTTTATGAATTTGATCCTAATTAGGGGTGTGCAAAATGTTGGTTAAAAATTTAAACTGATTTTTTTTGTTAATTTTTTTAACCGTTTTGATCGAATTAATCTAAGCATTTTAACATTAACTGATCGAATTAATTTCAGTCAATACGATCGATTCAGTTAACCGATACTGTTTATATACTTTAAGTTTTTTTTTTAATTTATTATATATTATTTAATTTATAGTTAAGATTTTTTTAATTTATTATATTTTATATTTTATATTTATATTTAACATATTATTAATATTAATTAATTCTTAATCTATTAAATGATAGAAACAGTTATAAAAAAGTTAATGTCAATCGATCAATTAACCGATATATATTATTTGATTAACCAATTTAATACTGAATTAATCGATTAACTGAACTATTTTACTTAAACTGTTCAAAATTGTTTGATTAATCGGTTTTAACCGATTAATGAACATCCATAATCTTAATCAACTTCTTTTTAGCTATTTTTAGTTCCTAATTTATTAAAAAAATAATCTTTAAAAATTGGGTGTTTGTTATACTTTCTGCTTCTTATTAACATAATTTACCTCATAAATTAGGTCAAACTTCTTAAATAAAAGAAAATATTAAAAATTGACGGGTAAACAACTATTGACTAATCATTTTGAATAACATGAAGATGGGCCAATGAAAAAACGTCACATAATACAAGAAAAAAAAAAGTGGAGTTTCTATTTTTAACTTTTTGTTACCCCTAAAACTTCTCACAACTGCTATCTGTGTTTTTACAACGGTCAAATTATCAAAAATGATTATTCTTAGAAGATAAAAACAGAGGCTACGAGGGCACTGCACATCCATGCTTATAATATTTTATAGCGACATTGTACCCTCCAAGACTCTTTCTTTGTTCAAGCAGCAATTTCTTCACATCATCAAAACTGGAAGAACTGCTACTGGAGAAGTATTTTTGAATTGGAGCAAGACAAACCTCTTATCATGATTGCACGTTTGTTGTGATGAAGCGGGAGAAGAAGATGAAAAGAAAAAAGATGAACAAATAACTTGAAAATGCAAGAAGATCAAGATGAGAAAAGAAACAAAGATTAGCTTGAACCAGCTATGATATGTGATTAATGTGGGTTTCTGGGCAATCTCTTCTGTGGTCTTTAAGATGTTAAAATTAGTTAAAAAAATCTCTCAATATAACAATTTTTAGTAATTGATGTGATCAAAATTAGTCGGTTCACTAAAAACTGGACACGTAGAGCGTCATAATAATTAGATAACTCAAACAGTGTAAGGACCAGACCGATCTGACCATGATGATGAATTCACCACTTGATAAAAAAAAAAGCTCATAAGCAGAGATTGCATCGCGTAAGTAGAGGTAATCTCTCACAAGGTTCGAGATTCAAAAAATCACATCCTAGCTGAAATCCACTTCGAGACTCCTGAAAAAAGATCTCCCGTGCTTGTTTAAAGATGTTTCAGTCCTCAAAACAAGGGGACGAAGAGAGACCAAGAAAAAACCAAACATTAAGAGCAAACACCCAAAAGAAGATAATCACCTGGGTTCCTTTTCTCAATTTCACTCTCTCATTTCGGTCTTTCTAAATATTTATCTTACATCACTTCAGTAAGTACACTGATTTAATCATCGCAGGGTCATTCTTGAAGCATCAAGTTTCAAGTGACTTCCTTTGTAAGTGCGCATTTACCGAATGAATTTGATCACAGGAACAAGACCGACTCAAGCTATCACCTTATTCAAATCCACGTCCATTAATTTGATATCTGTAATTCGAAAATTGTTTTAAAAAACAAACAAAAAAAATTTTGGTTGTTTTTCGAAAATTATATCAGAAAACATCAATCGGGGGTTTTCATAAAACAGTTTTTTAAAATATTTTTTTTAAAACAATTTTTGAAAATTACTTCCAAAAATAGACTTCCAAACATGATTTTGTGTTTTTAAAAACTGGTTTTAATATTTGAAAACTAAAAACTATTTTTGAAAGTGTTTCCAAACATTACCTAGAAACTCCATAAAAGTACTGCTCAAACAAACAAAACAGGAACCCCAATCAAACTAATGCAAAAGATGTTCAAACTTATTCCTCTTTTTCTGTAGGATCTGCCACAATAAAAAATGAGGCGGAACCCACAATGTGTGGCCCAACTCTCTACGCACATATAAGTCGGTGGCATATCTCTTTCAATTCACATTGAGCTAATTTAAGCCCACTGAGTACCGTTTACTTAGAATTAAGTTCGATTTATAGTTTATAAAAAGTTATATTATAAACTTATATTTGAATTTTGAAGATGAGATTATTTTATTTTCTATATTTTTAATTGTTTCAGTTTAATAAAAAAAACTTTTAAAATTAACTAAATCACTTTATTTCGGTAAAATTCCGATAAAACACTTAACAAAAATCTACGTAAATACCACGTAAGATATCAAATATACAAGCTTTTCTCCTCCATCCACTTCGGAGGTGTGATTATTTTTAATGGCTTAACAAAATTTCTACTGAAATAGAGCGATTATGTTGATTTTGAAAGTTAATGCACTAAATTACAACAATTGAAAGTGTGGGGAATAAAATAATCGTACCTTCAAAGTACAGTGTGTAAATCCATAATTTAGTTGTTTACAAAACAGCTTTTAAACAAATTTTAGTAAAACAAAAATAAAATAACTGTTTAGGGTAAGTTTAGTTGTAGAAAATAAAAAATTTATTTTTCATTTTCATTTTTCTTAACATTTTATTCAATAATTTACACTTTTTTTTATATAAATTAAGAAACAACACTTCTCGTTTCAATACAATGTTAGAAAAGTTGAGAATAAACTTATTAAGAAATAATTGAGTTACAAATTATCCTAAAAGTTAAAACTGATAAAAAATGACTTAATTATTTCTTTATACTTTAGCATGGCCCCTCACGTGCAAGCCGACTGAAAGATTAAGGCTTTGCACGTGAATCACAAGTGAAAGAAAGCTCAAATGTTAAAGACTATTAAATTATGTGAAATATTAAATGAAAATAGATATCTTCGGGACTGAAAATAACGGTATTAAACTCTAGTAGTATATTAAAAAATAATTGAGCAACCAATTATCCCAAAAGTTTAAGGGGATGAGAAATGACTTAATTATTTTTTATATTTTAACAAAGATTTTTGTTCTTCATTTTTCCGATATTATGTTAAAAAAGAAATATTGTATTCTAAAATATGTTAAAAATTTGTAGACTGTTGAATAAAATATAAAAAAATATTAAAAATGAAAAATAAAAGATATTTTTCATAACTAAACCTACTCTTAATGTTTGGTAAAACACCGATAAAAAAAATTGATATATGAGTACTTTAGTTTGAGATCCATTTTTTTACACCCGTTCAGTCCACTACCAAAGACACAACACGTGTCGAAACTAGATTTGTAATGTATCGTTTTAGACTCTTAAAATTTATTTTAGTGAGTCATCTTGGATTTACTAGTGGTTCTTATTTGGGTGTTAAATTTGAACGTTTGTTTGGGTGTAAAATATTTTTATCGACGGTGAAAATATTTTTTTTTAATGTAAATTCAATTCCTTAAGAGTTTTATTTTAAATTTTGATTATTTTGATAAATCATTTTTTAAGGTTGATTAGTCTAAATTTTGTTTATAGGAAACATAAACTATTTCATAAACTTTTTTTAAAGTATTTTAATGGTTAATCTAGATCTAAAAAATAATTAAATATCCTTTAATAGGTCTATAAAAATGTTTATGTTTCTTATATGCAACGCACAAAAATTGAACCAAACACTTTTAAAAAATAATTTATCAAAAAAAATAATAATTTAAGAAATTGAATTTATGTAAAAAGAAAAAATTTATTTTCATTAAATAATTTTTAATATTATTATTATTTCATAAAAAATTATTTCAAAAGTAAATTTATAAACTATAAAACAAAACTATTGCTTAGGCCATATAAAATGAATTGACATTACTATAGAAAAAGTGAAATTGTGCACTACAGTTATAAAAAACATAAAAAGAAAAAAATCAAAATCAAAGTATGACATTGTTGACCACAAGAACACTGGTCGAAACTCATAAAGGACGATTTGATATTCGCTAAATTATTAACCCTACTTGAACAAGTTGATTGTGAAAGGTCTTTATTAGTCTTAGGTGCTTTATTACATCACGACTCTGCTTATTGCTGGACAAACTGATGCACGAGTGAAAGGAAAACGTGGAGCAATAGCACTGTCGGTAAAAGTAAACAAAAATATAGCATTTCGTTGGATTGTCGGTGGATGGATTGAATATCAATAAATTTACTAGAAAGAATATATTATAATAATATTAAATTATTAATATTTTTTATTTTTTAAAAATATTTGTTTTATTTGGTATTTAAAAAATTAACCAATTACTCATGAATTTACTCGTAAAAAATAAATTAAATTTGAGTGTAAAAATTTTGATCCATTTAAAATCAAATTTTTTTTCATTTTCGTTCGTCAATTATTTATCAATAGATTCACTTAATAGTAAATCAGATTAAATAGCGTGAATAATTTTAATTTAACTAGTTATGATAGGATGCACGTTGATAAATATTTTACGTGATTAAATTTTTGATTAAAAAATAAAATTATTTGATTTAAAATTATTTGATCATGTACTACTCTTGATTGACAGTATTAAAGCTTGCTAATGAGTAATTCTGTTTAAGCATTCTAAATTCTATGCTAGTGTACTTGTCATCAATAATGCACCTTTCTTTCAAATTTAAGAAGAAGAAAAAAGATTTAATTTGGTAATGGATTTTAAGTATTTTTTTAACTAGAATAATTTGAATGGTGTTAAGTTCGGTGTAAATGAATCGAGCCGAATTTAGTAGTACTTTATTCAAATTTGTTTTCATAAGATTTTAATCAAGTTTAAGTTTTAACTGAATTTCAATAGCTTTGTTCAATCTCAACTCTTTTAACATAAAAAAAAAAAATTGAGTTCAACTCGAGTTCTATTCGATTATATACACAAGTTCAATTATATTCGATTTTATTCATTAATGGACACTTACATAAACAATATTTTTTCATTTATTTGACAACATGACGAGCAATGAAAAAAAAAAACTACACACTAAAAAGAGATAAATTCGATGGTTATAAGCGAGGGTAAAATTAGAGTGATACATACCCTTTAAAGAAACTTTAGTCGATGATAAATGAGTTTTTATCAATTATCTGAATAAATTTTAAAACAAATATATAAATTACTCACAAGTTTAAAATGGGTCAAATACGTTTTTGTTTAAAATCAACTTATTTTATAAACGAGTTTTATATAATAAAAAAAATAAACAAACATATACGAGATTTAATCGAATTTGCTCATAAGCTTGTTTACGAATGTATCACTTTACTTGTATTAAAACAATCATGATGAGCGAGGACAAGTCGAAGACCTATCAAAAGATACAAAACTCAGTAGGGTCAATTGATTAACCAGAAATGGAGATAAATTTGAGATGTCCACTTCACTCGTACACACGAAACGACAAGCAATCATCAAGTCTTAAAAGAATTTTTTTGCTTCTGCATATTATCAATGATGTTTCTACTTGTTACCAATAAAGTTTCAAAACAGTAACTAGTAAATTTTCCCGATGTTATTATTGGGGTGGACATCTTATAAGTCCCCAGATCATTATTGTTGATTAATGCCCAATTTAAAGTACTCGAGGTAAATTAAAATCATCATTGCACAAAAAGAAAATCCAAAACCCATATAAAATGAACATCAATTTTTTACATTTTCACTTAAGAATGGATTTCTTACACCCTAAACGTTAATCACAAAAGAAGTCCCAAAAACTACGGAGTCCTAGTCCTAACAAACCCAAATCCTTCTATATGCACAACACTACACCAATAACAAGGAATCCTTCAATCTTCATACTAACATTACCATTAAAGGTCAAAATAATGTGCATATATTATTCAAGGAAACCAGTTTTTGTCAAAATTGCATTCCTCACTTTGCTTAAATCCCTCCCTTTGAGGGTCCTCCCAACACCTTCAAAAACTGAGAAAGAAGAAATCTGACTTCTAGCAAGCCTCCTAGAAAGAAATTCATGTGGGGGTACCTTGCAACTATAGTCGCCATCATCATCACTGTTCCTACCATCATCATCGTCACTGTTCCTACCATCATCATCGTCGTCGTCATCATCATCAAGCCACGAACTATCATTCTTAGAGGATGGCTTTTTTGACTTTTTACCATAAACCTTTGACCAGTCAGGAATGTTGACAGGTGCTGATTGCTGCTGCTTCGCTCCTTTGCCTTCATGAGTGTTAATGCTACTAGCAGTACTACTGCTACCACTAGTTGAAGCTCTTGGGATCATTCTTGCAGTAGTAGGTAGATGCCTCTGAACAGAAAAAGGGGATTCCATTGATTGCCCAATTTTAGGGCCAAAATTGTCATTTCTATCCTTCATAACAGCCCAAACATCTTCTTCCTCAAAATCTCCATCTCTCAAGGATCTCCATACACCACTGCCTTGCCTCAACAAATCATATCTATTCTCCATTGAAAATTTCCTATAATACCCAAAATTAAAAAAATATTAAAAATTAACTTCAAATTCACATATGGGTATCTCCAAATTTAACAAATACATAGGGAGAGACACAGAAAAAGAAAGATTTCAAAGATTATTGGATACCCTGTAACCAAAAAGGAGTTCTTGAAAAGAAAAAAAAAAGTTGAATTGTGATAAAGCAGAATCTCTCTTACCTTTGCTTGGATTGGTACCTCTAAAAGCCACAACTTTCTTTAGATTCTGAAGGTGTATCTGCAGTGAAAGAAATAATCAGTCTACTTAAAGAAGTCTTCTTTTTCTTATACAATTAGAAAGGATAATATATCTTGATGATAATCCCAGTTCTACATGTGAGAACTCCTTAATTTTTTTACCTGAAATTATTAGAGAGAACCGCAGTGATTGTAGACTTCTGAAGAGGAACTCATATAGGCAAAGGGAAGACGAGTGAAGGAAGAAAGGACCAAGAACAGGACAGACTTACTTTTTGCCTTTAGAGATCTCCTGTGTGATGGGTGTTCATGTATTATATTATACTCTAGGTCCCTGAAAATTAAAAGTCCTGCTTTTTGATAATGAAAGGTTAGTAAAAGAGTAAGATCTGTTATGATGTTTTTACTCATTTCAGAATTGGATCTTCTCTGTTGAATCAGAATTGGATACTCATTTCATTTGTTTCTTGAATAGAGCACCCAAAAGGACAAAAGAAACAATAAAAATGTTTTGTTTTTATAAAAAAATTGATGATAAGATGAGAAAGTTTAGTGCCAAGAAAGGGGAGAGAAAGTGCCAAGTTCTGCAATATAAATATAAATATATAAAATGAATGAAAATGGATTGTTACTCAGTCAAAATAGACAATTATTGCACGTAAAGACATTCATTCAACAAAGTTACTATACAGCCAAAGAAAAAAAAGAGGAAAAGATACAAGATTTAGATTCAGTCTCTCTTTATGTAAATACATATACATATATATATATAAAAAAGAGAAATTTGATGGTGTTTATGGAAAACCACTAGTTAAGTAAAATTCTAGAACAAGTCAATTGGAAGTGAAATCGTTTCTTGGTTGATAACTGTTATCCAGCAATGTGACCCACATGCAACAATTGGAAAGCCGTCATTCATTGAATTTGGCTAACCAAACAAAGAAATTTTAACTCTAACCAAATATAAACAAATCTAAAGATTTCTTAAAAAATAAGAAGGGAATCTTGGCTAAGTATCTGCGTTGTCTTTCCGTTTATAAGGTTGGTCAGATTCGTGTTACTGAGGTAGATTCCTGTGCTTATGCAATGCATGAAACTGGCGGCCGCAAAGCATGCTTAATTTGTGGGTCCTTTCACTGTAAAGCCAAAACTAATACATGATTAAAGTAAATAATACTAAAATGAGAAATCCATTAGTGGCCCTATATCTAGGAAGTAGCTGTTGATTTTTGATTGTTGCAAGACAAGAAATTGTTTTTAACCCACTGCAGAAATCTTTCTAGAGTGACCATTCAAGAAAGAAGAAAGCTAAACTTTGTAGTTTCCATTTCATGGGATGGGGGGAGGGTGGGTGACGAGCTATCCAAACCTTTGGCCTAATTAATTTTTGAATACATGTAAATCGCTCCGTTCACATACACCAATAAAACTCAGAATAAACTCCATGAACGAGGTAGAAAGATTTATTTGTATTCAATTTCAATTCATCCTATCAGTAAGCAATCCTTAAGTCAAAATCTGAGGAAATTTAGCAGCATGGCAGGAACCTTTCCTCTAAAACATCCATTTGATCAAGAAACATGATTTTACAAAACAAAGGGGCAGAGAAAGTGACGTATCATGATTGAAATTGAGACATATAACCAAAGTTTGGTAACTAAACCAGTAAAAGACTGATTTTACTTATTGTTTCTGATTAACCCAATCTAAGACTCTCTTTTATGGTTTCCCAGAAACTAAAGAATCATAACTTAACAAAAGGATTCTCAAGATCAGCCCACCGGTTGCACTTAACTGCTACACCATTACTTGAATCAATGTTATGTGGCAAAGATTATTGTACTAGTAAAAGCTTTCACTTTAGCTTTATAGGCATTGCAAAGAGATAAAAATTCCGTTATCAGATTGCTCTTGAACAAGAAAGTTCATCGGAGTCCTGCCTCATGAATCACATGCTTGATGTGAAGAACATTTATCATTATGTCTAGTCATTGTAATATACGTTCTATCAGATAGGGCTCACCAAATAAGGCATTGACTTGCATTAACCATGCTGTCTATTCATTCAATCATGTATATTGGTGTTTCTAATTTCCAGCATCTAATCATCGCTGAGAAAACAACATATTTTTGCTTGAAAATTCAAAAACAAAAAGTCATTCCATAAAAATTATTTCAATTTCTGGTCTATGATCAACCCATTCTGGTCATAAGTTCTTCAATCTTCTCCACAGACAGTTATTTTCATGATAAACTGCAACTCCAACTAAAACTTGTCTGCAATAAAGAGAAATTCTTAAGCGTTTCGGACACGAGGAATTCATGTGTCAAGAGCATCAACATTTGTTGCTTCTCTCTCCCTATCAACGGTTGTAGATGATCTTGGCACATTAACTCCTCATGTGCCATCTACCAGTGTTTTAAAAGGCGGCCTCTAGGCACGCCCCGAGGCGAGGCGTTTTGAAAATGCTTCAAGACGTGAAAGATCGGGCGTTCCTACTATTGGGCGTTCGCCTTTTGCCTTGGGGCGTATGCCCGGACGCTTGAGGGTTAATTTTTGCACCCCGGGCGTACGTCCCATGAAGTTTTTTTAAAAAGCTTAAAATTTAGAAAAAAAATGCGCATTAAAAACTCAAACCTATGACCTAATGAGTGTCATAAGTCTTAACCACTAAGCTAGTGTTCTTGTTGTGACATTATTACACTTCATAGATTTATAATACATGTTATCTAGTTTAATAATAATTACAAACTATTTAATTAATCACTTACAAGTTACAACAATATAGAAATATAAGTTATACTTCATAAAATTTATATATTAATATTTATAAAATTATAATCATTCCATTATAAAGAGTTAGTAAAGTATTAAACCTTGATAAAAATTAATTAATTAATTAAAATTATTTTTATTTTATTATTCTAACTAATTAATTAATATTATTTTATTAAAATTTTGAAACACCACAACGGTTTCAAAATACTTACGCTCCAACACCTCGGGACTTACACCCCAATGCCTTCACCTTTGAAGACTTTGCCCCATACAACCATTGCTATCTCTCTCCCCTAAGAAACCTCTTACCAATGGTTATATTTAATCACATTTTTCAAAGTAGCTCAATGATTTAACTTGAAGTTAAACTCAACATAAAACATACAATCTTTTCAACAAGTTAAGCCTAAGCACTTTGCTAGATTTATAATTTATCCTACTAAATAAGATGACCAAATTACAAAATGTCTTGGCAATATCTCAGTAGCATAAAACTCTTTCATTCAACATGAACACATAATTCCTGGTTTATTTTGCCAGAAAACAAAGCCTAACCGAATTTGAGTAGATTTCACAAAACATGAATAAGTAAACAATTTAAACGAATAAAGTTATCCTCGGGTATCATCAAAAAATCATAGAGATGGTATAAAAACATAGTAAAACTACTTGAGAGACAAAGATCAAACGAAATGCTTGACTATGCAAAATAAGATACACATGATTGAAGATGGGAAACACTCATAAGCAATGGATGATTTCCCAAAATTATCAAGCAATTGCCATTAATTAAGAATTAACAATGCAGCTCTTCAAAATGTTCTATTTTAGTGATAGTACTCCCATAGGAAAAAGACAACTAATTACTAGATCATCATCTAACTCATGTCAAACAGTCTCCATTCTCCTATAAAACCTAAACAGACACATTCTGTGTTGAGAGTTTCTCTATTTTCCATTTTAAATGAATCCATACAAACCCAATTAGTTGCATTATAACAGTTGATATCCCAAACACCGAACTTATGACCAAAACAGAGTTTTCTTTTTTGTTTTTTGGTACATAGATAAAACATTTGAAGGAAGAGAGTGGAGTCTCTATCAACGCTACGTGAGTGTCTCCACACATGAGCCAAACACAAGGTTCATGCCATGTCACAGGGCAAAGCCTGCCTCACCCAAACGACAATGTAAGGACTTGAACCCAAACACCTTTGGCAGCAAGAGTTCAAGTGAGATATCATGAGTACCATTAATGTGAATCTGACCTACCTAAAGGTCTAATACCTGTTTAAAGTATGAACTTATGGATCTAAGGCAGCACCATAATCATGATACTGGTAAATTAAGATTGGCTTTCTCTTCTTCTCAAATTTTTTCCATATAATGCATGAAATTTATATCAAGCCAGGTCAGTAATTACAGATTTAAGAAATCTAGAAGAAATAATGAAATTCATTTCAGACATTCTTTCCTACTTAATGACTAACAATGCCAATGCTGGATTGGGTTAAATCAATAACACCCTTTCACTTCCCTTCTTGGCTTGACAAAAAAAACTACTCGTAATTGCAATATCCAGGTGGACCAAATCATTGTGAAACCGTTTATCATGATTCTCACCTATTCGGCTATTCCTTATCAGAATAGAGCAAAAATTACCTATCATATTCATATTGAAAAAAATATATATCCATCAATAATCCATTAAAAATGTTAGCTATTATCAAACAGAAACAAATTAACAAATAGTAACCGTTTGACATGTACAACCACTTCATAAAATGAAGAAGGAAAAGCCCAATTTTGAGTTAAATTAAACAAATTACTCTTAATTTCTCTTTGTTAGTTCAGTTAAATCACTAATTATCATAACAATAAAACTCAATGAGCATTGATCATTTGCTAATATTGGTCAATTACTACATTTGGAAACAATATAACAAAGAAAAATTTATGAGATTCATTTCCCAGTTATCCACTGCTTTATTCAATGGGCAACAAGTAGATCATTGTTTAAAACATTGATCAAGGAATTATTACTAATACCAGCACTAGATTCCAAAACAGGACTAGAAGGGTTCAAATTGAGAAACGGTACAGATTTAGCAGCCATAAGCTTCTTCCTTCGCATGCAATACGGACCATAGATCTTGTTGAAGAAATCAGGTATATCGTCAAACACAGGCATCTGGATCTGTGTTGGGTCGTCGGGAAGGGGTGAGTCGACTAGGTGTGGAGGGGACTGAGTCAGAAGCGAGTTGGGTTTTTGAGATCTGGCGTTGATTTTTGAGTCTCTAAGTTGGGCTAGTGCCCCTGGCTTTAGGTACCTGTAGAAACCTTCGTTTCTCTTTGCGGATATTCTCGAGATGCCTTTCATTGCGAGAGAGAAAGAGAGAGTTGTGTTCGTTTTAGAGAGAGAAATATGTGTACATGGAGATATTTTCGGAGAGAGATGAGGAAGGAGGGGGGTTTAATAAAGAGCGTTTGGGAGGCGGGAAAATGAGGGAGGGAAGGAGAAGAAATTAGGGTAGAGAAGAAAAAAAATACGTTTTTAGGGTTTTGAAAAGGGTAAGGCGGGAAACACGTGGACGTGACCACGTGACGTTTGTTTGCTGGTGGATTGATATAATACATGGTGTCAGCTTGTGACACGTAGACCATTATGATGTAATCTTTAACCAGAAGTAAAAGATGGGCTTTTGAAACGACACCGTATCTAACTTCAGAAAACTCGTGCTCTAATGGACCCCCTTTTAACTCAAAATGATACGCAACACCATACTAATCCCTATATTTAGGCCAAGATTCACCATTTTTCGGTTATGTATTGAAAGAGAGAAATAAAATGGTCACAATTTTAAGAACTCACGTGATTTTGTTAGGTATAAGTGTTTTTCTTCAGACTGGTTTCTTGGTTTTCAACAGAGACAAGAAAAAGTTTCTCAACTATCAATTTTATTAAATTAAAAATTTACCCTTCGATCATGTGTTAACATATAGTATGATCAAAAACAAATGATTATTTAATCATGCATAAAATAAAACGTTAAAAACTTGTCTTTAAGGGTTTCGAGGCAAGTTCACTCAAACTCAATAAGAAATTTTTGATTTTTCATCGAATCACCAATCAAATATCCAAATTACTCACCATTAATGATGGACATCTATATAAAGTAGATTTCATTATTTATAATAAGGTTATGAAATATTTTATCTAAACTCTTTTTAAATACAGTTTTATTATTAAGTTATCCACTAACATGAGCGTCGGAGTGTCCGGAGACAAGCTTTGAGACCTTATTTAGGGTCCGTTTAGTTGTGAAAAATGAAAAATAACACTTTTCTTTTTAACATAATATTGAAAAAGTTAAAAAACAAAAAAAAAATCTTAACTTTTTCAATATTATGTTAAAAAAAGAAGTATTGTTTTCAAAATTATGTTAAAAATGTCCAAATTATTGAAGAAAGTTTTAAGAAAAATGTAAAATATTTTCCACAACCAATCAGGCTCTTAGTGTCTCTGACTTTCTTAACAAGCACCATAACAGCTTCAAGGAGAGGAGGACCGAGGAGTAGGGCCCTAACCACCCTAGTCATGTAAATCCCTTTTGAAAACTTGGTTTCGTGGACAAGAGTACTCCTTTTCTCTCGGTGAATCACATTTTGGACATCAATATGTAAGATAGAACAATCTAACTATTTGCCACACGAAATGTGAAAGGTTATCCTTTTGGATAATTGTTTAATATTGCCTTAAAAAGTTGTATATCCGAATTAAAACATTAACCGTATAGTTTTGCAGCATTAGTTCTTCATTGAACAAGGTCAGTAGCTAAATAATTTAATCAAGTTAAATTATTGTACCTTATATTGCTAATAATATTCACAAAGTTATATGAATTTGACAAAATGATTTAATTGTACAAAATCGATAGTTTAAAATTTTATTTATCATAATTAAAAATTTAAAAATTAATTTAATCAAATGATCAAACTACGAGAACAAGTGATGTTATTTGACCTAATAGATGTATCATACTATCATGAGATGGGGTCTCTTTTTGGATTATTCAAACGAGACATCCCTTAAAATACTTCTTAAAATACTTCTGATCTAATTACAAACTGAAAAACCATATTATTGGTACATCATTAGTCAGACTCATGATTGTTGGTCCACTCTCCATATCTTTGTGCTTTTCGAAGTCTCAGTCTTCATTCCAAACCCAGTAGATCGCGACTGACTTTTTGATGGAGTATGACTAAGATTTGTCTTATCTTCTTATAATTCATCGTTATTTATAGATTATGATTAGTATTATCTTCTTATGATTATTCATTATCTATAGAATAGGATTTTCGTATATATATATATATATATATAAGAGACTCATGTATTACTAGGCAACTTATGAATGAATAAAAAATCAAATTATCAAATTTTTACACTTATTAGTATCCATGTGATTTGGACTACTGTCACATGTGATTTGGAATTGATCCATGTGATTTGGATCGTTTTTTTAATCTTGTTTAGTTCCTTATTGTTACTATTTTGCTATTGTCCTGTATCAAAGTGGTATCAAAGCCTAAATTTCAATCCTCACCACTCCAATCATTAAGTTAAACTTTGTTTTCTTTGTGTTTCACTACAATACTCCATAGCAAAGAAACCATAAACCCCAAATCAGTTTGCAAAAAAAAGTGTGAACAATATCTCATGAACGGTAGCAGGAACGTCTTCCATTGATTTGCCATCAGCTCCGCCACCATACTCATCTTTAGAACTCGTCGACCAGCAAGAATCCATAATACTAGCTCCATTCTTGACGGAAAACACCAGATTTACCATTAGAAGGATTTTTATATCCGATTGCTAAGCCAAACCACTTTCAAGTTGAATTCTGAGTCATTTTGTGTTAGATTTGAGCTGATCTAGAGCCAACAAAATTTTAGATTTTTGGTTTTTTCTATTTTTCTAAGATTTTGATTTTATTTATAAAAAAAAAACAGAGGAAAAAATAGAAGTTGCTGCCTCTGCCCCTCTTATGCCATTTACTATAATGTTTTCTTTTGTTTCCTTTGTTCTTTGATTGAAAGGAAAAAAAAAAGCAAGAACAAAAAAAAGAGATCTATTTTGTTGCTTTGTTTATGATTTTGTAATTCTGAAGAACAAAAAAAGGAGAAATGAAAACATAAAAAAAAAAAAAAAAAAAAAAAACTGAAGAATAAATAGAAGGAAAAAAAAAAGAGAAAAAACATATAGATATATGTTACTTCTTTGAGAGGTATGTTTCTTGTTTTATATGTATGAGCATGCTTAGTTTCAGTATTTTACTATGTTTTACCATACTTGGGCACGTATTCAAAGTGTGCAAACTAAGCTATTAAGTGACTACTCTCGTTTGAATGACTTGCAATCCAACGGGATCAAGTATTGTTGGTGTTATCTCCCTCAGAGTATGAATAGGAAATATCAAGAACTTAAATATTGGGTTTATCGTGATAAGAGATGAAGAATTGAAGAACTAATATGAGTATGAGTATAGTTCTTGAAATGTCCATACTTTGACTATTAATAGTGATTATGTTAATGATGATGAAGAAGTTGCTTATAAAAATTATTATTGTGTCGTGTTGGGTATAATACATACGTTGAGCTTGTGATAGGACAGATATCCAACCCAATAGCTTCATCTCAAGTTCGAGAGAAGATAATCCAATTCCTGAAAGAATGTAAAGAATTGTGCAAGCCCTTGGATGTTATGACAGTGAAAGATGATTCCAAACTTGATAACTCAAAGCCCACAAATGATAGGGAAGACTCCGAAGAGCAACAAGAGAAGAGTTTGGAATATGAGCCAGTTCTAAGCTAAGATGAAGTCAACGAGAACAAAGATATTCAAGTGGAGGTTGCACTTGTTGAGTCAGTTCCTTGTGCAGTTGACTTGGTTGAGCCGGTCCACCAAGATTTTATTAAGGATGTTGAAAAGATTCAAGACAAACAGGAGGACAAACTTGATTGTATGATTGAGCTTCGAGTTGATACACGTCCTTGATATTGAGTTTATCCTACCTACTTGGTTTCAAGTACATCAACAACAAGCATTTCAAGCACAATTTTTTTCACCTCCTAGTTACTTCGGCTTCATTGAGTTTCATAACTATGCTTTATTTCTCCAAGCATATGCGTTGTTGATCCTTCAATATTTTTCAATTCGAGTTCGAGTTCGAGTTCTTTCGAAATGGTGGAGAATAATGGAGTAGAAGAGGAATAGTAGAATTAGAGAATTTAATCTAAGTATGGAGGGATAATTAAATCATGGGAATAAATATGTAATTGATAATATTATGAATTATTATCTCAGTTAGTTTCCTTATTGGAGATTTATCTTATCTTCTTATGATTCTTTGATATGTATAGATTATGATTAGTCTTATCTTCTTATGATTCTTTATTATCTAAATATTAGGATTTTCATATATATATATATATATATATATATGGGAGACTCATGTATTACTTACCAGCTTATGAATGAATAAAAAATCAAATTATCAAGTTCTAACTCTATATGATTAAGTTGTTAGTGTCCATGTGATTTAGGATGGATCCATGTTATTTAGATCATTTTATCTTTATTTCATTGTCTTTACAATTCCTTGTCTACTGCTTCACTTTTCCTTGTTTTTCTTTTATTTTATTTTGTTCCATATTTTGTTTTTATTTCAATTTATAAAGATAAAACACTAATCAATTATAAAAAAACAAAACAAAACACAAAAAAATGATTTTTTTTTTTAATTAAAAGTAGTTCTGTTGATTTAATGTTTTAAGTGTCAGATGCTCATAATGTTCCTGTTTCTTTATATTTATCTCTTTCTAGATTTTGATGATTGTGGATCTGATGCTGTTGCACTCCTTATGAATAATACATACAGATTGCAAGTAGCAGCTATAAATATCCAAAACCAGCCGAGATTCAACAAACAACACAGACTTATCACAACAAACTCTATCTGGTTGCCAAAATATGGCTGCCCATTAACAAAATCTGGGTAACTGGCTATGACATAAAGGAGGAATTCTTGTATCTTTCTTTACCGCCAAAAAAAAAATTCTTAGGAATTCCGGACACATAAGAAATTTATGTATCACAAGTATTGCACTTGCATTTTCATTGATGATAGAAAGAAAAAGATAATTTATTGTTTTGTGGAATTCCTATGAATTTCTCGACCTAAAGAGTGGAACCTGAAACATATTTCATGTATTGGAGCCAAAACCGGTTAATAGTGTTCTAGGCTTCTAGCTCTCTAACATTGCACAGCAAGTCCTATGCTGCTCCTCAAGGATCAAGTTGGTAGCAAGAGTTCTTCTATTGAAACTAGCTAGGTCAAGCAAGAAGCATCCTTGTAAAATGACCTTGATCGCGTAAGAAGACTAACTCCAACTCGAGTTTCACATTTTCCTCCTTTTCTCTTCCATACTCAATTTGATTAAATGCAAATTAGACTGATCTTAAGATTGACCATAAGCACAATTGGAAAGACCGGATAAAAAGTAAGGTCTTAGATTTCTTAATTATCAAACAAAATCTAGGCAAGACAGAAAAGACCTTTCTTTTTCCTGGCTCTGGTGTTATTCTCTTCTATGCCAGCCCAGTCACATCCTCCTACATTTTCTTCAAGGAAAAAACGTGTATAATCCAGCTCAAAACCTGGTACGATCTTCAGCTCATTTCCACACGCTGTATAGAGACTACAAGCTTCATGAAATATAACCTGCAAAAAGCAATATGTAGGAGGTGATCAATTTGTTGTATAAGTAGGCTGGAAATGTTACTCTTCTCCTGCCTAGAGGAACAAAGGTAGCATAATGAGGATTCTAATTTCTACATCATCTTCTCCCTATAGATGACCAATCTCTCCGATACTCTCCTAAATGTACCAGAAGGGGAGTGAACTAATCTCTCCAATAAGCCATCAAGAAGCATGAACTAAAGATATACTATGTTAGGAAAGGGAAATTGGTACTATCAGATATTCTTCACCATATCACCTACAAATGGGGAGTGAATCAGACTACCCTGATTGAAAAATTCAATTAATGAACCATCTACCAAATATTTCCTTTTGCAATAATTGAGCTAACCTTCTTTGAAAATTGATATTCCTAGCTGGGAATGAGTCGGTTTTAGCTGCAACAGAGTGGAGACATGATCTGTAATGAACTAATGAGGCTTCTTAGATGCTGGTGGTATCACGAAGTCAATAATGCAAACTGTGAGACAGGAAATAATAAAACTGAAAAGAAAATATAATAGAATAAAAGGCATCACAACGCAAGAACAAAAATGTGATACCATTATAATTTGTCACCCTGTTCTCAGTATATGAAACCAAACTACATTACAAATATGGAACTGTCTATCGAAATTATGCATTTATTTGTAACTAGCATATGTTGTTGTGACACAAAAGGAGCTATAGGACAAAGCAGAATTATATCATGTGAAAAGTGAAAGTTAATCAAACTTTGCAAGTGCCTCAGCTCCAGCAACAATCTGCAGTATCTCCCCTGTAATTTTAGCTTGTCGTTTTCGATTATAGGCAGTAGCGAGATTCTTCCTCAACTCAACTGCATTATCCGTTGCATTACTCATTGCACCCATCCTAGATGCAAGCTCACTAGCCAATGATTCCTGCAATGCCCTCAAAATCTGACTATTCAAATACAAAGGCATCATAGCATCAAGAATTTGAACTGGATCTTGCTCAAACTGCATAAGAGGCGAAATCTCCCCTCTCTTCGCTATCACTCTCTCCCTCTCCACAGCCAATTTCCCTTCCTTAGTTGTCAATCTAAACAGCTCATCCTCCATGGCATCAACACACTTTCCATTCACATCACGGACCTCGCCTTTTACTGATAAAGGCAGCAATGTATGGAACACTGGATCGGACTTAATCAACGACACAAACTTGGTATACACAAGCTCAACCTTATCAACCTCTTCACTAACGAACAGTGAAAAAACATCATCAGCAATCAACTGTGCTTCTTTTGCAGTAGGAAAACCCACTCCTTCGATGTACCTATCTACAGAACCAGTATCCCTGCGCCTAAAATACGCATTACCTTTTTTGCCTACGCTAATCACAGTGTAATCTAGACCCTGTTCCTTCAATTCTTTAATTCGGGTATCGGCTTTTCTGATCACTGCATTGTTAAAACCACCACAAAGACCTTTATCACCAGTTATAACAACCAATGCAACTTTCTTTACCGGTCTAACATTTGTTAAAGGAAAATCAATATCTTCCAGTTGGAGATGTTGATTGACCGTGTACAAAAACTCAACAAGAGTCTCAGTGAAGGGTCTGCTATTGATGACAGCTTCTTGAGCTCGCCTGACTTTTGCGGCCGCGACAAGCTTCATTGCCTCGGTGATTTTCTGGGTACTTTTTACAGAGTTGATTCGTTCACGGAGTTCACGGAGACAAGAGTGAACTGGAGCAAATGGTGTTAAAGACTGAGAAAAGACTCCGCTTGAGCGTGATATTTGGGGCAAATAGCGAAATAGATTTTGATGAAAATGAAAAGAGAGTGAATCTGCGTTAGAATTTGAAGGTCTTGAAGATACCCACGTAGATAAAATTGAATAAGACATGGTTCCGCTATCGGCTTTTCGTTCTTTTTATGGGTTTTGCAGAGAGATCACAGTACAACAGAAGAAAGCACAAATGATATATCTGCCTACTCCTTGCGGTTAGAAGAAATGAAATAGGAGGGTTTAGGAGATATTTCTCCTCTCCCTCTGCTTTGACTGTAAATGATTATGGGGTTTAAATAGCTTTTTCGATCAGTGAATTGAGTTCTATTTTCGGGCTTACCAGGGAGAGACAGAAGAGAGTATTGGCACTGCAGTGGGTCTGCAAATCCGGTGAAAGTGGGAAAGTGGGTCTGCACTGGATATCCCGTTTGGTTCCTAAGAAAGTGTCGATGGAAAGTGGGAATTTTACCCTGTTTCGTTTGGATGCTGTGTTTGGCTGAGGTACTTTGTTCTTTGGAGTATTTTGGGATTCGTAAGCCAATTGGGCCAATGGCCCAATACAAATAAATTGGAGCTTATTGAGTATTTGTTTTAATTTTTATTTCAGAATATCTCAAAATAATTTTCCTAATCAAAAGTCAATTTTTTTTTATCGATTTTCTAATAATAATAATTATTATTTCAATTACTTAAATAGTTTGAATGCAGTTAATATATTTTTTAATTTTTTAATTTTCTTTAAAAATATATGTATGAAATGGAAAAAAAATATATTTGTTTTTAGTATACAAAATAATACATAAATATAATAAAATATCATATATCACATAATATAAGAGAATATTATATTAATAGAATTGAAAACCATGTGCCTATTATTATAATACAATTTCACGTGCTAAACGCTATCCTATGTTAAGATTATGTGCATCGAGAAGTAGCAATACATGTTAAATAGCACAACGTTGTAAACAACTAAATTTATTTATAATTTGATAGTTTATATGTTTAAAAACTTAACATATTATAAAATTTATTTATAAATAAATTCACTAAAAGTTGAGTAAGTTTATAATAAATTTTATAATATCAATAAAATTTATAAATAAATTTCATAAAATAAAAAGTGCAAGATATTATTAACAAATGGAGTATATTTTTATCTTTCGTTCTTCACCTTCCCTCCCTCTATTCTCTCGTTCTTTCTTTGCAACTCTGGAGCCAAAATGTTCAGGGTATTTGAAAGAGAGTGATGGTATCATCGATTTCGTGAGAATTATTATAGAATCGAAAAAATTTATTAATAATTATAAAAAAAAATTGAGTATTAACTTCGATATTTAAATTTTTTCTTTTAAAATTTTTTAAAATAATTACTATTCAATTTTCCTATGATTATTAGTGGACTTTCTCAGTTTCGTGGTAAGTCTCACGAAACCGGATCCTTGATAAATCCTACGAAACCGGATCCGTGAGATCACCACTTTTTGAAAAAAAAAATATATATTGAATTTAATATTTCAATTATCTCATAATTTTACAATTTTATATAAGTGACTGTGAGTCGAATGTTATAATTTATTAGCAAATAAATTTCACATAAATTCATTTGTAAATAAAATGAATTCTTCATTTCTTCAAATAAATTTCAATGAATTCAATTTTTTTCCAAAGAGACTGTAAGACTTGAGATCATGACAAATTCGGATCACCATCTTTAACAAAGGTTCCATAGATACATAACTCAAAAGACAAGAAACCAACTTCTTTAATCTTTAGTAATCTGATACGAACATAGAGCACATCAAAATGTTGCAGGCAAATGACATTTTCTACTGAGTAAGCACAACCACATATTCATCAAACCCTAAAAGATCAAGATCATTGCCTTAAGCAAAAACCCAATCTACAAAAACATAATAAGTTTGTGGGGAAAGAGAAGAATTATGAAAATATTGTCATATATGGCAGACAGAAGTATCATACAAACAAAAAATGCAATTCGCAGTGATAAGAACCTTTTCCTTTTGAGCGGTAACTGCCCGATTAATTAAACCTATACCATATCATTGTGATTATGATTGAAAAGAAACAAAATTTGGATGTTGAATGAGGTTTTGTCATGATATTCAAACTGAATAAATAGCTTTGATAAGAACGACTTGTAGTAACTACTTCAACGCCCCGGAGATTTTGACTTCTCCACAAGGATAATCCGACCATTCCACTCAGTCTCATCGAGGGCTCTGATTGCTGCATCTGCATCTTCATCCTTTTCCAAGGACAAAAACCCAAACCCACGGGAATCTCCAGACCTTACAGGGAAAATAAACCAAGTCTTAGACCAACATACAAATAGTGCATGCCCAAACAAACAGATTATCTAAAATGAAAATTTAATTGTACTCTCTATCAAATTCTTTTGGTATATTAAAAAAGCGAACATAGAGACTTACTATTGTGCTCATTACGTTTGATTACCAGTAATTGAAGTATATGCGTTTTTTGCTTCTTTACTGAGACATAAACTGAACTACACATCTAACAGTATCCTCGATAAAAATCTTTTTGTAAACTGGCTTTGATTATATCTACTAATATAAAATCATATTCACCATGCAGTATCTATTCAGGCTACCACCAGCTGAACAGAAACAGAATCTCAGAAAGCCACATATACATCAAAATGTTTAACTCATTCATGGCTCATGCCAAATAGCATCGTCTAGAATAAGCTGATCAAACAGGCAGTATGACCAAGAACCTTATTATAGAAAGCTAAATCATCATTAGATGAGCATCAAAACATAAAACCCCAAGAAACGTCTATGTTGACAAAACTGAATATAAATTTTGAATATTAACAAACACATGATATAGGTACCTCTTATCCCGAACAATACGAACATCTCTCACACGGCCAAATCTAGAGAACTTCCTTTCCAAATCTATTTCTGTGGTCAAAAAGCTAAATCCTGCAACAAATAAATTTTTTCCAGGTTCTCCCATGCCAGTTCTCCTGTTAGGAGGAGGTGACCACGGCCTTTGCCTAGGAGATTGACGACGAGAGTGATGCCCTGAAGGAGATCTTCTCCTAGGAGAATACCTTCGCCTATAGTCAAAAGAATGAAGTTATTAGTCTGTAAGTACAGTACGATCAAGTCATGCATGAGGTATATATTCAATATGCCCTAGCTAAAAAGGGGATGGAAGTGCTTCGAAATAACATTACACAATAATTTTCGAGCACAAAAGAAGCAAACAGTCAACTGTTTATGTTGATATCAAATAGTTTATTAGTCTTCATGTTTTAGCAATTCAGCCACTGAGTTGTTTGAAAGAGATGAAGTTTGCTAACTCTAATGGCAATATATACATATATTTAAGGGGTAGCAGATCATGAAGAGAATGATATAGATCATTTCTATATCATATTTAAAAAGGCTATATGTAATAAAGTAACAGATAGCAATTAAACAGAGAATGGCCATATTTACCTTGAGGATCTGTGATGATCTATTGTATTTGGGGGCCTTGAACGAAATCTGTCACGATAATCTCTCCTGTACCCAGAAGAGGTATCCCTTCGCCGTGCAGGAGAACGTGACACTGATCTGTCCCTTCGTCGATGATCTTGAGGTGAGTAGTGCCTTTTTGGTGAAGGAGACATGCGCTTCATAGGAAAATCATCCTTATGATGAGATCTTCTACGAGACTTATGTGGAGAAGCAAATTTTCGTCCAGCAGCAGGGGAAAAATGATGCTGGGGTGGAATTTCACTTTCCAGAGCAGACCTTTCAGGAAAAGAAGCTTTTCTCCGTCTATGTGATACAGGTGAAAGTGATAAAGATTGAATACGTTCTTGTGAAGACATTGGCTTATGGCCATTGGGAGACTGGTGTGTGCATGGAGATCTTTCAGGTGAAGCCGACATTTCCCTTCTTGTCACTGGTGATATTGATTGCTTGGAACTGCTCCGAGGAGAGCATGAACCAGAAAGGGGCATGTCTAGCTTTATGCCCTTAGACGGGGAGTTTCTTAAATAGCTGTAGTCTTCTTTCTTAGGTTCACTATCACATGAAGGAGACCTTGGATAAGAAAATGCTTTTCCTGTTTGGTTATCAGTGGCTTCTTCTTCTATTGCACTAGAGATAGGTTTAATAAACTCGCATTGTGATTTCTTAAAATAAGCATCCTTCACTTTCTGATCTTCGGAAATAGTGTTTGGACAACCCAAGTCAAAACTGCCCTCCAATTCCTCTGCCTGGTTGGTATCTGCTATCAGAGGAGACTCCTGTGAATGAGCAGAATCTTCAGTTCCCCTTTCACTTTGAAAAGTTTGTGTTTTATACTGAAAGGAGGATTTATGAAAATGACTGCCATGCAACTCATCCATCTCACCTTGGTAATTATTTTCCTCGAACAGGGGCTGCATCCTTTGCCCATCATAGCCCATTTTGGCGCTCTTCAGATCATCATGATCAAATTCAGTTGAAACAGATTGGTGCTTATCATATGGAGATCCTGAATTCTCGTATCTGGAATCAGCATGCGGTGGAGTGCACTCCCGCTGCCTCTGCTGGTCCAAATCTACTTCAATTCCACCATTTGTCTCCAAGTATTCGTCAACATGATTTTTGGTCTTTTCTTCTCCATCAACTGCAAAGTTAATGTCTAATTCTCCAGCCAAAGCAGAGTTTTTCATCTTCTGAAGATCACTCATTTATCCTAACTCCTAAGGAGAACACAGATGATTCCGTGGGAATAAGTTCAACCAAATAAATACAGAAATAACACAGTAGAATATGCCACATAATCTGCACAGATAAAATAAAAATATAATGATCCTTTACACTATGTCATCTTAGTCAAAAGCCATTAAACAAACAGAAGATCCCTTTAATCAAATTTTAATAAGGAAGCAAAAGAGATAATGTAGCAATTCTTTACTTATAAATTAAGGAAAAATCTAGTGGACATACATGTAATTGAATGGATAGCATTTTTCAAAGTACTTTTCTAATTAAAGAATACCAGATAGGAACTATTACTTTTAAATTGAATTTAGGTTTTCCATACAATAGAATACCTTTATAATGACCAAATGCATTTCACATGAACCACACAACTTGAGGAACCAGTTCCCCTATTCACCCAGTTTAGCTTAGTAAAATGACCGTATGCATTTTATAACATCAATTTCACTGAGCTCTTTATGGATTGCTCATACAGTTTAACATTAAGAGCATCATATCCAGATTGCAGTAACGTATGCTACATGGCTAGAAGAAAGAAAAGCATAAATTTAAGCTCTCCAATATTTTGATAATTGGCTCCTCCTGAAGGAAACCGAAGATAGAATCCAAATTCCAAAAATAAGTAGCATTGTCATAATTTCCATTAAGAAATTATTATTGTAACAAACCTTAAAGATGCTCTAAAAATATCTTTGATGCAATAAATTCCAACACAAAAGGTGCCCCGACATGGCCCCTACTAAGTGCACACATGGGCATCGAAAATATTATCAAAATAAGCTCCTAAGCTTGTAAGATGCACTCAAGATGCCACCAAAAATGAAGGTGCTTATGGAAAGTACGAATTAAACCCTCATGCTTGAAGCCTACCAGGAAGGGAACAGCACTAGGAATTATACTAAGAACAGATTGATGTTTCTTGATAACCAGTCAGTTTGTAAGATAAGGAAATACCCCCACATAAGACAATGTCCTTTTGGTCTTATTTCCAGCAATAAGTTCATTTAAGCACTCATTTACCAAACACATTCTCAGCTCAAAGCATTTTAAGCACTAAAACCAGCTTAAAGTACCTATTTAGAATTTAAGAAATAATCACCTGATTTCAGCAAAGCCAAACCAAGCATCAGATATCTTAACTTGAAAACTATGCTGAACTTCAACTAGGACGGTGTGTGCTCCTGCTGTAGAAAGGGCACAACTTGCACGTTCAGCCTAAATGATAGCAGAATTCGTTGTTGGTGACATCAGTTTACTGGCATATCCTAATAGCACAACGACCAATGTCTCATCATTCTAACTCAATATCTGGAAATTATACAAACAAAGCATAAGATTGGCTCTACGCTTGTAGCACACTCATGATTTTCATGTCACTAATTCACCTCATGTATTGTCAATTGTGTATGGAACCCAAAGGACATCCTTAAGAATACCAAAATCTCTTCATTTGGTATAATGCACTAACTGCAGTTTGGAACCACATTTGCAGCAAAATGCATGAAGAATCTCAGGAATTCTCGTATCATTACATCTCACTACTCATGTTGCTTCAAACACTTAACACTTTGTCTCATGAACCCAACTCTGAAAATAATTCAACATGTATGAAGTGTTTTTATTATACAGCCGACCTCTCTAATGTACTTGTACAAACTATAAGCATGAGAAGTTTCTTAAATTCTTTCTTTTCACCAACTTTAATTCCATATGAGTCAACCTCAAACCACTTGGACTGAGGTACCTGCCTCCAAAGAGCCAGAAAGATGAGTCACGCCAATGATATGACTGAAGTTACTACTACCAACCTCTAACCTAATAAAATCTCCTAAATTTCAATACCTAAATCAATAAAAGTAACTCAACTTTTACATGACAATATCTAATATAATTTCGATTTAGAAAATATTTTTTTTGGAAGTATGAATTACGATAAGAACCACGAAACTACAAATCGTTAATCATGACACCATGAATCTATCATTAGAACTCACAATATCACAACATATTGCACCCACAAAAAGAAGATGAAAATTTAAATGGATTAAAAGCTCAATACCAACACTAAAGATTAAGCAAAGCAACCAACTTCACAAAACAAAAGGATTAAAACTGAAAAATAAAAATTTAATTTTAAAATAGTAAATTTATACTTCATATCACATCTAGAATTATTAAAGAAGAGAAACAGATATATTCGATTACCTTGCTTTCTGTTATTTCAATTTCCTTGTCTTTGACCTCGATACTTTACAAATTGATAAATTTGACTGCTAAAAGCAGGGGACGATGAAGAAACAGTAAACTGCAAGAGGAAATTGTTCTGTAACGTTATCTCGGATCTCAGGTGCTGCATTCAAGTAGAGTGAACAGTGCTCTCAAGTCTGATGGGCCTAGTATCTATTGTATCTAGATCGGCCCACAGTCTAAAAGGTCATGGGTCCCTCTTGAAAATATCATTTTGATGATGTCTGTATGTAAGTGTCTTTGAAGTCTTGGAGATCACGTCAATTATAAAAATTATAGATATGATCCTGAAATATGTCACATGTTTTATTTTTATTGGATCATATATTTTTTATTGGATGGTATATTAATGAAATTTTACTGGAAGATGATACTTGTGTACACAAAGACATTGGATAATCAGACTTTCTGTTATCTAAGTCAATAAGCTGAAAGTGTAGAAAAATAGGGAGTAAGAAAGTTAAAGAATTTGAAGGTAAATTATGTGTACTTGTGATAATGAAAACCCTTTATATAGAGTTTTAGAGCAAAGTTCAATTAAGAAAGTAATTAATGTTGAGTGTCATAGTATGATTAGGATTCCAATAAGTTAGAGTGTTTAGATAGGACTAAGGTTTCAATAGGCTAGAATGACCTTAGTAGCTTTGTATACAAGTGCTAGGGGTTTTGTGTGAAAGGGTTGTTTTGTCTTTCTACCATGTGTAGCTATCTGATTGGTTATCCTATCTTATTTGTGAAATTACCTTATTGACCAGGAACGGAGTCTGAAATTTCACTTTAAAGGGGCCATTTGTATTATAGATAAACACGTTAATTTTTTTTTTTGTCGAAACGATCCTATATTTTAAAACATAATCATGCCTCACTTCTATCTTTTTGTTTGAATTTTTTTATGGATACGAAAGGATTTGATAAGCTACTTTTATTCATTTAAATCTCTTAAAAAACTCAAAATATTTTGAAGAAGTATATCATACTTTTTGTTTTTGGAGGTGGGGGTGGGGGGCTAACTTTGTAAATTTCTATTTGAGATGCCAACTATATATATATATATATAAAGTTTTTTTTTTTTAAGATTTTGGGGTAGCCATGAACCCCGTTACACTGAATAGATCCTCCCCCATTTTTACATTTGGAAGGTACCATATGTTATCGTGTTATTGGTTAAAAAAAATTCCCCAGCATCACAACACTAAGCTACCTTTGAGTTTAATAAAATCATGTGTTAGTCTATCTACTTTATCTAATAACATCACTAAATACGGGTAGCAATTCTCTATAAACATATTGTCATAATATTTTATGTTACTATTATACATTATATAATTGTAATATCTATAATCGTAAAATAAAATAAAAAAATAATTTAATAAATATAATATAAAATTAAAATAATATATTTATATAAAAGATTTAGTATTGAATAAAATAATTATAAATAAAAAAATACATGAGGACATAATTACAAAAAAAATGAAAATTTAAAAAAAAATTCTGAATGTGTCCAGATTTATAGAGACTGGAAGAAAAGGAAAAAGAAAAATAAATAAAAATAAAAATAAAAGTTTTTTAAAAAAAAAGGGTGCAAAACGTGATAACTGCTGACAAGGGGAAAGTTGTATGTCCTCCATGTTTTTAAAACGTGGAGGCTTGTTAACTGTTAAGTTTTGTTTTGAAATTGTATATATTTACATTCAGATTGAAATCGTAAATATACACTTATTGTTTTCGTTTAAATTTTTCATCAATTATTTAATTTTTTTAAATATTTGGGGGTTCAAAAAAAAGTTAAACAAGTAAAATTTTGAAAAAATTTACTACAGAATTTTATAGAGAGTCACGAGAAGCTATTGGAAAAACAAAAGGTAATAACATAATGTTAGTTTTTGAATTTTTAGCATTTATGAAATTTTCTGAAAGTCAAAGTAAGAATTTTCAAAAGGTGTGGTTTATGAATAATTGAAGAAATAATTAGAAATTTAATACAAATATTATGTCAGATGTTGACGATCAACAACCGGAAGAAATTTCTGAGAGGAATGAAAAAGGCAAGAAGGTGATCCACATGTAGCTTTAAGTGCTACGTGATGAGTTAGATTTACTTTAAGTAATCTAAATAAAAATCAAATATCTAGTAATAATATTAAAATAAATTATTAGCTTATGCTTCGGTTGTAGATAAAAATTGATTGATAAATGATAGAAATTTTGGACATGTCGAAAATTATTACGTGAAAAATAATATTTTTTGAATAATAAATTGACTTAACAATAAAAGCAATAATTGAAATTCTTGACAAGCTATAGTTGATGTTCTGATATGAATTTTGAGGAGATGGAATTTAGTGGATCTCGACAAGCTTTGATGAATGGTTTGATGTGATTTGGATGAGAGGAATTTAGTTGAATTTTTTTTTAATGTAATTTGAGAGCCAAAATTAAATATTTGAATTCATGTTTATTTTTTTTTTATATCATTGTTCATATGTTGATGCATTAAATGAAAAGAAAAGAACCGGAAAGGCAGCCGATCTAACTGAAAAACCATGACAACCAGTATGTGCTGGAAATAAAAAGGACACCATGACAACCGATATATACTGAAATAAATTATGTGGCCGCTAGGATAAGCTGTAAAGAAAAGAACCGAGAAAACAACCGATCTAAATGAAAAAGAAAAGAAACTAGAGGGGATCGGTCTAAGATAATAAAAAAACGTCGACATGTGGGAAGACGTTCCCATAATAATAATTCATGCATTGCATCTATTTTAATTATTGCTTGTATTATTAAAATACTAATATATGGTGTGTTATTGTAAATTTAATTATAGATAAATGAGTCTTATAAAAAAGCTATTATAACGAGAAAGAAACCTAAAAGTATTACATGGTAAGAACCATTTGAATCTTGGTAGGCTTGATGAAAGTGTCAACATACCGATCACTAAGCTAACCATCTTCTTGTGAAATTAACGTCTATATTTAATATTTAACTTTTGTCTTAGGTAAAATATATATTATACTATATTTCAATATATTTATACTATTATATTTAAAACCTTTTGAGGCACCTTAATTTAGATGTTTAACTTTAACTCTTATAAATAATTATTTATTAATTAATTATTGTTAAATCTTGATTTTATTAATTATTTTTATTAAACTTGATTCGATATTTAATAATAATTTTTTAGATTTTATCATTTGGAAGGTATTTGATGTAATATAACTAATATTTATAATTATAATATATTTTTATGAACCAATAGTTCGATCATTGATTTATTGATTGAATTAATAAACCAATAACTCGATACTCTGATTGGTTTAATATTCGATTCGATTATAATATCTGAATTGTTATCGTTTCAATAAAAAAAAATTAGATAAACAGCAAAGACACTAAAATTAAATTAAACTGAGAATAAGGAATTTAAGCTTTTACTTGTCATCTTAGCTAAAAGAAAACAATGTTGGAGACTCTTCACACTTAAGTAACCCGGGATGTTTTATACAAGTGGTTTGCTTCGTTACGTTATCTTATTGAATTAAGGGTCTTTGCTAACCATTGTTGTTGGCAATTGTTAATGAACAATTAATGTAGTGGTTGTAAAGTAATTAATGTATAATTTAAAAATAGCAATTAATGTTTTTTAATTGTTTTTTTATTCTACCAAATATACTTTTTATATACACACATGGCACATATATATATATATATATATATATATATAAACATGGACATCATTATAGTATATATAAGGGTATATTAAAAATAATTTTTCAAGCCGATGATAATTTAATTATCTTACATCAATAAATTTAGTTAACTACTAAATTTTTTTCTTTCTTGAAAAATAGATAACAGAGATAGTTGAACATTGGAGGAGATGTTAGTTGAGATATAAACCTTTTAAAATGTTAAAGCGTTTCAAAATTTTAATAAATAATTAATCAAAATAATATAAATTATATGAAAATAAAAAAATAATAATAATTAAAATTAAAATTAATTAATTTTTAATAAAATTTAATGCTTTTCTAACTATTTAGAGCATATAAATCAGATAATATATAATAAATATTTATAAAACACAATAATATTATAATAAAAACAATTAGCATAGTTAAAATATATATTTTTTACTTCTTTAAACATAAAACCTTAAACTTGTATTTTTTTTCTTCATTTAAATTTTAAAGTTCTTAAAAAAACTTCACTTTGATATATGTAGGTACTGATTATTGAGATATAAAAGGCATATAAAAATATCAAGCTGAGCAAGGTAGCAAGGGCGGTAGAATATCAACCATCCACGCAAGCTAAAAATATAAAACTGAAGTTAACAATTAATGCATTAAAGGACCACTTACTGCATCCTAAGTTATTGTCCTGCTGCATATATCTCGAGTACCAAAACCCATAGAAACGCACTAACCGCTATCGTATAGCACATGGTTTTCAGCTTTCCTCTGTCTAGTTTGGCCATGCGGCACCCCTTGCTTTGTTAAGTTGAGTTGCCCTTTCTAATTACATGAAAAAATGTCTCTCTCTTAACAGGTGACCGTGCAAAGATGGGACCCAATGGACCCAATTCCAATCGTTGTGGCCTGCAAAATTACTCATGAGCCAATAATGCCAAATTAAAATTTTGGACCCAATTGAATAAATGAATAAATGTTTCTAAATATTGCCACTAAAAATATTTTTTTTTTGGGTACAAAGTAGGAATTGGATGTGTCTAAAAAAAATAACATTTTCAGAAATCTCTCAATTTCTACCTTATTAGTATAAAAACCAATAAAACTTTGGAATTGATCAAAATATTAAGATAAGGTTTTATTATATAAAAAATATTTGTAGTATATCAAGAAAAAAAGGAACTATTTGTAATTTCAAGTTTTTAATAATAGAATCATCTTATCTTACAATATTTAAATGTAAATGAAAGAGCAAAATGCTATCTTATAACATTTAAGACATAAGTTAACATTGTATACATTAATTTATCATACTTAAGACACGATTTTGTATTGCGTTCATATCAATTTGGATCAAAATACTTTGAATAATCATTGCTAAGTCATCAACGTAGAGAATTTTTTGAACCTTTAAACAAAATTTCATTTTAAAAATCATAGGAATATCTATTGGAATTTTTTTTTCTTCTGGTAACAATTATTGAAACCCTTCTCAATTCGCTTAGGTAGCACGTGAGGGTAGTTGATTGTGCGAAAGTCGATGAATTCAGTGTTAAAATGTATATCTCATCACGTTAATTTCAATGACATGCGAATATATTTTTTCGATCATCCGTTAATTCTATATTACAAAAAGCTTTTGAAAGTTAAAAATCTAAATAATTAAATTATTTTATTACCCTTTTGTTTTGTTCAAGATAAATTTAAATCCTTAGATTATTTTGATCCTAGATGTTTTGGACATAACCCAAAATAAAAACAATGAGCCTCTCACGGTCAATGCACGTCTTGTCCATCAATAAATAGAGGATTGTTCAAAACCTCTGTTTTGGTGCTGTATCTTATAGTAGTGCTCTTGTTGTTTATGTCAATCTCTTTCTAGTCTAATGAGAAGTTGTAATGCCTCTTTAGTTAGTAATTCATACCAGTAGCCTGCATCTGCTGGGTAGGTCAGAGCCTTTACCCTCATAAATGCTGCCTGTGTGTTTACATTTCCTTTCCTTATAAATAATGCTGGTCTTCATTTCACATATTCCCAAAGCAATTGCTCCTTTGTTTTGCTCCTACAGCACTTCTTAGGTACTATCCAGGCAAAGACTTTTCACACTATCTATTTCCCTTTTCTTTTAGCTGTGTTTTGCAATGTTGAAAGGGTGGTTTTGGGGCATAATTAAGGTGGTTTTCAAGTGGAAAGAGGCTGTTTCTTTGTGGGTTTATGCTGTAATCGGAGGTGATGGAACAGGGTTTTTGATTGGAGTGATCAAGAGAGTTGTTTATGCTTCATTCACTTGTATGCTTGCAATGGGTATGTATTCTCTTGCTACTTGATTTCTGTTTTCTGCTCTAAAAAACTGTTCATATGGGTGAGTTGAGATTAATACCATCAATCTAATAGATCAAAGTGATTTCTATAGATTAGAAAATATCATAGACCTGTATTAGGTAAGAATTTCTCCATACACAGTTTCTAACCTGCAATGTTATTGATAAAATCATTATTATTCTGCGAGTATTCTATAGGAATGATAAACGGGTCAACATAATTTCTAACCTTTTTTCTTAAAAAAATTAATGGCTTTTGGTACATGTAGGAGGGGCTATGGTGGGCATAATTGTAGGAGCCATGAAAGGCCAGACCACAGAAACTGGGTTTCTTCGCGGTGCCGGAATTGGTGCCGTGGCTGGTGCAATCACAGCCGTTCAATTGCTGGAATCAATAGCTGATGGGGAGTCACTATCCAAGGTTATTTAGCTAGCTAGTACAGCTTTCAAAATATCTCGCATCCTCAGTCAACAATATTAATTAATGCATCATTTTCAATTAATATTTAAGTTGAAAAATAATTCAGAGTTCAGACACATAATTAATTAATTAAACTTTACTACCCTTGTTTTTCAAATTCATAGTAATCAAAATTTCTTGGCTGGCAATGGTTTAGTTCCGCTGAAACTTCGATGGTAATTTTGAATAGTTTTATTGATAATGTTAATATAAGTGTAAGATTTAAAAATCAACATTATTAATAAAAATTTTTAAAATTATTAATAAAGTTTTTCGTTGGTCTAAACTATTAGGATTAGACCCGTACCAATAAAAAAATCCCCGATTGTAATTGTGTTCTGCCCTCTTTTTTTTTCTTTTGAAAAATAAATGTTAGTAAGTAACTATCCAATATTGTTTTAAGTAGGGTGGACTCGAGTTGAGCTTTTATCGAGTTATTCGAGTTTGGTTAAGACTTGGTTCGAGCTTGAAAATTAGTTTCGATTAGCTTATTGAGCCGAGCTCGAATATGTTAAGGTTTGGTTCGAAATACTCTTGAACAATTAAATAAGGTATTATTGAGCTAGAATCGAATCGAACACGAGTTAATATTTATTAAAATTAGAGTTCAGATTCGAGCTCGAACTCAAATGAACAATCTTATCCAATGCTCAGGTTTGAGCTCGGACTCGAATAAATTCATTTATTATTGAGCTTGAACCGAGCCATAAACAAATTAATCGAGCTTGAATTCAAGCATAATTTTTAAATTCAAACTCGAATTTAAACTTACTCATTTCAAGTCAAACCGAACTCAAATAACTTGATAGCCGGTCTCGGTGCCCCTGCTTTTAAGTAATAATGTTACTGTTTTTTATACTATTTTTTTATATATGTTTGCAGATTGCTCTGTTAGGTAGCTTAGTGGATGGGAAGGTTTTTATGGAATGGGTAAGTCCTGCAGTGCTAAACGCCTATCAGTGGCAAGTAAGTTACTTTCTCAGCAGGCAACATTACTATATATATATATATATATATTTTATTTACTTAAATGTAAAAACCTAATTAATGAGATATTCAAATTTCCAGATGATGGCTCTTGAGACTACTTACAGAGAAATTTCAGATATATACGACGTTAATGGATCAGTAAATTCATTGTCTAAAACTTGCATTCAAAAGCTTCCTGTATGTGAATTCAATTCCATTGAAATGATCAAATCATGCGGTGAATTTGGTTGTTCAATTTGCTTACAGGTAAAAATTTAATTTACTATCTGAATTACTATGATTAAGAGCTATGGGTTCTTTTTTTACAGCTTCGATTATGATGTTTTCACCTTCTTTTTTTTTTTACAGGATTTGAAAGATGGAGAGTTAGCAAGAGAACTTCCTAATTGTGGGCATTTCTTTCATTTGGACTGTGTAGATGAATGGTTGACACGCCAAGACTCTTGCCCTATGTGCAGAAAACATGTGTTTAATGATCACATTGACACATTTTAAAGAATCAATTTTCAAGTCACCAATTGAAAATGGTAATTTGTTTGTGGAAACATGCATTATCTTGAAATTATATGCATGGTAAATCTAATGACAAAATTTAAGTGACTCTAGATATGGTTTTTCTTCTTTCTATTGCCCTTTAAAAATCAAGTTTCTATTATGCAAAAAAAAAAAAAAATT
This sequence comes from Bretschneidera sinensis, assembly GCA_023935145.1. NCBI lineage: Eukaryota > Viridiplantae > Streptophyta > Magnoliopsida > Brassicales > Akaniaceae > Bretschneidera > Bretschneidera sinensis. The sequence goes on from CM043698.1 coordinate 131,748,190, forward strand.
GTTTTAAGAGTAAAAATAGATATAGATTCAACTTTTATCAAGAAAATGCAAAAAAATACATATCTAAAAGAAAATTTTCTTTTGATCCAAACACTAAACAACAAGAGAAAAAATGAACAAGCAAGAGATTGTGGAACGTTTTGTTGAAAATGTTGAGGAAAGATAGTGTGTTGGGTGGCAAGCAGAAAAATAAATAATTTTGGCTATTTGGCAAGCAGACAAAGTGAGAAAAAGAGAGAGTTTGTTTTTTGTTATTTCTTTTAGATTTTAGTTGAAGAAGAAAAAAAAAAGAGTGTTTGTGAGCTAAGAAACCATAAGAAAATGGAAATAGTGAAGACAAATTTTATCTCTCTTCTATGATGTAGTTTTAGAGCACTATATGTTTTTCTTATAGCACTATATGTTTTTTTTATGCCTGCGTTTTGTAAATCTTGTTATTTCAATAATTCTATTTCATATAATTAAAATAACATGATATTTTACGGATAAATTAAATAAAAAATTGGTTAAAATAATTCAAAATAAAAAGTTGTTGATATGATTTAAATTTTTTTTATTGAGATACTAAATTAAAAAATTATAAATAATTAAAAGACTAAAAAATGTTGTTTACCCTCTCAATAACAACACATTGTTTCTAGTTGAACTAAAAGGTCAAATAAACCGCAAATCAATCAAAATTGGATTTGGTTAATTGGATTTAAAATCAGTTTTAAATTGGTATTTATTATATAAAAAATTAAATTAAGTCCTATTAAAGTTTAATAAATAATACTTAAAAATACAAACTGAAAAATTATCAATTTGATTTGTCTAAATTTTGCACAAGTTTTAAAAAATAATTGTAATTTACCCAAATTCAACCTCAACTTAACGGACAGGGGCATAATTTTGGGCCAACTTCTGTAGTAAAGCCCAATCTTGACCGAGCTGTTTCTCTCTACTCGCCCTCACATACCTAAAGCCGAAAAAGACGAACGAAAAATTAAAAGAGAGGAAAAAAGCGACTATCACCTGCTAAAATCCCCTCACCAACACAGAGTTTCACCTACCAGACCTCAACTTCGGCGAGCGAGAGGTAGAGAGAGCGAAACAGAGAGAGAGAGATGGCGTTGTGTGGGTTGAGGTCATTCTATGTCTCGAAGATCGATATGGGGCGCGCACTGCGCACCCGAGGCCCATTAGTCGCCGCCGGCATAGGCTGCGCCTCCATCGCTGGCGCTACCCTTTGGCTATCTTCTTCAACAAAGCGATTCACTCCTTTCGCTAGCCTAAGTGTCTCTGCTTCTCATGGTAAAATCTCTCTCTGTTTGGTCACCGAGAAAAAGGAAATTGAGCCAAAGAAAGAAAATTGTTTTTTTAGTAATACGGAATAAATTATTTAGTAGCACCAGAAAAGTATAAACATATCGAAATGTATGAGACTGTTTTATTATGTCTTTCCTTTTCTTACTAACCAACTTGATTATGGAAAATATTGGTAATCAATTCAAAGTATGTCACCATTTTTCACTGTGCAAGTTGACTAAAATTGCGTCAAGTTTGGATTTTAGTTCTGGGAGGCAAATGCAAATATTTGTTGATATCAAAGTGAGAATTTTGAGATTCGACTAATTTTTGTTATGTTTTTCTAGTAGATACTAGATTTATCCCCTATTGGTGGTCATTTTAGAAACTTTCTTCATGTCTGGATTTCTTATGGATCAATACATTTTGTTTTGAATATAGTTCCTAGTGTTTTCATAATACTGCGGGTTTCAAATTTTTTTTCTATGATGATTTGGAGGTACTTTGCCCATCTTGCTTGTAATTTTAATGGGGTATGGTAATATGTGAATGTAGGTAAAAAGGAGGTTGTTGCAACTGAGAAGGCCCCAGCCGCATTGGGACCATATTCTCAGGCCATCAAAGCCAATAACCTTGTATTTGTCTCTGGTGTCCTCGGTCTTGTTCCGGAGGTTTGTTCACTGAAGACACAATATCTGATCTTGACTGCGTTAAGGATGTTTTGTTAGACTAATTTCATATTCTGCTGAACTGATTATGTGATTCTGGTTGTTCTTATCCAGACCGGGAAGTTTGTTTCGGATAGCATAGAGGGTCAGACAGAGCAGGTATATAAGTGAACTGTAAAGTAGATGCATTGACTGTGATATTACTTTTGTTCTCCGCACATACATGCGTTGCGTTTTTCCTAACTGGTGAAATATTGTGTACTTTCAATAGAAGGCATTGAAGATGGTGTTGTTTTTGCCTTCTTTATGGATCTTAGGAAAAAGCTTGTCCCGCACTAGTTTGGAGCTCATTAAGAGACCCAAGTCAAGCTGAAGTTGCATTTTGAGCTCAGCAGTGGTTTGACCCTAGCTCATTTATGCTTATGCAGAGACTATGGAAGATGGTTTAATAAGCAGAGTTTGTTATAATTATTTTAGAATATAATCCTTGAACCATATTTAGGCTATCTTTTGCCTTTTTGTCCCTGTGCAAGAAGGTTGGTTTTGGGGTTATGTTTTAGTAGATCATGCATTAGAGTACGAGAAACACTACTTTCAATATCTTCAAATGGAACTGAGTCAATCTGGAAGTGAGTATGGAGCTGCTTATTTAATATCATAACTGAGCTAGAGCCACTCAATAGCCAAGGCTGAACTGTCGTGGTCATCTCAATTCTTAGTTTTTGTATAATTCAATATTCCTATACTGAAATAAAATCATGAATTCTCTTGATCACTAAAAGTTTGGGGCTTGAAAATTTGCAGGTACTAAAAAATATGGGAGAAATACTGAAAGCTAGTGGCGCAGACTATTCCTCAGTAGTTAAGACAACAATAATGTATGATTTTTTTTAATAAAAAAGCAAATTTATCAGTTATGAATACGTTGCTCGCAATCATGATTCTGAGGGATTTAGAGTTGGAAATGAACTAATTTTTATATTATATCTTCTGCAGGTTGGCCGACTTGAAAGACTTCAAGAAAGTAAATGAGATCTATGCTAAATGTGAGTTCTATAGTAGTTTAAGTTGAACTTATTAAATCTCTGCAGATTACAATTGGCATGTAAACAAAGTCCAAAAGTGCTGGTTTTCTCTAGTATTTTCTTAACATTCCACCTTTTGCGATATTGATCAATAGCCAGAATGTTTGAGCAGTGTAGATCTTGTGATCTTGGGATGTCATGCTATGATATAGAATAGCTTTATGCTTGAGCTTTCACTCTCTGACTGTCAATTTTGTGGATAACATTTTACTTTCTGCCTAAGCACCTGTATCTGTGGATGGTGGAACAGATGTAGGATTAATGCTATGGATATTATTGGAATAAATGAGTAGTATCATACTCAGAGATGCTAATGGCCAAACCCTCCTCCCCCTTCCCCTCCTTTGGACGGCTAATCCATGATGCAATAAATTGCTTTATACTTGATTCTGAAACCTTGTGTTTTGTTTGTAAATTTTATTTGTTGATTGTATCTGCTAGCGCTGGTCCCAGACATTTAGTACGGAGTACGTGTTAACAAAAATTATTTCAATTTGGTCAAATGGTTTGTATTGCAGACTTTTCTTCACCTGCTCCAGCCCGTTCAACATATCAGGTCGCAGCTTTGCCTTTGGATGCCAGAATTGAGATTGAATGCATTGCAGCTCTCTAGAGCTCATTGAAATGGAGTTTCTTCGGGAAAGGTCAAGTTAATAAGGCGGGAGCTAGAATCTCTTAAAATTGTTGTTTAGAGCTTTTCTGATCTCGCCATTCAGTCTGACAGTATCTTAGTGAACTTGTTAAAGAGCAGCTTTGTTAGGGTTATTGCAATGAAGTTCTGGAATTGTAGTTGATATATGAATTCAGGGAGCTTATAGTTATCCGTATTTGAGGTAATGTTTTAAGCCAAAATTATGGATGTTGTGGTTCGATGTAGTCCTTGCTACTATTCTTAGAATCATAAAATGTAAGGAGAACAGCCAAAGCAAGACTTCATGTAAAGTTTGTGACTTCCAACAACTACTCATGGTTGTACAGAGAGCTAGTTTACTCCTTTAAGCTCTGGTACTCTTTAAAAAAAAAGGGATCTTAAACATCAAAGAACGTGTGAAGATAAGAGTGAATGGAAGCAGTGAATGACACTAAAATACTAATTTTTTTTTTAAATCCATAATTTATTTCAAAAACATTAATTTTCACTATCAATCAATCTTAAAATGAATTTATTTAAATAATTAAAATTTTAATGAAATATTATTTTTCATGATGATTAAAATATCATTAGTATTAAAACATTTTCAAGTGATTATGATAAGTTTAATAATTGTATTTATCAATTATTTATTTCAAAATTGTTTATAACATAATTTTTAGGTTATTTGAATTTATATTTTTTTCAAAATAAAAAAATACAGTATTATTTTAATTTTTAAAATAGAAAAATTTATCTTTGATTTTTATTTTATGATTGTCTCGTATATTCGTATCAACAAATTTTTTATTTAAAATATTTAATTTTTTTATAATAATTTTTTTATTTTCATTTATTTAAAAATGTGATAGACAATGATATCATAATATTTTTTAAAATATAAAATATATGAAATAAAATATACTTTTAACAATTTTTGAAAAAGAACGAAGAAAATTTTCTTTTAAGAACCCTTAAAAAATCATTATTAAATATGTTTTCGTTCTTAATACTTTTATTTTATTTTAAAATATAACATTTATAATATTTAAGAGCACTTTATTTATAATGAAAGTAATATTCAATTAAAATATTAGTTATTTAAATAAATTTATTTTGGGTTATTTAATGGTGAAAATTAGTATTTTAAAATGAATTATAAATTTTTAAAAAAATTTAATATATTAATATTATTTCAATAAATTTAAAATAATACAATGTAAATTACCGAAAGAAAAAATCTTGGATGCACGCCTTAAAATGGCGACGTGAACGGCAATACCTTCGACATATCTCATCACTTTATTATCTGTAGAGAGCGAAACTCTTATCCTTTAAAAGTTATGGAATAAAATATGTAATATATTATTTTTAAACAGAAATCTAAACTCTTTAAATTTTAAAATTCAAAATTTATATACATTGCACTTGTACGTTTTCACTTTAAAAATCTACTTCTGTACGTACATAAATACACACATAGAATTTGAATTGTGTATATATGTTTTGCGTCTCCGTGTTTGTGGGCCCTTTTTGTTCTTGCGTTATCTTCTTTCTCAGTTTCTTTTGCCTAAAGTTATTCGTGTTCCATTCTAGATCTATAAATTTCAGTGAATGCTCTCTAACTTTTTCTGGCTGTAATATATCTGCGTTTGAGTAGAATCCATTGTTTCTGTTTTCTTTCTGGTTGTTTTTCAATCTGGAATTGGTGCCTTTTCATTCACTGGAAGGTGGGTTTATTGATTTTATGAAGTTTGTATGTTTTATTTGAAGTTTTTTTCTTTCTATATGGTACATATAACCTTAATTTATGATTCTATTCGCGGTGGTTTTTCCCCCTATGATTTTTATGAATACTAGTATATGGTTTTTATAGGTTATTTCTTGTTTGATACTCTGTACTATTTTTTTTATCATCCCCTTTGATCATCGTTTTGGGTTATTGGTTAGTATTCATTCCTTTAATCAGGCCCCTTAGATTCAGATTTGCATGCTACAGGGCCTCTGTATATGTTCTGGGTTGAACTTGAATCATGTATTCTAAATGGAACTTCCTGTTCAGCTCCGTGTTGGAATTTTTAAGTATCTATTAGTTGTGATTGTTTCAGGTCTATATTTATTTACAACATGGACGGTACTATAGTTAGAAGGGTCATTCCCTCAGACAACAGTTGCCTCTTCAACGCCATTGGGTAAGTTCCAATTTCCAAATTGCAAATTTTCTGTGCCTGTTGATTGTTAATTTCAGGGAAGTAGTTTGTGGGTTATGCTTGACCCTTTTTTATTTATCTTCTTCATTCACAGGTATGTTATGGAACATGACAAACACAAGGCTCCGGAACTACGACAGGTTCTCATCTTTAATATCTGATATTTTCTGCCAATATGTGTGATTTAAGTCAATTTTGAACATTTGCTTTCCATTCATGTGGTGTTCATTGGAGTATTGATTAAGAAACTTTAAATTCAGTTTTTGAAACTCTTAGAATATTCAGGTAGCAGTTAAATCTAAAACAGATGTTTTGGCATTGTGCAGAATGCAATGAGCTTGACAAAGCTAGTTAAGTTATATGCATGTGTTATTTGATATGTGATCCTTGACTCGGAGGTGCTATCCATATCGCATGTTAGTGATGCTAGCTGCATGATAAGATATTGAGAAATCAATCACATTTATGCACCCTTACAGTTACTTTTATTTTATTTTTATTCAAATTTTTAGACAAATACTGTTAACATGATTAGGTAGGCCTATGCATGCAATATGAAGGTAATTAAATAGAAGTTGGACTTGCAAAGGGTCCAGAGGGAGGCCAGGAAAGAACATGGGTAGTGACAACAAAAAAGGCATGTGCATCTGGTCTTTAATGCATCCTATAGCCCTAGAAAGAAATTTCATAACTTCAAGTGGATGGATTAATTAAGTCTTATTTAAGCTGACATGAGTGGTTATTATTGTGATTAAGCAGATCGAAACTTTTAGAAAATGTAAGGGATGTCTTTTGTGATTAAGCAGATCAAGCAGCCTAACGGTCAATAAATGTTTCCCTTACTTTTGGAAAGGGTACATATTTCATTATGATAATAGGGTTATAAAAGTATGGCGTTGTTATGGTAAGGGACGTCTTTCTGTTTCCTGTTCTTTTAGAATCAATTTGTTCTTTGAAGTATTTCAGCTACTCTTGTGAGTGGCATCTTATTCTAAAGCGTGTTTTCATTGTATTATGCTCATGGGCTCGGCAAACGTCAGGACTTTTAATAATATCGTCATGGCATGGCTCTGTCATGTGTGGAGTCGTCATGCTGTATTCTGTCATTTTGACATCTTGATGTTTCTCAACTTCTAGAACTTAAGTTCCCCTGCAAATCCTGGTGCAGATATCACCTTCTGATATGAGATATCAGTCAAATTTCCTTGGCTTCATAATAGATTAGCCCTGCAACACGCGCGTATGTGAATGTTGGATTGCTTTCTTTTTTACAGTTATAATTTATAGTTATTCTAAAAATGAGAGAGAAAAGGGATATTGTTACTTTGAAAGAGATGTGGAATTGAAGAGAATGTAGAGAGGAGAGAAAAAATGTGGGTCATGGGATCGAAGTTCATTAAAAAGCCCTTTCCTCTTTTCCCCCTAAAACTCCGAAGCAATATTGTCGAATGACAAATACTCCAATGGTGATATGGTTTTCCTTTGTTCTTTAGAAAAGTTTACCAACTTCTTGGCTTTCTTGATAGTATAACGTACTTTGTTATCTATATACACTAGCAACAGCCCTACATTATATGCTGGATTTCCTCTTCTTCTTCTCTTTCTCTATTTCTTTTCTCATTTCTTCGTGTGAGAGAATGAATAAATAATTTTTACAATATATAGATATATGCATATAGACTCACCACACGTTGTTGAGTGCGTGAATACTCTGTTTATAGTTTAAAAACAAAGTAAAAATTTAAATTATTTACAAAATATATAATCATTTACAAAATCAAATCAATAAATAGTTTTAAAAAAATACTTATATATCAGTGTGAAGCAAGAGCATTTTTTCTGATTGGATCCCTTTCAATACTTTATTCTACTATGACTAATTGCTACGGAAGGTTATCCTTCGAATTATACTTTTATTAAACTTCAATGTGAAGGATTATTTCTGGGTCCCTATATTGGTAACTATTTTGTTTTCTGCTTAGTATATGATACAGGGGTGGCTATTCAGGTGCTTATTGCGTAAAAAACTAATCATATCTTTAACTACTGTCTTGTTTCTTCAGCTAGGAATTCATTGATGACTTCTGTAGTGTGGGTAATCTGAATAAAAAGTGTAACCTATAGGAATTGAGCCATGTTCATTATCAAGGGATGTTTGGGGCCAGGATTCTGGGGCTCATAATTGAACTGGATAGTGGTATCAGTTGTACCTTAGAAACTGGAGTCTACACTGCGCATATATGATTTTTGGTTGAGAACTCCTCGGTGGAAACTGATTGAACATTCTCTTAATTTATGTTGTCTTCCTTTTCTGTCGTGCTACCAGTTAGATTGTTTTGATCAATTCAACAAAAAGTTCTGATTACAAGGTTCTTTTTATTTTTAAGATAGGAGTAATTGATAAGGCATTTTATTGTTGTTTTCTGAATTAATGATGTGTAAGTTCATGGACAGTTGTGTTGTACTTGTATTATTACATCCTTTAACTGTATTAAGCAATATGATTGCAAGTATTTGTTAGATGCCATATTCAGGAGTTTTCAATTTAAGCTGCATATGTTTATAACACTACTAAATGCATAGATTGAATGATTTAATTGCGATGCATGGAATTCATTATTTTTGTTTACTCCAAACCTGCATTTATTACATATAATATGTTGCTTTTCTATCTTATTTTCTTTAACAGTATGTGATCAATGGTTGTTTTGAAGGTTATAGCTGCAACAGTGGCAAGTGATCCAGCAAAATATTCTGAGGCATTTCTTGGGAAGCCAAATGAAGAGTACTGTGCTTGGATTCTTGATTCAGAGAAGTGGGGAGGTATGTTTAACTTCTTTACTCTTTTGTTCAGGGCATGCTTCCGTGTGCACAAGATGGGTCGAGCAAATGAAAAAAATAACATTGGAAGTCTTACTGTAACTGGGGGCTTTTGTTCTTCATTCTTCAGCATTATCTGTGGTTACCATCTAGGTCTTTTGAAGTTCTTCCTGTTTACTAAATATGATATTCATGTTTTCAACTTGGGGAAGATGTCTGTAGGATAACGGGTAAAAGAATATCACCTTGCAAGTTGAACTGTTGAACCCTACAGTTAAGGATGGCTGAAGGTGGTCTCCATGATGTGTAAGAATGTATACTTAGGTTTACTATATCCTTTAATGGAAAGGTTGTGAATTTGATATTTTAATTTCTTATAAGTTATATTTACAGTTTTTGGTTTTTGGTCTGAAACCATGAGTTCAGTATTATTTCCATAAAAGATGCATTTGTTCTCTTTCTCTTGTGAATTGAGTACCTTAAGTATAATTCTTAGTCACCTTACCTTTGTCCCATTATTCACTCTAAATTATATGAATTCTTGAATACATTCAAAGGCACCCTTTGATGATTTACTCTTCCCAAAAGCAGGTGCAAATAAATCACTTTTATTTGAGTCAGCAGAATATTTTTACCTTTTGGTCCTGCAGCTTCATTAACTTCTTTCTAATGTTTTCATCATTAATCTGATGGTTCAAGTATCTCTTCAAATGCTTTGTGGTGCAACATGCTTGTAATTCATTAAGCACAAAAATCGAAATATTCCAACTTCTTGGGGTTGTAATGGTTAATGTAGGGACCCACTCCATTTTCTTTCCCTTTTCTTCCCGTTTCATCTTCTTGTTGATCAAAGAAGAGATAAGATGTAGACTCCAAAAGATGAGACTCCTTTGGAAGGCTCACCCAACTTCCCTTGGAAAGCTATTTAGTGTCATTTTGCTCCTAAAAAGTAAGTTTCTTTGTGTAGGAAGCTTCTTGGGAGAAGATACTTACTATTGATAATCTTCAAAGAAGGGGAATGGTGGTTGTTAATAGGTGTTATATTTGTAAAGATTGTGCCGAGTCTGTGTTTAATCTTTTGGTTTTGGGAGATGACTTATAGTGTTTTGGGTGTTTCTTGAGTGCTTGCTAGTTCTGTGAAAGATGAAGTGTGGACTTAAGTACTTCTAAGAAGTTAAAGAAAGCTTACTCTTTGATTTCACTATATAATTTTTGGCATGTTTGGAATGAGAGAAATAGAAAGGCTTTTGATGGTGAAGAGAGGCCTATAAGAGTGATTAGAGATAGGTGGTTTAGTGCCATTTTTTTGGTTCAAGGGTAACTTTTTTTGTGAATGAAGAAGATTTTATAGAGTTGTTGAGCTATTATCGTGTAGATAGTTTTTTACATGGGTTGCACCCACTGGGTGCTTTATTTATTTAATTTTACTTTTAAAAAAAGGGATAGAGGACTTTGTTTTGCATAGCATTTCTGGTAGGAATTATTGGTTGCCTTTTGATGGCCATAGTTCTTTGGGTAGAAGAAATTTGGGAATTATTGGGCTCGTCTTCTCAAGAAAAACGCCATGACGTGACTGGTTCTTGCTTGATAAGATCAGCATACATTTCTACTTTCATGGTCGTCTCCCTGCTTATTAGCCTATCACAATCAAACACTCAGTGTCATTTTGTTACTTATTGATTTGTTGTGCTGACTTCATGATGCTTTTTTTGGGTGAAGGTGCCATTGAGCTTTCAATATTAGCAGATTATTATGGACGTGAAATTGCAGCATATGATATTCAAACAACAAGATGTGATTTGTATGGTCAGGTAGAGAAGCTAATGGTGTTCTCTTTGCTTCTGGCTCTAGAGTCAATTCAGTAGTACTGAATTTTTCTTTTCCACCTTCTCATGTGCTGTTTGACAGGAAAAGAATTTCTCTGAAAGGGCTATGCTGATCTATGATGGACTCCACTATGATGCTTTAGCTGTATGGTGTTTCATTATCAGTTTTTTTTAATCATCTTCATCATCACCACCGCCACCATTATTGATATGCTTCCATTAATAGTTACATTTTTTATGTTTTATTCATCTTATTCAGTGATTGGTTGCTATATTTTGTATCAACAGATGTCTCCATTTGAGGGAGCTCCAGAGGAGTTTGATCAGACTATATTTGCTGTGCGGAAGGACAGAACTATTGGGCCAATTGAAAGGCTTGCCCTTAATCTTGCTAAGGAACAACAAAGGTAGTACTTAAGGTTTTATATAGGTTTCACAGGATAAGATATGCGCACAAGAGTTAAATGTCGTAGACTAAGTATGAAAGATTGGTTGCGCAAGAATGACTGAAGTTTAAAACACATTAAATTCCCTTTAGCTAAGGTTCAAACTTGAAAGAATTTGAAGGCTGAAAATTGGCTTGTTCAGATGATTATGGTCATCTTGGCATTCAATAGATTAAGCTTTGTGGTTCAGATTCATCTGATCATGCTAATTACATTGAGTTTCAAATTGAGTTTGATAGAGTCTTGTCGTTCTTTTCTCAACTATTTTTTTTTTTTAAATTTATGGGTGAGGGGATGTGCGAAGGTGTTTTTTGGGATTGAACTTAAAAGCATTGAATAAAGCCTATTTTTGCCTTTAACTATCTTTTTTTTTTTCCTTGAGTTGGCTTTACTCCAATCCCAAACAACACCCAAGTGGCCTTTACTTTTTCAATTCTTCTGAGTTGTATCCCTCTAGTTAAGGAATAGTAGTGTTGCTTAAATAAGCAAGATTATTTTTAAATTCCACCTTTCCCACTTTCTTAGGAAAAGGAGTTATACGGACACTGCCAACTTCACTTTGCGCTGTGGGGTGTGCCAAATCGGAGTGATCGGCCAGAAGGTGAGTTATCCCTCTTCTTACCAGGCTTTGTTTAATTTCTTACATATTATGCTTTTCTTAAAGTAAAATTGTATAAATAAAGCACCAATGGGTGCAACTTAAGTACAAAAACGATATTTTTCACAAAATTTATAGGTTCTTCATTAATAATAAAAAAAATTACACTTAAAACAAAATTAAGGGTGTTGAACCATTTATCTTTGATCACTTCTTAAATATTATGCTTCTCACTGAAAATATTTTAACGTGAATATTCAGGAGGCTGCAGAGCATGCGCAAGCAACAGGCCATGTCAATTTTCAAGAATACAGATGATAGATAGAGATATCTTTCGCAAGGAACAAAAAAACAGAAAATAGATTCATTTTATTTCTGTGAGGGGGGTATTGTTAACCTACCTTGCTCATGGAATTGTTGAGAAAACAAGCAATAAAGTTGTTCTTGTTTACCTTTAAAACTGTTGTAGTACAATTTCAGTTGTGGAGTACAGTACATAATTTCCCTTTGGCTACAGGAGTGGTTGTGCTCTGAATCTGGTTTGATCATATGATCGATCTGTGTGAAAAAGTAGTCTTTACTATAGTAATTGTTTATTTGAATAACATATTTTGCATCAAGACATTGACCAGGTTTAGCAGATCTGAAAAGAGGGGAACAAAATGACCTCTAAATACAAACATTTTCTTTTTTAAAATTGGATTACGAATGAGGGGTAACTCTCTTTTATCCTTTAACTCTCAGATTTTCTTTCAAAATGACCTCAATGATCATTAGAGCCAGAATATATCTTTTCTTTCTCGTCATATTAGAAAATTAAAAAGGCTACTCTTAACGACAGAATTACAAATTTACAAGGAAGAGTGTTTTTTTTAATAATTTCTACCATTAAATAATTTTCCTTGATGGTATTGTCAGATTAAAGTACAGTACAAATAGCATAATTTGCTTCCTCGATTAATTGCAAATATAATTCTATGCCCCAGACCACTGCTACTCATGACTGAAAAGTCTCTTTCTATCAAGACCAATTATTCCAGATATATGGCAGATGGGATGCAACAAAACTCTCGGCATAGCATGATTTCTAGGAGCAGAAATGGAGAGAATGCATAAATTTTATCAGGCCCATCATGTGTCCTTATTAACAAGCTCCTTCGACAACCATACAAGCAGAAGATTACTTATTTCCATCTGGCATTGCCAGCAACTTTGATGAACCATGGTCGTCGAAATTCATTATCTACTACTCCTGGATCTTCTGCTTAAGAACATGCCGCAACTGGACCTTTTGACTTTCCATCCTTGCTTCCAAAAGCTTCGCCTTCAAACTATTCTTCTGTGCACCTCGAGGCCATTCAATGCACCCTTTCATCCCTCGAGTTATGTGAGGATTACCAGAGTCCGGTGAACTCCACTGCCCAACCAAATCAGGTGGGCTCAGCCCACCTTTACCTGATCCTCGATCTGGAGATACGATACCCCCATTAGATTTTCTCCCGTTTGAAAGTCTACCGTTCATTTCCTCTACAGAGATTATCTTGTAGTTTGCCGAGTTATTTGGACATTTTCTCCAAAGCTTCGCTATGGATGACATCTTCTTCAACTGCCGACTGGGCACTGAGCAGACTTCACTGATTTCAGTAATTGGCATTTCTTCACATCCATCTTCTTCCCATTCCGTTCCACTCCCTGAGAGGTTACTGTCGTGGTGATTCTTGTCGACAGATGGGAGACTCCCTTCAGGTGAATAACTTGAGCCCTGATCCTCAAGATGGCTCACTGTTTCCCACCCGCTCTCATCTTCTTCAATATCACCATTCTGATCAAAACATGCATTTGAATGTCTCTGAAAGCTGTCTTTGTTAATCACATCAGCTTCAGGACTCACCGTATGAACTTTTGAGGCATGACTGGTTGGACTGTATGCAACACATGGTTCAATTTCCCTCTCATTGGCTTCACCGAAATTCATGTCTTCAAAGACAGAGAAAATGTCATCTGAGTTTGGGAGTTCATATGTAAATGCCTTACTGTCTTGAATATTAATCGAGGCAGCAGCCTGTTGAAGTATTTCTGCTTCTCTCGTCTCCTTCACATCTGGGGTTGCACTTCTTGACCTGAGAAAAGTTTCTAAATCTGCTACAAGCTTGTTCATATGTGAGTACTTCTCTTCAAGTGCAACCTTTGCATCAACCAGCTTCATTTGAACACGTTCTTCACGCCAGACCTCAGCCATCTGCAACATCTTTCTTTCTTCTTCCACTTCCTCTCTCAGTTTCATGGATTCTCTCTTCAATGCCTCCACCTCAGCCTTGTCTTCTCCAATTTCATTAGCAAGCTCATCACAAACTTCCTCAATTAATTCTCTGTCCTTTCTTTCCTTTTCGTAGTCCTGCATATATCGCTTTGCTGATAACTTAGCATCAGTCAGCTCATTAACCAATTTTGAATTGACAATTTCCAACCTTTGGCGATTTTTCTTTTCTCGATTCAAGTCAGCTTTGACATCATCAATAAATGCACGGATTTTTTCATGCTCTCTGCTCCGCCATGTAGCCCTTTCCTCACTAACTTTCCTCAAGAAGTGCTCGAGTTTCTTTTTTTGGGATCGGCGCTCAGCCTCAAGATCCTCAATCCGCGCTCGAGCCTGGTCTAGTTCGGCTTCAAGGGCAGAAACTACTGATACAGCACTCACTTGTTGGTCAATACGCTTCTTGTCGCTGTAGATTTGGCGCACCTCGTCTTTTGTTCTCAAGGAGACACCGTCCCACTTTGTTGCCCTCTCCAATGCAGAGTTGGAAAATTGAATTGAAGGTTTAGACTATAAAAAAGGAGAGCAGGTTTTAAGTTAGAAAATTAAAAGCGATCAATTAAACAAAAAGAAAAAAAAGGGAAAGAATGATATAAAAGCTGCTTAATATTCTAATTAATGATTCTTTATCAGACCAAAGTGCTTTGCAGCTCTCCATACTTATAAAGTTGCATCTAATAAATCCCCATCAGAAAAAAAAAAAAACAAATCTAGTTGATAATACTCATCAATGATCTTCAGATATGTAATGAGTTGATAGTAAAGTATACACAGTTTGTTCTGGCCCTTTTTTCTCACAAGTAAAATCTAACTGCAAAAGGGTATCACACATGTATAGTTTATACAACATGGAAAAGGAAAATGTAGACTTACATTTCAAAGTGTTCAGGCCCATCTTGGCTAGAACAATTCTTTCATAGATAACTAGGGCTAAGTAACTCCATTTTATATAATGGCCCCAATTTCAGACCATATCTGTAAATTTTGATGGTTCTCTAGTACTTAAAATCAAGCAGTATTCGCCTATTCGAATGGTCATCTCCACCAGTGTTCTAGTAATCATAATGGGCTAGAAAATATTTTGAACAAACGCGTCAATATAAGGAGAGCAACATCAACATAACCCTCATTTTGAAACCATATGAGCTTTTCTTCACTTATACATCGCCATTCGATAAGATTTTTTTTCTTCCAGAATTCAGGTGATTGACAGCATCAATATTTTTCATCAGTTTTCCATATTGAAACCATCTGAGCTTTTCAATATAAGGAGAGAAGCATTAACATAACCCTCATTTTGGAAACCATGTGAGCTTTCCTTCGCCTATACATCCCCATTTGATAAGTTTTTTTTCCAGAATTCAGGTGATTGGTCGAACCGATATTTTTCATCAGTTTTCCATATTGACTTTAATATGTGTTGATCAATACATAACCCAATGGGCAAATAACTTTGTCACACTTTTTTGAAGTTTGAATAGATTTCACTAAAATGTTTATTGCCTCATAGAGCTTATCTATGACTACTATACATGTTAAGCACAGAATTAGGTTTCCACAGCACTGAATTCTAAACTAAACACCAATCTGATCGAGTACCAGACCTTCAGTTTTGGTAAAATTTAAAAAGCAGAACAAAGAGCTTGTCTCACGAGGCAGTTGATTATGATAATTACACAACATCAACCCTTGATTAGGATATCGCCAGCATAAAACATAAGGAATTCCATGTGTAGGTCCCACAATCAGTGCAGCATGATAAATAGGTTTCCTTATAAGATTTTCATTCAACGTTCTCCACATCAAATGAATAACAATGGCTCATGATAAAGTTAAGAAGCTTAAGGAAACAACCTACCTTACAAAAATATCCATTCTTTGTGCCAGTGACAGACCTAGGGCTCTGTAATGGATCCTCCTCTGCATCAGAACCGTACACTTGGTCATTGCGGTGATAAAGAAATGGAACACCTACACCAGATCCTGGCTGCAGGGAAGAACAAGATGAGCTTGAATCAATGTTTAGAAACTAATGGCTTGGCAAGGTCAGACCAATCAATATCTAGCACAGAACAACAGACTGGAAGCAGTACTTTCTTAAGTTATCCAAGCAAATGCATACATGCCCCATTTTAGAACCAAGTTTATCATATTTATGCATAATAAGATTCAAATACACTCCAACATACCATAAACCTTAATGCTTATTAAAAAGAAATATAAACCTTAATAAGGAAAGTACATATGCGAATTCTGCAACCAATAATAACCAACTGTAGAGGGAATTGGAAGGAAGCTGAAATTATGACCAGTGTCACCAATTATACCCTTGCAAGAACAAGATGGAACAAACAGTGAAACTTTCGGAAATCTTTTAAAAAAATGCATGGATGTCCTTATATAGATCCAAATCAATCACAGATACGAATAAATAGTTTCAGATACGCTCCCAAAAATAAGCATATGTTTTTTTATAAGTAGATGTGCTCCCAAATATTCTGAACCTTCATAAAGAAAGTTTCAGAAATCATTTAAACAAATGTATGGATTTCCTTATATAGAGCCAAGTCGATCACAGATACAAATAGATAGATTTAGAAATGCACCCAAAAATATGTATTTGTTTTTTTTATAAGTAGATAGGCCTCCCAAATATTCTGAACCTTCATAAAGAAAGTACGTGCAGAAATTCTGTAAACATACTCAACTGAAAGGGAATTGGCAAGGTTACAACAGCGCCTAAATGAGCAGGAAAGGGAAATGCTACAAGAATGAGAAACAAAGAAGGCAATGATGACTAATTCAGTGTTTCACCAACAAAACCCGAAAAAGAAAACATATCTCTACAATGACCATTAATCACACATCTATTAACTAAAATGTTGATTTTTCACACTCAAGAAAACAGGAATAATCATAATTCTAGAAGGATAGATCAACATCAATCTCACACTAGTCACAACTTAAAACTTCAAAACTAAGCAACAACAAAGTAATAATAATCACAGACCATAATCACTTAAAAAAAAGAACCTTAATCAGATTAAATTCCACATACAAACCAATCAAACAAAGAATTCCTTCAAGATCACACTTCAATCACTCAATTCATATTACAAATGCTATAAATGCAAACGCATTCCTTGAAAAAAAATTCTATACAAACTTAGCACTAACATATCTTAAAAAGACAAAGCATTAAATGTCAGAACAAAAATGAGATTTTCAATCAATAAAAATGACAGAATAAAAAAATACCTGAAACCCTAACCGATCTCTCCTCTTCTCTTCTCCGGATCCTGCGACCACCTCCGGCATCTGCAACCGCCACAGACCAGCTGCAAGCGTTCTCGACGACACGCTTCTCGCACTCCTACGGCGACTTCCCCGGCGAGTCTCCCTCTCCACGTCATCATCGTCACCATCACCGTCCACGCCAGCACTGTTTCGTTCCCTAACTCTATCTTGGATCTTCCATTTCAGCAGAGGAGTCTCTGGTCGGCTCCGCTTCCCAACCGGAGCTCCAGGTCTCCTCAGCCGGGTCAAGCTCGAGTTTCGGGACTTGCGTCGAGGGGTGGTCGGTTTATGAGAGGCCTTGAGATCCGTGCCGTCGGTTGGTTCTAGCGACTTTATCGCCGTGGAATGCGGTCTCCCCGTGACCTTCATCTTCTCCTTCCAGCTTCAGCCATTTAAACGGTTAACATGAAAGAAGAAAAAAGTTTCATACAGAGAGATAAGATATTCTTTTAAAGAGAGAGAGAGAGAGAGAGCAGAGAGTGTCTGTGTGCTGTGTGTGAAAATGGGAAAACTACTGAGAGAGACAGAGAGAGCTTAAGCGATTTAGCCGATGAAAACGACGCACACAGACATGTTCATGTATGTATACACAGTGTGTATACGTGTGTGTGTACGGTCAACGTCTGTCTTTCTTTTACAGTTTACACTGATGATGCTTGGATTCCGTTGGGTGGTGAAACCGTAATACGTTGTCGTTTGGGAGGGGACACGGAGTACAAAGGACGCGCGCATATGTTGGTGACGTGTGTTGCAGGGAGACGTTGTACATTATGATTTAAGAACTTTTTAGCTAAAACGATATCGTTTCCAATGGAACCTCGTTTTTAAAAACAATCATTTTTTTTTGCTCTAATTCTTTTTTGTCTTTGTTTCAAAACAATTATTTGTTTTTTTTCATGAATCCTATTTTTTTAAATAAAAAATAAAGTTTAGAGATATACAATTGAGATATTAAACACTTGTATACAAAAAAGAATGGTGTATTACGAAGTCGAAAAAATTCATTAGTAATCACGGAAAAATTGAATAATAACTGTTTTAAAAAAAAATTTAAATACTAAAACTACTACTCAATTTTTATATAATTACTAATAAACTTTCTCAATTCATTGATAAATTTCATAAAACTGAATCCGTAAAATTATTACTAAACAAAAAATAATTCAATTAATAATCACATCGTTAAGCTAAAAATGAATTCTAAAATTAAAATTCTTGTTCTCAATTATCAAAAAAAGATATAGGAGGACATTTTTTTATTTCTTTACTTGTGTGTTATTATAGTGTTACTTAAAAAGGCTTGAACTTAAAATATATATATATGACTCTCTCTTTGTTACTTGATTTTATCATACTTTAAAAAGCTTATCCTTGGCATTGGGCATTCAATTAGACAATTTCAAATGAAGTTAAAATACAATCTCGAACTGATTTCATCCTTTAATAACACAAGTCATTAATGAGTGCCATACCATTATGAAAAGCATAAATTAGTGGAACCCCATTAAATTAAATAAGTTAAAAAGAATTATGAGATCCATGGACAAAATAAAGAAATAATATAATGAGTTTGATTCTTAGGCAGATCTGGTCTGCAATCTACATAAATTTTAGTCCATTGCAAAAGGCATCCTAGGAAGATACCACGTGGCTCAACCTACATCTTACACATGGCAATCGATGGATTGATTAGTCAGCATGTATCCTATGCGTTTTGCAAGAAGACAAAATGTATCCACATGGGTTGTGAGCCTGAAGATTAGGCTTTTATATGGATGAAGATTTAATTATTTTTAAGTTTAATTCTTAATTAGTATTAATCAATTAACCTATTGGAAATTAATCTATAATTACATTTAATTCACATGGATTTTAAAATATAAATTTACGCAATTGTTGTTAGTTTTTTATTAATCAACTGTTTAAAATTAAGTCAAATCTTATACCAACTAATCAAGACTTATTGAAAACTCGACTTTACCCTTAATCAAACATTTTACACAAGTAACACCCAGACCTTGGTTGTACTTTGAAGTTATTAATTATAAAGTCGCGTCTTCAATAAATTTTAATGAGTTTGCACAAAATTTGATTGGATCTTGAACAGTTGATTAAAAAAAAGTTAACAGAAAGCTAACGACAGTTAGATAAGTTACTAGATTTTAAACAATTGACTAACGAAAAGTTAACAGAAGGCTAATGATAAGTATGTAAATTACTGGATTTTGAACAATTAACTAACGGAAAGTTAACAAAAGACTAAAGACAAATAGATAAGTTATTGAATTTTGAACAGTTAACAGAAAACTAACGACAGATAAATAAATACATATTTTAAAATTTAGGTAACATAAATATAATCATGAATTAACGTCAAGTAGTTTAATATAATTTAATTCCTAATTATTTTAAATTTAATTCCTAATTAGTATTAGCCGATTAGGCAAGTGAGACACCAAAAAGGTGTAGAGAGAATTAGAGATAAACAATCTTTGGCATGTAAGTATTGTTTTTGCGGCTATTAATATTTTATTTTAAAGCCATAATTGTTGTTCAACGAAGAAGATTCTGGCCACCCAATAGACAGACATGGATGGGTCAAGTCCTAATATGGGCTTGATTTGATTTTGGGATAATCTTTTTGTTAGCCCATGGGGCCCAACATGCACGTTGCAGCCTTCCATGGGTCCCTTCACTGGTTTTGGAGGTCACCATTGACACGATTTTAACTTATTTTTTATTTTTAAAAAACGGAACCATCTAAATGGACACCCATAAATTATTGTTTGAATTGGTATTTAAGTTTGATTAAATTACACTTTTAATCACTTCAAACAATGTAACTTAAAGCATCTTAAATACCAACTCCAACATCATCTATTATACCAATTAATTAACAAGTGAGATTACTTATGACATTGTATTTATAGTTTTTTCATTGCCTTTTATCCTTCACAAAAGTTGGGTCATTCATGTATAAACCATGCATCATGTAAGTAAAAGTACTTAAAACCTTATTGGTCTGTATAAAAAAAAAAAAATAGAATGAGGTTAAAGTTATGATTGGTAGATAGAAAAAGGTGAGAGAAAATAAGAGAGGAAGCGGATAAATGAGATTATTGACGTCTTTCATTTTTTGTTCAGAAAAAATGATGAAAGAGTGAGAAGAAATAAGAAAAATACAACAATTTTTTTATTTATTATTTTAGCTTCCACTCCCTAAAAATATCAATTGGAGATGATTGCAATTTTTTCATATGGGAAAAAAACACCAATCATCCCACTATTTCTTCTTACTTTTACATGTATAAATTACAATCCACCCAAATTTAAAAGATTGAAAAGTTGAAAATGGGAAAGAAAATGGATGATATTATCATTGTACCTATTATTTATTCATCCCTCTCTCAAATTAACATTATAAAGGGAATAATCGTAACAAATACACTATTATCATTTTTTTCAATCATTTTTTATTATTTTACGGGTGTATTTAGTGAGAGAGAAGTGTGAGAACATGAAAAACTAGAATATAGAAAAGTAAGAAAAAAAATAAAAAAAATTCATGCGTTTAGTAGAGAAAATGAAAAATTAAAAAAAATAAAATAGTTTTCTCTCATTCTTGTTTAGTAAAGTGGAAAAATAGAAAATAAAATGCAAATTGTGTCATTTCTACCATTATACCTTTCATAATGTTAATTTGAAGGTTTAGGTAGGGATTAATTGGTAAAATGATAATTTCAATCTCTTTTCTCTCTTATTTAATTATTTTTCATTCTCCAATCATCTTAATCGTGAAAATTATGATTTGCACATGTGAGGGAAAAAAAATCAGTCCTCTTAATTTTATTTTCTCTCACTTTTCTCTCATACTAAATATGAAAAAAGTGCAACCCCCCTCCCCCCAACTTCTTTTTTTTCCTCTTAATTTTCTTTCTTCATGTTTTTCTCTCATATTAAACACGCCCTAGTGGACAAAGATAAGAGAAAACAATTTTATTTCCTCTTAATTTTTCATTTTCTTTATTAAACACATGAAAAAAAAAACAATATTCTTACTTTTCTCTTTTTAATTTTCAATCAATCTCACTTTCCTCTCTTGCTAAACACACGTTTAGGGTGATTAACGAAAGATAATGTTGATATTTTTATTAATAAGATATTTTATTTCCAATCGAAATGAATAAGATTACTCATATCTACCAATAAAATTAAGTTCAATATAATAAACATATTCATTTCAATTATGTAAAAGGCTTTATCAAGTTCAATTGAAATGGTCATATTCACATTATTGAAAAGAATTTGTTTCATTCAGATCCATGAAAAACACACGATATACTATTTCGTATTATTATTGAATAAAAAAATATATATATATTTTTTTTACTTTTATGACATGTACCTTCCTTTGAGTTGTGAACTTCTTGCTTTATAATTACTTCAATTTGTGTTAAAGGAGTTAGGATCTCATTGGCAGGTGAGATGATCTACTTTCACATAAATATGGTAGCCTAAGCTAAAGAGTGAAAGGGGTCCATAATTGTTGCCATTATTGCCACTTTGTGTGGCCTGCATTTTAAGCAACTTTTGTTCCCATCTTAAGTGGGGACTGAGTTTGTCTGATCAGCTATTGAGAATTATACGCTTCAATAAATTATTAACATCTTGACTACACTTATACACTTCCATCAAATTTATTGCAGGTAAAATACAATTACACCCTTATAATAATTATCATTTAATCTCAAGTTTTTGAAAAATAATACGATTTCCAAAAAATATCCAAGTAGCTTATGGTCAATATCAGTGTTTTCATGGGCGTTTCTGTGGCTCGTTCAATGCGTGCCCAAGGGTAGGGCGAGACAAAAACGTCTCGGACACCTAAAGTTAGATGCTTCTTTTATGAGACATGCGTTTTTTGCTTGGAGCATACACCTGTAAAAAATACACCCGGATGTAAACCCAGTGAAGTTTTTTTAAAAATCATAATTTTTTTAAAAAAAATGCAAGTTAAAAGCTCAAATTCATTACTTAATGAGTTTCATAGGTCTTAACCACCAAAATTAGTGTTTTTGCTATGATATAATTATACTTCATAAATATATATTACATGTTATCTAGTTTAGTAATAATTATAAATTATTTAATTAATCACTTACATGTTACAATAATATAAAATATAAGTTATACTCTATATAATTTATATATAAATATATATTAATATTTATAAAATTATAATTATCATATTTTAAAGAGTTAATAAAAATATTAAACTTTATTAAAAATTAATTAATTTTATTATTTTAATTAATTAATTAATATTATTTTATTAAAATTTTAAACGTCTCGATCGCACTAATATGACATCTTAAAAACCCCAAGATTTTTTTATGTTAGTCAAGTAATATGAAGTTCCTATTGCTCAAATTACAACCAGAAAAGATAAAATGAAAACTTCAACTAAAGAAAAAGGAAATATAATAGTTGGACGAAGCAATAATCATGTGATGGATGCCTGCCATGTTGGCATTGGAATTTGAGGAGTGAGGCTCAAGTGGTAGCTGAAAATTAAATAAGTGTAAATTGGTATTTTTCTTTAATGTTTGAATTCTATAAAAAAATAAATTCATGTAAAATATAATTTTACTGAAATGTTTAACAAAACAAATTTTTTTTTTTTTATAAGTTTTTTGTAAGTGATTGAAAAATAGTTTTTCTTTGTAAAAAAAATCCACCCTCCCATCTTTTTAAAATTTCTCTCATAGATTTACTTTCATACTTCAACCAAAAAATATCCACTGAAAATTTATAATTTTACATTAAATTCATTTTATATGAAATTGGTTTTACGTTATAATACATTTTATATGGAAACAAACAGAGAGATTTAGAGTTGAGAGTGAACGAGATTTAAGATAAAATTAAGATGTGAGTTGTTACGTACATGCGATGGACATTGATCGAAGGATATTTGCGACTTTACTACTTTTTTGTTGAGTTTTTTTAACGATTAAATGTGTTTATCATTATTTAAAAATTTGTGATTGATTAAGTTATAATTGCTATCAAACTAGGTAATGTAATTACATATACCTATTAAATAAGAGCAGTGAATAAATACAATATGTACAATACTAAACTATGGTTTTTTTTCTTCGACGGATAGATAAGATGGTATCATAGGTCAGCTTGCACGCACCGTGCTAAGTCCACCTCCTAAGACGGGTCAAAGGTAGGCCATCCACAGCATGCCTAGAGAATTCACAAGGAAAACCAGCTTGACCCTAAGAGAATTCGAACAGGTGACCTCTAGGAGAACCTTGAAGCCACTTTGCCAGTTGAGCTAACTCCTTGGGGTTTAAAACTAAACTATGTTGACTGCAACTTTTAGGTCTAAAGGATCACTTTAAGGTTCTCTATTTAAAAAACCTAAATTTGATCCCCTAACCCCCCATTTTAAAAAAAAGTATCGGGTTACACAAAGGAAAACAACCATTTTCTACCCTTCATCTCTCCATTCTTTAGTGTAAGTGAGGTTTAACAAAGAAGCGATTCTGCCAACTAAACTAGTTGATACCCACCTCTAAACTCTTTTCACCAATATAAAAAAATAAAAAATAAATTAAACTATGCAACTACTTGGCAGTTTTAGAGCACATTGAAGAGGCAAAAAAGAGTTTTCCATAAAGGTTCAAGAACTCCCATGATTCTTCATGTTAATTGTTCTTTTTGCTGAGACAATTACATATGAAATAGGCCCTACAATGGACCGTTCGATGAGATGAAAACCCAAATTGGTGTCCACACATTACAACATGTGAAGAGCTCCTTTTGACTGGATTTACCATATATTGTCATCAATTATGTATGGCATGTATATCCTGTTTTGGTTAAATATGCTTTACATTTAATGAACAAGATCTTAATTAATGGAGCAAGATTAATTATTTATTATTAATATTTGGATTAAATGACCCCTTCACTAGAGGTGATCATGAACCGAGCTACTCGCAAACGGTTCGTGGAGGCTCGACTTAGCTTGGTATTATCGAGTTACGAGTAGAGCTCAAGTTTTGAGTTAGTCAATCGAGTTAAGTTCGAGTAACGAGAAACTCAACTCGTTGGGTTCATGAACTGGTTCGATTATACATATTTTATTAATTTTTTTATTTAATAAGTTAATTTATCGTATTCAGATTCGAACTACGCTCGATCTAAGCCGAATGAAGCTCGAGCTTGATAAAATAACCCAAAGTCAAACTCGGGCAGGAATTTTAGGGCATGTTTGGGTAACAGTTTGTGTTTTCAGTTTTCGAAAACTGTTTTTGAAAATGAAAACTGAAAACATTTTTATGAAGAAAACATATTTGGATAACTGTAATTCGAAAACTGTTTCCAGAACAAAAACAGTGAAACGTCGTTTGGATAATCTTATTTTGAAAACTGTTTTGGTACACCTTGTAATTACTTTTAGTTTTAAGTTTAAATTTAAAATCTATATTAATTTTATTTATTATATTTATGAAATATTTAAAAATAATTAATATTATTTTATTTTCAAAATTTTAATATTTTTCATATACCATAGAACAAGAATGAAATAGAGAAGTGAACAATGATTTTAGGACTATTTTTTGAAAATTATATCAGAAAACACTAATTTAGGGTTATAAAAAAACAGTTTTTAAAAATTACTTTTGAAAACTGAAAACAGTTTTCAAAATTTATGAAATGTGATGATTCATAAAATACATAACCGAGGACAACAAATGGTGCAAAGCCAAATTAGTAATCTAGGCATCTCTTTTCGAAGAAGAGGTCTCAAAGTTTAAATTTCACAATTATAAAAAAACCAAGAAAAAATTATTAGCTATAATAAGGTTGACATGAACCGAGTTGAATCGAGTTATTAATTGGTTACTAGAATTCGAACTCGAAATTTTCAAATTAAAACTTTGGTTCATACTAATTTTGTTTAGCCCAAACTCAAACGAAACAAGGTTAAACTCAACGAGCCCAAACTTTCGAGCTTTTGAATCTATATGAAAGTATATGTATTTATTTAACTTTTAAAATAATATATATATTACATAGACGAGCCAAATGGCTGTAAGGTCGAGCTCGATTCATTATATTAAATGACATTAAGAGTGAGCTTGAACTCAACTTGAAGGCCTTTATATGGAATTAAGCCTATATGACACGAACTTCGAGCAGCTCGATAGCAACTTGACACAGTGATCACCTTTAGTTATAAGCACCATGTTTATTATTTATACAGCAAAAATAAGCGATTCATAAAGTGGAACATCTACCATAGGGTTCACTAGTAAAATCGAGATAAATGGTGAGATTTAATTAATAATTTATCAATTTTACCAATAAAAAAATATTATAGTGAGTGAAAAGAGAGATATTTTGCTAGTTCATTTTCATGGTGCATATAATAATACTCTAGTACTGTTAAATTGGTGACTGTTTACGAGTTCTGGGTCTTCAATTAAGCATGAAACTATTCGTTGGGCTTAAATTTGTTTGGGCCCTGAATCCCCTGATTGAACTCTGCAGTACAACATCGTTTTTCTAGGATAGGCTAGATTTGGCATGGTTAGGACGGGGAGTACCCTCAAAGCCCACAATTTAAGTCCACCTAAATAAGACTAATTTAATTGCCAGATTTTTAGGTATGGGTGGATTCGAACCGAACCGAATCGAGTTCGAAGAGTTTGAATATTAAGATATTCGAGCTCAATTTGATTTTAAAAAAATAAATTTGAACTTGATAACAAATGAGCATATTTGAATTAGAACTCGAGTTCGAACTTGAGTCTTGAATTACTTATTCGAGTTCGAACTCGAGCTTAAACTCTAAAAAATTAATGTTAGACGGCGATTCTGATAGAAAAAAAAAGTTGATAAGAATCAAGTCATTGTTTTACTTTACAATTGCGTTAACTTGTAGGGATAACAGAATTGACAAATATTATTAATATAACAATTTTCCATTACTTGAGAAGTTATGAAAATTGATAATATATATTATTTTAATAAAAATGAATTTTATGTATCCGAAAAAACTGTTCCACTCGGCGGCGGGGCTGCTACGTACAAAGATAGAAGAAAATTAACGCTGTTACTAATAATTAAATAGATTATTAGTCGCTAGACTTTTGCTTGAGGTCCAATTTCAAGACATTTTTTTTTTTTTAACAATGTGGGTAAAAAAGACTAAAAAGGTAACATGTAAGCGCAGTGTGAGGGCATAAGTATGTGTTTAACAATTCCTTTCAATTCTATTTTAACTCTTAGTTACGGTTAGAATTTTTAAAATCGTTCTTATCATGAAACAAGATAATGAACAAAATCATAAGAGATTGAGAAGGGATGTAGAGGTATACATGTTACTCAATTTGATGAGTTAATTCTTTAAATCACCTTTCCATTTTCTGCAATGAAGTCATTTTGAAGTAAATTTAGGTCACGTGCGATCAAGTGTCTTAAGATTTTTATTAGAATTTATCAGAACCTGATCTCATAGTTCTAATTGCAAAATTTTCATAGTAAAGGACCCTCAGTACCCATTGATAGATCGAAGACATAGTATTAGAGAGTTTTAGTTTAGAGATTTTTTGTGCAATTAACTCATATTTTTTATAATTAAGAAAAAGTTCCTAATAAAAAAACTCGAACTCAAGTATGATTGACGAAAAGATCAAACCTCTAACATCTTGTTAAAATGAGAAATTTTTAAGACTGTTGAACCTATGTCAATCGTTTATCAAGAGAAAAAAAAAAAAATTACCCTCTTTATTGTATCCGGCAATTATATGCTTTAATAAATTTTAGAAAGATCATATTGCATAGCTACAATGTCTTTGTTGTTGACCAATTCTTAACTAATTCCTCTCTTTGATTATGGCCAAATTGAAGAGGCAAAGGTCAACTTGGTGAGCCATGTTGTGCTGGACACTCTTAATTGGCCGATCGAACAACTTGGATTTTGGAAAATTGAATTGATCAACCATCGATACTTTGTCTTATAGTTCCCAAATTAGTATTAAATTTGATGAGTCTTAGGTGGATTATTTGGAGGTATTCTTGGCTACATTAGGGTACAAATTTTTAAAAATTTGATTGATAATTTTTTAAAATTTTATTAATAATATTTAACATACACAGTTATCAAAATTTTATTAATATAAATCTCTTGATTTAATTTTTCAAATGTTAGATGCTCGATGGCCGCGATAGTGACATGGGATGAAGTCAATCAAAATATTATTTTTTAATGGAAAAGCAGCCAAAGCATAATTTTATTTTATACACTATCAAATTACAATATAAAATAATATTATTCTATTACCTACACAAAAGTTATAGTATTAAGACAATCTCTTTAGAGTAAAAAAAATAATCGATATATAAATTAAATATCTTATATATCGTGGGAATCAAACTTGAGACTTTGTAGTCCAAGACTCGATCTTAATTATTGGATTAAGACTTCATCGGTCAAAACAAAATGTATTGAAAATAGATTGTAATAATGTGGGAGTCTTGCATCCCAAATAAAAAAGATATAAAGTCTTAAAAAGGCTTTATACAGGAGAGTCTAATAGTGTTATACAATTTAGTATATAACAATTTGATGGTGTCTAGTGCCATTTTCTTGGACTTGGACTAAGCTTAAATTCTTACTTGAAATTTTTAATTGTTTACAAATTATTTTTGGATTTAATAGACACCATTCAAGAATTATGACCTTTGAAGTAGAACTTAATTTTGTTTGTTATTTTTATAATTATAATTTAAATTCAACAAATATAATTGGGGGTAAATTCGAGCTGAGCCGAGCCTGAGTTGAGGGGTGCTTGAGCTCGGCTTGTGAGTAAAATTTTTATTCAAACCGAGCCCGAATTAAGAAAATTGAACTCGAGCTCAACTCGTAAGGTGAAATTCAGGCTCGAGCTTTGTTTACGAGTCATCTCAAACTTGAGTTCAAACCAAGATTTTCGAAATAAAATAAAAAATATATATGTTTTTCAAAATAAGATAAATAATTTTATATTTTATATTTTGAAATAAAATAATTAAATAAATATTAAATATATTTAATATTTATTTAATTTATTAATTAAATCGAGCTAGCTCGCAAGCTTAATGAACTGCGTTTGACAAAGGTTGAGCTCGGTACGATAAACTAATTGAGTCAAAATCACAATTATAAAGTATTAGTTGTTCAAAAATACAGTTTTATTGAGAGTTCTGCTTGTGATCATAGAGAAGATTTGTCTGCATTTTTATTCCCCTAAGAGTGTACAAACAATTTCATTTGACTCTATATTCTGTTCAAACATATTATTAATAATAACATTGAAATAACTAAAACCCTAAATAATGATATGTTAATGATAATTGCATATGTTAGATTATATAGTTATAGTTGAGTCAACAACCTAATTAACTCAAATTAATTAGCATGAAAAAAGAATCATAGCTTAAAAAAAAATTGGTGGAGAATCCTAACTAAAATGTTTATTAAAATTTGTTCGATGCTAATTAATTATGAAACATGTATTTTTGGGTCAAACTTCAACATAATTGAGTTTGTTAATCTGCTCTGTGGAGTAAAAAATCTGAATTGACCCAAACTTCAACATAATTGAGTTTGTTAATCTGCTCTGTGGAGTAAAAAATCTGAATTATGAAAACATGAGGAATATTTATAGAAAGCATGGCTATATATATATATATATATATATATATATATATATATATATATATATATATAATATGCCATTGAGTGCAAAAAATAAAATAATAATTAAACAATTAAATCCCCCTTGAAGGAAGATGGTCAAAAAAAGTTATCAGTAAGATCTCTCTTTTCATTGTTTAATACATGTCCCCACTTTACATGGAGACGATGAATTGATATGTGTCAAAAACATTTATTTTTTTATGTTTATATTTATGTTTTAACGAATGAAAAATAAGTTAAAAATAAATATTGATAAATTTTTTTATTTAAATAAAAAAAGTGATCCGAATCAAATATGAATCAAATTTTACGAGTAACGAATCAACGAACACAGATTAAAAATACTCATTTTTTAATTGATATTATTTTGTATACTCATATCCATATTTTAACATAAGTAAAAAACAAAAAAGGAGAAATATTGAGTCACGATCAGGACAAGTTTAGAGAGAGAAGCTCTCAGCTCTTGCGATTGCGCTTGTCCATGTCTCCTGCTCTTCTCCTCCTCCCATCTTATTTCTACTGCATCTAATATCATCCAAATCTTTGTATGGGTAAGAAAAAGCACAGTAGGAAAGCTCCTCTCTCTGATCAGGAGTTGAAAAACCTGGAAAATGTGCGAAATCATTTCAAAAATAAAAATGCTACAGTACTGGAATCGCGAAATGCAGTCTCAGTAGAAGGAAGGAATCAAGATGGCTTGGAAGCAAGCTTAGAATCAGAAAGCATCTCCTGCACCTTGGGTGAGGAGGATTCCAATTCTTTGAGGCTGGAGTTAGAAGGCTATGGCTATGAAAAAGAGGACTGTTCATTCATAGCTTCAGATATGAACAATGACAAACCTCGAACCAAAGCAATAGAGCTCCTGAGGAAGAACTCCTGCTCTTCGAAAGAAGAGTTTCACAGCTCCTATGTGAATGAAGAGGGTTCTGGGTCAGATGGTGAGTTAGTATCCAGTGAGGATGATAGCTCTAGTCAACCAGATAAGGGTCACAAAGTTTCAGTGGTGAACAGTAACATGGTAGCTAGGAAGTCCTCTTATGGTATTAGAATTTCTCCAACCTCTGAGGGATTGGAGGGTCCCCATGTAAAGGGTGGTAACAAAGGCAAGCTGGCTTCGGTTAGAGAGCATAGCATAGGAAATGAGGATGCCCTTCTTCCTAGAGAGAACTCTAGCAAACGGGTCTTAAGTGTGAACAGTGACAAGAATCCAGATGGGAAAGTTTCTAGAGCCCTTGGGTGAGTCTTTTTGTTGACAATAGGAAGGCTCATAATGGCATGCAACTCACAGCAATGGAATGTGAAAGTGAGGTAGTATGCGTCTCTGAAGAAGACTTGGAAGAAGTGTTTGTGGGATTTCCCCACTGCCTTGTAGGGTACTTTGCTGGAAAATTCCCAGAGAGAGCAGCTTTGAAGCTCATTACTGATTCCTGGAAGGTAAAAGTCCTAACCCAATTTCATGATAGTGGTTGGATAGTGTTCAAGTTTGAAAACAGTGAGTCGGTTATGAAAGTGTTACAGGAAGGGCCTTACCTCATTTATGGTAGATCTTTACTTCTAAAATCTATGCCAAAATTCTTTCAGTTTGATAATGAGGAGATTAGCACTCTCCTTGGTTGGATCCAGTTAAGAGGTCTTCCTCTGGAACTTTGGACATCCAACACCCTTAGTAAAATTGGCTCTCAATTAGGAAAGCCCCTTCATGTTGATAAGCTCACTAATAGTAAAGAAAGAATCTCCTATGCTAGACTCCTAGTTAAAATTGATGTTGCTAAAGAAATCAAATTTTCTGTTCCTGTTTGTCTCATTCGGGGTAAAACTTTTGAATAAAAAATCTCATATAAGAATCTTCCTAAGTTTTGCACTCGTTGCAAAGTTTTAGGACATGCAACTAACTCATGTAGGCTCAGTCAAAAATTTAACCCTAGGAGGTTAGACAAAGAGAAGCAGCCTGTTCCTTCTCCCTCTGAAAGTCAGATTGTAGGGTCCAAGCCTCCTAAGGATCCCCTACCAATGAATGCTGAAGCAGCTGGCCTTGGTTCAAGTAAAGATCCTAGTAGAACCTCTGTGGATATGCACAAGAAATCAATGGCTGTCACCAGTTCAAAAGAGCTTCCCCCCATGAGAAAATCTTCTGGCATTGGAGTGAGAATTGCGAGTTCATCTTCTCAGCAGGAAAAAGGTCTCAGCTTCTTCAGGATCTGGAAGAGTCAAGAAGCCTCTTCAAGAGTCCTAGCCAGTTAGTGTGCAAGATAAAGAGGCCCCAAAGCAAGAGGATTTCCAGGTTATTGTCAAGAAAAAGAGAAGCAAAAGTTCAGTAACAGAAAAGCAGAAAGAGGGGCAGGGGGGCAGCCTCCCATAACACTCAATGAAAGTTGCATGTTGGAATATCAAGGGTTTTCATAAACCCCTGAAACACAATGGGGTCCTCCACCTCATGAAAAGCAATAACATTGATATTTTTGGTGTTTTGGAAACAAAGCTGAATGTGGAGAAGATGGGTAAGATTATGGCCTCCAAGTTCAGATTATGGAAGCAGACAAACAATTTTAGCTCTCATGAAGCAGGTAGAATTATGATTCTGTGGGATCCTTCAAAGGTTAGTATAGCTGTTTTAGATTCAAGCTCTCAAGTCATTCATTGTACAACTACATGCTTAACTACTTCTATTAGCTTTGCTATTAGTTTTGTTTATGGTTTTAATTCTATTGTATCAAGAAGGCCCTTATGGGATAACCTTTGTAATTTTGGCATAGAGATTGATGATCCTTGGCTAGTGATGGGGGATTTTAATAATGTGTTTGCTATTGATGAGAAAGCCAATGGCCGCCAGGTCACTGATTATGAATTGAGGGACCCTTTAAATTGCTGTAGAGAGACTGGGTTAGATGATATTCCTTATACAGGTTGTCATTTCACTTAAACCAACAATCTCATATGGAGCAAGCTTGACAGGGCCTTAGTGAACAGTGTATGGACTCAAAGAGGATTGAAAGCTCAAGCCAGATTCCTTCCCTTTGGTTGTTTATCTGATCATTCTCCTTGCATTGCTTCTCTGTTTGATGAGGTTAGGGGGGGGGGGGGGGGGGAAGATCTTTCAAGTTCTTCAACATGTGGGTTGGTCATGAGAAGTTTGGTGATATCGTCAGGAATAATTGGAATCAGAATGTGGTGGGCTCTAAGATGTTTAAGCTGTGCAGAAATCTGAAGCTTCTAAAATGCCATATCAAGAAGTTGAATGAGAAGCATTTTAGTCATATTTCTGCTAGGGCTGAGAGGGTATCTCAAGAGTTTACCACCCTCCAAATGGAACTGCATGATAATAGCAATGATCCTGAGCTCCAAATGAAGGTTGCAGCCTTGACACTCAAGGCTTTTAATTTAGTTGAAGCAGAAAAAAGCTTCTTTTCTCAACAAGCTAAATGTAAATTCCTCCAATATAGTGATAGAGGTTCCAAGTTCTTTCATGCTATGATGAGAAGGAAATCTAGTAGGAACCATATTGCAGCTGTGGAAACAGCCACTGGCTCTCTGACTAGTTCTGAGGATGAAGTTGTGAGAGAGTTCCTTTCATTCTATGAGAACCTGCTGGGGTCCTTAAGCCCTTGCAGTCCTATAGTCCCAAAGATTATGAGAGAAGGTCCTAGAGTTTCTGAAAAGTCAAGCATCCAGTCTTGTTAAGGAGGTTTCGGAGGATGAAATCAAATATGCCATTTTCAGTATTGGTGATGACAAGTTCCCTGGCCCAGATGGTTATACTTCATGCTTCTTCAAGGCAACCTGAGATATCACTAAGGTTGAGGTTATGGAGGCTGTCCAGGAATTTTTCAGAAGTGGCAAGCTTCTGAAATAGTTGAACCACACTGCTCTGGCTATGATCCCCAAGTCCAAACAAGCCTCTAGGGTTGAAGACTTCAAACCAATAGCTTGCTGTAATGTGGTGTACAAGATCATCTATAAGATTATGGCAGCTAGACTCTCCCCTTTACTGGAGTTCCTTGTAAACCCTGCTCAAGATGCCTTCATAAAGGCTAGAAGTATGTCTGAGAACATATACTTAGTCCAATAGCTCTTGAGAAAGTATAGTAGGAAGAGGATATCTCCTAGATACATGATAAAGTTAAACCTAAAAAAAGCTTATGATTCTGTGAACTGGGGTTTTTTGGAAGCTATGCTAGTCAGTTTTGGTTTCCCTGACAGATTCAGAGGCTGGGTTATGGAATGTGTTACAACTACAGCCTATTCCTTATCAATTAATGGAAGCTTGCATGGTTTTTTTTGCTGGGAAGAGGAGGCTTAGACAAGGGGACCCTTTTTCCCCCCTTTTGTTTGTTCTAAGTCTTGAATATCTCTCTAGACAGCTGGACAGATTAAAGAAAGATGATGGATTCAAATTCCACCCAAAGTGTGATAGGCACAAGATTACTCATTTAGCTTTTGCTGATGACCTTATTCTCTTTGCTAGAGGGGAAGCATGGTCGGTGGGTCAGATTATGAATTGTGTGAAGAACTTTAGTGACTACTCTGGGCTGCAAGCTAGTCTAGCCAAGTCCAACATTTTTCATGCTGGAGTCCCCCTTTCTGAATTGATTGAAATCAGAAGAATTACTGGTATGGAGGAAGGTAGCATGCCCTTAGGTACCTGGGGGTCCCACTGGCTTCATCAAGACTGAATGCTGCCCATTTCTATCCTTTAATTGATAAGATCTCTGCTTATATCACTGCATGGGCTGGTACTTCTCTTTCCTATGCTGGCAGAGCTGAGTTGATTAAATCTGTGATTCAAGGTGTGGAATGCTTCTGGCTGTCCATCTTTCCTATCTCTTTTAATATCTTGGAGAAAATAGGAAAGAGGCCATGGATTAATAGACCTTAAATGCTGGAATAAAGCTCTTAAATCCAAGGCCTTATGGAATATTCATCTCAAAAAGGATTCCCTTTGGGTCAGATGGGTTCACCACTATTATCTTCAAGGAAGATCAGTCTGGGAAGCTTCTCCTAAGCATGAAGACTCCCCCCTCTGGAAGAAGATTTTGGAGATAAAAGAATGGATGATCTCAACAGAAAGGTCCATCCAAAGTGCCTAAGCTAAGATGATGGGGTGGGAAGTACAAAACATACTCAGTATCAAGAAAGTTTACAACAGCTTAAGGCCTGGAGATAGAAAGGTTAGATGGGCTCCCATTGTTTGGAGCAGTTCCTATATACCTAAGCACTCCTTCATTCTGTGGCTGGCCATCAAAGGCAAACTGCTCACAAAAGACAAGCTTCAAGTTATTGGGGTTGATAGATTATGTCCTCTTTGCAGGGAGGTAGATGAGACAATTAGCCATATGTTCTTCTCCTGTAGGATCAGTAAAGCAATATGGGCATCCATAAGATTTTGGTTAGGTATCAGAAGAGAAATGAACTCCCTGCCTAGTGCTATTAAATGGACCATCAAAAAAGCAAAAGGGAAAGGGCCTTCTCCTAAGGCTAAGAGAGCAGCTCTCGCTAGCACAGTCCATACCATATGGCTGGCAAGGAATTCCAAAGTGTTTGAAGGCTCCTCATTTCAGCCCAGAGACATAGCCAGAAAAATTAAAATTATTGTGTATAGAATAGTTTATGCAAACTTTTCTGAGCTAAAGCTTCACTTGTAAAACCTTTTTTGTTCTTTTGTATATGCTTTTTTGTAAATCTCGTAGATATACCCAGTGTTTTTATTAATTTTTTATTTATAAAATTTATTTACAGATAAAAAAACGGAACGGGCTAAAAATCCTATCTGTACACATAGAAATGACAAACTGTTTCTCGAGAAAACATGGGGGTGCAAAGCGGTTCAATACGTGGGAGATTGGAATAGTGAGTTCAATAGGTGATTCAATAGAAAACTAGGTGCCAGAGTGCAGCAGGACCGCATGCAATATGAGGTACACCCTGAACTGCACGCGACCATGGACCCAACCTAAATGGTTGGTTGCCTTACTGGGTGTCACTGACTGTTGCCACAATGCACATCAAACTTGATGGCCACGTGTAAGGCACCCAATGAAGTGGGTGAAAGATGACGTCAGCTTAGTCGTCGGATTATTTAATTACAAAATAGAATTTATCAGTTAGCTTCGGACCATAGTTTTGGATCGTAGCAGCTTCGTTATGTGTGCAGTTCTTGAACGTGAGGGCTACTAGTTAGGTGCTAAATTGGACTCACTCACCAACCAACCCCTACAAGTGAACTTTTCTATTACAAGAGAAATGTTACATATAATATAATTATTAGAGCAATGTTAATTGTTATGCATTCAGCAATTTTTTTTTTTACATTAACGAGGAGAAAGCTTAACCCGAATTGTCTTCATCGAAAACTCAAAAATAATTATTAAATTAAAAAGCTAGAGGTGAGAACGGACGGAATAAATTGACTATTAGTCAAGTTTTGTAAATAATGATCAATTAATATGAGTTAAAATATTTAATTTTTTTAAAAAATTATTTTATGTTTATAAACGTATTTTAACGAGTGAATGATAAGTTAAAAATGAATATGATTCGTGTTGAATACAAATCGAATCTTATAAGTATTAACGAATATAGAATAAAAATATTTATTTTTTAATTAATTTATTTTTATTTTTTTTTATTTTAATAAATGATTAACGAATAAAATACGAGACTGGTCAAAAAAGTACTCTCTCTACCAAAAATTCAGGTTGAGACACCTCCTTCATTCTACCTCATTAGTCCATTACATTAATCACATATTAAAAATTTATTTTGATCAAATACATTAAAAGAATGAGAAAATGAAAAAGAATTATTAAATATTTAAATGATTTTTTTTTTTCCGTAGAGGTTGGACTTAATTAGACCCTGTCAATAAATATTGCGGTTAGGAGTTGATCATATGGAATGCTATGATACGTCGGCTTAACTAGTCCATCACTCCACCCCATGCAAGATATCTCTATGATGAGATGATTTCATTAGATTTGATAGAGAAAAATACACTAATTCATAAAAATTTTCATCCTACACTCCATTATTTTAATCCTATGTTACTCTTAATTTTGTGTACCAAACGGATCTCTAAAGTTTGACAGAGTTACTTTTTTTAATCGAATAAATTTTTGATTGTATTGGATGAAAATCAAGAGATTTGCATTGGTTGAGAATCTGATTGATAATTTTTTAGAATTTCATTAATAATGTAGATACAAATTAAATTAACATTACTAATAAAGTTTTTAAAAATTACCAATTAAGTTTTCAGTTAATTTGATTTGCACATGATGCAACTAATATTTTTTTCTCGATCCAATATATATTGGTAAGTATTTCATTTTGAGATACTCCATATAATTTGTCTATTTTGAAAAGTCAAAATTTAATTTTATTTAGGTTTTTTGAATTACCTTTAAATTTTGATTTTCTATACAACTTTACTATAAAATTTAGGTATTAGATAAATATATTTCTGTAAAGTATATTATAATTTAATGAATCGTAGCATTAATTATTATGTCTTCTTAAAAAAATTAAATTTCCTATACATATGAATATAGATAGAACAAAACTAGTATTAATTATTAGATCCACGTATCTCCAATATAACAAAAGGTTATTTTGAAAATTAATCAATTGGTTATAAAATAGATCATAAATTTTAATTATGGTGTGACATATATGTTTCTCATGTGATAATTTTGAAAAAATCTTGGTTGAATCAGGTGAATATCTATTTAAAATTTGATTAGTAATTTTTAAAAATTACGTTAATAATATTTATATATATTTAATTAATATTATTAATAAAATTTTTAAAAATTATTAATTAAAGTTTTAATCTTAATTTACGATCAGTGCAACCAAAAATAGCTCGATCATTGTAGGGGAGAAATTTGTGCATGCAATCTCTTTAATTAATACTTTTAGGCATGCAAAATTAATGGAATTAGCTTTATGAGCACTTGGCGGCGTTTTTAATTTTTCTACGTGCATGTGAAAAGGATATATTTACCTTGGAATGAAACTTATCATAGGTAATAAATTCCTAATGGATAAAGATTATTCATATGTAATTAAATATATCATATAATTCATGAAAGGAAAGCACACGTGAAAGAGAAAAGTCGCACATAGGTGACAGATTCCTTTCAGTCATTTGTGTTCACACTTGCTCTAAGGTACAAGATTCCATCTTCAAAATTGCGTTCACACTTGGAGAGAGTTTTGATCAAATCCTTAATCCTACTAATAATTTGGCTTTAGGCTTCTTCTACATTGGCTTGGCTTTAGCCTCTAGGGGGAACTTCATGGCTTCAATTTGATAAACTCTTTAATGGGAGAATTTATGAAATAAAATTAGATAAAATATCTTTAAAAAATTAATTTATATAAAAATTAAGAAATTAAAAATAAATTTATCTCAAAAAATATTTTTATTTTCATATTAAAAAATTATAATTAAACAAATTTTAACTCTCATCTCTTTTTTATATCTTTTTGAAGATATTTTTAAGTTTTGATTGGATCTTTGTTTAGTGCGAGACTATTAGGTGTTATTGATTCTGTACAGTATTATTATTCGCTCATTAATAACATAAGAAACTTAAGTGATAATTTTAATAAATTTGAGTACTATCAATATATTGTGTTATCATTTAAATAATTACAAATTATCACTAATATTATTTAAATTATCAATAAATAAATAATAACATTATATTAAATAGAAAACATCCGATAATTTCTCCAACCTGAAGACAATAACAGAAAAACATTTAGGTAGAAATTCCAACCTCGTTAAAGATAAAAAAAAACAATGAAGCTTAATCAAGCCGACATGGAGGCTAGAAAGCTTGTCATCATCACATTCATTCCAATGAAAGTTGAGATCAATTCCAACCTCAAATCCCAACCAAAAAAAAAAAAGTTAGTGATAGGGCTACCCCACCATAACTTGCCACGTCAGTCGAAATGTCATCCTACGTGGCAACATATTTGGTTTGACTCTTTCCCTCTTCTTCCTTTCCCACCGCCACCTTCTTTCCCTCCCTCTCTCTTCTCTCTCCTGTAATTATGAAAACATCTCTTTTTGCTTTTCCCTTTTCAAAACCCATTTATTTATTTATTTTTTTTCCCTCTCATAACTCATCAACAATAAAGTCTCAACATTATTACCACTGTTATTAACAACTTTAACATGGTATATAATTCTTATTATTTGATTTTTAAAACGATATTCATTTGGATAATTATCATATCAAATATAAGATTTACATTCATTTTGATAAAAGTCATACCTTTTGCATTTGTGATATTATATATTAAATTTGTTGTGATTTTGTTTCGCTTTTGTGACTCTTTTAAGATTACATTTATTTTGATAATGACCATATCACTTACAATTATAACATTGAATATGAGATTTACACTTATTCTGATAATAGTCATACATTTTGCAATTGTAACATTGAATATTAGATTTATTGCGATTTTGATTTGCCTCTATGGTTCTTCCTTGTCCATGGCTCTACCTTAAATTTCTTCCTCCTCTGTCTTTACTGTTTTGACCTCTCTAACTTAATTCTGACTGATTGGATGATTCATTTTTTTCTTTCTTAAAACTCAATTGAGCCTACAAAGCTTCTTTAACTTTAACTTATGATTTTTAATTCAAGTATTATTCATGAGTCTCTAAATATCCTTGTAAATCATCAACAGTTATAGCATTAGGATCTTTGGATTCCTTAATAGCCACAACAATATGCTCGAATCGCATTGTCAAGTTTCGAAGAATTTTTTCAATGACTTTTACATCTTTGATATATTCCTAGTTAGATTTCATCTCGTTAACAAGATCTTGCGTGCGTATAAAATAATAAAAAATATCCCATGTTACTTTTGTTGATTTAGCATGAGTAATTTTTTCAAAAACCGACGGTTTTGCTGTTTCAAAAAATGATGTCGGGCTTCTTTATTTTTCGCATGAGCTCGATTCAAATCTTGTTTTTGTGCTGTTGTAAGTTATGTCTCATCTTCCGGTTCAAGAGCCCCATTCTGTACGACATCCAAAGCTTTTGTATAATCAAATAAAGTCTCCACCTTAATTTTCTACTTTTCAAAATATTTCTTTCCATCAAACTTGAATATATACATTCAACATATTTTTACATCAAACCCATTGTTTTTTTTTTTTTTTCCGCTTAGCTCTGATACCATATGCTAATTGCAAAAAAATAAGAATAGAAAGACTTCACACACAAATTGACGAGATTTGAGAGACAAAGAACTACTCTTTTAATTTTTTTCTTAATTGATTACTCACCTAATGTACTAACATTTATATAAGCTTTTCAAAATACAATTACTAGTAGGATTTGGACTACAAATAAAATAAACTAATTACCCTCATTGAAAATAAACTAACTAAATTTACTAAAACTAAAATAACTAATTCTATTTTGTTGAAGTTACTAACAATTATAAAAAATTCATAAATTTTAATTATGTAAGATATATATGTTGCTCGTATGATCAATATAGAGGAGAATTCAGCATGCAAAATTAACATAATTAACTTTATGAGCTCTCTTGGTCTTGTTATTTATTTATTTTTACATGCATATGAAAATAATATTTTTATTTTAGATTGAAACTTATTATTAAAGAGGATAACAAATAGATTATTTACGAAATTTTACATCTTTACAGTTATAAATATTTAATTATTATTCTAACTAAATCCAAACTTAAATTCATTAAAAATTATAAAATATTGTTCGAAAAAACTAATTTATGATGATAAAAGTATAAGTTCTTGTAAGGAAGCACACGTGGAAGAGCAAAGTCGCACATAGGTGAGAGATTCCTTTCATTTCTTTGTGTTCACACTTGCTTTAAGGGGCAAGATTCCATCTTCATGATTGCGTTCACACTTGAAGAGACTTTTGATCTAATCCTACTAATTATTTGGCTTTAGGCTTCTTCTATTTTGGCTTGGCTTTAGCCTTTAGCCTTTAGGCTTTAGGGGAAGTTCATGGCTTTATTTGACAAACTCATCATAAATAACGTTTTTATGAAATAATTTATGTTCGTTTATAAATAAATATTAAATAAAATATCTTAAAAATTTTATTTTTAAATTTTTTTAAAAAATAAAATATAAATTTATGTCAAAAATTCATATTATTTTTTTACTAAAACATTTTTATATATATTTTAATTTTATTATTTTTTATATATATTTAAAAAAATATTTATAAGTTTTGACCGAATCATCGTTTAATAAGAAATTGTTTTATATATGACTCATGTTTATTGGAGCCGCTGAACATTACAAATTATGGTTTGAAATTGTTTATAGTGTTTTTTCCTAATAATTTTTTTTTTTTAAAAAATCAAATTCTCAAAATTGTTTATTTTGAGTTTTGAGAATTTTTTAAAATAAAAATCACCTATTGGTGGAGAATTAGACAATCCACTATTTGTTTATTTCATAAAATAAAAATACAAAAATTATGAAGCTGAAAGTTCTTACAAAACAAGATTATGGCTGTTTTTGTGCTTTCTTTGTAGGTGATAAAAGCTTAAAGAAATAAAAGTAAGAAATCAGCCTAACACAATGATAAGAAGGACGCTTAGGTGGAAATTCGAACTTCCACCGTTATTTATACTTATTATTAATAAAATAAAAACTCTTGATTGGTGTTTAATTTTTAAAATGTTTTATAGACTTTTACTTAAATATATAAATTAAATATTTAAATAAAGTTATATATGTAATTCAATTGATTTTAACTCTCAAAATATTTTTTTCATGTTTTTCTCTTCCATTATCACTATTACACTCAGACTTAACTTTTTTACTTTTTTTATCTTCGATTTATGTTTTTTTTTCACTATTTTATTCAGATTTAATTTCTCTACTCTCATTGTCTCTTTTATTTTCAATTAATGTTAACTGTTGACATATTATTTTATCACATAAAAAAACAGATCAACACATTCAAAACATATGCTGAGATTTTATATAGTTAAAGATAAAAAACAATGCAGCTTAATCAAGCCGATATTGAGCCGCAGTCTACCGACAGCTTTAAGCTAAAAAGCTTATCATCATCACATGCATTCAAATGAGGCTAACCCACCATAACTTGCCACGTCAGTCGACATGTCATCTAACGTGGCAACAGATTTGGTTTGACTCTTTCCCTCCTGCCCTTTCCCACTACCACCTTCTTTCCCCCCCCCTTCCCCCCCCCTTCTTTCTCTCTCCTATATATAACACCTCTCTCCACGTCTAAAATCTTCCTCTGCAAATTAATAAAAATCCCAAAAAACTTGAAATTAAAAATGGGAAATTGTCTACGGCACCAATCACCGATGCAATGGGCCGGAGACGACTGGGGGTCGCCGGAAAATGATGGGTTTTTCGCTGGCGAAAAACGACATCGGGGCACTAGTAGTAATCATGATAATTACAAGGCCGTGAAATTGGAAGAACAAGTTCTTGGACAAAAAAGTAATTTTGGGTTTACTTCTTCAGCCTCATCAACAACAACAGAGGTTAAGGTTAAGATCACAAAGAAGCAGTTGGAGGAGTTATTAGGTAAGGTAGATTTAAAAGAGTTATCTGTGCAACAAGTTTTGGCTCAGTTGATGAACGTTAGTGATCGGTATGAGACGCATCAACGGTCATGGAGGCCTGCACTGCAGAGTATACCTGAGGTCAATTGAGTTGATGATGATGATCATTCATTTGATTATAAGCAATGGACGGTCATGATCCATGGTGAGGTGTCAGATAGAATCTTTAATTTCTTCCTCCTTTTTTCTGTATCGTGATCTGAGGGGTTTATGTAATTATGTAAGGTTTTGTTTTGTGGGGGGAAAAAAGGAAAGGGAGAAATGGGGGTTGAAGGGTTCTATGGAGATTTTGCTTTTTGTGTACATATAAAACCAGGCTTTGTTGTAGAATTTTTAATTTGTTTTTTATTTTTAGACTTTGTTGTAGAGTTATAAAGTCCAAATTTCTCCTCTCTTTGGATCTTATTAGTTGGGTCATATGGTTAGCCAAATAGTTCTTAATTTCCTTAATTTATTTTTAAAGTTTGAAATAGAGTTTCTTTAAAAATCTCTCAAATTTCCTAACTTTTTTTTTTCTTGTTTAATCTTATTTAACTTGCATAACTTGGAAGTTAATTCGGTATACTAGCTAATCAACTCACAATCTAGTTATGGTGATTTACCTTAAAACAATTTGACATTAGACTTTTAGCTTTTGATTCGTTATCCACCTATTAAAACACGAGTAAGAGTATGAAAAATGAGATCCATTAAGAAATATATATTTTTAACTCGTACCCGTTAATATGTTACCGGTAAAATATGACCCGTATCTGACATGAGTCATAATTTTCTCACTTGAAAAATATTTGCAAATACCCATTTCTGATTTTTTACCTACCCGTTAAATCACGTGAATGCGTATGAAAAAT
Source organism: Bretschneidera sinensis (assembly GCA_023935145.1). Taxonomy (NCBI): domain Eukaryota; kingdom Viridiplantae; phylum Streptophyta; class Magnoliopsida; order Brassicales; family Akaniaceae; genus Bretschneidera; species Bretschneidera sinensis. The sequence continues at coordinate 131,790,620 of CM043698.1, forward strand.
AAAACTCGTAAAAAAGAGCATTTTAACTTACACTCATTGATTCACTACCCATAAAACCCGTCCTGACCCATCCGTTCCTATCTCCAAAACCAATCACCATAAAAATTGTTTTATTAGAGTATTTGGTAGTAATTTGAGTTAAATTTGATGATAAAGTAGTCACATTTGAAAATGATATTATCACATTTCTTAGCAAATTTCTCATAATATCATTAAACATAAGAACTTATCCTTAAATTCGGTCCAAATTATGATTCATTTTAAGGTAAGTCACCCTAAAATTGGCCATCGAACCAAGAGATCTGGATTATGAGCCAATAAGTAAATATAAAGTGGATCCTTTCAGTTTTTAAAATTCTTATTGTCACTCAACCACTAAAGAGTGATTGTGTATGGATAAGAAGAAAAGGATAATGTAGTATGAAAGGGATATTCCACTGTCAAAAGCTTACTTTCACGGAAGCAGACTAAATGCCATGGAAAAAGGGTCACCCTATACGGCTTAGCTGTTAACTAAAAGAAAAAAAAGGAAAAAAAGGAAAAAAAGATGGAAAGAACAATATGAACTCTATATATAGACTATACATTTTATCATAAAAACAACCAATAGTTACAGGAGACGCCCTTGGTTCTATCCAACCACAATATAATTGCTCTGTAGTGCTAATCAATTCTTTATAGAACCCTTACCTCCAAGAAAGTGGAATTTCCTTGTATCCATAGAATAAAACAGCAAAGCTGTTCCCATGAAATGTAGGGAAGTAGATTTTGTTCTCAATTGCTGGTGCTCTATCCCTGTGCGCTAAAAGATGATGATTTGGTAACAAACAACATATAATCATGCAAACTTTCAACTTCCACCCAAGCCATCTCTGAACGATCTAACCTAAAAACTTTCACCCATTTCCACAAACGACCCATTAGACACTAATAGAAGTTATATCTTCATTACACCAAGCGAGAAAATTATGACAAAAAGAATCACAAGGGCTTTGAGGATGTGCTAGAACTTCCCAATTATGCATGTCATCTTCAAGCTGGAAAATGCCTAGATTTCCAGTTTGTCCAAAGAAGTAGAAAGCTCCATCAAGGCAAACAGGGCAATTGTCATTTGGAGTGAAATCAGTATTCAAAGAAGATATTTCATTCCTGATCCCATGAATGAATAAAGGAAAGAACACAGCCAAGATTTTGTATTGGAGATATCCCAACAACCACATAATCTGTAGAATTTGGCAATGAATTTAGAGTAGGTAATCCCTGACATTGGATAGTGTAATTGGGTTATCAAAGGGAGTTGCTTTACTAACCATAAAATGGGTTGAAAAAGAATATAATCTCCAATATATATCTCTGCATATCATCAACTAACCATATGATACGAACTAGATTTTGGGTAGGATGATGATTCTTTGTGGTAATTGAGATAAATATGAATTTTGATGGTGAATTATAGAGAAGATGAAGATAATTGACACTACTTAACGGCTAGTGACCAAACCTCTAAGAAAATAGAAAGAGAAATGAAAAATTACAAATTAAAAGGTTTCTTGTTTATTGTTTGATTTTACAAATGGGTGTACAATGCCTTCTTTAGGCTATGGGAGATGAATACATGGAGTAACCAACTACTATTTTAACTAACTAACTAATCTATTATTCAATTGACATGCTCTTTAGTACTAATTAATTTTATTCATATCATTGTCGAACCCATCAAATGAACCTTGCCCTCAAAGTTCAAGTAATGCCCTCGTTCCAATAATCAATTTCACTATGAACCGCGAATGAATCAATCTCATATATGTGCGAAAATATCACCAAAGTCAAGGATCCAATCGGACCATTAAGAAGAAGAAAGATGGAAGGCTCAAGCAAGATCCCGACCATGCTGTTTTCACTCAAAGCTTGAGGCTTCATGATCATCTCCATGTTAGTAATCCACCCATACTCACTAGTCCCACTAAGCTTCAAGAAAATGATGTTATTGGTTCCTCTGCCAAGTTGCTCTCCATTGGCATATTTTTTTAATAGTGAAAGAACCACTAGCTTGGGATCCCAAGATGTGCTCATTTTTGTCATTTACCATGATTGTACCAACACTAGTTTGGTTGTTAAAACCAATCTTTTAGTCCAATGAAGCCATGTTGGCAACGATCAGGTGAGTGCAAATTGGAATAGATCTTGCATAACTAACATTGGGGCCATTAGGATTTTCATACGTTGTTTTGCGACTACTAACTCCAATAGCCATACTTACATAACCACTCAGGCCGTAACCCACTATATTATATGCTACTCCATAACCATAGCATGTGTCATGTTTCTTTCCACCATTTCTAGTAGCAACACAATCATACTCATCATCAACAATTTTATGAAAGATCTCTTGAGTGCAAATTTGACTATACTTACCAATATCAACTCCACCACCATCTACAAGCTTAGATCGGACTCCAACTTCTTGTTCTTGTTGTAGTAGTGTAGTATCTTGATTTTCTTCTTTAAGAATTTGAACTTGCGGCATCTCTCGTGCATAAACACAATCTTTTTCTCGTTGAGGTGACAAAGAGAGAGTAGAGAGAAAATCTTGAAATTCCTCAATACTAGTAACACTCGAAGCAAGCCAAGCCGCACCATTTCTTTTTGTTGTTGTGGTATTGTAGGATCATGATTGTCAAAATCAAAAGTATCCAAATCAATACTTTGGATCATTTCCATCTCCTTGTAAATTTCTTCTTCAATTTGTGGGATCATTGAATCATGTAGATTTTGTTGTTCTATTGCATATAGGCGAAAAACCAATTTGTTGTATTTGTGAAATAACCACTCTATGGATTCGAATTGAGAAAACTTGAAGAATGGAAGGAATTAAGGGAGGACAATGAAATGATCAAATGATACAAACTAGATTTTGGGTAGGATGGTGATTCTTGATGGTAATGGAGGTGAATATGGATTTTGATGGTGAATTGTAGGAAAGATGAAGGTAATTGGCACTATTTAATGACTAGTAAACAAACCCCTAAAAATATAGAAAGAGGAGAGAGAAATTACAAACTAAAAGGTTTTTGTTTATTGCTTGTTTCTACAAATGGGTATACAGATAGTGACCAACTACCATTCTAACTAACTAATTAACTAACTACTTACAAACTAACTAATCTCTTATTTAATTGACATGTTCTCTAATACTAATTCTATTCACATCACCATCCTTTGAGCCGTAGCATGTTTAAGCACCTAACAGAAAATTGGGAATCCTGGTGATGTACTCATCACCGTGCTCTGGGTCAATGACATTGCATATTCCATTGTTTACTCTTGAAGGAGATCGACCAGTCATGAGGACAAACACTGTCGTTTTGACTTCATAGAGGCAGCTTTTAATTTACAATGTACATTTGTATTAGAGAAGCAGTTTATCAACACATTCTACATGTGGCACGAAAGAGCACGTGATCAACTATAGCAAGATGATTTGAGATAGATGCCAAGATGTCAAGATTAAGATGATCAGACCATTGTCTTCAATTTCTTTTCTCTCTCTGCCTAGTTTTCAATGTCATCTTCAATTTCTTTAACACTAGTAAACACTGTCTCATCTCCTTCTTTATCGGTGATTCTGTGCTCACTTTGTGTGTGTATATATCGGCTAACGTATACACAATATAAATGAGATACAGATATATATACTATAAGACTAATACCAGTTGCACCCCAAAATATTAAGAGAGCGAGTTCAACAAGGGTTGCCCAATTGCCAATGAATTGTCACTCAAACAAACTGCTATAGGTTTTAAGAGATGAATGGTTATATATATCCACATGTCGCCTAGCAATGTCTCCTTTTATTAAGCTCAAACATAGGGACTTACATAAATTTTTCTGTTAATGAAGAAGAGCAACCCAGCTAGCTGGTTTTAGTTTGAGCTACTAAACATAGTACCCTTTCAATGAATATAGTCTCTCTCCGAACAATATTAGTCAAGTAACAAATACCATAAAAAAGAATAATGACATCTGTTTACAAAAGCATCATAAGCTAACACATACTATATGCCCAAGTAGTAAAACGTAATTACTTCAACCAAAAATAAAATGGTCTAATGTTATCAAGCTTGTTCAAAATATATTACCTGATATCCGGCATTACGTAGATCCTAACACCGCAAAGAGGCCAAAAAGATACACGACTTTCATCTCCTAGCACTGTATAATGCATGGAGCTTCCTTCAACCCCAGCAGCTTCAGTTACAAGATGGGAAAAAGAACAATCCTCACACAAGAAAAGCGTGCGATCCTTCAACATCTCAACCCTTCTCCAGACCACCTGCAAAATTTTCCTTTGTCCATTCTAAAAACTTCTATGCAACTAACCTCCCTGAATTTTTTTAAAAGAGCAAAACAAGAATGATTTCTATTGATCATGAATTAATATGGCAAAGTAATCATCTCTGCCATTAAACACCCACCGGTTACAACAAGACCAATGATCATCTATTGTGGCCAAACATCAAACACTTGGACTGCAAGACCAAAACAAATGCAAGTGCTCTACAACCAGAAAAAGAGCAACCTGTACAAAACATACAATCACTTATCTGTAAGTAACACCTTAAACAGATATAACCACTCATCGAGATGTCATGAAGATTGTCCCCTCCTTTGTTATGCTAATCAACTCCCCAAGAGCAAAATTTCCCAGAAAATTAAGCTTAAACATTCGTCCCCTTATCATAAATTTTCCAAAGTTCTCAGCATTTCATTGTCATTCCCCTCTTGGTACCCCGAAAAATCACAAACCCAAAAAAAATGTTACACATCTCTTTTATACAGCATATGTAAATTTGAGTCTCTCACCCATTTCATATAGAACTGATTAAAAAAAAGTTTAAAGGTACGACCAAACTTGATTGTTGTTAAATTGAAAACCAAACATTAAAATAAAGAAATTCCGGCTTTTCAGGTTTTGGGGCTCAAATTGTACTAAGGTCAATTTAGGAGTTAAATCTGCAAAGTAATAAAAATCTAACCAGAGACATTTATAGTCCTTTCCAAAATGCAGAGAGAATTCTCACAGGATAGATATGAGTGATTAATGCTTTTTAATCTATGAGAAACTGATAACTTATTTGCTTTCAGAGTCATTTTACTTGAGCTAAACTAGCAAGTTGTCACGAGAGTGATTAATGCTTTATAATACAGCATTGGCTCCTAACGGGAAGGGGAGTAATATTTTTGTTCATTAGCTTGAATGATTCAATATAAACCTTAAATCACTCTGTGTTTTGACATTTTTTAAACCTCTCGTCTTATTCAACTTTGACAATTTTTTAAACAGAAACTTTCATATGTTACATCTTCTGTTTTGTGTCAAAGAGTTGTCTATCTCATTAATTATTTTTGAAAACCCAATAATACTATTCTTCCTGAAAACTGTCATATGCTCCCTTTGATTTCTCTTCTTCTTCAATTCTCTTTCATTTCTCAGTTTGGTTTCGTTTCATTTGTTACTCCTTCATCACCCGCTGAACACGCTCAAACTCACCCATTCAGCAACAGCTCCATCTCACCCATTCATCAATGGCTACGTCAACGGATCCATCAACGGTTCCCATCTGTTGCCATCATTTGGTAATTTATTTGTAATATTCCTCATTTTTTGCTTTGTTTGTTCAATAATTTTTAAAAATCACCCACAATTTCATACATAAAAGATATTATTGATACATTAAAACCAATATTATTGATACAAAAGACTAGTTTAAGTAAGAAATGAGATGCAGAGTCATACATAAAAGATAGCCTTCTTAAAACAGGTTTAAAAGCTACACGCACTGGAAAATATGATTACAAGTTTCTTTATCTTGCAAACAGATCAGACAGATGGGATTAGGTAGAACATGTCTGGCATGGAGATCTGCTCCTGTAGGTAGGCGATCATCCAAGGAAGTGGAGGAAGAATAGGAGGATTATATTTCGGAGTTAAAAAAGAATATCCACCTTAATATATGTTAGACAAAGCACCATTCCAAACTGGTACATCAGCACAAGCAAAAAGAGGAATAGGAAGACCCAAAACTATTGTGGACTTGTTGCCTTTATTTGTATTTACAATCAAACATATGGGTTAAAGTTGATCAATTTACATGGGTTTTTCTTTGGGCTTGTGTTAGGTATACAACCAAAGTCCCACATTGACTAGAAGTGAGGAGGATTATGGGTATATAAGGATGGACAAATGTCTCCATTGGTATGAAGCCTTTTGGGGTAAAAACCCAAGAGCAAATCCATGAGGGCTTAGGCCCAAAGTGGACAATATCATATCAATGTGGAGATATGTGGTGTCCATAGTCCTTACAAGTAGTATCTTGGTTGAGGGGTGTGAAGCAGATCGTTGTGAACAAAATGTCAACTACAACAAAGTTTGATCTTGAGAAGTTTAACGGGAGTAATTTGGTAATTTTGAGGAAAGACAATTGTTTGGCAGCAATTGAAGAAAGGCCCGCAGAGATCACTGATGACAGCAAGTGGAACGAGATGACATCGCAATTGACGATCTGTACTTAGCATTAGCCGATGGAGTGTTATCTAGTGTGGCGGAAAAGAAGACTGCAAAGGAGATTTGGGATACTCTAACAAGACTGTACGAGGCCAAGTCACTACACAATAAGATCTTCTTAAAGAGGAGACTTTACACTCTTCGAATGACGAAATCCACGTCGATGACCGACCACATCAACATTTTAAATACTTTATTTTCACAACTTACATTGATGAGTTACACAATAAAGGCATCTGAATGTGCGAAGCTTCTACTACAATGTCTACCTGACTCGTATGATCAACTCATCATCAACTTGACGAACAACATCCTCACGGACTATTTAGCCTTCGAAGAAATTACAGCTGCTGTTTTGAAAGAAGAAACCAGGCGCAAAAACAAGGAAGACAGACATGCAAGTTCACGGCAAGCAGAAGCTTTGATGATGACGAGAGGAAGATCAACGGAACGTGGCCCCAGTGGGAGTCAGAATCATGGTAGATCGAAATCAAAAAGTAAGAAGAATTTCAAGTGCTACAACTGTGGCAAGAAAGAGCATGTCAAGAAAGATTGTTGGTACACAAAGAAGAGTGGAGTCCCTGAGTCATCAAATGCTCAAGGGAATGTGGCAAGTGCCTCAGATGATGGTGAAGTTCTATATAGTGAGGCAACAACGGTAGTTGGAGGAAGAAATCAGTTCGCTAACGTCTGATTACTAGACTCAAGAGCAACATGACACATGACATCTCGGAGAGAATGGTTCCACAAATATGAACCAATCTCAGGAGGTTCTGTACACATGGGTGATGATCATGCTTTGGAGATCGCTGGTATTGGTACTATCAAGATAAAGATGTTTGATGGTACGGTTCGCACTATTCAGGAGGTACGACATGTAAATGGCCTGAGAAAGAATCTATTGTCTTTGGGGCAAATAGATAGTCTTGGATGCAAGATCCATGTTGAAAATGGGATTATGAAGATTGTCAAATGTGCGCTTGTGGTTATGAAGGCAGAAAAGATCGCGGCAAATCTATTCATGCTTAAAGGAGAAACACTACAAGAAGCTGATGCGTGTGTCGCGTCAACCAGCAATGGAGAAGAGTCGACGATGATGTGGCATCTCAAACTAGGCCATATATCGGAATGAGGTTTGAAGATTCTCTCGACAGAAAGCTGCTTCCAGGGCTCAAATCGGTAAATCTACCTTTCTGTGAGCATTGTGTTACAAGTAAGCAGCATAGATTGAAGTTTAGCAGATCTGATGCTAGGAGTAAATTCATTTTAGACTTGATTCATTCTGATGTATGAGAGTCACCAGAAATGTCCCTAAGAGGAGCAAAGTACTTTGTGTCTTTTATTGATGATTACTCCAGGAGATGTTGGGTGTATCCAATCAAGAAGAAGTCAGACGTATTTTCGGTATTCAAAGACTTCAAAGCGCGAGTGGAACTTGAATATGGGAAAAAGATCAAGTGCTTAAGGACAGATAATGGAAGAGAGTACACAGACGGCGAGTTTCTTGCTCTTTGTAAGCAGGAAGGTGTCAAACGACAATTTACAATTACATACACGCCTCAACAAAATGGAGTGGCAGAGCGGATGAATAGAACTCTTACAGAAAGGATGAGAGCTATGTTGAGGACTGCAGGTCAACCCAACTCTTTTTGGGCAGAAGCAGTCAAAACCACTTGTTATGTGATAAATCGATCGCCATCAACAGCAATTAATTTAAAGACACCGATGGAGATATGGACTGGTAAGCCAGCAGACTACTCTACTTTACATTCTTTTGGATGTCCTGCGTATGTGATGTACAATGCTCAAGAAAGAACGAAGTTGAATCCGAAATCTAGGAGGTGTATATTCTTGGGGTATGCTGACGAAGTAACGGGATATCACCTGTAGGATCCCACTACCCGCAAGGTTGTTGTCAGCAGGGATGTGATCTTTGCAGAAGATCAACTACTACAAAAAGATGATGACGATAGCATGTCGAAAGAGGTTTCAGAGACTACAACAATACAGGTGAAAAATAATCCGGTACAAGAAACTTCAGTTTCTACTGAAGCAGCACCAGAGCACAAGGTACAAGAACCAGTCGAGTCCGAAGCTCCAGAAGCTCACCGGTCAACTCGTGAGAGAAGGCCGCCAGCTTGGCATTCGGAGTTTGTCACTGAGAGCAATGTTGCATACTATCTTTTAATAGAGGATGAAAAGCCCTCAACTTTCTAAGAAGCTACAAGTAGCTCAGATGTTTCTTTGTGGATGGTAATAATGCAGGAAGAAATTGAAGCTCTACATAAGAACAAGATTTGGGAACTGGTATTATTGCCACATGGGAGAAAAGCCATAGGTAATAAATGGGTCTACAAGATCAAGCGGGATAGCAATGATCAAGTGGAACAGTTTCGTGCAAGACTGGTGGTAAAGGGATTCGCTCAGAAAGAAGGTATTGATTTCAATGAGATATTTTCCCCGGTGGTTCGGCTTACAACAATTAGAGTAGTCCTGGCTATGTGTGCTACGTTTGACTTACATCTGGAGCAGTTGGATGTGAAAACTGCATTTCTTCATGGAGAACTTGAAGAAGAAATCTATATGCTCCAACCAGAAGGTTTTGCTGAAACAGGAAAGGAGAACTTGGTTTGCAGGTTGAACAAATCTCTATACGGTCTCAAACAGGCGCCGAGGTGTTGGTACAAGAGATTTGATTCCTTCATTATTAGCCTTGGATACAACAGACTCAGTTCAGACCATTGTACGTACTTCAAAAGGTTTGATAGTGATAATGATTTTATTATCTTGTTGTTGTATGTGGATGACATGTTGGTAGCAGGCCCCAACAGAGATCAAATCCAAAAATTGAAGGCACAGTTGGCTAGGGAGTTTGATATGAAGGACTTGGGACCAGCAAACAAGATTCTAGGGATGTAGATTCACCGAGATAGAAATAACAGGAAGATTTGGCTTTCCCAGAAGAACTGCTTCAACAAGATCTTGCGACGTTTCAACATGCAAGATAGTAAGCCAATTTCTACCCCACTTCCTATTAATTTCAAGTTATCCTCAAGTATGTGTCCTAGCAATGAAGAAGAGAGGAGGGAGATGTCTCAAGTACCGTATGCATCAGCAGTGAGAAGTTTAATGTTTGCTATGATTTGTACAAGACCAGACATTGCATAAGCAATGGGAGTGGTTAGTAGATTTATGGCGAATCCTGGTGGAGAGCATTGGAATACTGTGAATAGGGTTCTGAGATACATCAGAGGAACCTCAGATGCTGCATTATGTTACGGAGGATCAGATTTTACTGTCAGAGGCTATGTTGATTCAGATTTTGCAGGGGATCTCAATAAAAGCAAATCTACTACAGGTTATGTGTTTACACTTGCAGGAGGAGCTGTAAGCTCGGTTTCTAAACTACAGACAATTGTGGCTCTATCTACAACGGAAGCAGAATACATGGCGGCTACACAAGCTTGCAAGGAAGCAGTTTGGATACAAAGGTTAGTGGAAGAGCTCGGGCACAAACAGGAGAAGATTGTTATGTTTTATGACAGTCAGAGTGCCTTGCACATTGCAAGGAATCCAGCTTTTCATTCACGGACAAAGCACATAAGGGTTCAGTATCACTTCGTTCGAGAAGTAGTGGAAGAAGGTAGTGTGGATATACAGAAGATTCACACTGACGAGAACCTAGCAGATGTTATGACCAAGCCAATCAACACTGACAAGTTTAAATGGTGTAGATCCTTATGTGGTCTAGCGGAAACGTAAGCAAGCATGGATTTGGCAAGTGAGGAAGGATGGAAGGATTATGAAAGATCTGCTGCATAGATCGAGGTGTGAAGACAGATTGAAATCAGTCTTCAAGTGGGAGATTGTTAAGGAAATAGGCCACCAACCATTTGTCAAAAATGGAGGTGCCTAACTTAGGCAAATTGTCAACAAAGGAAGAAGTAGGCCACCAACCATTTTTGGTCAACAATGGAGATGCTTAACTTCCACCAACCCATTTGTTTTAAGCCTATATAAACCCTCTTTGCTCTCATTTTGAAATGCAATCACAAAATCAAGAGAAGTGTATTAAAGAGAGTGAGAGTTACTACTTAGAGAGGAAAATTTGTTCCTTCTTTGTAAGTAATATTTTTCCGATTTTGTGAGAGAGTTGTTTCTCCTATTACAATAGAGATTAGACAATTGTTATCTCATTGTAATCAGAGAGAAGGTGTAGTAATCCCTATTTTACAATAGTGAAATCCTCCTACACTTGCCCGTGGTTTTTTACCCCAATTTTTTCGGGGTTTTTCCACGTAAAATATTTGTGTCTTGTTTATCTTCATTTTTCTCATTTCGCTTTAGTTGTGTGTTAGCTTCGACCCGGTAATTTTCTTTTTCCTAACAGTGGTATCAGAGCCATGCCCCGTAGTTAGCCATGTGGATGAATCCTCGGAATGCCGAACAAAAGGTGGTGGGCCTAGGTTAGATCACGATGAGATCTGTGGATTGAGCTTGGTTTGACAGGCGGTGTGCTCCAGATTCTTCATGGACGTGTCCTGGTCATAACACGGTGAAGTGGAGTTGACCTGGGATAGAGCAAGCTCTCGAGGCAGGTGGTGCTCCATGTAAGGCGTGTGCTCCAACGCAGTGGAGTGGAGAATCCTGGTTGGTAGAGAGTGGACGGATGGATGATCGTTTGAGGGGAGGCTCGGTGGTCTTTTGTTCGAGGGGAGGATTGTTGGGTATACAACCAAAGTCCCACATTGGCTAGAAGTGGGGACTATAAGGATGGACAAATGTCTCCATTGGTATGAGGTCTTTTGGGGTAAAAACCCAAGAGCAAATCGATGAGGGCTTAGGCCTAAAGTGGACAATATCATACCAATGTGGAGATATGTGGTGTCCATAGTCCTTACAGCTTGAATATGGCATAAGAAATTATGAATTGATTGTAGCAACAACAAACTTGTATGATGCACCTACTTGTACATGTTTTTTAACAACAAATTTTGCCGCTACCTTGTTGACCTCTATAAAGTTGTAATTGATCCCACCAATTTTAACTATTGTCAAACTTGTGTAATGCAAGTTGAACCCTGTTTTCCTCATGATTTATCCCCTGATCATCTACCTCGGGTTGGATCCCCTTTCGATTAATATACCAAAAAAATTAATCTTCTTGAACTCGAAATTGTCACGCCCCGGATCTATGTAGATGTCAAGGCATTACATGGTAACTCGCCTTAGGTGTTCGAGAGATGAGTAAAGCCTACATCTTTCATCAAGTAATCAATTTAGTTGTTCCATCCATTTAAATTATTGACATAAATGATATATTTAATTAATGAAATGAGATCTCTGCACAAAGTGAATCTCTACAGGAACATAGAATCCAATTGACGAAACAAAATACCCAAATTGCCAAGTTTTTAAGGTTTTCCTACTACATAAATTGCCAACTTAAGAATCCTTCAAAACCTTCGCCGGACAGTCAAGATAGTGTGTCCAAAAGTTGGCCATGTGATGCTGTCAAAATTTAAGATTTAAAAATACTTGAAAAATCAATAAATTTTTACCACAAACTCCTATTAAAGTGATTCAAAAGCCATAACACTATTTATGGAGTGGTATTCCTACTACATAAATTTAACCACTTGAAGTTCGTCGGAGCAGCACCGAAAGTGGCTGGAAGTCAAGCCACTCCTACTTTAAGGTGCTAAATGGAATCTTGTATGCATGATCAGTGTTTTCAGAGGCGAGGGCGTTGGGCGAGGCGTTTTGCCTCAATGAGGCGAGGCGTAAGCCTCGAGGCATTGGGGCGTAAGTCTTTTGAAACGTTGGGGCGTTTTGAATAAAATAATATTAATTAAATTATAAAAATATTAAAAAATAAAAATAATAAAAATAAATTAATTATCAATAAAGTTTACTAACTTAAGACTTATAAATGAATATTTATCAAAATATTTCAGAAACACACGTTAACATCACAAACACAATGTTAAGTGGTTGTTATTTACACACTTACAATAATATAACAAATTTACATACATCTCATCTTTTATCAATAAATCATAAATCACACTCCAAAAACCAAATTCTAATTTTCAAATTAACCAATCTATTCATCACAAGATACAAACACGCTCCAAATTCCAACAAGTATAAAAATAACACAATAGTAAATGTCAAATGTTTATTGATTAGTGTTTATACATTTATATTGATATAACAAATTCAATATATATAAATCTATTAAAAGTAACAAATTAGATAGCATAGATAATGTAATACTAATGATGTTATAAAATGATATTAATAAAATATATAATATATAATATGAAGTATATTTAATGAATTTACTCGGTGAAAATAAAAGATAAAAAAAATAAAAGAAACAGTGGAAAGTAGAAACAAATGAGACAAAAAAAAACAAAAAACAAAAAAAAAAAACAAACAAACAAGAAGAAGAAAAAGGCGGCAACAGCTGAAAGAAGGGAAAAAAAAGAAAAAAAAAACGAAAAAAAAAGAAGAATTCAAAAGGCAGCAGCGGAAAGGAGGGGAGGGAAAAAAAAAAAAAAAAAAAAAAAAAAGACAAAACATGAACTTCTCGCATGGCCAGGGCTCGAACCCAGGTCAGAAACATGGCTAAGTATGATTCTACCATTAGACCATTAGTAAGTTTTAGTTGATCTATGACTAACAAATATATATATTATATATAGAAGGTCTGATTTTTTTTGTTGCATTGGGCGCCCGCCCAGACGCCCGGGGCGTAAAAGGCGTACGCCCCGGGTCTGGGCGAACGCCCCGACCCGAAAAACGCACGCCCAACGACACTTTCGCCCCAACTTTCACGCCTCGGGGCTTTTTAGCCCCGTTTCGGCCCTGGGCGCGCCCGGGGCGCGCCCAGACTTCGTTTTTTAAAACTTTGTGCATGATTAAGGCAACATAAAACTAATTAAGTTCTTACCTTAATTTGATTTTCTTTGAGCCAAAGTCTTGATTCCAAACCCTTCACCCTCTCTCTCCCAATTCTATTTTTCTTTGAATTTGGTTCTAAGATGATGGGAAGCTAGTTAGGATTTTGTATCTTTATTTTTTTAAAATACACTCATTTAATTTAAAATATTACTAGTGACCCTTTTATGGGCTTCTAATAAAATAAGCGTGATGTGGCGGGTATCGAATCAAATATGTAATGTATAATATTTTATTTATTAATTAATTTATTTATTTTGGATAATTTATCAGTTGTTACATTAGTGATGTCCCAAAATGAAGGTCAAGTCTTGGTATCTTATATATATAGAGAGGAAATGATTGGACTGTTTATAAATGATTATCACATATACTTGTACATGCATTTTAAAGTCGTGAAGCTTAGTGTGTCAAAACGAACAATATTATCCAAAGCGGGAGGTCGAATTGTTATAGAAATAATACTCGAGATTAAATTACTAATCACCTTAGTGACATCTCTATGTGATACTATTTACACCCCATTTCTACCAGTTCAGTGAGATAATGCTACATAATCACGAAATCAACAAGCCCAAAAATAAAAAGTGAAATAATGCATTTTATTATATCCTTGTTCAATTCAAATAAGTACGTGAGAAAGATGCAACAAATTAGTTTGATAAATTGTGCATTTAGCTGCTGCAACATAGGACTTAAAAGAGAAACAAAGGCAGTTGTTCAAATATTTCATGGGACATATGTCATTCTAGTGGAAACCAAATATGAAATTATTGCCAAGTAAACAGGTGGCTATACGTGGGACTGAATGAAGAAGAAAGTGGCTGCCTGCTATAGTTTGGATATAATGGCATTAATGGATGCTTACTCAAAGCATGAATGAGACAGGTGTTAATCTTTCGAGAGCCAATAACAAATTATGGACCAGACATTAAGCTACTAGTAGGGTAGTTAGTTTGCAACAGTTACTGTTCCGGGCCAGGGTTGATCTAGAAGAGGGAAGAAGAAGGGGGCAAAAAATTGTGATTCTGATAGTCTTTGGTTTGTTTGTTGGTTTTTATATGAAAAGAGTAATATGGGAAATGAAAGAAAGTGGGGAGGACAAATCGTCCAATAAAAATTCACCCCATGCACCTAAGCTTTGATCCCAAAATATGTCCCACCTTCTTTCGAGATAAATTTTGGGAGATTAGGATTCAACTGGAAACCAAACAAGCAATTAAAGATCAAAGTGAAATTAAATTAGTTTAAATCCATCTAATCTCAATCCACAATGAAAGGGAAATTTTATTGATACATAAAATTTGGTTTGCAAGTTATAACTATGAGGGCTCTTTTTTCACGGGAGATAAGTTTGCTTCTTAGTAAACTCTTTGCAAAAAAAAATATTTCGATATCGAAAGCTTTTTTTTTTTATGTTAATAAATGTTTTTGAAGTAGATTTATCGCCCATAGAAGAAGAACCACCCTATAATTATTTTACACTTATCGGATGTACAGTGAGTGGCCGAACAATAGTTCAACTTTCAAAGCCTAAAAACACCTACAAAGTAAAAGCATAATTAATAAAATAAAATAAAATACATAAAATTTATCTCTAGGTTGTACTTGAAAGCCATAAGATGTCGAGGTCAGTACGTCATCAGTGACAAACTCTTTGTTATTCTTGACATAATTGAGGAAATCCAAAGAATAACATCAGATTGTTTGCTCTTTTTCTTCAAAAACTTCTTGAACCACTTAGCTGACTCTTTGGGATATCGTTTCAAGTTATTTTTGAAATCTACGTGATAAAGGCCGAATCTGACAGAATAACCTAAGTTCCATTCAAAGTTGTCCATCACTGACCATGCAAAGTAACCTTTAACATCAACTCCGTAGTCACTGTCAATAATCCCGCCATCGTTAATTATTATTAGTATACAAATTTAACAACAATCCCTAGAAACTTACACAAATATAAATATTTGCTCGATAGCTTTACATCAATCTAGACCTTATAATAAAATTTCATATCTTGAATTGTTAAAAAATTATATTGGCAAAAGAATAAATTTATACCAATATCTTAAATGCCAAAAAAAGAATAATTTTTTTGGTGTTAGTTGTAAAATAATCTTAAATGCCAAAAAAAGAAAGAAAATAAGAGAGAATTAAATTCTTGAGATAAGAAATTAAACTTACATGATGGCTTCTAAAAGATTCTTAATATGCTTCTCATGATATTCTTTCCTCTGGGTATCTTTGAGAGCTTCCTCAAGTGGTACTGAACCATTGTTGTAATTACTATATCCTAAATGAGTTTCATGTTCAAGAAATCATTATCAATTAGTTGGATTTTCAAACATGTACTTAACTATCATTCATAAGAAAAATTATTGTTTCAACATACCATTCTCAGTGATGTAAATTGTCGGACTATTGTAATTTTTCTTGATGTACTTTAGAAGATATTTGATACCTTCAGGATACACTAAGATCATGTCCGAAGCAGACTGCAAAAAGATAAAAAAATTATATATTATTACTCATTTTTTGTAGTTTATATATATATATATATATAATAAAGTGTTTTTTTTTTCTACATACCTGTGGACCAATAGGAACTCCATTTCGGTCCTCTAAAAGTTAAGAAAAAAATGAAATTCCATAGGTTAATTACTGGCCGGGCTTAGATCATCAATATGAATGGTAGACAAAAACAAGTGCGTTTCCTTTTTAAAATAAAATATGTTGTAATTTTGTAGAACTTACTTTTCCATTCGACATGTTGATCTGTCGTATACCTAGGTTTTTTGGGATTAACATGATCAAGATTAGCTATGTAGAAAGCGCTGTAGTAATTTATTCCAACATAGTCAAAAGAATTTTTAAGCATCTCTGATTGTTCTTTTGTGAAAGAAGGCAGTCGATCTCCAACATATGTCTTCATGATCTGTGGATAGTCACCAAATATCATAGGGTCTAAATGCCTGAAAAAATGTAAAAATATTTGCATCAAAATCAAAATAAATTTATATATTAAGAAAAAAGATAAAAAGAAAAGAAAATGAAGAAGTGTATTTGATATGCAAAGAAACCATTACCAGCCTAAAGTGAAATCAAGGGCTCGTTTGGTTGCTTCTTTATCAGCTACAGAATCAGAGTGAGGTTCAAACCATAGGGGTGAGAGTACCATTCCAATCTTCCCATTTATTTGACACTATATAATTTTATAAATAACAAAACAAATGGATCAAAATAATGTTTAAAAAAACATTAAGGGAACAAATTCTTTGGACTTTATTAGTTAATAAAGTTGCAATGTGATCTTTCTCTTATCTTTTCATTTTCCTGGAAAGTAAGTTATCCGAGAATAGACATACACAAACTTAGAAATATTTATAATTGTTTAAACAATTAATGTCGGTACTAACATTCGTATCAAGTGAGCAATTAACTTTCTAATTACATACCTTGTCGTATTTTCTAAACTCTTCTACAGCTGCAGCATGAGCAAGAAGTAAATGATGCGAAACTTCGTAAGGCTCAACGCCGGAGTTTCCTGCTTGGCATGCATTGTTCACCCATTTAGAACATCTTCCTAGTGCTTTTTTTCCATTGTCATAACCAGCAACGCTATAGACCCATGGCTCATTAAAAGTTGCCCAAAACTTTACTTTATCACCAAATTCTCTGAAGCAAAGACTTGCAAAGTCTCGAAAATCATCCCTATATACATAGTAAGACACTTGCACCCAATTAGTTTTATGTTTGTTTAATGAAATCTAAATATGGTTTGTTGTGGAAGTTAAAATTATTTTTTGAAATAAATCAATAGCTTAATCTTTTTAGAGTTGTTTGAAGCATTTTCATGGATTAAGAAACCTTTGTTGTCATGACAACTTGTTTGAATATTAATGTGAGATTATAAAATATGACTATTATTATAAAATTAACATTTACTTACACGATACGAGGACTTAAAAAACCGCCATACTCGTTTTCCAAAGTTAGAGGAAGATCCCAATGAAAAAGAGTCACAAAAGGTTGCAAACCTGCATATTGCATCACAAGACAGATTCGAGAAAAAGTTAAATTAAACTGAAATAATCCAGAAAAAAGAAGGCAATGCTTAGATGAGATTATTTATCAATAGCTTGCTCAATATTGGAAATTAATATTCAATGAGCTTGCTCAATATCTTAATTTAAAACTTTTAAATTTGGTCCACACTTAGACTTCAATCCTTTTAGATTTTACATTTCAAAATTTATGGTAGAAACTGATATCTAAATGTATTGAGAAAAATATATGCGAAATTAACTCTCCTGTGAACACTGCTGATATCTCAGCTGAGATTGTTAAAAAAAAATTGTAAAAAATATATTTGATTTATGCTAAGTCATCATGATTGACTAAAAAATGTTTCTAAACAAAGAAGAGAACTATGACCATTTGCTATGAGCTCATCGATAAGATCTTTGTAGAATTCAATTCCTTTCTTGTTCACTCCTTCACTTAGCTTTCCACCTGAGTTTAAAAAATTTGTAAAATAAAAGCAAATTAGAATTTTAAAATAGTGAGAAAGAAAGATAATAAAAAGAAAAAAAAAAGAAAAAGAAAGTTCATGTATCGCACTATTAATATATACACTTACGAGGTAATAATCTAGGCCATGAAATCGAGAATCTAAAAGAATCCATATTCATCTCTTTCATTAATTTGATATCTTCCTGTGTCATTTTAAATTATATTTATTAGAAATACGATCAATGAAAATCAAATCAAACTTCAATAATAAGATTGTTTTGAAACATTTATGGGTAAAAACGATGATCAATTCCACACCTTATAACGATGATAAAAATCAACTGCTACATCTCCATTCTCCATATTGTTTCTTTCTGTAATCACATTAGCATTCAGTAAACTTACTCTCCATATATATATAAAAAAACTTGTGTATACTCCCATGAATGTATGCATTCATGTGTACCTGTACACAAACACAGAGCGAGAGAGATACCTGGATAATTGTGAGTAAATTTATCCCATATACTTGGGCCTCTACCGTCCTCGTTTACTGCACCTTCAAACTATATATTATACATAAGAGTGAGATTATTAGTATTACTATTTCTATCCATACTGTATACCAATCAATATTTTACATAATACAAGTTATCATGATACATATTTATGCAATGTTATGATGGGTTTTTAAAATGCACTAGAAATGAGGTCTCCATATATATGTATTCTACCTGATAAGCCGAAGAGGCAGTTCCGAAAATGAAATCATCAGGAAAACTATAACGATCGAAAGTATTACTTGAGACAAGATTATGTTTTTGTTCAAAGGGAGCCAGCAAAGTAACAAGAATTAGCAGCAGCCCAAACAAAAAAGAAAATTGTATGGAAGCCATAAGTAATTAATATTGCATATGGCAATTGGTTTCTAAATTTGGGAGTGTATAACTTCCTGAGGTTTTAGGTGAAATGTTAAGCCCTCTATATAAAGGATGGAAAGTGGAAATTAGCCCCAACGTGAAATGCTTGCTTTGATTTTGTTGGTAGGAAGCTTAAAGGGTAAATCAGGAAATGTTAAAAAATTACTAAAATTTGTTACGTATATACCCACGACGTTGCCAGATTAGAATTGGACCCAGCCAACATGAGCTGATGCCGAATTTGTCAATATTACAAATGGTATTTTTGTCAATTCATTTTATTTCAGGTCAAGTTCAATATATGTACACTAAGTTTCTATATTGGGACAAAAAGAGAGCAAAAAGAAAGCATAAAAAATGAAACGTGTTTAACTAAATCTTCCACTAGGGCTTAGATTATGGCTACTTACATAGAATATAGACTAATCCAATCATATTTAACCATTTAAAAAACTAATGTTCATTTAAGAAACGTTGCCAGATTAATATTGCTTATGGCAAAGCCTCCAAGGTATGAGCCTGTATAAATAATAAGGTTTTATATTTTTTCATATTCAGTTTTTGGTCAAAATTGAGTGTTTCGTTTTGTTTCAGTTGAAATGACTGAAACGTTTCAGTTTCAGCACTAAACCGAAAAGAAACACCCTTATACTTCGTTTCACCTTTTGTTTCGGCTCGTTTCGACTTAAACATCATATTTCGACCGAAATATTATAATAAAATTTTTTTTTTATATATTTCTTTTTGTAAATTTTCACTATTTGTCTTCAATTGAGTGACGTGAGTAATTACATTATCTTTAACGTTTAATGTTTGAATGCTAATTTTTTTTTATTATGACATATTTATATAAAAGGTATGCAATTTGATAGTATGACAAAGTCCTAATTTGGATTTATACAAAAAATATGTTTTATAATTGATTTTAAAGTAAAAACTTATTTAAAATTTGTTTGTATATTTGAATGGTGATTGTTTTCTTATGATTTATATATTTTTTGAAATATATATAATTTGACATATATGCATTTGAAAATACCATCAATTTTGAAACGATACACCGAAATGGATCGAAACCGGACGTTACATTTAAATAGCTAAATCGAGGCACTGTCCAAAACGAAATTTATAATCTTGGTTCTATTTCACTAAAATTTTGCCATAAATACTGATTCAATCAGGTATATGATTTATTTATGCAATTATTTATATAATTATCTGTGTTATAATTTCATGTATGATATTATTGTTTATGTTTAAAAGTTTCATGCATTATTAGTCTGCCTAGGTGTTTGCTAGAAGTCCTCAATGGATGACGCTTCACTGTTTGATCATTTTGTCTTTCTAGTTATAAGCATGCACCTCTCCCAGTCTGCCCACGTGCCTTCGCTCTTGACTGTCATGTTGTACTCTTTTTTGGATTTGAATAGGTTAAAACGATACATGAACACCTATTTAGACATTTCGTTTCATGGCTGATGCAATATTACAATTTTCACGACAGTAATTTTTAAAGGAAGAGACCTTGTCAAAAACCCTTTATGAATAGTTAGATGTTCTATTGGTAATTGTTGAAAAATCATTGATAATTTTTATATAATTTATATTTATCTTTAATATTTTGGGCATGAGTCCTTCTCTTCCTAAATTAGTCCAAAAATATTGTCTTCACACTGCATGTCATGTTTTTACCAATCAACTGTCCAAGCTTGCTTATTTTGAAGGTCAAGGTCAAGTACCAAACAAGAAATCTGAAAATATCAATTATGCTATCAGACAAAGGAAAGCAGTCATTTGTTTACCAGAGGTCTATTTTGGACCTTGGAAAAGCTTCAAGTCGTTGTGTTGCATGTGTTGAAACAAATCAATAATATAAGAATTATTATTACTATATTATATTATAAAATAAAAAAAAATAATTATTATTTCCATGTGATGAAATATATCTGAAACAAATCAACAAACCAAATTATTATTACTATATTATAATTCAGCTGGTATTGGTGGAATTAATGAATTTCTATAATATAATTAATGACTAACAAAATATAAAATGGAAAAAATATACAGTAATCATGAAATAAGTCATGAAATGGCGGTCGTGAGTTGCATGAAATGGATTAGTCCATTTATAAGTTTCTTTACAAGGCGGTACGAGTTTTTTTTTTTTTTTAACAAAAAAAAAATTTGGAGAGGACAAGAATAAAAAAATCTAAGGGCGAGAAAACTGAGTTTTAGAAAAAATTAAGTTCATACCTGAGATTTATTTATTAATTATATTGGGTAAAATCCAAAACTGGTTTGGATCGATTTGAGTAACCAAATTAATATATTCTTTTTACTAAACAAATTAAATCATATTATAAAAAAATATTCTACTAATTCAAAAACAATATCCATGGATTGTACTCATGTTTGATTGCAATATATAAGAAACTGAAAGATTATGATACGTATTTGATTGCAATATATGAGAAATTCAAATGAAACTGTTATTTAGAGAAACATAATGCTTTAATTCAAATTATAAGAATTATTTTTTAAAGGTAAAAAGAGAATTTTTATTGCTTATATTAGAGATACACCCATCTCGACAGAAATAAGCCAAACTTTAAACACTGGGAAAAAGAACACTAGCTGGACAATTGTTGAAAATTCTCCCCAAAACCCATCTAAGAAACTATTGAAAATTCTCCAAAAACTTCAGCTGCAACGGATCGTATAAATCCCAACCCCTACAAACTTCAAAACAGCAACCTAAATTCAAAACCATGTAATCACCTCTCACACACAATACACTAAAAGAATGGGAAAGACCACAAGTATATTGTATTCAGAAACCTTGTCAAAGTCAATCGCAATGAGAGAGAAGAAACAATAAGTGACTAAAGAGATCGTGAATGAGAGATAGCATAAAGTTTTAAGTGAGCAATTCTTACTTCTTAGATTTATTACTTCTTTATCTCAAAATGTCTGTTATAGTATTGTCAAATTACACTATCTATGATAGTGTCAGTATGATCTATTTGGGTTTTGAAATATCTGTTACATATAAATTTACACACTATCAGTTAGAATATGCATTTTATAATCATATATTTTATAATTATACTATAATTATTTATACATTATTTTATATTTAATATAAAATATATAACTATATATTTGATCGGGTTACCGATTTGATCGAATTGAAAATTTTGAACCCATGATCCAACTCGGTTGATCCATCAAGTTTTAAATTTTTTCAACCCAATCAAACTCATCTTCTAAAAAAATCTAATCCAACCATTTATATCAGTTTGAATCGGATCTGTAGATGAACTAGATTCCTTACTCACCTCTTGACTATATGGTTTGAGTATTAGACCTTGGTAATAGAGTAAACTTTTCACCTGAAACTTTTCACAACACATTCATTTTTTTTTACCAAACCAAATAAAATGACTCTAACCTTCTTTAATTTTATCAACATTATTCATGTAAACTATTTTGCTATTTACATAAAAATACATAATTAAGAATAACTTATATTTATTATTATTTTATGCTATAAACTTTAAATATTATAAAATTGTGTAAATGTTAGTCATCATCAAATTTAAAATTATTATTAATATATAATTTGATTTGATATAATCAATACTTAATTTTACAATAATATTAATATTTTTTTTACATATTTTAAAATATTTTTAGTTATTTATGCAATTCAACCATTAAACAATGACCATTGACCTAGTAATCAGATCTCATGATGGTGTTGATGCCTGATCCGATTTCACAAAATAAAAAAAAATTATATGATCTATCAAATCATGTTTGGATAGCAATAACAAATTTGTGACTTAATTTTATATCTTTTTATTTAACATTATAAGAAATTTTATCAAAACCTTAATTTATCATCACCTGTTAAATTTAAAGAAAATGGCAAATAGGATATTATTTCATACATATTAATTTTTTTGTGTGTATTTTTTCTTGTTGAAGTATTTTTCGTGTAAATTTTGAATATTATTTTTTAGAACTAATAAAAGAGAAAAATAGAAATAAAAATGAAGAATAAAAGAACAATGAAAAGAAAAAGAAGAAAAAAAGACAAACCCAAGTTGAAGAGAGATAAAATGGAATAAAGAATAGAAACAAAAGCCAAAACCAAAAATACAGTTAAAAAAAGGAAGGACGAAAGGGAGATCTCATCTATTCATCAGATTCCTATACCTTAAAAAAATTATAAAAAAAAAGCAAAAATTGTGGGCTGCCAAAGAAAAGATTCCTATACCTTAGCTGTCTGTTCAAACTTTACTAACTATGATTTATTGTTTTAAGACGATTTATAATAAAATAATTATGAAGTTTTGTAAATTATTTGTTGTTTGTTATGTAAAATATCAATTAAAACAACTTTTCTGATACAAATTTTGTTTTTAAAAGCATAAATCATTTTGCCAACCTTTTCTTTCTCTTTCAAAAGTGTTGTGTAGGTGGATAAAGCGGCAACAACATGTGATATCATGGGCCACTTGCAAATTGCTGTTGTTGCTTAAGTGAACAGTGAGGAAATTATTGTGTGAAGTTGATGGAACTGAAACCAAGATTGTCACCACGTACTCGTCCCAATGCATGGAATTTGAAAAAAAAAAAAAAAAAACCTGTTGCGTAGGTGGCTGCTTAATTAAGTAAAATGTGATGACCAAATTAGTAAGTGACAAAGGAAGAAATTTATACTACATAATATATAGCAAATGGTGAGAGACCCGTGGAGGAATTCTGCTACCGACGGCGGCATGCCGCTTATACGTACAGTTCGTGTAGGATTCGGGTTTCACGTTAACGTATTTAACTTTATTTCGTGAATGTGTAAAATTAATCCTTTTCAAAAAATTGTTTTCTAATCAAATTGAATTTATAATAATAAAATTGAATAAATTGTTAATTGTTAAATTCCTATTTTATAGTTTTTTTGTTATAATAATAATAGTAATTTTCTATTATATTGTTCTTTGTATAAGTAGTAGTAGAAATTTACTATGATGATGTTATTCGTTTCTTAATAGTATTAAGAAAATATTATCTATATAAAGGGGGTGCTAAAGCAGTTGTGAGACACACTCATAGTTCCAATATACATTGTAAATCGGGTTTACTACTAGAGCTAGATTGATAGCATTGGGTATATCAGAGATTTTGGGTTGTGAGGTTGTTAGGGTAATAACTTTGTTTTTCCTAAAGTTGTTGTTAAGAATTAATAAATTTGTGAGTTTGTTGGTGGCATAGGCAAAGAAGTTGCTTAACCACATTAAATTTTTGTGTTTTTACTCTTTGTTTATTTTGCCTATCTAATTGTTGTGGTCATGTTTTTTTACCTAAAATTTGAATAAGTAGATTTTAGAGGTAAAATCCCAACAAGTGATATCAGAGCTTGGTTATGTTTGTTGTTGGAAGTGCTTTGTAAGATCTGTTGGAGAAGCTTCGCCACCATATTAACAGGTATAACTAAATTTGAGATTCCTATATTTAAGAGGAGAAATAATTTTACTGTGTGGCAGAGTACAGTTCAAGATCTTTTAGTGCAACAAGATCTTGATCAGACTTTAGTAGAAGAAAAACTAAAAAAATGTCATTGATAAAAAGTGATAATTGATTCAGAGGAAGGTTGTGAGAACAATCAAGTTGGCTCTTGCTCTTGAGATCAAGTATACTCTGTTGAAGGAAACTGCACCTTATGGTTTGTGGGATATGCTCGACAGCATCTATGCATAAAAGTCTTTGACCAATAGATTATGTCTCAAGATGGACCGTTACTCTTCAAAGATGGAAGAAGGTACAAGTCTTCATGATCACTTAAATGAATTTAACAAGCTAGTGTCTCAATTCTTGAATGCAGAAGAAACATTGAAGGATGAAGAGAATGCATTGCTTTTATTATCATCTTTGCCAAAATCTTACAAACCATTTGTACAAACAATATTGGTGGCCAAGTCGACATTGAGCTTAGATGATGTGACTGTACTCTTGCGTGAGAATGAAAGGTTGATGGAAAACGAGAGCTTAGTGGTAGTCAAGCACTTGCTGTGGAGAGTTCTAATTGAGGGAGGAATCAATGGAGAGATAACAATGACTAAAGGTGGATATCTAAATCTAGGCCTAGAGATGATGATGAGAATGAGTGCTTCTATTGTGGAGAGATAAGGCACATACAATATTATTGTAAGGCCATGAAGAATGATTGAAAAGAGTTGAGAATGATGAACGAGAAGAAGAGTGATAATGGATAGAGCAATGAAAGTATTAATATTACTGAGGGAAGTGATGAAGACGTGGTGCTAGCTATTGTGCACATTGAAAAAAAATTTGAAGAGAATGATATGGTACTACTTGATTCGATGCTATCCACTCACATATTCAACAAAAAGAAGTACTTTGATTGTATAAAGGAATCTACCCATGTCACAGTTGCTACCGCAAATAGGAAACACAAAGTAATTGATGATGAAGGAATCTTAAGGTTAAAGCTCCATGATGGAAGTGTGAAGACACTTGAGAAGGTAAAGTTTGCTTCATCTCTCACTACAAATATCATCACTTTGGGGGAGCTTAATAAGATGGAATACACATGGACTGCGTGCAATGCATGTTCTTAATGGATATAATGTAGTGTTGAAGGCTACTATAAATAAGAAAGGCTTATATATGTTGGATGAGAAGATTTTGCTTGAAAAATTAGGTGGAAGAGACAAGGAATTACCAAAAGGAAGGATCGCACCAACCAAGAAGAAAGTTAGATTGTTGATGAAGTGAGAAAATTGAGCCAAGGTGGAGATTGTTAAGATTTTGGCTCAAATACTCACATTGAAGAATTCAAATTGGTTTAATAAAAGTTTAATTTTCTATTTTGTAGTTGTTTGTTCTAATAGAAGTAGTAGTAGTTTCCTATTAGATTGATACTTGTACAAGTGGTAGTAATTTACTATGATATTGTTATTCTTTTCCTAGTAGTATTAAGAAAATATCTTCTATATAAAGGGGGCACTAGAGCAGTTTTGAGACACACTCATAGTTTCAATATAAATTGTAAATAAAATGGGTTTACTACTAGAGATAGGTTGAGAGTTTTGCGTGTATTGAGGATTTTGGGTTGAGAGGTTGTTAAGGTAATAACTTTCTATTTGTTGTTAAAGATTAATAAAGTTGTGAGTTTGTTGGTGGAGTAGGCAAATAGTTGTCGAATCACGTTAAATTGCTGTGTTCTTACTTTTTGTTTGTTTTACCTATTTAATTGTCGTGGTTGTGTTTTTTTTCCTAAAATTTGAATAAATAAATTTTAGAAGTAAAATTCCAACGAAAGAAAAAGAAGAGGAGGAATTGTTTGGCTTGGACACCTCCAACATGGGGCTGCATTAAATTTAATGTTAGCTAGTATAGAAGCATTAAGTTGTTGCATTAATTGGGATTTTTCATCGTATAAGGAACTGATTTTGGAAAGTGATTCAAAGGTTGTGGTGTCATGGTTATGGTAGCTTCCTTTTAGTCTGGACTGAACATAAGATGTTGATTTGCGTTCTTCGCAAGACAGAATTTCCACTTCTTACGAGTGGTCTCCAACTGGTAATCTGATTTTATGTGGTGGGGCATTGTTTCTTTAGGTTTGGGTCGATTTTTATTGTTGCAAACGCCATGTTTTGGCGTAGATATGTGTTTAATATGGTATAGCCTTTGTACTAATATGATGTGATAATTCTACTGATGAATAAGCAAATATTGTTTGCTTTTCAAAAAAAAAAAAGTGCTATCACTAACCAAATTTGTTACAAGTTAGAAACATCAACAGTGAATCCTCAAAACAACCAATAAACATAAAGGCTACATAGAAAAAAATTTCAACATAAAACATGGTTTGTAAGTGATAATTACGTCTATCAAAACCCTAAAAACATATAAGAAAAAAAAAATGGAACTCATAATTATTTAAATACATCCTCTAATTGTGATTGGAAACAATAATATGTCTTATGTTTAATACATCTATTAGTGACAAAACTCTTTATTATTCTTAACATAGTTGAGTAACCCGAAAGAGTAGCTTTCGATTGTTTGCTCTCTTTTTTCAAAAACCCTTTGAACCATTCAGCTGACATTTTGGGAAACCGTTTCAAGCCATTTTTAAAGTCCACATAATAAATGCCGAATTTAACTAGTAACCAAGATTCTATTCAAAGTAGTCTATCAGTGACTATACAAAATAGCCTTTAACATTAACTCCATGGTCACCGTCCAAAATCCCATCATTAAATTCTATTAGTATATATAAAGATATATTCAATAATATAGCAATATTAATACTTAGAAATAAAAACAAAGTATACAACCCCAAATTTTTTTTAGATAGCCATTAGACCTTATAGTAAACCTTCGTAACTTGACTAATGTCGTAATAAGAATAAAATCATATAAATTCAGAGTGTGTTATATATATATATGATAAATTTTTTTTTGTTATCAGTAGTAAAACAATTTTTACATACCAAAAGAGGAAAGATATTAATTAAGTTCATCTTACATAAGAAACTAAACTTACTTGATGGCTTTTAACAGACTCTGAAGATGCTTCTCACGATATTCTTTCCTTTCAGTATCATTCAGTATCATTCAAAGCTCCCTCTAATGATTTTGGATCATTGTTGTAATCATCATATCCTATAGATCGAGGATTTGCGTATCCAAAAAATCAAAATTAATCAATTTGATTATCAAACATTTAATTAAATATCACACATGAAACATTTAATTTAAGGTTTGACTAATTACCATTCTTAGTAATATAAATTGTTAGATTATTGTAATTTTTCTTAATATATTTTAGAAGATATTTGAAACCTTCAAGGTACACTAAGATCATGTCCGCTGCAGCCTGCAAAAGATAAGAATAATTCATATATTATTACTCATTTTCTAGAGAATTTTTTTTGTTATAATTATCTGGATAAGTGTGTAAGTAATTATGTATGCATACATATGGATATGCATAATTGCAATGTTATTTTTTAAGAATTTATTATTTTTTTCTTACATACCTGTGGACCAATAAAGACTCCATCTTGATCTTCTAGAAAATAATAGAAAAATAAAGGGAGTACCAGAATTTTTATTTTTTGTGAACGAAAGTGATGCGCAGGATCCAAATGAGAATTTCTCCCACACACTAGAGCTTATGTTAGCAATATGTAAAGTAGAAAAAGTGTTTCTTTTTAAAAAGAAAACTGCATTTTTGTGTTAACTTACTTATCCATTTGAGATGTTGATAGCTAGGTTTCGTGAGATCAACATAATCAATATTAGCTATAAAGAGAAAACTGTAGTAATTTATCCCAACAAAGTCAATAAGATTTTTAAGCATTTCATATTGTTCTTTGATGAAAGAAGACAATGGATCTCCAACATATGTTTTCATAGATAGTCACCAAATATTATAAGTCCAAATGCCTACATACAAAAAAGTTAAAAAAAAAAATTACGCAAAATAAATTTTAATTTCCCAAAAATGAAAAACAAGAAAAGCAAAAGAAAGCATATTGCATATACAATAAAACACTTACCATTCTAAAATGAAATCAAGGGCTCATTTTGACCGCTTCTTTATCAACAGCGGAACTAGAGTAAGGCTCAAACCATGCGGGAGAGAGTACTGTCCCAAGCTTGCCGTTACTCTAAAAGTTAAGTATTTCTTTGGAGTATGTGTAATTAATTTTATCGGTAATTGTTTCATTTGTTTTTTATGTGTATATTTCTTGATCGAATAAATTGAAATATAAACGTACTATTACAAAAGATAAATGGAAATTATATGTATATCTATAAGGAAAATGATAGTTTGCTCGAGCTCACAACCTTACATCGGATTGTCAAATTTACAAATAATAACGAAAAAAAAATGTAAACGCAACAATTGTGGGGTTGAGCTCACTAATTTGTATATTACCTATAACAATTAAACGATTAATGTACTCTTAAAAAAACATTTAATGTTGGCATACTAACATACATGCATATCAAGTTAGCAATTGATATGTTAGATCATATTTAATTGAGTGGTTTTATACATACCATCACTTTTAATAACAAACATTTAAAAGTTGTGCAGTAATTTTTACAAAATAGTCACTAATAATTTATGTTTTTGCTAATTTTACTTTAACAAAATCACGATAAAAAGTGAACAGTAAAATTTATGAGCGGGTGTTGTGGTAGATATATCTTTACGGTATTTAAGTAACTTTTTCACATACCTTGTCACATTTTCTGAACTCTTCTGCAACTGCATGCAGCATGAGCAAGAAGAATATGGTGTGTAAAGATATAAGCCTCGATACTGGAGTTTCCAGCTTGGCATGAACTGTTCACCCAGGTCGAACATGTCCTAGTGCTTTTTTGCCATTGTCATAACCAGAAACACTAAAAACTCATGGCTCATTAAAAGTTGCCCAAAGCTTTACTTTGCCACCAAATTCTTTGAAGCAATGGCTCACAAAATCTCGATAATCATCGCTATAAACATAGTAAAACACATGTCCAATTAGATATAAGCTTGTTCCACAAACTCTGGTTATAGTTTTTTTCTTTTGAAAATTAATATTTTTTCTTGTAATAAATCAATAGCTTAATCTTTTTAGAGTGCTTTGAAGCATTTCTTCATGTGTGCTTGGCTTAATGCTTCCAAAATCAACATTCAAAAACCAAGCATCTATTAAGAGATATCAGTTAATGGATTAATGGTGTTCATAATATTTTTATGGATTCTAAAATATGATTGATATGAAGGAAATATTTACTTACACAATGAAAAGGCTTAAAAAGTCACCTTACTCATCCTCTAGAACTATCTCATCAAGTTATCTAATATCTTATATTTGATTTAAATTGGGCCCTATATCTTTCAGTGTATTGATTGGCATATTACAGAAAAATGAATTACATTAAATCATCATGATTGGAAAAAAAATTTAGTTCCATTCGGAGAAGAGAATTATGACCATTTGCTATAAGCTCAGTGATGAGATTTTTGAAGAATTTGATCCTCTTCTTATTCACTCATTTGCTTTGCTTTCCACTTGCATGAGTTCAAAAAATTGTAAAGAGAAAACAACAAATTAAAATTTCAAAAATAATGAGAAAAAATGTTAAAAAAAAAGAAAAAGAAGTGCATGCATCCCACGATTAATATATACACTTACGAGTTAATATTCTTCATGTTATATTTTTCAATTATATATTCATTAGAAATATTTTTTAAACAAAATACAAGCCAAAAAAATAAACTAATTTGTTACACAAATCACCTCAAACTTCAATGGTAAGATTGATTTGAAGCATTGATCAATGAAGTAAAAAAAAAATAGTGTATTTCGTACCTTATAACGATGATAGAAATCAACTGTTATATCTCCATTGTTCATATTATTTCTTTATGCAAGAATTTATAAAATTAATTATTAATTTATTGTGAAATCATTCAAATATGAAAAAATATATACCTTATTAACTTTCATTGAAATATATCCAAACTAAGTGCGAATTAACATGTATAGCTAATTGTGCACTCCCATGAATTAATGTATAGATCCGCAGTGTGTACATACAAACTTAATGCACAAATAGGCAACGCTTACAAAAAAAAAGTCCATGGAAATGCACCTCTTTCAAAGTCTCTTCACGTGGCAGACGAGACTTAGTTAAGTTACACTTCCGGATTTGTCCATGTAATGTTTTGGCCCCTTTTTTAGAGACACTTGTATCTTCAATTGATACATACGCAAATAGGTCACGAGATTTGTTAATGTATTATATGGATTTAGTCACACATTGGTTGTGTATAGCTTTGTCTCTCCTATTGGCTTGTATAAATAGGATAGTCCCATATTGGTTGTGTATAGCTTTGCCTATCCTATTGACTTATATAAATAGGATAACTCCCTTTGTAAGTAAATTACACCATTCAATACAATTATTCTCTTTGTATTGTCTCACTTTCTCTCTTAAATTCAACATGGTATCAAAGCCATAATGGTTCTCGGTATTTTAAGAGTTGAGTATGCTCTTTGATTGCCACTATTAGTGGATCCTTCACATCAGAAATTCTTAATATATTAAGAGTTGAGTATGCTCTGTGATTGCCACTATTAGTGGATCCTTCACATCAGAAAAACTTCTAGTATATCCTTTTCATACCTGTTGGGTCATCACTATAGTCGGAGTCTCATTCTCCATCGACATCATCTCCGCTGCCGCTCCTGTTTCAGAAACGCTGCTGCCACGTCAGCTCTAAAAGCCACATCAGTGCCATCTCACTGCCACGTCAGTGCCACGTCACCCGTTGACATCATATCCGCTGCCGCTCATGTTTCAGAAACGCTGCTGTCATGTCAGCCCTAAAAGCCACATCAACGCCACCTCACTGCCATGTTAATGCCACGTCACCCGTTGACCACCACATCATCAGTTGACTACCATGTCACTGGTTTCTTGGAGGTTCACCTTCCTCTTTGTGCCTATGGCTGAATCGTACTTACCGCGGGTTATTACTACTGTTCTAGATGAATCTACTTATGTTGTGTGGGCTCAAGAAATGTCTGGTTTCCTCCGTGGACAAAAATTGTGGCGTTACGTGACTGGAGATATCACTGAACCCAAGAAGAAGGACGACAAAGATGCTGATAAATATGTTGACCGTCTAGAGGACTGAGATAATAAAAATACCAGATTCTCACATAGTTTCGTGCCACTATTATCCCAGAATTCAAACTTCAATTTGGTACACTCTATACAGCTAAAGAAGCTTGGGATCTTCTCCAACACCGCTATACCAGGGCAGACATCTCAAATCGGTATCGTCTTCTTTCCACCCTTCATAGCATGCACCAAAAACCTGGACAAACTATCAAAAGCTTTCTATCTCAGATGACTGCCGTGTGGAACTAGTTAGCTTTCACTGAGCCAACTTGGGAATACACAAAAGACGCCGATGTTCATGGAAAGTACCGAACTGAGACACGTATTATACATTTCCTGATGGGCTTGAGAGAGGAATTTGAACCTGTACGAGCTTCAATCCTACACCGGGGCGCGATACCTCCCCTAAATGACGTCATTTCTTATCTACTCAGTGAGAAAACACGTCTCACCACATTACAAGGATCTCATACAGATGTTGCCCTTGCAGCACCCGTTGCTCTTGCCACACCAGCTGCCAAGACAAACCCATACCAGAAGCCCTTATATTGCAAGTATTGTCATTTACAAGGGCATGAATTGCTCAAATGTCCTTCTCGCCTATGTAAAGTCTGCAGAGAACCAAGTCACTATCTTGCAGACTGCCCTAAACTTTCATCTGGAAATCAGTCAAATGGGAACCAATATCGCTCTCGAGGCTCATACAATCGGTTCTATTCCAAGTCAAAGAATACCACTGCTGTAGCCACTGATGCTACACCAACTTCATCCAGCTCTCCACCTGATTGGAGTGGTTTATGCACCGTTTTTACCGAGGCTCTAACTAAAACTGGTAACAATATAGCCATGTCAGCTACACCAGGTACATCCCGATGGTATTTTGATTCTGCTTATTGCAATCATATGACTTCTGATGTCTCTATATTTTCCTCTAAAAACCGCGATGAGCATGTACCTACTATTTACACTGCCAATGGATCAAATATGTTGGTTAGCCACACTGGACATGTTGACAGTTCTCATTTGTCTCTCCCTGACACATATTTGGTTCTTAATCTTACGCTTAACCTTATATCTGTTGGACAGCTATGTGATCTTGGATTTGATTTGCATTTTTCTTCTATTGGTTGTCGTGTGCAGGACCCTCAGACAGGAAAACTTATTGGAATCGGTCGTAAAGTTGGACGCCTCTTTGAGCTCACTCACCTCCAAGTTCGATCGTCACCATCACCAAACCAATCAGCCACATTCATCCCAGCACTCTCTTCCGTGGAATTATGGAACTCTCAGTTAGGTCATACTTCATCCAGCCCTCTACGTTCTCTTATTTTTAGTGGTCAGTTAGGATCACTTCAGCATGAGTCTTTTCATTGTATTCATTGTCAACTTGTAAAACAATCAACTTTACCTTTTAATGAGAGTCAGTTTGTTTCCCTTGCACCTTTTGATTTAGTACATTCTGACATTTGGGGGCCTTCTCCTCATGCATCAATGGGTGGTGCTCGTTATTTTGTTATATTTGTGGATGACTATTCTCGTTATACTTGGTTGTTTCTTATGAAAAGCAGATCTGAACTCTTTCAAATATATTCTGATTTTTCTTCTATAGTTCAAACTCAATTCTCTCGAAATATCAAAATTTTTCGTTCAGATAATGCAATGGGATATAAAGACCGTGCTTTTCTAAACCTATTTCACAAAAATAGCACGCTTCCCCAACACTCGTGCCCTGGAATCTCCCAGCAAAATGGACGAGCTGAAAGTAAACATCGACATATTCTTGACATCGTTCGTGCTCTACTCATTTCGTCATCATGTCCTGAATGTTTCTGGGGTGATGCTGCCTTAACCGCAGTGTACATAATCAATCGTGTCCCTTCCGCTACAATCCAAAATCAGTCTCTATGGTTCAAACTCAATTCTTTCGAAATATCAAAATTTTTCGTTCAGATAATACAATGGAATATAAAGACCGTGCTTTTCTAAACCTATTTCACAAAAATGGCACGCTTCCCCATCGCTCGTGCCCTGGAATCTCCCAGCAAAATGGACGAGCTGAAAGTAAACATCAATATATTCTTGACACCGTTCGTGCTCTACTCATTTCGTCATCATGTCCTGAATGTTTCTGGGGTGATGCTGCCTTAACCGTAGTGTACATAATCAATCGTGTCCCTTCCGCTACAATCCAAAATCAGTCTCCATTCGAGCACCTTTTCGGTAAACTTCCTGATTACTTTAATCTCAGAGTCTTTGGTTGCGCTTGTTTTGTTCTTCTCAAACCACATGAACACAACAAATTACGACCAAGGGCTCATCTGTGTTGTTTCATTGGATATGGTATTGAACATAAGAGGTATCAGTGCTGGGATCCTATTTCTAAAACTCTTCGTATCTCTCGTCATGTCATTTTTTAGGAAAATCAAATGTTCTCTTCCTTACGGTCATTTGACATGTTAACCATCACTAACTCCAGATTCTTTACTGATCCATCTATTGAGTTATTTCCTGAGAATCCAGTTTCAGGTACTGTTGAGTCCATCTCCGAATCACCAGCTGATATCACCCCTTCCGTTCCGGACCCAACTCCAGCTCCAGAACCCTCAGCTGACCTTACCTCTCCGACTCAATCGATCGTGCCCGAGGATATTCTTATGTCTGATGAGTCTGCACCAACTCCCTTTGAGAGCCATCCTCCAGATCACCCCCGCAGATCTACCAAGGTAACTCATCCCCTTCCCATCTTGCTGATTACAATTATGATTATCATTGTTTTTCCACTATACTTTATCTACATGAGCCTCAATCCTATAAGGAGGCTAGTACTAATCCACTTTGGCAGAAAGCAATGGATGAAAAACTTCAGGCCCTAGCTAAAACTCATACCTGAGATATTGTTGATCTGCCCCCTGGAAAAACTCCTATTGGGTGCAAATGAGTGTTTAAGATCAAGACACTTTCTGATGGCTCTATTGAACGATATAAAGCCCAACTTGTTGCCAAGGGATTTGCTCAGGAATATGGCATTGA
Organism: Bretschneidera sinensis; assembly: GCA_023935145.1. NCBI lineage: Eukaryota > Viridiplantae > Streptophyta > Magnoliopsida > Brassicales > Akaniaceae > Bretschneidera > Bretschneidera sinensis. Next base: position 131,825,342 of record CM043698.1, read on the forward strand.
CTACGAAGAGACATTTGCTCCAGTGGCGAGGCTCACATCTGTCTGTACACTCCTTGCTGTCACTGCCATTCGAAGATGGACTCTATTTCAAATGGATGTCAAAAATGCATTTCTCAATGGGGATCTTCTTGAGGAAGTCTATATGCATACACCTCCCGGCTTGGATGCCCCTCAAAACAAAGTTTGTTGCCTTCGCCGTGCCCTATATGGTTTGAAACAAGCTCCACGTGCCTGGTTTGCCAAATTCAGCACTACCATTCATCAATTTAGGTTCACCCCGAGTGCTCATGATTCAGCTCTGTTTATCCGCCATACTGCCAACGGTATTATCATTCTTTTACTATACGTGGATGATATAGTTATTACTGGAGATGATCTACATGGTATTTCTGAACTCAAAAAGTTTCTCAGTGGCCAATTCGAGATGGAAGATCTTGGTGTGCTCACCTATTTTCTTGGCCTTGAAGTCTCATCTAATTCTGATGGATTTTTTCTCTCTCAGGCTAAATATTCCTCGGATCTCCTTTCCAAGGCTGGGATCACTGATTCAACCACTGCCACTACTCATCTAGAGCCGAACGTCAGACTTACCCCACTCGATGGTTCACCTCTTCAGGATGCCACTCTATATCATCAACTGGTTGGAAGTCTTGTATATCTTACAGTAACTCGCTCTGACATTACCTATACCGTTCATCAGGTCAGTTGGTTCTTGTCCGCTCCTCGGACCACCCATTACTCGGCTGTTCTTTGCATTCTTAGGTATGTCAATGGTACTTTATTTCATGGGCTTCATTTTTCAGCACTGTCTACCCCCGTTTTACAAGCCTATTTTGATGCCGATTGGGCCGGAGACCCCACCAATAGACGTTCAACCACTGGTTACTATTTCTTTTTGGGCAATTCTCTCATTTCCTGGCATAGTAAGAAACAAACTGTGGTTGCTCACTCTAGTACTGAAGCTGAATATCGTGCCATGGCTGATACAACTCAAGAACTTCTCTGGCTTCGATGGCTACTCGCTGACATGGGTATCTCTTCTCCTGCTACCACTATCATACACTGTGACAACAGGAGTGCTATTTAGATCGCTCACAATGATGTCTTCCACGAGCGTACAAAACCCATCGAGAATGATATCCACTTCATCCGTGATCACATTCTCCAGAATACGGTTCGTCTACAATCCGTCAGTTCATCCGATCAGACAGCTGACATTTTCACTAAGGCTCATCCACCCGGACGCTTTTGCTCCCTGGTTTCCAAACTCAAGTTCACCTCCCACTTACCGCCTTGAGTTTGAAGGGGAATGTTAATGTATTATATGGGCTTAGTTCCACAATGGTTGTGTATAGCTTTGCCTCTCCTATTGACTTGTATAAATAGGATAGTCCCACATTGGTTGTGTATAGCTTTGCCTCTCCTATTGACTTATATAAATAGGATAGCTATCTTTGTAAGTAAATTACACCATTCAATACAATTTTCTCTTTGTATCGTCTCACTTCCTCTCTTAAATTCAATAAGATTGTCCATTGCTTTCAACTTCTGGTGGTTCGCTTAAAAATCAGAATAAAATATTCAGCACTCACGTTCAACATATGTCTGGGAAGAGAAAGAGAGGAAAAAAAAAAACAGCTGGTGAGAAGAATTTTCAGATAAAAATATAACACAAAAACATAGGTCTAATTTGAGTAATTCATTACGTGGAACTTACAGGAAAATCCTACGTTTTATTTTTTTCAATAATCGAAGTATTACTGTTAGAAAACCAAGTGTAAGCATTTGACAAAACTGAGCTTGTAATTTTAGCAAACACCTATATATCTACAGCAGCAACAAAAGAAACAAAAGTTCAAAAGAAATACAAAACAAAAAACTTGAATTTTCCTATACTTTCCTACACTTTCTCAGGAACCAAAACATTGCTAAATGTTCAAGGGAATAAAACAAGCGGAGTATATAGTTTAATTACCATGGAGAAAACTGGAAGGCGAACATCTACAGTCTTCAACAGCTCCGGCGCCGAAAGGTCCCAATACCTAATGGTCCTAGTCCAACAGTAACAGAATATCTTACCGGCCGAATTCCACGCTTGCACCACTATCACCGTCGTCACGAGCGCCGTGTGACCTTCGAGTGACGTTATCTAACCCCCAAAATCCCCAAAATCAAATATCATATATAAAACATAAGTGTGAATTAAAATGGTTAAGAAAATCGGTTTAAGATAATAAAATATATATGAAATTGTAAAAGAGAAGTGAAGTTATTTGTAGAACCTGTTAGCCAGTTGCAGCGCTGAAGATGGAGACTGGATTGCCAGTGCAAACGAAAAGCTTCTTAGCGTCGTTTGAGAAAGCTGGAGATGAAGACACGTAGCTTCTTCCGCCCCTTATCATCTTTTTCTACTCCTTTTTCTCCTTTGGGGACTTTTATACAGAGATAGAACGAAAGAAGAGAAAGGAGAAGGAGAAGGAGAAAGAACGACATATTCGTCCCTGGTTTTTTCCCTCCAAAGCTCTGACTAAACCCCGCTTTTTCTTTTCTTTTTTTTCCTCTTTTCTTTTTGTTTTTGTTTTTAAGAAAAATTGGGTTGGGTCAATTTGATAATGGACGCGTTGCTATATAATACATAAACCGAACCAATAGGCCCATTAAACATATTCATATTGATTAGAATTTAGAACAAGGTGTAACTTATCAAACCAACTCGACCTAATCCGAAATCAATCTGAATTTTGGGTAAGTTAAAATTGAGATTTTCTTTGGGTGGGTTAGTGTTGAAAAATATCAATTTGAATTAGGTTATGGGTTAAGATTGAGATCTAGGGTTGGAGTTCACTCAACTATAACAAGTCGTGTGTTCATATTTAATTATATAATATATTATAGTTATATATAGAGACTTTATATATGATGTTTTTATCTTATTTGTTTTGAATTTCTGTAGGATGTGTTTTTTTAGATAATTTTTATAGAATGTTTAAACTTTTGTAATTTAAAAATTTAGGGAAATATTTGAATTTGAAAATGATAATTTGATTTTTTTTATTCTATTTGTATGTTAACCATTTGAAATGAAAAAAAAAAATATATATATTCAAGAATATAACCCGATTTGAACTCTTATTAATGAAATTTACGAATTGAGATTCCAATATAAATAAATGTTTAATAATTGAAAAACGAATTGAACCATTGAAATGAATTTATCATGCATACTTATTGGATATCAAGCTTGATATTGTTTTAATGATTAGAGAATGATTTTCCTTAATTTAAGGTTTTCATTTTTTTTTCTTTTTATACTTTAGCATGTCATTTTATTTGATAAAATTAACTTTGTTCCAAATACTTGGGCCTTTACCGTACTTGTTCATCGAATCTTCAAACTATATATTATATATAAAGTTACAATATTGTTAGTAATATTTTTACTCATATTATATATCAACCAACACTTTACTATGAATGATATAACATTCATTCAATATTATGTGGATTCAAAAATTTTCTTTAATTATCAAAAAAATCCTAAAAAGAGAGGGCTGCATATAATTTTACCTGCTAAGAAGATGAGGCTTTCCCAAAATCGAAATCATTGGGAAAGCTAAAGAACTTGTAGACAAGATGACCCTTTTGTTCGAAGGGAGCCAACAAAGTTACTAGGGCTATCAGCAGCTCCAAGAGAAGGGAGTTTTGAATTTGGGCCACTATAGTGCGTACTTATGATTTAGGTGTGATGGTAAAGCATAAGCCCTCAATTTATATAGAGACTAAAAACCTCCGTGGAAGTGAAAATATGAAGATATCCAACGTTTGATTTCCTTGGTGGAATCCTAAAAGGGAAAAATTAAAACTCTGTTAAGTATTTCAGTTTTACTCAATTCAATCTATCAAGTTATATTGTTGACGATAAATTATTATGTACTCCCTAAAACACCAAGTTGACAGTACAGCTTGGTTCACCAGACCACTAATATTATGACAGCACATCAGAGTGACCCCACATTTTTAGTGAGGTAGAAATCAATTAAAACATATTTTATCTCCCCTACGCACAGACATTCCTCTCTTCTGGTTTTACGCGCTAGAAACCTCAAAATCGCATCCCTCTCTTCTGGTTTCGGGCCAATCAGGGCGGTGCAACGGCACGTTTCTGACGACCACCTCACTTGATGGCTTGTAGTGACCTTTCTCTCTCCTCTCTCTTTGTTTCTCTTTCTGTTAGCTCCCGCCGTCCAGCCATATCAATTAAGACTTCTCTTAATTTCTACCTATCTTCCCCATCTATTTTCTTTTCCTCTTGATTTTCTTAGCTAAAGTTAAAAGAAAAAAAAAATTTGGCATGGTTTATTATCGTCTTCTTTGTATGATACGGATTTATGTTTATTTGATGGGTGATTAATAGTATATGGTAGTGTAGCAGTGTTTGTTTCAGCGCTAGTAACTCTGTTATCGTGATTTGGTAGTTTCTTTAGATGTTCCCTTCTTGACAAGGTGTGGTTTCCTGATTTGGGGTTCTCATTATGGGCCATTTATTCTTTTTTTATAAAATCATTTTGCAGTTCCAAAAAAAAAAAAAGAGAGGATCTTAGTTGATTTATTTCATTTTGTGAGATTAAATGTTGTAATAATTTTTTAAATTGGAACAAAATATAAAAATCATGATTTAGAGGCGTGTAGTAATCATTCTTTAAGATTTTATTTGTCTCCACCTAAATAAACAAGTTTGCTATGGTTACAGACGAACAGTGCTTCAGAATACAACAAAAACTTTAGGTTGAAGTTTGCATACAGTCAAATCTGAAGAACTTCAGATTTTATTTTGCTTTGAAATACTATGACGGAGGTTTTGAGAGAAAAATATAAAATAAAAAAGAAAACAAAAAATTGTGTTCTAAATGTGTAGGGAGACAAGGTTCGAAAAAATATGATTTTTCAGATTTAATATGAGCCTTTTGATCATGTCTCTTAATTTTCAACAGACTAGACCGTGTCTGTTAAACAGACAATTGACTAATTCTGATTAAGTTATGTTCTTTGGATTTAAATCATACATTTTTAATTAAATTACAACCTTTAGATTTAAACATATGCCTTTTGATTTAATCTGACACATTTCTATGATTAAATCACAACCTTTAAATTTAAACATATGCTTTTTGATTTAATCTGATACATTTATGATTAAATCCTGAGCTTTTGTATGATTTGAGATTTTATCCAAAATCTGGATACCCGAACCCAAACAACAGACACGATCGAGCTCGAGCTTAGGCTCGGGCTGAGCCTAAAGCGCCAATGCGACATGATCAAGCTCAAGCTAGGGCTGAGGCACAGGCGCGTGCACGGTGCATTGAGCCTTCACATTTATCCCTTCTTTTAGCAGAAGTAGATAAGAATCACAAATAAATGCTCATAAAGCATTTTATTTATCATTTTCTTATCAATGTGGGACAAAGTTAATTTGGGTTTTCAACCAATCATTTATTTTCATTTTAAGCTCATATATTAAGATTCGTTTTGAATCAAAATAAATACCCATTAAATATCCAACTTGAGTTTAATTTAATGCACATAATTAAAAATTTTTTAATAACCATTAATTAACTCAAATTAAGACATTAAAATGGTATAAAATCAACTCTTAAAACTGATTTTTCCAACATGTAATACTGTAATTTTTTTTTGAAGATAAAAGGGATAGTATTATTTCAATCTGGGAACTCCCATATCATCAAAAGCAAGTTGAGTCGGAAGAAATTGGGGAGGATAGCCAATACAACTCATACAAGAATTAACATATAGGACTCTACGCACTATTAAATGAGCGCAGCTTCATTAAGTTTTCTGGGAATAAAAGAGAAAGAAAATCCTATAAATTGTGAAGCAATGTTTCGCAAGTCTTGGAGAAGTACAACCTAATTGGAAAAAGGAGGCAGAGCCTCAACCAAAAGCTGAGTAATCCGTTGGCAATTTGTTTCTACTTCAATCTGACCGATCCCCAGTTAGAGAGCGATCTTCATCCCCTCCCTAACGGCTAGAATTTCTGCATGAAAAGGATTCCTTATGCCAAGAAACTTACTGGCAACAGCAGTGTTTTCATCACGAATGATCATGCCTCCACCAGCAGCGTTTTCCTCCTGGAATAATGAGCCATCCATATTGAGTTTAAAGCGTTAGCGGGACGGAGGAGTCCAACAAGCCGACGGCACCGCCTTCGGACCTGATGCAGTAGTAGAAATACGATTTGCGGCACTGAATTCCAATAATAATTGTTTTGCATCTGAAGTTAACACGTGTGCTTCTCACCCAGTCTGACCCAAAGAGACTCGGTTACGGTTGTTCTAACCACCCAAGCCATTACAACCCAGAGAGCCATCTATTTAACTTCCCAAAAGCCCACCACTGCATGAATCCAATCCCTAATCCCTAAAGTGGCACATTCCTCTGGCGTGAATTTGGAAACCATGGCCATATTCCACACTTCACGTGCTAGAGGGCACAACAATATAGTGTGAATAATATCTTCCACAGCTGCCCCACAAACCTTACACTCCTCCCCAATATTTACTCCCCTCTTATGAAGGTTTGCGTTACATGGGAGAAGGGTTTGCTCTAGCCCTGTGCACTAAAAGATGATGATTTGGTAACAAACAACATATAATCATGCAAACTTTCAACTTCCACCCAAGCCATCTCTGAACGATCTAACCTAAAAACTTTGACTCATTTCCACAAGCGACCCATTAAACACTAATAGAAGTTATATCTTCATCACACCAAGCAATAAAATTGTGGTAAAAAGAATCACAAGGGCTTTGAGGATGTCCTAGAACTTCCCAATTATGCATATCATCTTCAAGCTGAAAAACACCTAGATTTCCAGTGTGTCCAAAGAAGTAGAAAGCTCCATCAAGGAAAACAGGGCAATTGTCATTTGGAGTGAAATCAGTATTCAACGAAGATATTGCATTCTTGATCCCCATAAATGAATAAAGGAAAGAACACAACCAAGATTATGTATTGGAGATATCCCAACAACCACATAATCTGTAGAATTTGGCAATGAATTTAGAGTAGATAATCCTTGACATTGGATAGTGTAATCGGGTTACCAAAGGGAGTTGCTTTACTGCCCTCATAAAATGGGTTGAAAAAGAATATAATCTCCAATATATATCTCTGCATATCATCAACCAACCATATGATACGAACTAGATTTTGGGTAGGATGATGATTCTTTGTGGTAATGGAGATGAATATGTAATTTGATGGTGAATTGTAGAGAAGATGAAGATAAGTGGCACTACTTAATGGCTAGTGACCAAACCTCGAAGAAAATAGAAAGAGAAATGAGAAATTACAAACTAAAAGGTTTCTTGTTTATTGCTTGATTCTACAAATGGGTGTACAATGCCTTCTATAGGCTATGAGAGATGAATACAAGGAGTAACCAACTACCAATCTAACTAAGTAACTAATTAACAAACTATTAATCAATTACTAACAAACTAACTAATCTCTTATTCAATTGACATGCTTTTTAGTACTAATTAATTTTATTCATATCATTGCCTAACCCATCAAATGAACCTTACCCTCAAAGTTCAAGTAATGCCCTCATTCCAATAATCAATTTCACTATGAACCGCGAACGAATCAATCTCATATATGTGCGAAAATATCACCAAAGTCAAGGATCCAATCATACCATTAAAAAGAAGAAAGACACTAGAAGGCTCAAGCAAGATCCCAACTATACTGTTTTCACTCAAGGCTTGAGGTTTCATGATCGTCTCCATATTAGCAATCCACCCATACTCACTAGTCCCATTAAGCTTCAAGAAAATGATGTTCTTGGTTCCTCTGCCAAGTTGCTCTTCATTGGCATCTTTTTTTAATAGTGAAAGAACCACTAGCTTGGGATACCAAGATGTGCTCATTTTGTCATTTACCATGATTGTACCAGCACTAATTTGGTTGTTAAAACTATTCTTTTGGTCTAATGAAGTCATGTTGGCAACGACCATGTGAGTGCAAATTGGAATAGATCTTGCATAACCAACATTAAGGCTAATAGGATTTTCATACGTTGCTTTGTGACCACTAACTCCAATAGCCATACTTGCATAACCACTCAGGCTGTAACCCACTATATTATATGCTACTCCATAACCATAGCATGTGTCATGTTTCTTTCCACCATTTCGAGTAGCAACACAATCATACTCATCATCAACAATTTTATGAAAGATCTCTTGAGTGCAAATTTGACTATACTTACCAATATCAACTACACCACCATCTTCAAGCTTAGATCAAACTCCAACTTCTTGTTATTGTTATAGTAGTGTAGTATCTTGATTTTTTTTCTTCAAGAATTTGAACTTGTGGCATCTCTTTTGCATAGACAGAATCTTCTTCTTGTTGAGATGACAAAGAGAGAGTTGAGAGAAAATCTTGAATTTCCTCAATACTAGTAACACTCGAACCAAGCCGAGCTGCACCATTTCTTTTTGTTGTTGTGTTAGTGTAGGATCATGATTGTCAAAATCAAAAGTATCCAAATCAATACTTTGGATCATTTCCATCTCCTTGTAAATTTCTTCTTCAATTTGCGGGATCATTGAATCATGTAGATTTTGTTGTTCCATTGCATATAGGCGAAAAACCAATGTGTTGTATTTGTGAAATAACCGCTCCATGGATTTGAATTGAGAAAACTTAAAGAATAGAAGGAATTAAGGGAGGACAATGAAAGGACCAAATGATACGAACTAGATTTTGGTTAGGATGATGATTCTTGGTGGTAATGGAGGTGAATATGGATTTTGATGGTGAATTGTAGGGAATATGAAGGTAATTGGCACTACTTAATGGCTAGTAATCAAACCCCTAAGGATATAGAAAGAGAAGAGAGAAATTACAAACTAAAAGGTTTATGTTTATTGCTTGATTCTACAAATGGGTATATAATGCCTTATATAGGCTTTGAGAGATGAATACAAATAGGAACCAACTACCATTCTAACTGACTAACTAATTAACAAACTATTAACTAGCTACTAACAAACTAACTAACTAATCTCTTACTCAATTGACATGCTCTCTAATACTAATTCTATTCATATCACCATCTTTTGAGTCGTAGCATGTTTAAGCACCTAACAGCAAATTGGGAATGATGGTGATGTACTCATCACCGTGCTCTGGGTCAATGACATTGCATAATCCATAGTTTACACTTGAAGGAGATCGACTGACCATGGAGAAAAACACTGTCCTTTTGACTTCATAGAGACAACTTTTAATTTACAATGTATATTTGTATTAGAGAAGAAGTTTATGAAAGAGCATGTGATCAACTATAGCAAGATGATTTGAGATAGATGCCAAGATGTCAAGATTAAGATAATCAGACCATTGTCTTCAATTTCTTTTCACTCTCTACCTAGTTTTCAATGTCATCTTCAATTTCTTTAACACCAGTAAACATTGTCTCATCTCCTTCTTTATCGGTGATTCTGTGCTCACTTTGTGTGTGTATATATTGGCTAACCTATACACAATATAAATGAGATACAGATATATATTGTTATGCAATTATCTACCTAAATTAATAAGTAAATATTTAAACAGTTTTACTTGCAAGTGCACAAGGTCAACAGTAGTATAGTGTGCAAATGTGAGATCATCTCCACAGGGATTGGTGAATTTCGTTTTAGAAGTGGTTTCACAATATAAAATTACAGAAATAAATATTGAGTTCGAATTGATAATGATAAAGTCGTAGGGACTTGATATCCACCACTAATCATGCTACCACAACAAAACAATATGCCAATGCTTTACTGATACTATGAATGCCTAATGTTTGTCAACCTAAGGGCATGGTGTATACTCCTTAAGCTATTGATTTCCCTAAGCAACGAGTTAGGCATGGTGTATACTCTAACTCTTTTCTTTCTTAAGGGATTCAGCATGGTGTATACTGAGTTGTTCCTTAAGAGAGCATAAGATCTATGGAAATCAACAACCACATGAGACCTAGGGCACAGTGTATACTCTCGGTTTCTCATGTTGATTAACCCAATAACCCGGTGTGAATTTCTTTTGTTACTATTGTTAAACCCAGGACTCGGTCATCCAAATTGATTCAACTAACTAATCCATACTACATGCATAAGTTGATCAGGCAAACACATATGAGGAATTTAAATAAAAACAGGCATTAATCAAGTTAAAAATCACAGCATAAATATCGGAAAGGCACCAATACTGAATTATTGAATAAACATGATTAGGGCTTCAATCAAGCCCTTATTATGAAGTTAGTTACACATAGTTATGATGCTAAACATCTTCATAGAATAAAATAAGGGAAAGAAGAAACCTGAAAACAGTGTGGAGAAGAGTTGTCAATTCGTCTCCAAAACTTAAAACTGAAAAGAAGATTAAAATTCTTGTTTCTATGTTTTACAGGCCTATTTATAAAGTTCTAAGGACACATCGAAACCCTAATTTTCAAAACAAGACCCGGATTCTTCTTTCCCAAACTGGCTTTGCCGTTTACTGCACGTGTGCGCTCGATCCCATGCTCTTGCGCTCGAGTGCACAAGCACTCATGCGCACACATAGAAGGCTCGATCGCACTTGGCTGCTTCCAGGTCTTCCAGGTCTTCCAGTTTTCTTCTTTAGAGTTCCAAAATGTTGTTTTTTCTCCGAGAACCTATAAAAACACAGAAAACACAAAAAAACGAAGTAAAACATAATAAAATACATAAACAAAGAGCTTAACAAATGTAAATTAAGGGGCTTAAATATGAATATTCAAGCACTTATCACACCACAAACTTACATATTGCTAGTCCCTTAGCAATACAAAACGAAAAAGTAACTGAAAAATCATATCAAAGATAAATTCATTATTCATGATATCTAAAAATTTGGGTTGCACACAAAACCATGATATTTATTCATGAGCAGGCTTAAAATATAAACACATCTTCACAATGAATAAGAGTTTTAAAACCTAATTACTTACTCGAAATGCTAGTTAAAGCATCACAAGTATGACTTAGTGTGTGGTGAATTAGCATATAAAATACGAAGCATCCAAATAACTCTAATGTGTAGTGTTTCGATGTCTCAACATTCATCGAATTTCCTATCAGAATGAACAATCATAGCATAGTTTTATTTCTTTCTTTTTCCTTTATTATGAGATTTTTTTGCCATGTTGAGTTCCCTTAAGCTTTCTAATTGACTCATGTAGCGAGTTTTTAACCAATGACTCCCAAACCAGATGGTTTTAGGGCATTAGGTGTAAAGACACCCCTACGAACTTACTAACTCGAGTAAAAAAAGCTACGAAACTAACTGGTCTTAATGCTGCCAAGCAAAATTTTCACATTTTAATGTGAACACTCACTGCTTACTGAGGCAAGAGGTCCAGTTACTCAGTGGAAAATTTATTTAATGATCATCATAAGCACAATTCCCACATTTTGACGTGAACACTCACTGCTTATTGAGGCAAGAGGTCCAGTTACTCAGTGGAAACTTTATTTAATGATCATTAGGAGCATTTTATTTTCTCTTTTTGTGCAATAAATTTTTTTTCTATTTTTCTATGCCAAAGTGTTCTTCTAACAAGTTATTCGATTACAGTTAGGCCATGGAAACATACACATAAAAATTATATGTCATATCCCACACATTTATGTGCTAATATGCTCGTGTTAGATTTAGATCAAACTTGAGAATTTTTAAATGCCTTGAAGTAAGTAATTAAACTTTTAAAACTTTATTGTTAGACCATGTGTTATAGATTTTAAGCTTACTGATGAAATTTTTATCATAATATTTGTTTAAATCAACCAAAATTTTCAAAACAATATGAACATGCATTTATCTTTTCGATAATACTAAACAAAACTGGGACAAAGTGTGTGAATATGTCTCCCATACCCCCAAACTTAATTTACACATTGTCCCCAATGTGTGAGTGACATGGAAAGATCTGACCTAGGAGATGGAGAACTAGATGGTTGGCATGGCTCGTAGCACACCCCTAAACTTGAACTAATGCACACACATTGTCCCTGAAAAAGAAAAACAAACATAATACCGAAAAGCAAGAGATACTAATAATAAATAGTTATAAAAGTAAATACTAATAATAAATGTGAAAAAATATTAAAAATAAAAGGATATGTTGTGGGGTGCCTCCCATGAGCGTTAAGTTTTACGTCCTCAGCCAGACGATGCACCTCTCTCACTGCTGGTCTCCAGGTGGTGCAGTCGATGAGGTGCCAGGGGCGGGTGGTAGTCCATCAAGAATGGCCGAGAGCATCGCCTTTTGCCTCACAAAGCGTGCCTCCAAGCCATCGATGCGATGATGTACTAGTAATGTCGCCTCCCTATCTTCCCGGCGAATTTTAGAGAGCTCACATCGAAAAGAGGACATCTCCTCGAGAATGTGTTGGTACTCAGTAGGCTCCATGTCTAAATAGTCCCTCCTTTAGGTCTTGTGCCCCAATGGGCACACATTCCGCTGGAGGATAGAATCCACGAGCCAGAGTCATGGAGGCAACTTAGACCGACTCCTAGCATTGTTGTTCCGATCGGCGTACTGGCCAGCACACATGTCCTCAATGATAGAGGACAAGTAGAAGGACTCCAGCTGCTCCTCCATCTGGGTGTCCTCAGGAGGGGACTCATCATAACAATGAAGTGCAGCCGCTAAGGCATCATAAGTCTGACTTAGTGTGTGGTGAATTAATACATAAAAGATGAAACTTCCAAATAGCTCCAATGTGAAGTGTCTCGGTGTCTCAACATTCATCAAATTTACTATCAGAATGAGCAATAATGACATAGTTTTATTTCTTTCTTTTTCTTTTATTATGAGATTTTTGCCATGTTGAGTTCCCTTAAGCTTTTTAATTGACCTATGTAGCGAGTGTTTAGCCAGTGACTCCCAAACCAGATGGTTTTAGAAAATTAGGTGAAAAGACACCCCTAAGGACTTACTAACTCAAGTAAAAAAGGCTACGAAACTAACTAGTCTTAATACTGCCAAGCAAAATTCTCACATTTGACGTGAACACTCACTGCTTACTGAGGCAATGGACGTGGTCCCAGAACTTATGGAGCTGGCTCTATATGATAGCCGGGATGGAATACTAATGGCCTCGGTAGAATGCATATAAGGCCTGTAGGAACTGGTCCCTCCTTTAGGTCTTGTGCCCCAATGGGCACACATTCCGCTGGAGGATAGAATCCACGAGCCAGAGTCATGGAGGCAACTTAGGCCGACTCTTAGTATTGTTGTTCCGATCGGCGTACTGGCCAGCACACATGTCCTCAATGATAGAGGACAAGGGGAAGGACTCCGGCTGCTCCTCCATCTGGGTGTCCTCAGGAGGGGACTCATCATAACAATGAAGTGCAGCCGCTATATCAGCAGAGGTCACATCGATATACTTCCCCTAGATCGATGAAGACACGACCCCTCTCTTGTTGCAGTCGAATGATAGGTTCTCGTAAAATTGGACCACAAATCAGGTGTATGCAATAGAATATACAGGCTTAAACAGCCTCTTTAATCCCCGGTGCTTGAACTCTTAGACTGCCCATTAAGTGGCTTCCAAGTTCTTGAAGTTAGCATCGATGTTGAATGTAGTTTTGAACATGATCTCTCGTTGTTCTAAACCTAGTCGGGATGACTGGGCATGGCTGCCTGAGTTACGGGAGGTGGAGGTAACTTGCTTTAGCATCCTAAATGAGGTTTCTGTTGTATTTGCACTCGATCACAATGATGTGCGCTTGAGCGCACTGTTTTTCTGCGCTCGATCGTACTAGCCCTTGCGTTCGATCGCAGTCTCGGATATGTGACTGAGTTGTTTTGTCAAATAAGTTGTGGGCGATTAGTGAACCAAGTTTGATTGAACACTTCTTAAAATGAAATCTCAACCCCCTGCAAAAATATTCAAAAGCAACCCAAAAACAATACAAAGAAAGTAGTATATGTGAATTATTTAAACATGAAAACTAAGGAAAAATAAACAATCGAATTTACCTTGTTGCAGAGAGGGGGTGGGGATGGTGGCGTTTGGGATCTGCACGGTGGTGTGTGGTGGCAAGTGGAGTGAGTTTTGTGAGTGTACGGAGTGTCTTGGTGTGGTTGAAGTGAGTGAGTGCAGAGAAGTGGGTTTCAGAGTGTAAGAGTAAAAATAGTGAGAGTGAAAGTAAAAATCTTTAACAGAATAAAGTGACTTTAAACTAACACATGACTCTTTGCCTCGAGTGCGCTCGAGTGCATTGTGAAGTGCGCTCAATCACACTTATGCACATGTGTGTGTATTGGTGTGGTGCGTTCACGCACTATTGAGCCAAGGCAAGAGTTCGCTTGAGCACACTGTGTAATGCGCTCGATCGCAAGGACAGAAAGTGCTGACAATCAAATAAACTATAAAAAAAGAGCTAAAACTGAAAAATAATGGGAACAATTAGCAAAAATAAAACTGTACCGTACTCAGTGGCCTCAGTACCACTGACCTAAATAGAGGCACTTGAGCTACACGTTTATCAAAGTCTGAACTGCTCAAGCGCTCTCTATAGTAGCTTAGTGCTAGTCTTTTGGCAAGGAGTACTTAAAGTCCCCCTTAGGTGGCTCAAGTGCTCTCGGTGCTGCTGCATAGTTATCATGCCTCAATTCAATTAGCTCATGCACATGCAACTACCTCTTGTCACCCGATCTGGGAGGCCTAAGGGAGGTGCATAGCTTTATTGATGTCATCAGTAGCATCTTCATATTCTGGCTCAATATCCAAACTTGTGACACTATAGGTGAGAGTGGTCTCCAATGAATCAATGTGATGGACCTGAAAAACTTGCTTAACAACATCTTGCATCAAGCAGACATTAGAACATTCCATATCATATTCAGGTGAATTTAATGTATCAAATATTTTGAATTCTATCTCCTCACCATTTACCTTCATAGTGACAATACCATTTTTCACACAAATATTTGTATCAGTAGTTATCATAAAGGGTCTTCCTAAGATTACGGGCAGAGGTAATGGCATAGGACATTCTTCCATATCTAATACTATAAAATCAGTAGGGAAAATAAATGCACCTACCTTCACCAAGACATCGTCAAGAATACCTCTTGGTCGTTTGATGCTTTTGTCTGCCAGTTGCAAGGTGATGGAAGTTGGTTGAAGCTCCCCCAAACCTAGTGTCTTAAACACAGTGTATGGTAGTAAATTTACACTTGCCTCTAGATCCAATAATGCATGCTCAAAAAGCTGGTCATTTATCCTGCAAGGAATGGTAAAACTACCCGGATTTTTAGTTTTGGTGGTAGTTTTCTTAATAACACAGTACTTACCTCTTTAGCCAAAGCCACTGTCTCATGTTCCTGAAACTTCCTTTTGTTAGTGCAACAATCTTTTAAAAATTTAGCATATGCAGGAATTTGTTTAATTGCATATAATAAAGGAATGTTAATCTCTACTTTTCTTAAAGTTTCAAAGATATCAAGCACTTTATTTTCTTTCTTTGGCTTTACTAACCTTTGAGGGAAGGGTGGTGCATTCACCTTCTCTATTTCTCTTACCTTGGATGTGGATGCTTTATCTAGAGATGCTTGCGCAGGCTTATCAACTCCTATAATCTTACCATTTCTGAGAGTTGTCACAGCATTCAGTTGCTGATGTCCTCTTGGATTAGGTAATGGTTGGGCTGGAAGTTCACCCTGCTTTTTGTCACTTAGTTCTTTAGCCAATTGCCCCATTTGTACCTCTAGTCTCTGCATGGCTTGTTCATGTTTTGCAGTGGTTTGTCTTATCTCAGTCCGAAATTGCCTTCCATTTGCCATGGACTGATCTTGTGAGGTCATCAACTGTTGTTGCTGAGTGGTCAATTGCCTCACAAGACTTTCTAGGTCACTTTTCTTAGATTCGGGAACTGAGTGGGCTGCTTATTGGGAGTTCCTTTGCTGCCCTTGAAGGTTCAGGGAATTCTGATGTTGCTCCAAGAGAAATTGGGGTGGTTTCGCCATCCAGGATTGTAGGTGTTTGCATATGAATTATTTTTTGGCGGATAGTTGTTTGGTCCCACATAGTTTGCTTGCTCTGGATCTGCAAATGAAGACAAAGAGAAATTTTCAGTAGTGTGATCAAAACGGCAACATATAGCACATACCTGGAGTGGTGTAGCTGGTGGACTAGGTGAGGTGTTCTGAGCAGTCATGGCTTTAACAAGCAGATCTAGTTTCCTCTTCACAGTGGCTATTTGGGTAGAGGATCCACCATTTAGAGTCACCTCATACATACCTTTGCTCTTGGATCCTTGTCTACCTCTAGAGGAGAATTGCTGGGTGTGCTCACTTAATGTCTCGAATAGCTCCATGGCTTCTTCGCTGCTCTTCTCCATCAGCACACCTCCACAACTTGAATCCACAATAATTTTATTAGTATCCCTCAAACCTTCATAGAAAGCTTGTACCAGTTCATCCTGAGGTAGATTGTGATGTGGGCATTTGAGTAGCAGCTCGTTGAAATGTCTCCATGCCTCAAAGAACAGGTCCCCATCCTTCTGTTGGAAAGATTGAATCTCCTTCCTCATTTGTTTTGTCTTTTGAGCTGGGAAAAACTTCCTTAGGAACTTACTGGCCAACTCTTCCCAAGTGTGGATAGAAACGCAGGCGATGAATTGTACCATAGTTTAGCATTATCTTTTAATGAAAAATGGAAAAGAATTAACATAATTCCTTCTTGGTCTAGGCCCTGGATATGCTGGAACTTGCAGAGATCAAAGAATTCTCGAAGGTGCAAGTGTTGATCTTCAGCAAGTGTACCCCTAAAGTGAGTCAATGCACTGAGTATTTGCGGAGATATGTAATAATTGCCTTCCGCCTCTGGTTGATAAGCAATGTAAGATGGCTGGTTGAGGTTCCGTGGGATGAAAGATTGCTTCATAGGTCTTCGCTCAGGTGGTTGTTGGTTTTCTAGCTGTTCCGCCATTGGTGCTTCTCTCTCGAATTCTTCTTCCACCTCCTCAACGTTGTCTCTAAGCCTTTGTCTAATGGTCCGCTCAAGCTCTGTATCGAGGGGAAAAAAAGTGGGATTCCTAGATCGAAGCCCTTGCATGAATCAGCAAAACTGCTTCAGTGCAGTAGTTTCAATGCTGCTGCTCGAGTAGCCTTTGCCTCAAATGCGCTCGATCGTAGTGCCACAGATGAAACAACTGCAGTACCTGAAACATAACAGAAAACGAAAAGAAAATAGTTGATTAGGTTTTGATGAAACAGAATAAAATAAAACAGAAAAATAAACTGAACGAAAAATAATTCTAAAATGAAATTTAGTGCAATTCTCGGTAACGGCGCCAAAAACTTGTTGTGCAATTATCTACCTAAATTAATAAGAAAATATTTAATCAGTTTTACTTGCAAGTGCACAAGGTCAACAGTAGTATAGTGTACAAATGCGAGATCATCTCCATAGAGATTGGTAAATTTTGTTTTAGAATTAATTTCACAATATAAAATGATAAAAATAAATATTGAATTTGAATTGATAATGATAAAGTCATAGGGACTTGATATCCACCACTAATTATGCTACCACAACAAAACAATATGCCAATGCTTTACTCATACTATGAATGCCTAATGTTTGTCAACCTAAGGGCATAGTGTATACTCCTTAAGCTATTGATTTCCCTAAGCAACGAGTTAGGCATGGTGTATACTCTAACTCTTTTCTTTCTTAAGGGATTCAACATGGTGCATACTGAGTTGTTCCTTAAGAGAGCATAAGATCTGTGGAAATCGACAACCACATGAGACCTAAGGCATGGTGTATACTCCCGGTTTCTCATGTTGATTAACCCAAGAACTCGGCGTGGATTTCTTTTGTTACTATTGTAAAAACCCAGGACTCGGTCATACAAATTGATTCAACTAACTAATCCATACCACATGCATAAGTTGATCAGGCAAACACATATGAAGAATTTAAATAAAAACATGCATTAATCAAGTTAAGAATCACAGCATAAATATCGCAAAGGCACCAATACTGAATTATTGAATAAACATGACTAGGGCTTCAATCAAGCCCTTACTATGAAGTTAGTTACACATAGTTGTGATGCTAAACATCTTCATAGAATAAATTAAGGGAAAGAAGAAACCCGAAAATACCGTGGAGAAGAGTCATCAATTCGTCTCCAAAGCTTAAAACTAAAAAGAAGATTAAAAGTCTTGTTTTTGTGTTTTACAGGCCTATTTATAAAGTTCTCAGGACACCTCGAAACCCTAATTTCCAAAACAAGACCCGGACTCTTCTTTCCAAAACTGGCTTTGCTGTTTTACTGCACGTGTGCGCTCGATCCCATGCTCTTGCGCTCGAGTGCAGGGTTGCGATCGAGCCTTCTATGTGTGCGCATGAGTGCTTGTGCGCTCGATCACAATCTTCTGTGCTCAATCGCACTTGGCTGCTTCCAGGTCTTCCAGTTTTCTTCCTTAGAGTTCCAAAATGTTGTCTTTTCTCTAAGAACCTATAAAAACACAGAAAACACAAAAAAATGAAGTAAAACATAATAAAATACGTAAACAAAGAGATTAACGAATGTAAATTAAGGAGTTTAAATATGAATATTTAAGCACTTATTACATATATATTATAAGACTAATACCAGTTGCACCCCAAAATATGAAGAGAGCAAGTTCAACAAGGGTTGCCCAATTGCCAATGAATTGTCACTCAAACAAACTGCTATAGATTTTAAGAGATGAATGGTTATATATATCCACATGTCGCCTAGCAATGTCTCCTTTTATTAAGCTCAAACAGAGGGACTTATATAAATTTTTCTGTTAATGGAAAAGAGCAACCCAGCTAGCTGGTTTTAGTTTGAGCTACTAAACACAGTATCCTTTCAATGAATATAATCTTTCTCAGAACAATATTAGTCAAGTAACAAATACCCCCAAAAAGAATAATGACATCTGTTTACAAAAGCATTATAAGCTAACACATACTATATGCCCAAGTAGTAAAACGTAATTACTTCAACCAAAAATAAAATGGTCTAATGCTATCAAGGTTGTTCAAAATATATTACTTGATATCATATATGGGTGAATACCATGGGATTCGTAGATCCTAACATCGCAAAGAGGCCAAAAAGATACACGACTTTCATCTCCTAGCACTATATAATATATGGGGCTTCCTTCAACTCCAGCAGCTTCAGTTACAAGACGGGAAAGAGAACAATCCTCACACAAGAAAAGCGTGCGATCCTTCAACATCGATCTCAATGCTTCTCAGACCTTCTGCAAAATTTTCCTTTGTCCATTCTAAAAACTTCTATGCAACTAACCTCCATGAATTTTTTTTTTTAAAAGAGCAAAACAAGAATGATTTCTATTGATCATGAATAAATATAGCAAAGTAATCATCTCTGCCATTAAACACCCACCGGTTACAAGAAGACCAATGATCATCTATTGTGGCCAAACATCAAACACTTGGACTGCAAGACCAAAACAAATGCAAGTGCTCTACAACCAGAAAAAGAGCAACCTGTACAAAACATACAATCACTTATCTGTAAGTAACACCTTAAACAGATATAACAACCATAGCAAAGAGCAGAAAAACTCCAATTAAAAAAGACCCGCCCAAAAAGAGAACAAGACATCGAGATGTCATGAAGATTGTCCCCTCCTTTGTTATGCTAGTCAACTCCCCAAGAGCAAAACTTCCCAGAAAATTAAGCTCAAACATTCGTCCCCTTATCATAAAATTTCCAAAGTTCTCAGCATTTCATTGTCATTCCCTTCTTGGAACCCCGAAAAATCACAAAACCAAAAAAAATGTTACACATCTCTTTTATACAGTATAAGTAAATTTGAGTCTCTCACTCATTTCATATGGAACTGAATAAAAAAAAGTTTAAAGGTACGACCGAACTTGATTGTCGTTAAATTGAAAATCAAACATTAAAATAAAGAAATTCACGCTTTTCAGGTTTTGGGGCTCAAAGATCAATTTAGGAGTTAACTCTGCGCAAAGTAATAAAAATCTAACCAGAGACAAACATGCACGTCAAAATGTACTAACAATTTTTTTTTTTTTATAAAAAAAATAAAAAATGAGAAAGAAAATAATGTCAGTCATTTATAGTCCTTTCCAAAATGCAGAGAGAATTCTCACAGGATAGATATGAGTGATTAATGCTTTATAATCTATGAGAAACTGATAACTTACTTGCTTTCAGAGTCGTTTTACTTGAGCTAAACTAGAAAGTTGCCACGAGAGTGATTAATGCTTTATAATACAGTAATATCTTTGTACATTGGCTTGAATGATTCAATATAAACCTTAAATCTGCAACAGTAGGAATTATTACATTATTTACTTTATGTTTTGTTTCGTTTTTCGTTTCTTTTTATTGTTCAGTAACAGACATAAATCTCTTTTGTCTCATTCAATTTTAACATTTTTTAAACAGAAACTTTCATCCGTTACGTCTTCTGCTATGTGCCAAAGAGGTTGTCTATCTAATTAATTATTTCTGAAAACCGAAGTTCCAGTACACTCAAGCTCCCTTTGATTTCTCTTTTTCTTGAACTCTCTTTCATTTCTCTGTTTTGTTTCGTTTCATTTGTTACTCCTTCATCACCAGTTCGTCACCTCGATCTGAACACGGTCAAGCTCACCCATTCAGCAACAGTTCCATGTCACTCAACAGCTCCATCAACGGTTTCCATCTGTTGTCATCATTTGGTAATTTATTTGTAAAATTCCTAATCCTTTTGCTTTATTTGTTCGATATTTTTTGAGAATCACCCGTAATTTCATATGCTATTTCGTTTGTAAAATTTATAGGCCCTTTGCTTTTGTTGTTAAAGAACTTTTGGAAATGACTCATAATTTCGTCTGATTATGTCAAACGGGATCCAACTGCCTTCTATCAATCTCATCAAACGAATTGAACAACCTATTCTCCACCGTCAGATCCTCCACATCGAACTTATTGGTCTTCCTCATCTCCTTCAAGCAATCATCCGTGACCTCAGAGACATTGACCTGAAACCTGGGCCAGAGGTGGAGCCTTCTGATGAACAAACACTTCATGGTCTTCTCAGTCTTAGCGAAAACGGGGATTGATGACGGGGATGTGAGATCGACGAGAGAGGAAGGGGCAAGCTTTTGGGTGAGGAGATCGACGACGAGGATACGAGATCGACGAGGGAGGAAGGGGGAAGCTTTTGGGTGAGGAGATTGACAACGAGGATGCGAGGGGTGATGAAGAAAGGTTTGACAGAGGAGTAAAGGGAGTGGAGGTGGTGGCCGGGGAGGTCGGCGGTAATTTCGGAAGGAGGGAGGTATTGGGATTCGGAGAAGAGGAGGGAAAGATGGTGAAGGATTTGCGATTTGAGGGAGGGAGAGTGGGAGTGGGGGGAGAGGATGAGGAGGGTTCCTTGGGAAGGGTAGTGGATAAAGAGGAGGAAGGAAATGAGTCTTGGGAAGGGTAGTGGATAAAGAGGAGGAAGGAAATGAGTCTTGGGAAGGGTAGTGGATAAAGAGGAGGAAGGAAATGAGTCTAGGGAAGGAAAGGCCAGAGGAGATGATGACGAGGCCACCGTTGGGGTGTTCTAGGAGGTCTACGATTATCTGTTGGTGGAATTGAAGGACCATTTGTTTTGCTTCTTGATGGTGGTGGTTTGGGGATTTTAGTGTTTGTCAGGAAAATTTTTATTATGATTTGTGAAGCTCAAATGTGCAGAGTGAAAATGTCGACAGAGAGGTTTCGCTTGAAATTGATGCAAGTTGAACCCTGTTTTCCTCAAGATTTATCCCCTGATCATCTACCTCGGGTTTGATCCTCTTTCGATTAATATACCAAAAAAATTAATCTTCTTGAACTCGAAATTGTCACACCTTAGGTGTTCGTGAGATGAGCAAAGCCTACATCTTTAATCAAGTAATCAATTTAGTTGTTCCATCCGTTTAATTTATTGACATAAATGATATATTTAATTAATGAAATGAGATCTATGTACAAAGTGAATCTGTAGAATCCAATTGAAGAAACAAAATTGTTAAGTTGTTAAGGTTTTCCGTCCTCAATGTTATTCTAGAAAAATTAAATAAAAACTAAGAGATAATCTCTCACACTTTCCAAGCTCGGTTACGAACATAGTCTTTTTCTTCCAAGTCTGTGTGATAAATAAATAATTGAGTTTCACAACGAGATCAAAATCAAATTCAAAGAGGTTAAATCAAATTCAATGAAACATTGAAATACGATAAGCTCATTCCTCTTTGACAGAGTCAATGTCAATTTGGTTGAGAACCCAAATTTCATGTTCAATTTTAGTTATTTTAAGCCACATAGATAATATCACATTTTTCAATATTTAGAATTACTGTCCCAAAATGAAATATTACAATTCAAGTGGCAATTATTATACAATTAAACACGTTTAAACAAGATTATGAAGTTTATATAATAAAAAAAAGTTCCCAAAAATCATATCAACAAAGTTGTGGACAATCAACAATCAACACTTACTAATGTAATATAGTTCATTTATATCAAATGACTAGATTGAGTAATAATAGCTTGAAAAATGCATCTCAATTATTAAATGAGTATATATACAAAATTATGGATGAATAAGAAATCATTCTCCATGCATACTCATGTGTCGTGTGTCTGGAAATGGAGCCACCAGTGGATCCCGTTACTGTCACACACGCATAAGAACATCAGCTTCGCTCAAAAATAAACTTTTTCAGAATTATACTATCTCAACCCATAGATTTTGAAAAATCTCAATACTCTTTCTATATGAATAATATGCATGTAACCCATTTACATCTTGAAAGTACTCTCTGAGTAATATGATTTTGATTTTTGACTCAAGAATCATTCAAAGCCATCGCCGGACGGTAAAGATAGTGTGTCCAAAAGTTGGGCACTTGATGCTGTCAAAATTTCAGATTTAAAAATACTTGAAAAATCAATAAATTTTTACCACAAACCCCGATTAAAGTGATTAAAAAACCATAACACTATTTATGGAGTGGTATTTCTACTACATAAATTTAACTACTTAAAGTTTGTCGGAGCAGCAGCGAAAGTGGCTGGCCGTCGAGCCCCTCCTGCTTTAAGGTGCTAAATGGAATCTTATATGCATGATTAAGGCAACATAAAACTAACTAAGTCGGATTCTTACCTTAATTTGATTTTCTTTGAGTCAAGGTCTTGATTCTAAACCCTTCGCCCTCTCTCTCAATTCTATTTCTCTTTGAATTTGGTTCTAAGATGATGGGAAGCTAGTTAGGGTTTTGTATCTTTATTTTTTAAAACACCGTCACTTAAATTAAAATATTACTAGTGACCCCTTTATGGGCTTCTAATAAAAGAAGGGTGATGTGGTGGGTATCAAATCAAATATGTAATGTAAAATATTTTATTTATTAATTTTTTTATTTTCTTCGGGTAATTTCTCAGTTGTTACATTAGTGATGCCCCAAGACGAAGGTCAAGCCTTGGTGTCCTACATAGATAGAGAGGTAATGATTGGACTATTTATAAGTAATTATCACCTATACTTGCACAATGTATTTCAAAGTCGTGAAACTTAGTGTGTTAAAACGAACAATATTCTTTAAAGCAGAAGGTTGAGTCATTATAGTGGTATTAGAGTCGACTCTTGAAAGCTCGATTTACGATTTTAACTAGTGGGTTGATCTAAAAGAGGAAAGAAGAAAAGGAAGGAGAAGAAGGGGGCAAAAAAATTGTGATTATGATTATCTTTGGTTTGTTTGTTGGTTTTTATATGAAAAGAGTAATGTGGGAAATGAAAAATCGTCCAATAAAAATTCACCCCTTGCACCTAAGTTTTAATCCCAAAATATGTCCCACCTTCTTTCGAGATAAATTTTGGGAGACTAGGACTCAATTGGAAACCAAACAAGCAATTAAAGATTAAAGTGAAATTAAATTAGTTTAAACCCATCTAATCTCAATCCACAAACAGAGGGAAATTTTATTGATACATAAAACTTGGTTTGCAAGTTATAACTATGATGGTTCTTTTTTCATGGCTGATAAGTTTGCTTCATAGCAAGCCCTTTGTAAAACAAAACTTTCGGTATCGAAAGCTTTATTTTATGTTTACAAATGTTTTGGAAGCAAACTTATTACCAGTAGAAAAAGACCCACTTTATAATTATTTTACAGTTATCTGATATACAGTAAGTGGCCTGGTTGAACAATAGTTCAGCTTTCAAAGCCTTAAAACACCTAAAAAGTAAAAGCATAATAAATAAAATAAAATAAAAATACATAAAAAATATCTCCGGATTGTACTTGAAAGCCATAAGATGTCCGAGGTCAGTACGTCATCAGTGACAAACTCAAGGTCAGTACGTCATCAGTGACAAACTCATTGTTATTCTTGACATAACTGAGGAAATCCAAACAATAACATTAGATAGTTTGCTCTTTTTCTTCAAAAACTTCTTGAACCATTTAGCTGACTCTTTGGGATATCGTTTCAAGTTATTTTTGAAATCTACGTGATAAAGGCCGAATCTGACAGAGTAACCTAAGTTCCATTCAAAGTTGTCCATCAATGACCATGCAAAGTAACCTTTAACATCAACTCTGTAGTCACTGTCAATAATCCCACCATTGTTAATTACTATTGGAATAAAATTTAACAATAATCCCTAAAAAACTTACACAAATCTAAATGTTTGTTGGATAGCTTTACATCAATCTAGACCTTATAATAAATTTTCATAACTTGAATTGTTAAAAAATTATAGTGGCAAAAGAATAAATTTATACCAATATCATGTGTGTTAAAAAATAATTTTTTTGGTGTTAGTTGTAAAATAATCTTAAATACCAAAAAAAGAAAGAAAATAAGAGAGAATTAAATTCTTGAGATAAGAAAATAAACTTACATGATGGCTTCTAAAAGATTCTGAATATGCTTCTCATGATATTCTTTCCTCTCAGTATCTTTGAGAGCTTCCTCGAGTGGTACTGAACCATTGTTGTAATCACTATATCCTAAATGAGTTTCGTGTTCAAGAAATCATTATCAATTAATTGGATTATCAAACATGCACTTAACTATCATTCATAAGAAAAAATTATTGTTACAACGTACCATTCTCAGTGATGTAAATTGTCAGACTATTGTAATTTTTCTTAATGTACTTTAGAAGATATTTGATACCTTCGGGATATACTAAAATCATGTCCGAAGCAGACTGCAAAAAGAGAAAAAATTATATATTATTACTCATTTTTTTGTACTTTTTTTTGTTTTATATAAATGAAAAAGTGTTTTTTTTTTCTAGATACCTGTGGACCAATAGGAACTCCATTTCGATCCTCTAAAAGATAAGAAAAAAATAAAATTCCATAGGTTAATTATCGGCCGGGCTTACATCATCAATATGAATGGTAGACAAAAAAAAGTGTGGTTTTTTTATAAATAAAATATGTTGCAATTTTGTGGAACTTACTTTTCCATTCGGCATGTTGATCTGTCGTATACCTAAGTTTTTTTGGATTAACATGATCAAGATTAGCAATGTAGAAAGCGCCGTAGTAATTTATTCCAACATAATCAAAAGAATTTTTAAGCATTCCTGTTTGTTCTTCTGTGAAAGTAGGTAGTCGATCTCCAACATATGTCTTCATGATATGTGGATAGTCACCAAATATCATAGGATCTAAATGCCTGAAAAAATGTAAAAATATTTGCATCAAAATCAAAATAAATTTATATATTAAGAAAAAAGATAAAAAGATAAGAAGAAAAGAAAAGAAAACAATTACCAGCCTAAAGTGAAATCAAGGGCTCGTTTGGTTGCTTCTTTATCAGCAACAGAATCAGAATGAGGTTCAAACCATGCGGGTGAGAGTACCATTCCAATCTTCCCATTTATTTGACACTATATAATTTTATAAATAACAAAACAAAAGGATCAAAATAATAAAATGGAAGGTTTAAAAACAGTATTAAGGGAACAAATTCTTTGGACTTTATTAGTTAATAAAGTTGCAATGTGATGTTTCTCTTATCTTTTCATTTTCCTTGAAAGTAAGTTATCCGAGAATAATACACACACTTCGAAATATTTATAATTGTTTTCAAACAATTAATGTCGGTACTAACATTCGTATCAAGTTAGCAATTAACTTTCTAATTACATACCTTGTCGTTTTTTCTAAACTCTTCTACAGCTGCAGCATGAGCAAGAAGTAAATGATGTGAAACTTTATAAGGCTCAACGCCTGAGTTTCCTGCTTGGCATGCATTGTTCACCCATTTAGAACATCGTCCTAATGCTTTTTCTCCATTGTCATAACCAGCAACGCTATAGACCCATGGCTCATTAAAAGTTGCCCAAAGTTTTACTTTATCACCAAATTCTCTGAAACAAAGACTTGCAAAGTCTCGAAAATCATCCCTATATACATAATAAGTTTGTTTAATGAAATCTAAATATAATTTGTTGTGGAAGTTAAAATTATTTTTTGAAATTTCATGGATTAAGATCAAACCTTTGTTGTCATGACAACTTGATTGAATATTAATGTGAGATTCTAAAATATGACTATTATTATAAAATAAACATTTACTTACACGATACGAGGACTTAAAAAACCTCCATACTCATTTTCCAAAGTTAGAGGAAGATCCCAATGGAAGAGAGTCACAAAAGGTTGCAAACCTACACATTGCATCACAGGACAGATACGAGAAAGATTTAAGTTAAATTGAAATGATCAGAAAAAAGAAGGCAATGCTTAGATGAGATTATTTATCAATAGCTCAAATATTATTGGATCAATTTTGGAAATTAATATTCAATGAGCTTGCTCAATATCTTAATTTAAAACCTTTAAATTTGGTCCCACACTGAGACTTCAATCCTTTTAGATTTTACATTTCAAAATTTATGGTAGAAACTGATATCCCAATGTATTGAGAAAAATATATGCCAACTTAACTTTCCACACGAGTTAAAAAAATTGTAAAAAATATATTTGATTGACTAAAAATGCTTCTACTCAAAGAAGAGAACTATGACCATTTGCTATGAGCTCATCGATAAGATTTTTGTAGAATTCAATTCCTTTCTTGTTCACTCCTTCACTTAGCTTTCCACCTGAGTTTAACAAATTTGTAAAATAACAACAAATTAGAATTTTAAAATAGTGAGAAAGAAAAATAATAAAAAGAAAAAGGAAAAAGAAAGAAGTTCATGTATCGCACTATTAATATATACACTTACGAGGTAATAATCTAGGCCATGAAATCGAGAATCTGAAAGAATCCATATTCATCTCTTTCATTAATTTGATATCTTCCTGTCACATTTTAAATTATATTTATTAGAAATATGATTAATGAAAATCAAATCAAACTCCAATAATAAGATTGTTTTGAAATATTTATGGGTAAAAACGATGATCAATTCCATACCTTATAACGATGATAAAAATCAACTGCTACATCTCCATTCTCCATATTGTTTCTTTCTGTAATCACATTAGCATTTAGTAAACTTACTCTCCATATATATATATATATATATATATATATATATATATAAACTAGTGTATACTCCCATGATTGTATGCATTCATGTGTACTTATACACAAACACAAAGCGAGAGAGATACCTGGATAATTGTGAGTAAATTTGTCCCATATACTTGGACCTCTACCGTCCTCGTTTACTGCACCTTCAAACTATGTATTATACATAAGAGTGAGATTATTAGTATTACTATTTCTATCGATACTGTATACCAATCAATATTTTACATAATACAAGTTATCATGATATAGATTTATGCAATATTATGATGGGTTTTTAAAATGCACTTGAAAAGAGGTATTCATATATATATGTATTCTACCTGATAAGCCGAAGAGGCAGTTCCGAAAATGAAATCATCAGGAAAACTATAACGATCGAAAGATTTAGTACTACTTGAGACAAGATCACGTCTTTGTTCAGTGGGTACTAACAAAGTTATTAGGACTAGAAGCAGCCCAATCAGAAAAGAATTTTGAATGGAAGCCATTAATTAGCTTCTAATGCTTATGGTTTCTAATTTTGGTTTTGTCAAAGAAATAAGGAATTCTAATTTCGGAACTTGTGAGTGTTTTAAGTTCCTGAGGTTTGAGGTGAACGCCAAGCCCTTTATATAGAGGTTGGAAAGCCGCATGAATAGAAAAGTGTGCATGGTTTGATTTTGTTGGTGGAAGGCTAAGATGGTAAAAATAAAATATCTTTGAATGAAGACTTTATTACGTATAGAATAAACGAACGACGTTAGTCAGATTAGAATTGACCGAGACAACTTGAGCTGATCACGAAGAAGCACCACATGATGAATTAGTCAATAATATGGTATTTTTGTCCAATCAAATTTATCTGTATGGCGACAAAAGGAACAACTAAAATGGAAATCGCATGTTCATCGGCGTGGCCGGGGTGTAGGTGGGTGAGGCCTCGGGTTGCCGAGCCATAGGTTTATGGGCCTGCTTGAAGACAGGTGAGAGTCTCCATGAGCTTAGTAAAGACTGACTGTTGAGTGAGTGGCCATTCGGAAGCAAAACAAATACTATCACAGAGACAGAGGATGGAGAGATCTTGTTTGCAGGACAGATTTTTTTGGAGCAAGTCATTATAAAACGATACATTTATCAAAAATAACTATTTATAATAGGTATGGTATGAAAGTTATTAGTGTACTTTCTTATAATTAATAGTGAAGTTTTCTTTGATCCAGTATTGATTCTTAATACTTTATTAAACAAAAACTTCTCTAAAGGATGACTTAAAAATGTTAAGCAAAAATATACTTGTTACCTTCCAGGTTTTATAATACTTGGTTTCATTGATTTTTTTGCTTTTCAAACGTTTCAATTGGGTCTTTGAATTTTCAATCCCAGTTTCACTGGATTCTTTCAAATGTTAATAGTAATTGTTACATGAATATAGAATAATAATAAAATAAAAAGGTAATCCAAAGGAAACGACGAGAAAGCAAAAATAAAAAATAAAAGAATCAAGCCAAATATAAAATTTAAGTACGAAAAATATAATTGAACCTAATTGTTGCTATAAAAAATATCTATTTGTCGCACCAAAAAAAGTTGCACCGTATCTTTTTGGTTAATTTTGAAGGGCCAGCGTTTCTTCATTTTGATGCTTATAAGGTGGCCGACTTTATAGAATATAGACAATCGCTAATTAATTAACTTTTTTTTTATAGGATGACTCTAGGCAAGTGTGGGATTTGAATCGGAAAGCTAATAACCCTCTTAATGGAAAAAAATTTTGACTGCATCGAATGTAAATTAAAAAATTTACATCGATTGAAAATTTAATTAATAATATTTAAAATTTTTATTAATAATATTAATTATATATATAAATATTATTAAATATTATTAATAATATTAATTAAATATATATAAATATTATTAATAAATTTTTTAAATATTATCAATCAAATTTTTACCGATATAAATCTTTTTAAGTCCAAAGGTTTTTTTCTTCGCTAGCTCACAATAAGATTCCAACTATACTATAGGCAGTCTTTTGACCTTTCTGTATCTGCCAATCATGTCACTTGGAAAATGTACCACTCATCACGTCTTCAGTCAGTGCTGCCTTGTGTTCAAAGCTTTGCTAATTACTCAACATGTTGATATATATCCCTCGAGCCCTGATACGGTAATGTTGAGAACAAACACGCTGTGCAAAGTCTTTTTTGTCCAGAGCTTTAGTGGTAATCGCCGTAATACGCAGAGGAATTCCAATGGCAATATGCAAGGTCTAAAAAAATCCATTTATGCCCAAGTGGTGTGCTTCTATCGGTTTACTCGTGAGATGACTATACTTATCGTTCTTGTTGATGCCCAAAATTTGACAACGCCAAAATTGAAAAAATGCAATTGGGTCCTACTTGACTGAGTCACTTGAAAGGTAGGTAGACCGTTTGCCCCTAAAAGTAAAATCAATGAAGACATTAGGTGACCCAGAGTTGGGTTCTTCGAGGTAACTCTCATTTGCCTAAGTCAGTAACTGTAAGAAGAAACTTAATGGACTTAAGCAGTGACAATGTTTAGAGAGAGAAATTGTTCGTACCAAAAATGGTTTGTGGGGCTCTTATTTATAGTGAAAATAGATTTATCCTAATTAGGAAATCATTAATACATAATGATCTGGATCGTTGATTTGGATGACTGATATTGAACCTGAGATTTTATTGTAGTAATTGTAGATTCATCTTGAGGTGAATAATTACAGTTTTACTCTTGGTGACAAAATGACTATTTTACCCTTGGTCGAGCCACGTGTCATCCTTTGATTGGACGATGGATTTTACTCATATCATAAACCCTCCACTTCCTTGAGCTACACGGAAGTTAAGGAAGTAGTTGTTAGTATGACTTTTTGGGTGTCAACATCTAGGACCTGGCAGGTCAGGTCAGGTCTTTTGAATGCTAAGTGTTTTGCAACTTGAAGAAAGTGGTCTTGATCCACCTTTAGAGAAGATGGTCTTCTTCCCCCTCTTAGACGATAGTCATCTTCCCTCGTTGGAGATGATGGTCTTACTCCCTCATTGGGGACGATGGTTCTCATCCCTCGTCTGAAACAATGGTCTTCATCCCTCGTCGAAAACGGTAGTCCTCATCTCTCATCGAAGACAGGGGTCATTGTCCCTCTTTGGAGACAGTGGTCTTCGTCCCTTGTCGAAGATGGTGGTATTCTTCAACCTTGGAGAATAGAGTCTCCTCGCTTACTGACTTGATGGATTGATCGCTTATATCTTGAATCCCCCGAGCGTAGAAACTAAGGTCGAGGCTTATTCCCTCTTTCTCAAAAGAAATACTTAGAATGAAGTCCAGGTTAGGTCGACTAGGGTTGTTGTCGGCTTTTGTTAGAGACAGTGGTCGTATTCCCTTGTTGGAAGCGATTGTACACATCCCTCATCGAAGACGGTGGTCTTCATCCCTCGTCGAAAATGGTAGTCTTAGTCTCTCATCAGAGACGGTGGTCCTCGTCCCTCTTTAGAGACAGTGGTCTTCGTCCCTCGTTAGAGATGGTGGTATTATTCCACTTTGGAGAAAAGAGTCTTTAGGCTTATTGACCTGATGGATTGGTCCCATAGATCCTGAAGCCCCTAAGTGTAAAAACTAGGTTCAGAGCTTCTTCTCACTTTCTTGAAGGAAATACTTAGAGTGTCGACTAGGTTGGGTCGGTTAGGTTGTTATTGGCATCTGTTAGGAGACCCCAATGCTGGCTACGACGAGTCACACAAATTTTTTTTCGAAAAAAGTTGGCAAAAATATGTTTCAAATGCGAAATGAGCAAAGTTCAGTAAGATCTTCTCTCGCCTTTGTTGGACAAACCTAGGGCCACGAAAGCTAGTCTTCGAATTTTTTTTTTTAAAAAGCTTAAAGAAGTAATTTTCGGATGCGAACCAAGCTCGAGCTAGCCATGGTATCTCTGGCCCTATAGTCGGACAGACTGGTCCCATGATATTTATTTTTTTGAATAATGTTGAAAAAATATTTTTTTTTTTCGATGCTATCTAAGCTAGGGTCGGCTAGTGCATCGACGACTCTAATGCCGGCCAGGCTAGTACCGAAAATTGTATTTTTAAAAAACTTGAAAAATAGTTTCCAAACCCAGACAAAGCTTGGGCTGGCCAGGGTATTGTTGGCACCTACTGGGCGTCCCCAAGCTTAACAAGGCTACTCCCAAAATTATTTTAAAAAAAAATTGAAAACCAATTTTCATACATAGACCGAGGCAGGTCCTGCGAGGAGAACAAACTAGTCTTGGGATTTTTTTTCCTTTCAAAAAATTGAAAAAAAAAAATTCCAAATGCCGATTGAGCCCTCTAGACTGGGGTTCTAACCCAATAGGGGGATGAATTCGGTTTTTAAAATTTTCTGCTAATTACTTGCAAGTTTATAAAAACAGTTAAATGCACAAGCATACAAACAAGTAATGTGCTTTAAGTAAATGAGTTTAAGGAAGAGAAAGTGCAAACTCAATTTATAGTGGTTCAGTAATATCGGATTCCTTCCGACCCTACGTCCACTCTCTTCAAGGAACCTTGTTAAAGTAATCCACTAAAACTTTTAGTCGTACAACTTCATGAGTGTTGTACAAACCTTACAACCAATCCCTTCCTCACAGAAGCTATCCCTTTCCTTGCGGAAGCTAATCCCTTCCTCACGGAAGCTAATCCCTTCATTTCGGAAGTTAATCCCTTCCTTTCGGAAGCTTACAAGAAGTGTTTAATCCTACACTCTAAGAGTTATTACAACTCTTTCCTCTTTACAATAAATGAGATTGCTGTAAAGTAAATAGTAGAGAGATAGAAATGAATGCTTTTACAAATTAACTATATCTCTCTTTCAAGAATAAGCTTGAAGAATGGCTTAACAATAAAATTTTCAAAGCTTTTGAGAATTAATGAGACAATTTTTGAATTGAATGTGTTCTCTTATTATTTTAAATGCTCATTGAAGTGGTAGCCTTGAATCAATATGGCAGTTGGACACTGACTTAGTAGGTTTGGTGCATTAAATGCTCAAGTTTCGCGTCTCAAACGGTCATATTTTCGAATTATCAGTCAACTGAATCAAGTGAAAAACTTCACTTTTAAGCTATGGGGGAGTACCAGTCGACTGGGAACTCATTGTCCCAGATACCAGTCGATTGGGTGCTCTACACCAGTCTATTGGGGACATTCTATCCCATACTCTAGTCGACTGATATATTGAGCCAGTCGACTGGGTTCCCTTCAACTCAGTTTTTCATGCTTCAAAACTGTTTTTGACTTGGAAGTATTTGAATTAATAGTTTTGTCAAAATCTTTTTTTAAAAAGAGTCATAAGACAAGCTAAGTACTTGAACATAAGAGATTTACAGTTGGTTTCAATACCTTAATGCCTATTCTATATCTTTTGTCTTGTCTTGGCGTCTGAAACTGATTGAGTTCTTGCATCTTGTTTCTTTGCTGAAAGTTTTTATCTTTTAAACACTTAGATAAAGCTGTTAGTACAATTAGAATAATGTTTTGTCATTATTAAAATTAGATAAGGGTCAACACCGAACTGGTCAGGGCATCGTCGACCCTTACTAAGTGGCTTTAAGGCCGAGCAGGCAAGTCTCACGATTTTTTTTCTTCAAAAAACTTGAAAAAAAACAAATTTGGACACAGACAGAGCTTAGGTATTGCATTCCTCTATTGGGCAGACCTAGGATCGAGCTGACTGGTCCCTAAATTTTTTTTAAGGTCTTGTTCAGACCTTGGACGATGACAAAAGGGTCTCGCAGTGGCTTTTGGTGATTTCTTTTAAAAAAATACTTTTAGAAAAGTTAGATAGGTTTGGGAAAAGAACCATTATCTGCTTTAATTTTTCTTTCTTACATGGTGTGAAGGCATCGAGTTGATTTTTCTTGCCATGCAATGTATGTGCTCAGTTCTAATATTAAGCTTTTATTTTTATTTTTGAATCTATTTAGGTATCGTTTGAAAGAGATTTAACTAAGTTTAAATCAATTTATTTAAATTTCTTCAAGTAAACAAAATTATTTAAACTTGTTAAAATCTCTAATAAACAATGCTTTAAAACTTTTAAAATAGTCATCTAAAAATAACTTTTGATCAGCTGGTCTGGAGTGGTAAGACAACGTCCTTGCTTGCCGTCTTTGTAATGTGAAATTTTTAAGTTTAATTTTTAAGTGTATTAAGTGCGTGTCAACTCTCCATTATAAAGAGAGTGGTTTTTTCTGCATCAATAATTTCTCGATTTTAATAGCACTATTTAAAAGGGTCACAGTCTCCTTTCTGCTCATGTGTATATTAACAACTTAATACAGTATGTAATAATATATCTCTCCCGTGTGAAAAAATAAAATAAAATCTTAAGACCCATGACCTCAAATACAATAATTAATTTGGATTATTTTCTCTTGATTGAAAAAAAAAGAAGAAGGAGAAGACCCAAAAAGTGCCGGTCAATTGCAAGTGTTATAATAACTACATATCCTAGCAAATCAGAAGCTTGAGGATTTTTACCAGTGCGTATTGAACCTAACAACAAAATGTTGGAAGTTGGAAGTTAATGGAGTACTTTATCTTCTGGGTTCCTTGGATCAATATAATTTAGTGTAATTTTCATTGCAACTGCTTTCAATTTTGTTGAAATAATATTGATATACTAAACTTTTTTAAAACTCGCGATTCATTTTAAAATATCAAATTTCACCATCAAACAGTTTAAAAATAAAGTTCTTTGATTTTATCTAGATATTACTTTTCATGATAACCAAAGTACCCTTAATATTAAAATATCTCTTACAATCAGTTGTCATAAAATCCATTATTTTTTAAACAATAAAAAACATAGTTTCAAAAGTAAATTCCAGCAACCTAAGGAGGAAAAAGAGAAGTCGAATGATCTGTCGACAAAACTTACAAATTAAGCTAAAAGAATATATATTTGGTGTCTACTTTTCAAAATGTCTCATAAACCCTTATTTATATATTTAAATAAGGTTATATATGTAACTCAATTGACTACAACTTCCAAAAATTTTCTCTCTCACTATCTCATTTAGACTTAACTTCTCCATTCTCTTTATCTCTCTCATCTTCAACTCATATTTTCTCTCCCACTATCCCACTCAGACTTAACTTCTGTATTCTCCTTATCTTTTTTATCTTCTTACTTATAAGTATGACAAGTATAATGGTCACATAAAAAAGCATATCAACGTATGTATTGAGATATTAGTACTATAATAAAATTAGACCTCTATTTGATATCCACCTTTAAATATGTCATCACATGCATGTTTCTAATTATATTATAAAAGAAAAAATTTCTGAAGTCTTCAGTCCCCAAAAGCAAAATTTGGAGGCTTAATTCCCTAATTATTAAAAAGGGATTGTTACAAAAGTCCATTTCTGACGATGAATCTATTGATTTGTGATAAGTCCAAAACATGAACTTCTCAGTCCGATCAAACTTTTTTACAATCTTTTTGCTTTGAAATCGGCAAAAGTGGATTGCAAAAATCCAAACTAGACGTCATTGTTGGATGGATTCGATGGTCTGGTAGAATATCAACTTCATACTTATTTTACTTTGACGATGGGTTTTAATTGAGTAGCAATTTTATTTGAACAGAATAAAGTTTAAATAAATTAACGATTTTATTTCAGTTCGTTAGATTTAATTAATTATTTTATTTTATTTTTAGTGTTTGGTTCATAAAATTAAAAATAGAATATAGCTGAAATATGTTTTTGAAAACCAAATTATATTATTTATTTGCTCATTTCAATTTTATATTCCTAGAATAAGTTTTTTTAGATTTAAAATTTAACTTGGATATATTAATATAGATATAATGACACTTATAAAAAACACTTTCTCTATCTAAGATATCTCTCTTTTTCCGCCTTAGTTTTCCCTCGCAAAACTATGTCTCAAATTACTCCATGTAGGGACGGATTCACATTGGGGAAGTGGAGTCACTTGCCACTACTTAATTTTTTTTTAAAATTTAACATTTTTAAAATTATCCAATTAAAATAAATAAATTGCCTCAAAAAATATAAAAAAATTATCTAAGCTTAACATATTTTTTTTCATATAAAAAATTTGATTTTTTGTGTAAATTATATAAAATGCCCACAAATTTTCTTATGTATAAAACTTTTTATCTTATTAGAAAAATAGAAATATTCTCCAAACAAATCTATACGTGTAAATTTGCACTTTTTTCAACGAGTATTACCGAAAACAATCACAACCACCAAATTGAAAATTGTCAGATCTACTGAACTGTCAAACAGCGATGACCTAATTCCGCCACAATCAACCGCATGTGTCTCTCGCATTGTCGGGTGTGTTTGGGGTTGCTTTTCAATCACTCATTTTTTGGATAAAGAGCAAAGAAAAAATTTAAATTACCCAAAAATTATCTACTTTTATGACATATTAATAAAAAGACATTGTGGTAAAAAAATATTAAAACACAATACTAACTTTGTACCCTAAGTAAATAATTTATTATTTTCTTAAAAATACATATTTATATTTTAAAGTTTTCTAGGTGCATATACAGTTTACCATGGTTGTTGAACATGTGAATGTAAAGAAATTCACTTTTCCATACAATTGCCTACAATCTACAGTGGGTTAGATTGATTCACATCCATCAAATTGTTTGTTATTTCTTATAATTAATATGAATATTTTTATATACAAAAGTTTAGATACTTACAAGATCAATTACAACGAAACGCATGTAGGTATAAAGCCCTCTAAAAGAAAAGTATTAATCTAAGAGTCAAAGTAATTCATTTTCTTTATAGAAAATATCTAAAAAGTCTTACATTTTTCTTACAAGTCCCACGAGATTTAACAAAAATTTGGGTAATTTTTTAGTTTATGGATAAACTTTTTTTATTCATTATGGTCAGTTTTTTTTAAGCGATGCTATATACAAGTATAATGATTTATCTGATCAAAATATAAGCTTATAGTATTATCATAAATCCATATAAAAGCTCACAACACTAACATAACCTATTTTTAGTGAGAGAAACAATTAAGATATAAATTAGAAAAATAACTCATATCGTAGTGGGAATCAAACCCAAAACCTTATGATCCCTGAATCTCAATATTAATTTTTTTTACCATTAAACCAAAATGTTATTGGCATTAGATATAGTTTAATTGATAATCACATCTTCCGTTAAAAAGTAGGTCATAAATTCAAATCCTCAACCCTTAATTACCAAAATGGATACAAATTTATTTATTTATTTAATCATCTACATTACAGCTTGTACTATCTCTATCAAGAAAAAAAATGGTAAATTTCAATTTTAGTTCGTAAGGTTTGGACCAAATAACAATTGGGTCACTATTGTTTCAATTTAAACAATCAGGTCCTTAACATGTCAAATGCAGAACAATTAGGTCCCTGGACCATGACACCTTGAAGGAAACTAACGGGACAAATGTGAGATACCAAAACTACCCCTTAATAACTTCAACTGCCCTCCTTCAAAAACCCCAACTCAGTTGCAGTTGAGGTGCGACCCTCTCCTACTTCCTTTTTGTCCTTCTTTTTCCCCATTCTTCTTCCTCCCCCAGCTGCCTCTTTCTTTTTATTCCTTCCTTTTCGTCATTCGTTTTCATCATTCCTATATGTGACATTGGCAAGAGAATTTTGTATTGGGTATTTTGTGAAACACTGGATTTAGCCGAAGTTTCAATTTAAACAATCAGGTCCTTAACATGTCAAATGCAGAAAACAACTCCATATACACCTCAATAGAATAGGGTGGCCAAGAGACTCAATCGGTCATTCATGGAGAAATCGATGAGTATGCTGAGTTGGGCAGGCTTGGAGCCGGAATTCTGGGCAGATGAGGTAGCTACGGCATGTTATCTGAAGAACATGTCACCTACATCAGCTTTGTAAGATCAGACACCGTTTGAGGCACTATTCGGGAAGAATCCGAGTTTGACTCATATTATGGTGTTTGGGTGTGATGCTTATATGCATGTCCCAAAAGAAAGGAGAAACAAACTTGACAGCAAATCAGTGAAGTGCATTTTCATTGATTATAAGGATGGGGTCAAGGGGTACAAGTTATGGAATCCAGAAAACATGAGTACAGTTTTCAGCAAAGATGTTGTGTTCAGAGAAACACAAAGGTTCAGATTGATCTTAGCCTAGGAGATAAAGAGTGGGAGACTACCCCACGGATTGCATCGAATACTTCAGATTCTAAGTCAGTTGGGTCAGAGCACGATATTCATGTTTCTGATGAAGATTCAGATACTGGCTCGAGGGTAGAGATTACACCTGTCATAAGGAGATCCACATGAGTTAGGAGGCCACCCATCAGGTATTCCCTAGTGCTTGCAGTGCATTATATGCTTTAAATATTATTGGTGATGATCCTAGCATAGTGAAAGATGAGAAGACCTCGGAGGATGCTATGAAAAATGAGATGCAGACACTAGACAAGAATGAAACACGTAGCCTTTTGAAATTTCCTAGAGATAGGAAGGTAATTGGGTGCAAATGGGTTTTCAAGAAGAAAACAAATGCAGATGGAATAGTAGAAAAATAGAAGGCATGTTTGGTTGCAAAGGGGTACTCACAAATAGAGGGAATTGACTATGGTAAGATATTTTTCCCGGTAGCAAAGTTGACATCTATCAGATTTATCTTATCCATGGCAGCTGCTTATGATCTAGAGGTCGAACAACTAGATGTAAAGACAGTTTTCCTTCACGGGGACTTAGAGGAGGAAATTTACATGAAACAACCTGAAGGCTTTGTGAGCAAAGGCAAGGAAGAACTGATTTATAAATTGAAAAAGTCTTTATACGGACTAAAGCAGTCACCATGAATGTGGTACTAGAAGTTTGACACATATGCCATTCAGCTTGTGTTCACTCATAGCTATGCTAATCACTACGTCTATGTGAAAAGGTTAAGGGTTGATTTTGTCATTTTAACCTTCTCTGTTGATGATATGCTGTTGATTGGAAATAACAGAAAGATGATTAACACTATGAAGGCATCGTTGGCAAGGTAGTTTGACATAAAAGACCTAGGGCCAGGAAACTTTATATTGGGTATGCAAATAAAGAGGGATCATGAAAATCGAAAACTATGGCTAATTTAGAAGAAGTATATTGAAGAAATGTTGAAGAAATTTAACATATCTGACAGCAAGCCGGTAGGGACTCCGATGCCTTTGAGAACCAAGTTATCTGGGGAATAATATCCGAAGATGGAGGAAGAAGCTGAAGAGATAGCACACGTACCTTATGTTACTGCGATTGGAAGCTTGATGTACGCCATGGTGTGTACGAGACTAGATATTGCCCAAACAATGGGAGTGTTGAGCAGATATATGTCTAATCTTGGGAAAAAGCATTAGACTGCAATCAAGAGAGTTCTTAGATATCTTCATGTCACGTTAGAGTTTGCATTGTGTTATGGAGGTATGGGAGGTACAAAAAATCTTGATATTGTAGG
This sequence comes from Bretschneidera sinensis, assembly GCA_023935145.1. NCBI lineage: Eukaryota > Viridiplantae > Streptophyta > Magnoliopsida > Brassicales > Akaniaceae > Bretschneidera > Bretschneidera sinensis. The sequence goes on from CM043698.1 coordinate 131,864,548, forward strand.
AATAGTTGATGTTGAATGAGGAAGAGACATTGATAGCAGAAGGTCTACAAGTAGATATGTATTTAATCTATTTGGTGGGGTGGTGAGTTGGATGAGCAAGAGGCAAAATATTGTTGCTCTTTCATCCATAAAAGCAGAGTATATGGCGATAACTCATGCTGGAAAGGAAGTGGTTTGGCTTCAAAGGTTGTGTGTTGAGCTTGAGTTTAAACAATGAACAATGAAGGTGAAATGTGACAATCAATGTAATATCTTTTTAGCAAATAATCCTGCATTTCATTCACGGATGAAGCACATTGATATCCAATATCACTTCATCTAAGAAAAGATTGAAGAAAATGTGATAATCTTCGAGAAAGTCGATACAACAGTGAACAACTCCAATTTCTTGACTAAATTAGTAAGTCTAACAAAGTTTGAGTGGTGTGCTACTGAGATGGGTTTGAAGAAACAGAGTTCTGGGAAGTTTTCCATGTGTGTGAAGTATTTATCAAGTGGGAGATTATTAGATTTTGTGCATACTTCACGAAAATTTTAAGCCCTAAACATGTTTTAGGTCTGGTTTTTTGCTTGGTGGTTTGGGCTTGGGCTCATGAATAGCCGTGGTTTTGCAGCAGGGCAAAAACCCTAATTAGGGCGTTTTAAGTTGCTTATAAATACTCTCTATGTATTGAGCGCACATTGTAACGAGAGATTTGTGAGGTTGATTATAGTGAAACTTTTGGTTGGACGTAGCCCTATTCTGTGGTAAACCTAAGCATATTGTGTCTTATTTTCTTTCTGTTTATAATTCGTGTGATTGATAGACCTCAAATTGTTCAATAAGCAGATAACGCAGTTCCAAAAATGAAATCATCAGGAAAACTATAATGATCGAAAGAATTAGAAGTACTTGAGACAAGATCAAGTCTTTGTTCAATGAGTTCTAAAAAAGTTACTAAGACTAGCAGCAGTCCCAACAGAATTACAAAATTTCGATTGGAAGCCATTAATTAGCTTCTACTGCTTATGGTTTCTAATTTTTTTGTTTTGTCAAAAAAAAAAAAAAGAAATAAAGAATTCTAATTTTGGAACTTGTGAGTGTTTTAATTAAGTTCCTGAGGCTTGAGGGTGCAAAGACTCATGAAAAGGAAAATATCAAAATAATAAGAAAAGCATGCATGGTTTGATTTTGTTTGGTGGAAGGCCAAAATGGTAAAAATACAATATTTGAATGTTAAGACTTTTTTACGTAATAGAATAAACGTATGACGTAGACAACTTGAGCGGACACCATGCCAGAATTTTTTTTCTTTTCTAGAGAACAGCAAATCCACTCCTTTTCTCATTCAACTATCAGTTTTTTTTGTTAAGTTTTCACATTCAATATTTTTTTTTTTCTAGAGAACAGCGAATCCACTTTTTTTTTCATTCAACTATCAGTTTTTTTTTTGTTAAGTTTTCACATTCAATATAATTTTTTTTTATTTTTTAAGTTTTATATTTGATTTTATTAATACCTTCCACTTTTCAATCGTTTCATTTGAATCTTAAAATTTATAATCTCAATTCAATTGAATTCATTCAAATATTAATGGTAATTGTTCCATGCATGTAAGATAATAATAATAATAATAAAATAACTCAATTGAAATTATTAAAAAAAATGAAAGATGTAAATGAAATGAGATAACGGATATGATCACGAAAAAGTGTAATTTAACTAAATGTTACTATAAAAAAGTCTATCTATTTGTTGCACAATATATATATATATATATATATAATTTTGATTAATTTTGCAGGATCAATCAATTGATTTTTTTTTGAAAAAATCATCTTATATTTGAATATAAATAAAATATTTTTTTTACTATTTAATAATAAAATAAAATTTTATATTATATACTTTATATAACACTTTTCTTTTCTCCTATGTGAAGGTCGCCCACTTTATAGAATTTGGACGATCACTACTTAATTAACTTTTTATAGGACGACTTAAGAGCAAAAGTATAGGACGACTTAAGAGCAAAAGTATAGGACGACTTAGTTATATTAGGAGTCTTCTCTTCCGAATTTCCTCCCGAATCATCAATCCTTATTAATGGGTCCCTATCTCTATGAAGTCCAACTTTGACAATTGCAAATATGGTCACTGTTAAATCAGCTTTATTGTTTGTCAATGCCTTTTTGTTTTACAGAAAATAAAAAATCTTTATATATATACACACCACGGACCTTTGATTTGGAATAGTCCTCCTATAGAGTCGAGTATTTTTCTTGGCTAGCTCACAATAAGGTTCCAAACTATAGGTAGAAGTCTTTGATCTTTTTGTGACTGCCAATTATGTCACATAGGAAATGTGCCACTGATCACATCTTCGGTCAGTGCTGCTCTGTGTCAGAGTATTATATTATATTATATTATTTATTATTATTATTATTATTATTATTATTATTAAAGAAAAATATCTTTCTAAAAAGACAGTCAAAACTTTACTAATTAGTCAACACGTTGATATATATCCTCGAGCACAGATATAAATGTTGAGAACAAACAACAAAGTTTGATTTTTTTGGGTTCAAAATCGAAGTTTTATTGGCGAACGTTTTAAAATCCATTAATAACATGAAAGAATTCTATAAATAATGCATGTTTAAAGATCAAAAAATATTAATTTATATTTAAAATAAAAATCCCATTAATCTATTCGCGAGATAATTAGAATGCAAAAATTATTATATTGAGCTTATAGTCTTGCCCATAAATGCAAAAGAGAAAAAAAAAATAAAATGATAACCAAAAATTATTTGGTGGGTTGTATGTTTAGTTGATGGTTGAATCGATGCGGATTTACAATGGAGTCAATTGTCCCCATTTAACTTGAAAAAAAATGATATATATAATTTAAAATTTACCCCAATAAGACAATTAAAGTGCCCCTATAGCTGTTGTGTTAATCTTTGCTTGTGTTTAGGGGTATATTAGTCTTTGAATGGTGATATGGACATGCTTGCTTTTGTGTTGTAATCTTATTAGCTATCTGTCTAGCTTTTCTTTTCTTTTCTTTTTCCCTCTTTATTCTATCTTTTTTTTTTATCAATGCTATTGTCTAGTTTGTAAGAAGTATTTTCTTTTTTTTTTTCTTCTCAAAAAGTGCCCCATAACCTCAAAGATACCAATTAAATATTCAAATCTCTAACTCTTTAGGAGGTATTTGCAGATAAATCTCATTCTTCAAATATACAAATTAAATACCCAATATGAAAAGTGATATCAAAACATTTGATAGTCACAATAAGTTTGAAAAAGACTATTTTACTGCTATGATATTTTATTGGTCTATACTCTGAAATGTCAAACTTGTTGTATGACTATATCTTATTGTTGTTTATTTATTTTTATCCAATATTAAGAGTTATAAAATTGTTACAGTCTATCAGATCATTTATGTTAATAGGTTATTTTTAATTTTTTTGGGATTATAAATTTTTTAATCTCGGATTGGTGGAATTAGAAATATTGGTGTTTTTAACTTTTAAGATTTGGTTACGACATCTATGTGTTGGGTATTTATTATTAACGTACTTTAAAAAAAAATATAACCACTTAGGTAGTTGTGTAAAGATAATTTATTTGATTTTTTTAAAGTTTTTATTTTAATTAGCTTTAAATTGTGTATTTTTAGTTGCTCGGTTTCTTGTTAATTGAATAATTAGAAATTTAGTACATTTTTCGTTTAAAAATATCTAATGTTTATGTAATTTACTAAAGGATGCCTTTATTTTGTTGTGAAATAATATGATTGTTGTTTATATTATTTTTATTTTAATATATATATATATGAATGTGTATATAGACTTTTATTTTTATTATATATATATATGTATATTTATAGTTTACTTATATAATATGAATGTGTGGATATATATATATATATATATATATATATATATATCAACCCACAAGAAAAAATTTCTGGATCCGCCACTGTGACCAAGTGTTACTGTAGGATTGTTAGACCTATTAGTGTGACCACTTGTTTAAACCTTATAGGACACCGATTCTAACACCTATCAGAAGAGAATAACTTCTGATCAGTAATTATGTATAAGAGTTGGTTTCTTTCTTTGAAAAAAAAAAAAAACTTGAGTAACAGAGAACTTGTGCGGAGAAAGTGGAGAGAAAATAAAGAGTTTTTCATTCTGTCAGTAGAGTGAGGTACAGAGAAAACATGTTTTTCTTTCTTTTTACTAACAGAGCAAAAGAGAATCAAGCTACTCAGGGGTTTTAGTTTCTATAATGGTGATTGATTTTGGTAAAACATAAAGACTTTTTATATATTTAGTGGTTGGCAGTACAACGGTGTATTTCTCTAGAGAGGTAATTTTATATTGTTGACAAATTTTTGTGGGTCTCAAGTTTGGGTATAAACTTGAAACGTAAACTTGGTAACTGTTATTTATATAGTGCAATTGTTCTTTTACCATGTGATTTTTTTCCTCTACACTGGAGGGTTTTTCATGTAAATTCGTGTGTTATTGATTGGTTGCATTATTTGAGACTTGTCATTTTATTTTCTCACATAACTTGGTTGCAATTATATTTAACCTGTGATTTTGGGTTGAAAATATGGTATTTGGTTAATTGTTCTTAAGATATGTATCAAAAACCTAGTATTATGATTTTATCGAGAGCTTCTAATTATTATTTGTGTTGCTTGTGATAGTCAATATAGATGAAAAATCTAGTACTATGATTTTTCTAAGAAGTGGTATCAGAGCCAGGTTGCTTATGTTAGTCAATATGGATGAAAAATCAAGTATTATGATTTTATTGAGAGCTACTAATTATTCGGTATGGAAACGGAAGATAGAAGATTATCTCTATTTCAAAGATTTGTATGATCCTGTTGAGGATGACGAAGCCAAGCCGGAGAGCAAGACCAATAAATAATAGGAAAGAATGAAGAGAAAAACAATTGGTGTCATCAGACAGTGGGTGGATCTCAATGTGTTCCATCATTTGGCCAAAGACAAATGCCAAATCTATTTGGAATAAATTAGAGATATTATATGAGAGAAAGACAATGCACAATAAAGCTTTTTTGGTGAGAAAGCTTGTGAATTTGAAGTACAAGGAAAAATGCTCCATGCCCGAACACTTCAATGATTTTCAGGATATTGTGATTAACCAGTTGTCTACAATGAAAATAGTGTTAGATGATGAGTTACAAGTAATGTTTCTTTTGGTTACTTTGCCTTATAGCTAGGAGACTTTAGTAGTGTCATTTAGTAACTCTGTTCTGAATGGTGTTGTTGACCCTTATTTGATTTTAATAATGACAAAACACTACTCTAATTGTACTAACAATTTTATCTAAGTGTTTAAGCGGTAAAAGCTTTCAGCAAAGAAGCAAGATGCAAGAACTCAACCAGTTTCACAAGCCAAGACAAAACAGATGATATAGAATAGGCATTAAGGTATTGAAAACAACTGTAAATCTCTCATATTCAAATACTTAGCTTGACCTATGGCTCTTTTTACAAAAGGTTTTTTTTTTTGACAAAACTATTAAAACAAATGTTTACAAGTCAAAAACAGTTTTAATACATGAAAAGCTGGGTTGAAGGGCAACCCAGTCGACTGGCTCAATATACTAGTCGACTGAGGTATGGGACAGAAGGTCCCCAATCGACTGGCAACTGGGACAATGAATTTCCAGTCGACTGGTGCTTAGGACCCAGTCGACTGGTACTCCCCCATAGCCTAAAAATGAAGTTTTTCACTTGACCAAGTCGACTGGTAATTCGAAAATATGACCGTTTGAGACGCGAGACTTGAGCATATAATGCACCAAACGTACCAAGTCAGTGTTTAACGGCCATATTGATTCACGGCTATATAAACCCACTTCAATGAGCATTTAAAATAATAAGAGAACACATTTAATTCACAAGCTTGCTCATTAAATTTTCTTGAAAGAGATATTGTTCATTTGTAAAAACATTCATTGTTATCTCACTACCATTTACTTTACAGGAAGTCTCATTTATTGTAAAGGGAAAAAAGTTGTAATAACTCTTAGAGTGCTTAGGATTAAACACTTTTCCATGAGGAAGGGATTAGTTTCCGTAAGGAAGGGATTAGCTTCCGTGAGGAAGGGAATAGCTTCCATGAGGAAGGGATTGGTTATAAGGTTTGTACAACACCCATGAAGCTGTATGACTAAAAATTTTAGTGGATTACTTCAAGAAGGATCCTTGAAGAGAGTGGACGTAGGGTCGGAAGGAATCCGATATTGCCAAACCACTATAAACTGAGTTTGCACTTTCTCTTCCTTAAACTCTTTTACTTAAAGCACATTACTTGTTTGTGTGCTTGTGCATTTAACTGTTTTTATAAACTTGCAAGTAATTAGCAAAAAAATTTATAAACCCAATTCACCCCCCTCTTGGGGTAGAACCTCGGTTTACAATTGGTATCAGAGCCTCATTGTCAATTTCAGGCTTAAAATCATTGAGTTGATCCGATGGCATCAAATAGCTATTCCAAAGGACATTCCTATACTAGGCTTCCATTGTTCAATGGCTCCAACTATAACTATTGAAAAATTAGGATGAAAATCTTTGTCAAATAACAAGATTACAATCTTTGGAGAGTCGTTGAGGAAGGACCTAGAATTCCTACAAAGTAAATAACTATTAGAGAAATCAATCATACAATGCCTAAGCTCAAAACTGAGTTCAATGAAGAGGATTGTAGAATGATGTCTCTAAATAGTAGAGCCACAAGTATTTTACATTATGCTTTAGATATTTCTGAACATAATAAAATTTCTGCTTGTGTTTCGGCTAAGTAGATTTGGGATAAATTGCAAGTTACATATGAAGGAACTAGCGAAGTTAAAAAATAAAAAACTATATGCTAGTGTTCGAGTATGAATCTTTCAAAATGTCTTTTAACGAAACAATTTCTCAAATGCACTCCCATTTCAGCACTATTGTTAACAGTAACATTGAGGAATTTGAACTAACGAGAAAAATCTTAAGGTCTTTTCCATCCACTTGGAAAGAAAAGAAGACGACCATCACGGAGGCCAAAGATCTCAACAAACTTAATATTGAAACACTTCTCGGATCACTATTGACATATGAGATGGAAGAAATGAATCCCATTGTCAATGATGATGAAAAGAAGAAAAAGGTGATTGCTCTCAAAGCCCCTACGAGCAACAAAGAGGAAGAAATGGAAGAAGAGGTAGAGAGCAGCGAAGAAGATAGTGAGATGGCTCTAATCACCAAGAGGTTTCACAGATTCTTAAAGAAGAGCAATAAACCTTACACAAAGGATCCCACTTCAAAAAGGGAATCGCTTGTGTGTTATGGTTGCAAGAAGCCCTGTCATATCAAGGCTGATTGTATAACGACAAGCAAACCATTTAAGAGCTTCAAAAAGAAAGCTATGATTGCAACCACTTAGAATGATGATGAAGAAGAAGAATCCTCAGACAATGAGGTCAGATACGAGGACATTGCCAACCTATGTCTAATGGCAATCGATGATGAAAATGAGATATCAAATTCTTCCCCTTCTAATAATAAAATTGTCAGTCGTAGTGAAGAATTAATAGAGGTCATAAATGAAATGTATAAAGAATTAAAGAAATTCGATTCTAGGAATACCATTCTTAAAAAGGAAGTATCATCTCTTTCTAAATAGATGGAAGGCTTAAAGGAAGAAAATAATATAATTGAATGGCACTATATCAAGACTTATGCTTGGAAAAGAAAAGCTAGATGAAGTGTTATCGTGCCAAAGATTAAGTGAAGTAAAATCCGAGTTGGGTTATTCTCCATTAGGCAAACAAAAATCAAAAGAGACTTTATTCATGAAAGCACCATGTGTGAATGAAGTCTCCACTTCCAAGTCCACTAGCAAGATTAAAAGTACTCCTTCAATATATGTTAATAGGTCTAAGAATGTGAATTTGAATGCATATACTAAAATGAAGCATCCTAGAAATACTCATGCATATATGTATGCTAGGAACAATCATTCAAGAAATCTGATGAGAGTCATAAAATGTATCTAAACAATACTTAATTGTTAGCATATTAGGGTTGACCTCGGTTGTAATTGCACTTTTACATGTTAATAACTCTAAAGTGATATTCATAAATCGTTGACTTAATTCGATGCATTTTCAGGTGCTTTGCATCCAAAAGAGATGATAAAGCGATCCATGTTGAAAGCGTAAAAAGATCTCGCATGTCGGTGTTTGTATTTGTCCAAGATTTAAACATGTCTAAACATGGTTCAAAGATAGTTAAAGTATAAACCAAGGTTGGAGTAATAAACTACAGTAAGTTAAAAGACTGCACACAAGTGTGTGCATCACTTTGGAGCAAGGTAAGGGTAAACACACCACCTGGAAAGGAGTTTCACTAAATTGCCAGAATTTTCCGTGCAGATCAATCCTTTTTGCAGATTAAACTGTATTGATACAGGAAGAACCAGGAGATGAGCCATATAATGTTAGAAAGATCTGGAAGTCTATTTTCTTGAGAATTTTATGGTTCATAAAAAGGATTTTTCTAGAGAAAGTTATGGTAGTTTTAGTAGACACAGGTCAGGCCTCCAGATCAGCATCCACCTAGCACCGCTCCCCTCACTTTCCAGCATTGCACCCCTCACTTTCCAGCGCTCACTCGTTCCAAGACCAAATTAGGGCTGCACAATGATATTTTCTGGACCAAAATGCCCCTAACTACGTGTGCTCTATAAATACATCTTTAAGGAGTGTGCAGCCAGCATCATTAACCTTGAAGGGGATCCAAAGGATCCAAATCCAGAATATTTCCAAGTCTTTTGAGGGCTGGAACTCAAGGGGAGAGCATCCATATTGTTCTTCCTCCTTGAGCTCCATGGCCATGAAATCAAGGGGAGAACATCCATATTGTTCTTCCACCTTGAGCTTCATGGCCAACTAATCATCAAGTAAGGGAAAGGGATGAATCCTTAGGGATTTGTTGTTCTTTTTTTCCTGTTCTTGATTCGGCTATACGGATTTATTGTTCAATATTTGTTGTGATTCATTCTTTGATTAAGTAAAAAGGATTTGAGTTCATGTGATAGCTGCACTTTTTATTCTTCTTCTTTTAGATTTTCTTAACCCGGTGATTACATGCTCCTCCCCCATGTAAGTCTAGTCATGCTCTTCTTATGTGATGTTGTTTGGATGTGATTGATTCCGGTAGATATATCTTATTTATTGTCCATTACTGCGATATTATCATTGAGATATATTGTCATTTCTTGATAATCTTTAAGATCGATCGTATGTGCTTAAATCGAAATCAATGAGTGATTTATAGAAATTATGTTAGATTATAAATGTGCTTGATTGAATATATTCCGATTGCTTGTTTGGGATGTGAAACTTGCAATTGAGATAAAAACAATTGAATCAAGAGTAGAACAAGGCAGCGAACCTAAGGAGGATTCCTGGAACCTTGTTATTTCTCATTTGTATTTCATTATATTTACGCAATTTCTCTCGCAATTCATCATTATCAAAACTCGTATTTTATCGTTTAACTTTTACCGTTCGTTTTAAGGTTCACACATTTTCTTTGTAATTAACTTGTTTCCCTATGAAATCGACACCCCAAAGCCATGCTACAATAACCGTGCTATACGTTGGGCGTAACCAAATTTTGGCGTTGTTGCCGAGGAAACACGCTTAAGTACAATGAAGCTTGTCAACTTTAAGTGTGACGGAAGAAGAATTGTAAATATTTTTCTTTTCAGCAGTTTGTAAATACTGTAATATCATTCCTTTACCTTTGTTTTGATTTCCTAATTTTATTTTATTATTCTGTTTTATTTATTTCATTTTCCTGTTTTTAAATACGGTAATATTGTTCCTTTACCTTTGTTTTGATTTTCTAATTTTCTTTTATTATTCTGTTTTATTTATTTTATTTTATTTTCCATTTTATTTACTTTAGTTCCCCTCTAAATTAATTGGTGCATGCTTAAACCGAGAGATTCGCGAGGTAGATTCATTAGAGGACCCGAATTAGAGTTACCATCTCATTCCACGTCTGTTGGTGAAACCTCGCCTATATCAAACCATAGTGCACCCCTATCTGAGAATTTAGAGGATTTTGTTAACATGGTCGATAATCCTAATGAGCATGTTGCTAGGACACTTCAGGATTACCTCCACCCTACGCGCACAACCACACCATCATGCATCATGTTTCCAGCCAATACTCGCCAACTAAATTTTAAACCAGGGATGATTCAATTACTCCCTACTTTTCATGGCTTGGATAATGAAAACCCATATGTGCACATTAAAGAGTTTGAGGAAGTAGTCGCGACTTTTCATAGTCAAGATGAAACCGATGACATTGTGAGGCTTAAGTTCTTTCCTTTCACTTTGAAGGATAAAGCTAAGAGTTGGCTATACTCACTAAGACCATGATCTATTGGGTCGTGGACTGAGATGACTCGAATTTTCTTTAATAAATACTTTCCCCAACATAAGACCAATGCTTTAAAAAAATAAATCTCCACCTTTGCACAAAAGAACAGTGAGACTTTGTATCAGTCTTGGGAGAGATTTAAAGAGTTGTTGAGTATGTATGTGTCCTCACCAAGGGTATGAGAATTGGTGTCTAGTGAGCTATTTCTATGAGGGTTTTACCTATAGGGAATGCCAATTTGTAGAGATGATGTGTAATGGTGGGTTCTTGGAGAAAGATCCTGATAAGGCCATAGAGTACCTCAATGAGCTTGCTGAAAAAGTTCACACTTCGACTGGACCTAGTGCTACTAAGAGCACAAATAGGTCACGACCTATAGAGAACCCCAATGGTGGTGGAATTTACCATCATAAGGAAGAGGATAACTTGAAGGCCAAGGTCGAGATGCTCACTAAGGAACTAGAGGTGTTAAAGACTAAAAGCTCAAAGCCAACACAAGTAGCTAATCATGCATCATCTTTGATTACACCCAAAGTATAACACGGTTATTGTAGTACGGCTTTGGGGTGTCGATTCCACAAGGAAACAAGTTAGGTACAAAGGAAAATGTGTAAACCTTAAAACGAACGATAAAAGTTAAACAAAATATTTTTGGGTTTTGATAATGAGATAATGTGAGAAAATTTGCGTAAATGTAAATGAAATATAAATGAGAAATAAAAAGGTTCAGGGAATCCTCCTTAGGTTCGTTCCCTATTTCCACTATTGATTCAATTGATTTTATCTCGATTGCAAGTTTTACCTCCCAAACAAGCAATCAGAATATATTCAATCAAGCACATTTATAACTCTAATATAATTTGTACAAATTAATCATTGATTCCGGTTCATGCACACATGACTGATCTTAAAGATTATCAAGAAACAACAATATATTTTTAATGACAATATCGCAGTAATGGACAATCAATCAGATAAATCTACCGGAATTAATCACATCCAAACAACATCACATAAAAAAAGCATGACTAGACTTATATGGAGGAGAAGGATGCAATCACCGGATTAAGAGAATCTAAAAGAAGAATAATATAAAGTGCAGCTATCACATGAACTCAAATCCTTCTTACTTAATCAAAGGGTAAATCATAGATAATGTTTTAACAATAAGTCCATACAAATGAATCAAGAACAGGAAATAAGGAACAACAAAACCCTAAGGATTCATCCCTTTCCCTTATTTGATGATTAGTTGGCCATGAAGCTCAAGGTGGAAGAAAAATATGGATGCTCTCCCATTGATTTCCAGCCTTGAAGAAACTTGGAAATATTCTGGATTTGGATCCCTCGGATCCCCTTCAAGATTAATGATGCTGGCTGCACACTCCTTAAAGATGTATTTATAGAGCACAAGTAGTTAGGGGCATTTGGGGTATAGAAAATGTCATTGTGCAGCCCTAATTTGGTCTTGGAACGAGTGGATGCTGGAAAGTGAGGGGTGCAGTGCTGGAAAGTGAGGGGCGTGACGCTAGGTGGATGCTGATCTGGAGGCCTGACTTGTGTATACTAAAACTGCCATAACTTTCTCTAGAAAAATCCTTTTTACAAACCGTAAAATTATCCAGAAAATAGACTTCTGGATCTTTCGAAGCATATATGGTTCATCTCCAGGTTTTTCCTGTATCAATATAGTTTAATCTGCAAAGATGATTGATCTGCACAGGCAATTCTGGCAATTTAGTGAAACTCCTTTCTTGGTTTCTCTTCATCTTGGCTCTTCTGCGACCATTATCTCACTCGAGTATTCATTGAAGCTTCGTGTTTAAAATGATGATAGCTTTTGTATCTCTTTTTTAAGCTCAAAGTACCTGAAAATGCACTGAAATAAGTCAACGATTCAAGAATAACACTTTAGAGTTATTAAGGTATAAAAGTGTAATTCCAACCTCGATCAACCCTAAAATGCTAACAATTAAGTATCGTTTAGATGCATTTTATGACTTTCATCACAACCCCCAACTAGCTTATTGCTAGTCCCTAGAAATTCAAGCGAAAGACATGAAATGAATTCTTTATTTAGAAATCAAAGCAAAATACAGCAATGCTGGCATTAACAAAGAGTGATTCAAAAATATTTGTCTCAAGAATCATGCATAACACACAACAAATAGAATCATTAAATATCACTCAAGTCTAAGAATAATCCAAATGTCAACCTTAAAATCGTTATCGACTCTTAACATCCATCTTACCACAATACATTAGTCCGAACACCCGAATGATTTTATGCATAACATTCATGAATACAAGTCTTGGCCTCTAAAAACATAATAAATTGCGTGACATCAATCACAAATCAAGCTCCATAAGCTCACTTTTCAAATCACTCTCTACTATGTAGAAAAATCACACTACATCGGATCAATAGATCTTTAATAAGCTTGTAACGTTAGGCTAGGGTAAAGGTCAAGAAAGAACGGAAAAGTTTAAACAAATAAAAGAACTAAGCCTCTTAATTTAAACACAACCAGTTTAAGCACAAGATAACCTTACTTCAACACCCAACTCTTTCAACCATTTTTTGAGCATTTCTCGCAATAAATCACCATTTTTTTTTCTTTTCTTCTTTCTTTGCCATAATTCATTTTTTTTTCTTTTTATTTTTGCATAAGACCATTCACCTCCTTTTTCATTCTTTTCTTTTCTTTTTCACAACCCCCAACTTATCTCTTTTAATGTACTTGGGTTATAGTAGTAATATTTTCTCATATTTCCACCCTTACTCTTCTTAAGTGCTTCTCAACAAATGTGTATAACTAAGTTCTTTTAAAAGAAAGGTAAGAATAAAATATTTTTAAGCTCATAAAGGTAAATAAATGGTTTATCGAAAGAAACAAGATTCAATTTTTTTTTTCTTTTCAAGAAAAAGGCTCAAATAGGTGACTAGCGATAAATATAACAAGGATGCGGACTGAGCTTGAGAAGGGAACTTACCTCGCTCAGTCACACTCAAGTAGCTAGTCAGCTTGGACACTTAGCTCTTTATCTCTTTATGTTCTTCAACAACCTGCATAATTAAAGATTCAAGTCTTTGATTAGTCTTACCATGTGCCTCAATAAAAGCATGCAAAGTGTCTTCTAAAGGACTCCTAGAAGATACAGGTGCATGATATGATTCATGATATGGTGCAGGGGGTTGTGCAAGCTGCTGGTTTTCAGACTTCTAGCTGAAATTGGGGTGATTTCACCATCCCGGATTATAGGTATTAGAGAAGGTTGCAGAAGGATTCGTGTACATGCCTAAGGCATTACATTGTTCCTTATACATCCCTATCATATCAGTAAATGTGGAACACTCTTGGGCGAGATGGTCTACCCCGCCACACACAAAACATGGTTCAAAAGACTTTGCACGATTAACCACATGTGTTGGCTTTAAGCTTTTAGTCTTTAATACCTCTAGTTCTCTAGTGAGCATTTCAACCTTGGCCTTAGGGTTATCCTCTTCCCTAAGATGGTAAATTCCACCACCATTTGGGTTCTCTATAGGTTGTGACCTATTTATGCTCTCAGTAGCACTAGGTCCAGTCCAAGTGTGAGTTGTTTCAGCAAGCTCATTGAGGTACTCTATGGCCTCGTCAAAATCTTTCTCCAAGAACCCACCATTATACATCATCTCTACAAATTGGCGTTCTCTATAGGTAAGACCCTCATAGAAATAGCTCACTAAATGCTAATTCTCATACCCATAGTGAGGACACATACTCAACAACTCCTTAAATCTCTCCCAAGACTGATACAAGGTCTCGCTGTCCTTTTGTGCAAAGGTGGAGATTTGTCTTTTTAAAGCATTGGTCTTGTGTTGGGGAAAGTATTTATTAAAGAAAATTCGAGTCATCTCAGTCCACGACCCAATAGATTGTGGTTTTAGTGAGTATAGCCAACTCTTTGCTCTATCCTTCAAAGCGAAAAGAAAGAACTTAAGCCTCACAATGTCATCGGTTTCATCTTGACTATGAAAAGTCGTGACTACTTCCTCAAACTCTTTAATGTGCACATATGGGTTTTCATTATCCAAGCCATGAAAAGTAGGGAGTAACTGTATCATCCCTGTTTTAAAATCTAGTTGGCGAGTATTGGCTGGAAACATGATGCATGATGGTGTGGTTGTGCGTGTAGGGTGGAGGTAATCCTGAAGTGTCCTAGCAACATTCTCATTAGGATTATCGGCCATGTTAACAAAATCCTCTAAATTCTCATGTGGGGGTACACTATGGTTTGATCTAGGTAAGGTTTCACCAACGAACGTGGAAGGAGATGGTAACTCTAATTCGGGTCCTCTAATGAATCTACCTCGCGAATCTCTCGGTTTAACCATGCACCAATTAATTTAGAGAGGAAATAAAATAAATAAAACAGGAAATAAAAAAAATAAAACAGAATAATAAAAGAAAATTAGAAAATCAAAACAAATGTAAAGGAACAATATTACCGTATTTAAAAACTACTGAAAAGAAAAATATTTACAATTCTTCTACCGTCACACTCAAAGTTGACAAGCTTCCTTGTACTTAAGCGTGTTTCCTTGGCAATGGTGCCAAAATTTGAATACGTCCAAAGTATAACACGGTTATTGTAGTACAGCTTTGGGGTGTCGATTCCATAGGGAAACAAGTTAGGTACAAAGGAAAATGTGTAAACCTTAAAACGAACAATAAAAGTTAAACAAAAGATTTTTGGGTTTTGATAATGAGATAATGTGAGAAAATTTGCATAAATGTAAATGAAATATAAATGAGAAATAACAAGGTTCCGGGAATCCTCCTTAGGTTCGTTCCCTATTTCCACTCTTGATTCAATTGATTTTATCTCGATTGCAAGTTTCACCTCCCAAACAAGCAATCAGAATATATTCAATCAAGCACATTTATAACTCTAATATAATTGGTACAAATTAATCATTGATTCTGGTTCATGCACACATGATCGATCTTAAAGATTATCAAGAAACAACAATATATCTTTAATGACAATATCGCAGTAATGGACAATCAATAAGATAAATCTACCGGAATCAATCACATCCAAACAACATCATATAAGAAAAACATGACTAGACTTATATGGAGGAGAAGGATGCAATCACCGGATTAAGAGAATCTAAAAGAAGAAGAATATAAAGTGCAGCTATCACATGAACTCAAATCCTTCTTACTTAATCAAAGGGTAAATCATAGACAATGTTTTAACAATAAGTCCATACAAATGAATTAAGAACAGGAAATAAAGAACAACAAAACCCTCAGGATTCATCCCTTTCCCTTATTTGATGATTAGTTGGCCATGAAGCTCAAGGTGGAAGAACAATATGGATGCTCTCCCCTTGATTTCCAGGCCATGGAGCTCAAGGTGGAAGAACAATATGGATGCTCTCCCCTTGATTTCTAGCCTTGAAGAAACTTGAAAATATTCTGGATTTGGATCCCTTGGATCCCCTTCAAGATTAATGATGCTGGCTGCACACTCCTCAAAGATGTATTTATAGAGCACAAGTTGTTAGGGGTATTTTGGTCCAGAAAATGTCATTGTGCAGCCCTAATTTGGTCTTGGAATGAGTGGGCGCTGGAAAGTGAAGGGTGTTGTGCTGGAAAGTGAGGATGCAGTGTTGGAAGGTGAGGGGTGTGACGCTAGGTGGATGCTGATCTGGAGGCCTGTCTTGTGTCTACTAAAACTGCCATAAATTTCTCTAGAAAAATCCTTTTTATGAACAGTAAAATTCTCCAAAAAATAGACTTCTAGATCTTTCTAAGAATATATGGCTCATCTCCTGGTTCTTCTTGTATCAATACAATTTAATCTGCAAAGATGATTGATCTGCACGGGCAATTCTAGCAATTTAGTGAAACTCATTTCTTGGTTTCTCTTCATCTTGGCTCTTCAGCGACCATTATCTCACTTGAGTATTCATTGAAGCTTCGTGTTTAAAATGATGATAGCTTTTCTATCTCTTTTTTAAGCTCAAAGTACCTGAAAATGCACTGAAATAAGTCAACGATTCAAGAATAACATTTTAGAGTTATTAAGGTATAAAGTGTAATTCCAACCTCGATCAACCCTAAAATGCTAACAATTAAGTATTGTTTAGATGCATTTTATGACTCTCATCACACAAAATTTGATTACGCCCAAAGTATAACACGATTATTATAGCATGACTTTGGGGTGTCGATTCCACAGGGAAACAAGTTAATTACAACGGAAAGGTGTGAACATTAAAACGAACAGTAAAAGTTAAACGATAAAATACGAGTTTTGATAATGATGTATTGCGAGAGAAATTGGTAAATATAATGAAATACAAATGAGAAATAACAAAATTTCGAGAATCCTCCTTAGGTTCGTTGCCTTGTTTTACTCTTGATTCAATTGTTTTTATCTCGATTACAAGTTTCACATCCCAAACAAGCAATCGAAATATATTCAATCAAGCACATTTATAATCTAACGTAATTGCTATAAATCACTCATTGATTTCAGTTCATGCACACATAACCGATCTTAAAGATTATCAAGAAACGACAATATATCTTTAATGACAATATCGCAGTAATGGACAATCAATAAGATAAATCTACCGGAATCAAACACATCCAAACAACCTCAATGGAGGAGAAGGATGCAATCACCGGATTAAGAGAATCTAAAAGAAGAATAATAAAAAGTGCATCTATCACATGAACTCAAATCTTTCTTACTCAATCAATGAATAATTCATAAACAATATTCAACAATAAATCCGTACAAATGAATCAAGAACAAGAAATAAAGAACAATAAATCCTTAAAGATTCATCCCTTTCCCTTGTAAGATGATTAGTTGGCCATGGAAATCAAGGTGGAAGAACAATATGGATGCTCTCCCCTTGATTTGGCCATGGAGTTCAAGGTGGATGAACAATATGGATGTTCTCCCCTTGATTTGCAACCAAAGAAAACTTGGAAGAATGCTAAACTTGGATCCCAAAACCTTGCTCTCTCTTTTCTTTCTTGAAAATGAATGTTGGCTGCACACTCTTTAAGCATCTATTTAAGATCACAAGTAGTTAGGGGAATTTTGGTCCAGAAAATGTCATTTTGCAGCCCTAATTTGGTCTTGGAACGAGTGGGCACTGGAAAGTGAGGGGCGTGGCGCTAGGTGGATGCTGATCTGGAAGCCTGACTTGTGTCTACTAAAACTGCCATAACTTTTTCTAGAAAAATCTTTTTTACGAACCATAAAATTTTCCAGAAAATAGACTTCCAGATATTTCTAAGCATATATGGCTCATCTTCTGGTTCTTCCTGTATCAATACAGTTTAATCTGCAAAGATGATTGATCTGCACGAGAAATTCTGGCAATTTAGTGAAACTCCTTTCCAAGTGGTGTGCTTACCCTTACATTGCTCCAAAGTGATGCACACACTTGTGTGCAGTCTTTTAACTTACTGTATTTTATTACTCTAACTTTAGTTTAAACTTTAACCATCTTTGAACCATGTTTAGACATGTTTAAACCTTGAACAAATACGAACACCGACATGCGAGATCTTTTGGCGCTTTAAACATGGATCGCTTTATCATCTCTTTTGGACGCAAAGCACCTGAAAATGCATTGAATTAAGTCAATGATTTATGAATATCACTTTAGAGTTATTAATATGTAAAAGTGCGATTACAACCGAGGTCAACCCTAAAATGCTAACAATTAAGTATTACTTAGATGCATTTTATGACTCTCATCACAACCCCCAACTAGCTTATTGCTAGTCCCTAGCAATTCAAGCGAAAGACATGAAATGAATTCTTTATTTAGAAATCAAAGCAAAATACAGCAATGCTGGTGTTAACCAAAAGTAATTCAAAATTCTTTGTCTCAAAAATAATGCATAACATGCAACAAATAGAATCATTAAATATCACTCAAGTCCAAGAATAACCCAAATGTCAACCTTAAAATCGTTATCGACTCTTAACATCCATCTTACCACAATACATTAGTCCGAACACCCAGATGATTTTATGTACAACATAGCATGAATACAAGTCTTGGCCTCTAAAAACATAATAAATTGCGTGACATCAATCACAAACCAAGCTCCATAGGCTTACTTTTCAAATCACTCTTCACTATGTAGAAAAATCACACTACATCGGATCAATAGGTCTTTAATAAGCTTGTAACGTTAGGCTAGGGTAAAGGTCAAGAAATAACGGGAAAGTTTAAACAAATAAAAGAACTAAGTCTCTTAATTTAAACACAATCACTTTAAGCACAAGATAACCTTACTTCAACACCCAACTCTTTCAACCATTTTTTGAGCATTTCTTTCAACAAATCACCATTTTTTTTTCTTCTTCATTTGCAATAATTCATCTTTTTTTATTTTTTTATTTTGGCATAAGACCATTCACCTCCTCTTTCATTCTTTTCTTTTCTTTTCCACAACCCCCAACTTATCTCTTTTAATGTACTTGGGTTATGGTAGTAATATTTTCTCACATTTCCACCCTTACTCTTCTTAAATGCTTCTCAACAAATGTGTATAACTAAGTTCTTTTTAAAAGAAAGGTAAGGATAAAATATTTTTAAGCTCATAAAGGTGAGTGAATGGGCTATCGAAAGAAACAATGCTCAAATTCTTTTTCAAGAAAAAGGCTCAAACAGGCGACTAGCGATAAATATAACAAGGGTAAGTTTAAAAAGGCTCAAATGGTCCAAAAATGGCCTACATCATATCCTAAGTAATGTGCATTCTTTTATTTTCGCCTCAAGTGATTATCAAATAAGTTTTAGAGCTTGTAGAGACCGCAAAAGTATTTCTATGAGCGCTAAGTTTTACATCTTCAGCTAGACACTCTTATTCCCTCCTAGACAAACATGAGTTGAATGCACCAACAACTGCTTTACTGTTAAATTTGCTGCTTGTGTGCTTTGGAGAGACCTTAAAGATGGTATCAGTAACATTTACAGACTCTGGCTTGATATATGCTCTTGTGAAGCCATGGGTGAGGGTGGAATCTAATGGATTTAGGTGATGGACCTTTTCCATGAATGAGTCAATCATGTATACTTGGTGGTTCTCGTCCACATCCTCTGATTTTTTCGTTGTTGGGATGTGTAATGACTTAGCACTAAGTGTCTCAACGGCATTCACCTCTTTTTTATTCTGTTGCGTTAGGTGTTGACCATAGGATATGGACTAAGCTTGAGAAGGGAACTTACCTCGCTCAGTCACACTCAAGTAGCTCGTCAGCTTGGATACTTGGCTCTTTAGCTCTTTATGTTCTTCAACAACCTGCGTAATTAAAGATTCAAGCCTTTGATTAGTCTTCCCATGTGCCTCAATAAAAGCATGCAAAGTGTTTTCTAAAGGACTCGTAGAAGATACAGGTGCATGATATGGTTCATGATAAGGTGCAGGGGGTTGTGCAAGCTGCTGGTTTTCAGACTTGCAGCTGAAATTAGGGTGATTTCGCCATCCCGGATTATAGGTATTAGAGAAAGGTGTAGAAGGCTTCGTGTACATGCCTAAGGCATTACATTGTTCCTTATACATCCCTCTCATATAAGCAAAAGTGGGACATTCTTGGGAGAGATGATCTACCCCGCCACACATAAAACATGGTTCAAAATATTTTGCATGAATAACCACGTGTGTTGATTTTGAACTTTTAGTCTTTAATATCTCTAGTTCCCTAGTGAGTATCTCGACCTTGGCCTTAAGGTTATCCTCTTCTCTAAGATGGTAAATTCCACCACCATTTGGGTTCTCTATAGGTCGTGACCTATTTATGCTCTCAGTAGCACTAGGTCCAGTCCAAGTGTGAGCTTTTTCAGCAAGCTCATTGAGGTACTCTATGGCCTCGTCAAGATCTTTCTCCAAGAACCCACCATTACACATCATCTCTACAAATTGACGTTCTCTATAGGTAAGACCCTCATAGAAATAGCTCACTAAACGCCAATTCTCATACCCATGGTGAGGACATATACTCAACAACTCCTTAAATCTCTCCCAAGATTGATACAAGGTCTCACTATCCTTTTGTGCAAAGGTGGAGATTTATCTTTTTAAAGCATTGGTCTTATGTTGGGGAAAGTATTTATTAAAGAAAATTTGAGTCATCTCAGTCCACAACCCAATAGATCGTGGTCTTAGTGAATATAGCCAACTCTTAGCTCTATCCTTCAAAGCGAAAGGAAAGAACTTAAGCCTCACAATGTCATCGGTTTCATCTTGACTATGAAAAGTCGCGACTACTTGCTCAAACTCTTTAATGTGCACATATAGGTTTTCATTATCCAAGCCACGAAAAGTAGGGAGTAACTATATCATCCCTGTTTTAAAATCTAGTTGGCGAGTATTGGTTGGAAACATGATGCATGATGGTGTGGCTGTGCGTGTAGGGTGGAGGTAATCCTGAAGTGTCCTAGCAACATTCTCATTAGGATTATTGGCCATGTTAACAAAATCCTCTAAATTCTCGTGTGGGAGTACACTATTGTTTGATCTAGGCGAAGTTTCACCAACGGACGTGGAAGGAGAGGGTAACTCTAATTCAGGTCCTCTAATAAATCTACCTCGCGAATCTCTTAGTTTAAGCTTGCACCAATTAATTTAGAGGGGAAATAAAATAAATAAAACAGAAAATAAAAAAAAATAAAACAGAATAATAAAAGAAAATTATAAAATCAAAACAAAAGTAGAGGAACAATATTACCGTATTTACAAACTATTGAAAAGAAAAATATTTACAATTCTTCTACTGTCACACTCAAAGTTGACAAGTTTCCTTGTACTTAAGGGTGTTTCCCCAGCAACGGCACCAAAATTTGATTACGCCCAAAGTATAATACGGTTATTGTAGCATGGACTTGGGGTGTCAATTCCACAGAGAAACAAGTTAATTACAAAGGAAAGGTGTGAACCTTAAAACGAACGGTAAAAGTTAAACGATAAAATACGAGTTTTGATAATGATGTGTTGCGAGAGAAATTGTGTAAATATAATGAAATACAAATGAGAAATAACAAGGTTCCGGGAATCCTCCTTAGGTTCGTTGCCCCTTTCTACTATTGATTCAATTGTATTTATCTGGATTGCAAGTTTCACATCCCAAACAAGAAATCAGAATATATTCAATCAAGCACATTTATAATCTAACATAATTTCTATAAATCACTCATTGATTTCAATTTAAGCACATACGACCAATCTTAAAGATTATCAAGAAACGACAATATATCTCAATGATAATATCGCAGTAATGGACAATAAATAAGATAAATCTACCGGAATCAATCATATCCAAACAACATCACATAAGAAGAGCATGACTAGACTTATATGAGGGAGGAGCATGTAATCACCGGGTTAAGAAAATCTAAAAGAAGAAGAATAAAAAGTGCAGCTATCACATGAACTCAAATCCTTCTTACTTAATCAAAGAATGAATCACAACAAATATTGAACAATAAATCCGTATAACCGAATCAAGAACAGGAAAAAAAGAACAACAAATCCCTAAGGATTCATCTCTTTCCCTTATTTGATGATTAGTTGGCCATGAAGCTCAAGGTGGAAGAACAATATGGATGTTTTCCCCTTAATTTCATGGCCATGGAGCTCAACGAGGAAGAACAATATGAATGCTCTCCCCTTGATTTCCAGCCCTCAAAAGACTTGGAAATATTCTGGATTTGGATCCTTTGGATCCCCTTTAAGGTTAATGATGCTGGCTGCACACTCCTTAAAGATGTATTTATAGAGCACAAGTAGTTTGGGGCATTTTGGTCCAGAAAATGTCATTGTGCAACCCTAATTTGGTCTTGGAACGAGTGGGCGCTGGAAAGTGAGGGGTGAAGTGCTGGAAAGTGAGGGGCGTGGCGCTAGGTGGATGCTGATCTGGAGGCCTGACCTGTGTCTACTAAAACAGCCATAACTTTAGCTAGAATAATCCTTTTTACAAACCGTAAAATTATTCAGAAAATAAACTTCCAGATGTTTCTAAGCATATATGGCTCATCTGCTGGTTCTTCCTGTATCAATACAGTTTAATCTGCAAAGATGATTGATCTGCATAGGAAATTCTGGCAATTTAGTGAAACTAACTTCGAAGTGGTGTGCATACTCTTTAATTGCTCCAAAGTGATGCACACACTTGTGTGCAGTCTTTTAACTTACTGTATTTTATTACTCCAACCTTGGTTTAGACTTTAACCATCTTTGAACCATGTTTAGACATGTTTAAACCTTGGACAAATATGAACACCGACATGCGAGATATTTTGACGCTTTAAACATGGATCGCTTTATCATCTTTTTTGGATGCAAAGCACTTGAAAATGCATTGAATTAAGTCAACGATTTATGAATATCACTTTAGAGTTATTAACATGTAAAAGTGCGATTACAACCGAGGTCAACCCTAAAATGCTAACAATTAAGTATTGTTTAGATGCATTTTATGACTCTCATCATAACCCCGAACTGGCTTATTGCTAGTCCCTAGCAATTCAAGCGAAAGACATGAAATGAATTCTTTATTTAGAAATCAAAGCAAAATACAGCAATGCTGGTGTTAACCAAAAGTGATTCAAAAATCTTTGTCTCAAAAATCATGCATAACATACAACAAATAGAATTATTAAATATCACTCAAGTCCAAGGAATAACCCAAATGTCAACCTTAAAATCGTTATCGACTCTTAACATCCATCTTACCACAATACATTAGTCCGAACACCCGGATGATTTTATGCACAACATAGCATGAATACAAGTCTTGGCCTCTAAAAATATATTAAATTGCGTGACATCAATCACAAATCAAGCTCCATAAGCTCACTTGTCAAATCACTCTCCACTATGTAGAAAAATCACACTACATCGGATCAATAGGTCTTTAATAAGCTTGTAACGTTAGGCTAGGGCAAAGGTCAAGAAATAATAGGAAAGTTTAAACAAATAAAAGAACTAAGTCTCTTAATTTAAACACAACCACTTTAAGAACAAGATAACCTTAATTCAACACCTAACTCTTTCAACCATTTTTTGAGCATTTCTTTCAACAAATCACCATTTTTTTTTTCTTTTCTCTTTGCCATAATTCATTTTTTATCTTTTTATTTTGGCATAATACCATTCATCTCCTTTTTCATTCTTTTCTTTTCTTTTCCACAACCCCCAACTTATCTCTTTTAATGTACTTGGGTTATGGTAGTAATCTTTTCTCATATTTCCACCTTTACTCCTTTTAAGTTCTTCTCACAACATGTGTATAACTTAGTTCTTTTAAAAGAAATGTAAGGATAAAATATTTTTAAGCTCATAAAGGTAAGTAAATGGTTTATCGAAAAAAAAAGAAAGCTCAATTTTTCTTTTCAAGAAAAAGGCTCAAATAGGTGACTAGCGATAAATATAACAAGGGTAAGTTTAAAAAGGCTCAAACGGTCCAAAAATAGCCTACATCATATCCTAAGTAGTGTGCCTTCTACGATTTTCGCCTGAAGTGATTATCAAATAAGTTCTAGAGCTTGTTGAGACTGCAAAAGTATTCACAAAACAATCGCACATAAAACTTCTCCAAATGCTTTAGACTAATCATGCAATCTTACTACAAACTAGAGTCTCAAACCAAAGAAAAATTGACACTTAATTTATTCTCATAGCGAAGTAAGATTTAACTTCTTCTAACCGCTATATGCTATCTCAATTAGGCTCATATCATCGACATATGAATTGACTCCAAGGCTAACACAAAGCATGCTAAAAACAAACAAAAAGTTAAAATGACACCAAGCAGTTCAATGAAAAACACGAGAAACAAGAATATGTTTTCTCCACCCCCAACTTAAAATAGGCATTGTCCTCAATGTGGAACCATAAGATAAAGAAACTCCCTTTGTAGTCAAAAGTGCACAGAAGCTGAGAATTGTGCACCACCATTTGAACTGCTTCATATATTTGTCCCTGAAAAAGAAATACAAAAGTAAAACTGGAAAAGAGCAAAATAACAATAATAAACAAGAAAAAGAATTATGAAAAACAATAAAAATAAAAGGATATGCTATGGGGTGCCTCCCATGAGCGCTAAGTTTTATGTCTTCGGCCAGACACTCTCATTCCCTCCTAGACAAACATGAGTTGAATGCACCAGCAACCGCTTTACTGTTAAATTTGCGGCTTGTGTGCTTTGGAGAGACCTTAAAGATGTTATTAGTAACATCTATAGACTTTGGCTCGATATATGCTCTTGTGAAGCCATGGGTGAGGGTGGACTCTAATGGATTTAGGTGATGGACCTTTTCCATGAATGAGTCAATCATGTATACTTGGTGGTTCTCGTCCACATCCTCTGATTTTTTCGTTGTTGGGATGTGTAATGACTTACCACTAAGTGTCTCAATGGCATTCACCTCATTTTTATTATGTTGTGTTAGGTGTTGATCATAGGATGTGGACTGAGCTTGAGAAGGGAACATACCTCGCTCAGTCACACTCAAGTAGCTCGTCAGCTTGGACACTTGGCTCTTTAGCTCTTTATGTTCTTTAACAACCTGCGTAATTAAAGATTCAAGCCTTTGATTAGTCTTTCCATGTGCCTCAATAAAAGCATGCAAAATGTTTTCTAAAGGACTCGTAGAAGATACAGGTGCATGATATGGTTCATGATAAGGTGCAGGGGGTTGTGCAAGCTGCTGGTTTTCAGACTTCCAACTGAAATTGTGGTGATTTCGCCATCCCGGATTATAGGTATTAGAGAAGGGTGTAGAAGGCTTTGTGTACATGCCTAAGGCATTACATTTTTCCTTATACATCCTCTCATATAAGCAAATGTGGGACATTCTTGGGAGAGATGATCTACCCCGCCACACACAAAACATGGTTCAAAAGATTTTGTATGATTAACCACGTGTGTTGGTTTTGAACTTTTAGTCTTTAATATCTCTAGTTCCCTAGTGAGTATCTCGACCTTGGCCTTAAGGTTATCCTCTTCCCTAAGATGGTAAATTCCACCACCATTTGGGTTCTCTATAGGTTGTGACCTATTTATGCTCTCAATAGCACTAGGTCCAGTCCAAGTGTGAGCTGTTTCAGCAAGCTCATTGAGGTACTCTATGGCCTCGTCAAAATCTTTCTCCAAGAACCCACCATTATACATCATCTCTACAAATTGGCGTTCTCTATAGGTAAGACCCTCATAGAAATAGCTCACTAAACGCCAATTCTCATACCCATGGTCATACTCAACAACTCCTTAAATCTCTCCCAAGACTGATACAAGATCTCACTGTCCTTTTGTGCAAAGGTGGAGATTTGTCTTCTTATAGCATTGGTCATATGTTGGGGAAAGTATTTATTAAAGAAAATTCGAGTCATCTCAGTCCACGACCCAATAGATCGTGGTCTTAGTGAATATAGCCAACTCTTAGCTCTATCCTTCAAAGCGAAAGGAAAGAACTTAAGCCTCACAATGTCATCGGTTTCATCTTGACTATGAAAAGTCGCGACTACTTGCTCAAACTCTTTAATGTGCACATATGGGTTTTCATTATCCAAGCCATGAAAAGTAGGGAGTAACTGTATCATCCTTGTTTTAAACTTTAGTTGGCGAGTATTGGCTGGAAACCTGAGGCATTATGGTGTGGCTGTGCGTATAGGGTGGAGGTAATCCTGAAGTGTCCTAGCAACATTCTCATTAGGATTATCGGCCATGTTAACAAAATCCTCTAAATTCTCGTGTGGGCGTACACTATGGTTTGATCTAAACGAGGTTTCACCAACGGACGTGGGAGGAGAGGGTAACTCTAATTCGGGTCCTCTAATGAATCTACCTCGCGAATCTCTCGGTTTAAGCATGCACCAATTAATTTAGGGGGGAATGAAATAAATAAAACAGGAAAGAAAAAAAACAGAATAATAAAAAAGAATTAGAAAATCAAAACAAAGGTAAAGGAACAATATTACCGTACTTACAAACTATTGAAAAGAAAAATATTTACAATTCTTCTACTGTCACACTCAAAGTTGACAAGCTTCCTTGTACTTAAGCGTGCTTCCCTGGCAACGGCGCCAAAATTTGATAACACCCAAAGTATAACACGGTTATTGTAGCATGGCTCTTGAGTGTCGATTCCACAGGGAAACAAGTTAATTACAAAGGAAAGGTGTGAACCTTAAAATGAACGGATGGTAAAAGTTAAACGATAAAATACGAGTTTTGATAATGATGTATTGCGAGAGAAATTGCGTAAATATAATGAAATACAAATGAGAAATAACAAGGTTCTGAGAATCTTCCTTAGGTTCGTTGCCTTTTTCTACTCTTGATTTAATTGTTTTTATCTCGATTGCAAGTTTCACATCCCAAACAAGCAATCGGAATATATTCAATCAGACACATTTATAATCTAACGTAATTGCTATAAATCACTCATTGCTTTCGATTTAAGCACATACGACCGATCTTAAAGATTATCAAGAAACGACAATATATCTCAATGATAATATCGCAGTAATGGACAATCAATAAGATAAATCTACCGGAATTAATCACATCCAAACAACATCACATAAGAAGAGCATGACTAGACTTATAGGGGGAGGAGCATGTAATCACCGGGTTAAGAAAATCTAAAAGAAGAAAAATAAAAAGTGCAGCTATCACATGAACTCAAATCCTTCTTACTTAATCAAAGAATGAATCACAACAAATATTGGACAATAAATCCGTACAACCGAATCAAGAACAGGAAAAAAGGAACAACAAATCCCTAAGGATTCATCCCTTTCCCTTATTTGATGATTAGTTGGCCATGAAGCTCAAGGTGGAAGAACAATATGGATGTTCTCCCCTTGATTTCATGGCCATGGAGCTCAAGGAGGAAGAACAATATGGATGCTCTCCCCTTGAGTTCTAGCCCTCAAAAGACTTGGAAATATTCTGGATTTGGATCCCTTGGATTCCCTTTTTCCTTGCTTAATAATGCTGGCTGCACACTCCTTAAAGATGTATTTATAGAGCACAAGTAGTTAGGGGCATTTTGGTCCAGAAAATGTCATTGTGCAGCCCTAATTTGGTCTTGGAACGATTGGGCACTGAAAAGTAGAGGGTGCAGTGCTGGAAAGTGAGGGGCGCGGCGCTAGGTGGATGCTGATCTGGAGGCCTGACCTATGTCTACTAAAACTGCCATAACTTCCTCTAGAAAAATCTTTTTTACGAAAATTTGATTACGCCCAAAGTATAACACGGTTATTGTAGCATGGCTTTGGGGTGTCGATTCCACAGGGAAACAAGTTAAATACAAAGGAAAGGTGTATGAACTTTGACACGAACGATAAAAGTTAAACGATAAACTATGAGTTTTGATTGTGTGAGAAGTTGTGTAAATATGATGAAATATAAATAAGAAATAACAAGGTTCTGGGAATCCTCCTTAGGTTCATTGCCTTGTTCTACTCTTGATTCAATTGTTTTTATCTCGATTGAAAGTTTCACATCCCAAATAAGCAATCGGAATATATTCAATCAAGCACATTTATAATCTAACGTAATTGCTATAAATCACTCGTTGATTTCGATTTAAGGACATACGACCGATCTTAAAGATTATCAAGAAACGACAATATATCTCAATGATAATATTGCAGTAATGGACAATCAATAAGATAAATCTACCGGAATCAATCACATCCAAACAACATCATATAAGAAGAGCATGACTAGACTTATATGAGGGAGGAGCATGTAATCACCGGGTTAAGAAAATCTAAAAGAAGAAGAATAAAAAGTGCAGCTATCACATGAACTCAAATCCTTCTTACTTAATCAAAGAATGAATCACAACAAATATTGAACAATAAATCCATATAACCGAATCAAGAACAGGAAAAAAAGAATAACAAATCCCTAAGCATTCATCTCTTTCCCTTATTTGATGATTAGTTGGCCATGAAGCTCAAGGTGGAAGAACAATATGGATGTTCTCCCCTTGATTTCATGGCAGTGGAGCTCAAGGAGGAAGAACAATATGGATGCTCTCCCCTTGAGTTCCAGCCCTCAAAAGACTTGGAAATATTCTGAATTTGGATCCCCTTTTTCCTTGCTTAATAATGTTGGCTGCACACTCCTTAAAGATGTATTTATAGAGCACAAGTAGTTAGGGGCATTTTGGTCCAGAAAATGTCATTGTGCAGCCCTAATTTGGTCATGGAACGAGTGGGCGCTGGAAAGTGAGGGGTGCAGTGCTGGAACGTGAGGGGCGCAGCGCTAGGTGGATGCTGATCTGGAAGCCTGACCTGTGTCTACTAAAACTGCCATAACTTTCTCTAGAAAAATTCTTTTTACGAATCGTAAAATTCTCCAAAAAATAGAATTCTGGATCTTTCTAAGCGTATATGGCTCATCTCCTGGTTCTTCCTGTATCAATACAGTTTAATCTGCAAAGATGATTGATCTGCACGAGCAATTCTGACAATTTAGTGAAACTCCTTTCTTGGTTTCTCTTCATCTTGGCTCTTCCACGACCATTATCTCACTCGATTATTTATTGAAGCTTCGTGTTTAAAATAATGATAGCTTTTCTATCTCTTTTTTAAGCTCAAAGTATCTGAAAATGCACTGAAATAAGTCAATGATTCGAGAATAACACTTTAGAGTTATTAAGGTATAAAAGTGTAATTCCAACCTCGATCAACCCTAAAATGCTAACAATTAAGTATTGTTTAGATGCATTTTATGACTCTCATCACAACCCCCAACTAGCTTATTGCTAGTCCCTAGCAAGTCAAACGAAAGACATGAAATAAATTCTTTATTTATAAATCAAAGCAAAATACAGCAATGCTGGCGTTAACCAAGAGTGATTCAAAAATCTTGTCTCAAGAAACATGCATAACATACAACACATAGAATCATTAAATATCACTTAAGTCCAAGAATAATCCAAATGTCAACTTTAAAATCGTTATCGACTCTTAACATCCATCTTACCACAATACATTAGTTCGAACACCCGGATGATTTTATGTGCAACATAGCATGAATACAAGTCTTGGCCTCTAAAAACCTATTAATTGCCTGATATCAATCACAAATCAAGCTTCATAGGCTTACTTTTCAAATCACTCTCCACTATGTAGAAAAATCACACTACATCGGATCAATACGTCTTTTATAAGCTTGTAACATTAGGCTAGGGTAAAAGTCAAGAAAGAACGGGAAAGTTTAAACAAATAAAAGAACTAAGTCTCTTAATTTAAACACAACCACTTTAAGCAGAAGATAACCTTACTTCAACACCCAACTCTTTCAAGCATTTTTCGAGCATTTCTAGCAATAAATCACCATTTTTTTTCTTGTTCTTTTGCCATAATTCATCTTTTTTTTTTTTTTTTAGTTGGTATAAGATCATTCACCTCCTCTTTAATTCTTTTCTTTTCTTTTCCACAACCCCCAACTTATCTCTTTTGATGTACTTGGGTTATGGTAGTAATATTTTCTCATATTTCCACCCTTACTCTTCATGGCCAACTAATCATCAAATAAGGGAAAAGGATGAATCCTTAGGGATTTGTTGTTCTTTTTTTCTTGTTCTTGATTCGGTTATATGGATTTATTGTTCAATATTTGTTGTTATTCATTCTTTGATTAAGTAAGAAGGATTTGAGTTCATGTGATAGCTGCACTTTTTATTCTTCTTCTTTTAGATTTTCTTAACCCGGTGATTACATGCTCCTCACCCATATAAGTCTAGGCATGCTCTTCTTATGTGATGTTGTTTGGATGTGATTGATTCCAGTAGATTTATCTTATTTATTGTCCATTACTGCGATATTATCATTGAGATATATTGTCATTTCTTGATAATCTTTAAGATCGGTCGTATGTGCTTAAATCGAAATCAATGAGTGATTTATAGCAATTACGTTGGATTATAAATGTACTTGATTGAATATATTCCGATTACTTGTTTGGGATGTGAAACTTGCAATCGAGATAAAAACAATTGAATCAAGAGTAGAACAAGGCAACAAACTTAAGGAGGATTCTCGGAACCTTGTTATTTCTTATTTATATTTCATTGTATTTACACAACTTTTCACACAATCAAAACTCATAGTTTATCATTTAACTTTTATCGTTCGTGTCAAAGTTCATACACCTTTCCTTTGTATTTAACTTGTTTCTCTGTGGAATCGACACCCCAAAGCCATGCTACAATAACCGTGTTATACTTTGGGCGTAATCAAAATCTATATAACATCTTAGGAGAAACCATCATGTGCATCCTAGAGATAATATGTGTACTCATAACTTGGACACTACACATGCACATCCTAGGAATTACCATATCATACAACTTCTAGAAATGACATGCATGTTCACAATCTTCACAATAGAAACATGTATCATAAGAATACTTATCCAAGGAACTATAGGCATGCACAATTAAAAAATTCTAGAAATTTCAATAACTATTATCCTAGGATTGTGCATCATCAATATGTCTATAAATATAGAACACCTTACAATGTTAAAAAAGTATGGGTCCCTAAAGGAATTATTTTCTAGGACTAACCCTAAAGAACCCAAGAAATTTTGGGTACCTAAGAGTGCAATTGTATATCATTGTGTAATGTAGATATATCTTCATACCAAGGAAAAAGGTAACTATTGGTACCTTGATAATGGATGCTCAAAGCACATGATTGGTGAAAGAACTAACTCTAAGAGATGACAGACATGTCACCATTGGAGATAACACAAAGATAAAAATCATCGGGCATGGAAAAGTTGGTAATGATTTCTCAACCATTGATCATGTATTACTTGTGCAAGGCCTTAAGCCAAATTTGCTAAGTATTAGTCAACTATGTGACAAAGGCATGAAAGTCATATTTGAAACTTCTCATTGTCTAGTTATAGACATCAAGAGCAACAAGATCAAATTTGTTGGCCATAGACACAAAAATGTCTATATATTTGATTTAAAATCTTTGCATTCGGAAAAATAAAAATGTTTTCCTGCATTTAGTGAAAACCCATGGCTATGGCATAGAAGGCTTGACCATGTGTAGATGGATTTTCTTAAAATAATTTCAAGAAAAGATTTAGTCATTGGACTTTTGAAAATCAAATTTGAAAAAGATAAGGTGTGTGATGCCTGTTAAATGGGAAAACAAACTAATTTTTTTTTTAAATCAAACAATGTAGTCTCAACTACTAGACCATTGGAACTTTTGCATATAGACTTATTTGATCCAATAAGTACATTCAGTCTAGGTGGCCATCAATATGCTCTTGTTATTGTTGATGACTATTCAAGATATACTTTTGTTAGTTTTATTACTTACAAGGATGAAGCTTACAAAGGATTTGAAAACTTTTGTAAAAAGGTTCAAAATGAAAAAAGGAATTTGTATTTCAAGCATTAGAAGTGATCATGGAAAAGAATTTGAAAACCAAATGGAATCAAAATTTTGTGATGAAAATGGAATTGATCACAACTTTTCGGCACCTAGAACTCCTCAACAAAATGGAGTTGTTGAGAGGAAAAATAGAGTTCTAGAAGAATTTGCAAGAACAATGCTTTGTGAAAATAGTTTGCCAAAATACTTTTGGGCAGAAGCCATAAACACCTCTTGCTATGTCTTAAATAGAGTTTTAATTAAGCTTATGCTTAACAAAACTCCATATGAATTATGAAAAGGTAGAAAGCCTAATATCTCCTTTCTTGCGCCTTTGGTTGTAAATGCTTTATCCTAAATAACAATAAAACTAACTTGCATAAATTTGACTCAAAGACCGATGAAGGGATATTCTTAGGATATTCAACCTCTAGTAAAGCTTGTAGAGTCTTTAACAAAAGAACATTAGTGGTAGAAGAATCCATACATGTAGCCTTTGATGAGTCTAACCCAATTAGTGGTAGAGTAGTTTTCTTCAATGATGATGTAGATTTCATTCCAAGAACGGAAACACCTACTCCCATTGTTGACCCAAAAGAGAGCCCACCTCAAACAAGTCAAGATGTAAAAGCTTTCAATTTTGATAAACCATTTACAAGTCAACAAGAGGATAGTCTTCCTAAAGATTGGAGGTATATAAATTATCACCTAATCGATCAAGTGATTAGTGATCCTTCACAAGGGGTAAGAACTTGTTCCTCTACTAGAAATATTTGTAATTGTGTAGCTTATTTATCGCAAATAGAACCTAAGACATGTGTAGAAGCTGAGAAGGATGTTGATTGGGTAAATTCTATGCAAGAAGAAATAAATCAACTTGAAAGAAACAATGTATGGAATCTAGTTCATAGACTAAAGAATCATACTATAATAGGAACTAAATGGGTATTTAGAAGACTAGTTGCTAAGGGATATAATCAAGAAGAAAGAATACACTTTGATGAGACCTATGCTCCCGTAGCTAAATTAGAAGCTATTTGAATGTTATTAGCCTTTGCATGCTTTAATAAGTTTAAGTTATTTCAAATGGATGTAAAAAGTGCATTTTTAAATGGCTTTATAGAAGAAGAGGTGTATGTTGAGCAACCTCTTGGATTTGAAAATCCTAGTCTTCCAAATCATGTCTATAAGCTTTTTAAAGCTATATATGGGTTGAAGCAAGCTCCAAGAGCATGGTATGAAAGAGTAAGAAGTTTTTGCTTAAAAATAATTTTACAAGAGGAAAAATAAACACAACTCTCTTCACAAAAATGACACACTGCCAGTCCAAATATATATTGATGATATCATATTTAGTGCTACTAATAAATCTATGCGTCAAGAGTTTGCTAAGTGCATGTAAGGTGAATTTGAAATGAGCATGATGGGAGAACTTTACTACTTTCTTGGACTCCAAATCAAAAATTAAAAGGAGGCATCTTCATCAATCAATCAAAATACACCAATGACCTATTAAAGAGGTTCAGGATGGAAAAATCAAATTCAATTGGCACTTCTATGAGCACTTCTACAAAACTTGACCTTGATGAAGGAGGTAAGTGTGTAGACACTAAAACTTATTGAAGCATGATAGGAGCCTTACTTTATCTAACTACAAGTAGACCTGATATAATGTTCAATGTATGCATGTGTGCTAGATTTCAAGCTAATCCTAAGGAATCACATGTAATTGCAGTAAAAAGAATCCTTAGATATCTACAAGGGACTTAAAACCTAGGATTATGGTACTATAGAGATTCATCTTTTGAGCTTGTAGGATATTCAAATGCTGATTTTGCGGGGTGTAGACTAGATAGAAAAAGAACTGGTGGAACATGCCAATTCTTAGGCGCAATGCTAACATCTTGGTTTTCCAAGAAACAAAACTCGATTGCGCTATCAACCGCCGAGGAGAAATATGTAGCAGCCGGAAATTGTTGTGGATGAAACAACAACTAGAAGACTATGGCATATTCCAATTCATTGTGATAACACCAGTGATATCAACTTAACCAAAAATCCTATTAAGCATTTTAGAACCAAACACATAGAAATTAGACATCATTTCATAAGAGACCATGCTCAAAAGGGTGATACAAAACTAGAATTTATTCCTTCAGAAGATCAAATAGCTGATATTCTTACAAAACCCTTAAGTGAAATTCTGGTAACCTACCCAGTCGACTGGTATGGATGACCTAGTTGACGGAAGTAAAAAATTCCCAAATTATGAAGGATCTAGTCGACTGGTGCCCTAACCCAGTCGACTAGTATAGCGATTCTATAAATAGTCACTTCAGTTTTTCAAGTTTTTCACGTCATTTTCAAAACCCTTAAGCTTTCTCTCTCTAGAAAATCTCAGATTTGTGCCCACAATCTCACAAAAACACTCCATAGAATCCTTAATCTCATCCCCCATCACCTTCATGTCAACTTTCCACGGCTGAAAAAATCCATTTTTCCCAAAATCTCTCAAATTTCTCTCTAAAAACACATTCTTCCAAATGTCTGAGAGAATCCGGATCAAAACCACCATTGGAGGACCTCAAGCACCTACAAGGCCATGGTCCAAGAAATTCACAGCACCTGATGCCAAATGAAAGGGCTTAGTGGGTTCTACGAGCAAAAAGGCAAGGACTGAGCTCGATGACTCACTCTTCTGGAGTCTAGCTTCCAAAGAAAGATATAACTCCGTCATTCGCCACAAAAAGATCGTGACGGATAGATTCGTTGACTTCGATTCTATCTGTCATGCAAATTTTGACATATTACCTCCTTTCGAGGCGGTGCACAGGTGTCAAAAACCCAGTCGACTGGCAACTGGGACAATCAGTTCCTAGGCGACTGGTGCTTAAGACTCAGTCGACTGGTACTCCCTTATAGCCTAAAAGTGAAGTTTTTCACTTGACTCAGTTGACTGGTATAAGGACCCAATCGACTGGCAATTTGAAAATATGACCGTTTGAGACGCGAAACTTGAGCATTTAATGCACCAAACCTACCAAGTCAGTGTCTAACGACCATATTGATTCAAAGCTATATAAACCAACTTCAATGAGCATTTAAAACAAGAAGAGAACACATTCAGTTCACAAGCTTGCTAATTAAATTCCAAAAGCTTTGAAAAATTTATTGTTAAGCCATTTTTCAAGCTTATTCTTCAAAGAGAGATATTGTTCATTTGTAAAAGTATTCATTGCTATCTCTCTACCATTTACTTTATAACAAATCTCATTTATTGTAAAGGGGAAAGAGTTGTAATAACTCTTAGAGTGTTTAGGATTAAACACTTCTTTAAGCTTCCATGAGGAAGGGATTAGCTTTTGTGAGGAATGGATTAGCTTTCGTAAGGAAGGGAATAGCTTCCATGAGGAAGGGATTGGTTGTAAGATTTGTACAACACCCGTGAAGTTGTACGACTAAAAGTTTTAATGGATTACTTTAAGGAGATTCATTGAAAAGAGTGGATGTAGGGTCGGAAGGAATCCGATATTGCCGAACCACTATAAACTAAGTTTGCACTTTCTCTTCCTTAAATTATTTTACTTAAAGCACATTACTTGTTTGTATGCTTGTGCATTTAACTGTTTTTATAAACTTGAAAGTAATTAACAAAAGTTTTTAAAAACCCAATTCACCCCCCCTCTTGGGTTAGAACCTCGATTTACAGATTTGTTTAGTTTGTCTATGGTGAAAGACAATATGTTCAATGAGAAGACTCGCAGAAAAGATTCAAGCACAGATAGTGGTCAAGTTATTGTCATATAGAACAATGGAAGAAGTAAGAGTAGAGGTCCTCAAAGTCATGGTAAATCCAAAGACAAGTTAACGTTCAAAGATAAGGTGAAATGTTACCACTATAATAAACTGGGTCATATGAAGAGAAATTGTTGGGTCTGAAAATAAGAACAACATGATGGGAAGAATTATAAGAAGACCAATAACAAGAACACAACAGCAATTGTTTCAAACGAAGAAAAGATTGTGCTACTTTCTTGTGAGTTTGAAGAGTGCAATCATGTTGCAGATTCTGGTGTTGATTGGGTGGTTAACTTAACAGCTTCTTACCATTGTATTCCACATCGAGATTTCTTTACAACGTACAATACATTTAACAGCCCATCCCAGGTTGGCAACCCCCGAGATGGTGTCGTTGCGTTTTGAAATCCTAGCACAGCACATATATGCAACAATATAAACACGTACATTAATTGAAATTATATATATCTATACATCAATCCTCAACACTCAACAGGGAGTTACATTATTAAAATTTCAACCGAAATAATATATCCAACATATGATGTATGAATATTTACAAATATTTTTTTCCATTAGTCTGAGGATGTGGACCACGAGGCTTACAGATAATCACTTAGTCTGAATCACAACTCAACAATCTATCTGTCATGCCTGCTACCTAAAATTATTCTTCCAATATTCATTCATCTATATCTCATATAATTCGATAATAGCATTCTATTATCACTACTCATATCATAATCCTCATCATTTATCAATCTCTTCTTAAGTTAATCATCAAATATATCCATCTTTCTTCTCATATATTTAATCATCTTGAGACTAACACTTCAACCTCATTATTTACCTCGTTACGAAATTCACAGCATATAATCAATCACTCTGATAATTCTTATCATATCATACTTTCATATTTCTTTCTCATCATACATATCTCTCTATGAGACTCATCTATCAATTAATAAATTCACAATCAAGAATAACACTTTAGCAGCTCAAGCAATAATAATTAATAATTAAAACAAATGCAATGATGAAATTAAATTATCAGATTATTTCATATTATCATTTGGGAACGTCTTCCCACATGTCGACATGTTTTAGCTTAGACCGACTGTCTTCTCGGTTCTTTTATTTCATTTAGATCTACTGCCTTCCCGGTTCTTTTATTTTTAGTATATACAAATTGTCATGGTTCTTTTATTTCATTTAGACTAGATGCCTTCTCGATTCTTTTTCATTTCATGCATATGCATATGAGCAATAATATTAAAACAAACATACATTCAAACATTCAATTTAGCTATCCAGCTCTTTCTCAAAATTATTATTTTTAATATATTAATTATTCCTATAATATCAATCAACCAACTTTCATATATCATTCATTCATAGTTTAGTAATTAATTCAAATATCATCACTTTATACTTCATATTTATCCCGATTTCTAAAAGTAAATCTAATTCACCACATAGCACTTAAAGCTACTTGTAGATCATTTCCTTGCCTTTTTTGCTCTTTTCAACAATTTCACTCAATTGCTGATCATCATCACCTGACATAATATTTATATTAAAACTTATAATTTGTTCTTCAATTCTTTCATAATTCATACCTTTAAGTTTCCACATCAAATTCAGGATAATTTCATGTATGTCAAATTTACCCAAGTTAATTTTATTGTTATTTAGGATAAAACATTTACAACCAAAAGCACGAAAGTAAGAGATATTAGGCTTTCTACCTTTCTATAATTCATATGGAGTTTTGTTAAGCATTGGCTTAATTAAAACTCGATTTAATACATAGCAAGAAGTGTTTACAGCTTCTTCCCAAAAGTATTTTGGCAAACTATTTTCACAAAGTATTGTTCTTGCAAATTCTTCTAGAACTCTATTTTTCCTCTCAACAACTCTATTTTGTTAAGGAGTTCTAGGTGCTGAAAAGTTACGATCAATTCCATTTTTATCACAAAATTTTGAAAAACTTTGGTTTTCAAATTCTTTTCCATGATCACTTCTAATGCTTGAAATAAAGATTCCTTTTTCATTTTGAAATTTTTTATAAAAGTTCTCAAATCCTTTGTAAGCAATAAAAATAACAAAGGTATATCTTGAATAGTCATCAATAATAACAAGATTATATTGATGGCTACCTAGACTTATGGTACTTATTGGACCGAATAAGTCCATATGCAAAAGTTACAATGGTCTAGATGTTAAGACTACATTTTTTTATTTAAAAGAAATTCTAGTTTATTTTTCCATTTGACAAACATCACACACCTTTTCTTTTTCAAATTTGATTTTTGGCAATCCAATGATTAAATCTTTTCTTGAAATGATTTTAAGCAAATCCACATTCACATGGCCAAGTCTTTTATGTCATAGCCATGGGTTTTCACTAAATGCGGGAAAACCTTGCACATATAATACATGATAAATGGTTGAGAAATCATTACCAACATTTCCATGTCAGATGATCTTTATCTTTGTGTTATCTCCAATGGTGACATGTCCGCCATCTCTTAGAATTAGCTCTTTGAATACACTTCAATCACCAGTCATGTGCTTTGAGCATCCACTATCAAGGTACCAATAGTTACCTTTCTCCTTGGTATGGAGACATATCTCATTTTCGTTGTCGATTTTCATTAAGCATAGGTTGGCAATCTCCTAGTATCCGACCTCATTGTTCGAAGAATCTTCTTCTTCATCATCACTCCATGTGGTTGCAATCATAGCTTTCTTTTTGAAACTCTTATATGGTTTGCTTGTTTTTGTATAACTGGCCTTGATGTGACCAGGTTTCTTGCAGCCGTAACACACAAGAGTTCCCTTTTTAGAGTGGAATCCCTTATTTAAGATTTCTTGCTCTTTTTCAAGAACTTGTGAAACCTTTTGGTGATTAGAGCCATCTCACCATCTTCTTCGCTTCTATCTACCTTTTCTTCCATTTCTTCCTCTTTGTTGCTCGTAGAGGCCTTGAGAGCAAACACCTTTTTTTTTTCTTCTCATCATCATTGACAACGGGATTCATTTCCTCCATCTCGTATGTCAATAGTGATCCGAGAAGTGTTTTGATATCAAGTTTGTCGAGATCTTTGGCCTCCGTGATGGCCGGCTTCTTTGCTTTCCAAGTGGATGACAAAGACCTTAAGATCTTCATTGATAGTTCAAATTCCTCAATGTTCCTACCAAGAAGCTTTAGACTGTTAACAATGGTAGTAAAACGTGAGTGCATTTGAGAAATAGTTTCATTTGGAGACATTTTGAAATATTCATACTCGAACACTGGCATCTAGATTTTTTATTTTTTAATTTCTCTAGTTCCTTCATATGTAACTTGCAATTTGTCCCAAATTTCTTTAGCTGAAATACATTCAAAAATTTTATTATCTTCAGTAATATCTAGAGCACAATGTAATATACTAGTTGCTCTACTATTGAGAGACATCATTCTACAATCCTCTTCATCAAACTCTGTTTTGAGTTTAGCCATTGTATGATTAATTTCTCCAATGATTATTTCCTTTGTAGGAATTCTAGGTCCCTCTTTAATTACCTTCCATAGATTATAATCTTGTCATTCGACAAATATTTTCATTCTATTTTTTCAATAGTTATAATTAGAGTCATTAAACAAGGGAGGCCTAGTATAGGAATGCCCTTCGGTATAGCTATTATATGCCATCGGATCAACTCAAGGATTTTAAGCCTTAAATTGAGTATGAAGCTCTAATACCAATTGTAAATCAAGGTTCAAACCCAAGAAGGGGGTGAATTGGGTCTTTAAAAACTTTTGCTAATCACTTTGCAAGTTTCTAAAA
The DNA here is from genome assembly GCA_023935145.1 of Bretschneidera sinensis. Lineage (NCBI taxonomy): Eukaryota > Viridiplantae > Streptophyta > Magnoliopsida > Brassicales > Akaniaceae > Bretschneidera > Bretschneidera sinensis. The sequence goes on from CM043698.1 coordinate 131,904,110, forward strand.
TAGTTAAATGCATAAAGCATACAAACAAGTAATGCGCTTGAAAGTAAAAGAGTTTAAGGAAGAGAAAGTGCAAACTCCGTTTATAGTGGTTCGACAATATCAGAATCATTCCAACACGACGTCCACTCTCTTCAAAGAACCTTTTTGAAGCAATCCACTAAAACTTTAGTCGTGCAACTTCACAGGTGTTGTACAAACCTTACAACCAATCTCTTCTTCACAAAAGCTAAACCCTTCCTCACGGAAGCTAATCCCTTCCTCACGGAAGTTACAAAGAAGTGTTTAATCCTAAACACTCTAAGAGTTATTATAACTCTTTCCCTTTACAATGAATGAAGTTTGTTGTAAAGAAAGAAATAGAGAGATAGCAATAAGTACTTGTAAAGAAAGAAATAGAGAGATAGCAATAAGTACTTTTACAAATGAACAATATCTCTCTTTCAAGAATAAGGTTGAAGAATGGCTCAACAATAAATTTTTCAAAGCTTTTGAGAATTAATGAGCAATCTTATGAATTGAATATGTTCTCTTATTTTTTTTTAAATGATCATTGAAGTGGGTTTATATAGTTTTGAATCCATATGGTCATTTGATACTGACTTGGTAGGTTTGGTGCATTAAATGCTTAAGTTCCGCGTCTCAAACGGTCATATTTTCAAATTACCAATTGACTGGGTCCTTATACCAGTCGACCGGGAACTTTCTATCCTAGTTGTAAGTCGATTGGGTCCTTGACACCAGTCGACTAGGAACCTTCTGTCCCATATCCCAATCGACTAGTATATTGAGCTAATTGACTGGGTTGTCCTTCAACCCAGATTTTCATGTTTCAAAACTATTTTTGACTCATAAACATTTGCATGAATAGTTTTTTCAAGGTCTTTGGTAAAATGAGCCACAGATCAAGATAAGTATTTGAACATGAGAGATTTACAATTGTTTACATTACCTTAATGCCTATTCTAGATCTTTTGTCTTGTCTTGATGTTTGAATCAAGTTGAGTTCTTGCATCTTGTTTTTATGTTGAATGCTTTTGCCGCTTAAACACTTAGATAAAACTGTTAGTGCAATTAGAGTAGTGTTTTGTCATTATTAAAATGAAATATGGGTCAAAAGAACTCTTTCCCCTTTACAATAAATGAGATTTGCCGTAAAGTAAATAGTAGAGAGATAGCAATAAGTACTTTTACAAATGAATAATATCTCTCTTTCAAGAACAACCTTGAAGAATGGCTCAACGATAAGTATTTCAAAGCTTTTGAGAATTAATGAGCTTTCTTGTGAATTAAATGTGTTATCTTCTTGTTTTAAATGCTCATTGAAGTGAGTTTATATTGCCTTGAATCAATATGGCCGTTTGACACTGACTTGGTAGGTTTGGGGCATTAAATGCTCAATTTTAGCGTATCAAACAGTCATATTTTTTGAATTACTAGTCGGCTAGATCCTTGTACCAATCGACTGGGCCAAGTAAGAAACTTCACTTTTAACTATGGGAGAGTACCAGTCGACTGGGAACTTTCTGTCCCAGGTACCAGTCGATTGGATCCTCAACACCAGTCGATTGGGAACCTTCTGTCCCATATCCCAGTCGACTGGTATATGGAGCCAATCGACTGGGTTGTCCTTTAACCCATTTTTCATGTTTTAAAACTATTTTTGATTTAGAAACATTTGTATGGTTAGTTTTGTCAAAGTCTTTTGTAAAATGAGCCACAGATCAAGCTACATATTTGAACATGAGAGATTTATGATTGTTTTAATTACCTTAATGCCTATTCTAGATCTTCTGTCTTGTCTTGGTGTCTGAATCGAGTTGAGTTCTTGCATCTTTGTTTATATGCTGAATACTTTTTCCATTTAAACACTTAGATAAAACTGTTAATTCAATTAGAGTAGTGTTTTGTCATTATTAAAATCAAATACAGGTCAACAGTACTTGTATAAAAGTCAAATCTTACTGAATTTCTACAACTTAGATCGAAATATTAGGAGATTCATCATGTAAGTGCTTTCGCAAAAGTGAAATGTGAAATATGTTATGTAACTGCTTCAACTCTGGAGGTAATTCCAGGCTACACACAACTAGCCCAACTTTCTCAAAAACCTCATAGGGTCTTATATACCTCAGACTCAACTTTCCTTTCTTTTTGACCCTTAACACACCTTTTCATGGAGATATTTTCAAATACACCCAATCACCTACTTGAAACTCAATTGGTCTTCTTCTATTATTAGCATAGGGATTCAGTTTACTTTATGTTGCTTTAAGGTTCTCTCTAATCAGTTTGATCCTCTTAGTTGTTAACTCAATAATTTATGGACCAAATATATTTCTCTCTCCCACTTCATCCCAACATATAGGAGTTCTACACCTCCTACCATACATTGCCTCAAACGGTACCATTCCAATACTAGATTGATGTTGATTATTATAAGCAAATTCAATCAAATAAGCATTCCAACTTACTGGGAAACTCATCACATTTGCCCTCAACATATTTTCTAGTACTCTAATAATCCTTTCTGTCTGCTCATCTGTTTGAGGATGAAAAGTTGTACTAAATTGTAACTGTGTACCCGTGGCTTTCTGAAAGCCTCTCCAAAACCAAGATGTAACTTTAGCATCTCTATTTGACTCTATGCTCAATACTACTCCATACAACATCACGATCTTATCTACATACAGTTCAGTTAACTTTTTAAGACTCCAATTACTTTTAATTGGAAGAAATTAAGATGACTTAGAAAGTCTATCCACTATGACTTATACTGTATTGTGACCTCTCTGGGTATGAGAAAATCCATAACCAAAATCCATACTCACATTTTTCTATGGTCATTCAAGCATAGAAAGAGGTTGTAGTAAGCCTCCCGGATGCTTATTCTCTGACTTCACTTACTGACAAACCAAACATCTAAAAATATATTCAGTTATATCCCTCTTCAATCCTGACCACAAGTAATTCTGCCTCAATCCTCTATACTTTTTATTGTTATTTGGGTGCATCGAATATACATTATCATGTACTTCTCTCAATATCTCCTTTCTCAACTCAATATCAATGGGAACACAATTCCTATGTTCCAATACCAAGATACTCTCATTTCTGATTTTGAACTCATATTGCTTTCTGGTAAACACTTCCTGCTTAATCTTTTCTATCTCTTCATCTCTACCTTGCATCTCTAACAAGCATTTTACTATGGATGACTGCACAACCATATTTTCTAACAATGATCCTCTATCACTGATATTCAACTTCATTCTTATCTCTCTTAAATCTATCATTAATTTAACATCACGACTCTCAATAGCAGTTAATCTTCTTGTAGATTTTCTACTCAATGCATTAGCTACCACCTTCGTCTTTTCTAGATGATAGTGAATTGTATAATCATAGTCACTAATCAACTCCATCCACCATCTTTGCCTCAAATTCACTCTCTCTAGGTAGATAAGTATGTCAAACTCCTGTGATCAGTAAATATCTCACAAGTGGTTCCATACAGATGATGTCTCCAAATCTTCAAAGTGAATACTATGGCAGCTAACTATTAGTCATGGGTAGGGTAATTTCTCTCACGATTCCTCAATTTCCTAGAAGAATATGCCATTACCTTCCCATGTTGCATCAACATACATCCCAACTCTTGATGGGATGCATCACTATACACCACAAATCTCTCATCCTCAGAAGGAAGCACCAATATTAGAGTTGTAGTCAATTTCTCCTTTAGTAATTGGGAACTTTTCTCACACTCTCCATACCATACAAATCTCACCTCTTTCCTAGTCAATTTAGTCAATAGTACTGCAATAATAGAAAATTTCTAAATGAATCTTCTATAATAACCAGCTAACCCTAAGAAGATTATAATTTCAGTCACATTAGTTGGTCTATCCCAACTCAATACTACCTCTACCTTCTGTGGATCAATTGTTATCCCATCTCCAGATACTACATGCCCCAAGAAAGTTATTTCATTTAGCCAAAATTCACATTTAGGAAATTATAGCATTCAATCTCTCTCTCCTCAAAATCTCCAGCACAATTTCTAAATGTTTTACATGCTTTTCCTTAGTCTTAAAATACACCAAGATGTTATCAATGATTACAACCACAAAATTATCAAGAAATGGTTTAAACATTTTATTCATCAAGTCCATGAATGTTATTGGAGCATTAATCAACCCAAATGGTATCACAAGAAACTTATGACCATAACGTGTCCTAAAAGCAGTCTTAGGCATGTATTCCTCCTTTATCCTTAACTGGTGATAACATGATCTCAGGTTTATCTTCGAAAACAATCTCACTCTCAATAATAGTTCAAACAAATCATCTATCCAGGACAAGGGATATTTGTTCTTAATAGTGATCTTATTCAACTGTCTATAGTCTATACACAATCTCATCGTTTTATCTTTTTTCTTCACAAACAATACAGAGGCTCCCCATGGTGACACACTTGGTCGAATAAATTATTTGTCTGAAAATTCTTAAAGTTGAACCTTCAGATCTCTCAATTCAATAGGTCTCATTCTGTAGGGTGCTATTGAAATAGGTTCAGAAACCCAAAATCACATCCATGGAAAACTCATTCTTTCTACTATGAGGTAAATTAGACAACTCATCAAGAAATATATTAGAATAATCTTTCACCACTAAGATTTCTTCTAGCTTTCTATCTTCCTTTCTAGGATTCACAACATATGCTAAATATCCCTCATAACCATTCCTCAACAATTTGCTAGTAGTTAAGGCAGAAATAAGACAATTTGCAAGTATCTTATGTTCTCCCTGAAAATTAAACTCCTATTGCCGTAGTATCTTGAACACCACCATTTTCTTAATACAATCAACCCAGACATGATACGCTGACAACCAATTCATCTCCAAAATCAAATCAAAATCAACTATACTCAAAGAAAACAAATCAACTTTAAACTCTCTATCATCCATACGGATAAGATTATGCATCAAATGACTAATATAAATATCAATAGACTTCATAAACACATTGGATGCAAAAGAATGAGTTGCACTAGGATCAACCAACATTGATATGTCCACATTTTCTACATACAAAGCACCTCAAATTAGGACAATTCTGGGATGAATATCTTATCTGATTACATCTATAACATGTTCTAGTCTTTTTATCACCTTTTCACATCCCTTAAATAGTTCACTCCCGCCTTTACCATAACTTTCAGTTCCCACAGATTGTCTCCCAAATCTAAGGGTCCTACCAATATTACTCTGAGTTACAAAAGCAACAGATTTTGCTTGCCTCTAGCTCTATATTATAGTTCTCTATGACAAAGAACACCCCCTCTGGAGTGGTCTCCTACCCTATACACTCATATTACTACCACCACCACTGGGTCGTTCAAATTTCGACCTCTTCAGCCAATCCCTCATACCTCTAAACTCCATCACATATTTCTCAATTTGTAGTGCTATATCCACCAACCTAGCATAATTAATATGCCTCGTGTAAGATAGTTTCGATTTAATCTCAAAATATAGTCCATCTATGAACCTCTTATACTTTTTCTCCTCTAGGTCTACTATTTTCGGTACAAACCTCGATAAAGCCATAAATCTCCTATCATACTGAGTCATAGTCAATACATTTGCCTCAAATAAATAAAATCTCTCTGTTGTTGGGCTCTAAAGGTATAAGAAAAGTATTTATCAAGGAAAACCTCCTTAAATCTATTCTAGGTTAAGGGTCTATCAACATATGCACTTACCCTGGGAAAAGTATCCTCTCACCATTCTAAAGCTTCTTCTTTTAACTTAAATGAAGGTAAGGTGACCCTCTTCCTATCAATGATTGGTAAAATACCAAATAATCTCTCTACGTGTTTCACCCACAGCTCAGACTCAAAAGGATTCATAAATCCTTTAAACAACAAAGAATTCGACTTAATATATCTAACAAAAGAATCTCCCTGCATCTCGTGCATAAACTCACCTTTCCCATTTTGAACGTCTATCATTACTGGATTTATGAAAACTTCAGGAACTACTCTAGCATGTTCATCAAGTCTATGCTATATGTTGTGAGTTTTAATTTACTCGCAAGCGCACGAGTCGTTTGCAGTATAGCGTTGTGCAAGTGCGAGGTCGAATCCACAGGGAATTGCATTGTGAAAATATAATTTTCAATCTAAATTAACTCTATCTTAACCTAGTTCCGAATTTTGAATGATAATTTGTAAAATAAATTAAAACTAAATTAAATTGATTTTAAAACTAATAATAAAAAGCACTAAGGTTTCTGAATCCACCCCACCGAAGTTAAGCATACATGTTCTAAAAATATAGCCTATCAAAACATTCTATGAATCCAACTATAAGACAAAAAACAAAGAATATCCCAACTAAACCAAAAGCACCCGATGTATCCGCTCTTAACAAATCACAAAGGGAATCCAATTTAATCGAAAAGCATTCAATGTATCCATCAGATGAAACACAAAGAAAATCCAACAGACAATTTAAACTCAATCAATTATAAGATTAACTCAAATAATTGACAGAACATTTATACTAAAAATTGTCAGATTTGTACAAGCAAATCTGAACTACTACGCCAAACAACGGCGGGGCTTCATCTTCAACCTTAGCTGAAGAGTCTAGCCACTCATAACTATAAAACTATAATAAAAAGTGCTAAACATTTAAACTAAAATAACTGAATATAAAGAAATAAATAAACAACTTTACATGGGAGAAATTCCACTCGCTGTCAGGCGGCGCTTCCCCTCGTGGTAGCAATGCCTTCGGGATCCACCAGAATGCTAGCGGACGTCCACCGGTAAACACCAAAGTGGCTCAGGAATTGTACATTGGATTATGAAGCCAAATGGTGTTTATATAGGGGGAGACCCGGAGTAAAACAGGTTGCAGAAACGATGTGGGATACAGGCCCGTGTGCGCTCGATCGCAGTATGGTGCGATCGATCGCAGGTACGATCGATCGCATGTCTTGTGCGCACGATCTCATGTGCACTCGATCGCATGTCTGCTGCGATCGATCGCAAATGCACTGAACTTCAATTATTTCGATGTGGGATGTTGACCTTGCGCTCGTTCAAAGGCAGGTGCGCTCGAGCGCTGGTGCGCTCGATCGCATATCTGTTGCGATCGAGCGCAATGTCTCCAGAAGCTTCAAATCAACCTGAAATGCTGCGCTTTCTCCACAAAGCTGTAAAAACACACAAAACACAAGAAAAACGTAAAATAAAGTAAAATAATACTAACTAAGAGCATAACAAATATAAGTTAAGGGTCTAAAATATGCAATATTTTAGACTCATCAAATACCCCCAAACTTATATTTTGCTAGTCCCTTAGCAAAACAAAATAAAAGACTCAATGAAAAACAAAGAACATAAAGATAAAGTCATCACTCATGGTATCCAAAAATTTAAGGAGCACACATCATCATGATATTCATTCATAAGCAAGCTTAAAAAGGTAAACCCATCTTCGCAATGAATAGAAATGTTAAAATCTAATTACTTACAAAAGGCAGGATAAGGCATCACAAGCTTGAATCAGTGTAAGGTGAATTAGTACATAAAAATGAAGCTTCCAAGTAACTCTAATGTGTAAGGTCTCCATGTCTCAAGATTCACCGAATTTCCCATCAAAAATGAACGAAAAGGCATAGTTTTTATTTTATTCTCTATTCTTTTTTCTTTTTTTTATTATTAAGGCACGGCTATGCTTAGTTCCCTTGAGCTTTCTAATTGACCCATGTAGCGAGTGTTAAGTCAATGACTCCCAAACCAGATGGTTTTAGGGCATTAGGTGTAAAGACACCCCTAAGGACTTACTAACTCGAGTCAAAAAGGCTACGAAATTAAACCGACCTTAATATTACCAAGCAAAATTTCACCTTTTGACGTGAACACTCACTGCTTACTGAGGCAAGAGGTCCAGTTACTCAGCGAAAAGTTTATTGAAATTTTTTTTTTTATTTTTTATTTTCCTATGCCCAAGAGTTCATCCAACAAGTCATCCAGTTTCAGTTAAGATAAGGAAAAATACACATTAAAATCACGTGTCATACCTCACATAATTTGTGCTAATGTGCTCGTATGAGATTAGATCAAACATGTGAATTCTCAAAATGCCTAAAGTAAGTAACTAAATTTTAAAAATTTATCACCAGATCATGTGTTCAAAATGTTAAGCTCACCAATGACATTACATCACAGAAAATGTTTAGATCAACTAAAATTTCGCGATAACATGAGCATGCATTTATCTCTATGACAAAAAGACAACAAATTAGGACAAAGTGTTTGATGTGTCTCCCATACCCCCAAACTTAAATTACACATTGACCCCAATGTGTGACTATTATGGAAAGAGCTGACCTGGGATATGGAGAACTATCTGGACTGGTATGGCTCATAGCATACCCCAAACTTGAACTGAAGTATGCTTTGTCCCTGAAAAATAAAAACTGGAAAACAAAAAATACTGGAAACAAACATTAATCATAAAAATGCGAAATAATAAATAAACAAAAGAAAAGATAAGCTGTGGGGTGCCTCCCATGAGCGCTAAGTTTAACGTCTTCAGCCAGACCCAACATTAGTAAACAGGCCCAACTAAGCTCTCCACCATCTGATCAATAAATGGGAATGGAAAATGATCAGGCCTAGTGGCAGCATTCAATTTACGGTAGTCTAGACACTTTCTCCATCTTGACTGCACTCGAGTTGGAACCAACTCGTTGTCTTTATTTACTACCGTAAATTCAGCACGTTTGGGCACGATTGGAATCTGGCTCACCCACTTGCTATCAGAGATGGGATAAATGATCCCTACCTCTAACAGCTTAATATCTTCTGCCCTCACAACCTCTTGCATAGCAGGGTTGAGCCTTCTTTGTGGCTCCCTCGATGGCTTGGCATTCTCCGCTAACTGTATCGTGTGTATTACCAATGAGGGGTTGATTCCCTTGACATCCTCAATAGTCCAGCCTATAGCTTCCTTATGCTCTCTTAAGACGTCCAATAATTTCTCCTCTGGAGCATCATCCAAATCTAAAGCTATGATTATAGGCAAAGAATCTGCTGGACCTGGGAACTTATACTTAAGATTATCTGGTAAAGGCTTAAGTTCCTTCTTGGGGGTGTCAGGTGCGGCGGTCTCCTCCGTCTTATTGCTTTCTCTAGGATCAGACTCCAAAATGACATTTACTTCATTAAGTAACTTATCTAAGCCCAAGTCCTCTCCAAAGTGAGCAAAGCATGCCTCCAAGGGATCCTCAATACGGGATTCATCCATAGTCTCCTCTGTCCTACTACTCTCTCGAGGAGCAGACTCCACGATAGTATTTGCTTGCTCAAGTAACTTATCTAAATCCAAATCCTCTTCAAACTGAGCAAAGCATGCCTCCATAATGTCCTCAGACTTCCCTTCTTTCTTGGGCACTTGTAGTCTCTCAGGGTAAGGCGCTTTAGGTAAAAATGACCTAGAGAGATCCTTAATAATACGAGTGGCTGTAGATGGCTCAGCATCTCTCTTCTCATTGTTGCCACTCTCTTGCCCTTGGTGCATAGCAGGGTTCTCTTCCACTTGATTGTCCACTTGTCTCCCAGACAAGTATGGACAGTTGATTGCACTTGTTCCTGCCAATGCATTGGAGTTGAAGAATTTCCCACCGCAAACTGTTCCTTTGGGTTAGGCTCAGATTGACTGGGGAACTCTCCTTCCTCGCCTTTACCCACGTAACTTGCGATCTGATCAATTTGACTCTCTAGTGTGGCAATCGCTTGGGTGTTTTCTATTGTTGCACTCATCACTTCACTCATAGATTGGCTAGTCGCTTTCATGAAGTCATTGAGAGCGTCCTCCAATGACTGTGAAACCGACACTGGCGCTTGAATGGGAGCTTGGTGAGCGGGTGATGGTGCTGGATAAGCTGAGTGACCATAATTTGGAATTGGTGGAGGAAATTCGGGAGTGTATTGATTGTGAGCATGGTAAGGGGCTCCTCCCTGATTCATTGGTTGGTTCTGCTCCCATGAAAAATTAGAGTGGTCCCACCACCTTGGATTGTATGTTTCGGAGCAAGATCCATTTGATTGCCAACAACAGTCATTGAAAGCATTCATTTGTTCCATAGGATACTCGGCACAAGCCGGCATTGATGGGCAATTCTGTGCTAGATGCATGGGACTAGCACAGATGGAACAGCTTTCAACATTGAAAGTGTTTGCAGCATTGAGGGACGGGCCGGTCATTTTAATGAAATCCTTGAGGGCGTCCTCTAAAGACTGTGAAACCGGCGCTGGATTCATCCACATGATTTTTTTTTTTTTTTTTTTTTAATAAAAAGATAACTAACTAGTAGAAAAATAAAATCATTTTAGACCAAAAATTTTCACAAACCAAACAACTCCCCGGCAACGGCGCCAAAAACTTGTTGTGAGTTTTAATTTACTCGCAAGCGCATGAGTCGTTTGCAGTATAGCGTTGTGCAAGTGCGAGGTCGAATCCACAGGGAATTGCGTTGTGAAAATATAATTTTCAATCTAAATTAACTCTATCTTAACCTAGTTCCGAATTTTGAATGATAATTTGTAAAATAAATTAAAACTAAATTAAATTGATTTTAAAACTAATAATAAAAAGCACTAAGGTTTCCGAATCCACCCCACCGAAGTTAAGCATACATGTTCTAAAAATATAGCCTATCAAAACATTCTATGAATCCAACTATAAGACAAAAAACAAAGAATATCCCAACTAAACCAAAAGCACCCGATGTATCCGCTCTTAACAAATCACAAAGGGAATCCAATTTAATCGAAAAGCATTCAATGTATCCATCAGATGAAACACAAAGAAAATCCAACAGACAATTTAAACTCAATCAATTATAAGATTAACTCAAATAATTGACAGAACATTTATACTAAAAATTGTCAGATTTGTACAAGCAAATCTGAACTACTACGCCAAACAACGGCGGGGCTTCATCTTCAACCTTAGCTGAAGAGTCTAGCCACTCATAACTATAAAACTATAATAAAAAGTGCTAAACATTTAAACTAAAACAACTGAATATAAAGAAATAAATAAACAACTTTACATGGGAGAAATTCCACTCGCTGCCGGGCGGCGCTTCCCCTCGTGGTAGCAATGCCTTCGGGATCCACCAGAATGCTAGCGGACGTCCACCGGTAAACACCAAAGTGGCTCAGGAATTGTACATTGGATTATGAAGCCAAATGGTGTTTATATAGGGGGAGACCCGGAGTAAAACAGGTTGCAGAAACGATGTGGGATACAGGCCCGTGTGCGCTCGATCGCAGTGTGGTGCGATCGATCGCAGGTACGATCGATCGCATGTCTTGTGCGCACGATCTCATGTGTGCTCGATCGCATGTCTGCTGCGATCGATCGCAAATGCACTGAACTTCAATTATTTCGATGTGGGATGTTGACCTTGCGCTCGTTCAAAGGCAGGTGCGCTCGATCGCATATCTGTTGCGATCGAGCGCAATGTCTCCAGAAGCTTCAAATCAACCTGAAATGCTGCACTTTCTCCACAAAGCTGTAAAAACACACAAAACACAAGAAAAACGTAAAATAAAGTAAAATAATACTAACTAAGAGCATAACAAATATAAGTTAAGGGTCTAAAATATGCAATATTTTAGACTCATCACTATAGACTATCAATTCTATCACTTGTTACATTCATTTTCTAAATAGCATAAGCAAGAGTTTCTCTTAGCTCATCTCTTTCAACTCCATGTTCTCTCACACTCCTATTAATATCAATTAGACTTTCAACAAGTTCTCTTCTAGGGACCACAGACTCGACTTGTCTAAATATTGGGGGCCTACCACACCCTCTCAAGTCAACAACTCTAACTCTAGCTCTAGCACGTCCACGTGTCATCCACAGACTCTGCATTAAACTGTAGTTTGTTTAAATCTTCCATTTCTTTAAATTTTTATGCAATCTACAGAATCCTAAAACCTAATGCTCTAATACCAAAATTATAACGGCCCATCCCGGGTTGGCCACCCCCGAGACGGTGTCGTCACATTTTGAAATCCCAGTACAACATATATATGCAACAATATAAAGACGTACATCAATTTAAATTATATATATATATATATATATATATATACATCAATCTTTAACCTTCAACAGGGGAGTTACATTATTAAAAGTTCAACTGAAATAAAATATAGAACATATGATGCATGAATATTTACAATTTTTTTTCTTCTTTCCATTAGTCTGAGGATGTGGACCACGAGGCTTACAGATAATCACTCAGTCTGAATCACAGCTTAACAATCTATCTGTCATGCCTACTACCTGAAATTATTTAACAATGAGGAGGGAACTTCACAAGCTCAATGAATTAAATTTAATAGAAGTATTCAATTTGTATAATTCTAGTCACATTGTATAATTCAATTGTTCAATAGTCTTCTAATATTCATTCATCTATATCTCATATAATTCGATAATAGCATTCTATTATCCCTACTCATATCATAATCCTCATCATTTATCAATCTCTTTTTAAGTTAATCATCAAATATATCCATATTTCTTCTCATATATTTAATCATCTTGAGACTATCACTTCAACCTCATTATTTACCTCGTTATGAGGTTCACAGCATTTAATCAATCACTCGGATAATTCTTATCATATCATACTTTCATATTTTTTTCTCATAATATCTGTCTCTCTATAAGATTCATTTATCTATCAATAAATTCATAATCAAAAATGAAACTTTAGCAGCTCAAGCAATAATAATCAATATTTAAAACAAATGCAATGCATGAATTTAAATTATCAAATCATTTCATATTATCATTTGGGAATGTCTTCCCACATCTCAACTTGTTTTAACTTAGACCAGTTGCCTTCCCAATTCTTTTATTTCCACCATATACGGGCTGTCACAGTTCTCTTATTTTATTTAGACCGATTGTCTTCCTGGTAATTTTATTTCCAGCATATACCGGCTGCCACGGTTCTTTTATTTCATTTAGATCGGCTACCTTCCCGGTTCTTTTCATTTCATGCATATGCATATGAACAATAATATGAAATTTACATATGAGCAATAATATAAAAACAAGTATACAATCAAGCATTCAATTTAGCTATCCATCTCTTTCTCAAAATTATTATTTTTAACATATCAATTATTCTTATAATATCAATCAACCAACTTTCATATATCATCAAATCATAGTTCAATAATTAATTCAAATATCATCACTTTATACTTCATATTTATCTTGATTACTAAAAGTAAATCTAACTCACCGCGTAGCACTTAAAGCTACCCGTGATCACCTCCTTGCCTTTTTTGCTCTTTTCTGTAATTTTGCCCGATTGCTGATCGTCAACACCTGACATAATATTAATATTTAAATTTCTAATTTGTTCTTCAATTCTTCCATAATTCATACCCTTTAAGTTTTCACATCAAATTCCGGGTAATTTCATGTATGTATAATTTTAAAAATAAAATTCACATTATTACCTTTTGTTTTTCTTAAAGCTTTCATTGAATCTCTGTAAAATTCTCCCGTAAACCTCTTCAAAATTTCAATCTTTCAACCTTTCTTTGAGTCTCCGAGTGTTTAAAGAGAGAGAGAGAGAGAGAGAGAGAGAGAGAGAGAGAGAGAAATTTTGAATTGAAGAAAGAATGAAACCAAAAAGGATTTGGTAAGTAATAAATAAATAAAACAAAAAAAAAACTCAGTTTATCTTAAAACTTGACCCCCCTCCCCTATGCCACCATTTTCATGTTGTTTAACATGCAAGAGATTGCATGTATTTTGACAACACCTAGAATCCAAGTGTTGTCCACCGATGTTTTTTTTTCTCCCAAACGTCAAGGTGTCTTTTTTTTTAAAAGAATTATTTTTTTCAATAATAAATCTTTCAATATATATATATATATATATATATATATATATATCTTAACTCCACGTAATATCTATCGAATTACTTATTTACCCTTACTTTAAGAAGATGGATATTACAGTATAAGGGACTTTGGTACGGTGAAGATGGGTAACTCGAGTTTTGCTCTGATTGTAGGGATTGGTGATATGTGCATACATAGAGATGTAAGGTGCACTATGATTTTGAAGAATGTGTGAAATGTTCTTGAATTGCATCACAAATCTGATTTCTACTCATATCTTAGATAAAGAAGGGTATGAACATCACTTTAGTAATGGAAAGTGGAAATTATCAAGGGACCATTGGTGATTTCCAAAGGAAAGATTTGTTGCACCTTGTACAAGACACATGTGAAAATTTGTGGTAATGAGCTGAATGCAGTTGAAGATGATGCTTTTCTAAACTTGTGGTACAAAAGATTAGCACATATGAGTGAGAAAGAGTTGCAGATTTTGTCCTCCAAAGGTAATTATTGCTAATTTGGTAAGCATCATAGAGTTTTCTTTTAATAAGTCATCTAAAAGAAAAAAAAAAAGAATTGGTATATTTTGACATATGTGGTCCCAATAAAGTAGACTTTTTAGGTGGAAATAATTATTTTGTTACTTTTATTGATAATGCTTCACAAAAAGTGTGAGTTTATTTGTTGAAGAACAAAAGTCAGGTATTTTTAGAAGTTTCATGCTATGATGGAGGGAGAGATGGAGAATCAATTAAAATGTCTTCGTATTGACAATGATGGAGAGTATACCTCAAATGAGTTTGCAGATTATTGTTTATAGTTTGGTATTAGGTATAAGATGAAAATTCTTGGTACCCCACAACATAATGGTGTAGCTGAGAGAATAAATTGTATCATTATAGAAAGAGTTAGATGCATGCTCAAAATGACTATGTTGCCTAAGCCATTTTAAAGTGAAGAAGTTTGTACAACTTGCTACCTGATTAACAGTTCTCCATCTGTTCCTTTGAGTTTTGACATTCTAGAGACAGCTTGGATAGGGAAAGATATTTCATACTCTCACTTGAAGGTGTTTAGCTGCAAAGCATTTGCATATGTGCATAAGGCGAAAAGGTCAAAACTTGATGACAAAGTGTTGCTTGTTTTTGTTGGTTATAGAGATGTTGAGTTTGGTTACAAGTTATGGGATCTAGAAAATAGGCAAATTATCAAAAACAGAGATGTTGTCTTCCATGAAATTGAAAGTTTACCTGACATTGAGAAGAGTGAGAAGACACAACATGGTACATGCAGAGTTGAAGACTTTGTACCAGATCTTACTCCATCAAACAGTGCCACAGATGGAAGAAAGATATAAGAAGAACATATGGGTAATGAAGAGCCACCTATAGTTGATGATGATGTTATAGATGATACATAGCATGTTGAGCAAGGGGAACAACCCCTTCCATCGAAAATTGTTAATCTTTAGCTAAAAAAGTATACTAGAGAGCATGAATCGTCAATTAGGTACTCTAGTTCTAAGTATATGTTTCTTTCTGATGGGGGAGCCACAAAGCTTCCAAGAAGTGCAATCATATGTAAAAAAAGATTGATTTATTAAAGTAATGAAGGAAAAGACGAGTTCTTTAGAAAATAACAATACTTATGAATTGGTTAATCTTCCCAAAGGTAGAAAAGTACTGAGGAACAAGTAGGTGTTCAAGCTAAAGAAAGATGATAAAAAGCTAGTTAAGTACAAGGCTTGAATGGTGGTGAAAGGCTTTAGTCAAAAGAAAGGTTTTGGTGAAAGCTACTATGGATTTGTAGTTCCTATCACGATAACTGATTTTGAAACTTATAAGATTTCAGCGGTTGGTAGGACAATGATGTTTTTTTCCTAGAGAGGTAATTTTGTATTGTTGCCAAATTGTTGTAGGTCTTAAGTTTGGGCATAAACTTGATAAATAAACTTGTTAATCTTTATTTACATTGTAGAGTTGCTTTTTTTCCCCGAGATTTTTTCCTTATATACTGGAGAGTTTTCCAAGTAAATTCATGTGATCTTGATTTGTTGTATTTTTTGGTACTTGTAGTTTTAGTTTCACACATAGCTTGATTGTAATTATATTTAGTCTGTGACTAATGTGATACATGATTAATTGTTGATGGTGGGTATATTTTCCAACACATTACTCATATCGCTCCTTGTATCCCCATTTTCATGGCCTTGGACAGTGTGCTCACAACTCACGAGAAAATTATTAGTAACTCACGAAATTTCACCAGTAACTAACAAACAATATTGTACGAGCAACTTTGGCCAACGAGGACATAAATTGATTAATGTTGCAACTATTTTGTGTACTCTCTTTGTCTCAAAGGATTTATTTTCAATTTATCTAGCTCAATTAATTAAAGGATCAATAGTGTAAATATTACGGAGTATTTTGGTTTGCATAAGGAATAAAATAGATATAATATTCTCAACAAAAAAAAAAAACTTAACCGGGTGAATTAAAGGAATGATGTGCTTGTATCTTTAGTGGTATAGTATCTTACGATCCAATTGAAAAAGAAAAAGGATTATCAATTTCGAGATAGCAATGTTATTCATTTCAATTGGACAGAGAGATAGAGTCATGCTTTAAAATAAAAGGCCCATCACGTGTGAGAAAATATGTTAGATTTAATGAAGGAATTTGATGGATGAGCTAATTTGTTATAGCTCCAAAGTTCAGTAAAAAAATTGTTTGATTTTGAAGATTGAGGGATAATTTGTTACTAGTGGTAAAATTCATGGAGTTACTGTTCCTTCTTCTTCGACTTTGATCTCACAACCGAAGTTATATTTTCGTTTCTTCTTCGACGTCATCGTCATCGTCATCATCACAGATATCTTTGTCGAAGATGACCCAGGTGTTCTTTGTCAGTGTCACAGATATCACTGCCAAATATGACCCAAGCAACCAGATCGAAGATCACCCAAGCGGCTGAATCTAGTGCTAGATCTGAGATATGCTCGAAGAAGATGTTTCTTGGTTTTCATAATTTTTTTCTCCATATCTTCATTTTTATTATTTCTTCATATTTTTTTTAGAAGCAAAACTTTATAAGGTTTTCGTAGAATTTTGTTTTTTTGTTTTTTATGAGGAAGAAGAAAAAGAAAAATAGAAGGATGAGAAGGAAGAAGAAGAAGAAGTTGTTTCTGGATTTTTAGATTTTTTTGTCATATTTTTTTTTCAAGAATGTGTACTAAGAAGAAAAATTTATTGGGTTTCCATAAGAATTTTGTATTTTCTCTTTTGTAGTAAAAACAGGAAGAAGAAGAAGAAGAGAAGGAAAGGAAGAAGAAGTTGTTTCTTCATTTTCAGTTTCTTCATACTTTGGTTTTTTTTTTTTTCCAAAACTTGTTTTGAGAAGAAAAATTATTGGTTTTTCATAGAATTTTGTATTTTATGTTTTTTTTTTTTTTTTTGATGAAGAGGATGAAAAAGAAGAAAAAAATAAGGAAGATGGAGGAGGAGAAGGAGATTGGGTTTCTTTTTATCACTATTGTTTTGCATTTTTTGGCTTAATTAATATATTTTCTCTTAAACCTCAAATTTTTAAAGTATTTTTCGTTAACTTCGATAGTTCAATTAAATGTAAATTAGACAGTTGGATCAAATTGTAATAAATTTGAAAAACTCATACTTGAATGTGTTAAAACTAAAATCCTATGTATGAGTGCAAGACTCCCAAACTTTAGGGCGATTTATATCATTTTTTTTTGTTGTAACAAGATCGATAAAAGTAACAAAAAAAAGTAGCAAAATAATCATATAAAAATAAAAATAAAACACAAAATTTACGTGATTAAATTGGTTAAACCTACGTTTATGAAAGAGATGAGAGAAATTCACTATCAAAAATGAAGAATACAAAAATCGATTGTGAAATCTTTACTTAATCTTAATTAATGCTTTTATATAAGTTACAAAACGGAAAAAAAAATTATTTCATTTTGGGAACATCTTAATTTCTTTTCTTTCAAAATATTTCAAGTCGAAACGAATATTTGAATCAAACTAAAATGCTCACATTTTTCTTTGTTGGCTACAGAAGGTATAACAAAAGATGAGAATTTTTGGCTTCACTCGGTACATCAACAAAGACTTCAGCCGCTTTCATGGAACCAAGACTTTTATGTTAGGGGTACCAACTTTACTAGTTAAAAGTGTTTGCTAAAAGTAATCCTCAAAGATTGAGGCTCACTGTTTGAACTTTGAATAGAGATTGTTAGATGTACATTCCATTAAAATACTTTAAAAACACTATGACCAGTGTAAAATAAAGGTATTTTATTTGAATGTTTAGTATTGCTTATCAACTTTTTGTCCTGCTTACTCAGATTCTGAGCACTTTCTCTGCCATTTCACTTGACTGCCTGTAGCACAATAGATAAAGGCAATTTTTTTTTTTTTAAAACCAATCGTTTAATTTAATCAGCTGTGCAACGGGTAAAGACAACAGTAACAAAATTTACAGCAACTTGAATATAAAATCTTGACAAAGCCCTAATTAAAATATTGCTTTTAGGAGGAAACAAGCTACTTCTTCCTAAACATGTGGGTTCCATTACTTATAATTTTGAGAATATTATAAGTAATACATTTTTGACCCAATGTCATGTGTGCAAACAAAAAAGATTATAATATTGTGTTTGGTAGACATAATGAAAAAAAAATGTTAAATTTTATCCCATGAATATATTTGGTGAGAAAAATTCTCATGAGTATCGAGTAAACAAGAAAAATATATACCACCAATCTTTTCAAACTTTGATGGATGAGAGAGAGAAAAAACTTATTGTTTACTGTATATCTGACATTTTTAAGAATTCTTTGTTTGTGGTGAAACAGTACGAAGGGAAGAATGATGCCTAGCTCAGGTGAAATTTTTGTGTGCACCCTTGATACGTCATGTTTACATCAGATGAAAACTTCACTGATAATTTTGGGGAGATTCACTGTTAACAGCCGTACAAACTCAATTAAAAAAAATCTTAGTGTAACCAAAGAAACTCCTCAAAACTTACTAATGATGTTTTCATGATATCACACCTGATGAAGGCAAGAATCTCTCAATCTCTCTTCAATTCTCCTCTACTGATAAAAGATGTAGAATTGGAATCCAACTCCTTCCATTTCTAGTGATTGATTGGGTTTGTATCCTAATTCGTAATCCCTCATTTGCGTAATTTCTATTACTCAAATTTTAACTGGCCCAGTATTTAATGCCCATTGTTACAATTTTTTTAATGAACAATTAATCATGGGCTTAAAATCCTGGGCCAATAAAAGTTAAGGCCCAAGAAAATCGGCTATTTCAATAGGAAGTTCTCATCGCATGCTTGGTTTTCATTGGTTCATTGGTCGAAATATACGACACCGTTTATCGTTGATAGACTGCCTAAGCTGATTTGGGTTTTGGGTCATCCTAGCAAAATCAATTATTTGCAATCAGCCCCCCCTCATAAATCGAATATTTTAGGGCAAAGCAAATGGTTCTTACAATCTTACATGCATTTGAATAAGCTCATAAATAGAAATGAGCTTATTTACACTACTTTACTCTCTCTAACTTAATTAATCTCTCAAAATGAGAAAATTTTCAACTTTTCCTTTACTATTCTTTTTTTCCATTAAAAAATTTTAATTTTTTTTTCCTCCCAAACTCTCAAATGCATTGTAAAGTTTTCGTGAAAAGAAAAATAATGTAGAGGAGAGTTGCAATTGAATGCAAGGGAAAAATTACGTCTAGGTTTATATAATTAAGTTTTTTAATTATATATAATGTAGTATAATTTTTATTTTTTAATAAATTAAAATATTAAATATTTGATTTATATATTTAAATAAAAATTTAAAAAATATTTACTAAAATGAATCGTCAATGACTTACGCTTACCGTTTGAACTTTGAATAGAGATTGTCAGATGCACATTCCATTAAAATACTTTAAAAGACTTTGACCGGAGTGTAAAATAAAGGTATTTTATTTGAATGTTTACTATTGCTTATCAACTTTTTGTCCTGGTTTGTTGGATTCTGAGCACTTTCTCTGCCATTTCCCTTGACTACCATGAACAAGTCTGCCGCTCAATATTTTTTTAAAGTTAAATTCATCATGAAAATAGATTTATTTTTTATAGATTTAATATTATTATTTCTTTTAATCTACTTAAAAGAGTTGCTTTTTTTTTTGTTTATATACGTTAGTATCTCAATATGTATTATGCATATTGATCTATTTTTTTATTTAATAAAATAATATACTAATAATTATTATTTTTATTTATAACCATGTTAAGTATAATAATCACATATTTTTCATTAAAAAATTAAATCTACAAAGAAACTCAAAGGATAAGATAAAAAATCACAAAAAATTAAGAATAATTGAAAATGTGGATAAGATAGAAAAATAATAGAGAAAATCAACATAGGTAGAAGATAAGAGAGAAAAGGAAAGTGGAGAAATTAAGTGTGAGTGAGAGAGTAGAGAAGTTAAGTTTGAGTGGGATAGTGAAAGAGAAAAACATGAGTGAATGATTAGGGGGTTAGAATCAATTGAGTTACATATATAATCTTATTTAAATATTTGGATTATATATTTAAGTAGGGATTTAAGAGATATTTTAAGACTAAATGAGAGTTCTGATTTTATTAATATATATATATATATATATATATATATATATATATATATTAGCAATTTGTTGTATATAATTACAATGACTAATTTGGAGAACATAGTTTTCACTTGATTGAGAAGAAAAACAAAGAACACAAAAAGTGCCGGTCTGTTGCAAGTGTCATATAATACAGTAGATATCCAAGCAAATGACAAGCAATAATTTTCAAGGTCAAGTACCCAACTAGAAAATGTTGGAAGTTGGAAGTCAGTAGAGTACTTTATCTTCTGGGTTCCTTGAATCTGGAAATATAATTTATACCATCAGACAAATGAAATCACTCATTTGTTTTCCAGAGTTCTATTTTGGACTTGGAAAATAGTGTTTGGGTATTTCAATTTAAGATAGCTCCAATCAATTGTCCAACGCTTTCAAACTGATTAAATAGTGCTGTTACACCTTTATGTCTGATGACAACATACAGCATAAGAAAGAGATCACGTAAAAGTACTATCAAGTACATAATTGCATGAGTTGAAATAAATCAGTATAATACATAATATGCAAAATTATCACTACTTTCTGACTATCGAGGTGTCTGACCCTATTAATACTTATGTAATTATGTACTTTTAACTTTGGTGTTAGAAGAAATCCAAACTGATCACTATTTGTAATGATCTGGCAAATCTGGTTACGTGCTAGTGGTAAAAGTAATTAGATTGATAAATTATTGTTTTAATTTTAAAATATTATTATTTGATGTTATAATGAGTGAAATAAATTATTTTTATCTATTATTGATTTGAATGATTAAAATAAATATTTTAAATTTTTTATTATAAATTCTTCGAATGTGATTCAAATAAATTATTTGCACACAAAATCAAACTCAAAAACCTACGTTAAAATACGTTTATCTTAAAATTATTACTATTATTAAAGGTATTGTTGGAATTAATGCATTTTTATAAAGTCAATAAACTACTAACAAAATATGAAAAATGTTGCAGGGTAGGTGTAGAAATTATTAAGAAAGGAAGGAAAGTCATTTATTATACATCAAATGATTAAAATATATATATATATATATATTTCTTTTTTTTTTCACTTTTCCGTTCTACATATAGTTTTAGTAAAAACCAAAATTTTAATTTAGAGCTGTTTGTGTAGAATTCTCAGACTTATTTTACTAAAAAAATAAAAATATATTTTAATTGAGAAATCCATTTTCCGACTTTTTAAAAGGCAATCTTCCAAGCTCGATTTTGACAAAGCCCTAATTAAAATTTTGCCAAAAATCTTGCTTTTAGGAGGTAACAAGCTCCTTCTTCCTAAACATGTGGGTTCCATACTTCCAAGTTTGAGAGACCTGCACGAGCAGATCTCTTTATGCGTGCATCTCGTTTTTTTTTTGTTTTTTTTTTATCGTCATAATTGATATTTGTGATTATGCTCAAGAATCAATAATAGTTATGATTAATTGATTAAGTGATCAAGTTATAGGGAGTTGGGGTATTTTACTTGTAAGTTATTTCAATGTTATATCTTTGATCTTGAAACATAAGTCTAATTTATTGTTGTAATTTATGAAGATAAAATTGTAATTACATATATAATACATATTTAATTATATGCTTATAAAAAATATATATAACTATAAATTATATATATAATTTTAATATAATTGGGTTAAGTGGTTAACCAGCATATTTAAAAACCAAAATATTAAAGATTAAAATTTTAATATGATTAGGTTAAGTGGTTAACCAGCATAACTCTGTGTTTTGTTTCGCTTTTTCAATTACCTCTTTATTGTTTAGTAATAAACAGAAACCTCTCTTGTTTTATTCAACTTTGACATTTTTTAAATAGTAACTTTCATCTGTTACATCTTCTGTTCTGTGTCAAAGAGGTTGTCTATCTCATTAATTATTTATGAAAACCCAAGTTCTAGTACACTCAAGTTCCATTTGATTTCTCTTCTTCCTCAACTCTCTTCCATTTCTCCGTTTTGTTTCGTTTCATTTGTTACTCCTTCATCATCTGTTCGTCATCTCGATCTGAACACGATCAAGCTCACCCATTCAGCAATAGTAACTTCATTTCACCCATTCATCTACGGCTCTGTCAACGGCTCCATCAGTGGTTCCATCAACGGCTCCATCAACGGTTCCCATCTGTTGTTGAGAGAGAGGTTTCGTTGGAAATGCTGCCTTGATTCTTAATTGGCCCTTATATATGAGGACAACATTGTAGTTTCATTTTTTCAGTTACGACTTAACAGAAACCGTCTAGTTAAACACCATCAAATGGAGTTTCTGTCATTTATCAAACAATAGGGAGGTAATTGAAAAATGAACCAAAACACGTGATGATTAATATAATATTCCCATAGAAATAATACGTAACAGCTGGTAAGGTCTAAAAGATATGGAAAAGAAAAAGAAAAACCATTTTTAACCTCATAATTTCACTAATTTTTTTAAAGTTGTCAGTTCACTTTCAATTTCAATAAATTTAACTTCATACATTTCAAATCAATGCAATATGAACTTGACGTGAAATTATTGTTAAATGTCCCCCAAAATTATTGTGGACTTGTTGCCTTTATTTGTATTTACAATCAAACATATGGGTTAAAGTTGATCAAATTACATAGGTTTTTCTTTGGGCTTGAATATGCATAAGAAATTATGAATTGATTGTAGCAAAAAAAACTTGTATGATGCACCTACTTGTTCATTTTTTTTAACAACGAATTTTATCGCTACCTTGTTGACCTCTATAAAGTTGTAATTGATCCCACCGATTTCAACTATTGTCAAACTTGTGTAATACAAGTTGAACCCTGTTTTCCTCATGATTTATCCCCTGATCATCTACCTCGGGTTTGATCCCCTTTCAATTAATATACCAAAAAAATTAATCTTCTTGAACTCGAAATTGTCACGCCCCGGATCTACGTAGATGTCAAGGCATTACATGGTGATAGGGCCTAAAAAAAACTGGCCCAAACAGACACCAAGGCCCAAACAAACACCAGGCTCGGCAGGCTTGTTCTGGCCCAAGCAAACGCCAGACCCGTCTCAAACCTGCGACCCAGATAAGTTCGGACCCTCGGAAGAGTGACCCAGCCCAGTTGACTCAAAGAACACCCCGGCCTGGACAAACAATCAAGTATGCTCCACGGCCCATCAAGAATCCCCAAACCCACGAAGAATGACCCAGCCGACCCACACCAAGATCTCCCCTATCAACACTAGCCACCCTACAGGGACTAGCCACCACTATGGCCGCCCGCCACCCTATGGCCGCCCGCCACCCTATGGCCGCCCTACGGCGTCCCCTCTCCTAGGCTGGCGATCATATCCTCTCCACCAGCAGACGACTATAAATAGGCCAAGTTATGGACATAACGAAAGGGGGGATTAAGGTTGACACACGCACACACCCCATTTAATTTTCTAAAGAATCCTCGGTTCCTCTCTCGAACCCGCGACTCCTCCCTTGAATTCATGCTAACTTAAGCATCGGAGCACATTCGGAGGTCTCCCCCTCCCCTCCTTCCGAGGGCCTTCAATTTGTACTTGTCACTTGTGCAGAACCCAGGCCGAATCACCCTCCGGGCCGAGCCCAGCTCACAAGCCACGCGGATCCCAGCCCACACCAGCTCACCAGCCACGTCAGCACCAAACAAAATACAGCATCAACAGATTGGCGCCGTCCGTGGGAATCAATAATCTCTCGCTACAATAGAAGCGAAGAAGTGAAAGAACTCATCTGTCACGATGCCGCCAAGGAACGGTGCTAGGAGAGCCAACAAAGAAGCCTCGGCTGCGTGCTCGGCTCCCATCCAAGGCGAAGTTCACGGAAACCGATCCATATCTAGATTTCCGACAATCTCAAAGCACGCCACCCCCGCCAGGGAACAGCGTCCCCACCTTACTGAAACCGACTCCCCGGACGACGAGGGAGCCCCTGCCTACCTCCAAGCTCCGGTGACCCAAGCTCAGTTCCTAGAACTGTCCAGAATGATAACCAATCTAGCGGCTCAAGTCCGAGAAGAGGGCCGACAGCCTTTATATCCTCCTCACCAAGCTCCAGGAGAGGCCGAGTCGTCAGGCAGGAATGACCCAACACATGACCAGCCCCGTGCTGAGCCCTCACCGCGCCATAGCAGGCGCAAAGAAAGTTCCACCTCAAAGGGCAACCCCAGCCTCGACAGACGATTTGAGGAAATGCAGGAAAGAATAGACTCAGCTCTGAGATACAAGAATCTCAGTATTATGGATGAACTCTGCGTCCAAGACCCCCATTTCACGGAATGTGTCCTAGAAACCCCTCTCCCGCCAAACTTCAGGATGCTCCAGTTCAGAATGTATGACGGGACTACGGATCCAATGGACCACCTCCAACACTATAAAACGACGATGGTGCTGCATCGGCACTCAGATCAGATCATGTACCGCGCCTTTCCCTTGACTCTTGAAAAAGCGGCAGACACTTGGTACTCGCGCTTAAAGCCAGGAACCATTGGTAATTTCAAAGAACTTAGCTATGCTTTCGCTTCCCATTTCCTCAGCAGCAAGGGACCCAAGAAAACCTCGGAAAGCCTCTTCAACATTATTCAGCATAAGGGAGAAAGGCTTCGGGCTTACATTTCCAGGTTCAACACAGCAGCTTGAGAAATTCCAGACCTTGATCTCAACATCCAGGTGATGGCCTTCAAGAACGGATTAAGGTCGGGAATCTTTAGCTCCAAGCTAACTCGGCGCTCGTCCCGAGATATGAACGAAATCCTGGCCCGGGTAGAAAAGTACATGCTGGCGGAGGACGATCAAGCCTTCATAATAGAAAGAGAAGGAGAAACCGAAAGAAAAAGGAAAGACCCTGCTCCTCAGAAAGAAGTGGCTAAAAAACCTTACCAAGAGAACAGGTATAGGCCTCACCCTCGGGTCGACAACTTCACTCCCCTCAACACTGCTAGGACTGACGTCCTCATGCAGCTTCAAGACAAGTCTGTCCTACAGTGGCCACCCAAGAAGCCCATTAGGGGAGACCCCAAGAAGTGGTGCCGGTTCCACGAAAGCCGTGGCCACGACACGGAAGAGTGCCGTGACCTGAAGGAACAGATTGAGAAACTCATTAACCGAGGCCATTTGAAGGAGTTCACTGGGCCTCGAAGGCATGAAAACCCCGTGTCACCAAGGAGGGATGACAGACGCCCTTATCAACACTAGCAAGAGAGGCCGAATCCTCGGAGAGACCCCAGGGCGGAACAGGAGAGGTCCCACCAGAAGAAGACGGAGGTACATGCAACCACTCGAATCATCAAAACAATTTGCGGAGGGCCGACTGCTGGAGGTAATTCGGGGCAGAGCGGTAAAGCATATGCCAGGGCCGTGGCCTCAATCAGCGGCCCCCACAAGAAAAGGAAAACGGAGCCGGTGATCTCCTTCACGGAGGATGATCTGGAGGATGTGCAGATTCCCCATGATGACACTGTAGTAGTCGCACTCCTAGTGGCCAACTGTGAGATACAGCGGGTTCTGATCGATAACGGGAGCTCCGCTGATATATTATTTCACGATACCTATCAGCGCATGGAACTGAAGGAGGGACGTCTCGAGCCTGCCCCTGCCCCCCTCTACGGCTTCGGAGGATCCCCAGTCTTCCCAGAAGGAAGCATAGTCCTCCCGGTAATAGCCGGGACAGTACCAAGAACATCCACTATACGGACTACGTTCCTTGTGGTAAAACAACCCTCCTCTTATAACATGATAATTGGGCGTCCCACCCTCAACAAGCTAAAGGCCGTCGTCTCGACCTATCACCTGAAGGTCAAGTTCCCCACTAGCAAAGATGTATGGGTGATAAAGAAGGATCAGAGAGCCTCCCAGTCCTGCTACCTGAGCGCCATCAGAGAAGGGAAAAAGACCGAGGCCCTACCACTTGAAGTTGAGGATCTGCGGGACGAAATGAAGGCACCCAGAGGGCGACCCACCGAGGAACTGACCGCGGTACTCCTAGAAGAAGACCCCACCAAGACCATACAAGTAGGAGAAAACCTCTCAAAGGAGGCCAGAGAATAGCTCCTCCGCCTCCTTCGGAGGAACCAAGATCTGTTCGCCTGGTTAGCATCAGACATGCCAGAGGTCAATCTTGAAACCATTGAGCACCACCTAAACGTAGACCCTGAATACAAACCAGTCATTCAGAAGAAGAGATCCTTTGCCCCAGAGCGTTAAGAGGCCATCAACGCCGAGGTTGACAAGCTGCTGGAAGCCGGTTTCATTAAAGAAGCAAGGTATCCCGAGTGGGTATCTAATGTGGTTATGGTCAAGAAAGCCAGTGGAAAGTGGGGCATCTGCATTGATTTTACTAACTTAAACAAAGCTTGCCCCAAGGACAGCTTCCCTCTTCCCTGGATCAATCAAATGGTGGATGCCACCTCAGGGCATGAACTCATCTCTTTCATGGACGCCTACTCTGTTTACAATTAGATCTTCATGCATAAGTCCGATCAAGAAAAAACCACCTTTGTCACCGAGCGAGGGTTATACTGCTACAAGGTAATGCCTTTTGGGCTGAAGAATGCTGAGGCAACCTACCAGAGGTTGGTGAACAGAATATTCCAAAGACAGATTGGGAGGAATATGGAAGTCTATGTGGACGACATGCTGGTTAAAAGCCCTGAGGCACGAAACCACCATTCCGATCTGGAGGAGGCCTTCGGAGTCCTGCGCAAGCATAATATAAGGTTGAATCCATCCTAGTGTGCCTTAGGGGTAACCGGAGGCAAGTTCCTAGGATTCATGGTCACTTAGAGAGGGGTAGAGGCCAACACAGAGAAAATAGAAGCTATCCTCAACATGACCCCTCCCAAGTCAGTGAAAGAAGTTCAGCGACTCACTAGACGAATTGCAGCCCTGAGCCGTTTTATGTCTAAATCAGCGGAAAGATGCTTCCCTTTCTTTCAGGCTATCAAAAAGACAAAAAACTTCGCCTGGTTCGAGAGCTGCCAAGAGGCGTTTGAAGACTTAAAAAAGTACCTGAGTTCGCCACCCTTTCTAACCAAACCACTCCTGAACGAAGAGCTCTTCCTTTACCTGTCCGCCGGACCAAGCACTGCGGCCACTGTCCTGGTACGAGAATAAGAGGGTATCCAGAAGTCCATCTACTACGTCAGCCGAATTCTCCATGAGGCCGAGACGAGGTACCCTCATATTGAAAAAATGGCTTACGCTATGGTAATAGCCGCCCGAAAACTCCGACCTTATTTTCAAGAGCACACTATCGTCCTTTTGACGGACCAACCCTTGAGGCAAGTCTTCCATAATCCGAGCGCTTCAGAAAGAATGGTAAAATGGGCAGTCGAGCTAAGGGAGTTTGATATCCGCTATCGTCCCAGGCAATCTATCAAGGCCCAAGCCCTGGCCGACTTTATCGTGGAGACAACTTTGCCCATAATTCCGGACGAACCAGAAGCACATCTAAATGACGGTCCCCCTCTGGGATGGAGTCTCCATGTGGATGGATCCTTGAATTCACTAGGGAGCGGGGCAGGACTCATCCTCTGCAGCCCGGAGGGTTTCACCATTGAATATGCATTGAAGTTCAGATTCAAAGCCTCCAATAATGAAACAGAATATGAAGTCCTTCTGGCCGGACTGAGGTTAGCAAAGGCACTAGCAGTAGAAGCACTAGAGGTGTTTAGCGACTCTCAGTTAGTGGTAAGCCAGGTGCAGGGAGAATTCGAGGCCAGGGGCGAGAAGCTCTCCCGATATCTCCAAAAAGTGAAGGAGTCGGTTACCCTGTTCAAAACATTTCGGATAACTCAGATTCTCCGAGCCGAAAACTCTAAGGCAGATGCCCTGGCTAATTTGGCCTCCTCCCAACAACTGGTGCCTAGTCGAGCTGTCTAACAGAAAACTCTCCCTGCCCCAAGTATAGATGAAGCCCGGTCCTGCCAGTGGAAGAAGGACCCTCGTGGAAGGACCCGATTCTCAAGTATCTAAAAGACGGCACCGTGCCTGAACCCAAGGATCAAGCCAGAAAGGTGATATCTCGTGCCTCGCGTTACACCCTTATAGAAGGGCAATTATACAAAATGGGTCTAACTACACCGTATCTACGATGCCTCGGACCCAGAAGCGCAGACTATACACTCCGAGAGGTCCACGAAGGGATATGTGGAAACCACCTTGGGGCTCGGGTCTTAGCCTTCAAAATCCTCTGCCAGGGGTACTACTGGCCCACGGTAAAAGATAACGCTGCAAGTTTGGTCAAGAAATGTGAAAATTATCAGCGATGGTCTCCGACATCGCATTGACTTGCTAACCCCCTCGTCTCCATCACTAGTCCCCTCCCCTTCGCCATGTGGGGGATGGATCTCCTGGGCCCATTCCCAACATCTGTTGGGCAGAAGAAGCACCTCATCGTGGCCATTGACTACTTCACCAAATGGGTCGAGGCCGAGCCATTGGCAAGCATCACGGATCACCAAACCAGGAACTTCGTTTGGAAGTCGATAATATGCCGCTTCGGGATCCCTCGCGTGCTGATCACCGATAATGGAAAGCGGTTCGACAGCTCCCGATTCAAAACATTTTTGCGATGACCTCCATATTGACCATCGGTTCTCCTCTGTGGGGTACTCGCAAGCCAATGGCCAGGCTGAAGTAACCAACATGACGCTCCTCCAAGGAATCAGGAAGAGACTCAACGAGACGAACAATCGTTGGGTAGAACAGCTCCACAACATCCTTTGGGTCGATCCAACAACGGCCCGGACGCCAACAGGCGAAACCCCCTTTTTTATGACATACGGCTCAGAAGCCATCATTCCTCTCGAAATCGAGGTCCCATCACTCCGAGTACAGTGTTTTGAGCCAAGCAGCAACGAAGAAGGGTTAAAAATGAACTTAGATCTAGTTGAAGAAGCCAGAGACAAAGCCCAAGTTCGCCTCGCAAACTATCAGCAAAGGGTCGCTCGATACTATAACTCTCGGATACGGAACAAACACTTCAAACTTAATGACCTCGTCCTCCGGAAGAGTGAAGTCTCACGCCCCCGACACACGGGTAAGTTGGTCTCGAATTAGGAATGACCTTACAGGGTTCGAAGGGTCTGCAAGATAGGCACCTATGAACTAGAAGACATGGAAGGGAAACCCGTTCCCCGCACCTAGAACGCGGAGAACCTCCGTAGATTCTACCAATAAAATGTAAAAGCACGAAAATCAATAAAGAATTTGAAATTTCGAAACTTTTTTACTTCATTCATAAAAAGAGAGATACAAAGAGAAGGCACTGTTGGCCTTTGATACAAAGAACTATTTGGGTACAATCGAGGCCCCAAAAACCTCGTAGTTAGCTTAGGACTGGGCCTCACTTTCCCCTCCAGCTTGCGCTTCCCTCACCTCGCCACTTGGGGCAGGCAAGGGTTCACCTGGGCCATCCTGACCCCCAGTCTGAACAACTGCACCACCTTCTCCTCCCGAAGAATCCCCACTAGAGGCTTCGGAGTCGCTCGCCAGATCGAGACCTGAGAAATCCAACCCCGGGAAAAGGAGTGTTACCCTCCTCTTAGCTTCCTCAAAACCTTCGAGGTACTGAACTGCCCCTTCCTTCGTCAAAGAAGCCTCCTTTTCCGCGGAACAACGTCGAACTTCATCTAGCTCCTCTCTCAGGACCTCTGCAGTCCGACGGTGATGATCCTTGTCAAAAATTGCCTCTTCCCTCTCCCTCTCCGATGTCTCAAGGGAAATGGTCAGGTCATGGGCAATGTCCTCAGACTCCTTCAGCTTAAGCTCGGTCCTGGACAAGCGGTCCTCCATCTCCAAGGCACGCCGGGAAAGCATCCCATGAAGAACCCCGGCTTTAGAGGAAGCAACCTCCACCGCTGAATAGAGCAACTCAAAGGGCTTCGACAGAATCTCCGCCTTATCGCGAGGAGGGATCTCTAGCACCAAATGCTCTCGAGCGACCTTGGTGCTGGCAAACACCGAGTCATCCAGCCTCAGAGCCCACCGATGAGTGAAAAGTGGAGCCATCTCAGATCCTTCCCGAGGCAAGGGAGCCACGGAAGGAGAAGGATCCACCGAAGGCCTGGGAGGGCTATCCACCAGAATCGAAGCCACTATCGGAACCTTAGCCCTCTTTTTCTGCCCAAAACCGCTAGCTTCGGCTGCCCTCTTCTTCTCGCGAGCCAGTTGCTTGGCCATCGCCGCCATCTCCATGTCTGTACAAAAAGAAAGGGCATTAAAAACTTGAAAAAAGTAAATAAAAATTCCTGTAAGTCGACGAGCCAGCGACTACCATGGAAGAGGCGCGAGGGAAGGCGAGGAGGGCACAGGCCGCGCCTGTGGAGTTCCTCATTTTCTCCAAGAACATCGATCTCCAAGGGCGTGGCCAGCATTGCCCTCAGAGTTTCCTCCTCACGAAGGGAGAGGTGTGGCCTCTTGTATTTGCCAACACGCTCCAGGCCCCAAGTGAGGGGAACGTCGAAACTTTCGGCAGATTGGACAAAGAAGAAGCCTCCCTTCCATCCCTTGATTGAGGAAGGCTTTTCCTTTAGAACACTCTTCCCCCGCCTCGAACTGATGATGACCTAGCCCGAGCGACCTAACCGGGCTAACTGAAAATGGGTTTTGAACACGTTTATGTTCATCACCCCCTACCTCCTGGCACACGGCAATAAATGTCAGAATCAGTCGAACCGAATTGGGCACCAGCTGGCTTAATGCAATACCGAAGTATCTAAGTATTAAGCAGAGGAACGGGTGGAGAGGAAGCCTGAGCCCCGCCTTAAGCTGATGCTCGTAGAGGCACAACTCATATGGTTACCGGCTGGACAGGACACCGCAAGCTCTCTCTCCACCCTCGGGGGCCCTCATGTTAAAATCCATGGGGATCCTATATTTGACCCTCATCCTTAAAAGGTTGGATCCCACCACAGTGCTAGGAACGGTGTTCGCTTCGAACACCTATTCCTCTCTCTCTGTGTCTCGGGCCTCATCCCTGATAGATGCAAGGGCTAGGTCCTCATCTCCCCTTGATGATTCGGACCCTTGCTTCTCCCCTCTGTCTCTCGCGTACGGGACTAAGGCCCGGCCTCCACCCCCAGAAGTCACTTCACGAAAAGCAACCCCTTCGCTGGACGAAACACCCATGGCTTCACCCAGCTCCCTGGACAGGGCTCCGCTAGACTCACTACCGACAGACATTACTCACCAAGAAAAGGAGGAAACTTTTAGTGAAAAACTCCTAAGCAATGCCGAGCGCTCTCAGACTCACTAGGAGAACCAAAACCCTCAAAATCTCTCAAAAATGCGAAGTGAAAACTGAAGGGAGGGGGTACCCCATTCTATAGGGGTTATGGTAGCAAAAATGTGGTAATCAAGTCACACGTCAGTTGAACGGACGCGTCCTTTGTAGTTTCCTAGGGGCCATTTCAAGTTCTCCAGGCGCCACCTCTAGTAATGTAGGTGCCAGCTGTCATTAGGGCGCGACCTCTACTTAAACTGGCACGCCGCCATTTCTTGTCAAGCGTCGTCATTCATCGTATCTACTTAATGGACACAAAATGGGCCAAAAGGCCTCCAAATGATGAAGAAAGACGCGACCATCTGGCAGACCTAAAATGGGCCAAAAGGCCCACACATGCAGAAGAAAGTCATGACCATCTGGAAGGCCTAAAGTGACTAAAATCCCTTGCTCCCAGGATTGTTAGGAAATCTGAGCCCCATCAACGCTCGGTAGAATCTCCAAATAAGTCCGAGCGTATGAGCTGCTCTGCTCACGCTCGGCAAATTTCTCCAGGAAATCCGAGCCCTGTCAATGCTCGGTCGAATCTCCAAATAAGTCCGAGCGAATGAGCTGCTCTGCTCACACTCGGTTAATTTCTCCAAGAAATCCGAGCCCCGTCAACGCTCGGTCGAATCTCAAAATTAGTCCGAGCGTATGAGCTACTCTGCTCACGCTCGACAAATTTCTCCAGGAAATCCGAGCCCTGTCAACGCTCGGTCGAATCTCCAAATAAGTCCGAGCGTATGAGCTGCTCTGCTCACACTCGGCGAATTTCTCCAAGAAATCTGAGCCCCGTCAACGCTCGGTCGAATCTCCAAATAAGTCCGAGCGTATGAGCTGCTCTGCTCACGCTCGGTGAATTTCTCCAAGAAATCCGAGCCCCGTCAACGCTCGGTCGAATCTTCAAATAAGTCCAAGCGTATGAGCTGCTCTGCTCACACTCGGTGAATTTCTCCAAGAAATCCGAGCCCCGTCAACGCTCGGTCAAATCTCCAAATAAGTCCGAGCGTATGAGTTGCTCTGCTCACGCTCGACGAATTTCTCCAAGAAATCCGAGCCCAGTCAACGCTCGGTCGAATCTCCAAATAAGTCCGAGCGTATGAGCTGCTCTGCTCACGCTCGGCAAATTTCTCCAGGAAATCCGAGCCCTGTCAACGCTCGGTCGAATCTCCAAATAAGTTCGAGTGTATGAGCTACTCTGCTCACGCTCGGTAAATTTCTCCAGGAAATTTGAGCCCCATCAACGCTCGGTCGAATCTCCAAATAAGTGCGAGCGTATGAGCTGCTCTGCTCACGTTCGATGAATTTCTCCAAGAAATCCAAGCCCCGTCTACGCTCGGTCGAATCTCCAAATAAGTCCGAGTGTATGAGCTGCTCTGCTCACACTCGAAAAATTTCTTCAGGAAATTCGAGCCCCGTCAACGCTCGGTCGAATCTCCAAATAAGTCCGAGCGTATGAGCTGCTCTGCTCACGCTCGGCAAATTTCTCCAGAAAATCCGAGCCTCGTCAACGCTCGGTCGAATCTCCAAATAAGTCCTAGTGTATGAGCTGCTCTGCTCACGCTCGACAAATTTCTCCAGGAAATCCGAGCCCCGTCAACGCTCATTCGAATCTCCAAATAAGTCCTAGTGTATGAGCTGCTCTGCTCACGCTCGGCAAATTTCTCCAGGAAATCCGAGCCCCGTCAACGCTTGGTCGAATCTCTAAATATGTCCGAGCGTATGAGCTGCTCTGCTCACGCTCGGAAAATTTCTTCAGGAAATCCGAGCCACGTCAATGCTTGGTAGATTCTCCAAATACGGGGGCTTTGGACCCCCCCTTTTTCGTTCTGTTAAGTTTGCCATCAAATTTAAACAAGTATCAGGAGAAAGAAGTTCATACGAAAACACGAATATTTAAAAAGGGGTAATTTATTGATGTTAATGGATTACAACCATTTACAACTAACGACCTCGAAGTACAAATAAAAGAGGACCCTAACGGCCTCGAAGTACAAATAAGATAATGAAAACCAAAAAGTTTCAGGCAGCGCCGGTCACGAACTTCTTCACCCACTTCAGACTGAAGAACTCCCGGCGCGAACCCTAAAACTTCGTGGGCCGAACCTGAGACTGAAAGTGCGGTCTATGATCAGCCCCAGGTTCAGAAAAACCCTCGCCAGCTTGCAAGAAAAGAGTGACAGCATTTCCCCTTATCTTGCTATCACCAGAAGAACCGCCGGAAGAGAAGCTGCAGCCTTACTCTCAACTTTCTAGGAGTTTGCAGCCACGCCCCTCTTCTTCTTCCGTTCCTCGTAAGCAAGGGCATGAGGGACTCCCACCATCCAGAGACACGACACTCTCCTCTCTCCATTCCCTTCGGAGTCTGGAAGAAGCTCGTGTCCCCATTCGGAGTCAGGAAGAAACCCGAACCTCAATTAAAGTGCCGTGATGGCTATCCTCAGAAAATGCTTTTCTCTCTTCATTTCAGAAACCACACTTTTCTGTTTGAAACAAAGAGTGCCAGAGGACCCTATTTATAAGGCGAGGAAACACACTTCGCGAAACAATAAATACCAGAAACGGAAAACGAAACAAACCCACGATTTTCGAGAAGACTCTTCGCTTCTCCAGGCAGTTTCCTACCTTCCGAGAATGACGGTCTGATTCCCAAGGAGCACCACTTAAACCACTGATTGACCTCGCGATCCGGAGAAGGCTCTTCGTCATCCCTTGAAACTTTTCGCCTCCTATAAAACGACGATCCACAGGCGAGCTCACTCAACTTCCATGAGCAGCCCAGCCCAAGAAATACTTCTCGGAACACATGAATGAACTCCAGGAAGTGGGGGGCCTGTGATAGGGCCTAAAAAACACTGGCCCAAACAGAAACCAAGGCCCAAACAAACACCAGGCTCGGCAGGCTTGTTCTGGCCCAAGCAAACGCTAGACCCGTCTCAACCCTACGGCCCAGATAAGTTCGGACCCACGGAAGGGTGACCCAGCCCAGTTGACTCAAAGAACACCCCGGCCCGGACAAACAATCAAGTATGCTCCACGACCCATCAAGAATCCCCAAACCCGCGAAGAATGACCCAGCCGACCCACACCAAGATCTCCCCTATCAACACTAGCCACCCTACAGGGACTAGCCACTCCACAACCCTACGGCCGCCCGCCACCCTACGGCCGCCCTACGGCGTCCCCTCTCCTAGGCTCGCAATCATACCCTCTCCACCAGCAGACGACTATAAATAGGCCAAGGTATGGACATAACGAAAGGGGGGATTAAGGTTGACGCACGCACACACCCCATTTAATTTTCTAAAGAGTCCTCGGTTCCTCTCTCGAAGCCGCGACTCCTCCCTTGAATTCATGCTAACTTAAGCATCGGAGCGCCTTCGGAGGTCTCCCTCTCCCCTCCTTCCAAGGGCCTTCAATTTGTACTTGTCACTTGTGCAGGACCCAGGCCGAATCACCCTCCGGGCCGAGCCCAGCTCACAAGCCACGCGGATCCTAGCCCACACCAGCTCACCAGCCACGTCAACACCAAACAAAATACGGCATCAACACATGGTAACTCGCCTTAGGTGTTCGAGAGATGAGTAAAGCCTACATCTTTCATCAAGTAATCAATTTAGTTGTTCCATCCGTTTAAATTATTGACATAAATGATATATTTAATTAATGAAATGAGATCTATGCACAAAGTGAAACTCTAGAATCCAATTGAAGAAACAAAATACCCAAATTGCCAAGTTTCTAAGGTTTTCCGTCTTCTCAATATTATTCTAAAAAAGTTAAAAAGAGTAACTAAACTATTTTTAAGTAATTGCTACCTTCACTTGCACGTTTTAAGATTGTGAAGCTTAGTGTGTCAAAACGGACAATATAGTCCTAAGCTGGAGGTCAAATTGTTGTAGAAATAATACTCAAAGATTAAATTACTAATCACCTTACAAAATGGTGTTAGGGATTTTTTAAAATCGAGAAAGAGTCTACGAATAAAGTGATTTTATTGACATATCTATTGTGATACTATTTACACCCTATTTCTACCTGTTCAGTGAGATAATGCTACATAATCACGAAATCAACAAGCCAAAAAATGAACACTAAAATAATGCATTTCATTTTATCCTTGTTCAATTCAAATAAGCACGTGAGAAAGATGCAACAAATTGGTTGATAAATTGTGCATTTAGCTGCTGCAACATAGGACTTAAAAGAGAAACTAAGGCATTTGTTCAAATATTTCATGGGACATATGTCATTCTAGTGGAACCCAAATATGAAATTATTGCGAAGTAAACACAAAGTAATTGATGATAAAAGAATCTTAAGGTTGAATCTCCATGATAGAAGTGTGAAGACACTTGAGAAGGTAAAGTTTGCTTCATCTCTCACTACAAATATCATCACTTTGGAGGAGCTTGATAAGATGGAATACACATGGATTGCGGGTAAGGGAGAGATGCATGTTCTTAATGGATATAATATAGTGTTGAATGCTACTATAAACAAGAAGGGCTTGTATATGTTAGATATGAAGATTTTACTTGAAAAATTAGGTGGAGGAGACATGGAATGACTAAAATGAAGGATTGCACCAACCAAGAAAAAAGTTAAATTTGTTGATGAAGTGAGGAAATTGAGCCAAGGTGGAGATTGTTAGGATTTTGGCTCAAATCCTCACATGGAAAAATTCAAATTAGTTTAACAAAAGTTTAATTTTCTATTTTACAGTTACTTGTTCTAGTAGAAGTAGTAGTAGTTTCCTATTAGATTGGTACTTGTACATGCGGTAGTAATTCACTATGATGTTGTTATTCTTTTCCTAATAGTATTAGGAAAGTATCTTCTATATAAAGGGAGCACTAGAGTAGTTTTGAGACAAACTTATAGTTTCAATATAAATTGTAAATAAAAATGGTTTACTACTAGAGGTAGGTTGAGAGCTTTGCATGTATTGGGGATTTTGGGTTGAGAGGTTGTTAGGATAATAACTTTCTTTTTCCTAAAGTTGTTGTTAAGGATTAATAAAGTTGCGAGTTTGTTGGTGGAGTAGGCAAAGAGTTGTGGAACCACGTTAAACTGTTGTGTTTATACTATTTGTTTATTTTGCCTATTTAATTGTTGTGGTTGTATTTTCTACTTAAAATTTGAGTAAGTAAATTTTAAAAGTAAAATTCTAACAAAAGAAAAGGAAGAGGAGGAATTGTTTGGCTTGGATATGTCCAACTTGGGGCTGCATTAAATTTAATGTTAATGGATTCTCGATGGGCAAGCAACGAGCAGCTAAAGTTGGGGGAGTGATCAGTAATGCAGATACCATGTGATAGGGATGTTCTCTATAAATATTGGTAAGGCTGATTCAAACTTAGCTGAATTGTTAGCTAGTCCAAAATCCCACCGTTAAATTCCATTAATATATATAAAGATATATTAAATAATATAGCAATATTAATGCTTAGAAATAAAAACAAAGTATACAACGCCAAATGTTTTTTTCGATAGCCATTATACCTTATAGTAAACCTTTGTAACTTGACTAATGTCGTAATAAGAATAAAATCATATAAATTCAAAGTGTGTTATATATATATATGATAAAAAAAATTTGATCTTAGTAGCAAAACAATTTTGACATACCAAAAGAGTAAAGATACTAAACTTACTTGGTGGCTTCTAACAGACTCTGAAGATGCTTTTTATGATATTTTTTCCTTTCAGTATCATTCAGAGCTTCCTCTAATGATATTGTATCATTGTTGTAATCATCATATCCTACAGATAGATGATTTGCATGTCCAAAAAATCAAAACTAATCCATTTGATTATCAAACATTTAATTAAATATCACTCATGAGACATTTAATTTAAGGTTTGACTAATTATCATTCTCGGTAATATAAATTGTTGGATTATTGTAATTTTTCTTAATATGTTTTAGAAGATATTTGAAACCTTCAAGGTACACTAAGATCATGACCGTTGCATTAAGAGAGAGAACTGAAATAATTTATCCAACCAAAGTCAATAAAACTTTTAAGCATTTCATATTGTTCTTTTGTGAAAGAAAGCAATCGATTTCCAACATATGTTTTCATATTTTGTGGATAGTCACCAAATATTATAAGGTCCAAATACCTGTACACCAAAAGTAAAAATACATTTTTATTTCCCAAAAAGGAAAAGCAAGAAGAAAAGCAAAAGAAAGCATATTGAATATGCAATAAAACACTTACCATCCTAAAATGAAATCAAGGGCTCGTTTGACCGCTTCTTTATCAACAGTGGAACTAATTTGTATATTACCTATAATCAATTAAACGATTAATATACTCTTAAAAACATTTAATGTTGGCATACTAACATATCTAGTTAGCAATTGATATGTTAAACAATATTTAATTGAGTGGTGTTATACAAAGCATCACTTTTAATCACAACCATTTGAAAGTTGTGCAATAATTTTTACGAAGTAATCACTAGTAATTTATGTTTTTACTAATTTTACTTTAACGAAATCACGATAAAAAGTGAGCAGTAAAGTTTATTAGTGGGTGTTGAAATTGGTAGTCCACTTTGGTGGTAGATATATGTTTACGGTATTTAAGTAACTTTTTCACATACCTTATCACATTTTCTGAGCTCTTCTACAGCTGCAGCATGAGCAAGAAGAATACGATGTGTAACGATATAAGGCTCAATACCGCAGTTTCCAGCTTGGCATGCCCTGTTCACCCATTTCGAACCAGTGTTTTAAAAAACCAATTTGGGGCTCGCCCGGGTCGCGTCCACGGGCGAAATCCGGGTAAAACGCCCACGGGCGTGATTGTTGGGGCGTTTTTTTTTTTTTGTCGCGACATCCAAAACGACGTCGTTTTGGTCAGTTACTAATAATTCATCTTCCCTGGCGTGCGGTTCGGCTCGAACTCAGGACCAAATATGTCATAATTATAAACCTTACCGCTGAGCTAACGCTGGTAATTTGTTATTATTACACTTCATAAATATATAATACTTCTTATCTAGT
Organism: Bretschneidera sinensis; assembly: GCA_023935145.1. Lineage (NCBI taxonomy): Eukaryota > Viridiplantae > Streptophyta > Magnoliopsida > Brassicales > Akaniaceae > Bretschneidera > Bretschneidera sinensis. The sequence continues at coordinate 131,943,064 of CM043698.1, forward strand.
TTAATAATAATTACAAACTATTTAATTAATCAGTTACAAATTACAACAATATAGAAATATAAGTTATACTTCATATAATTTATATATAAATATATATTAATATTTATAAAATTATAATTATCAGACTATAATGAGTTAGTAACGTATTAAATTTTAATATAATTAATTAATTAATTAAAAATTAAATTATTTTTATTTTACTATTCTAATTAATTAATTAATATTATTTTATTAAAAATTCAAAACATCCCAAAAGATTCAAAAGACTTACCTGGATTTTCAGTCTTTTAGGTTAGAATTTTAAATTTTCAACATTTTGATTGGACGTCATTACAAATAGAACCACTATGTTGAATGGATACATATGCAACAAATAATAATATACCTATAATATCATATGTGATTAAAATTTTCATCAAATTGTTTGATATTTGTGTAAAAATATTTTGATAAATATTCATTCATAGGTATTAAGTTAGTAAAGTTTATTGATAATTAATTAATTAATATTATTTTAATTTTTAATATTTTTATAATTTAATTAATATTATTTTATCAAAACGCCCCAATGTTTCAAAAGGCTTACGCCCCAACGCCTCGGGGCTTACGCCTCGCCTCATTGAGGCAAAACGCCTCGCCCAACGCCCTCGCCTCTGAAAACACTGTTTCGAACATCCTCCTAGTGCTTTTTTGCCATTGTCATAACCAGAAACACTAAAAACCCATGGCTCATTAAAAGTTTCCCAAAGCTTTACTTTGTCACCAAATTCTTTGAAGCAAAGGCTCACAAAATCTCGATAATCATCCCTATAAACATAGTAAAACACATGTCCAGTTAGATATAAGCTTGTTCCACAAACTCTTATTATAGTTTTTTTCTTCTGAAAAATAATGTTTTTTCTTGTAATAAATCAATAGCTTAATCTTTTTAGAGTACTTTGAAGCATTTTCTTCATGTGTGCTTGGCTTAATACTTCCAAAATCAACATTTAAAAACCAAGCATCTATTAAGAGATATCAGTTAATAGATTAATGGTGTTAATAATATTTTTTATGGATTCTAAAATATATCCCCTAGAACTAGAGGAAGATCCCAATGAAAAATAGTGGCAAAAAGTTGCAAACCTAAACATTGCATCATACGACAGAAAAGAGAATTAAATTTGGTTCCAATTAGCCACAAAAAGTAGTCCTTAAACAACTTTATCAATAGCTTAAACTTTTTTGGATAAATTTTGAAAATAAATCATCAAGTTATCTAATATCTTATATTTGATTTAAATTGGGCCCTATATCTTTCAATGTACTGATTGGCATATTACATAAAAATGAATTACATTAAATCATCATGATTGGAAAAAAAAATTTAATTCCATTCGGAGAAGAGAATTATGACCATTTGCTATAAACTCAGTGATGAGATTTTTGTAGAATTGGAACCCATTGTCATTCACTCCTTCGTTAGCTTTCCACTTGCATGAGTTTAAAAAATTGTAAAGAGAAAACAACGAATTAAAATTTCAAAAATAATGAGAAAAATGTTAAAAAAGAAAAAGAAAGAAGTGCATGCATCTCAAGATTAATATATACACTTATGAGGTATTATTCTCGGTCATGAGATCGAGAATCTAAAGCATTCATATTTGTATCCTTCACAAGCTTGATATCTTCCTGTTATATTTTTCAATTATATATTCATTAGAAATATTATTAAAACATAATGAGCCAATATATAAACTAATTTGTTAGGCAAATCACCTCAAACTTCAATAGTAAGATTGATTTGAAGCATTGATCAATGAAATAAAAAAAAATAGTGAATTTCAAACCTTATAATGATGATAGAAATCAACTATCATGTCTCCATCATTCATATTGTTTCTTTCTGCAAGAATTTATGAAATTAAATCTTAATTTATCATGAAATCATTCAAATATGAAAAAATATATACGATATTAACTTTCATTGATGTTGACCCTCACTTATATTTTAATGATGACAAAACACAATTGTTATTATACTAACAGTGCAATCTAAGTGTAGTAAGCAACAAAAGCATTCAACCAAAGATCAATGTGCAAGAACTCAAACCGAATCAAACTTTCAAGTGAAGAGTGAAGAACTAGTATAGGTCTAAGATATTAAAACCAATATAAGTCTCACTTGTACATTGATAAGCTTGTCCAATGGCTCGCACTCAAAATGTTTTTTAAACAGAACTTTTTAATCAAAGGGTTTTAAGATAAAACACTTTTTAACACAGAAAAACTGGGTTGGAAGACAACCCAGTCGACTGGGTACATATACTAGTCGACTGGTATATAGGACAGTAAGTCCCCAATCGACTGGGTAAGACATACCAGTCGACTGGTAAAATGGACAGTAAGTCTCCAGTCGACTGGATGGAACATACCAGTCGACTGGTAAAATGGACAAACAGTCCCTCGTCGACTGGTAAGGTTAACCCAGTCGACTAGTACCCCAGAAGCTTTAAAAACGAGAATTTTTAAGAGGAACCAGTCGACTGGTATCTCGACCCAGTCGATTTGTAGTTCAAAAAATATGATCGTTGGACTCGAAATCTAATCTTTTAAAGGCACAATCATTTCAAATTAAAGTCCTAACGGCCATATTAATTTATGGCTATATAAATCCACTCTATTGAGCATTCAATAGAGGGCTAGAGATATTCAAAAGAGAATAACACACACAATCAAGTCATTTTACTCTTTGAAACACAAAAAACTTTGAAATATTCTTGCTAAGCCATTCTTCAAGCTTTACTTTGAAAGAGAGACATTATTCAGTTGTATAAGCTTTCATTTTCTATCTCTCTACCATTTACTTTACAACATCTTTTGTAAAGGGATTACTTCCGAAAGGAAGGGGATTACTTCCGAGAGGAAGGGGATAGCTTCCGAGAGGAAGGGATTGTAAGGTTTGTACAACACCAGTGAAGTTGTACGACTAAGTTTCTTAATGGATTACTTCAAGGAAGTTCCTTGAAGAGAGTGGACGTAGGGTCGGAACGAATCCGATATTGCCGAACCACTATAATCTGAGTTTGCATTCTTTACTCTTTAAACTCTTTATTTACAGCACATTACTTGTTTAATTGCTTGTTGCTTATATATTTTTATAAACTTGTGTTTATTCCGCGAAAGTTTTTATAAACCCAATTCACCCTTCCCCCCTCTTGTGTTGAAACCTCCGTCTACAATTGGTATAAGAGCCTTGTTCTCAATTTTAGGCTTAATATCCTTGAGTTGATCCGATGGCAGCTAATAGCTGTTCTGAGGGACATTCTTATACTAGACCTCCTTTGTTCAATGGCTCCAACTATAACTATTGGAAAACAGAATGAAAAAGTTTGTCGAAAGACAAGATTATAATCTGTGGAGAGTCATTGAAGAAGGACCTAGAATTCCTTCAAAAGAAATAACTATTGGAGAGATCAATCATACAATACCTAAACTCAAAACTGAGTACAATGACGAGGATTGTAGAATGATGTCTCTCAATAGCAAAGCAACAAGTATTTTATATTGTGCTTTAGATATTTCTGAATATAATAAAATCTCTGCATGTGTTTTGGCTAAAGAGATATGGGATAAATTGTAAATTACATATGAAGGAACTAGTGAAGTCAAAAAATCAAAAATTTATATGCTAGTTTCTGAATATGAATCCTTTAAAATGTCTTCTAACGAAATAATTTTTGAAATGCATTCACGGTTCACAACTATTGTAAATGGTTTAAAGCTTCTTCGTAGGAATATTGAGGAGTTTGAACTAACAAGAAAAATCTTGAGATCCTTACCACCTTCATGGAAACCAAAGAAAATAGCCATTCAGGAGGCCAAAGATCTTGACAAACTTGATGTTGAGACAATACTTGGGTCATTGTTGACATCTGAGATGGAAGAAATAACTCCCATCGTCAATAATGATGAGAAGAAGAAAAAGAAAATTGCTCTCAAAGCTTCTACGAGCAACAAAGAAATGGAATTAGAAAAAGAAGTGGAGAGCAGCGACGAAGATGGTGAAATGGCATTAATCATTAAACGGTTTCATAGATTCTTGAAGAAAAGCAAGAAACCTTACACAAAGGATCCCACTTCAAAAAGGGAACCACTTATGTGTTATGGCTGCAAGAAGCCCGGTCACATCAAGGCTGACTGTACGGTTTCAAACAAACAATACAAGAGCTTCAAGAAAAAAGCCATGATAGCAACTACCTGGAGCGATGACGAAGAAGAAGAAGAGTCATCGGACAAAGAAGTCGGATACGAAGAAATTGTCAATCTTTGTCTCATGGCAATCAACGATGAAAATGAGGTATCATCTTCTCATTCTTCTAAGAATAATATTGTGAGTAGTAGTGAAGAACTGCTAGAAGTAATAAATGAAATGCATGAAGAATTAAAGAAATTCGATTCTAGAAACTCAATTCTTAAGAAAGAGGTATCATCTCTTTCTAAAGAGATGATAAGTCTTAGAGAAGAAAAAGATAAATTATCCTCTTTGCTGTATGATTCTTCTCAAGATTTCCTCAAAGATGAAAATGAAAATTTAAAGAAAAATATATTAGAAATGAATGGTACTATATCTAGACTCATGCTTGGAAAGGAAAAGCTTGATGAAGTGCTTTCTTCCCAAAGATTAAGTGGAGGAAAATCTGGTTTAGGATACTCTCCATTAGGAAAGCAAAAGTCAATAGAGACCTTATTCATTAAAGCTTTATGTGTGAGTGAAGCCTTTATTTCAAAAACCTCTAACAAGGTTAAAAGCACTCCCTCAATGAATGCTAGGAAATCTAGAAATTCAAATGTTCATACAAGAATGAAGCATCCTAGAAGAACACATGCTTATATATATGCTCACTCAAGAAATGTATATACACATCCTAGAAATAACCATAATGTGCATTTTAGGAACAATGTGTATAATCAAAATATGTACTCTGCACATGCACATCCTAGGAATTACCATCATGGTAATCCTAGAAATAATATGCATACTTATAATAATGCTAGCATGTATCCTAGATTGCATCATCATACATTTTCTAGAAATGGTATGCATACTCATATTCCTTACCATAGAAAAATGTATCCTAGGAACTTCTATCCCAAGTATTATAGATATGCACAAGTAAGAAATCCTAGAAATATCAATAATTATTATCCTAGGATTGTGCATTATCAACATGTCCTTAGATCACCATATACTATTAAGAAAGTATGGGTTCCAAAAGGAACCGTGTTTTCTAGGACTAACCCCAAAGGACCCAAGAAATTTTGGGTACCTAAAAGTGCAATTGTATATCCTTGTGTGATGTAGATATGTCTCCACACCAAGGAGAAAGGTAACTGTTGATACCTTGATAGTGGATGCTCAAAACACATTACCGGTGATAAAAATGTATTCAATGAGCTAACTCTAAGAGATGGTAGATTTGTCACCATTGGAGACAACACCAAAATAAAGATCATCGGGCATGGAAAAGTCGGTAATGATTTCTCAACCTTAGATAATGTATTGCTAGTACAAGGTCTTAAGCCAAATTTACTAAACATTAGTCAACTATGTGACAAAGGCAACAAAGTGACATTTGAGACCTCTCATTGTCTAGTTATAGACATCAAGAGCAACAAGACTAAATTTGTTGGCCATAGACATGAAAATGTCTATATAGTTGATTTGAAATTCTTGCATTCTGAAAATGAAAAATATTTTCCTGCATTTAGTGAAAATCCATGGCTATGGCATAGAAGGCTTGGTCATGTGAACATGAACTTGCTAAAAATCATTTCAAGAAAAGATTTAGTCATTTGACTTCCCAAAATCAATTTTGAAAAAGACAAAGTATGTGATGCTTGTCAAATGGGAAAACAAACTAGGATTTCTTTTAAAGCAAAAAAATGTAGTCTCAACTACTAGACCTTTGGAACTTCTTCATATGGACTTATTTGGTCCAATTAGTACCATTAGTCTAGGTGGCCATCAATATACTCTTGTTATTGTTGATGACTATTCAAGATATACCTTTGTTATTTTTATTGCTTACAAGGATGAAGCTTCTAAAGGATTTGAAAAGTTTTGCAAAAAGGTTCAAAATGAGAAAGAAATTTGTATTTCAAGTATTAGAAGTGACCATGGAAAAGAATTTGAAAACCAAAGCTTTTTAAAATTTTGTTATGAAAATGGAATTGATCACAATTTTTCAGCTCCTAGAACTCCTCAACAAAATGGAGTTGTTGAGAGGAAAAATAGAGTTCTAGAAGAATTTTCAAGAACAATGCTTTGTGAAAATAGTTTACCAAAATACTTTTGGGCTGAAGCTGTGAACACCTCTTGCTATATCTTAAATAGAGTTTTAATTAGGCCTATACTTAATAAAACTCCATATGAACTATGGAAAGGCAGAAAACCTAACATCTCCTATTTCTGTACATTTGGTTGCAAATGCTTCATCCTAAATAACAATAAAACTAACTTGGGTAAATTTGACTCTAAGACCGATGAAGGGATATTTTTAGGATATTCAACAACTAGTAAGGCTTATAGAGTTTTCAATAAGAGAACTCTAGTGGTAGAAGAATCTGTACATGTAACTCTTGATGAGTGTAACCCAATTAATAGTAGAGAAGTTTCCTTTAAAGATGATGCAGATTTTATTCCAAGAACGGAAACTCCTACTCCTATTGTTGACCCAAATGAAAGTCCACCTCAAGCAAATGAAGAGATGGAAACTCACAATTTGGACCAACCATCTACAAGCCAACAAGAGGATAGTCTTCCCAAAGATTTGAGGTATGTAAATTATCACCCGATTGATCAAGTGATTGGTGATCCTTCACAAGGGGTAAGAACTCGTTCCTCTATTAAAAATATTTACAATTATGTAGCTTATTTGTCTCAAGTAGAACCTAAGACATTTATAGAAGCTGAAAAGGATAACGATTGGATAATTGCAATGCAAGAAAAAATAAATCAATTTGAAAGAAACAATGTTTGGAAACTAGTTCTAAGACCTAAGAATCATTCAATAATTGGAACTAAATGGGTATATAGAAATAAGATGGATGAAAATGGAATAGTAACTAGAAACAAGGCTAGACTAGTTGCAAAGGGATATAATCAGGAGAAAGGAATAGACTTTGATGAAACCTATGCTCCTGTAGCTAGATTAGAAGTCATTCGAATGTTATTAGCTTTTGCATGCTTTAATAAGTTCAAGCTATTTCAAATGGATGTAAAAAGTGTGTTTTTAAATGACTTTATAGACGAAGATGTTTATGTTGAGCAACCTCTTGGATTTGAAAATCCTAGTATTCCAAATCATGTCTACAAGCTTTCTAAAGCTCTGTGTGGGTTGAAGCAAGCTACAAGGGCATGATATGAAAGACTAAGTAAATTTTTGATTAAAAATTATTTTGTAAGAGGTAGAATAGACACAACTCTCTTCACAAAAACTCACAAAAATGACACTCTTATAGTCCAAATATATGTTGATGATATTATATTTGGTGCTACTAATGAATCTATGTGTCAAAAGTTTGCAAAGTGCATGCAAGGTGAATTTGAAATGAGCATGATAGGAGAGCTTACCTACTTCCTTGGACTTCAAATCAAACAACTAAAAGGAGGCATCTTCATCAATCAATCAAAGTACATTAAGGACCTACTAAAGAGGTTCGGGATGGAAAGCTCAAAGCCGCTTAGAACTCGTATGAGCACAACTACAAAACTTGATCTTGATGAAGGAGGTAAAACTGTAGATACTAAATATTATAGAAGCATGATAGGTGCTTTACTTTATTTGATTGCAAGTAGACCTGATATAATGTTCAGTGTATGCATGTGTGCTAGATTTCAGTCTAATCCTAAGAAATCACATGTAGTTGCAGTAAAAAGAATCCTTAGATATCTACAAGGAACCCAAACCATAGGATTATGGTATTCTAGAGATTCATCTTTTGAGCTTGTAGGATATTCAGATGTTGATTTTGCTGGATGTAGATTAGATAGAAAAAGCACAAGTGGAACATGCCAATTCTTAGGAGCGATGTTAACCTCTTGGTTTCCCAATAAACAAAATTTCGTTGCACTATCAACCGCTGAAGCGAAATACGTAGCAGCTGGAAGTTGTTGTGCCCAAGTGATATGGATGAAACAACAACTAATGGCATGAACCTAAAAGGCATCCCGATACATTGTGATAATACTAGTGCTATCAACCTAACCAAGAACCCTATTCAGCACTTTAGAACAAAGCACATAGAAATCAGACATCATTTCTTAATAGACCATGCTAAAAAATGTGATATAAGACTAGAATTCATACCTTCGGAAGATCAAATAGCTGACATTCTTACAAAACCTCTAAGTGAAGCTAGTTTTTGTAAGATTAGAATGTTGATGGGATTGTTGGATTATGATCAACTGAATGTCTGATTGCTCCTTCATTCATCATTTGCATAATTAACATCTAGTGAAAGAGTATTAATTCTTGTTTAAATATCTCCCTCACTCAAAGATGTCATAGATAAACAAATTTTGTGCTACAATTCAATACTAGAAATTTTTTTAAGGGTCCAATCGACTGGTAAATTTGTTCCAGACGACTGAGAAGTCACTGCCTATTCTTCCAGTCGATTGGTAAGTTTTCCCCAGTCGACTGGTAAGTCTCTGCAAATTCTTCCAATCGACTGGTAAATCTTATCTAGTCGACTGGTACATCAAGACCCTGTTTGGAGCCAATTTTTTAAAATTTAGTTGTCATCCAGTCGACTGGTATCTTACTGACCAATTACTCAGTCGACTGGGATATAGACCCAGTCGACTGGTATGAAAAATGTTTGTCTTTTCAAAAGGACCCAGTCAACTAGTATGCTTACCTAGTCAACTGGTATCGCGATTCTATATTAAGACTGTTCAGTTTTTCAGATTTTTTACGCCATTTTTCGAAAACCTAGCTTTCTCTCTCTAGAAAATTTCACCATTTTGATCCAAAAACCATCCAGCCAACACCTAAACACATCGATCTAATCATCCTAAACATTATTTTCAACTTTCTACGGTTGAAATCTCCCATTTTCGTGAAAAAACTCTTTTTTCCAAAAACCTATTTTTCCCAAAAATGTCAAATCGAATCCGTATAAAATACACAACCGGGGGACCAAATGCGCCAACAAGGCCAAAGTCCACCAAACCTACGGATTCAAATACATGGGAGAAGGGCATGGTAGGCTCATCAAGCAAGAAGCCCAGAACAGAGCTTGATAAGTTTCTGTTTTCCAGCCCTGCAGCCAAAGCAAGGTATGACTCCATCATCCGCCACAAAAAGATCATGACGGGTAGAGTCATCAACTTCGACGCTATTCGTCATGGCAACTTCGATATCTTGCCAGCCTTTAAGGCAATATACTTGACCCCACTGGTCAGAATGCATGAAAAATACTACCCAAGACTGATTCACCAGTTCTATGTGAACCTGGTGAAACCCAGTCAACTGGCTCTGAGATTCAGAACCAGTGTCATGGGTGTGGAATTTGAGGTCAACACTGACCTCCTCATGAGCATACTGAGGATCTCTGTAGGAGAGATCCAATGGAGTCTGGATGGATGGCCAAACAATTTTGGTGTCGAGGCGGCCTGTCAGATAGTCAGGGGCGACCCTAACTATGTGTACAGACCCACTACATTTCACACATGTAGTGATATGCCCCTGGACTCAAAATTGTTTAACCAAATTGTGAGTTGGACCATCCACCCGAGACTTAGGAGTCAGGGGTATCTATCTAAGATAGATACAGTATTGATTTGGTGCCTTAAAATAGGGCACCACTTCAATATATATCCTCTGCTGCTCGTCAACATGATTAATGGCAAAGCGAGTGACTCCGGGTGTCTACCCTACGGGATACTCATTACGCTCATACTCTAGCACTTCTGGGTGCCTCTCCCTGCCTCCGAGGCTTAGGATATCGGGCCAAAGGACATCATCAATGTCTCATCACTGAAGAAGATAGGATGCACGGTCCGTGACGGCTTCATCTATTTGAAAGCCGAGAAGCACATACGGATTCGGGAATATGAAAGCAGTGATGATGAGGGGGCTGCTGCTGATACTGCTGACATGGACACGAATACCCAAGCACCTCCCATAGGTGACTCAAGTACTGGTTAGGCTGGGTATGAAGATTTACTACAGGCTATCATGAACCTCCAGATGACCATGCAGTCCAGGTTCCAAACATTGAGCTCCTCCATCGAGCATCTACGGGACAATTTTGAGCTACACAGAGAGCATATAGAGAGTTCGTTAGCTGAGATACGGGATCTTATTCGTGACAGCTCGGACTCTCCCGCTCCTTGAGTCATTTTTTATGATATTTTGGTGTACATAGTAGTTTCCAGTTCTTAGCATGTAGCACGGACATACTTATGTATTTCTGTTATATATATAGCTCTATGAAGCCCGTTCGTGTATTGACTTTATGTATATGATGATGCTTTTTCATTAGACATATTTTTTGCATCTATTTACTTTAATTGTGATGTACTTGCATAGTTTCTAACTACTTTTATTCAAGAATATGCTTTGAAACTGGTTATGCTTGTATGAAAACTTCCAGTTCTTCCCGGGAAAGCTTCCAAACTCCGAATGAAGCCAAATTTTAGTGTACAAGTTTGGTTTAGCATACTCTAGATGACTATGGTAGCTAAGTAGCTTATTTTTTAGTTTCTAGCCCATTTGGTTCCTGCTGTCAAAACGAAAGAGAAATATGAGAAAAACTAAGTTAAAAGAAACCAATGCATAGATTTAGGGGGAGTACTACTCCAAAGCATATTAAAAATGATTCATTGATTAGTTGAGTTAATTGTGATTAGTTGAAATGAATATATAAACTGTGTTTGCTTGTTTACAGGGTGATTTTACTCGAAAAACAGAGGAAACTCTGTCCGATTTTTCTGAAAAACCAAACACTTAGTTTTTTAAACTATTTTCACATTATTAGTTTTGTCATCATCAAAAAGGGGGGGATTGTTGACCCTCACTTGTATTTTAATGATGACAAAATACAACTGTTATTATACTAACAGTGCAATCTAAGTGTAGTAAGCAACAAAAGCATTCAACCAAGGATCAAGGTGCAAGAACTCAAACCGAATCAAACTTTCAAGTGAAGACTGAAGAACTAGTATAGGTCTAAGACATTAAAACCAATGTAAGTCTCACTTGTACATTGATAAGCTTGTCAAATGGCTCGCACTCAAAATGTTTTTTAAACAGAACTTTTTAATCAAAGGGTTTTAAGATAAAACACTTTTTAACACAGAAAAACTGAGTTGGAAGATAACCCAGTCGACTGGGTACATATACCAGTCGACTGGTATATAGGACAGTAAGTCTCCAGTCGACTGGGTAAGATATACCAGTCGACTGGTAAAATGGAAAGTAAGTCCCCAGTCGACTGGATGGAACATACCAGTCGACTAGTAAAATGGACAAACAGTCCCCAGTTGACTGGTAAGGTTAACCCAGTCAACTGGTACCCTAGAAGCTTTAAAAACGAGAATTTTTAAAAGGACCCAGTCGACTGGTAGTTCAAAAAATATGACCGTTGGACTCGAAATCTAATCTTTTAAAGGCACAATCATTTCAAATTAAAGTCCCAACGGTCATATTAATTTATGGCTATATAAATCCACTCTATTGAGCATTCAATAGAGGGCTGGAGATATTCAAAAGAGAAGAACACACACAATCAAGTCATTTTACTCTTCGAAACACAAAAAAACTTTGAAATATTCTTGTTGAGTCATTCTTCAAGCTTTACTTTGAAAGAGAGACATTATTCAGTTGTATAAGCTTTCATTTTCTGTCTCTCTACCATTTACTTTACAACATCTTTTGTAAAGGGATTACTTCCGAAAGGAATGGGATTACTTCCGAGAGAAAGGGGATAGCTTCCGAGAGGAAGAGATTGTAAGGTTTGTACAACACCGGTGAAGTTGTACGACTAAGTTTCTTAGTGGATTACTTCAAGGAGATTCCTTGAAGAGAGTGGACGTAGGGTCGGAACGAATCCGATATTACCGAACAATTATAATCTGAGTTTGCATTCTCTACTCCTTAAACTCTTTATTTATAGCACATTACTTGTTTAATTGCTTGTTGCTTATATATTTTTATAAACTTGAGTTTATTCCGCGAAAGTTTTTAAAAACCCAATTCAGCCTCCCCTCTTGGATTAAAACCCCAGTCTACATTTGAAATATATCCAAACTGTGTACATACAAACATAGAGCGAGAGACGTACCTGTATACTTGTGAGTAAACTTGTCCCAAATACTTGGACCTCTACCGTTTTTGTTTACCAAACCTTCAAACTATATATTATATATAAAGTTACAATATTATTAGTAATATTTCTACTCATACTGTATATCAATCATTCGTCTCCTTATCATAAATTTTACAAAGTTCCCAGCATTTCATTGTCATTCCCTTCTTGGAACCCGGAAAAATCACAAACCCAAAAAAGACAGAGGATATCTTTTATATAGAACTGATTAAAAAAAAGAAGTTTAAAGGTACGACCAAACTTGATTGTCGTCAAATTGAAAACCAAACATTAAAATAAAAAAAATTCACGCTTTTCAGGTTTTGGGGCTCAAATTGTACCAAGGTCAATTTAGGAGTTAACTCTGCAAAGTAATAAAAATCTAACCAGAGACAAACATGCACGTCAAAATGTACTAACAATTTTTTTTTATAAAAAAACGAAAAATGAGAAAGAAAATAATGTCAAGTCATTTTTAGTCCTTTCCAAAATGCAGAGAATTCTCACGGGTTAGATATGAGTGATTAATGCTTTATAATCTATGAGAAACTGATAACTGATATGCTATAATACAGCTAGACTTTTAACGGGAAGGGGAGTAATATTTTTGTTCATTGGCTTGAATGATTCAACATCAACCTTAAATCTGCAACAGTAGGAAATATTACGTTAATCACTCTGTGTTTTGTTTTGTTTTTCGTTTATCTTTTTATTGTTTAGTAATAGACATGAACCTCTCTTGTCTTATTTAATTTTTACATTTTTTAAACAGAAACTTTCATCCGTTACATCTTCTATTCTTTGTCAAAGAGATTGTCTATCTCATTAATTATTTCTAAAAACCCAAGTTTTAGTACACTCAAGCTCCCTTTAATTTCTTTTCTTCTTCAACTTTCTTCCATTTCTTTGTTTTGTTTCGTTTCATTTGTTACTCCTTCATCACTCATTCGTCACCTCGATCTGAACACGCTCAAGCTCACCCATTCAGCAACAACTCCATCTCAGCCATTCATCAATGGCTCCATCAACGGCTCTATCAACGGTTCCCATCTGTTGTCATCATTTGGTAATTTATTTGTAAAATTCATCATTCTTTTGCTTTATTTGTTCAATAATTTTTTAAAATCACCAACAATTTCATATGCTATTTCGTTTGTAAAATGTATAGGTCCTTTGCTTAAATTGTTAAAGAACTTTTGGAAATGATTCATAATTTCGTTTGATTATGTCATATGGGATCCAACTGCCTTCTAACAATCTCATCAAATGAATTGAACAACCCATTCTCCACCGTCAGATCCTCCACGTCGACCTTATTAGTCTTCTTCATCTCCTTCAAGCAAGCATCCATGACCTCAGAGACATTGACCTGAGACCTGGGCCAGAGAAGGAGCCTCTTGATGAATAAACACTTAATGGTCTTCTCAGTCTTGGCCAAAACATAGATTGATGATGAGGATGCAAGATCGGCGAGAGAGGAAGGGGGAAGCTTTTGGGTTAGGAGATCGACGAGGGAGGAAGGGGGAAGCTTTTGGGTGAGGAGATCGACAATGAGGATGTGAGGGGTGATGAAGAAGGGTTTGACAGAGGAGTAAAGGGAGTGGCGGTGGTGGACGGAGAGGTCGGCAGTAATTTCAGAAGGAGAGAGGGATTGGGATTCGGGGAAATGGAGGGAAAGATGGTGGAGGATTTGGGATTTGAGGGAAGGAGAGTGGGTGTGAGGGGAGAGGATAAGGAAGGTTCCTTGGGAAGGGTAGTGGATAAAGAGGAGGGAGGAAATGAGTCTAGGGAGGGAAAGGCCAGAAGAGAGGATGACAAGGCCACCATTGGGGTCTTCTAGGAGGTCTGCGATTATCTGCTGGTGGAATTGAAGGACCATTTGTTTTGCTTCTTGATGGTGGTGCTTTGGGGATTTTAGAGTTTGTCAGGAAATTTTTTATTATGATTTGTGAAGCTCAAATGTGCAGAGTGAAAATGTGGAGAGAGAGGTTTTGCTGGAAAGACTGTCTTGATTCTTAATTGGCTCTTATATTCGAGGACAACATTGTATTTTCATCTTTCTGGTTAAGACTTAACAAAAACCGTCTAATTAAACACGGTCAAATTGAGTTTTTTTGTCATTTACTAAACAATAGAAAGCTAATCGAAAAATGAACTAAAACACAATATGGTTAATATAATATTCCTATAGAAATAATATATAACAGTTGGTAAGGCTTAAAAGAAACGAAAAAGAAAAGAAAAAACCAATTTTAACCTCGTAATTTCACTAAATCTTATAAGTTGTCCACTTACTTTCAATTTCAGTAAATTTAACTTCATACATCTCAAATCGATGCGATATAGATTTTATGTGAAATTGTGGTTAAATATCATCCCATTTCCCCGTAGAAACACGTTTGCTAAAAGCATATATATTCTTGTCACTCATTTGAAGGATATAATGAGATTCAAAAGTTCTTCCAGCATGTTTTAACCAAGATAAAACGGTGAAACTCCAATTCCATATAAGGTCCACATTGCATCAATTTGAAGTGCATGTTCGTTAAATTAATTGAAATTGAAAGTGAAGGGATCGACCACTTAAATTTTTTTGTGAAGAGGTTAAAATTGTTTTTTTTTTCAAATTAAAATTGAGAACATCGAAAAGCAAATAAGCCCACCCCTTATTGGCAAGGCTAAATCAAATTTTATGAAACATCGAAATGCGATAAGTTCATCTCTCCTTGACAGAGTCAAAGTCAATTTGGTTGAGAATCCAAATTTTAAGTCCAATTTTAGTTACTTTAAGTCACATAAATCTAGATGATGTCACATTCTTCAACATTCAGAATTACTGTCCCAAAGTGAAATAATACAATTCAAGTAGCAATCATTATACCATTAAACAATTCTAACCAAGATTATGAAGCTCACATTATGAAAAAAGTTGCCAAAAATCATATAAACATTTATCAATGTAATACAATTCATTTTTATCAAATGACTAGATTGAGTAAAATTACTTTCCCCACTAACGCAAACAACCTATATCACAAGTTATTAATGTATAACTCAAACACATTATATATGAATACTATGTCCCCCTAGGTCATTAAGGGGCAACCACGCCTTCCACTAACTCTAAAGTAGATTGTTAAACCAGAACTAATAATGGCTTGAAAAATGCATCTCAATTATTAAATGAGTATATATACAAAATTATGGAAGAATAAGAAATCATTCTCCATGCATACTCATGTGTCATGTGTCTGGAAATGGAGCCACCAGTGGATCCCGCTACTGTCACACGCGCATAAGAGCATCAACTTCGCTCAAAAATAAACTTTTTCAGAATTATGCTATCTCAACCTATAGATTTTGAAAAATCTCAATACTCTTTCTACATGAATAATCTGCATGTAACCCATATATATATCTTGAAAGTACTCTCTGAGTAATGTGATTTTGATTTTTGACTCAAGAATCATTCAAAACCGTCGCCGGATGGTCAAGATGGTGTGTCCAAAAGTTGGCCACCTGATGTTGTCAAAATTTCAGATTTAAAAATACTTTAAAAATCAATAAATTTTTACCACAAACTCCAATTAAAGTGATTCAAAAGCCATAACACTATTTATGGAGTGGTATTTCTACTACATAAATTTAACCACTTGAAGTTCGTTGGAGCAGCACCGAAAGTGGCTGGAAGTCGAGCCACTCCTACTTTAAGGTGCTAAATGGAATCTTATATGCATGATTAAGGCAACATAAAACTAATTAAGTCGGATTCTTACCTTAAGTTGATTTTCTTTGTGCCAAAGTCTTGATTCCAAACCCTTCACCCTCTCTCCCAATTCTATTTCTCTTCGAATTTGGTTCTAAGATTATGGGAAGCTAGTTAGGGTTTTGTATCTTTATTTTTTAAAACACCCTCACTTAAATTAAAATATTACTAGTGACTCGTTTCGAGCTTCTAATAAAATAAGGGTGATGATAACTCTGAATAAATCATGTTATTATACTTCTTTTAGGCACGTTTTTGGTGTTGATCTTAAGCATTAGATTTGAGTTTCATGTGTTTTTAGCAATTTTTAGTTTAGTTTATTTTATTCTACTAATAGTTTGTTTTAGTTAAATGATCAATACTAAGTCTTGAAAATTTACTGTGCAGACACTTGCTGCAGCGCTGGAAGGGCAAAATGTGTGAAGGGGACAGAAACTCAAAGCTGCAGCGCTAGAATCTGGCAGGAATAGAAAAATGTGGGCAAAAACTCAAAGCAGCAGCGTTGATTAGTGGGGCACTGCAGCTCTGGCTAGGGTTCGATTTGTGCCTAGCGCTGCAGCGCTGGGAACTTGACGCTGCAGCACTGGCCGGTAGATTCAGAATATTATAAATAGCAAACCCTAGCTGAACAAAAGGTGGAGCGCGGTTGTTAAACAGAAGAACAGAGTTGGAGGAGACGAGACTCAAGAGGGGAGTTAGAGACACTCTTGGAGGCTCCTCTGAAGCTTTGAATCATTCCTCTCTGGTTTTGTTTTATTCTTATTTGGTTATGTTGATGTTTCATGATATGAACTTGGTTTGTTTAAATATTATTATGGAGTAGGTATTTTTGTGTTAAGGATAGATGAATCCTAAACCTATGTCTTGAGTTGCTATTTGGACAAGTTGGAATTTAATGTGTTTTTCAAAGAATGTGTTTTATTGTTCTTAATGTTGTTTGTTATTTTGATTCCTTCTTTAAGCATGGTGATGCGTCGAATAGAGAAGCTATGTTTTTATGAATGGTTGAATTAATAAATAAGATGTTGGATTGTTGTCTATGCACAGGCCAGAGTAAAACATGCCATGAATGGAATAGGAGTAACTGAATAGGGATTCTAGGAAATTCATGTGGTCCGTTTGAATCGTAACCGAATAGGGAGATTTAACTGAAAGGAATTGCACTGAGCTTAATGCTTCTTGATTTGAATTAATCTAGAATAAACCTGGAATATGGATATTTGAAATTAATGATTTTTGAGATTGGGGTTAGACTTGGAATATGGATAATCAATTTATTGGGAATTCTACCATCTTGAAAAATGTATTAAACAAAACTCGTCCATTCGAAACTCTTGGCAATGATGGTTTAGGTGAAGTCGGGTCCTTAGCACGTTAGTTTATAAGAATCTAATTCCAAAGTGTGAAATTCGTCCTTTTATTTACTATTGTCATATGTTTTTCCCTTAGTTAATTGTTAGTAAATTCTTCTCCTACAATTATTCATTTGCTCAAATAACGGTAAGAGTTGAGTCATAATTTCTATATTATTTATTCAGTCCTCGTTGGGAACAATATTCAATCATCATTTTATTACTTGAACGATTAGTGCACTTGCTAGTGTTAATTTCATCGCATCAAGTTTTTGACACCGTTGCCGGGGACTGAAATAAAATATTACATTTATTATGATTCTACTAGTTAATTTGAGAGTTTGTTAATTTTGTTTTTAAGTCTATTTCGCAGGGTTTTCGTTTCTAGTGCATGACACATACTAGTGGGAGAATACTTTGAGAATTTAATCCAGAAATTTAGCGCACTTTTCACGCTTTGAGAAGAGCAGCGTTAGTAACAGTTAATACAATGGCATAAGGGAACAATGCAGACGTGCAACGTGCACTGTGGGATTATGCTATGCCAAAGATGGATGGTGTTGAATCTAGCATCCGACGACCACCTATACAAGCGAACAATTTCGAAATTAAGCCCGCCATCATTCAGATGATTCTACATTCAGTGCAATTTGGGGCCTATCGCAAGAAGATCCGAATGTTCACTTGGCGAGTTTCCTTGAACTGTGCAACACATTTAAGCATAATGGAGTATCGGAGGATGTAATTCGCTTAAGACTTTTTCCATTTTCACTAAGTGATAAAGCAAAAAATTGGTTGACTTCCTTGCCAACAAGATCCATAACGAAATGGGCAGAATTGGCACAAAATTTTTTAGGGAAATATTTGCCTCCTGCAAAAACTGCAAAGTTACGTAATGAAATTACTATGTTCTTGCAGGTCGATAGGGAGTCACTTTATGAGGCATGGGAACATTTTAAAGACCTTTTGAAAAGATGTCCTCATCATGAGTTGCCCACTTGGATACAGGTACAAACTTTTTATAACGGTCTAACTAGTACAACCCGAAACATGATTGATGCAGCTGCAGGTGGCACTATCATGAGAAAAACTCCAGAAGAAGCCACTGAATTGCTAGAAGAGATGGCCACAAATTCTTATCAATGGCCAATTGAAAGGTTACCTGTTAACAGAGCCTCAGGATTGCACAATATAGATGCTGTTACAGCTTTAGCAGCACAAATGGAGACTTTCACCAAGAAGATAGATGGATTTAATCCTACTACACATGCAATATGTGAATTTTGTGGTGGTAGTGGGCACCATAGCAGTAAATGTCAAGCAGGTAATCAGTTTGCATATAATTTGTCTGCTGAATAAGCTAACTTTGTTTCAAATTTTCACAGGCAAAACAATCCATACAGCAATACATATAATCCGGGATGGAGAAATCACCCGAATTTGTCTTGGAATCAAAGTAATGCGAAGCAACCTCCTCCTAAATACCCACCTCAAGAAAAAAAAGTCCAACTTGGAGGACATGATGGCCAAATTCTTAAGTGCAGCAGAAATTAGGTTCCAAAATCAAGAAGCATTCATCAAAAATCTAGAAGTTCAAGTGGGCTAACTAGCAACCACAATTTTTGGACGTGCACAAGGTTCTCTTCCGAGCAACACAAAAAAAAAAAAAAAAAAAAATCCTAAGGAGGATGTCAAGGCCATAACACTAAGGAGTGGCACACAATTGGATGAGCCAAAATCTAAAGAAATCACTAATCAAGAAGGCGAGAAAGAAGAGACCACGCAAGAGGAGAAACATGTTTCAGAAAAGAAGTCTACTGGTAAAGGTTTGATTGATTCTAACTCTGAAACTAAATATATGCCACCTCTTCCCTATCCTCATAAATTTATGAAAGAAAAACTAGATAAGTAATTTTCAAAATTTTTAGAGATCTTCAAGAAAATGCATATTAACATTCCATTTGTAGAGGCTTTATCATAGATGCTTAGTTACACTAAATTTTTGAAGGAAATTTTGTCTAATAAACGGAAGCTTGAGGAACATAGAACGGTGATGTTAACTGAAGAGTGCAGTGCCATACTGCAAAACAAGCTACCTCCAAAATTGAAAGATCCAGGGAGTTTTACTATACCCTGCACTTTGGGAAGTTCATTCTTTGATAAAGCTTTATGTGACCTTGGTGCAAGTATCAATCTTTTACCTCTTTCAATTTTCAGGAAACTTGGATTAGAAGAAGTCAAAACAACGACAGTGTCATTGCAATTAGTTGATCGATCTATTAAGAGACCACGGGGAATTATAGAAGATGTACTGGTAAAGGTTGATAAATTTATATTCCCTATAGACTTCATTGTTCTCGACATGGAAGAGGATCATGAGGTACCTCTTATACTTGGACGTCAATTCCTTGCTACAGGGAGAGCTCTAATAGATGTACAACAAGGGAAATCGACTTTAAGAGTCAATGATGAGCAAGTAGTTTTTGATATGTATAAAATTATGAAATACCCTTCTAGCTTATCTACTTCTTGTTTTCAAGTGGATATTGTTGATAACCTCATTGGGGAGTTTCAGGAGAAAACGTTAAATGAAGATACTTTAAAGAAATGCATCATGGAATCAGGAACTACTACCACTAAAGAACTCGTCATCCAAGAAGAAGCAAGGAACTTTGAGTCTGAAATGGGAAAAGAAGTGCCAGAAGAACAAATAATAATAACTGAATTGAAAACTTTACTTGCTCATTTGAAATATTCTTATTTAGAGAAAAATATTTTTTCTGTTATAATATCTTCTTCGTTGATAGGTAAAATGGAAGAACGGTTGCTAAAAGTCCTAAGAAGGCACATATTTTCGGGAAAGCTGAAATCTTGGTGGACTAGACCATACACCGTGATAAGTGTATCACCTTTTGGTGCCGTTGAAATACGACACGAGAAAAACAATGAGACATTCAAGGTCAACGGGGACAGATTGAAGCACTACATCATGGGGACGTTTGATCCTTAATCATCCACAACCATTCTCCAAGAGCCATAAATCGGAAAGTCAAGCTAAAGACTATAAATTAGAACTTACATTTTGTTTTTATTTTTTATTTTTTTAATTTGAAATTGTTTTGTGTGTTTATTTTTGTTAGGTTTGTCTTTTAGTTAAGTTTTTATTGTTTTAAATTAGTTATTTTTGTTTTGTTTTCAGGATTGATTTGAGTCAGGCCCGAGAACTAGAGCTGCAGCCATGAGATTTGGGCGCTGCAGCGCTGGAAAGACCAATATGAAGAGGTTGGACCCGAGACTCAGCGTTGCACCCCAAAGAAGACAATGCTGCGGCGTCCAAAAGAGAGGAGTTCAGCACCGCAGCGCTATACAGTCAGTGCTGCAGCACCGAGTCGCACAATGGGTTTTAAAAAAAAAAAATACTCTCCTCGCACTTTCAACAATGATCATGAGAACGAGGATAATGAAGAAAATGATTGATTCGGGTTCCGACTAATCAGGGAAGTTCCTTTCTCTTACTTTATGCTCAATGTTTATACATTGTGGACAATGTATCATTTAAGTTTGGGGGTGGGGAAAAGCATCTGAGTTGTTGTGTGCTGTTCATGTTTTTAGTTATTTTTCTGTTTATTTTATCTTTGTGCTTTATTTTGTTTGATTTTGATTTTTCCAATGATGAGAAATAGATTGACTTGATTGTAGCCATTGAAAAGTTGAAAAATTTTGTGTTTGTCTGGTTGCTTGAGTTTGTTGTTGGATTTATTTTACATCGAACTTTTTGAACACAATGAGCACTTACACCTAAGCACTTTGTTATCTTGTTGTTTCGGAGAACATTTATGTGAGTAATGTAGTTTCTTGAGATCTCTTGGACTCTAGAACTTGTTTGAAGACCACTTGAGGCAAAATCCTAGGTAGTACAATACCAAAGAAATGATCCAGGTAATGTTTGGAACGTTTGAGCTTTTCTAGCCAACCCTTGATATGTGATTATCCTTAATTTTTCCCTTTTGATCTTGAATATCTTTTGTTTTGTCACCCGATCATCTAACCTATTTTCAAAAAAAAAAAAAAATGCTACAACTCTACCTTTCACCTGTAAGCACATCGATTAATGAATGGACTATTCTCTTAAGTGGTGGCAGAGGATTGAGCAAGAGAAAGCGATCTTCGACTTGGCTGTGTTAAGTATCAAATATTTCCCATCGAGAGTGAGCAAGGGACCCTAGTCATAAGAGAGCAAGGGAAAGACCGAAGTTGAAAAGGTTTACCACATGAACTATTTGATCAAGTTGTGTTTTGCCTATCACAGGCAGCTGGCAAAGCTGTGTTTGATCGTCGCGTACATGCTCTGTTACAGTTTCATTCGTATGTACGGAAATAAAGACTGGTACTACTATAGTACAAGCATACGAAAAATAAAATAAAATGTGACAACAACAAAAGTATTGAGTATTACATGATAACTGAGGAAAAGTTTGAAATAAATTTTTATTGGTTGATTTGCTTAAGGTGATGTGAGCCTCAAATAAATCCTTTACCATTCCTTAGCCTTAGCCAAAGTTATAAGCTGAATAAAGTCCTGGTGATCTCGGGTATTGTCATGGCCTATATTAGTGGAGAGTGGTGTGAAAAGCAAGCTTATGGACTCTGAGAGATTGGCATTATCCTACTTGAGTGCATAAACTGATTAGAGTGGCGAGACAATTAAGTTTATAAAGGTGTTACACACACACACGTTTGAAGAATTTGATGTAAGATAAGGCTGGCAATAAATTTGAAATTCTAGGCATTAGTAATATTTGGAAATTTTTCTTGCGTTATGATTTATATGCAATCTTTGAGGCATGTTGCTATCAAATCTAATCAAACCATCTCTCACTCTTAGGATGTGTGTGTTAGGATTTTGTTCTAGTTTGCTCGAGGACTAGCAAAAACGTAAGTTTGGGGGTGTGATAACTCTGAATAAATCATGTTATTATACTTCTTTTAGGCATGTTTTTGGTGTTGATCTTAAGCATTAGATTTGTGTTTCATGTGTTTTTAGCAATTTTTAGTTTAGTTTATTTTATTCTACGAATAGTTTGTTTTAGTTAAATGATCAATACTAAGTCTTGAAAATTTACTGTGCAGACACTTGCTGCAGCGCTGGAAGGGAAAAATGTGTGAAAGGGACAGAAACTCAAAGCTGCAGCGCTGGTTCCTCAGTGCTGCAGCGCTGGAATCTGGCAGGAATAGAAAAATGTAGACAGAAACTCATAGCTGCAGCGCTGGTTAGTGGGGCGCTGCAGCTCTGGCTAGGGTTCGATTTGTGCCTAGCGCTGCAGCGCTGGGAAGTTGACGCTGCAACGCTGGCCGGCAGATTCAGAATATTATAAATAGCAAACCCTAGCTGAACAAAAGGTGGAGCGCGGCTGTTAAACAGAAGAACAGAGTTGGAGGAGACAAGACGCAAGAGAGGAGTTGGAGACACTCCTGGAGGCTCCTCTGAAGCTTTGAATCATTCCTCTCTGTTTTGTTTTATTCTTATTTGGTTATGTTGATGTTTCATGATATGAACTTGGTTTGTTTAAATATTATTATGGAGTAGGTATTTTTATGTTAAGGATAGATGAATCCTAAACCTATGTCTTGAGTTGCTATTTGGACAAGTTTGAATTTAATGTATCTTTCAAATAGTGTGTTTTATTGTTCTTAATGTTGTTGTTATTTTGATTCCTTCTTTAAGCATGGTGATGCATCGAATAGAGAAGCTATGTTTTTATGAATGGTTGAATTAATAAATATGATGTTTGATTGTTGTCTATGCACAAGGTAGGGTAAAACATGCCATGAATGGTATAGGAGTAACCAAATAGGGATTCTAGGAAATTTATGTGGTCCATTTGAATCGTAACCAAATAAGGAGATTTAACTAAAAGGAATTCCACTGAGCTTAATGCTTCTTGATTTGAATTAATCTAGTATAGACCTAGAATATGGATATTTGAAATTAATGATTTTTGAGATTGGGGGTTAGACCTGGAATATGGATAACCAATTTATTGGGAATTCTACCATCTTGAAAAATGTATTAAACAAAACTTGTCCATTCGAAACTCTTGGCAATGATGGTTTAGGTGAAGTCGAATCCTTAGCACGTTAGTTTATAAGAATCTAATTCCAAAGTGTGAAATTCGTCCTTTTATTTACTATTTTCATCGGTTTTTCCCTTAGTTAATTGTTAGTAAATTCTTCTCCTACAATTATTCATTTACTCAAATAACAGTAAGAGTTGAGTCATAACGTTGGGAACGATATTCACTCATCATTTTATTACTTGAACGATTAGTACACTTGCTAGTGTCAATTTCATCGCATCAGGTGATGTGGTAGGTATCAAATCAAATATGTAATGTATAATATTTTATTTATTAATTTTTTTATTTTCTTCAGGTAATTTCTCGGTTGTTACATTAGTGATGCCCCAAGATGAAGGTCAAGTCTTGGTGCCCTACATAGATAGAGAGGTAATGATTGGATTGTTTATAAGTGATTATCACCTATACTTGCACAATGCGTTTTAAAGTCGTGAAGTCTGGTGTGCCAAAACGAACAATATTCTCCAAAGCGGGAGGTTGAGTCATTATAGTAGTATTAGAGTCGACTCTGGAAAGCTCGACCTACGATTTTAACTGGTAGGTTGCCGAGTGTGAGATCATTCAGCAAGGATACTGTGCTAAAAAGACGCGTGATTGTGACGTGTTAAGAATGAGTCAAGTCTTGGTATCCACATCGACTAACGAGATAGTAACTGAACTGTTTTTAAGTGATTGTTATCTTCACTTGCAAAACATGTTTTAAAATCGTGAAGCTTAGTGTGCCAAAATGGACAATATAATCTCAAGCTGGAGGTCGAATATTTACAAAAATAATACTCAAGATTAAATTACTAATCACCTTACAAAATGGTCATGAAAGTTAGGGAATTTTTTAAAACCGAGAAAGAGTCTGCGAATAAGGTGATTTTAGTGACATCTCTATTGTGATACTATTTACACCCTATTTCTACCAGTTCAGTGAGATAATGCTACATAATCACGAAATCAACAAGCCCAAAAATTGAAAGTGAAATAATGCATTTTATTATATCCTTGTTTAATTCAAATAAGCACGTGAGAAAGATGCAACAAATTAATCGATAAATTGTGCAAATATTTCATGGGACATATGTCATTCGAGTGGAACCCAAATATGAAATTATTGCCAAGTAAACAGGTGGCTATACGTGGGACTGATTGAAGAAGAAAGTGGCTGCTATAGTCCAATAAAAATTCACCCCATGCACCTAAGCTTTAATCCCAAAATATGTCCCACCTTCTTTCGAGATAAATTTTGGGAGATTAGGACTCAACTGGAAACCAAACAAGTAATTAAAGATTAAAGTGAAATTAAATTAGTTTAAACCCATCTAATCTCAATCCACGATCAGAGGGAAATTTTATTGATACATAAAACTTGGTTTGCAAGTTATAACTATGAGGGTTCTTTTTCATGGGAGATAAGTTTGCTTCATAGCAAACTCTTTGTAGAAAAAAAATATTTCAATATCGAAAGTTTTCTTTTATGTTAACAAATGTTTTTAAAATAGATTTATCGCCCGTAGAAAAAGAACGACCCAATAATTATTTTACAGTTATCGGATGTACAGTGAGTGGCCGAACAATAATTCTACTTTCAAAGCCTAAAAACACCTACAAAGTAAAAGTATAATTAATGAAATACATAAAATACATCTCTGGGTTGTACTTGAAAGCCATAAGATGTCGAGGTCAGTACGTCATCAGTGACAAACTCTTTGTAATTCTTGACATAACTGAGGAAATCCAAATAATAACATTAGATTGTTTGCTCTTTTTCTTCAAAAACTTCTTGAACCACTTAGCTGACTCTTTGGGATATCGTTTCAAGTTATTTTTGAAATCTACGTGATAAAGGCCGAATCTGACAGAGTAACCTAAGTTCCATTCAAAGTTGTCCATCACTGACCATGCAAAGTAACCTTTAACATCAACTCCGTAGTCACTGTCAATAATCCCGCCATTATTAATTAATATTAGTATAAAAATTTAACAACAATCCCTAGAAAACTTACACAAATCTAAATGTTTGCTCGATAGCTTTACATCAATCTAGACTTTATAATAAACTTTCATAGCTTGAATTGTTAAAATATTATAGTGGCAAAAGAATAAATTTAAACCAATGTCAAGTGTGTTAAAGAATAAATTTTTTGGTGTTAGTTGTAAAATAATCTTGAATGTCAAAAAAAGAAAGAAAATAAGAGAGAATTAAATTCTTGAGATAAGAAATTAAACTTACATGATGGCTTCTAAAAGATTCTGAATATGCTTCTCATGATATTCTTTCCGCTCAGTATCTTTGAGAGCTTCCTCAAGTGGTACTGAACCATTGTTGTAATCACTATATCCTAAATGAGTTTCATGTTCAAGAAATCATTATCAATTAGTTAAATTATCAAACATGTACTTAACTATCATTCATAAGAAAAATTATTGTTACAACATACCATTCTCAGTGATGTAAATTGTCGGACTATTGTAATTTTTCTTGATGTACTTTAGAAGATATTTGATACCTTCAGGATACACTAAGATCATGTCTGAAGCAGACTGCAAAAAGATATAAAAATATATATATATATATATATATATATATTATTACTTATTTTTTGTAGTTTTTTTGTTTTATATATATAAGAAAGTGTTTTTTTTTCTACATACCTGTGGACCAATAGGAACTCCGTTTCGGTCCTCTAAAAGATAAGAAAAAATTGAAATTCCATAGGTTAATTACCAGCCGGGCTTACATCATCAATATGAATGGTAGACAAAAAAAGTGCGGTTCCTTTTTTTAAATAAAATATGTTGCAATTTTGTAAAACTTACTTTTCCATTCAACATGTTGATCTGTCGTATACCTAAGTTTTTTTGGATTAACATGATCAAGATTAGCTATGTAGAAAGCGCCGTAGTAATTTATTCCAACATAATCAAAAGAATTTTTAAGCATTTCTGATTGTTCTTTTGTGAAAGAAGGCAGTCGATCTCCAACATATGTCTTCATGATATGTGGATAGTCACCAAATATCATAGGGTCTAAATGCCTGAAAAAATGTAAAAATATTTGCATCAAAATTAAAATAAATTTATATATTAAGAAAAAAGATAAAAATAAAATGAAATGAAGAAAACGTATTTGATATGCAATGAAACAATTACCAGCCTAAAGTGAAATCAAGGGCTCGTCTAGTTGCTTCTTTATCAGCAACAGAATCAGAGTGAGGTTCAAACCATGCGGGTGAGAGTACCATTCCAATCTTCCCATTTGTTTGACACTATATAATTTTATAAATAACAAAACAAATGGATCAAAATAATAAAATGGAAGGTTTAAAAACAATATAAAGGGAACAAATTCTTTGGACTTTATTACTTAATAAAGTTGCAATGTGATCTTTCTCTTATCTTTTCATTTTCCTGGAAAGTAAGTTATCCGAGAATAGACATACACACACTTAGAAATATTTATAATTGTTTAAACAAGTAATGTTGGTACTAACCTTCGTATCAAGTTAGCAATTAACTTTCTAATTACATACCCTGTCGTATTTTCTAAACTCTTCTACAGCTGCAGCATGAGCAAGAAGTAAATGATGTGAAACTTCGTAAGGCTCAACGCCGGAGTTTCCTGCTTGGCATGCATTGTTCACCCATTTAGAACATCGTCCTAGTGCTTTTTTTCCATTGTCATAACCAGCTACGCTATAGACCCATGGCTCATTAAAAGTTGCCCAAAGATTTACTTTATCACCAAATTCTCTGAAGCAAAGACTCGCAAAGTCTCGAAAATCATCCCTATATACATAGTAAGACACTGGCACCCAATTAGTTTTAAGTTTGTTTAATGAAATATAAATATTGTTTGTTGTGGAAGTTAAAATTATTTTTCGAAATAAATCAATAGCTTAATTTTTTAGAGTTGTTTGAAGCATTTTCATGGATTAAGAAACCTTTGTTGTCATGACAACTTGTTTGAATATTAATGTGAGATTCTAAAATATGACTAATATTATAAAATAAACATTTACTTACACGATCAAAAGACTTAAAAAACCACCATACTCGTTTTCCAAAGTTAGAGGAAGATCCCAATGGAAGAGAGTTACAAAAGGTTGCAAACCTGCACATTTCATCACATGACAGATAAGAGAAAGAGTTAAGTTAAATTGAAATGAGCAGAAAAAAGAAGGCAATGCTTAGATGAGATTATTTATCAATAGCTCAAATATAATTGGATCAATTTTGGATATTAATATTCAATGAGCTTGCTCAATATCTTAATTTAAAACCTTTAAATTTGGTCCCAAAAATCCTTTTAAATTTTACATTGCAAAATTTATGGTAGAAACTGATATCTCATTGAGAAAAATATATGCCAACTTAACTTTCCACACCAGTTAAAAAAATTGTAAAAAATATATTTGATTTATGCTAAGTCTTCATGATTGACCAAAAAATGTTTCTACTCAAAGAAGAGAACTATGACCATTTGCTATGAGCTCATCGA
This sequence comes from Bretschneidera sinensis, assembly GCA_023935145.1. Lineage (NCBI taxonomy): Eukaryota > Viridiplantae > Streptophyta > Magnoliopsida > Brassicales > Akaniaceae > Bretschneidera > Bretschneidera sinensis. The sequence goes on from CM043698.1 coordinate 131,971,165, forward strand.
TAAGATTTTTGTAGAATTCAATTCCTTTCTTGTTCACTCCTTCACTTAGCTTTCCACCTGAGTTTAAAAAATTTTGTAAAATAACAACGAATTAGAATTTTAAAATAGTGAGAAAGAAAGATAATAAAAAGAAAAAAGAAAAAAGTAAAAGAAAGAAGTTCATGTATCACACTATTAATATATACACTTACGAGGTAATAATCTAGGCCATGAAATCGAGAATCTGAAAGAATCCATATTCATCTCTTTCATTAATTTGATATCTTCCTGTCACATTTTAAATTATATTTATTAGAAATATGATTAATGAAAATCGAATCAAACTCCAATAATAAGATTGTTTTGAAACATTTATTGGTAAAAACGATGATCACCTTATAACGATGATAAAAATCAACTGCTACATCTCCATTCTCCATATTGTTTTTTTCTGTAATCACATTAGCATTCAGTAAACTTAATATATATATATATATATATATATATATATATATATATATATAACTTGTGTATACTCCCATGAATGTATGCATTCATGTGTACGTACACACAAACACAGAGCGAGAGAGATACCTGGATAATTGTGAGTAAATTTGTCCCATATACTTGAGCCTCTACCGTCCTCTTTTACTGCACCTTCAAACTATATATTATACATAAGAGTGAGATTACTAGTATTACTATTTCTATCCATACTGGATATCAATCAATATTTTACATAATACAAGTTATCATAATATATATTTATGCAATATTATGATGGGATTTTAAAATGCACTAGAAAAGAGGTCTTCATATATATGTATTCTACCTGATAAGCCGAAGAGGCAGTTCCGAAAATGAAATCATCAGGAAAACTATAACGATCGAAAGAATTACTTGAGACATGATTATGTTTTTGTTCAAAGGGAGCCAGCAAAGTAACTAGCAGCAGCCCAAACAAAAAAGAAAATCGTATGGAAGCCATAAGTAATTAATATTGCTTATGGCAATTAGTTTCTAAATTTGGGAGTGTATAACTTCCTGAGGTTTTAGGTGAAATGTTAAGCCCTTTATATAAAGGATGGAAAGTGGAAATTAGCCCCAACTTGAAATGCATGGCTTGATTTTGTCGGTAGGAAGCTTAAAGGGTAAATCATGAAATGTTAAAAAATTACTAAAATTTGTTACGTATATACCCCCACGACGTTGCCAGATTAGAATTGGACCCAGCCAACATGAGCTGATGCAGAATTTGTCAATAGTACATATGGTATTTTTGTCAGTTCATTTTATTTCAGGTCAAGTTCAATACATGTACGCTAAGTTTCTATATTGGGACAAAAAGAGAGAAAAAAGAAAGCATAAAAAATGGAACGTGTTTAACTAAATGTTCCACTACGGCTAAGAATATCTTGTAGATTCTGGCTACTTACATAGAATATAGACTAATCCAATCATATTTAACCATTTAAAAAAAATAATGTTTATTTCATTTGAATGAATAATTGAATTTTTTGAATCAACTTAAACTTTTAAGATAATTGATAACGACGATTTAAATTCTTTAAGCTCAAATTCAATATCAATAGAGTATTTATTGGAGCGTAACAACAATGAAGACTTATTAAAGACTTAAAGTTTGAGAATTTTTTTTTGTCTAGTTTGGATCCATAAAAGATACATGACACAAGGGTCCATCTCAGCATGAAATGAAAAGAAAATATATTTTTCTCTCTCTTCTCATGCTATTTAATACTAAAATGAATCTTTGTGCCATATATCTTTTATGAACTTATGTTATGCAATAATTTCTCTTGTTTGGGATCATTGGTTTATGTGGGTACGATAAACCTGTATAAATAATAAGGTTTTATATTTTTTCATATTCAATTTTTGGTAGTCAAAATTGGGTGTATCAGAGATTAAGATTTTGAAAGTTCTATTCATAGTTGTAAGTTTTGTTTTGTTTCGTTTGAAGAGGTCGAAACGTTTCAGTTTCAGCACTAAACCGAAAGGAAACGCCCTTATAGTTCGTTTTGTTTTTTGTTTAGGCTCGTTTCGGCCGAAATATTGCAATGCATTTTTTTTGAAAATTTTCACTCTTTATCTTCAATTGGGTAATATGAGTAATACATTATCTTTAACATTTTGTGTTTGAATAATAATTTTTTTTTTATTATGACATGTTTGCAATTTGATAGTAAGACAAAGTCCTAATTTGGATTTATATCAAAAATATGTTTTATAATTGATTTTAAAGCAAAAATTTATTTAGAATTAATTTGTATATTTGAATAATGATTGCTTTCTTATCATTTATATTTATAATTATATTTTTTTGAAATATATATAATTTGACATATACGTATTTGAAAATACCATCAATTCTTAAATGATGCATCGAAACGAATAGAAACCAAAACGTTATATTTAAATAGTTAAATCGAAACGTTATCGAAAACGAAATTTACAACCTTCGTTCTATCTCTCTAAAATTTTGTACTTCATTCAATTTTAATAAAATCTCTTTTATTATTGTCTGTGAATATAAAATTTTTATCATTCAATTTTCCCTGTTCTGTTTGTTTATATATTTGCTGCGCTTCTCTTAACAAAATACTTGATTTGGTTTTCGAGTCGTAAGAATTACTTGTTAGTCTGTCACTGTCACTGTCACTGATGATGATTATTATTGAATATTGACTAACACAGATATTAGAAAGAGACCAAAGCAGTACACTTCCAGTCTGTAAAGCAAAACAGATGTCAGACTTATTTTCAAAGCAGGGGAAGACTTTTATAAAAATGTTACTATAAAAAAATATTACTATATTTTTTTGGTTTATTTTGCAGTACCAAGTGGTCCAGTACTGTTCTTCATTGTTACTAAGCTGGCCGACTTTATAGAAAATATAGACACTGATATTTAATATCTTCTGTTTTAAATTTCCTTCCTAATTAATCAAATTCATCTATCCTTATTTTTTTGAACCTTTTGTTAAAATTTTACTAAGCAGCATAGACAAGTAATTATAGTGGTTTTAATTTTATAAAATCGGATCAACAGATTTAATCAGATAAGAAAAATACAAAAACTCATCCGTTGTTAATTGATAATTATGTTGTTGGGGCTTGTATACATCTTAATATTATTAATGTGGTCAATAGCTAGTATAAACCTTAATCCAAAATGGCTTGTAGATGAAAAAACCTATTTGAAATTTTAGTAAATGGAGATACTGAAGTGTATATAAACAGACTAAATCTCTCATTCAATTCTGAATATTCAGTTTTTTTATCCATTTAAAAAATCTTATCCCTTATCATACTTTTACTATGAGATAATTTAATTTTTTTTTATGGTTCAATAAAATATGTGATTTACATATGTAATTATTTATGTAATTATCTGTATTATAATTTTATGTATAATATTATTGTTTATGTTTAAAAGCTTAATACATTATTAGAAGCCTAGTGTTTGATAAAAGTCCTCAATGGATGATGCCTCACTGTTTGATCATTTTGTCTTTCCTAGTTATAAGCATAGACCTTTCTTAGTCTGCCCACGTGCCTTCGCTGTTGACTGCTATGTTGTACCCTTTTTTAAATTTGAACAGGTAAAGATACATGAACACCTATTTAGACATTTCGTTTTCTATCCATATATTTTTGTTGCGAGATAATTCAATTTTTTTTATAATTTAATTAGGTATATAATTTACTTATTTAATTATCTATGTTATAATTTTATTTATAATATTATTATTTATGCTTAAAAGATTCATACATTATTAGTGGCCTAGGTGTTTGCTAAAAGTTCTCAATGTATGACGCCTCAATGTTTGATCATTTTGTCTTTCCTAATTATAAGCATTTACCTCTCCCAGTCTGCCCACGTGCCTTCGCTCTTGACTGTCATGTTGTATTCTTTTTTGGATTTGAATAGGTAAAGATACACGAATACCTATTTAGACATTTTATTTCATGGCTGATGCAATGTTACAATTTTCACGACAGTAATTTTTAAAGGGAGAGACCTTGTCAAAAAGCCTATATGAATAGTTAGATGTTCTATTGGTAATTGTTGAAAAATCATTGATAATTTTTATACAATTTATATTTATCTTTAATATTTTGGGCATGAGTCCTTCTCTTCCTAAATTAGTCCAAAAATATTGTCCTCACACTGCATGTCATGTTTTTACCAATCAACTGTCCAAGCGTAAAAAAAAATGAGTGTTTTAATTTTATAATCTGCTTATTACTAGACCGTATCAAGTGCCCAAGTCACAATGGTGATCACTATAATGCTAAAAAAAATGAACCCAGAAAAGGAATAGGAAAGCTTGCTTATTTTCAAGGTCAAGGTGAAGTACCCAACAAGAAAAGTGTTTGAAGTTGGTAGTTAAAACTGATCTTGTTGGTTCCTTGAATCTGAAAATATCAATTATGCTATCAGACAAAGGAAAGCAGTCATTTGTTTACCAGAGGTCTATTTTGGACCTTGGAAAAGCTACCATGGAAATCTTAGCTGAATTTCTCTACATTATTGGTGCAAATCTACTGTCGTTGTGTTGATACAAATCAATAATATAAAAGAAATATGCCAAATTATTATTACTATATTATATATCAGCTGGTGTTGGTAGAATTAATGAATTTCTATAATATAATTAATGACTAACAAAATATAAAATGGAAAAAAGGTGTAGAAATAATCAGTAATCATGAAATATATCTTATTTCCATGGGATGGAATGAAAAAAATATTTATTTATGGAGAAGAAAAAAAAGTCATGAAATGGCGGTCGTGAGTTGCATGGATTAGTCCATTTATAAGTTTCTTTACAAGGCGGTACGAGTTTTAGAAAAAATTAGGAGAGGACAAGAATAAAAAAATCTAAGGGCGAGAAAACTGAGTTTTAGAAAAAATTAAGTTCATACCTGAGATTTATAGGGTTAGTTATATTGGGTAAAATGCATGTTCCTCCCTGATATTGCAAAACAGACGCTTACCTCCCCAACTGTCTTTTATATTTAAAATTATGCCTAGTCAAGAGATGTATAAGGACCACCGAGCCTCCCCTCAAACGATCATCCATCTGTCCACTCTCTACCAACCAGGATTCTCCACTCCACTGCATTGGAGCACACGCCTTACATGGAGCACCACCTGCCTCAAGAGCTTGCTCTATCCCAGGTCAACTCCTCTTCACCGTGTTAGGACCAGGACACGTCCATGAAGAATCTGGAGCACACCGTAGGATTCTCCACTCCACTGCGTTGGAGCACACGCCTTACATGGAACCACCTGCCTCGAGAGCTTACTCTATCCCAGGTCAACTCCTCTTCACCGTGTTAGGACCAGGACACGTCCATGAAGAATCTAGAGCACACCACCTGTCAAACCGAGCTCATCCACGCGCCTTACATGGAGCACCACCTGCTTCGAGAGCTTGCTCTATCCCAGGTCAACTCCTCTTCACCGTGTTAGGACCAAGACACATCCATGAAGAATCTGGAGCACACCGTAGGATTCTCCACTCCACTGCGTTGGAGCACACGCCTTACATGGAACCACCTGCCTCGAGAGCTTACTCTATCCCAGGTCAGGTCAACTCCTCTTCACTGTGTTAGGACCAGGACACGTCCATGAAGAATCTAGAGCACACCGCCTGTCAAACCGAGCTCATCCACGGATCTCATCGTGATCTAACCTGGGCCTACCACCTACGTTCGGCATTCTGATGATTCATCCACATGGCTAACTCCGGGGCATAGCTCTGATACCACTTGTAAGGACTATGGACACCACATATTTCCACATTGATATGATTTTGTCCACTTTGGACCTAAACCCTCATGAATTTGCTTTTGGGTTTTTACCCCAAAATGCCTTATACCAATAGAGATATTTGTCCATCCTTATATACCCATGATCCTCCCCACTTCTAGCCAATGTGGGACTTTGGTCGTATACCCAACATGCAATATATGAGAAACTGAAAGATTATGATACGTATTTGATTGCAATAAATGAGAAATTCAAATACTCATTTAGAAGAAACTATTATTTACAAGAGAAACAAAATGCTCTAATCCAGATTATAAGATTTTTTTTTAAAAGCCAAAAAGAGAATTTTTATCGATTATATCAGAGATACATCCATCTCGACAGAAATAGGCAAAACTTTAAACAGGGAGAAAGAACACTAGCTATACAATTGTTGAAAATCCTCCCCAAAACCCATCTAAAAAACTATTGAAAATTCTCCTAAAACGTCAACTGCAACAGATCATATAAATCTCAACCCCTACAAACATCAAAACAACAACCTAAACTCAAAACCACGTAATCACCTCACACACAATACACTAAGAGAATGGGAAAGACCACAAATATATTGTATTCGCAAACCTTGTCAAAGTCAGTCGTAACGAGAGAGAAGAAGCAAGAAGGGACTAAAGAGATCTTTAATGAGAGATAGCCTAAGGTTTCAAGTGAGCAATTCTTACTTCTTAAAATTATAACTTCTTTATCACAAAATGTCCATTATAGTATTGTCAAATTACACAATCTATGATAGTATTAGTATGACCTATTTGGACTTTGAAGTATTTGTTACATATAAATATGCACACTAGCACCTAGAATAGGCATTTTATAATCATATATTTTACAATTATATTATAATTATTTTTACACTATTTTATATTTAATAAATATAAAATATATAATTATATATTTGATTGGGTTACCGATTTGGTCGAGTTGAAAATTTTGAACTCATGGCCCAACCCAGTTGTCCCATCAAGTTTTAAATTTTTTCAACCCAACTAAACTCAACTTCTAAAAAGACCCAACCCAATCATTTATATCAATTTGAGTTAGATATGCGGATCAACTGGATTTCATGCTCACCCCTAAACTATATGGTTTGAGCATGAGACCTTGGTAATAGTGTAATGTTTTACCATGCTAGCTACCGTTCTTGTCCTTGACTGACCTGAAAGTATTTTATAACCATTCAAAGTGAAGTAATTCACAACACATTCATTTTTTTACCAAACCAAATAAAATGACTCTAACCTTCGTTAATTTTATTAACATTATTCATGTAAACTATTTTGCCATTTACATAAAAATACATAATTAAGAATAACTTATATTTATTATTATTTTGTTCTATAAACTTTAAATATTGTAAAATTATGTAAATGAACTCAAAATGACTTCCGAAATTAGTCATCATCAAATTTAAAATGATTATTAATATGTAACTTGATTTGACATAATCAGTACTCAATTTTACAATAATATTAATATTTTTACATATTTTAAATTATATTTTAATTATATATATATATATATATATATATATATATATATATATATATATATATATATACACACACCCACAGCGGCATTTATGGGGTTTATAATAATAAGTTAATTAAAATGTTACATCATAAATTAAATTAGTAGTTATAATTAATTAAAAATACATGACATATGCACATAACCTGATAGACCTATATGTATCGATTTTAAATTAATAATGTATTTTTCAATTTGAAAAAAAAAAAGGAGACTCTTAAAGTAACAATTGAAAAATGTAAAAATTTAAAAATACATCATTTAAATTATAAAAACAAAAACAAAAGGACAGGAAATAAAAAAAACCATTAATGTCACTATTATATGATCAAATGCCAATGTGAGCTTTTCCTGTTAACACAATAAAATCAATATGTGTGACGTGCAAACGATCGTTGACCGAATATCACCTGACTACTTAGATGATTGGAGAAATTCTAGCTTTCTCAGTTACTAATATAAAGTATTGGGTATAATTAACCACTAAATTACATTAAGTTAGACTGCTCTTACTTTGATTTAATTAAAAATTAAAAAAATCCTCTTCATAGTCTTGTTGGTAGTTTATAAAGAACATCCAACTCATAACATAAAAGTGAACAAAATAATATTCAACAGAAAGTCTAAACATGATTGTTTATTTGTTTCAGATTCAAAGTCCAGCTGAAAATCATGTACTGTCTATATATCCCTTCCCCAGTTCTCTGTTAATTATGCAATTGGCGCAATCTTCTTGGAACATAATTTTGCTTGTAAATATCCCTTTTTTTCTTCTTTTGACTGTACGTATAGGATCCCTCCCCTAAAACAAGAAATAATGCTCCTGCTACTTAAGTTGTTTGAATATGCTGTTTATTTAAAAGAAACAAAAATAATGGAATCCACCAAACAATAGAGAAATTTATTGATATATAACTAGTCGATGATGATTTCATTTTCCTTATACATGCCTATTTATAGGCGACATAAACTCCAAGTAATTATTAATATACAGTTTCATAGTCAGATCTTATTTTAACTATCAATTAAGCCATTAAAAAATTAAAAAATACTCAATAAGATATGTCCTCGAGTTCCAATTGAATCCTACGTCAATACGTCATCACGTCATCAGTGACAAACTTTTTGTTACTCTTGATATAATTGTGGAAACCCAAAGAATAGTTTTAGATTGGTTGCTCTTTCTTTTCAGAAACTTTGTGAACCACTTAGCTGACTCTTTGGGATAACGTTTCAAGCCATCTTTGAAATCTACATAATAAAGCCCGAATCTGACAGAGTAACCGAGGTTCCATTCAAAGTTGTCCATTATTGACCATGCAAAATAGCCTTTAACATTAACTCCGTAGTCACTGTCAATAATTCCATCATTAAGTCCCATTAGTATAAAATTTTATCAACGGAACAATGCTTAAGAAATAGAAACTTATACAAGTTTAAACTCACTTGATGGCTTCTAAAAGGTTTTGAAGATGTTTTTCATGGTATTCTTTCCTTTCAGTATCCTTCAGAGCTTCTTCTAGTGGTAGTGTATCATTGTTATAATCATCGTATCCTTTTCATATAAAAAAATAAAAACTAATTAGCTGGATTAACAAACAGTTTATTAACTAGCTATCACTTGAAACACATTTACTTTAATAATTGACTTACCATTCTCAGTAATGTAAATTGCTGGATTATTGTATGTATCCTTAATGTATTTTAGAAGATATTTGAGACCTTGAGGATACACTAAGATCATGTCTGAAGCGGCTTGTGGACCAATAAGAACTCCATCTCGATCCTCTGAAAAATAATAATAAAAAAATGTCATTGGTTAATCACTGGAGCTTATGTCAGCAATATTAAAAGTAGAGAAAATTTATTTTTTAAAAAATAAATTGTACTTTGCAGGTTTGTGTGAACTTACTTTTCCATTCAACATGTTGATCGGTTGTGTACCTAGGTTTTTTAGGATCGACATGATCAAGATTAGCGGCATAAAGAGATCCGTAATAATTGATCCCAATAAAGTCAAGAGAATTTTTAAGCATTTCAGACTGCTCTTCAGTAAAAGAAGGTAATCGATCTCCAACGAAATTTTTCATGCTTTGTGGATAGTCCCCAAATATTATAGGGTCCAAATGCCTGCACAAAATAAATAAAAATAATTTACATTACTTTCAAAAGGGATTAAAATTAAAAGAAAAAGAAAGCACGTTAAATATACAATTAAACACTTACCAGCCTAAAATGAAATCAAGAGCTCGCTTGACTGCTTCTTTATCAGCAATGGATTTAGAGTGGGGTTCAAACCATGCGGGGGAAAGTACAATCCCAATCTCGCTATCTTTTTTACACTACATAATTTTTTAAATAAGAAAACAAATGATCAGATAAAATAATATAAAGGGAACACAGGCTTTTGACTATATTAGCGTGTAAACTGGGTTCAATGCTCACTAAAATTATTAACTAGATGATAGTTAATAAGTTTTTCACATACCTTATCACATTTCCTTAACTCTTGTACAGCTGCAGCATGAGCAAGAAGCAGATGATGCGTAACATTATAAGGTTCAATGCCTGAGTTTCCAGCTGGGCAAGCACTGTTCACCCATTTCGAACATCGTCCTAATGCTTTTTTACCATTGTCGTAGCCAGCAACACTATAAACCCATGGCTCATTAAAAGTTGCCCAAAGCTTCACTTTGTCACCAAATTCTTTAAAGCAAAGTCTCGCAAAGTCTCGAAAGTCATCCCTATATATACATAGTAAGAAACTTGTCCAATTAGATATATATAAGGTAGCTCCATGAACTCCAAGTATAGTTTTTTTTTTTCTTTTTTGGAAATTAATATCTTTCTTGAACTAAAGCAACAGCATAATCTTTTTAGAGAAGTTTGAAGCATTTTCTTCATTTCTGTTTGCCTTAATGTATCCAGAATCGACATGTTTGTACATAACAGTCTATGGTTTATTAAGAATATTATGTTTTTCCTTTAAAAGATAAAAGAAAATTCTATTAGATTATTTTAAAATATAATTGATATAACGACAACATTTACTTACACAATGCGAGGACTTAAAAAGCCACCATACTCGTTTTCTAGAGCTAGGGGAAGATCCCAGTGAAAAATAGTCACAAAAGGTTGCAAGCCTGCACATTATAGCATAAGAGAGAGAATCAAGTTTGGTTAAAAAATGAATTAAAAAACAATCCTTAGTCAGCTTTATCAATAAATCAAAATCTCAATTTTTTGGGACAAATTATTAAAACAAATCGTCTATTAGCAATCCAATATCTTCCAAACCTTTAAATTTGGTCAAATCAACATCTCGTATTTCTGTCCCTTTATATATATATATATATATTCATTTCAAAACTTATAGAAAGATCTTATATCTCAATGTCAACACTGATTTACTGAGGTTAAAAAAAACATGAATTCAGTTAAATCATCACAATTTTCCAAGAAGAAAAATAATTCCATTCAGGAAAGAGAGCTATTACCATTTGCTATGAGCTCATCAATGAGATTTTTGTAGAATTGGATCCCTTTCTCATTCACTCCTCCGCTTATCGTTCCATCTAAATTTAAAAAAATGGAGGAAGAACACAAATTAAAATTATAAAAATATTGAGAAAAAAAGGTTAAGTAACTGAAAAAAGAGGGGCAAGCACACTTACTAGGTAATATTCTGGGCCAAGAAATTGAGAATCTAAATGAATCCATATTTATTTCCTTCATTAATTTGATATCTTCCTGTAACATTTTTAATCCTATATTTATTAGAATACTATTAAAAAGATAGTATATAGTACATAGAAATATTACCATCATGTACCAGTGAGTTATATCTATTGCAATTACCTCAAACTCCAATAATAATTACTATAAGATTGTTTTGAAAAATTGATGTGAAAAATGGATTAGTCAATTATACCTTATAACGATGATAGAAATCAACTGCTAGATCTCCATTATCCATATTGTTTTTTTCTGCAATTACAATAAATTTATTCAAAAATGAAATATATACGTAACTTATGTACTTCCATGAATATACACATTCACGTACAAACACACAAACAAAGAGAAAGAAAGATACCTGGATAAATGTGAGTAAACATGTCCCATATACTTGGGCCTCTACCGTCTTCGCTTATTGCACCTTCGAACTATATATTATAAGATTTAGATTATTAGTATTGCTATTTACTCATATTGTATATCAATCAATATTTTACATAACACAATAATGTTATGAGAATTTTCATTAATTTACATTGAAACAAGTACTCATAACTTGTGTATCTTAAAATAAAAAGAGGGTTGCTTCATATATTATACCTGATAAGCAGATGAGGCAGTTCCAAAAATGAAATCATCAGGAAAGCTATTACGATCGAAAGAATTAGTACTACTTGAGACAAGATCACGTCTTTGTTCGGTGGGTACTAACAAAGTTATTAGGACTAGAAGCAGCCCAATCAGAAAAGAATTTTGAATGGAAGCCATTACTTAGCTTCTAATGCTTATGGTTTCTAATTTTGGTTTTGTCAAAACAGAATATGAATTCTAATTTTTGTTTTGTTAAAGAAAAAAAGAAACAAGGAATTCTAATTTTGGAACTTGTGAGTGTTTTAAGTTCCTGAGGTTTGAGGTGAACGCCAACCCCTTTATATAGAGGTTGGAAAGCCGCATGAATATGAAAAGTGTGCATGGTTTGATTTTGTTGGTGGGAGGCTTAGATGGTAAAAATAAAATATATTTGAATGAAGACTTTATTAAGTATAGAATAAACGAACGACGCTAGCCAGATTAGAATGGACCGAGACAACTTGAGCTGATCACGAAGCACCACATGATGAATTAGTCAATAATACGGCATTTTTGTCCATTAATCAAATTTATCTCTGGTCAAGTTCAATTCTGTATGGCGACAAAAGGAAAAACTAAAATGGAAATCAAGACTACACTCCCTGAAGCAAAACAAATACTATCACAGAGAGTTCTTGTTTGCATGACAGATTTTTTTGGAGCAAGTCATATATAAAACGATACATTTATCAAAAATAACTATTTAAAATAGGTATGGTATGAAAGTTATTAGTGTACTTTCTTATAGTTACTAGTGAAGTTTTCTCCAATCCAATATTGATTCTTAATACTTTACCAAACAAAAACTTCTCAAAAGTATGACTTAAAAATGTTAAGCAAAAATATATTTTTTATCTTCCAAGTTTTATAATACTTGATTTTATTGATGTTTTTTGCTTTTCAATCGTTTCAATTGGATTATTCAATTTATAATAATCTCATTTTAATTGGGTCTTTGAATTTTCAATCACATTTTCACTGGATTCTTTCAAATGTTAATAGTAATTGTTACATGAACATAGAATAATAAATAAAAAAATTAATCCAATTGAAACGATGAGAAAGCAAAAGTTGAAAATAAAAATATCAAACCAAATATAAAATTTAAGTACAAAAAATGTAATTGAACCTAATTGTTGCTATAAAAAAATATCTATTTGTCGCACCAAAAAAAGTTGCACCGTATCTTTTTGGTTAATTTTGAAGGGCCAGCGTTCCTTCCTTTTGATGTTTATAAGGTGGCCGACTTTATAGAATATAGACAATCGCTAATTAATTAACTTTTTTTTTTATAGGACGACTCAACCATGCTTTCTTCCGAATTTCCTTCCAAAATCACATGCATAGTTGATCGGACTTTCATACTCTCGGAAAACTAATAGCCCTCTTAATGGAAAAAAATTTTAACGGTATAAGATATAAATAAAAAAATTTAGATCATTTAAAAATTTGATTGGTTATATTTGAAAACTTTACTAATAATGTCATAAAATTTTCAAATATTGTCAATCAAATTTTTATCAATATTAATCTATTGAATTACATTTTGTGCGGCCAAAAATTTCTCCAACCATATAAGTCAAAGGTTTTCTTCTAATTGGCTAGTTCACAATAAGCTACAAGTAAAGTTTTTTTTTTCTTGCCTAGCTCACAATAAGGTTCCAATTATACTATAGGCAGTCTTTTGACCATTCTGTAGCTGCCAATCATGTCACATGGAAAATGTACCACTCATCACGTCTTCAGTCAGTGCTGCCTTGTGTTCAAAGCTTTACTAATTACTCAACATGTTGATACATATCCCTCGAGCGCTGACACGGTAACATTGAGAACAAACAGGCTGTGCAAGGTCTTTTTTGTCCAGAGCTTTAGTGGTAATCGCCGTAATACGCAGAGGAATTCCAATGGCAATGTGCAGGGTATAAAAAAATCCATTTATGCTCAAGTGGTGTGCTTCCATCGGTCTACTCGCGAGATGACTATACTTATCGTATTTGTTGATACCCAAAATTTGACAACGCTAAAATTGAAAAATTACAATTGGGTCCTACTTGATTGAGTCGCTTGGAAGGTAGGTTGATTGTTTGCTTCTAAAAGTAAAATCAGTGAAGACATTAGGTGACCCAGAGTTGAGTTCCTCGAGGTAACTCTCATTTGCCTACGTCTGTAAGAATAAACTTAATAGACTTAAGCAGCGAAAATGTTTAGAGAGAGAAATTGTTCATACCAAAAATGGTTTGTGAGGCTCTTACTTATAGTGAAAAAAGATTTATCCTAATTAGGAAATCATTAATACATAATGATCAGGATCATTGATTTGGATGACTGATATTGAACCTGATATTTTATTGTAGTAATTGTAGATTCATCTTGAGGTGAATAATTACCGTTTTACTCTTGGTGACAAAATGACTATTTTACCCTTGGTCGAGCCACATGTCATCCTTTGATTGGACGATGGATTTTACTCATATCATAAACCCCCCACTTTCTTGAGCTGCACAGAAGTTAAAGAAGTAGTTGTTAGTATGACTTTTTGGGTGTCAACATACAGGACCTGGCTGGCAGGTCAGGTCTTTTGAGTGCTAAGTCTTTCCAACTTGAAGAAAATGGTCTTGATCCACCTTTAGAGAAGATGGTCTTCTTCCCCTTCTTAGATGATGGTCATCTTCCCTCGTTGGAGACGATGGTCTTACTCCCTCGTTAGGGACGATGGTCCTCATCTCTCGTCTGAGACAATGGTCTTCATCCCTCGTCTAAAACGGTAGTTCTCATCACTCTCATTACATTTATGAAGTGTAATAATATCACAACAAGAACACTAGTTTAGTGGTTAAGACCTATGACATTCATTAAGTCATGGGTTTGAACCTTTAACTTCCATTTTTTCCTAAGTTTTAAGCTTTTTAAAAATAAAAATAAAAAACTTCACGAGAATTATGCCTTGGGCGCCCCAGGGCGTTTTTGCTTCGCTCCACCCCTGAGCGCGCCCCAAACGAGTCCCAGGAATGCTCATGAAAACACTTATCAAGACCACGTTACGAGTGAGGTGTTTGCTAAAAGTCCTCGATGACTGATGCCTTGTTTGAACTTTTTGTAGTGCTTGCTTGGATTCTGAGTACTTATCCCCTGCCAGTCTCCCATGTGCCTTATCCCCTGCCAATTCATGAGTTTTTCACTATTAATTTATTCGAATCATATGAAAAGAAATAAATGGATTTTTCTATTTTATAGTTTTTAACAGTTTTGGATTCGCATTTAAATAGCACGGTAGCTAAAAAAATATGAAATTTGATATGTTAAATTTTACAGGTAATCTACTCGTTGTCATACTTCAAAACTGTTTTTGACTTGGAAGTATTTGAATTAATAGTTTTGTCAAAATTTTTTTTTTTAAAAAGAGTCATAAGACAAGCTAAGTACTTGAACATAAGAGATTTACAGTTGGTTTCAATACCTTAATGTCTATTCTATATCTTCTGTCTTGTCTTGGCGTCTGAAACTGGTTGAGTTCTTGCATCTTGTTTCTTTGCTAAAAGCTTTTATCGTTTAAACACTTAGATAAAGTTGTTTGTACAATTAGAATAATGTTTTGTCATTATTAAAATTAGATAAAGGTCAACATCGAACTGGTCAGGGCATCATCGACCCTTACTAAGTGGCCTTAAGGCCGAGCGGGCAAGTCTCATGAATTTTTTTCTTCAAAAAACTTGAAAAAAACAAATTTGGACACAGACAGAGCTTAAGTATTGCATTCCTCTATTGGGCAGACCTAAGATCGAGCTGACTGGTCACTAAATTTTTTTTAAGGTCTTGTTCAAACCTTGGACGACGAAAGGGACTCGCAATGGCTTTTGGTGATTCCTTCTAAAAAATACTTTTAGAAAAGTTAGATAGGTTTGGGAAAAGAACCATTATCTGCTTTAATTTTTCTTTCTTACATGGTGTGAAGGCATCGAGTTGATTTTTCTTGCCATGCAATGTATGTGCTCAGTTCTAATATTAAGCTTTTATTTTTATTGTTGAATCTATTTAGGTATCGTTTGAAAGAGATTTAACTAAGTTTAAATCAATTTATTTAAATTTCTTCAAGTAAACAAAATTATTTAAACTTGTTTAAATCTCTAATAAACAATGCTTTATAACTTTTAAAATAGTCATCTAAAAATAACTTTTGATCAGCTGGTCTGGAGTGGTAAGACAACGTCCTTGCTTGGTGTCATTGTAATGTGAAATTTTTAAGTTTAATTTTTAAGTGTATTAAGTGCATGTCAATTGTCTATTATAAAGAGAGTGGTTTTTTCTGCATCAATCATTTCTCCATTTTAATAGCACTCTATTTAAAAGGGTCACAGTCTCCTTTCTGCTCATGTGTATATTAACAACTTAATACAGTATGTCAAATACAGTAATAAATTTGGATTTGAAAAAAAAAGGAGACGACCCAAAAAGTGCCGGTCAATTGCAAGTGTTATAATAACTACATATCCTAGCAAATCAGAAGCCTGAGGATTTTGACCAGTGCGTATTGAACCTAACAACAAAATGTTGGAAGTTGGAAGTTAATGGAGTGCTTTATCTTCTGGGTTCCTTGAATCTGGAAATATAATTTAGTGTAATTTTCATTGCAACTACTTCCAATTTTGCTGAAATAATATTAATATTCTGAACTTTTTTAAAACTCACAAGTCATCTCAAAATATCAAATTTCACTATCAGACAGTCCATAAATGAAGTTCTTTGATTTTATCTGGATATTACTTTTCATGATGACCAAAGTATCTTTAATATTAAAATATCTCCTACAATCAGTTGTCATAAAAAACATAATTTTTTAAACAATAAAAAACACAGTTTCAAAAGTAAATTCCAGCAACCTAACGAGGAAAAAGAGAAGTCGAATGATTTGCCAACAAAACTTACAAATTAAGCTAAAAAAAATCCTAAATAACCATAAATATGGCCCATTAAAAAGGAAAAAAAAAGACATCAGCTAAAAAAAAAAAGAAAAACAAGTAATATATATATATATATATATATATATATATATATATATATATATATATAAAGCATTAAAGCCAAAACCTATATTTGGTGTCCACTCTTCAAAATGTCTCATAAACCCATACTTAAATATTTAAATAAGGTTATATATGTAACTCAATTGACTACAACTCTCAACATTTTTCTCTCTCACTATCCCACTTAGACTTAACTTCTCTATTCTCTTTATCTCTCTCATCTTCAATCCATGTCTTCTCTCTCATTATCCCAATCAGACTTAGCTTCTCTCTTCTCCTTATCTCTCTTATCTTCTTACTTATAAACATGACAAGCATAATAGTCACATAAAATAGCATATCAACACATGCGTAGTATGTGTCGCATGTGTTGAGATGCTAGTACTATTTATAAAGCCAGAACCCTTATTTGGTGTCCACCCCTCAAAATGTGTCATAAACTCCTATTTAAATATATAAATAAATATTTAAATAAGATTATATATGTAATTAAATTTACTACAACTCCCTACATTTTTCTCCTATGGGAGAACTCATGTTTTTCTCTCTCACTATCCCGCTCAAACTTAACCTCTCAACTCTCGTTATCTCTCTTATCTTCTTACTTATAAACATGTCAAAGTATAATAATTACATAAAAAAGTAAATTAACACATCCTACACATGTGTTGAGATCAGTCCCCAAAAGCAAAATTTGGAGGCTTAATTCCCTGATTGTTAAAAAGGGATTGTTACAAAAGTCCATTTCTGACAAAGAATCTATTGATTTGTGATAAGTTCAAAACACGAACTTCTCAATCCATTCAAACTTATATACAATCTTTTTGCTTTGAAATCAGCAAAAGTGGATTACAAAAATCCAAACTAGACGTCACTGTTGCAAAAATCAAATTTCACCATTCACTTACTTATTCAAAACTATTGAATATTTTATATATTGTTCATGAATTTATTAAAATACTCTCATTATCCAATAAAAAAAACTTTATCCATCAAACTACAATTAAATAATTTTTCACAGTGATCTACAGACGGATCCAAGATTTTTCATCACTATGGTGAAGTTATTAGAGCATATTTATGAATATTTCTTATAATTAATATGAATATTTAAAAATATTAATATTTACAAGATCAATTTCTTATAATTAATATTCATATTTAAGAAATATTCATATTTCTCATAAAAAAAATATTCATATTTCTTATAATTAATTTGAGAGAAAATATAAAGGTAAATTTACAAAACACATATTTAAAAAATATTTCTTATAATTAATATGAATATTTTTATATACAAAAGTTTAGATACTTACAAGATCAATTACAACGAAACATCTTTGCATGAAAGTATTTAACCTTTAAAAAAAAGCATTAATCTAAGAGTCAAAGTAATTCATTTTCTTTATAGAAAATATTTAAAAAGTCTTACCTTTTACTTACAAGTCCGACGAGATTTAACAAAAATTTGAGTAATTTTTTAGTTTATGGATAAACTTTTTTTATTCATTACGGTCAGTTTTTTTAAGCGATGCTATATACAAGTATAATGATTTATCTAATCACAATATAAACTCATAGTATTATCAAATCCATATAGAAGCTCACAATACTAACATAGCATATTTTTATTGAGAGAAAAAATTAAGATATAAATTAAACAAATAACTCATATCGTAGTAGGAATCAAACCCAAAACCTTATGATCCCTGAATCTCAATATTAAATTTTTTTACCATTAAACCAAAACGTTATTGGCATTGGATATAGTTTAATTGATAATCACACCTTCAATTAAAAAGGTCATAAAATCAAATCCTCAACCCCTAATTACCAAAATGGATACAAATTTATTTATTTATTTATTTAATTATCTATGTTATTGCTTGTACTCTCTCTATAGAGAAAAAAGGGGTAAATTTCAATTTTAGTCCGTAAGGTTTGGACCAATAACAATTGGGTCACTATTGTTTCAATTTAAACAATTAGGTCTTTAACATGTCAAATGCAGAACAATTAGGTCCCTGAACCATGATACCGTGAGGGAAACTAACGGAACACATGTGAGATACCAAAACTACCCCTTAATAACTTCTACCACCCTCCTTCAGAGACCCCAACTCAATTGCAGTTGAGGTGCGACCCTCTCCTACTTCCTTTTTGTCCTTCTTTTTCCCCCTTCTTCTTTCTCCTCTAACTGGCTCTTTCCTCTTCTTCTTTCATTTTCCTCCTTTATCTTCATTATTCTTATGTGTGACACTGGGAAGAGAATTTTGTATTGGGTATTTTATGAGACACTGGTTTTAGCATCTGGGTCTTTGTTTTTTCCAATTTCTATTAAGAAGTGAGTCAAGTGACAGTTGTTTTGTTCTTTTTGAAGTTGAAAGTGTTAGGATATTTTATGTTTGCATATCCTAGTATATTTTGATATAGTAAAACCTTGTGTTATTTATTGATGAATTTATCTAAGTTTGTAGGTTACTGAAATTAGTTCTATTAAGGATAAATACATCAACTACAACTCATATATATTTTTGGTAGATTTAGATTCTGTATCTGGAAAGTTAGTGCAGAATCGAAGGAAATAAATAACAAAAATTGTGAACACGTCAGAAGAACCAGTCGGCCAATGAGTCGACCAGCAAAAGAACCAACCGACCAGTGAGTCAAGCAGGAGAGAGGTAGCCAACTACCTAGTCAACCAGTAAGAGAGAGGTAGCCGACTGCCTAGTCGATCAATGATGGAACTAGCCGACTAGTGAGTCGACTACAAAGCAGAACCAGTCGACTACTAAGAGAGAAGTAGTTAACCGGTGAGTCGACCGGTGGTGGAACTAGATGACCAGTAAAAGGTTTAGCATTTTATAAGACCAATCAGAAGATTCAGTTAACTGAGAAAAAGATCAGTCTACTGGAGGTGACCGTTGGAGATCAGAAGATCTATGATAAATGAGATATCAGTCTAAAAATGAAGTTTTCAGAGTTTTCTTTTTGGAGAGCTTAGTTGAAGCTATAAATCAGAGTTGTTGAAGAGAGTTCAGTACAAGAGCGAGAAGAAAGATTCAATCTCAGTTTTACACAAAGCTTAAAGATTTAGTGTTTACTACTACGGCAGTGTGTAAATCTATAGAGTGTAAAAGTGAGAGTTTGAGAGAGATTTCTTTTGTAAGGTTTTCTTGCTACCCGTAAAGCAAGACAAGGTGTAAAGGTGTGCTTGGTACCCAAAAACTCAAGAAAGTGTATTTGGTGATTCTTGTGGAACTCAGTAGAGTGGGAGGAAGGCTTATTGAAGAAGTGGATGTAGGCTCATTACCGAACCACTATAAATCTCTGTGTCCGTCTTTCTTTCCCTCTATTAAATTTTTAATTGCTTAATTTTTGTTCAAATCATATTCATTTCAATCATCATATTTCCTAACAATGGGTTTCAGAGTAGGTCTCCACAACAACTAACTAACTGTCAAGGAGTTCCTGAAAAGATGCACACTTATGCATCAATTGGGTCCAATGATATCGATCAAGTCACTAAGTTTAGCCCTCCCATTTTTGATGGATCGAACAACCCTTTTTGGAAAAAAATGAGGATGGTCTATATCAAGAGTGTATACTCAAACTACTGGAGAGTCATCGGCAAAGAACCATACAGATACACCAAAAAGATCGATGAAGTAGAAATTGAGAAAAGTGAAGATGATTACTCTGAGATTGAGAAGAATCAAAGAGAAATCGACAACAAAGCCATGCACCTCTTGTAATGCGGGATCAATAAGAATTAGTTCAATCGGATCCAATCTTGCGAGACAGCCCAAGAATTTTGGCTAAAGCTGGAAACAGCCTTTGAAGCTACAGACAATGTCAAATTAACTAAAATTACTATTCTGATGTCTGTTTTTCATAATTTCAGGATGAATCCAGGCGAAAATATCTTAGAATTAACCTCTTGGTTCAATGAAATATTAAACGAATTGGTCGAGCTAGGAAAGGAGATCCCCTAGTCTGATCAGGTGATTAAAACGATTAGATCTCTACCAAGGGAGTGACTACCCAAAGTTCCAGCCATTGAGAAGTTAGAAAAATATACAACAATGACCCTGGATGATCTCGTTGGCATCTTGATAACTTATAAGATCAACTTGAAGGTGCTGAAGAATGATGAAGATAAGCAAATAAAAAAAACCGCATTAAATGCTGTTAAGGATGAAGATGAAGAAATGTCTAACTTAGATGATGAAATAGCAATGCTCACAAGAAGGTTTACAAGAAACTTGGAGTGACCCAGAAGAGATTCAAAAGGCAAGTCATCAAGAAAAAGAGAATGATTTTGCTATGAATGAAATCAGCCAGGTCATAGAAGAGTTTATTGTCCAAAACTGAAAAGATCAAATAGAAAAGGAGTAGCAGCAACCTGGAGCAATGGTGAGACCGAGGATTCAAATCTCTATAAGCAAGTCGCGAACCTCTGCCTTGTAGCTTTAGATGACAAGAATCCTTTACCAAACGAGAGAGATGAGACAATCAAATCAGGTAAAGGTTGAGTGTCCAAATTTTAATCAGTTTAACTGCACGTTTGATTTTTGTTTTATTTGTATCAGTTTAATTTTGATTGTACATTTTTTTTTTTTGCTAGTTTTTATGCCCCACGTGTTTAGGGGGGGTTTGATTTAATTATTAGATTTTAATACTTCATTCGGTCAGGGATAGCTTCTTCTCTGTTTTACATTTCTAGAGAGAAGATTGCAAAAGAATTCTAGAAGAAGCTGGAAAGCATTTATCAGAGTAAATCTCTGGTAAACAAATTATTTCTGCGAAAGAAGTTGTACAACCTTCGGATGGCTGAGGACAATTCTTTCTCTGTTCATCTACATGAGTTCAACACTTTGATAGTTCAGTTATTGTCTATCAATGTTGATGTGATGGATGATGATAAGGTTATTACACTGCTCTGTTCACTGTCTGATTCGTGAGATAACTTAATAGTTACAATTGGTAGTGGTACGACTGATTTGTCCTTTAAGAATGTTATGACAACCTTATTTTCTGAGGAGATGAGGCGGTATGGTACAGAGAACTCGTCAAAGGAGGCCTTATCTGTGAGAGGGTGAACCCATGATAGATACTACAAGAGGTCTGGTGAAAAACCCAAGCCCAAGGGAAGATCGAAATGTTGGAATAAATCTGGGTTGAAATGTTGGAAATGTAGGAAGCCCAAACATCTGAAGAAGGATTGCAAAAGTAAGAGTGTGAACCCTGAAAAGTAGAAGGCAAGATATTAGTTTTAGGAAACAAAAACCAGGATGATAATGTTTGTGGCTTAAATATGGCGTCATGTTTGGCTCAATCAGATCGAAGTGTTTGGATAATTGACATAAAAGGGTCATTTCACATAAGACCTCACATGAACTGGTTTCGTGAGTATGAAACCTTTGATGGGGGAAGCATTTTACTGGGAGATAACTCTCCACTGAAAATTATTGATCGTGGGAAGGTGAAGTTAAAGATGAATAATGGGACGGTCAGAATACTTCCAAGTGTGATGCATATTCCGAGCCTCAACAGGAACCTGATGTCTATCAGCAAGATGACATATGGAGGAGTGAATTTCAACTGTGACAAAAATTCATGCAATATGACTCGTGGATCACTAGTAATCGCATGAGGTGTTCGGTATGATACGTTGTACAAGTTGCTGAGAAGTACAGTACAAATTTAGTGCAGTGGAGGTTTTATCTTTGAGGAGGTGACGCATGATGAGGCGAAGTCCTCTATGTTGTGGCATGAGAAGCTTGGGCATATCGGTGAAAATGGACTATCTACTTTATCGTCCAAGTAGATGGTGAAGGGAGTCCCAGATTGCTCCATAGGATTCTGTTTCTATGAGCATTATCTGCATGACAAGTAGAACCATGTGAGTTTTAAGTCCGCTGGCACGAGGGCGAAGGGCATTCTAGATTTGATACATAGTGATGTGTTTGGGCTAGTTCCGGTTCAATCTCTTGGAAAACCAAGGTATTACGTCTCTTTCATTGATGATTTTTGAAAGTATGCATGGATTTACTTCATTAAGAGTAAAGCTGAAGCATTTGATAAGTTCCATGAGTTTAAAGCATTGGTAGAAAATCATACGGAAAGAAAAATAAAGGTACTGAGAACAAATAATTGAGGGGAATTTTGCTCAGTCAAGTTTGAGCAATTCTATGTGACAAGCGGCATTGTAAAAAAGAAAATAACTCCATATACACCACAACAGAATGGGGTGGCCGAGAGACTCAATCGGTCATTCATGGAGAAATCGATGAGTATTCTTAGTTGTGCAAGCTTGGAGCCAGAGTTCTGGGCAGAAGAGGTAGCTACGACATGTTATCTGAAGAACAGGTCACCCACATCAGCTTTGTAGGATCAGACACTGTTTGAAGCACTAATCGGGAAGAAGCTGAGTTTGGCTCATGTTAGGGCGTTTGGGTGTGATACTTATATGCATGTCCCAAAAGAAAAGAGGAACAAACTTGACAGTAACTCAATGAAGTGCATTTTCATTGGTTATTTGAATGGGGTCAAAGGGTACAAGTTATGGAATCCAGAAAATATGAGTATAGTTTTCAGTAGAGATGTTGTGTTCAGATAAACACAAAGGTTCAGATTGATCTTAGCCCAGGAGATAAAGAGTGAGAGACTACCCTATAGACTACATCAGATACTTCAGATTCTGAGTCAGTTGGGTCTGAGCACGATATTCGTGTTTATGATGTAAAGGATGAGGATTCAAATGCAAGCTCGGGGGTAGAGACCACGATTGTCATAAAGAGATCCACACGGGTTAGGAGGCCACCCATAAGGTATTCCCTACTGCTTGCAGTGCATTATATACTTTAAATATTACTGGTGATAATCCTAGCACAGTGAAAGATGAAAAGACCTCGGAGGATGCAAATCTATGGGATGACACTATAAAAGAGGAGATGCAGGCAGTGGACAGGAATGAAACGTTGAGCCTTGTGAAATTGACTAGAGATAGGAAGGCAATTGGGTGCAAATGGGTTTTCAAGAAAAAACGAATACAAATAGAATAGTAGAGAAGTACAAAGCATGTTTGGTTGCAAAGGGGTACTCGTAAATAGAGGAAATTGACTATGGTGAGATATTTTCCCCGATAAAAAAGTTGACATCTATCAGATTTGTCTTATCCATGGCAGTTGCTTATGATCTAGAGGTCGAGAAACTAGATGTGAAAACAGTTTTCCTTCACGGGGACTTAGATGAGGAAATTTACATGAAACAGCCTAAAGGTTTTGTGAGCAAAGGCAAGGAAAAACTGGTTTGTAAATTGAATAAGTCTTTGTACGGACTAAAATAGTCACCACGAATGTGGTACCAGAAGTTTGACATATATGCCATTCAGCTTGGGTTCACTCGTAGCTATGTTGATCACTACATCTATGTGAAAAGGTTAGGGGTTGATTTTGTCATTTTAACCTTGTATATTGATGATATACTGTTGATTGAAATTAACAAGAAGATGATTAGCACTGTGAAGGCATCGTTGGCAAGGCAGTTTGACATAAAAGACCTAGGGCAAGTAAACTTTATCTTAGGTATGTAGATAAAGAGGGATCGTGAAAATCGAAAACTGTGGCTAAGTCAGAAGAAGTATTGAAGAAATTTAACATGTCTGATAGCAAGCCGGTAGGGACTCCCATACCTTTGGAAACCAAGTTATCTGTGAAGTAATGTCCGAAGATAGAGGAAGAAGTGAAGAGATGGCGCAGGTACTTTATGCTAGTGCGGTTGGAAGCTTGATGTATGCCATAGTGACGAGCCCAGATATTGCCCAAGCAATGGGAGTATTGAGCAGATATATGTCTAATTTTGGGAAAGAACATTGGTTTGCAATCAAGAGAGTTCTTAGATATCTTCGTGCACATTAGAGTTTGCATTGTGTTATAGAGGTATCGGAGGTAAGAAGAATCTTGATATTGTAGGATCGGTTGATGTTGACTGGGGAAGAGACATTAATAGCAGAAGGTCTACAAGCATATATGTGTTCAATCTGTTTGGTGGAGCGGTGAGTTGGATGAGCAAGAGGAAAAGTGTTGTTGCTCTTTAATCCATAGAAGCAAAGTATATGGCAATAACTCATGCTGGAAAGAAAGTGGTTTGGCTTCAAAGGTTGTGTGTTGAGCTTGATTTTAAACAATGAGCAATAAAGGTAAAATGTGACAATCAATGTGTTATCTTCTTAGCAAAGAATCCTGCATTTCATTCACCGATGAAGCACATTGATATCCAATATCACTTCATCCGAGAAAAGATTGAAGAAAATGTGATAATCTTGGAGAAAGTCGATACAACAGTGAATAATGTAGATTTCTTGACTAAAGCAATTAGTCTAGCAAAGTTTGAGTGGTGTGCTACTGAGATGGGCTTGAAGAAACAGAGTTCTGAGAAGTTTTTCATGTGTGTGAAGTATTTACCAAGTGGGAGATTGTTAGAGTTGGTACATACTTCACGAAAATTTCAAGCCCTGTACATGTTTTGGGTCTGGTTTTTTACGTAGTGGTTTGGGCTTGGGCCCATGAATAGCCGTGGTTTTGCAACAGGGCGGAAACCCTAATTAGGGCATCTTAAATTTCTTATAAATACTCTCTATGTACTGAGCGCACATTGTAACGAGAGATTTGTGAGATTGATTATAGTGAAACTTCTGGCATGACGTAACCCTATTCTGGGGTGAACCTGGGTATATTGTGTCTTATTTTTTTTCTATTTATAATCCATGTAATTGACAAGTCTCGAATCGTTCAATAAGCAAATAAGACAGTTCCAAAAATGAAATCATCAGGAAAACTATAACGATCAAAAGAATTAGAAGTACTTGAGACAAAATCATGTCTTTGTTCAGTGAGTACTAAAAATGTTACTAGGACTAACAGCAGCCCCAACAGAATTAGAGAATTTCGATTGGAAGCCATTAATTAGCTTCTACTGCTTATGGTTTCTAATTTTTTGTTTTGTCAAAAAAAAAAAAATAAATAAAGAATTCTAATTTTGGAACTTGTGAGTGTTTTAATCAAGTTCCTGAGGTTTGAGGTGTAACGTCAAGCCCTTTATATAGAGGTTGCAAAGACCCATGAAAAGGAAAATATCAAAATAATATGAAAAGCATGCATGGTTTGATTTTGTTTAGTGGAAGGCTAAAATGGTAAAAATACAATATTTGAATGTTAAGACTTTTTTACGTAGCAGAATAAACGTATGACGTAGACAACTTGACCTGACACCATGCCAGACAATTTTGTTTCCAAAGAACAATGAATCCACTCCTTTTCTCATTCAACGATCAGTTTTTTTTGTCAAGTTTTCATGTCCAACATAATTTTTTTTATTTTTTAAGTTTTACTTTTGATTTTATTAATGTCTTTCACTTTCCGATCGTTTCATTTGGAACTTAAAATTTATAATCTCAATTCAATTGAATTCATTCAAATATTAATGGTAATTGTTCTATGCATATAGGATGATAATAATAATAAATAATAACTCAATTGAAACTATTAAAAAAGCGATAAGATGTAAATGAAATGAGATAAAAATTTAATCACAAAGATGTAATTTAACTTAAATGTTACTATAAAAAAAATCTATTTGTTGCAAAAAAAATATATTTTTGGTTTATTTTGCAAGATCGACCAATGCTTTCTTTTTTTTGAAAAAAAATTTGTGTATAGCACAATATCATGAAAGATACGTGGTACAAATGATCATCTCATATTTGAATAAAAATAAAATATATTTTTTTTCTCTTTTTTCATATTATTTAATGATAAATTGGACTTTTGTGCAATATATCTCTTATAACAATGTACCAAACAAAAACTTTTCTCTTTCTCGATGTTAAAGTCGCACACTTTATAGAATTTGGACGATCACTACTTAATTAACTTTTTATAGGATGACTTAAAAACAAAAGTATAATTTTTTTATTTTTTAAGTTTTATATTTGATTTTATTAATGTCTTTCACTTTTCAATCGTTTCATTTGGATCTTAAAATTTATAATCTCAATTCAATTGGATTCATTCAAATATTAATGATAATTGTTCCATGCATATAAGATAATAATAATAAAAAATAACTCAATTGAAATTATTAAAAAAATGAAGGATGTAAATGAAATGAGATAAAGAATCTAATCACGAAAAATGTAATTTAACTAAATGTTACTATCAAAAAACTATCTATTTGTTGCACAATATATATATATATATATATATATATATATATATATATATATATATAATTTTGGTTAATTTTATAGGATCGACCAATAGATTTTTTTTTGTTGAAAAAATCATTATATAACACAATATTATGAAAGATACATAGTACAAATGATCATCTCATCTTTAAATAAAAATAAAATATATATATTTTTTATATTATTTAATAATAAAATAAATTTTTATATTATATATCTCATATAATACTTTTCTATTCCACATCGTTAAGGTCGGCCACTATATAAAATTTGGACCATCACTACTTAATTAACTTTTTATAGGACGACTTAAAAACAAAAGTATAAGACGACTTAGTTATATTAGGAGTCTTCTCTTCCGAATTTCCTCCCGAATCATCGATCCTTATTAATGGGTCCCTATCTCTATGGAGTCGAACTTGGAGCCGGAATTCTGGGCAGATGAGGTAGCTACGGCATGTTATCTGAAGAACATGTCACCTACATCAGCTTTGTAAGATCAGACACCGTTTGAGGCACTATTCGGGAAGAATCCGAGTTTGACTCATATTATGGTGTTTGGGTGTGATGCTTATATGCATGTCCCAAAAGAAAGGAGAAACAAACTTGACAGCAAATCAGTGAAGTGCATTTTCATTGATTATAAGGATGGGGTCAAGGGGTACAAGTTATGGAATCCAGAAAACATGAGTACAGTTTTCAGCAAAGATGTTGTGTTCAGAGAAACACAAAGGTTCAGATTGATCTTAGCCTAGGAGATAAAGAGTGGGAGACTACCCCACGGATTGCATCGAATACTTCAGATTCTAAGTCAGTTGGGTCAGAGCACGATATTCATGTTTCTGATGAAGATTCAGATACTGGCTCGAGGGTAGAGATTACACCTGTCATAAGGAGATCCACATGAGTTAGGAGGCCACCCATCAGGTATTCCCTAGTGCTTGCAGTGCATTATATGCTTTAAATATTATTGGTGATGATCCTAGCATAGTGAAAGATAAGAAGACCTTGGAGGATGCTATGAAAAATGAGATGCAGACACTAGACAAGAAGGAAACACGTAGCCTTTTGAAATTTCCTAGAGATAGGAAGGTAATTGGGTGCAAATGGGTTTTCAAGAAGAAAACAAATGCAGATGGAATAGTAGAAAAATAGAAGGCATGTTTGGTTGCAAAGGGGTACTCACAAATAGAGGGAATTGACTATGGTAAGATATTTTTCCCGGTAGCAAAGTTGACATCTATCAGATTTATCTTATCCATGGCAGCTGCTTATGATCTAGAGGTCGAACAACTAGATGTAAAGACAGTTTTCCTTCACGGGGACTTAGAGGAGGAAATTTACATGAAACAACCTGAAGGCTTTGTGAGCAAAGGCAAGGAAGAACTGATTTATAAATTGAAAAAGTGTTTATACGGACTAAAGCAGTCACCATGAATGTGGTACTAGAAGTTTGACACATATGCCATTCAGCTTGTGTTCACTCATAGCTATGCTAATCACTGCGTCTATGTGAAAAGGTTAAGGGTTGATTTTGTCATTTTAACCTTCTCTGTTGATGATATGCTGTTGATTGGAAATAACAGAAAGATGATTAACACTATGAAGGCATCGTTGGCAAGGTAGTTTGACATAAAAGACCTAGGGCCAGGAAACTTTATATTGGGTATGCAAATAAAGAGGGATCATGAAAATCGAAAACTATGGCTAATTTAGAAGAAGTATATCGAAGAAATGTTGAAGAAATTTAACATATCTGACAGCAAGCCGGTAGGGACTCCGATGCCTTTGAGAACCAAGTTATCTGGGGAATAATATCCGAAGATGGAGGAAGAAGCTGAAGAGATAGCACACGTACCTTATGTTACTGCGATTGGAAGCTTGATGTACGCCATGGTGTGTACGAGACTAGATATTGCCCAAACAATGGGAGTGTTGAGCAGATATATGTCTAATCTTGGGAAAAAGCATTAGACTGCAATCAAGAGAGTTCTTAGATATCTTCATGTCACGTTAGAGTTTGCATTGTGTTATGGAGGTATGGGAGGTACAAAAAATCTTGATATTGTAGGAATAGTTGATGTTGAATGAGGAAGAGACATTGATAGCAGAAGGTCTACAAGTAGATATGTATTTAATCTATTTGGTGGGGTGGTGAGTTGGATGAGCAAGAGGCAAAATATTGTTGCTCTTTCATCCATAAAAGCAGAGTATATGGCGATAACTCATGCTGGAAAGGAAGTGGTTTGGCTTCAAAGGTTGTGTGTTGAGCTTGGGTTTAAACAATGAACAATGAAGGTGAAATGTGACAATCAATGTAATATCTTTTTAGCAAATAATCCTGCATTTCATTCACGGATGAAGCACATTGATATCCAATATCACTTCATCTAAGAAAAGATTGAAGAAAATGTGATAATCTTCGAGAAAGTCGATACAACAGTGAACAACTCCAATTTCTTGACTAAATTAGTAAGTCTAACAAAGTTTGAGTGGTGTGCTACTGAGATGGGTTTGAAGAAACAGAGTTCTGGGAAGTTTTCCATGTGTGTGAAGTATTTATCAAGTGGGAGATTATTAGATTTTGTGCATACTTCACGAAAATTTTAAGCCCTAAACATGTTTTAGGTCTGGTTTTTTGCTTGGTGGTTTGGGCTTGGGCTCATGAATAGCCGTGGTTTTGCAGCAGGGCAAAAACCCTAATTAGGGCGTTTTAAGTTGCTTATAAATACTCTCTATGTATTGAGCGCACATTGTAACGAGAGATTTGTGAGGTTGATTATAGTGAAACTTTTGGTTGGACGTAGCTCTATTCTGTGGTAAACCTAAGCATATTGTGTCTTATTTTCTTTCTGTTTATAATTCGTGTGATTGATAGACCTCAAATTGTTCAATAAGCAGATAACGCAGTTCCAAAAATGAAATCATCAGGAAAACTATAATGATCGAAAGAATTAGAAGTACTTGAGATAAGATCAAGTCTTTGTTCAATGAGTTCTAAAAAAGTTACTAAGACTAGCAGCAGTCCCAACAGAATTACAAAATTTCGATTGGAAGCCATTAATTAGCTTCTACTGCTTATGGTTTCTAATTTTTTTGTTTTGTCAAAAAAAAAAAAAAGAAATAAAGAATTCTAATTTTGGAACTTGTGAGTGTTTTAATTAAGTTCCTGAGGCTTGAGGGTGCAAAGACTCATGAAAAGGAAAATATCAAAATAATAAGAAAAGCATGCATGGTTTGATTTTGTTTGGTGGAAGGCCAAAATGGTAAAAATACAATATTTGAATGTTAAGACTTTTTTACGTAATAGAATAAACGTATGACGTAGACAACTTGAGCGGACACCATGCCAGAATTTTTTTTCTTTTCTAGAGAACAGCAAATCCACTCCTTTTCTCATTCAACTATCAGTTTTTTTTGTTAAGTTTTCACATTCAATATTTTTTTTTTTCTAGAGAACAGCGAATCCACTTTTTTTTTCATTCAACTATCAGTTTTTTTTTTGTTAAGTTTTCACATTCAATATAATTTTTTTTATTTTTTAAGTTTTATATTTGATTTTATTAATACCTTCCACTTTTCAATCGTTTCATTTGAATCTTAAAATTTATAATCTCAATTCAATTGAATTCATTCAAATATTAATGGTAATTGTTCCATGCATGTAAGATAATAATAATAATAATAAAATAACTCAATTGAAATTATTAAAAAAAATGAAAGATGTAAATGAAATGAGATAACGGATATGATCACGAAAAAGTGTAATTTAACTAAATGTTACTATAAAAAAATCTATCTATTTGTTGCACAATATATATATATATATATATATATATATATATATAATTTTGATTAATTTTGCAGGATCAATCAATTGATTTTTTTTTGAAAAAATCATCTCATATTTGAATATAAATAAAATATTTTTTTTACTATTTAATAATAAAATAAAATTTTATATTATATACTTTATATAACACTTTTCTTTTCTCCTATGTGAAGGTCGCCCACTTTATAGAATTTGGACGATCACTACTTAATTAACTTTTTATAGGACGACTTAAGAGCAAAAGTATAGGACGACTTAAGAGCAAAAGTATAGGACGACTTAGTTATTAGGAGTCTTCTCTTCCGAATTTCCTCCCGAATCATCAATCCTTATTAATGGGTCCCTATCTCTATGAAGTCCAACTTTGACAATTGCAAATATGGTCACTGTTAAATCAGCTTTATTGTTTGTCAATGCCTTTTTGTTTTACAGAAAATAAAAAATCTCTCTCTCTCTCTCTCTCTCTCTCTCTCTATATATATATATATCTCTTTCTCTCTCTATATCTTTCTCTCTCTCTCTCTCTCTCTCTCTCTCTCTATATATATATATATATATATATATATATACATACCTTCTCATTCCGCCATAATTCCAACTATAGGTTAGTCTTTGATCTTTTTCTGACTGCCAATTATGTCACATAGGAAATGTGCCACTGATCACGTCT
Source organism: Bretschneidera sinensis (assembly GCA_023935145.1). NCBI lineage: Eukaryota > Viridiplantae > Streptophyta > Magnoliopsida > Brassicales > Akaniaceae > Bretschneidera > Bretschneidera sinensis. The sequence continues at coordinate 132,002,671 of CM043698.1, forward strand.
TCAGTCAGTGCTGCCCAGTGTTATTACATTATTATTATTATTAGGATGAGGGAAAATGTCTTTCTCTTCACTACCTCAAGTAAAAAGGCATTCAAAACTTTATTAATTACTCAACATGTTGAGAACAAACAGCAAAGTTTGAATTTTTTTTTTTGTTCAAAATCGGAGTTTTATTGGTGAACGTATTAAAATTCATTAATAACATGGAAAAACTTTATGGATAATGCATGTTCAAAAATAAAAATATATCAATTTATACTTGAATGGTGTTCTCCCACTAATCTATCCGCGAGATGACTAGAATACAAATGATGTCTACTTATCATTATGTTGAGATTATACTTCTGCTCATAAAAGCAAAATAAAAAAAATAAAAAAAAAATAAAATAATAATCAATAATTATTTGATAAGACATATTTAATTAGTGATTGAATCGAAACGAATTTAGAGTCAACTGTCCTCACTTAACTTTGAAAAGAATGATTATCACATATGTAATTTGAAATTTACTCAATTTAAGTGCCCCTATAGCTTAGAGAGTTGTATTAATCTTTGCTTGTGTTTAGGGGTATATTAGTCTTTGAAAAGTGACATGGACATGCTTGCTTTCGTGTTGTAATCTTATTAGCTATCTGTCTAGCTTTTCTTTTCTTTTTTTCCCTCTTTATTATATCTTTTTTTTTATCAATGCTATTGTCTATTTTGTAAGAAGTATTTTCTTCTCCTGTTTTTTTCTCAAAAAGTGCCCCATAACCTTAAACTTACCAATTAAATATTCAAATCTCTAACTCCTTCGGAGGTATTTGCAGATAAATCTCATTATTTAAATATATAAATTAATACCCAACATGAAAAGTGATACATAAACATTTGGTGGTCACAGTAAGTTTGAAAAAGACTATTTTACAGTTAAGATATTTTATTGGTCAATGTCAAACTTGTTGTAAAACTATTTCTCATTGTTGTTTTATTTTTTTATCTTTATCTAATATTCAGAGTTATAAAATTGTTACAGTCAATCAGATCATTTATGCTAATAGATTATTTTTAGCTTTTTTGGGATTAGAAATATTTTAATCTCGGGTTGATGGAATTAGAAATATTGGTGCTTTTAACTTTTAAGATTTAGTTACGACATCTATGTGTTGGGTATTTACTATTAACATACTTTTTAAAAAAACATAAGAAAATATAACCACTTAGGTAGTTGCGTAAAGATAATTTATTTGGTTTTTTTTAGTTTTTATTTTAATTAGCTTTAAATTTTTTTTATAGATTTTTAGTTGCTCAGTTTCATGTTAATTGAATAATTAGAAATTTAGTACATTTTTCGTTAAAAAATATCTAATGTTTATCTAATTTACCAAAGGATGCCTTTATTTTGTTGTGAAATAACATGATTGTTGTTTATATTATTTTTATTTTAATATATATATATATATGAATGCATATATAAATTTTTATTTTTATTATATTATTATTATCAGTGGTGAGAGTTTGAACCTCTGTCCATAAACAAGGTAAATGTCTTTTTCATCACTACTCAAGTAAAGAGACATTCAAAGCTTTATTAATTACTCAACATGTTGATATATATCCTCGAGCACAGACATAAATGTTGGGAACAAACAGCAAAGTTTGAATTTTTTGTGCCAAAATCGGAGCTTTCTTAGTGAAAGTTTTAAAATCTATTAATAACATGGAAGAACTCTATAGATAATGCATGTTCAAAGACCAAAAAACACCAATTTATACTTGAATGGTGTTTTCCCACTAATCTATTCGCGAGATTACTAGAACATGAACGATGTTCACTTATCATTATGTTGAGTTTATAGTCTCGTTCATAAAAACAAAAGAAAAAAATATTAAAAAAATAAAATAATAGCTAATAATTATTTGGTTTGTCACACATTTAATTGATGATTGAACCGAGATAGATTTACAGTGGAATCAACTATCCCCATTAAACTTTGAAAAGAATGATTAGTACATATGTAATTTGAAATTTGTCTCGGTAAAACAATTAAAGTGCCCTTATAGCTTAGAGAGTTGTGTTAATCTTTGCTTGTGTTTAGGGGTATATTAGTCTTTGAAAGGTGATATGGACATGCTTGCTTTCTTGTTGTAATCTTATTAGTTATATCTGTCTAGCTTTTCTTTTCTTTTTTTCTCTCTTTTTCCTATCATTTTTTATCAGTGCAATTGTCTAGTTTGTAAGAAGTATTTTCTTTTTATTCTCAAAAAATGCCACATAACCTTAAATATTACCAATTAAATATTCAAATCTCTAACTCCTTAGGAGGTATTTACAGATAAATCCCATTCTTCAAATATACAAATTAAATACCCAATATGAGCAGTGATGCAGAAACATTTGGTGGTCACAGTAAGTTTGAAAAATACTATTTTATGGCTATGATATTTTATTGGTCCGTTCTTTGAAATGTCAAACTTGTTGTATGACTATATCTCATTGTTGTTTCTTTATCTTTATCCAATATTTAGAGTTATAAAATTGTTGCAGTCTATCAAATCATTTATGTTACTAGGTTATTTTAAGTTTTTTTGGGATATAAATTTTTTAATTTCGGGTTGGCGGAATTAGAAATATTGGTGTTTTTAACTTTTAAGATTTGGTTACATCTATGTGTTGGATATTTACTATTAACGTGCTTTTTTAAAAAAACATAAAAAAATATAACCACTTAGGTAGTTGCGTAAAGATAATTTATTTGATTTTTTTAAAATTTTTATCTTAATTAGCATTAAATTGTTTATAGATTTTTAGTTGCTCAGTTTCATGTTAAATGAATAATTAGAAATTTAGTACATTTTTTGTTAAAAATATCTAATGTTTATCTAATTTACCAAAGGATGCCTTTATTTTGTTGTGAAATAATATGATTTTTGTTTATATTATTTTTATTTTAATATATATATATATATATATGAATGTGTTTATAGACTTTTATTTTTATTATATATATATATGTATATTTATAGTTTACTTATATATATATATATATATATATATATATATATATATATATATATCGCCCCCACAAGAAAAAAAATTTGGATCCGCCACTCTGACCAAGTGTTACTGTAGGATTGGTGGACCAATTAGTGTGACGACTGGTTTAAACCTTATAGGACACTGATTCTGAGACCTATTAGAAGAGAATAACTTCTAATCAACAATTACATATAAGAGTTGGTTTCTTTCTTTGAAAAAAAACGTGAGTAACAGAGAGCTTGTGCGGAGAAAGTGGAGAGAAAATAAAAAAGAGTTTTTCGTTCTGTCAGTAGAGTGAGGTACAGAGAAAAAAATGTATTTCTTTCTTTTAACTAAGAGAGCAAAAAGGAATCAAGTTACTCAGGGTTATACTTCCTATCATGGTGATTGATTTTAGTAAAAGACAGACTTTTTATATTTTAATGGTTGGCAGCATAACGGTGTTTTTCTCTAAAGAGGTAATTTTATATTGATGATAAATTTTTGTGGGTATCAAGTTTGGGTATAAACTTGGTAACTATTATTTATATAATGCAGTTGTTTTTTTGCCATGTGATTTTTTTCCTCTACATTGGAGGATTTTTCATGTAAATTTGTGTGTTATTGATTGGTTGCTTTATTTGATACTTGTTGTTTTATTTTCTCACATAGCTTGGTTGCAATTATATTTAACCTATGATTTTGGGTTGAAAATATGGTATTTGGTTAATTGTTCTTAAGATATGTATGAAAAATCTAGTATTATGATTTTATTAAGAGCTTCTAATTATTATTTGTGTTGCTTGTGATAGTCAATATGGATGAAAAATCTAATACTATGATTTTTCTAAGAAGTGGTATCAGAGCCAGGTTGTTTGTGTTAGTCAATATGGATGAAAAATCAAGTATTATGATTTTATTGAGAGCTTCTAATTATTCGGTATAAAAACGGAAGATAGAAGATTATATCTATTTCAAAGATTTGTATGATCATGTTGAGGATGACGAAGCCAAGCCTGAGAGCAAGACCAATAAATAATAGGAAAGAATGAAGAGAAAAACAATCGATGTCATCAAAAAGTGGGTGGATCTCAATGTGTTCCATCATTTGACCAAAAACAAATGCCAAATCTATTTGGAATAAATTAGAGATATTATATGAGAGAAAGACAACGCACAATAAAGCTTTTGTGGTGAGAAAGCTTGTGAATTCGAAGTACAAGGAAAAATGCTCGATTGCCAAACACTTGAATAATTTTCAGGATCTTGTGATTAACCAGTTGTCTACAATGAAAATAGTGCTAGATGATAAATTACAAGTAATGTTTCTTTTGGTTACTTTGCCTTATAGCTGGGAGACTTTAGTAGTGTCACTTAGTAACATTGTTTTGAATGGTGTGTTTAGTTTGTCTATGGCGAAAGACAATATGTTCAATGAGAAGACTCGCATAAAAGATTTAAGCTCAGATAATGGTCAAGTTGTTGTCACATAGAACAATGAAAGAAGTAAGAGTAGAGGTCCTAAAAGTCATGGTAAATCCAAAGAGAGTTCAAAGATAAGGTGAAATGTTACCACTGTAATAAACTGAGTTATATGAAGAGAAATTGATGGGTCTGAAAATAAGAACAACATGATGGGAAAAAATTATAAGAATACCAATAACAAGAACACAACAACAATTGTTTCAAAAGAAGAAAAGATTGTGCTACTTCTTGTGAGTTTGAGAAGTGAAATCATATTGCAGATTCTGGTATTGATTGGGTGGTTGGCTTAACAGCTTCTTAGCATTGTATTCCACATCGAGATTTATTTACAACGTACAATACATTTAACAGCCAATCCCAGGTTGGCCACCCCTGAGACGGTGTCGTCACATTTTGAAATCCTAGTACGACACATATATGCAACAATATAAACACGTGCATCAACTGAAATTATATATATATATATCTATACATCAATCCTCAACCCTCAACAGAGGAGTTACATTATTAAAATTTCAACTGAAATAATATATACAACAAATGATGCATGAATATTTACAAATTTTTTTTTCTTTCCATTAGTCTGAAGATGTGGACCACGAGGCTTACAGATAATCACTCAGTTTGAATAACAGCTCAACAATCTATTTGTCATGCCTACTACCTGAAATTATTTAATGATGAGGAATGAGCTTCAAAAGCTCAGTGAATTAAATTTACTAGAAGTATTCAATTTGTATAATTCCAGTCACATTGTATAATTTAATTGTTCAATAGTCTTCCAATATTCATTCATTTATATCTCATATAATTCGATAATAGCTTTCTATTATCACTACTCATATCATAATCCTCATTATTTATCAATCTCTTCTTAAGTTAATCATCAAATATATTCATCTTTCTTCTCATATATTTAATAATCTTGAGACTATCACTTCAACCTCATTATTTACCTCGTTATGAAGTTCACAATATATAATCAATCACTCGGATAATTCTTATCATATCACACTTTCACAACATATAATCAATCACTCGGATTATGAAGTTCACAACATATAATCAACCACTCGAATATTTCTTATCATATCACACTTTCATATTTCTCTCTCATCATATCTGTCTATTTGTGATACTCGTTTATCTATCAATAAATTCACAATAAAAAATGATACTTTAACAGCTCAAGCAATAATAATCAATATTTAAAACAAATGCAATGATGAAATTAAATTATTAGATCATTTCATATTATCATTTGGGAACGTTTTCCCACTTGTGGACATGTTTTAGCTTAGACTGGCTGCCTTCCCGGTTCTTTTATTTCATTTAGACCGGCTGCCTTCCCGATTCTTTTCATTTCATGCCTATGCATATGAACAATAATATGAAATATACATATAAGCAATAATATAAAAACAAGCATACATTCAAACATTCAATTTAGCTATCCAACTCTTTTTCAAAATTATTATCTTTAACATATCAATTATTCCTATAATATCAATCAACCAACTTACGTATATCATCCAATCCTAGTTCAATAATTAATTCAAATATCATCACCTTATACTTCACATTTATCCCGATTACTAAAAGTAAATCTAACTCACCACGTAGCACTTAAACTACCCGTGGATCACTTTCTTGCCTTTTCTACTCTTTTCAGCAATTTCACCCGATTGCTGATCGTCATCATCTAACATAATATTTATATTAAAATTTCTAATTTGTTCTTCAGTTCTTCCATAATTCATACCCATTAAGTTTCCACGTCAAATTCTGAGTAATTTCATGTATGCATAATTTTAAAAATAAAATTCATATTATTACCTTCTGTTTTTCTTAAAGCTTCCCTCGAATCTCTTTAAAATTATCCTATAAATATTTTCAAAATTTCAATCTTTCAACCTTTCTTTGAGTCCCCTGATGTTTAAAAAAAAAAGAGAAATTTTGAATTGAAGAAAGAAGGAAACCAAACAGGATTTGGTAAGTAATAAATAAATAAAACAAAAAAAAAACTCAATTTATTTAAAACTTGACTGCCTTCCATATGCCACCATTTTCATGCAGTTTAACATACAAGAGATTGCATATATTTGACAACACCTGGACTCCATGTGTTGTCCATCGTTATTTTTTTTCTCCTTTTGTGACAACATCCAGATTTTTTTTCTTCTCCCAAACGTCCACGTGTCTTTTTTTTCAAAAGAATTATTTTATTCAATAATAAATCTTTCATATATATATATATAATTTTAATTCCACGTAATATCTATTAAATTACTTCTTTACCCTTACTTTAAGAAGACGGATATTACAATTCTACCCACCTTATAAAATTTCGTCCCCGAAATTTTTTTACCTAACTCATGAAAAAGTTGGGGGTACTCTTTCCTCATTCTTGTCTCATGCTACCAAGTAATTTCTTCAATATCTTTGTTCTGCCATAATACTTGAGTTAAATAAATAATTTTATTACGCAAGACTTGTTCCTTTCTGTCTAGAATTCTCATTGGTATTTGTATAAAAGTCAAATCTTCTTGAATTTCTATAGCTTGGCTCGAAATACTAGGAGATTCATCATGTAAGTGATTTCATAAAAGTGAAACACGAAATATGTTATGTAACTGCTTCAACTCTGGAGGCAATTCCAGGCTACATACAACTCGCCCAACTTTCTCAATAACCTCATAGGGTCCCATATACCTCGGACTCAACTTTCCTTTCTTTTTGACCCTCAACACACCTTTTCATGGAGATATTTTCAAATATACCCAATCACCTACTTGAAACTCAATAGGTCTTCTTTTATTATCAGTATAGCTATTCGGTCTACTCTGTGTTTCTTGAAGGTTCTTTCTAATCAGTTTGATCCTTCTAGTTTTTAACTCAATAATTTATAGACCAAATATATTTCTCTCTCCCACTTCTTCCCAACATATAGGAGTTCTACACCTCCTACCATACAATGCCTCAAATGGTGTCATTCCAATACTAGATTGATGTTGATTATTATAAGCAATTTCAATCAATGGCAAATAAGCATCCCAACTTACTGAGAAACTCATCACGTTTTCCCTTAACATATCTTATAGTACTCTAATAATCTTTTATGTCTACTCATCTGTTTGAGGATGAAAAGTTGTACTAAATTGTAACAGCGTACCCATGGCTTTCTGAAAGCCTCTCCAAAACCAAGATGTAACTTTAGCATATCTATTTGACACTATGCTCAATAGTACTCTATACAACCTCACAATCATATCTACATACAGTTCAATCAACTTTCTAGAACTCCAATTAGTTTTAATTGGAAGAAATTGAGATGACTTAGAAAGTCTATCCACTGTCACTTACACTGTATCGTGACCTCTCTGGGTATGGAAAAATCGAAAAACAAAATCGATACTCACAGTTTTCTATGGTCATTCAAGCACAGAAAGAAGTTGTAGTAAGGCTTCCGGATGTTTATTCTCTGACTTCACTTACTGATAAACCAAACATCTAGAAATATATTCAGCTACATCTCTCTTGAATCCTGACCACAAGTAATTTTATCTAAATCCTCTATACATCTTATTATTACTCGGGTGCATCGAATATATATCATCATGTGCTTCTCTCAATATCTCTTTTCTCAACTCAGCATCAATGGGAACACAATTCATATGTTCCAATACCAAGATACCCTCATTTCTAATTTTGAACTCATATTGCTTTCTGGTAAGCACTTCTTGCTTAATCTTTTCTATCTCTTCATTTCTACCTTGCATCTCCAACAAGCATTTTACTATGGATGACTGTACAACTATATTTTCTAACAATGATCCTCTATCAATGATATTCAACTTCATTCTTATCTCTCTTAAATCTATCATCAATTTCACATCACGACTCTCAATAGCAGTTAATCTTCCTGTAGATTTTCTACTCAATGCATCATCTACCACCCTCTCCTTTTCTAAATGATAGTGAATTGTATAATCATAGTCACTAATCAACTCCATCCACCATATTTGTCTCAAATTCAACTCTCTCCGAGTAGATAAGTGTGTCAAACTCTTGCGATCAGTAAATATCTCACAAGTGGTTCCATACAGATGATGTCTCCAAATCTTCAAAGCGAATACTATAGCAGCTAACTTTAAGTCATGGGTAGGGTAATTTCTCTCACGATTCCTTAATTGTCTAAAAGTATATGCCATTACCTTCCCATGTTGCATAACACATATCCCAACTCTTGATGGGATGCATCACCATACACCACAAATCCTTCATCCTCAGAAGGAAGTACCAATACTGGAGATGTAATCAATTTCTCCTTTAGTAATTGAGAACTTTTCTCACACTCTCCAGACTATAAAAATCTCACCTCTTTCCTGGTTAATCTAGTCAATAGTACTGCAATAATAGAAAATTTCTGAATGAATCTTCTATAATAACCAGCTAACCCCAAGAAGATTCTAATCTCAGTCACATTAGTTGGTCTCTCTCAACTCAATACCACCTCTACCTTCTATGAATCAATTGTTATACCATCTCTAGATACTACATACCCCAATAAAGTTATTTCATTCAGCTAAAATTCACATTTAGGAAATTATAGCATACAATCTCTCTCTCCTCAAAATCTCAAACATAATTTCTAAATGTTTTACATGCTCTTTCTTACTCTTAGAATACACCAAGATGTTATCAATGAACACAACCACAAAATTATCAAGAAATGGTTTAAACATTTTATTCATCAAGTCTATGAATGTTTTTGGAACATTAGTCAACCCAAATGGCATCACAATAAACTTATGACCATAACGTGTCCTAAAAGCAGTCTTAGGCACATATTCCTCTTCTATCTTTAACTGGTGATAACCTGATCTCAGGTTTATCTTCGAAAACACTCTCGCTCTCTACAATAGTTCAAATAAATCATCTATCCTAGATAAGGGATATTTTTTCTTAATAGTGATCTTATTCAGCTGTCTATAATCTATACACAATCTCATCGTTTTATTTTTCCTCTTCACAAACAATACAAAGGCTCATCATGGTGACACACTTGGTCGAATAAATTATTTGTCTAACAATTCCTAAAGTTGAACCTTTAGTTCTCTTAATTCAATAGGTCTTATTCTGTAGGGTGCTATTGAAATAGGTTTAGAAACAAGAATCACATCAATGGAAAACTCAATCTTTCTACTATGAGGTAAATTAGACAACTCATCAAGAAATACATTAGAATAATCTTTGACCACTAAGATTTCTTCCAGATTTCTATCTTCCTTTCTAGGATTCACAACATATGCTAAATATCCCTCACAATTATTCCTCTACAATTTGCTAGTAGTCAAGGCAGAAATAAAACAATTTACAAGTATCTTACGTTCTCCCTTAAAGTTAAACTCATTTTGTCCTAGTATCTTGAACACCACATTTTTCTTAATAAAATCAACCCAGACATGAACGTTGATAGCCAATTCATCTCCAAAATCAAATAAAAATCAACCATACTAAAAGAAAATAAATCAACTTTAAACTATCTATCATCCATACAGATTACACAACCCCAATAAATAGTTTTAAGCAAAATTCTATCTTCAGTAGGAATTTCAACGATAAGATTATGCATCAAAGGACTAATATAAATATCAATAGACTTCATAAACACACTGGATGCAAAATGATGAGTTGCGCCAGGATCAACCAATATTGATATGTCCACATTTTCTACATACAAAGCACCTCAAATTAGGACAATTCTGGGATAAATATCTTATCTGATTACATCTATAACATGTTCTAGTCTTTCTATCACCCTATCATATCCCCTAAGTAGTGCACTCTCACCTCTACCATAACTTTCAATTCCTACATACTGTCTCCCAAATCTAGGGGTCCCACCAATATTACTCTAAGCTACAGAAGCAACAGATCATGCTAGCCTCTGGCTTTGTATTACAGTTCCTTGTGACAAGGAGCGCCCCCTCTGGAGTGGTCTCCTACCCTACACACTCATACTACTACCACCATTGGGTCCCTCAAATCTAGACCTCTTCAGCCAATCCCTCCTACCTCTAAACTTTATCACATCTTTTTCAATCTGTAGTGCTATATCCACCAACCTAGCATAATTCATATGCCTCATGTAAGATAGTTTTGATTAATCTCAAAATGTAGTCTATCTATGAACCTCTTACACTTTTTCTCCTCTAGGTCTACCATTTTAGGTACAAACCTCGACAAAGCCACAAATCTTCTATCATACTGAGTTATAGTCAATACATTTGCCTTAAATAAATAAAATCTCTCTCTTGTTGGGCTCTAAAAGTATAGAGAAAGTATTTATCAATGAAAGCCTCCTTAAACCTATTCCAGGTTAAGAGTCTATCAACATATGTACTTACCCTGGGAAGAGTATCCTCTCACCATTCTAATGCTTCTTCTTTTAACTTAAACGAAGCAAAGGCGACCCTCTGCCTGTCAGTCACTGGTAAAATATCAAATAATCTCTCTACATGTTTCACCCATAGCTCGGGCTCAAAAGGATTCAAAGATCCTTTAAATAACAAAGCATTCGACTTAATATATCTAACAAAACAATCTTTTTGCATCTTGTGCATAAACTCACATTTTCCCTTTTGAACGTCTACCATTACTGGATTTACAACAACCTTAAGCACTGCTCTAGCATGTTCATCAAGTCTATGCTATAGACTATCAATTTTATCACCTGTTACATTCATTTTCTCAAGAGCATGAGCATGAGCAAGAGCTTCTCTTAGCTTATCTCTTTCAACTCCATATTCTCTCACATTCCTATTAATACCAATTAGACTATCAACATATTCCCTTCTAGGGACCATAGACCCAAACTCAACCTCTATCTCAACCTCGACTTATCTAAATATTCACGCCCTCTCAAGTCAACAACTCTAACTCTAGCACTAACATGTCCACATGTCATCCTCAGACTCTGCATTAAGCTGTAGTTTGTTTAAATCTTTCATTTCTTTAAAGTTTTACGTAGTCTACAAAATCTTAAAACCTAATGCTCTGATACAAAAATTGTAACCGTCCATCCCGGGTTGGCCACCCCCGAGACAGTGTCGTCATGTTTTGAAATTTCAGCATGACACATATATGCAACAATATAAACATGTACATTAACTGAAATTATATATATCTATACATCTATCCTCAACCCTCAACCCTCAATAGGGAAGTTACATTATTAAAATTTCAATTGAAATAATATATTTAACATATGATGCATGAATATTTACAAATATTTTTTTCTTTCCATTAGTCTAAGGATATGGACCACGAGGCTTACAGATAATCACTCAATCTGAATCACAGCTCAACAATCTATATTTCATGCCTGCTACCTCAAATTATTTAACAAAGAAGAGTGAGTTTCACAAGCTCAGTGAATTAAATTTACTAGAAGTATTCAATTTATATAATTCCAGTCACATTGTATAATTCAATTGTTCAATATTCTTCCAATATTCATTCATCTATATCTTATATAATTCGATAAAAGCATTCTATTATCACTACTCATATCATAATCCTCATCATTTATTAATCTCTTATTAAGTTAATCATCAAATATATCCATATTTCCTCTCATATATTTAATCATCTTAAGACTATCACTTCAACCTTATTATTTACTTCGTTATGAAGTTCACAACATATAATCAATCACTCGAATATTTCTTATCATATCATACTTTCATATTTTTTTCTCATCATATCCGTCTCTTTGTGAGACTCATTTATCTATCAATAAATTCACAATCAAGAAAGACACTTTAGCAACTCAAACAATAATAATTAATATTTAAACAAATACAATGATAAAATTAAATTATTGGATCATTTCATATTATCATTTGGGAACGTCTTCCCAAATGTCGACATGTTTTAGCTTTGACCGGCTGTCTTCCTGGTTCTTTTATTTCCAGCATATACCGGCTGTCACAGTTCTTTTATTTCATTTAGACCAGCTGCCTTCCCGGTTCTTTTCATTTCATGCATATGCATATGAACAATAATATGAAATATACATATAAGCAATAATATAAAAACAAGCATACAGTTAAACATTCAATTTAGCTATCCAGCTCTTTCCCAAAATTGTTATTTTTAACATATCAATTATTCTTATAATCTCAATCAACCAACTTTCATATATCATCTAATCATAGTTCAATAAATAATTCAAATATCATCACTTTATACTTCATATTTATCTCGATTACTAAAAGTAAATGTAACTCACCACTTAGCACTTAAAGCTACACGTGGATCACCTCCTTGCCTTTTCTTCTTTTTTCAGCAATTTCACCCGATTGCTGATTGTCAACACCTGACATAATATTTATATTAAAATTTCTAATTTATTCTTCAATTCATCCATAATTCATACTTTTTTCACATCAAATTCTAGGTAATTTAATGTATGTATAATTTTAAAAATAAAATTCACATTATTACATTTTTTTCTTAAAGCTTCCCTCGAATCTCTTTAAAATTCTCTCGTAAACCTCTTCAAAATTTTAATCTTTCAACCTTTCTTTGAGTCCCTTGGTGTTTAAAGAAAGAGAGAAATTCTAAATTGAAGAAAGAAGGAAACCAAACAGAATTTGATAAGTAATAAATAAATAAATAAATAAAAAAAACTCAGTTTATCTTAAAACTTGACTACCTCCCCTATGCCACCATTTTCATGTTGTTTAACATGAAAGAGATTGCATGTATTTTGACAACACCTAGACTCCAAGTGTTGTCCATCGTTGTTTTTTTTTTCTCCCAAACATCAATGTGTCTTTTTTTTCAAAAGAATTATTTTATTCAATAATAAATCTTTCATATATATATATATATATATGTTATTTTAATTTCACATAATATCTATCAAATTACTTGTTTACCCTTACTTTAAGAAGACGGGTATTACAGTACAAGACACTTTGGTACAGTGAAGATGGGTAACTCGAGTTTTGCTCTGATTGTGGGGATTGGTGATGTGTGCATACATACGAATGTAAGGTGCACTATGACTTTAAAGAATGTGTGACATGTTCTTGAATTGCATCACAAATCTGATTTCTACTCATGTCTTAGATTAAAAGGGGTATGAGCATCATTTTAGTAATGGAAAGTGGAAACATATCAAGGGATCATTGGTGATTTCCAAAGGAAAGATGTGTTGCACTTTGTACAAAACACATGTGAAAGTTTGTGGTAATGAGCTGAATGCAGTTGAAGATGATGCTTCTCTAAACTTGTGGTACAAAAGATTGGCGCATATGAGTGAGAAAGAGTTAGAAATTTTGGCTAGGAAGGCACTCATTCCTTCCTCCAAAGGTATATCTTTGAACCCATGTGATTAATGTTAATTTGGTAAGGATATAAAGTTTCTTTTAATAAGTCATCTAAAAGAAAAGAAGAAAAAAATTAGAATTGGTATATTCTGACATATGTGGTCCCAATGAAGTAGACTTTTTAGGTGGAAATAATTATTTTGTTACTTTTATTAATAATGTTTCACGAAAAGTGTGAGTTTATTTGTTGAAAAACAAAAGTCAGGTATTTTTAAAAGTTTCATGCTATGGTGGAGAGAGAGACAGATAATCAATTAAAGTGTCTTTATACTGACAATGATAGAGAGTATACCTCAAATGAGTTTGCAGATTATTGTTAGCAGTTTGGCATCAGGCATAAGATGACAATTCTTGGTATCCCACAACATAATAGTGTGGCTGAGAGAATAAATCATATCATTATAGAAAGAGTTAAATGCATGCTCAAAATGGCTAAGTTGCCTAAGCCATTTTGAGGTGAAGAAGTTCGTACAACTTACTACCTGATTAACAGTTCTCCATCATTTCCTTTGAGTTTTGACATTCTAGAGACAGCTTAGACAGGGAAAGATATTTCATATTCTCACTTGAAGGCGTTTGGCTGCAAAGCATTTATATATGTGCATAAGACGAATAAGTCAAAACTTGATGACAAAGTCGTTTCTTATGTTTGTTGGTTATAGAGATGCTAAGTTTGGTTACAAGTTATGGGATCTAGAAAATAGGCAAATTATCAAAAACAGAGATGTTTTCTTCCATGAAAATGAAAGTTTACCTGACATTGAGAAGAGTGAGAAGACACAGCATGGTACATGCAGAGTTGAAGACTTTGTACCAGATCTTACTCCATCAAACAGTGCCACAGATGGAAGAAAGATACAAGAAGAAGAACAGATGGGTAATGAAGAGCCACATATAGTTGATGATAATGTTATACATGATACAGAGCATGTTGAGCAAAGGGAATAGCTCCTTCCATCAAAAATTTTAGATCTTTAGCTAAAAAGGTATACTAGAGAGCATGAGTCATCAATTAGGTACCCTAGTTCTGAGTATATTTTTCTTTCTAATGGGGGAGCCACAAAGCTTCCAAGAAGTGCAATCACATGTAAAAAAAAAAAAGATTGATTTATTAAAGCAATGAAGGAAGAGACGAGTTCTTTATGAAAGAACAATACTTATGAATTAGTTAATCTTCCCAAAGGTAGAAAAGTACTGAGGAACAAGTAGGTGTTCAAGTTGAAGAAAGGTGGTAAAAAAACTAACGAAGTACAAGACTTGAATAGTGGTGAAAGGCTTTAGTCAAAAGAAAGGTTTCGGTGAAAGCTACTCTGGGTTTGTAGTTCTTATCACGATAACTGATTTTGAAACTTATCAGATTTCAGCGGTTGGTAAGACAACGATGTTTTTTTTCCTAGAGAGGTAATTTTGTATTGTTGCCAAATTGTTGTAGGTCTTAAGTTTGGGCATAAATATGATAAATAAACTTGTTTATCTTTTTACATAGTAGAGTTGCATTTTTGCCCCGAGGTTCTTTCCCTATGTACTGGAGAGTTTTCCAAGTAAATTCACATGATCTTGATTTATTGTACTATTTGGTACTTATAGTTTTAGTTTCACACATAGCTTGATTGTAATTATATTTAGTCTATGACTAATGTGATACTTGATTAACTGTTGATGGTGGGTATATTTTCCAATACATTACTCATATCGCTCCTTGTATCCCCATTTTCATGGCCTTGGACAGTGTGCTACAATCCACAAGAAAATTATTAGTAATTCACGAAACTTCACCAGTAACTAACAAACAATATTGTACGCGCAACTTTAGCCAATGCGGACCGAAATTGATTAATGTTGCAACTGTTTTGTGTACTCTCTTTGTCTCAAAGGATTTATTTTCAGTTTATCTAGGTCAATTAATTAAAGGATCAATAGTGTAAATATTACAGAGTATTTTGGTTTGCATAAGGAATAAAATAGATATAATATTCTCAAAAAAAGAAAACTTAACCGGGTAAATTAAAGGAATGGCCTGCTTATATTTTTAGTGGTATAGTATCTTACCATCCAATTGAAAAAGAAAAAGGATTATCAATTTTAAGATAGCAATGTTATTCATTTCAATTGGACACAGAGATGGATTCATGCTTTAAAATAAAAGGTCAATCACGTGTGAAAATATGTTAGATTTAATGAAGGAATTTGATGAATGAGTTAATTTGTTACTGCTTCAAAGTTCAATAAAAAATTGTTTGATTTTGAAGATTGAGGGATAATTTGTTACCAGTGGTAAAATTCATGGAGTTATTGTTCCTTCTTCTTCGACTTTGATCTCACAATTGAAGTCATATTTTTGTTTATTCTTCTTCTTCAACGTCATCATCACCGTCATAGATATCTTTGTCGAAGATGACTCAGGTGTTCTTTATCATCGTCACAGATATCACTGCCAAATATGACCCAAGTGATTAGATCGAAGATTACCCAAGCCACTGAATCTAGTGCCAGATATGAGATATGCTCGAAGAAGACGATTCTTGGTTTTCATAATTTTTTTCTTCATATCTTCATTTTTATTATTTTTTCATATTTTTTTAGAAGCAAAACTTTATAGGGTTTTCATAGAATTTTGTATTTTGTTTTTTCTGAGGAAGAGGAAAAAGAAGAATATAAGGATGAGGAGGAAGAAAAAGAAGTTGTTTCTAGATTTTTTTGTCATATTTTGTTTTTTTTTTCAAGAATGTGCTGAGAAGAAAAAATTATTGGGTTTCCATAAGAATTTTGTATTTTCTCTTTTTTTAGGAAAAGGAAGAAGAAGAAGAAGAAGTTGTTTCTTGATTTTCAGTTTCTTCATACTTTTGTTTTTTGTTTTTCAGAATATGTTTTGAAAAGAAAAAAATTATTGGTTTTTCATAGAATTTTGTATTTCATGTTTTTTTTTTTTGAGAAAGAGGATGAAAAAGAAGAAAAAGGAAGAGGGGAGAGGAGAAGGAGATTGGGTTTATTTTTTATTACTATTGTTTTGCATTTTTTGGCTTAATTAATATATTTTCTCTTAATCTTCAAATTTTTAAAGTATTTTTCGTTAACTTTGTTAGTCCAATTAAACGTAAATTAGACAATTGGATCAAATTGTAATAAATTTTAAAAACTCATACTTGAATGTGTCAAAACTAAAATCGTATGTATGAGTGCAAGACCCCCAAACCTTGGGGCGATTTGTGTCATTTTTTTTTTGTTGTAACAAGATCGATAAAAGTAAGTAAAAATAAAAAAAACAGTAATCAAAATAATTATATAAAAATAAAAAAAACATAAAATTTACATGATTCAGTTGATTAAGCTTACGTTTATGAAAGAGATGAGAGGAATTCACTATCAAGGATGAAGAATACAAAAATCAATTGTAAAATCTGTGTTTTCAAACTCTAATTAACGTTTTTATATATAAATTAGAAAATGAAAAAAATAATTGTCTCTCACTTTGTAAATAAAATTTTATTTTTATTTTTTTTCAAAATATTCCGAGTTGAAACGAATATTTGAATAATTTTTCTTTGTTGGATACAGAACGTATAACAAAAGATGAGAATTTTTGGCTTCATTCGGTACGGCAACAAAGACATCAGCCGATTACATGGAACCAAGACTTTTATATTAGGGGTACCAACATTAGTGGCTAAGGTGTTTGCTAAAAGTAATCCTCAATGACTGACGCTTACTGTTTGAACTTTGAATAGAGATTGTTAGATGCACATTCCATTAAAATACTTTAAAAGACTTTGACCGGAGTGTAAAATAAAGGTATTTTATTTGAATGTTTACTATTGCTTATCAACTTTTTGTCCTGGTTTGTTGGATTCTGAGCACTTTCTCTGCCATTTCCCTTGACTACCATGTTGAAGTACTTCTTTATTTTTTTGGTAATGTTAGATAAAAACAAGTCTACCGTTCAATATTTTTTTAAAGTTAAATTTATCATGAAAATAGATTTATTTTTTATAGATTTAATATTATTATTTTTTTAATCTACTTATAAGAGTTGATTTTTTTTTTATATATGTTAGTATCACAACAGGCATTATGTGCATATTCATCTGTTTTTTTATTTAATAAAATAATATATTAATAATTATTTTTTATTTATAACTATGTTAAGTATAATAATCATATTTTTTTATTAAAAAATTAAACCTGCAAAGAAACCTAAGGGATAAGATAAAAAAATTACAAAAAAATTAAGAATAACTGAAAATGTGGATAAGATAAAAAATAATAGAGAAAATCAACATGGGTAGAAGATAAGAGAGATAAGGAGGGTGGAGAAATTAAGAGTGAGTAGGAGAGTAGAGAAGTTAAGTCTGAGTGGGATAGCGAAAGAGAAAAACATTAGTGAATGATGTGGAGAGCTAGAATCAATTGAATTACATATATAACCTTATTTAAATATTTGATTTATATATTTAAGTAAGGGTTTAAGAGATATTTTAAGACTAAATGAGAGTTCTGGTTTTATTAATAGTGTGTATATATATATATATATATATAGTATTAGCAATTTGTTGTATATAATTACAATGACTAATTTGGAGAATATAATTTTCACTTGATTGAGAAGAAGAAAAAAGAACACAAAAAGTGCCAGTCTGTTGCAAGTGTTATATAACACACAAGATATCCAAGCAAATTACAAGCAATAATTTTCAAGGTCAAGCACCCAACTAGAAAATGTTGAAAGTTGGAAGTTAGTAGAGTACTTTATCTTCTGGGTTCCTTGAATCTGGAAATATAATTTACGCTATCAGACAAATGAAAGCACTCATTTGTTTATCAGAGTTCTATTAAACTTTGAAATAAGTTTTGCAACGATGTTAGAAGAAATCCAAACTGATCACTATTTGTAATGATCCGGCAAATCAATTAGCGATTACATGACACTTGTAGAAGTAATTAGATTGATAAATTATCGTTCAAAAATCATCGTTTAACATTGTAACGAGTGAAATGAATTATTTTCAACGATTGTTGATTTAAATGATTAAAATAAATTATCAAAATAAATAATCTAAACTTTTACCATAAATTCTTCAAACGTGGTTCAAAAAAGTTATTTGCACACAAAAAGTCAAACTCAAAACCTACGTTAAGAGACGTTTATCTTAAAATTATTGCTATTATTAAAGGTATTGTGTGAAATTAATGCATTTTTTATAAAGACAATAAATGACTAACAAAATATGAAAATTGTTGCAGGGTAGGTGTAGAAATTATTAGGAAATGAAGTCAAGTCATTTATTATATATCAATCAAACGATGAAAAAATATTTTTTTTTCTCAATCTTATCACTTTTTCATTCTACATTTCAGTCTTAAAAAACCAAAATATCAAAACACAACCAAAAGCGACTGGTTCACATGGGCTGTTGTTTAAATTCTTAGCCTTCTGATAGTTTAATCAGCTGTACAATGGATAAAGACACGGTAACAAAATTTACAACAACTTGAATATAAAATCTTGACAAAGCCCTAATTAAAATCTTGCTTTAGGAGGAAACAAGCTCCTTCTTCCTAAACATGTGGGTTCCATTACTTATAATTTTGAGAATATTATAGTAATACATTTTTGACCCAAAGGTCTGTGTGCAAACAAAAAGTTTATAATAACCTATTTGGTAAATATAATGAAAAAAATACGTTAAATTTTATCTTATGAATATATTTAATAGGAAGAACTCTTATGAGTATCGAGCGGACAAGAAAAATATATACCACCAACGTTTTCAAACTTTGATTGATGAAAGAGAAAAGGAATTTATTGTTTACTGTGTACATGATATTCTTAAGAAATCTTCGTTTGTGGTGAAACAGTATGAAGGGAAGAATGATGCCTAACCCAGGTGAAATTCTCGTGTGCACCCTTTGTGATACGTCATGTTTGTATTGGATGGAAATTTAATTGATAATTTTTTAAAATTTTACTATTATTATCCGTACAAACTCAATTAAAAAAATCTTAGTGTTACCAGAAAAACTCCCCAAAACTTACTAATGATGTTTTCATCATATCAGGCAAGAATCTCTCTTCAATTCTCGGCAGGTGATAAAAGATGTAGAAGTGGAATCCAACTTCCTTCCATTTCTAGTGATTGGGTTTGTATCCTAATTCCTAATCCCTCATTGGGCTCATTTCTATTACTCCAATTTTAACTGGCCCAGTATTTAAGGCCCATGGTTACAACTTTTTTAATGAACAATTAATCATGGGCTTCAAATACTGGGCCAATTAAAGTTTAAGGCCCAAAAAAATCGGCTATTTCAATAGGAAGTTCTCATCACATGCTTGGTTTTCATTGGTCGAAATATACAACACCGTTTATCGTTGAAAGGCTGCCTAAGCTGATTTGGGTTTTGGTTCATCCTAGCAAAATCAATTATTTGCAATCAGCCCCTCATAAATCGAATATTTTAGGGCAAAGCAAATGGTTCTTACAATCTTACATGCATTTGAATAAGCTCATAAATAGAAATGAGCTTATTTACACTACTTTAATATCTCTTACTTAAGAAAATTTTCAACTTTTCCTTTACTCTTCTTTCTCTGTTCTTCTTTTCCTTTAAAAATTCTTCATTTCCTTTCCCTCCTAAACTTTCAGACACACTGTAAGGTTTTCGTGAGAGGCAAAATAGTGTAGGGGGAGTTGCGATTGAATGCAAGGGAAAAATTACATTTAGGTTTATATAATTAAGATTTTTAATCATATATATAAAATGAAAATGGTTAAGTAAAGTAGTATAATTTTTGTTTTTCGATAAACCGAAATATTAAATTCTACCCACCAAAACCGAGCTTGAAATACCGATATTTTTTGGATAATTGAACTGAATAAACCAAATACCCGAACAATTAAATTGTTTTCGCCAAAACTAATGATTCAGCTTGGTTATTCAGTTTGACTCGAATTATACTCACCCCTAATAATTAGGGAGTAGTAAAATGCATCCCCTCGTTAATTACGATTGGAAACAGGAAGATGTACTACATCAACATGTCATTAGTGACAAACTCTTTTTTATTCTTGACATAATTGATCGAATCCCATAGAGTAACTTTTGATTGTTTGCTCTCTTTTATCAAAAACTCTTTGAACCACTCATTTGACTTACTGGGATATCGCTTCAAGTCATTTTTTAAGTTTATATAGTAAAGATTGAATCTAACAAAATAACCAAGATTTCATTCAAAGTTGTCTATCAATGACCATACCAAGTATCCTTCAGCCTCCGTATTCATTGTCAATAATCATGTCATAAATTTCATTAATAAATATTAGGTTTGATTAACAGGTGCCCTTGGGGTACTTGTTAACTAACAATAAATGTCCAGAGAAGTGCATTGGTATTTAGAATAAGACTATGATCATCCCCAGTAACTTGGAGAAATTTTTTTCCAAATGCACCATTGGATAAATGTCACGTCAACGTTATGAATGATGTGGCATTTATCCAAAAGTGCACTTAGAAAAAAATTTTCTCAAGTTACTGGAGATGATCCTCACATTTTAAAATATGTATTTTTGTTGAAGTAGTATTTCAAATATATGAGTGTATATATAAATTATATATAAGAGTATATTTGTAAATTCAAGTCAGACATTGCATTAATTATAGTATAACTACTCTATTTAATGTCCCTTAACAAATGCTCTTAAGACACCCTATAACTGGATCCACAAAAATTTAACAAGATAGCAATATTAATGCTTAGAAGTAGAAACTAATTATAGAAAGCCAAATGTTTTCTTGATAGCCCTATATCAATTTGGACCTTATAGTAAAACTTCATAAGATGAAAATTAAAAAAGCTTTGGCGCAATTATAAGAATAAACTTATATCAAAAAAATATATCAAATGTTTTATTAGACAAAAAAATTTGTTCTTAGTTGCAAAATAATTTTGACATACCAAGAAAGATAATAATTGCTTCTGGCTTTAAAAGAAAAAAAATCAGTTACAAAACTATCCACTGCCTCATCTATAAGGTGTTAAGGTTGTTGGAAGTGATTATTACTTTGGAATACTATGGTCTGAATTAAATGCTTATAAATTAAGTCATGTTAATTAAGAAAAGTATGCCTTAGATTTTAATGGGTCAAATGGCATTAAACTCAAGTCTTCATTTTTTTTTTAAATTTTGGTTATCTCAATTTTTTTTAAAGAAATTGAGCAAAAATTTAAGATTAGATTTATATTCATCTTAATTTTTACTTAATTATTTTGGATAAATAAAATTATGACAATACATAAAATTATATCACATCATCTATTAAGGTAGAATCTAATCCGTGTGAAATTGAATGCCTAAACATCATCAAATAAAATTTGACCCAAACCCAAAGAAAGGTTGACAAAACTTTGAAGCCCTTCTCGGTTATGCCCAAGATTTGCCATGAATCAACACCTTTGTTCACTCTCCCAATAGTACATGAGGATAATCTAGTCACCAA
This sequence comes from Bretschneidera sinensis, assembly GCA_023935145.1. Taxonomy (NCBI): domain Eukaryota; kingdom Viridiplantae; phylum Streptophyta; class Magnoliopsida; order Brassicales; family Akaniaceae; genus Bretschneidera; species Bretschneidera sinensis. The sequence continues at coordinate 132,025,046 of CM043698.1, forward strand.
GGTTCGACAATCCTCAATAATTGCTCTCCAGGACAGTGGAATTATGTATCTCCATTGTTGATCAAATAAACTGCAATGACTAAGTCATATTCAATTATAACATTTGTCATCCCTTTCTCCGTTGCAATCTGCAACTTTTGTCGAATACCCATCAATTCAGCGCTTAAGATGTCATTATGTCTTAGGGTCAAAGCAAAACCTTTCAACCACCAACTAGAATGATCTTGAAATAGGCTTTTGTTGTAATATTTTTTTTAAATGGAACAAAATATGATAATCAAGGTTTAGAGATATAAATTAATCACACTATTTTTAAGATTTTATTCATCTCGACTTGAATAAACAATTTTGCTATAGTACAGATGAATAGTCCTTCAGGATATAACTAAGTCTCTTGGTCATGTTTCTTAATTTTAAACAGTCTAGATTGAGTCTGTTAAAAAACTTAAGAAAGACATGTTTGTCCAAAATTTAATGAGCCTTTAGATCATGTCTCTTAATTTTAAACGGTCTAGATCGTGTTTGTTAAATAACTAATATGACACCCTTTTGATTAAGTCTCGACTTGAATAAACAATTTTGCTATGGGCACAGACGAATATGAATAGTCATCTAGGATACAACTAAGTCACTAGGTCATGTCTCTTAATTTTAAATGGTCCATATCGTATCTGTTAAAGAACTAATATGATACCCTTTTGATCAAGTCCCGACTTGAATGCATAGACGAATAAGAATAGTCTTTCAGGATACAACTAAGTCTCTAGGTCATGTCTCTAAATTTTAAACGGTCCAAATCGTGTTTGTTAAAGAACTAATATGGCACCTTTTTGATTAAGTCATGACTTTTTGATTTAAATCATGCATTTATGATTAAATCAAAACCTTTAGATTTAATTATATACATTTTGATTTAATCAGACACATTTTTTATTAAAACCTGGGCTTCTAGGCTTTTGTCTAAAATATGGATACCCGAACCTGAACAATGGACACAGGCTGGGCTCAGGGTGAGGGCTCCTTAGCAAGGATGCAAAGTGCACTTAAAGCGCCAATGCGACTTTGAGACGCGATCGGGCTTGAGCTCGGGCTCAAGTCGGGGCCGTGGCTCAAGCACGGGCGAGTGCGCAATGCAACGCACTGTGAACCTTCACCCTTATCCCTTCATTTAATCAATATAGATAAGAATCCCAACTAAATGCTTATAAAGCATTTTATTTCTTATTTTCTTATCAACGTAGGATAAAACCAATTTGGGTTTTCAAACAACCTTTTTATTCTCATTTTAAGCTCGTGCATTAAAATTCTTTTTGAATCAAAATAAACACCCATTAAATCTCCAACTTGAGTTTAATTTAATGGACCTAATTAAATGTTTTTTAATGACCATTAATTAGCTCAAATTAATACCTTAAAATGGTCTAAAATCAAACTCTTAGAGCTGATTTTCCAACAACTTCCACAAGAAAGCCAGACCAGAACTATAGTCTTGGCTACCATCAATGTTTATCTTAATCACATCATCTATTAAGCTAATTAACATAAACTTAACACTGTTAACATCAAACTGTTGTTAGTTCAACATTGAAAAACATATGCTGTTAATTTTGTTGCCTATTGTGATTTTTTTCTTAAATTCAATTTATGGAGAAATTAACCTATACAAAACCCTTAATTCCCTGTATTTGTTTTGGTTGCTGAGAAACAGCGGGCACACCTTCATGATGGACAACAATCAACCACGGCAACTTAGGCCTTGTTTTTGTCGTGAAAGAGCGATGGGATCTGCACGTCAAGTGCTTCCAATTTCTTTTCATGGATTGATATCAAATGTGATAATTATAGCATGGAATTGGAGCTGAAGGAAACCTACGCTCTGTTTTGTATGAACTCAAGTATAAAATTCAGTTCATTTTCAAATGAAGTGAAATTAGAATTCATTTGTAAATGAATTTACATTTTTGTTTTTAAATAAATTGAAACTAAAATTCATTTGTAAATGAATTCAAATGAATTTTCACATTTGGTGTCTGTAGAATTGAAATGAACTTTGTGTTTGAGATCAACTAAGAATTCAATTCTTTTTTTTAAAAATTTTACTTAATACTCTTAATCACATCACGTTTTAATTTATTTAACATATAAATTTTAATTTTTTGATATTATTCAACAAAATTAATACTATTTACTTTTTCAATTCACAAGATGAATTTATAATCCAAAAATAGAATCTAATTTTTTTCGCTGGATGAAATCTGAAAAATAAATGTTAATTTAACCATTTTTATAAAAAAAAAATGTCAGTTTTACTTTAATGTACATCAATATGAATATAGTAACATATTCATTTTAATTTTATAACTTATTCTTTCATATTTATTTCATTTTATTCTAAAACAATAAAAAAACCAAAAGTTGGTGTTCCTAATTAAATATAAATCAAGCAACATGAAAGACATAGTAAAGGATGAAGAGAAATAAAAGAGAGAGAGAGGAAGAAAAGAGAAGAGAAGAATAATTATCCTTCTAATTTTATAAAAACTCATTCTAAAGTTCATTTGCAAATTTTATCAATTTTGATAGAATTTGTCCATAACTAATTCAATTCTACTAGAATTCATTTGAAAATAAATTTCATACTTTTATTAACAAACAAAACATATAGTCAATTTATTTGTAAACGAATTCAGCATTTTATTAACAAAGCAAACACAAAAACCTATAAAATTCAATGAATTCCATAAAAACTATGAAATTTATTTAAACCAAACGGAGTGTTAGATTAATTATGAAGGTTTTTTTTTTCATGGTTCATTGTTGTAATTGCTGTTTTGATTATGATAATTTGTCAAACTAATGTGAGAATGGAATCTCAGTCGAATGAGAAGTAATACTTCCTTTAGATTGTTCTAACTGTTGACATTTTAGGGTTTATGTAAAATCAATACCTAGAAATTCTAGGTATTTTGTTAAGTCTATGTGCAAATGTGGAAGTGCAATTTTTCTGTTTAAGGAGTTGATCAATGAATATTGAAAGAGGGTTGGGGTGTTTTTATAAAAATAATAAAACACAAAAAAACACTTGAAAATAATTTTAGGGGATTGAACGGTGTTAAGCATATGTTAATTTAAACTTACTTGATGATGTGGCATAATTTTTATATAGGAGAAGATCTTCTTTAGTAATTTAGGAAAAATTTTCTCTAAACACATCACTGGATGAATGTCACATCATCTATAGTTTTTGCATGGTATTCATCTAATGGTCTATTTGGGAAAAAAGTTTCCCAAATTATTGGAGATGATCCTAATCATTTTTATATGATGTTTGGCATAATTTTTATTTATAGAAAACAGAAATCATTTCATAAATTAAATATACCTCGTATATGGGTTCGAGTCTTCCCATAAGCGTTTATTGGTGCTAAATCTAAGTTTTCATCACACAGAATGCGGGGTGATCCTTAACTTCGATCCCGACATAAATGCGATAGAGACTACTCTAAATTCACTCTGTATACTGAAGCCCAATACTCTTTAATGGGTATATGAGATAGACTATTTGCTTATCCATATTTACTATAAAAAAAAATTATGCCAAACATCCATAAGAAAACGGTTTATAAAAACTATTATATAAACTATAAACTGTACTTTTTACTGCTACCTCAATGTTTGGCTTTCAAAGACTACTGTTGAGAGAGTAATAGTTACTAGATTTTAAACATTTCAAAGCTATCCACTCTGGTACTAAGGTCGTTGGAAGTGATTATTACTTACTCTGAATTAAATGCCTATAAATTAACAATTGGTTAAGAATGGTATGCCTAGATTTTAATGACGGATTTTAATGACATTAAACTCAATTATAAAGACTTTTCTTTTCCACTTCATCATAAATGTGTAAGACATGGTATTCTAATTACATATATGACAATTAAATATTTTAATTATTAAAAAATAAATTTGACGTTTGGACATGCACTTGTGCCTGAGATCCATACTCGAATTCTAATAACATTGGTCATGCATTAAAGTCATGTTTAATACATGCTTCAAACCAACTTGTTTTAAGTTGACTCAAAACATGTGCTACTCGTGGCCTAAGCATATGGGGTAATTTCATATGCTTGGAAAAATATCCTTCTATAAATGATATTTAGAAAGATATGAAGACAATTTTGGGTTTTCTTAAAAAGTTATTTTAATCCCTATTTAAAAGGATTTCTAAACGACTCCTATGAAAGCCCAAAGCATCATCATTTGTAGAAAGATATGAAAGCCAATAATCTTTTGTTGCCTAATCGTATTTTATTTAGGTTACCTACCTGAGTTTATAATAACAAATTTAAGTAATATATATATATATATATATATATATATATTATAGATTATAGATGATTTTCTTAAAGAGTCATCAACTTATAAATTTTTGAATATTAAAAATTGCTATTCTCTATTCCAAGCCATGACGTGATTAGAAGAAATTTTTATATGTTTCGGACATATACTGAATGTATGTATCAGTAGCATTTACAATTATTGATGATATGAACTTTTTACATATTTTTTGACACATAAATTCAATATATGTTCTAAATATGTAAAAGTTTGTCCTCCTTTTTATAAAATATATATATATATATATGTATAAAAGAATTTGGCCAAAATTACTAAGGCGGCCAAAACGATTGTTAAAAAAAAAATTCTAAAGGAGTATAAATTGGAATCAACTCCTTCCATTTCTAGTGATTGGGCTTGTACCCTGAATCTTGATCCTTCATTTGGGTCAGAGTAAAAGTGAGGGAAAATTTTAATTAGCCGGATATTTTGGCCCAAGTTTATAATTTTTCCTTTTATGAACCATTAACCATTGGCCTAAAATACTGGGCCATTTAAAATTTTCAGACCCAAAACAAAATCGGCTATTTCAATAGGACACCGTTTTATCTTTGATCCACTGCCTGAGCTGATTTGGGCAGTGCAAATGGTTCTTACATTTCCTTCATGCATCTGAATTAGCGTGCAAATCGCAGATTTTATCTCTCTACCACCACTCGCTTCCTCTTCAACTATTCCATTTCAATTTTGGTTACCTCATTTTGTACGATTGTTCTTTTCTAATAGGTATTAGAATCCTCTTCACCTTAAGTTTGAAGTCTGTTAACTTGAATTGCATTATCTCTGCTTCCCTTTGAATTTCATTACATGCTGACTTCGTTGTTTGTTTTTATTGTTGGAAAGTTTACTTCTATTTTGTTTCTGCGAAAATAGAAGAATAGGAAAGGAAACTGAATTCTGGGTCTCTCTGGGTGTTTTCGTTATGGTTTAATACAATCGAAAAGAGTCAACTTGGGAGCAAAATGGTTCTATCAGGTTCATTTCAGTTGTGGGTTTTATTTCTATTGGGTTTGATTTGATGAATTTTATTTGTATAATCATACACTTGTCAATAAACATAAAATAAATGGAAACATGCTTAATGTCTTTTTCTAGATGTTATGTTATATTGTTAATAAATATTAGCCGTGATATTGACTTGAATGTTGTTTTGCTTCTATGTAGTTTTTTGTGGTGATATATTAAAGGGTTTGTGGAGGAATTTTCAGTGGTTTGGTAACGTATAGTGGTTAGCTGGGAGTTTATATTGTAGCTGATTGATTGAGAAGAAAGGAGAAGAAAGTAGATTGAATTTGGTTGCTTCCGGTGGAGTTTTACTGCAAATCTTCTTTTGTTTGATATATGCGCTGGCTAATTTAAAATGAGCGTGGTGGGGTTTGATATTGGGAATGAGAGTTGTGTTATTGCTGCTGCAAAGCAACGGGGTATTGATGTGTTGCTCAATGATGAATCAGAACGCGAAACCCCGGCTGTGGTGAGTTTTGGGGAGAAGCAGCGGTTTCTGGGGTCTGCTGGTGCTGCTTCTGTGATGATGAACACTAAATCTACAGTATCCCAGGTTAAGAGATTGATTGGTAGGAAATTCCGGGAACCTGATGTCCAGAATGACCTAAAAATGTTACCATTTGAAACTTCTGAAAGCCCAGATGGTGGCATTTTGATTCACTTGAAATACTTGGCAGAGAAGCATACTTTTACCCCGGTTCAGATTATGGGGATGCTCTTCACACATTTGAAAGATATTACGGAGAAAAATTTGGAACTACCTGTTGGAGATTGTGTGATCGGGATTCCATCATACTTCACAGACTTGCAAAGACATGCTTATTTGAATGCTGCAGAAATCGCTAAGTTAAAGACTTTGAGATTGATGCATGATTGTACGGCGACTGCACTTAGTTATGGGATTTACAAAACAGATTTCTCCAGTGCTGGCCCAACTTACATTGCATTTGTCGACATTGGTCACTGTGATACCCAGGTCTCCATTGTATTGTTTGAGGCTGGGCACATGAGGATATTGTCCCATTCTTTTGATAGCAGCTTGGGGGGAAGGGACTTTGATGAGGTCTTGTTTCATCATTTTGCAGCACAGTTCAAGGAGCAGTACAAAATAGATGTGTATACTAATGTCAAGGCATCTATTAGGTTAAGGATGGCATGTGAGAAGTTGAAGAAGGTTCTGAGTGCAAATGCAGAGGCTCCTTTAAATATCGAGTGTTTGATGGATGAGAAAGATGTGAAAGGTATTATGAAGAGGGAGGAATTTGAGAAGCTGGCTTTGGGATTGTTGGAGAGGATTACTGTTCCCTGTACCAAAGCTTTAGCTGATGCTGGGTTAACTGTGGACAAAATGCATTCTGTTGAGCTTGTAGGATCTGGGTCCAGGATACCAGCTATTACTAGATTGTTAGCTTCTCTATTCAGGAGAGAACCTAGTCGGACACTGAATGCAAGTGAGTGTGTGGCACGTGGATGTGCTCTCCAGTGTGCAATGCTTAGTCCAGTTTTTCGGGTCAAAGAATACGAGGTTTGTTTGTTAAATTAAATAATCATTTCTGTGCATATACTCCAGTCATTTATGTCATTTATAGTTTCTTTGGAATGATACCTTTCCATAATGACTCAATGATTGTTGCATGTCATGTTCATTGTTTGTTCCATTTCTTCAATTAATTGTCTGTTTCCATTATTTATTTATTTCATGTAGTTTGCACTAGTTCCAGGTAGAAGTATAGAATGTGGGTGGAAAACTCTGTTGTCTTCCCATAGATGATTGAATGAGGCCTTCTCTTTGTAGTAATACTGGGATCTTTTTCAGATATGAGGCCTTCTCTTTGTAGTAATTAAAAAGCCTTGAAATTTAATATCTATTTTACCAGTACCCTTTTTCCTCCTCTCTTCATTTCTTTATGCGTATAATTATAGAAATACGAAAAGGTACAGTCCTCTGGTGCATCTTCGCTCACATGCAACCAAATGTTTGTGTATTTCATGTATAATACTGAAAGTAATTGCCAGTTAATGATCTCATCTTGCAGGTTCAAGATTCCATTCCTTTCTCCATAGGATTCTCATCAGATAAAGGCCCAATTGGCGCAGGGTCAAATGGCATACTGTTTCCAAAAGGCCAACCCATTCCAAGTGTTAAATTTCTGACGTTACAGAGAAGTAGTTCATTCAATTTGGAAGCATTCTACACTAATTCAAATGAACTGCCTACTGGTGTATTTCCAAAAATTAGTCGTTTCACGGTAAGTCGGCTTAAAGCTTCTAGAAGCTCCTCTTCTTGGAATTCTTTTCACATTTCTAATATCATAGTATAAAATGTGTAAGAGCTAAGTATTTATTTTTTGATTTGAGCTCTTTTAACTTCCAGAGCTTGATTGCTACTTTGAATGCATTATCTCGCACGAGAATATTGTGAAGGGTGGATATAAATCAACCTAACCAACATAGATCATGCCAGGCTTAAGCAGACATTGCCCCCCACCCCCTTTTTCCGAACCCCAAACCACCCACCTACCAATCCATAAAGTCTTACAGGCTTATTCAGTGAGAATATTGTTTGTTTTTCAAAAGTTTATGCATGATAAGAGTAAACTGATGCATCTACTCAAAATGACTTTTTTAAATTCGTCCTTTCAAAATCCAGATTTCCATCATATGCCTTCCCTTGATAAGGGTTGCTTCACCTATGAAAGGGGGAAGTTGTAACCATATCAATGGAATATGTGGGCTTATAAATTATATCTGATGTTATCACTACAGAAACTCAGATTCCTGATAACTGTTCAGGTACAGTAAAATGTGACATAACAGTTAACTAGTCATCTCTGCACCATCAACATGCTGTATTGCTGTAAGCCCGTATCAAAATCATCATTTCCATTCAAGTATGTCTTCATCTTATAATTCCTTCTTTTTTCTCAATTTAAGTTGAGAGGAAATGGTACTGTTTCAACAGAGGTAGAGAAAATATTCACCAGTTTATCACCAATAGTTGGAAATAGAAAATGTATCTAGCCATAGATGTGCCCGGATGTGAGCGGCTGTTCAGATCTAGTACTAAGAGTGTGATCAGCATGTACATTATCTGGTTATTGGACAGAAATGAATCTACCTGATGTATATGTGTGATTGATGTTATTAATGGCCACTTGTTGGAAGATACAGCCTCAGATTTTCCAACCACAGAAGTGGTATCCGAAATTTGTTTTTTCATAAACAACATCATAACATATGGAATAAATGCCGCTACTAGAGTGTAATGATGTTATTTGCCATCTTTATCTCTATGGTGCTTGGACTGGGGACTGTATCATTTGTAGATGAGGATATGTTTACCAACGTTGCAGGATGCCTAGCAGATAGGAATATGTTGATAACATTGTCAACCAGAATAAGAAAAACTGTATAAATACGAACATATGTGAATGGAGGACGACTGTCTATAAGAAGCATAGTTATATCTTAAAAAGTCGTGACTATGCGAGGTATTCATCAGGTAAGCAGTGAAGACTGTAAAAAGATAATTGATGTGCCATGCATGTTGGTTACTTGGACTAAGAGAGAGGAAAAGAGGGAGGGAGGGAGGGAGAGAAAGAGAGAGAGGTGATTGTTAGCCATCTGGTTTCCTGGAAATAAGGGCACCTATTTTCTAAGATATGGATGGTGACTGCATTTAGGTGCATGTGTATATTCTGTGTAAGTGAGAGAGTGAGGGAGGGTTGAGAGAGAGAGAGAAAGAGATTTTGTTAACCATCTGAGTACCTGGAATAAGGGAACCTATTTTCTAGGATATGAATGGTGCCTTTATTCAGGTACATCTGTGTGAGTGAGTGAAAGAGATAGAGGAAAGGAGAGAAAGAGATGTTTGTAGCTTTAGCCATCTAAGTGCATCTACATTTTTACGACTAGTTTGTCGTTCAGATCAGCTTTTAGTCTTACAGACGTAGATGTATCTTTTATGAATAGATTATGATGGCTTCTAACTTGATGAGTCATTTAATGTGCAGATTGGCCCTTTCCAAGGCTTCCATGGTGAAATGGCAAGGGTTAAAGTTAAATTTCAGTTAAACCTTCATGGCATTGTCACAGTTGAGTCGGCTATGGTAAGTAAGAAACCTCGTTTTTTCTATTGCCCTTTTGTTTGTCATTTTCTGAAAGCGTTTGCTATGATTATGAATTTTATTATGGCTTCAGTTGATTGAAGATCATGTAGATGATTCAGCTACAAGTGGTAATGCTCATTCAAATACGGAGAAAATGGAGGCAGAGTTTGTCTCTGTTGGTTCTTCTACGACAGTTGCAAATGGCAATAGAGATAGAAGCTCTATGAACTCCAAATCATCACATGCTTCTGTAAGTTTCTTGTCAAGATTATATTTCTTGTGCATAACTCGACTTAAATCAGATTCTTTTGCTGTAACCTTTTCATCTTCTAAGAAAGTATAAACACTTACATCTTGGTGGATGGTTTTGATCTCCAATTCGGACGTGAAGTAGCTCCACCATAATCACATTTCAATTCTTTGTGGACTCATAGTATAAATATCCTACATGTTGGGTGTATTGTGATTTTGTCTTCCAAAGACCTGTGCACAAATTTAAGTAGAAAGGCCCTGAAGTATATGCTAAGATTATTTGCACTCATCATTTTCTGCAGGATGATGGTATGACAAAAGATAAAGCCACCAGGAGGGTTAAGATACCAATTAGTGAGAATGTATATGGTGGAATGACCAAGGCAGAGCTCACGGATGCTCAAGAGAAAGAACTTCAGCTTGCCCAACAGGACAGAGCTATGGAACAAGCCAAAGAGAAGAAGAATGATTTGGAGTCTTATGTCTATGAGACGCGAAATAAGGTATTAGTTAAAACATTTCATACCGATCTGAATTATTTTCGTAAGATATCAAGTCATTGTCCAGCTTTATGATCAGTTGCTAAAATACTTGGTCCATACCAACTTGGTTTTCATGTGCCTTTATGGAATGAGCTTCCTGTTACCTGAATATAGGGAATTAAAGACAGTGATGTAATATAGGTTTTATGTGGCCACATTGTGAGCTCATAACACCTTCAACATTCATTATTGTCGTAAAAGACAGCTTTAATGACTTGTCGTGATAGCAAAGGTAATACTAATTATTGGCCTAAACTGAATCCTGAGATGAATTAGCTACAGTGTATGGGATGGTCATACCCAATCTAGATCTCGGGTAACAAAGATTAGTCTTATACTGGTATATCTTTGAGTGTAGTACAATCAAACTTAGGTTTTCATATCATTGTGCCATCTCTAGAAAAATGACATGTATTTGAATAGCTTTTCAACACGTACCGGAGTTTCACAACCGATAGCGAGAGAGAGGGCATCTCCAGGAGCCTACAGGAGACAGAGGACTGGCTTTATGAGGATGGTGATGATGAAACAGAAAATGCTTACTCTTTAAAACTGGAGGATATTAAGAAGGTAATTGATGTTTCTCTGAATCTCAAAGTCGATTTACCATCCTTCTCGTTGCTTGACTTTCTATTGTTTCCTTGTAGTTGGTGATTCCAATTGAGAACCGATACAAAGATGAAGAAGCTAGAGCACAAGCTACAAGAGATTTGTTAAAGTGCATTGTGGATCATCGGATGTCTGAGGATTCTCTCCAAGACAATGACAGAGAATTGGTACTGTAATGAATTGGATAATGATGAAATTATAAATCTGGTGTCTACTCAATTTTAAAATGATTTTGGCTTTTGCTTGTTTCAGATCATTAATGAGTGCAATAAAGCAGAGCAATGGCTGAGAGAGAAAACCCTACAACAAGATTCCTTGCCTAGGAATTCTGACCCAGTATTGTGGTCAAGTGAGATCAAGAGCAGGACAGAGGACCTAAACATGTAAGATTTTTGTGATTTTTATTTGTAATTTAGAAAATATAAGATTTTACTATTCCATATTTGTTTGTGACCTATTGAAGCAAGGCAACTAAATCAAATTATCTCATGGTCCAATTTGATATTTTGTCATGATCCGATTTGGTTGCTAGAGCCTAGAAGTATTTCATACAATCATGAGTAGGAGATAGGAACAGTTTACTTCTCTGTAACTTTGAATTTCATCTCAGGAGCATACTAATAATTGCCTAATGGATTGCAGGATATGCAACCATATGTTGACCCGAAAGACTTCTCATCCAAATTTAGAGGACAATAAGGGCTCCAACCAGAAAGTATAAGGATTAAGGCACGGACGACCTCCTTGAAAAGTTGTCTAAGATACACATCTTGTAAATTAGCTTGCCTACTCGAGCATTTTTAAACATTTGTTAGTTATACACACAGAAATCATACATTAGTGTTGAAAGGTTTTTTCCCATTATTTTTCTCGTGTAATTTCTGAAAATGTTCCACACAGGCGTTTGATCCTAATTGGAATCCAGCTTGCTTCTTGGCTTTGATACATTTTTATTATAAAGACACTTTTTTTTAACCGTGTACAAAGAATTATAGATATTCATTACAGATAAAATAACAAAGTTATATAGAAACATGTTGCATGTAGTAAAATTTGACAGTACAGAAGCACATTATGTGGTTCTCATTTTCGCGTTCTCTCTTGCCCAATCCCCCTCCCCCCAATCTCACTTGTTGCTTGTATTTTTGGTTAGAGGGCAACAAAACCCTACAAGCTGCAATTGAACTACCTTCTGATGGTGAGCTTTTAACGACAGAAGCATACACATATTTGATGAACCAAAGGATTGAATTAGAGTTCGCTCTTATCTGATCGTGATCATCTGAAATTTAGAATTAATTCCCTCATCAACAAGTTCTTACATCAAAACTTTGAAAAACTATAGGGGAGACCAGACAAATGATGGACAAAAGGTTCCCAAAAAAAGAAGAAAGAAGATTTTACAGTAGATAACTACAACACTAGAAATGGCTAGCCAGCTGGGATAAGTATTAGCACATATGAAGAAGCTGTCTTCAGCCATTTCTCTTCTTTGCATGACTCTTCTTTTTTGACTTTCTAAACCCTGCTCCACTCTCCTGTTAGCGACAAATTATATGTGCATTAAGTTAAAGAAAGAAAGAAAAAAAAACATCAATATAACATTATAACATGTATCTCACCTTTCGGTAATGCCTATATGCACTTTGACCTGTTAACTCCTGCCCATTTTTGGAGACATAAACCTGCAGAGATATGACAGAAGATTGATATAGGCTGTGAATCATCAAGGAGAGAGATGTTGACTAATAATGTCAGACCCATAAACAGAAGAATAAGAAATCTAGCCAAGTACTAAATGTTAACAGGGAAAGGAGCATGCAAGAATGCTTACAGAATTGCAAAGCAAGGATGTAGTTTGTTTATATACTATTTGCTTCTTCTAGCCCCCCACCAAAATAAATTAAATAATAAGCACAAGTGTCTTTCTTTTGGGTGGGTGGGGGGAGAGAGGGGAGGGAGAACTACTATGTATCTAAATCTAAACCATAAAAACATGTTACATATGTTCTTCTACCAAATCAGAATTCAAAATATCGACCAATTTCTAGTAAATAGAGTGCATGGCATCATTCCTTGTATATGAAAATGGCATCCTGATGTCCCAAAGGTCCAGTAAAATTTAAACCAATCATTATCAGTTTTTGAAACCCTCAGTTCCACCCCTTCTTTTCTTAACATTGACCATCATCGTTCATGTGTAAAAAATCAACCTATAGAACTCTAGCATAGTATATATATTCAAAGCAGGAGTAGCAGAATTCAATTTATGTATAATTTTGCAAACATACCTTCCTCCCATCTGGGGATGTATACCAATGACCAGCAGATTGACCATTTCCATTTGCATGAACACATCTTTTGCCAGCATCCTTCGGAAACGTAGCACTGCTTTTGGGATCCACCCAGCCTTCAGAAGCATGCAAACCTTCCTCAGCATTTGATCTTTTTGATTTGTTCTTTCCCCTTGAACATAACTTGCTGTTAACTTTTCCAGTTCCTTCTTGTTTAGAAGCTTCTCTATTACTAAATTGACTCCCGTAATGACATAAAGTACGCATTATTACATTACAAACACAAAGAACTACATAACAAAGAATGTAAAGTTACATGTAATCAATAACGGATGCGCCAGGCTGCTCCCCTCTGTTGTTAACAATGCCAAGTGGGGAAAAGTTGGGTAAGTGACTGCATACTAATCTTCGGATCCTTGGATCATTGTGGAAGAAATAATGATGTGCTGGAGGAAGAGGTTCAGCAAAATCCCAGCACTGCTCAAAATTTTGGCAATTATTTGTATTTTGATGCCAACTTTTATTGTCACTTGCACCAACACCAAGTTTCTGAGCTGCATCCTTGTTCTTCAGAGAGCGGAAGTATTCTTCACAAACATCATCAAGTGCAGGTGTCGGGATATGTGAACTCTTTGGACAGAAATCCTTCCATAAATCCCTATTCTGAGGTACAACTGATGCTTTTCTCTTTTGTTCATTTGTAATAGATTGTTGCTCCTTTGAGGATAAATCATTTTTATTAGCTCCTCTGCTTAGATCTTCACTGACAGAAGGATCATCAGAATCAGAATCAGAATCAAGTAACTAGAACATTCGAAGAGGACTGACAGTTAACTTTGGAAGCACTGATCCACTGTGGCTTGTCTCTAATCCTACAGAAACTGGAGCATCTAAAGGGTGCTCCCGTCAAAACCCCACGTCCGTGCAATGGGACCTTTGAACTGCTACATAAAGAATGATATTGCGTTGATGGAGGTGCATCTGCTAATTATAGAGGAGATTAGAGCTGGTAACATAAATCTCGAAATAGAACTGACAGAGTACAGAAATGAAGAGTAACGAATATAATCTAAAAAGTAAATTGATGAATTGAAGTCATTCTTCATCCAGCGTAATTTAACCAACAAGAAATGAGCCTCAAAGTAAATTAAAAGACTTCTGATGTAGGTATACAGCTGCCATTTGTTTAAAATATAAGAAAAAAGCTAGGTGCTAGAAAAGAGAATTTCATTAGAAGAACATGGTCTTTTTATGACTAATACGTTTACTTGTCATCAAGGCATCAACATTTGTAATACTCAGAAGTACTCCACCAAAATCGCATGATTCACAATTCTCAAGGAACCAATGAAGCAACATAATTTCTCACCTTGACTGATGCATATGTGATCATTGGAAGCTTTGGAGTATTCTTGAGAAGCATTTGAGCTAATTGTAAACTAAAGTAGGGACAACAAAACCACTTTCAAGGAAAATTTTTAGTTAAACTCGTGTACGGCCAGTCATTGCCACACCTTCATCAAAAGCTGCCCTAAGCACACGTCATGGGTCTGTATTCAACGTTGTCTCCAAAATGAGATGTGCTTAGCAAATGATCCTTTTAAGTAGGAACCTCTCTTGTCCTGCCTGCTTTGGAGCGTTGGTAAGGACATTTACCTGGCCACTAAGTGGAGAGGAGTTTGAAGTGTTTGTGAGCTTTAACAATCAGAAAAAAGAAAAGTAGGAACCTCTCTCATGTCTATGCATACATGAATTTCTATGTATTTAATATACCTAGAAGGATGCATTATGTTGCCTAATAAGTTGCCATGCTGCTCTACTTCCTTGCGAGCCAAGCTTGTATAGCTTAAGTTCATTTCGAAACACAAGCCTTAACCAAGTTGATCCAAAGCTTGTTTACAACCTCTTAAAGTGTTAATGCTTGCGTACCATATATCAAATTGAAAGGCCAAACCTAATCACCCTCATTCATCAGCCTACCTTATAATGCAGCATCCTAAATAAACCTCATTTCAAGTTCATCATAATTCATCTTCTTCTCTCCACTATATAATTTTGTTATCACTACATGCCCATCTGTCTGCCATAAAAAAAGACATTCCAAATCTCCAAGCCCTTTTAGAGAAGGCGACAGCTTCTCTTAATAGCAACCCTTTGTTGACAACAGATTTTGAGAGTAACAACATAAATAAATATGCTTGATAATAGCTTTATTTCCAACAAACCAAATAACTCTTTGAAATGTTAATCCACTTTTAGTACTGCTCTAAAAGACATGCTTAAATCGATTAAGCTTTAGGGTTATTAAATTGTAAACTTTTTTTTTATAAGTAAAAAATTTATTAAAAAACACACCAAGATTGTAAACTATCTTTACAATTTATTATATTCTAAACAATGTTTCCAAAATAAAAAAATACCAAATTGTAGATCAAACAAACAATAGCACAATAGTATAAAAACCACCAACCCATGAATCATGTAAAAAAACCACTTCGAAATCAATGCAAACGAGAAAAAAAAAAGTTGAAGTTCCAAAACCAATCAATTGTTAAATAAATTATTATTGTCATTGTTATTATTACCTCTAAGAAAATTTTCCAGTAAATAGAACTCTTCAATCTCATCATCGCCATCATTACTATGAATCGAGGGCTCTGATTCTCTCTTGCTCGCAAAGGCTTTCCCAATAGCGGTCCTCGCCTCAATAGCTTGAAGACCCGCCGCGGCGGGTCGTCTCCAGCTTCCGGGTCCGAATCCACGACTTGCGGTCCGAGGTCGTCATCATTGTCTTCAAGTGGACAGTAGCTCGAAGAACTTAGAGGTGTAGTGAGTATGGAGTGTTGCTCGGTGCATAATCGGGGCTCCGATTCTTCGTCGAGATCGAGCCTGAGAGAGAACGATGGGGGCTCGATGTTGGCCATAGAGAGAGCGGGTTTAACTGAAAAAAAAAATTGAGAAAAATTTATTCTAAAATGGCGCGCAGAAGAACAGTGCTGGAGGGGTTACGGGTTACCTTTTCACCTCTTGAATTTCATTTTTGGAAAATTTCTTTTAATCTTAAATTGCATCATTGATCCTAGGATTACTTCCAATTACAGATTGGTCTCTAATGTAACAATCGTAACATTTAAGTCCTCGTACTTTCAATTTTGTTCAGCTTCCTCTCACTTTCTAGCTAACAACGTTAGTCAAACTGAGCATGTGTCTAGTTTTCTCAAAGGAAAATAATACTTATCCAGATTAATAACTTTGTTAGTTTGAAATTGACTACGGATAACAATGAAATTTCAAATAAGTAAAACTTTGAAAATTAATTTATATTTTGTTATTTTGTGTAAAATTTTAAAAACCGTTGTAATTTAGCCTATTTTTAGAATGAATCTTCCTCTAAATTTTATCCATCAATTATACCTACATTCATGTTTTTAGCTAATAAATAGTGACATGGCATTTTGCAACTAACTAATAAAAAATTAACATAAAATAATTTGCAATACTCTACTACATTTTTTAGGAAAAATTAATTATGGTTTTTAAACATAAATATCTAAGTTTAACTTTTCATGTGGCAAACGGTTTGTAATCTTATTTCGTAAATTTTAAGTTAAAATATGTGTATAACTTTGTGGTTTAATCCATTTTCATTATAAATTCTAAGCTTTTTTTTTTTCAGGAATATAACAAACTATGTGGTTTCGATTAGTTGCAATGTAATTCTTTTAAGCATTATTTAAAAATTAATTTATCTTAAAAACTTAACAAAATTAAACATTTGATCATGATTTTTTTTTTACATATATAAAGATAAATGTGATCTATCATGAGAAAAAATATAATATTTTTTTTGACAACTAAAATATTTTTTTCTTATTAAAAAAGATCGAAAAACTACAAAAAAAAAGCATGCGAACGAAAAATTCTTAAAATTATTGGATGATTTTCAAATGGTTTATATAATTTATTCAGTATCAAGATGGGTGCAGATAAACAGGGGAGTTAACGAGGCTCACTCTCGACTAAAAGTGCAAATTATAAGGTTTGTTGAGTATAAAAAAAAACTCAAATTTTATTATGAAAATTGATCAAATCACATAACTATGCACGTATTTTACTCTAAATTTTAATTAATCAAATGGATGTAAAACAAACATTTTTATGATCCTAATTTCTTATTGAACTTTCTTTTTGACATCCCCTTGATTATTAAATAGAACATTGAATTTAGTATGATATTGCAACAAATTGTTAGTTTGTATAATTATTTATGTAAATCAAAAGTTAATAAAATTTTATCTCAAACACTTAAAATGCATTAACCATCCGTATAATTTGATTTTTCATTTTCTTTAAATATTATATAAGGATTTAAAAAATTTAGAATTACACTTTTTTATTTTAAAAATTATCGAGTTTTACCCATAAAGTTTTTTCTTTTAGCTTATATAACCACTTGTTATTAAGCGCATTTTTATTCAAGACTCTTTCTTTCGTAACCTTATTTCAATAAAACACACATGAGAGAGATGAGCTATTTAATTAAATAGTTTTGTGGTGGTGACAAAGGGACACATAAAGTATCGAACTTGAGACTTCGTATAGTGAGAATCCAAACTCTACCACCGAATCACCCCTTGATAGTTAAGTTTTCTCTAATGAGTAGAGATTCATATAAAACTGACACAACAATTGTTAAAAGGTAAAGAAAATAAAATTGGTGAACCCATTAAAGATTACAAACCTAATTAAAGGGATTTAACAAGGATTAAATTAGTTTTGTTCGAATTTTTTTTTTCCGTGAGGGGTAGATTTTAGGAAAGTAAAAAATAAAAGACAGAAGATAAGCAAATAAAAAAATATTCAACTAAAGGAAAAGAATTTTTGTCTTATAACACTTTTAAAAGACAATTTGCTTTAGTATTTAAAAAAAAAAAAAAAAACCAAAAGGCATGAATCACGTTTCAGTTATGGACTTATGGGCCATATGACACTTACACATTGGTTCATTACCATATGCCGAATTGCCAATGGTTGTCTACCTTATCATCTCAAAGACAGAAATTTGCTTAGCGCCACAGTCTTTCCATTCATTGTCCTTCGTCTTGACGTATTGTTCACTCTTCAGTCTTCCCTTACAACTTCTATCTCTTGTTTGTTTCCTCTTTAGCTTCCAATTTTCTCGAACTTTCTCTCGGATTCCGTGATTTGTTCTCCAACATTTTATTGGAAGATCGAGGAGTACAACCGTACAAGATAAAAAAAAAAAAACCAGTCATATTTGGTAAGAACAGTTGGTGGGTACTTATCAAAAAACTTAAAGGTTATATAAAACTATTACTGGGTTTTGTTTGGTTACCAAGAAAGATACGAAAGAGAAAGTGTATGGCTTTTAAACTCTATCCAATTAGTAAAGAGATGCAACATATATTTTTGTGATAGACTTGGCTGTATCGTGAGGCCGTCTTTGTTATGTTTTTGTTGCGAACTGAAGGAGAAAACTTAAAGGTTGTGTTTTTTTTCTTTTTATTTTCCTCTGTTTCGTTTTCTTTCGGTTTCTCGGTAATCAAACAGATGGATAATGGATTTGTTGATTGATTTCATCTGTTTTCTTCTTGACCCGGTAACAATGACATATCGTATGTTCTAGACGTTTTGTTCCAGTGGGTTTCTTATGGAGAAAATAATTTTTTTTTACTAGGATTTTGCCTTAAGCTGTTTCTGTTTGGTTGTCGAGAAAAGAACTGAAGGAAAGGAAAATTTGATACCCTTAAATTAATTCTATTTGTAGTTCCCAATGAAACAAAATATTATGCATATTTGCAGTTAAATCTGATTTTGATATATAATTGATCATGTTCAATTCCATTGAGCAACAAATATGTTGTCCTTCTTTATTCAATTGAATTTTTTTTTCAATTAATTTGTTTTTTCTACCTGCCTTGTTCAGGGTAATCTGTCTCACTTCAATTAAACCTTGTCAAAAACATTGACCATTGGTTGATGGAGAACACTGGAAGTAGTTCGTTTTTGCATAATAGGAGATTACCGAGCTTTTTGAATACAAATTCTAATCCAAATGTAAAAGAAACCTCGAAAATATGGGCTAAGGAAGAAGCAAGGAAGAGGGATAAATCTGATGTATATGTTGATGATGATGGATGGTTCATAATGTTGATATCTTGGCTGAGGATTGTCACATGTTTCTTGGCGATGATGATTACTACATTCATTTGGGCATTGATCATGCTTGTGCTCTTACCATGGCCTAATGAGAGGACTAGACAGGGAAATGCCTATGGCCATGTGACTGGTAGATTGCTGGTAAGCTACCTTTTAGTCTCATGATTCATATTTGTTTTGCTTGTATTGAAAAAGTTGGAGTGAGTAGCTATTGTTTGAAATCTGTTATGTTTCTTCTGGGGTATTATATGCTAGGAAAAGTTATTTGTCAAACAAAATAGTTAAAGCTCTTTGCTTGGTTGTTGAGAAAATTCAGGAAAAGAAAAGAACAAAAGGAGGGATTTTGAATTTTAGAAGTTAAAGTTACTAAAGAGAAAGGAAGTTAAGTGGTTAAAATTGGCGGTGTTGGGTGGAGATTTTGGTCCTTTGGAGTATAAAGGCCATTATAGATTTATGTATCGTTTTTTAATCTTCTCATGTTTCCCTAGACCTCCTGAGCGATTGAACAGTAGATTGTTCAAATTTTTGATATAATAATTTTGATTTCGTTGGTTTTCTCGTTTTCTTCCTGATCCAGTGCTCCCCTTTCCATATTCTACTCATTAACAACTTGTTAACCTTTTTCAAGTGTGAATTTCTAAGACATTTTCATTCTATCTCCAATCTTGTTAGCCTTTGCCTAGAATTTATAGATTACTTCTTAGCATGTGGATTTTATGAGAAAGGTTATCTGCAAATATTGTAATAAATAAATGTTTAGATGCTCAAGGAGAAGGTACTCTTCCCCTTAGTTATCTTAATATTGACAAGTCTGAGGACTGTAAGCATTTATTCAAGCAGGTCATCCTTTGGAGAAATTCTGTATGTGGGCACAACTAGGAGCTAATCCGGGTTTATTAATTTAAGCAGATTTATCTATCAAGGAAAAATCAAGCAGATTCATTAAGAACATAAGATTCCCAGCTGAATTACAAAATGAGCAAAATGAATACGTGGTTGAGAGAATAAGCCCATAGGAACAAATTTACTTAATTTATTTTTATAAAGCTCTTGTTTAACACTTCTACACTCGAATGAAGACATTTTAGAAGATTTGTTTGATGAGCACAGTATGTGGATTCAAAGCAATTCTAGAAATAACCTTTTTTTCATTCAAACTTTGCTGTTCAGCTTCCAGTGATATACTATTTAGTTTGAGACTGAAGAAGTTCTGTTTTAGATAATTAAAATATTCACAATCTTGATTAATTGCAGATGTGGATTCTAGGGAATCCTATAAAGATTGAAGGTTCCGAATACTCTAATACGAGGGCTATTTATATCAGTAATCATGCATCTCCTATTGACATTTTCCTTATGATGTGGTTAACTCCCACAGGAACTGTTGGCATTGCGAAGAAAGAGGTATGTATTATTGCTTTAAGATTGTGTTCATGATGGAATCTTTTCCTTTCAAGTAATGTCGAAATTTGTATACATCGCGAAGAAAGAGGTATGTATTATTGCTTTAAGATTGTGTTCATGATGGAATCATTCATTCAATCTTTCCACCAGTGATACACATGTCTAATATGTAAAGTCTCTATAATGATTAGCTTTTTTAATGCTTATGTGCTTTAAAGCTCGTGCCTAGAAATTATCTTGTTAGATGGCCTTTGAATTCAGATTTACCTGTCAATACCAGATTTGTATGAATTCAAGTGCGCACCAGAATGAAATAAGTTTCAGTAATTGGAAGTTCTGTTTTATGCAGATTATATGGTATCCTCTCTTTGGACAGTTGTATGTATTGGCTAATCAAATTCGTATAGATCACTCCAACCAAGCTGCAGCCATCAAATCCATGAACGAGGTATACCTTTCTGTTTTCCACGTTGTGGCCCTTTTGTTAGGCTATGTGTGGAGCCTGGTGGTTTTTTTTTTTTTTTTTGTCCAATCTAATGTTTCAGCACTGTTTGGTATCTGTTTTATTTTAACCCGGAAATACAAGGGTTTCATCTTATTCTTTTGTGTATGTGAGTGAACCGTCTTTTTTTTTTTTTTTTTTTTTGTGAATACTATGAGGGGTGTCTAGGGGTGAGACCTCCTTGTATTGTTCTTCAAGACATAGTGAAATCGCTGCAACTCCGTTGACGTAACCCGAGTTTGGGTGAACTACGTAAATCTGTGTGTTGTGTGTTTGTCTTTGATTTATTTCTATTTTCTTCTCTATATTCGCATCTCAAGATCCATAGGGATAGGGTAGTTTAACCCTAACAACTGGTATCAGATCTATCGGTTTTTGAGTGGGAGCGATGGCCGGAGAAGAAGGAAATGAGACAGGAATCGAGAAATTCGATGGCACAGATTTTGGGTATTGGATGATGCAAATTGAGGATTATCTCTATGGGAAGAAATTACATTTGCCTCTGTTAGTATGAAAGAAGACGAATGGAATCTTCTTGATAGACAGGTACTGGGAGTTATTCGATTAACTCTATCAAGATTAGTTGCGCACAATGTTATAAAGGAGAAGACCACCAAGGATATGAAGGCGGCTTTGTCCAGTATGTATGAAAAACCGTCGGCTAACAACAAAGTGCATCTAATGAAAAAGTTGTTCAATTTGAAGATGACGGAAAATACCTCTGTTGCGCAGCATCTGAATGAGTTCAATACAATTGTTAATCAATTGTCCTCTATTGAGATTGATTTTGATGATGAGATCCGTGCTTTAATTGTTTTGGCTTCTTTGCCAAACAGTTGGGAAGCCATGAGAATGGCGGTGAGTAATTCTGCAGGGAAGAATAAACTCAAATATGAAGATATTCGGGATTTGATTTTGAGCAAGGAGGTTCGCAGGAGAGATGTGGGTGAAACCTCGGGTTCTGGTTCCGCTTTAAATCTTGAGACAAGAGGTAGAGCATAGGATAGAAATTCCAATCGGAGTAGATCAAAATCTAAAAGAGGAGGTAGGAGTAAATCCAGATCTGGACGACAACTGGAATGCTGGAATTGTGGCAAGACTGGCCACTTTAAGAAAAATTGTAGAGAATTGCAGAAGAAAAGGAATGAGAACAATGCTGCAAATGTTGTGACAGAAGAACTACAGGAAGCCCTATTACTTTCTGTTGACAGTCCTATTGACTTTTGGGTTTTAGACTCAGGAGCTTCTTTATATATCACTGCACACCGAGAAATCATGGAGCACTATGTGACAGGTGATTTTGAGAAGGTATATTTGGCTGATGGAGAAGCCTTGGATATTGTGGGTATGTGAAACGTTCGCATTAAATTGCCGAATGGGTCTGTGTGGTTGATACAGAAAGTGCAACATGTTCCAAAATTGATGAGGAACTTGATCTTTGTAGGATAGCTTGATGCTGAAGGTCACACGGTCACATTTGGGGATGGTACTTGGAAGATTATAAAGGGAGGCATGGTAGTGGCTCATGGAACAAAAACGGATACTCTGTACATGACCTCAAGTGTGAGAAATACTATTGCAGTGGTTGATGCAAAAGTTGATACAAACCTATGGCACCGCAGGCTTGGTCACATGAGCGAAAAATGGATGAAAGTGATGCTGTCTAAAGGGAAACTGCCAGAGTTGAAATCCCTTGACTTTGATTTGTGTGAGAGTTGCATTCTTGGAAAACAGAGAAATGTCAGTTTCTTGAAAGGAGGCAGAACTCCAAAGCCTGAAAAATTGGAGTTGGTACACACAGATTTATGGGGAGCTTCCGCGGTTGCATCTCTTGGAGGTTTGCGGTATTATATCACATTTATTGATGACTCAAGCAGGAAGGTATGGGTTTATTTTCTGAAAAATAAATCTAAGGTATTTGAGACCTTTAAGAAATGGAAGACCATGGTTGAGACTGAAACAGGTTTGAAGGTAAAATGTTTGAGGTCTGATAATGGTGGAGAGTATATGGATGGGGGGTTTAGAGAATTTTGTGCTGCTAATGGGATTAGGATGGAGAAGACTATTCCCGGAACACCACAGCAGAATGGCGTGGCTGAGCGCATGAATAGGACCCTCAATGAGCGTGCTAGAAGTATGAGGTTGCATGCTGGGTTACCAGAAACTTTTTGGGCTGATACAGTTAGCACAGCAGCTCACTTGATAAATCGAGGACCGTTAATTCCTTTGGATTGCAGGATACCTGAAGAGGTATGGAATGGAAAGGAGGTAAACCTTTCTTACTTAAAAGTTTTTGGCTGTTTATCTTATGTTCATATTGACTCTGATGCTCGTAGTAAACTAGATGCTAAATCCAGAAAATGTTTCTTTATTGGCTATGGTGATAAAGCTTTTGGTTATCAGTTTTAGGATAATCAAAATCAAAAAATCATCAGGAGTAGAAATGTGATTTTCAATGAACAGGTTATGTACAAAGACAGGTCAAGTGCAGAATCCGTTGTTACAAGGCTAGAATCAAAGAAGTCTGAGTTTGTTGACTTGGATGAATTTTCTGAGAGCACAGTGCAGAGTAGGAGTCAGGAAAATGATGAGAATACAGACCCACAGGTAGAACAGTGTACGCTCATGAGTGCTGTCCGAAGGTCTTCTAGGAACATTAGACCTCCACAGCGATTCTCACCATCCTTGTTCTATATTTTGTTGACTGACAGTGGTGAGCCAGAATGTTATGACGAAGTTTTGCAGGTTAAAAATTCTAGTAAGTGGGAGTTGGCCATGAAGGATGAGATGGACTCACTGATGACGAATCAGACATGGGAACTAACTGAATTGCCAAAAGGGAAGAAAGCTTTACATAACAAATGGGTGTACAGAGTAAAAGAAGAGCATGATGGTAGCAAGCGCTACAAGGCCAGATTGGTTGTGAAAGGGTTTCAACAGAAAGAGGGTGTTGATTACACAGATATTTTCTCTCCAGTTGTGAAGCTAACAACAATTAGGCTGGTACTGGGAATTGTGGCTGCAGAGAATCTACATCTTGAGCAGTTAGATGTGAAGACAGCATTCCTTCATGGTGATTTGGAGGAGGATATTTATATGCATCAGCTACAAAGATTTGCAGTGCAAGGAAAGGAAAATCAGGTTTGCAAACTGAGAAAGAGTTTGTATGGGTTGAAACAAGCTCCAAGACAATGGCACAAGAACTTTGACAGCTTAATGTGTAGCACCGGGTTCACAAGGTGCCAGACAGACCATTGTTGCTATGTTAAGAGTTTTGACAACTCTTATATCCTATTACTATTGTATGTGGATGATATGCTTGTTTAGGGTCTAACATTGAGGAGATTAATAATCTCAAGAGGCAGTTGTCAAAACAGTTTGCAATGAAGGATTTGGGTGCTGCAAAACAAATTCTTGGTATGAGAATCATCAGAGACAGAGTCAATGGGACTTTGAAACTTTCACAGACAGAGTATGTGAAGAAGGTTCTCAGTCGATTTAGCATGGATAATGCTAAACCAGTGAGCACACCTTTGGCTAGTCATTTTAGACTATCTAAGGATCAGTCACCAAAGACAGAGCAGGAGCAGGACTACATGAGTAGGGTTCCCTATGCCTCAGCTATTGGAAGTCTCATGTATACCATGGTCTGCACAAGACCGGACATTGCACATGCAGTGGGAGTAGTGAGTAGGTACATGAGTAATCCGGGAAAACAACATTGAGAGGCAGTCAAACGGATCCTGAGGTATTTGAAAGGCACTTTAGATACATCTCTGTGCTTCACAAGGGCAGGTTTAAAACTGCAGGTTTTGTGGATGCGGATTTAGCTGGTGATGTTGATACCAGGAAGAGTACTACAGGGATTGTGTATACTCTGGGTGGTACAACTGTAAATTGGGCTTCTAAATTGCAGAAGGTCGTTGCTCTCTGTACTACAGAAGTTGAGTATGTAGCCATAACTGAAGCTGGGAAGGAAATAGTTTGGTTACAGGGTTTCTTGGATGAGCTGGGTAAGAAGAATGAGAGGGGTACTCTACACAGTGATAGTCAGAGTGCTATTTTTCTTGCTAAGAATCCGGCGTTTCATTCCAGGACGAAGCATATACAGTTAAGATATCACTTTATTCGCTTTCTTCTCGACAGTAAACAGTTGGTACTGGAGAAGATTCGTGGAACTGAGAATCCAGCAGATATGTTGACTAAGAGTGTCACTATTGAGAAATTGAAGCTGTGCTTAGCTTCAGTTGGTCTTCAAGCTTGAGGACAGGTGAATGAGTTGCGGCGATGGTTGCTTTGTTTGAAGGCATGTGGTGCTTGGTGTTGGTGATTGGACCAGTCTCCAAGTGGGAGAATGTTAGGCTATGTGTGGAGCCTGATGGTTTTTTTTTTGTCCAATCTGGTGTTTTCAGCACTGTTTAGTATCTGTTTTATTTTAACTCGGAAATATAAGGGTTTCATCTTATTCTTTTGTGTATATGAGTAAGTCGTCTTTTTTTTTTTTGTGAATACTGTGAGGGGTGTCTAGGGGTGAGACCTCCTTGTATTGTTCTTCAAGACATAGTGAAATC
Source organism: Bretschneidera sinensis (assembly GCA_023935145.1). Classification (NCBI taxonomy): domain Eukaryota; kingdom Viridiplantae; phylum Streptophyta; class Magnoliopsida; order Brassicales; family Akaniaceae; genus Bretschneidera; species Bretschneidera sinensis. Next base: position 132,050,915 of record CM043698.1, read on the forward strand.
ACTGCAACTCCGTGGACGTAACCCGAGTTTGGGTGAACCACGTAAATCTGTGTGCTGTGTGTTTGTCTTTGATTTATTTCTTATTTTCTTCTCTATATTCGCATCTCAAGATCCGTAGGGATAGGGTAGTTTAACCCTAACACCTTTGTCCGTCTTCTTAACTTGTGCTTCTTTTACATGCTCAGGCAGTTTGTTCACCTATCAAAAACAAGCTCTCTTTGATCATTTTTCCCGAGGGAACCAGGTCTAAAAGTGGATGTCTACTCCCGTTTAAGAAGGTGATGTAATTCATACCATGTTTGTGTACCTTCAAATTAATGGTGCATAATGGTAACAACATTGTTGATTCATTTATTTGCCAAACCTCACTTTTGGTGCATCCTGACCATTATCAGGAGTATTTGATTTTTATGGATTTTGTTTAAACTTCATTAGAAATTTTAGTGCTAAGGGATTATTCTTGTTATACTGCTAGCAGCCTTGGGAGGCAGAGCATGAGATTCAATATATGATGACATTGTTCAGTATCACTTCACACTTTTTGCCAAATAATCTGTCGATTGATTGAAGAAGACCTTTTAACCTTTATATGGATGATAATTGATACTTTTATGATCAGTCTTATTCATATTTAATGCGTATCCCTAAATATTTGATTTTATCAGTATTCTTCTCTTCATTATATTGCTTATGCCTTACCCTAAAGCAACTTTCATTTGTTTTCTGGTTTTTGTTGCAGGGTTTTGTTCATTTAGCATTGCAATCGCGCCTCCCTATAGTTCCAGTTGTTCTAACGGGCACTCATCTAGCATGGAGGAAGGGCAGCTTACATGTTCGGCCTGCACCTATTACTGTGAAGTATCTTCCTCCAATAAGCACTGATGATTGGACAGCTGACAAGATTGATGACTACATAAAATTGGTACGCGATTTATATGTTGAAAACCTCCCAGAGCCTCAAAAGCCACTTGTGTTAAATAGTTCCAATTCATAACTTGAGGTGCCTCTTCACTGTAAGCCCCATGTTAAAACTTAAAAAGTAATATTAGCATAATGAAATCTTATTTTTAAATTAAAAGAGTAATTTTCAGTATAGAGTACTTGATTCTCTTGCAATTATATCTACTGATCTTGTATTATTAACTGTTATAGTTCCTGCTTGAAAACGATACTGGTCCCATTTCTTGAATCCTGTACTTGGATTTCCCACTCTTTCTTCTTTGGAATTAGCTGTTTGATTTTTCTTCTTTTCATTTTGGCCAATATTAAAGAACAATTATCTGGTCAAACTTGAGATTATGTGAGGTAATGGAGTATGGGCTGGTTTGATACTTTGATATGGTGGAAGATGGCAGAGATCAGCTACCCACATGCTAGCATTGACATGAACTTATTATTTGGTTTTTAAATAGTTTTGGTATGACTCTTAAAAGGGTTACTCCATATGTTATAGAATGACTTGTAAAAAAAGGTGTGTTGCATGTACTCTTAGTTGCAACTCTGTAGGAAGGTTTCCTAGATCCTCACACACTGCGTTTTTATGATATCATTCTTGTTGATGTCGAAAACTGGACGAATGATAGCATACAAGCTTGCACACGAGAGCTAAAAAACATATAGAAAAATCCAAAGGAGTTTTTCAATGTTTAAGTTAGAAAACGTTTTCTCGTAAATTTATGAAAAAATATATTTTTTAAAGTTTTTCAGTTATCACGTTAAGCTTTCTGATTGGACGGTGAATTAAAACATGATATAATTGTCATAAAACTCAGAAATGACATTGTAGACAAATTAAGCCCAAATTTTTGCAATACAGGGTTCTGATGGACACAGGATATATTGCTTCAAATTTTTTCATAGCTTTGATTTGATATGGCAATATGGTTATAGACAGCTTAGAACAACTAATGCCACCCATTTTAAAATATTATCAGAATTCAATTCTGAGGTTCATATTGATTTTAAGAATTCTTATGCTTATCAATAATGGGCATGCTTTAATCATCACTTTAAAAAAGACCCAGACAATTTTTATGTGGTTTCAGAGTACCTTGAAAGGTACTTTTTTTATTGGAAGAAAATTTGACAATTGAAACAAGAGCCCAAACATTCTTTTAAAAAAAACGATTTACGAAAAGAACTAAAAACTGAAAAATAATATCAAAAAAATTGAATTTGTGTTAAAAAAAAAAAAAGTCTTTTATCAGATACTATTAAATAGATTTTCGCTCCATCGTTGTTTCACTTGAAAATGTTTTATAAACCATAATCAGAAGCTAGTGGTGGATCAAATAGTACCAATTGTATTGGTCTTTTATCCAACTTATAAATTCACTACTTGTAATAGGCTATTGATCTTTATACAAATATATTTTTTTTAAATGATAATATATAAATACAATGATATAATAATTTTTTTAGCAGTAATGATACAATGATTTGACAAAATATATGCTCACGATACTATCACATAACTCATATATAAATCCACGTCACTCAAATAAAATGAAAGAAATAACAATAAATTAGATAAATAGTTCATATATCAGTGAAAGTTGAACCTAAAATCATGTGGTCTCATAATCTTATTATTTATTTATTTTTTTTACAGTTAAATCAAGACCTTATTAGCTTTGTAAGAAATTTTAAAATTGAAGAAACTATGCTTCCTTTTCACCTTATGTTACTGTTTGGTGAAAATTGGCAACTGGTTTAAGATTTTGTGCTTAATAAGTGTTGTATATATATAAAAAAAACAGTAATAAAAAAACTATGCGCATTGTAATTATAACCTTAATATTTCCATAATGGTTAAAGATAAAATACTAATAATCCAAATTTATTATAATTAAAAATGGGCTTGTAACTCGCTCATTCCAAAAGCCTATATAAAGGGCATCTCTTCTTGTACTCCGTCACTAATCCATTCTTACTACATATTATGAATATTATACACGTTTTAGTTTCTTAGTATATCGGACTGAGAAAAAATGATATGGTGGAGTTTTAGCTCAATGATACATTGCAAGTATCATTTAACAACAACGAAGAGAACATTGGGTTGTTGTATCTGAGGGACATCATGATCATAAGATTGTTACATCGGTAGAGTTTAATTACTTTAGTGGTGGCACAAAGCGTCCTAAGGAGAGTGATTAATCCGTGCCTCAGCCCATACTCTTCGTGTTGTAGGTAATATAGTTTTATTTATTTATATTATGCTTGTTATGAAATTTAATGATTTACACCTTTATATATAATTTTTATATATAAGGAACAACAATTTTAAGACTTTTCAATTTCATAATGATTGATTTTATGCTATATTAAAATTTTGAATTGTCAAAAGAAAAATATCAATAGAATTATGAATGGTTTAACTTTGGAGACATCGCCAAATGATTGGTTTTATATTAATTCTTATGAGTTTTTATAATGACAAGTAATAATTGGTAGATACTCATATTATTTATATGAGACAATGAAAAGAATTAAAAATTACTAATTAATTATTCTAAAAAAATTACTAATTAATTGCTTGCATGCAAATTGAAAGCAAATTAAATGTAAGGTTTGAAGTTATTTTTAATTGTCGATTGCAGTATTTATGTTTGAATGGATCATTATATAAAAAATGATAATCATATTGTATGATGTTATTGATTATTGTCTTAAAATTGGTTTTATACCAATTCTTTTTCTACAGAAAGCTTATATATCGAGTAAAGCATAATCGGTAGCTCAATTAGTAACATAAATCTCAGTACCGTGGAATAACTACTTGTTCAATTTGTGAAACTTTAACATATCATCACAATTTTAATGTGTTTGGTTAGAATTATTTAGGCTACATGCATCATGTACGTTAGTGACACATTTATGAGACATGTGGAATGAGGTTAAAAATATTATTAATTGAGTTTGTAAGTAGTGAATGAATGCTCGTACGCTTTGAAGTTATGGATTTGAAAAATTATATGGTATTTTCTTATTGTTGAAGGTGAAATACAACTTACGGCTGTCATCATACTAGTTTGGTGGTACTAGCCCTTAATATCAATTTATATGGTATTTGCTTGTTGTTTAGTAATATCAATTAATTTATTATAAAATTACCTTATTGTTTTATTGTATAATGTGGATGTTACATGACTTAGTTCAATCATGATATTTTGACATGTGAAAAGATTGGATTCATGAAAAAAAGAAAGGTTAAGTTGTGGGCACGTATCTATGTAATTATGATGCAAAAGACAATAAAGAAAATATCTACGTAATTATGATGCAAAAGACAATAAAGAAAATATTTTCTCATTGGGATGCAAATATGATTCTCTTGATATACCATGACAAGAAGAAGAAATGATTGGATATATAAAAAAAAAAGAGGTTAAATTGTGGGCACTTATGTACATATTTATGATGCAAAAGACAATAAGAAAAAAAATTTCTCATTGGGATGCAAATATAATTCTCTTGGTTTACCATGACAAGAAAAAGAAGAAAGGATTTGGTTTAAAAAATGCCTTCATTATGTAAATTGTGAACCAAAGGCACATATGCTCCATGTGGGGGGTTTTAAAGGATTTGAAAACCTCATATATGGTTTAAAAAATGCCTTCATTATGTAAATTGTGAACCAAAGGCACATATGCTTCATGTGGGAGTTTTTTCCGAGTAAAATTTTCATTACATAAATTGTGAGGCAGTAAAAGTAGATTTTCGATGAATGTTGGAAAAAAAAAATTGATACACGTCACAATATTTTCTTGGAATTCAAGCTGATCAAATTTTTTTGAGAAAATTTCAAGAACATGGATGCCTAAATGAGTAACATTATTATGAAATAAGGTGAAACTGAAGACTTGTAATTTGTTATCACGTGACTTGCTCATTAAGGAGCACTATGTGTGATTTGGCATGCTGATTAAAACATTATAATCATGTGATTTGCTCATGGAGGAGTATTATGAATTAGCCTATCGATGGGCATTATTTAATTGTGGCCTGGAAAAAGTTATTATCTGATTTAGCCCATTATGATGCATTTTGATCATGAAGAATTTATACTAGCTCTATTTATTTGTAATTTTATGTGCAGATAAAAATTTGAAATAAAAGATATTGAAATCCACAAGGGCGAAACTTATAAGTTTAGTTTGAGCCTTGAGGTAGTGAAAAAAGTAGATTGTTATTGTGAATTAATGTGATATTTCCCACCTATCATGAACCCATTCATTTTGAAAAAAAAATGATAAATAAAATCTCCGGCCTGGGTCAAAAGGTTTTGGAATACATCGAGGGGATGAGATGTAAACCAAAAAATGTGGAACCTTTTATGAGGATACTCAACCCAATGACTATATGTCTTGGGAATTGAGTTTTGAATGGGAAGAACGAATTATAGAGGTCGTTGGGTGAAATGTGCACCATTTGAATAATAACTCATTGTCCATCACTAAGGTGGACTAAGACTCTTAATAAAATATGTGGCTCATTATGATCGGGGTGTCTTAGTTATAAGAACACTCTTATGGGTTTCACCTATGTGAGTGTGAGTGTGAGAGTGGGACTGCTTCTTATGAGAATAAAGGCTAATTCTCTAGTGCACTCATGAAACCGGGGTAAAGCACAAGCCGTAACGTGCTGGCTTTGAAAGCTCAATGAGACACTTTGAATTGTTATGATGTAATCTCTTATTTCCCTTAAGTAGCCATAGTTCAAGACTTAGTTCACTATTTGGCTCCGGAGCAAAAATTACTGACTCATTAAGTAAAGGTTCAAGGCATTGCTACCTTTATTTTGCACAATAGTCCCTCTTTGTCCATATGATTTAATTTTTTTTATAAAATGAGAAAAAATATTGTATATTTTAATAAAAAAATTTTAAAAAAAATTATGTGCATTAGTGGCTAGTCAAACTAGCAGTTATACCTATTAAAGGGTGATTATACTCTTAATATTAAGGTTCAAAATGGTTAAAATTTACCAAATATTAATGGTCCAAATCTATTATAATTATAAATGGGCTTGTAACTCCTTTAGCCCAAAAGCCTATATAAAGGGCCTCTCTTCTCATACTAAGTCACTAATCTATTTTACCTACATATTATGTTATACTATACACATATTAGTTTCTTATTATATCGGACATGAAAAATGTGGCATGGTCGAGCTTTGGCTCAATGATACAGTTCAAGTATCATTGAGCAACAACGAAGAGAACGTTGGGTTGGTGTATCTTGAGGGCGTTGTGACCATGAGACTATTACACTGATAGAATTTAATTACTTAAGTGATGGCGAGAAACATCCTAAAGAGAGCAATTGATCTGTGCCTCAATCGATTCTTTTCGAGTGATAGATGATATATTTTTATTTATTTATTTTAAACTTGTTATAGAATTTAATGATTTATACTCTTAGTATAATTTTTCTATTCGAGGAATAACGATAAGTAAAACCAGTCGGTCATTTGTAACCATAACCCATAATTTGTTAAGACAAATATGGCCCAAATGCTCCTGGTATTTGAATTAATTACTGAACTATGATTGGATGATATATAAAAGTTGGTTGATTGATATTATAGGAATAATTGATATATTAAAAATAATAATTTTGAGAAAGAGCTGGATAGCTAAATTGAATGTTTGAATGTATGCTTGTTTTAATATTATTTCTCATATGCATATACATGAAATAAAAAGAATCAAGAAGGCATCTAGTCTAAATGAAATAAAAGAACCATGACAGTTGGTATATACTAGAAATAAAAGAACCGGGAAGGCAGTAGATCTAAATGAAATAAAAGAACCGAGAAGACAGTCGGTCTAAGCTAAAACATATTGACATGTGGGAAGACGTTCCCAAATGATAATATAAAACAATCTGATAATTTAATTTCATCATTGCATTTGTTTTAATTATTAATTATTATTGCTTGAGCGGCTAAAGTGCTATTCTTGATTGTGAATTTATTAATTGATAGATGAGTCTCATAGAGAGATATATATGATGAGAAAGAAATATGAAAGTCTGATATGTTAAGAATTATCAGAGTGATTGATTATATGCTGTGAATTTCATAACGAGGAAAATAATGAGGTTGAAGTGTTAGTCTCAAGATGATTAAATATATGAGAAGAAAGATGGATATATTTGATGATTAACTTAAGAAGAGATTGATAAATGATGAGGATTATGATATGAGTAGTGATAATAGAATGCTATTATCGAATTATATGAGATATAGATGAATGAATATTGGAAGTATATTGAACAATTGAATTATACAATGTGACTGGAATTATACAAATTGAATACTTCTAGTAAATTTAATTCACTGAGCTTGTGGAGCTCACTCCTCATTGTTAAATAATTTTAGGTAGCAAGCATGACAGATAGATTGTTGAGTTGTGATTCAGACTGAGTGATTATCTGTAAGCCTCGTGGTCCACATCCTTAGACTAATGGAAAAAAAATATTTGTAAATATTCATACATCATATGTTGGATATATTATTTCAGTTGAAATTTTAATAATGTAACTCCCCTGTTGAGGGTTGAGGATTGATGTATAGATATATATAATTTCAGTTGATGTACGTGTTTATATTGTTGCATATATGTACTGTGCTGGGATTTCAAAACGCAATGACACCATCTCGGGGGTTGCCAACCTGGGATGGGCTGTTAAATGTATTGTACGTTGTAAAGAAATCTCGATGTGGAATACAATGGTAAGAAGCTATTAATCAACCACCTAATCAACACCAGAATCTGCAACATGATTGCACTCCTCAAACTCACAAGAAAGTAGCACAATCTTTTCTTCGTTTGAAACAATTGCTGTTACGTTCTTGTTATTGGTCTTCTTATAATTCTTCCCATCATGTTGTTCTTATTTTCAGACCCAACAATTTCTCTTCATATGACCCAGTTTATTACAGTGGTAACATTTCACCTTATCTTTGAACGTTAACCTGTCTTTGGATTTACCATGACTTTGAGGACCTTTACTCTTACTTCTTCCATTGCTCTATATGACAATAACTTGACCACTATCTGTGCTTGAATCTTTTCTGCGAGTCTTCTCATTGAACATATTGTCTTTCACCATGGACAAACTAAACACACCTGTAAACCGAGGTTCTAACCCAAGAAGGGGGGGGTGAATTGGGTTTTTAAAAACTTTTGCTAATTACTTGCAAGTTTATAAAAACACTTAAATGCATAATCATACAAACAAGTAATGTGCTTTAAGTAAAATAGTTTAAGGAAGAGAAAGTGCAAACTCAGTTTATAGTGGTTCGGCAATATTGGATTCCTTCCGACCCTACATCCACTCTTTTCAATGAATCTCCTTAAAGTAATCCACTAAAACTTTTAGTCGTACAATTTCACGGGTGTTGTAAAAATCTTACAACCAATCCCTTCCTCATGGAAGCTATTCCCTTCCTTACGAAAGCTAATCCATTCTTCACAGAAGCTAATCCCTTCCTCACAGAAGCTAATCCCTTCCTCATGGAAGCTTACAAAGAAATGTTTAATCCTAAACACTCTAAGAGTTATTACAACTCTTTCCCTTTTACAATAAATGAGATTTGCTGTAAAGTAAATAGTAGAAAGATAGCAATGAATACTTTTACAAACGAACAATATCTCTCTTTGAAGAATAAGCTTGAAAAATGACTCAACAATAAATTTTTCAAAGCTTTTGAAATTTAATGAGCAAGCTTGTGAACTGAATGTGTTCTCTTCTTGTTTTAAATGCTCATTGAAGTTGGTTTATATAGCCTTGAATCAATATGGTCGTTAGACACTGACTTGGTAGGTTTGGTGCATTAAATGCTTAAGTTTCGAGTCTCAAACGATCATATTTTCAAATTTCCAGTCGACTGGGTCCTTATACCAGTCAACTGAGTCAAGTGAAAAACTTCACTTTTAGGCTATAGGGGAGTACCAGTCGACTGGGTCCTAAGCACCAGTCACCTAGGAACTTATTGTCCCAGTTGCCAGTCGACTGAGTTTTTAACACCAGTGCACCGCCTCAAAAGGAGGTAATATGTCAAAAATTTGCATGACAGATAGAATCGAAGTCAACGAATCTACCCGTCATGATCTTTTTGTGGCGAATGACAGAGTTATACCTTTCTTTAAAAGCAGAGTCATCGAGCTCAGTCCTTGCCTTTTTGCTCGAGGAACCCACTAAGCCCTTTCTTTTGGCATCCGGTGCCGTGGATTTCTTGGACCATGGCCTTGTAGGCGCTTGAGGTCCTCAAATGGTGGTTTTGATCCAGATTCTCTCAGACATTTGGAAGAATGTGTTTTTAAGGAGAAATTTGAGAGATTTTGGGAAAAATGGATTTTTCGGCCGTGGAAAGTTAACATGAAGGTGATAGGGGATGAGATTAAGGATTCTATGGAGTGTTTTTGTGAGATTGTGGGCACAAATCTGAGATTTTCTAGAGAGAGAAAGCTTAAGGGTTCTGAAAATGACGTGAAAAACTTGAAAAACTGAAGTGACTATTTATAGAATCGCGATACTAGTCGACTGGGTTAGGACACTTGTTGACTGGGTCCTTCATAATTTGGGCATTTTTTACGTCCGTCGACTAGGTCATCTATACCAGTCGACTGGGTAGGTTACCAGAATTTCACTTAAAGGTTTTGTAAGAATATAAGCTATTTGATCTTCTGAAGGAATAAATTCTAGTCTTATATCACCCTTTTGAGTATTGTCTCTTATGAAATGATGTCTAATTTCTATGTGTTTGGTTCTAGAATGCTGAATAGGATTTTTAGTTATGTTGATAGCACTGGTGTTATCACAATGAATTGGAATATGCCATAGTCTTCTAGTTGTTGTTTCATCTACAACACTTAAGCACAACAATTTTCGGCTGCTACATATTTCACCTCGGTGGTTGATAGCGCAACCGAGTTTTGTTTCTTGGAAAACCAAGATGTTAGCATTGCACCTAAGAATTGGTATGTTCCACCAGTTCTTTTTCTATCTAGTCTACACCCGGCAAAATCAGCATTTGAATATCCTACAAGCTCAAAAAATGAATCCCTTGTAGATATCTAAGGATTCTTTTTACTGCAATTACATGTGATTCCTTAGGATTAGCTTGAAATCTAGCACACATGCATACATTGAACATTATATTAGGTCTACTTGCAGTTAGATAAAGTAAGGCTCCTATCATGCTTCTATAAGTTTTAGTGTCTACACACTTACCTCCTTTATCAAGGTCAAGTTTTGTAGAAGTGCTCATAAGAGTGCCAATTGAATTTGATTTTTCCATCTTGAACCTCTTTAATAGGTCATTGGTGTATTTTGATTGGTTGATGAAGATGCCTCCTTTCAATTTTTTGATTTGGAGTCCAAGAAAGTAGGTAAGTTCTCCCATCATGCTCATTTCAAATTCACCTTACATGCACTTAGCAAACTCTTGACACATAGATTCATTAGTAGCACCAAATATGATATCATCAATATATACTTGGACTGGTAGTGTGTCATTTTTGTGAAGAGAGTTGTGTTTATTTTTCCTCTTATAAAATTATTTTAAAGCAAAAACTTCTTACTCTTTCATACCATGCTCTTGGAGCTTGCTTCAACCCATATAGAGCTTTAAAAAGCTTATAGACATGATTTGGAAGACTAGGATTTTCAAATCCAAGAGGTTGCTCAACATACACCTCTTCTTCTATAAAGCCATTTAAAAAGGCACTTTTTACATCCATTTGAAATAACTTAAACTTATTAAAGCATGCAAAGGCTAATAACATTCAAATAGCTTCTAATCTAGCTACGGGAGCATAGGTCTCATCAAAGTGTATTCTTTCTTCTTGATTATATCCCTTAGCAATTAGTCTTCTAAATACCAATTTAGTTCCTATTATAGTATGATTCTTTGGTCTATGAACTAGATTCCATACATTGTTTCTTTCAAATTGATTTATTTCTTCTTGCATAGAATTTATCTAATCAACATCCTTCTCAGCTTCTACAAATGTCTTAGGTTCTATTTGTGATAAATAAGCAACATAATTGCAAATATTTCTAATAGAGGAACGAGTTCTTACCCCTTGTGAAGGATCACTAATCACTTGATCGATTGGGTGATAATTTATATACCTCCAATCTTTAGGAAGACTATCCTCTTGTTAACTTGTAAATGGTTTATCAAAATTGAGAGCTTTTACATCTTGACTTGTTTGAGGTGGGCTCTCCTTTGGGTCAACAATGGGAGTAGGTGTTTCCGTTCTTGGAATGAAATCTACATCATCATTGAAGGAAACTACTCTACTACTAATTGGGTTAGACTCATCAAAGGCTACATGTATGGATTCTTCTACCACTAATGTTCTTTTGTTAAATGCTCTATAAGCTTTACTAGAGGTTGAATATCCTAAGAATATCCCTTCATCGGTCTTTGAGTCAAATTTACGCAAGTTAGTTTTATTGTTATTTAGGATAAAGCATTTATAACCAAAGGCGCGAAAAAAGAGATATTAGGCTTTCTACCTTTCCATAATTCATATGGAGTTTTGTTAAGCATAAGCCTAATTAAAACTCTGTTTAAGACATAGCAAGAGGTGTTTACGGCTTCTGCCCAAAAGTATTTTGGCAAGCTATTTTCACAAAGCATTGCTCTTGCGAATTCTTCTAGAACTCTATTTTTCCTCTCAACAACTCCATTTTGTTGAGGAGTTCTAGGTGCCGAAAAGTTGTGATCAATTCCATTTTCATCACAAAATTTTGAAAAGCTTTAGTTTTCAAATTCTTTTCCATGATCACTTCTAATGCTTGAAATACAAATCCCTTTTTCATTTTGAACCTTTTTGCAAAAGTTTTCAAATCCTTTGTAAGCTTTATCCTTGTAAGCAATAAAACTAACAAAAGTATATCTTGAATAGTCATCAACAATAACAAGAGCATATTGATGGTCACCTAGACTGAAGGTACTTATTGGACCAAATAAGTCCATATGCAAAAGTTCTAATGATCTAGTAGTTGAGACTATATTTTTTTATTTAAAAGAAATTTTAGTTTGTTTTCCCATTTAACAAGCATCACACACCTTGTCTTTTTCAAATTTGATTTTCAGAAGTCTAACGACTAAATCTTTTCTTGAAATTATTTTAAGAAAATCCATCTACACATGGCCAAGCCTTCTATGCCATAGCCATGGGTTTTCACTAAATGCGGGAAAATTTTTTTCTTTTCCGAATGCAAAGATTTTAAATCAACTATATAGACATTTTTGTGTCTATGGCCAACAAATTTGATCTTGTTGCTCTTGACGTCTATAACTAGACAATGAGAGGTTTCAAATATGACTTTCATGCCTTTGTCACATAGTTGACTAATACTTAGCAAATTTGGCTTACGGCCTTGCACAATGGTTGAGAAATCATTATCAATTTTTCCATGCCCGATGATTTTTATCTTTGTGTTATCTCCAATGGTGACATGTCCGCCATCTCTTAGAGTTAGTTCTTTCACCAATCATGTGCTTTGAGCATCCACTATCAAGGTACCAATAGTTACCTTTTTCCTTGGTATGAAGACATATCTACATTACACAATGATATACAACTGCACTCTTAGGTACCCAAAATTTCTTGGGTTCTTTAGGGTTAGTCCTAGAAAATAATTCCTTTAGGGACCCATACTTTCTTAACATTGTAAGGTGTTCTATATTTATAGACATGTTGATGATGCACAATCCTAGGATAATAGTTATTGAAATTTCTAGGATTTTTTAATTATGCATGTCTATAGTTCCTTGGATAAGTATTCTTATGATACATGTTTCTATTGTGAAGATTGTGAACATGCATGTCATTTCTAGGAGTTGTATGATATGGTAATTCCTAGGATGTGCATGTGTAGTGTCCAAGTTATGAGTATACATATTATCTCTAGGATGCACATGATGGTTTCTCCTAAGATGTTTATATGGATTTTGATTATGCCCAAAGTATAACACGGTTATTGTAGCATGACTTTGGGGTGTCAATTCCACAGGAAAACAAGTTAAATACAAAGGAAAGGTGTATAAACTTTGACATGAACAATAAAAGTTAAACGATAAACTATGAGTTTTGATTGTATGAAAAGTTGTGTAAATATAATGAAATATAAATAAGAAATGACAAGGTTCTGGGAATCCTCCTTAGGTTCGTTGCCTTGTTCTACTCTTGATTCAATTGTTTTTATCTCGATTGCAAGTTTCACATCCCAAACAAGCAATCAGAATATATTCAATCAAGCACATTTAAAATCTAACGTAATTGCTATAAATCACTCATTGATTTCGATTTAAGCACATACGACCGATCTTAAAGATTATCAAGAAACGACAATATATCTCAATGATAATATCGCAGTAATGGACAATAAATAAGATAAATCTACTGGAATAAATCACATCCAAACAACATCACATAAAAAGAGCATGCCTAAACATATATGGGGGAGGAGCATGTAATCACTGGGTTAATAAAATCTAAAAGAAGAAGAATAAAAAGTGCAGCTATCACATAAACTCAAATCCTTCTTACTTAATCAAATAATGAATCACAACAAATATTGAACAATAAATCCGTACAACAACAAATCCCTAAGGATTCATCCCTTTCCCTTATTTGATGATTAGTTGGCCATGAAGCTCAAGGTGGAAGAACAATATGGATGTTCTCCCCTTGATTTCATGGCCATGGAGCTCAAGGAGGAAGAACAATATGGATGCTCTCCCCTTGAGTTCCAGCCCTTGAGTTAAAACTCATAGTTTTAACTCAAGGGGAGAGCTGGAACTCAAGTCTTTTGAGTTAAAACTCATAGTTTTAACTCAAGGGGAGAGCTGGAACTCAAGTCTTTTGAGGGCTGAAACTCAAGGGGAGAGCATCCATATTGTTCTTCCTCCTTGAGCTCTATGGCCATGAAATCAAGGGGAGAACATCCATATTGTTCTTCCACCTTGAGCTTTATAGCCAACTAATCATCAAATAAGGGGAAAGGATGAATCCTTAGGGATTTGTTGTTCTTTTTTTCCTGTTCTTGATTCGGTTGTACGAATTTATTGTTCAATATTTGTTGTTATTCATTCTTTGATTAAGTAAGAAGGATTTGAGTTCAAGTGATAGCTGCACTTTTTATTCTTCTTCTTTTAGATTTTCTTAACCCGGTGATTACATGCTCCTCCCCCATATAAGTCTAGTCACGCTCTTCTTATGTGATGTTGTTTGGATGTGATTGATTCCGGTAGATTTATCTTATTTATTGTCCATTACTGCGATATTATCATTGAGATATATTGTCGTTCCTTGATAATCTTTAAGATTGGTCGTATGTGCTTAAACCGAAATCAATGAGTGATTTATAGCAATTACATTAGATTATAAATGTGCTTGATTGAATATATTCTGATTGCTTGTTTGAGATGTGAAACTTGCAATCGAGATAAAAACAATTGAATCAAGAGTAGAACAAGACAACGAACCTAATAAGGATTCCCGAAACCTTGTTATTTCTTATTTATATTTCATTATATTTACACAACTTTTCACACAATCAAAACTCATAGTTTATCGTTTAACTTTTATCGTTCGTGTCAAAGTTCATAAACCTTTCCTTTGTATTTAACTTGTTTCCCTGTGGAATCAATACCCCAAAGCCATGCTGCAATAACCGTGTTATACTTTGAGCGTAATCAAATTTTCGCAAAAATGATTTTTCTAGAGAAAGTTATGGCAGTTTTAGTAGACACAGGTCAGGCCTCCAGATCAGCATCCACCTAGCACCGCACCCCTCACTTTCCAGCACTGTACCCCTCACTTTCTATCGTTCACTCGTTCCAAGACCAAATTAGGGCTGCACAATGACATTTTCTGGACCAAAATGCCCCTAACTACTGGTGCTCTATAAATACATCTTTAAGGAGTGTGCAACCAGCAATATTAAGCAAGGAAAAAGGGGATCCAAGGGATCCAAATCCAGAATATTTTTAAGTCTTTTGATGACTCGAACTCAAGGGGAGAGCATCCATATTGTTTTTCCTCATTGAGCTCCATGGCCATGAAATCAAGGGGAGAACATCCATATTGTTCTTCCACCTTGAGCTTCATGGCCAACTAATCATCAAATAAGGGAAAGGGATGAACCCTTAGGGATTTGTTGTTCTTTTTTCTCTGTTCTTGATTTGGTTGTACAGATTTATTGTTCAATATTTGTTGTGATTCATTCTTTGATTAAGTAAGAAGGATTTGAGTTCATGTGATAGCTGCACTTTTTATTCTTCTTCATTTAGATTTTCTTAACCCGGTGATTACATGCTCCTCCCCCATATAAGTCTAGTCATGCTATTCTTATGTGATGTTGTTTGGATGTGATTGATTCCGGTAGATTTATCTTATTTATTGTCCATTACTGCGATATTATCATTGAGATATATTGTCGTTTCTTGATAATCTTTAAGATCGGTCGTATGTGCTTAAATCGAAATCAATGAGTGATTTATAACAATTACGTTAGATTATAAATGTGCTTGATTAAATATATTCCGATTGATTGTTTGGGATGTGAAACTTGCAATCGAGATAAAAACAATTGAATCAAGAGTAGAACAAGGCAACGAACCTAAGAAGGATTCTCGAAACCTTGTTATTTCTCATTTGTATTTCATTATATTTGTAGCTCGAGGTTTCAACCCAAGAGGGGGGGTGAATTGGGTTTTTACAAACTTTTGCGGAATTAATACAAGTTTATAAAAACTAACTAGCAGCAAACAATTAAAGCAAGTAATGTGCTGAATAATAAAGAGTTTAAGGAAAGAGGATGCAAACACAGTTTATAGTGGTTCGGCAATATCGGATTCGTTCCGACCCTACGTCCACTCTCTTCAAGGAACTCCTTGAAGTAATCCACTAAGAAAACTTAGCCGTACAACTTAGCCGGGTGTTGCACAAACCGTACACAAGCAGACTTACGGGTGTTTGCCCAAACCGTCCAAACAACTTACAGGTGTTGCTTAAACCAACAATCCCCTTCCTCTCGGAAGTTTCCCCTTCCTTTCGGAAGTAAACCCTTTACAATGAAGATGTAAAGTAACAGGTAGAGAGATAGCAAATAACAGCTTATTACAACAGAAATATCTCTCTTTCAAAGTAAAGCTTGAAGAAATGGCTCAATAGGATTATTTCAAAGCTTTTTGTGTTTCAAGAGTATAAAAACTTGATTATATGAGATCAACTCTTTTTGAATATTTGCTTCTTCTTTTGAATGCTTTGCTGAGTGGGTTTATATAGCAAACAATTAATATGGCCGTTTTGGACTTTAATTTGAAAAAGATTTACTTTAAAACGTTCAGATTTGGAGTCCAACGGTCATATTTTTGAACCACCAGTCGACTGGGTCGAGATACCAGTCGACTGGGTTCACTTGAAAAATACATGTTTTCAGACCTTCTGGGTATCCAGTCGACTGGTATATATCATCCAGTCGACTGGGGACTTTCCGTCCATTTTACCAGTCGACTGGTATATATCATCCAGTCGACTGGATACTTACTGGTCAAAGTACCAGTCGACTGGGTTGTTTGATCCAGTCGACTGGGTTCCTTCTGACCTTTATACCAGTCGACTGGTATATGTACCCAGTCGACTGGGTTGTCTTCCAACCCAGTTTTTCTTCTGTTTTTCATTTAAAAACATTTTAAAATTAATGGTTTTAGAAAAACCATTTGTGTTTGAGCCATTGAACAAGCTAATACAATGTATGAGTGAGACTTACATTGGTTCTAAACCTTAAGACCTATACTAGATCTTCAGTCTTCACTTGATACTTGATTTGGTTCGAGTTTTTGCACTTTGTTCCTTGGTTGAATGTGTTTGATCCTTAATACAACTTAGTTTAAACATGTTAGTTAAATAACAGTTGTGTTTTGCCATCATTAAAATACGGGCGAGGGTCAACAATCTCCCCCTTTTTGATGATGACAAAACTAATAATGTAAAAACAGTTTTAAAAACTAAGTGTTAAGATTTTACAAAAATTTGGACATAGTCTCCTCTGTTTTTCGAGTAAAACCACCCTGTAAACAAGCAAACACAGTTTATATTTCTTTCAACCAATCTAAAATTAAACTCAACCAATCAATAAACATTTTTACACAGATATGGAGCAATGCTCCCCCTAAATCTATGCATTGGTTGCGTTTTACTTAGATTTTCTCGTTTTTCTCATTTTTCTCCCCCGTTTTGACAACAGCAACCAAAGGAGGCATAACATAAAAAATAAGCTAATTAGCCAATACAGTCAAATAGGTTATAAGAACACAAATATGCACGCAAAGATGTGGCTTTATTTGAATTTCAGAAGCCTTCCCGGGAAGAACCGGAAGTTTTTCAAGCATATAAGTATTTTATATCAGATTTAGTGACTAAACAGATATTTAAAACAGTTCTAACATATCACAAATAGCGTATTTAAATACAATAAATATGGTTCATAGTATTACATCATCATAGAGAAAAAAGTCAATACAAGTAGGGCTTCATAGAGCCATAGCTTAAGAAAAACAAACATGAGATGTCCGTGCTATGTGACAAAAACTGGAAAAGTGCTAAGAATTGAGAGACTCATGGTGCGGGAGAGTCCGAGCTGTCACGAAGAAGTTCCCTAATCTCAGCTAGGGAACCCTCGGTGTGCTCTCGATGTAACTCGAAGTCATCCCGTAGGTGGTCTGTGGAGGAGCTCAGCCTCTGATAATCGGACTGCATGGACTGAAAACCGGACTCCATCGTCATCTGAAGACTCGTGATAGCTCGTAGGATGTCACCATATCCAGTCTGACCAGTACTCGAGTCACCAATGGGAGGTGCTCGGGTATCTGTCTCCATCTCAGCAGCCGTATCAGCATCCTCATCACTGTCACTCGCATCCTCTCGAATCCTTAGGCGCTTTCGGGCCTTAGGATAGAGAAACCCTTCACGAACAGTACATCCCATCTTCTTCAGAGATGAGATGTTGATGATATCCGTCAATCCGATATCCTGAGCCTCGGAGGCAGGCAAAGGTACCCGGAAGTGCTGGAGGATGAGTGTAATGAGCATCCCATAAGGAAGACACCCGGAGTCGTTTGCTTCGCCATTTATCATGTTGGCGAGCAGCAGAGGATATATATTGAAGTGGTGCCCAGATTTTAGGCACCAAATCAATACCGTATCTATTTTAGATAGATACCCTCGACTCCCGAGTCTCGGGTGGATGGTTCAACTGACAATCAATTGAAACATTTTTGAGTCGAGGGGCAAGTCACTACATGTGTGAAATGTAGTGGGTCTGTACACATAGTTAGGGTCGCCCCTGACTATCCGACAGGCCTCCTCAACTTCAAAGTTGTCTGGCCATCCATCCAGACTCCATTGAACCCCCCTTATGGGGATTCTCAGAATGCTCATCAAGAGGTCAATGTTGACCTCAAACTCCACACCGCTAACTCTGGTTCTGAATCTCAGAGCCAGAGGACTGGGTTTCACCAAGTTCGCATAGAACTGGTGAATCAGTCGCGGGTAATATTTTTCATGAATACTGACCAGTGGGGTCAGATTTATTGCCTCAAAGGCTGGTAGAATATCGAAATTACCATGACGAATGGAGTCGAAATCAACGACTCTACCCGTCATGATTTTCTTGTGACGGATTATAGAGTTATACCTCTTATGAGCAGCTGGGCTGAAAAACAGAGCCTGCTCCAACTCTGTTCTGGGCTCCTTGCTGGATGACCCTGCTACTCCCTTCCCTTTTGATTCCGAAGCCGAAGGTTTTGAAGACCTAGGCTTTTTGGGCGCATTAGGTCCACTTGTTGTGAGTTTTATACGGATTTTGTCACTCATTTTCGAGAAATTTGAAGTTTTTTGGAAAAATGAAATTTGGTAAAAATGAGAGATTTTAACCGTAGAAAGTTAAAAATCTCTTTAGGAATGAGTAGATCGGTGTGTTTAGAAGGGATTTGGATGGTTTTTAGATCAAAAAGATGAATTTTTCTAGAGAGAGAAAGCTTGGGCTCTTTGAAAATGGCGTAAGGAGGGCGAAAATGAACAGTCCCTTTTATAAAATCGCGATACCAGTCGACTGGGGTATATATACCAGTCGACTGGGTCCCTTTGAAAAGAAGAACAGTTTCTTTTCCAGTCGACTGGGTAAATGTACCAGTCGACTGGGTAAACTGGCAGTGAGTTACCAATCGACTTGGCTATTTTTACCAGTCGACTGGAGGACACAGATTTTTCAAAAAAAATGGCTCCAAGCAGGATTTGATCTTATAGACGATTGGAGAAGACTTAACAGTCGTCTGGAAGTTTTGACAGAGAGTTACCAGTCGACTGGGTCAAAATTACCAGTCGACTGGAAACACAAGCAGAGACTTACCAGTCGACTGGAGAACATTTACCAGTCGACTGGATCCTGAGTAAAATTTCCAGTCCTGAATTTTTTGCACGATTTTGTTTATCTATGACATTTTTGAGTGAAGGGAATAATTAAACATGGATTAATACTCTATCACTCAATGTCAAACTTACAAATGATGAAATGAGATGCAATCAAACATTCAATTTATCAAAATCAAGCAATCCCATTAACTTTCTAATCTTACAAAAACTAGCTTCACTTAAGGGTTTTGTAAGAATATCAGCTATTTGATCTTCTAAAGGTATAAATTCTAATCTTATATCACCTTTTTGAGCATGGTCTCTTAAGAAATGATGTCTAATCTCTATATGCTTGGTTCTAGAGTGCTGAATAGGATTTTTGGTTAGGTTGATGGCACTAGTATTATCACAAAATATAGGAATATTTTTGAGACTCATGCCATAGTCTTCTAGTTGTTGTTTCATCCATAGTACTTGGGCACAACAACTGCCAGCTGCTACATATTCCGCCTCAGCGGTTGATAGTGCAACTGAATTCTGTTTCTTGGAGAACCAAGAAGTTAACATAGCACCTAAGAATTGGCATGTTCCACTTGTGCTTTTTCTATCTAACCTACATCCAGCAAAATCAGCATCCGAATATCCTACTAGCTCAAAAGATGATTCTCTAGAATACCATAATCCTATGGTCTGGGTCCCTTGTAGATATCTAAGGATTCTTTTTACTGCAACTACATGTGATTCCTTAGGATTAGATTGAAATCTAGCACACATGCATACACTGAACATTATATCAGGTCTACTTGCAGTCAAGTACAGTAAAGCACCTATCATGCTTCTATAATATTTAGAATCTACAGTTTTACCTCCTTCATCAAGATCAAGTTTGGTGGTTGTCCTCATAGGTGTTCCAATTGGCTTTGAGCTTTCCATCCCGAACCTCTTTAGTAGATCTTTGACGTACTTTTGTTGATTGATGAAGATACCTCCTTTTAGTTGCTTGATTTGCAGTCCAAGGAAGTAGGTAAGTTCTCCCATCATGCTCATTTCAAATTCACCTTGCATGCACTTTGCAAACTCTTGACACATAGATTCATTAGTAGCACCAAATATAATATCATCAACATATATTTGAACTATCAAAGTGTCATTTTTGTGAGTTTTTGTGAAGAGAGTTGTATCTATTCTTCCTCTTACAAAATCATTATTAATCAAAAATTTGCTTAGTCTTTCGTACCATGCCCTTGGAGCTTGCTTCAGCCCATATAAAGCCTTAGAAAGCTTGTAGACATGATTTGGAAGACTAGGGTTTTCAAAACCAAGAGGTTGTTCAACATAAACCTCTTCTTCTATAAAGCCATTTAAAAATGCACTTTTCACATCCATTTGAAATAGCTTGAATTTATTAAAGCATGCAAAGGCTAATAACATTCGAATAGCCTCTAATCTAGCTACGGGAGCATAGGTTTCATCAAAATCTATTCCTTCCTCTTGGTTATATCCCTTAGCAACTAGCCTAGCCTTATTTCTAGTTACTATACCATTTTCATCCATTTTATTTCTATATACCCATTTAGTTCCAATAATTGAATGATCTTTAGGTCTTGGAACTAGTTCCCAAACATTGTTTCTCTCAAATTGATTTATCTCTTCCTGCATTGCAATTATCCAATCATTATCTTTTTCAGCTTCTATAAATGTCTTAGGTTCTACTTGAGACAAATAAGCTACAAAATTGCAAATATTTCTAACGAAAGAGCGAGTTCTTACCCCTTGTGAAGGATCACCAATTACTTGATCAATTGGATGATGATTTATATACCTCCAATCCTTGGGTAGATTTTCCTCTTGTTGACTTGAGGATGGTTGGTCCAACTTTGGAGTTGCCATCCCTTCATTTGTTTGAGAAGAACTCACTTTTGGGTCAACAATGGAAGTAGAAGTTTCCATTCTTGGAATAAAATCTGCATCATCTTTAAAGGAAACTTCTCCACTACTCATTGGGTTAGATTCATCAATAGTTACATGCACAGATTCTTCTACTACTAGAGTTCTCTTATTGAAAACTCTATAAGCCTTACTAGTAGTAGAATATCCTAAAAATATCCCTTCATCGGTCTTGGAATCAAATTTACCCAAGTTAGTTTTATTGTTATTTAAGATGAAGCACTTACTACCAAAGGCACGAAAATAGGAAATATTGGGCTTTCTCCCTTTCCATAGTTCATAAGGAGTTTTATCAAGCAGGGGCCTTATCAAAATTCTATTTAAAATATAGCAAGAAGTATTCACGGCTTCAGCCCAAAAATATTTTGGCAAATTATTTTCACAAAGCATTGTTCTTGAAAATTCTTCTAGAACTCTATTTTTCCTCTCAACAACTCCATTTTGTTGAGGAGTTCTAGGAGCTGAAAAGTTGTGATTAATTCCATTTTCATCACAAAATTTTGAAAAGCTTTGATTTTCAAATTCTTTGCCATGATCACTTCTTATGCTTGAAATACAAATTCCTTTTTCATTTTGTACCTTTTTGCAAAACTTTTCAAATCCTTTGAAAGCTTCATCCTTATAAGCAATAAAAATAACAAAGGTATATCTTGAATAGTCATCAACAATAACAAGAGCATATTGATGGCCACCTAGACTAATGGTACTAATTGGACCAAATAAGTCCATATGCAAAAGTTCCAAAAGTCTAGTAGTTGAGACAACATTTTTTGCTTTGAAAGATATCCTAGATTGTTTTCCCATTTGACAAGCATTGCAAATTTTGTTTTTCTCAAAATTGATTTTAGGAAGACCAATAACTAAATCTTTTCTTGAAACAATTTTTAGCAAATTCATGTTTACATGACCAAGCCTTCTATGCCACGGCCATTGATTTTCACTAAAAGCAGGAAAACATTTTTCATTATTGGAATGTAAGGATTTCAAATCAACTATATAGACATTTTCATGTCTATGGCCAATGAATTTGATCTTGTTGCTCTTGATGTATATAACTAGACAATGAGAGGTTTCAAATGTGACTTTATATCCTTTGTCACATAATTGACTAATGCTAAGTAAATTTGGCTTTAAGCCTTGTACTAGCAATACATTATCTAAAGTTGAGAAATCATTACCGACTTTTCCATGCCCTATGATCTTTATTTTAGTATTGTCTCCAATGGTCACAAGTCCACCATCTCTTAGAGTTAGCTCCTTGAATACGCTTTTATCACCGGTCATATGTTTCGAGCAACCGCTATCAAGGTACCAAAGGTTACCTTTCTCCTTGGTGTGAAGGCAAATCTACATCACACAAGGATATACGATAGCATTTTTAGGTACCCAAAATTTCTTGGGTCCTTTGGGGTTAGTCCTTGAAAATACGATTCCTTTTGGGACCCATACTTTCTTAACAATATATGGTGCTCTATGAACATGTTGATGATGCACAAGCCTAGCATTATAGTCATAGAAATTTTTAGGAAATTTTAAATGTGCATTCATATAATCCTTAGGATGATAGTTCCTAGGATACATGATTCTATGGTAAGGGGTATGAAAATGCATGTCATTTCCAGAAAATGAACGATGATGCATTCTAGGATACATGCTAGCATATGTATGCAAGTTATTTCTAGAATAGCCATGATGGTGATTCCTAGGATGAGCAGAATGCATTCTTTGATTATACACATTGTTCCTAGAAAGAGCATGATGATTATTTCTAGGGTGTGTATGAGCATTTCTAGAATGAGCATACAAATAAGCATGAGTATTTTTAGGATGCTTCAATTTAGTATGATCATTTAAGTTTCTAGATTTCCTCGGATTTATCAAGGGAGTGCTTTCAACAAGGTTAGGAGCTTTTGAAGTAGAAGCTCCATCTACACAAGAGGCTTTCATGAATAAGCTCTCTTTTGTTTTTTGTTTTCCCAATGGAGAATATCCTACACCAGATTTTCCTCCACTTAATCTTTGGGAAGAAAGCACTTCATCAAGTTTTTCTTTACCAAGCATAAGTCTAGACATAGTGCTGTTTAATTCAGAAATTTTATTTTTCAAATTCTCATTTTCATCTTTAAGAAAATCTTGAGACGAATTATACAGTAAAGATGATAATTTTTCTTTTTCTTCTCTAAGAACTATCATTTCTTTAGAAAGAGATGATACTTCTTTCTTAAGAACAGAATTTCTAGAATCAAATTTCTTTAATTCTTCATGCATTTCATTTATGACTTCTAGTAATTCTTCACTACTAGTAACAATATTATTTTTTGAAGAGGGAGAAGATGTTACCTCACTTTCATCATCGATTGCCATTAAACAAAGGTTGGCAATCTCTTCGTATCCAATTTCTTTGTCTGATGACTCATCTTCTTCGTCATCACTCCAGGTAGTTGCTACCATAGCTTTCTTCTTGAAGCCCTTGTATGGTTTGCTTGAAACCGGACAGTCAGCTTTTATAAGTCCTGGCTTCTTGCAGCCATAGCACATAAGTGGTTCCCTTTTTGAGGTGGGATCCTTTGAGTAAGGTTTCTTGCTTTTCTTCAAGAACCTATGGAATCGTCTGGTGATTAAAGCCATTTCACCATCTTCTTCACTGCTCTCTGCTTCTTGTTCTAATTCCTTTTCTTTGTTGCTCGTAGAAGCTTTGAGAGCAATTTGCTTTTTCTCCTTCTCATCATCATTGACGATGGGAGTCATTTCTTCCATCTCGTATGTCAATAATGACCCAAGCAGCGTCTCAACATCAAGCTTGTCAAGATTTTTGGCCTCTTGAATGGCTGTCCTCTTTGGTTTCCATTCTGGTGGCAGAGATCTCAAGATTTTTCTGGTTAGTTCAACTTCCTCAATATTCTTGCCAAGCAATTTTAAACCATTTATAATAGTAGTAAATCGTGAGTGCATTTCAGAAATGGTTTCGTTAGGAGACATCTTAAAAGATTCATATTCAGAAATTAGCATGTAAATCTTAGACTTTTTTACTTCACTTGTTCCTTCATATGTGACTTGCAATTTGTCCCATATTTCTTTAGCAGAAACACATGCAGATATTTTGTTGTATTCAGAAATATCTAATGCACAATGTAGCATGCTTGTTGCTCTGCTATTGAGAGACATCGTTCTACAATCCTCGTCAGTAAACTCAGTTTTGAGTTTAGGCATTGTATGAAGAGTCTCTCCAATAACTATTTCTTTTGAGGGAATTTTAGGTCCCTCTTCTATAATTCTCCATAGATTGTAATCTTGTCCTTCGACGAATATTTTCATTCTATTTTTCCAATAGTTATAATTTGAGCCATTGAACAATGGTGGTCTAGTATAAGAGTGTCCTTCAGAGTAGCTATTTGCTGCCATTGGATCAACTCTAGGAATTTAAGCCTTTTAATGAGAACGAAGCTCTGATACCAATTGTAGCTCGAGGTTTCAACCCAAGAGGGGGGGTGAATTGGGTTTTTACAAACTTTTGCGGAATTAATACAAGTTTATAAAAACTAACTAGCAGCAAACAATTAAAGCAAGTAATGTGCTGAATAATAAAGAGTTTAAGGAAAGAGGATGCAAACACAGTTTATAGTGGTTCGGCAATATCGGATTCGTTCCGACCCTACGTCCACTCTCTTCAAGGAACTCCTTGAAGTAATCCACTAAGAAAACTTAGCCGTACAACTTAGCCGGGTGTTGCACAAACCGTACACAAGCAGACTTACGGGTGTTTGCCCAAACCGTCCAAACAACTTACAGGTGTTGCTTAAACCAACAATCCCCTTCCTCTCGGAAGTTTCCCCTTCCTTTCGGAAGTAAACCCTTTACAATGAAGATGTAAAGTAACAGGTAGAGAGATAGCAAATAACAGCTTATTACAACAGAAATATCTCTCTTTCAAAGTAAAGCTTGAAGAAATGGCTCAATAGGATTATTTCAAAGCTTTTTGTGTTTCAAGAGTATAAAAACTTGATTATATGAGATCAACTCTTTTTGAATATTTGCTTCTTCTTTTGAATGCTTTGCTGAGTGGGTTTATATAGCAAACAATTAATATGGCCGTTTTGGACTTTAATTTGAAAAAGATTTACTTTAAAACGTTCAGATTTGGAGTCCAACGGTCATATTTTTGAACCACCAGTCGACTGGGTCGAGATACCAGTCGACTGGGTTCACTTGAAAAATATATGTTTTCAGACCTTCTGGGTATCCAGTCGACTGGTATATATCATCCAGTCGACTGGGGACTTTCTGTCCATTTTACCAGTCGACTGGTATATATCATCCAGTCGACTGGATACTTACTGGTCAAAGTACCAGTCGACTGGGTTGTTTGATCCAGTCGACTGGGTTCCTTCTGACCTTTATACCAGTCGACTGGTATATGTACCCAGTCGACTGGGTTGTCTTCCAACCCAGTTTTTCTTCTGTTTTTCATTTAAAAACATTTTAAAATTAATGGTTTTAGAAAAACCATTTGTGTTTGAGCCATTGAACAAGCTAATACAATGTATGAGTGAGACTTACATTGGTTCTAAACCTTAAGACCTATACTAGATCTTCAGTCTTCACTTGATACTTGATTTGGTTCGAGTTTTTGCACTTTGTTCCTTGGTTGAATGTGTTTGATCCTTAATACAACTTAGTTTAAACATGTTAGTTAAATAACAGTTGTGTTTTGCCATCATTAAAATACGGGCGAGGGTCAACAATATTTATGCAATTTCTCTCGCAATACATCATTTTCAAAACTCGTATTTTATCGTTTAACTTTTACCGTTCGTTTTAAGGTTCACACCTTTCCTTTGTAATTAACTTGTTTCCCTGTGGAATCGACACCCCAAAGCCATGCTACAATAACTGTGTTATACTTTGGGCGTTATCAAATTCTGGCGCCGTTGCCAGGGAAACACGCTTAAGTACAAGGAAGCTTGTCAACTTTGAGTGTGACTGTAGAAGAATTGTAAATATTTTTCTTTTCAGCAGTTTGTAAATACGGTAATATTGTTCCTTTACCTTTGTTTTGATTTTCTAATTTTCTTTTATTATTCTATTTTTTGTTTATTTCCTGTTTTATTTATTTTATTTCCCCTCTAAATTAATTGGTGCATGCTTAAACCGAGAGATTCGCGACGTAGATTCATTAGAGGACCCGAATTAGAGTTCCCTCTCCTTCCATGTCCGTTAGTGAAACCTCACCTAGATCAAACCATAGTGTACCCTCACACGAGAATTTAGAGGATTTTGTTAACATGACCGATTATCCTAATGAGAATGTTGCTAGGACACTTCAGGATTACCTCCACCCTACACGCACAGCCACACCATCATGCATCATGTTTCCAGCAAATACTCGCCAACTAGATTTTAAAACAAGGATGATACAGTTACTCCCTACTTTTTCATGGCTTGGATAATGAAAGCCCATATGTGCACATTAAAGAGTTTGAGGAAGTAGTCACGACTTTTCATAGTCAAGATGAAACCAATGACATTGTGAGGCTTAAGTTCTTTCCTTTCGCTTTGAATGATAGAGCTAAGAGTTTGCTATATTCACTAATACCACGATCTATTGGGTCTTGGACTGAGATAACTCGAATTTTCTTTAATAAACACTTTCCCCAACATAAGTCCAATGCTTTAAGAAGACAAATCTCCACCTTTGCACAAAAGGACAGTGAGACCTTGTATCAGTCTTGGGAGAGATTTAAGGAGTTGTTGAGTATGTGTCCTCACCATGGGTATGAGAATTGGCGTTTAGAGAGCTATTTCTATGAGGGTCTTACCTATAGAGAACGCCAATTTGTAGAGATGATGTGTAATGGTGGGTTCTTGGAGAAAGATCATGACAAGGCCATAGAGTACCTCAATGAGCTTGCTGAAAAAGCTCACACTTGGACTGGACCTAGTGCTACTGAGAGCACAAATAGGTCACGACCTATAGAGAACCCAAATGGGGGTGGAATTTATCATCTTAGGGAAGATGATAACTTTAAGGCCAAGGTCGAGATGCTCGCTAGGGAACTGGAGGTATTAAAGACTTAAAGTTCAAAACCAACACACGTGGTTAATCATGCAAAATCTTTTGAACCATGTTTTGTGTGTGGTGGGGTAGATCATCTCGCCCAAGAATGTCCCACATTTGATTATATGAGAGGGATGTATAAGGAACAATGTAATCCCTTAGGCATGTACACGAAGCCTTCTACACCCTTCTCTAATACCTATAATCCGGGATGGCGAAATCACCCCAATTTCAGCTGGAAGTCTGAAAACCAGCAGCTTGCATAACCCTTTACACCTTATCATGAACCATATCATGCACATGTATCTTCTAGGAGTCCTTTAGAAAACATGTTGCATGCTTTTATTGAGGCAAAGGGGAAGACTAATCAAAGACTTGAATCTTTAATTACGCTGGTTGTTGAAGAACATAAAGAGCTAAAGAGCCAAGTGTCCAAGCTGACGAGCTACTTGAGTGTGACTGAGTGAGGTAAGTTCTCTTCTCAAGCTCAGTCCACATCCTATGATCAACACCCAACGCAACAGAATAAAAAGGAGGTGAATGCCATTGAGATACTTAGTGGTAAGTCATTATACATCCCAACAACGAAAAAATCAGAGGATGTGGACGAGAACCACCAAGTATACATGATTGACTCATTCATGGAAAAGGTCCATCACCTAAATCCATTAGAGTCCACCCTCACCCATGGCTTCACAAGAGCATATATCAAGCCAGAGTCTGTAGATGTTACTGATAACATCTTTAAGGTCTCTCCAAAGCACACAAGCACCAAATTTAACAGTAAAGCAGTTGCTGGTGCATTCAACTCATGTTTGTCTAGGAGGAAATAATAGTGTCTGGCTGAAGACGTAAAACTTAGCGCTCATGGGAGGCACCCCATAGCATATCCTTTTATTTTTATTGTTTTTCATAACTCTTTTTCTTGTTTATTATTGGTATTTTGCTGTTTTCCAGTTTTACTTTCGTATTTCTTTTTTAGGGACAAATATATGAAGCAGTTCAAATGGTGGTGCACAATTCTCAGCTTCTGTGCACTTTTGGCTAAAAATGGAGTTTCCTTATCTTATGCTTCCATATTGAGGACAATGCTTATTTTAAGTTGGGGGTGGAGGAAACATATTCCTGTTTCTCGTGTTTTTCATTGAACTGTTTGGTGTCATTTTACCATTTTGTTTGTTTTTAGCATGCTTTGTGTTAGCCTTGGAGTCAATTCATATGTCGATGATATGAGCCTAATTGAGATAGCATATAGCGGTTAGAAAAAGTTAAATCTTACTTCGCTTTGAGAATAAATTAAGTGTCAATTTTTCTTTGGTTTGAGACTCTAGTTTGTGGTAAGATTGCATGATTAGTCTAAAGCATTTGGAGAAGTTTTATGTGCGATTGTTTTGTGAATACTTTTGCGGTCTCAACAAGCTCTAGAACTTATTTGATAATCATTTGAGGTGAAAATCATAGAATGCACACTACTTAGGATATGATGTAGGCCATTTTTGGACCGTTTGAGCCTTTTTAAACTTACCCTTGTTATATTTATCGCTAGTCACCTATTTGAGCCTTTTTGTTGAAAAGAAAAATTGAGCCTTCTTTTTTTTCGATAAACCATTTACTTACCTTTATGAGCCTAAAAATATTTTATCCTTACCTTTCTTTTAAAAGAACTTAGTTATACACTTGTTGTGAGAAGCACTTAAAAGGAGTAAGGGTGGAAATATGAGAAAATATTACAACCATAACCCAAGTACATTAAAAGAGATAAGTTGGGGGTTGTGGAAAAGAAAAGAAAAGAATGAAAGATGAGGTGAATGGTCTTATGCCAAAATAAGAAAAAATAGAAAAAATGAATTATGGCAAAGAGAAAAGAAAAAAAATGGTGATTTGTTGAAAGAAATGCTCGAAAAATGGTTGAAAGAGTTGGGTGTTGAATTAAGGTTATCTTGTTCTTAAAGCGGTTGTGTTTAAATTAAGAGACTTAGTTCCTTTATTTTTTTAAACTTTCCCGTTATTTCTTGACCTTTACCCTAGCCTAACATTACAAGCTTATTAAAGACCTATTGATCCGATGTAGTGTAATTTTTCTACATAGTGGAGAGTGATTTGACAAGTGAGCTTATGAAGCTTGATTTGTGATTGATGTCACGCAATTTAATATGTTTTTAGAGGCCAAGACTTGTATTCATGCTATGTTGTGCATAAAATCATCCGGGTGTTCGGACTAATGTATTGTGGTAAGATGAATGTTAAGAGTCGATAACGATTTTAAGGTTGACATTTGGGTTATTCTTGGACTTGAGTGATATTTAATGATTCTATTTGTTGTATTTTATGCACGATTTTTGAGACAAAGATTTTTGAATCACTTTTGGTTAACACCAGCATTGCTGTATTTTGCTTTGATTTCTAAATAAAGAATTCATTTCATGTCTTTCACTTGAATTACTAGGGACTAGCAATAAGCTAGTTGGGGGTTATGATAAGAGTCATAAAATACATCTAAACAATACTTAATTGTTAGCATTTTAGGGTTGACCTCGGTTGTAATCGCACTTTTACATGTTAATAACTCTAAAGTGATATTCATAAATCGTTGACTTAATTCGATGCATTTTCAAGTGCTTTGCGTCCAAAAGAGATGATAAAGCGATCCATGTTTAAAGCGCCAAAAGATCTCGCATGTCAGTGTTCGTATTTGTCCAAGGTTTAAACATGTCTAAACATGGTTCAAAGATGGTTAAAGTCTAAACCAAGGTTGGAGTAATGAAACACAGTAAGTTAAAAGACTGCACACAAGGGTGTGCATCACTTTGGAGCAAGGTAAGGGTAGGCACACCACTTGGAAGATAGTTTCACTAAATTGCCAGAATTTCCCGTGCAGATCAATCATCTTTGTAGATTAAACTGTATTGATACAGAAAGAACCAGGTGATGAGCCATATATGATTAGGAAGATCCAGAAGTCTATTTTCTGAAGAATTTTACGGTTTGTAAAAGGGATTTTTCTAGATAAAGTTATGGCAGTTTTAGTAGACACAGGTCAGGCCTCCAGATCAGCATCCACCTAGCGCCGCGCCCCTCACTTTCCAGCACTGCACCCCTCACTTTCCAGTGCCCACTCATTCCAAGACCAAATTAGGGCTGCACAATGACATTTTTTGGACCAAAATTCCTCTAACTACTTATGCTCTAAAAATACATCTTTAAGGAGTGTGCAGCCAGCATCATTAACCTTGAAGGGGATCCAAGGGATCCAAATCCAGAATATTTCCAAGTCTTTTGAGGGCTGGAACTCAAGGGGAGAGCATCCATTTTGTTCTTCCTCTTTGAGCTCCATGGCCATGAAATCAAGGGGAGAACATCCATATTGTTCTTCCACCTTGAGCTTCATGGCCAACTAATCATCAAATAAGGGAAAATGATGAATCCTTAGGGATTTATTGTTCTTTTTTTTCCTGTTCTTGATTCGGTTATACGGATTTATTGTTCAATATTTGTTGTGATTCATTCTTTGATTAAGTAAGAAGGATTTGAGTTAATGTGATAGCTGCACTTTTTATTCTTCTTCTTTTAGATTTTCTTAACCCGGTGATTACATGCTCTTCCCCCATATAAGTCTAGTCATGCTCTTCTTATGTGATGTTATTTGGATGTGATTGATTCCGGTAGATTTATCTTATTTATTGTCCATTACTGTGATATTATCATTGAGATATATTGTCGTTTCTTGATAATCTTTAAGATCGGTCGTATGTGCTTAAATCGAAATCAATTAGTGATTTATAGCAATTACATTAGATTATAAATGTGCTTGATTGAATATATTCCGATTGCTTGTTTGGGATGTGAAACTTGCAATCGAGATAAAAACAATTGAATCAAGAGTAGAACAAGGCAACGAACCTAAGGAGGATTCCCGAAACCTTGTTATTTCTCATTTGTATTTCATTATATTTATACAATTTCTCTCGCAATACATCATTATCAAAACTTGTATTTTATCGTTTAACTTTTACTGTTCGTTTTAAGGTTCACACCTTTCCTTTGTAATTAACTTGTTTCTCTGTGGAATCGACACCCCAAAGCTATGCTACAATAACCGTGTTATACTTTGGGCGTAATCAAATTTTGGCACCGTTGCCGGGGAAAGACGCTTAAGTACAAGGAAGCTTGTCAACTTTGAGTGTGACGGTAGAAGAATTGTAAATATTTTTCTTTTCAACAGTTTGTAAATATGGTAATATTGTTCCTTTACCTTTGTTTTGATTTTCTAATTTTCTTTTACTATTCGGTTTTATTTTTTTTTCTTTCCTGTTTTATTTATTTTATTTCCCCTCTAAATTAATTGATGCATGCTTAAACTGAGAGATTCGCGAGGTAGATTCATTAGAGGACCCGAATTAGAGTTACCCTCTCCTTCCACGTCTGTTGGTGAAACCTCGCCTAGATCAAACCATAGTGTACCCCCACACGAGAATTTAGAGGATTTTGTTAACATGGTCGATAATCCTAATGAGAATGTTGCTAGGACACTTCAGGATTACCTCCACCCTACACGCACAGCCACACCATCATGCATCATGTTTCCAGCCAATACTCGCTAACTAGATTTAAAACATGGATGATACAGTTACTCCCTACTTTTCATGGCTTGGATAATGAAAACCCATATGTGCACATTAAAGAGTTTGAGGAAGTAGTCGCGACTTTTCAGAGTCAAGATGAAACCGATGACATTGTGAGGCTTAAGTTCTTTCCTTTCACTTTGAAGGATAGAGCTAAGAGTTGGCTATATTCACTAAGACCACGATCTATTGGGTCGTGGACTGAGATGACTCAAATTTTATTTAATAAATATTTTCCCCAACATAAGACCAATGCTTTAAAAAGACAAATCTCCACCTTTGCATAAAAGGACAGTGAGACCTTGTGTCAGTCTTGGGAGAGATTTAAGGAGTTGTTGAGTATGTGTCCTCACCATGGGTATGAGAATTGGTATTTAGTGAGCTATTTCTATGAGGGTCTTACCTATAGAGAACGCCAATTTGTAGAGATGATGTGTAATGGTGGGTTCTTGGAGAAAGATCTTGACGAGGCCATAGAGTACCTCAATGAGCTTGCTGAAAAAGCTCACACTTGGACTGGACCTAGTGCTACTGAGAGCACAAATAGGTCACGACCTATAGAGAACCTAAATGGTGATGGAATTTACCATCTTAGGATAGAGGATAACCTTAAGGCCAAGGTCGAGATGCTCACTAGGGAACTAGAGGTATTAAAGACTAAAAGTTCAAAACCAACACACGTGGTTAAACTTGCAAAATCGTTTGAACCATGTTTTGTGTGTGGCGGGGTAGATCATCTCTCCCAAGAATGTCTCACATTTGCTTATATGATAGGGATGTATAAGGAACAATGTAATGCCTTAGGCATATACACGAAGCCTTCTACACCCTTCTCTAATACCTATAATCCAGGATGGTGAAATCACCCCAATTAATCTGGAAGTCTGAAAACTAGCAGCTTGCACAACCCCCTGCACCTTATCATGAACCATATCATGCACCTGTATCTTCTAGGAGTCCTTTAGAAAACACTTTGCATGCTTTTATTGAGGTACAGGGGAAGACTAATCAAAGGCTTGAATCTTTAATTACGTAGGTTGTTGAAGAACATAAAGAGCTAAAGAGCTAAGTATTCAAGCTGACGAGCTACTTGAGTGTGACTGAGCGAGGTAAGTTCCATTCTCAAGCTAAGTCCACATCCTATGGTCAACACCTAACGCAACAGAATAAAAAAGAGGTGAATGCCATTGAGACACTTAGTGGTAAGTCATTACACATCCCAACAACGAAAAAATCAGAGGATGTGGATGAGAACCACCAAGTATACATGATTGACTCATTCATGGAAAAGGTCCATCACCTAAATCCATTAGAGTCCACCCTCACCCATGGCTTCACAAGAGCATATATCGAGCCAGAGTCTGTAGATGTTACTGATAACATCTTTAAGTTCTCTCCAAAGCACAGAAGCAGCAAATTTAACAGTAAAGCAGTTGCTGGTGCATTCAACTCATGTTTATCTAGGAGGGAATAAGAGTGTCTAGCTGAAGACGTAAAACTTAGCGCTCATGGGAGGCACCTCATAGCATATCATTTTATTTTTATTGTTTTTCATAATTCTTTTTCTTGTTTATTATTGGTATTTTGCTGTTTTCCAGTTTTACTTTCGTATTTCTTTTTCAGGGACAAATATATGAAGCTGTTCAAATGGTGGTGCACAATTCTCAGCTTCTGTGCATTTTTGGCTACAAAGGGAGTTTCCTTATCTTATGCTTCTACATTGAGGAAAATCCCTATTTTAAGTTGGGGGTGGAGGAAACATATTCATGTTTCTCGTGTTTTTCATTGAATTGCTTGGTGTAATTTTACCTTTTTGTTTGTTTTTAGCATGCTTTGTGTTAGTCTTGGAGTCAATTCATATGTCGATGATATGAGCCTAATTGAGATAGGATATAGCGGTTAGAAGAAGTTAAATCTTACTTCACTTTGAGAATAAATTAAGTGTCAATTTTTCTTTGGTTTGAGACTCTAGTTTGTGGTAAGATTGCATGATTAGTCTAAAACATTTGGAGAAGTTTTATGTGCGATTGTTTTGTGAATACTTTTACAGTCTCTACAAGCTCTAGAACTTATTTGATAATCACTTGAGGCAAAAATCATAGAATTCACATTACTTAGGATATGATGTAGGCCATTTTTGGACCGTTTGAGCCTTTTTAAACTTACCCTTATTATATTTATCGCTAGTCACCTGTTTGAGCCTTTTTCTTGAAAAAGAATTTGAGCATTGTTTCTTTCGATAGCCCATTCACTCACCTTTATGAGCTTAAAAATATTTTATCCTTACCTTTCTTTTAAAAAGAACTTAGTTATACACATTTGTTGAGAAGCACTTAAGAAGAGTATGGGTGGAAATATGAGAAAATATTACTACCATAACCCAAATACATTAAAAGAGATAAGTTGGGGGTTGTGGAAAATAAAAGAAAAGAATGATGGAGGAGGTGAATGGTCTTATGCCAAAATAAAAAATAAAAAAAAGAAAGATGAATTATGGCATAGGAAGAAGAAAAAAAAATGGTGATTTGTTGAAAGAAATGCTCGAAAAATGGTTAAAAGAGTTGGGTGTTGAAGTAAGGTTATCTTGTGCTTAAAGTGGTTGTGTTTAAATTAAGAGACTTAGTTCTTTTATTTGTTTAAACTTTCCCGTTATTTCTTGACCTTTACCCTAGCCTAACGTTACAAGCTTATTAAAGACCTATTGATCCGATGTAGTGTGATTTTTCTACATAGTGGAGAGTGAATTGAAAAGTAAGCCTATGAAGCTTGGTTTGTGATTGATGTCACACAATTGATTATGTTTTTAGAGGCCAAGACTTGTATTCATGCTATGTTGTGCATAAAATCATCCGGATGTTCGGACTAATGTATTGTGGTAAGATGGATGTTAAGAGTCTATAACGATTTTAAGGTTGACATTTGGGTTATTCTTAGACTTGAGTGATATTTAATGATTCTATTTGTTGTATGTTATGCATGATTTTTGAGACAAAGATTTTTGAATTACTTTTGGTTAACACCAGCATTGCTATATTTTTCTTTGATTTCTAAATAAAGAATTCATTTTATGTTTTTCGCTTGAATTGCTAGGGACTAGCAATAAGCTAGTTGGGGGTTGTGATGAGAGTCATAAAATGCATCTAAACAATATTTAATTGTTAGCATTTTAGGGTTGACCTCGGTTGTAATCGCACTTTTACATGTTAATAACTCTAAAGTGATATTCATAAATCGTTGACTTAATTCGATGCATTTTCAGGTGCTTTGCATCCAAAAGAGATGATAAAGCGATCCATGTTTAAAGCACCAAAAGATCTCGCATGTCGGTGTTCATATTTGTCCAAGGTTTAAACATGTCTAAACATGGTTGAAAGATGGTTAAAGTCTAAACCAAGGTTGGAGTAATAAAATACAGTAAGTTAAAAGACTGCACACAAGTGTGTGCATCACTTTGGAGCAACGTAAGGGTAGGCACACCACTTGGAAAGGAGTTTCACTAAATTGCCAGAATTTCCCGTGCAAATCAATCATCTTTGCAGATTAAACTGTATTGATACAGGAAGAACCAGAAGATGAGTCATATATGCTTAGAAATATCCATAAGTCTATATTCAGATTTTACGGTTCGTAAAAATGATTTTTCTAGAGAAAGTTATGGCAGTTTTAGTAGACACAGGTCATGCCTCCAGATCAGCATCCACCTAGCGTCGCACCCCTCACTTTCCAGCACTGCAACCCTCACTTTCCAGCGCCCACTCGTTCCAAGACCAAATTAGGGCTGCAAAATGACATTTTCTGGACCAAAATGCCCCCAACTACTTGTGATCTATAAATAGATGCTTAAAGAGTGTGCAGCCAACATTCATTTTCAAGAAAAAAAAAGAGAGAGCAAGGTTTTGGGATCCAAGTTTAGCATTCTTCCAAGTTTTCTTTGGTTGCAAATCAATGGGAGAACATCTATATTGTTCATCCACC
This sequence comes from Bretschneidera sinensis, assembly GCA_023935145.1. Lineage (NCBI taxonomy): Eukaryota > Viridiplantae > Streptophyta > Magnoliopsida > Brassicales > Akaniaceae > Bretschneidera > Bretschneidera sinensis. Next base: position 132,086,961 of record CM043698.1, read on the forward strand.
TTGAACTCCATAGCCAAATCAAGGGGAGAGCATGCATATTGTTCTTCCACCTTGATTTCCATGGCCAACTAATCATCTTACAAGGGAAAGGGATGAATCTTTAGGGATTTATTGTTCTTTATTTCCTGTTCTTGATTCGGTTGTACGGATTTATTGTTGAATATTGTTTATGAATTATTCATTGATTAAGTAAGAAGGATTTGAGTTCATGTGATAGATGCACTTTTTATTCTTCTTCTTTTAGATTCTCTTAATCCGGTGATTGCATCCTTCTCCTCTATTGAGGTTGTTTGGATGTGTTTGATTCCGGTAGATTTATCTTATTGATTGTCCATTACTGCGATATTGTCATTAAAGATATATTGTCATTTCTTGATAATCTTTAAGATCGGTCATGTGTGCATGAATTGAAATCAATGAGTGATTTATAGCAATTACGTTAGATTATAAATGTGCTTGATTGAATATATTCCGATTGCTTGTTTGGGATGTGAAACTTGCAATCGAGATAAAAACAATTGAATCAAGAGTAGAACAAGGCAACGAACCTAAGGAGGATTTCAGAACCTTGTTATTTCTCATTTGTATTTCATTATATTTACACAATTTCTCTCGTAATACATCATTATAAAAACTCGTATTTTATCGTTTAACTTTTACCATTCGTTTTAATGTTCGCACCTTTCCTTTGTAATTAACTTGTTTCCCTGTGGAATCGACACCCTAAAGCCATGCTACAATAACCATGTTATACTTTGGGCGTAATCAAATTTTGTGTGATGAGAGTCATAAAATGCATCTAAACAATACTTAATTGTTAGCATTTTAGGGTTGATCGAGGTTGGAATTACACTTTTATACCTTAATAACTCTAAAGTGTTATTCTTGAATCGTTGACTTATTTCAGTGCATTTTCAGGTACTTTGAGCTTAAAAAAGAGATAGAAAATCTATCATCATTTTAAACACAAAGCTTCAATGAATACTCGAGTGAGATAATAGTCGCGGAAAAGCCAAGATGAAGAGAAACCAAGAAAGGAGTTTCACTAAATTGCCAGAATTTCCCGTGCAGATCAATCATCTTTGCATATTAAAATGTATTGATACAGGAAGAACCAGGAGATGAGCCATATATGCTTAGAAATATCCGGAAGTCTATTTTCTGTAGAATTTTACAATTCGTAAAAAGTATTTTTCTAGAGAAAGTTATGGCAGTTTTAGTAGACACAGGTCAGGCCTCCAGATCAGCATCCACCTAGCGTCGTGCCCCTCACCTTCCAACACTGCACCCTCACTTTCCAGCACAGCACCCCTCACTTTCCAGCGCCCACTCGTTCCAAGACCAAATTAGGGCTGTACAATGACATTTTCTGGATCAAAATGCCCCTAACAACTTGTGCTCTATAAATACATCTTTAAGGAGTGTGCAGCCAGCATCATTAATCTTGAAGGGGATCCAAGGGATCCAAATCCAGAATATTTCCAAGTTTCTTCAAGCCTGGAAATCAAGGGGAGAGCATCCATATTGTTCTTCCACCTTGAGCTCCATGACCTAGAAATCAATGGGAGAGTATCCATATTGTTCTTCCACCTTGAGCTTCATGGCCAACTAATCATCAAATAAGGGAAAGGGATGAATCCTTAGGGTTTTGTTGTTTCTTATTTCCTGTTCTTGATTCATTTGTATGGAGTTATTGTTAAAACATTGTCTATGATTTACCCTTTAATTAAGTAAGAAGGATTTGAGTTCATGTGATAGTTGCACTTTATATTCTTCTTTTTTTAGATTCTCTTAATCCGGTGATTGCATCATTCTCTTCCATATAACTTTAGTCATGCTTTTCTTATGTGATGTTGTTTGGATGTGATTGATTCTGATAGATTTATCTTATTGATTGTCCATTACTGCGATATTGTCATTAAAGATATATTGTCGTTTCTTGATAATCTTTAAGATCGGTCGTGTGTGCATGAACCAGAATCAATGATTAATTTGTAGCAATTATATTGGAGTTATAAATGTGCTTGATTGAATATATTCCGATTGCTTGTTTGGGAGGTGAAACTTGCAATCGAGATAAAATCAATTGAATCAAGAGTGGAAATAGGGAACGAATCTAAGGAGGATTCCTGGAACCTTGTTATTTCTCATTTATATTTCATTTACATTTACGCAATTTTTCTCACATTATCTCATTATCAAAACCCGAAAATCTTTCGTTTAACTTTTATCATTTGTTTTAAGGTTTATACATTTTCCTTTGTACCTAACGTGTTTCCCTGTGGAATCGACACCCCAAAGCCGTACTACAATAACCGTGTTATACTTTGGGCGTAATCAAATTTTGGCGCCGTTTCTAGGAAAACACGCTTAAGTACAAGGAAGCTTGTCAACTTTGAGTGTGACGGTAGAAGAATTGTAAATATTTTTCTTTTCAGCAGTTTTTAAATACGGTAATACTGTTCCTTTACCTTTGTTTTGATTTTCTAATTTTCTTTTATTATTCTGTTTTATTTTTTTTCTTTCCTGTTTTATTTATTTTATTTCCCCTCTTAATTAATTAGTGCATGCTTAAACTGAGAGATTCGCGAGGTAGATTCATTAGAGGACCCGAATTAGAGTTACCCTCTCCTTCCACGTTCGTTGGTGAAATCTCGCCTAGATTAAACCATAGTGTACTCCCACACTAGAATTTAGAGGATTTTGTTAACATGGCCGATAATCCTAATAAGAATGTTGCTAGGACACTTCAGGATTACCTCTACCCTACACGCACAACCACACCATCATGCATCATGTTTCCAGCCAATACTCGCCAACTAGATTTTAAAACAGGGATGATATAGTTACTCCCTACTTTTCATGGCTTGGACAATTAAAACCCATATATGCACATTAAAGAGTTTGAGGAAGTAGTCGCGACTTTTCATAATCAAGATGAAACCGATGACATTGTGAGGCTTAAGTTCTTTCCTTTCGCTTTGAAGGATAGAGCAAAGAGTTGGCTATACTCACTAAGACCACGATCTATTGGGTTGTGGACTGAGATGACTCGAATTTTCTTTAATAAATACTTTCCCCAATACAAGACCAATGCTTTAAAAAGACAAATCTTCACCTTTGCACAAAAGGACAGCGAGACCTTGCATCAGTCTTAGGAGAGATTTAAGGAGTTGTTGAGTATGTTTCCTCACCATGGGTATGAGAATTGACGTTTAGTGAGCTATTTCTATAAGGGTCTTACCTATAGAGAACGCCAATTTGTAGAGATGATGTGTAATAGTGGGTTCTTGGAGAAAGATCCTGATGAGGCCATAGAGTACCTCAATGAGCTTGCTGAAAAAGCTCACACTTGGACTAGACCTAGTGCTACTGAGAGCACAAATAGGTCACGACCTATAGAGAACCCAAATGGAGGTGGAATTTACCATCTTAGGGAAGAAAATAACCTTAAGGCCAAGGTCGAAATGCTCACTAGAGAACTAGAGCTATTAAAGACTAAAAGCTTAAAGCCAACACACGTGGTTAATCATGCAAAGTCTTTTGAACCATGTTTTGTGTGTGGCGGGGTAGACCATCTCGCCCAAGATTGTCCCACATTTGTTGATATGATAGGGATGTATAAGGAACAATGTAATGCCTTAGGCATGTACACGAAGCCTTCTGCACCCTTCTCTAATACCTATAATCCGTGATGGTGAAATCACCCCAATTTCAGTTGGAAGTCTGAAAACCAGCAGCTTGCACAACCCCCTGCACCATATCATGAATCATATCATGCACCTGTATCTTCTAGGAGTCCTTTAGAAGACACTTTGCATGCTTTTATTGAGGCACAGGGTAAAACTAATCAAAGGCTTGAATCTTTAATTTTGCAGGTTGTTGAAGAACATAAAGAGATAAAGAGCCAAGTGTCCAAGCTGACGAGCTACTTGAGTGTGACTGAGCGAGGTAAGTTCCCTTCTCAAGCTCAGTCCACATCCTATGGTCAGTACCTAGCACAACAGAATAAAAAGAAAGTGAATGCCATTGAGACACTTAGTGGTAAGTCGTTACACATCTCAACAACGAAAAAATCAGAGGATGTGGATGAGAACCACCAAGTATACATGATTGACTCATTCATGGAAAAGGTCCATCACCTTATTTCATTGGAGTCCACCCTCACCCATAGCTTCACAAGAGCATATATCGAGCCAGAATCTGCAAATGTTACTGATAACATCCTTAAGGCCTCTCCGAAGCACATAAGCACCAAATTTAACAGTAAAGCAGTTGCTGGTGCATTCAACTCATGCTTGTCTAGGAGGGAATAGGAGTGTCTGGCTGAAGACATAAAACTTAGCGCTCATGGGAGGCACCCCATAGCATATCCTTTTATTTTTATTGTTATTTTTTTCATAATTCTTTTTCTTATTTATTATTAGTATTTTGTTGTTTTCTAGTTTTACTTTCGTATTTCTTTTTCAGGGACAAATATACGAAGCAGTTTAAATGGTGGTGCATAATTTTCAGCTTCTGTGCACTTTTGGCTACAAAGAGAGTTTCCTTATCTTTTGATTTCACATTGAGGACAATACCTACTTTAAGTTAGGGGTGGAGGAAACATATTCCTGTTTTTCATGTTTTTTATTAAACTGGTTGGTGTCATTTTACCTTTTTGTTTGTTTTTAGCATGCTTTGTGTTAACCTTGGAGTTAATTCATATGTCAATGATATGAGCCTAATTGAGATAGCATATAGTGTTTAGAAGAAGTTAAATCTTGCTTCGTTTTGAGAATAAATTAAGTGTCAATCTTTCTTTGGTTTGAGACTCTGGTTTGTGGTAAGATTGCATGATTAGTCTAAAGCATTTGGAGAAGTTTTATGTGCGATTGTTTTGTGAATAATTTTGCAGTCTCTACAAGCTCTAGAACTTATTTGATAATCACTTGAGGCGAAAATTATAGAATGCACACTACTTAGGATATGATATAGGCCATTTTTGAACCGTTTGAGCCTTTTAAACTTATCCTTGTTATATTTATCGCTAGTCACCTATTTGAGCCTTTTTCTTGAAAAGAAAAAAAAAATTGAGCCTTATTTCTTTTGATAAACCATTTATTTACCTTTATGAGCTTAAAAATATTTTATCCTTACCTTTCTTTTAAAAGAACTTAGTTATACACATTTGTTGAGAAACACTTAAGAAGAGTAAGGGCGGAAATATGAGAAAATATTACTACTATAGCCCAAGTACATTAAAAGAGATAAGTTGGAGGTTGTGAAAAAGAAAAGAAAAGAATGAAAGAGGAGGTGAATGGTCTTATGCAAAAATAAAAAGAAAAAAAATGAATTATGGTAAAGAAAGAAGAAAAGAAAAAAATGGTGATTTATTGCGAGAAATGCTCAAAAAAATGGTTGAAAGAGTTGGGTGTTGAAGTAAGATTATCTTGTGCTTAAACTGGTTGTGTTTAAATTAAGAGACTTAGTTCTTTTATTTGTTTAAAATTTCCCGTTATTTCTTGACCTTTACCCTAGCTTAACGTTACAAGCTTATTAAAGACCTATTGATCCGATATAGTGTGATTTTTCTACATAGTGGAGAGTGATTTGAAAAGTGAGCTTATGGAGCTTGATTTGTGATTGATGTCACACAATTTATTATGTTTTTAGAAGCCAAGACTTGTATTCATGAATGTTATGCATAAAATCATTCGGGTGTTCGGACTAATGTATTGTGGTAAGATGGATGTTAAGAGTCGATAATGATTTTAAGGTTGACATTTGGATTATTCTTGGACTTGAGTGATATTTAATGATTCTATTTGTTATGTGTTATGCACAATTCTTGAGACAAATATTTTTGAATCACTATTGGTTAACGCCAGCATTGCTGTATTTTGCTTTGATTTCTAAATAAAGAATTCATTTCATGTCTTTCGCTTGAATTGCTAGGGACTAGCAATAAGCTAGTTGGGGGTTGTGATGAGAGTCTTAAAATGCATCTAAACAATACTTAATTGTTAGCATTTTAGGGTTGATCGAGGTTGGAATTACACTTTTATACTTTAATAACTTTAAAGTGTTATTCTTGAATCATTGACTTATTTCAGTGCATTTTCAGGTACTTTGAGCTTAAAAAAGAGATAGAAAAGCTATCATCATTTTAAACACGAAGCTTCAATGAATACTCGAGTGAAATAATGGTCGCGGAAGAGCCAAGATGAAGAGAAACCAAGAAAGGAGTTTCACTAAATTGCTAGAATTACCCGTGCAGATTAATCATCTTTGCATATTAAACTGTATTGATACAGGAAAAACCAGGAGATGAACCATATATGCTTCGAAAGATCTGGAAGTCTATTTTCTGGAAAATTTTATGGTTTGTAAAAAAGATTTTTCTAGAGAAAGTTATGCCAGTTTTAGTAAACACATGTCAGACCTCCAGATCAGCATCCACCTAGCGTCGCGCCCCTCACTTTCCAGCACTGCACCCTCACTTTCCAGCACAACACCCCTCACTTTCCAGCGCCCACTCGTTCCAAGACCAAATTAGGGCTGCACAATGACATTTTCTGGACCAAAATGCCCCTAACTACTTGTGCTATATAAATACATCTTTAAGGAGTGTGCAGCCAGCATCATTAATCTTGAAGGGGATCCAAGGGATCCAAATCCAGAATATTTCCAAGTTTTTTCAAGGCTGGAAATCAAGGGGAGAGCATCCATATTGTTCTTCCACCTTGAGCTCCATGGCCTGGAAATCAAGGGGAGAGTATCCATATTGTTCTTCCACCTTGAGCTTCATGGCCAACTAATCATCAAATAAGGGAAAGAGATGAATCCTTAGGGTTTTGTTGTTCCTTATTTCCTGTTCTTGATTTATTTATATGGACTTTTTGTTAAAACATTGTCTATGATTTACCCTTTGATTAAGTAAGAAGGATACGAGTTCATGTGATAGCTGCACTTTATATTCTTCTTCTTTTTGATTCTCTTAATCTGGTGATTGCATCCTTCTCCTCCATATAAGTCTATTCATGCTTTTCTTATGTGATGTTGTTTGGATGTGATTGATTCCGGTAGATTTATCTTATTGATTGTCCATTACTGCGATATTGTCATTAAAGATATATTGTCGTTTCTTGATAATCTTTAAGATCGGTCATGTGTGCATGAACCAGAATCAATGATTAATTTGTAGCAATTATATTAGAGTTATAAATGTGCTTGATTGAATATATTCTGATTGCTTGTTTGGGAGGTGAAACTTGCAATCGAGATAAAATCAATTGAATCAAGAGTGGAAATAGGGAATGGACATCTTTCACATTCATACAGTAGACTTGCTCATTAATGGAGAGTAAAGATAGTTATCGTAATTTTTTTTTTTATCATTTTTAGAGTGAATTTCATTTTTAGTCCTTTTAGTTTATCTTGTGTTTTCATTGGGTCCCTGAAGTTTAAAACGTCTATGTTAAGTCTTTTAAGTTTGGTTATTGTTCCAATTAGATCATTCACCTAAATAATCTGGTAATTCCATCTTAGGTGGCATCCTATGTGGCCTTAGACAGTAAAAAAAAAAAAGGTCATTTTTTCCCAAATCTCATCATCTCTCCCAACAAAATTATGAACAAGATTTTTTTTCTTCAATTTCTTTCTTTCAATGAATAAACCCATCAAAATTTCTAAACTTCTAAATTGGAGACATCTCCTAAGTGTAAACCATCTTCGGAGAATTTTTGAGATAGTAGTAGCCCATGGAAAATAATTGAGAGAATGACTAATCACAATATTATTTGCCTGCATAAATCTATGACCATGAGCCCATAGCTTTCCTCAAGCATTAAGTATCATGAAAAAGAAAATAATGTACCGAGATTTCCAACTATTTTCAATTTAGCTTCTTTTTTTTAAGAATAAATGGTGAAATTTATTTATCCAAGAGAAACAGTACAACAAAAACAGAAAAACTTTTGTATCTTTCTCTACTAACTACTGCTTGTTCTTTTCTGTCTTTGTAATCACCTCAGATGCATCACCATCTGCCTTTGAAAGGCTACACAAAAATCTTCAATAAACAGAGTTGAGAGCAGGTCAGACAATAGAGTCGCTGTGCGTAACAGATTCACAACACAACATTGTAGATCTTTCATGGTAGCGCACGGCGCTGCGTGACAAATATGGTAGGAGGGAGAAGAAGAATAGGAAGACGAAAAAGAAAAAGGAGGAAGAGAAAGAAGAATAAGAAAAAGAGAAAAAAATGAAAGAAAAAAAATCTTATTTGTGATTTTGTTGGGAGAAATGATGAAATTTGGGAAAATTTACTTTTTTTTACTGTCTAAGGCCACATAGGATAACACTTATGATGGAATTACTAAGTCATTTAGGTGAAAGATTTGATTGAATTAAGAATCAAACTTAGAAGGGACTTAATAAAGACATTCTAAATTCTAAGGACCCAATAAGAACACATAACAAACTAAAAAAACTAAAAAAAATTTTTACGTTTTTTTTTTTTATCAATAGACTCAACAAACAAGAAATTCTCACATCGTAGACAATTTAAAACTTTTGTTTGTTCATCCAAACATCATAACAAAGAACAAAATTCATATATGTATCTTTTAATTTACTACCATTGTTTTTTACATGGTAAAATTGACAATCACAGTACAAATATTTTCTACAACCCGATGCTAAGGAAGAATTTATCTTGCGCCAGCCAATTGCCTTTCTCCAATCAAGCCAGCGTGGACCACCTAATCCTTACGACGGTTACAGCATCAGCTGGTTCCGGGCGCAAAACATCCCGATGCAAATAAATTTTTTACCACTGATATCCGCTCTGTTTGCCACGTGGAGATTTCTAATTGCAGCCATATGAGACTTCCCTCACAGGCGGGTATTAGTATACCACTGCTTACTTACTAACACACCTCGTACTTTTCGCCCTGAGACAAAACAAAATTGCTATAAATTAAAACTAAACCGAGAACAAAAGATTTATCGTATAGCGTTTAGGCAACAACGAAAGCAAGTCCAGGGATCCCGAATTGTTTTTCCAGGAACAAAAATTCGATATTTTTCACTCTCTTGTAAAGATAAAAAAAAAGAAAGAAAGAACACAAGCCCCACAAAAAAGGTACGATATTTCATAATCCCTAGTTCTTTGTTGCTTTGTAATACTCACTCTTCTCTGCTCTAGCAGACTAGCACTTTATTTAACTTTTTTTTTCTCAAAAAAACCCAATTTTGGGTAAGTTTGTAGGTTCCTATATGTCAAGTTGTTAATTATTTTGAATAAATCTTGCAAAAATTGCTGCTTTTTGGTTGCTGAGGTAAAGAACACATTGTTTTCTCTTGATTTTGTTATAAAAAAACTATGATTCCATTTTTATGTTTTCCCTAAATTCCCTGCGTTTTATTAGCAACCAGACTGAATTTTTTTGGGGGTTTTGTTCACTTATTATATGAAATTTTGAGTCTTTCAGACTGTATAATGCTTGGGTTTATGTGTTTGTTGTTACATGTATTTTGTTCGTTGGCATATTTGCTATATGCCGTGAAAGGTATAATGCTCACACGTTTCTTAGTAATTGTACGCATTACTTTTTTTTTATTTTTATAAAATTTGGGTTTTAGTTTTCTGTAGATTTTATCAGTGTCTTAAAATTTACTGTAACTGCTGTTCATTTGTCGTTACTTTCATGTCTGTGGCCTTTTTTGCAATATTATATCCGTTCAGGGCAAAAGTTAAGAAACATATCTATTTGTTCACGAAGTGTTTGCCCATGAAGTGTTGTGTGCGTGGTTATAGTCAAGAAGATGGCATGACTTTTGACAACTAGTAAATTCAATAGACATAAGTTTAAATAAATTATGAGTATTCTAGTTTCTTTTCTTGTGTCTAGAAGTCATTTTTTTAAAAACTTTTTATCTAAAAATCTCTTCTTTATCTAATAATTAAAAAAAAATTGGATTGCCAATTTTTGGGATTTCATGCGAGTGTACCATTAAAATGTTGGATCTGGATCGTGGTTCAAGTGGGGTATATAGGGATCTTGGTAACTATGTTGTTCCCACTTATCCATTTTGTTTGTGTGAGCGTTCGTTTGTGTTAGATAAATGTGTTTCTTTTTCTTTCTTCAACAATACAGCTAGGATCATCCTGATGCACGTTGGTAAAGCTATCTAGTTTTCTTGGTCAAGTTAGTATGTTACATTAAAATAACTCCATACCTTATGCCTTTTTTGACTGAAAGCAAAAGGATTTTATGAACATGAATTTGAACATTTAAGTAATTAAAGGATAATTATGGCCTAAAGAAGACTAATATGTTTGGTGTTCAAATCTCTTCCTTCATTGGGAAGATTGGACGAGTTCGAGTTCCGCAGCCAACCAACAAATCTATTTTGTAACATTAGGGGTCAGGCAGTACTCACTTGCTTCATGTGCAAACTTATCACATTCGATGTCTAAATATCGTGGAATTTCGAGATCTTAACAATAGATTGACATTATATGGAATGAAAGTAAAGATTTATTTCTGTACCTCACGGTGTTTTATATATCTGCCAATCTTTCGGTGATGTTGCTTATATTAAAAATCATGGATGTGATCTCCTATTCATGCATTTGAAGTATTAAATTTAGAGCCCCCATGTTCTACATAGATGCTAATTATTTTAAGGGCTAAATAGTGGGGATACTCCTAGAAGGGAACTATATCCATGTCATATCTATATTAAATACTAGGACATCATGGTAGCTCCACGATACTTATCTCATAACCGCAAAATTAACCTGAATTTGAAGGTAAACTTCTTAATTTTTTAGGCATTTACAATATTTTTTTATTTATATAAACACACACACTTGGATACTTTTTGATGCATATTAGACACGTTCATCAGTGTAAATAAATTATCTCCACTTTTTTTTATCTCTTTTTGGGAATATGGTATGGGACCATGATTAACGAGGATTTTATGACATGAATTTAAGGAGTTAGTTTTCCTTTTTGGTGGCTACCATCGTTCTTGATGTATAAATTAAGAATGCATCCATGAGTAATTTAATTTTACATTACCTGTGTCTTTTGAGTCATAACAACTCAGTTCAGTTAAGCTGTAATCTGGAATATTGCTTTGTTACATGAAATTGTGTGTGCCGTCTTTCTCAATCTCTTAAGCTTTAATCCTTTTCAGTGCCCTTTTAACTAAAATTCGTTTGGTCCTTCCTCCTTTTATTTTTATATTGGTGGATCCCTAGGTCTCTATTGCACTTACCTAATCATCTTTAATATTTTCTCCTTGTTGTCGGTTCTCCTTTTAGATGCCGTGTTTGTTTCTTATTTTGTCCTTTCTAATTGTGCTTAGCCGACACCCATTATAGCATTCTAATTTTTACTACACTTCTCTTTTAGACATGTCAGCGTTGGCAATATTGACATGCTGATTGGTATAGTAAATCTAAATTTTCACTACAGACCTTAGAGGTCAACACAAGGCCAACTTTTCTTAAGATGAATTCTGTGGAGGTTTTGTAATTAGCTAAAATAATAGATCATGTAAAGGTAGACTGACAAGTCAGTTTTTAGAAATTTGGCCTGAACATGAGACTAAAAGCTAGAGCTTTAGGGTTTCTGTGAGTATAGATGCTGCAAGTTGGTTGGTCTACTTTAATTAAGTTCGATTGACATCTCATCGAGTTGAACCAATAAGGTCAGATAATGACCAATAAGTTTATGGAGTTTTGGGCAGATATGGACTGAATCATGAGGGTTTCTGGTTTTGGTTGACAACTTCTATCTATGATATAGAGAAAAAAGCCGAAAAAAGAGGATAGAGGATATGTAAATTAACTGCAAAGAGCATTGTTTTACTTATGTTACATTTTGTCTTCTCCTGAGGAAGAATCCATATATGTTGTGGATTTTCTATCTTGTAGATAGGTCTTTGTAATTGGGTTGTACCCCCTTGGTGCCATCTAAACAATCTTTACTTTAAAAGAAGTGTCTTCTCTTCTTTGTTTTTTTACATTTTTTCTTTCTTCTTTTGGGTTTTTGGGGGGAGAGAGAGAGAAAGAGAGAGAAGTTGGTGAATCATGGCACTATATATTACATGGAGTGTTGGATTGTTGAATGCTGGCTTCTTAAGTAATTTATCAGCTTTCTTATAAAAAAATGTAATTTTTCAGCTTTAAATTTCTTATTTTTATTCTTAACAATTTAAACTGTGAATCATGGCCCCATAATGAAGATATGTTCAGTTCTATCATTAAATTTTAAGATCGAATACTTTCAGGATGCATATTATATTTCATTAAATACATATTTGAGAGGGAAGATAATTCTATCTCTTTGCTAAGAATGGGGCCCCTTGAGACGATTTATACTACCTTCTATTTTTTTTTTTTGTAGTTTTTAATCTTTTTTAAGTTTAGAATTAACTTTCAGAAGCATGCCTTCCATATATATGTTCTGTATTAAGGGTTATGAGCCCTTTTGGCATTTTAATGCATTTTTTCTTTTTTTAATAAAAAAATGAGTTAAATTGTGTTAACTTCATTGAATTATATATTATATAGTATAGAACTTCTAAATGATCTCCTGAATACTACTCCATGAAAATACCTCTACATCTCTCCCAATGAGCCTATATTGACATGAATTTATGATTGTGTTTCAAAATGATGACTTGTTTTACCTAATCTATTACAATGAACCTGAATGCGAGTTTGAAGGTAATCTACAGCTACTGGTTAATTGGGAGATATAAAAGTGAATGGAGAATGCTAATTATTTACCACAGAAGTTGTGGAAACAAAAATAGTTTAGTTAAGCCCCTCCCGTAATCTTGTTGGCTATACTTCTTTTTCCTCCTGAACATAAAAAAAGGTCCGACCATTAGGATACTGGTAATAAATTAAATTAAGATAGTGGTAAATATTACTAATGGAGTGTGGAGGGTAGGAAAAGATGAACTGCATGAGATTGTTGATGGTAATCTAGTGTTGCATTTGGCTTGATGGCAACCAACCATTGATATTACCATTACATTAACGTAGTGAGTGCCCTAACTTGAGTGTGGAAGTTGAAGTTAGGTGGGAGACATAATTTAAACAGTTTGTGATTACATCTTTAACAGCTTAAATTTTATTATTTTAGCATTGGTTTGCTTACATTGACTTAACATTAACTGCATCTTTACTGCAGGGAGGTGCAATAATAAACGACCTTGTTCAGAAGGCAGGATACTCTGCCTTAAATACTGAAAATGAACCAAGATAATCAAGGGAATAACCCAGATGCTTCAGGAAGTGTCCCAGAGAAGCGGAAGCGTGGTCGTCCACGTAAGTATCCAAAAACAAACATAAATTATGGGGAGATTGCTCATATTCCAAGAGATCAAAATCTAAACCATGGGGAGAATGTGCGTGCCCCACCTGGATATGATGGGGCAGACAGACAGCAGCCCCGTCCAGCAGATTCAATTGGTGATGCAAATGCTGTCGTGGTGGGTCAGCCACTTCATGGTGTAATTGACGCAGCATTTGATGCTGGATATTTACTCTCTGTAAGGGTTGGCAACTCTGACACCACGTTGAGGGGTGTTGTTTTCAAGCCTGGACATTATGTTCCTGTTTCTGCAGACAATGATGTGGTCCCAAATGTCCCAATGATAAGAAGAAATAATGTTCCCTTCCCAACAGAAAATAATACTCAGGTCCAAGGTTCTCGATCCAGGGATAATAGAAATGGAACTGCTCATCTATTCAATGAATCATCAGTAACAAATCAGGTGCCTAGATCGAAACGCAGACAGATGACTTCTGTACCAGAACAAACTGCTCAGGCAGTGATCCCAAGAGCCAATTTGGTGCCTGTTGTACTCCAACCTGCCAATTTATCAATTGGGGGACCAGTGGCTAACCAGCCCTCTGCATTTGCAACCCAAGTTTCTCATTTGGCATCCTCTAATGGCAAACAGATCCCACAAGCTGCTCATACGTCACATGGATCAACACCCACCAATCAGGTTCTAACGGTTGGAAACCAAGTGCTTCACTCTCAATCTCAAAGTGGCCACCAGGTTATACCTAGAGGGATGCAAAGAGAAACTGGTCTTCTTAATCAACCCCCAGCAGAGATACTGCACGAGGTACAAGGCAAATCAATGAGATCGCCTGGCATGCCCTTTGAGAAACTGTTATCTGAAGTCATGAAGAGAATAGAAGCCCCCTCACAATCAGTAGAGGCTAAAACTGAGGATCAAGCACTCACTATTGAGCCCCTGCAAGTTGTACAGCCTGATCTCTCTCTATCTATGCCCAAACCTCTGGAAAACTATAGAACTGGCAAGATGACTGAGCTTCTGAAGGTAAAATAAAGCTTAACTAGAATCGTTTACTCTTGATTAATCTACTATGTGCCTGAAGTTAGCAACATATAACCGATACCCTATATTTCACGTAGGCTGTGCAGGAAAACATGATAGAGACCCAGGCTTCTCTGGCTAAGGAGCCAGACGCAGGTTCTAGAATTCCAGAAAATGAGCTTGGAGATAAAGAAACTGTTGATTGCAATACATGTCCCAAGGCTTCAAATGTCTGATTTTAGTTAAATCAGACGAAGGATGTGGAAGGGTTTGTGATCATAAAATAGATAAAGGGAAACATTCCATGTAATTTATGATGTTAAAATGGTTTTAAGGCTGCTGAAGATCTATCTTCTGTTAAATCTTGGGGGCCAGAACAATCGGTAGTTAAATGTATGCTTTATCAGTTTATATATCTGCAGAAGAGTTGGGTTTCATGGCACAGTTTGTTTTTAATAGCCGGTTACAGCTGAGAACCATCTTGTTAAAATAGATATATAGGTTCAATTTTATTTACCTTTTTATATACCTCAGGGTTTGTGATCAAATTTTCAAATGCAACTGTTTGGTGCATTTACAAGGATTGTTATTTAAGATGGCCGGCCATTTTATTTCCTACTAAATAATTCAACCGGATCTTGCTTCATAAAGCATTTTATGGAAAATGTACTTTATACTAGTCTCTGATATGTGAAGTCTTGCTCAGATTTGGTCCATGAGATTCTTTTTGAATAAAAAATGCTCATGGAAAAGAAAGTAAGAAAAAATTCTCTGTTTTTATCCGACGTATTTTTGATAAAAAAACTTATGACCAAGTCTAGGTAATCATCTCTCTTGGTATGAGGTCGTGGGGGTAGCTTTTGCGACTAGATAAACGGTTTTTAGGAGAATTGCGGCTAGATAAACGGTTTTTAGGAGATATTATTGTATAGTATTAAGTCGTGGCATGACATAAATGCATGTTCAATAGTATGAGACGATAAAAAATTAAGAGATTTTGTTTTAATCTAATGGTAAAAAATATGTCTTTTATCATATATCTTTTATGAATTAAAACTAGATAAAAAATTTTTACCGAGAAAAATATCAAAGCATGAGATATATCATAACTCAAAGATCATGCGCTCAGCAACGATTAATCAGAACTTAGAGATTATAAAGAGATTGAAGCTAAGATTATTTGGCTTATTAATAGTGTGGTTTATGATTTACAAAACAATTTTTTTACTAAACAATATTGGAGTTAAAAAAAGAAGTATAATGTTTAGTAAATTGTATACAAATTTAGCTTTTAGAAATTATTTTCAATTTTTGATTTTTTTCATAATAAGTTTTAATGATTTAATCTAGTTTTTTTTATAAAAAATAAAAATCACTTCATAAACTTTCATATCTATGTTTGGATGATGAAAGGGAGCGCAAAGGAGATGATACAAACATAAAGTAGATGTCAGAATTTGGACAAAAAGAAAAGGTAACAATATGACCATTCAAACTGTCCAATATTGATTATCAGACCCAAACTACTCATAACAAAAGTTACCGAGTGTTGATAATTTGTTCTGTACTTGTTAGAGAGCACGCAACGCTAATACTCTTACGTACGGTTTTCGATTGAAAGCTAGAAAATTAAAAGAAAAATTTAACTTTTTGAGTCATTTTTAATGCTATCTTGGCTACCAAATAATGCCAATAAGAAACATGGGTAGAAAGCAGGGGATAAGTCATTACTCATCACCTCAAAATCAAGCAAAGATGGACCAGATTTTGACAGTAATGAAGCATTTAAATTGTCGTGAAGATTACATTTTGGTTTTGATAGTACAGCTAATGTGTACTATCATCTCATCGCAAATCAAACCCAGCACCCAGCTTCTATCTCTAAGTTCAAAGCTGAGCACACATGAATTCAGAAACTGGGTGCAGCCTAAAAGGCATAACTAAGGAAACAAGCATATTACAGACTCTGTGAGCAATGAGATGGTCCACCAGATTCACAGACCAGACAAACTATAAAACGTCAAAGGAATAAACAAATTTGACGTTTAGCTTTTCTGTCCGAGTACATGCAAAACCCATTAAATTTCTGCAAAACCAATTGTATCAATCTTGATTGTTAAAGGAAGCCGTTTCTGGAACGAGCGTTACTTTAAAGGCCAATAAGAAAGCACTAAACAGAAGCAACAAACAAAAGAGAGAAATGTATGCGCATCTTACAATCTCACATGATCAAAATCTTCACTGCATAATGGCATCAACTTCGTGCAATTATGCTAAAGGAGAAGAAAATAAATACATTTCATATTAAAAATTGTGACGTCATTCGCTCAATTTTGTGCTCAATTTTGTACACAATTCTTTGTGGGTACAATGTTCAACACAAGAATCCCACTTAGGATAGAATTTCTCTCTTACAAAAGAACAAAATTCAGAAATTGAAAACCAGAAGCCTCAAACTATTCAGGTCTCAAAGCATCGACCTGTACCACAGAAAAAAAGGGTACGCTGACCCCTTAGTATGAAATGGACAAAAAAAAAATATGTTCCTCAACTAGATGCTCTTCAAACAAAAACCCTGTTGGCCAAAACTGTTTATTATCTTCCAAAAAAATGGGAACTAATAAGATGACCAATATTCATGGAAACTTGGCACCAAAGAGACCATTAGATCCTGGGACTGGTATGGGACGATTAGGAGGGAAGGGAGGTTGCAAAAGTGGAATGTGGCTCGGCACTGCATACGGTTGCTGTCCACTGGCTATAAGAGGTTGCGGCACACAGAGCTGCAATGCTTGACCTGCTGCAGTTCCTGCAATGGATTGCTTTATGAGAAACGGGCTCAAAACTAAATTCAGAATAACTTTGGCAGATACGGAAAATATATCCAGCACCAGTTCACCAAAAAGAACAATCCTGCTCCTATATATTTCTTCAACAGCAAAGCAAAGTAAATTCGCCATCAAACATATAAAATTAAACAGCTGCATAGGCAGAGTTATTTCATGGTTCACCAGATTAAAATCAACATTTAAATAGGATTTTTCACGCTCTCCACTAAAATAAGACCCTTTGTAATGCAGTAGAAATGGTCATCAAACTCAGAAACATAATCAGTACCTTGATGCTTTTGAAATTGGACCTGATGAGTAGTCAAAAGTGGATGAGCAGCCACTGGTGACATAGCTGCTGCACCCTGAACCAAATCCTTCCAATATGAAATTAATAGCATATAAGCTATCAGAGAATTTCACAATATATTACATATTCATATAGACAACTAACGAAAAGAAGAAAAGAAACAAAAACACCAACAGAAAATGGGGCAAGAACTTTTGAATAAGATTAGATAAATCAAGAGAATAAAACTCAGATGGACATAGCATCAAGTAAAACTCTAGCATCTACTACACACCTTTTCGAATTCTTTATCTTTTCTTGTTTCTAATTCATGAGGTATATAAAGTCACTGGTGTGTGTACTGTTAAATTTTCAAGGTCCCTTTCTCCAGCCAAGCACCAATCGAGGATACCATGTTCATTGTTTATCTAGGAGGAACCAATCAAGCATGATGACAGAAAAGGCATCAACGGGCAACAGAAAAGAATGAGTTACTATGGCTACTATATACAGGTTCTTTTGCATAAAACCCATATAATTACAACAAATGGAATGAAAATCATATTCGTCAGAAAATAAGTTTGTGAAAACAGAAAAACAAAAAGAACAACAAATTAGCATAATGCCAACTTCTCAAAAGTACATGTGAATTACAGAGAAATTAATCTATAGGTCAGATCTGATTGTTGGTAAGAACACAGTAGTGCACTTTCTCAAATAAAATAGGTTGAACAGAGAATTCATCAGTTTTTGTGGTGTCCACATAACAAAAATTATAAAGTTAAAAGCTCTTAAAGTATGATAGGATGCATCAAAAGGTTCATCCTGCAACATCTAATATTGGGAATATAAAAACAACTATTCTAAGCACGCACTTATGGGCAGCTAGTAAAAGTTTCCTCTCATTCAAGGAGAACACTGAAACAAAACATCAGTACACCTTAATAATAATGATGACATTTACTTTATTGCACGCATTGCATCTTACCTGAGAAACTGGCTGCATATAGACAAGCTGCCCAAATCGTCCAATCATAACCTAAAAGAGAGAAAGAGTCGTTAATTCGTACATGATCACTTCATCAATAGAGTTACAGTACCTCCAGAGCCAAAAATAGAAATTAAAAGACAACTTAACATGATAACTGTTGAGAGTTATAATTAGATTTATGTTGAGAGTCCTAATTAGATTTCCTATTATGTGTCATAATAGGTTTCCTAAGTCTTATCTAGTTTATATCTATCTTATCTAGTTGATGTTTCTTAGTCCTATTAGGTTTGATATTCATAAGTCTATATATAAGACTATTGAATTGTATTCATATCATCAATTAATAATAAAAGAGTTTCTTCTCCAATCTTTTCTTCGTTTTAACATGGTATCAGATCTCAAGGTTTGGGATCTTGGAAGTGATATGAGGTAAACACCATTTAGTTTCTATTTTGTTTTTTTTTTCCGACAATTTTTCTGATGCGACCCGAAGTTGTTTTAAAAAAAAACTATGGATCTGTTCATGGGTACTGTTTGCGGCACTGTTCACGATGTTATTTTCGAGTACTGTTCACAGGTAGCTGAGAAATTTTGATAAATAGATTCGTACAAAAAAAAAAGTGAAAAATGGGGCAATAAAAAAAAAGTTCATTATTAAGAAAAGAAGAGTTCAAGAAGAAGAGTTACTTATTAAAAATGAAGAAGAAGAAGAGTAGTTCAAGAAGAAGAGTTCCTCACCCGATGTTGATGTTGTTGACCCATACATGTTGATGTTGTTAATCCCATCCAACTTGTGTTGATGTTGTTTCCTTCGAACTCAATGATTGCAGCAAAGTCAAAGTCAAAGTTAGTAAAAAAAAAAGAAAAAAGTCAAAATCTTGTTGATATGATGTTCTCGGATCTTATTCCGTTAGGTGATACCGGAGTAATGACCTAACTGTTTGTCGTGGGTGTGGAGCCTCGACATGTTGTCATAGGTTATTGTAATTTCTGAGTTTGAATTTATTTGTTTCAGATTTGATGTTGGTATGGGTTTCTTTATAACAAATTGATGCATGCGTATGCTCTAACTTGAGAGAGAGTATTGAGAGTTATAATTAGATTTATATTGAGAGTCCTAATTATGCTTCCTATTATGTGTCCTAGCAGGTTTCCTAAGTCTTATCTAGTTTATGTCTATCTTATCTAGTTGATATCTCCTAGTCTTATTAAGTTTGATATTCATAAGTCTATATATAGGACGGTTGAATTGTATTCATATCATTAATTAATAATACAAGAGTTTCTTCTCCAATCTTTTCTTTATTTTAACAATAAACATATATGGAACATTTAATCCTCCTCCGACTTACAACCTGAGAATTTGGATTCACAAATGCTGGTGCAGCCTGAACGGGATGATACTGACCAGCATATCTAAGTGGTTGTGCCCTGTTTCCCATATGCCCAACAATCTAAAGCCAACAAAGGAATCCAAGTAAGAATTATGATAAGCATTACTAGTACCGTATGAATAAATATTTCAGTTCTCCCATTGGACAGAAAGATAATATGTTTAGGAAGCAAAAAGAACCTACATTATAATTTTATCAAAATATTTTGCCACTGAGCGATATTAAACAATAAGTCATGAAAAAGAAGATTTCGATAGACTGCATAAATTTTTTCTAATTCTAAAAGGAGCAGTCCCTCGTTAATTTATAGTTTGATCTAGATAGGGCTAGTTCAAAAGGAAGATGCTCAAAGCCTCAAGAACATTTTCCTTTTTTTTATAAATAAAAAGTGTATTAATAAGGCACCAAGGGGTGCAACCCATTTACAAAAGACTATCTACAAGATAGCAAGTCTAGGAAATCAAGGAACTGTTCTTCATGTACAAAACAATTCCCCTTAAACCAAAAACAAAGGGTATTTACCCATTTACTTTTAATGGTATCTATAGAACTCTCTATACCCTCAAAAGACCTTCTATTTCTTTCTTTCCAGACTATGCAAACGATAGAGAGAGGAATTATAGAAAAAATTTTCCTCATCTCCCTAGTAGCTCTAATTCCACTCCAAGCCCAAATTCACTTTGAATGGAGCCGGCCCTAACCCAATTTAACCCCATAAGACAAAGTGCCATCTCCCTGCTTAGAAAAGGAGCATCCCAACATAAGGTGGTTGACATTCTCGGCCTCTTCCTTACAAAGATAGCACCGGTTAACAGTCGAGTGACCTCTCTTTTGCAAATTATCAATGGTCAAAAATCCTTTCCCAAGAATCCTCAAGAACATTTTCCTCTATGTGATGTGAGAACAAAGGAAAGAAATCTTCCATGCGTATAAAATTTAGTGAGTAGATATAGTGACAAGGAGTACCCCTAGTCTTGGTTGGGGGGAGGTAAAAAAAAAAAGAGAAGAAAATAAAGTGAGCATGTGGTCCAAACCAGAGATTGCATAAATATCACAATATAATAATATCAAACAGCAAGCAAAAAAGAACTCAAGAGTTGTCTAATAATACCGGTTGGGAAAACTGGGAACCATTGCCACCATTTCCAGCTGTCAAGTTGCCGTACGGAACAAACTTAGAAGGTGTAGATGAACGAGGTGCGAAAGGGCTGATTCCAACTTCTGGTTGAGAAGCAGCAATTGCAACCATAGGAGGGTTGCTTGGTATGTAAGTCATGTTTGCAACTGTCGGCACTGCAGGAGGAGTTGCTGACATAGTATGTGCAAAAGATGGAGAGAAAACTTTTGCTCCTGGGTTTAGCTTAAATTCCTGGGGACGGGGGATATGTGTAAGAAAATGAATAATTAACTTGGTCACCAAATAGAAACTATAATATTACAGAGTTCATAAGAAAGCATAATGCCAGGATAACTAACTATTCAATGTAAAAGTTGTTCCTTACAATACGATAAAGAAACCAAGTGCGACTGGCTAAATAATTTAGGATAAACCGAACCTGGCTGTTGGTATGATTTACCTTAGAGATTATATTAGATTCTGAGCTCTGTGGAGGGACTGTTTCTGTTGAAGTTACTAATGAACTCCGACATGATTCTGAGGTGGCATCAACAACTAGATTGGGAGACACCGTAAAACCAGCATCCAAAGAAGTGTCCGTTGGAGAGGGTCTCTCAGAGAACTGATCATCCGGTTTCAAATGCATAGAAGCATCACAAGATTCTACATTACGCAATAGCTTGGATGTCGTCTTGGCATGCCCTTCCTCAGTTGGTTTTACTTTGGTAAGGTAGCCATCTACTGTGTGCAAATTATTAAGCAATCAAGAAAGACAAACAGGTAGAGGAAAAAAAAGATGAGCATGGGGAGGGGAGGTGCTCCCATTAATAACAAGGTTCTTGATTGTGATAGTTCCCCGTATCAAACTAATTTAATGCCAAGTCTCAAACCCCTTCATGCATCATGAACTCCACTATCCTATTCTCTACCATATTATTGGCGATGTTTGAGGTAGATTTAAGCAAGCTTAAATATCTTCCAAGGCAAAAATTGCTTAAATCTGACCCCAAACAACGCCATTACCCACGACATGATTAATATTAAGAGATCCAGTTAATACCATATCATAGTTATGTGCTAAAAAGCCCCTAACTGTTGTTTCAATACCCTAAATCAAGTTAAATAAACCACAGCGTGCTATTCCTATCTAGAGGTGACTCAGACAATTAGAAACCCTGCCCAAGAGTACTGAGGATAGAGAACTCACAGCTTGAATTTGAGCTTCGAACATCAGCCTGCAAAAACAAGTACACTGATAAATATAGCATAAACTACCATGGAAAATAATAACTTCCACTTCCTGTTAATCGTAAATTCTTAGCAAACAATTAGCTACACTTGTGTTCGACTTACATTCTCTTCCCTATAAAACTTAAACTTCTGTTTGTATTCATCCTGCTCCCCCTGTGAACTTTCATCTCCAACCTGTCTGTCAGAAAAACCATTGACAGGAATCAGAGCATCAGAAGGATCTTGTATGTGAAAATAATAAAGTGGAAGACATAGTTTGCTCCATAATGGTGTCAAAGAATGATAGAAGGAATCTTGTGCCATCACTGGGAAAAGGTTCATATTTAATCACTCCTTATGCCAATGCCAATGCACATAAGGTTAAGACCAATTCTTTAATGTGGCTATCCAATTCGCCACTTCAATATATTAAAATATAACATAAAAGAAGTTGGTAATTCATACCTCTCATTACCTGAGAAGCTAGGAGCTTCTTCACTCTGCATTGAAAAGGAAAGAAATGTCAATGTAAATTTTTGGAGAAAAACTGACATAAAGATAACACCGCATATTCAAGCACGCACATCTCATGCAATGTGCCCTTATGTAAAGCATCCCATTAACAGATTCACTCATCTACAAGCAATGTGCTCCTACATATGAACAATAATGAGAGTCTTAAATTCATGCTACTAAAATAATAATGGTCTAGAAGTTTGTGAATGACCAGATTGCTCGACATTACAACATAAAATAGATATGCTATCATCCATCTTAAATTTATTCCACATTTTTATGAATGTAAGGTTAAGACAAGCTTATAGAAATTCGTTTTTATTGGACCAAAAATTTTGAATTGCATGAACATATGAAGAGACTTTACCTTTGCTACATTTGTCCCATTTATTTTCCCATGCTCAACTTCCATGGCATTCCCAACATGATTTGGTGGCATTTTCCTTCCTTCTTGCTCCTTCACAGATTTATTGAGTGTAAAACCATGTGCATAACCATTCTCATTTGGGGAAGTCCTATTTCAATAGGTAAAAGTCAGTACATAGCTCCACCCATACTACCAAACTGAAGCACCACATACTAAATTTCAAAAAGCTTACGAGATGAACAAGTCATAAGAAAGAAAAATACCACATAAAGCAACAATTCATTAATAACTTTAAAAACTTAGGCCAACGAGTAAAAATTAACTGATTACTGTCAAACCGTGATTTTCGTATATTCATTCCATAGAACAAATTACAAGATATATAGATACAAGGAGGTATTTTAGGAAGCTATTCTTTGCCTGTACAATATCTACGGCTAAAATCATGGTTGACCCTTAAATAAAGGGATTTCTATAGCTAAGGTTTCTATAACTTGCTATTCTAATGACTCATGCCAACACTCCCCCTCAAGTTGGTGCATAGATATCTCTAATGCCCAACTTGTCGAGTGAGTCATAGAAGTTTTTACTGGAAACTGCCTTTATAAGTATGTCCGCCAACTGGTCTTCCGACTTAACAAATGGAAACTGAATGATCTTTTCCTCTAGGTTCCGTTTGATGAAATGTCGATCCACCTCCACATACTTGGTGCGATCGTGTTGGACTGGGTTATAGGATATGTCAATGGCAGCCTTGTTATCACAGAACAGATTCATTGAAGAGCCAGGAGCAAGACCAACCTCTGTTAGCAATCTTCTAAGCCAGAGGAGCTTACAGAGTCCTTTAGCCATACCTCGGAACTCAGCTTCAGCGCTAGACAAAGCTACTACCTTCTGCTTCTTGCTCCTCCATGTAACTAAGTTGTCTCCTACGAATGTAAAGTAGCCCGAAGTAGATTTTCTATCCAAGATATTCCCTGCCCAGTCCATATCTGTGTACCCTTCATATTCAGATGGTCATTCTTGGAGAATATTAGCCCTTTTCCTGGTGATGACTTTAGATAGCGGAGGATTCGAATTACTGCACCCATATGGTCTTCACTAGGACAATGCAGAAATTGGCTTACTACACTTACGGGGTAAGAAATATCTGGGCAAGTATGTGATAGGTAGATGAGCTTACCCACTAGTCTTTGGTACCTTCCTTTATTAGCTGGCACCTGGTCTGAATATTCCCCAAGCCTATGATTCTGGGCAATCGGAGTATCCACAGGTTTGCACTCCAGTAGTCCCACTTCTGACAGTAAATCTAGTACATATTTCCGTTGGGAGAGAAATATGCCTTTTCGTGACCTCGCCACCTCTATTCCCAGAAAATACTTAAGCCCTCCCAGGTTCTTCATTTCAAATTTAGTAGACAATTGCCCCTGTAGCCTAGAGATCTCCTCTGCATCATCCCCCGTAATTATCGCGTCATCTACGTAAACTATTAGGGCTGTCACCTTGCCTTGTCAGTGTTTCAGGAAGAGGTTATGGTCAGAATTGCTTTGGAGATAACCATACTTTCTCATAGTCGAACTAAATCGGCCAAACTATGCCTGGGGTGACTGTTTCAACCCATACAATGCCCGCTCCAATTTACAAATAGCCTTGGCCTCGGAAGATCCAATATACCCTGGTGGAATGTCCATGTATACTTCCTCGTCAATATTGCTGTGAAGAAAGGCGTTCTTCATGTCGAGCTGGTGTAGTGACCAGTCCAAATTTGCTGCAAGAGACAATAAAACTCTAACAGTATTCAGTTTGGCTACTGGTGAGAAAGTTTCCAAATAATCTACACCATATGTCTGAGTAAAACCCTTCGCCACGAGTCTCGCTTTGTATCAGTCGATGGATCCATCAGCCTTGTATTTTATAGAGAACACCCATTTGCATCCCACTATCTTCTTCCCTTCCGTTAGTGGGACCAACTTCCAAGTGTTATTTTTCTGTAAAGCCTCCAGTTCTGCTTGTATCGCTTGTGCCCACTTTGGATCGGATAAGGCCTCTTCAACACTACTGGGAATATGGCAGGAGGATAGTGTTTGGGTAAAAGTCTTAAGAGGCTCGGATAGACTTTGAGTGGACATGTAATTTGCGATTGGATACTTCGACCTTCTTTCTTCCTCATCCGGAGAGTATCAATTCGGTGGTTTCCCACGGTTGTGTCTGAAAGACAAGACATAACCAACAGAAGAATCTAGAACATTAGTATGTAAAGGTGTAGTGTGAGTACTTACCTCAGGAATATTCCCAGGAGGAGAGTCTTCGGGTACTTGGGAGTGAGGGGATTCTATATTTTCAGGTTCTCCATTTTTGGGTTCTTCATTTTCAGCCTCTCTATTTTCTGGTTCTTCATTTTCGGGTATTGCATTTGCCAATTCTGCATGTTCATTTTCTGGTATTGTATCTTGCAGTTCAATTTCTATATTTCCAGTTCCATTCTCACCTCTGGGAACCATCATCCAATTTGGGTCTTCAACCTGAGTCTCCCCCTGAAGAGAAGAATTGGGTACCAGTGATGGATAAAAGGTCTTAGACTCAAGAAATGTAACATCCATGGTGATATAGATACGGTTGGTAGTGGGATCGTAGCACTGATAGCCTTTTTTATGTAACCTATATCCCAAAAACAAGCACCGAATTGCACATGGATCCATCTTAGTACGTTGATTCTTGTGGAGATGGACAAAGGCAACACACCTGAAAATTCTAGGAGGGAGCATCAATACGGCAGGTAGGGGAATATGAGTAGAGAGAATTTGTAGGGGAGTCTTAAAGTGCAAAACTTTCGACGGCATACGGTTTATTAAATACAATGCAGTAGCTACAACATCCCCCATTGATGACTCGGCACCTGTGCTCCAAGGAGTAAAGCACGAGCTGTTTCTAAAATGTGCCGATTTTTCCTCTCGGCAATGTCATTTTGTTGCAGTGTCTGAGAGCAAGATGTCTCATGGAGGAGACCATGTTGTTGGAAATACGCCTGAAATCTGTGATTGATGAATTCCCCACCATTATCGGAATGAAGGATTTGAATTTTGGATGAGAATTGAGTCTGAATCATGACATGAAACGCTTGAAAGACCGTGAAAACTTTGTCTTTGGTTTTCAGTTGGTAGAGCCATGTCATTCAAGTGTAACCGTCGACAAAAATCACAAACCAACGATGAACAGAGGAAGTAGTTATCGGGGAGGGCCCCCACACATCAGAATGTATTAAGGCAAATGGAATATTACTTTTATTCAAGCTAACTGGATAAGAAACTCTATGGCTCTTAGCCATAATACATGTATCACACTTAAAGTCTACATTCTGCAAATTTGAAAATAAATCTGGAAATAAATGTCGTAGATAACCAAATGATGGATGCCCCAAGCGCCGATGCCACAACCAAATCTGTCTTTCCTTGCTACTGACCTGATGGTGCATGTGATTCGCTATTCCCGAGCTGGAGTCATCCAAGTAATACAGTCCCCCCATCTTAGTACCACGCCCAATAATCTCCTTGTTGAGAATATCCCGAAGAAGACAAAAAGTAGAGTATATTAGTACTACACAATTGAGCTCTTCAGTAACTTGACTCACATACATCAACTTATTTGAGAGAGATGGGACAAGTAGCGTGTGAGGTAAGGAGAGAGAGGGTGATAGAGGCACGGTTCTAACCCCTATGACAGCGTATGTAATCCCATTGGCATTGGCAATGCAGGTCCTTCTTGGTTAAGTTATACAGGAGAAGTCATTAGGATCAAATGTCATATGATCCATAGCCTCGGAGTCGATAATCCAAGCGCCATCATCTCGAGAGTTAGAGCTATAAAAAACTTGACCATAGTTACCTCGATCCGTGACTGAAGTGGAAGGTTCTGCTAGGGGAATAGGAGACAATTGAGACTCAACAGTGACCACTGCTGCTTTACTCGTGCCTCCTTCAGGTGCAGGTGTATCTCGTTTTTTTTGGGGCTTATAATTCCTGCCACCAGTTTGGGTACCCATGTAGTTTAAAGCATGTGTCCCAGGTATGCTTTGTATTTCCACAGTGAGTACACTTACTCCCAACAGATGGACCCTTGGGTTTTGAGGATGACCTTGACTTCACCAATGTTTGTGACTTATTGGATTTCATTCCTTTGGTGGCCATAACAGCACCACTAGCAGCAGCCTCCGCTCCCGATGCCATCACAGATTGTCGAACATCCTCCCTTTGAACGTGAGCACGCCTGCTCAACTGCAGGGAAAGGCTTCAGCTGTAGAACATCGCTCTGAATATTATCTAGTCGGTCATCTAGCCCATCCAGAAAAATGTAGACCCTGTCCTCTTGTAAGATTGAGTTGTATTTTTGTATGTCAGTTGCACATTCCATTGGATTAGGGCGACAAAAATCAATCTCTCGCCAAAAACCCTGTAGATCATTACAGTATTTCTCAATAGATCCGACTGCTTGTCTCATCCGGGATACATGACGCCGAAGATCATATACTTGCGAGGTGTCAGTTCCATCGAAGTATGTTGTAGTAGCAGAGTCCCATACCTGTTTAGACATTGGGAAGCGAATGAAGTTCAAGACCAAGGAATAGTCCATTGAGTTTATCAACCACCCTTTCACCATGGCATTCTCAGCTTGCCATTTGCAAAATGATGGGTCTGTTTCTAGTGGTTGGAGATAGTCTCCATTGATATATCCCAGTTTGTCTTTGCCTGAGATGTACATCTCAACAACCTGGGACCATAACGCATAGTTGGAACCATCCAACTTAATGCTTATTGGAATCGTTGGGGAATCGATGATGGGCGATGGTGAAGAGGTCTGAGCTCTTGTTAAGACCTCCGTCATTTTTGTTGTCAGATTGTCAAGCATGGATTTGGTTGAGATGGTGGAGTCAGCCATGGATTCCGAGCAGTTTGGATCCCTTCTTGATCAAGACACAGGGAACCCAAGATCATGCTCTAATACCATGTCAAACCATGATTTTCGTATATTCATTCCATAGAACAGATTACAAGATATATAGATACAAGGAGGTTATTTACGAAGCTATTGTTTGCCTGTACAATACCTATGGCTAAAATCATGGTTGACCCTTGAATGAAGGGATTTCTACAGCTAAGGTTTATATAACTTACTATTCTAATGACTCAGGCCAACAATTACTACATATGTAAATTTTTAACAAAAAGATCATTAAACTGTCTGATCCAAAAACGAAGGTCAAAGCCAATTCTAAAAGTACAACTCTGATTCAAGATAACAAAAGGAGGACTTGTCTAAATTTGTTGATAAAACAGCTTGTTCATGATTCGATCAAAAAAATATATATTTCTGAGAAAGTAGTCAAATTTAATGCCTGTAGCAAAATCTCTACTAAAAGAACACTTTCCCTTTGTTAACAATATCAACAGTATTTGCAAAACCTCCATAAATGGTTCCTTGTTCTTCGGAACTGAGTTAGCTTGCAAGAAACACTATGTTACAACTGAAAAGAGATGACCTCTTCTAAATCCGTAAATAAATAATATTTTTCTTTTGATTTTATAGAAACTAAATCGGATATGAGGCAATACCTTCCCTGATTCATTTGCCTTTTGTCCATTCCAAACTTAGCAGATTTCTTCACCTGACCCACTAGATCCTCAGAAGAAGGGACAGTGCCCATAACAGATTCTACATTGTCACCCGCTATACTGCGGGCAACACCATCAGATGGAAGCAAAACTCCCTATAAAAAAACCCATAAATATGCCAGGCAGATTGCTCAACATCATCTAATAAACAAGGACCCCAGATTTAAAGAGTGTGCTACCTTGGCAACAACTTGAACAAGTTCGCCTGAGAGGATCACAAGCGTTTCTATTACACTTCCATTTGCTACATTTGCACCACTCTTCCCCTTTTTAGTCAATTTTGCTTTCTTCAAAACAACACCTAAACAAAACACAAACCAATACAATAAAATTTCCTCAAAATTCTGCATGACAAATTGTAAAGAAAAATGAGTAAACAAGAATATTCTAACACACACTTGACCAATGATCAGTTCCTCATAATACCGCAGAAAATCAATTTGGATAAAACCTTGATTTCCATGCTGAGCATTTTTTAGGTTGTCAAAAAGTGAAAATGAGCTCAATCAATAAAATTTCACAGTCAAAAAGCTACAGAAAACAATAAAAGCAGTCAAATCCATAATTATTTTCTCGGCAACCAAACAGATCAAACTCGAATAATATTATAAGCAGAACCCAGATAAAAAACCAATGGATCCGACTCCAACGTCAACAAAATCATCATAATCTCTCTAAAAGAAATTCCATATAAATACCAAAACCCACATATAATTCTACACAACAAACCGTTCCAATCAGTCCAAGCATATTCCCAATAAAACGAGTCAAAAGTTAAAAGCCGACGAAAACGCACCGTAGTCCTTCTCCACCGAGGCAGTGTAGAATATACCAGAGTACACGGAGCCATCCTTCACGTGCACATCAACTGGCAAGCCAATGATGCACATCGTAGTAAACAGCAAAGCCTCACTGAATGAAGAATAAGGGAAGAGAATGGTCTCTTCTTCTACTCCGTTCTCGTAACCCATCTCTGTTTTCCTTCTGTTTTTCTTTTCTTTTTTATTAACTGATTATTTTGTGCTTTCACCAGCAAAGTTCTTCTCTCTGTAGAAGTTTCTTTCTTTCTCAAAGAGTGATATATTTGCAGAATTTATTGTACGAGGAGAAGAGAGATCTGATACGAGGGAATTTTCCTGTTTTTATTGGTACAGGTACTAGGGAATTGGAAAAGCGACGCACGTTCGCGCGCGTACAGTCCATTTTAGACATGGTACGGATCAAGTGTAATGCAATGCAACCACGAACCACGTACTATTGTTACATTTAGCAGTAAAATTTATTTCGGATTAAGTATAAGTGTGTAACTTAGGTGTATATATTTCTTAATTTACCTTATTTAATTAAAATTATGTATTTTTAATTTAATTTAATTTTTATTTTATTAGTTTTACATAATTATAATAATAATATTAAAATATATTTATAATAAATAATATTATAATATAATTTATTACATTATTGATTATATTACATTTTAATTTGTTGTTAATATATAAATGTGTTTTAAGAAATAAAATTATATATTATTTTTTAATATAAATGTTTATTGTTGATTTTAATATTTATATAATTAAATTTATTTATAATAATAATTAAAATGACTATTATTATAATAAGAATGTAAA
The DNA here is from genome assembly GCA_023935145.1 of Bretschneidera sinensis. Classification (NCBI taxonomy): domain Eukaryota; kingdom Viridiplantae; phylum Streptophyta; class Magnoliopsida; order Brassicales; family Akaniaceae; genus Bretschneidera; species Bretschneidera sinensis. The sequence goes on from CM043698.1 coordinate 132,117,351, forward strand.
ACTTTCATGCAATCAAAAATCAATTGATGAATATAGAATTTTTATTACAATTACTTTTGTGCAAGAAAATATGGTTTGCTGCTTATAATTTTGAGTTTAAATCACTTTTTATAAATAATTTTTTATTTTTTAAAATAACTTAATTTTTGTTTTTTAATCGTAGATCAAATGGGCACTAAAAAGTATTAATGAAGAGACCATTATCATAAAAAAAAAAGATAATGCAATGTATTAGACATTTCATAATTAAATATTAAATTGATTTCATATAAAAATATTTAAATTTGTTATTAGTACTAAGATATAATTATTATAAAAATTCTTTTATTTAGTTTCATTATATAATTTTTAATTCTAAAAAAGGAAGAAAAAATTGAAAATCTAAACCTAAGTGACTAATAGTGAGATGATTGGCCAAATGTAACTAGAATGAAAGCTTGAAAGTATCATCTTTTAAAATTTTAGAAGTTAAACATATTTAAAATGTTAATATTATATTAATATTTTGATATAATAATTTAAATGAGTTTTTAAAAAACATTATGTGTACTTTTTTTTAAGGAGAAACCCTAATACCAAAAAGAATCGTTTTATCATTTTATTAATTATTAATTAAAAAAATAAGTAAAAAAAACAATTTCACTAAAGTGAATGTCAAATTTTCTTTTTCTTTCAATGAACAATTGTCAAGCCATAGATAACTAGATATAATTATTTTACTATATTTATATTACATTAAAAAATTTATAATAAATTTAAAAGACTAAAAAGCGGATTATCAATATTTTAACTTGAATAATTTTTTACCAATTTATTTAAATAAATATAAATTTTCAAAATTAAGATTAAGAAAAATTATTTTTTGAACACAATAATGTGGTTGTTTATTTTTTTTTTCGTTTAGAAAATACAAAAATAAAGGTAATTTAACATCCTCATGCGATTCGGATGGAAAAAAGATTCCTTAAATTACCTTTGTATCATAGAAAAAAATTTGAGGTACTAGCATTACCAGAATATCTAATCTACGTAACCAAACACCTCATTTCTAGCCTTGATAGTAAGGTACTCAGTCCCGCTTTTGAACTCTCTCTCTTTCTCGAGCCTTCAAAAAAAGAACTCTTACCTTCTAGATATTCTCTTTTTAACTTTCCATTCTCTCTTCTTAAGCTTTTTATACACAAAATTTCAGTCAGCATAAACCCTAGCTCTCCCTTTCTATTAGCAAGATGAGAAAACGCAAATCCAGGAATCTCAGCAAGTTAAACCGCTTAGAGGAAGTCGAAGAAATCGAGCTCATACAATCATGGATGGAATCACAGAAACCAGACTCGGGCTCCAATCCTCTGTCTCTCGCTCCGCTGCCTAAGGATGCACCGATTGGCCGCATCATGGACGACCAAAACGATACCGTTTTCTCGCGCTACGCAGGGGCAACAAAGTTCTATCAGTTGCCGCTCTCGTGGAAGACCAAGCGTGGCTTAAAGGAAGCGAAGTATCTGACGATGACTGATATACAGAGAGCGTCTTTGCCGCACTCGCTTTGCGAGAGGGATATTCTCGGCGCAGCGAAAACTGGGTCGGGGAAAACTCTCGCTTTTGTTATACCGGTTAGTTGCCTTTTTATTTTTGTGGTCTTTGCCCCCTTTTGTTGTGAGGTAATTGGTTGGTGGAAAAATGAGGGAAAGCTAAAGAGTATGGATTTAGCTATTGTGGGTTTTGATATTATGGCTTATTTTTATTTTTTCTGGGTTTTGCAAGGGATTTGGTTGGTGGAGAAGTGTGGAAGGAACACGTATTGAGTTTGAATTTTGGGGTTTTTGATATATGGCTTAATTGGATTTCCGATTTAGATGAGTTTACTTGCTTTCTTTTATTTATTTATTTATTTGATACTTCGTAGCTGAATATTTAGTTTACTGGGAAACTGAGGGAAAGAAGAGAATATTCTGATTTTTAAGTATTAGACTCTTTTCTTTTCAAGGATTTTAGAGCTCAAGGAAGTGGGTCATATTCATTCAATCAAGCATAAAACAGTGGTTTCCTTAGCTTGATCTGGTATTTAAGAATTTATGATTTCAAATTAGTTCATCTAGTATATAATGTTTCTGGGAACAAAAAAATGTACACATTTAAGCAAGCTACAAGTTTATGATAAACTGACTTATAAGGTACATGTGATAACAAATTTTGAGCCAAGAGAAAAAGAAGCTAAGTTTAAGCCTCACTTTATTGGTTGCTTGTGTAGTGTTGTAAAAGAGTAAGATAGTACAACTAATTGGTTTAGCTGAGCACCTTGAGGTCAATTATTCATTTCTTAGTAGATAACAGTATATAAAATCACCCAATCATTTGAATAAGGAGAAATTCATTCCATACAACACAACACAACACAATTAGGAACATGAATAGTATTCAATGAGCGAGAGCAACTATGATCCTGGTGTCAATACTTTTTTCCTATGTGTTTTTATTTGTTTGGAGAATGGAGTGATGCAATTAAGTTTTTTTCGAATGCTTAACAAAAAGATTCAGAGACATGTGCTACGTTTTCTAACTCCATTCCATTTATATCCCAAGCACTGCTGAGTACCTAATGAACTTTATATTGCTCTGCTGGACTCTTTAGAAGGAAGCATTAGGAGATTTAGGCAAAAATAGTAGAGCTCAAGGCTGCACTTTTTTCCCTCCAATTTTCTCCTTATAAAGTTTTTTGGTCTTGGGTGATGTAGGACAAGTAGAGATTGAAGCAAAATTGATAGAGAATTAAAACAGGGTGATAATAATTGAGATTAAAGAAGCAAAGACCTAGACCTTGAAAACCAAATTTGATATTCTTAATCAAATTCAATTCTCAATAACCAGGTCTACCTAAAATCCTACTAGAGGTGCTCTTATATAGGAACCCAACATAGTCCAAATAAGAAACTAAATCAAAACCTAATTTCCTATATCTGAGAATATCTAAGAAAGTACTAAGATATTATAAATTACCTAAATATCCCTAATATCTAAATTATGTATTTCATTTCAAAATATCCCATAACATTAAAAACTCCCAACATTTAATCTTCCATGTGTACTATATCAAGGGGGTTGCTGAAAAATAACATGCTTGAAATGTCTAAAATAAATAGAGAGATCTTTATAAACGGAGATAAATCTTTGGTTTCAAGGGCATTATTCTACTGGTTTTCAGTTAATTATAGAGCGAAATTCCCAGGCTTTATGTTTGATTTTTTGGATGCTTTGACTCTTAGGATTTACCTTTTCTCATTCCTTTTTTCTTTTTCATTCTACAGCGCCCTCTGGTATAATTCACATTCCTTTGTACTTGAGTAGCTCCCTCCCTTGATGCTTTTCGATGAATGATTGCTCAGTAACTCAATTGAAATGTTTGTGATCTTCAAATTTTAATCAAGCTATAAACATAGTAATAAAGAATATTGTCATGCATTTCTTTTACATCAATGAAGCTTTTTTCAGTGAACAGATAAAGTATCAATATGTTCTTAGTGTTTCTTGATTTGTCAATTTCTATTTCTTTTTTTACTCTTTCTGATGCCTACAAGACAAACTCTCATAATGCTTACAAGACAAACTATCATAATGCTTAATTTATATCATTCATTACAGGTTCTGGAGAAGTTATATAGAGAGAGATGGGGCCCCGAGGAATGGGGTTGGCAGCATCATAATATCTCCCACAAGGGAATTAGCTGGCCAACTTTTTGATGTGTTGAAAGTCATTGGAAAGCACCATAATTTTAGTGCTGGCCTCCTAATTGGTGGTCGCATGGATGTTGATGCTGAGAAGCAGCGTGTTAATGAGCTGAATATATTAGTTTGCACTCCTGGCCGGCTTCTTCAGCACATGGATGAGACTCCAAATTTTGAATGTTCACAGCTTCAGGTAGTTCCTGTTACACACTTCATGTTCTCCGCTCATTATAGTAAAATCGGTGGATTGTAATTGGGGGGCACCCCCTTGGTGCCCTTTCATACCATTCCTTTACTTATAGAAAATCAGTAAAATTTTTGTCGTTACCAACGCTCCAAATCTAGCAGGACACTGTTAAAAAAATTGTTTTCATTTAGTTATTGCTGTGTGATCCTTTTCAGCAAGCCAAAGGCTACAAATCCACAGTTTATTTCCTCTTTGCTAACCACGTGGTTGATGTTGAAGTAGCAAACTATTTTCTGATGGCTTATTCTGATTCCCTAAAGCCCTCCAACCCCCAAATCTGTCTCTCCTATCTCTCTCTCATCCTCTGTTTGATGTTGAAGTTACTTTCTGTTTTCTGTTCGTGTAACTGCTGATTCAGGTGGAATTTCCTGGCCAGGAAACAGCTTTTGGTCCTGGATGAGGCGGATCGTATTCTTGATGTTGGATTTAAGAAGGCTTTAAATGCAATTATGTCACAGCTACCTAAACATAGACGGACTTTGCTCTTCTCAGCAACTCAAACGAAGTCAGTTCAGGATCTTGCAAGACTCAGTTTGAAGGACCCTGAGTATCTCAGCGTGCATGAGAAGTCTGTGACAGCCACTCCAAATCGCTTGCAGCAAACTGCAGTGATTGTTCCACTTGACCAGAAGTTAGACATGTTATGGAGTTTCATTAGAGCACATCTTAATTCAAAGATTCTTGTGTTCCTCTCAAGCTGCAAATAGGTAACTTGGTGCCATTTCCTTTTTTTCTTTTGGCGGTTTTCCTGCCGGGGGGGGGGGGGGGGTTTGGTCAGCGCATTTGTGGTTGATAGGCTGTTTGGGGTGACTTAGAAACCTGCCTTAAGAGTTGGTAAGCTGGTCCACTTTGACCTAGTTAGGTAATCCAGCTTTATGAAGTCCCTGCAGGGGCAAGGTTGATGTTTGATACAACATGTAACTGGGTTGGATTTTGTTTAGCATTTCTCCCGGAGTTAGAGAATTAAGCTACAGGACCCCACAATTGATGTTAGTTCGTCCTTTTATGTTACATTTTTCTTGCTTGTGCCCACTCATAATTTATTATGGTTTAGGACTGGGAATAGGTGTTGGAATTTGAGATGGGCACAGTGTGTTTGTAATTGTTACAAATAGGATTCACAAACTTGGAAGTGTATTTAATTCGTTGCGACTAAATGGTAAGTAATATGATTACTCTTTTTTCTTCCAAAGTTGGGGTGGCTAAGCTCTAAAATTTAGTTTCTTGCTTCATTTGACTTAAATTTACTCTACATGGATCTTATGGTTTCTAAAAATGGAATGCTCGTTGCCAACTTTACTAGAAAATGGTAAAGTTGGGGTGTGCTGATTGACATCTGTATATATCGTTTGATTAGGAGTTGAATTGTAAGAAGAGGTTTTCAGTTAAAATCTTTGTAATTGTAGCCACTTTTTGCCTTAAAGCTTCATCATCTTTCTATACAAAAGAGGCTTCATAATCTAAATGTTTTCGTATAATATCTTAAGTTATGTGAAGATAAGGAAACTTTTGGGTTACTGTATTAATCATTGTATTGAAGGCACATTGCTTTGTGGATTTATTTATGTTGTCCACCACCATTGTTGTCAATAGTGTAATGAAGGTGGCTTAAAGATGATGTGAAAAGATGGACCATTGAATCCCTTGGGAATGTTAACTCCTCTATTAATGCTTTATTGGGCGAGATAAGTGGGCTCGATGAGAAGGAGGTTGTTTCAGGCCTTTCAGGTGATGAAAAAGAGGGAAGGGTGTGGATGAAGAAGGAACTTTCAAAGCTTATTTCGATGGAAGAAATTTCTTGGCGTAAAAAATCTAAAGAAATTTGGCTTCGAGAAGGAGATAGAAACACTAAGTTTTTCCACAAAATGGCTAATGACCATAGAAGACATAACTTTATTAGCTCCATTAAGATTGATGAGTCATTGTTTGAGGAGGAAAGGGATATGAAAGAGGCGATCTGCGATTTCTACAAGAACGTTTACAAAGAGCCCTAGATGAGTTGGACTCTGACCGCCTTGAGGTGAGGAGGCATCTTGGCTTGAGCGGCCTTTTATGGAGGAAGAGATTCTTGATGCTCTTCGAGATTGCAGCGGTGATAAAGCTCTAGGTCCTTGAGGCCCGTTTGATTCACGGACAGGAATAGTGGGATAGGATTAGGATTAACATGGGATAGGATAAATGAGGATTAAAGCGGTAATACTTTAATACTATGTTTGATTAATGAGATTGTTACATTGGGACTAAAGTGGGATAAGAAGTCTAAGTACCAAAATACCATAACATTATTCATCATCCTTAACAATCTCTAAGTTTTTAACAAACCCTAAAATTTTATTATTATTATTACCATTATCATTATAATATTATTATAATTATAAGAATAATATTATTGTTAGTATTATTATAATAATATGAGAAATACAATTATATTATTATAATTATAATAGTTACTATCATTATCATTATTATAATCATAATTATAATAATTATTATTCTAATTACCATAATAATATTTTTTATAATTATAATTATAATTTATTAAGAATAATAATAATCATTATCATAATAATTAATATTATTAATATAATTAATGTAATAATTATTATTATCATCATAATAATTATATTATTAATATAAATATCATTAATATAATTATTAGGGTAAATTATAGTTTGATACATGAGTTTAAGGGGTAATTACAAAAACATATCAATGGTATTGAAAATGATTGTTTAATACCCGTCAGAAGTTTGATCTCACAGAATCCGTTAAATCATAACGGAGTAGGAAAATTGTCCGGATTACCCTTAAATTAAAGTTGGTGAAACTACCTTAAATTAAAGGAAAATATGTCTAATGGTGATTTCTTTTTCAGGAATTTTCTTCTCGTTCCATTCTTTTTAAAGATCCAAACCAAGGATAATTACTTCCTCAACTTTCTAAGAAACCAAACAAAAAAAACATGATCTCAGGAAAATGAAAAGCATTACAAAATTAGAAGAAAACTTTAACCTCCGTTGCTGAGTAGGACAAAGGAAAACTTAAAGACCACAAAAAATCAACTTAATCAGTTCTAAAAGTAAAACAGAAAATATGCAAATCCTAACTTTTTATAATCTCTAGGAATTCCATTTTCTTCTTTCCCCACAACTTTCTCGAAAACCACTTCTCTCCCCATAACTTTCCTGAAAATCAAACAGGAGAAAATAAAAACAAGCCCAACACCGTATCGAACTAGGTGGCATCCTGTACAAACCACCTCCACCTGCACCACCCAACCCACTTCCGGCACCACCAAAGCACCTACAGCTCCACTAGCACCACCCAATCCACTGTAGGTTGTGGACCCTGGCCCACCAAGCCCAGTAACCCCATAACCACCCGCACCAGAACCACCCAAAGAAGACGACAAAAAGAAATATTCGGGGCCTGTAGCTTTATCACCATTACATTCCCAATGATCAACGAGAATCTCCTCTTCATCAAAGGGATGCTCAAGCCAATAAGCTTCCTCCCCATTAATACTAGAAAAGATCCAAATTTGGATGACTATCATGCGATTCCGTATAGAGCTTCTTGTAGAAATCACATATCGCCTCATTCATCCCTGCTTCCTCCTTAAAGCGGGTGAGGGGGGGCTCTTGTGGGGTTCAATATGGGGAGGAATGATGGTAGTATGAGGGTGTCTCATCTTTTCCTTGCCGTGTTTTGTGGGGGTGGAAGCAATCCAAATTTTGCATCTCCGTTGTGTCCTTTGCTTTGAGGCGGTTTCGGGTCTCAAAATTAATTTTAGTAAGACTGATCTAATCTCTCTCGATGAGAATATAAATGGTCGGTTTCTTGCAAATTTGTTGGGATGCATCATGGGGTCTATTTCTTTTTCCTACCTTGGGCTCAGTGTTGGGGCTAAGTTCAAAGACTAGTGTGTGGGATCCTATTGTTGAAAGGTTTGAAAAAAGATTAGCTTGATGGAAGAATCATATTCTCTCCAAAGGATCCCATTTACTTCATGTCTTTTTCTCCATCCCTAGTTCGGTGGCAAATAGGGTTTCTTTGGGGTAATATGGAAGAGGAGTTCAAATATCATTTGGTGAAGTGGGGCATGGTTAAGCAACCGTTTGATAAAGGGAGGCTTGGTCTCAAATCTCGCTTTTTATTCAACAAAGCTCTTCTCGGTAAATGGTTGTGGAGGTTTATGATAGAGAGAGATCATCTTTGGAGGAAAGTGGTGGAGGCTAAATTCAGGATGGAGCCATTTGGGTGGATGTCTAAGGAAGGGAGGGGAACCTGTGGTGTTGGGGTTTGAAAATGGATTCGTAACGGGTGGGATGACTTTTTTTCTTGTGTGTCCTTCTCGGTTGGAAATGGAGAGAGAACCTGTGTTTGGCATGATTCTTCGTGCAGGGATTCCTCTTTGAAGGCCCAATTCTCGAGTGTTTGCTTTGGTGAGAGATAAGGATGCCCTCATTATTTATTGCTTTCCTTCATCTAGTGGTGTTGTTTCTTAGGAGATTCCTTTTGTCCGCAATGTCCATGATTGGGAGATTGAAGTTGTGGAAAGATTCTTGGAGGTTGTGTATAGTTCTAGTATTGATGTGGCTCGAGAGGATAGGGTTAGATGGAGGTCTAATCTGGACAAAAGGTTTGGGGTAAAGTCCTTCTTTAAGACCCTTCTTGATGAGACTTCTTTGGAAGGTTCTCCCAACTTTCCATGGAAAGCTATTTGGAGTTCTCTATTTTTAAGATTGTTTGGATCGAGAGAAATAATAGAGCTTTTGATGATGTAGAGAGATCTTTTGATGTTATTAGAGATAGATGGTTCAATTCCCTTAATTTTTGGTTCAAGGGTAATTGTTTTAGGGATGAGAATGAGCTTTTAGGTTTTGTGGATTTACTATTGTGTAGATATGTACATGGGTTGCACCCCCTAGGTGCTTTTTTAGTTTCTTTATTTATACCCTTTACTTGTTAAAGAAACAATGTAATGAAGGTGTATCTTACTGTGAATCACTGATAAAATGCTTGAAAGCTTTAAAACAAAGGCGAGCTACCAGAAAGGTGTATGCCTTAGTGAGTTAAGCGAACGCCTTCCATCTAACTCATATGGCTTTTATGTGTTGATGGGTGAGGCAGTACACCCATCGATTCTCTACAGCTTACCAATATATGTTTTTTACTTCAGACTAATCCTACCTTCTGTGTATCCCACCCTAGTAAAGGTGATATTTTCTTTGGTGTCTCCATTAACTACAACTAAACTATATAGCGATTTGTAACTTATCCAAAAAAAAAGTATATAGGGATTTGTAAAAAAGTGGGTTCATTTACTTTGTGCTACCAGCCAATCATTGCTACTTATAGACTATTCAGTGGGATCTCACATTAGCAAACCCACATGATATAGAATAGAAATCTGTGAATCACCTATGGTTATTGATTCTAAATTTTTTTGTGTGAGCTAAAGTTGTGGCCAAATCTAAGTATTTCAGTCAGTCATCATTTAAAAATTTAAATATAGTTAAATAGTTCTATTAACTTATAATTAATAAGATTTTGAAAAATTCTCTTAAATGTTATTATTAGAATAAAATTTATAAGTAAATTTAAATTTGTTATTTATAATTAATTAAAATACAAAAAAAAATTGTATTTGAAAGGTTTATGCCCCAACATTTTTTGCCTGTGCCTTGTCCCACAAAGAGTAGAATACCTTGCCTTATACTTTTACCTTTGGAACACTCTTCACCAAATCAAAATAAGGAGAGGAGTTTGTACGCTCTTTTGTGTAGTAGTAGGGTACTAACAGTCAGCCCATGTCTCATTCATGTACCGTTCATTATTATCCATGCAAGATAGACATTTCATATGCATGGCTGGTTCAGGCGGTTTCAGATGCACAATGCTCGACTTTGAGACCAACTCAAATCTCTCTAGTCTACAAGTCTCTGCTAGCTGGTTCAGTTGGCTTAGAACAAGATGTAGACTTAATTGTATTCCTCTTAGGGTTTTTTTTTTTTTTTTTATTTTTATTTTTTATAATTATAATGTTCTTCATTATTTTCGTTGATTTAACTCATGTTGAAAGCGGCCAAAACTGTAAATGGGATGAACTGTTCTATTAATCAGTTTATCTAAATACATTCAATACATGATACTAGAGGTACCTCAAGTTATTATCTTCTTAATTGCATATCTGGTCTCGCATTTTGTATCCCTATTAGTTTTTTTATGATTATTACATTCTTCATTTAGATTTTCATTGATGTTTCCCCTTCATTGTGAGTATTGTTGATAGTGATGGTAACAAAGAAAAGTGTGATTTGATAGGTAAGATTTGTCTTTGAAGCATTCAAGAAATTGCGTCCTGGAATACCTTTGAAGTGTCTTCATGGAAGGATGAAGCAGGAGAAAAGGATGGGAATATATTCCATGTTCTGTGAAGAGCGTTCAGTTCTCTTCTCAACAGATGTGGCCTTTAGAGGTCTTGATTTTAATAAGGCTGTCAACTGGGTTGTCCAGGTAGAATTTTGTCTCAACAAAACAATTTTCTTTCCGAAAAATAATATATATTGAGAAAGGGAGGGGGAGGGGGAGGGGGAGGGGGTAGAGAGCATTTCCTGTATGGCTGGGGTCTTAGCTCTTTGTTTTGTTATTACAGGTGGATTGTCCAGAAGATGTTGCATCCTACATACACCGAGTAGGTCGTACAGCTCGCTATAATTCTGGACGGAGGTCGTTTTTATTTCTGATGCCTTCTGAAATGAAAATGCTTGAAAAGTTACAAGGAGCAAAAGTACCCATACAATTTATTAAGGTACCTTCTCCTCTCTTGAAAACTTGGGTGGTTAGCAATCTAATTGGTATTATTATACAAAATTTCACTGATTTACTGGGTATCTTGTATAGCTATGGTGTCTTGTTGCCTTGCCCCATCATCCATGTAATCAGTCACAAGCTAACCTGCTGTTTTAATTGATGGTTTCTCAGGCAAACACAAAAAGACTGCAGCCAGTTTCTGCATTGCTGTCAGCTTTACTAGTCAAATATCCAGATCTACAGCCTCTGGCTCAGAGGGCCTTCATCACATACTCGCAGTCTATTCATATACAGAAAGATAAAGAGATTTTCGATGTGATGAAACTGCCCATTAATGAATTTTCAGCATCATTGGGTCTACCGATGACAACCAAAATCCGGTTTAAAACTACGAGCAAAACAGTGTTAGCAACACCTTTCGATCTTGAACCAGAAAATTTTCAGAGAGAGAATGCATCCACAATTCCAAGAGAGGAGCTACTTGTAGATGAATTAAAGGAAAAAAAAATGGAGAAAGATTTTCTTCTGAAAAAGGATACCCGGAAAGAGGAAGAAGGCAAAACAAGTGAGATTACATGCTAATATGTATGTTCCTTTTATGGAGTAATATTTAGTGACTGAAAAAATGGCCTAGATCTAGAGGAGATGTTTTCTGTTTTGCCTCTCACCATTGTTAACATTTCATTGATATCTCAGTAATCTTAAGGCTACTAGTTAGAATCATTCTTGCTACACAACTTTTACCTTCTCTTATATTTTTACTGATGTAATTTAAATTGGGTTTTATTCTTTAGGCCTGCAACTCGGGTTTTAAAGAAGAAAAAGTTGAAGATCAATATCCATAGACCAGTGGGGACAAGGATTGTCTTTGACGAGGAGGGCAACACGTTGCCTCCACTTGCTAGAGTTGCTGACACAAATAACACCGATGTTGTGCTTGACCAAGGTATTTAGATTTTTTACTTCTCATTTTGCTAACTTTAAATAAGAAATAATGGTGAGAATTTGGCCAAAACAGTAAGCACCGTCAGTCTCTGGCTGCTACTGAGATTTTTGTTTAATTGATTGATCTTACTGTAGTAGAATACTGCTATATATAGTTGAGACAGCATATTAGTTCATCATTTACAGCTCTGAAATAATAAATAATTAATTAGATAAACTGTTCTTTTCCTATTCTATTTTTTAACTAAATTCTTATAGCATGTGAACTACTATTGCATATATAATCAATGCCTTGACTGCTTCTGTGAATTTTTGCCTAAATAATGTGGTTATCTGACACTGTTTCTGTTGCAGACAAAAAGGATGAGTATTATAGGAAGATGAGAGAAGAATTGAAGCAAATAGACAATGAAGACAAGCATCTAGATCGTCAGCGATGCAGAGAAAAACGAATCAAGGAGAAGATTAAACGGAAGAAGGGAAATATGGATGAAGAAGATGGACAGGTCGAGGATAATCCTTCTGGATCAGAAGGAGAAACAGTGGGAGATAGGAAACGCAAAAGATCAAAGATATACTCTGATAGTGACGATGATAACAACGGGAGAGAAGAAAAGGACAAGACAGGAATCAATGCTGATTCTGTTTCCCTAGCAGATCAAGAACAATTGGCTCTTAAATTGTTAAGCTCAATGCACTCATAAATATTATTTTGAATTCTTAACTTGGAAGCTTTTCATTTTCCTTGGGTGACTACTTCAGTTTTGTTGTTCGGAAAGTATTATTTTGCATCTCTCTATCACCTACTTAGAACGAGTACTGGTATCCACTTATGTAACTAGGTTGACGAAGAATTGATTCCATGTAGTTTTGAGAGTCTTAGTTGTTGCCAATTGTTTGTGGTTTAATTACAAAAGTTACCTTGTGGTTAATTGTGTTTTCAAAAATACTTTTAAGGTTTTTTGTGACAAAAAATATTTTGTGATTGATTTCATTTTTAAAAAATAACTTGAGACTTTATTTTGTGGTAAAAAATATCATATAATGTTTCTGTTAGTAATAAATATTTTGTGATATATTTTTGTTAGTTAAAAATACTTTGGGACATGTTTTTTTAAGTTAATAGAGTATTTTTTGTTACAAAAAATATCTTTAGGGTATTTTTTAAAAATTGAGTCAAACTATAGGGTATTTTTTACTGTACAAAAAATCATAGTGATTTTTTTGAAAATGCAATCAACGATAGGGTATTTTTTTGTAATTAAGTCGTTATTTTTTGAGAAATAATACATTTCTATCTTTTATAATTGTTTTGAATAGAAACTTATTTTTCAAGATTATATAATAATTAATGTTAAACTCATTAAATTATAGTCATTTTTAAAAAAAATATATTTATTTTATATTTAGATTTTATTCTAGAGTCTTTTAAGAAACTTAACAAAACTGAACTTTTGACTTTTGAAAATGAACAAATAATACGAGACACCTCAAAATAGAATACTTGTCAATATATATTGAGCAGAAATAGTAGTTATGGAAAAAGTTGAGGATTAATACTTAGAAGTTGTCCAAAAAGTCATTTTAATTTTGAAGTAGTCATTTCCTGTTAGTAATTTAGAAAAAAATTGAGTTTATTAGCAAATTTTAATTTTGGTTGTGATCGGTAGGAAGAGAGGAAAATAGAATGGGGAAAAGTGAGTGGAAAACATCTTTTTATCATCCTGCAAATCACACTTACAAATCATAATCTTTTCAAATTAAAAAGATTGAGAGTAAATAGTAAAACAAAGAGAGTTTTGAACTTAATCACAATCAAGTCCATTAATTGGAAAAACTGACAATCAGATCATATTAATTGAAGCATATAACAAAATATATGAAGTGTTCACAACATTCTTGTATGTATACTGTCATTTAGAACATGTGATCAGACATTATATCGATTACTTTGCATGTAGTTATTGTATTATCAAATCAACTTAAAAATAAATAAATACAAACACAAATTATAACAGCATTATCAGCACTCATTTCATGGGTATAACTAATTCATATTTACTTGCATTGATTTGTCAAGTCTTTTCCTTTCCGCTTCTCTTTTCTTTCGTGTTCTTTCCTAAATAACTTTCTTTTGCTAATCTTTGCAGTATGTGTTTAAGATATAGTGAGAATATTTGATGATTTTTATCAAATGCTTTATTGGCAACTCACGTTTTAATCCTACTAGCTATCTACAGGTCAACTTTTTTGAAAGGAATGTTCAGAGAAGCTTTCAAACTAATCAACCTTAATGTAATCAAGTGCAAAACTTGATGACGAGAATGTAATTTATCCTAAGAAAAACTAATATTTTTGGTCTTCTTATTTCCTCCCTTCTACCAAACACACCACGAAAATATTAGTTATTTCTTTTCTTCTCAATTTTCTACTTTCTCGCTTTTCTTTCCTTACATTTTTCTTCTAGCTTAAACCAAATAAACTCGAACAATTCAAGGGAATATGCCTCTTGGCTCTTTTATTTTGCACTTTGCATGTCCAACTGTGGAACTGCAATCTAGTCAAATACGTTTAAGGAACTGGTAAGCTTAATGGTAGATACAATCTAAAAAATTTGTCAGGATTGACCCTTCTAAATATTTTGATGACCTCATAGCTCAATCATAGTACGTAGAAAAAAGAGGGCACAATCAGATAAGCACCAAATTGATGAAACCTGGACCGGGAATGAAGTGGACAGAGCTACATCTCAAAATGTAGCATCATCACCTTCTGCTTATTGGGTCATAGTTATGTATACCACAATGGATACAGATTGGAGATCTCTATTTCTCACTGCAGGGCTCCCGGCCAACCAGACAGCTGTAGAGATCTTGAATTTTACCAACTTAGCTTTTACCAAAAGCCAAAATCACAAGATAAATTGCCTTTAACTTGAAACATCGTGACAGAAATAACAAATGTCTCATACAAATCTGAAGCATAAGTACATCCAAGTGTGCGCCAACATCCCACAATGTCCGAGAACTCATCATTACAACGTACAAAAGGCTAAAACCTGAAGAGAAGATGGGAGGGGGAGCGGAAAGAAAAAGACCGGAAGACACTGCAGAACCTAAATCCAAATATGGCACCACCATTCAATACCTAACAAACCGACCACAATCTCAAATGAGCTGGACCAGAGCACAACCAGCTTTGGAACATCAGTAGATCAAGACAAAGCAGCTTACTGCACAAAAAGAAAACAATATCATCAACACTTTACTAGAACTGTGGGTAAAATAGAAAGATAAGCATTTATTTTAATTATATACATGTTTTCTTTATAACCCAGAATCCTCCAAGACCAAGCCTACCCTGGGACCTAGCCCTACAGGCCCAAATTGGGGAGAGGATAGCACACAAACCCTTGATGTGGCCTCCCAATTAGATCGCGAGTTTGATCCCACGGGGAATCGAACCCAGGACTGTATGCCTACCGCACAGTCCCAAATTTACCCTTACCATTGCGCTACCCGGGGGTTGATTACATGCATGTTAGCATCAAGAAATCTAAGTTGATAACGTCTAAGAACATAATGTTAATATATGCATGTTAGCATCAAGAAATCTAAGTCAATAACATCAAAGAACATAATGTTAATATGTCTCTTTTGTGCCTCATATCCAGGTCCACCAACACAGAATAAAACCATCCAAGTAAACTCAGCAGGATGAAGTCCACGGTTAAAATTCTAAATTCCACTAACATCTGAGCATGAAAGACCAGACTTAAAAATATTAGCTACATGCAATTTACATTTCGAAAAGATTGTCAAACAAAGTCCATGATCTCAATTTGATCTTCTTATACATGGCATTGAAGTAAGCAAGTCTGAGAACACCAATGCATGTCCTGCTTAAAGAGATGAAAGTTAAAGCTTAAGAACTTACCTGCTGTTGCTGCTGGTAGGCGCCTGGCTGCTGGTAATTTCCATATTGAGGGTAGCTCCCATAATACATGTTAGGATCTTGTGGAGGGGGTGCATATCCATATGCCTCGTACCCCTGAGGTGGATATCCATAGTATCCACCATTCCACTGGGTCTGATCCGTCTGAGTCTGCAAAAAAATCAATGGATGTATCTAACTAACATTCCAAATACAGGAGATACGGTAAAGAAAATCTTGTTAAAAGATATGGAGTATCAAACCTGTTTGTTTGAAGGACTACGGCCCCATGAAAGTCGAATGCTTTGCCCACCCAATTGGGTTCCATTCAACATAGATAGTGCTTGCTCCGCACAAGTCCTAAAGTACATTACAGGCAATAGTTAAATAAAAGAACGAAAAAGATAGTAAAACAGGCCAAAAGAATCCAATTATCTTGGAAAGTACTTATTTTTTACCTGTTAGCAAATTGAACAAAACCACAACGCTTGCCTACTGGTATTTTCACATGAACTAGCTCGCCAAACTGGCCAAACACTGTTTTCAAAACATCATCCGTAACACTGGAATCCAAAGCCCCAACAAATATCTGGCATTCAAAAGAGTGAGATATCACTTGGCTATACCAAGAAATAAACTATAATAAAATTTAAACAAACTACCCACTGTTGTATTATTTGGATCAGCCTCGCCTTGACTTCCTTGAGTGTTCTGATAGGTAGTAGCTGCAAATGACATATACATGTGAACTAACATACAATAATGCTGGAAAAAGAGAATTATAGTCAAGAAACATAGGAAAATGGTTTCCTTAAGTGGGAACCAGTTGTACACAGCAGATCACCTAGACAAATAGGCTTCGTTTGGATTAGCTTACCTTCAAATTAAAATTATAATCAGGTGCTCTTATTAATGATGTCTTAAGCTAATTTAGTGTTTGGGTAAATGAGTGCTTAATGTGCTGCTTATTTTAAAATAAGCCTAGCCAAACGGAGCCATTACATCTGTCACGTAAGAATCAATTGATGTGATAAGAGCATTCCTAATAATCTACTTATAAAAAAACAACATTCCAATCGATTTAGAAAAAATAACATTCCTAATAGTCTAGGCAATAAGGAAACAGAAATAATATCTCTCAACACAAAAACAGAAAATCAAACAATCTTGTCACTTACTATTCCCATTTGCTAATTGGCTTTAACAAATTTTCATGCAATCATTTCACAAGGAACTTACATAGATACCCACCATCACTGTCACATTGCTGCTTCCAAACCTCCAACACGATCCAATCATTTATGACTTAGTGCTTCAACCAAATTTACAAACTAAAGTACAGAGACAGTATCTCCACAAACTTTAAAGGTTACTCCATATTTAGAACATGAGTTCACAAAAAAAGAAGTTTTGATATCAATCATTTTCAATGTACTGGACACAAAATAAAGGATTGCTTAGAGTAGAGAAACATCATAAGCATGCATCAATCATCCAGTTCAGAATCAAGTTGATTCCCAAGAGATTGGACATTGCGTATTACAGATTTATCACTTCCAGACTCAAGATGACAACTCGCGTTAAAAAGGATATGTAAATTATAAAACCACTGACACTCTAAAATGTCTTCCTAGAAGCAATACAGATAACTAGCAGCGCTAAGAATGGAAATCTATACCACAGCTTCTGCTACATCTTGTGAACTCAAACGACTGAAAAAATGGAAAATAGCCAAAAGTAAGATAACTTTAACGTGATACGCCAAAGAGTGGCCCACAATAACGATAAAACAATTCCGTCCATTGATGTTTAATGCAGTTTCTAGCATTTAGTACTTCACTCCCCAAACTATCAAATTGAGTACACATTTCCTTGTGAAATTAAAGCACACTTACATGAGGCCCAAATTCTTGGAAAAAAAAGGGGGAAACTGGTAGTCAAATGAAAGTAGCAAGAGACAACTGAGCCACGAAGAAACAAAACAAGGTCCTTAAGGATCTAAATAAAATAAAGAACTATGGAAAGGAACTATATTGACCTTGGAAATGAAATGAATTCAATTTGAATGGTAAAGCTTCATAAATAAGGAACTGGAAAAGTAATTTGCGAGTGTAGCACAATAAATGCCACGTGTAAAAATGAAGTAAGAAGCTTATGTCGTAAACAAAATAACTGACCTAAAATGAGGCCACGCATTAAGGTGGAATCATTTCACCTGAAATCAGTTCCAGGCCCCCCAAAATGAGAGCCTCTGGTGTCCTGCTTTAAGACAACATGAGTTTTATATAAGTTTTTGCATGTTTTAACAGAATTAAATGCGCCCAAGTTTAGAAAGGCAAGTACTGGAAGGAAATGACTTTGTAAATTCCGCCTATCTTCAAGTGAACAACTGTAAGAACGTGAACTTTAAGAACACTCCAACTTCACCGCAAAAAGATGTTCTAAATCGACAAGCAATCAACTTACGACTTCAAACTACCCTAAACTATGATGTAAAAGATAAGAGTATACATATACAAAAATAAGAAAATATAGAAGAAATCCAGAGAGCATTTGCAGCAAAGAATCGTAGTAGTAAAAACTTCACCAAATACCTTGCTGAAATTGTTGCACACTAGCAGGTTTCTTGTTAGCAGCAGGCCCAATGCGCATAGGCCTTGTGGAGCAGTACTGTCCATTCATTTCAGTCATGGCACGCAATTGTTCACTTTCATCACCAAACCTCACGAACCCATAGCCCTTGGAACGTCCAGTCAGCCTATCAGTGACAACTTTTGCGCCCTTTACTGTTGAATATAAAGCTTTAAATGTTTCTTGTAGCGTGTAATCAGTAACATCAGCAGCCAAATCTCCGACAAAAATTGTATAGTCAGCACCATCATCCTGACGCCTCTCTCCAGAACCAAGAGCAGCCCAATTCAGCCTGAAATTCTGCTCGGTATTTGGCATTTGTGTGCCATTGTACGTCTGCAAAATTCTCTCCGCTGCAGCACGAGTCATAAACTCAATAAAACCATAACCTTCAGCTAACCCTGTCTGCTTATTGCGAATAACCTTAGTTGAAACAACCTGTCAGCAACAAAACACATTGAAATTGTCAACACTAACAAACCACTGGTTTTAATTTTTTTTTTTTAAATATCTAAACGTAGCAACCAAGGCATTACAACCACTAAAAACAGCAAAGAGCCTCTCAAATCACCAAGTTGCAAAGAACCATGAAAAGTCGGAGAAAAATATGCAAGAAATAGATGTTTCTTTTTCCCACTTTTTAAAGCACTTAAGAGCAGAATATAGCTATAATTCAAAGAGAGGTTTATTTATTTTTCCCACTTTTTAGAGCCACTCTTGTGTATTTTCTAAATGACCCTTTTATTTTATTTTCCTATACATTCCACAGACCCAGACACAGTATTACTTTAGTAACCTTTTAAAACTTTAATCCACATTAAGATACCCTTGAATGAAGGCATGACACCTATAAACCCTAGCAAACACAATAAACAATAAACCGATGCACTCAGTTGCCCAGAAAAACTATATTTATACCAAAAAAACCAAGTTTAAAAACAAGTCTAAATTCAAGCTTTCAACGCACTACTTTTTGTTTAACTTAAACATAAATCCAATTTGATACCACGTGATAGATTTAATAGACCCAACACAATATAGTAAAAAATGTTTGTTTATTTGATGCTAACAAACCAGGCATAGTGTCAACAATACAAAACGAAGAAAGAACGCATCCAAGGCCGCATAATACAAACATATTATACCTATTATTTGTGTATCAAATCTTTGTAACAAACCACGCACAGCCATTCGTCAACAATACAAAACAAGAGCACATTCAAGGCAACAAAATTACCAAATTTACCAATCAAATAATACAATACAAACACGCCTATTTCGAACATTATGTAAAACAGTTTGCATTAAAACATGTATATACGCATGTATTACCTCTCCGGTGTGAGCGAAGATGCTGACGAGGTAGTTCTCGTCCATCCATGGCTGCAAGTCCCCGATCCATAGAGACCGGATCTCGCCGGAATTCTGCACAGCGGCGTACTGCTGCTGTTGCTGCGCCTGCACCTGCGCTTGCTGAGTTGGTGGCGGGACGGGCTGCGGGGTCCAGCCGGCGGGAGGTGGGACAGGCTGCTGCTGTTGAGGTGGCATCATCATCCACTGTTGCTGCGGTGTAGGCTGTTGGTATTGCTGTGCCTGCTGGTCGGACTGCATAGGCGGCCTTGTTGATGGTGGTACCACACCTGCTGCTGCTGGCTGCTGCATCATGATGAAGAAACCCTACAAAGGGGGTGATTGGAGATAGGTAAAATAAAAGATCGGAAAAAAGTTGTCAGGGATAAGGAAGTGGTCTGGGAGGATACAGAAGAGGGATCTGAGAAAAGGGAAAACCCTAGAGAAAGATAGGGGATTGGAGAGATCCTAATCCCAGTTAGCGGCTACGGGTTATTTGTGAGGAGAAAAGGAGAGAATTTTGGGAGATGATGAGATTATATAGAGAAGCGCTTACTGGATGACATGTGGATGTAACGAATGGGGTAGGGTTTCAATTTTAGTGGGCTTTTTTACAGCGTTAGGTTTGTTTGATTAGGCCTGGCTTATGGGTGTTGGCATTTGGAGTTCACACTTAACATCTGCAGGCCTTGAAGCTCAGCTGTTATGTTTTAACTTTAGGTTGTCAAGTGGTTGGTTAATAGTTTGTTAACGAGTTAGTTAGGTAGTCAGGATATTAATTAGTTAATCTTGTATTCATCTATTGTAATTTATATAAAGCAATTAGATAATCATTTTGTGGAATCAATAAATAATCAAGAGTATTTTTCAGAAATTTCCTTCTTCTTCCCTTAACTCATAAGACCGTGAAATATGGAGGAAAATATGATGACTTTTTTTCTTCCATTTTTCTTTTCCTCCCTAAATTAGCATTTCCATAAGAAAGGAAAATATAAAGAATTTTTTACCTTTTCACATCTCAATTGCCACATGACTTTATTTGCCGACATGTATGCAAAAATATGTGCATTATTACAAATTTGATTGAAAATATGGTTGCAAGGGGTTATTGGAAACACTTTTAAAATATAAAAAATTACATTTACCTACCTATAGTATGATCTAACTTATATATGAAAGTCCATAGCTTCAAAACATATAGATACTCCCTGAATTAAGTTTGACTATTAAATCTCTGTTAAGTTTTAACCGAAAAAAAAAGTAAAAATCATAATAACCCCATATATATCATCTATCAGCTATTACAAAGGTTATTTTCTACCATTCACTTTCTCTCTCTTATGTCATCTGTTCACTTTCTCTCTTATCTTTCTCAACCTAAAGTTGCAAAAGACAAAATTTAGTGTACAAAATCCTAGCTTGTATTGTTTGTTCTTGAATATAAAAATCATACGCATGGAAAAAAATTGCACTTAAACTAAAAGAATCAAAGAATTAAGAGAGAAAAGGTACAATTTGGCACAATGAGTTTTGCTCAAAGAGAAAGGAGAAGAAAAAATTAAAATGCTAGGATTTTTCATTTGCTTCACTGCCATTACAAGATCTAACGAGAACAATGTGCTAACAACTAAATATGTTGCTAATTAATTGTGTTATTATCTCTTTCTCTTGTCTTTTTTTTTTACCTGGAATCTTTTAGCTGCCACACTCTTATACCCATTATTTTGTTTAATTTCTCTCTAAAGAATAAGACTTTTCATCTCCATGAAAATAGTTTTGTCCAAATTCAACGAAATAAATAAGTGAAATACAATTCGATTTTCAAAAATATAAATAATTTGGTGAATTTTCAATCATGAGAAGATGAAAAATAATTTTGAAAAACAACAAAGTTAATTAATATTTTTTTAATAAGTAAACAAATCTAGATTTACTTCTGTATGAATTCTTTGATTTCTCTTTTTTATGGGGTGGCTGATGGGCTACTTCAAGTACATTGAATTCGCTTGCTTTGGTGTTTAGCTTGAATTCATGCTTTGATTTCTTCTACTTTTGCGATTGGGGGGAGGGATTTTATTTCACCACCTTAATTTTCGTCCACACTGCAATTTTTGACGCGGCTCGAGATTTTTTATGGCATTCTGGCGATCTGTGAAAAGAGAAAATTCTTGGCTGAATGAAGATAGAGAGAAACAAACTAAAGTTTGATGACATGGTGCAATGAGAACCGTTAGATTGTCTTGACATAAACTATGTGCTTAGTCAACAAAATACTTAAAAGGGTAATATGAGGTTATTTCTAAATAAATACTGATGTGGAAGGGGTTGTTGATCAAAGTTAATAGATTTGACTAACCAAGATTTAACAGTGTATATAAATAAGACAAATGGTGTATATGTAGGTTTTGAAACTACGGGTTCTTATCCCTAAGTTAAATTATACTATTTTTTGAATATATCATCTATATTGATGTTACCAATAAAGTTTTTTTAAAATTATTAATAAAGTTTTGAATGAATGTCTTTAAATCTGGTCTAACCAATAATTTTTGCCAAAAAGAGACACATTATCTGCTCCTTCATCAATTGAATCCTTGACTGGACAATGATGTCTTCTCAAAACAAACATCATTTCTATATGACCAAATTGACAAAGCACCCCCACAAGTTGTATAATAAATCAAAATATTGCTTATTACTTTTAAAATTAAACCAATATCCACTCAACAAAAGACAGATGAAAATGCTTCCATCTGCATGGACAGTGAAGATGCAAACCAAAAATAACAAGCCACGTGACAATGCATAAAGAGACATAACACAAACATGAGGGATACTTTTAACTTTCGGAGATAAAACCCCTCTTGTAGGTAAAACATTATGCGAACACTTCCACACAAAAAAAGTGCAATTTATGTGGCAAATGTAAAGACAAAATTTTAGACCACACCAAACCACCAACACAACTGTCATGTGGGCATAAGCTGAAGAATCCAAAATGAACCTAAGATCAAAGCCAAGAACATCATCAACAGTCTGTATATGTCCTGAATCCAATAATATCCTCCCCTCCCATTGGGGATAAAGGAATTGACAAATATGTGTAGCAACATCAGGTAAAAAAAAAAAGAAGATTTTATTAAACATTGACCAAACCCGGTTACAGTAAAGTACATGTAAACCCCAAAACATAAATACCAAAATTATCCTTTTAGTTTAATTCTTTATGAAATAAAATATAATTACGTCTTTTAAGTTTGATAGTAATTATAACTTAGTTCTAAATCAATGAAAAACGATATTCCCTTAAAAAAATTTAGTTTACATAACCGTTACATTCTTCATTAAACTTTGAAGTTTTTAAATTTTAAATTTAATGGAGAATAAATGAATCTTTATCCTTATGTTAAGAGATGATGTTTTATCTTTTGTGTTCTTCCTCCTTCCATTCCACTAAATCCAAACACATGGTAACAGAGAATTATATCCTCAAAAATCTCTAAATTGAGTTTTAGTAGTAAAAAAGAAAATTTTGGATTCATTCCATTGATTTGAAAAAAAAAATCTTTAAATACACTGATGTTTGGTTATACATTTGGATAAATTACTTCAACACCGCATGAGTTAATGTATAAATACAAATGCTCCCCCTTTTGTTTAGTATATAACATTGTACCCTTATCAGAGTTTGTTTGCTACGTGGCAAATAGAAACTAACCGAAGAAGATGAAAAAGTTTACTTTACCTTTGCATAACATTTTATTTTCCCAATAAACCTCTTTGAAGGAGATGTAAATGAATATACTCCTAACGCAAATAATATTAAGAAATTCTAGTCTATCGTAAGAAGTAAACCTAAGTTCTATTAGGACACTCTTCTGTAAACACCCTATAAATATGAGTTTCTACTACTATAACATTAAGCAGTCAGTAAACACAAAACCCTAATTGCTCTATTAGTTTCTTCATGGTATAAGAGCAGTAAAAAGATCATAAACCTTAAAACACTACTATCTCTTTAAACCCTGAAAACGATGGAAACCACTTTCATCAACAGCAACATTGTCCCTTCAAAAGTGATACCAACTCACGTCAATGTCAGAATACCTTTACTTCCTCCTAGTCTCAACGTCACATATGACATCACCATCGTGACATCACCTTCCACCCACCAGCGCTGTATCACGACATCCTTTCTCTCCTAGCAAGTTCACACCTCAGCACACACCAATGTGCTCACACTCACTGGCCCACCCTCTGTCACATCACTAAACCCCCATTATATCTCTTCTCACGTCAGCCCACACCATGAGTCAACAAAACCAATTTTTATCCCTCTTTAAGCCAGCCCCCACATCAGCCCAAACACATTAACAAACCCCGACCCCACCATCCTTTTGTCTTTTCCCCACATACCCCTTGTTCCTTCATATCAAACCACAAACCCCACTGTACAGCCTTTAAATTATAATAATAGTTGTCCTACCACACACCACTCTGTATCATCTACTCCCCAACAGATTGTACCCTCCCCTACTTCTTTTCCCAATCTCTCACTTTTCTCTGCTCCTAGCATTACACATTTAGTTAGTATTAAACTTGATAACAATAATTAAATTCTCTAGTATTCTCAATTTCTCCCAGTCGTTATAAGCTACGACCTGCTCGGTTATGTTGATGGTATCTTCTCCTGTCCTCTACAACATTATTGATCCAATACAAGCACCACCACTCTTAACCTTACTTTTCAAATCTGGCTCCGTACAGACCAGTGCTTTCACTCATAGATTAATGCTACCCTTACTATTGAAATCCTACAAGATGTCCATGATCTGCATACCTCTTGGGATGTATGGCTGACATTGGAACAATAGTATCTTGATTAGTCCAATGTAAATGAGTTCGACCTCTATCTGAAGCTCCACAAACATACTAAAGATGACAAGTTTATGGAACAGTGTCTTTGGGACCTCAAAGCCACCATAGCTGATGCTCTTGCTGTCATCAATTCACCACTCTCACCAAAGACCTCATCTCCTATGCATTAGCATGTCTACCTTCCAAGTATGAAAGTTTCATCATTGCGTTCACCAACACCAACATCCACATTACTCTTACCTTTGACAGTTTGCGTACTAAGTTGCTCTGCCAAGAACAATGCCTCAAGCATCTTCGGGTCTCCTCTCAGTTTTTTGACCCTCCTACAACCCTTACTACCACCACCACCTCTAGAGCTTCTCGTGGTCGTGACAGAGGTCGCTCATGCTATCATGGCCATGGCAAAGGACACTCAGGCTATCGTGGCCTTGGCCAGGGTCGTGGTAGTAATTATGGTCACGGTGACTCTTCTTACTACGGTTCAGGTACTGATTAGGCCTCTCACCTTTCTTTTATATTTAATCGATCTGCTGGTATTTTCTTTTATAGTCGTGAAGGTTTATTGGAACTACATCCTGATGCATCCTCTATACCATGTCAAATTTGTCACACCATAGGTCATTTTGCCTTAACATGTCCTCACCGATTCAATCATAATGTTGTCTCTCATGAATTGCCAAAATCATTTACCACAATTTCCCTTGGTGAGTCTAATGCTGCTCAGTGGTACCCTGATACGGCCGCCTCTGTCCACATGACTTTTCAGTTAGGTATACTTACTAACCTTACACTTTATTTTGGAAAAACTAAAATTTTGGTTGGTAATGGACAATTGCTTTATATTAATAATTTTGGTTCTACTTTCTTACGCACCTACACTAAACCTCTTCATCTGAAAAATATCTTACATGTTCTCCAATTATCTCATAGTTTACTTTCTGTTAAACGTTTATGTTCAGATAATAACTGTTCTGCTAACTTTGATGCCTCTCATGTTATTATCAAGGACAAGAGTACAGGGAGAACTCTTCTCAAATCATCTAGTGCTAGTGATCTCTACCCCTTTCCACTAAATTTAGTTACTCTCTCTCCTCTAGCACTGGTCTTTTGTCAAGTCTCTGGTGATATTTGACATCCTAGGCTCGGTCATTGAGGTCCCCGTGTGTTTTCTTTTTACAAACTCGCAAGAATATTTCTTTGTCTTTTAAATCTTTTGGTTTCTGTACGAAGTTTCAATTAGGCAAGTCAAAACATTTACCTTTTGATTCTGTTGAGCATTGTACTGCACAACCTTTAGCTTTAATACACTCTGATGTTTGGCAATCTCCTATTTTATCAAATTTGGGTTATTGATATTATAATATTTTTGTGGATGATTTCTCTTGTTATTCGTGGATTTTTCCTATACGTAAAAAATCTGAAGTTTTTCACCATTTTTATAACCTTAAAGCTCTTGCTAAAAATTAGTTTTTCTACCAAAATAAAAAATTTTCAAAGTGATGGTGGTAAATAATTTGATCAAACCCCTTTCAAATAATTTTTTTCTCAACATGGTATTGTTTTTTGAATGTCTTGCCCAGACACCCCTAAATAAAATGATGTCACTGAACGTAAGCATAGATACCTTAGTGAAATGACCCTCACCCTCTTAATTCACTCATCTCTTCCTAAGTAATTTTGGGTTGATGCTATATACACAACACTTTACATCATCAATCATCTCCGTACTCCTGTTTTGCAAAATCAAGCTCCTTATACATAATTGTTTTCTAAATCTCTTGATTACTCCACCTTTCGTGTCTGCAGGTGTGCCTGCTATCCTAACCTCACTGCAAATGCTCTTCACAAACTCATTCCTAGATTCAAACAATGTGTCTTCCTAGGCTATACTCAGAATTACAAAGGATATAGGTGTCTAGATCCCACCACTAGTTGTGTCTATACCAGTTGTCACATTGTTTTTCATGAATTACCTTTTTCCTATCCTACTCTTGTTGTACTTGTCCCCTTCCTTACTGCTAATCACTCTGCCAGTCCTCCTCTTGTACTTACTACTACCGAACCCTTACATCCACGTTCTTCCTCCCCACTTGTGTCTCACATCACTCTTGTTCCTAGTCTCCTTGATCCTAGTCTTCTTGATCCTAGTCTTCCTTCCCCACCACCAGTTCCTATTACCTTGCTGCCTCTAGCTTCAACCTCTACCCATGTGGCCTTCTTTCCTCTTCTATGCACTAACCCTCCCAACCAATGTCTCCTCCATTGTCGCTTCCTTCCCGTGAATCCTCAACACATGCCTCTGTTTCTTGCAATCCCATTGTCCTTCATTTTCTTGAACTAGGTGCTCCTTCTACCTCTACTCTTTTTCCACCATTCGCCCATGCCCATTGTCATCCCATGAACACTCATTCTAAAAATGGTATTCGCAAACTCAAACAATTATTCTCTCTTTCCACTCCTACCCAGAAAACTGAAGCCACTTGTTTTTCTCAAACAAATAAAGATCTCGAGTGGCGGTCTGCTATGTCTGACGAATTTAATGCTCTTTTAACTAACTACACTTGGGATCTAGTTCCATATGATTCAATGAAAAATTTAGTTGGGTGTAAGTGGATTTACAGGATTAACTATCGGGTTGATGGGTCTGTGGAGTGCTATAAAGCGTGGTTGGTCGTTTAGGGATTTCACCAACAATCAGGTATTGACTATCATAAAAGTTTTATTCCTATTGTTAAACCTACTACTATATGCACTGTTTTATCCTTAGCCATTTCTCATTTAAAGGTGATTAGATAACTCGATGTTAAGAATGCATTTCTTCATGGTTATCTTAATGAAGTGGTGTATATGAAACAACCTTCTGGTTTTGTTGATACTCTTCATCACACTCATGTCTGTAAATTATGCAAAACCATTTATGGTCTGAAACAAGCTTCTCAAGCTTGGTTTCACCGATTTAGTTCTTTTCTTCTTTTTCTCGATTTTTCTTGTAATCGAGCAGACACTTCAATGTTTGTTCTTGCTTCATCTCATGATCTTCTTATCTTACTACTGTATGTTGATGACATTATTCTTACCGGTAATAATTCTAGTCTTTTCTTTTTGCTTTATTCATATTTTATCTAACTAATTTGCTATGAAGGATCTTGGTGATCGTCATTATTTCCTTGGCATTGAGGTTGTTCATCGTCCCACTGGTTTGTTTCTCTCTCAAACCAAATACACCAAAGATCTTCTAATTAAATTTTCTATGTCTTTGGCCAAACCAGTTAAAACTCCTCTACCTTCCCAGATTGCACATTCACAACACGAGGGTGAACTATTAACAGATCCCTTTGAATTTAGGAGTATGGTTGGAGGTCTTCAGTACTTAACCATGACCTGACCTGATAATGCATATGCTGTTAATTTTGCTAGTTAGTTTTTGCATGCTCCCCGCATGGCTCATTTTCAGCTTGTTAAATGCATCTTTCACTATTTATGTGGTACTAATAATCATGGGTTACTTTATAGTTATGCAAAAGATTTTTCTCTTTCATGTTATGCAGATGATGACTAGGCCAACTGCCCTGATAGTCGTCGGTCCACCATATGTTATGTTGTCTTCCTTGGACCCAATATAATTTCTTGGAAAGCAAAGAAACAACCTACTATGTCTCGTTCCAGCACTGAATCTGAATATCGATCCTACGCCTATGCCGTAGCTGAGACCTATTGGGTTTACCAACTTCTCTATGACTTACATTTGTTCTTAGCTCATCCAGTTCGAGTGTATTGTGATAACATTGGTGCGAATTATCTTGTTGCTAATCTAGTGTTCCATGCTCGTACCAAGCATATTGAGATAGATTTTCACTTTGCTTGTGAAAAAGTAGCCCAAGGCGATGTCCCGATCTGGTATATTCCCACTGATGCACAACTTGCATATATCTTCACCAAAGAATTGTCATCACTATAGTTTCTTCAATATAAAAGCAATCTATTTATGGTTTCATCCTATTCGGATTGAGGGGGCATGTAAATGAATATACTCCTAATGTAAATAATATTAAGAAATTCTAGTCTACTGTAAATAGGAAACATAAGTCCTATTAGGACATTCTTCTGTAAACATCTTATAAATATGAGTTTCTACTACTGCAACATTAAGCAGTCAGTAAGCACAAAACTTTAATTGCTTTATTGGTTTTCAAACATTGATTTTCGAAAACTCCAAAACGGCAGTTTTCATTTTCAAATTTCCAAGCCAAAATCACGACTCTCTGCTCTCTTCTCTCGATCAAACATCACCCTCTCTACTATCTGCTTTCGTTGTCATCAGAATATAAACAAGATCGTCCTCAAAACACGGCCGCGAAATCATAGGAGATGAATAAAACAAAAGTTTTTCTCTCATATTTTCAGAGCTCTCAAACGGTTTCACCCTCTCTTTTCCACTGAAGAATTCAAGAAAAAAAGGTTTTTATTTTCATTTTTTTCAATATGTATTGAATCAGGTGTTGGCTTTTCACATCAGAAAACACAAATATTAGAGAACTAAAAAATCTTTCTTGGAAACTCTCACCTTCCAAACACACTTCTTTTCACTTTTCCACTAACCAAACATGATCTTTTCACTCTAAAAATCACAGAGAAAACTTAAAACTATCATCTGATCATTCTTCTACACTCAGTTGTTACCATCATCTACTTTTTTTGTGGATAAAAATGAAAAATCTCTTGGTAAATTTCTTTACCAGATCAGTTTCTCTTTCATTTCCATAACAAAACACCTCAATTCCAGATCTATGGTATTCATTTGGGCGCTTCCCTCATTTTGGCTTCTCAAACATCATTTTTCCTTCCCTCCCATTTCTTTTTTTTTTTTATTTTCCTACACTTTCCAAGAAACCAAATAGAATACAAATAGAGAGAGAGAGAGAGAGAGAGAGAAAGGATCTTAGAGAAGGAGGAAGAAGAATCATCATTTGCACTCATCAAGTGCTCTTTCCATTAAGAAAATTTAAGAGAAAAAAAAGCCCAAATAATTACTTACAGCAAGTTGACAAGAAGAGAATGGTGGGTTTTTCTTGCCTAAATAAAGTATCCAAAAAAATTGAAGAAAAAGTCACCTTGTGCATCAGTAGGTAGATAGAAAAGAGGGCTTCTTTTCTTTCCTAAATAAATTACCCAAAAAGGAAAAGAAAATTTGAAGAGGAATAGATTGTATCGATAGAGATGGGTTGTGTAAAGCTCAATTTCTTTTTATTCTTTTGCAAACATTTGTAGACTACCGAAAGCAAATATTGAAAGAGTATTTTTAGCATTTGTTGGTTTGCAATGTCATTTTTGGAGGTTAGGAAACCAAGATTATTGAAATGGGTCCTGTAGTAGAAAGAAGTGTATTATGGTGTCTTTCGTGGGCTTGGCAATGATGATGATAAGACTGTTATTTATGTTTTGTCTAAATTGTGGGATAGAGTCCTCACAGAAGAGTCATTGGTTCCTCTTGGCTTTTAGAGTGTTCTCTTTGGGAGTATCACTTTGGAGCTGCTAGTTAGCATTTTCGCAAGCGAGAATAGTGGGCCTGCTATAGAGTTGGCACATAATGTTCTAATTATTGCTGGTACTGATCCTAGTAATGAGTTAATGCCAGATTTGAAGAGACATACAAATCCATGAGAGGTAATCCAAAGAGACTGCTTGGGCTCATGAAGAAGCTAAAAGCAACAAAGATTGGTTATCATAGAGACCTGCTTTTGGCTATTCTTAGGGGGAGATCGTCTTCAAGTCCGATATACATGGATGAGTTCTCTTACAGCCTGGAAGATTATGCATCGCCTAACTGGTCAGATTTTTATATAACACTACATGTTCCACAAGATCTTTTTTTAATATGTAAGTGCACACGGTGGTGCTGACGTGCCTAGTTTTAGGTTGATTTTTGAAGCCTAAGTTTTTAGCAGAACCTGTTGCATTTATCCAATAAATTAAAATGAGCAATCAAAACACCAACAAGTACACAATAAGACAGAAAATTTACGTGGTTCGATATAAACCTACTCCATGGACACACATGAGAGAAATTCCACTGTGAAACTGAGAGATTACAATAATGTTTGAAGTACTTAAAACACTCAAACCCAATCCCCAAATATATTTAGTGCTTCCTACTTAGTACTTGAGAATACGAGCCACACACACTATATCTCTTATCAATCTCTCATAGGCTCACACTTATTTTTCTCTCTATATCTCACCACAACAATTACATTTAATTACTCTCTACTAAACACTTGGCTCTCTGCAAACCGTCTTGCTCTTCCTAGACTACATTTTTTTTTTGTCTGATTAAGCATAATCTTCTTTAATATTGATTCTATATGACTTTTTTTCCAACTTTTTTTGCCAATTTTATTTGGACATGAAGTCATGGGTTATTCTTTTTACTTCACAAACGAGCATACTGGATCGTGCATTTCAATCTATACTACAAATGATCTCATCTGGTCATATCTGCTCAAAGTTGAACGGGATGAGACCATTTAAAATAGGTGAAGTTGAAGCAGTACACACATAGATATAAACTCTTTCAGATAGAAAATTTAGTAAGACCACTTTACAATTTAAATATGTTATTTTATGTCTGTACTATATTACTAACTTCACTAATTTTACTCTCATCCCATAGGCTTTTAGACTTTTAAACTCTTGGTGATCTTTTGCTTTGTGGAGCATGTGGAGATAACTGATGAAGACTGTATGTGAGCTTATGATAATTAAAAAAAGATATCTTATTTTAACCGTATCAAACTTGGTCCCCCAAAGACAAAAATCCTGGCTTAGCCCCTAGGCACACACCAAAATCTTATCCTAGAATGCAGAGGATGATGGTTTGTGAGACTACCCAAAGCTACTGATGTTAGAATTTTAGTATGTTAAAAGGAAAATTGAAACAACGAACATGAAGTGATCATTAGATTCGAAATAATTAAGAAAAAGGCAAATAATTACTTTTAATGAAAACTCTTTTTTTAGCAAATATTTATTGGTGCAGTAATTATCATATTACAGACAAAACCTTTTTGGCACTTTGGTATGGGTTCCATTTGGGAGACATTTTCATGAATTTATTCAATTACTTCTTCAACATGTTGTTAATCCAGAGACTCATTGCAAACATACTCCTCAAGTTTTTTTTTTTTACATAATTTTTGAAACTTACAATATCATTGAGTTGATCAGCAAAATTAATTTGTTTCTTTTTCTTTTTCTTTTCTGGTTAAGAGCAATTCTTGGTTAGACTGGATCGTCCAAAGCTTAATTGGTAATTTTGAGGAATTTTATTGGTAACATTGTTTTTTTGATCCCACACCTATACTGATGTTGCAAGTGAAGATTCCAAAAATTAACAATGAAATTTAAAACATTGGTTTTAAACCTGATCTCACAAAAAAAAATTATTTGATTAATATGGGGGCAAAACAAAAATTAAAAGAACATTTGCCAGGAGATGATATGGTACTGGTATTAAAATCAATAGGTACGACTAATACAATTGTTTATGTCAGAAATGTTACGTAATTATTGTGAATTAGGTGGTTACGAACTTGCATGAATGATTAAATTGTAGTATTTTTCATGCAAAGCACGCGCAATTAAGAAATTTCAGTGGCAAGTTGCTCTTGACTTTCCATGTTTTAGTTTATGCTTTTTTAGAAAATGAATTTTCATAAATACCTTTTATAAATATTTTTTGGGTTCGCAAAATGCAGAGAAGATAACAACAACACAATTTAATGCAGGTACACATATGGTTATAAGATTAAAAGTATTTTATTATTATTTATTATTCTATTAAAATCATTATTTCGTTTAATCTAATTGAGAAATATATCAACACATGTATAGTGTGTGAGATGCTAGATTTTTTAATCTGATAGAAGAGTAGATCAACACACACGTAGCGAGTGTTGAGATGTTAGTTTATGTTAAAGTATAAACAAATGATTGAACCATTTTTTTTTAGCTTAAACTTGTGGGATAATTAGTAAATTAATTATTTTTTAATATGATACATGCAAGTTTTAGATCTTAGTTTTGAATTTTGAGATGTTTCAAAACGTTTAGAGTAAATTCCATTTTACGTTCTCCACGTTTGATTTTTGTCCTATTTATGTCATTCACGTTTTAATTATCTCAATTAGAGGTCTAACTTTTAACATTGTCTAAATTTACATCATTTTGATTTTTAACTTTAAACATGGTCTGTATTTATGTCCTTCATTGAGAATCCAATATTACCCTCATCTCCCTAATGCCTGTCATTCCTCCCTCTCTATCTTAGTAGAGAGAGAAAACGAAAAAAAAAAAAAAACTAGAGAGGGAGATTTTTCTCTCTCATTTTCCCGCCAAGCAAACACCTTTCCCTTTTTTTGTGTGAATATTCTAAGATAAAAGAGAGAGGAACGAGAGGATGAGGGTAATGTTTGAGATTTATGTCTCTATAGAAGCATTGCTACTTAACCCAATTCTTATAACTTGAGAATGCATCTGCTTACCTATTTTTTTAAAAAAAAAGGATTTCCTAAAGATTTCAAGAGGCTGGTATAGATAGATGAATTTGGCTTAATTCATGACTCAAGCATGCGTGAAAAAAGCCCAAAAGCTTCAATGAGCAGACCCGTCTCCGCATAAGCAGATATTATTATAACCCATGAAACCAAATTCCTATCAAGCATTTCATCAAACAGTTTCTGTGCATCTAGTAAGCTCCCGCAATCATGGTACAATATCAAAGGGAAATTCTCAAGAAACCCAGATGGGTTCTTCACAGTTGTTCGAAATTGATCATATATGAGTCTTCCATCAGACAAAGACCTCCATTTTCCACAAATTTCAAAGAGACATGCACATGAATTTGGACTGACAGAAACACCCACATCGACCATCTGTTCGAGAAATTCACAAGCTTCTTCGAGCTTTTGTTGCCAGGACAAAGAAACTAAATGTAAATTCTCAACGTGGCCTTGTTGATTTTGTGAGATTTTTGCCGAGGAAGGACTGCATTTGAGGGAGACCCATGAAGGGAGTTGAGCAAAATTTGCAGACTTCATAACTGGAATTTTATCATGAGCTACTATGAGAAAAAAATATTAAAAACTTTTGAGCAACAGAAATACTTTTTTTTTTTTAATATTAATAATTCAAAAATCATAAAAAAATTAAATAACTAAAAATTTTGAGCTACTACGGAATTTTGACATGAAATTTTGTACAAAATCAAAGAAAAACCTCTCTGGTTTCTACAGGTTTCTGACCATTTGGTTCAGGAGCTGATGATGTTGGATCGGCCCCACAGTTTCCTGCAACAGAGCACCAACATAGAGTTAGTAGTGACTTAATGAAAATTGCAAGCTATGGATATACATTTTGGAAAACCACTTCGGTGGAATTATAACTGATGATGTAGAACCACAAACGTAGTATCAACAGAGAGGAGAAAGAATTAAAAAGAAAACACAAACTAATATAGTGCAAATCACAAATAACTAAAAAATATGTATTTATTCGTCAACTAATGCATTAATGTCCAAAGCATAATATGGTGCTCTTATACATGCAAAAAAACCTAACTATAGAAGGAAACAAAATCTTAAGTCCTAAAACAAATCAAATTCCCTCAAATAGAATCCCTAATTTCAAACCTATTACTCTAATATTCAGTTTAAAATCCTTGTTCAGTACTCCATAGTATTCACCCTTCTAGATAGAAGAGTCAGGAAGAAACATACAATTCCGTGTTATTTGTTTGGTTCATCACCGACAAGAAAAAAGAAGGAATACTCGGAGCACTGAAAGTCTCCTCCCGCAATAGGTCATATTTAAATTCAAGACTATTTAGTAGAACATTTAGCATAAGTTAAAAGCTTTTCACTCCATCCAAGTTTTTTTTTTATAATTTTTTTATTTTATTTTAAAATTTTCAAACTTGTCTCCACCTTCCTTTAATAACCAAAGAGAGCAAAATAAAGGAATTTATCTTCCTTTCTCCTTAAAGCAATAAAATAAAGTTATCCTTTTCTATAGGAAGATTTTCATTCAAACACTACATCAGCATTTTCTTGCATAAAATCTGACATGCCAGCATAAAGCTTTAACAAATTGATTGAACAAATAGATTACCAATTTCCTTTTTTTTCCAATGATGGGGTAGACTGCTGTCCAGTAATTTCTTTGTCCCAGTCAATAGACAAGTCAAGTCGAGAGGGCCCCCGCAATGATGAGCATTCCATGCATTCTACGCCACAAACATCCAATAATATATGTATGTGCTGACATAATGCATCCACAGTGAATTGCCTGAGCAGGAAAATGAAGTATTAGCGAATACAGAATATAGAGTAGTAATCAAAAGCTAGTTCTTTGATTAATAATAATTAGGATATAAATTCACAGGAGAGAGACACAATAAAGGCCAGCAAGAGGAAAATGTGCAACAGCAACAAAATGTTCAAGATACCTTATCGCAAGTAACATAATTTCTCCAACCATCGGCATTCAAGTGAAAGATGTTGCAAAATCTTCTCTCCTCATAAGCAGAGCTGAATTTGCAAAAGAATTAAGTCAATTAATCATAAGCAGCATGGAGAAGGAAGAAGGTTCAATCAAATTTATAATCCCATCGCAAGCTTTACCATGAACAATAATCAAGACGCACAAGTGAAAATAAAATGAGTACTTTGCTGGGAATACCAACAATTCATCTAAACAGAAATATAAAAATTTATAAACCTGTTTGCATGTAATTTGGGGTCAAAATCTGATTCCGCAACTAGAATCCCTCCGAAATATAAAGTTATGCACTGAAGGTGATGACACCAAATCGAGGTAGGTATAATATAAGAGAGAAAAGAAGAAAAAGTAAAAGAAAGAGAAAGCAACTTCGCAGGGCAAAAGCTTATTGAAACAGCCTATGTTTGTGAATGGTGAAAAACCTTAAAGGTTTGCTTATGCAAACCATAAAGTTACTGTTCATGCCAAACACGTGCATGTACATGCGCACACAAAAACATGCATGTGCATATACATGCACACACAGAAGTATGCATGCGTACGTACATGTACACGCAAAAATATACTCAAGCGCACAATAACACGTGTTGACACAACAATATCTTCAACGAAAAAAGCATCAGGCACAGCAACACCTTCTAGTATAAGGAAAAACAATCTTTAAATAATAATTTTGATCTTTTTTTTAAATTTATTTTTCCAAACATATCAGTTGTTAACTTACTATCAACAATCAAGAGATATGAACTTGAATATACTGGTATTGTAATAAAACTGAATTAATGCCTCATGAAAAGACACATCTTTGAAAGTGTCATTTTCTCGCAAAGTGATGGAACGAATGAATAAAAAGAGAAAGAGGACCACTCATATCAAAAAACAACAAAAGACACGTAATACAACTTTAAGAGAAAAACTTAGATTAGATTGTTTAACACAAATCTTTTACGCCATGTTTCATTTTATTTGTGGATTAAATAATGGACAAAGCAGCGAGCCTCTTTACCTAATCTTCTATTAGTAAAGGGCTAATATACATATAAGAAAGATAATGCATAAGAATTTTGATCACATTAAGAAACTGATAGTATACCAATGTAATTTATTAACTTCCTTATCTAACATGCCTTAGCAGTAAATAACTTCTAAAGAAGGTCTTATCATAGTCATAAAGGACAAATATTTTAGATGTAATACATTATTTCTTCGTGTTGGATTAACTAACTAATTTCATAATTTTGCATACTCACACACTCACATGCTTGGAACATAATGTTAGTAACACAACATCCAAACTACATATTTAAATTTTATCAATTCAATCCTTATATGGAAAACCTTGCATGACAGTGATAATATTAACTGAGCAGAAGTCATACGTATCTACTTGTATAATAAGACATGAACAGCCAAACATGTGCGTGAAAAATTTACGAACCACATTAGCCCATAACAGGATAGCAAACATTAGCTAAATGCATTCAGAACTTGATGAGGCATTTTAAATTGAAACAATCATTTCATTATATTATTGGTATCTGTTTATTTTCCTACTTTTTAAGCCTAATGACCTGAAAAGTTTATAATATTCACTATACAATCAAAATTTGTTTATACTCAATAAAGGGTAATGGAAAGGGAAAGTAGAGTGAAGAGTAACGGTTTTAGGCAAGAATTTTTTGGAGTACAGATAAACGATCGATTTAATATTACAATCCATGTACAAAACAACAAAGTAGTTGCAACACTATTCTAAATAGAACAAAAACGATGTTGTTTTAATCTGTGAAGCTAGAACAAGATCATTTCACTACAAACTATAAACGGAAAAACGGTAACTTATAAAAAATAGGGAGAAATGGTAAGGTCACCATTTACCAACCATGCTGAAAAAGAGTTTTGCTTACCTTTTTCTTTTCCTGATAGTGCAAAGCAAATAAATCATTCTTGAAACAATAAATACCATTAAAACAAGTTCCAATACCTAACTTTGGCTAAAATTCATTTTTATTATAGTTCTACTAAGGCAGTGTCAAATTCATTTTAAGCTAAGAGGGAAAAGTTTCTCATTGTTTATTAACAATTTTATTCGCATTAAATTTGATCGTACTTAATGATGGGATGAATATATGAATTTTTCAGCATATAACATAAATTTGTCGATCATATATCCTTTTCTTCTGAAAAATTATAAATCATTTAATATCTATCTATCTCGCTCTTTTGTCCTATAATTCAAAGCATGTGCAATTATGACTACAGCAGGAAAGAA
The DNA here is from genome assembly GCA_023935145.1 of Bretschneidera sinensis. Taxonomy (NCBI): domain Eukaryota; kingdom Viridiplantae; phylum Streptophyta; class Magnoliopsida; order Brassicales; family Akaniaceae; genus Bretschneidera; species Bretschneidera sinensis. Next base: position 132,154,697 of record CM043698.1, read on the forward strand.
GTTATAAAAGAAAAAGAAGGAACTACAACATATCAATGGCCTAACAATGTACTGGTTTTCTTCCTCCTTCGCTTCTAACCATTCTTCCTTCTTCCAAACAGGAAAAAGATTTAAATTCTGAATTGGAAGAGTTTACCACGAATCATATATCACAAGATCTAATGACTTCTATTGTTCGTTAATGAAACTGAATGACTAGAGGGACATAAAAGATGGATTCTATCAAGTTTAAACTTGTTCCAATCTAAGGTAGCACGCTAATGAGCTTGACCTTATTTCACTGTCAATAAATGATTGAAGACTTCCATCTTCAAATTTGACACAAACATAGGTACATAGTTTAGTTCCCCCTAGCTGTGAACGTGTCAAATCTTATATTCCTAAAAAATATAAGGAGAGTGGGGATTACTACTGCACTTTCCTTAAGGCCACCCTATTAGAATTTGGTTACTAGCCCTACATTGTAGACTGAGGTTTCGACCCAAGAGGGGGGTGAATTGGGTTTATGAAAACTTTTGCTAATTAATCGCAAGTTTATAAAAATAGATAAGACCACAAGCATTTAAACAAGTAATGTGCTGTAAACAAAAGAGTTAAAGGAATAGAAGATGCAAACTCAGTTTATAGTGGTTCGACAATATCGGATTCGTTCCGACCCTACATCCTCTCTCTTCAAGGAACCTCCTTGAAGTAATCCACTAAGAGACTTAGTCGTGCAACTTCACGGGTGTTGCACAAACCTTAGAATCAGTCCCTTCCTCCTGGAAGCAAATCCCTTCCTCTCGGAAGCTAATCTCTTCTTTTCGAAAGCTAATCCCTTTACAATAAATGAGTTGTTGTAAAGTAAATGGTAGAGAGACAACAATGAAAACTTATACAGCTGAATAATATCTTTCTTTCAAGGTAAAGCTTGAAGAATGGCTCAACAATAAATATTTTAAAGCTTTTTTGTATTAATGCGTAAAAACTTGATTGATTGTGTAATCTCTCTCCTTTGAAATGCTCAATAGAGTGGGTTTATATAGCCTTTTATTGATATGGACGTTTTGTACTGACTTAGAATGTTTTGGTGCATTTTGTGCTGAAGTCTCGCATCTCAACGGTCATATTTTTTGAATTACCAGTCAACTGGGTCGTAATACCAGTCGACTGGGTCAGGTGAAAAGTCTCACCTTTAAGGCTTTGAAGAGTGCCAGTCGACTGGGTTGTTCTTACTAGTCGACTGGGGACAGTCTGTCCAAAACACCAGTCGACTGGGGACACATCGTCCAAAACTCCAATCTTCTGGTATAAGTACCCAGCCGACTGGGTTAATCTTCAACCCAATTTTTCATTCTTTGAAATGTTTTTGACTTATAAACGTTTGAATGAATAGTTTTGTTAAAATGCTTTTTCAAAACGAGCCATTGGACAAGCTTGTTACCTGAACCGATGAGATTTACAACTTGATGCATTACCTTGTACCTATACTAGATCTTCTGTCTTAACTTGGTGTTTGATTCGGGTTGAATTCTTGCACCTTGATTCTTGGCTGTATGCTTTTATCGCTTAATACACTTAGATAGCACTGTTAGTATAATTAGAGTTGTGTTTTGTCATCATTAAAATTTAGGTGAGGGTCAACAATCTCCCATTTTTTGATGATAACAAAATTAATGAGAGAAAACAGTTTTAAAAACTAAGCGTTGGATTTTTTGAAATAATCGGACAGAGTTTCCTCAGTTTTTTGAATAAAACCAACTTGTAAAAAGATCAAGAACAGTTTATATGCAACCCAACCAATCAACTCAACATATAAAATCATACACTAAGTTCTTTGGAGTAATGCTCTCCCTAAATCTATGCACTATTTTGAGTTTACAATTAGTTTTCTTATTTTCTCATATTTCTCTCCCGTTTTGACAGCAGTAGAAAAGGGGGCAGTAAACCAAAAAATAAGCTATATAGATACCATAAACATAAAGATAATACATAAAAAAACTTGCATACAAAAATTTAGCATCATTTAGAGTTGGGACCCGGGACGAACCAAAAGTTTTAATATATGCAGAAGCAGTTTAAAACATTTATCCGAATACAGAAAGATTTAAAGTAAGTAATCTTATAGCGTAAATGTAAAACAAGTATATGAACCAAATCTAATAATAAAAAATAAACACATACATCACAAATCTATACATCACAGGCTTCAAAGAGCCGAAACAAAAAGACAAAATACAGTAAATGATGAAATAATGTCTGTGCTAAGAATACTGAAAAACTACATCTATAAATACATCAAAAAAGAAGATAGAAAGCGACTCAAGTAGTGGGAGAGTCAGAGCTGTCACGTACAAGATCTCGAAGCTCAGCTCGAGAGCCCTCAGTATGCTCATGGTGCAGCTCGAAGTCATCTCGGAGAGAGCAGAGGTCGTGATGCATGGCGTCGATTGTAGAGCTCAAGCTCTGGAAGCCGGACTACATGGTCAGCTGGAGGCTCGTGATAGCCTGAAGAAGATCACCGTACCCAATTGTACTAGCATTTGAGGTGCCCATAGGAGGTGCTCGGTCATCCGCATCCATAGCAGTAGCAGTAGCAGCAGCATCTGGACCCTCGTCCTCATCATCACTGCTATCGTCCTCTCCTATCCGAATGTTCTTCCCAGCCTTTGAATAAAGCATTCCATCTTGGACTGTATATCCCATCTTCTTCAGTGAGGAGACGTTGATGATGTCCTTGAGGCAAATTTCCTGAGCCTCAGAAGTGGGGAGAGGCACTTGGAAGTGCTGGAGGATGAGTGTGATGAGCATCCCATAGGGAAGGCATCCGAAGTCGCTTGCTTTGCCGTTTATCATGTTGGCGAGTAGCAGGGGGTAGATATTAAAGTGGTGCCTAGTTTTAAGGTACCAAATCAATACGACATCTATCTTAGATAGATAGCCCCGACTCCCGAGTCTTGGGTGAATGGTCCAACTCACAATGAGGTTGAACAATTTCGAGTCAAGGGACATATCACTATATGTGTGAAATGTAATGGGTTGAAACACATAGTTAGGGTCACCCCTAACTATCTGACATGCCTTCTTATAATTAAAATTGTATAGCCATCTGTCTAGACTCCATTGGATCCCTCTCACAAGGATCTTTAGGATACTCAGTAAGAGGTCAGTGTTGACCTCAAACTTCACACCCATAACATTGGTTCTGAATCTTAGAGGCAGTGGATTGGGTTTCACAAAGTTCGCATAGAATTGATGAATCAGTCTCAAAATTTTTTTTGATGAATCTTCACCAGTGGAGTCAAGTGTATGACATCAAAAGCAGGTAATACATCAAAATTACCATGACAAATAGATTTGAAGTCGACGAATATACCCGTCATGATCTTTTTATGGCAGATAATGGATGTATATCTATCTTTTATCGCCAGGATGGAGAACAGAGAGTCGTCGAGCTCTGTCCTTGGTTTCTTGCTCGAGGAACCCGCTACGACCTTCCCTCTAGAATCCAGAGCTGTAGATTTGGTGGACCTTGGCCTACTAGGAGCATGAGGTCCCCCAACAGTGGTTTTAATGCGGATTCGATCGGTTATTTTGGAAGATTAGAGTTTTTGGGAGAAAAAGGGACTTGGGTGGAAATTAGAGATTTCAACCGTAGAAAGTTGAAATAGATGGTGTGGATGAGTAGATCGAGGTGTGTATGAAGTGTTTTGAGGATTTTTTGATCAAAAGAATGAGATTTTTTAGAGAGAAAAAGCTTAGGGTTTTGAAAATGGCGTAAAAATCTAAGAAAAAAGAAAAGACTATTTATAGAATCACGATACTAGTTGACTGGAGTTAGGGTACCAGTCGACTGGGGTTAGGGTACTAGTCGACTGGGTCCTTTGCAGATTTGAAAAGTTTCATATACTAGTTGACTAGGTAAGATACCAGTCGACTAGGTAAACTGGTAGAAGGATACCAGTCGACTGGGTAGTTCATACCAGTTGATTGGGTGGTTAACTGATTTTCAAAAAATGGCTCCAAACAAGGTTTTTGAATACTAGTTGACTGGTATAGACATACCAGTCGACTGGGAGCTTAGGCAGAGACTTACTAGTTGATTGGGATAGACTTACCAGTCGACTAGACCTTTAAGATAATTTTCAGTCTTGAGTCTTAGCACGAAATTTGTTTATTTATGCCATCTTGAGTGAGGGAGATATTAAATAAAATTTAATACTCTTTCACTAGATGTCAAATAAGCAAAATGATGAATGATGAAACAATCAGACATGCATGATAAGTGCTTAAATATTCATATTTAATCCCCTTAAATTACATGTGTTAAGCTCTTTGTCTACACATTTTAGTCTATTTTACTTCACTTTTGTGTTTTACACGTTTTTATAGGGTCTTGGAGAAAAAGAAGCATTTTTGGCACTTAAAGGAAGAAATCTGGAAATCCTGGAGCAGCTGCTGGCTAGAGTGCGATCGAGCGTAGCCTTGCGATCGAGTGCACCACGCATACGATCGAGCACACATGTACGGGCGTGAACAGTAAAGCGGCAGAACTAGTTTTGGAAATAAAGGAGTTTTATGTTTTAGGAAAGTTTAGGGTTCCTGAGCCTTTTAGGATTATTCACCCATTATAAATACACCTGTAAAACACACACAATGGACTTATTTTAATCTCTTCTATTATCTTTTGCTTTTAGCTTGGAGAAGGAAACTGTGGAGGAGAATTGACGACTCTTCTCTCGGGTTTTTTCTTTCCTTTTTATTTTATTATGTGTAATTAAATTCTTAGTAGGGCTTGGTTGAAGCCTTAATTATATTTACTCAGTAAATTTAGTATTGGTGCCTTTGCGATATTTATGTTGTGTTGCTTAACTTGATTAATACTTGCTTTTATTTAAATTCCTCATATGTATATGTCTGATCAATATATACATATGGTATGGACTTGTTAGTTAGATCAATTTGGATGACCGAGTCTTGGGTTCAACATTAGTAACAAAAGATATCCACACCGGATTCTTGGGTTAATCGACATGGGAAACCAGAAGTAGATACCATGCCCTAGGTCCAGTGTGGTTGTTGATTTCCATAGATCCTATGCTCTCTTAAGGAACAACTCAGCATACACCATGTTGAATCCCTTGAGAGAGAAAAGAGTTAGAGTAGATACCATGTCTAACTCGTTGCTTAGGGAGATCAATAGCTTAAGGAGTAGATACCATGCCCTTAGGTTGACAAACATTAGATATTCATGACATGAGTAAAGCATTGACATACTGTTTTGTTATGGTAGCATAATTAGTGGTGGATATCAAGTCCCTACGCCTTTATCTTTATTATTTTATCTTTATCAAAATCAAATCTTTTATTATTTCTATATTTTTACATTGCGAATATAATTCTAAAACGAAATTCACTCATCCTTGTGGAGATGATCTTGCTTTCGCATACTATACTACTAAGTTGACCTTGTGCACTTGCAAGTAAAACGAGTGCGATTATTTGCTTATTTATTTAGGTAAATAAAAGCGCAACAAGTTTTTGGTGCCGTTGCCGGGGATTGTACAAAATTTATTTTTGGAATTATTTTCGTTATTTATTTTATTTTATTCTGTTCCATTTTATTTTTATTTTTATCAAAAATCAGATTTATTCGTTCTTTTCGTTTTCTGTTTTTGTTCAGGTGTGTAGGGGAAAAGTTTCTGTCCTCATTGCGATCGAGCGCACTCCTTTGTGCGATCAAGCGCAAAGCCCAGTGCGATCGATCGCTGTTCTTGGTGCGATCGAGCGCAAAAGCTCTAGAAAGCACCCGAGAAGCAGTATTGAAACTGCTACACTGAGGTTTTTCAAACTAATTCGTTCGAAGGAGAAGCACCAATGGTGGAAACTAGTTATGCTTATCTAAATGCTATGGAGAGGAAGCTAGATATGCTCATAAACACCATGAATACTCAAAACATCTCACCTAGTCCGCGAGCTAAACCACTCCAGGTATGTGCTATATGTTCTCATTTTAATCACACTTCTGAAACTTGCCCTTTATATTTATATGCAGATCAAGAGTAAGAAAATTATGAGGGACCGCACAATGCATATACAAATACCTACAATCCTAGATGTCAGCACCACCCCAACCTCTCATGGAGCAACAATCACAATGCTTTGAATCTTCAAGGACAGTAAAGAAACTTTCAACCAGCAGCCCAACCAGTGCCGAAATCAGAAAATAGTGACCTAGAGAGTCTTGTAAAGCAATTGACTACTCAACAACAGCAACTAATGACAACATTGATGACTTCACTAGATCAGCAAAAACAAACCACTGCCAGGCATGAGCAAGCTATTCAAAGACTCGAGGTTCAAATGGAGGAATTGGTTAAGGAGCTAAGTGAAAGAAAGTAATGTGAATTTCCAGCCTAAACAATACATACTCTAAGTGTTGTTGAGGAAGAATTTCCAGCCCAAATAATACCTACTCCAGGTGTTGTTGAGAACACCTTACAGGTCCATCACGTTGATCCATTAGAAACTACTTTTACCTATAGTGTCACAAGATCGGATATCGAGCCCGAGTTTAAGGATGTTACTGATGACATCATCAAAACTGTGCACCTCCTTGAGGCCTTTCCAAAGCCTCCAAGTAAGTACACCGATCCATTTGACCTTCATGTGCCTACTAATACTATTTTCCTTTTTATTATCCAGGCACCAAATTTAGAGTTGAAGCAATTGCCGAAGCATTTGACTTTTGCTTATATGGGAGAGAATAAGACACTACCTGTACTAGTTGCTGCCAATCTTAGTTTTGGGGAAGAATAAGGCTTGGTCCGGCTGAAGACGTTAAACTTAGCGCTCATGGGAGGCACCCCAGACTTATTCTTTTCATTTTAGTATTTTTCTTTTGTTTATATTTATGTTTACATATCTAGTATTTATATTTCTTGTTTTTCAGAACAATGTTTATTTTTCTTTATCAGGTACTTATTACATGCATCCATTTCAAGTTTGGGGGCGTGGATAAGCAAGCAAGCAACCAATTTCTCCATCTCCCAGGCCAGATCTTTCCATGCCACACACACATTGGGGACAATGTGTATTTTAAGTTTGGGGGTAGTGGGAGATACTAGATACTATCACACATGCACACACTAAGTCCCAGTTTTTTTAGGAAGATAAATGCATGTTCTTTTGGTAAACAAAATTTTTAATTGATTTGAAAATTTGATAACACTTCATTAGTAAGCTTAAAAGCTAGAACACATAGTCTTGCAATGGGAATTTTACAAAGTTTAGTTACCTACCTTAAGGCACCTAAGAATTAACGAGTTTGATCTAAATTTGCACGAGCACATTTAACACGCATTTGTGTGGGGTATGACATATAATTCTCTTGTATGTGTTTCCATAATCTAACTGTAATCGGATAACTTGTTGAAAAGAACACTTAGGCATAAGAAAAATAAAGAAGAAAAAAAATAAAATAAAAATGTTCATCATGCAAAAAGTGATCAAAAAGCTTTCCACTGAGTAACTGGGCCTCTTGCCTCAGTAAGCATTGAGTGTTCACGTCAAAAGGTAGGAATTTCATTTAGAAACATTAAAACCTGTTAGTTCCGTAGCCTTTTTGATTCGAGTTAGTAAGTCCTTAGGGGTGTCTTTACACCTAATGCCCTAAAACCATCTGGTTTGGGAGTCATTGGCTAAACACTCGTTACAAGGGTCAAATAGAAAGCTCGATGGAACTCAACATAGCAAAAATCACATGATGAAAGAAAAAAAAGAAGAAGAAAGTATTATGCCATTTTTTTTCTCTTTGATAAGGAATTCGATAAAGGTTTGGGCATCGAAACCCTATACACTAAAATTATGTGGAAGCCCCATCTTATATGTGCTAATTCATCACACACAAATCAAACTTGCGATGCCTTAAGCCAACCTTAGGTAAGTGACATGAACTTTTTAAAATCCTTTTTCAATACAAAAAAGTTGTTTTTATTATAAGCTTACTCATGAACGGTTATCATAGTTTTATGCACAACCCAAATCTTTAAGTATCATTGAAATGAATTTATCTTTAATTTTGTTCTTCATTTAGTTTTTAGTTTTGTATTGCTAAGGGACTAGCAATATCTAAGTTTGAGGGTGTGATAAGTGCTTAAATATTCATATTTAAGCCCCTTAAATTACATGTGTTAAGCTCTTTGTCTATATGCTTTAGTCTATTTTACTTCACTTTTGTGTTTTACAAGTTTTTATAGGGTCTTGGAGAAAAAGAAGCATTTTTGGCACTTAAAGGAAGAAATCTAGAAATCTTGGAGCAGCTGCTGGCTAAAGTGCGATCGAGCACACTCCTCTATGCGATCGAGCGCAGCCTTGCGATCGAGCGCATCACACATACGATCGAGCGCACATGTACGGCCGTGAACAGTAAAACTCCTTTAATCTATTGCAACATCATTATTTATTATTTACGTATAATTAATTTCGTACAGGTTACCCTCCAAGCCAAGAACAAATTCTTTTAAGTTATTTCACCCTTCCAAGATCAAAACTGTATACTGAGGTTTCAACCCAAGGGGGGGTGAATTGGGTTTATAAAAACTTTCTCTAATTAATCACAAGTTTATAAAAATAGATAAGATCACAAGCATGTAAACAAGTAATGTGCTATAAACAAAATAGTTTAAGGAATAGAAGATGAAAACTAAGTTTATAGTGGTTCGAAAATATCAGATTCGTTCTGACCCTACATCCACTCTCTTTAAGAAACCTCCTTGAAGTAATTCACTAAGAAACTTAGTCGTGCAACTTCACGGGTGTTGCACAAACCTTACAATCAATCCCTTCCTCTTGGAAGCAAATCCTTTCCTCTCAGAAGCTAATCTCTTCATTTCGGAAGCTAATCCCTTTACAATAAATGAGTTGCTATAAAGTAAATGGTAGAGAGACAACAATGAAAACTTATACAATTGAATAATATCTCTCTTTTAAGGTAAAGCTTGAAGAATGGTTCAACAATAAATATTTCAAAGCTTTTGTGTATTAATGAGTAAAAACTTGATTGAATGGGTAATCTCTCTCATTTGAAATGCTCAATAGAGTGGGTTTATATAGCCTTTTATTGATATGACCATTTTGTATTGACTTGGAATGTTTTGGTGCATTTTGTGCCGAAGTCTCGCGTCTTAACGGTCATATTTTTTGAATTACCAGTCGATAGGGTCTTAGTAGCAGTCGACTTGGTCTGGTGAAACGTCTTACCTTTAAGGCTTGGAAAAGTACAAGTCGACTGGGTTGTTCTTACCAGTCGACTAGGGACAGTCTGTCCAAAACACCAGTCGACTGGTATGAAGCATCCAGTCGACTAGGGACACACTGTCCAAAACTCCAGTCTTCTGGTATAAGTACCCAGTCGACTGGGTTGCCCTTCAACTCAGTTTTTCATTCTTTGAAATGTTTTTGACTTATAAACGTTTGAATGAATAGTTTTGTCAAAATGTTTTTCAAAAGGAGCCACTGGACAAGCTTGTTACCTGAACCAGTGAGATTTACAATTTGATTCAATACCTTGTACCTATACTAGATGTTCTGTCTTGACTTGGTGTTTGATTCGGGTTGAGTTCTTGCACCTGGATTCTGGCTGTATGCTTTTGTCGCTTAATACACTTAGATAGCACTGTTAGTATAATTAGAGTTGTATTTTTTCATCAATAAAATTTAGGTGAGGGTCATCAAAAACCCTTTTCGTGCAGTTCTCATACTGTCCACATTATAAGGAACATGATTACTTATCATCATTTTTCTATCCTTGCTCAACAAAGTACAAAGGTATTTTAGAGTATTTAGTTTCACTCAGTGTTGGATGATTGTTTAATACCTTATGTTACCTATGTTTTGTACTATCTTGACAGTATTCATTCTTTCATATTTTTAGATAAACATTAACAATGCGCACCCAAATTTTGATAATCGTTTTAAATCGAATCTACACTTTTATAGTTTCATCACAATTAAAGTAGATGTTTATGAACATTTTTTTTTTGTTATTTCCTAAGGAAATATGTGCAAATAAAAGAATATGGTCCATTAAATCCTAGATAAATTTACATAAACTCACACTAGTTTTTGTGTCACCTATATTTTTTTTTTAATTAAAGGCAAGAGTTTTCCTTCTAATGTGTTTCTTCACTTACCACATGAATATGAATCGAAGATCTAAACACCCATAAAATTAGTCTTGAGCCTAATAGTGATAACCTTAGAGGAGGAATCTGTTGGTATTTTTCTAAGGTTTAAACATAGTTAAGGTTTAAACAAGAGATTGAAGAATGAATTTCAGCATGTTAAAGGAGTGCACACAAGTGTGCGCCTCACTTTGGGTGTGTGCACAACTCTCCATTCAGCAAGATAAAGAAGTGCGCACAGCTGTGAAGGGTCCAACATCAGTGTGCGCCGTAGCCCTGCTCCTCCCAGGCCACGACACCCAGCAAGTGAGGATGATGGAGGAAGGCCAAGGCTGTGGCTCCCAGAAAGTGGTGAAAAAGTGTTTTGCCCAAGGCCGCAGCGCTCCCTGTTGGAGGCCTAGGCACTAGGTACACTGATGCACACATGATTAACTTGATTCAGGCTTTTGTTAAGTGCGTGGGTGCAAGTTGAAAATGCACAGCGTCACTTAGGATTGATGGAGGGCCATGGTTGATTGGTCATCAAGATCTAAGGGTAGAGAATGACATTCAAGATTGGTCAAAAAGTTGGTGCACTATATAAAGGGTCACCTAGCTTCATTCTATAACAAGTGATTAACAATTGTGACAAAGCAATACAAGAGATATAAGACAGAATTACATGAGAGTGCAAAGACATAGACATACAAGAGGGACTCATTGTAGTGAGGCTAGTTGTAAAGAGAGAAGTAGTATAGATAGTGGGTATAGAGCTTTTGTAATAGTCCTATCACTTTATTTCTTCTCATCTTTGTTTCTTCTAGAACTTGAGGATTCTTGGAGAGGGTTGCTGTATTGTAAAGAACGATTGATTTAGTGTAGAGAGTTTAGAGGAACTCACGGGGACGTAGGCTATTTCCGAACCTTGATAACAAATCGCTTGTCTTCTTTCTTGCTTTGGTTGCTGTATCTTTTCTTTACAAGTCATTCTAGACTTGGGTGTTTGGAAGATCACCACCCGGGCATCTTGTCAAGGTGATTTCCAACAGTGGTATCAGATCTTGCACAGCTGGGTATCGGAGAAAGAACATAAGGTATCAGAGCAAGACTCCAAGGGTCAACTTCTTGGGTGATTCAAGAACGGAGTTAAGATCAATATCTGATCGTGTTCTTGAGTGTGATTCAAGAACAGAGTAAAGATTAAGATCTGATCGTGTTCTTGAGGGTGATTCAAGAATGATATTGAGATCAATCTTTGATTTGTGTTCTTGAGGTTTAGAAGAAGTAGGAAAGCATTTGTGGGTGCTGCATAAATCAAGGGATCTTCTCTGCAAGATGGGTTCAAATTTCAGTATTGAGAAGTTTGATGGAAAGGGAGATTTTTCCCTATGGAAGTAGAAGATCAAGGCTGTTTTTGTGTAACAAAAAGCGGACTTGGCGATTGAAAAAGATGATGCTTTTCCAGCAAGTACCACAGAGGACCAACGGAATGAGATGAAGAAGATGACATACAATACCATCTTCTTGCACTTGTCGGATAAAGTCACAAGGGAGTGCGGAGACTCGGAAGATCCAGCTGTAATTTGGAAGAAACTAGATGAGTTGTTTCTTGCCAAAACTCTCCCTAATAAGAGGCATCTTCGTAAACGAATCTTTGCTTTTAAATTTGATCCTAATAAAGAGTTACAAGATGGTCTTGATGCCAAGATGAGGAGTGCATCAAGTGGAAGAAGGCTGTTTATTAAAAGAAAGCCAGCAACTCGGTATGGCAACAACATCAATGACTACTACCGGGTCAAAGGTAGAGGAGAGAGCCATGGGAGAGTGCACAGCAACATACATGGCTACTACCGGGACAGAGGTAGAGGAGAGAGCCATGGGAGAGTGCACAACAACATACATGGCTATTACCGGGACAGAGGTAGAGGAGAGAGCCATGGGACAGTGCACAGCAACATACATGGCTACTACCGGGACAGAGGTAGAGGAGAGAGCCATGGGAAAGCACACTTCAAACTGAGATTTGGAGGGAATAGATGTTACTACTACCACTAGGAGGGTCACTTCAAGAAAGATTGCAAGAAGATGAGGGATGAGGGAAGAAGCCATACCAAGAATGGAGAGGCTTCGGTTGCCAAGACAGAACAACAAGATGGTGATGTTCTTGTTGTGTGCTCGGATGTGAGCAAGGGGCAAGAAGGCTGCGGGAAATAGATCTTGGATACCGAGCGCACTCATCACATGTGCCCTCACCGGGAATGATTCAAGAATTTCAAGGAAACCAATGATGAAAGGGTTTTCTTGGGGAATGATATTTCTTGCCAAGTGAGGGGGATAGGAGACATCCAGTTGAGGATGTTTGATGGAATGACAAGGCTGCTGAGGAACGTGAGGTATCTTCCGGATATGAAGAGGAATTTGATCTCATTAGGGCAGTTGGATTCCATTGGGTAAACATACAAAGCAAAGGGAGGAAAGATCAAGATGGCCAAGGGATCTTTGATAGTGATCAAAGCAGCAATGAAGGATGGTCTCTATGAGATGATTGGAGACACGGACATCAAGGGTCAAGCAACAAGCTTGATGGCTGAGATGGAGAAGGCAGCCCTTTGGCACACTCGCTTGGGACATATGAGCGAAGAGGGCCTGTAAGTTCTCAGCAAGAATGGGTTACTTGATGGTGACAAGGTAGAGAAACTCGATTTCTGTAAGAGCTGTGTTCTTGGGCAACAACATCGGGTCAACTTCAACACCGGAGTGCACAAGTCTAAGGGCATTCTTGACTACATTAATGCAGACCTTTGGGGACCAGCAAGAACACCAACACAGGGAGGTAACTTTTACTTTCTGTCTTTAATTGATGATTATTCAAGAAAGGTTTGGGTTTATTTGGTTAAAAATAAATCAGATGCTTTGAATAAATTAGTGGTGTGGAAATAGCTGGTAGAGACTCAAAGGGGCAGGGTATTTAAGGAGATAAGAACCGATAATGGCTTAGAACTTTTTAACCAAGAACTTGATTAATTCTGTAGGCTAAATGGCATTTTAAGACATAGAACGGTTTTGAAAACCTCTCAGCAAATTGGAGTTGCTAAGAGGATGAATAAGACCTTTATGGAAAAGGTTAGGTGCATGTTAGATGGATCCGGATTACCCAAATGTTTTTTGGGGGGAAACGGTGTCTACTGCTGCGTATTTGGTTAATAGATCACCTTCTAGGATTGTGTACCATAAGACTCCCAAGGAGATGTGGAGTGGAAAACCCCCTGAGTTGGACAACCTTAGAACTTTTGGATGTGCTGCGTTTGCACATCAAAAGGATGATAGACTTAGCCCAGGATCTAGAAAGTGTGTGTTTCTAGGATATGGGGAAAGGGCTAAAGGGTATAGGTTGTGGTCCTTAGAGAAAGAAGGATTGAGACTCATAATAAATAGGGATGTCATTTTTAATGAATTGTAATTTCCTTATTTGGAGAAAACTAACCCTGCAGGGGCTAGTGAGCAAACTAGTTCGGTAGTTGTGGAGCATAGCATCAAGGAGAATTCGGTTCAGGTAGAGCAAGAAAGGCAAAAGGGTTCGGACCAGGTAGAGCCCATTGATGAATGCAAGCTCAGGACACTCATGAGGAGGCTGAATTGAAAAATGATGATGGAGCAAGTTAGAAGGACTATCAGCTCACAAGAGATCGGGAAAGAAGGCTGGTCAGACCACCTTCAAGATATGGTTTTGTGGATGCTATGGATGCAGCAGCTCCTTGGACAGAAGGAGTGATGAATGAACAAGAGACTTACATTGATGCCATAGGATGTAAGAATTCGCCAAGATGGAAGCTAGCTATTGAGGAAAAAAATGGATTCTTTGAGGAAGAACAACTTCTGGGAATTGGTGCATATTCCGGAAAAACAGAGAGTTGTGGATTGTAAGTGGACTTACAAGATCAAAGAAGGGTACCCTCCAGGAGATGAAGTCCGGAATAAGGTTAGGCTGGTGGCGAAGGGGTTCACACAAAGGAAAGGCATGGATTTCACAGAAACCTTCTTGAAATGAATCCATTAAATCATTACTAATGATGTTATTCTCATTTTTGAAAATTTTATCAACGCAAGCTATTGTGTATGAAGTATAACTTCCTACTCTGTAGCTCTCTCTCTCTCTCTCTCTCTCTCTATATATATATATATATATATATATATATTCCACTTATAATGCCAAACAATTAATAGAACCATAAAAATGAAAACCAAGTTAATATCTCAAAACTGAAATCTTGAACTTTTTTTGCTTTAGATGAAACAATTGAGCCATACAACTCCCCAAAGAGACATAATGACCTCATAAAATTATAAATCTAAAAATTCCTCTCATAAAATCTACCAATAGTAAAAGTACAACAAGTCTATCAAGAAAAAATATTTTTGTGTAAATAAAAAGGTTCATAAAGACCCATAAAGGCATGGCATTTATCCACGTCAATATCAAGGTAGATACATTACAAGCTTATTCATCAATTTCAAAATAGTAAAATAAATTATTTCAATAGACAGTGAACCAATACGCACCCATTAGAAATATTGAAACAATCCCAACAATAAATATATGAGATATCAAGACAAAAACCAAAAAATTGAAAACCACGTAATTAAATTTCTTTGGAAAAAATCATAGAAAATAATCGTGGTTGCGAGGTTTGCCTTGTTTTAGAAGGAACCTATGATAATTAAATTTTTGCTATCTTATCACACATAAAAAAGAATCTTTAAGGGGTAAAAGTAATCACGAAAAGTAAGATAACAAGTTAACAACAATGACATTAAAAATAAAATGAGAGAGAGAAATAAAAACAAGTAAAAAGCTTATGCGCAACGATCATAGATCATGGCATAACCTCCAGTAGTCCACCTCCGCTAGCCTTGTTTGAGTTCAGTAGAGAAAGAGTTGCAATAAAATAGGTCAAGCCCATTGGTGATGAGGAGGATGAAGGAGAAGCATCCATTGAATAAACTTAAAAACAGGCTTTGGCTTTTTTTTTTCTTCTCTTTTTTTGTCTTGGTAGTAAATACTGAATACTAAGAAACCTGTGCAGATGGAGACAAAGAAACAGATACTGAGAGACAGAGAGAAGTGCCTATTTGGTAAAAAGTGCTTGGATAAAGACAGGATAAGAAGGAAAAACTGTCAATTTTGCAATCATGACAGCAGTTAAGGTCCACTGAATGAAGAGGATACATTGAGAAGAATTTCAAATCTATTTAAGAAACCCTTTTTTTAATTTCCAAATTGGACGATTGGATTTTTGTGAATGTGAAATCAAATCGTTAGGATTCATTTTGTAAGTGATGTCCAAATTACCAGATATTAAAATTTCAAATTGGTTTTCTGATTAAGATAAAACCATGGGTATCTAGTGGGCAATTTGTCATTTTTGTAAATAGAGTTAATAGGGTGCTAATAACGCCTCAAAAACACAACTTAGCATGACAAATGAGGGACAAAAAAGGTGCTGTGTTTTCTACCAAATGGCCGCCATTCAGTTCAATGCACCAGCCAAGTTTGTCCTGTTATGACCAAAAGGGATCAAAATTGAACTCAACTTGACTGCTTCTCTGGTCATGTCTGTAACTGCAGAAATGAGTAAATGAAATGCTACAATTGTTTATAGATAAACTCATTGGCAAAAAATTTCTATTCGGTTTTACAGGAGGTTTTCTAGCGAACCAAACAGCAGGAAGTTTTAGAGAGCGATGTCGAAATTGCGATGGAGATAGTAAATGGGAAACGGCTGACATTTCCCAAAATATGGGCTGGTAGGCCGTACATAGTCAATATGGGCTACTACATGATTGGCTTTTTGAAGTTAATGGGCAGAGGGTCAATCTACTCTTTTCAAATTAAAAAAAAAAAAAAGGGCAACCCGTGAATTTCAATATAAAATTAAATCAACAAACATCAAAATTTACTGTAAAAATAATTTCTGTAATAATTGTAGCATATCCACTCCAAACACTTAGAAAAACACCTTGCGAAACTCAATTATAATTGTGTGGAAATTTGAGCGGTAATTACCATTCAAATTTCCAGTACGTTCCAAATGAGTGTTCAAAGCAGATGTTTAAATAGTATTACACATAATTTGGTTGCAAGTGTTCACTACTTAAACATTTGGATTTTTTAAAAATATAATGGCTAAAATAAAGTTGTCATACATGACAACCCAATTTTAGGTGGTTTTTTTTTTAATTTTATTGAATTTTTAAGGATACTATCCAATTAGTTTAATTTCTCTTAATTATCTCCAAAAATTTGATTTTTTAACTTTTAAATAGTTCAAAAATTATTTGATAACATTTTTTAATTGCTAAAATTCAATTATTTTAGTCGAATATAAAATATTAGATTGATATTTTAATTGTTTTGACATACACTATTTATTTTATCATTTTGATAACATTTAAAGAGTGATTTACAAAGACAATGTTATTGTATTCATAAAAGGCAAGAAAATAAAATATTAGATTAATATTTTAAGGCTAGTGATATTGACAATATATAAATGGTTATTGACACTCTACTTATTATTTTCTTCTAAAACTTAAAATAATATCCTAATTAAAGTTAGATTCTCAATTTTACTTTTAAAGTATAATTACTACCGCATATTCTCTTCACAAATTTCTATGATTCAAAATCTTCTATTAATTACACTCTTTCTTTATCTCTAACTCTTTACCCTTTTCACTTTTGCAACAAAAACTTTCTTCCTCTACTATCTTTCTTCCTCTTTTTTTTCCCTTTCTTTTCTCTCTTTTGTTTTCTTTCATTTTTCCTTCAATTTTTGTTAAAGACTCAAATTCAACTTCTACGTGAAAAAGATCAATCCTACTATATACAGAGGATCTAACTTTTGAAAATCTTATTGAGATTTACTATTTTGAGCTAGTAATTCTAAATAAGTTAATTAATAAGAGTCATTAACTCTGCAATCTTGAGAATTATTAGTGTTCAACACGAAATGCATATTCCATCAATTGATTATTCATTATTATGAAAAAGTGAAGAAAGAACTAAAATTAATATTGCGGAGTTGACGACAAAGATTTTGATGATGGAAAAAACAAAACACTGTTGGAGCCTTTGGGCACCATGATTTTTGAGTAAAACTTTTTGTAATCAACTACATATTTTGTCATTGCATTTGAATTTGTCATGATTTGCTTTTACTCTTGGTTTTCTATGAAGAATTGAGATGATGAGATAGTGAGGATAAAGAGTTAATTAGAGATGAAGAAAGTGTAATTAATGGAATCAATTGAATCTTTGGTAAATGAGGACATAGACAATTTAATTAGCATATAGATTATATTCTAGTAGATTGCTCAAGATTGTAGCTAAATGAATGATATGTTGATCCAATGATTTGCTATAGATGAGAATATCATCAAAAAAGATATTCACAAATTTTCTGAGGAAAAGAAAGGAAATTTGATTCATGGTGGCTTAGAAGGTTAAAGGTGCATTAGAGTGACCAAAAGGCATCGCCAAGAACTCATAATGGCCTTGGTGAGTTCTAAAAGTTGTTTTCTCCATATCAATACCTTGTAACCTCAATATTTTTGGGGAAGAGTGCCCCATGAAAGCATGAAAGATAATTTTAGGATATGTAACAGGTGATGAATCCTCAAAAACATCAATATGATCATTTATAGTTGACTCAATAGAATCACAAGAAGACCAATATAGTTGGGGCTTGCTAAATCCCACAAAGCCAACATGAGAAGACAAATATGCTTAGCCATAGAAGGCGTCATTGATATACCGTATCGAGATGAAGATATCATTAAAATCAAAAGAAAGATCACTTAACACCGTTTAGAAACCCCTCAAGGCTTTCAAGGGAATGGGAGCATATGATATAGGCATAAATATTCTACCCAATAAAATTCGGACAGGTGGATCATGACATGACTCGTAGACCTAAACGATATGGGTCAAGTCCCCTAGTACATACCTAAAGACATGGGGTAAGACTGTGACTTGACTCAAAAGCCTGAGATAAGGTTGTGACGTGACTCGCAGACTTAAATGGCATGGGTCAAGACCCCTGGCATAGACCTAAATACATGGCATAAGATCCCTGATGGGACCCACACCAATCCCTAAGAAGATAAGATCTCCAGAGCCTATATAAAGAGGCTCAAGGCCTCATAAATGCAATTTTCATAACTAGAACAACTTCGGCTCTCTTGCTTTCTCCCATTTTGATATTTCTCTAGCCCTTCCTTTCGCATTATCTTGGTATACTTAATGACTAGACCGTCGGAATGTCCTTCTCGAAGAACCAAACTCTAGGTGGCTTTCCTTATAGGAGTTCGTGTACCAAGCTAATGTGGGTAAAAAAATGTGGCCAATACCAGTCATATATCTCATCCAACCCAGATCTAGTTTGACAACAATACCCTTAACTTTCTTTTCAACATCAAGAGTTATAATGATATTTTGGTTGTGGTTGATTGCTAAAAATTTTGTTATGTTAATTTTTGTTCAACCCAACAAACAAATCACTCTTGTCTTGTACAAGAACCACTATCTTAGGTATTGATTGGAGCCTGTTTTCAGTTTAGAGAGTGGCAACTGAAAATTGACGAGTTTTTATTGGCATGTTAATTTTTGAGGTTGGGAAATGAATTGGAAATCAATATGGCAGTAAGATTACAAAAACCAAATCCTTCTTACCTTTTTGGTAATTTTTGATTATTTTGAGTTGATTTCAACACTATTTTACCACATACATTCACGGTTTATTTAAAAATTTAAGTAAGATTATCCAAACACTAAATAATATTTTTTAAAAAATAATTCAAACATTAATTATAATATGATATTGATTAAGAAAAAGGCAAATAATTGCGTTTAATGCAAATTCTTTTTTTTAGCAAATATATATATTGGTGTAGTAATTATCACATTCGAGACAATATCTTTTTGGCACTTTGGTATGGATTCCAATTGGGAGACATATTCATGAATTTGTCCAATTTCTTCTTCAACATGTTGCTAATCCAGAGACTCATTGTGATCATTGTCCTCAAGTTTTTTTCTTACATATTTTTTAAAACTTACAATATCGTTGAGTTGATCCGCAAAATTAATCTGTTCCTTTTTCTTTTTCTTTTCTGGTTAAGAGTAATTCTCGGTTAGACCGGATCGCCCGAAACTTCATAGTATTCACCCTTCTAGATAGAAAAGTCGGAAAGAAACATACAATTCCGTGTTATTTGTTAGGTTCGTCACCGACAAGAAAAAAGAAGGAAGACTCTCAGCACTGAAAATCTCCTCCCACAATAGCTCATATTTAAATTCAAGACTAGTTAAGTAGAACATTTAGCATAAGTTAAAAGCCTTTCACTCCATCTTCCTTTTATTTTATTTATATAATTTTCAAACTTATCTCCACCTTCCTTTAATAACCAAAGTAGAGAAAAATAAAGGAATTTATCTTCCTTTCTCCTTAAAGCAATAAAATAAAGTTATCATTTTCTATAGGAATTTTTTCATTCAAACAGTATGTCAACTTTTTCTTGCATAAAATCTGACATGACAGCATAAAGCTTTAACAGATTGATTGAACAAATAGATTACCAATTTCCTTTTTTTTTCCAATGATGGGGTAGACTGCTGCCCAGTAATTTCTCTGTCCGAGTCAACAGACAAGTCAAGTCGAGAGGCCCCCCGCAATGATGAGCATTCCATGCATTCTACGCCACAAACATCCAATAATATGTGTGCTGACATAATGCATCCACAGTGAATTGCCTGGGCAGGAAAATGAAGCATTAGCGAATACAGAATATAGAGTAGTAATCAAAAGCTAGTTCTTTGATTAATAACAATCAGGATATAAATCCACAGGAGAGAGACGCAATAAAGGCCAGCAAGAGGAAAATGTGCAACAGCAACAAAACGTTCAAGATACCTTATCGCAAGCAACACAATTTCTCCAACCATCAGCATTCAAGTGAAAGATGTTGCAAAATCTCCCCTCCTCATAAGCAGAGCAGAATTTGCAAAAGAATTAAGTCAATTAATCATAAACAGCATGGAGAAGGAAGAAGATTCAATCAAATTTATAATCCCATCGCAAGACGCACAAGTGAAAATAAAATGAGTACTTTGCTGGGAATACCAACAATTCATCTAAACGGAAATATAAAAATTTATAAACTTGTTTGCATGTAATTTGGGGTCAAAATCTGATTACGCAACTAGAATCCCTCCGGAAAATAAAGTTATGCACTGAAGGTGATGACACCAAATAGGGGTAGTTATAATAGAGGAGAGAAAAGAAGAAAAAGTAAAAGAAAGAGAAAGAAACTTCGCAGGGCAAAAGCTTATTGAAACAGCCTATGTTTGTGAATGGTGAAAAACCTTACAGGTTTGCTTATGCAAACCATAAAGTTACCATTCATATCAAACGCGAGCATGTACATGCGCACACAAAAACATGCATGTGCATATACATGCACACATAGAAGCATACACGCGTACGTACATGTGCACGCAAAAATATACTCATGCGCACAATAACACGTGTTGACACAACAATATCTTCAATGAAAAAAAGCATCAGGCACAGCAACACCTTCTGGTATAAGGAAAAGCAATAGGAATAAGGAAAAGCAATCTTTAAATAATAATTTTGATCTTATTTTTATTTTTTTCCAGACACATCAGTTGTTAACTTACCATCAAAAATCAAGAGATATGAACTTGAATATACTGGTAATGTAATAAAATCGAATTAATGCCTCATGAAGAGACACGTCTTTGAAAGTGTCCTTTTCTCGCAAAGTGATGGAACGAATGAATAAAAAGAGAAAGAGGACCACTCATATCGTAAAACATCAAAAGACACATAATACAACTTTAAGAGAAAAACTTAGATTAGATTGTTTAACACAAATCTTTTACGTGTTGGATTAACTAACTAATTTCATAATTTTCTTCGTAATAGGTGTTGGATTAACTAACAAATTTCATAATTTTGCATACTCACACACCCACATGCTTGGAACATAATGTTAGTAACACAACATCCAAACTACATATTTAAATTTTATCAATTCAATCCTTATATGGAAAACCTTACATGACAATGATAAAATTAACTTAGCAGAAGTCATACATGTCTACTTGTATAATAAGACATGAACAGCCAAACACGTGTGTGAAAAATTTACAAACCACATTAGGCCATAACAGGATAGCAAACATTAGCTAAATGCATTCAGAACTTGATGAGACATTTTAAATCGAAACAATCATTTCATTGTATTATTGGTATCTATTTTTTTCCTACTTTTTAAGCCTAATGACCCGAAAAGTTAATAATATTCACTATACAATCAAAATTTGTTTATACTCAAAATAGGGTAATGGAAAGGGAAAGTAGAGTGAAGAGAAATGGTTTCAGGAAAGAATTTCTTGGAGTACAGATAAACAATCGATTTAATACTACAATCCATGTACAGAACAACAAAGTGGTTGCAACGCTACTCTAAATAGAACAAAGATGATATCGTTTCAATATGTGAAGCTAGAACAATATCATTTCACTACAAACTATAGATGGAAAAATGGTAACTTATAAAAAAGGGAGAAATGGTAAGGTCACCATTTACTAACCATGCTGAAAAACAGTTTTGCTTACCTTTTTCTTTTCCTGATAGTACAAAGCAAATAAATCATTCTTGAAACAATAAATACCATTAAGACAAGTTCCAATACCTAACTTTGGCTAAAATTCATTTTTATTATAGTTCTACCAAGGCGGTGTCAAATTCATTTTAAGCTAAGAAGGAAAAGTTTCTCAATGTTTATTAACAATTTTATTCGCATTAAATTTGATCGTACTTAATGATGGGATGAATATATGAAATTTTCAGCATATAACATAAATTTGTCGATCATATCCTTTTCTTCTGAAAAATTATAAATCATTTAATATCTACCTATCTCACTCTCTTGTACTCTAATTCAAAGCATGTGCAATAATGACTACAGCAGGAAAGAAGTTAAAAAAGAAGAAGAAGGAACTAAACATATCAATGGCCTAACAATGTACTGGTTTTCTTCCTCATTCACTTATAACCATTTTCCCTTCTTCCAAACAGGAAAAAGATTTAAATTCTGAATTGGATGAGTTTACCACTGATCACATATCACAAGATCTAATGACCTCTACTGTTCGTTAATGAAACTGAACGACTAGAGGGACCTAAAAGATGGATTCTATCAAGTATAAACTTGTTCCAGTCTAAGGTAGCATACTCATGAGCTTGACCTTATTTCACTGTCAATAAATGATTGAAGACTCCAATCTTCAAGTTTGACACAACCATAGGTACACAGTTTAGTTGCCCCTAGCTGTGACCGTGTCAAATCATATATTCCTAAAAATTGTAAGGAGATTGGGGATTACTACTGCACCTTCCTTAAGGCTACCCTCTTAGACTTTGGTTACTAGCCCTACATTGCAGTGAAGCAACAACTCCAAAAATGTTCAAATCCATATCATTCGAAACGGTTTCCATATGATTTCTATAAGACACGAAAACAAATTCTCCACCATAAGAGATTAGTGGTTGTTAGCAATTATAGTTTCACTTCAAAAGATATCACAATTGGCATCAAATTTTGCAACAAAATTTGTTTGCTGCAAAAACTATAGTTTTTTTTAGTGTAATTTAATTTCGCTGCAACAAACTTAACTCATTGCAACATCATTGCTTTCTGTTCCCATATTCTTAATCTATTGCTGCATCATGGTGTCATGTTGCTACATGTCTAACTTATGGCAGCTTTTTTTTTTTCTTGCTCTTATAGATCTTAACCTATTGCAACATCATTATTTCTTGTTTCTGTATAACTAATTTCATGCGGGTTACCCTCCAAGCCAAGAACAAATTCTTTTCAGTTATTTTACCCTTCCAAGATCAAAACCCTTTTCATGCAGTTCCCATATTGTCCACATTATAAGGAACATGATTACTTATCATCATTTTTCTGTCCTTCCTCAACAAAGTACAACAGTATTTTAGAGTAATAAGTTTCACTCAGTATTGGATGGTTGTTTAATACCTCAGGTTACCTACGTTTTGTGCTACCTTGACAGTATTCATTCTTTTGTATTTTTAGATAAACATTAACAATGCACTCCCAAATTTTGATAATCGTTTTAAATCGAATATACACTTTTATAGTTTTGTCACAATTAAAGTACACGTTTATGAACTTTTTTTGGTTATTTTCTAAGGAAATATGTGCAAATTAAAGAATATGGCCAATTAAATCCTAGATAAATTTACATAAACTCAAACTGGTTTTTGTGCCACCTACAATTATTTTTTTTTTTTATTAAGGCAAGAGTTTTCCTTCTAATGTGTTTCTTCATATACCACATGAATGGGAATCGAAGATCCAAACACCCATAAAATTAGTCTTGAGCCTAATAGTGACAGCCTTAGAGAAGGAATCAATTCAAGAGGACCTCTATCACTGAACTAAAGTCTTCCATTGGTAGCAAATTAGACACTTCATCTAACCTGTACTTGCACTGAGTCTTTTTTGTTTGCCGGGGTGTTGGAGTATTATCATGCATTCACACTTACCCAATTAAACAATTTATACAAGAATTACATCATCAAAATATAAAGGGAACACAAAAACTGAAAATTATCAACAATAAATTTAAAAATAAAAGCAACGGAGCTGGCAACTACTTTTGCTAAATGACAGAAACAAGAACAATTTCAAGAGAGATCACTCCCCTCCTTTCCTTTATTATTACTCAACACAACTTCTACAATCTATAGTTCTTCTATTTTCAACTACCACAAACACTAACCAACACAAGTAGATAAGGGACAACTACAGCATCAGTCACATAGACTTCTTGCCCTTTACTCCTTCTGCTTCCTCTTCAACATGATTAAAAGGGCAGTTTTGAAAAAAAAAGAAAGCAACAATCGTGGAACAGAAGAGTGAACTGGAAACCAAGAGCCCCATGCCATTACCCTATAATCAACTCCCTGGGACAATTCAAACAGTGAGAAATTTTACTTAATCCAAGATTCATAGTAATAAACATAATAGATGAAAGAAAAAGGAATAATTGTAGTGATCCGTAATAAAATTTATAATTCAATATTGATTAAATGAATATGACATTAGATGTTTGAATAACCAAAAAGGAGATTACTAAAGAAAAATATGACATCACTAAAACGACGATCTGGTTCAAGCAGATTATAAGATGACAACTACATACTTTATTGACAACTAATTAAGGTGCTTTATGTTTCATTCACCTTAATGCACTTCTTACTTATAATAGATCCATTAAATCATTACTAATGATGTTATTCTCATTTTTGAAAATTTTATCAAAGCAAGCTATTGCGCATGAAGTATAACTTCCTACTCTCTCTCTCTCTCTCTCTCTCTCTATATATATATATATATATATATATATATATATATATATATATATATATATAATGCCAAACAATTAATAGAACCATAAAAATGAAAACCAAGTTAATATCTCAAAACTGAAATCTTGAACTTTTCTTGCTTTAGATGAAACAATTGAGCCATACAACTCCCCAAAGAGACATAATAACCGCATAAAATTACAAATCTAAAAATTCCTCTCATAAAATCCAGCAATTGTAAAAGTACAATAAGTCTATCAAGAAAAAATATTTTTGTGCAAATAAAATGGTTCATAATGACCCACAAAAGCATGGCATTTATCCACGTCAATATCAAGGCAGATACATTACAAGCTTATTCATCAATTTCAAAATAGTAAAATAAATTATTTCAATAGACAGTGAACCAATTTGCACCCATTAGAAATATTGAAACATTGCCAACAATAGATATACGAGGTATCAAGACAAAAAAAAAAAAAAATTGAAAACAACATAATTAAATTTCTTTGGAAAAAATCATAGACCATAATCGTGGTTGCGAGGTTTGCCTTGTTTTAGAAGGAACCTATGATAATTAAATTTTTGCTATCTTATCACACATAAAAAGGAATCTTTAACGGGTAAAAGTAATCACGAGAAGTAAGATAACAACAATGACATTGAAAATAATATGAGAGAGAGAAATAAAAACAAGTAAAAAGCTTACGCGCAACGATCATAGATCATGGCATAACCTCTAGTAGTCCACCTCCGCCAGCCTTGTTTGAGTTCAGTAGAGAAAGAGTTGCAATAAACGTAGGTCAAGCCCATTGGTGATGAGGAGGATGAAGAAGAAGCATCCATTGAATAAACTTAAAAACAGGCTTTGGTTTTTTTTTTTTCTTCCTCTTTTTCTGTCTTGGTAGTGAATACTGAATACTAAGAAACCTGTGCAGATAGAGAAAAAGAAACGGATACTGAGAGACAGAGAGAAGTGCCTGTTTGGTAGAAAGTGCATGGATAAAGACAGGATAAGAAGGAAAAAACTGACAATTTTGCAATCATGACAGCAGTCAAGGTCCACTGAATGAACAGTACACATTGAGAAGAATTTCAAATCTATTTAAGAAACCCTTTTTTTAATTTCCAAATTGGGCGATTGGATTTTTGCGAATGTGAAATCAAACGGTTGGGATTCATTTTGTAAGTGATGTCCAAATTAGCAGATATGAAAAATTCAAATTGGTTTTCTGATTAAGATGAAACCATGGGTATCTAGTGGGCAATTTGCCATTTTTTTAAATAGAGTTAATAGGGTGCTAAAAACGCCTCAAAAACACAACTTAGCACGACAAATGAGGGAAAAAAAGGTGCTCTGTGTTTTCTACCAAATGGACGCCATTCAGTTCAATGCACCAGCCAAGTTTGTCCTGTTATGACCAAAAGGGATCAAAATTGAACTCAACTTGACTGCTTCTCTGGTCATGTCTGTAACTGCAGAAATGAGTAAATGAAATGCTACAATTGTTTATAGATAAACTCATTTGCAAAAATTTTCGATTCGGTTTTACAGGAGGTTTTCTAGCCAACCAAACAGCAGGAAGTTTTAGAGATCGATGTCGAAATTGCGATGGAGATAGTTAATGGGTAACGACTGACATTTCCCCAAATATGGGCTGCTAGGCCGTACATAGTCAATATGGGCTACTAGATGATTGGCTTTTTGAAGTTAATGGGCATATGGTCAATCTACTCTTTTAAAATTTAAAAATAAAATAAAAATGGCAACCCACGAATTTCAATATAAAATCAAATCAACAAACATCAAAATTTACGGTAAAAATAATTGTAGCATATCCACTCCAAACATTTAGAAAAACACCTTGCGAAACTCAGTTATAATTGTGTGGAAACTTGAGTTGTAATTGTCATTCAAATTTCCAGTATGTTCCAAATGAGTGTTCAAGGCAGATGTTTAAATAGCACTACGCGTAATTTGGTAACATGTGCTCACTACTAACATTTGGATTTTTTTTTTTTATATATTGACTAAAAAAAAGTTGTCATATGTGACAACCCAATTTTAGGTGGATTTTTTTTTTAATTTTATTGAATTTTTAAGGATACTATCCAATTATTTTAATTTCTCTTAATTATCTCCAAAAATTTGATTTTTTAACTTTTAAATAGTTCAAAAATTATTTGAAAATATTTTTTAATTGTTAAAATTCAATTATTTTATTCGAATATAAAATATTAGATTAATATTTTAATTGTTTTGACATACAAAATATTTATTTTATCAGTTTGATAACATTTAAAGAGTGATTTACAAAGACAATGTTATTGTATTCATAAAAGGCAAGAAAACGAAATACAGATTAATATTTTAAGGCTAGTGATTTTGACAATACATAAATGGTTATTTGCTTTTGTTGTCGTTGCTGGGGTTGTTGTTGTTGTCGGTGCTGCAACTGTTTGGCTCTATTCAACAGCGTAGGACACTGAGCCTTCCAATGACCCTTCTGCGTATATAAACTGCATTCGTCAGGAGCAACCTTCAAATTCGACCTATTTTGATTATTGTGAGGCAGTTGTTGATGCGTTGGTGTTGCAAAGACAGAAAGATTGGATATTAGAACAATTTCTTTCCTTGCATGGGACTTAAGGCGTATCTCCTCTGTCAACAATTCGCTGACCACCGAGTCCACTAAAGGAAGTGGACTGCGATGCAAAATCGACCCACGCAGCCCCTCAAAATCATCATGGAGTGCCATCAGAAATTGAACTAGTCGTTGTTCTTCTCTTCGGGCAATGTAAGGATTAAAACACTCTCAACTCTTCCGATTCTGTAAGTGCCAATTGGTCCCATTGGTTAGTCATAACAGAATAAAATTCCTGAATGCTCATATTTTTCTGCTGAAGGCCACGAATATCTGTCTCTAACTGGTATTGTTTTGCAAAGTCAGACTGTGTGTATAATCTTCCCAAATGCTCCCAAACTTCCAAGGCAGTCTCATACTTTGCCAACTGAGTGCCTATTGAATGCATAACAGAATTATTAATCCAAATAATAATCTTTGAATTATCTGCGTCCCAAGAATCCAACAATTTTGCATAATTGGTAGCCATCTTATCAGTAGACCTGACCGAAGTGCCTGTGAGCTAACCCCACATCTTTTTGCCTTTCAAAAAATTCTTCATTACATAACTCCAATATGAATAATTCTTGCCATCTAATTTCACATTAATAGACTGTAGAGAATCATCTCTAGCCCCATCCATCATAGTACTGAAAATAATAAACAGAGATGCAATTCAAATCAGAAAAAAAACGAAAGCAAAATTGAATTATATTCTTTCTCCAATTAACAAAAAACCATTACTCTCACACATAAATTACAATTCACAAACCAACCAGTCATGGGTTTCCTCTCTTGGTTCAAGGTAATCCATCGAATCATCAAAACCCAAGAAGCAGAACCAGAAGCCAACCAGAGAGTGTAACTATATTCGAGTTCGGGTCTGAAACCAACTCAAATCGAATCATCTAAACCTATGAAGCAACACAAGAATCTCGATTATTCAACCCCGTGTATGAACGATGCCGTGGAAGTGCCCTGAAAAAATAACATAACTGTATTCGAGTTTATATAATATAGAGAGGAAAGAATAAAACTAGTTGCAGGAAATGCGAGAACCAACAAATATTTTTATTGAAACATGAACAGAGTCAACAAACAAACAAACCCTCATACTAGGCGAATAATTGTGGCGGCTCTGATACCATGTGAAAGCTAAAAAGGAAAACAGAGGCTAGGGTTCTCATTAGCTTGAAAAAGTCTATGTATTACATCAAGAAGGAAGTTTATATAGGCTAGTACAATAAGAAAAAAAAGACTATTCTACCCTTAATAACAAATAATAGTAACTAATATAATTAACAAAAAGCATGAAGGCTAATTTTAGGATATGTAACCGGTGATGAATCATCAAAAACATCAATATGATCATTTATAGTTGACTCAATAGAATCATAAGAAGACCCATATAGTTGGGGCTTGCTAAACCCCACAAAGCCAACATGAGAAGATAAATATGCTTAGCCACAGAAGGTGTCACTGAGATACCGTATCGAGATGAAGATATCATTAAAATCAAAAGAAAGATCACTTAACACCTTTAGAAACCCCTCAAGGCTTTCAACGGAATGGGGGCATATGATATAGGCATAAATATTCAACCCAATAAAATTCGGACAAGCGGATCACGACATGACTCGTAGACCTAAACGATATGGGTCAAGACCCCTAGTACATACCTAAAGACATGGGGTAAGACTGTGACTTGACTCAAAAGCACGAGATAAGTTGTGACGTGACTCGCAGACTTAAATGGCATGGGTCAAGACCCCTGACATAGACCAAAATACATGGGATAAGATCCCTGATGGGACCCACACCAATCCCTAAGAAGATAAGATCTCCAGAGCCTATATAAAGAGGCTCAAGGCCTCATAAATGCAATTTTCACAACCAGAACCATTTCGGCTCTCTTTCTCTCTCTCCCATTTTGATATTTCTCTAGCCCTTCCTTTCACTTTATCTTGGTACACTTAATGACAAGACCATTGGAAGGTCCTTCTCGAAGAACCAAACTCTAGGTAGCTTTCCTTATAGGAGTTCATGTACCAAGCTAATGTGGGTAAAAAAACGTGGCCAATACCAGTCATATATCTCATCCAATCCAGATCTAGTCTGACAACAATACCCTTAACCTTCTTTTCAACATCAATAGTTATGATGGTATTTTGGTTGTGGTTAATTGCTAAAAATTTTGTTATGTTAATTTTTGTTCAAACCAACAAACAAATCACTCTTGTCTTGTACAAGAACCACTATCTTAGGTACCGATTGGAGCCTGTTTTCGGTTTGGAGAGTGGCAACTGAAAATGGACGAGTTTTTGTTGGCATGTTAATTTTTGAGGTTGGGAAATGAATTGGAAATCAATATGGCAATAAGATTACAAAAGCCAAATCCTTCTTACCCTTTTGGTCATTTTTGATTATTTTGAGTTGATTTCAACACTATTTTACCACATACATTCACAGTTTATTTAAAAATTTAAGTAAGATTATCCAAACACTAAATAATATTTTTTTAAAAATAATTCAAACATTAATTCTAATATGATATTGATTAAGAAAAAAGGTAAATAATTGCGTTTAATGCAAATTCTTTTTTTTAGCAAATATATATATTGGTGCAGTAATTATCACATTCGAGACAAAATCTTTTTGGCACTTTGGTATGGATTCCAATTGGGAGACATTTTCATGAATATGTTCAATTTCTTCTTCAACATGTTGCTAATCCAAAGACTCATTGTAAACTTTGTCCTCAAGTTTTTTTCTTACATATTTTTTAAAACTTAGAATATCGTTGAGTTGATCTACAAAATTAATCAGTTTCTTTTTTTTTTCTTCAGTGGTAAAGAGTAATTCTCAGTTAGACCGGATCAGCTGAAACTCCATTAGTAATTTTGAAGAATTCCGTTGGTAACATTATTTTTTAGGTCCAACACTTATACTGATATTACTAATAACGTTTTCAAAAAATAACAATAAATTTTTGAGTGAGTTTAAAACATTGATTTTAAACCCAATCTAACCAAGAATTTTTATCTAGTTAAAGTAATGGGAAAAGCAGAAAATCTACAAAAAATTAAAAGAACCTTGACAACTTGTAAGTTACAAAGAGAAAGGGTAAAGAGGAAAGGCTAGATTTGTAGCAGCAAATGGAACAAGAAAGTTGCATGCTAGGCTGATAGTAGGTTAGAATTTTAGATTTCATTTAAATAAAGAAACAAATTAACCTTCAGTTAGCCGTTTATAGTACTTCAGTTGGTTTCTTTTATCTTAATTAGTGCATCACTTTCATTGTTAGTTTAGCTCTTATACTTCAATTTTTTTATTTTTTTTTTATTTTTAAAAAAGAACTTTAACTTAGTTTAGAGGCTCATGTTTCATAAGGAAATAAATAGGCAAAATGTGCCCTATTTGAGATGAGATCATATGTAGTAAAATAGATGTAGATTGTCGTCCTACTAAATTCCTTATGTAAAGGAGTTCATATCTATGTGTATACTATACCAACATCTACACCAAATTTACTACAAATGATCTCATCTGGTCATCTCTACTCTAAGTTGAATGGGATGAGATCAATTAAAATTAGTGAAGTTGGAGTAGTACACACATAGATATAAGCTCTTTTAGATAGAAGATTTAGTTGGACCACTTTACAATTTAAATATGTTATTTTATATGTGTACTATACCACTAACATCAGTAATTTTACTGCATATGATCTCATCCCTTAGGCTTTCGGACTCTTAAACTCTTGGTGATCTTTGTGGAGCATGTCGAGATGACTGATGAAGACTGTATGTGAGCCTATGATAATTAAAAATGATATCTTATTTTAATTGTATGAACCTTGGTCCCTCAAGACTTCCTGGCTCAGCCCCTGGGCACACACCAAAATCTTATCCTAGAATGCAAAGGATGATGGTTTGTGAGATTACCACAAAGCTATTGATGTTATAATTTTGGTATGTTAAAAAGAAAATTGAAACAACGAACATGAAGTGATCATTAGATTGGACATAATTAAGAAAAAGGCAAATAATTTCTTTTAATGAAAACACTTTTTTTTTGCAAATATTTATAGGTGCAGTAATTATGATATTACAGACAAAACCTTTTTTTTTTTTTTTTACAGAATTTTTGAAACTTACAGTATTATTGAGTTGATCAGCAAAATTAATCTGTTCCTTTTTCTTTTTCGTTTTTGGTTAAGAGTAATTCTTGGTTAGACCGGATCGTCCAAAGCTTCATTGGTAATTTTGAGGAATTTAATAGGTAACATTGTTTTTTTGATCCCACACCTATACTGATGTTGCCAGTGAAGATTTCAAAAATTAACATTGAAATTTAAAACATTGGTTTTAAACCCGATCTCACCAAAAAAAATTTATTTGATTAATGTGGGGGGCGAAACAGAAATTAAAAGAACATTCGCCAGGAGATGATAAGGTACTGGTATTAAAATCAACAGGTACAACTAAGACAATTGTTTATGTCAGAAATGTTACATAATTATTGTGAATTAGGTGGTTATGAACTTGCATGGATTATTTACTGTAGCATTTTTCATTAAAAGCACGCGCAATTAAGAAATTTCAGGGGCAAATATCTCAAACCAAATCCCCAAATACATTTAGTGCTCCCTACTAAGTACTTGAGAATACGAGCCACACACTATATCTCTTACCAATCTCTCATAGGCTCACACTTATTTTTCTCTCTATACCTCCCCACAACAATTACATTTAATTACTCTCTACTAGACACTTGGCTCTCTGCAAACTGTCTTGCTCTTCCTAGACTACATTTTTTTTTGTATGTCTGATTAAGCATAATCTTCTTCAATATTGATTCTATAAGACTTTTTTCCAACTTTTTTTTACCAATTTTATTCGGACAAGAAGTCATGGGTTGTTCTTTTTACTTCACAAACAAGCATGCGGGATCGTGCATTTCAACCTATACTACAAATGATCTCATCTGATCATCTCTACTCAAAGTTGAATGGGATGAGATCATTTAAAATCGGTGAAGTTGGACTAGTACGCACATAAATATAAGCTCTTATAATAAGAAGATTTAGTAGGACAACTTTACAATTTAAATATGTTATTTTATGTGTGTACTATACCACTAACTTCACTAATTTTACTCTCATCCCTTAGGCTTTTAAACTCTTAAACTCTTGGTGATCTTTTGCTTTGTGGAGCATGTGGAGATAACTGATGAAGACTGTATGTGAGCCTATGATAATTAAAAAAGATATCATATTTTAACCGTATGAAACTTGGTCCCCCAAGACAAAAATCCTGGCTCAGCCCCTAGGCACACACCAAAATCTTATCCGAGAATGCAAAGGATGATGGTTTGTGAGACTACCACAAAGCTATTGATGTTAGAATTTTAGTATGTTAAAAGGAAAATTGAAACAACGAACATGAAGTGATCATTAGATTTGAAATAATTGAGAAAAAGGCCTATTTTTTTAGCAAATATTTATTGGTGCAGTAATTATCATATTACAGACAAAACCTTTTTTGGCACTTTGGTATAGGTTCCATTTGGTAGACATTTTCATGAATTTATTCAGTTTCTTCTTCAACATGTTGTTAATCCAGAGACTCATTGCAATCATACTCCTCAAGTTTTTTTTTATTTTTTATTTTATTGGTTAGACGGGATTGTCCAAAGCTTCATTGGTAATTTTGAAGAATTTCATTGGTAACATTATTTTTTCGATCCCACACCTATACTGATGTTGCAAGTGAAGATTTCAAAAATTAACAAAGAAATTTAAAACATTGGTTTTAAACATGATCTCACCAAAAAAAAAATTATTTGATTAATGTGGGGGGGAAAACAAAAATTAAAAGAACCTTCGCCCGGAGATGATAAGGTACTGGTATTAAAATCAACAAGTACAACTAATACAATTGTTTAAATCAGAAATGTTACGTAAGTATTGTGAATTAGGTGGTTACGAATTTGCATGGATGATTAAATTGTAGTATTTTTTCATGAAAAGCACGCGCAATTAAGAAATTTCAGTGGCAAATTGCTCTTGAGTTTCCATGTTTTAGTTTATGCTTTTTTTGAAAATGAATTTTCATAAATACCTTTTATAAAATTTGTTGAGTTCGTGAAATGCAGAGAAGATATCAACAATACAATTTAACGCGTGTACACGTATGGTCGTAAGATTAAAAGTATTTTATTATTATTTATTATTCTATTAAGATCATTATTTCGTTTAATCTAATTGAGAAATATATCAACACATGTGTAGCGTGTGAAACGCTAGATTTTTTAATCTGATAGAAGAGTAGATCAACACACACGTAGCGAGTGTTGAGATGTTAGTTTATGTTAAAGTATAAAGAAATGATTGAACCCATTCTTTTTAGCTTAAACTTGTGGAATAATTAGTAAATTAATTATTTTTTAATATGATACATGCAAGTTTTAGATCTTAGTTTTGTACTCTGAGATGTTTTAAAACGTTTAGAGTAAATTCTATTTTACGTCCCCTCACGTTTGGTCTTTGTCCTATTTATATCCTTCACGTTTTAATTATCTCAATTAGAGGTCTAACTTTTAACATTATCTCAATTGACATCATTTTGATTTTTAACTTTAAACATGGCCTGTATTTATGTCCTTCATTGAGAACCCAATATTACCCTCATCTCCCTCATGCCTTTCATTCCTCCCTCTCAATCTTAGTAGAGAGTGAAAACGAAAAAAAAGAAAAAAACTAGAGAGGGAGATTTTTCTCTCATTTTCCCGCCAAGCAAACACCTTTCCCTTTTTGTGTGTGAATATTCTAAGATAAAGAGAGGTGAACGAGAGGATGAGGGTTATGTTTGAGATTTATGTCTCTACAGAAGCATTGCTAATTAACCCAATTCTTATAACTTGAGAATGCATCAGCTTACCTATTTTTTTTTTATAAAAAAAAGGATTTACGAAAGATTTCAAGAGGCTGGTATAAGTAGATGAATTTGGTTTAATTCATGACTCAAGCATGCGTGAAAAAAGCCCAAAAGCTTCAATGAGCAGACCCATCTCCGCATAAGCAGATATTATTATAACCCATGAAACCAAATTCCTATCAAGCATTTCATCAAACAGTTTCTGTGCATCTATTAAGCTCCCACAATCACAGTACAATTGCAGTGAGAAATTCTCAAGAAACCCAGATGGGTTCTTCACAGTTGTTCGAAATGGATCATATATGAGTCTTCCGTCAGACAAAGACCTCCATTTTCCACAGATTTCAAAAAGACGTGCACATGAATTCGGACTGACAGAAACACTCACATCGACCATCTGTTCGAGAAATTCACAAGCTTCTTCAACCTTTCGTTGCAAGGACAAAGAAACTAAATGTAAATTCTCAACGTGGCCTTGTTGATTTTGTGAGATTTTTGCTGAGGAAGGACTGCATTTGAGGGAGACCCATGAAGCTAGTTGAGCAAAATTTGCAGACTTCATAACTGGAATTTTATCATGAGCTACTATGAGAAAAAAATATGAAATACTTTTGAGCATTAGAAATACTTTTTTTTTAATGTTAATAATTCAAAAAATCATAAAAAAAATTAAATATATGGAATTTTGACATGAAATTTTGTACAAAATCAAAGAAAAACCTCTCTGGTTTCTATAGTCTTCTGACTATTTGGTTCAGGAGCTGATGATGTTGGATCGGCCCCACAGTTTCCTGCAACAAAGCACCAACATAGAGTTGGTAGTCACTTAATGAAAAACAATGATCATATCCTGTATAACAGCCTAAAATTGCAAGCTATGGATTTACATTTTGGAAAACCACTTCGGTGGAATTATAACTGATGATGTAGAATCACAAACGTAGTATCAACAGAAAGGAGGAAGAATTAAAAAGAAAACAACAAAATAATAGAGTGCGAATCACAAATAACTAAAAAATATGTATTTATTTGTCAACCAATGCATTAATGTCCAAAGCATAATAGGGTGCTCTTATGTATGCACAAAAACCTAACTATAGAAGGAAACAAAATCTTATGTCCTAAAACAAATCAAATTCCCTCAAATAGAATCCCTAATTTCAAACCTATTACTCTAATATTCAGTTTAAATCCTTGTTCAGTACTCCATAGTATTCACCCGTCTAGATAGAAGAGTTGGAAAGAAATATAAAATTCTGTGTTATTTGTTTGGTTCGCCACCGACAAGAAAAAAGAAGGAAGACTCTAAGCACTAAAAGTCTCCTCCCGCAATAGATCATATTTAAATTCAAGACTAGTTAAGTAGAACATTTAACATAAGTTAAAAGCCTTTCACACCATCCACGGTTTTTTTTTTTAATATAATTTTCAAACTTGTCTCCACCTTCCTTTAATAAACAAAGAGAGCAAAAGAAAGGAATTATCTTTCGTTCTCCTTAAAGCAATAAAATAAAGTTATCATTTTCTATAGAAAATTTTTCATTCAAACAGTACGTCAGCATTTTCTTGCATAAAATATGACATGACAGCATAAAGCTTTAACAGATTGATTGAACAAATAGATTACCAATTTCCTTTTTTCCAATGACGGGGTAGACTGCTGCCCAGTAATTTCTCTGTCCGAGTCAACAGACAAGTCAAGTCGAGAGGGCCTCCGCAGTGATGAGCATTCCATGCATTCTACGCCACAAACATCCAATAATATATGTGTGTGTGCTGACATAATGCATCCACAGTGAATTGCCTGGGCAGGAAAATGAAGCATTAGCGAATACAGAATATAGAGTAGTAATCAAAAGCTAGTTCTTTGATTAATAATAATCAGGATATAAATCCACAGGAGAGAGACACAATAAAGGCCAGCAAGAGGAAAATGTGCAACAGAAACAAAATGTTCAAGGTATCTTATCGCGAGTAAAACAATTTCTCCAACCATCGGCATTCAAGTGAAAGATGTTGCAAAATCTTCCCTCCTCATAAGCAGAGCTGAATTTGCAAAAGAATTAAGTCAATTAATCATAGACATCATGGAGAAGGAAGAAGATTCAATCAAATTTATAATCCCATCGCAATCTTTACCATGAACATTAATCAAGATGCACAAGTGAAAATAAAATGAGTACTTTGCTGGGAATACTAACAATTCATCTAAACAGAAATATAAAAATTTATAAACTTGTTTGCATGTAATTTGGGGTCAAAATCTGATTCCGCAACTAGAATCCCTCCGGAATATAAAGTTATTCACTGAAGGTGATGACACCAAATAGGGGTAGCTATAATAGAGGAGAGAAGAGAAGAAAAAGTAAAAGAAAGAGAAAGAAACTTCGCAGGGCAAAAGCTTATTGAAACAGCCTATGTTTGTGAAAGGTGAAAAACCTTAAAGGTTTGCTTATGCAAACCATAAAGTTACCATTCATGTCAAACGTGTGCATGTACATGCGCACACAAAAACATGCATGTGCATATACACGCACACACAGAACCATGCAGACGTAGCACAATAACACGTGTTGACACAACAATATCTTCAATGAAAAAAAGCATCAGGCACAGCAACACCTTCGGGTATAAGGAAAAGCATTAAACATATGGAAAAGAAATTTTTAAATAATAATTTTGATCTTATTTTTATTTTTTTCCAGAGACATCAGTTGTTAACCTACCATCAACAATCAAGAGATATGAACTTGAATATACTGGTAATGTAATAAAATCGAATTAATGCCTCATGAAGAGACGTCTTTGAAAGTGTCCTTTTCTCGCAAAGTGATGGAATGAATGAATAAAAAGAGAAAGAGGACCACTCATATCGTAAAACATCAAAAGACACATAATACAACTTTAAGAGAAAAACTTAGATTAGACTGTTTAACAAAAATCTTTTACGCCATGTTTCATTTTACTTGTGGATTAAATAATGGACAAAGCAGCGAGCCCCTTTACCTTATCTTCTATTAGTAAAGGCCTAATATACATATAAGAAAGATAATGCATAAGAATTTTGATCACATTAAGAAACTAATAGTATACCTATGTAATTTATTAACTTCCTTATCTAACATGCCTTGGCAGTAAATAACTTCTAAAGAAGGTCTTATCATAGTCATAAAGGACAAATATTTTAGATATAATACATTATTTCTTCGTAATACGTGTTGGATTAACTAACTAATTTCATAATTTTGCAAACTCACACACTCACATGCTTGGAACATAATGTTAGTAACACAACATCCAAACTACATATTTAAATTTTATCAATTCAATCCTTATACGGAAAACCTTGCATGACAATGATAATATTAACTTAGCAGAAGTCATACATGTCTACTTGTATAATAAGACATGAACAGCCAAACACGTGCGTGAAAAATTTACAAACCACATTAGCCCATAACAGGATAGCAAACATTAGCTAAATGCATTCAGAACTTGATGAGGCATTTTAAATCGAAACAATCATTTCATTGTATTATTGGTATCCAATTTTTTTCTTACTTTTTAAGCCTAATGACCCGAAAAGTTAATAATATTCACTATACAATCAAAATTTGTTTATACTCAAAATAGGGTAATGGAAAGGGAAAGTAGAGTGAAGAGAAACGGTTTTAGCAAAGAATTTTTTGGAGTATAGATAAACGATTGATTTAATACCACAATCCATGTACAAAACAACAAAGTGGTTGCAACACTACTCTAAATAGAACAAAGATGATGTCGCTTCAATATGTGAAGCTAGAACAATATCATTTCACTACAAACTATAAATGGAAAAATGGTAACATATAAAAAAAGGGAGAAATGGTAAGGTCACCATTTACCAACCATGCTGAAAAACAGTTTTGCTTACCTTTTTCTTTTCCTGATAGTACAAAGCAAATAAATCATTCTTGAAACAATAAATACCATTAAGACAAGTTCCAATACCTAACTTTGGCTAAAATTCATTTTTATTATAGCTCTACCAAGGCGGTGTCAAATTCATTTTAAGCTAAGAGGGAAAAGTTTCTCATTGTTTATTAACAATTTTGTTCGCATTAAATTTGATCGAACTTAATGATGGGATGAATATAAGAAATTTTCAGCATATAACATAAATTTGTCGATCATATATCCTTTTCTTCTGAAAAATTATAAATCATTTAACCTATCTCACTCTCTTGTACTCTAATTCAAAGCATGCGCAATAATGACTGCAGCAGGAAAGAAGTTAAAAAGGAAGAAGAAGGAACTACAACATATCAATGGCCTAACAATGTACTGGTTTTCTTCCTCCTTCACTTATAACCATTCTCACTTCTTCCAAACAGGAAAAAGATTTAAATTCTGAATTGGATGAGTTTACCACTGATCACATATCACAAGATCTAATGACCTCTACTGTTCGTTAATGAAACTGAACGACTAGAGGGACATAAAAGATGGATTCTATCAAGTATAAACTTGTTCCAATCTAAGGTAGCACGCTCATGAGCTTGACCTTATTTCACTGTCAATAAATGATTGAAGACTCCAATCTTCAAGTTTGACACAAACATAGGTACACAGTTTAGTTCCCCCTAGCTGTGACCGTGTCAAATCATATATTCCTAAAAATTGTAAGGAGAGTGGGGATTACTACTGCACCTTCCTTAAGGCTACCCTGTTAGACTTTGGTTACTAGCCCTACATTGCAGTGAAGCAACAACTCCAAAAATGTTCAAATCCATATCATTCGAAACGGTTTCCATATGATTTCTATCAGACACGAAAACAAATTCACCACCATAAGAGATTAGTGGTTGTTAGCAATTATACTTTCACTACAAAAGATATCACAATTGGCATCAAATTTTGCAGCAAAATTTGTTTGCTGCAAAAACTATAGTTTTTTTTTAGAGTAATTTTATTTCGCTGCAACAAACTTAACTCATTGCAACATCATTGCTTTCTGTTGCCATATTCTTAATCTACTGCAGCATCATGATGTCATGGTGCTACATGTCTAACTTATGGCAGCAGTTTTTGTCTTGCTCCTATACATCTTAATCTATTGCAACATCATTATTTCTTGTTTCTGTATAACTAATTTCATGCGGGTTACCCTCCAAGCCAAGAACAAATTCTTTTAAGTCATTTCACCCTTCCAAGATCAAAACCCTTTTCATGCAGTGCTCATACTGTCCACATTATAAGGAACATGATTACTTATCATCATTTTTCCATCCTTCCTCAACAAAGTACAAGGGTATTTTATAGTATTTAGTTTCACTCAGTGTTGGATGATTGTTTAATACCTCAGGTTACCTATGTTTTGTACTATCTTGACAGTATTCATTCTTTTGTAGTTTTAGATAAACATTAACAACGCGCACCCAAATTTTGATAATCGTTTTAAATCGAATCTACACTTTTATAGTTTCGTCACAATTAAAGTAGATGTTTAGGAACATTTTTTTAGTTATTTCCTAAGGAAATATATGCAAATAAAAGAATATGGTCGATTAAATCCTAGATAAATTTACATAAACTCACACTGGTTTTTGTGTCACCTACAATTTTTTTATTTTTTTATTAAAGGCAAGAGTTTTCCTTCTACTGTGTTTCTTCACATACCACATGAATGTGAATCGAAGATCGAAACACCAATAAAATTAGTCTTGAGCCTAATAGTGACAGCCTTAGAGAAGGAATCAATTCAAGAGGACCTCTATCACTGAACTAAAGTTTTCCATTGGTAGCAAATTAGACACTTCATCTAACCTGTACATGCACTGAGTCTTTTTTTTGCCGGGGTGTTGGAGTGTTATCATGCATTCACACTTACCCAATTATACAATTTATACAAGAAATACATCATCAAAATATAAAGGGAACACAAAAACTGAAAATTATCAACAACAAATTTAAAAATAAAAACAACAGAGCTGGCAACTATTGCTGCTAAATGACAGCAACAAGAACAATTTCAAGAGAGATCACTCCCCTCCTTTCCTTCATTATTCCTCTGTACAACTTCTACAATATATGGTTCTTCCATTTTCAACTACCACAAACACTAAGCAACACAAGTAGATAAGGGACAACTACATCAGCAGTCACATAGACTTCTTGCCCTTTAGTCCTTCTGCTTCCTCTTCAACATGATTAAAAAGGACTGTTTTGGAATAAAAAAAGAAAGCAACAATCACGGAACAGAAGAGTGAAGTGGAAACCAAGAGCCCCATACCATTACCCTATAATTAACTCCATGGGACAATTCAAACAGTGATAAATATTACTTAATCATAGATTCATAGTTATAAACACAATAAATCAAAGAAAAAAGAATAATTGTAGTGATCCGTAATAAAAGTATGCAATTCAATATTGTTTAAATGAATATGATACTAGATGTTTGAATAACCAAAAAGGAGATTACTGAAGAAAAATATGGCATCACAAAAATGACATTATGGTTCAAGCAGATTATAAGATTACAACTACATACTTTATTGACAACTAATTAAGGTGCCTTGTGTTTCATTCATCTTAATGCACTTCTTACTTATAATGGATCCATTAAATCATTACTAATGATGTTATTCATTATATATATATATATATATATATATATATATATAATGCCAAACAATTAATAGAACCATAAAAGAGAAAACCTAGTTAATATCTCAAAACTGAAACCTTGAACTTTTCTTGCTTTAGATGAAACAATTGAGCTATACAACTCCTGAGAGACAAATAATAACAGCATAAAATTAAAAATATAAAAATTCCTCAATAAA
The DNA here is from genome assembly GCA_023935145.1 of Bretschneidera sinensis. Classification (NCBI taxonomy): domain Eukaryota; kingdom Viridiplantae; phylum Streptophyta; class Magnoliopsida; order Brassicales; family Akaniaceae; genus Bretschneidera; species Bretschneidera sinensis. The sequence continues at coordinate 132,195,718 of CM043698.1, forward strand.
ATCTACCAATTTGAAGATAGTAAAAGTACAATAATTCTATCAAGAAAAAATATTTTTGTGCCAATAAAAAGGTTCATAAAGACCCACAAAGGCATGGCATTTATCCACGTCAATATCAAGTCAGATACATTACAAGCTTATTCACAATTTTCAAAATATTAAATAAATTTTTTCAATAGACAGTGAACCAATATGCACCCATTAGAAATATTGAAACAATCCCAACAATAAATATACAAGATATCAGGAGAAAAAAAAATTGAAAACCACATAATTAAATTTCTTTGGAAAAAATCGTAGATCATAATCGTGGTTGTGAGGTTTGCCATCTTTTAGAAGGAACCTAAGATAATTAAATTTTTTCTATCTTATCACACATAAAAAAGGAATCTTCAAGGGGTAAAAGTAATCACGAAAAGTAAGATAATGACACCGGGCAGAATAGCGATTATTTTGCAGGCTAGTCGAACAGATAGTTCACAGGGAGTAACACAAGAAAAACCCTAAAACAATACAGAGAAACTACTCTGATGCTTTATTTTAATTTATGCCAAAAATACAATAATGATGATTACGAAACCCTAAGATATTAGTTATAAGGTCGAAGCTAAAATAGGAAAATTAAATTAAGGCCGAATTTAAATTAAATAAAATAAAAAGTTTCCTAAAAACTAAAAACTGCCAATTTGAAGGTCTAAACATCATTTTTTGGCTTAAAAATAACAATGCTCAGTATATAATACTGAATTTTTCCCGGAAGCTCGTTTCCAATTAGACTAGAGTATTTGGGGCCCAATCCGAGCCTATGGCCCGCTAAACGATGTAAACCGACCTAGGTAACCCACTTGCCATCTGACAGCTAAGCATCATCTGACTCGGATCCTCCTACATCAGTCTCCCCGGGTTGAAAAGAACTCATCCTCGAGTTCACAATAGCCATATCGGAATTCCCAAAACAAGGACTTAAGTGTTTCACATTAAAGACATCAAGCAGTAACCCAAGAGGAAGATCCTCTGGTATCAGGTCAGAAAACTCTGCTAATAGCTGCTGCACCTCGGGTAAATCCACTCTGAAACTGAGATCTCCATAATGATCCTCCCGACCACGGCGTTACACGAATCGAGCAGGATTGTAATACGGGTTTTTGAAATCGGAATCGGAATCGGAATCGGAATCGTGATCTTTCATCTCACGATCACCGAAATTCTGCGCCGTTAGACGCCGGGCTCTGATACCAACTGACACCGGGCATAATAGCGATTATTCTGGAGGCTAGTCGAACAGATAGTTCACAGGGAGTAACACAAGAAAAACCCTAAAACAATACAGAGAAACTACTCTGATGCTTTATTTTTAATTTATTCCAAAAATACAATAATAATATGACAAAACCCTAAGACCTTATTTATAAGGTCGAAGCTAAAATATGTAAATTAAATTAAGGCCGAATTTAAATTAAATAAAATAAAATGTTTCCTAAAAACTAAAAACTGCCAATTTGAAGGTCTAAACTTCATTTTTTGGCTTAAAAACAATAAGGCTTAGTATGACATACTAAGTTTATCACGAAAGCTCGTTTCCAATCAGACTAAGGTCTTCGGGGCCCAATCCGAACCTGTGGCTTGCTTAACGATGTAAACCAGTTTAGGTAGCCCACTTGCCATCTGACAACTCAGCATCATCTGACTCGGATCCTCCTCCATCAGTCACCCCGGGTTGGAAAGAACTCGTCCTCGAGTTCACAATAGCCACATCGGAATCCCCAAAACAAGGACTCAAGTGTTTCACGTTAAAGACCTCAGGCGGTAACCCGGGAGGAAGATCCTCTGGTATCAGGTCAGAAAACTTTGCTAACAGCGGCAAATCCACTCTGAAACCGAGATCTCCATAACGATCCTCCCGACCACGGTGTTCCCCGAATCGAGCAGGATTGTAATACGGGTTTTCGAAATTGGAATCGGAATCGTGATCTTTCATCTCACTATCACCGAAATTCTGCGCCGTTAGACGCTGGGTTAACTTTGCAACCTGCCTCTGTAAATCCTCAATCATCACATCCTGAATGTTACGATCACGGCGTGGGGCTTCCTCGTTCGGAACCTACCCGCGACGACCACGACCACGATCACCAGCCATGGAAACTGATGAAATCTCACCCCAGGAAGATGCTGAAGCTCTGATACCAACTGACGCCGGGCAGAATAGCGATTATTCTGCAGGCTAGTTGAACAGATAGTTCACAGGGAGTAACACAAGAAAAACCCTAAAACAATACAGAGAAACTACTCTGATGCTTTATTTTAATTTATTCCAAAAATACAATAATAATATTACGAAACCCTAAGACCTTATTTATAAGGTCGAAGCTAAAATAAGAAAATTAAATTAAAGTCGAATTTAAATTAAATAAAATAAAATGTTTCTTAAAAACTAAAAACTGCCAATTTGAAGGTCTAAACTTCGGTTTTTGACTTAAAAATGATAACGCTTAGTATTATATAATAAGTTTTTCCCAGAAGCTCGTTTCCAATCAGACTAGGCTCTTTGGGGCCCAATCCGAACTTGTGGCCCGCTAAATGATGTAAACCGGCTTAGGTAGCCCACTTGCCATCTGACAGCTCAGCATCATCTGACTCGGATCCTCCTGCATCAGATAACAACAATGACATTGAAAATAAAATGACTGAGAAATAAAAACAAGTAAAATGCTTACGTGCATCGATCACAGATCATGGTATAACCTCCGGTAGTCCACCTCCGCCAGCCTTGTTTGAGTTCAGTTGAGAAAGAGTTGCAATAAAAACAGGTCAAGCCCATTGGTGATGAGGAGGATGGAGAAGAAGCATCCATTGAAAAAACTTAAAAGCAGGCTTTGGTTTTGTTTTTTCTTCTCATTTTCTGTCTTGGTAGTGAATATTGAATACTAAGAAACTTGTGCGGATAGAGAGAAAGAAACGGATACTGAGAGACAGAGAGAAGTGCCTATTTGGTAAAAAGTGCATGGATAAAGACAGGATAAATTGAGAAGAATTTCAAATCTATTTAAGAAACCCTTTCTGTTTCTTTTTTTTTTAATTTCCATATTGGACGACTGGATTTTTGAGAATGTGAAATCAAACGGTTGGGATTCATTTTGTAAGTGATGTCCAAATTAGCATATATGAAAAATTCAAATTGGTTTTCTGATTAAGATGAAACCATAGGGGTATCTAGTGGGCAATTTTCCATTTTGGTAAATAGAGTTAATAGGGTGCTAATAATGCCTCGAAAACACAACTTAGCATGACAAATGAGAGAAAAAATGTATTCTGTATTTTCTACCGAATGGCCACCATTCAGTTCAATGCACAAGCCAAGTTTGTCCTGTTATGACCAAATGGGATCAAAATTGAACTCAACTTGACTGCTTCTCTGGTCATGTTTCTAGCTGCAGAAATGAGTAAATGAAATGCTACAATTGTTTATAGATAAACTCATTTGCAAAAAATTTCTATTCGGTTTTACAGGAGGTTTTCTAGCGAACCAAACAGCAGGAAGTTTTAATGGGTAACGCAGACATTTCCAAAAATATGGGCTGTTAGGTCGAATATAGCCAATATGGGCTACTACATGATTGGCTTTTTGAAGTTTATGGGCAGAGGGTCAATCTACTCTTTTAAAATTAAAAAAAAAATAGAAAAGGCAACCCACGAATTTCAATATAAAATCAAATCAACAAACATCAACATTTACGGTAAAATTAATTTCAGTAATAATTGTTGCATGTCCACTCCAAACACTCAGAAAAACACCATGTATAACTCAGTTATAATTGTATGGAAACTTGAGTGGTAATTACCATTCAAATTTTCAGTGTGTTCAAAATGAGTGTTCAAGACAGATATTTAAATAGCACTACGCATAATTTGGTGGCAAGTGCTCACCTCTTAAACATTTAGATTTTTTTTAAATATAATGACTAAAATAAAGTTGGCATACATGCCAAACCAATTTTAGGTGGATTTCTTTTTTAATTTTATTGAATTTTTAAGGATACTGTCCAATTACTTTAATTTCTCTTAATTATCTCCAAAATTTTGATTCTTAACTTTTAAATAGTTCAAAAATTAATTGATAATATTTTTTAATTGTTAAAATTCTATTATTTTATTCGAATATAAAATATTAGATTAATATTTTAATTGTTTTGAGATACACAATATTTATTTTATTAGTTTGATAACATTTAAAGAGTGATTTACAAAGATAATGTTATTGTATTTATAAAAAGCAAGAAAATAAAATATTAGATTAATAATTTAAGACTAGTGATATTGACAATACATAAATGGTTATTGACACTCTACTTATTTGTATTTCTTCCAAAACTTATAGTAATACCTTAATTAAAGTTAGATTCTCAATTTGACTTTTAAAGTAAAATTACTACCACATATTGTCATTACAAATTTCTATGACACAAAATCTTCTATTAATTAAACTCTTTCTTTATCTCTAACTCTTTACCCTTTTCACTTTTACAACAAAAAATTTTCTTCCTCTACTATCTTTCTTCATCTTTTTTTTTCCTTTCTTTTCTCTCTTTTGTTTTCTTTCATTTTTCTTTTAATTTTACTTAAAGACGCAAATTCAACTTCTAGATGAAAAAGATCGACCCAACTACACAGAAAGGATCCAACTTTTGAAAATCTTATTAATATTTACTATTTTGAGCTAGTAATTCTAAATAAGTTAATTAATAAGAGTCATTAACTCTGCAATCTTGAGAATTATTAACCTGTAGCTAAATGAAGAATTGAGATGATGACCATACCACTATCTCATCATCTCGAAGAACTTTACAATGAAGTAATTCACCATTTCCAACTTAAACTTGAAACAGACTGGATGGTGAAATTTTGAGGTCATGGAATTGAGTCACTCCCTCTTTAATGAAGTTGTGAGTGCTACAACCATCTATGAGAACTTGAATTGAGTGTCTAGTCACAATACCTTGCAACCTCAATGTGTTTGGGGAAGTGTGCCCCCTGAAAGCATGAAGGCTAATTACTGGATTTGCAACAGGTGATGAATCATCAAAAGCATTAGTATCATCACTTATAGTTGACTCAATAGAATCAAAAGAAGATCAATATAGTTGGGGCTCGCTAAACCCCACAAAGCCAACATTAGAAGACCAATATGCTTACCCACACAAGGCATCACTGAGATACCTTATCGAGATGAAGATATCATTAACATCACAAGAGAGAACACTCAACTCCCTTCGAAACCCCTCAAGGCTTTCAAGGGATTGGGGGCATATGATATAGGTAGAAATATTCTACCCATTAAAATTTGGACAAGTGGATCATTACATGATTCGTAGACCTAAACTATATGGGCCAAGACCCCTAGTACATACCTAAAGACATGGGGTAAGACAATAACTTGACTCAAAAGCACGAGATAAGGTTGTGACGTGACTCACAGACTTAAATGGCATGGGTCAAGACCCCTAGCAAAGACCTAAATACATGGGATGAGATTCCTAATGGGACCCACTCCAATTCCTTAGAAGATAAGATCTCCAGAGCCTATATAATGAGGCTGAAGGCCTCATCAATGCAATTTTCACAACTAGAACCATTTCGATTATCTCTCTCTCTCTCTCCCACTTTGTTATTTCTCCAGCCCTTCCTTTCACTTTATGTTGGTACACTTAATGATTAGACCATCGAAAGGTCTTTCCTGAAGAACCAAACTCTAGGTGGCTTTCCTTATAGGAGTTTGTGTACCAAGCTAATGTGGGCACAAGAACGTGGCCAATATCAGTCATATATCTCATCCGAACCATATCTAGTCTGACAACAATACCCTTAACCTTCTTTTCAGCATCAATAGTTATAATGATAATTTGGTTGTGGTTGGTTGCTAAAAATTTTGTTATGTTAATTTTTGTTCAACCCAACAAACAAATCACTCTTGTCTTGTACAAGAACCACTATCTTAGGTACTGATTGGAGCCTGCTTCTGGTTTGGAGAGTGGCAGCTTAAAATGGACGAGTTTTTATTGGTATGTTAATTTTTGAGGTTGAGAAATTAATTTGAAATCAATATCCCAATAAGATGACAAAAACCAAATCCTTCTTACCCTTTTTGTCATTTTTGATTATTTTGAGTTGAATTCAACACTATTTTACCACATACATTTGCAGTTTATTTAAAAATTTAAGTAGGATTATCCAAACACTAAACAATATTTTTTAAAAAATAATTCAAACATAAATTATAATATGATATTGATTAAGAAAAAGGCAAATAATTGCGTTTAATGCAAATTCTTTTTTTTTAGCAAATATATATATTGGTGCAGTAATTATCACATTCGAGACAAAACTTTTTTGGCACTTTGGTACGGATTCCAATTGGGAGATATTTTCATGAATTTGTTCAATTTCTTCTTCAACATGTTGCTAATCCAGAGACTCATTGTAATCATTCTCCTCAAGTTTTTTTCTTACATATTTTTTGAAACTTACAATATCATTGAGTTGATCCACAAAATTAATCTGTTCTTTTTTCTTTTTGTTTTCTGGTTAAGAGCAATTCTTGGTTAGACCAGATCGCCCGAAACACCATTCATAATTTTGAAGAATTCTGTTGGTAATATTATTTTTTAGGTCCCACACTTATACTGATGTTACTAGTGACGTTTTCAAAAAATAACAATAAACTTTTGAGTGGGTTTAAAACGTTGATTTTAAACCCAATCTAACCAAGATTTTTTATCTAGTTAATGTAATGGGCAAAGCAAAAAATCTACAAAAAATTAAAAGAACCTTGGCAACTTGTAAGTTACAAAGAGAAAGGGTAAAGAGGAAAGGCTACATTTGTAGCAGCAAAAGGGACGAGAAAGTTGCATGCTAGGCTGATAGTAGGTTAGAATTTTAGACATCATTTAAATAAAGAAACAAATTACTCTTTAGTTAGCCATTTATAGTACTTGAGTTGGTTTCTTTTTATCTTAATTAGTTCATCACTTTCACAGTTAGTTTAGCTCTTATACTTTAATTTTTTTTTTTTTCAAAAAAAGAACTTTAACTTAGTTTAGAGGCTCATGTTTCATAAGGAAATAAATAGGCAAAATGTTCCCTCTTTGAGATGAGATCATTTGTAGTAAAATAGATGTAGATTGTGGTCCTACTAAATTCCTTTATTAGAGGAGTTCATATCTATGTGTATACTATACCAACATCTACACCAATTTTACTACAAATGATCTCATCTGGTCATCTCTACTCTAAGTTGAACGGGATGAGATCATTTAAAATTGGTGAAGTAAGAGTAGTACACACATAGATATAAGCTCTTTTAGATAGAAGATTTGGTGGGACCACTTTACAATTTAAATATGTTATTTTATGTGTGTACTATACCACTAACTTCACTATTTTTACTACATATGATCTCATCCCTTAGGCTTTCAGACTCTTAAACTCTTTGTGATTTTTTGCTTTGTGGAGCATGTGGAGATGACTGATGAAGACTGTATGTGAGCCTATGATAATTAAAAATGATATCTTATTTTAACTGTATTAACATTGGTCCCCCAAGACAAAAATCCTGGCTCAGCCCCTGGGCACACAACAAAATCTTATCATATAGTGCAAAGGATGATGGTTTGTGAGACTACCACAAAGCTATTGATGTCATAACTTTGGTATGTTAAAGGGAAATTTGAAACAACCAACATGAAGTGATCATTAGATTGGAAATAATTAAGAAAAAAGGAAAATAATTACTTTTAATGAAAATACTTTTTTTTAGCAAATATTTATTGGTGCAGTAATTATCATATTACAGACAAAACCTTTTTGGCACTTTGGTATGGGTTCCATTTGGGAGACATTTTCATGAATTTATTCAATCTCTTCTTCAACATGTTGCAAATCCAAAGACTCATTGTAAACATACTCCTCAAGTTTTTTTTTTACACAATTTTTGAAACTTACAATATCATTGAGTTGATCAGCAAAATTAATCTGTTCCTTTTTCTTTTTCTTTTTTTGGTTAAGAGCAATTCTTGGTTAGACCGGATTGTCCAAAGCTTCATTGGTAATTTTGAGGAATTTAATTGGTAGCATTGTTTTTTTGATCCCACACCTATGCTGATGTTACTAGTGAATTTCAAAAATTAACAGTGAAATTTAAAACATTGATTTTAAACCCAATCTTACCAAAAAAATTAAATTGATTAATGTGGGGGGCAAAACAGAAATTAAAAGAACATTCCTATTGATTATTGATTATTCTCTTAAGATTATTATTTCGTCTAAACTAATTGAGAAATATATCAACACATGCGTAGCGTGTGAGATGCTAGATTTTTTAATCTGATAAAAGAGTAGATCAACACAAACGTAGCGAGTGTTGAGATGTTAGTTTTTGTTAAACTATAAGGAATTGATTGAACCCTTTCTTTTTAGCTTAAACTTTTGGGATAATTAGTAAATTAATTATTTTTTAATATAATATATGAAAGTTTTAAATCTTAGTTTTGAATTCTGAGATGTTTTAAAACGTTCAGAGTAAATTCCATTTTATGTCCCTCACGTCAGGTCTTTGTCCTATTTATGTCCTTCACCTTTTAATTATCTCAATTAGCTATCTAACTTTTAACATTGTCTCAATTTACATCATTTTGATTTTTAACTTTAAACATGGTCCCTATTTATGTCCTTCATTGAGAATCCAATATTACCCTCATCCCTCTCATTCCTCCCTCTCTATCTTAGTAGAGAGAGAGAATGAAAAAAAAAAAACTAGAGTGGGTGATTTTTCTCTCTCATTTTCCTGCCAAGCAAACTCCTTTTTTGTGTGTGAATATTCTAAGATAAAGAGAGAGAAATGAGAGGATGAGGGTAGTGTTTGAGATTTATGTCTCTATAGAAGCAATGCTACTTAACCCAATTCTTATAACATGAGAGTGCATCAGCTTACCTATTTTAAAAAAATGGATTCTACCAAGTATAAACTTGTTCCAATCTAAGGTAGCACGCTTATGAGCTTGACCTTATTTCACTGTCAATAAATGATTGAAGACTCCCATCTTCAAGTTTGACACAAACATAGGTACACAGTTTAGTTCCCCCTAGCTGTGACCGTGTCAAATCATATATTCCTAAAAAATGTAAGGAGAGTGGGGATTACCACTGCATCTTCCTTAAGGCTACCCTGTTAGAATTACTTTGGTTACTAGCCCTACATTGCAGTGAAGCAACAACTCCAAAAATGTTCAAATCCATATCATTCGAAACGGTTTCCATATGATTTCTATAAGACACGAAAACAAATTCACCACCATAAGAGATTAGTGGTTGTTAGCAATTATAGTTTCACTACAAAAGATATCACAATTGGCATCAAATTTTGCAACAAAATTTGTTTGCTGCAAAAACTATAGCTTCTTTTTAGTGTAATTTTATTTCGCTGCAACAAACTTAACTCGTTGCAACATCATTGCTCTCTGTTGCCATATTCTTAATTACTGCAGCATCATGGTGTCATGGTGCTACATGTCTAACTTATGGCAGCATTTTTTGTCTTGCTCCTATACATCTTAATCTATTGCAACATCATTATTTCTTGTTCTGTATAACTAATTTCATGCGGGTTACCCTCCAAGCCAAGAACAAATTCTTTTAAGTCATTTCACCCTTCCAAGATCAAAACCCTTTTCATGCAGTGCTCATACTGTCCACATTATAAGTAACATGATTACTTATCATCATTTTTCCATCCTTTCTCAACAAAGTACAAGGGTATTTTAGAGTATTTAGTTTCACTTAGTGTTGGATGATTGTTTAATACCTCAGGTTACCTATGTTTTGTACTATCTTGACAGTATTCATTCTTTAGTATTTTTAGATAAACATTAGCAATGCGCACCCAAATTTTGATAATCGTTTTAAATCGAATCTACACTTTTATAGTTTCATCACAATTAAAGTAGATGTTTATGAACATTTATCTTTGTTATTTCCTAAGGAAATATGTGCAAATAAAAGAATATGGTCCATTAAAACCTAGATAAATTTACATAAGCTCACACTGGTTTTTGTGTCACCTACAATTTTTTTTTTTTTTTATTAAAGACAAGAGTTTTCCTTCTACTTTGTTTCTTCACATACCACATGAATGTGAATCGAAGATCGAAACACCAATAAAATTAGTCTTTAGCCTAATAGTGACAGCCTTAGAGAAGGAATCAATTCAAGAGGACCTCTATCACTGAACTAAAGTTTTCCATTGGTAGCAAATTAGACACTTCATCTAACCTGTACATGCACTGAGTCTTTTTTTTTGCCGGGGTGTTGGAGTGTTATCATGCATTCACACTTACCCAAATAAACAATTTATACAAGAATTACATCATCAAAATGTAAAGGGAACACAAAAACTGAAAATTATCAACAATAAATTTTAAAATAAAAGCAACAGAGCTGGCAACTATTGCTGCTAAATGACAGCAACAAGAACAATTTCAAGAGAGATCACTCCCCTCCTTTCCTTCATTATTCCTCTGTACAACTTCTACAATATATAGTTCTTCCATTTTCAACTACCACAAACACTAAGCAACACAAGTAGATAAGCGACAACTACATCAGCAGTCACATAGACTTCTTGCCCTTTACTCCTTCTGCTTCCTCTTCAACATGATTAAAAAGGACAGTTTTGGAAGAAAAAAAAGAAAGCAACAATCACGGAACAGAAGAGTGAAGTGGAAACCAAGAGCCCCATACCATTACCCTATAATTAACTCCATGGGACAATTCAAACAGTGAGAAATATTACTTAATCATAGATTCATAGTTATAAACACAATAGATGAAAGAAAAAGGAATAATTGTAGTGATCTGTAATAAAAATTCGCAATTCAATATTGATTAAATGAATATGACATTAGATGTTTGAATAACCAAAAAGGAGATTACTGAAGAAAAATATGGCATCACTAAAATGACAATATGGTTCAAGCAGATTATAAGATGACAACTAGATACTTTATTGACAACTAATTAAGGTACCTTTTGTTTCATTCATCTTAATGCACTTCTGACGCAGGATGATCCAAGTCAGATGATGCAGAGTTGGCAGATCAGTGCAAAATTAGCAGGTGGACTACCTAGAACGGGCCACGGGCTCAGATCAGGCCCGAAAGATCATAGTCTGATTGGAAATGGGCCAACGAACAAAACCTGATTTTAGCCCTCCAAATTGGCAGTTTACAGTTTTTAGGAAACTTTTTATTTTAGTTATTTTAATTTCAGCCTTAATTTAATTTTTCTATTTTGTTTCGACCTTATAAATAGAGTCTTATGGTTTTGTAAACATTATTATTGAATTTGCATAATTTTAAATAAAACATCAGAGCTGTTTCTCTGTAATGTTTTTTTAGGATTTATCTTGTGTTATTCCCTGTGAACGATCTGTTCGACTAGCCTGCAGAATAATCGCTATTCTGCCCGGCGTCAACTTCTTACTTATAATGGATCCATTAAATCATTACTAATGATGCTATTTTCAATTTTGAAAATTTTGTCAACGCAAGCTGTTGCACATGAAGTATAACTTCCTACTCTGTAGCGATATATATATAATGCCAAACAATTAATAGAACCATAAAAAAGAAAACCAAGTTAATATCTCAAAACTGAAATCTTGAACTTTTCTTGCTTTAGATGAAACAATTGAGCTATACAACTCCCGAGAGACAAATAATAACAGCATAAAATTACAAATCTAAAAATTCCTCTCATAAAAACCTCCAATTTGAAGATAGTAAAAGTACAATAATTCTATCAAGAAAAAATATTTTTGTGCAAATAAAAAGGTTCATAAAGACCCACAAAGGCATGCCATTTATCCACGTCAATATAAAGTCAGATACATTACAAGCTTATTCACCATTTTCAAAATAGTAAAATAAATTATTTCAATAGACAGTGAACCAATATGCACACATTAGAAATATTGAAACAATCCCAACAATAAATATGCGAGATATCAAGACAAAAAAAAAATTGAAAACCGCATAATTAAATTTCTTTGGAAAAAAATCTTAGATCATAATCGTGGTTGTGAGGTTTGCCATCTTTTAAAAGGAACCTAAGATAATTAAATTTTTTCTATCTTATTACACATAAAAAAGGAATCTTCAAGGGGTAAAAAATCACGAAAAGTAAGATAGCAACAATGAAATTGAAAATAAAACGAGAGAGAAATAAAAACAAGTAAAATGCTTACGCGCATCAATCACAGATCATGGCATAACCTCCAGTAGTCCACCTTCCCCAGCCTTGTTTGAGTTATGTTGAGAAAGAGTTGCAATAAAAACAGGTCAAGCCCATTGGTGATGAGGATGATGAAGAAGAAGCATCCATTGAATAAACTTAAAAGAAGGCTTTGGTTTTTTTTTCTTCTCTTTTTCTATCTTGGCAGTGAATACTGAATACTAAGAAACCTGTGCGGATAGAGAGAAAGAAACAGATATTGAGAGACAGAGAGAAGTGTCTATTTGGTAAAAAGTGCATGGATAAAGACAGGATAAGAAGGGAAAAAAAAAACTGCCAATTTTGGAATCATGACAGCAGTTGAGGTCCTCTGAATGAAGAGGATAAATTGAGAAGAATTTCAAATCTATTTAAGAAGCCCTTTTTTTTTAATTTCCATATTGGACGATTGGATTTTTGAGAATGTGAAATCAAAAGGTTGGGATTCATTTTGTAAGTGATGTCCAAATTAGCAGATATGAAAAATTCAAATTGGTTTTCTGATTAAGATGAAACCATCTGGGTATATAGCGGGCAATTTGCCATTTTGGTAAATAGAGTTAATAGGGTTCTAATAATGCCTCAAAAACACAACTTAGCATGACAAATGAGAGAAAAAATGTATTCTGTATTTTCTGCCAAATGGCCACCATTCAGTTCAATGCACCAGCCAAGTTTGTCCTGTTATGACCAAATGGGATCAAAATTGAACTCAACTTGACTGCTTCTCTGGTCATGTTTCTAACTGCAGAAATGAGTTAATGAAATGCTACAATTGTTTATAGATAAACTCATTTGCAAAAAATTTCTATTCAGTTTTACAGGAGGTTTTCTAGCAAACCAAACAGCAGGAAGTTTTAGAGAGCGATGTCGAAATTGCGATGGAGATAGTTAATGGGTAACACAGACATTTCCAAAAATATGGGCTGCTAGGTCGTACATAGTCAATATGGGCTACTACATGATTGGCTTTTTGAAGTTTATGGGAAGAGGGTCAATCAATTCATTTAAAATTAAAAAAAAAAATAGAAAAGGCAACCCACGAATTTCAATATAAAATCTAATAAAAAAACATCAACATTTACGGTAAAATTAATTTCAGTAATAATTGTTGCATATCCACTCCAAACACTCAGAAAAACACCTTGTATAACTCAGTTATAATTGTATGGAAACTTGAGTGGTAATTACCATTCAAATTTTCAGTGTGTTCAAAATGAGTGTTCAAGACAGATATTTAAATAGCACTACGCGTAATTTGGTGGCAAGTGCTCACTACTTAAACATTTAGATTTTTTTTTTAAATATAAGGACTAAAATAAAGTTGGCATATGAGCCTAACCAATTTTAGGTGGATTTTTTTTAATTTTATTGAATTTTTAAGGATGCTATCCAATTATTTTAATTTCTCTTAATTATCTCCAAAATTTTGATTTTTAACTTTTAAATAGTTCAAAAATTATTTGATAATATTTTTTAATTGTTAAAATTCTATTATTTTATTCGAATATAAAATATTAGATTAATATTTTAATTGTTTTGAGATACACAATATTTATTTTATTAGTTTGATAACATTTAAAGAGTGATTTACAAAGATAATGTTATTGTATTTATTAAAAGCAAGAAAATAAAATATTAGATTAATATTTTAAGGCTAGTGATATTGACAATACATAAATGGTTATTGACACTCTACTTATTTGTATTTCTTCTAAAACTTATAGTAATACCCTAATTAAAGTTAGATTCTCAATTTGACTTTTAAAGTAAAATTACTACCACATATTGTCATTACAAATTTCTATGACACAAAATCTTCTATTAATTACACTCTTTCTTTATCTCTAACTCTTTACCCTTTTCACTTTTGCAACAAAAAATTTTCTTCCTCTACAATCTTTCTTCCTCTCTTTTTTTCCTTTCTTTTCTCTCTTTTGTTTTCTTTCATTTTTCTTTCAATTTTTCTTAAAGACGCAAATTCAACTTCTAGATGAAAAAGATCGACCTTACTACACAGAAAGGATCCAACTTTTGAAAATCTTATTAAGATTTACTATTTTGAGCTAGTAATTCTAAATAAGTTAATTAATAAGAGTCATTAACTCTGCAATCTTGAGAATTATTAACCTATAGTTAAATTAAGAATTGAGATGATGACTATACCACTATCTCATCATCTCGAAGAACTTTACAATGAAGTAATTCACCATTTCCAACTTGAACTTGAAACTGACTGGATGGTGAAATTTTGGGGTCATGGAATTGAGCCACTCCCTCTTTAATGAAGTTGTGAGTGCTACAACCATCTATGAGAACTTGAATTGAGTGTCCAGTCATAATACCTTGCAACCTCAATGTGTTTGGGGAAATGTGCCCCCTGAAAGCATGAAGGCTAATTGCTGGATTTGTAACAGGTGATGAATCATCAAAAGCATTAGTATCATCATTTATAGTTGACTCAATAGAATCACAAGAAGATCAATATAGTTGGGGCTCGCTAAACCCCACATAGCCAACATGAGAAGACCAATATGCTTACCCACACAAGGCATCATTGAGATACCTTATCGAGATGAAGATATCATTAACATCACAAGAGAGAACACTCAACTCCCTTAGAAACCCCTCAAGGCTTTCAAGGGATTGGGGGCATATGATATAGGCAGAAATATTCTACCTATTAAAATTCGGACAAGTGTATCATGACATGACTTATAGACCTAAACTATATGAGTCAAGACCCCTAGTACATACCTAGAGACATGGGGTAAGACTATAACTTGACTCAAAAGGACGAGATAAGGTTGTGACGTGACTCGCAGACTTAAATGGCATGGGTCAAGATCACTAGCATATACTAAATACATGGGATGAGATCCCTGATGGGACCCACTCCAATTCCTTAGAAGATAAGATCTCCAGAGCCTATATAATGAGGCTGAAGGCCTCATAAATGCAATTTTCACAACCAGAACCATTTCGGTTCTCTCTCTCTCTCTCTCTCTCCCATTTTGTTATTTCTCTAGCCCTTCCTTTCACTTTATCTTGGTACACTTAATGATTAGACCATCAAAAGGTCCTTCCTGTTGGAAATCATCTTGACAAGATGCCTTGGTGGTGATCTTCCAAACACCCAAGTCTTGAATGACTTGTAGAAAGAATTTCAGCAATCGAACACAAGAACAGAAAATCAAAGAAAGAAAGAAGACAAGTAATTTGTTGTCAAGGTTCGGCAATGTGCCTACGTCCTCCTGAGTTCCTCCGAACTCTCTGCACTATCTCAATGGTTCTTACAAAGTTACAGCAATCCCCTTCAAGAATCCAAGTTCTTGAAGAAACAAGAAGAGAAGGAAGAAGATGAGAACTTCAACAATGTTCTCTAATCTAATCTAGACTCTCTCTATGTAATTACAACCAGCCTCACTACAAGAGTCCCTCTTGTGTTTATATCTCTCACACAATTCTCTTTTGTGTTTACAATGATCTCACAATGTCACAAAACTCTCTTGTATGTGTGTTTTTGTATCTTGTATTATCTTATGAAATGAGGCCTTGAGAACCCCTTTTATAGCCTCTTAATTCTTGGACATTCTTGTGAGTCATTATCCTCCCTTTGATCATGTTCCTCCTTTAATCTCAGCCCTTCATCACTCTCCAAGTGATGCTGTGCCTTTTGGTGTGGTGCACACATGATTGGAGAGGTCTTATGCATGCTGGATCATGCGTGCAGCCATGTGCTGTGTGCTGTGGCGCTGATGCTGTGTGCTGTGGTGCTGGGGCAGGGCTGGAAGCATGGCTTGCTGTGTGCTGCGGCGCTGGTGCTGTGTGCTGCGGCATGACCTGATGCTGCAGCCTCCTGATGCTGTGCGCACACCTCCTGCCTGTGGGCAGAAACTTCCACAGCAGTGTGCTTGACCTTCCCATGCTCAAAATTGAAGCACACACATGTGTGCAACCTTATAACTTGCTGAACTTTGATATCCCACAATTGGTTTGGACATTAACCAACCTTAGACCATGTTTGGACATGTTTGAAACTTAGGCAAATAACAACAATCTCTACCTTTGTCTAAGTGTTCAAAAAAACAAAACCTGAACCATTGTGCAGAAAGCTTTGGGATCCAAACTCATATTGAGTTACCAATTAACCAACTCCAATCCTAAGTAATTCAAGGCAATGATTGAACTTACTTAGAGGTAAGACTTTAGTACCCAAGTCAGCAGGATTTTCTTCCGTGGCAACCTTGTCCACATGGATGCATCTTTTCGTAATATTTTCTCGAATGAAATGACACCGAGCATCCATGTGCTTTGTCCTCTCATGGAACACAAGATTTTTACACAAGTGCAAGGCACTTTGACTATCCGAAAATACCACAACCTACTCATCCAGTACCTTCAACTCTTCAAGCAACCCTTTGCACCACATAGCTTCCTTAATGGCCTCTGTAGCAGCTATGTACTCAGCCTCGGTTGTTGAGAGTGCTACCACTGGCTGCAACTGAGCCTTCCAATTTAAACAACATCCATTTAAGTTGAAGAAATAGGAGGTAATCGATCTACTTTTATCCCGGTCTGCTCCATAGTCCGAATCTGCAAACCCTTCAAGGCAGATTGCATTACCCCTCTTCTCATACACCAGCCCTACTTCTGGGCTTCCCTTCAAATACCTCAGCAACCACTTCATCCCAAGCCAATGCTCCTTTCTAGGATTAATCATAAACCTGCTGAGAACACCCATTGCCCAAGAAACCCTCAACCGGCTTCTCTCCTTTTCTTGGATGATTCTCATCCCAAGGATCTTTTGTGCAAGGCTGAGATCCTTCCTCTTGAACTCCTCACTAAGTTGAGATGTAAACCTTTCCATCATCTTCCTGCTGTTCCAAACTAACAGCCCATCAATGACATAGATGAGGATACTCACCATCTTCTCCACCTTGTGTCCAGGTGAGAAAGTTTCTGTGAAACCTATGTCTTCTCTTCTTGTGAACCCATTCGCCACCAGCCTAGCCTTGTTCCGGACTTCATCTCTTGGAGGGCACCCTTCTTTGATCTTGTAAGTGCACTTACATTCCACAACTTTCTGATTTCCTGGAATTTTTACCAATTCCCAAAAGTTGTTCTTCCTCAAAGAATCCATTTCTTCCTCTATAGCCAGCTGCCACTTTGACGAATCCTTACACTCCATGGCATCCGTGTAAGTTTCTGGTTCAGCCATCCCTCCTTCTTTCCAAGGAACTGCTGCATCCGTAGCATCCGCAAACCCACATCTTGAAGGTGGTCCGACCAGCCTTCTTTCCCGGTCTCTTATGAGCTAAAAGTCCTTCTGTCTTGCTGCAACATCCTTTTCTTGATTTTCTTGAGCTTGGCAATCATCCAAGGGCTCTACCTGGTCTGAAGCCTCTTGCCTCCTTTGCTCTACCTGAACAAAATTTCCCTTGATGCTATGCTCAACAATTTCTGAATTGGTTTGCTCACTAGCCCCTGCAGGGTTAGTTTTCTCCAAGTAGGAAAATAATAATTCATTAAAGACAACATCCCTACTTATTATGAGTTTAAATCCTTCTTTTTCTAAGGACCACAACCTGTACCCCTTAGCCCCTTCCCCATATCCTATAAACACATGTTTTCTAGATCCTGGGCTAAGCTTATCCTCCTTTTGGAGTGCATACGCAGCACACCCAAAAGTCCTAAGGTTGTCCAACTTAGGGGGTTTTCCACTCCACAACTCTTCGGGAGTCTTATGGTATACAATCCTAGAGGGTGATCTATTAATCAAATATGCAGCTGTAGACACCGCTTCCCCCCAAAAACATTTGGGTAATCTAGATTTATTTAACATGCACCTAACTTTTTCCATAAAGGGTCTTATTCATCAACTCAGCAACTCCACTTTGCTGAGGGGTTTCTACAACCGTCCTATGTCTTAGAATGCCATTTAACCTACAGAATTGATCAAGTTCTTGGTTAAAAATTTCTAAGCCATTATTAGTTCTTATCTCCTTAACTACTCTACCCATTTGAGTCTCAACAAGCCCTTTCCACACAACCAACTTATTCAATGCATCTGATTTATTTTTCACCAAATAAACCCACACTTTTCTTGAATAATCATCAATTAAAGACAGAAAGTAAAAGTTACCTCCCTGTGTTGGTGTTCTTGCTGGTCCCCAAAGGTCCGAATGAATGTAATCAAGAATCCCCTTAGACTTGTGCACTCCGGTGTTGAAGCTGACCCGGTGTTGCTTCCCAAGAATGCAACTCTCACAGAAATACAGTTTTTCTACTTTGTCACCACCAAGTAGACCTTCCTTGCTAAGCACTTGCAGGCTTTTTTTGCTCATGTGTCCCAAGCGAGTGTGCCAAAGGGCTGCCTTATGCAGCTCAGCCATCAAGCTTGCTGCTTGATCATTGATTTTTGTTTCTCCGATCATCTCATAGAGTCCATCGTTTCTTGCTGCCTTGATCACTACCAAAGATCCCTTGGCCACCTTGATCTTTCCTCCCTCTAATTTGCATGTGTACCCCATGGAGTCCAGCTGCCCCAATGAGATCAAGTTCCTCTTCAAATCTGGAAGATATCTTGGTCATGTCTATAACTGCAGAAATGAGTAAATGAAATGGTAGAATTGTTTATAGATAAACTCATTTGCAAAAATTTTCGATTCGGTTTTACAGGAGGTTTTCTAGCCAACCAAACAGCAGGAAGTTTTAGAGATCGATGTCGAAATTGCGATGGAGATAGTTAATGGGTAACGACTGACATTTCCCAAAATATGGGCTGCTAGGCCGTACATAGTCAATATGGGCTACTAGATGATTGGCTTTTTGAAGTTAATGGGCAGATGGTCAATCTACTCTTTTAAAATTTAAAAATAAAATAAAAAAGGCAACCCACGAATTTCAATATAAAATCAAATCAACAAACATCAAAATTTACAGTAAAAATAATTGTAGCATATCCACTCCAAACACTTAGAAAAACACCTTGCGAAACTCAGTTATAATTGTGTGGAAACTTGAGTTGTAATTGTCATTCAAATTTCCAGTATGTTCCAAATGAGTGTTCAAGGCAGATGTTTAAATAGCACTATGCGTAATTTGGTAACATGTGCTCACTACTAACATTTGGATTTTTTTTAAAATATATTGACTAAAAAAAAGTTTTCGTACGTGACAACCCAATTTTAAGTGGATTTTTTTTTTAATTTTATTGAATTTTTAAGGATACTATCCAATTATTTTAATTTCTCTTAATTATCTCCAAAAATTTATTTTTTAACTTTTAAATAGTTCAAAAATTATTTGAAAATATTTTTTAATTGTTAAAATTCAATTATTTTATTCGAATATAAAATATTAGATTAATATTTTAATTGTTTTGACATACAAAATATTTATTTTATCAGTGTGATAACATTTAAAGAGTGATTTACAAAGACAATGTTATTGTATTCATAAAAGGCAAGAAAACGAAATACAGATTAATATTTTAAGGCTAGTGATTTTGACAATATATAAATGGTTATTTGCTTTTGTTGTCGTTGCTGGGGTTGTTGTTGTTGTCGGTGCTGCAGCTGTTTGGCTCTATTCAACAGCGTAGGACACTGAGCCTTCCAATGACCCTTCTGCGTATATAAACTGCATTCATCAGGAGCAACCCTCAAATTCGACCTATTTTGATTACTGCGAGGCAGTTGTTGATGCGTTGGTGTTGCAAAGATAGAAGGATTGGATATTAGAACAATCTCTTTCCTTGCATGGGACTTAAGGCGTATCTCCTCTGTCAACAATTCGCTGACCACCGAGTCCACTAAAGGAAGTGGACTGCGATGCAAAATCGACCCACGCAGCCCCTCAAAATCATCACGGAGTGCCATCAGAAATTGAACTAGTCGTTGTTCTTCTCTTCGGGCAATGTAAGGATTAAACATTCTCAACTCTTCCGATTCTGTAAGTGCCAATTGGTCCCATTGGTTAGTCATAGCAGAATAAAATTCCTGAATGCTCATATTTTTCTGCTGAAGGCCATGAATATCCGTCTCTAACTGGTATTGTTTTGCAAAGTCAGACTGTGTGTATAATCTTCCCAAATGCTCCCAAACTTCCAAGGCAGTCTCATACTTCGCCAACTGAGTGCCTATTGAATGCATAACATAATTATTAATCCAAATAATAATCTTTGAATTATCTGCGTCCCAAGAATCCAACAATTTTGCATAATTGGTAGCCATCTTATCAGTAGACCTGACCGAAGTGCCTGTGAGCTAACCCCACATCTTTTTGCCTTTCAAAAAATTCTTCATTACATAACTCCAATATGAATAATTCTTGCCATCTAATTTCACATTAATAGACTGTAGAGAATCATCTCTAGCCCCATCCATCATAGTACTGAAAATAATAAACAGAGATGCAATTCAAATCAGAAAAAAAAACGAAAGCAAAATTGAATTATATTCTTTCTCCAGTTAACAGAAAACCATTACTCTCACACGTAAATTACAATTCACAAACCAACCAGTCATGGGTTTCCTCTCTTGGTTCACGGTAATCCGTCGAATCATCAAAACCCAAGAAGCAGAACCAGATGCCAACCAGAGATTGTAACTGTATTCGAGTTCGGGTCTGAAACCAACTCAAATCGAATCATCTAAACCTATGAAGCAACACAAGAATCTCGATTATTCAACCCCGTGTATGAACGACGCCGTGGAAGTGCCCCGAACAAATAACATAACCGTATTCGAGTTTATATAATATAGAGAGGAAAGAATAAAACTAGTTGCAGGAAAGGCGAGAACCAACAAATATTTTTATTGAAACATGAACAGAGTCAACAAACAAACAAACCCTCATACTAGGCGAATAATTGTGGCGGCTCTGATACCATGTGAAAGCTAAAAAGGAAAACAGAGGCTAGGGTTCTCATTAGCTTGAAAAAGTCTATGTATTACATCAAGAAGGAAGTTTATATAGGCTAGTACAATAAGAAAAAAAAGACTATTCTACCCTTAATAACAAATAATAGTAACTAATATAATTAACAAAAAGCATGAAGGCTAATTTTAGGATATGTAACAGGTGATGAATCATCAAAAACATCAATATGATCATTTATAGTTGACTCAATAGAATCACAAGAAGACCCATATAGTTGGGGCTTGCTAAACCCCACAAAGCCAACATGAGAAGATAAATATGCTTAGCCACAGAAGGTGTCACTGAGATACCGTATCGAGATGAAGATATCATTAAAATCAAAAGAAATATCACTTAACACCTTTGGAAACCCCTCAAGGCTTTCAACGGAATGGGGGCATATGATATAGGCATAAATATTCAACCCAATAAAATTCGGACAAGCGGATCACGACATGACTCGTAGACCTAAACGATATGGGTCAAGACCCCTAGTACATACCTAAAGACATGGGGTAAGACTGTGACTTGACTCAAAAGCACGAGATAAGTTGTGACGTGACTCGCAGACTTAAATGGCATGGGTCAAGACCCCTGACATAGACCAAATACATGGGATAAGATCCCTGATGGGACCCACACCAATCCCTAAGAAGATAAGATCTCCAGAGCCTATATAAAGAGGCTCAAGGCCTCATAAATGCAATTTTCACAACCAGAACCTTTTCGGCTCTCTTTCTCTCTCTCTCTCTCTCTCTCCGATTTTGATATTTCTCTAGCCCTTCCTTTCACTTTATCTTGGTACACTTAATGACAAGACCATTGGAAGGTCATTCTCGAAGAACCAAACTCTAGGTGGCATTCCTTATAGGAGTTCATGTACCAAGCTAATGTGGGTAAAAAAACGTGGCCAATACCAGTCATATATCTCATCCAACCCAGATCTAGTCTGACAACAATACCCTTAACCTTCTTTTCAACATCGATAGTTATAATGATATTTTGGTTGTGGTTAATTACTAAAAATTTTGTTATGTTAATTTTTGTTCACACCAACAAACAAATCACTCTTGTCTTGTACAAGAACCACTATCTTAGGTACTGATTGGAGCCTGTTTTCGGTTTGGAGAGTGGCAACTGAAAATGGACGAGTTTTTATTGGCATGTTAATTTTTGAGGTTGGGAAATGAATTGGAAATCAATATGGCAATAAGATTACAAAAGCCAAGTCCTTCTTACCCTTTTGATCATTTTTTTTATTATTTTGAGTTGATTTCAACACTATTTTACCACATACATTCACAGTTTATTTAAAAATTTAAGTAAGATTATCCAAACACTAAATAATATATATTTTTTAAAATAATTCAAACTTTAATTCTAATATGATATTGATTAAGAAAAAAGGCAAATAATTGCGTTTAATGCAAATTCTTTTTTTTAGCAAATATATATATTGGTGCAGTAATTATCACATTCGAGACAAAATCTTTTTGGCACTTTGGTATGGATTCCAATTGGGAGACATTTTCATGAATATGTTCAATTTCTTCTTCAACATGTTGCTAATCCAAAGACTCATTGTAAACTTTGTCCTCAAGTTTTTTTCTTACATATTTTTTAAAACTTACAATATCGTTGAGTTGATCTACAAAATTAATTAGTTTCTTTTTCTTTTTCTTCAGTGGTAAAGAGTAATTCTCAGTTAGACCGGATCACCTGAAACTCCATTAGTAATTTTGAAGAATTCCGTTGGTAACATTATTTTTTAGGTCCAACACTTATACTGATGTTACTAATAACATTTTCAAAAAATAACAATAAATTTTTGAGTGAGTTTAAAACATTGATTTTAAACCCAATCTAACCAAGAATTTTCATCTAGTTAAAGTAATGGGAAAAGCAGAAAATCTACAAAAAATTAAAAGAACCTTGACAACTTGTAAGTTACAAAGAGAAAGGGTAAAGAGGAAAGGCTAGATTTGTAGCAGCAAATGGAACAAGAAAGTTGCATGCTAGGCTGATAGTAGGTTAGAATTTTAGATTTCATTTAAATAAAGAAACAAATTAACCTTCAGTTAGCCGTTTATAGTACTTCAGTTGGTTTCTTTTATCTTAATTAGTGCATCACTTTCACAGTTAGTTTAGCTCTTATACTTCAAATTTTTTTATTTTTTTTATTTTTAAAAAAGAACTTTAACTTAGTTTAGAGGCTCATGTTTCATAAGGAAATAAATAGGCAAAATGTGCCCTATTTGAGATGAGATCATATGTAGTAAAATAGATGTAGATTGTCGTCCTACTAAATTCCTTATTTAAAGGAGTTCGTATCTATGTGTATACTATTTACTACAAATGATCTCATCTGGTCATCTCTACTCTAAGTTGAACGGGATGAGATCAATTAAAATTGGTGAAGTTGGAGTAGTACACACATAGATATAAGCTTTTTTAGATAGAAGATTTAGTTGGACCACTTTACAATTTAAATATGTTATTTTATATGTGTACTATACCACTAACATCAGTAATTTTACTGCATATGATCTCATCCCTTAGGCTTTCGGACTCTTAAACTCTTGGTGATCTTTGTGGAGCATGTTGAGATGACTGATGAAGACTGTATGTGAGCCTATGATAATTAAAAATGATATCTTATTTTAATTGTATGAACCTTGGTCCCTCAAGACAAAAATCCTGGCTCAGCCCCTGGGCACACACCAAAATCTTATCCTAGAATGCAAAGGATGATGGTTTGTGAGATTACCACAAAGCTATTGATGTTATAATTTTGGTATGTTAAAAAGAAAATTGAAACAACGAACATGAAGTGATCATTAGATTGGACATAATTAAGAAAAAGGCAAATAATTACTTTTAATGAAAACACTTTTTTTTAGCAAATATTTATAGGTGCAGTAATTATGATATTACAGACAAAACCTTTTTTTTTTTTTTTACAGAATTTTTGAAACTTACAGTATTATTGAGTTGATCAGCAAAATTAATCTGTTCCTTTTTCTTTTTCATTTTTGGTTAAGAGTAATTCTTGGTTAGACCGGATCGTCCAAAGCTTCATTGATAATTTTGAGGAATTTAATAGGTAACATTGTTTTTTTGATCCCACACCTATACTGATGTTGCCAGTGAAGATTTCAAAAATTAACATTGAAATTTAAAACATTGGTTTTAAACCCGATCTCACCAAAAAATTTTTATTTGATTAATGTGGAGGGCCAAACAGAAATTAAAAGAACATTCGCCAGGAGATGATAAGGTACTGGTATTAAAATCAACAGGTACAACTAAGACAATTGTTTATGTCAGAAATGTTACATAATTATTGTGAATTAGGTGGTTATGAACTTGCATGGATTATTTACTGTAGTATTTTTCATTAAAAGCACGCGCAATTAAGAAATTTCAGGGGCAGATATCTCAAACCAAATCCCCAAATACATTTAGTGCTCCCTACTAAGTACTTGAGAATACGAGCCACACACTATATCTCTTACCAATCTCTCATAGGCTCACACTTATTTTTCTCTCTATACCTCCCCACAACAATTACATTTAATTACTCTCTACTAGACACTTGCCTCTCTGCAAACTGTCTTGCTCTTCCTAGACTACATTTTTTTTGTATGTCTGATTAAGCATAATCTTCTTCAATATTGATTCTATGACTTTTTTCCAACTTTTTTTTTACCAATTTTATTCGGACAAGAAGTCATGGGCTGTTCTTTTTACTTCACAAACAAGCATGCTGGATCGTGCATTTCAACCTATACTACAAATGATCTCATCTGATCATCTCTACTCAAAGTTGAATGGGATGAGATCATTTAAAATCGGTGAAGTTGGACTAGTACACACATAAATATAAGCTCTTATAGATAGAAGATTTAGTAGGACAACTTTACAATTTAAATATGTTATTTTATGTGTGTACTATACCACTAACTTCACTAATTTTACTCTCATCCCTTAGGCTTTTAAACTCTTAAACTCTTGGTGATCTTTTGCTTTGTGGAGCATGTGGAGATAACTGATGAAGACTGTATGTGAGCCTATGATAATTAAAAAAGATATCTTATTTTAACCGTATGAAACTTGGTCCCCCAAGACAAAAATCCTGGCTCAGCCCCTAGGCACACACCAAAATCTTATCCGAAAATGCAAAGGATGATGGTTTGTGAGACTACCACAAAGCTATTGATGTTAGAATTTTAGTATGTTAAAAGGAAAATTGAAACAACGAACATGAAGTGATCATTAGATTGGAAATAATTAAGAAAAAGGCCTCTTTTTTTAGCAAATATTTATTGGTGCAGTAATTATCATATTACAGACAAAACCTTTTTTGGCACTTTGGTATAGGTTCCATTCGGTAGACATTTTCATGAATTTATTCAGTTTCTTCTTCAACATGTTGTTAATCCAGAGACTCATTGCAATCATACTCCTCAAGTTTTTTTTTTGTTTTTATTGGTTAGACGGGATTGTCCAAAGCTTCATTGGTAATTTTGAAGAATTTCATCGGTAACATTATTTTTTCGATCCCACACCTATACTGATGTTGCAAGTGAAGATTTCAAAAATTAACAAAGAAATTTAAAACATTGGTTTTAAACATGATCTCACAAAAAAAAAAATTATTTGATTAATGTGGGGGGCAAAACAAAAATTAAAAGAACCTTCGCCCGGAGATGATAAGGTACTGGTATTAAATCAACAAGTACAACTAATACAATTGTTTATATCAGAAATGTTACGTAAGTATTGTGAATTAGGTGGTTACGAATTTGCATGGATGATTAAATTATAGTATTTTTTCATGAAAAGCATGCGCAATTAAGAAATTTCAGTGGCAAATTGCTCGAGTTTCCATGTTTTAGTTTATGCTTTTTATGAAAATGAATTTTCATAAATACGTTTTATAAAATTTGTTGGGTTCGTGAAATGCAGAGAAGATATCAACAATACAATTTAACGCGTGTACACGTATGGTCATAAGATTAAAAATATTTTATTATTATTTATTATTCTATTAAGATCATTATTTCATTTAATCTAATTGAGAAATATATCAACACATGTGTATCGTGTGAGACGCTAGATTTTTTAATCTGATAGAAGAGTAGATCAACACACACGTAGCGAGTGTTGAGATGTTAGTTTATTTTAAAGTATAAAGAAATGATTGAACCCATTCTTTTTAGCTTAAACTTGTGGAATAATTAGTAAATTAATTATTTTTTAATATGATACATGCAAGTTTTAGATCTTAGTTTTGAACTCTGAGATGTTTTGAAACGTTTAGAGTAAAATCCATTTTACGTCCCTCACGTTTGGTCTTTGTCCTATTTATATCCTTCACGTTTTAATTATCTCAATTAGAGGTCTAACTTTTAACATTGTCTCAATTTACATCATTTTGATTTTTAACTTTAAACATGGCCTGTATTTATGTCCTTCATTGAGAACCCAATATTACCCTCATCTCCCTCATGCCTCTCATTCCTCCCTCTCAATCTTAGTAGAGAGTGAAAACGAAAAAAAAGAAAAAAACTAGAGAGGGAGATTTTTCTCTCATTTTCCCGCCAAGCAAACACCTTTCCCTTTTTGTGTGTGAATATTCTAAGATAAAGAGAGGGGAACGAGAGGATGAGGGTTATGTTTGAGATTTATGTCTCTATAGAAGCATTGCTAATTAACCCAATTCTTATAACTTGAGAATGCATCTGCTTACCTATTTTTTTTATAAAAAAAAGGATTTACGAAAGATTTCAAGAGGCTGGTATAAGTAGATGAATTTGGTTTAATTCATGACTCAAGCATGCGTGAAAAAAGCCCAAAAGCTTCAACGAGCAGACCCATCTCCACATAAGCAGATATTATTATAACCCATGAAACCAAATTCCTATCAAGCATTTCATCAAACAGTTTCTGCGCATCTATTAAGCTCCCACAATCACAGTACAATTGCAGTGAGAAATTCTCAAGAAACCCAGATGGGTTCTTCACAGTTGTTCGAAATTGATCATATATGAGTCTTCCATCAGACAAAGACCTCCATTTTCCACAGATTTCAAAAAGACGTGCACATGAATTTGGACTGACAGAAACACTCACATCGACCATCTGTTCGAGAAATTCACAAGCTTCTTCAAGCTTTCGTTGCTAGGACAAAGAAACTAAATGTAAATTCTCAACGTGGCCTTGTTGATTTTGTGAGATTTTTGCTGAGGAAGGACTGCATTTGAGGGAGACCCATGAAGCTAGTTGAGCAAAATTTGCAGACTTCATAACTGGAATTTTATCATGAGCTACTATGAGAAAAAAATATGAAATACTTTTGAGCATTAGAAATACTTTTTTTTTTAATATTAATAATTCAAAAAATCATAAAAAAAATTAAATGTATGGAATTTTGACATTAAATTTTGTACAAAATCAAAGAAAAACCTCTGGTTTCTATATTCTTCTGACTATTTGGTTCAGGAGCTGATGATGTTGGATCGGCCCCATAGTTTCCTGCAACAAAGCACCAACATAGAGTTGGTAGTCACTTAATGAAAAACAATGATCATAACCTGTGTAACAACCTAAAATTGCAAGCTATGGATATACATTTTGGAAAACCACTTCGGTGGAATTATAACTGATGATGTAGAATCACAAACGTAGTATCAACAGAAAGGAGGAAGAATTAAAAAGAAAACAAAAAAATAATATAGTGCGAATCACAAATAACTAAACAATATGTATTTATTTGTCAACCAATGCATTAATGTCCAAAGCATAATAGGGTGCTCTTATATATGCACAAAAACCTAACTATAGAAGGAAACAAAATCTTAAGTCCTAAAACAAATCAAATTCCCTCAAATAGAATCCCTAATTTCAAACCTATTACTCTAATATTCAGTTTAAATCCTTGTTCATTACTCCATAGTATTCACCCGTCTAGATAGAAGAGTTGGAAAGAAATATAAAATTCCGTGTTATTTGTTTGGTTCGCCACCGACAAGAAAAAAGAAGGAAGACTCTAAGCACTAAAAGTCTCCTCCCGCAATAGATCATATTTAAATTCAAGACTAGTTAAGTAGAACATTTAACATAAGTTAAAAGCCTTTCACACCATCCAAGGTTTTTTTTTTTAATATAATTTTCAAACTTGTCTCCACCTTCCTTTAATAAACAAAGAGAGCAAAAGAAAGGAATTATCTTCTGTTCTCCTTAAAGCAATAAAATAAAGTTATCATTTTCTATAGAAAATTTTTCATTCAAACAGTACGTCAGCATTTTCTTGCATAAAATCTGACATGACAGCATAAAGCTTTAACAGATTGATTGAACAAATAGATTACCAATTTCCTTTTTTCCAATGATGGGGTAGACTGCTGCCCAGTAATTTCTCTGTCTGAGTCAACAGACAAGTCAAGTCGAGAGGGCCTCCGCAGTGATGAGCATTCCATGCATTCTACGCCACAAACATCCAATAATATGTGTGTGTGTGCTGACATAATGCATCCACAGTGAATTGCCTGGGCAGGAAAATGAAGCATTAGCGAATACAGAATATAGAGTAGTAATCAAAAGCTAGTTCTTTGATTAATAATAATCAGGATATAAATCCACAGGAGAGAGACACAATAAAGGCCAGCAAGAGGAAAATGTGCAACAGAAACAAAATGTTCAAGGTATCTTATCGCAAGTAACACAATTTCTCCAACCATCGGCATTCAAGTGAAAGATGTTGCAAAATCTTCCCTCCTCATAAGCAGAGCTGAATTTGCAAAAGAATTAAGTCAATTAATCATAGACATCATGGAGAAGGAAGAAGATTCAATCAAATTTATAATCCCATCGCAATCTTTACCATGAACATTAATCAAGACGCACAAGTGAAAATAAAATGAGTACTTTGCTAGGAATACCAACAATTCATCTAAACAGAAATATAAAAATTTATAAACTTGTTTGCATGTAATTTGGGGTCAAAATCTGATTCCGCAACTAGAATCCCTCCGGAATATAAAGTTATTCACTGAAGGTGATGACACCAAATAGGGGTAGCTATAATAGAGGAGAGAAGAGAAGAAAAAGTAAAAGAAAGAGAAAGAAACTTCGCAGGGCAAAAGCTTATTGAAACAGCCTATGTTTGTGAAAGGTGAAAAACCTTAAAGGTTTGCTTATGCAAACCATAAAGTTACCATTCATGTCAAACGTGTGCATGTACATGCGCACACAAAAACATGCATGTGCATATACACGCACACACAGAACCATGTAGACGTAGCACAATAACACCTGTTGACACAACAATATCTTCAATGAAAAAAAGCATCAGGCACAGCAACACCTTCGGGTATAAGGAAAAGCATTAAACATAAGGAAAAGAAATTTTTAAATAATAATTTTGATGTTATTTTTATTTTTTTCCAGAGACATCAGTTGTTAACCTACCATCAACAATCAAGAGATATGAACTTGAATATACTGGTAATGTAATAAAATCGAATTAATGCCTCATGAAGAGACACGTCTTTGAAAGTGTCCTTTTCTCGCAAAGTGATGGAATGAATGAATAAAAAGAGAAAGAGGACCACTCATATCGTAAAACATCAAAAGACACACAATACAACTTTAAGAGAAAAACTTAGATTAGACTGTTTAACACAAATCTTTTACGCCATGTTTCATTTTACTTGTGGATTAAATAATGGACAAAGCAGCGAGCCCCTTTACCTTATCTTCTATTAGTAAAGGCCTAATATACATATAAGAAAGATAATGCATAAGAATTTTGATCACATTAAGAAACTAATAGTATACCTATGTAATTTATTAACTTCCTTATCTAACATGCCTTGGCAGTAAATAACTTCTAAAGAAGGTCTTATCATAGTCATAAAGGACAAATATTTTAGATATAATACATTATTTCTTCGTAATACGTGTTGGATTAACTAACTAATTTCATAATTTTGCATACTCACACACTCACATGCTTGGAACATAATGTTAGTAACACAACATCCAAACTACATATTTAAATTTTATCAATTCAATCCTTATACGGAAAACCTTGCATGACAATGATAATATTAACTTAGCAGAAGTCATACATGTCTACTTGTATAATAAGACATGAACAGCCAAACACGTGCATGAAAAATTTACAAACCACATTAGCCCATAACAGGATAGCAAACATTAGCTAAATGCATTCAGAACTTGATGAGGCATTTTAAATCGAAACAATCATTTCATTGTATTATTGGTATCCATTTTTTTTCCTACTTTTTAAGACTAATGACCTGAAAAGTTAATAATATTCACTATACAATCAAAATTTGTTTATACTCAAAATAGGGTAATGGAAAGGGAAAGTAGAGTGAAGAGAAACGGTTTTAGCAAAGAATTTTTTGGAGTATAGATAAACGATTGATTTAATACTACAATCCATGTACAAAACAACAAAGTGGTTGCAACACTACTCTAAATAGAACAAAGATTATGTCGCTTCAATATGTGAAGCTAGAACAATATCATTTCACTACAAACTATAAATGGAAAAATGGTAACATATAAAAAAAGGGAGAAATGGTAAGGTCACCATTTACCAACCATGCTGAAAAACAGTTTTGCTTACCTTTTTCTTTTCCTGATAGTACAAAGCAAATAAATCATTCTTGAAACAATAAATACCATTAAGACAAGTTCCAATACCTAACTTTGGCTAAAATTCATTTTTATTATAGCTCTACCAAGGCGGTGTCAAATTCATTTTAAGCTAAGAGGGAAAAGTTTCTCATTGTTTATTAACAATTTTATTCGCATTAAATTTGATCGAACTTAATGATGGGATGAATATAAGAAATTTTCAGCATATAACATAAATTTGTCGATCATATATCCTTGTCTTATGAAAAACTATAAGTCATTTAACCTATCTCACTCTCTTGTACTCTAATTCAAAGCATGCGCAATAATGACTGCAGCAGGAAAGAAGTTAAAAAGGAAGAAGAAGGGACTACAACATATCAATGGCCTAACAATGTACTGGTTTTCTTCCTCCTTCACTTATAACCATTCTCACTTCTTCCAAACAGGAAAAAGATTTAAATTCTGAATTGGATGAGTTTACCACTGATCATGTATCACAAGATCTAATGACCTCTACTGTTCGTTAATGAAACTGAACGACTAGAGGGACATAAAAGATGGATTCTATCAAGTATAAACTTGTTCCAATCTAAGGTAGCACGCTCATGAGCTTGACCTTATTTCACTGTCAATAAATGATTGAAGACTCCAATCTTCAAGTTTGACACAAACATAGGTACACAGTTTAGTTCCCCCTAGCTGTGACCGTGTCAAATCATATATTCCTAAAAATTGTAAGGAGAGTGGGGATTACTACTGCACCTTCCTTAAGGCTACCCTGTTAGACTTTGGTTACTAGCCCTACATTGCAGTGAAGCAACAACTCCAAAAATGTTCAAATCCATATCATTCGAAACGGTTTCCATATGATTTCTATAAGACACGAAAACAAATTCACCACCATAAGAGATTAGTGGTTGTTAGCAATTATACTTTCACTACAAAAGATATCACAATTGGCATCAAATTTTGCAACAAAATTTGTTTGCTGCAAAAACTATAGTTTTTTTTAGAGTAATTTTATTTCGCTGCAACAAACTTAACTCGTTGCAACATCATTGCTTTCTGTTGCCATATTCTTAATCTACTGCAGCATCATGATGTCATGGTGCTACATGTCTAACTTACGGCAGCAGTTTTTGTCTTGCTCCTATACATCTTAATCTATTGCAACATCATTATTTCTTGTTTCTGTATAACTAATTTCATGCGGGTTACCCTCCAAGCCAAGAACAAATTCTTTGAAGTCATTTCACCCTTCCAAGATCAAAACCCTTTTCATGCAGTTCTCATACTGTCCACATTATAAGGAACATGATTACTTATCATCATTTTTCCATCCTTCCTCAACAAAGTACAAGGGTATTTTATAGTATTTAGTTTCACTCAGTGTTGGATGATTGTTTAATACCTCAGGTTACCTATGTTTTGTACTATCTTGACAGTATTCATTCTTTTGTAGTTTTAGATAAACATTAACAATGCGCACCAAAATTTTGATAATCGTTTTAAATCGAATCTACACTTTTATAGTTTCGTCACAATTAAAGTAGATGTTTAGGAACATTTTTTTTAGTTATTTCCTAAGGAAATATATGAAAATAAAAGAATATGGTCGATTAAATCCTAGATAAATTTACATAAACTCACACTGGTTTTTGTGTCACCTACAATTTTTTTATTTTTTTATTAAAGGCAAGAGTTTTCCTTCTACTGTGTTTCTTCACATACCACATGAATGTGAATCGAAGATCGAAACACCAATAAAATTAGTCTTGAGCCTAATAGTGACAGCCTTAGAGAAGGAATCAATTCAAGAGGACCTCTATCACTGAACTAAAGTTTTCCATTGGTAGCAAATTAGACACTTCATCTAACCTGTACATGCACTGAGTCTTTTTTTTGCCGGGGTGTTGGAGTGTTATCATGCATTCACACTTACCCAATTAAACAATTTATACAAGAAATACATCATCAAAATATAAAGGGCACACAAAAACTGAAAATTATCAACAACAAATTTAAAAATAAAAACAACAGAGCTGGCAACTATTGCTGCTAAATGACAGCAACAAGAACAATTTCAAGAGAGATCACTCCCCTCCTTTCCTTCATTATTCCTCTGTACAACTTCTACAATATATAGTTCTTCCATTTTCAACTACCACAAACACTAAGCAACACAAGTAGATAAGGGACAACTACATCAGCAGTCACATAGACTTCTTGCCCTTTAGTCCTTCTGCTTCCCCTTCAACATGATTAAAAAGGACTGTTTTGGAATAAAAAAAGAAAGCAACAATCACGGAACAGAAGAGTGAAGTGGAAACCAAGAGCCCCATACCATTACCCTATAATTAACTCCATGGGACAATTCAAACAGTGATAAATATTACTTAA
This sequence comes from Bretschneidera sinensis, assembly GCA_023935145.1. Lineage (NCBI taxonomy): Eukaryota > Viridiplantae > Streptophyta > Magnoliopsida > Brassicales > Akaniaceae > Bretschneidera > Bretschneidera sinensis. The sequence continues at coordinate 132,229,036 of CM043698.1, forward strand.
TCATAGATTCATAGTTATAAACACAATAAATCAAAGAAAAAAGAATAATTGTAGTGATCCGTAATAAAAGTATGCAATTCAATATTGTTTAAATGAATATGATACTAGATGTTTGAATAACCAAAAAGGAGATTACTGAAGAAAAATATGGCATCACAAAAATGACATTATGGTTTAAGCAGATTATAAGATTACAACTACATACTTTATTGACAACTAATTAAGGTGCCTTGTGTTTCATTCATCTTAATGCACTTCTTACTTATAATGGATCCATTAAATCATTACTAATGATGTTATTCATTATATATATATATATATATATATATATATATATATATATATATATAATGCCAAACAATTAATAGAACCATAAAAGAGAAAACCAAGTTAATATCTCAAAACTGAAACCTTGAACTTTTCTTGCTTTAGATGAAACAATTGAGCTATACAACTCCTGAGAGACAAATAATAACAGCATAAAATTAAAAATATAAAAATTCCTCAATAAAATCTACCAATTTGAAGATAGTAAAAGTACAATAATTCTATCAAGAAAAAATATTTTTGTGCCAATAAAAAGATTCATAAAGACCCACAAAGGCATGGCATTTATCCACGTCAATATCAAGTCAGATACATTACAAGCTTATTCACAATTTTCAAAATATGAAATAAATTTTTTCAATAGACAGTGAACCAATATGCACCCATTAGAAATATTGAAACAATCCCAACAATAAATATACAAGATATCAGGAGAAAAAAAAATTAAAAACCACATAATTAAATTTCTTTGGAAAAAATCGTAGATCATAATCGTGGTTATGAGGTTTGCCATCTTTTAGAAGGAACCTAAGATAATTAAATTTTTTCTGTCTTATCACACATAAAAAAGGAATCTTCAAGGGGTAAAAGTAATCACGAAAAGTAAGATAATGACGCCGGGCAGAATAGCGATTATTCTGCAGGCTAGTCGAACAGATAGTTCACAGGGAGTAACACAAGAAAAAGCCTAAAACACTACAGAGAAACTACTCTGATGCCTTATTTTTAATTTATTCCAAAAATACAATAATAATATTATGAAAGCCTAAGTCCTTATTTATAAGGTCGAAGCTAAAATAGGAAAATTAAATTAAAGCCGAATTTAAATTAAATAAAATAAAAGGTTTCCTAAAAACTAAAAACTACCAATTTGAAGGTCTAAACTTCTTTTTTTTGGCTTAAAAATGATAATACTTAGTATAACATACTAAGTTTTTCACGAAAGCTCGTTTCCAATCAGACTAGGGTCTTCGAGGCCCAATCCGAACCTGTGGCCCGCTAAACGATGTAAACCGGCTTAGGTAGCCCACTTGCCATCTGACAGCTCAGCATCATCTGACTCGGATCCTCCTGCATCAGTCGCCCCGGGTTGGAAAGAACTTGTCCTCGAGTTAACAATAGCCACATCGGAATCCCCAAAACAAGGACTCAAGTGTTTCACATTAAAGACCTCAGGCGGCAACCCAGGAGGAAGATCCTCTGGTATCAGGTCAGAAAACTTTGCTAACAGCGGCAAATCCACTCTGAAACCGAGATCTCCATAATGATCCTCTCGACCACGGTGTTCCCCGAATCGAGCAGGATTGTAATACGGGTTTTCGAAACTAGAATCGGAATCATAATCTTTCATCTCACGATAACCAAAATTCTACGCCATTAGACGCTGGGTTAACTTTGCAACCTGCCTCTGTAAATCCTCAATCATCACATCCTGAACGTTACGATCGCGACGTGGGGCTTCCTCGTTCGGAACCTGCCCGTATCGACCACGACCACGATCACCAGCCATGGAAACTGATGAAATCTCACCCCAGGAAGATACTGAAGCTCTGATACCAACTGACACCGGACAGGATAGCGATTATTTTGCAGGCTAGTCGAACAGATAGTTCACAGGAAGTAACACAAGAAAAACCCTAAAACAATACAGAGAAACTACTCTGATGCTTTATTTTAATTTATGCCAAAAATACAATAATGATGATTACGAAACCCTAAGATATTAGTTATAAGGTCGAAGCTAAAATAGAAAAATTAAATTAAGGCCGAATTTAAATTAAATAAAATAAAAAGTTTCCTAAAAACTAAAAACTGCCAATTTGAAGGTCTAAACATCATTTTTTGGCTTAAAAATAACAATGCTCAGTATACAATACTGAATTTTTCCCGGAAGCTCGTTTCCAATTAGACTAGAGTCTTTGGGGCCCAATCCGAGCCTATGGCCCGCTAAACGATGTAAACCGACTTAGGTAACCCACTTGCCATCTGACAGCTAAGCATCATCTGACTCGGATCCTCCTACATCAGTCGCCCCGGGTTGAAAAGAACTCATCCTCGAGTTCAAAATAGCCATATCGGAATCCCCAAAACAAGGACTTAAGTGTTTCACATTAAAGACATCAGGCAGTAACCCAAGAGGAAGATCCTCTAGTATCAGGTCAGAAAACTCTGCTAATAGCTGCTGCACCTCGGGTAAATCCACTCTGAAACTGAGATCTCCATAATGATCCTCCCGACCACGACGTTCCACGAATCGAGCAGGATTGTAATACGGGTTTTTGAAATCGGAATCGGAATCGGAATCGGAATCGTGATCTTTCATCTCACGATCACCGAAATTCTGCGCCGTTAGACGCTGGGCTCTGAGACCAACTGAAGCCGGGCATAATAGCGATTATTCTGCAGGCTAGTCGAACAGATAGTTCACAGGGAGTAACACAAGAAAAACCCTAAAACAATACAGAGAAACTACTCTGATGCTTTATTTTTAATTTATTCCAAAAATACAATAATAATATTACGAAACCCTAAGACCTTATTTATAAGGTCGAAGCTAAAATATGTAAATTAAATTAAGGCCGAATTTAAATTAAATAAAATAAAATGTTTCCTAAAAACTAAAAACTGTCAATTTGAAGGTCTAAACTTCATTTTTTGGCTTAAAAACAATAAGGCTTAGTATAATATACTAAGTTTATCCCGAAAGCTCGTTTCCAATCAGACTAAGGTCTTCGGGGCCCAATCCGAACCTGTGGCTTTCTTAACGATGTAAACCAGCTTAGGTAGCCCACTTGCCATCTGACAACTCAGCATCATCTGACTCGGATCCTCCTCCATCAGTCACCCCGGGTTGGAAAGAACTCGTCCTCGAGTTCACAATAGCCACATCGGAATCCCCAAAACAAGGACTCAAGTGTTTCACGTTAAAGACCTCAGGCGGTAACCCAGGAGGAAGATCCTCTGGTATCAGGTCAGAAAACTTTGCTAACAGCGGCAAATTCACTCTGAAACCGAGATCTCCATAACGATCCTCCCGACCACGGTGTTCCCCGAATCGAGCAGGATTGTAATACGGGTTTTCGAAATTGGAATCGGAATCGTGATCTTTCATCTCACGATCACGAAATTCTGCGCCGTTAGACGCTGGGTTAACTTTGCAACCTGCCTCTGTAAATCCTCAATCATCACATCCTGAATGTTACGATCACGGCGTGGGGCTTCCTCGTTCGGAACCTGCCCGCGACGACCACGACCACGATCACCAGCCATGGAAACTGATGAAATCTCACCCCAGGAAGATGCTGAAGCTCTGATACCAATTGACGCCGGGCAGAATAGCGATTATTCTGCAGGCTAGTCGAACAGATAGTTCACAGGGAGTAACACAAGAAAAACCCTAAAACAATACAGAGAAACTACTATGATGCTTTATTTTAATTTATTCCAAAAATACAATAATAATATTACGAAACCATAAGACCTTATTTATAAGGTCGAAGCTAAAATAGGAAAATTAAATTAAAACCGAATTTAAATTAAATAAAATAAAATGTTTCTTAAAAACTAAAAACTGCCAATTTGAAGGTCTAAACTTCGGTTTTTGACTTAAAAATGATAAGGCTTAGTATTATATAATAAGTTTTTCCCGGAAGCTCGTTTCCAATCAGACTAGGGTCTTTGGGGCCCAATCCGAACCTGTGGCCCGCTAAACGATGTAAACCGACTTAGGTAGCCCACTTGCCATCTGACAGCTCAGCATCATTTCACTCGGATCCTCCTGCATCAGATAACAACAATGACATTGAAAATAAAATGATTGAGAAATAAAAACAAGTAAAATGCTTACGCGCATCGATCACAGATCATGGTATAACCTCCAGTAGTTCACCTCCGCCAGCCTTGTTTGAGTTCAGTTGAGAAAGAGTTGCAATAAAAACAGGTCAAGCCCATTGGTGATGAGGAGGATGGAGAAGAAGCATCCATTGAAAAAACTTAAAAGCAGGCTTTTGTTTTGTTTTTTCTTCTCATTTTCTGTCTTGGTAGTGAATATTGAATACTAAGAAACTTGTGCGGATAGAGAGAAAGAAACGGATACTGAGAGACAGAGAGAAGTGCCTATTTGGTAAAAAGTGCATGGATAAAGACAGGATAAATTGAGAAGAATTTCAAATCTATTTAAGAAACCCTTTCTGTTTCTTTTTTTTTTAATTTCCATATTGGATGATTGGATTTTTGAGAATGTGAAATCAAACGGTTGGGATTCATTTTGTAAGTGATGTCCAAATTAGCAGATATGAAAAATTCAAATTGGTTTTCTGATTAAGATGAAACCATAGGGGTATCTAGTGGGCAATTTTCCATTTTGGTAAATAGAGTTAATAGGGTGCTAATAATGCCTCGAAAACACAACTTAGCATGACAAATGAGAGAAAAAATGTATTCTGTATTTTCTACCGAATGACCACCATTCAATTCAATGCACAAGCCAAGTTTGTCCTGTTATGACCAAATGGGATCAAAATTGAACTCAACTTGACTGCTTCTCTGGTCATGTTTCTAACTGCAGAAATGAGTAAATGAAATGCTACAATTGTTTATAGATAAACTCATTTGCAAAAAATTTCTATTCAGTTTTACAGGAGGTTTTCTAGCGAACCAAACAGCAGGAAGTTTTAGAGAGCGATGTCGAAATTAAGATGGAGATTGTTAATGGGTAACGCAGACATTTCCAAAAATATGGGCTGTTAGGTCGAATATAGCCAATATGGGCTACTACATGATTGGCTTTTTGAAGTTTATGGGCAGAGAGTCAATCTACTCTTTTAAAATTAAAAAAAAAAAAAATAGAAAAGGCAACCCACGAATTTCAATATAAAATCAAATCAACAAACATCAACATTTACGGTAAAATTAATTTCAGTAATAATTGTTGCATGTCCACTCCAAACACTCAGAAAAACACCATGTATAACTCAGTTATAATTGTGTGGAAAGTTGAGTGGTAATTACCATTCAAATTTTCAGTGTGTTCAAAATTAGTGTTCAAGACAGATATTTAAATAGCACTACGCATAATTTGGTGGCAAGTGCTCACCTCTTAAACATTTAGATTTTTTTTAAATATAATGACTAAAATAAAGTTGGCATACATCCCAAACCAATTTTAGGTGGATTATTTTTTAATTTTATTGAATTTTTAAGGATACTATCCAATTACTTTAATTTCTCTTAATTATCTCCAAAATTTTGATTCTTAACTTTTAAATAGTTCAAAAATTATTTGATAATATTTTTTAATTGTTAAAATTCTATTATTTTATTCGAATATAAAATATTAGATTAATATTTTAATTGTTTTGAACAATATTTATTTTATTAGTTTGATAACATTTAAAGAGTGATTTACAAAGATAATGTTATTGTATTTATAAAAAGCAAGAAAATAAAATATTAGATTAATAATTTAAGGCTAGTGATATTGACAATACATAAATGGTTATTGACACTCTACTTATTTGTATTTCTTCTAAAACTTATAGTAATACCTTAATTAAAGTTAGATTCTCAATTTGACTTTTAAAGCAAAATTACTACCACATATTGTCATTACAAATTTCTATGACACAAAATCTTCTATTAATTAAACTCTTTCTTTATCTCTAACTCTTTACCCTTTTCACTTTTAAAACAAAAAATTTTATTCCTCTACTATCTTTCTTCCTCTCTTTTTTTCCCTTTCTTTTCTCTCTTTTGTTTTCTTTCATTTTTCTTTCAATTTTTCTTAAAGACGCAAATTCAACTTCTAGATGAAAAAGATCGACTCAACTACACAGAAAGGATCCAACTTTTGAAAATCTTATTAAGATTTACTATTTTGAGCTAATAATTTTGAATAAGTTAATTAATAAGAGTCATTAACTCTGCAATCTTGAGAATTATTAACCTGTAGCTAAATGAAGAATTGAGATGATGACCATACCACTATCTCATCATCTCGAAGAACTTTACAATGAAGTAATTCACCATTTCCAACTTGAACTTGAAACTGACTGGATGGTGAAATTTTGGGGTCATGGAATTGAGCCACTCCCTCTTTAATGAAGTTGTGAGTGCTACAACCATCTATGAGAACTTGAATTGAGTGTCTAGTCACAATACCTTGCAACCTCAATGTGTTTGGGGAAATGTGCCCCCTGAAAGCATGAAGGCTAATTGCTGGATTTGTAACAGGTGATGAATCATCAAAAGCATTAGTATCATCACTTATAGTTGACTCAATAGAATCAAAAGAAGATCAATATAGTTGGGGCTCGCTAAACCCCACAAAGCCAACATTAGAAGACCAATATGCTTACCCACACAAGGCATCATTGAGATACCTTATCGAGATGAAGATATCATTAACATCACAAGAGAGAACACTCAACTCCCTTAGAAACCCCTCAAGGCTTTCAAGGGATTGGGGGCATATGATATAGGCAGAAATATTCTACCTATTAAAATTCGGACAAGTGGATCATTACATGATTCGTAGACCTAAACTATATGGGCCAAGACCCCTAGTACATACCTAAAGACATGGGGTAAGACTATAACTTGACTCAAAAGCACGAGATAAGGTTGTGACATGACTCGCAGACTTAAATGGCATGAGTCAAGATCACTAGCATATACTAAATACATGGGATGAGATCCCTGATGGGACCCACTCCAATTCCTTAGAAGATAAGATCTCCAGAGCCTATATAATGAGGCTGAAGACCTCATAAATGCAATTTTCACAACCAGAACCATTTCGGTTCGCTCTCTCTCTCTCTCTCCCATTTTGTTATTTCTCTAGCCCTTCCTTTCACTTTATCTTGGTACACTTAATGATTAGGCCATCAAAAGGTCCTTCCTGTTGGAAATCATCTTGACAAAATGCCTTGGTGGTGATCTTCCAAACACCCAAGTCTTGAATGACTTGTAGAAAGAATTTCAGCAATCGAACACAAGAACAGAAAATCAAAGAAAGAAAGAAGACAAGTAATTTGTTGTCGAGGTTCGGCAATGTGCCTACGTCCTCCTGAGTTCCTCCGAACTCTCTGCACTATCTCAATGGTTCTTACAAAGTTACAGCAATCCCCTTCAAGAATCCAAGTTCTTGAAGAAACAAGAAGAGAAGGAAGAAGATGAGAACTTCAACAATGTTCTCTAATCTAATCTACACTCTCTCTATGTAATTACAACCAGCCTCACTAAAAGAGTCCCTCTTGTGTTTATATCTCTCACACAATTCTCTCTTGTGTTTACAATGATCTCACAATGTCACAAAACTCTCTTGTATGTGTGTTTTTGTATCTTGTATTATCTTATGAAATGAGGCCTTGAGAACCCCTTTTATAGCCTCTTAATTCTTGGACATTCTTGTGAGTCATTATCCTCCCTTTGATCATGTTCATCCTTTAATCTCAGCCCTTCATCACTCTCCAAGTGATGCTGTGCCTTTTGGTGTGGTGCACACATGATTGGAGAGGTCTTATGCATGCTGGATCATGTGTGCAGCCATGTGCTGTGTGCTGCGGCGTTGATGCTGTGTGCTGTGGCGCTGGGGCAGGGCTGGAAGCATGGCTTGCTGTGTGCTGCGGCGCTGGTGCTGTGTACTGCGGCATGACCTGATGCTGCATCCTCCTGATGCTGTGCGCACACCTCCTGCCTGTAGGCAGAAACTTCCACAGCAGTGTGCTTGACCTTTCCATGCTCAAAATTGAAGCACACACATGTGTGCAACCTTATAACTTGCTGAACTCTGATATCCCACAATTGGTTTGGACATTAACCAACCTTAGACCATGTTTGGACATGTTTGAAACTTGGGCAAATAACAACAATCTCTACCTTTGTCTAAGTGTTCAAAAAAACAAAACCTGAACCATTGTGCAGAAAGCTTTGGGATCCAAACTCATATTGAGTTACCAATTAACCAACTCCAATCCTAAGTAATTCAAGTCAGCAGGATTTTCTTCCGTGGCAACCTTGTCCACATGGATGCATCCTTTCGTAACATTTTCTCGAATGAAATGACACCGAGCATCCATGTGCTTTGTCCTCTCATGGAACACTAGATTTTTACACAAGTGCAAGGCACTTTGACTATCCGAAAATACCACAACCTGCTCATCCAGTACCTTCAACTCTTCAAGCAACCCTTTGCACCACATAGCTTCCTTAATGGCCTTTGTAGCAGCTATGTACTCAGCCTCGGTTGTTGAGAGTGCTACCACTGGCTGCAACTGAGCCTTCCAATTTAAACAACATCCATTTAAGTTGAAGAAGTATGAGGTAATCGATCTACTTTTATCCCGGTTTGCTCCATAGTCCGAATCTGCAAACCCTTCAAGGCAGATTGCATTACCCTTCTTCTCATACACCAGCCCTACTTCTGGGCTTCCCTTCAAATACCTCAGCAACCACTTCATCCCAAGCCAATGCTCCTTTCCAGGATTACTCATAAACCTGCTGAGAACACCCATTGCCCAAGAAACCCTTAACCGGCTTCTCTCTTTTTCTTGGATGATTCTCATCCCAAGGATCTTTTGTGCAAGGCTGAGATCCTTCCTCTTGAACTCCTCACTAAGTTGAGATGTAAACCTTTGCATCCCCTTCCTGCTGTTCCAAACTAACAGCCCATCAATGACATAGATGAGGATACTCACCATCTTCTCCACCTTGTGTCCAGGTGAGAAAGTTTCTGTGAAACCTATGTCTTCTCTTCTTGTGAACCCATTCGCCACCAGCCTAGCCTTGTTCTGGACTTCATCTCTTGGAGGGCACCCTTCTTTGATCTTGTAAGTGCACTTACATTCCACAACTTTCTGATTTTCTGGAATTTTTACCAATTCCCAAAAGTTGTTCTTCCTCAAAGAATCCATTTCTTCCTCTATAGCCAGCTGCCACTTTGACGAATCCTTACACTCCATGGCATCCATGTAAGTTTCTGGTTCAGCCATCCCTCCTTCTTTCCAAGGAGCTGCTGCATCCGTAGCATCCACAAACCCACATCTTGAAGGTAGTCCGACCAGCCTTCTTTCCCGGTCTCTTATGAGCTGAAATTCCTTCTGTCTTGCTGCAACATCCTTTTCTTGAGTTTCTTGAGCTTGGCAATCATCCAAGGGCTCTACCTGGTCCGAAGCCTCTTGCCTCCTTTGCTCTACCTGAACAGAATCTCCCTTGATGCTATGCTCAACAATTTCTGAATTGGTTTGCTCACTAGCCCCTGCAGGGTTAGTTTTCTCCAAGTAGGGAAATAATAATTCATTAAAGACAACATCCCTACTTATTATGAGTTTAAATCCTTCTTTTTCTAAGGACCACAACCTGTACCCCTTAGCCCCTTCCCCATATCCTATAAACACATATTTCCTAGATCCTAGGCTAAGCTTATCCTCCTTTTGGAGTGCATACGCAGCACACCCAAAAGTCCTAAGGTTGTCCAACTTAGGGGGTTTTCCACTCCACAACTCTTCGGGAGTCTTATGGTATACAATCCTAGAGGGTGATCTATTAATCAAATATGCAGCTGTAGACACCGCTTCCCCCCAAAAACATTTGGGTAATCTAGATTTATTTAACATGCACCTAACCTTTTCCATAAAGGGTCTTATTCATCAACTCAGCAACTCCACTTTGCTGAGGGGTTTCTACAACCGTCCTATGTCTTAGAATGCCATTTAACCTACAGAATTGATCAAGTTCTTGGTTAAAAATTTCTAAGCCGTTATTAGTTCTTATCTCCTTAACTACTCTACCCATTTGAGTCTCAACCAGCCCTTTCCACACAACTAACTTATTCAATGCATCTGATTTATTTTTCACCAAATAAACCCACACTTTTCTTGAATAATCATCAATTAAAGACAGAAAGTAAAAGTTACCTCCCTGTGTTGGTGTTCTTGCTGGTCCCCAAAGGTTCGAATGAATGTAATCAAGAATCCCCTTAGACTTGTGCACTCCGGTGTTGAAGCTGACCCGGTGTTGCTTCCCAAGAATGCAACTCTCACAGAAATCCAGTTTTTCTACTTTGTCACCACCAAGTAGACCTTCCTTGCTAAGCACTTGCAGGCTTTTTTTGCTCATGTGTCCCAAGCGAGTGTGCCAAAGGGCTGCCATATGCAGCTCAGCCATCAAGCTTGCTGCTTGATCATTGATTTTTGTTTCTCCGATCATCTCATAGAGTCCATCGTTTCTTGCTGCCTTGATCACTACCAAAGATCCCTTGGCCACCTTGATCTTTCCTCCCTCTAATTTGCATGTGTACCCTATGGAGTCCAGCTGCCCCAATGAGATCAAGTTCCTCTTCAAATCTGGAAGATATCTTGCATTTCGCAGCAGCCTTGTGACTCCATCAAACATCCTCAATTGGATGTCTCCAATCCCTCTCACTTGGCAAGAATTGTCATTCCCCAAGAAGACTCTTCCCTCATTGATCTCCTTGAAATTCTTGAACCATTCTTTGTGAGAGCACATATGATAGGTGCACCCAGAGTCAAGAATCCACTTTCCGCTGCCTTGCCTCCTGCTCACATTTGAGCATGCAACAAGAACATCATCTTGCTGTTCTCCTTTGGCAACCGAAGCCTCTCCATTGTTGGTATGACTTCTCCTCTCATCCCATATCCTCTTCTTGCAATCTTTCTTGAAATGGCCCTCCTTGTTGCAGTAGAAGCATCTATTTCCTCCTCCATATCTTGTCTTGGAGTGAGATCTCCCATGGCTTTGCCCTCTACCTCTTGATTTCTCCCGGTAGCTGCCATAAGTGCTACTGCCATTCCGAGCTGTTGGCTTTCCTCTTACGAACAGCCCTTCACCACTTGATGCCTCCTTGTCTTGGCATCACGATTATCTTGCAAATCTTTCTTAGGATCAAATTTAAAAGCAAAGATTCATTTCCGAAGATACCTTTTATGTGGGAGAGTCTTGGCAAGAAACAATTCATCTAGTTTCTTCCATAATGCAGCTGGATCTTCCGAGTCTCTGCACTCCCTTGTGGCACTATCCGACATATGCAAGAAAATGGTGCTGTAAGCCATCTTCTTCATCTCGGTCCGTTGGTCCTCCATGACACTTGCTGGAAAAACATCATCTTCTCCAATAGCCAAGTCCACTTTCTGTTGCATTAGAACCGCCTTGATCTTCCGCTTCCATAGGGCAAAGTCCCCCTTTCCATCAAATTTCTCCACACAGAAATTTGAAGCCATCTTTTGCGGATAAGATCCCAGATTTGTGCACTAACCACAACTACTTTCTTTAACCTCAAGAACACAGATCGAAGATGGATCTTTAACACCGTTCTTGAATCAACCTTCAAGAACACGACCGGATCTTGATCTTTACACCGTTCTTGAATCACCTAAGAAGTTTGATCTTTGATTCTTGGAGTCTTGGCTCCGTACCTTCTACATCTTGCTCCGATAACCAGCTGCTTAGCTCTGATACCACCGTTGGAAATCACCTTGACAAGATGCCCAGGTGGTGATCTTCTAAACACCCAAGTCTTGAATGACTTGAAGAAAGAATTTCAGCAATCGAACACAAGAACAGAAAATCAAAGAAAGAAAGAAGACAAGTAATTTGTTGTCGAGGTTCGGCAATGTGCCTACGTCCCCGTGAGTTCCTCCGAACTCTCTGCACTATCTCAATGGTTCTTACAAAGTTACAGCAATCCCCTTCAAGAATCCAAGTTCTTGAAGAAACAAGAAGAGAAGGAAGAAGATGAGAACTTCAACAATGTTCTCTAATCTAATCTAGACTCTCTCTATGTAATTACAACCAGCCTCACTACAAGAGTTCCTCTTGTGTTTATATCTCTCACACAATTCTCTCTTGTGTTTACAATGATCTCACAATGTCACAAAACTCTCTTGTATGTGTGTTTTTGTATCTTGTATTATCTTATGAAATGAGGCCTTGAGAACCCCTTTTATAGCCTCTTAATTCTTGGACATTCTTGTGAGTCATTATCCTCCCTTTGATCATGTTCCTCCTTTAATCTCAGCCCTTCATCACTCTCCAAGTGATGCTGTGCATTTTGGTGTGGTGCACACATGATTGGAGAGGTCTTATGCATGCTGGATCATGTGTGCAGCCATGTGCTGTGGCGCTGGGGCAGGGCTGGAAGCATGGCTTGCTGTGTGCTGCGGCGTGACCTGATGCTGCAGCCTCCTGATGCTGTGCGCACACCTTCTGCCTGTGGGCTGAAACTTCCACAGCAGTGTGCCTGACCTTCCCATGCTCAAAATTGAAGCACACACATGTGTGCAACCTTATAACTTGCTGAAATTTGATATCACACAATTGGTTTGGACATTAACCAAACTTAGACCATGTTTGGACAAGTTTGAAACTTAGGCAAATAACAACACTTCCACAAAGAACCAAACTCTAGGTGGCTTTCCTTATAGGAGTTCGTGTACCAAGCTATGTGGGCACAAGAACATGGCCAATACCGGTCATATATCTCATCCGACCCATATCTAGTCTGACAACAATACCCTTAACCTTCTTTTCAGCATCAATAGTTATAATGATAATTTGGTTGCTAAAAATTTTGTTATGTTAATTTTTGTTCAACCCAACAAACAAATCACTTATCTTGTACAAGAACCACTATCTTAGGAACTGATTGGAGCCTGCTTCTGGTTTGGAGAGTGGTAACTGAAAATGGACGAGTTTTTATTGGCATGCTAATTTTTGAGGTTGAGAAATTAATTGGAAATCAATATCCCAATAAGATGGCAAAAACCAAATCCTTCTTACCCTTTTGGTCATTTTTGATTATTTTGAGTTGATTTCAACACTATTTTACCACATACATTCGCAGTTTATTTAAAAATTGAAGTAAGATTATCCAAATACTAAACAATATTTTTTTAAAAATAATTCAAACGTTAATTATAATATGATATTGATTAAGAAAAAGGCTAATAATTGCGTTTTATGCAAATTCTTTTTTTTTAGCAAATATATATATTGGTGCAGTAATTATGATATTCGAGACAAAACCTTTTTGGCACTTTGGTACGGATTCCAATTGGGAATTTTCATGAATTTGTTCAATTTCTTCTTCAACATGTTGCTAATCCAGAGACTCATTGTAATCATTCTCCTCAAGTTTTTTTCTTAAATATTTTTTGAAACTTACAATATCGTTGACTTGATCCGCAAAATTAATCTGTTTTGGTTAAGAACAATTCTTGGTTAGACCAGATCACCCGAAACTCCATTCATAATTTTGAAGAATTCCATTGGTAATATTATTTTTTAGGCCCCACACTTATACTGATGTTCCTAGTGACGTTTTCAAAAAATAACAATAAACTTTTGAGTGGGTTTAAAACGTTAATTTTAAACCCAATCTAACCAGGAATTTTTATCTAGTTAATGTAATGGAAAAAGCAAAAAATCTACAAAAAATTAAAAGAACCTTGACAACTTGTAAGTTACAAAGAGAAAGGGTAAAGAGGAAAGGCTACATTTGTAGCAGCAAAAGGGACGAGAAAGTTGCATGCTAGGGTGATAGTAGGTTAGAATTTTAGACATCATTTAAATAAAGAAACAAATTACCCTTTAGTTAGTCATTTATAGTAATTGAGTTGGTTTCTTTTTATCTTAATTAGTTCATCACTTTCACAGTTAGTTTAGCTCTTACACTTCAAATTTTGTTTTTTTTTTTCAAAAAAGGAACTTTAACTTAGTTTAGAGGCTCATGTTTCATAAGGAAATAAGTAGGCAAAATGTGCCCTCTTTAAGATGAGATCATTTGTAGTAAAATAGATGTAGATTGTGGTCCTACTAAATTCTTTTATTAAAGGAGTTCATATCTATGTGTATACTGTACCAACGTCTACACCAATTTTATTACAAATGATCTCATCTGGTCATCTCTACTCTAAGTTGAACGAGATGAGATCATTTAAAATTGGTGAAGTTGGAGTAGTACACACATAGATATAAGCACTTTTAGATAAAAGATTTAATGGGACCACTTTACAATTTAAATATGTTATTTTATGTGTGTACTATACCACTAACTTCACTAATTTTAATACATATGATCTCATCCCTTAGGCTTTCAGACTCTTAAACTCTTGGTGATTTTTTGCTTTGTGGAGCATGTGGAGATGACTGATGAAGACTGTATGTGAGCCTATGATAATTAAAATGATATCTTATTTTAACCGTATTAATCTTGGTCCCCCAAGACAAAAATCCTGGCTCAGCCCCTGGGGACACAACAAAATCTTATCCTATAGTGCAAAGGATGATGGTTTGTGAGACTACCACAAAGCTATTGATGTCATAACTTTGGTATGTTAAAGGGAAATTTGAAACAACGAACATGAGGTGATCATTAGATTGGAAATAATTAAGAAAAAAAGGCAAATAATTACTTTTAATGAAAACACTTTTTTTTAGCAAATATTTATTGGTGCAGTAATTATCATATTACAGACAAAACCTTTTTGGCACTTTGGTATGGGTTCCATTTGGGAGACATTTTCATGAATTTATTCAATTTCTTCTTCAACATGTTGCAAATCCAAAGACTCATGGTAAACATACTCCTCAAGTTTTTTTTTACATAATTTTTGAAACTTACAATATCATTGAGTTGATCAGCAAAATTAATCTGTTCCTTTTTCTTTTTCTTTTTTTGGTTAAGAGCAATTCTTGGTTAGACCGGATCGTCCAAAGCTTCATTGGTAATTTTGAGGAATTTAATTGGTAGCATTGTTTTTTTGATCCCACACCTAAGCTGATGTTACTAGTGAATTTCAAAAATTAACAGTGAAATTTAAAACATTGGTTTTAAACCCAATCTTACCAAAAAAATTAAATTGATTAATGTGGGGGGCAAAACAGAAATTAAAAGAACATTCCTATTGATTATTTATTATTCTCTTAAGATTATTATTTCATTTAATCTAATTGAGAAATATATCAACACATGCGTAGAGTGTGAGATGCTAGATTTTTTAATCTGATAGAAGAGTAGATCAACACAAACGTAGCGAGTATTGGGATGTTAGTTTTTGTTAAACTATAAGGAATTGATTGAACCCTTTCTTTTTAGCTTAAACTTTTGGGATAATTAGTAAATTAATTATTTTTTAATATAATATATGAAAGTTTTAGATCTTAGTTTTGAATTCTGAGATGTTTTAAAACGTTTAGAGTAAATTCCATTTTACGTCCCTCACGTCAGGTTTTTGTCCTATTTATGTCCTTCACCTTTTAATTATCTCAATTAGCTATCTAACTTCTAACATTGTATCAGTTTACATCATTTTGATTTTTAACTTTAAACATGGTCCCTATTTATGTCCTTCATTGAGAATCCAATATTACCCTCATCCCTCTCATTGCTCCCTCTCTATCTTAGTAGAGAGAGAGAATGAAAAAAAAAAAAAAAAACTAGAGTGGGAGATTTTTCTCTTTCATTTTCCCGCCAAGCAAACTCCTTTCTCTTTTGTGTGTGTGAATATTCTAAGATAAAGAGAGAGAAATGAGAGGATGAGGGTAGTGTTTGAGATTTATGTCTCTATAGAAGCAATGCTACTTAACCCAATTCTTATAACATGAGAGTGCATCGGCTTACCTATTTTAAAAAAATGGATCCTAACAAGTATAAACTTGTTCCAATCTAAGGTAGCACGCTTATGAGCTTGACCTTATTTCACTGTCAATAAATGATTGAAGACTCCCATCTTCAAGTTTAACACAAACATTGGTACACAGTTTAGTTCCTCCTAGTCGTGAATGAGTGTCAAATCATATATTCCTACAAAATGTAAGCAGAGTGGGGATTACCACTGCACCTTCCTTAAGGCCACCCTGTTAGAATTACTTTGGTTACTAGCCCTACATTGCAGTGAAGCAACAACTCCAAAATGTTCAACTCCATTGCATTCAAAAAGGTTTGTATATGATTTCTATAAGACACGAAAACAAATTCACCACCATAAGAGATTAGTGTTTGTTAGCTATTATAGTTTCACTACAAAAGATATCACAATTACCATCAAAATTTTCAACAAAATTTGTTTGCTGCAAAAACTATAGTTTTTTCTTTTTAGTGTAATTTCATTTCGCTGCAACAAACTTAACTCATTGCAACATCATTGCTTTCTGTTTACATATTCTTAATCTATTGCAGCATCATGGTGTCGTGTTGCTACATGTCTAACTTATGGCAGCATTTTTTTTCTTGCCCTTATAGATCTTAACCTATTGCAACATCATTATTTCTTGTTTCTGTGTAACTAATTTCATGCGGGTTACCCTCCAAGCCAAGAACAAATTCTTTTAAGTTATTTTACCCTTCCAAGATCAAAACCCTTTTCATGCAGTTCCCTTATTGTCCACATTATAAGGAACATGATTACTTATCATCATTTTTCCGTCCTTCCTCAACAAAGTACAACAGTATTTTAGAGTATTTAGTTTCATTCAGTATTGGATGATTGTTTAATACCTCAGGTTACCTACGTTTTGTGCTATCTTGACAGTATTCATTCATTTGTATTTTTAGATAAACTTTAACAATGCGCCCCCAAATTTTAATAATCGTTTTAAATCGAATCTACACTTTTATAGTTTCGTCACAATTAAAGTACACGTTTATGAACTTTTTTTTTTTGTTATTTCCTAAGGAAATATGTGCAAATAAAAGAATATGGTTCATTAAAGCCTAGATAAATTTACATAAACTCAAACTGGTTTTTGTGTCACCTACAAATTTTTTTTTTTATTAAAGGCAAGAGTTTTCCTTCTACTGTGTTTCTTCACATACCACATGAATGTGAATCGAAGATCGAAACACCCATAAAATTAGTCTTGAGCCTAATAGTGACAGCCTTAGAGAAGGAATCAATTCAAGAGGACCTCTATCACTGAACTAAAGTTTTCCACTGGTAGCAAATTAGACACTTCATCTAACCTGTACTTGCACTGAGTCTTAATTTTAATTTCAGCCTTAATTTTATTTTTCTATTTTGTTTCGACCTTATAAATAAGGTCTTAGGGTTTCGTAATATTATTATTATATTTTCGGAATAAATTAAAATAAAGCATCAGAGTAGTTTCTCCGTATTGTTTTAGGGTTTTTCTTGTATTACTCCCTGTGAACTATCTGTTCGACTAGCCTGCAGAATAATGGCTATTCTACCCGGCGTCATAAAGACCTACAAAGGCATGGCATTCATCCACGTCAATATCAAGGCAGATACATTACCAGCTTATTCATCACTTTCAAAATAGTAAAATAAATAATTTCAATAGACAGTGAACCAATTCCTACCCATTAGAAATATTGAATCATTCCCAACAATAGATATATGAGATATCAAGACAAAAAAAAAAAATTGAACACCACATAATTAAATTTCATTGGAAAAAATCATAGACCATAATCGTGGTTGCGAGGTTTGACTTGTTTTAGAAGGAACCTATGATAATTAAATTTTTGCTATCTTATCACACATAAAAAGGAATCTTTAAGGGGTAAAAGTAATCACGAGAAGTAAGATAACAACAATGACATTGAAAATAAAATGAGAGAGAGAAATAAAAACAAGTAAAAAGCTTACGTGCAACGATCATAGATCATGGCATAACCTCCAGTAGTCCACCTCCGCCAGCCTTGTTTGAGTTCAGTAGAGAAAGAGTTGCAATAAACGCAGGTCAAGCCCATTGGTGATGAGGAGGATGAAGAAGCGTCTATTGAATAAACTTAAAAATAGGCTTTGTTCTTTTCTTTTCTTTTTTTGTTCTTTTTTTGTTCTTCTCTTTTTCTGTCTTGGTAGTGAATACTGAATATTAAGAAACATGTGCAGATAGAGACAAAGAAACGGATACTGAGAGACGGAGAGAAGTGCCTATTTGGTATAAAGTGCATGGATAAAGACATGATAAGAAGGAAAAAACTGTCAAATTTGCAATCATGACAGCAGTCAAATTCCACTGAATGAAGAGGACACATTGAGAAGAATTTTAAATCTATTTAAGAAACCTTTTTTTTAATTTCCAAATTGGGCGATTGGATTTTTGGGAATGTGAAATCAAACAGTTGGATTCATTTTGTAAGTGATGTCCAAATTAGCAGATATGAAAAATTCAAATTGGTTTTCTGATTAAGATGAAACCATGGGTATCTAGTGGGCAATTTGCCATTTTTTTAAATAGAGTTAATAGAGTACTAATAAGGCCTCGAAAACACAACTTAGCACGGCAAATGAGGGAAAAAAAGGTGCTCTGTGTTTTCTACCAAATGGACGCCATTCAGTTCAATGCACCAGCCAAGTTTGTCCTGTTATGACCAAAAGGGATCAAAATTGAACTCAACTTGACTGCTTCTCTGGTCATGTCTGTAACTGCAGAAATGAGTAAATGAAATGCTACAATTGTTTATAGATAAACTCATTTGCAAAAATTTTCTATTCGGTTTTACAGGAGGTTTTTTAGCCAACCAAACAGCAGGAAGTTTTAGAGATCGATGTCGAAATTGCGATGGAGATAGTTAATGGGTAACGACTGACACTTCCCAAAATATGGGCTGCTAGGCCGTACATAGTCAATATGGGCTACTAGGTGATTGGCTTTTTGAAGTTAATGGGCAGATAGTCAATCTACTCTTTTAAAATTTAAAAATAAAATAAAAAAGGCAACCCACAAATTTCAATATAAAATCAAATCAATAAACATCAAAATTTACGGTAAAAATAATTTCAGTAATAATTGTAGCATATCCACTCCAAACACTTAGAAAAACACCATGCAAAACTCAGTGATAATTGTGTGGAAACTTGAGTGGTAATTGTCATTCAAATTTTCAGTATGTTCCAAATGAGTGTTCAAGGCAGATGTTTAAATAGCACTTCGCGTAATTTGGTAACATGTGCTCACTACTTATACATTTGGATTTTGTTTTAAATATATTGACTAAAATAAAGTTGTCATACGTGACAACCCAATTTTAGGTGGATTTTTATTTTATTTTATTGAATTTTTAAGGATACTATCCAATTATTTTTATTTCTCTTAACTAACTCCAAAAGTTTGATTTTTTAACTTTTAAATAGTTCAAAAATTATTTGATAATATTTTTTAATTGTTAAAATTCAATTATTTTATTCGAATATAAAATATTAGATTAATATTTTAATTGTTTTGACATACACAATATTTATTTTATCAGTTTGATAACATTTAAAGAGTGATTTACAAAGACAATGTTATTGTTTTCATAAAAGGCAAGAAAATGAAATACTATATTAATATTTTAAGGCTAGTGATATTGACAATACATAAATGGTTATTGACACTCTACTTATTTTTTTCTTCTAAAACTTAAAATAATACCCTAATTAAAGTTAGATTCTCAATTTTACTTTTAAAGAATAATTACTACCACATATTCTCTCCACAAATTGCTATGATACAAAATCTTTTGTTAATTGCACTCTTTCTTTATCTCTAACTCTTTATCCTTTTTACTTTTGCAACAAAAACTTTCTTCCTCTACTATCTTTCTTCCTTTTTTCCCCTTTCTTTTCTCTCTTTTGTTTTCTTTCATTTTTCCTTTAATTTTTGTTAAAGACACGAATTCAACTTCTACGTGAAAAAGATCGATCCTACTACATATAAAAGATCCAACTTTTGAAAATCTTATTAAGATTTACTATTTTGAGCTAGTAATTCTAAATAAGTTAATTAATAAGAGTCATTAACTCTGCAATCTTGAGAATTATTAATGTTCAGTATGAAATGCATATTCCGTCATTTGATTATTCATTATTATGAAAAAGTGAAGAAAGATTTAAAATTAATATTGCGGAGTTGACCACAAAGATTTTGATGATGGAAAAAACAAAACATTGCTGGAGCCTTTGGGCACCATGATTTTTGAGTAAAACTTTTTGTAATCAACTATATATTTTGTCATTGCATTTGAATTTGTCATGATTTGCTTTTACTCTTGGTTTTCTATATATAATTGAGATGATGAGATAATGAGGATAAAGAGTTAATTAGAGATGAAGAAAGTGTAATTAATGGAATCAATTGAATCTTTGGCAAATAGACTTAGACAGTTTACATATAGATCATATTCTAGTAGATGGCTCAAGATTGTAGCTAAATGAATGATATGTTGATCCAATGATTTGCAATAGATGAGAATATCATCAAAAAAGATAATCACAAATTTTCTGAGGAAAGGAAAGAAAATTTGATTCAAGGTGGCTTAGAAGGTTAAAGGTGCATTAGAGAGACCAAAAGGCATCACCAAGAACTCATAATGGCCTTGATGAGTTCTAAAAGTTGTTTTCTCAATATCAGTACCATGCATCCTTATTTGATGGTAACCTGATCTTAGATCAATCTTAGTAAAGACATTTACTCCATACAACTCATCCAAGAGTTCATCCACAGTAAGTATAGGGAATCTATCCCTAATAGTTACAGAATTCAAAGCTCTAGAGTCAATGCATACTCTCCAAGTGCCATCTTTCTTCTTTACTAAGAAAACTGGTGAGCTGAAAGGACTTGTACTTAGACGAATTACACCACCAGCTGGTATTTCTTTAATATGTTTCTCAGTCTCATTTTTTTGGTAATGAGGGTACCTGTTTGGTTTGACATTTACAGGTCAAGTGCCATCCTAGAAAACGATCCTATGGTCAGTAGATATGTGAGGGGGCAAAACCTATACTTCAATAAAATTCTTAGCATGAGTAAAGAGAACTTTAGCAATATCAGGATCCAAATGTTTGACAGTGTCAAATATTAGGGGTGTCTAAAGACATCAACATGAAGAACTAATTCCATTTGTCCACGTTTTCTTCAGTTTGTTATGCTTCACCTCTTATAAATAACTCTATATATGTGAAGTTCATCTACTGCTTTCAATAAGGCAATAAAAATTTCTCAAAGCTATTTCTTACTCTCTTCATGGTACTAAATTTTTCCTTCCTAGTATCACATTGATTAGGGCATGAAAATGCATTTTAGATAGAGTTAATTATATGCATTTGTCGAAACTAATTTTGATTATTCATTGAATTTCTTGACAAGTGTGGTTCTTTGGAGAATTCTGTGTTTTAGTGTGATTTGTAGATTTTAAAAAAAAAACAAAGAAGCCTTGAACAAATATATATATATATATATATAAAATGTTTGAAAGAATCCACAACATCCGGACCAATTAAGAGCAGGGAAACCGAGTTTCCCAAGAGGAGTGCAACAAAACCCATCATTTCTATACTGTTAAAGATAAATTGAGCATTTTGCCAAGTCATATTGTCACTAGCAAAAGATGAAAATGAGTTTCACTAAATTGCCATAATTTCCTATACAGATCAGTCATTTTTGCGGATTAAACTGTATTGATTCAAGAAGAACCAGGAGATGAGCTATATATGCATGGAAAGATCCATATGTCTATTTTCTGGAAAATTTTACGGCTCGTAAATATGATTTTTCTAGAGAAAGTTATGGCACTTTTAGTTGACAAAGGTCAGGCTATGCGTGATTTCAGCGTGGCAGAAGTGAAGGAGCCATTAAATTCCATTTTTTTTTTGGGATTTGCACTGCCTGGACAGCAGCACAACCGGACCACTTCTGGACAGCAGAAATCGAGCCTGGATAATAGCAAACGCACCGCCTGGACAGCAGCAGAACCTGGCCTGGATAGTAGCAAAAGCACATGGCCTGAACAGAAACCCTAGGGTGACTTTTCTTTCTACAAAGCCATCTATTTATAGGATTTTACACTTAGAGAACAGGGGACTAAGAGATACACACTAAATTTCTAGAGAGCTGTTGTGATTATGTATTATTGGCTAGGCTAAGTTTCAACCAAGGCGAAGAGATGAACTCCTAGACATAGCGGGTTTAGCTTGTATTTAATTCAGTATTTGTGTTTTTAACATTGAATAATTATTTTCAGCTGTTCCCTTTATTTAATATTGAAGTTGATGTTTTTGTGTGACAGACAATTATATTTTCTTCTTCTAGAGATTTTATTTAACTCCAATGATTGTTGTTCTTTTTCTCCATATAAGTTCAGTCAGGCTTCTCTTATGTGTGGAATTTAGGATGCAATTGATTTCGGTATATTAATTATATATGTTGGTCCTTTACTGCGTTATTGTCTCCGGATATATCGTCGATTTAGGATATCATATATGATTGACTGTTGCATTACTTATAAAAACAAGAAGGGGATTTCTCATAATAATTTACAAAAAAAATATTTTTGGTGCTTTCACTATTATTTTCCGATTATGTATTTAGGATGTGAAATACGTAGTTGAGTTATAATTACTGAATTGATACAAGTTGAAGCTGTGAAATTTAGGAGGGATTCTTGGACCCTTGAGTTGCTTGTTATTGATTTTCTTTCACTTAATTTAATTCTCAATATTTTCTTAATATTAATTTTTTATTTTGTTTCCATTATTTTTTGCCTGAGACTTTGATTGTAGAACGTTCTCTTTGTTGAGAAACCACCCTCAAGATGCCCAGGAGGTGATCTTTCAAACACCCAAGTCTAGAATGATTTGTAAAGGAAAGAAACAACAAACCAAAGCAAGAAAGAACACAAGCCATTTGTTATCGAGGTTCGACAATATGCCTACGTCACCGTGAGCTCCTCCGAGCCCTCTGCACTAAATCAATAAGTTCTTACAAACAGCAACACCTCTTCAAGAAACCTCAAGTTCTTGAAGAACGAAAGAAGAGAACAAGAAAGTGATAAGGTCTTGAGTTACCCTGGAATTTCTCCCAAGAAATTCCACTTAAAAGTCCCTTGAATCCCCTCTCTATACTACTCTCTCTCTAAACATCCAGCCTCTCTACAATGAGTCTCTCCTGTGTTTAGTGTCTTTGCACTCTCACACAACTCTCATGTACATCACAAGTTATGTTTCTTTGAAGCTAGTTGACCCTTTATATAGTGCACTAACTTCTTGACCAATCTTGAGGGTCAATATCCACCCATAGATCTTGAGGACTAATCATCCTTAGCCCTTCATCAATCCTAAGTAAAGCTGTGCATTTTGATCATGCATCCACGCACCTCTCAAAAGGCTGAACCAATGTGCATCAGTGTGCCTCCAGGTCGCGGTCTCAAAAAGGGCATGCTGCAGCCTGGAGCAGGGCTGAAACTTCTCTCCTTCTCACCTTTCTGGGCGCTGTGGCCTAGGGGAGTCTAAGTCGTCGCGTACACCTGGCCAGAAGCTCCTTCATGCTGGCTGTCGCGGCTTGGGAAGAGCTGAGCCACAGTGCACACTGGTGTGCACACTTTTAACATGCTGAACTTCATTCTTCCATCTCCCATTTAATCCTTTGACAAACTCCAACAATCTCTACCTTTGTCTAAGCGATTAAACCTGAACCCATTGTGCAGAGAACTCAGTATCCAAACTCATCTTAAGTCACCATTCAACCAACTCCAATCCTACGAAGTCCAAGGCAATGATTGAACCTTCTTAGAGGTAGACCTTTGGTGTCTAAATCGGCAGAACTTCTTTCCGTTGCAACTTTGTCCACATGGATGCATCCTTCCGTAAAATTTTCCTGAATGAAATGATACCAAACATCCACATGCCTAGTCCTCTCATGGAACCCCGGGTTCCAACACAAGTGCCACGTACTTTGGCTATCCGAAGACACCATCACCTGCTCTTTTAGGACCTTCCACTCGTCCAACAACCCTTTGCACCACATAGCCTCCTTTATGGCTTCCGTAGCCGCTATGTACTCTGCCCTGGTTGTTAAGAGTGCTACCACCAATTTCCATTGAGCCTCCATGTACCTCAGCAACCACTTCATCCCAAGCCAAAGCTCTTTTCCGAGATTGCTCACAAATTTGCTAAAAACACTAATTGCCCGAGAAACCCTTAACCTGTTTCTCTCCCTTTCCCGGATGATTCTCATCCCAAGGATCTTTTGTGCAAGGCCAAGATCCTTCCTCTCAAACTCCTCACTGAGTTGAGATGTTAACTTTTCCATCCTCTCCTTGCTGTTCTCAACCAACAGCATCTCATCAGCATAGATGAGGATACTTACCCTTTCCTCCACCCTCTGAACCGGTGAGAAAAATTCCGTGAAATCTATGTCGTATCTTTGTGTGAACCCCTTCGTCACCAGCCTAGCCTTGTACCGGACATTGTCCCCTGGAGGGTACCCTTCTTTGATCTTGTAAGTGCACTTACAATCCATAACTCTCTGTTTTCCTGGAATTTACACCAATTCCCATGAGTTGTTATCCCTTAAAGAATCCATTTCTTCCTCCATAGCTAGCTGCCAATTTGACGACTACTTACATTGCATGGCATCCATGTAAGTTTCTGGTTCACTTATCCCTCTTTCTGTCCAAGGAGCTGCTGCACTAGCATCCGCAAACCCATATTTTGAAGGTGGTCTGACTAGTCTTCTTTCCCGATCCCTTGTGAGGTGATAGTCATTCTGACTTGCTGCGCCATCCCCTTCTAGTTCAGCCTCCTCATGAGTGTCCTGAGCTTGGCATTCTTTAATTAGCTCTACTGGTTCGAACCCACTTGCCATCCTTGCTCTACCTGAACTAAATTCTTCTTGATGCTCTGCTTCACAAATACCGAACTGGTTTGTTCACTATCCCCTGCAGGGTTAGTTTTCTCCAAGTAGGGAAATAATAATTCATTAAAAATAACATCCCTAGTTATTATGAGTTTCAATCCTTCTTTCTCTATGGACCACAACCTATACCCCTTAGCCCCTTCCCCATATCCTAGAAACACACATTTTCTAGATCCTGGGCTAAGTCTATCATCCTTTTGTTGTGCATATGCAGCACACCCAAAAGTCCTAAGGTTGTCCAACTCAGGGAGTTTTCCACTCCACATCTCCTCGGGAGTCTTGAGCTCTAAAGCTCTAGAGGGTGATCTATTAACCAAATACGCAGCAGTAGACATCGCTTCCCCCCAAAAAACATTTGAGTAATCCAAATCCATTTAACAAGCACCCAACCTTTTCCATAAGGGTCTTATTCATCCTCTCAGCAACTCCACTTTGCTGAGGGGTTTTCACAACCGTTCTATGTTTTAAAATGCCATTTAACCTACAGAATTGATCAAGTTCTTGGTTAAAAATTTCTAAGCCATTATCGGTTCTTATCCCCTTAACTACCCTACCCATTTGAGTCTCCTCCAGCTTTTTCCACACCACTAACTTATTCAAAGCATATGATTTATTTCTAACCAAATAAACACAAACCTTTCTTGAATAATCATCAATTAAAGACAGAAATTAAAAATTACCTCCCTGTGTTGGTGTTCTTGCTGGTCCCCAAAGATCCGCATGAATGTAGTCAAGAATACTCTTAGACTTGTGCATTCCGGTGTTGAAGCTGACCCGACATTGCTGCCCAAGAACACAGCTCTTACAAAAATCGAGTCTTTCTACCTTGTCACCATCAAGTAACCCATCCTTGCTGAGAACTTACAGGCCCTTTTCGCTTATGTGTCCCAAGCGATTGTGCCAAAGGGCTGCCTTTTCCATCTCAACCATTAAGCTTGCCACTTGATCCTTGTTGTCCGTGTCTTTGATCATCTCATAGAGACCATCCTTCATTGCTGCTTTGATCACTATTAAAGATCCCTTGGTTACCTTGATCTTTCCTCCCTCTACCTTGTATGTATATCCCATGGAATCCAGCTGCCCCAATGACATCAAATTCCTTCTCAAATCTGGAAGATACCTCATATTCTGCAGCAGCCTTGTGACTCCATCAAACATCCTCAATTGGATGTCTCCTCTCCCCTTCACTTAGTAAGAAATATCATTCCCCAAGAAAACCCTTTCATTATTGGTTTCCTTGAAATTCTTGAACCAATCCTTGTGAGGGCACATGTGATGAGTGCACCTGGTATCCAAGATCCATTTCCCGCTGCCTTCTTTCCCCTTGCTCACACTTGAGCACACAATAAGACCATCATCATCTTGCTGTTCTGCCTTGGTAACCGAAGCCTCTCCATTCTTAGTATGGCTTCTTTCCTCATCCCTCATCATCTTCTTGCAATCTTTGTTGAAATGACCCTTCTTATGGTAATAGAAGCATCTCTTCCCTCCAAATCTCGGTTTGGAGTGCGCTCTCCCATGGCTTTCTCCTCTACCTCCGTCCCGGTAGTAGCCATGTATGTTACTGTGTGCTCTCCCATGGCTTTCTCCTCTACCTCTATCCCGGTAGTAGCCATGTATATTATTGTGCGCTCTCCTATAGCTTTCTACTCTACCTCTATCCCAGTAGTTGCCATGTATGTTACTGTCATATTGAGTTGCTGGCCTTCCTTTAATGAACAACCCTTCTCCATGTGATGCTCTCCTTATCTTGGCATCAAAATTATTTTGCAACTCTTTATTAGGATCCAATTTAAAAGCAAAGATTCGTTTAAGAAGATAAATCTTATTAGGGAGAGTTTCGGTAAGAAACAACTCATCTAGTTTCTTCCAAATTGCAGCTGGATCTTTCGAGTCTCCACACTTCCTTGTGACACTATCCAACATGTGCAAGAAGATGGTGCTGTATGCCATCATCTTCATCTCATTCCGCTGGACCTCCGTGATACTTACTGGAAAAACTTCATCTTCTCTAATAGCCAAGTCCACCTTTTATTGCATAAGAACAGCCTTGATCTTCCGCTTCCACAGGGAAAAATCTCCCTTTCCATCAAACTTCTAAACAATGAAGTTCGAACCCATCTTATGGAGAAGATCCCTTGATTTATGCAGCACCCACAAATGCTTTCCAACTTCTTCTAAACCTTAAGAACACGATCGAAGATTGATCTCAGTACCGTTCTTGAATCACCCTCAAGAACACGATCAGATCTTGATCTTTACTCCATCCTTGAATCACCTCAAGAACACGATCAAATATAGATCTCTACTCCGTTCTTGAATCACCTAAGAAGTTGACCTCTGATTATTGGAGTCTTGCTCTGATACCTTCTGTTCTTGCTCTGATACCTACTGTTGTAGTTTTGATACAACTGTTGTGGTATCTCCTCTAGCTCTGATACCACTATTGGGAAACCACCCTCAAGATGCCCAGGAGGTGATCTTCCAAACACCCAAGTCTAGAATGACTTGTAAAGAAAAGAAACAGCAAACCAAAGCAAGAAAGAACACAAGCAATTTGTTATCGAGGTTCGGCAATATGCCTATGTCCCCATGAGCTCCTCTGAGCCCTCTGCACTAAATCAATAAGTTCTTACAAAAAGTAACACCTCTTCAAGAAACCTCAAGTTCTTGAAGAACGAAAGAAGAGAACAAGAAAGTGATAAGGTCTTGAGTTACCCTGGAATTTCTCCCAAGAAATTTCACTTACAAGTCCCTTGAATCCCCTCTCTATACTACTCTCTCTCTAAACATCTAGCCTCTCTACAATGAGTCTCTCCTATGTTTAGTGTCTTTGCACTCTCACACAACTCTCATTTACATCACAAGTTATGTTTCTTTGAAGCTAGGTGACCCTTTATATAGTGCACCAACTTCTTGACCAATCTTGAGGGTCAATATCCACCCTTAGATCTTGAGGACTAATCATCCTTAGCCCTTCATCAATCCTAAGTAAAGCTGTGCATTTTGATCATGCATCCATGCACCTCTCAAACGATTGAACCAATGTGCATCAGTGTGCCTCCAGGTCGCGGCCTGAAACAGGGCATGCTGCGGCCTGGAGCAGGGCTGAAAATCCGATCCTTCTCACCTTTTTGGGCGCCGCAGCTTGGGAGAGTCTGAGCTGTGGTGCACATCTGGCCAGAAGCTCCTTCATGCTGGGCACCGCGGCTTGGGAAGAGCTGAGCCGCGGTGCACATTGGTGTGCACACTTTTAACATGCTGAACTTCATTCTTCCATCTCTCGTTCAATCCTTTGACAAACTCCAACACTCTTTGTGGGATCAACACCCCATTCTATATTGCTGCTACCGCATAGTACTGTTTGGGTGTAATTCAAATTTTGGCACCGTTGCCAGGGAGAGTGTTAGTCTACAAAGAGGTTTTCGGGTATTATCTTTCCAAACTATTTCTTTTAGTTTCTTTTTAATTTTAGCTTTAGTTTATTTTTCAGTTTTCTTTTATTCAATAAAAAATGTACTTAATTAAAAATTAATTAATAATTTAAATTAATAATTGAAAAAATAAATAAATCAAATCAAAAAAGAGTGTTGGTGGTATATGCATTGGGATAGAGAAGAACACGGACGATTGGTTAGAATCCTTCAGTTAGAATACCCACCGAATTACATTAGGAGTGAAACGGGTTTAAACACAAGCTCTAGCACCATGAGCAATCATGGAGATGACCCTGTTAGAACCCTAAATGACTACCTTCATCCCACACACACATGTACACCATCATGCATCATGTTTCAGTCAAACACACCACATACAGATTTCAAGCCGGGCATGATAGCATTGATACCCACCTTCCACAGTTTAGAAAGCAAAAACCCTTATGTTCACATTAGGGAATTTGAGGAAGTGGTGACTACATTTCATGGCAGACTTGAGGCTATTAACTCGGTTAAACTGAGGTTCTTTCTTTTTTCTTCGAAGGACAAAGCAAAGAGTTGGATATACTCTTTGCAGGTGAGGTTCATAGGTTTATGGGAAGAAATAACACAAGCATTTTTTAATAAATACTTCCCACTTCACAAAACCAATGGTCTGAGAAGACAAATTTCAATCTTTACCCAAAAGGATAGTGAGACATTATATCAGGCATGGGAGAGGTATAAGGATTTGATAAATATGTGTCCACACCATGGGTACGAGAGTTGGCGTGTAGTTAGTCATTTTTACGAGGGACTTATGAGTAGAGAGTGTTAATTCATAGAGATGATGTGCAACGGGGACTTTATACAAAAGGACCCTAATGATGCAATTGAGTATCTGAATGACTTGGCTGAGAAGGCCCACATTTGGACAGGGCCCAGTGCTATTGAAAGCACAAATAAAGCAAGACGGACCGGGATCTACCAACTTAGGGAAGAGGATAGCATGAAAGCCAAATTAGAGCGAGTAACTCGAGAATTAGAGTCACTTAAAACCCAAGATGGTAGAGTCACGCATACTATTGCAAGCATCGAGTCACAAGGTGTTTTGTTTCATCTGTGGGGGAGTGGAACACTTAGCTCAAAATTGCCCGACTTATGTAGAGATGAGAGGGGTTTTTGATAAACAATGTAACACCTTAGGGATTTACAGGAAGTCTCATAATACTTTCTCTAATACATATAATCTTGGTTGGAGTAACCACCTGAACTTTAGCTGGAGGCCCAACTCAAACCAACTCACACATGCACATGCACAACCACCTGTGCTGTACCGTGCAACCTCACACAATGTGCAACTTAATAGAATCCCTTTGGAGGAAAAATTAAACGCATTTATGGAGTTACAAGGTAAAATTATTCAAAGACTGAAAACTGTTGTGACACAGGTAATGGAAGAGAACAAGGAAATTAAAAGTCAAATAACTAAGCTAACAAGTTCTTTCGCAGTGCAAGAGCTAGGCAAATTCCCATCTCAGCCTCAATCAAATCCAAGGGGGAAACATATGGCACAAACCCCTACTTCAGATTCACAAAATATCACAGAGGTGAACGCTATAACTACTCGGAGTGGTAAAGTGTTAGATGGACCAAGTCAGATGACGACCACAAGCACCTCTCCGAGCACCGAGGAGAACGCCCCCAAGAACGAGCTAAATGAAAAAATTTCGGTTCAAATCCCTTTTCCCTAAGTGCTCCGACCAAGGTGAGATCATAGAACATTTGAAACAAGTTAAGATTAACTTGCCTTTGCTTCATGTGATTTAACAGGTAACAACCTATGCAAAAGCGATCAAGAATCTGTGAACCATAAAAAGGAAACATCAAGTCATGAAGACTGCATTCTTTATTGAGCAAGTGAGTTCGATGGATGAGCAAAAGACACCGCTCAAATATAATGACCCAAGTTGTCCCACGATCACTTGTCAAATTGGGACTCATGAGATCGGTCAAGATTTGCTGGATTTAGGAGCTAGTGTGAACCTAATGCCTTACACTATCTACTTGTAACTGGGTCTAGGAGAGATCAAACCCACATATGTGGTACTACAGTTGGCTGACCGGTTGACTAAGAAACCAAGGGGGATAGTTAAAGATGTACTGATACAGATAGATAAGTTCTACTATCATGTTGATTTTCTCATTCTGGATACTCATTCTGTGGTTGATATGGAGTCTAAAGTTCCAATCATTTTAGGAAGTCCTTTCCTGGCCACCTCTAATGCTCATATTAATTGTAAGAATGGTCCAATGAGGCTATCACATTCTGGTTAGGGGTGGTAGCATATGCATGCTTGTTATATATTTTTTTTATGTGAAACTATCATGGTATATTTGTGAGATTTCACGATTTTGTGAACTGTTGATGCATGATTACAACTTGGTTTTCGTCAAGGTCCAATGATACTATCTGGATTAACACTAACTATTTTTTTGAAACTCATTTCTGTGCATATACTAAGCTTTGTGGATTGTTTAGAGAGTGAAGCATATGATCTTTGGTTTTTAACCATGTTTAAAGCACATTTGTTTTTATTGAGTGGAGAGTCTGCGAAAACTAGCATTTTGAACTTTTATTGCCCACTTGAATTGGTTTTATCACTATCTAAGATGCTTTGTTTGGCTTACCTCACATGTGGAGAAATGATTTGGTTAGTCATCGAAGCCTTCGAATCCATCATTGACATTTGCGTAGAGTTTTGATCGTCAACAATATCTCGGGAATGATTCTTCTTCCCTTAGCTTATTTATTTATATTTTAATTCTCTAAAATAAAAAAAATAAGAGAAAAAAAAGGAGAAGAGAAAAAACAATCATTCTTCTATCAGGTTATTTATTTATATTGTAATTCTCTAAAAGAAAAGAAGAAGAAGAAGAAGAAAATATCAGTTTTTGTTTACTTCAGTTTTCAATTTTCATTCGAAAGAAAGAAGATTCAACAGTTTAAGGAAGATAAGTTGTCGCACCACACTCAGAAGAAAGGAGCTTCAACACCAAGGCTTATTGATTAACCATTGAAATTTTGAGGCATTATATTGGTAAGTCGGATAAAGTGTTCTGAATTGTGTGATTAGCCTATCTTATAGTCGATTCTTGTTCACTTGCTTGTCCTAAATTGCTTAACCCTTTCACTGAGTGCTTTTATCCGTTTTCCAACTCCATGAGTAAATACCTTGCCTGTTTCAATTGATAAACACTTTACCTATGAGGATAATGGAGTTGAGGCTTCTTTCTTGGTTGAATTCAAAGTTTTATGCATCATTGGTTTGTGGTAAGAAGGTTTAAGCTTAGTGCACATACTGTTTCTCAGAAGACATGATTTGAAAATCTCGTTAACATCACCGGTTCCCCACTAAATTTTTCCATGCCTAACCATGACATCACCACCACACTTCCCAGGACGTCACACGACCCATCCGACACATCCTCATACTCCCTCACTAGCCATGATGTCATACCACCATCCTCTCCCTTCTTTATTTCTATACCTAGCATTGCAAATAGCCATTCCACCTCTTTTCCCTCGATTAATAACCTTGATGTCACCTACAACCAAACCCAGCATCCCTTCTCTATTTCTAGACCTGCATACAACCACCAAACCACTTTCTCCTTAATTAATTCGTATGGTCAGACCGTCCCTTTGTCCAATTTTTCCTTTTCAACCATAGCTGCGTAGCCACCATTGTTACCTTCAATTAATTCTCTTGGTCCAACTGTCCCTTCTTCCAATTTGACCCTTGCTGCCACAGTAGCCTATCCATAATTGTCTAACCTTCTAGCCCCACCACTGATTATACCCTCCCCTATCAACACACCAGCTCCTACCTTCTCTAATCTCCCTCTTTTTCGCTTCTAGCATCACACTGATTAGGGCATGAAAATGCACTTCAAATAGAGTTAATTATATGCATTTGTTGAGATTAATTTTGATTATTCATTGAATTTCTTGACAAGTGTGGTCCTTTGGAGAATTATGTGTTTTAGTGTGTTTTACAGATTTAAAAAAACAAAGAAGCCTTAAACAAAAAAATATATATATAATACGTTCGAAAGAATCCACAACATCCGGACTAGTTCAGAGCAGGGAAACTAGGTTTCCCAAGAGGAGTGCAACAAAACCGATCATTTCTATACTATTAAAGATAAATTGAGCATTTTGCTAAGTCTTGTTGTCACTAGCAAAGGGTGAAAAAAAGTTTCACTAAATTGCCAGAATTCCCCATACAGATCAGTCATTTTTGCAGATTAAACTATATTGATTTAGGAAGAACCAAGAGATGAACCATATGTGCTTGGAAAGATCCAGATGTTTATTTTCTGGAGAATTTTACGGCTCGTAAATATGATTTTTCTAAAGAAAGTTATGGCAGTTTTAGTAGACAAAGGTCAAGTTGTGCGTGATTTCAGCGTGGCAGAAGTGAAGGAGCTATTAACTTCTAATTTTTTTGGGATTTGCATGGCTTGGACAGTAGTACAACTGAACCAGTTCTGGACAGCTGAAATTAGGCTTGGATAGCAGCAAACACATGGCCTAGACAGCAACAGAACCAGGCCTGGACAACAACAGAAGCACACGACCTAAACAGAAACCCTACGGTGACTTTTCTGTCTACAAAGCCATCTCTATACAGCTATATATAGGATTTTACACTCAGAGAACAGGGGGTTGAAGAGATACAAACTGAATTTCTAGAGAACTTTTGTAATTATGTATTATCAGTTAGGCTAAGTTTCAACCAAGGCGAAGAGATGAACTCCTAGACATAGCGGGTTTTGCTTGTATTTAATTCAGTATTTTGTGTTTTTAACATTGAATAATTATTTTAAGTTACTCCCTTTATTTAATATTGAAGTTGATGTTTTTGTGTGACAGACAATTATATTTTCTTCTTCCATAGATTTTATTTAACTCCGATGATTGTTGTTCTTTTTCTCCATATAAGTTCAGTCAGGCTTCTCTTATGTGTGGAATTTAGGATGCAATTGATTTCGGTATATTAATTATATAAAGTGGTCTTTTACTGCGTTACTGTCTCCAGATATATCGTTGATTTAGGATATCATATATGATTGACTATTGCATTACTTGTAAAAACAAGAAGGGGATTTCTCATAATAATTTACAAAAGAATATTTTTGGTGCTTTCACTATTATTTTCCGATTACGTATCTGGGATGTGAAATACATAGTTGAGTTATAATTACTAAATTGATACAAGTTGAAGCTGTAAAACTTAGAAGGGATTCTTGGACCTTTGTGTTGCTCATTATTGATTTTCTTTCACTTAATTTAATTGTTTCATTTAAGTCTCAACATTTTCTTAATATTAATTTTCATTATTTTTTACCTGAGACTTTGATTATAGAACGTGCTCTTCGTCGGATCGACACCCCATTCTATACTACTGCTACCACATAGTAATGTTTGGGCATAATTCACATGCACCTCATTAGTCTTAAATTAGACAATAGTAATTAAGTTCTCTAGCACTCTCAATTTCTCATGGTTCTTATAAGTTATGACATTATCGGCTATATTAATGGCACATTCTCCGGTCCCTCCCAATTCTATTTATCCAGTGATGGAACCACCACCCTTAACCCTGCTTTTCAAACTTTTCTCCATACGGACTAGTTCCTTCGCTCTTGGATAAATGCTATCCTTAGTTCTGACATCCTATAAGACGTCCATGATCTGCATACCTCTCAGGATATCTAGTTGGTATTGGAACAACCTTACCTTGATTAGTCAAATACCAATGAGTTTGACCTTTGCTTGAAGCTTTACAAATATACTAAAGATGGAAAATCTATGGAACAGTATCTTTGGGACCTCAAAGCCATAGTTGATGCTCTTGATACCATCAATTCCCCACTCTCAACCAAAGATCTCATCTTCTATGCATTAGCAGGTTTGCCTAACGAGTATGAAAGCTTCATCACTATGGTCACCAACACCACCATCACTCTTACCTTTGATAGTTTACGTACCAAGTTACTTCTCCAAGAACAACGCTTGAAGCATTTTCGGGTCACTTCTCAGTTTTATGACCCTTCTATAGCCCTTGCCACCACCACCACCACCACCTCTGGAGCTTCTCGTTATCAGGGTTGGGGTCGCTCAGGCTCTCGAGGTCGTGGTTGGGGTCGTGCCCATAATTTTGGTTATGGTTACTCCTCTTTGCTTGGGTCAGGTATTGATCAATCCTCTAATTATTATTCTATATTTAATCGCTCTGCTTATACTTCTTCTTAAAGTCGTGAAGGTCTATTGGGACTGCATCCTAGATCCTCCACACCCTGTCAGATTTGTCACACCACAGGTCACCTTGCCCTCGATTGTCTACATCATTTCAATCATGCTATTATCGCCTATGATTCGCCCAAATCATTTGCTACTATGTCTCTTGGTGAGTCTAATGTCGCATAATAGTACCTTGATATAACCACCTCAGCTCATATAACGCCCTAGTCAGGAATGCTTAGTAACTTTACACTTTATTTTGGAAAAACTAAAATTTTGGTTGGTAATTGTTTGTATTTTTCTAGGGATTAAACGGGATGGAAGCATGAAGCTTCATCAGTATCAGGTCAGCCCAGTGCACCGCGGCCCAGTCTTGTGCGCCACGGCCTCCAGCAGCTCCAGAAGCTCCTCCCTCTAGGCCGCGCCACGGATCAGCCTCCCCCATGCCACGACACCCAACAAGGATGAAAAATGGAGGTTGTGTGCCGCGGCCAGCCCTATTCTGAGCTGCGATGCCAGGCACACCTGGAGCATGTTGATTGGCACTTTGAGATAGTGTGTGGGACTTACTCAAAATGCACAGGTTCACTTAGACTCTTAGAGAGCCATGGGTCTTTGGTTTTTGAGATCTAAGGGTTGAGATTGATCTAAAAGAAGTTGGTGCACTATATAAAGGGTCACCTAACTTCAATAAAAAAGGAGAATACAAGACACAAGATCATCATACAAGAGAATTCAAGTGCAAGTGTGAGAGTGCAAAGATACAAAATACAAGAAAGGCACTAGAATAGATCTCATAAGAGAGGCTGGTTGTTTAGAGAGAGAATAGATTAGATTGGGGATTCAAGGGCTTTGTAAGTGGAATTTTCTTGGGGAAAATTCCAGAGAAACCCTAGTCCTTATCACTTTCTTTTTCTCTTCTTTTGTTCTTCAAGAACAAGAGGATTCTTGAAGCGGTGTTGCTGTAACTTGTAAGAACTTATTGATTTAGTGCAGAGAGCTCAGAGTAGCTCACAGGGACGTAGGCACATTGCTGAACCTTGATAACAATTGTCGTGTTCTTTCTTTGATTGGTTTGTTTCTGTTCATTACAAGTCATTCTACACTTGGGTGTTTGGAAAATCACCACTAGGGTATCTTGAGGGGATTTCCAACAGTGGTATCAGAGCTTTGGTGAGCAGGTATCGAAGTTGGAACAGAAAGTATTGGAGCAAGACTCTAAGAATCAAAGGTCAACTTCTTGGGTGATTCAAGAACAATGTAGAGATCAAGATCTGATCGGGTTCTTAAGAGTGACTCAAGAACGATGCTGGATCAAGATTTGATCGTGTTCTTGAGATTTAGAAGTTGGGAAGCAATTGTGGGTGCTGCATAAATCTGGGATTCTCTCCGCAAGATGGGTTCAAACTTCATTGTTGAGAAGTTTGATGGAAAGGGAGACTTTGCTTTTTGGAAGCGGAAAATCAAGGCTGTTCTTATGCAACAAAATGTGGACTTGGCTATTGGAGAAGATGACGTTTTTCCAGCAAGTATCACGAAATTCCAGCGGATTGAGATGAAGAAGATGGCATATAGCACCATCTTTCTGCACATGTTGGATAGTGTCACAAGGGAGTGCGGAGACTCAGAAGATCCAGTTATCATTTGGAAGAAACTAGATGAGTTATTTCTTACCAAGACTCTCCCTAATAAAATTTATCTTCTTAAAAGAATCTTTGCTTTTAAAATGGATCCTAATAAAGAGTTGCAAGATAATCTTGATGTGTTTAATAAACTAGTTCAAGATTTGGCTAGTTGTAATATAACATTCCCGGATGAACAATTGGCTGTTATGTTATTGAATTCTCTTCCTAATTATTTGAAAGTTTGATTAATGCTATTGAATATGGAAGAGATACACTAACCAAAGAAATTGTGATCAATGCTATAAGGGCACATGATTTCAAAGCCAAGATGAGGGAAGCATTAAGTGGAGAAGGGTTGTTCGTTAGAGGAAGGCCAACCGGGAGAAATCAAAGAGTAGAGGGCAGAGCCATGGGAGATTGCATTCCAAACCGAAGTTTAGAGGGAAGCGATGCTACTACTGCAATAAAGAGGGTCATTTCAAAAAAAATTGCAAGAAGAAGTTGTGGGATGAGAGAGGAAGAAGCCATACCAACAATGGAGAGGCTTCAGTTGCTAAAGGAGAGCAGCAAGATGATGTTCTTGTTGTGTGCTCAAATTTGAGCAGTAGGCAAGGCAGCGAGAAATGGATCCTGGATTCCAGGTGCATTTATCATATGTGCCTTCATAGGGATTAGTTCAAGAATTTAAAGGAAACCAATGATGGAAAGGTTTTCTTAGGGAATGATACTTCTTACCAAGTGAGGGGGATAAGAGACATCCAATTGAGGATATTTGATGGAGTCACAAGGCTGCTACGGAATGTGAGGTATCTTCTGGATTTGAGAAAAAATTTGATCTCATTGGGGCAGCTAGATTCATGGGGTACACATACAAAGTAGAAGGAGGAAAGATCAATGTTACCAAGGGATCTTTGATAGTGATCAAAGCAACAATAAAGGATGGTCTCTATGAGATGATCAGAGAAACATAAATCAAGGAACAAGCAGCAAGGTTGATGGCTGAGATGGATAAGGTAGTACTTTGGCACAATTGCTTGGGACATATGAGCGAAAAATGGCTGCAAGTTCTTAGCAAGAATGGTCTACTTGATGGTGACCAGGTAGAGAAACTTGATTTCTGCGAGAGATGCATTCTTGAGAAGCAACATTGGGTCAGCTTCAACACTGGAGTGCACAAGTCTAAGGGCATTCTTGACTACATTCATGTAGATATTTGGGGACCAGCAAGAACACCAACACAAGGAGGTAATCGTTACTTTCTTTAATTGATGATTATTCAAGAAAGGTCTGGGTTTATTTACTTAAAAATAAATCATATGCTTTGAATAAATTTGTGGTGTGGAAAAAGTTGCTGGAGACTCAAACGGGCAGGGTAGTTAAGGTGTTAAGAACCGATAATGGCTTAGAATTTTTTAATAAGGATTTTGATAAATTCTGTGAGTTAAATAGGATTCTAAGACATAGAATAGTTGTGAAAACCCCTCAGCAAAATAGAATTTCTAAGAGGATGAATAGGACCTTTATGGAAAAGGTTAGGTGTATGTTAATTGGGTCCGGTTTACCAAAATGTTTTTAGGGGGAAGCTATATCTATTGCTGCAGATTTGGTTAATAGATCATCCTCTAGGGCTTTAGACCTTAAGACTCCCAATGAGATGTGGAGTGGGAAACCCCCTGAGTTAAGCAACCTTAGGACTTTTGGATGTGCTGCGTTTGCACATCAAAAGGATGATAAACTTAGCCCAAGGTCTAGAAAATGTGTGTTTCTAGGGTATGGTGATGGGGTTAAAGGGTATAGGTTATGGTCCTTAGAGCCAAAAGGGACTAAACTCATAATAAGTAGAGATGCCATTTTTAATGAATTATTATTTCCCTATTTGGAGAAAACTAACCTTATAGGGGATAGTGGGCAAACCAGCTCGATATTTGTAGAGCATAGAATCAAGGAAAATTCAGTTTAGGTAGAGCAAAGAAGGCAAGAGGGTTCGGACCAGGTAGAGCCCATTGATGAAGGCCAAGCTCAGGACACTCATGAGGAGGCTAAACTGAAAGGGGATGATGCAGCAAGTCAGAATGACTATCAGCTCACAAGGGACCGGGAAAGGAGGGTGGTCAGACTACCTTTGAGATATGGTTTTGCGGATGCTAATGTAGCAGCTCCTTATTCAGAAGGAGGGGTTGAACTAGAAACTTACATGGATGCCATAAAATGTAAGGATTTGTCAAAGTGGCAGCTAGCTATGGGGGAAGAAATGGATTCTTTGAAGAAGAACAACTCTTGGGAATTGGTGCCCAAACCAGAAAAACAGAGAGTTGTGGATTGTAAATGGATTTGCAAAATCAAATAAGGGAACACTCTAGGGGATGAAGTCCAGTATAAGACTAGGCTGGTGGTGAAGGAGTTCACACAAAGAGAAGGCATAGATTTCACAGAAATATTCTCACCGGTTATGAAATACAAGACGCTAAGGATAATGTTAGCAATAATGGTCTAATTTAATTGGGAGATTGAGCAAATGGATGTGAAGACATCGTTCTTACATAGAGAGCTTGATGAGACCATCTATATGAGGCAACTCGAAGGCTATGAGGAAGGAAGGTAGGGAGAGTTGGTGTGCCATTGGAAAAAATATCTCTATAGCCTGAAGCAATCACCTCGGCAATGGAATAAGAGGTTTGATTCCTTTGTAACTAGCTTGGGTTTTATGAGGAGCTACTATGATTCGTGCTTGTACTACAAGGGGCATAAGGTGGAGGAAATGGTGATCATCCTCATCTATGTCGATGATATGCTACTGGTTGGTAGTAGCAGGGAGAGGATAGAAGAATTGAAGTGTCAACTCAATTCGGAGTTTGAGATGAAGGATCTTGGTCATGCACAGAAGATCTTTGGGATGAGTATAATCCGAGAAAGGGAGAGAAACAGATTGAAGGTTTCTCAGACTTTCTGTATAGAAAAGATGATATCTAAGTGTTTTATGGAATATAGCAAACCAGTGAAGGTTCCTCTTGCTGGTCATTTTAAGTTCTCCAGCGATCAATGTCCGAGATCGGAGGTGGAGAAGAAGGAAATAAAAAAGGTCCCTTACTCTAGTGCGGTTGGATCAGTTATGTTCACCATGGTAAGCACTAGACCCGACATTGCTCATGCAATAAGTGTTCTCAGCAGGTTTATGAGTAATCCCAGCAAGGAGTATTAGCTTGGGATGAAGTGGTTGTTGAGGTACTTGAAGGGAAGTCCAGATGTGGGGTATGTTTATGAGAAGAGGGATAAGTCTATCTGTCTAGAAGGTTGTATAAATTGGAAGGCTCAGTTGTAGCCGATGGTAGCACTCTCAACAACCGAGGATGAATACATAGCGGCTATGGAAGCCATAAAGGAGGCTATATGGTGCAAAGGGTTGCTAGAAGAGTTGAAGGTTCTGAAAGAGCAGGTAGTGGTGTATTCGGATAACCAAAGTGCGTTGCACTTGTGTAAGAATCTGGTGTTCTATGAGAAGACAAAGTATATGGATGTTCGATACCATTTCATTCAGGAAAATGTTACAAAAGGATGCATTCATGTGGACAAAGTCGCAACAGAAGAAAATCCTGCTGATTTAGGTACTAAGGTTCTACCTCTAAGCAAGTTCAATCATTGCCTTGGACTTCTTAGGATTGGATTCGGTTGATATGGTGACTCAAGTTGAGTTTGGATCCTGAGTTCTCTGCACAATGGGTTCGGGTTTAATCGCTTAGACAAAGGTAGAGATTGTTGGTATTTATCTAAGGATTAAACAGGATGGAAGCATAAAGCTTCATCAGCATCAGGTCAGCCCAGTGCGCCGTGGCCCAGCCTTGTGCACTGCAGCCTCCAGCAGCTCTAGAAGCTCCTCCCTCCAAGCAGTGCCGCGATGCCCAGCAAGGATGAAGAATGGAGGCTGTATGCCCTGTTGTGCACCGCGGCCAGCCCTGTTCTAGGCCGCGGCGTCAGGCACACCTGGAGCATGTTGATTAGCACTTTGAGATAGTGCGTGGGACTTACTCAAAATGCACAGGTTCACTTAGACTCTTAGAGAGCCATGGGTGTTTGGTTCTTGAGATCTAAGGGTTGAGATTGATCTCAAAGATTGGATGAAGAAGTTGGTGCACTATATAAAGGGTCACCTAGCTTCAATCAAAAAGGAGAATACAAGACACAAGATCATCATACGAGAGAATTCAAGTGCAAGTGTGAGAGTGCAAAGACACAAAACACAAGAGAGGCACTAGAATAGATCTCATAAAAGAGGCTGGTTGTTTA
This sequence comes from Bretschneidera sinensis, assembly GCA_023935145.1. Taxonomy (NCBI): domain Eukaryota; kingdom Viridiplantae; phylum Streptophyta; class Magnoliopsida; order Brassicales; family Akaniaceae; genus Bretschneidera; species Bretschneidera sinensis. The sequence goes on from CM043698.1 coordinate 132,269,652, forward strand.
GAGAAAGAGTAGACTAGATTGGGGATTCAAGGGCTTTGTAAGTGGCTTGGGGAAAATTCTAAGGAAACACTAGTCCTTATCACTTTCTTTTTCTCTTCTTTCGTTCTTCAAGAACAAGAGGATTCTTGAAGGGGTGTTGCTGTAACTTGTAAGAACTCATTGATTTAGTGTAGAGAGCTCGGAGTAGCTCACGGGGACGTTGGCACATTGCCGAACCTTGATAACAATTTTCATGTTCTTTCTTTGATTGGTTTGTTTCTATTCATTACAAGTCATTCTAGACTTAGGTGTTTGGAAGATCACCACCTGGGCATCTTGAGGTGATTTCCAACAGTAATGGACAATTGCTTGATATCGATAATATTGGTTTTACTTTCTTACGCACCTTCACCAAACCTCTTTACTTTAAAAATGTCTTGCATGTCCCTAAATTATCTCACAATTTACTTTCTGTTAAACGTTTATGTTCTGATAACAACTGTTCTACTAACTTTGATGCCTTTCATATTGTTATTAAGGATAAGATTACGGGGAGAGCTCTTTTCAAATCCTCTAGTGATGGTGATCTCTACCCTCTTCCAACCGATTCAGTCACTGTCTCTCATCTGGCACTGGTCTCTCGTTAAGTCTTTGGTGATATTTAGCATCATAGGTTGGGTCATTTAGGTCCTCGTGTGTTTTCTCTTTTACAAACTCGAAGAATATTTCTTTGTCTTCTAAATATTCTAGTTTTTGTGCAGAGCGTCAATTAGACAAATCTAAACATTTACCTTTTGATTTTGTTGAGCATTGTACTGCACAATCCTTAGTTTTAATACATTTGGATGTTTGGCAATCCCCTATTTTATCCAATTTGGGTTATCGTTATTATGTTATCTTTGTGAATAATTTTTCTCGTTATTCTTAGATTTTTCCTATGCATAAAAAATTTGAAGTTTTTCATCACTTTTGTAACTTTAAAGCACTTGTTGAAAATTAGTTTTCCACCAAAATATTTTTTTTTTCAAAATAATGGTGGTAAGGAATTTGACCAAACACCCTTCAAACAATTTTTTGCTCAACATGGTTTTGTTTTCCAATGTCTTGCCCGGACACCCCTCCACAAAATAGAGTTGCTGAGCGTAATCATCGTCACATTAGTGAAATGGCACGCACCCTTTTAATCCATTCCTCTCTTCTAGAGTTTTTTGGGTCAATGTTACTTATATTTCCCTCTATATCATCAATCGTCTTCCTACTCTTGTTGCACAATCAAGCTCTTTATACAAAATTGTTTTGCTAAAACTCCTGATTACTCTGTTTTTCGTGTTATTGGGTGTGCCTATTATCTTAAACTCACTGCACATGCTCCACACAAACTCGCACCTCGATCCAAACAGTGTGTCTTCCTAGGCTATGCTCAGAATTACAAAGGATATAGGTGTCTTGATCCTACCACTAGTTATGTCCATACGATTCATTATGTTGTTTTGCATGAATTCTCATTTCCTTATCCAGCTTTTTCTAAACCCATCACTACCACTACTGCTACACAACCTCCCATTTCTCCGCTCATTCTTACCATTGCTGAACCCTTAAATCACCCTTCTACAATGTGTCATGTGTCTCACACCATCTCCGATTGTAGTACACCTATTCCTAGTCTCCCTTCCCCATCGGACCCTCTCACCTTACCACCTCCCAGTTTTCCCTCTTCATTTGTGGCCACTCTTTCCTTTGTTGTTCCAATGACTAAATCTCCCTCCTCATTGGACTTTCCTTCTTTACCGTCTTCTCTGCCTACCCCGATGCCCTAGTTTCTGTTTCTTCCAGTCTCCGTGCTCTTTCCTCTGTTGAACCTATCGCTTTATCTATATCTACACTCCCTACAGCATCTAAAACCATCTATTGTCATCCCATGATCTCTCGTTCAAAAACTGGCATTCGCAAACCCAAACACTTACCCTCACTTTTAAATACTACCCTCCTATCTGAACTAACTTGTTTTTCTCAAGCAAATAAAGATCCCGAGTGGTGGTCAGTTATGTCTTATGAATTTAATGCTCTTTTAACTAACCACACTTGGGATATGGTTTCATATGATCCAATAAAAAATTTAGTTTGGTGTAAGTGGATTTATAGGATTAAATATCAGGCTGATGAGTCTGTGGAGTGCTACAAAGTGAGGTTGGTCGCTTAAGGATTCTGATGAGTCTTAAATATTGCATATTTTAGACCCTTAACTTGTGTTTGTTATGCTCTTAGTTAGTAGTATTTTACTTTATTTTACGTTTTTCTTGTGTTTTGTGTGTTTTTACAGCTTTGTGGAGAAAATGAAGCATTTCAGAAGATTTGAAGCTTCTGGAGACATTGCGATCGATCGCACGAGATATGCGATCGAGCGCACCTGCCTACGAACGAGCGCATGGTCAACATCCCACATCGAAATATTTGAAGTTCAGTGCATCTGCGATCGAGCGCACCGGACACGCGATCGAGCGCACTCGGGCAGTATCCCACATCGTTTCTGCAAGCCACATTACTCCGGGTCTTCCCCTATATAAACACCATTTGGCTTCATAATTCAGTGTACAATTCCTAAGCCACTTTGGTGTTTACCGGTGGACGTCCGCTAGCATTCTGGTGGATCCCGAAGGCATTGCTACCACGAGGGGAAGTGCCGCCCGTCAGCGAGTGGAATTTCTCCCATGTAAAGTTGTTTATTTATTTCTTTATATTCAGTTGTTTTAGTTTAAATGTTTAGCACTTTTTATTATTGTTTTATAGTTATGAGTGGCTAGACTCTTCAGCTAAGGTTGAAGATGAAGCCCCGCCGTTGTTTGGCGTAGTAGTTCAGATTTGCTTGTACAAATCTGACAATTTTTAGTATAAATGTTCTGTCAATTATTTGAGTTAATCTTATAATTGATTGAGTTTAAATTGTCTGTTGGATTTTCTTTGTGTTTCATCTGATGGATACATTGAATGCTTTTCGATTAAATTGGATTCCTTTTGTAATTTGTTAAGAGCGGATACATCGGGTGCTTTTGGTTTAGTTGGGATATTCTTCTTTTTTTGTCTTATAGTTGGATTCATTGAATGTTTTGATAGGCTATATTTTTAGAACATGTATGCTTAACTTCGGTGGGGTGGATTCGGAAACCTTAATGCTTTTAATTATTAGTTTTTAAATCAACTTAGTTTAGTTTTAATTTGTTTTCTAAATTATCATTCACAATTCGGAACTAGGTTAAAATAGAGTTGGTTTAGATTAAATTATATTTTCACAACGCAATTCCCTGTGGATTCGACCTCGCACTTACACAACGCTATACTGCAAACGACTCGTGCGCTTGCGATTAAATTAAAACTCACAACAAGTTTTTGGCGCCGTTGCCGGGGAATTGTTTGGTTTGTGAAAATTTTTGGTCTAAAATGATTTTATTTTTCTACTAGTTAGTTATCTTTTTATTAAAAAAATGTGGATGAATCCAGCGCCGGTTTCACAGTCTTTAGAGGACACCCTCAAGGATTTCATTAAAATGATCGGCCCGTCCCTCAATACTGCCAACACTTTCAATGTTGAAAGCTGTTCCATCTGTGCTAGTCCCATGCATCTAGCACAGAATTGCCCATCAATGCCGGCTTGTGCCGAGTATCCTATGGAACAAATGAATGCTTTCAATGACTGTTGTTGGCAATCAAATGGATCTTGCTCCGAAACATAGAATCCAGGGTGGTGGGACCACTCTAATTTTTCATGGGAGCAGAACCAACCAATGAATCAGGGAGGAGCCTCTTACCATGCTCACAATCAATACACTCCCGAATTTCCTCCACCAATTCCAAATTATGGTCACTCAGCTTATCCAGCACCATCACCCGCTTATCAAGCTCCCATTTAAGTGCCAGCGTCGGTTTCACAGTCATTGGAGGACGCTCTCAATGATTTCATGAAAACGACTAGCCAATCTATGAGTGAAATGATGAGTGCAACAATAGAAAACACCCAAGCGATTGCCACACTAGAGAGTCAAATTGATCAAATCGCAAGTTACGTGGGTGAATGAGAGGAATGAGAGTTCCCAAGTCAATCTGAGCCTAACCCAAAGGAACAGTTTGCGGTGGGAAATTCTTCAACTCCAATGCATTGGCAGGAACAAGTGCAATCAACTGTCCCATACTTGTCTAGGAGACAAGTGGACAATCAAGTGGACGAAAACCCTGCTATGCACCAAGGGCAAGAGAGTGGCAACAATGAGAAGAGAGATGCTGAGCCATCTATAGCCACTCGTATTATTAAGGATCTCTCTAGGTCGTTTTTACCTAAAGCGCCTTACCCTGAGAGACTACAAGTGCCCAAGAAAGAAGGGAAGTCTGAGGACATTATGGAGGCATGCTTTGTTCAGTTTGAAGAGGATTTTGATTTAGATAAGTTACTTGAGCAAGCAAATACTATCGTGGAGTCTGCTCCTCGGGAGAGTAGTAGGACAGAGGAGACAATAGATGAATCTCGTATTGAGGATCCCTTGGAGGCATGCTTTGCTCACTTTGGAGAGGACTTGGGCTTAGATAAGTTACTCGATGAAGTAAATGTCATTTTGGAGTCTGATCCTCGAGAAAGCAATGAGAAGGAGGAGACCGCCGCACCTGAAACCCCCAAGAAGGAACTTAAGCCTTTACCAGATAATATTAAGTATAAGTTCCTAGGTTCAGCCGATAGTTTGCCTATGATTATACCTTCCGATTTGGGTGATGCTCTAGAGGAGAGATTAGTTGACGTCTTAAGAGAGCATAAGGAAGTTATAGGCTGGACTATTGAGGATATCAAGGGGATCAACCCCTCGGTGGTGACGTACATGATACAGTTGGAGGAGAATGCCAAGCCATCGAGGGAGCCACAAAGAAGGCTCAACCCTGCTTTGCAAGAGGTTGTGAGGGCGAAAGATATTAAGCTGTTAGAGGCAGGGATCATTTATCCCATCTCTGATAGCAAGTGGGTGAGCCAGATTCCAATCGTGCCCAAACGTGCTGAATTTACGGTAGTAAATAAAGACAACGAGTTGGTTCCAACTCGAGTGCAGTCAAGATGGAGAAAGTGTCTAGACTACCATAAATTGAATACTGCCACTAGGCCTGATCATTTTCCATTCCCATTTATTGATCAGATGGTGGAGAGCTTAGTTGGGCATGTTTACTAATGTTGGGTCTGGCTGAAGACGTTAAACTTAGCGCTCATGGGAGGCACCCCACAGCTTATCTTTTCTTTTGTTTATCTATTATTTCGCATTTTTATGATTAATGTTTGTTTCTAGTATTTTTTTTGTTTCCCAGTTTTTATTTTTCAGGGACAAAGCGTACTTCAGTTCAAGTTTGGGGGTATGCTACGAGCCATACCAGTCCAGATAGTTCTCCATATCTCAGGTCAGCTCTTTCCATGTTAGTCACACATTGGGGTCAATGTGTAATTTAAGTTTGGGGGTATGGGAGACACATCACACACTTTGTCCTAATTTGTTGTCTTTTCATCATAGAGATAAATGCATGCTCATGTTATCGTGAAATTTTGGTTGATCTAAACATTTTCTTTGATGTGATGTCATTGGTGAGCTTAACATTTTGAACACATGATCTGGTGATAAATTTTAAAATTTAGTTACTTACCTTAGGCATTTGAGAATTCACATGTTTGACATAATCTAACACGAGCACATTAGCACAAATTATGTGAGGTATGACATGTGATTTTAATGTGTATTTTTCCTTATCTTAACTGAAACTGGATGACTTGTTGGATGAACTCTTGGGCATAGGAAAATATAAAAAAAAAATTATCAATAAACTTTTCGCTGAGTAACTGGACCTCTTGCCTCAGTAAGCAGTGAGTGTTCACGTCAAAAGGTGGAATTTTGCTTGGTAATATTAAGGTTGGTTTAATTTCGTAGCCTTTTTGACTCGAGTTAGTAAGTCCTTAGGGGTTTCTTTACACCTAATGCCCTAAAACCACCTGGTTTAGGAGTCATTGACTCAACACTCGCTACATGGGTCAATTAGAAAGCTTAAGAGAACTAAACATAGCCGTGCCTTATTATATATATATATATATATAAAAAATAATAATTATGCCTTTTTCGTTCATTTTGATGGGAAATTCGGTGAATCTTGAGACATGGAGACCTTACACATTAGAGTTACTTGGAAGCTTCATTTTTATATGCTAATTCACCTTACACTGATTTAAGCTTGTGATGCCTTAACCTGCCTTTTGTAAGTAATTAGATTTTAACATTTCTATTCATTGCGAAGATGGGTTTATCTTTTTAAGCTTGCTTATGAATGAATATCATGGTGATGTGTGCTCCTTAAATTTTTGGATACCATGAATGATGACTTTATCTTTATGTTCTTTGTTTTTCATTGAGTCTTTTATTTTGTTTTGCTAAGGGACTAGCAAAATATAAGTTTGGGGGTATTTGATGAGTCTTAAATATTGCATATTTTAGACCCTTAACTTATATTTGTTATGCTCTTAGTTAGTAGTATTTTACTTTATTTTACGTTTTTCTTGTGTTTTGTGTGTTTTTACAGCTTTGTGGAGAAAATGAAGCATTTCAGGAGATTTGAAGCTTCTGGAGACATTGCGATCGATCGCACGAGATATGCGATTGAGCGCACCTGCGCTCGAGCGCATGGTCAACATCCCACATCGAAATATTTGAAGTTCAGTGCATCTGCGATTGAGCGCACCGGACACGCGATCGAGCGCACCTGCGATCGATCGCAACATACTGCGATCGAGCGCACTCGCGCAGTATCCCACATCGTTTCTGCAAGCCACATTGCTCCGGGTCTTCCCCTATATAAACACCATTTGGCTTCATAATTCAGTGTACAATTCCTAAGCCACTTTGGTGTTTACCAGTGGACGTCCGCTAGCATTCTGGTGGATCCCGAAGGCATTGCTACCACGAGGGGAAGCGCCTCCCGTCAGCGAGTGGAATTTCTCCCATGTAAAGTTGTTTATTTATTTCTTTATATTCAGTTGTTTTAGTTTAAATGTTTAGCACTTTTTATTATTGTTTTATAGTTATGAGTGGCTAGACTCTTCAGCTAAGGTTGAAGATGAAGCCCCGCCGTTGTTTGGCGTAGTAGTTCAGATTTGCTTGTACAAATCTGATAATTTTTAGTATAAATGTTCTGTCAATTATTTGAGTTAATCTTATAATTGATTGAGTTTAAATTGTCTGTTGGATTTTCTTTGTGTTTCATCTGATGGATACATTGAATGCTTTTCGATTAAATTGGATTCCCTTTGTGATTTGTTAAGAGCGGATACATCGGGTGCTTTTGGTTTAGTTGGGATATTCTTCGTTTTTTGTCTTATAGTTGGATTCATTGAATGTTTTGATAGGCTATATTTTTAGAATATGTATGCTTAACTTCGGTGGGGTGGATTCGGAAACCTTAATGCTTTTAATTATTAGTTTTTAAATCAACTTAGTTTAGTTTTAATTTGTTTTCTAAACTATCATTCACAATTCGGAACTAGGTTAAAATAGAGTTAGTTTAGATTAAATTATATTTTCACAACGCAATTCCCGGTGGATTCGACCTCGCACTTGCACAACGCTATACTGCAAACAACTCGTGCGCTTGCGAGTAAATTAAAACTCACAACAAATTCCACCAACAACTAGGTGTAGACTACCATGAAACTTTTAGTTATGTTGTTAAACCTAATACTATACACATTGTTATTTCGATAGCCATTTCTCATACTTGGGTAATTAGACAACTGGATGTTAAATATGCATTTCTTCGTGGTTATCTTGATGAAGTTGTGTATATGAAATAACCTCGTGATTTTGTTGATAATCTTCATCCTACTCACGTATGTAAGTTACACAAAGCCATTTATGGTCTGAAACAGGCTCCTAAGGCTTTGGTTTCACTGTTTCAGTTCTTTTCTTCGTTCTCTTGGTTTTTCTTACAGTAGGGTAGACACTTCTATTTTTGTTCTCAAATCCTCTCATGGTCTTCTTATCTTACTAATGTATGTTGATGACATAATTCTCACAAGCAATAATAACACACTTCTTTTTCACTTTATTCACACTTTATCTCACAAATTTGCTATGAAGGATTTCGGCGATCTTAATTATTTCCTTGGCCTTGAAGCGGTTCGTCGTCCCACTGGTTTGTTTCTCTCAGACTAAATACATAAAAGATCTCTTGCTTAAATTTTCTCTATCTTTTGCAAAACTTGTTAAACTCTTCTTCCTTCTCAATCAACACCTTCACTACATAAGGGTGAACAACTAGCAGATCCCCCTGAATTTAGGAGTATAGTTGGAGGTCTTCAGTATTTAACCTTGACCTAACCCGATATTGCATATGTTGTTAATCTTGCTAGTCTGTTTTTACATGCACCTCGCATGGCTCATTTTCAGTTTGTTAAACGCATTTTTTGCTATTTATGTGGTACTACTAATTATGGGTTACTTCTAGCTTCTGCAAAAGATTTTTCTCTATCTTGCTATGCAGATGCAGACTGGGTCGACTGCCTTGACAATCGTCGGTCTACCATAGGTTATGCGGTCTTTCTTGGATCGAATCTTGTTTCTTAGAAAGAAAAGAAACAACCTACTGTGTCTCATTCTAGCACTGAATTTGAATATAGATCACTTGCTTATGTCGTCACTGAAACCTACTGGATTCGTCAGCTTCTTTATGATTTACATGTGTTCTTGACTTGTCTTGTTTGCGTGTACTGTGATAACATTGGTGTCACATATCTTGCTGTTAATCCTGTTTTTCATGCTTGCACCAAGCACATTAAGGTTGATTTTCATTTTGTTCGTGAAAAAGTAGCCCAAAGAGATATTCAGATTCGCTATATTTCTATAGATGCTCAGCTTGTAGATATCTTCACCAAAGGATTATCTTCACCTATGTTTCTTCAACACAAATGAAATCTTTAAGTGGTTTCACCACATTCGGATTTAGGGGGCGTAAATAATACCTAGAAAACCCTAACCCTAGGGTCAATATTGTAATTACTCTTGTAAATAACTCTACATATATGAAATTCATCTATTGCTGTCAATAAGGCAGACATAAATTCTCAAATCTATTTCTTACTTTCTTCACTAAGACTCGGGTGCTCACAATAAATTGGCCAAAACTCAAGAAAAAAGTATTTTATTCTTCTGTTGCTCTCTCACTTTCTAACGTAGGCATTAGAGAAAAAGTCATTGCCTAGCACAGGTCCATAAAAGATACATGGCACAAGAATCTGTTTCATCATTCGATGGCAAGAGAATATAGAGAAAAAATATATTTTTTTCATCTAATAGTAAAATGAACCCTTATATCATGTATCTTTTATGGTTTGCATTAGAGAGTCTCTCCAAAGATAAATTCTGATCTCTTTCCCAGTTATTTTTATCTCGTGTGTGCATACACTTGTGCAAACGACCTTTCTATTTTCAGTATAAACAATAAATAGTAAGTTTTCTATATACGGAATAAACAAGAGAAAGAGAGATAAAAACTCGTATTTTTGCTATTTATTTACTGATAAGGTATACACTGTATAACTGTTTATGCTGTATAAAATATGTAACTTACACAAATATCATTTACTACTTATTTTACAACATTGTGACATGGACATTTTAAAAAGGAGCTTAAGTCATAAGAAAGTCTTTTATGACAAATTATCACACAAGAAAAGGTATAACAACAACAACATAGGCCATATAATTTGCTGCCATGCTTATTCTTAATTTTCTGTAGGCATTGAAAGATCTACGCAAATTGAGCATGGCGACGATATTCAGCAAGAGCCCATATGGGGAAAATGTTTCGATATGAGGAGTAGTTTAGCGTACAATTCCTCATGAATACTCCTGTAATTTCCTGGACATATTAATTTCACTGTCCTCGTTAATAATAATTCATTTATTATAATTATATATAACTAGAAAAGAAAGAATCAAATGAATTAATTAATTACCTGTTGAGGGAAGTCACCATCTTCCATTTGGGAATTGATCAGAACCTTTATCCCGCGATGTATAGGTGAAGGATCTACACCAGCCTATATATTATTAACAACACCACATTCAGCATTATTATTATATTTAGAAATCTATTTCTAATTAAGTTGATTTAATTTCCATTTGGTGCAGACCTGTCCAGCTTTAATGAGAGATAACAAAGCCCATGCTGTGTGGACTAGATTTGCACGGTCGCCTTCCAAATTCGTGTACTCCTGTTTCAGAAAAATGTATACAGTATTGGTTTTGACTTTTGATTGAACTGAAAATAGTAAATTGAAATTATCCTTATTACCTTATTCTGGCTGGAAAGGTAACTTTCTCCCCAACCACCATTGCAAAGCTGTTTGGATAATAAAAATTGACAAGCTTTGCGTAGAGTTAGACTGTTGTGGTAGTTTCTACCAGAGGCTGCCAATCCATCTACCGCAAACCATGTACCATAGGTGTAGCAAATTCCCCAACAGCCGTACCTGTTTGTTCAAGTAAGAAATTCAATTTACTTGCTAGTTGTAACAACATTAATTAATATTCCAAAACAAAAATTTAAGTACCATGAACCATCTGGATTTTGGGTTTCTTCAATGTACTGAATTGCTCTATAGATACAAGTGTCTATTTCTGTCCTTCGGTGCTTGGGATGTAGTTTCCTAAACATTGTCAGACCTTGAATTGCTGATGAAGTGCACTCAACATACCTAACATATAAATGTGAAATACGCCCAAATGGGTTATTATTTGCAAGCATTTTCCAAGCAAATCTATATATGCTAAAAGTGCTAGCTGTAATGATCAGTTCTTTCTTACTCTCTTTCAATCAAAGTATCTTCAAAGAACTCAGTGGGATTAAACTTCTGCAACAAAACATAACGCACAAATAAATTGTTCAGTTTTATACATTAACGAAGGGTAGGTATGCTTGGTGAACACGATAATTTTTATTCTATAGAGTGTACTCGGACTTTCGGAGGGTGGGATCTATCTCATCATGTTCACCACCAAACACACCATAATAGTTTGAACAATGAGAAATGGGTTACCTCCAACCATTTGAATGCTCTTTGAGGTTCCCAAGCTGGAAAACCACCATTGCTACTCTGTATTCACATTAAACAACAGAGATTAATTATCATCTATGAATATAATGGACTTGCTAAGATAGTTTGACTTTCTGATTCTTAATTACTTGTAGGGAAAGGATGACATTGACAGCATCGTAGAAGCGTTCTGTTTCCATCTTTTCTCCAACAAGATCTGACGTCATTTGGGAAAACAAGAGTGCTACCTTTAGGCCTTCTCCCGTGCAATCGGAGACTTGCCATCCATGGTCTTGCATTGAGAATGTCCAGGCGCCTTTAGATGCGTGTCTGTACATTGCGGAGAAATTTCCTGAAGGGTTTTCTCGGACCTAATTAAGATGAAATGGCATGCCTTTAATCAGTTAAGCAATTAATTAACACCCAATATTTGTGATTGATTATAAGGAATATATATGTGGAACTATATAATTAAGGAGATTAATTAACCTGTGAAGCTTTTACAAAATCATGTGCTTTACGAAGTGTTGATTCATACTCTTGGCAAAGATTACTCGACATAATTGCTTGAATAGCAAAACCTGCATCCCACATTTGAGAACCTAAACTCTGTATTTTCAACCCATCTTCTGCAATCCAATAGTAATCTGGAAGTCTTGCTAAATGTTGTATGTATGCTTCTGAGTTTGGATCTTCAACCCAACAGGCAATTAGACATAAAACCTGAAACATTAATTATAACCAATTAACGAGTTCCCATTTCTATTTATTTAATGATATTTACTTAATTTGAAATAAATTTCTTCTTAACAAAATAATATATATATATAGACACACACACACACCTTTTCAACGCATCCAATACAAAGGTATCTGCTATTCTCATCTTCATAATGTACATGCTGAATTGTAACTTTGAGTGCTTTCTCTCTCAACATAGAAAAGGGCCAGTACTTGAGTAAAGGCTCAGCAACATGGTGAAGGAATCCCCATGTGAGATCTTGTACCAGAGGATGTGGGTAGTAGAGGTCCTCCTGCAAAAATTAATTGGTTAATTACCTTCATACTACTTAATAGTAGATTGATATGACAAAGAATTATCTATAAAAATATTGGATAATCTTCTAATTAACCAACCTTTGCAATTGTGTTTCGTGCTTTATTCCAATTTATTTGATGATAAGGTTGATTGTAAAGCTCTTGCCTTAGTGATTGAACTAATCCTGTAATTGGACCAACAAACCTCTTCCCATACAGATACGACATAGGCATGTAAACCAACCGACAATAGCACAACATTTTGCCTGCACTCCATAAAGCTTAGATTTTAATTTATTTGTTCAAAGTATTTATTAAAGTATAAAGAAATTTTTTGGCAGAATTAGTTGACTCCCTTATTTTTGTTATGGTATCATATCTTCAAGTTTAAATTTCGAGTTTTAGAAATACCCATTTTCATTAGTATTTCACCCGGTTCTTTATCTTTTGATACTTGAGTTTCACATTCAAATCCTCTAATCCTTAAGTTGGATTTCACGTGAAAGATTGTAGTCATTTCACATGAAATTCTGGTTTAGTCTAGGAAATACATACCAGGATGAATTGGGAAGGATTTAGGAAGAAGCCAGAACTCTGGTGGTAAAGGGTTGCATCCTTCCCACTCATATAGTCCAAGTACCTAAAGTAGAGCAAACATTAATTAGTAAACCTTTTGAGCAAATATATATTAGTCTAACCACATTGATAATTAAAAAGAAAAAAGAAGGAAGAGATCAAATGTACCGTGACCCAAAACTTTCCCCAGGATGGAATCCCCACTAAACCACCATGGTCAAGGATCCATTTTCTGCCTTTAGCCACGGCTTTGTCCTCTCCATCTTCAACTCCCTCTCCAAGCAACCTCAAGGCAATGTAGCTTAGCGCCGATCCGAACATTGTACTGTGGCCCTCTATATGTAGCCCCCACCCTCCATCTTCATTCTGCCACCCACCCACACTTCAAAATTAATTTTATCATTAACTCAAAAGAATGCTACCGTTAATTAATAGAGTCCTGTAAAAGACACCCAAGTAAATAGTTTGTTATGATATTCGCTTGTGTCTTGTACAGATGATTATGATCTGTCAATAGTGTTAATTGTGATAACTCTAGTTGATTGAACAGCGCGCACCTGATGATTATATATGTAGCGGATAATTTCCTTTTGGTGTTCTGGTGATAAGACAGCATTGAGTGCCCCAGTGATATACAATGCCATCACCTGCATAATTTTGGAATTCTTATAACTATTCTATCATTTATACAAACATGTAATTGTGTTCATCGATCGCTCTTAATTAGAGTACTCTCAGGCAGGCAACACTAACAAATAATAATAAATAAATAAAAAGTGTTTAATTTTGAGAGATACTAACCACAGGAGGAAGGAAAAACAAAGGACCAGCAAATTCACCAGGCCAGTGACCATCATGGGCTTGAATGGAAGAATAGAAGCTTATTCCCCTTCTCAATGTGGTTGTCACTGCTTCCTCTGTTACCTCTTCTGTTTCTTTCACTGTCACTTGTGCTGGAATTGATCCACATGGATTTTCCTTTTCCAACTATTCAGTTTTCACATCAAAGTGTTAGAGAAAATTCATAACTTAATTAGATATATCGAATCTTAAATTTATTTTTATTAAAGCCATCATAACCAATTAGTTAAGTTCGCGGTCACTAGCTATATCGATTCTTACGTTAAACCAACATTTGTTGGCTTATGTCATGCTTTTACATGCTAGTTTTACAGTAAGTAATAATTGAATTCAAAGGCCAACCAGTGTATGCACCTAGAGAGAGTGCGCACGAACGTGCCGTGCACAGCTCAAGCACGAATATTATGTATGTTTCCGTCGAGTATTAATTATTTTTGGATTCAAGTACACCTTTGTTTTGTTTATTTTCAAGAAGGAAAAGAAGAAGAAAAAAGAAAATTGCTCTGGAAAACATTCCACTTCGTTACAAAAGATAAACATACACAAATATTCTCGGAGGTTTGTTTTTCTTATTGAAAACAATAAATTACAAGAACAATTATACAATCATTCGATCGCAATTCTATAAGCTAAACATATAATAACTCACCACGAAAATAGTTCATACAAGCCCCAAACATGATAGGATAAATAACAAACATATAAGTTTGAGAAATAATCACACTTATAATCGATCACAGGAATATATCGAATATGAGATTTTATAGTCTCAAAGTTTTAATTTTGACCGATTTTGTAATCCTAAAGTCTCAATTTTGACCACTATATCCAGATCTCATTGATAAGTTCAACTTAGTTTGACGACTTCTATTTCACTAATAACAAATCTCTAGTACTCAAATTTAATATTTTAAAACTTTAACATTGAAATTAAATAAGGTCAAAATACATGATATTTTTTCTGTATATTTTCCAAAAGAAATATCAAATATAGATAAAAAATCCTCTCCAGAATATAAAAATGGAAATTGCTTCCATAGCAGATCGAGGTAGTATGGAAGTAAATTAATATGGATTATAATAATGACAAGTTTTCACCTTCCACAGTTTAAAAAAAAAAAAAAACCATCACTCACAATGTTGAATTTAAGAGAAGAAGTGAGACAATACAAAAAGAAGAATTGTATTGAATGGTGTGATTTGCTTACAAAGGGAGCTGTCCTATTTATACAAGCTAATAGGAGAAGTAAAGCTATACACAACCAATGTGGGATTATCCCATTTATACAAGCTAATTGGAGAAGCAAAGCTATACACAACCAATGTGGGACTAAGCCCATATAATACATTAGCATCCCCCCTCAAACTCAAGGCGGTAAGTGGGAGGTGAACTTGAGTTTGGAAACCAGAGAGTGAAAACGTCCGGGTGGATGAGCCTTAGTGAAAATGTCAGCTGTTTGATCGGCTAAACTGACGGATTGTAGACGAACCGTATTATGGAGAATGTGATCACGGATGAAGTGGACATCATTCTCGATGTGTTTTGTACACTCGTGGAAGACATCATTGTGAGCTATCTGAATAGCACTCCTATTGTCACAGTGTAGGATAGTGGCAGCAGGAGAAGAGATACCCATGTCAGTGAGTAGTCATCGAAGCCAGAGAAGTTCTTGAGTTGCATTAGCCATGGCACGATATTCAGCTTCAGTACTGGAGCGAGCAACCACAGTTTGTTTCTTACTACGCCAGAAAATGAGAGAATTGCCCAAAAAGAAACAGGAACCAGTAGTTGAACGTCTGTCGGTGGAGTCTCCGGCCCAATCGGCATCAGAATAGGCTTGTAAAACGGGGGCAGACTGTGCTGAGAAATGAAGCCCATGAAATAAAGTACCCTTGACGTACCTAAGAATGCGAAGAGCAACCGAGTAATGGGTGGTCCGAGGAGCGGACAAGAACCGACTGACCTGATGAACGGCATAGGCAATGTCAGGGTGAGTGACAGTAAGATATACAAGACTTCCAACCAGTTGACGATATAGAGTGGCATCCTGAAGAGGTGAACCATCGAGTGGGGTAAGTCTGACATTCGGCTCGAGAGGAGTAGTGGCAGTGGTTGAGTCAGTGATCCCAGCCTTGGAAAGGAGGTCCGAGGCATATTTGGCCTGAGAGAGAAAAAATCCATCAGAATTAGATGAGACTTCGAGGCCAAGAAAATAGGTGAGCACACCAAGATCTTTCATCTCGAATTGGCCAGTGAGAAACTTTTTGAGTTCAGAAATACCATGTAGATCATCTCCAGTAATAACCATATCATCCACGTATAGTAAAAGAATGATAATACCGTTGGTAGTATGGCGGATAAACAGAGTTGAATCATGAGCACTCGGTGTGAACCCAAACTGATGAATGGTAGTGCTGAATTTGGCAAACCAGGCACGTAGAGCTTGTTTCAAACCATATAGGCACGGCGAAGGCGACAAACTTTTTTTCGAGGGGCATCCAAACCGGGAGGTGTATGCATATAGACTTCCTCAAGAAGATCCCCATTGAGAAATGCATTTTTGACATCCATTTGAAATAGAGTCCATCTTCGAATGGCGGCGACAGCAAGGAGTGTACGGACAGATGTGAGCCTCGCCACTGGAGCAAATGTCTCTTCATAGTCAATGCCATATTCTTGAGCAAATCCCTTGGCAACAAGTCGGGCTTTATATCGTTCAATAGAGCCATCAGAAAGTGTCTTGATCTTAAACACCCATTTGCACCCAATAGGAGTTTTTCCAGGGGGCAGATCAACAATATCCCAGGTATGAGTTTTAGCTAGGGCCTGAAGTTCTTCATCCATTGCTTTCTGCCAAAGTGGATTAATACTAGCCTCCTTATAGGATTGAGGCTCATACAGATGAAGTATAGTGGAAAACAATGATAATCACAATGGTAATCAGCAAGATGAGAAGGGGAATGAGTTACCCTGGTAGATCTGCGAGGGTGATCTGGAGGATGGCTCTCAGAGGGAGTTGGTGCAGACTCATCAGACATAGGAATATCCTCGGGCACGACCGATTGAGTCAGAGAGGTGAGGTCAGTTGAGGGTTCTGGAGCTGGAGCTGGGTCCAGAACGGAAGGGGTGATATCGGTTGGTGATTCAGAAGTGGACTCAACAGTACCTGAAACTGGATTCTCAGGAAATAACTCAATAGATGGATCAGTAAAGAATCTAGAGTTAGTGATGGTTGACATGTCAAATGACCGTAAGGAAGAGAACATTTGATGTTCCCAAAAAATGACATGACGAGAGATACAAAGAGTTTTAGAAATAGGATCCCAGCACCGATACCCCTTATGTTCAATACCATATCCAATGAAACAACACAGATGAGCCCTTGGTTGTAATTTTTTGTGTTCGTGTGGTTTGATAAGAACAAAATAAGCGCAACCAAAGACTCTGAGGTTAGAGTAATCAGGAGGTTTACCGAAAAGGCGCTCGAATGGAGACTGATTTTGGATTGTAGCGGAAGGGACACGATTGATTGTGTACACTGTGGTTAAGGCAGCATCACCCCAGAAACGTTCAGGACATGATGACGAAATGAGTAGAGCATGAACAGTGTCAAGAATATGTCTATGTTTGCGTTCGGCTCGTCCATTTTGTTGGGAAGTTCCAGGGCATAAGCGGTGGGGAAGCGTGCCATTTTTGTGAAGTAGGTTTAGAAAAACACGGTCTTTATATTCCATTGCATTATCTGAACGAAAAATTTTGATATTCCGAGAGAATTGAGTTTGAACCATAGAAGAAAAATTAGAATATATTTGAAACAGTTCAGATCTGCTTTTCATAAGAAACAACCAAGTATATGAGAATAGTCATCCAAAAATATAACAAAATAACGAGCACCACCCATGGATGTATGAGGAGAAGGCCCCCAAACGTCAGAATGTACTAAATCAAAAGGTGCAAGGGAAACAGACTGACTCTTATTAAAAGGTAAAACTGATTGTTTTGCAAGTTGACAATGAATACGATGAAAAGACTCATGCTGAAGTGATCCTAACTGGCCACTAGAAATAAGAGAACGTAGAGGGTTGGATGAAGTGTGACCTAACCGAGAGTGCCACAATTCCACAGGAGAGAGTGCTGGGATGGATGCGGCTGATTGGTTTGGTGATGGTGATGATGGGACTTGGAGGTGAGTAAGCTCAAAGAGGTGTCCAACTTTATGGTCGGTTCCAAGGAATTTTCCTGTCTGAGGGTCCTGCACACGATAACCAGTAGAAGAAAAATGCAAATCAAGTCCAAGATCACATAGTTGTCCAACATATGTAAGGTTAAGCGTAAGATTAGGAACCAAATATGTGTCAGGGAGAGACAGATGAGAACTGTCAACATGTCCAGTGTGGCTGACCATCATATTTGATCCATTGGCAGTGTGAATAGTAGGTGCATGCTCATCACGGGTTTTAAAGGAAAATATGGAGGCATCAGAAGTCATATGATTGCAACAAGTAGAATCAAAATACCATCGGGATGTACCTGATGTAGCTGACATGGCTATATTGTTACCAGTTTTAGTTAGAGCCTCGGTAAGAATGGTGCATAAACCACTCCAATCAGGTGAAGAGCTGGATAAAGTTGGTGTAGCATCAGTGGCTACAGCAGTAGTATTCTTTGGCTTGGAATAGAATCGATTGTATGAGCCTCGTGAGCGATATTGGTTCCCATTTGACTGATTTCCATAAGGAAGTTTAGGGCAGTCTGCAAGATATTGACCTGGTTCTCTGCAGACTTTACATAGGCGAGAAGGACATTTGAGCAATTCATGCCCTTGTGAATGACAATACTTGCAATATAAGGGCTTCTGGTATGAGTTTGTCTTGGCAGCTGGTGTGGCAGGAGCAACGGGTGCTGCAAGGGCAACATCTGTATGAGATCCTTGTAATGTGGCGAGACGTGTTTCCTCACTGAGTAGATCAGAAAGAACGTCGTTTAAGGGAGGTATTGCACCTCGGTGTAGGAATGAAGCTCATACAGGTTCAAATTCCTCTCTCAAGCCCATCAGGAATTGCATAATGCGTGTCTCAGTTCGGTACTTTCCGTGAACATCGGCGTCTTTTGTGCATTCCCAAGTTGGCTCAGTGAGAGCTAACTGGTTCCACACGGCAGTCATCTGAGATAGAAAGCTGTTGATAGTTTTTCCAGGTTCTTGGCGCATGCTATGAATGATGGAAAGAAGACGATACTGATTTGAGATGTCTGCCCTGATGTAGCGGTGTTGGAGAAGATCCTAAGCTTCTTTAGCTGTATGGAGTGTACCAAATTGAAGTTTGATTTCTGCGATAATAGTGGCACGAAACCATGTGAGAATCTGGTGATTTTTACTATCCCAGTCCTCTAGACGATCAACATATTTGTCAGCATCTTCATCGTCCTTCTTCTTGGGTTCAGTGATATCTCCAGTCACGTAACGCCACAATTTATGTCCACAGAGGAAACCAGACATTTCTTGAGCCCACACAACATAATTAGATTCATCCAAAACAGTAGTAATAACCTGGGGTAAGTACGATTCAGCCATAGGCACAAAGAGGAAGGTGAACCTCCAAGAAACCGGTGATGTAGCGGTCAACTGATGATGTGGTGGTCAACGGGTGACGTGGCACTGATGTGTCAGTGAGGTGGCGTTGATATGGCTTTTAGGGCTGACGTGACAGTAGCGTTTCTGAAATAGGAGCGGCAGCAGATGTGATGTCAACATGTGACGTGGCACTGACGTGGCAGTGAGGTGGCGTTGATGTGGCCTTTAGGGCTGACGTGGCAGCAGCGTTTCTGAAACAAGAGCGGCAGCGGAGATGATGTTGATGAGACTCTGACTATAGTGATGACCCGACAGGTATGAAAAGGATATAATAGTGACAATCACAGAGCATACTTAACTCTTAATATACCGAGAATTTCTGATGTGAATGATCCATTAATAGTGGCAATCACAGAGCATACTCAACTCTTAAAATACTGAGAACCATTATGGCTCTGATACCATGTTGAATTTAAGAGAGGAAGTGAGACAATACAAAAAGAAGAATTGTATTGAATGGTGTGATTTACTTACAAAGGGAGCTATCCTATTTATATAAGCTAATAGGAGAAGTAAAGCTATACACAACCAATGTGGGATTATCCTATTTATACGAGCTAATAGGAGAAGCAAAGCTATACACAACCAATGTGGGACTAAGCCCATATAATACATTAACACACAAAATAGCTTAGCATTCGGTATTGTTGTCAGTTTCTTTTTTTTTTTTTCTGTTTCTTTTCGTTTTGTTTGTGTTATTTTAAAATAAATAAAAAAAACATGTTTGGTTACAGAACTCTTTCCTGTTTTTTCTTTTTTTTTAAAAAAAAAATTGAAACAAAAAAACACATTTGGTAATTGGTAGAGAGTTTGTTTCCTATTTTCATTCCTTTTTTTTATTTTTTAAATAATAATACTTTAGATCTACATAATAAAAATCATATATAATAATAGGATAGATATAATTGTAAGTATGAATATATCATATTTACAGTAAAGTTAATATTTAATAATATTACCAATCAATAACATTTTAACCTTTAATAAAGTAGGGTGGAGATCTTCTTCAGTGATTAAAAAAAAATTTCTCCAATTATTTGAGAAGAACTTGATTTTAAAAATAAATAATAGCAAATTTCTGACTTTCTAATTCTTATTTCACCAGTGTCAAAAAATAATCTTATTTCTTCGTCTACTCTGTTACTAATTAGATTAATTTATCATCCATTGAAAAAAACTAACAAACAGTAAGATCGGAAACTAGGGGCAAATCCAACGCTATAAATCTTGTATTATTGTGTAAAGTTACCAAGGAACTCCTTTTTTAAAGTGATGAAGGTGGGGCTGGGGTTGGTGAGATAAAAATGCATAAAACCTTCTTTTACTAGCCAAGCATACAATTTGTTGTCAATTTTGATTTTCAATGACCAAACGCATATAAAATTGCTAGAACAAATAAAACGCCCATTGGGTCGAACATGAGCTGAGAATAAGGATAAAAAAGCGGTACTTATTCCGTATCGTACTTTTGTTTTTAAAACAAGAAATTTTCCCTAAGAAAAAATGATGCAAAAAAACCATAAATTTTCTAAGTTGTTATGATGACTTTTGGTGTTGTTGAACGAAGAAGAAAACAAATCCTTTGACTAACTTTAGAAATGCCGAGGAGAGTGCCTATCTTTATCAGACTCGGTTAACCAAAATTATACTCTCATATTCTCTTTTCTCATTTTCCTTGATGATCAAAGATTTAAATTATATGTTTTATTTTTCAGGAGTATTCGTATTTAGAGCTGCGAAATGATGGACATATTTAAAAAATTTCGACTTGGGATAATATATGATCTGAATTGTATATTGAGATGATTACATATAGTAAAAACCTGCATTCTCATCAAGAGATCAGAGCTTTGTTTGACTCGAAATCGATTCTTTTTAAATTCCTCACGAACTCTTTCAACTTGAGCACGTTCTTTAGTGGATCCGGCGTCAGGGTCGAACTCCCAGTGTTGTCTGCCTATATGGTTATTGATTGTGGTTAACCGTGGACCATCTTCGGCTATCTTCAGCTTCCACATTCTCTAAGAACTAAGAAAGGAAATTAAAGAAACTATGAATTTCTACTTGGTCATATATATGCTTGGATGGCTAACCATAGTGGATTCAGGTAAGCCATCCTGCATCCAACGGATACCAAAGCCAGAAAACGTACATAAAAATAAAATCACTTTGACTCAATAAACAATCCACTATAGGCGTCTTTGAGGACAATCATGTCATAGTGTATATATATATATATATATATATATATATATATATCAAAGAATAAAGAAATCAAGTGAGGATAATAGCCAACTGTAACATCATTTTGACAAATAGACAAAATGCTTAAAGAAAACACAACTGCAATATTATTTTCGGGATGGAATTAGAGAAATTTATATACCATAATTATTTTCAGTTACTGATGGAAAAAAAGAAAATAATAATTAATTTTTTTTCTTTTTCTACTATCAATAATTTTTTTTTTTTTTTTTTTAACTCCACCACCAATAAAAATGCATATCACATAAATTTCTCTTTTTGTTGCCTGTTTGCAACCCATATATATGTGTGTGTTTTCTCGGAAAACTTTTAGGACGAAAATATCAAAGAGACTGTAAAGATAAGAAATATTTATACCTTGGAGGTATATAAGAGAAGAATGGAATCAGTATCTATAGATTCAACGATATTAAGAAGAAAGAGAGGAGGCTAACTTTAAGGGGTGCAATAATGAGCAAAATACTTGCCTTTATATAGGCAGGGGAGACCGGTTCGCTAGTCGCTTTAATTGTTAAGTAATTTCCTTGTAAAGTACTCTTTTGCACGTCTTGACGATATATAATTCTTTTCTTTTTTTTATTTATATAGAGATGAGGTTTATTTATCTCGAATTATTAAAGAAAAAAATTGAGTCTTAAGTGGTGTAAACACAAAAATGACACATATTTATAAATTTGGACTATGGAGTCATCAGTGGACATACGTGTTAGATTCACAAAATAATTCACAAATTAAATTGAAAGAAAATATTATAATATTAGAAATTATGGGTAAGGAATGAATAATATGTTTTTGAAAAATTTGAGAATTAGAGTGAAAGTGGAAGCAATTGGTATATGACTATCAATAAGTAAAGAAAGCATAAAAGAAATGAGACAAGTGTTTACGTGGTTTGGCTTATGAGGCCTACTCCACTTAGTCCTATTCCCACGGACCAGGTTCCGTGGGAGTTACCACAGAACCGGAGAACTTTACTGGTAATCATAGGAACTACAGTAGTAATTGAATATTTAAATGTTTTATTTTTTATTCAGTTACTACTACATTTCTCTGTAATTACCAGTAAAGTTCACTGGTTCCGTGGTAACTCCACGGAACTGATTTCGGGGTAACTCCCAAAGAACTAATTTCATGGGATCAAAATTCCTACTCCACAGGAGCAGTAGAAAAATACTTCATTATAAATGAAAGATTACCAGAATTTGTATTTCTGAATAACTATTTTCTCTCTATATTGCTCAATTCTCTATTTTCTCTCTTGAATGTATGAAATGTTGGGAGAAATAGAAAAATACTTCATTATAAATGAAATATTACAATAATTTGTATTTCTGAACGACTCTTTTCTCTCTATATTGCTCTATTCTCTATTTTCTCTCTTGAATGTATGAAATGTTTACTGAGTTTTTTATCTACGTTGAAATGAAAATTTGAGGGGCTATTTATAAGAATTTTTATAGTTACTATGCTTGGTATGTTTGGTCACATGTTCGATCACATGATTTTGGTATATTTAATCACGTGATTTTGTTTGATATATTTGATTACATTATTTGTTTGGCATGTTTAATCACATGATTTTGTTTGATATGCTTGATTACATGATTTGTTTGGCATGTTTAATCACATGATTTTGTTTGATATGTTTCATTACACGATTCGTAATTTATATTATTAGTAATTTATTTTATTTTTATTTTTACAATTTTTTTATCTACATTTTAGCCCATTACACATGTTCGTGCGGCTTTGCTGTACAACATGTGCATGACAGTTTAGATTTCGATTTTTAGCATCTTGATGGTTAATATGTATGTTATCATTCTTTTTTTTTATTTCATTTTATACATAATAATTTCTCTAAGTGCTGCCTCATAGAGAAATTATTGTTTTTAGTCCTATAATTAGCTATATTTATGACGATGTTTGGAAACCACTTTAAGCAAGTTTAAATCACTTTGCATAAAGGGGTTCAAGGCAAAAAGGTTCAAGGCAATTTTTTGCCTTGAACCACTTTAAGCAAAGTGATTTAAGCTTGCTTAAAGTGGTTGCAAACGACGCCTATATATTTGTTGTGCATTTTATTATGATTGGTGGAAGTTTTATCTAAGTTTTTATCAAAAACTGTGTCATTTCTTTTTTTAGTGTAAAACTGTGTCGTTTTTGCTTTTGAAATTGTCATTTTTTTAGGTTAGAACAACATCATTTTTCTCTTTTACCGTCAGTATATAAGGCATGCATTAGATCAAATTTCTTCATTTTTGGTTTGAAAGCGTGTAGAGAATTGTTCATGAATTCTGTGTTTTACGATCGCGATCTGCCGAAAAGCGAAGGTTTTCTCTCATTTTCTTGATGTTTTTCTCATCTCTATAAGTAATCTTTCGTAAATATGCTTAAGTTTTTTTTTTTAGATCGATGCTAAATTTTGATTTTTTGGTTTAATATTGTAATGTTATGATAGTAAAATTTATTGATGTATTTAAATGGATTTTCCTTTATATTCTGCTGAGGGGACTTTATGATTTTATTTTTGTATTTATTTATTATTATTTTTTTGTTCTTTATTATTATTTAGTTATATATATATTATTTTTTGAAGAAAAATTATCGCGTTAAAAAGAAACTAGATATAAACGAGTCTCAATGTGGAGCCTGTAAATTTTTAAAGAAACAGTGCGAGAAGGATTGTGAGTTGGCACCCTATTTTCGTTATGAGGGAGCGATGGGCCAACTCGCGATAATTCACGAAGTTTTTGGTGCTAGAATTTTTGCAAGAGTACTAAAAACTTTACCGAAGCATCTCTGATATGTTGTCGTAAGAACTATGGCTTATGATACAGTTTCTCTAAATAATGATCCTATGTATGGGTGTGTTGCTCATATCTGGGAACTTAAGCTTCAGTTTATTACCTTACCATAATTTCTTTTATTTTATTTTATTTATTATTATTATTATTATTATTATTATTATTATTATTATTATTATCTATATTTTTATTTTTTCAAATAAAGGACCTATTAAGATTAGTTGAGATGCTTTGGTAAGAAAGAGCAAATTATGTGGTAGTAGCTCTAAGTGATCCGAGCCCCCATGTGGCTGCCCCAATGATTGCTCTTAATGAGGCTCATCATTTAGAAAATAATGTTTCGTCCAATCGGGTAAATAGATCAGTTCCTGCAGGAGAAATTAAAATCCCTTTAGATTTTATAGGAGAGTTGTTGAACAATAATATTAATTTTGATTTTGATTTGTGTTAAAACTCTTCTTTCTCTCTCTCTCTCTCTCTATATATATATATATGTATATTTTATATACATATGCTAGTTTGTATGGATATTATTTTGCACATATGTATTTTATTATTTGAAGCTTCTTGGTGGGAACATTGAAGAATTTGAACTAATAAGGAAGATCCTTAGATCATTGCCTCCAACTTGGAAAGCAAAGAAGACAGCCATCACTAAAGCCAAAAACCTTGATACGCTCATAGTCGAAACCCTCATTGACTCTCTATTGATGTATGAGATGGAAGAAATGAAACAAGGAAAGGTTGATGATGAGTTGAAAAAGATGAAGACCATTGCTCTCAAAGCTACCTCAAGTAAGAATGTAGAAGAAGAAGAAGTAGTATAAGAGAATGAGAGTAGTGGATAAGATGAAGAGATGGCTCTCATCACCAAAAGGCTTCACAAGTTCTTGAAGAAGAGAAAGAAGCCTAAGGACATTACAAAAAGGGAACCGATTGTGTGCTTTGGTTATAAGAAACCCATGCATATCAAGGTGGATTGCCCTATAACAAAGAAGTCATACAAGAACTTCAAGAAGAAGGCCATGATTGCTACAACATGGAGTGATGATGATGAGGAGACTTCAATTGTTGAAGTCAACTATGAAGACTTTGCTTGATGGCAATCGATGATGAAAATGAGGTAACTTGTTCTTCCCCTACTAATAATATTGATAATAATAATGAAGAACTAATTGAGGCTATAAATGAAATGCATGAAGAAATGAAGAAATTTGATTATAGAAATATTACCCTAAAAAATGAACTATCATCTCTCTCTAAAGAGATGAAAGCTCAAAAAGAAGAAAAAGAAAAATCTTTTTTAGAACTTAATAACTCATCACTTGAATTTTTGAAAATTGAAAATGATGATTTGAAAAAGAAAGTAATGGAGTTAAATAACACTATATCTAGGCTTATTCTTGGAAAAGAAAAACTAGATGAAGTGTTATCTTGCCAAAGAATGAATGGAGAAAAATCAGACTTGGGTTATTCTCCATTAGACAAATAAAGTCCTAATGAGACTATCTTTGTGAAGGCAACAAGTATGGATGAACCCACTACTTCTAAGGCTACTAGCAATGTTAAAAATGCTAATTTGGAAAATGTTAGGAAGCCTAAGAATGCAAATTTCAATTCCAATGCAAAGAATTCAAATGCCTATACTAGAAATAGATATCCTAGAAATACTTATGTTTATATGTACACTCATCCTAGAAATTAAAATTCTAGGAATACACATTCAAGAAATGCACATGCTAAGAACCCATATCCTAGAAATAACTAACATGCATATCATAAAGATAACATATATGCTCATAACTCCTATGCTAGAAACATGTATTCTAGCAATACTCATCCAATGAATGATAGATATGCATACTCTAGATATCCTAGAAATTTTTATGATCATAATCCTATGATCATGCATCATCTACATATCTATGATTATAGAGCATCTTATAATGTTAAGAAAATATGGGTCCCGAAAGGAGCCGTATTTTCTAGGACTAACCCGAAATGACAAAAGAAATTTTGGGTATCTAAGAGTGCTATTGTGTATCCTTGTGTGATGTAGACATGTCTCCACACGAAGGAAAAAGGTGACCATTGGTACCTTGATAGTGGGTGCTCAAAGCACATAATCGGTGATCAAAGTGTGTTATAATAGACATTAAGGGTAACAAGATTAAATTTTTTGGCCAAAAGCATGCAAATTTCTATATAGTTGATTTAAAATCTTTACCTTCGGAAAATGGAAAATATTTTTTCGGCTTTTAGTGAAAACTCATGGCTATTACATAAAAGGCTTGGCTATGTGAACTTAGATTTGATTAAAATTCTTTCAAGAAAAGATTTAGTTGTTGGTCTTTCCAAAATCAAATTTGAAAAAGACAAAGCATGTGATTTTTGTCAAATGGGAAAACAAACAAGAGTTTTTTTTTTTTAAGCCAAAAATATGATTTCAACTTCTAGACCTTTAAAGCTTTTGCATATGGAATTGTTTGGTCCAATAAACACTATCAGTCTAGGTGACCATCAATATACTCTTGTTATTGTTGACGATTATTCAAGATATATCTTTGTTATTTTTATTTCTTATAAGGATGAAACTTATAAAGGTTTTGTGAACTTTTGCAAGAATGTTCAAAATGAAAAAGGTATTTTTATTTCAAGTATTAGAAGTGATCATGAAACATAATTTGAAAATCAAATATTTTTCAAAATTTTGTGATGAAAATAGAATTGATCACAACCTTTCAGCCCCTAAAACTCTTCAACAAAATAGCGTTGTTGAGAGGAAAAATAGAGTTCTACAAGAATTTGTAAGAACTATGCTTTGTGAAAATAGTTTACCAAAATACTTTTGGACAGAAGCCGTAAACACTTTTTGCTATGTTTTAAATAGAGTGCTAATTAGGCATATGCTTAACAAACTCCATATGAACTAAAGAATGGTAGAAAGCCTAATATATTTTATTTTCGAGCTTTTGGTTGCAATTGTTTCATCCTAAATAACAATAAAACTAATCTAGGTAAATATGACTCTAAGATTGATGAAGGGATATTATTAGGTTATTCAACATCTACTAAAGCTTATAGAGTAATTAACAAAAGAACTCTAGTAGCTGAAGAATCTATACATATAGCTTTTGATGAGTCTAGCCCCATTAGTAGTAGAATAGTCTTTCTTGATGATGATGCAGATTTTATTCCAAGAGTGGATGCTTCTACTCCCATTATTGACCCCAAAGAAAGTCAACCTCAAGTGGATCAAGAGGTAGAGACTCCTAAAGTTGATCAACCATCTACAAGTCAACAAGGAATTGAACTTCTCAAATATTGGAGGTATGTGAATTATCACCCAATCGATCAAGTGATTGGTGATCCTTCACAAAGGGTAAGAACTCATTCTTTAATTAGAAATGTATGCAACTTTGTGGCTTACTTATCCCAAGTTGAACCTAAGTCCTTTAATGAAGTTGAAAAAAAATTGGATAAATGTCATGTAAGAGAAACTAAATCAATTTGAAAGAAATAAAGAGTGAACTTTAGTTCCTAGACCTAAGAACCATACTATTATAAGAACTAAATGGGTATTTAGAAACAAAATGGATGAAAATCGAGTAGTAACTAGAAATAAAGCTAGACTTGTAGCTAGAGGTTATAATCAAGAAGAAGACACTGATTTTAATGAAAGTTATACTCTCGTAGCTAGATTAGAAGCTATACATATGTTGTTTGCATTTGCATGTTTTAAGAACTTCAAACTATTTCAAATGGATGTTAAAAGTGTATTTTTAAATGGATTTATTAAAGAAAAGGTCTATGTTGAACTACCTCTTGGTTTTGAAGATCCTAACATTCCAAACCATGTTTATAGGCTTTCTAAAGCCTTTTGTGGGTTAAAGCAAGCTCCAAAAGCATGGTATAAAAGGTTAAGCAAGTTTTTACTTGAAAATAGTTTTATAAGAGGAAAATTACATACAAATCTTTTTACAAAAACTCATAAGCATGATACACTATTAGTACAAATTTACATAGATGATATTATATTTGGTGCGTCTAATGAATCTATGTGTCAAGAATTTGCTAAGTGTATGCAAGATGAATTTAAGATGAGTATGATGGAAGATTATACCTACTTCATTGAGCTTCAAATAAAACAATCAAAGGGAGTCATCTTTATCAATCAATCCAAATACACCAAGGACTTACTAAAGAGGTTTGGGATGGAGAATTCAAAGCCAATGTGCACTCCCATGAGCACCTCTACAAAACTTGACTTAGATGAAGAAGATAAATGTGTAGATACTAAGAATTATATAAGCATGATAGGAGCTTTACTTTATTTAACTACTAATAAACTCGATATTATGTTTACTGTATGCATGTGTGCTAGATTCCAAGCTAATCCTAAGGAATCCCATATAATTGTTGTAAAAATAATTTTAAGATACTTGAATGGTACTCAAAATCTAGGACTATTGTATTCAAGGAAGTCACCTTTTGAGCTAGTTGGGTACTCGGATGCTGATTTTGTCGGTTGTAGAAATGGTACAAAAAAGTACAAGTGGAACATGACAATTTTTAGGTGCCATCTTAACTTCTTGGTTTTCAAATAAACAAAATTCCATTGCATTATCAACTGCCGAAGTGGAATATGTAGCCACTGGTATTTGTTGTGCACAAGTTTTATGGATAAAACAGTAACTAGAAGGCTATGGCATGAAATTTGAAAATACACTAATTTTTGTGATAATATTAGTGCTATCAATCTAACCAAGAACCCAATTCAGCATTCCAAAACCAAACACATTGAAAGTCGACATCACTTTATAAGAGATCATGCTCAAAAAGGTGATATAAAACTTGAATTTATACCTACTAAAGATCAAATTACTAATATTCTTATTAAACCTTTGAATAAAGAAAACTTTTGTAAAATTAGAATGCTAATGGGCTTGAAAAACTTTAAATGATCATGTGTTTAATTGTATTTCATTCATCATATTCATATATTCCAGTGAGTGAATGAGCATTAACATACATTTACTGTTTCCCCCACTCAATAACAACATAACATAATTAAAACTTGCAAAATTTTCAAACTGGAGTTTGGATTTCTCTTTGAAAATCCTGATCAAGTCGATTGAATAGATTCATTTAATCGATAGAATGAAGAAAAATTTTCATTTAGTCAATTGAAGCAAACTTTTCAGTCGACTGAACCTTTCGTGTTTTTGAACCCAACTCTTTGACTCTCATTAAGTCGACTGAATGAACCCCTTCAGTCGAATGAACCTTTCGTGTTTTTTTTCAGTTTTTAAAACCCCATCAGTTTTAAAACTCCATTAAAACACGATTTGAGTTTTCTCTCTCTTCCATTTTTAGTAGTTTTCAATCCTTTCTCCAAATTTTATCCGTTTCTCTACAAATTCAAACAAATTTACTTCTAAAAACGCCTACCCAAGCTTTGTCTCATGTTTTTCATTGAAAATCTCTAAAATTTCTCTTCAGATTTTGAAATCCTTAAAATAGACGCCTCTTATTTTTTCTCTAAAAACCATAGATTTTTCTTTAAAAATCAGAGCTTTTCTCTCATTCCTTCCTCTAACCTTTTCGCTTTTCACCATGTCTGAACGTCCTAAACGTCTGAAGACTCTAGTAGGGAAGCGAAAAGCTTCTCAAAAGGAGAAGGGAAAAGGAAAAGAGAGAGAATCAAGTAATCTGGATAGTGAGGAATTGGGCATCTCAAATTTTCAAAATGAAGAGGCTAAGGAGAGGTATGATTCAGTGATCCGAGATAAAGATATTATGCATGGTAGACTCCTAGATTTTGACTCCCTTAGATTTAGTAATTTTAATATTGAACCTCTGTTTATTAGACTGGAGTGGACCTCATTAGTCAAAATTAATGCAAAAAAATACCCTAGACTAATCCACCAATTTTACTCATACATGATTCAACCGATCCTGATATTCCTCATTTTAATACCATGGTTCAGGGTAAGGAATTTACTGTGTCAGCAAATTTCTTACTGAAAATCCTAAAATTGTCTATTGAGGGTATCAAATGGGTAGAAGATGGTTGGTCACCAGACTTTAACTATGAAGAGGCATGTAGAGTTGTCAAGGGAAACCCAAACTATGTTTATGGCATCCAAACCTACAACACCTATCTAAACCTACCTTTAGTCTTTAGGATTCTAAACCTTATAGTCAATTGGACTATCAATCCTAGGCTAGGAATTAGGAACTGCCCCTCTAAACTAGACATTGTCTTGATTTACTATCTTAAGACAGGCATTTCCTACAACCTATACCCTCGCTTTATGAGTAATTTGATAATAGGTGGTGGGAGCAACTCTGGGTGTCTACCATATGGCATGCTTATAACTCTTATCTGAAACACTTTAATATCATTCTTCTTGAAAATGAATCCAAAGATTTGGATAGTCAGATGTGATCAATGATTCTTCTCTCAAGAAGAGAGGATGTGTTATTCAAGGTAATACTAGTGTTGCCAAAACTGGTCAAAGCATAAGAATTAGGGACGAGGCTCTTGGTGAAGCAATAGCAGAGGAACCTGAGATTTCTAGAAAGACTCAGCAGAAGACAACTGGTTCAGATAGATCTCAAGATGTGATCCTTCAAGCTTTGGTAGGTCACTAGCTCTCCATGAACGCAATGCAACAAGCTTCGGACCTATATTTTCAATCACTAAGATCTGACATGATATCTTTGTATGACGAGGTGACTGTCCTTAGGAATGAGGCTTTGGAATCCATTAAAGAAGTTCATGATGAGAATCATACTCAGTATGCAGCTATTCAGGATCAGTTAACTTAGCTTCGAGATCAGCTTCGTACCCGTGGCCCTTCTCCTCTCGATGATTGGCATCATTGATTCCTTTTCATTTGATCTTTATTTTTATATTTCCGCATCTCCAACACTTTTGCAAGTTATATTTCATATATTTTTAATTTATTATGCACTTTTGGGATGTTTTGGCTCATTAGAGCCTTTATTTTTATGATGGTTATTTTGTTTAGCTTATGGGAGCCTTAATTTTATGAATATGCTCTTATTTAGCTTATATATATGTCGTTTAAAATGTGGATGTCGTTTTTCTTAGTTCCATTGCTTACACCTATATCAATATTTATTCTGATTCGTCTAGGGAGATCTTAGAATTTTTGTTTTGAGCTAAATTTTTGTATGCACGTTTATTTTCTCCTTATCTTTCTATTTGTGAAGATGGGAATTTTATTTTCTATCCTTTTGACCCCTTTTGTGCTATTGACAAAACGAGGGAGAAAAAGAGAAAAAGAAAAAAATTTCTATGTTATTGTATGGATGCATAGATTAAGGGGGAGCTTTGTTCCTTACATGCTAGACTTATATATATGATTCACATAATTTCTTGGTTGGTTATCTTTGAAACTTGCAAGAGGCTTTTATCATAAAAACATAAGATACTTTGTTTGCTTTTCATTAAAACCTAAACACTTAGATTTTAAAAATATTTTTCTCATCATGGTTTTGTCATCATCAAAAAGGGAGAGACTGTTAACCCTTACTTGATTTTAATGATGACAAACATATATTAAATTGTACTAAACAATTTATCTAAGTGTTTAAAGCTGCCAAGATAGTTCCTCAAAAGTCAATCAAGTAAGTATTCAAACTTGGATGAAGTTGAGGATCAAGATAAGGTACTAAGATAGTAATTTAAATAATATAACTCTCTTACTTAAGTACTTAGCTTTTTCCTAAGGCTCAAATTGCTTCAAAAATATTTTCACAAAAATTGTTTTCAGTGGAAAACAAAACTGAAAAAAGAAAACTATATTTCAGGTCATCTAGTCGAGTAAATGAATTTATTCACTCGGTTGAATGAAGCTAGTCGGCTATATGATTCTTCTAAATCATTCATTCGACTAAATGAGATCTAGTCAACTGAATGAT
This sequence comes from Bretschneidera sinensis, assembly GCA_023935145.1. Taxonomy (NCBI): domain Eukaryota; kingdom Viridiplantae; phylum Streptophyta; class Magnoliopsida; order Brassicales; family Akaniaceae; genus Bretschneidera; species Bretschneidera sinensis. The sequence continues at coordinate 132,301,862 of CM043698.1, forward strand.
TCCTTTAGTAAATCTTTCAATCGACTGAATGAAGATCAAAAACATTTTTCCTTTTGATCCAATCGATTGAACAATCCTTTCAGTCAACTGAATGAAATATCTGACAAAAAAGTTTGAAATTCAAATACCATCCAGTCGAATGAACAAGCATCTAACAAAATGGATACTCGAAATAAAGAAATTTTTTCAAAAACTAAAGCATTGTTTAGAGCATTAAATGCTCCAAACCACTTTCAAACGGGATTGTTGTGTGAGTAACAGCTAGTAGGGTTTTAAACTATAAAATCCCATTATAAATGAGAGAATACAATAACTCTTGAGCAATTAATCTTCATCTTCTCATTTTAAATCATTCAAAGCTTTCTAAAAACTTTTATGAGCCATTCTTAAAAGCATTGTACTTCTAAGAGAAATCCTGTCCTCTTTGTAAAAGCATTAAATTCAAAGTCTCTCTTGTTCTTGATCATTAAATTCTCAATCATTGTAAAGAGGAAGAGTTGGTGTAACTCTTAGAGTGTTTAAGAGTTAAACACTTCTTCTAAAAGACTTACTTAACTGAAAGAGACCATGTATGGTTTAGACAATATTCGTAAAGTTGCTTAAGTTATTAGTGGATTGCTTCAAGGAGGTTCCTTGAAGAGAGTGGACGTAAGGTCGGAGAAATTCGATATTGTCGAGCCACTATAAATAACGTTTGCACATTCTCTTCCTTATCTTTTTACTTTCAGTTCTACTATACTTATCATTCTTGAATGTAAAAGTTTTTAAAACTTGTTTGTTGTGAGTAAAAAAGTTTTAAAAACTCAATCAACTCCTCTTAGGTTTGGACCTTAGTTGACAATTGGTATTAGAATCAGCATCACGAGTTCGATTTCCAGTGGTGCAATTGATGGGAGGAGATTGTTGGCAAGGTGTTGGCAGAAATTGTCCCGTTAAAATGTGGCGCTTGTGTTGCTGTGCAGTTTAAGATTTTTGTTTCATTCTCTCTATTAGCTATAGCTTTTGGTGTAGTAGTAAGTGTTCAAGTCTGATAATCATGATTTGCCTCATGGTTAAGAAGTTTATGTGCTCACGTGGTTTCTTGAAAGACTATCATGTGTATAGTTATAAAATTGGCACTGTGTGCCCATGGTTTCCTGGAAGACTATCATATGTGTCCCGTAACATAGTCTTGTGGAGGATTCCATATTGATCGCGTGACAAATAGTTTAATTCACATAAAATTTTGGTATATAACTCACACACCTTGGTTTCCTGTTGAAATTGCATTGTATTGGTAGTAAGGGTTTTATTATGTCTTCCAGATATGCACCTGAGTTTTGTGGAGTGGGTTGAGGTTTAGTTTGGTATGGCTGTTGCATCCTTTGTTGATTAAACCCTGGTGGCCGATTGAGAATGGGATTTGGAGCACTTTGTTGATTTCCCCCATAGCTAAAATTAGGATGATCCCTCAATCCAGCATTGTAGGAGTTGGAGAAAGGGTTTTAACTCTGTTGATATTTGTCTAAGGATTAAATGGTTGGAAGAATGAAGGTTTAGCAGCTTCAGCATCAGGCTTTTGCGCCGTGGCCAGTAGAAAGTCCAAAAGTTGACGATGGTGGTGTGCACCACGGCTCAAGGTGTGCACGCTGTGGCACGGCCTTGTGCACCATGGCATAGCCCACCTAAGCCGCGGTCTCTAGAATGGTAGCAAGTCTACTCTCCTTCTAAGCCGCAGCAAACCCTGTTCTGAGCTGCGACACGAAGGCACACCTGATACCATTTAATCAGCACTTTGTGATGGTGCGTGGGACTTGGTTAAAACGCACAGGATTACTTAGACTCTTAAAGAACCATGGGTATATGGTTCTTGAGATCTAAGAGTTGAGATTGATCTCAAAGATTGGATGAGGTAGTCATTGCTCTATATAAAGGGTCTTCTAACAACAAATGAAGACATCATCTCAACAAGAGAGCTGAATGACATGTGAATGTGTGTGAAATAGAACACATGGTGTGTGAGACTGCAAAGACACTAAACACAGGAGATACTCATTCAAGAGAGGCTGGTTGTTTAGAGAGAGAATAGTATAGATTGGGGATTCAAGGGCTTTGTAATTGGAATTTTCTTGGGGAAAATTTCAGGGAAACACTTAGTCCTTATCACTTTCTTTTTCTCTTCTTTCGTTCTTCAATAACAAGAGGGTTCTTGAAGAGGTGTTGCTGTAATTGTAAGAACTCATTGATTTAGTGCAGAGAGCTCGGAGGAGCTTACGAGGACGTAGGCACATTGCTGAACCTCAATAACAATTGCTTGTGCTATTTCTTTGATTGGTCTGATTGCTGTTTATTATAAGTCATTCTAGACTTGGGTGTTTGGAAAGTTCATTACCTGGGATTCCGCAAGAAAGGTGATTTTCCAACAGTGGTATCAGAGCTCGGTTCCAAGAATCAAAGGATTCTTTGGGGGTGATACAATGGTATCAGAGCTCGGTTCCAAGAATCAAAAGATTCTTTGGTGGTGATACAGTGGTATCAGAGCTGGAACAGGGGGTATCGGAGCAAGACTCCAAGAATCAAAGAAAACTTCTTGGGTGATTCAAGAACAGAGTAGAGATCAAGATCTGATCATGTTCTTGAGATTCAAGAATAGTGTTGTGATCAAGATTTGATCGTGTTCTTGAGATTTAAAAGTTGTAAAGCAATTGTGGGTGCTACATAAATCTGGGATTTTCTCCGCAAGATGGGTTCAAACTTCATTGCTGAGAAGTTTGATGGAAAGTGAGACTTTTCCCTTTGGAAGCGGAAAATCAAAGCGGTTCTTATGCAACAAAAGGTGGACTTGGCGATTGGAGAAGATGACGATTTTCCAGCAAGTTTCATGGAGGTCCAGTGGAATGAGATGAAGAAGATGGTATACAGCACCATCTTTCTGTACATATCGGATAGTATCACAAGGGAGTGAGGAGACTCGGGAGATCTAGCTGCCATTTGGAAGAAACTAGATGAGTTGTTTCTTACCAAAACTCTCCCTAATAAGATATATCTTATGAAACGAATCTTTGCTTTTAAAATGGGACCTAATAAAGAGTTGGAAGATAATCTTGATGTTTTTAATAAACTAGTTTAGGATTTGGCTAGTTGTAGTATAGCATTTCCGGATGAACAATTGACTGTTATGTTATTGAATTCTCTTCCTGATTATTTTGAAATCTTGATTAATCTATTGAATATGGAAGAGATACACTAACCAAGGAAATTATGATCAATGCTATAAGGGCTCATGATTTCAAAGCCATAATAAGGGAAGCATCAAGTGGGGAAGGGCTATTCGTTAAAGGAAGGCCAACAACTCGGTATGGCAGCAACATACATGGCTAGTACCGAGACAAACCACAAGGTAGAGGACAAAGCCATGGGAGAGCACACTCTAAACCGAGATTTGGAGGAAAGAGATGCTATTACTGCCATAAGGAGTGTCATTTCAAGAAATATTGCAAGAAGATTATGAGGGATGAGGGAAGAAGCCATACCAAGAATGGAGAGGCTTCGATTGCCAAGGGAGAACAGTAAGATGATGATGTTCTTGTTGTGTGCTCAAATATGAGCAAGGGGCAAGAAGACAGCGAGAGATGGATCTTGGATTCCGGGTGCACTTATCATATATGTCCTCACTGGGATTGGTTCAAGAATTTCATGGAAACCAATGATGGAAAGGTTTTCCTGGGGAATGATACTTCTTGCCAAGTGAGGGGCATGAGAGACATCCAGTTGAGGATGTTTGATGGAGTTAGTAGGCTGCTAAGGAATGTGAGATATCTTCTGGAGTTAAGAAGAAATTTCATCTCATTGGGGCAGCTAGACTCCATGGGGTACATATACGAAGCAGAGGGAGGAAAGATCAAGGTAACCAAGGGATCTTTGATAGTGATCAAAGCAACAATGAAGGATGGTCTCTATGAGATGATCGAAGACACAGACATCAAGGATCAAGCAGCAAGCTTGATGGCTGAGATGGATAAGGTAGCCCTTTGGCATAATCACTTGGGACACATGAGTGAAAAAGGCCTGCAAGTTCTCAACAAGAACGATCTACTTAATGGTGACAAAGTAGAGAAACTTGATTTCTGCGAACGTTATGTTCTTAGGAAACAACATCGAGTCAGCTTCAACACCGGAGTGCACAAGTCTAAGGACATTCTTGACTACATTCATGCCGATCTTTGGGGGCCAGAAAGAACACCAACACATGGAGGTAATCTTTACTTTCTGTCTTTAATTGATGATTATTCTAGAAAGGTTTGGGTTTATTTGCTTAAAAATAAATCAGATGCTTTGAATAAATTTATGGTGTGGAAAAAACTGGAAGAAACTCAAATGGGCAGGTAGTTAAGGTGTTAAGAACCAATAATGGCTTAGAATTTTTTAACAAGGAACTCGATCAATTCTGTAAGTTAAATGGGATTCTAAGACATAGAACAGTTGTGAAAATCCCTCAGCAAAATGGAGTTGCTAAGAGGATGAATAAGACCCTTATGGAAAAGGTTAGGTGCATGATTATAGGATCCGGATTACCCAAATGATTTTAGGGGGAAGTGGTGTCTACTGCTGCGTGTTTGGTTAATATATTGCCCTCTAGGGCTGTGGACCTTAAGACTCTCGAGGAGATGTGGAGCAAAAAACCCCCTGAGTTAAACAACCTTAGGACTTTTGGATGTGCTGCGTTTGCACATCAAAAGGATGATAAACTTAGCCCAAGGTCTAGAAAATGTGTGTTTCTAGGATATGAGGAAGGGGCTAAGGGGTATAGGTTGTGGTCCTTAGAGAAAAAAGGATTTAAACTCATAATAAGTAGGGATGCCATTTTTAATGAGCTTTTATTTCCTTATTTGGAGAAAACTAACCCTGCAAGGGATAGTGAGTGAACCAATTTGGTATTTATGGAGCATAGCATCAACGAAAATTCAGTTCGGGTAGAGCAAGGAAGATAAGAGGGTTTGGACCAAGTAGAGACCATTGATGAAGGCCAATCTCAAGACACTCGAGAGGAGGCTGAACTAGAAGGGGATGATGCAACAAGTCAGAATGACTATCAGCTCACAAGGGACTGGTAAAGAAGGCTAGTCAGACCACCTTTGAGATATGGTTTTGCGGCTACAAATGCAGCAACTCCTTGGACAGAAGGAGGGATAAGTGAACCAAAGACTTACATTGATGCCATGGGATGTAAGGATTCGTCAAGATGGAAGCTAGCTATGGAGGAGGAAATGGATTCTTTGAGGAAGAATAACTCTTGGGAATTGGTGCATGATAAGTGCTTAAATTGTCATATTTAAGCCCCTTAATTTACACTTGTTAGACTCTTTATTTATATATTTTAGTAGTTTCTACTTCATTTTCATGTTTTATGTGTTTTTCACAGGACTTGGACAAAAAGATGATAAATTGGAGTTTTTAGGAGCAAAAGTCAAGATCTGCCATCCAGCAAGGTGCGCTCGAGCGCACCCCCCTTGAGATTGAGTGCACAAGAGTACTAGAGCACTTGAAGAAGGCTCGAGTGCACACCTGAGCTCGAGCGCATCCCGCATACACTCGAGCACAATCACTCCAGAGGCAGCAGGGCCAGATATGGAAAGAAGTCTCTAGACTCCAAATAGGAAATTAGAGTTTCGGAACACCATGAGGACCCTATAAATAGCCCTGTAAAACACATAAACGAGACCTTTTGTTCTAGATTCGAAGTACCAAGCTTAGGAGAAGAATTGACGACTCATCTCCTGAGTCTTCTTTGGTTTTAGTTTTCTGTTTTTATTTCATTATGTTTAGAATGTTTAGTTTATTTAGCATGTATAACTAAACTCCTATAGGGCTCGATTGAAGCCCTAGTTATACTTTTCCACATGTTCATTCATTGATTATCTTTGCTATAGCCTTGTTAGAATATTTAACTTGATTAATGTCTGTTTGTATTTAAATTCCTCATATATGTGTGCCTGATCAACGTATGCATGTGGTATGGATAAGTTAGTCGAATCAATTTGGATGATCGAGTCCTGGGTTAGACATTAGTAACAATGGATATCCATACCGGATTCCCAGGTTAATCAACATGGGAAACTGGGAATGGACCAAGCCCTAGGTCCTGTGTGGTTACCGATCTCCACAACCCTCATGCTCTCTTAAGGAACAACTCAGTATACACCCATGTTGAATCCCTTAAGAGAGAAAAGAGTTAGAGTATACACCATGCCTAACTCGTTGCATAGGGAGATCAATAGCCTAAGGTGTGGACCAAGCCCTTAGGTTGGCAACCATTAGATATTCATGATAAGGCTATAGCATTGACATTTTATTTAGTGGGAAAGTATAATTAGGGTGGATATCATAGTCCTATGTTCTCATTATTGTTATTTACTCACAATCAAATTTGTTATTTCTCTTTTTAACTTGAAGAAACTAATTCTAAAACGAAATTCACCAATCCCTGTGGAAATGATCTCGCACTTGCACACTATGCTACCACAGACCTTGTGCACTTGCAAGTAAAACTAGGATGGTTATTTGCATATTGATTTAGGTAGATAATCGATCCAACAAGTTTTTGGTGTCGTTGCCGAGGATTGCACTAAATTTTTTTTTAGAATTAATTTTTCATTTAGTTTGATTATTGTTATTTCCTTTTTAATCTATTCCATTCTTAATTCTTGTTTTTATCATATTTTTTCTTTTCATCAAAACCATAATCAATTTCCTTTTTCTCTGTTTCAGGTACTCCAGGAGAGCTTTCTGTGCCACTTGCGATCGAGCGCACCCTCCTGTGCAATCGAGCGTAATTGAAGCAGAGAGTCATCCGAGCAGCAGTATTTGACTGCTGCACTTACGTAACTACCACCGATTCATGCACGGACGTCGATCCAAGCATCCGGCATTCCTTCCCCTTGATCCTGAGCTAGAGGGGACTATCCGACAAAGGTTTAGAGACAACTCGGAAAAGACAGAAGGAGGAATCGAGGAAGACACACCGATGGCAGAACAGATAGCCAAACAGCAACCACCTAAGAGGAGGCCGATTAAGCAATCCTTCATCCCACAGAACCTCGATCAACCATCGTGTATTGCGTATCAACCTGAGGCAGAAGGAAACTCTTACATATCTCTGCAGATACTCAGTGCACTGTCTCACTTTAGGGGTACACCTAGTGAGGATCCACATTTGCACCTTCGAGAGTTCTTCGACCTCTACAAATTCCTGCACATCCGAGGCTTAGACCAAGAAGAAATAAGGTTAGTTCTTTTCCCTTTTTCCTTAAAAGATAATACTAAATTATGGTATAATTCTTTGCCTGTAGTTTCCATCCACACTTGGGAGGAGTTGGCTAGCAAATTCCTAAGGAAGTTCTTCCCAGCCCAAAAGACGAGGTAAATGATAAAAGAAATTCAATCCTTCCAACAAAAGGATGGTGATCTATTCTTCGAGGCCTAGGGACACTTCAATGAGCTACAACTCAAGTGCCCACACCACAACCTACCCCAAGATGAACTAGTACAAGCTTTCTATGAAGGTTTGAGTGATTCTAACAAAAACATTATGGATTCAGGTTGTGGAGGAGTGCTGATGGAGAAGAGCAGCGAAGAGGCTACGGAACTCTTCGAAACCCTAAGTGAAGACACACAACAGTTCTCCTCTCGAGGTAGACATATAACCAAAAGTAAGGGTATGTATAAGGTAAGCCTGAATGGAGGATCATCTCCTCAAATAGCTGCTATGGAGAGGAAACTTGATCTATTGGTTAAAGCTATGGCTGCTCAGAACACCTCAACGAAACCACCAGCTACACCACTCCAGGTATGTGCCATTTGCTCATAATTTGATCATAATACTGATAAGTGTCCCTTGTATTCATCTGCAGATCATGAGCAAGCCAACTTTGTGGGACTAAATAATTATCCGCTAAAGAACAACCCCTATACTAACACATACCACCTTGGATGGCGGAATCACCCGAATTTCTCATGGAGCAACAACCAAAACAGTCAAGGGCAGCAAAGACACTTCCAACCAGCAGCCTAACCTGTTCCTGAACGAAAGAAGAATGACCTCGAAAGTCTTGTGAGGCAACTAATGACTCAGCAACAACAAATCCTGAATAAATAAGAACAATTCATGGAAGAGTCAAGGCAATTTTGGACTGAAATGAGGCAAATCACTGCAAAACATGATCAAGCCATTCAAAGACTAGAGGTACAAATGGGATAGTTGGCCAAGGAATTGAGTAGCAGAAAGCAAGGAGAACTCCCAGCCCAGCCACTGCCTAATCTAAGAGGACATCAACAACTAAATGTTGTAACAACTTTAAGAAGTGGTAAGATAATCGGCACCAATGAACCTACACAAGCATCTCCAGACCAAACCTCCACATCTAAGGTAAGAGAGATGGAAAAGGTAAATACACCTCCACCCTTCCCTCAAAGGTTAGTGAAGCTTAAAAAGGAAACTAAAATGATTGACATTTTCAAAACCTTGAAAAATGTGGAAATAAATATTCCTTTATTAGATGCAATAAGACAACTACCTGCTTATGCTAGTTTTTAAAAGATTGTTGCACTAACAAATGAAAATTTCAGGAGCATGAGATGGTAGCCTTAACTGAAGAGGTTAGTGTTGTATTATTAAGAAAATTACCACCCAAACTAAAAGATCCGGGTAGTTTTACTATTCCTTGCAGGCTAGGTGACCAGCTTTTCTAGCATGCATTATTGGACCTAGGAGCGAGTGTCAATTTGCTACCTTACAGTGTATTCGAGACACTAGGTTTGGGGGAACTCCAACCAACCTCCATTACGTTACAATTGGCTGACAGAAGCATCAAACAACTAAGAGGTATCCTCGAGGATGTGTTGGTAAGAGTAGGTAAATTTACTCTACCTGCTGATTTTATCGTATTAGACATGGAGGAATGTCATATGCCTGTACCACTCCCTATCGTCTTAGGGAGACCATTTATGATCACTGCTGACACGAATATTAATGTAAAAAAGGGCATTGTCACTATGAGAGTAAATGATGAAGAGGTAGAATTTAAAATATTTAATACACTAGACTCCACTAAAACTAATAATGAGTGTTATAATGTGAGCTTCATGCAAGGTATTAGTGAAAAAGTGTCTAAAGTCCATTGTACTGTTCCATTGGAAATCATCCCTAATAATGCTGACATAAGATTGGACATTGGGCCAGATGATAACGTGATTAAAGATATTAATGGAGCTGTGCACACCATCAAAGACACACCCAAGCTCTCAAGTAAATATAATCCCCAAATTAAAAAACTTGCACTTGTTAATACTACTTCTCCTTGTTTTATTGACCAGGCACCAAAATTGAAGACAAAGCAGCCATCGACGGCACTGGAACCACCTGATGGAGGTCCTAAGTGCCTCCTTCAAGGGACGTAGCCTTGAAGCTACCATAGAGAGCACTTAAGCAATTCCACTTGCATAACATATAGCTCAAGTGTCTCTATCAAGGTTAGTGGTACTGAGACCACTACAAGTTGGTATGATTGTATCGTTCCTATTTTTACCTTTATTTATTTCATTACTATTAACTTCTTTTACTCTTAAAAAAATTATATGTCATGCGATCGAGCGCACACCACATGGGCGCGAGTGCCTTCTTGCCCTGCACACTAGTGCGCGCGAGCGCATCACATTAAGCAGTTGCACACACATGCGATCGAGCGTATTTCACTATGTGCTCGAGCGCACTCGGGGTAGAAGGCACGTAAGGATTTTTAAATACACTCAGCTCATAAACCCATTTTTTTACCCTTACGCTCAAACGCACTCTGGTTACGCTCTCTCTCACTCACACCGCCAAAACTCATCCTCAAGGCTAACTAACCACCAACATACCACTCAGACCACCACATTTCCACCACTCCTCCATCAAACTCACCACTTTACCACCGTGTATCACCCATCAACAAGACCACTTTCCCCAGAAATTTCCCAAATCCAACTCGGTATGCAAAACCAATTTTTGTCCAATTACATCCACACCATCACACACAATTCTTAATCTTTAGTTTACACATTCATATATGTTTATCTTGTGTGTTGATTGGGTATTTTTACATTTACAGGAGGTTTGGATCAAGTGTGTATAAATTCTACAGGTTCTGGTTTTTGGTGCGCATAAGTTATTCAACAAATTGCCTGACTGAGTGCGATCGAGTGCTAGGTATCAGCGATCGAGCGCACTATCTCTCGTGCGATCGAGCGCATAATATCTGTGATCGAGTGTAATTTTGACAGTAACACAGTTTCAGATTTTAGAACATGGCTTCCACATCCCGTGCTTCTAACAGTTGTCATCAGGCATCCCACCCCAGTTTTGAACAGCGTAAAATACTATTCGAGACAATATTTAATGTGGAAGAAGACTTCAAGAGTTTGGACGCCACAAGATGGGTAGTCTAAGAGTTCAAGAACCGAGGACTCAAGTGGCTATTCAAGCCAGTCTGCTCGATGGCATACACACGATTTTTGGTTAACTTCTACGAGAACCTGACCTACGACTGCAACAGACCAGAGATCGTATCTTCCTCAGTCCAGGGCAGATTCATAGAGCTGACCACCACTGACATAGCTGGTTCTTTGCACTGTTGTGATGAATCCCCACTGGAGGACAACCACATGGAGGAGTAGCTTGACCCGTTTCCTCTACCACACATCCTAGAGGATATGTGTGTGGAACAGTACACAGACCGCCACAACAATGTGGGGAGCAGGTCGAGGTTGTCTCCCCGTTTATGGTTCGTTGACTCAGTCCTGCAGCGGAACATGTGTCCTTTGGGGCACAAGACACAGAGATAGGATCAGTTCTTACAGGCTCTCTACGCCTTTCACCAGGGTCTCTGGTACTCCATTCCAACGGTCATATGGAGTCAGATACACAAGTTCTGGGATGGGATACATAACCAGCAGACGACCACAGCTAATGCTTAGGGACTTCTTTTCCCTTTTTTGCTCAGTCACATCTTTAAGAAGAAGGGGATTAGAGGCTCTTCTATTGACAGCCCTATTCGTGACCATCATTACTTTGGGAGAGCCTAGTGGAGCCTCAGCTAGTCTCACATGCCCCGAGGATCCCGGGCACAGATTCCAACTGTCGAGCCTATAGCGGATGATCCGATGGAGGTCGAGCATTCACCAGTGAGCCCTTCATGGGAGGAGGATCGGACAGACATGGGATCCATGGAGTATCAGCACCTTCTAGATGACCAGTCTTCCTTTCACTGTGAGCTATCCGACTTCCGTCGGGAGGATCGTGAGGCAGCCTATTTGATTTATTAGCGGATCGATGGGTTAGGGGCATAGTTTACAAGACAGGAGGTGATGCTACAGGTCATCCTTGACCGCCTACCTCCTGCACCCGATATCTCCTCGACTGCACCTACAGATGATCAATAATGAGAGGATACCCCGTCTGGTTGAAGACATAAAACTTAACGCTTATGGGAGGCACCCCAGACATTTCCTTTTTACTTTAGTACTTTTCTTTTGTTTTTATTTATATTTAATATATTTCTTGTTTTTCGGAACAACATTTCTTTTTCTTTGTCAGGTACTTAATGCGTGCATCCAGTTCAAGTTTGGGGGCGTGTATAAGCAAGCAAGCAAGCAACCTAGTTCTCCATCTCCCAGGTCAGATCCTTCCATGCCACACACACATTGGGGACAATGTGTATTTTAAGTTTGGGGGTAGTGGGAGATACTAGATACTATTGTACACACACTTGAAACACATGAACACACTAAGTCCCAGGTTTTTTTTTTTTTTTTTTTTTTTTTGTTAAGAGAGATAAATGCATGTTCTTTTGGTAAACAAAAAGTTTGGTTGATTTAAAAATTTGATAACACTTCATTAGTAAGCTTAAAAACTAGAACACATAGTCTTATATTGAGAATTTTACAAAGTTAGTTACCTACCTCAAGGCACCTAAGAATTCACGAGTTTGATCCAAATTTGCACAAGCACATTTAGCATGCATTTGTGTGGGGTATGACACATAATTCTTTTATATATGTTTCCATAACCTAACTGTAATTGGATAACTTGTTAAAAAGAACACTTTGGCATAAGAAAAATAAAGAAAGATGTTCATCATGCAAAAAGAAAATCGAAAGCTTCCAATGATCATTAAAAACTTTCCACTGAGTAACTGGGCCTCTTGTCTCAGTAAGAAGTGAGTACTCATGTCAAAAGGTGGGAAGTAAACCTTTAATGATCATAAATTTTCACTGAGTAACTGGGCCTTTTGCCTTAGCAAGCATTGAGCGTTCATGTCAAAAGGTGGGAATCTCATATAGAGGCATTAAAATCTGTTAGTTCCGTAGCCTTTTTTACTCGAGTTAGTAAGTCCTTAGGGGTGTCTTTACACCTAATGCCCTAAAACTATCTAGTTTGGGAGTCATTGGCCAAACACTCGTTACAAGGGTCAAATAGAAAGCTCGATGGAACTCAACAAGGCAAAGATAGCATGACAAAAGAAAAAGAGAGAATAAGCAAGTATTATGCCATTTTGTTCTCTTTGATAAGAAATTCGATAAAGGTTTAGGCATCGAAACACTATACACTAAAATTATGTGTAAGCCTCATCTTATATGTGCTTATTCATCACACACAAATCAAACTTGCGATGCCTCAAGCCAACCTTAGGTAAGTAACATGAACTTTTGAAAATCCTTTTTCAATACAAAAATGTGTTTTTATTATAAGCTTACTTATGAACAGTTCTTATAGTTTTTTGCATAACCCAAATCTTTGAGTATTATGGAAATGAATTTATGTTTAAATTTTGTTCTAACATAGTCTTTAGCTTTGTATTGCTAAGGGACTAGCAATATGTAAGTTTAGGGGTGTGATAAGTGCTTAAATAGTCAAATTTAAGCCCTTTAATTTACAAGAGCGGCAGAGCCAGAGCCAGAATTCTTTCCATATCTGTCTCCAGAGGCAGCAGAACCAGATATGGAAAGAAGTCTCCAGACTTCAAATAGGAAATTAGGGTTTTGGGACACCATGAGGACCCTATAAATAGCCCTATAAAACACATACATAAGACCTTTTGTTCTAGATTCGAAGTGGCAAGCTTAGGAGAAGAATTGACGACTCATCTCCCGAGTCTTCTTCGGTTTTAGTTTTATGTTTTTATTTCGTTATGTTTAGAATGTTTAGTTTATTTAGAATGTGTAATTAAACTCCTATAAGGCTCGATTGAAGCCCTAGTTATGCTTTTCCACATGTTCATTCATTGATTATCTTTGCTATAGCCTTGTTAGAATATTTAACTTGATTAATGCCTGTTTGTATTTAAATTCCTCATATGTGTGTGTCTGATCAACGTATGCATGTGGTATGGATAAGTTAGTCGAATCAATTTAGATGACCGAGTCCTAGGTTCGACATTAGTAATAAGGGATATCCACACTGGATTCCCAGGTTAATCAACATGGGAAACTGGGAGCAGACCAAGCCCTAGGTCCCGTGTGGTTGCCGATCTCCACAGCCCTCAGGCTCTCTTAAGGAATAACTTAGTATACACTCATGCTGAATCTTTTAAGAGAGAAAAGAGTTAGAGTATACATCATGCCTAACTCGTTGCATAGGGAGATCAATAGCCTAAGTTGTGAACCAAGCCCTTAAGTTGGCAACCATTAGATATACATGATAAGACTAGAGCATTAACACTTTATTTAGTGGGAAAGTATAATTAGGGTGGATATCGTAGTCCTATGTTCTCATTATTGTTATTTACTCACAATCAAATTTGTTATTTCTCTTTTTAACTTGAAGAAACTAATTCTAAAACGAAATTCACCAATCCCTGTGGAAATGATCTCGCACTTGCACACTATGCTACCACAAACCTTGTGCACTTGCAAGTAAAACTAGGACGGTTATTTGCATATTGATTTAGGTAGATAATCGATCCAACATTGCACATTCCAAGAAAACAGAGAGTTATGGATTGTAAGTGGATTTATAAGATCAAAGAAGGGAACCCTCCAGGGGATGAAGTCTGGTACAAGGCTAAGTTGGTGGCGAAGGGGTTCACGCAAAGAGAAGACGTAGATTTCACGAAAATTTTCTCACCTGGACACAAGGTGGAGGAAATGGTGATTATTCTCATCTATGTCGATGATATACTGTTGGTTGGGAACAGTAGAGAGAGGATAGAAAGGTCAAAGTCTCAACTCAGTTCGGAGTTCGAGTGGAAGGATCTTAGCCTTGCACAAAAGATCCTTGGGATGAGAATAATTCGGGAAAGGGAGAGAAACAAGTTAAAGGTTTCTCAGTCTTCCTATGTAAAAAAGGTGTTGTATAAGTTTTCTATGGAAGATGGTAAACCAGTAAAGATTCCCCTTGCTGGTCATTTCAAGTTCTCCAGCGAACAATGTCCTGGAACGAATGAGGAGAAGAAGGAAATGGAAAAGGTCCCTTACTTTAGTGCGGTTGGATTAGTCATGTTCATGATGGTAAGCACTAGACCTGACATTTCTCAGGCAATTAGAGTTCTCAGCAGATTTGTGAGTAATCCCGGAAAGGAGCTTTAGCTGGGAATGAAGTGGTTGCTGAGGTACTTAAAGGCTCAGTTGTAGCTGGTGGTAACACTCTCAATAACTGAGGCTGAGTATATAGCGGCAACGGAAGCCATAAAGGAGGTTATGTGGTGCAAAGGGTTGTTGGAAGAGTTGAAGGTCCTAAAAGAGCAGGTGGTGGTGTATTCGGATAGCCATAGTGCGTTGCACTTGTGTAGGAACCCAGTGTTCCATGAGAGGACTAAGCATATGGATGTTCGGTATCATTTCGTTTGGGAAAATATTATGAAAGGATGCATTCATGTGGACAAAATCGCAACTGAAGAAAATCCTACATATTTAGGTACTAAAGTTCTACCTTTAAGCAACTTCAATCATTGCCTTGGACTTCTTAGGATTGGAGTCGGTTGATATGGTGACTCAAGTTGAGTCTTGATCTTTAGTTCTCTGCACAATGAGTTCAGGTTTAATTGCTTAGAAAAAGGTAGAGATTGTTGGTATTTGTCTAAGGACTAAATGGTTGGAAGAATAAAGGTCCAGCAGCTTCAGCATCAGGACTTGGTGCAGCAGCACAAGGAGTGTGCGCTGCGTTCAGCAAAAAGTCCAAAAGTTGAGGATGGTGGTGTGCGCCATGGCTCAAGGTGTGTGCACCACGACACAGCCCACCCAAGCCGCAACTTCTAGAATGGCAGCAAGTCTACCCCCCTTCTGAGCCGCGACACGAAGGCACACCTGACACCATTTAATCAGCACCTTGTGATGGTGCGTGGGACTTTTTTGAAACGCACAAGATTACTTAGACTCTTAAAGAACCATGGGTCTTTGGTTCTTAAGGGATGACATTGATCTCAAAGATTGGATGAGGTAGTCATTGCTCTATATAAAGGGTCTTCTAACAACAAGTGAAGACATCATCTCAACAAGAGAGGTGAATGATATGTGAATGTGTGTGAAATAGAACACATGGTGTGTGAGAGTGCAAAGACACTAAACACAGAAGAGACTCATTCAAGAGAAGCTGGTTGTTTAGAGAGAGAGTAGTATAGATTGGGGATTCAAAGGCTTCGTAATTGGAATTTTCTTGCGGAAAATTCCAGGGAAACACTTAGTCCTTATTACTTTCTTTTTCTCTTCTTCATTCTTCAAGAACAAGAGGGTTCTTGAAGAGGTGCTGCTGTAATTGTAAGAACTCATTGATTTAGTGCAGAGAGCTCATAGGAGCTCATGGGGACGTAGACACATTGCCAAACCTCGATAACAATTGCTTGTGTTATTTCTTTGATTAGTCTGATTGCTATTTATTACAAGTCATTCTAGACTTGGGTGTTTGGAAAGTTTATAACCTGGGATTCCACAAGAAAGGTGATTTTCCAACAAACTCTGCCTTTGTTGACCTGGAAATCTGCCCATGGCGTTAGCTTGCTTTGTGTTGCCTTCTTGCAAAGTTGGGCACATGTCAGTTGGATGCCCTATCATCGAACAAACTCCACATGGTTTGGCTTGTTGCATGTTCCCTATAACAATTTGTTGCATGAGTGAAGTGAGGTGGGCAAGTTGTTGCTCAATTGTTGTTGTCCCTACCTCATTCACTTTCTTTGGTGGTGGTGGTAGTGGTTCATGCCGGCAACTAAATTGTCGGAGTTAGCTACCATGTTTGCAATCAAATTTCGTGCGGCTTCCAACATTTTATCCACTAAGGCTACCCCACTTGCAGCATCAATCGTACTCCTCTCCATTGGCATTAATCCCTCATAGAAATATTGGATGATGAGTTGTTCACTAATTTGGTGGTGAGAGCAGCTAGCACAGAGTTTCTTAAAACGCTACTAGTATTCATAAAGTGATTCTCCATTGTACTGCCGAATACCATATATTTCGTTCCTGATATTGGCAGCCTTTGATATAGGGAAATACTTTTCCAGAAATAGCCTATTCATATCATTCCATGTGGTTATAGTGTCGGATGGTAAATAATAGAGCCATTACTTTGCTGAATCAGACAGAGAGAATGGAAAGGCTCTCAACTTGACTTGCTCTTCAGAAATTCCGGTCGGTTCATGCATGACCACACCACATGAAATTCCTTGAGATGCTTATTTGGGTATTCCTCTGCAAAACCATGGAATGTCGACAAGAGATGAATCATTCTCGATTTCAGTTCAAAAGCAACCTCCAAAATAGGATACTTAATATATAATGGTTCTTGATCAATGTACAGCGTTGCCAACTCCTTAAGTGTTCGGTTATTCAGTGTCATCTCCTCGTAATCAGAGTAGTCTGAATCAGTTGATGAGTCGCTTGATGAACTAGATGGGAGGGCGGTGTGGACTGTTCAATCAAATGTTTCTTAGACGGATCCTTTTAATCTCAAGTTGTAGAGATTCTGATGCATTCAAATTTACCTGAAAAAGAAGAAGAAAAACAAACTAAGAAAACAAAAGGCAAAAACTGAAAACAAACTAAAAAATTAAAATTAAAATTAACAAATAAGCAATTTAACGGATTAATTTAACAATCCCTGATGACACGACGCCAAAATTTAGCACACCAAAAAACAGACGTGTAAATTAATTCCTTACTCTAAAAATTATGGAAAGGAAATGTCATTTCCCACATAGGATTGTAAATTAATTCAATTAAACAATTCATTGTTAAAATAAAAAAATATAAATAATTAAACTAAATAATTTTTAAACTAAATTAAATTCAAAACAACCTAATAAACTAATTGGGGTTTTTTTTAAATGATTAACTAAAAATTACGAATAATGAAAGACAACTAAAATATGATTTAAAATTGAATAAACTTTGTAACAATAATGAGAAAACTGATCAAATGATCATTCTCTACCACTAAACATGAAACGATGAACAATATCAGAGTTATCCCCAAATTCCTAATAAAATTACCAACCATAGATAAATAATAAGCTCAATTACCCCAATATTTCCTTAGTTTGTCATTAAGTAAAACAAGCTCTTTACTTAATCTCTATCTATTAAATAAGCTTGAATAAGCTCTCTAAATTTAATTTAATAGAAGCATTAGGTTAAGAAAGATAGGTTGATCCAAGAAATAAACACATAAGCTCGGTTCATTTATCTTGAGTTATGTTCCATATAATAGTCACACGAAAATATCCCATCATCAATGATTACTAATTGCTACCATTGATTAGAAATTCAAGACAATTGCGAATCAAGATTCCTAACCTAACAATACATAATTACCCTATTTCATTTGATTGGCCACCCCGAATAAAATAAAATAATAATCGTAAACAATTCTTATGGAAGAAAATAAACAATTTTATTAGAAATATGGATAATAATCTATGAATATTCATTCACAAAATCATGTCTAGGGCTTTGAAATCACCCTTAACCAAAAATAAAATTAGCTAGACATAATCCTAAAATTAAAAACAAAATAAATATTCAAAGACATGAAAGATGGGAAAAGTCTTTGTTGTGAGTTTTAAATTACTCGCAAGCGCACGAGTCGTTTGCAATATAGTGTGTGCAAGTGTGAGGTCGAATCCACAGGGAATTGCATCGTGAAAATATATTTTTATCTAAACTAAACCTATTTTAACCTAGTTCTGAATTTTGAATTTTATTTTGCAAAGAATATAAAATAAACTAAATTGAGTTGAAAGAAACGATAAAAAATTCTAAGGTTTTTGAATCTACCCCACCAAAATAAAGCATATATTTTCATGTTCTGTATAAAAATAATCTATCAAATAATTCCATGAATCCACCATTATACAAATCACAGCGAATACCCTAATTCAACCAAATCATCCAATGTATCCCTTTAGAATCACAATGGATATCCAATTTACTTTAGATGATTTGCCGTATCCGACAGATGAAACATTGGGAATATCCATTTTGAACAATTTAAACACAATCAATCATAAGAATTTACTCAAAGAATTGAAACAGAACATTAATACTAAAAATATTAGAATTGTACGAACATATCTGAAAATATTATGTCAAACAATGGCGAGGCTTTATCTTCAACCTTAGATGAAGGTTTTAGCCTCTCATGATTACGAAACTAAATTTCATAATTAAAGTGCTAAACATAAAACTTTAAACTCAAAAGAAATAAATTAAAACTGACTATATATGGATAGAGAAATTCCACTGGTAGCTGCTGTGCGGTGCTTTCCCCCCTTGGTAGCAAAGCCTTCCAGATTGCTCACAGAAATCCTCCGGATTGCACACCCATTTGATGAAGTGAAATAGGGCTTTTATCGGGAAACTCCATGAGTGCAATGTGTTTCCAATAAAATTTCGGATGTGGGATATAGAATGTGTTTCCAACCGATGTGGGATGTGGGATTTAAGCTTTCACATGCCCTTCAAAAGTCCTGCCCACGCTAAAATCCCGTACAGCCTGACCTTTGTCTACTAAAACTGCCATAACTTTCTCTAGAAAAATCATATTTATGAGCCGTAAAATTCCACAGAAAATAGACATCCGGATCTTTCCAAGCATATGTGGATTATCTCCTAGTTTTTCCTGAATCATTACAGTTTTAATCCGCGAAAATCACTTCTGCCACGTTGAAATCACGCACAACCTGATCTTTATCTACTAAAACTACCATAACTTTCTCTAGAAAAATCATATTTACGAGCTGTAAAATTCCCCAGAAAATAAACATCTGGATCTTTCTAAGCATATATGGCTCATATTCTGGTTCTTCCTGAATCAATACAGTTTAATCCGCAAAAATGACTGATATGTGCGGGCAATTCTGGCAATTTAGTGAAACTCCTTTCCAAGTGCTTGTAAACCTGTAAAACACGAAAAAAAACAACTCAAAGTAACAAATTTCTAAGCTAACAAATGTAAATTAAGGGGCCAAAATATGCAATATTTGGCACTCATCTAATACCCCCAAACTTACATTTTGCTAGTCCTTTAGCAAAACAAAATAAAAAAAACTAAATGAAAAACAAAGAACACAAAGATAAATCCATCATTCATGGTGCCCAAAAATTTAAATAGCACACAAAACCATGATATTCATTCATGAGCAAGCTTAAAATATAAACCCATCTTCGCAATGAATAGGAATTTTAAAATCTAAATACTTACAAAAGGCAGGCTAAGGCATCACAAGTCTGACTTAGTGTAAAGTGAATTAGCATATAAAGATGAGGCTTCCAAATAACTTCAATGTGCAACATCTCCATGTCTAAAGATTCACAGAATTTCTCATCAGAATGAACAAAGATGGCATAGTTTTATTTTCTTCTCTCTTTTATTATAAGGCTCTGCTATGTTTAGTTCCCTTAAGCTTTCTAATTGACCCATGTAGCGAGTGTTGAGTCAATGACTCCCTAACTAGATGGTTTTAGGACATTAGGTGTAAAGACACTCCTAAGGACTTACTAACTTGAGTCAAAAAGGCTATGAAACTAAATTGGCCTCAATGCTACCAAGTAAAATTCCCACCTTTTGATGTGAACACTCATTACTTACTGAGGCAAGAGGTCCAGTTACTCAGTGGAAAGTTTATTGATGATCATTAAGTTTTTTTTTTAATACTTTTCTATGCCAAAGTGTTTATCCAACAAGTCATCCAGTTTCAGTTAAGTCATAGAAACATACACATTAAAATCACATGTCATACCTCACACTATTTTGTGCTAATGTGCTCGTGTCAGATTAGATCAAACATGTGAATTCTCAAATGCTTAAAGTAAGTAACAAAATTTTAAAACTCTATCATCAAATCATGTGTTCAAGATTTTAAGCTCACCAATGACATCACATCACAGTATTCGTTTAGATCAACCAAAATTTTAAAACAATCCTGAACATACATTTATCTTTTCAATAATATATACAAAAAATGGGACAAAGTGTGTGTGAATGTGTCTCTCATACCCCCAAACTTAAATTACACATTGTCCCCAATGTGTGAATAATAAGGAAAGAGCTGATCTGAGATATGGAGAACTAGCTGGATTGGCATGGCTCATAGCATACCCCCAAACTTGAACTGAAGTATGCGTTGTCCCTGAAAAATAGAGGTTGGAAAACAAAAAATACTAGAAATAAACAGTAACAAGAAATATGTAAAATAATAAAAACATAAAGGATATGCTATGGGGTGCCTCCCATGAGTGCTAAGTTTAACATCTTTAGCCAGACTCAAAAATAGTGATTGTGCCCAGCCAAGCGCTCCACCATCTGATCAATAAATGGGAGTGGAAAATGATCCTTCCTTGTGGAAGCATTCAACTTACGGTAGTCTAGACACACTCTCCATCCTGACTGAACACGAGTTGCACCAACTCATCATCCTTATTCTTCACTACCATCAATCCAGCTCACTTGGACACGACATGAATCGGGCTCACCCACTTGCTATCAGAGATTGGATAAATAATCCCTGCATCCAACAACTTTATCACTTCAGTCCTCACAACCTCTTACATAGCTGGGTTGAGCCTTCTCTGTGGCTCCCTCGATGGCTTGGCATTCTCCTCCAAATGTATGTTATGCATCACCACTGAGGAGCTGATCCCCTTGATATCCTCAATAGTCCAGCCGATAGCTTCCTTATGCTCTCTTAAAACGTCCAATAATTTCTCCTCTTAAGTATCAACCAAATCTGAAGCTATAATCACAAGCAAAGAATCTGCTGGACCTAGGAACTTATACTTAAGATTGTCCAGTAAAGGCTTACATTCCTTGTGGGGGGGCTCAGGTGATGCGGTCTCCTCCATCTCACTACTCTCCCGAGGAGTAGACTCCAAAATGGCATTCGCTTGCTCAAGTAACTTATCCAACTCCAAATCCTCTCCAAACTGAGCAAAGCATGCCTCCAGAATGTCCTCAGACTTCCCTCCTTTCTTGAGCGCTTGTAATCTCCCAGGGTAAGGCACTTTAGCTACAAATGACCTAGGATGATCCTTAATAATAGGTGTGGCTGTAGATGGCCCATCATCTCTCTTTTCCTCGTTGCCACTTTCTTACCCTTTCTGCATAGTAGGGTCATCTTCCACATGATTGTCCATTTGTCTCCCAAACCTCAATGTGACAATCGATTGCACTTGTTCCTGCTCATGCATAGGTGTTGATGAATTTCCAACCATAAACTGTTCCTTCGGGTTGGACACGAGTTGACTGGGAAACTTTCCCTTCTCTTCTTCACCCACGTGACTCGCGATTTTACCCATTTGATTCTCTAGCTTGGCAATCGCTTGGATGTTTACTATTGTCGCACTCCTTACTTCACTGATGGATTGGCGGGTCATCTTCATGAAATCCTTGAGGGTATCCTCCAATGACTGTGAAACCAACGCTGGCGCTTGAATGGGAGCTTGGTAAGTGGGTGATGGTGTTGGATGGGCTGAGCGACCATGACTTAGAACTGGTGGAGAAAATCTAGGAGGGTATTGATTGTGAGCATGATGAGGGGCTCCTCCCTGATTCATCAGTTGGTTCTGCTTCCATGAAAAATTAGGGTGGTTCCGTCACCCTAGATTGTAAGTCTCGGAGTAAGATCCATTTGATTGCTTCCGATAGTCATTGAATGCTTTCACTTGTTCCATGAGATACTCGACAAAAGCTAGCATAGATTGACAATTCTGTGCTAAATGTATAGGACTAGCACAGATGTAACAACTATCAGCATTGAATGTATTGGCTGCATTGATGGACTAGCTGGTCATCTTCATGAAATCCTTGAGGGTGTCCTCTAATGACTATGGCTTTAGATCAAAATGGGTGGCATTAGTTAGTGGCAACACTATACAAGAAGGGGAGTTAGTCGCAACGGATGCGAACAAATCCCTAAAGGATGTAGTGAAGTCCATGTTCTAAGCTCTAGGTTGCTCTACATTCTCCGGTTGATTTGCATTCCTTAAATTGCCCCCCATCTCAATTGTCACTCTCTCAATAAGTGCTCTCTCATTTCTCCTAAGAGTTCTTTTTGTTTCGGAATCTAAAGGTATCAACTCTAAGTTCAGGGATCTCCAACCAAGCATACACACAAAAAGCAATCAAATAAACCAACTAACAGAAACAAAAGAATAAAATAAAACACAAATAACAAATAATAAAAAGATAATGCGAGGCTTAGACCAAGAGGGAATAAGGTTAATTCTTTTCCCTTTTTCTTTAAAAGATAATGCTAAACTATGGTACAATTCCTTACCTGTAGTTTCTATCCACACATGGGAGGAGTTGGCTAGCAAATTCTTAAGGAAGTTTTTCCCAACCCAAAAGACGATGCAAATGAGAAAGGAAATTCAGTCCTTCCAACAAAAGGATGGAGATCTGTTTTTCAAGGCCTGGGGACACTTCAATGAGCTGCTACTCAAATGCCCACACCACAACCTACCTCAAGACGAACTGGTACAAGCTTTCTATGAAGGTTTGAGTGATACTAACAAAAATATTGTGGATTCAGGTTGTGGAGGAGTGCTGATGGATAAAAGCAGCGAAGAAGTGATGGAACTCTTCGAAACCCTAAGTGAACACACTAAGCAGTTCTCCTCTCGAGGAAGACATGTAACCAAAAGTAAGGGTATGTATGAGGTAAATTTAAATGGAGGATCGTCTACTCAGATAGCCGCTGTGGAGAGGAAACTAGACCTGTTGGTTAAAGCCATGGCTGCTCAGACTGCCTCACCTAAGCCACCAGTTACACCACTCCAGGTATGTGCTGTTTATTCCTAATTTGATCATAATACTGATGCATGTCCCTTGTATTCATCTGCAGATCATGAGCAAGCAAACTTTTTGGGACCAAACAACTATCCACCAAAGAACAATCCTTATACAAACACCTACAACCCTGGATGGCGGAATCACCCAAATTTTTCTTGGAGAAACAATCAGAACAGTCAAGGGCAGCAAAGAAACTTCCAACCAGCAGCCCACTCAGCTCCCGAGACAAAGAAAAGTGACCTTGAAAGTCTTGTGAGGCAATTGGCAACTCAGCAGCAACAACTAATGACTTCACATGAACAATTCATGGAAGAAACGAGGCAATTTCGGACTGAGATGAGATAAATCACTGCAAAACATTATCAAGCTATTCAAGGATTAGAGATACAAATGGGGCAATTGGTCAAGGAACTAAGCAGTAGAAAACAAGGTGAGCTTCCTGCCCAACCAATACTTAATCCAAGAGGACATCAACAATTGAATGTTGTGACAACCCTAAGAAGTGGAAAGATCATAGGCATCGAAGAGCCTACACGAGCATCTCTAGCCAAAGCACCCACCTCTAAGGTAAGTGAGATAGAAAAGGTAAATTCACCTCCACCCTTCCCTCAAAGGTTAATAAAGTCTAAGAAATAGACTAAACTAAGTGACATTTTCGAAACTTTGAAAAAGGTGGAAATAAACATTCCTTCATTAGATGCAATTAAACAAATTCCTGTGTATGCTAAGTTTTGAAAAGATTGCTACACTAACAAAAGGAAGTTTCAGGAACATGAGATAGTAGCCCTGACTGAAGAGGTAAGTACTGTGCTATTAAGAAAATTACAACCAAAACTAAAAGATTCGGGTAAATTTACCATTCCTTGCAGGCTAGGTGACCAGCTATTTGAGCATGCGCTATTGGATCTAAGAGTGAGTGTCAATCTGCTGCCATATAGTGTATTCGAGACACTAGGTTTGGGAGATCTTCAACCAACCTCCGACCTCCATCACTTTGCAATTGGCCGACAGAAGCATCAAACGACTGAGAGGTATCCTCGAGGATGTTTTGGTAAGAGTAGGTAAATTTATTTTACCTGTTGACTTTATTGTCTTAGATATGGAAGAATGTCATACGCCATTGCCACTCCCCATCATTCTAGAAAGACCATTTATGATCACAGCCGACACAAATATTAGTGTAAAAAGGGGCATTGTCACTATGAAAGTAAATGATGAGGAGATGGAATTCAAAATATTTAATACCTTAGAATCAACCAAAAATGATAATGAATATTCTAATATAAGCTTATTGCAAGGTATTGTTGAGAAAGGTTCTCAGGTCCATCACATCGCTCTATTTGAGACCATCCCCACCCATGGTGACGCAAGATTGGACATTAGGCCAGCAGATGACAATGTGATTAAAGACCTCGATAGAGCTGTGCACCTAGCCAAGAACATACCAGGGCTTGCAAGTAAGTATAACCCTCAAGTTGAAAATCCTGAACTTACTAATACTATTTTTCCCCATTTTATTGAACCACCTGATGTGGGCTCTAAGTGCCACCTTCAAAGAAAGTAGCACTGAAGCCACTATAGAGAGCGCTTGAGCAATCCCCAATCGCATAACGTATAGCTCAAGCACCTCTATCAAGGTTAGTGGTACTCAAGCCACTAAAGTACGGTAAGGTTAAGGTTGTATTGTTCTTAATTTATCATACCAGACTTGGTAAGTTTTTATTTTGTCCATACATGCTGCCTTGCGCTCGAGCGCACCATTCAGTGTGCTTGAGCTCACATCCACTGCACCCATCATGAACAAGCACACTTGCATATAAGTGCGCTCGAGTGCACTCGAGGCAGAGAAGGCACGTGAGGGCTTTTATTGACTCACAAATTCATTTTTCTTACCTTACGCTCCAGTGCACTTCCTATTTCCATCTATCGCACTTACCTTTGCCCAACTCAAAATCTACTTCTAAACCTCCCTCTCACCTCTGGCACCCCACACCACCACTACCTCACTACCATAAACGAACACCACCAAAAGCACAACAAACTTTATTTTTTCTTCCCACTGCATAACCATTGTCGTCCTTAGAACACAAGGTATACCCATATTATTTTTTTATTTCTTCATATTTATACACCATCACACATGGTTCTTGATTGATGAAATCTTTCTACTATTATTTACCTTGTGTTATGGTAGTTTTTTATTGAGATTATTTCACATTTGCAGGGGGTTAGGATTGAGTTCGTGGGTTCTGTTTTTCTACAGCTTCGAGTGTTTGGTGCACATCAACTGTTCGACAAATTGTCTGACTCAGTGCGCTCGAGCGCTGGTACTTTATGATCGAGCGCACCATCAACTGTGATCGAGCGCAATCACACCAGAAGCTTTACTGTTTTTCTACAAACACATGACCTCCACCTCTCGAGTTTCCAGCAGCCGCCACCAGGCATCCTGGCCTAGTTTCGAGTAGCGTGAAATACTGTTCGAGACTACATTTAACATAGATGAGGACTTCAAGAGTTTGGACACCACAAGATGGGCAGTCCAAAAGTTCAAGAACCGGGATCTCAAGCGGCTGTTCAAGCTGGTTTGTTCGACGGCATACACCCGATTCGTGGTCAGCTTCTACGAGAACCTGACCTATGACTGCACCAGACCAGAGATTCTATCATCCTCAGTCCAGGGCAGGTTCATAGAGCTGACCACCACCGACATCACCAGTTCTCTCCATTGCAGTGATGAGTCCCCTCCAGAGGATAGCAATATGGAGGAGCAGCCGGACCCGTTTTCTCTGTCACACATCATCGAGGACATGTGTGCGGGCCAGTATGCGAACCGGCACAACAATGCGGGGAGCTGGTCGAGGTTGCATCCCCGTTTATGGTTCATAGATTCCGTCCTCCAGCGTAACGTGTGTCCTTTGGGGCATAAGACATAGAGAAGGGATCGGTTCCTGTAGGCTCTCTATACCTTTCACCGGGGTCATTGGTACTCTATCCTAGTAGTCATATGGAGTCAGATACACAAGTTCTGGGATAATGTACATAGCCATCAGACAACCATGGCTAATGCATGGGGACTCCCGTTCCCTTTCTTGCTCAGCCACATATTCAAGAAGAAGGGGATTAGAGGCTCCTCTATAGATGGGCCAGTTAGCGATCATCTATTCTTTGGGAGAGCCCAGTGGAGCCTCAGCCAATCCCACATGCCTCGAGGACCCTGGGCACCTATTCCTGTTGCTGAGCCTATGGTAGATGATCCTATGGATACTAAGTGCCCGACAGTGAGCCCTCCGAGGGTGGAGGACCATCCGGACATGGGACCCACTGAGTCCCAGCGTTTTTTCGCTAAGTTATCCTTCTTTCGAGGTGAGGTATCTACAGCTACATCACTAATGCACCAGTGCATAGATGATTTGGAGGCGCAGTTTACACGACAGGAGGCGATGCTACAGGCCATCCTTGATCACCTACCTCCAGTATCAAGTACCTCTTCGACTACACCACCTGATGATCAGCAGTGAGAGGATACTCTGTCTGGCTGAAGACATAAAACTTAGCACTCATGGAAGGCACCCCAAAGCATATCCTTTTCATTATAGTATTTTTCTTTGATTTATGTTTATATTTACATGTTTATTATCCATATTTCTTATTTTCCGACACAACATTTATTTTTCTTTGTCAGGAACTTAGTACGTGCATCCAGCTCAAGTTTAGGGGCGTGTCCGAGCAATACAAGCAATCTAGTTCTCCATCTCCCAGGTCAGATCTTTCCATGCCACACACACATTGGGGACAATGTGTATATTAAGTTTGGAAGTAGTGGGAGACACATACACACACTTGAAAAGCATACATACACTAGGTTCCAGTTTTTTTTTTTTAGAAAAGATAAATGCAGGTTCATTTTGTGATAAAAATTTTGGTTGATTTAAAAATATGATAAAACTTCATTAGTATGCTCAAAATCTAGAACACATAGTTTTTTAAATAGGAATTTTAAAAGTTTAGTTACCTACCTCAAGGCACTTAAGAATTCATGAGTTTGATCCCGATCTAACACGAGCTCATTAGCACGTATTTGTGTGGGGTATGACATATAATTCTTATGTATATGTTTCCATGACCTAACTGTAATCGGATAACTTGTTAAAAGAACACTTTGGCATAAGAAAAATAAAGAAAAATGTCCATTATGCAAAAAGAGAATAAAAAGCTTCTAATGATTATTAAAACTTTCCACTGAGTAACTAGACCTTTTGCCTCAGTAAGCAGTGAGTGTTCACGTCAAAAGGTGTGAATTAAGCATTTAATGATCATAATAAAAATTTTCACTGAGTAACTGGGCCTCTTGCCTCAGTAAACAGTGAGTGTTCACGTCAAAAGGTGAAAAATTTCACTTAGAAGCATTAAGATCTGTTAGTTCCGTAGCCTTTTTTACTCGAGTTAGTAAGTCCTTAGGGGTGTCTTTACACTTAATGCCCTAAAACCATCTGGTATGGGAGTCATTGGCTAAACACTCGCTACAAGGGTCAATTAGAAAGCTTAATGGAACTCAACATGGCAAAAATCTCATGATAAAAGAAAAAAAAAACATTATGCCATTTTTGTTCTTTTTGATAAGAAATTCGATGAAGGTTTGGGCACCGAATTACTATACATCAAAATTATTTGGAAGCCCATCTTATATGTGCTAACTCATCATACACAAATCAAACTTGCAATGACTTAAGCCACCCTTAGGTAAGTAACATGAGCTTTTAAAGACCCTTATTCAATACAAAAATGTGTTTTTATTATAAGTTTACTCATGAACGGTCATCATGGTTTTATGTGCAACCCAAATTTTTGGATATCATGAAAAATGCATTTATCTTTAAATTTTTTTTTGACATATTCTTTTCGTTTTGTATTGCTAAGAGACTAGAAATATGTGAGTTTGGGGGTGTGATAAGTGCTTAAATAGTCATATTTAAGCCCCTTAATTTCTGCTTGTTAAGCTTTTTATTTATCTATTTTAGTAGATTCTATTTCATTTTCGTGTTTTATGTGTTTTTCACTGGGCTTTGGCAAAAAGATGACATTTTGGAGCTTTAAGGGATGAAAAGTAAAGTTCTGCAAATCCAGAGCGCACCTCCCTTATGATCGAGCGCACAGCACACGAGCGCACACTTAGAAGGCTCGAGCACACATCTGCGCTCAAGCGCAGCCCACATACGCTTGAGCACACACACTCCAGAGGCGGCAGAGCCAGATATGGAAAGAAGTCTCCGGACCTCGAATAGGAAATTAGGGTTTCGGGGCACCCTTAGGGCCCTATATATAGCCTTGTAAAACACAGAAACCATACATTTTGTTTGAGACTTGAAGTTGCAAGCTTAGGAGAGAAATTAACGACTCATCTCCCGAGTCTTCTTCGGGTTTTATTTTTCTATTTTTATTTTATTATGGTTATGATGTTTAGTTTAACTAGCATGTGTAACTAAACTCTTATGCATGTTATAATGCTTAACTTGATTAATACCTGTTTGTATTTAAATTCCTCATATGTATGTGTCTGATCAACTTATGCATGTGGTATGGATTGGTTAGTTGAATCAATTTGGATGACCGAGTCTTGGGTTCAACAAAAGTAACAAAAGATATCCACACCGGATTCTTGGGTTAATCAACATGGGAAACTGGGAGCGGACCAAGCCCTAGGTCCCGTGTGGTTGCCAATCTCCACAGCCCTTATGCTCTCTTAAGGAACAACTCAGTATACACCCATGTTGAATCCCTTAAGAGAGAAAAGAGTTTGAGTATACACCATGCCTAACTCGTTGCGTAGGGAGATCAATAGCCTAAGGTGTGGACCAAGCCCTTAGGTTGGCAACCATTAGGTATTCATAATAAGGCTAGAGAATTGGCACCTTACTTAGTGGAAAAGTGTAATTAGTGGTGGATATCACAGCCTTATGTCCTTATTATTATTAACTCACACCTCACATTTATTTCTTTTTTTACTTTGGGAAACTAATTCTAAATCGAAATTCACCAATCCCTGTGGAAATGATCTCTCACTTGCACACTATGCTACCATTGACCTTGGGCACTTGCAAGTAAAACAAGTACGATTATTTACTTATTTATTTAGGTAGATAAATGCACAACAATAGTGTGTGCAAGTGCGAGGTCGAATCCACAGGGAATTGCATCGTGAAAATATATTTTTATCTAAACTAAAACTATTTTAACCTAGTTCCAAATTTTGAATTGTATTTTGCAAAGAATATAAACTAAACTAAATTGAGTTGAAAAGAAATGATAAAAATACTAAGGTTTCTGAATCCACCCCACCAAAATAAAGCATATATTTTCATGTTCTGTATAAAAGTAATCTATCAAATAATTCCTTGAATCCACTATTATACAAATCACAATGAATACCCTAATTCAACCAAATCATCCAATGTATCCCTTTAGAATCACAATGGATATCCAATTTACTTTGGATGATCCGCCGTATCCGGTAGATGAAACACAAGGAATATCCAATTTGAACAATTTAAACACAATCGATCATAAGAATTTACTCAAACAATTGAAATAGAACATTAATACTAAAAATATCATAATTTTATGAACATATCTGAAAATATTATGCCAAACAATGGCGAGGCTTCATCTTCAACCTTAGATGAAGGTTTTAGCCTCTCATGATTATGAAATTAAATTTCACAATTAAAGTACTAAACATAAAACTTTAAACTTAAAAGAAAAAAAATTAAAACTAACTATACATGGATAGAGAAATTCCACTCGCAGCTGTTGTGTGGCGCTTTCTCCCCTTGGTAGCAAATTGCTCGCAGAAATTCTTCGGATTGCACACCCATTTAATGAAGTGAAATTGGGCTTTTATAAGGGAATTCCATGAGTGCAATGTGTTTCCAATCCGATGTGGGATGTGGGATATAGAATGTGTTTCCCACCGATGTGGGATGTAGGATTTAAGCCTTCATATGCCCTTCAAATATTCTGCCCATGTTGAAATCCCGCACAGCCTGACCTTTGTCTACTAAAACTACCATACTTTTCTCTAGAAAAATAATATTTACGAGTCGTAAAATTCTCCAGAAAATAAACATTTGGATATTTCCAAGAATATATGGCTCATCTCCTAGTTCTTTCTGAATCATTACAGTTTTAATCCATAAAAATCACTTCTGCCACGTTGAAATCACGCACAGCCTGACCTTTGTCTACTAAAACTGCCATAACATTCTGTAGAAAAATTATATTTACGAGCCATAAAATTCCCTAGAAAATAGACATCCGGCTCTTTCCAAGCATATATGGTTCATCTCCTAGTTCTTCCTGAATCAATATAGTTTAATCCATAAAAATGACTGATCTGTATGGTCAATTATGGCAATTTAGTGAAACTCATTTCCAAGTGCTTGTAAACTTGTAAAACATAAAAAAAAAAAAAAAAACTCATCAGTCTTCTATGCAGATGAATCTCCTTGATCACCAATGGCAGCTACGTTCTCCCAATTTTCTATTTTTTTTTTTATGTCTAGGAAAAATCTGTTCTTACAAAGCAAGGGCAGTCGGCCTTATACAGGCAAACTCAATATTCATTAGGGTTTTTTTAATTGCCCTCTCCAACTATGCAGGCCGCAACCCAAAAAAAGTATGTCACGGCCCGTGTTAATAGACATCCCCAGCTAAACTCCAGGGAACAGACGACTGCAGCATACAAAACCCATGCCGTGACACGTGTCCTTCTTCGAATTCAACTATTTTCCTTTGACAAAACGATGTCGTCTCTCTCATTCTGACTCCGATTTTCAAATTGTTTTATACTAGACATTTTGGATCTTCTTGCCAATATTATTTTTTCATCCAAATATTATTTTTAAGCACCTGTGACATGAAAATACACCAAAAATACTAGTGATTCTGAAAAGCAAAATTTTAAGACAATTAAGTAAAAATACAAGATTTAAACCTAATTTCCCACAAATATAATCGATAAATCACCAAGTATTAGTTTATTTTCAAGTACTCATCAATTACACCCGGACAATGTCTTATGTCGGAAGCCTCATTGTGAGAGAGGTGGAGGTGCGGTGTGACAAGCTCTTCCCCTTACCTTGGCAGCGAGATCAGTGACAAGTCGGGTGAGCTCGTAGAATTGCTCATGGATTTGAGGGATAGTGGGATGCAGAATAAGCAAGGCCCTTGGATTCTCTTGGGACCTGGGTTTTATAGGATCTGGGTGAGGATCATGCCCAGTCCGCCCATCTGAAGGCTCATTGTCATGCTTGGAGATAGTATGTTCCGAGATGGTAGGGGGGTATGGATTGTCTGATTATTGGCGGATAGATGCTCATGTGGCAACTAAACTGGTTTCAGCATTGCTTTTAGGTGGTATGATAACAGGTAAGTCCTGGATCCTTAAGAAGAAAAAAAGAAGGCCTTCTTTCTATCGCCAATTAGTTGATGTCAAAAATCTGCCGGAATCTCAAAGGTTAAGGAGTAGAACCTGCACACACGAAATAAGGAAAAACCCTAAATTCGTGGAGGGCCAATGGGAGGGGGTGTCTCTCCTGAAGACTCTCTGATGGCTAAATACTTAGGGTTTTTTTGGAGAAATAAAGTGAGCAATGAGTGGAAATTTTTTAATACCTTTTGATTTATGAAAACCCCTTTTTTATAGTGTATTAGAGAAGAGTCTGATTAGGAGAACAATTGTAGTGTTGAGATAGGATTAACATTCTTTTTGAGTTATCTGTAAGCCGTACGAGTTTATCCAAAAGGCAGACTGGCGGAATATCATCAGGTTTGTTAGTGCAAATTTACCATTATGCTCCTTATCCTATGTCGGGAGGAGATTGGCATTCTTGTCGTGGTTATAAAATAATTATTTTTACCTTGGAGATTAACACGTGTCATCATGTTATTGGAGAGGGAATTTTCCCTACAGCACGCACAAACCTACTTTTTCGAGGCAATTGCTGATTATGACAATAAAATATTAAAATATTTTTTTTTGAGTGAAATATAAAAATTTTTAATTGATTACCCATCGATCTCTCTCTAGAATATTTGAAACTTTTTTTTTTAGTTAAATCGATATAACAAAGATTAGTGATTTAAATTTAGCTATGCCCCAATCATTTAAAAATATTTTATTTTAATTGTAAATTGTGCTAGCTTGTTACGTGTGTAAATCCTCGCAACTAAATGATTGATTTGATAATAATATAAATTCTTATTATTTCATTACTCACTAAGAAGATCACTATATATATATATATATATATATATATATGTGTGTGTGTGTGTGTGTGTGTGTGTGTGTGTGTGTGTGTGTGTGTGTGGAGAAAAAACTCATACAAGGTATGATGTTCCAAAATCTCAACTATAATCATTAGGACAAGATTTCGTTGACCTAATTAAATTATTACTATTTTATTTATTTCTTCTTTCATTATATTGGGTGGCCGTCGTGACTATCAATTGATGGGGATAATGGTTGTCATTTGGATTCCATATCTGGTGGCAAAGGTTCCATGAATTTTAACTTTAAATGAGCTTCATGCACCCTGTATAAAATTTAAATAATAATAATAAATAATATTTTTTAATATAAACATAAATATAATAGTTCGTATGATAAAAAATTGAACTTTCAATTAAAAAATATAAAAATTGAAAATATTTCAGTAAAAGAAGTCATTTATTTAAAACGGTAGCTTAAAAGTAGCACTAGTTCGTTGAAAATATAAATTATAAACATTTACGCTCCATTTGGTATGAAATGAAATATAGAATTCAGTTAAGTTTCAAACAATGTTTTAAAAAAGGGCCTGGGGCGTGCCCAGGGGTGTATTTGTTAGGGCGGAAGGTCCATTAGGCATTCTCCTTTTCGGCCCGGGGCGTGATTTTTTTTTTTTTTTGGCTCTGCACCTCAAAACGAGGTCATTTTAATATTAAACCCTTTAAATCTTCTTCCCTGAGGCTTGAACTCATGATCTAAAGTATCATAAATCTTAACCACTGAGCTACCACTCTTGTTGTGACATTATTACACTTCATAAATATATAATACATATTATCTATCTTAATAATAATTATAAACTATTTAATTAATCACTTACAAATTACAACAATATAGAAATATAAGTTATACTTCATATATTTATATATAAATATATATTAATATTTATAAAATTATAATAATCACACTATAGAGAGTTAGTAAAGTATTAAACTTTGATAAAAATTAATTAAAATTAAAATTATTTTATTATTCTAATTAATTAATTAATATTATTTTATTAAAATTTCGAAACGCCCCAAAAGATTCAAAAGACATACCCGGATTTTTCAGTCTTTCAGGTCAGAATTTTAAATTTTTAACATTTTGATTGGACATCATTACAAATGGAACCACTATGTTGGAGGACCATACTGTAAATTGATAGATACATATGCAACAAACGATAGTGTACGTATAATATCATATGTTATTAAAATTTTCATCAAATTGTTTGATATTTGTGTAAAAATATTCTGATAAATATTCATTCATAAGTCTTAAGTTAGTAAAGTTTATTGATAAATAATTTATTTATATTATTTCAATTTTTTAGTATTTTTATAATTTAATTAATATTATTTTATTGAAAACGCTCCAACGTTTCAAAAGGCTTACGCCCCAATGCCTCTAGGCTTACACCTCGCCTCATTGAGGCAAAACACCTCGCCCAATGCCCTCGCCTCTGAAATCATTAGTTTCAAATTAATTGAAATTATAATTCATTTAGGAATGAATTCATATTTAATTTTTAATGAATTGAAACTATAATTCATTTGCAAATGAACTTAAATAAATTTTCATGTTTGGTGCAATTTTACTACGCATTAGAATTTAATTGAAATTTGTGCTTGGAATCAATTAAGAATTGAATTTGTTTGCTAAGTTTTATTTAAATACCCTTAATATTAGGAAATGATTTTGTAACACTTAATAGTTTTTTTTTCTTCGCTTTCATTGTTTTTTTTACTTGTTTTTTTTTTCAATAGAAAGAAAAATATATATATTTTTTACTACCCAAAATAGACCATAATACAACAAAAACAAACAAAGATATTGATTCACACAGTACAAATATATTATAAAATAGAAGCTATACGATTCCAATAATAAGAAATTGATTGACACAGTACATAAGTCTCCTTTTATTTTCAACATAAAAAGGAACCAAAAACAATTTCAATTTATCTTGCAAAATACCAAAAGCTCAACAAGTAATCTTGTGAAAAAAAAAAACAGATTTTGATGATATTTTACTAGAAAAGGCAAGAGAGATAGCAAGAGATAAATACATAAGACTACAAAAGGGTAAGTTTGTCATTTTAATTAAAACATGCTCAAGTTTAGAGTTTATTTGCAAATTTTATTAATTTAGATAGAATTTGTCCGAAACTTACACAATTCTACATAGAATTCATTTGGAAATGAATTCTACACTTTTATTGTTAAACGAAACATGTAACCAATTCATTTATAAATGAATTCTACACTTTATTAACAAACTAAACACAATAGCCTATAGAATTCAAATAAACAAATGGAGTGTTCGAGGCTCGATCATGACATCATATGATACAAACTTCATGTCATATTTTGAAAGTATTCTCAGAAAGCTTCCAATCATCCTAATTGATCACCTTTTCTACTTAAATAAAGTTGAAGAAGGTAAGAGAAAAGTCCATTTATTTTTGTGTAGATGATCTAATGATGTAAGGTTGGTTAAAAAGCAACTCAAGTAATTAATGGATGCAATATACAATTTGCAGTAGGCTCTACTGAATTAATATTGTGATGTGTTTGTTTAGATATCAACTTCTCGAGTTGTGCGAGGAAGAAGGTTTTATAAAAAGATAAGGTTTCTTTTTTCTTTATGGGAATGTTCCTCCTGAACATGTAAGTCCTTGATCCTTTAGAAAAAAATAAGGCCCTCTTTCTAGCGTCAATTAGTTGATGCCGAAAATCTATCGGAATCTAGAAGATCGAAGAGTAGGACCTGCACACATGAAACGAGGAAAAACCCTAAAGTTGCAGAGGGCCAAGAGTGGGTGTCTCCGGAAGACTCTCCGATGGCTAAGTTGGTATAGGGATTTTTTGGAGAAATAAGGGGAGCTGTATGAAATCAAGAGCTGTGAGTGGAAAATTGTGTGTACCTTTTGATTTATGAAGACCCATTTTTATAGTGTGTCGGAGCAGAGTCCGATTAGGAGAACAACTGTAGTGTTGAGATAAGAGTAGCATTCTTTTGGAGCTATCAATAAGCCGTACGAGTTTATCCAAAAGTTGGAGTGGTGGAATAGCATCAGGTCTATTGGTGTGAAATTACCATTATGCCCCTTACCTTATGTCGGTAGGAGATTGGCATTCTTGTCGTGGTTATAAAATTACCATTTTTACTTTGGAGATTGACACGTGTCATCATGTTATTGGAGAGGGAATATTTCCTATAGCACACAAAAACCTAGTTTTTCGAAACAATTGTTGATTATGACAATAAAATATTAAAACTTTAAATTTTTTCGAGTGAAATATTAAAATTTTTAATTGATTACCCATTGATCTCTCTCTAGAATATTTGAACTTTTTTTCTAGTTAAATCAATGTAATAGATGTTAGAGATTTAAATTTAGCAATGCCCAATCAATTAAAAATATTTTATTTTAATTGTACATTGTGCTAGCTTGTTACGTGTGTAAATCCTCATAACTAAATGATTTATTTGATAATAATTTAAAATTTTATTATTTCATTACTCACTAAGAAGATCACAATATATATATATATGTGTATATATATATATATATATGTGTATATATCGAACAAAAAATTCATAGAAGATAAAAAAAATCGAATATGGAATCCTGATGTTCCAAAATCTCAACTATAATCATTAGGACAAGATTTCGTTGGCCTAATTAAATAGTTCTTGTGACCATCTAAGTTATTACTATTATTTTATTTATTTCTTCTTTCATTCTATTAGGTGCCCGTCATGACTGTCAATTGGTGGGGATCATGGTTGTCATTTGGATTCCATTTCTGGTGGCAAAGGTTCCATGAATTTTAACATTTTAATGAGTTCGATGCACCTTATATAAAATATAAATGAAAATAGTAAAGAATATTTTTTTTAATATAAACATAAATATAATAGTTCATATGATAAAAAATTGAACTTTCAATTAAAAAATATATAAAAATTGAAATATTTAAGTAAAAAAAAAGTCATTTAATTAAAACAGTAGCTTAAAAGCAGCCCTAATTTGTTGAAAATATAAATTTTAAACATTTACGCTTTGTTTGGTATGAACTGAAATATAAAATTCTATTCAGTTTCAAATGAATTGAAATTATAATTTATTTAGAAATGAATTCATATTTAATTTTTAAATGAATTGAAACTATAATTCATTTGCAAATGAACTTAATTCTACTTAGTATTCATATGAAAATAAATTCTGCACCTTTATTGTTAAACCAAATATGTAACCATTTTATTTTTAAACGAATTATACATTTTATTAACAAACAAAATACAATAGTCTATATAATTCAAATAACCAAACGGATTGTTAGAGGCTCGACCATGACATTGTATGATACAAACTCCATGTCATATCTTGAAAGTATTTTCAGAACGCTTCTAATCATCCTAATTGATCACCTTTTCTACTTAAATAATGTTTTCAAGTAAGAGAAAAGTCCATTAATTTTTGTGTAGATGATCTAATGATGTGTGGTTGGTTAAAAAGCGACTCAAATAGTTAATGGATGCAATATACAATTTGCAGTAGGCTCAACTGAGTTAATATTGTAATTCGTTTGTTTAGATATCAACTCCTCAAGTTGTGCGAGGTAGAAGGTTGTATATCATAAGGTTCCTTCTTTCTTTATGGGAATATTCCATATATATAAATTAAATAAAACAACACGACACATAAGAAATATATAGATATGACTTACATGAGTAGGTTAGAATTATTGTTTTACTTGAAAGAAAAAATACGCAAACTCAATAAAATATATTTTCAAAAAACTCACTAATCTACTTCTTCAAGAAAATGGCTGATTATAATAATAATTTTTTAAATTTTTTTGAGAGAAATATTAAAATTTTTAATTGATTATCCACAAATCTTTTAGAATACTTCACCATTTTTTTTTCTTCCTGTTAAATCAATCTAAACGAAGAGTAGAGATTTAAACTTAGATATTTGAATCACTTCTTAGTTATGTCCCAATTGCTTAAAAATATTTTATTTTAATTGTAAATCATGCTGACTTGCTATTTGATATTTTGAGTTTTCATAAGGTGTAGAATTTTTCCGATTCATCGACTTTCAAAAAAGCAATTGGCTCTCAAAAAAGCTAATCAACGGGTTATTTATGTGATATTTCAAATTTCTCGAAGGTATAAAATTTTCTGGTTCATTGACCAATCGACCTATTGGTTTAAATTTGACTCAATCGACTTTTAGAAAGGCCAATTGACTCTAAAAAGAAAAGTGCCGGCTCAAATGAAAAATCATCCACAAATCCTATTTGGTTTCTTCATTTTACAATTCAAACTACTCTATTTTTTTAAACACTTGGGGACCGAAAGAAAGGTTGAAAGAGCAAATTTTTGAAGAGGTTTAGGGAGAATTTTATAGAGAGTCATGGGAAGCTCTAAGAAAAACAGAAGGTAATAATGTGAAGTTTATTTTTAAATTTTAAGCATACATTAAATTTCTCAGAATTCAAAGTGAGAATTTTCAAAGAGTGTAAATTGTGTAGAATTGAAGAATAAATTAGAAATTTAATATAAATATTATGTCAGGTGTTGACGATCAGCAACCGAGGGAAATTGCTGAGATGAACGGGAAAGGTAAGGAGGTGATCCACCAGTAGCTCTAAGTGCTACGTGGTGAGTTAGATTTACTTTAAGTAATCTAGATAAAAATGAAATATCTAGTGATAATATTAAAATAGATTATTAGCTCATGCTTCGGTGATAAATGAAAATTGGTTGATAGGTGTGATAGGATTAGTGGACGTGTAGAGAATTATTTCATGAGAAATAATATTTTTGAAATAACAAGTTGATTTAATAATAAAAGCGATATCTAAAATTCTTGATGAGCCATGGTTGATATTTCGATACGATTTTTGATGAGATGAAATTCAGTAAATCTTGACAAGCTATGATTGATGATTTGATGCGATTTATAAGGAGAGGAATTTAGTGAAATTTTTCAAATAATAATTTGAGAATAATCAGGATAGTTAATTTAAATATTTGAATTCATGTATGTTTTTATGTTATTGTTTATATGCATAAAATAAAATAAAAGAATCAGAAGGGGGCCGGTCTAATTGAAAAACCATGACAGCTGGTATATGCTGGAAATAAAAGAACCGGGAGGGGGTCGATCTAAGATAAAAACATGTCGACATGTGAGAAGACGTTCCCTAATAATAATTCATGCATTGCATCTGTTTTAAATATGGATTGTATTACTGAAGTGTTGTTTGTTATTGTCAATTTTTTTTTTATTTTTTATAAATGAACGAGTCTCACAGAGAGACGGTTATGGTGAGAAAGAAACATGGAAGTATGATATGATAAGAACCATCTAAATGGTAGACTTTATGCTATGAACTTCATTACGAGGTAATTATGAGATAATTGATGGTCTTAAGGTGAACCAATAAATAAGAAGAAGAGATTGATAGAGAATGGGACTTATGATATGTGTAGGGATAGTATAATGCTAGTATCAAGTTGTATGAGATATAACTGATTAAATATTGAAAGATCATTTATAAAAATTGAATACTTCTAGTAAATTTAATTCACTGAGCTTGTGAAGCTCACCCAGCATTGTACAATGATTTCAGTAGCAAACAGGACAAATAGTTTGATGAGTTGAGGTTTAGACGAAATCATTATCTGTAAGCCACTCACGTGTCCACATTCTCAGACTAATGAGAAAATAAAAAAAATTATTAGTAAATATTCATGCATTTAACATTGTATATAATATTTAAATCAATATCAGAATGATGTATCCCCCTGTTGAGGGTTGAGGAATGACATAAAAATTTCTGATGGTATTATTTTTTCTTGTTACATATATGTGTTGTGCTAGGATTTTCAAAATTTGACAACACCATCTCAAGGGTGGCCAACCCGAGATGGGTTGTTACAGTGTCTCCGGAAGACTCTCCGATGGCTAAGTTAGTATAGGGCTTTTTTGGAGAAATAAGGAGAGTTGTATGAAATCAAGAGCTGTGAGTGGAAAATTGTGTGTACATTTCGATTTATGAAGACCCATTTTTGTAGTGTGTCGGAGTAGAGTCTGATTAGGAGAACAACTGTGGTGTTTTGATAGGAGTAGAGTTCTTTTAGAGTTATGTATAAGCCGTATAAGTTTATCTAAAAGTTGGAGTGGCGGAATAGCATCAGGTCTATTGGTGAGAAATTACCATTATGCCCTTTACCTTATGTCGGAAGGAGATTGGCATTCTTGTCATGATTATAAAATTACCATTTTTACTTTGGAGATTGACACGTGTCATCATGTTATTGGAGAGGGAATATTCCCTACAGCACTCACAAACCTACTTTTTTGAGACAATTGCTGATTATGATAATAATATTAAAACTTAAATTTTTTCGAGTGCAATATTAAAAATTTTAAATGAATACCTGTCGATCTCTCTCTAGAATATTTGAACTTTTTTCTAGTTAAATCGATGTAACGAAGATTAGAGATTTAAATTTAGCTATGCCCCAATCATTTAAAATTATTTTATTTTAATTGTAAATTGTGCTAGCTTGTTACGTGTGTTAATCTTCACAACTAAATGATAGATTTCATAATAATATAAATTATTATTATTTCATTACTCACTAAGAAGATCACTATATATATATATATATATATATATATATATATATATATATATATATATATGGAGAAAAAACTCATACAAGGTATGATGTTCCAAAATCTCAACTATAATCATTTGGACAAGATTTCGTTGACCTAATTAAATAGTTCTTGTGACCATCTAAGTTATTACTACTAGTTATGTATTTCTTCTTTCATTATATTGGGTGGCCGTCGTGACTCTTAATTGGTGGGGATCATGGTTGTCATTTGGATTCCATTTCTGGTGGCAAAGGTTCCATGAATTTTAACTTTAAATGAGTTCCATGCACCCTATGTAAAATATAAATAAAAATAATAAATAATAATTTTTAATATAAACATAAATATAATAGTTCGTATGATAAAAAATTGAACTTTCAATTAAAAAAATATAAAATTGAAATATTTCACTAAAAGAAGTCATTTATTTAAAACAGCAGCTTAAAGACAGCACTAGTTCGTTGAAAATATAAATTATAAACATTTACGCTCCATTTGGTATGAACTAAAATAAAGAATTTAGTTAAGTTTCAAACAGTGTTTTAATAAACGGGCCTAGGGCCCGTCCAGTGGCGTATTTGTTTGGGCGGAAGGTCCATTGGGCGTTTGCCTTTTCGGCCCGGGGCGAGATATTTTTTTTTTTTGGCTCTGCACCACAAAACGACGTCGCTTTAATAATACACCCTTTAAATCTTCTTCCTTAAGGCTCGAACCCATTACCTAAATTTCCTAAATCTTAACAACTGAGCTAGCACTCTTGTTGTTACATTATTACACTCCATAAATATATAATACATATTATCTATCTTAATAATAATTACAAACTACTTAATTAATCACTTACAAATTACAATAATATAGAAATATAAGTTATACTTCATATAATTTATATATAAATATATATTAATATTTATAAAATTATAATTATCACACTATAGAGAGTTAGTAAAGTATTAAACTTTGATAAAAATTAATTAAAATTAAAATTATTTTATTATTGTAATTAATTAATTAATATTGTTTTATTAAAATTTCGAAACGCCCCAAAAGATTCAAAAGACATACCTAGATTTTCAGCCATTCAGGTCAGAATTTTAAAATTTTAACATTTTGATTAGACGTCATTACAAATGGAACCACTATATTGGAGGACCATAGTGTAAATTGATAGATACATATGCAACAAACGATAGTGTACGTCTAATATCAAATGTTATTAAAATTTTCATCAAATTGTTTGATATTTGAGTAAAAATATTTTGATAAATATTCATTCATAGGTCTTAAGTTAGTAAAGTTTATTGATAATTAATTAATTTATATTATTTCAATTTTTTAGTATTTTTATAATTTAATAAATATTATTTTATTCAAAACACCCAACCATTTCAAAAAGCTTACGTCCCAACGCCTTGTGGCTTACGCCTCACCTCATTGAGGCAAAACACCTCGCTCAACACCCTCACCTCTGAAAATATTGGTTTCAAATGAATTGAAATTAGAATTCATTTAGGAATGAATTCATATTTAATTTTTAATGAATTGAAACTATAATTCATTTGCAAATGAACTTAAACGAATTTTCATGTTTGGTACAATTTTACTACGCTTTAGAATTTAATTGAAATTTGTGCTTGAAATCAATTAAAAATTGAATTTGTTTGCTAAGTTTTATTTAAATACCCTTAACATTAGGAAATGATTTTGTAACACTAAATAGTTTTTTTTCCCTTTCATTGCCTTTTTTACTTGGTTTTCTTTTTCGGTAGAAAGAAATTTTTTTTTTTTTACTACCCAATATAGATCATAATACAGCAAAACAAACAAAGATATTGATTCGCACAGTACAAATATATTATAAAATAGAACCTATACTCCAGTAATAAGAAATTGATTGACACAGTACATAAGTCTCCTTCTATTTTCAACATAAAAGGAACCAAAACAATTTCAATTTATCTTGCAAAATACCAAAAGCTCAACAAGTAATCTTGTGAGAAAAAAAAACAGGTTTTGATGATATTTTACTAGAGAGGGCGAGAGAGACAGCAAGAGATAAATACATAAGACTACAAAAGGGTAAGTTTGTCATTTGAATTAAAACAAGCTCAAGTTTAGAGTTTATTTGCAAATTTTATTAATTTAGATAGAATTTGTCCAAAACTTACTCAATTCTACTTTTCATTTGGAAATGAATTCTACACTTTTATTGTTAAACGAAACATGTAACTAATTCATTTATAAATGAATTCTACACTTTATTAACAAATTAAACACAATAGCCTATAGAATTCAAATAAACAAATGGAGTGTTAGAGGCTTGACCATGACATCATATGATACAAACTCCATGTCATATCTTGAAAGTATTTTCAGAAAGCTTCCAATCATCCTAATTGATCACCTTTTCTACTTAAATAATGTTGAAGAAAGTAAGAGAAAAGTCCATTTATTTTTGTGTAGATGATCTAATG
This sequence comes from Bretschneidera sinensis, assembly GCA_023935145.1. Classification (NCBI taxonomy): domain Eukaryota; kingdom Viridiplantae; phylum Streptophyta; class Magnoliopsida; order Brassicales; family Akaniaceae; genus Bretschneidera; species Bretschneidera sinensis. The sequence continues at coordinate 132,344,627 of CM043698.1, forward strand.
ATGTAAGGTTGGTTAAAAAGCAACTCAAATAATTAATGGATGCAATATACAATTTACAGTAGGCTCTACTGAATTAATATTGTGATGTGTTTGTTTAGATATCAACTTCTCGAGTTGTGCGAGGAAAAAGGTTTTATATAAAGATAAGGTTTCTTTTTTCTTTATGGGAATGTTCCTCCTGAACATTTAAGTCCTTGATCCTTTAGAAAAAAAGAAGGCCCTCTTTCTAGCACCAATTAGTTGATGCCAAAAATCTACCGGAATCTGGAAGATCGAAGAGTAGGACCTGCACACATGAAACGAGGAAAAACCCTAAAGTTGCGGAGGGCCAAGGGTCGGTGTCTCCGGAAGAGGAAAAACCCTAAAGTTACGGAGGGCCAAAGGTGGGTGTCCCCGGAAGACTCTCCGATGGCTAAGTTGGTATAGGGCTTTTTTGGAGAAATAAATGGAGCTATATGAAATCAAGAGCTGTGAGTGGAAAATTGTGTGTACCTTTTGATTTATGAAGACCAATTTTTATAGTGTGTCGGAACAGAGTCCGATATGGAGAACAAATGTAGTGTTGAGATAAGAGTAGCATTCTTTTGGAGCTATCTGTAAGCCGTACGAATTTATCCAAAAGTTGGAGTGGTGGAATAGCATCAGGTCTATTGGTGCGAAATTACCATTATGCCCCTTACCTAATGTCGGGAGGAGATTGGCATTCTTGTCGCGGTTATAAAATTATCATTTTTTACTTTGGAGATTGACATGTGTCATCATGTTATTGGAGAGGGAATATTCCCTATAGCACGCACAAACCTACTTTTTTGAGACAATTGCTGATTATGACAATAAAATATTTAAATTTTAAATTTTTTCACGTGAAATATTAAAATTTTTAATTGATTACCCATGGATCTCTCTCTAGAATATTTGAACTTTTTTTCTAGTTAAATCAATGTAACAGATGTTAGAGATTTAAATTTAGCAATGCCCCAATCATTTAAAAATAATTTATTTTAATTGTACGTTGTGCTAGCTTGTTACATGTGTAAATCCTCATAACTAAATGATTTATTTGATAATAATTTAAAATTTTATTATTTAATTACTCACAAAAAAGATCACAATATATATATATGTGTGTGTATATATCGAACAAAAAACTCATAGAAGATAAAAAAAATCGAATATGGAATCTTGATGTTCCAAAATCTCAACTATAATCATTAGGACAAGATTTCGTTGGCCTAATTAAATAGTTCTTGTGACCATCTAAGTTATTACTATTATTTTATTTATTTCTTCTTTCCTTCTATTAGGTGGCCGTTGTGACTCTCAACTGGTGGGGATCATGGTTGTCATTTGAATTCCATTTCTGGTGGTAAAGGTTCCATGAATTTTAACTTTAAATGAGTTCCATGCACCCTATGTAAAATTTAAATATAAATAATAAATAATAATTTTTAATATAAACATAAATATAATAGTTCGTATGATAAAAAAATTGAACTTTCAATTAAAAAAAATATAAAAATTGAAATATTTAAGTAAAAAAAAGTCATTTAATTAAAACAGTAGCTTAAAAGCAGCCCTAGTTTGTTGAAAATAAAAATTTTAAACATTTACACTTTGTTTGGTATGAACTGAAATATAAAATTCAGTTCGGTTTCAAATGAATTGAAATTATAATTTATTTAGAAATGAATTCATATTTAAATTTTAAATGAATTGAAACTATAATTCATTTGCAAATGAACTTAATTCTACTTAGCATTTATTTGGAAATAAATTCTACACTTTTATTGTTAAACCAAACATGTAACCGATTTATTTTTAAATGAATTATACATTTTATTAACAAACAAAATACAATAGCCTATAGAATTCAAATAACCAAACGGATTGTTAGAGGCTCGACCATGACATCATATGATACAAACTCCATGTCATATCTTGAAAGTATTTTCAGAAAGCTTCCAATCATCCTAATTGATCACCTTTTCTACTTAAATAATGTTTTCAAGTAAGAGAAAAGTCCATTAATTTTTGTGTAGATGATCTAATGATGTGTGGTTGGTTAAAAAGCGACTCAAATAGTTAATGGATGCAATATACAATTTGCAGTAGGCTCAACTGAGTTAATATTGTAATTCGTTTGTTTAGATATCAACTCCTCAAGTTGTGCGAGGTAGAAGGTTGTATATCATAAGGTTCCTTCTTTCTTTATGGGAATATTCCATATATATAAATTAAATTAAACAACACGACACATAAGAAATATATAAATATGACTTACATGAGTAGGTTAGAATTATTGTTTTACTTGAAAGAAAAAATACGCAAACTCAATAAAATATATATTAAAATAACTCACTAATCTACTTCTTCAAGAAAATGGTTGATTATAATCATAAATTTTTAAATTTTTTTGATAGAAATATTAAAATTTTTAATTGATTATCCACAAATCTTTTAAAATACTTCACTTTTTTTTTTCTTTCTGTTAAATAAATCTAAACGAAGAGTAGAGATTTAAACTTAGATATTTGAATCACTTCTTAGTTATGTCCCAATCGCTTAAACATATTTTATTTTAATTGTAAATCATGCTGACTTGCTATTTGATATTTTGAGTTTTCATAAGGTGCAGAATTTTTCCAATTTACCGACTTTCAAAAAAGCAATTAGCTCTCAAAAAAGCTAATCGACGGGTTATTTATGTGATATTTCGAATTTCTCGAAGGTATAAAATTTTCCGGTTCTTTGACCAGTCGACTTATTGGTTTAAATTTGACTCAATCGGCTTTTAAAAAGGTCAATTGACTCTAAAAAGAAAAGTGTCGGCTCAGATGAAAAATCATCCACAAATCCTGTTTGGTTTCTTCCTTTTATAATTCAAACTACTCTATTTCTTTAAACACTTGGGGACTGAAAGAAAGGTTGAAAGAGCAAATTTTTGAAGAGGTTTAGGGAGAATTTTATAGAGAGTTATGGGAAGCTCTAAGAAAAACAGAAGGTAATAACATGAAGTTTATTTTTAAATTTTTAGCATACATTAAATTTCCTAGAATTCAAAGTAAGAATTTTCAAAGAGTGTAAATTGTGAAGAATTGAAGAATAAATTAGAAATTTAATATAAATATTACTTTAGGTGTTGACGATCAGCAACCAGGGGAAATTGCCGAGAGGAACGGGAAAGGCAAAGAGGTGATCCACCAGTAGCTCTAAGTGCTACGTGGTGAGTTAGATTTACTTTAAGTAATCTAGATAAAAATGAAATATCTAGTGATAATATTAAAATAGATTATTACCTCATGCTTCGGTGATAAATGAAAATTGGTTGATAGGTGTGATAGGATTAGTGGATGTGTAGAGAATTATTTTATGAGAAATAATATTTTGGAATAGTAAGTTGATTTAATAATAAAAGCGATATCTGAAATTCTTGATGAGCTATGGTTGATTTTTCGATACGATTTTTGGGGAGATGAAAATTAGTGAATCTTGACAAGCTATGATTGATGATTTGATGCGATTTATGAGGAGAGGAATTTAGTGAAATTTTTCAAATAATAATTTGAAAATAATCAGGATAACTAATTTAAATATTTGAATTCATGTATGTTTTTATGTTATTGTTCATATGCATATTTCATATCATTGTTCATATACATAAAATAAATAAAAGAATTGGGAGGGGGCCGGTCTAATTGAAAAACCATGACAGCAGGTATATGCTGGAAATAAAAGAACCGAGAGGGGGTCGGTCTAAGATAAAAACATGTCGACATGTGGGAAGACGTTCCCTAATAATAATTCATGCATTGCATCTGTTTTAAATATGGATTGTATTACTGAAGTGTTGTTTGCTATTAGCAATTTTTTTTTATTTTTATAAATGTACGAGTCTCACAGATAGACAATTATGGTGGGAAAGAAACATAGAAGTATGATATGATAAGAACCATCTAAATGGTAGACTTTATGCTAGGAACCTCATTACGAGGTAATTATGAGATAATTGATGGTCTTAAGGTGAACCAATAAATAAGAAGAAGAGATTGTTAGAGAATGAGACTTACGATATGTGTAGTGATAGTATAATGCTAGTATCAAGTTATATGAGATATAATTGATTAAATATTGAAATATCATTTATAAAAATTGAATACTTCTAGTAAATTTAATTCACTGAGCTTGTGAAGCTCACCCCGCATTATACAATGATTTCAGGTAGCATACAGGACAAATAGTTTGGTGAGTTGAGGTTCAGAAGAAATCATTATCTGTAAGTCACGCACGTGTCCACATCCTCAGACTAATGAGAAAATAAAATAAAAATTTATTTGTAAATATTCATGCATTTTGTGTTGTATATAATGTTTAAATCAAGATCAGAATGATGTATCTCCCCTGTTGAGGGTTGAGGAATGACGTAAAAATTTCTGATTGTATTATTTTTTTCTTGTTGCATATTGGTGTCGTGCTGCGATTTTCAAAATTTGACAACACCATCTCGGGGGTGGCCAACCCGAGATGGGTTGTTACAGTGTCTCCGGAAGACTCTCCGATGGCTAAGTTAGTATAGGGTTTTTTTGGAGAAATAAGGGGAGTTGTATGAAATCAAGAGCTGTGAGTGGAAAATTGTGTGTACCTTTTGATTTATGAAGACTCCTTTTTATAGTGTGTCGGAGTAGAGTCTGATTAGGAGAACAACTGTGGTGTTTTGATAGGAGTAGAGTTCTTTTGGAGTTATCTATAAGACGTATAAGTTTATCCAAAAGTTGGAATCGCAGAATAGCATCAGGTCTATTGGTGCGAAATTACCATTATGCCCCTTACCTTATGCTGGGAGGAGATTGGCATTCTTGTCGTGGTTACAAAATTACAATTTTTACTTTGGAGATTGACACGTGTCATCATGTTATTGGAGAGGGAATATTCCCTACGGCACGCACAAACCTACTTTTTTGAGACAATTGCTGATTATGATAATAAAATATTAAAACTTTAAATTTTTTCGAGTGCAATATTAAAAATTTTAAATGAATACCTGTCGATCTCTCTCTAGAATATTTGAACTTTTTTTCTAGTTAAATCACTGTAACAAAGATTAGAGATTTAAATTTAGCTATGCCCCAATCATTTAAAAACATTTTATTTTAATTGTAAATTGTGCTAGCTTGTTACATGTGTAAATCCTCGCAACTAAATGATAGATTTGATAATAATATAAATTCTTATTATTTCATTACTCACTAAGAATATCACTATATATATGGAGAAAAAACTCATACAAGGTATGATGTTCCAAAATCTCAACTATAATCATTAGGACAAGATTTCGTTGACCTAATTAAATAGTTCTTGTGACCATCTAAGTTATTACTACTATTTTATTTATTTCTTCTTTCATTATATTGGGTGGCCATCGTGACTATCAATTGGTGGGGATCATGGTTGTCATTTGGATTCCATTTCTGGTGGGAAAGGTTCCATGAATTTTAACTTTAAATGAGTTCCATGCACCCTATATAAAATTTAAATAAAAATAATAAATAATATTTTTTAATATAAACATAAGTATAATAGTCCGTATGATAAAAAATTGAACTTTCAATTAAAAAAATATATAAATTCAAATATTTCAGTAAAAGAAGTAATTTATTTAAAATGGTAGCTTAAAAGCAGCACTAGTTCGTTGAAAATATAAATTATAAACATTTACGCTCCATTTGGTATGAACTGAAATATAGAATTCAGTTAAGTTTCAAACAGTATTTTAAAAAACGGGCCAGGGGCGTATTTGTTAGGGCGGAAGGTCCATTGGGCGTTCACCTTTTCGGCCCGGGGGGTAATATATATTTTTTTTTTGCTCTACACCTGAAAACAAGGTCGTTTTAATAATAAACTCTTTAAATCTTCTTCCCTGAAGTTCGAACCCATGACTTAAAGTGTCATAAATCTTAACCACTGAGCTAGCACTCTTGTTGTGATATTATTACACTTCATAAATATATAATACATATTATCTATCTTAATAATAATTACAAACTATTTAATTAATCACTTACAAATTATAACAATATAGAAATATAAGTTATACTTCATATAATTTATATATTAATATTTATAAAATTATAATTATCATACTATAGAGAGTTAGTAAAGTATTAAACTTTGATAAAAATTAATTAAAATTAAAATTATTTTAATATTCTAACTAATTAATTAATATTATTTTATTAAAATTTCGAAACGCCCCAAAAGATTCAAAAGGCATACATGGATTTTCAGTCTTTCAAGTCAGAATTTTAAATTTTTAACATTCTAATTGGACGTCATTACAAATGGAACCACAATGTTGGAGGACCATAGTGTAAATTGATAGATATATATGCAACAAACGATAGTGTACGTCTAATATCATATGTTATTAAAATTTTCATCAAATTGTTTGATATTTGTGTAAAATTTTTTTGATAAATATTCATTCAAAGGTCTTAAGTTAGTAAAGTTTATTGATAATTAATTTATTTATATTATTTCAATTTTTTAGTATTTTTATAATTTAATTAATATTATTTTATTCAAAACGCCCCAACGTTTCAAAAGGCTTACGCCCCAACGCCTCGGGGCTTACACCTCGCCTCATTGAGACAAAAGACCTCGCCCAATGCACTCGCCTTTGAAAACATTGGTTTCAAATGAATTGAAATTAGAATTCATTTAGGAATGAATTCATATTTAATTTTTAATGAATTGAAACTATAATTCATTTGCAAATCGCCCAACGCACCCGCCTTTGAAAACATTGGTTTCAAATGAATTGAAATTAGAATTCATTTAGGAATGAATTCATATTTAATTTTTAATGAATTGAAACTATAATTCATTTGCAAATGAACTTAAACGAATTTTCATGTTTGGTACAATTTTACTACGCATTAGAATTTAATTGAAATTTGTGCTTGGAATCAATTAAGAATTGAATTTGTTTGCTATGTTTTATTTAAATACCCTTAACATTAGGAAATGATTTTGTAACACTAAATAGTTTTTTTTCCCTTTCATTGCCTTTTTTACTTGGTTTTTTTTTTCGGTAGAAAGAAATTTTTTTTTTTTACCACCCAATATAGATCATAATACAGCAAAACAAACAAAGATATTGATTCCCACAGTACAAATATATTATAAAATTGAACCTATACTCCAGTAATAAGAAATTGATTGACACAGTACATAAGTCTCCTTCTTATTTTCAACATAAAAGGAACCAAAAACAATTTCAATTTATCTTGCAAAATATCAAAAGCTCAACAAGTAATCTTGTTAAAAAAAACAGGTTTTGATGATATTCTACTAGAGAGGGCGAGAGAGACAGCAAGAGATAAATACATAAGACTACAAAAGGGTAAGTTTGTCATTTTAATTAAAACAAGCTCAAGTTTAGAGTTTATTTGCAAATTTTATTAATTTAGATAGAATTTGTCCGAAACTTACTCAATTCTACTTAGAATTCATTTGGAAATGAATTCTACACTTTTATTGTTCAAAGAAACATGTAACCAATTCATTCATAAATGAATTCTACACTTTATTATCAAACTAAACACAATAGCCTATAGAATTCAAATAAACAAATGGAGTGTTAGAGGCTCGACCATGACATCATATGATACAAACTCCATGTCATATCTTGAAAGTATTTTCAGAAAGCTTCCAATCATCCTAATTGATCACATTTTCTACTTAAATAATGTTGAAGAAAGTAAGAGAAAAGTCCATTTATTTTTGTGTAGATGATCTAATGATGTAAGGTTGGTTAAAAAGCAACTCAAATAATTAATGGATGCAATATACAATTTGCAGTAGGCTCTACTGAATTAATATTGTGATGTGTTTGTTTAGATATCAACTTCTCGAGTTGTGTGAGGAAGAAGGTTTTATATAAAGATAACTAGCGCCAATTAGTTGATGCTGAAAATCTACTGGAATCTGGAAGATCGACGAGTAACACCTGCACACATGAAACGAGAAAAAACCTGAAAGTTGCGGAGGGTCAAGGTGGGTGTCTCCGGAAGACTCTTCGATGGTTAAGTTGGTATAGGTTTTTTTTTGGAGAAATAAGGGGAGCTGTATGAAATCAAGAGCTGTGAGTGAAAAATTGGGTATACCTTTTGATTTATGAATACCCCTTTTTATAGTGTGTCGGAGCAGAGTCTGATTAGGAGAACAACTGTAGTGTTGAGATAAGAGTACCACTTTTTTGGAGTTATCTATAAGTTGTACGAGTTTATCCAAAAGTTGGAGTGGCGGAATAGCATCAGGTCTATTGGTGCAAAATTACCATTATGCCCCTCACTTTATGTAGGGAGGAGATTGGCATTCTTGTCGTAGTTATAAAGTTACTATTTTTACTTTGGAGATTAACACATATCATCATGTTATTGGAGAGGGAATATTCCCTATAGCATGCACAAACCTACTTTTTCAAGACAATTGCTGATTATGACAATAAAATATTAAAACTTTAAATTTTTTCGAGTGAAATATTAAAATTTTTAATCGATTACCCATTGATCTTTCTCTAGAATATTTGAATTTTTTTTGTAGTTAAATCAATGTAACAGATGTTAGAGATTTAAATTTAGCAATGCCCCAATCATTTAAAAATATTTTATTTTAATTGTAAATTGTGTTAGCTTGTTACGTGTGTAAATCCTCATAACTAAATGATTTATTTGATAATAATTTAAAATTTTATTATTTCATTACTCACTAAGAAAATCACAATATATATATATAAATAAATATATGTGTGTGTATATATCGAACAAAAAACTCAGAGAAGATAAAATTATCGAATATGGAATCTTGATGTTCCAAAATCTCAACTATAATCATTAGGACAAGATTTCGTTGGCCTAATTAAATAATTCTTGTGACCATCTAAGTTATTACTATTATTTTATTTATTTCTTCTTTCATTCTATTAGGTGGCCGTCATGACTGTCAACTGGTAGGGATCATGGTTGTCATTTGGATTCCATATCTGGTGGCAAAGGTTCCATGAATTTTAACATTTTAATAAGTTCGATGCACCTTATATAAAATTTAAACGAAAATAGTAAAGAATATTTTTTTTAATATAAACATAAATATAATAGAGTGAATGATAAAAAAATTGAACTTTCAATTAAAAAATATATAAAAATTGAAATATTTAAGTAAAAAAAAGTCATTTAATTAAAACAGTAGCTTAAAAGCAGCCCTAGTTTGTTGAAAATATAAATTTTAAACATTTACGCTTTGTTTGGTATGAACTGAAATATAAAATTCAGTTCAGTTTCAAATGAATTGAAATTATAATTTATTTAGAAATGAATTCATATTTAATTTTTAAATGAATTGAAACTATAATTCATTTACAAATGAACTTAATTCTACTTAGCATTCATTTGGAAATAAATTCTACACTTTTATTGTTAAACTAAACATGTAATCGATTTATTTTTAAATGAATTATATATTTTATTAACAAACAAAACAAAATAGCCTATAGAATTCAAATAACCAAATGGATTGTTAGAGGCTCGACCATGACATCATATGATACAAACTCCATGTCATATCTTGAAAGTATTTTCAGAAAGCTTCCAATCATCCTATTTGATCACCTTTTCTACTTAAATAATGTTTTCAAGTAAGAGAAAAGTCCATTAATTTTTGTGTAGATGATCTAATGATTTGTGGTTGGTTAAAAAGCAACTCAAATAGTTAATGGATGCAATATACAATTTGCAGTAGGCTCAACTGAGTTAATATTGTAATTCGTTTGTTTGGATATCAACTCCAAGTTGTGCGAGGCAGAAGGTTGTATATCATAAGGTTCCTTCTTTCTTTATGGGAATATTCCATTTATATAAATTAAATAAAACAACACGACACATAAGAAATATATAAATATGACTTACATGAGTAGATTAGAATTATTGTTTTACTTGAAAGAAAAAATACGCAACCTCAATAAAATATATATTAAAAAAACTCACTAATCTACTTCTTCAAGAAAATGGCTGTTTATAATAATAAATTTTTAAATTTTTTTGAGAGAAATATTAAAATTTTTAATTGATTATCCACAAATCTTTTGGAATACTTCACTTTTTTTTTCTTCCTGTCAAATCAATCTAAAGGAAGAGTAGAGATTTAAACTTAGATATTTGAATCACTTCTTAGTTATGTCCCAATCGTTTAAAAATATTTTATTTTAATTGTAAATCATGCTGACTTGCTATTTGATATTTTGAGTTTTCATAAGGTGTAGAATTTTTCCGATTTATCAACTTTCAAAAAAGCAATTGGCTCTCAAAAATGCTAATCGACGGGTTATTTATGTGATGTTTCGAATTTCTCGAAGGTATAAAATTTTCTGGTTCATTGACCAATCGACTTATTGGTTTAAATTTGACTCAATCGGCTTTTAAAAAGGCCAATTGACTCTAAAAAGGAAAGTGTCGGCTCAAATGAAAAATCATCCACAAATCCGGTTTGGTTTCTTCTTTTTACAATTCAAATTACTCTATTTCTTTAAATATTTGGGGACAGAAAGAAAGGTTGAAAGAGCAAATTTTTGAAGGGGTTTAGGGAGAATTTTATAGAGAGTCACGGGAAGCTCTAAGAAAAACAGAAGGTAATAATGTGAAGTTTATTTTGAAATTTTTAGCATACATTAAATTTCTCATAATTCAAAGTGAGAATTTTCAAAGAGTGTAAATTGTGAAGAATTGAAGAATAAATTAGAAATTTAATATAAATATTGTGTCAGGTGTTGACTATCAGCAACCAGGGGAAATTGCTGAGAGGAACGGGAAAGGAAATGAGGTGATCCACCAGTACCTCTCAGTGCTACGTGGTGAGTTAGATTTACTTTAGGTAATCTAGATAAAAATAAAATATCTAGTGATAATATTAAAATAGATTATTACCTCATGCTTCGGTGATAAATGAAAATTGGTTGATAGGTGTGATAGGATTAGTGGATGTGTAGAGAATTATTTTATGAGAAATAATATTTTTGAAATAATAAGTTGATTTAATAATAAAAGCGATATCTGAAATTCTTGATGAGCTATGGTTGATGTTTCGATACGATTTTTGAGGAGATAAAATTTAGTGAATCTTGACAAGCTATGATTGATGATTTGATGCGATTTATGAGGAGAGAAATTTAGTGGAATTTTTCAAATAATAATTTGAGAATAATCAGGATAGCAAATTTAAATATTTGAATTCATGTATATTTTTATGTTATTGTTCATATGCATATTTCATATCATTGTTCATATGCATAAAATAAAATTAAAGAATCGGGTGGGGGCCAGTCTAATTAAAAAACCATGACATCTGGTATATGCTGGAAATAAAAGAACCAGGAGAAGGTTGATCTAAGATAAAAACATGTCGACATGTGGGAAGACATTCCCTAATAATAATTCATGCATTGCATCTGTTTTAAATATGGATTGTATTACTGAAGTGTTGTTTGTTATTGTCAATTTTTTTTTTTAGTTTTACAAATGAACGAGTCTCAAAGAGAGACAGTTATGGTGAGAAAGAAACATAGAAGTATGATATGATAAGAACCATCTAAATGGTAGACTTTATGCTATGAACCTCATTACGAGGTAATTATGAGATAATTGATGGTCTTAAGGTGAACCAATAAATAAGAAGAAAAGATTGATAGAGAACGAGACTTACGATATGCGTAGTGATAGTATAATACTAGTATCAAGTTGTATGAGATATAATTGATTAAAGAAGTAAAGATCATTTATAAAAATTGAATACTTCTAGTAAATTTAATTCACTAAGCTTGTGAAGCTCACCCCGCATTGTACAATGATTTCAGGTAGCAAACAGGACAAATGGTTTGGTGAGTTGAGGTTCAGACGAAATCATTATCTGTAAGCCATGCACGTGTCCACATCCTCAGACTAATGAGAAAATAAAATAAAAATTTATTTGTAAATATTCATGCATTTTATGTTGTATATAATATTCAAATCAAGATCAAAATGATGTATCTCCCCTATCGAGGGTTGAGGAATGATGTAAAAATTTCTGATGCAATTATTTTTTCTTGTTGCATATATATGTCGTGCTGGGATTTTCAAAATTTGACAACACCATCTCAGGGATGGCCAACCCGAGATAGGTTGTTACAGTGTCTCCGAAAGACTCTCCGATGGATAAGTTAGTATAGGGAGTTTTTGGAGAAATAAGGGGAGTTGTATGAAATCAAGAGCTGTGAGTCGAAAATTGTGTGTACCTTTTGATTTATGAAGACCCATTTTTATAGTATGTCGGAGTAGAGTCTGATTAGGAGAACAACTGTGGTGTTTTGATAGGAGTAGAGTTCTTTTGGAGTTATCTATAAGCCGTATAAGTTTATCCAAAATTTGGAGTGGCAGAATAGCATCAAGTCTATTGGTGCAAAATTACCATTATGCCCTCACCTTATGTCGGGAGGAGATTGGTATTTTTGTCATGGTTATAAAATTACTATTTTTACTTTAGAGATTGACACATGCCATCATGTTATTGGAGAGGGAATATTGCCTACAGCACGCACAAACCTACTTTTTTGAAACAATTGCTGATTATGATAATAAAATATTTAAACTTCAAATTTTTTCGAGTGCAATATTAAAAATTTTAAATGAATACCCGTCGATCTCTCTCTAGAATATTTGAACTTTTTCTCTAGTTAAATCAATGTAACAAAGATTAGAGATTTAAATTTAGCTATGTCCCAATCATTTAAAAATATTTTATTTTAATTGTAAATTGTGCTAGCTTGTTACGTGTGTAAATCCTTGCAACTAAATGATAGATTTGATAATAATATAAATTTTTTTTATTTCATTACTCACTAAGAAGATCACTATATATATGGAGAAAAAACTCATACAGGGTATGATGTTCCAAAATCTCAACTATAATCATTTGGACAAGATTTCGTTGACCTAATTAAATACTTCTTGTGACCATCTAAGTTATTACTACTATTTTATTTATTTCTTCTTTCATTATATTGGGTGCCCGTCGTGACTATCAATTGGTGGGGATCATGGTTGTCATTTGGATTCCATTTCTGGTGGCAAAGGTTCCATGACTTTTAACTTTAAATGAGTTCCATGCACCCTATATAAAATTTAAATAATAAATAATAAATAATATTTTTTAATATAAACATAAATATAATAGTTCATATGATAAAAAATTGAACTTTCAATTAAAAAAATATAAATATTCAAATATTTCAGAAAAAAAGTCATTTATTTAAAACAGTAGCTTAAAAGCAGCACTAGTTCGTTGAAAATTTAAATTATAAACATTTACGCTCCATTTGGTATGAATAGAAATAAAGAATTCAGTTAAGTTTCAAACAATGTTTTTAAAAAACGGGCCTAGGGCCCACCCAGGGGCGTATTTGTTGGGGTGGAAGGTCCATTGGGCGTTCGCCTTTTCGGCCCGGGGTGAGATATTTTTTTTTGGGCTCTACACCTTAAAATGACGTCGTTTTAATAATAAACCCTTTAGATCTTCTTCCCTGAGGCTCGAACTCATGACCTAAAGTATCCTAAATCTTAACCACCGAGCTAGCACTCTTGTTGTTACATTATTACACTTCATAAATATATAATACATATTAACTATCTTAATAATAATTACAAACTATTTAATTAATCACTTACAAATTACAACAATATAGAAATATAAGTTATACTTCATATAATTTATATATTAATATTTATAAAATTATAATTATCACACTATTGAGAGTTAGTAAAGTATTAAACTTTGATAAAAATTAATTAAAATTAAAATTAAAATTATTTTTTATTTTTTTATTCTGATTAATTAATATTATTTTATTAAAATTTTGAAATGCCCCAAAAGATTCAAAAGACATACCCCGATTTTCAGTCTTTCAGGTCAGAATTTTAAATTTTTAACATTTTGGTTGGACATCATTACAAATGGAACCACTATGTTGGAGGACCATAGTGTAAATTGATATATACATATGCAACAAACGATAGTGTATGTCTAATATCAGATGTTATTACAATTTTCATCAAATTGTTTGATATTTGTGTAAAAATATTTTGATAAATATTCATTCATAGGTCTTATGTTAGTAAATTTTATTGATAATTAATTAATTTATATTATTTCAATTTTTTAGTATTTTTATAATTTAATAATATTATTTTATTCAAAACACCACAACATTTCAAAAGGCTTACGCCCCAACGCCTCGTCTCATTGAGGCAAAATGCCTCGCCCAACGCCCTCACCTCTGAAAACATTGGTTTCAAATGAATTGAAATTAGAATTCATTTAGGAATGAATTCATATTTAATTTTTAATGAATTGAAACTATAATTCATTTGCAAATGAACTTAAACGAATTTTCATGTTTGGTACAATTTTACTACGCATTAGAATTTAATTGAAATTTGTGCTTGAAATCAATTAAAAATTGAATTTGTTTGCTAAGTTTTATTTAAATACCCTTAATATTAGGAAATGATTTTGTAACACTTAATAGTTTTTTTTTTCACTTTAATTACCTTTTTTACTTGTTTTTTTTTTCAGTGGAAAGGAAAAAAAAATATTTTTTACTACCCAATATAGACCATAATACAGCAAAACAAACAAAGATATTGATTCACACTGTACAAATATATTATAAAATAGAAGCTATACGATTCCAATAATAAGAAATTGATTGACACAATACATAAGTCTCCTTCTATTTTCAACATAAAAAGGAACCAAAAACAATTTCAATTTATCTTGCAAAATACCAAAAGCTCAACAAGTAATCTTGTGAAAAAAAACAGGTTTTGATGATATTTTACTACAGAGGGCAAGAGAGACTGCAAGAGATAAATACATAAGACTACAAAAGCGCAAGTTTGTCATTTTAATTAAAACAAGCTCAAGTTTAGAGTTTATTTGCAAATTTTATTAATTTAGATAGAATTTGTCCGAAACTTACTCAATTCTACTTAGAATTCATTCGAAAATGAATTCTACACTTTTATTGTTAAAAGAAACATGTAACCAATTCATTCATAAATGAATTCTACACTTTATTAACAAACTAAACACAATAGCCTATAGAATTCAAATAAACAAATGGAGTGTTAGAGGCTCGACCATGACATCATATGATACAAACTCCATGTCATATCTTCAAAGTATTTTCAAAAAGCTTCCAATCATCCTAATTGATCACCTTTTCTACTTAAATAATGTTGAAGAAAGTAAGAGAAAAGTCCATTTATTTTTGTGTAGATGATCTAATGATGTAAGGTTGGTTAAAAAGCAACTCAAATAATTAATGGATGCAATATACAATTTGCAGTAGGCTCTACTGAATTAATATTGTGATGTGTTTGTTTAGATATCAACTTCTCGAGTTGTGCGAGGAAGAAGGTTTTATAAAAAGATAAGGTTTCTTTTTTCTTTATGGGAATGTTCCTTCTGAGTATTTAAGTCCTTGATCCTTTTGAAAAAAAGAAGGCCCTCTTTCTAGCGTCAATTAGTTGATGTCGAAAATCTACCGAAATCTGGAAGATCGAAGAGTAGGACCTGCACACATGAAACGAGGAAAAACCCTAAAGTTGCGGAGGGCAAAGGGTGGATGTCTCCGGAAGACTCTCCGATGGCTAAGTTGATATAGGGCTTTTTTGGAGAAATAAGGGGAGCTGTATGAAATCAAGAGCTGTGAGTGGAAAATTGTGTGTACCTTTTGATTTATGAAGACCCCTTTTTATAGTGTGTCGGAGCAGAGTCCGATTAGGTGAACAACTGTAGTGTTGAGATAAGAGTAGCATTCTTTTGGAGTTATCTATAAGCTGTATGAGTTTATCCAAAAGTTGGAGTGGCGGAATAGCATCAGGTCTAGTGGTGCGAAATTACCATTATACCCCTTACCTTATGTCGGGAGGAGATTGGCATTCTTGTCGTGGTTATAAAATTACCATTTTTACTTTGGAGATTAACACGTGTCATTATGTTATTGGAGAGGGAATATTCCCTATAGCACGCACAAACCTACTTTTTCGAGACAATTGTTGATTATGGCAATAAAATATTAAAACTTTAAATTTTTTCGTGTGAAATATGAAAATTTTTAATTGATTACCCATTGATCTCTCTCCAGAATATTTAGACTATTTTATAGTTAAATCAATGTAACAGATGTTAGAGATTTAAATTTAGCAATGCCCCCAATCATTTAAAAATATTTTATTTTAATTGTACATTGTGCTAGCTTGTTATGTGTCTAAATCCTCATAACTAAATGATTTATTTGATAATAATTTAAAATTTTATTATTTCATTACCCACTAAGAATATCACAATATATATATATATATATATATATATAAATAAATATATGTGTGTGTATATATCGAACAAAAAACTCATAGAAGATAAAAAAAATCGAATATGAAATCTTGATGTTCCAAAATCTCAACTATAATCATTAGGACAAGATTTCGTTGGCCTAATTAAATAGTTCTTGTGACCATCTAAGTTATTACTATTATTTTATTTATTTCTTCTTTCATTCTATTAGGTGGCCGTCGTGACCGTCAATTGGTGGGGATCATGGTTGTCATTTGGATTCCATTTCTGGTGGCAAAGGTTCCATGAATTTTAACATTTTAATAAGTTCGATGCACCTTATATAAAATTTAAACGAAAATAGTAAAGAATATTTTTTTTAATATAAACATAAATATAATAGTTCGTATGATAAAAAATTGAACTTTCAATTAAAAAATATATAAAAATTGAAATATTTAAGTAAAAAAAAAGTCATTTAATTAAAACAGTAGCTTAAAAGCAGCCCTAGTTTGTTGAAAATATAAATTTTAAACATTTACGCTTTGTTTGGTATGAACTGAAATATAAAATTCAGTTCAGTTTCAAATGAATTGAAATTATAATTTATTTAGAAATGAATTCATATCTAATTTTTAAATGAATTGAAACTATAATTCATTTGCAAATGAACTTAATTCTACTTAGCATTCATTTGGAAATAAATTATACACTTTTATTGTTAAACCAAATATGTAACCAATTTATTTTTAAACGAATTATACATTTTATTAACAAACAAAATACAATAGCCTATAAAATTCAAATAACCAAACAGATTGTTAGAGGCTCGACTATGACATCATATGACACAAACTCCATGTCATATCTTGAAAGTATTTTCAGAAAGCTTCCAATCATCCTAATTGATCATCTTTTCTACTTAAATAATGTTTTCAAGTAAGAGAAAAGTCCATTAATTTTTGTGTAGATGATCTAATGATGTGTGGTTGGTTAAAAAACGACTCAAATAGTTAATGGATGCAATATACAATTTGCAGTTGGCTCAACTGAGTTAATATTGTAATTAGTTTGTTTAGATATCGACTCCTCAAGTTGTGCGAGGAAGAAGGTTGTATATCATAAGGTTCCTTCTTTCTTTATGGGAATTTCCACATATATAAATTAAATTAAACAACACGACACATAAGAAATATATAAATATGACTTACATGAGTAGGTTAGAATTATTGTTTTACTTGAAAGAAAAAATACGCAAACTCAATAAAATATATATTAAAATAACTCACTAATCTACTTCTTCAAGAAAATGGCTGATTATAATCATAATTTTTTAAATTTTTTTGATAGAAATATTAAATTTTTTAATTGATTATCCACAAATCTTTTAGAATACTTCACCCTTTTTTTTTCTTCCTGTTAAATCAATCTAAACGAAGAGTAGAGATTTAAACTTAGATATTTGAATCACTTCTTAGTTATGTCCCAATCGCTTAAAAATATTTTATTTTAATTGTAAATAATGCTGACTTGCTATTTGATATTTTTAGTTTTCATAAGGTGTAGAATTTTTCCGATTTATCGTCTTTCAAAAAGCAATTGGCTCTCAAAAAAGCTAATCGACAGGTTATTTATGTAATATTTCGAATATTTCGAAGGTATAAAATTTTTCGGTTCATTGACCAATCGACTTATTGGTTTAAATTTGACTCAATCGGCTTTTAAAAAGGTCAATTGACTCTAAAAAGAAAAGTGTCGGCTCAGATGAAAAATCATCCACAAATCCTGTTTGGTTTCTTCCTTTTACAATTCAAACTACTCTATTTCTTTAAACACTTTCGGACCGAAAGAAAAGCTAAAAGAGCAAAATTTTGAAGGGGTTCAGGGAGAATTTTATAGAGAGTCACGGGAAGCTTTAAGAAAAACAGAAGGTAATAACATGAAGTTTATTTTTAAATTTTTAGCATACATTAAATTTCCCAAAATTCAAAATGGGAATTTTCAAAAGTGTAAATTGTGAAGAATTGAAGAATAAATAAAAAATTTAATATAAATATTATGTCAAGTGTTGATGATCAGCAACCAGGGGAAATTGCTGAGAGGAACGGGAAAAGCAAGGAGGTGATCCACCAGTAGCTCTAAGTGCTACGTGGTGAGTTAAATTTACTTTACCTAATCTAGATAAAAATCAAATATCTAGTGATAATATTAAAATAGATTATTACCTCATGCTTCGGTGATAAATGAAAATTGGTTGATAGGTGTGATAGGATTAGTGGATGTGTAGAGAATTATTTTATGAGAAATAATATTTCTGGAATAATAAGTTGATTTAATAATAAAAGCGATATCTGAAATTCTTGATGAGCTCTGGTTGATGTTTCGATACGATTTTTGGGGAGATGAAATTTGGTGACTCTTGACAAGCTATGATTGATGATTTGATGCGATTTATGAGGAGAGGAATTTAGTGAAAATTTTCAAATAATAATTTGAAAATAATCAGGATAACTAATTTAAATATTTGAATTCATGTATGTTTTTATGTTATTGTTCATATGCATATTTCATATCATTGTTCATATGCATAAAATAAATAAAAGAATTGTGAGGGGGTTGGTCTAATTGAAAAACCATGACAGCAGGTATATGCTGGAAATAAAAAAACTGGGAGGGGGTCGGTCTAAGATAAAAACATGTCGACATGTGTGAAGATGTTCTCTAATAATAATTCATGCATTGCATCTGTTTTAAATATGGATTGTATTACTGAAGTGTTGTTTGCTATTGTCAATTTTTTATTTTTATTTTTTATAAATGTACGAGTCTCACAGAGAGACAATTATAGTGGGAAAGAAACATAGAAGTATGATATGATAAGAACCATCTAAATGGTAGACTTTATGCTATGAACCTCATTACGAGGTAATTATGAGATAATTGATGGTCTTAAGGTTAACCAATAAATAAGAAGAAGAGATTGTTAGAGAATGAGACTTATGATATGTGTAGTGATAGTATAATGCTAGTATCAAGTTATATGAGATATAATTGATTAAATATTGAAAGATCATTTATAAAAATTGAATACTTCTAGTAAATTTAATTCACTGAGCTTGTGAAGCTCACATCGCATTATACAATGATTTCAGGTAGCAAACAGAACAAATAGTTTGGTGAGTTGAGGTTCAGACAAAATCATTATCTATAAGTCACGCACGTGTCCACATCCTCAGACTAATGAGAAAATAAAATATAAATTTATTTGTAAATATTCATGCATTTTGTGTTGTATATAATGTTTAAATCAAGATCAGAATGATGTATCTCCCCTGTTGAGGGTTGAGGAATGATGTAAAAATTTCTGATTGTATTATTTTTTCTTGTTGCATATTGGTGTCGTGCTCTGATTTTCAAAATTTGACAACACCATCTTGGGGGTGGCCAACCCGAGATGGGTTGTTACAGTGTCTCCGGAAGACTCTCCGATGGCTAAGTTAGTATAGGGCTTTTTTGGAGAAATAAGAGGAGTTGTATGAAATCAAGAGCTGTGAGTGGAAAATTGTGTGTACCTTTTGATTTATGAAGACCCCTTTTTATAGTGTGTCGGAGTAGAGTCTGATTAGGAGAACAACTGTGGTGTTTTGATAGGAGTAGAGTTCTTTTGCAGTTATCTATAAGCCGTATAAGTTTATCCAAAAGTTGGAGTCGCGGAATAGCATCAGGTCTATTGGTGCGAAATTACCATTATGCCCCTTACCTTATGTTGGGAGGAGATTGGCATTCTTGTCGTGGTTACAAAATTACAATTTTTACTTTGGAGATTGACACGTGTCATCATGTTATTGGAGAGGGAATATTCCCTACAGCACGCACAAACCTACTTTTTTGAGACAATTGCTGATTATGATAATAAAATATTAAAACTTTAAATTTTTTCGAGTGCAATATTAAAAATTTTAAATGAATACCTGTCGATCTCTCTCTAGAATATTTGAACTTTTTTTCTAGTTGAATCACTGTAACAAAGATAAGAGATTTAAATTTAGCTATGCCCCAATCATTTAAAAATATTTTATTTTAATTGTAAATTGTGCTAGCTTGTTCCGTGTGTAAATCCTCGCAACTAAATGATAGATTTGATAATAATATAAATTATTATTATTTCATTACTTACTAAGAAGATCACTATATATATATATATATATATATATATATATATATATATATGGAGAAACAAATCATACAAGGTATGATGTTCCAAAATCTCAACTATAATCATTAGGACATGATTTCGTTGACCTAATTAAATAGTTCTTGTGACCATCTAAGTTATTACTACTATTTTATTTATTTCTTCTTTCATTATATTGGGTGGCCATCGTGACTATCAATTGGTGGGGATCATGGTTGTCATTTGGATTCCATTTCTGGTGGGAAAGGTTCCATGAATTTTAACTTTAAATGAGTTCCATGCACCCTATATAAAATTTAAATAAAAATAATAAATAATATTTTTTAATATAAACATAAGTATAATAGTCCGTATGATAAAAAATTGAACTTTCAATTAAAAAAATATATAAATTGAAATATTTCAGTAAAAGAAGTCATTTATTTAAAATGGTAGCTTAAAAGCAGCACTAATTCGTTGAAAATATAAATTATAAACATTTACGCTCCATTTGGTATGAACTGAAATATAGAATTCAGTTAAGTTTCAAACAGTGTTTTAAAAAACGGGCCTGGGGTGCGCCCAAGGGCGTATTTGTTGGGGCGGAAGGTCCATTGGGCGTTCGCCTTTTCGGCCCGGGGTGAGATATTTTTTTTTGGGCTCTACACCTTAAAATGACGTTGTTTTAATAATAAACCCTTTAGATCTTCTTCCCTGAGGCTCGAACCCATGACCTAAAGTGTCATAAATCTTAACCACCGAGCTAGCACTCTTGTTGTTACATTATTACACTTCATAAATATATAATACATATTAACTATCTTAATAATAATTACAAACTATTTAATTAATCACTTACAAATTACAACAATATAGAAATATAAGTTATACTTCATATAATTTATATATTAATATTTATAAAATTATAATTATCACACTATTGAGAGTTAGTAAAGTATTAAACTTTGATAAAAATTAATTAAAATTAAAATTAAAATTATTTTTTATTTTTTTATTCTAATTAATTAATTAATATTATTTTATTAAAATTTTGAAATGCCCCAAAAGATTCAAAAGACATACACGGATTTTCAGTCTTTCAAGTCAGAATTTTAAATTTTTAAAATTCTAATTGGACATCATTACAAATGGAACCACTATGTTGGAGGACCATAGTGTAAATTGATATATACATATGCAACAAACGATAGTGTATGTCTAATATCAGATGTTATTACAATTTTCATCAAATTGTTTGATATTTGTGTAAAAATATTTTGATAAATATTCATTCATAGGTCTTATGTTAGTAAATTTTATTGATAATTAATTAATTTATATTATTTCAATTTTTTAGTATTTTTATAATTTAATAATATTATTTTATTCAAAACACCACAACATTTCAAAAGGCTTACGCCCCAACGCCTCGTCTCATTGAGGCAAAATGCCTCGCCCAACGCCCTCACCTCTGAAAACATTGGTTTCAAATGAATTGAAATTAGAATTCATTTAGGAATGAATTCATATTTAATTTTTAATGAATTGAAACTATAATTCATTTGCAAATGAACTTAAACGAATTTTCATGTTTGGTACAATTTTACTACGCATTAGAATTTAATTGAAATTTGTGCTTGAAATCAATTAAAAATTGAATTTGTTTGCTAAGTTTTATTTAAATACCCTTAATATTAGGAAATGATTTTGTAACACTTAATAGTTTTTTTTTTCGCTTTCATTGCCTTTTTTACTTGTTTTTTTTTCAGTGGAAAGGAAAAAAAAATATTTTTTACTACCCAACATAGACCATAATACAGCAAAACAAACAAAGATATTGATTCACACTGTACAAATATATTATAAAATAGAAGCTATACGATTCCAATAATAAGAAATTGATTGACACAATACATAAGTCTCCTTCTATTTTCAAGATAAAAAGGAACCAAAAACAATTTCATTTTATCTTGCAAAATACCAAAAGCTCAACAAGTAATCTTGTGAAAAAAAACAGGTTTTGATGATATTTTACTACAGAGGGCAAGAGAGACTGCAAGAGATAAATACATAAGACTACAAAAGCGCAAGTTTGTCATTTTAATTAAAACAAGCTCAAGTTTAGAGTTTATTTGCAAATTTTATTAATTTAGATAGAATTTGTCCGAAACTTACTCAATTCTACTTAGAATTCATTCGAAAATGAATTCTACACTTTTATTGTTAAAAGAAACATGTAACCAATTCATTTATAAATGAATTCTACACTTTATTAACAAACTAAACACAATAGCCTATAGAATTCAAATAAACAAATGAAGTGTTAGACGCTCGACCATGACATCATATGATACAAACTCCTTGTCATATCTTCAAAGTATTTTCAAAAAGCTTCCTTACATCATGACATCTGGTATATGCTGGAAATAAAAGAACCAGGAGAAGGTTGATCTAAGATAAAAACATGTCGACATGTGTGAAGATGTTCTCTAATAATAATTCATGCATTGCATCTGCTTTAAATATGGATTGTATTACTGAAGTGTTGTTTGCTATTGTCAATTTTTTATTTTTATTTTTTATAAATGTACGAGTCTCACAGAGAGACAATTATAGTGGGAAAGAAACATAGAAGTATGATATGATAAGAACCATCTAAATGGTAGACTTTATGCTATGAACCTCATTACGAGGTAATTATGAGATAATTGATGGTCTTAAGGTTAACCAATAAATAAGAAGAAGAGATTGTTAGAGAATGAGACTTATGATATGTGTAGTGATAGTATAATGCTAGTATCAAGTTATATGAGATATAATTGATTAAATATTGAAAGATCATTTATAAAAATTGAATACTTCTAGTAAATTTAATTCACTGAGCTTGTGAAGCTCACATCGCATTATACAATGATTTCAGGTAGCAAACAGAACAAATAGTTTGGTGAGTTGAGGTTCAGACAAAATCATTATCTGTAAGTCACGCACGTGTCCACATTCTCAGACTAATGAGAAAATAAAATAAAAATTTATTTGTAAATATTCATGCATTTTGTGTTGTATATAATGTTTAAATCAAGATCAGAATGATGTATCTCCCCTGTTGAGGGTTGAGGAATGATGTAAAAATTTATGATTGTATTATTTTTTCTTGTTGCATATTGGTGTCGTGCTGCGATTTTCAAAATTTGACAACACCATCTTGGGGGTGGCCAACCCGAGATGGGTTGTTACAGTGTCTCCGGAAGACTCTCCGATGGCTAAGTTAGTATAGGACTTTTTTGGAGAAATAAGGGGAGTTGTATGAAATCAAGAGCTGTGAGTCGAAAATTGTGTGTACCTTTTGATTTATGAAGACCCATTTTTATAGTGTGTCGGAGTAGAGTCTGATTAGGAGAACAACTGTGGTGTTTTGATAGGAGTAGAGTTCTTCTGGAGTTATCTATAAGCCGTATAAGTTTATCCAAAAGTTGGAGTCGCGGAATAGCATCAGGTCTATTGGTGCGAAATTACCATTATGCCCCTTACCTTATGTTGGGAGGAGATTGGCATTCTTGTCGTGGTTACAAAATTACAATTTTTACTTTGGAGATTGACACGTGTCATCATGTTATTGGAGAGGGAATATTCCCTACAGCACGCACAAACCTACTTTTTTGAGACAATTGCTGATTATGATAATAAAATATTAAAACTTTAAATTTTTTCGAGTGCAATATTAAAAATTTTAAATGAATACCTGTCGATCTCTCTCTAGAATATTTGAACTTTTTTTCTAGTTAAATCACTGTAACAAAGATAAGAGATTTAAATTTAGCTATGCCCCAATCATTTAAAAATATTTTATTTTAATTGTAAATTGTGCTAGCTTGTTCCGTGTGTAAATCCTCGCAACGAAATGATAGATTTGATAATAATATAAATTCTTATTATTTCATTACTTACTAAGAAGATCACTATATATATATATATATATATATATATATATATATATATATATATATATATATATATATGGAGAAACAACTCATACAAGGTATGATGTTCCAAAATCTCAACTATAATCATTAGGACATGATTTCGTTGACCTAATTAAATAGTTCTTGTGACCATCTAAGTTATTACTACTATTTTATTTATTTCTTCTTTCATTATATTGGGTGGCCATCGTGACTATCAAATGGTGGGGATCATGGTTGTCATTTGGATTCCATTTCTGGTGGGAAAGGTTCCATGAATTTTAACTTTAAATGAGTTCCATGCACCCTATATAAAATTTAAATAAAAATAATAAATAATATTTTTTAATATAAACATAAGTATAATAGTCTGTATGATAAAAAATTGAACTTTCAATTAAAAAAATATATAAATTGAAATATTTCAGTAAAAGAAGTCATTTATTTAAAACGGTAGCTTAAAAGCAGCACTAATTCGTTGAAAATATAAATTATAAACATTTACGCTCCATTTGGTATGAACTGAAATATAGAATTCAGTTAAGTTTCAAACAGTGTTTTAAAAAACGGGCCTGGGGTGCGCCCAAGGGCGTATTTGTTGGGGCGGAAGGTCCATTGGGCGTTCGCTTTTTCGGCCCGGGGGGTGATATATATATTTTTTTTGCTCTGCACCTGAAAACGAGGTCGTTTTAATTATAAACCCTTTAAATCTTCTTCCCTGAAGTTCGAACCCATGACTTAAAGTGTCATAAATCTTAACCACTGAGCTAGCACTCTTGTTGTGACATTATTACACTTCATAAATATATAATACATATTATCTATCTTAATAATAATTACAAACTATTTAATTAATCACTTACAAATTATAATAATATAGAAATATAAGTTATACTTCATATAATTTATATATTAATATTTATAAAATTATAATTATCATACTATAGAGAGTTAGTAAAGTATTAAACTTTGATAAAAATTAATTAAAATTAAAATTAAAATTATTTTATTATTCTAATTAATTAATTTATATTATTTTATTAAAATTTCGAAATGCCCCAAAAGATTTAAAAGACATACACGGATTTTCAGTCTTTCAAGTCAGAATTTTAAATTTTTAAAATTCTAATTGGACATCATTACAAATGGAACCACTATGTTGGAGGACCATAGTGTAATTTGATAGATATATATGCAACAAACGATAGTGTACGTCTAATATCAGATGTTATTAAAATTTTCCTCAAATTGTTTGATATTTGTGTAAAATTTTTTTGGTAAATATTCATTCATAGGTCTTAAGTTTGTAAAGTTTATTGATAATTAATTTATTTATATTATTTCAATTTTTTAGTATTTTTGTAATTTAATTAATATTATTTTTATTCAAAACACCCCAACGTTTCAAAAGGCTTACGCCTCAACGCCTCGGGGCTTACACCTCGCCTCATTGAGACAAAACACCTCGCCCAACGCACTCGCCTTTGAAAACATTAGTTTCAAATGAATTGAAATTAGAATTCATTTAGGAATGAATTTATATTTAATTTTTAGGGAATTGAAACTAAAATTCATTCGCAAATCGCCCAACGCACTCGCCTTTGAAAACATTGGTTTCAAATGAATTGAAATTAGAATTCATTTAGGAATGAATTCATATTTAATTTTTAATGAATAGAAACTATAATTCATTTGCAAATGAACTTAAACGAATTTTCATGTTTGGTACAATTTTACTACGCATTAGAATTTAATTGAAATTTGTGCTTGGAATCAATTAAGAATTGAATTTGTTTGTTAAGTTTTATTCAAATACCCTTAACATTAGGAAATGATTTTGTAACATTAAATAGTTTTTTTTCCCTTTCATTGCCTTTTTTACTTGGTTTTTTTTTCGGTAGAAAGAAAAAAGAAAAATTTTACTACCCAATATAGACCATAATACAGCAAAACAAACAAAGATATTGATTCACACAGTACAGATATATTATAAAATAGAACCTATACTCCAGTAATAAGAAATTGATTGACACAGTACAGAAGTCTCATTCTATTTTCAACATAAAAAGGAACCAAAAACAATTTCAATTTATCTTGCAAAATACCAAAAGCTCAACAAGTAATCTCGTGAAAAAAAAAAAAGATTTTGATGATATTCTACTAGAGAGGGCGAGAGAGATAGCAGGAGATATCTATAAGTCGTACGAGTTTATCCAAAAGTTGGAGTGGCAGAATAGCATCAGGTCTATTGGTGCAAAATTACCATTATGCCCCTCACTTTATGTCGGGAGGAGATTGGCATTCTTGTCGTAGTTATAAAATTACCATTTTTACTTTGGAGATTAACACCAATCATCATGTTATTGGAAAGGGAATATTCCCTACAGCATGCACAAACCTACTTTTTCGAGACTAATGCTGATTATGACAATAAAATATTAAAACTTTAAATTTTTTCGAGTGAAATATTAAAATTTTTAATTGATTACCCATTGATATTTCTCTAGAATATTTGAACTTTTTTTGTAGTTAAATCAATGTAACAGATGTTAGAGATTTAAATTTAGCAATGCCCCAATCATTAAAAAATATTTTATTTTAATTGTAAATTGTGCTAGCTTGTTACGTGTGTAAATCCTCATAACTAAATGATTTATTTGATAATAATTTAAAATTTTATTATTTCATTACTCACTAAGAAAATCACTATATATATATATATATATATATATATGTGTGTGTGTATATCGAACAAAAAACTCATAGAAGATAAAAAATCGAATATGGAATCTTGATGTTCCAAAATCTCAACTATAATCATTAGGACAAGATTTCGTTGGCCTAATTAAATAGTTCTTGTGACCTTCTAAGTTATTACTATTATTTTATTTATTTCTTCTTTCATTCTATTAGGTGGCCGTCGTGACTGTCAATTGGTGGGGATCATGGTTGTCATTTGGATTCTATTTCTGGTGGCAAAGGTTCCATGAATTTTAACATTTTAGTAAGTTCGATGCACCTTATATAAAATTTAAACGAAAATAGTAAAGAATATTTTTTTAATATTAATATAAATATAATAGTTCGTATGATAAAAAATTGAACTTTCAATCAAAAAATATATAAAAATTGAAATATTTAAGTAAAAAAAATGACTTACATGAGTAGGTTAGAATTATTGTTTTA
Organism: Bretschneidera sinensis; assembly: GCA_023935145.1. Taxonomy (NCBI): domain Eukaryota; kingdom Viridiplantae; phylum Streptophyta; class Magnoliopsida; order Brassicales; family Akaniaceae; genus Bretschneidera; species Bretschneidera sinensis. Next base: position 132,372,368 of record CM043698.1, read on the forward strand.
CTTGAAAGAAAAAATACGCAAACTCAATAAAATATATATTAAAAAAACTCACTAATCTACTTCTTCAAGAAAATGGCTGATTATAATAATAATTTTTTAAATTTTTTTGAGAGAAATATTAAATTTTTTAATTGATTATCCACAAATCTTTTAGAATACTTCACTTTTTTTTCTTCCTGTTAAATCAATCTAAACGAAGAGTAGAGATTTAAACTTAGATATTTGAATCACTTCTTAGTTATGTCCCAATCTCTTAAAAATATTTTATTTTAATTCTAAATCGTGCTGACTTGCTATTTGATATTTTGAGTTTTCATAAGGTGTAGAATTCTTCAGATTTCATATTTCTGATTTATCGACTTTTAAAAAAGCAATTGGCTCTCAAAAAAGCAAATCGATGGGTTATTTATGTGATATTTCGAATTTCTCAAAAGTTTAAAATTTTCTGGTTCATTGAGCAATCGACTTATTGGTTTAAATTTGACTCAATCGGCTTTTAAAAAGGCCAATTGACTCTAAAAAAGAAAAGTGTCGGCTCAAATGAAAAATCTTCCACAAATTCTGTTTGGTTTTTTCCATTTACAATTCAAACTACTCTATTTCTTTAAACACTTGGGGACCAAAAAGAAAGGTTGAAAGGGCAAATTTTTGAACGGGTTTACAGGAGAATTTTATAGAGAGTCACGGGAAGCTCTAAGAAAAACATAAGGTAATAACGTGAAGTTTATTTTTAAATTTTTAGCATACATTAAATTTTTCGGAATTCAAAGTGGGAATTTTCAAAAAGTGTAAATTGTGAAGAATTGAAGAATAAATTAGAAATTTAATATAGATATTATGTCAGGTGTTGACGATCAGCAACCGAAGGAAATTGCTGAGAGGAACGGGAAAGGCAAGGAGGTGATCCACCAGTAGCTCTAAGTGTTATGTGGTGAGTTAGATTTACTTTAAGTAATCTAGATAAAAATGAAATATCTAGTGATAATATTAAAATAGATTATTAGCTCATGCTTCAGTAATAAATGAAAATTGGTTGATAGGTGTGATAAGAATAGTGGATGTGTAGAGAATTATTTTATGAGAAATAATATCTTTGGAATAATAAGTTGATTTATTAAATAAAAGCGATATCTGAAATTCTTGATGAGTTATTGTTGATGTTTTGATACGATTTATGAGGAGATGAAATTTAGTGAATCTTGACAAGCTATGATTGATGATTTGACGCGGTTTATGAGGAGAGAAATTTAGTGGAATTTTTCAAATAATAATTTGAGGATAATCATGATGGCTAATTTAAATATTTGAATTCATGTATGTTTTTATATTATTGTTCATATACATATTTCATATCATTGTTCATATGCATATGCATTAAATAAAGAATCGGGAGGGGGCCGGTCTAATTGAAAAACCATGACAGCCGGTATATGCTGGAAATAAATGAACCGAGAGGGGGTCGATCTAAGATAAAAACATGTCGACTTGTGGAAAGACGTTCCCTAATAATAATTCATGCATTGCATCTGTTTTAAATATTGATTGTATTACTGAAGTGTTGTTTGTTATTGTCAATTTTTTTATTTTTTATAAATGAACGAGTCTCACAAAGAGACAGTTATGGTGAGAAAGAAACATAGAAGTATGATATGATAAGAACCATCTAAATGGTAGACTTTATGCTATGAACCTCATTACGAGGTAATTATGAGATAATTGACGGTCTTAAAGTGAACCAATAAATAAGAAAAAGAAATTGATAGAGAATGAGATTTATGATATTTGTAGTGATAGTATAATGCTGGTATCAAGTTGTATCAATTATACCTATCATACCCATCAAACAACTTTCATTTATTATCAAATAATAGAGTAATAAGTTATTCAAATATTATCACTATATAATTCATATTTATCTTGATTACTTAAAGTAAATCTAAGTCACCACGTAGCACTTAAAGCTACCCGTGGATCACCTTCTTGCCCTTCCTGCTCCTCTCAGCAATTTCTCCCAGTTGCTGATCGTCAACACCTGACATAATATTCATATTAAATTCTATTCTTCAATTCTTCCCAAATTCAGACCCTTTGAAAATTCCCACTTTGAATTCCGGGAATTTCATGTATGCTAAATTTCAAAAATAAACTTCAAGTTATTACCTTCTATTTTTCTTAAAGCTTCCAATGATTCTCTATGAAATTCTCCCATAAACTTCTTCAAAATTTTACTCTTGCAACCTTTCTTTCGGTCCCCAAATGTTTAAAGAAAATGGAGTAATTTAGATTTGAGATTGAAGAAAACCAAACAGGATTTGGTAAAACTAATAAAACAATTCCATATTTAAAATACTTTAGCGGCACTGTCACCGCTTCAAAATCAATAGCTGCATAACATGCAGCAAAATTACAAAATGTTGCAACACCTGGACTTCCAGGTGTTGCACGAATTTTTAGTTTTCTTTTTCTTTATCTTTTTCCTTTATCTGGACGTTTTTTTTGAATTATTTTGTAAAAATTAAATCTTTTGCATATATATATATATGCATATATATATATATATATATATTATTTTAACTCAATGTCGCATTTATCAAATTACTTCTTTACCCTTTCTTTACGAATACAAGTATTACAATTCTACCCACCTTACAAAAATTTCGTTCTCGAAATTTCCTTACCTAATTCATGAAAGAGTTGAGGGTATTCTTTCCTTATTCTTGCTTCATGCACCTAAGTAATTTCTTCAACCTCTTGGCTTCGCCATAATACTTGAATCAAGGGAATGACTTTATTGCGCAAAACTTGTTCCTTCCTGTCTAGAATTCTGATCGGTACTCGCATAAAACTCAAATCTTCCTAAAGTTCTATTGCCTGATTCGAGATACTATGGGATTTATCGTGTAAGTACTTTCTCAAATGTGAGACATGAAACACATTATGTAATTGCTTTAACTCTAGAGGTAAATCCGATTTATATGCTACTGGTCCAACTCTCTCAAACACCTCATATGGCCCCACAAAGCTCGGGCTCAACTTTCTCTTCTTTTTAAACCTCAACACTCCCTTTCACGGAGATATCTTCAAAAATACCCAATCGCCAACTTGAAATTCGAGAGGTCGTCTTCTATTATTAGCATATCCCTTCTGTCTATTTTGTGCTACTATAAGGTTTTCTCTAACCTGTTTGATCCTCTCAGAAGTTAGATATATCATTTCTATGCCAAATATCTTTCTCTCTCCAACTTCTTCCCAGGATACTAGAGTTCTACACCTCCTACCATATAAAGCTTCAAATGGTTCTATCCCAATACTAGTTTGATACTGATTATTATATGCAAACTCGATTAAAGGCAATAAGCATCCCAGCTCACTGAAAAACTCAATACACTTGCCCTCAGCATATCTTCTAGTATTTTGATGATTCTCTCCGTCTACCCATCAGTTTGTGGATGAAAAGTTATACTAAACTATAATTGTGTACCCATAGCTTCTTGGAAACCTCTCCAAAATCTAGAGGTAAATCTAGAATCTCTATCTGATACAATACTCAAGGGTGCTTCATGTAATCTTACAATCTCCACTACATATAATTCAGCAAAATTTTCAAGACTCTAGGTAGTTTTAATAGGAAGAAAATGTGAAGACTTAGAAAGTCTATCTATTATAACCCAAACAGTATCATGACCCTTCTGGGTATGGGGAAAACCAGAGACAAAATCCATACTCACATTTTCCCATGGCCACTCAGGTACTGGAATAGGTTGTAATAAACCTGCTGGATATCTATTCTCAGACTTCACCTATTGACAAGTTAGACATCTATAAATATGTTCCGCCACATCCTTCTTCATCGCTGACCACCAATAATTTTGTCTCAATCCCATGTGCACCTTATTATTTCCTAGATTCATGGAATATACAGAATCATGAGCCTATCTTAGTATCTCCTTTCTCATCTCCACATCATTGGGAACACAAACTCGATGCCCCAATATCACCAAACCATCTCCTTTGATTCTAAATGATGAGTGCCAAATATTGCATATTTTGGCCCCTTAATAAACATTTGTTAGCTTAGGAATTTGTTATTTTGAGTTTTTTTTTGTTGTTTTACAGGTTTACAGGCACTCGGAAAGGAGTTTCACTAAAATTGCCAGAATTGCCTGTATAAATCAGTCATTTTTGTGGATATTACTGTACTGATTCAGGAAGAACCAAGAGATAAGCCATATATTCTTTGAAAGATCTGGATGTCTATTTTCAGAGGAATTTTACAGCTTATAAAAATGATTTTTCTAGAGAAATTTATGTCAGTTTTAGTAGACAAAGGTCAGGCTATGTGTGATTTCAGCATGGCAGATCAGTCATTTTTGTGGATTTTACTGTATTGATTCAGGAAGAATCAGGAGATGAGCCATATATGCTTTGAAAGATCCGGATGTCTATTTTCTGAAGAATTTTACGGCTCATAAAAATGACTTTTTCTAGAGAAAGTTATGGCAGTTTTAGTAGACAAAGGTTAGGCAGTGCACCATGCTGCGCTCAAGCGCACAAGACTGTGATCGAGCGCACTCGGGCGGTATCCCGCATCGAATTTGAAACACATTGCACTATTGAGTTTCCCTATAAAATCCCCACCTCACTGAAGCAATTGGTGTGCAATTCGAAAGACTTCTGCTAGCATTCTGGTGGATCACGAAGGCTTTGCTACCACGAGGGGAAGCGTCGCCCAACAACGAGTGGAATTTCTCCCAATATATAGTCATTTTTAATTTATTTCTTTTTTAATTTTCAAATTTTAATGTTTAGCACTTTTATTGTGAACTTTAGTTTCATAATTATGAGAGGCTAAAATCTTCATCTAAGGTTGAAGATGAAGCCTTACCATTGTTTGGTATAATATTTTCAGATTTGTTCATACAATTATGATATTTTTAGTATAAATGTTTTGTTCAATTATTTGAGTAAAATTTTATGATTGATTGCTTTTAAATTGTTAAATTGGATATTCTTTGTGTTTCGTTTGCTGGATACGGCGGATCATTCAAATTAGATTGGATATCCATTGTGATTTGTGAATTAAACAGATACATTGGATGGTTTTGGTTTAGTTTGGGTATTCACCATGATTTGTATAATGGTGGATTCATGGAATGATTTGATAGATTATTTTTATATAGAACATGAAGATATATGCTTTACTTTATTACACTACATAAATATATAATACATATTATCTATCTTAATAATAATTACAAACTACTTAATTAATCACTTACAAATTACAATAATATAGAAATATAAGTTATACTTCATATAATTTATATATAAATATATATTAATATTTATAAAATTATAATTATCACACTATAGAGAGTTAGTAAAGTATTAAACTTTGATAAAAATTAATTAAAATTATAATTATTTTATTATTGTAATTAATTAATTAATATTGTTTTATTAAAATTTCGAAACGCCCCAAAAGATTCAAAAGACATACCTAGATTTTCAGCCATTCAGGTCAGAATTTTAAATTTTAACATTTTGATTAGACGTCATTACAAATGGAACCACTATATTGGAGGACCATAGTGTAAATTGATAGATACATATGCAACAAACGATAGTGTACGTCTAATATCAAATGTTATTAAAATTTTCATCAAATTGTTTGATATTTGAGTAAAAATATTTTGATAAATATTCATTCATAGGTCTTAAGTTAGTAAAGTTTATTGATAATTAATTAATTTATATTATTTCAATTTTTTAGTATTTTTATAATTTAATAAATATTATTTTATTCAAAACACCCAACCGTTTCAAAAAGCTTACGTCCCAACGCCTTGTGGCTTACGTCTCACCTCATTGAGGCAAAACACCTCGCTCAACACCCTCACCTCTGAAAACATTGGTTTCAAATGAATTGAAATTAGAATTCATTTAGGAATGAATTCATATTTAATTTTTAATGAATTGAAACTATAATTCATTTGCAAATGAACTTAAACGAATTTTCATGTTTGGTACAATTTTACTACGCTTTAGAATTTAATTGAAATTTGTGCTTGAAATCAATTAAAAATTGAATTTGTTTGCTAAGTTTTATTTAAATACCCTTAACATTAGGAAATGATTTTGTAACACTAAATAGTTTTTTTTCCCTTTCATTGCCTTTTTTACTTGGTTTTTTTTTTCGGTAGAAAGAAATTTTTTTTTTTTACTACCCAATATAGATCATAATACAGCAAAACAAACAAAGATATTGATTCGCACAGTACAAATATATTATAAAATAGAACCTATACTCCAGTAATAAGAAATTGATTGACACAGTACATAAGTCTCCTTCTATTTCAACATAAAAGGAACCAAAACAATTTCAATTTATCTTTCAAAATACCAAAAGCTCAACAGGTAATCTTGTGAGAAAAAAAAACAGGTTTTGATGATATTTTACTAGAGAGGGCGAGAGAGACAGCAAGAGATAAATACATAAGACTACAAAAGGGTAAGTTTGTCATTTGAATTAAAACAAGCTCAAGTTTAAAGTTTATTTGCAAATTTTATTAATTTAGATAGAATTTGTCCAAAACTTACTCAATTCTACTTTTCATTTGGAAATGAATTCTACACTTTTATTGTTAAACGAAACATGTAACCAATTCATTTATAAATGAATTCTACACTTTATTAACAAACTAAACACAATAGCCTATAGAATTCAAATAAACAAATGGAGTGTTAGAGGCTTGACCATGACATCATATGATACAAACTCCATGTCATATCTTGAAAGTATTTTCAGAAAGCTTCCAATCATCCTAATTGATCACCTTTTCTACTTAAATAATGTTGAAGAAAGTAAGAGAAAAGTCCATTTATTTTTGTGTAGATGATCTAATGATGTAAGGTTGGTTAAAAAGCAACTCAAATAATTAATGGATGCAATATACAATTTGCAGTAGGCTCTACTGAATTAATATTGTGATGTGTTTGTTTAGATATCAACTTCTCGAGTTGTTCGAGGAAGAAGGTTTTATATAAAGATAAGGTTTCTTTTTTCTTTATGGGAATGTTCCTCCTGAACATTTAAGTCCTTGATCCTTTAGAAAAAAAGAAGGCCCTCTTTCTAGCACCAATTAGTTGATGCCAAAAATCTACCGGAATCTGGAAGATCGAAGAGTAGGACCTGCACACATGAAACGAGGAAAAACCCTAAAGTTGCGGAGGGCCAAGGGTCGGTGTCTCCGGAAGAGGAAAAACCCTAAAGTTACGGAGGGCCAAAGGTGGGTGTCTCCGGAAGACTCTCCAATGGCTAAGTTGGTATAGGGCTTTTTTGGAGAAATAAATGGAGCTATATGAAATCAAGAGCTGTGAGTGGAAAATTGTGTGTACCTTTTGATTTATGAAGACCAATTTTTATAGTGTGTCGGAACAGAGTCCGATATGGAGAACAAATGTAGTGTTGAGATAAGAGTAGCATTCTTTTGGAGCTATCTATAAGCCGTACGAATTTATCCAAAAGTTGGAGTGGTGGAATAGCATCAGGTCTATTAGTGCGAAATTACCATTATGCCCCTTACCTAATGTCGGGAGGAGATTGGCATTCTTGTCGCGGTTATAAAATTATCATTTTTACTTTGGAGATTGACACGTGTCATCATGTTATTGGAGAGGGAATATTCCCTATAGCACGCACAAACCTACTTTTTTGAGACAATTGCTGATTATGACAATAAAATATTAAAACTTTAAATTTTTTCACGTGAAATATTAAAATTTTTAATTGATTACCCATTGATCTCTCTCTAGAATATTTGAACTTTTTTTCTAGTTAAATCAATGTAACAGATGTTAGAGATTTAAATTTAGCAATGCCCCAATCATTTAGAAATAATTTATTTTAATTGTACGTTGTGCTAGCTTGTTACGTGTGTAAATCCTCATAACTAAATGATTTATTTGATAATAATTTAAAATTTTATTATTTAATTACTCACAAAAAAAGATCACAATATATATAAATATATATATATATATATATGTGTGTATATATCGAACAAAAAACTCATAGAAGATAAAAAAAATCGAATATGGAATCTTGATGTTCCAAAATCTCAACTATAATCATTAGGACAAGATTTCGTTGGCCTAATTAAATAGTTCTTGTGACCATCTAAGTTATTACTATTATTTTATTTATTTCTTCTTTCCTTCTATTAGGTGGCCGTTGTGACTGTCAACTGGTGGGGATCATGGTTGTCATTTGAATTCCATTTCTGGTGGTAAAGGTTCCATGAATTTTAACTTTAAATGAGTTCCACGCACCCTATGTAAAATTTAAATAAAAATAATAAATAATAATTTTTAATATAAACATAAATATAATAGTTCGAATGATAAAAAAATTGAACTTTCAATTAAAAAATATATAAAAATTGAAATATTTAAGTAAAAAAAAGTCATTTAATTAAAACAGTAGCTTAAAAGCAGCCCTAGTTTGTTGAAAATAAAAATTTTAAACATTTACACTTTGTTTTGTATGAACTGAAATATAAAATTCAGTTCAGTTTCAAATGAATTGAAATTATAATTTATTTAGAAATGAATTCATATTTAAATTTTAAATGAATTGAAACTATAATTCATTTGCAAATGAACTTAATTCTACTTAGCATTTATTTGGAAATAAATTCTACACTTTTATTGTTAAACCAAACATGTAACCGATTTATTTTTAAACGAATTATACATTTTATTAACAAACAAAATACAATAGCCTATAGAATTCAAATAACCAAACGGATTGTTAGAGGCTCGACCATGACATCATATGATACAAACTCCATGTCATATCTTGAAAGTATTTTCAGAAAGCTTCCAATCATCCTAATTGATCACCTTTTCTACTTAAATAATGTTTTCAAGTAAGAGAAAAGTCCATTAATTTTTGTGTAGATGATCTAATGATGTGTGGTTGGTTAAAAAGCGACTCAAATAGTTAATGGATGCAATATACAATTTGCAGTAGGCTCAACTGAGTTAATATTGTAATTCGTTTGTTTAGATATCAACTCCTCAAGTTGTGCGAGGTAGAAGGTTGTATATCATAAGGTTCCTTCTTTCTTTATGGGAATATTCCATATATATAAATTAAATTAAACAACACGACACATAAGAAATATATAAATATGACTTACATGAGTAGGTTAGAATTATTGTTTTACTTGAAAGAAAAAATACGCAAACTCAATAAAATATATATTAAAATAACTCACTAATCTACTTCTTCAAGAAAATGGCTGATTATAATCATAATTTTTTAAATTTTTTTGATAGAAATATTAAAATTTTTAATTGATTATCCACAAATCTTTTAAAATACTTCACTTTTTTTTTTCTTTCTGTTAAATAAATCTAAACGAAGAGTAGAGATTTAAACTTAGATATTTGAATCACTTCTTAGTTATGTCCCAATCGCTTAAAAATATTTTATTTTAATTGTAAATCATGCTGACTTGCTATTTGATATTTTGAGTTTTCATAAGGTGCAGAATTTTTCCAATTTATCGACTTTCAAAAAAGCAATTAGCTCTCAAAAAAGCTAATCGACGGGTTATTTATGTGATATTTCGAATTTCTCAAAGGTATAAAATTTTCCGGTTCTTTGACCAGTCGACTTATTGGTTTAAATTTGACTCAATCGGCTTTTAAAAAGATCAATTGACTCTAAAAAGAAAAGTGTCGGCTCAGATGAAAAATCATCCACAAATCCTGTTTGGTTTCTTCCTTTTATAATTCAAACTACTCTATTTCTTTAAACACTTGGGGACTGAAAGAAAGGTTGAAAGAGCAAATTTTTGAAGAGGTTTAGGGAGAATTTTATAGAGAGTTATGGGAAGCTCTAAGAAAAACAGAAGGTAATAACATGAAGTTTATTTTTAAATTTTTAGCATACATTAAATTTCCTAGAATTCAAAGTGAGAATTTTCAAAGAGTGTAAATTGTGAAGAATTGAAGAATAAATTAGAAATTTAATATAAATATTACTTTAGGTGTTGACGATCAGCAACCAGGGGAAATTGCCGAGAGGAACGGGAAAGGCAAAGAGATGATCCACCAATAGCTCTAAGTGCTACGTGGTGAGTTAGATTTACTTTAAGTAATCTAGATAAAAATCAAATATCTAGTGATAATATTAAAATAGATTATTACCTCATGCTTCGATGATAAATGAAATTTGTTTGATAGGTGTGATAGGATTAGTGGATGTGTAGAGAATTATTTTATGAGAAATAATATTTTGGAATAGTAAGTTGATTTAATAATAAAAGCGATATCTGAAATTCTTGATGAGCTATGGTTGATTTTTCGATACGATTTTTGGGGAGATGAAAATTAGTGAATCTTGACAAGCTATGATTGATGATTTGATGCGATTTATGATGAGAGGAATTTAGTGAAATTTTTCAAATAATAATTTGAAAATAATCAGGATAACTAATTTAAATATTTGAATTCATGTATGTTTTTATGTTATTGCTCATATGCATATTTCATATCATTGTTCATATACATAAAATAAATACAAGAATTGGGAGGGGGCCGGTCTAATTGAAAAACCATGACAGCAGGTATATTCTGGAAATAAAAGAACCGAGAGGGGGTCGGTCTAAGATAAAAACATGTCGACATGTGGGAAGACGTTCCCTAATAATAATTCATGCATTGCATCTGTTTTAAATATGGATTGTATTACTGAAGTGTTGTTTGCTATTAGCAATTTTTTTTTATTTTTTATAAATGTACGAGTCTCACAGATAGACAATTATGGTGGGAAAGAAACATAGAAGTATGATATGATAAGAACCATCTAAATGGTAGACTTTATGCTATGAACCTCATTACGAGGTAATTATGAGATAATTGATGGTCTTAAGGTGAACCAATAAATAAGAAGAAGAGATTGTTAGAGAATGAGACTTATGATATGTGTAGTGATAGTATAATGCTAGTATCAAGTTATATGAGATATAATTGATTAAATATTGAAATATCATTTATAAAAATTGAATACTTCTAGTAAATTTAATTCACTGAGCTTGTGAACCTCACCCCGCATTATACAATGATTTCAGGTAGCATACAGGACAAATAGTTTGGTGAGTTGAGGTTCAGACGAAATCATTATCTGTAAGTCACGCACGTGTCCACATCCTCAGACTAATGAGAAAATAAAATAAAAATTTATTTGTAAATATTCATGCATTTTGTGTTGTATATAATGTTTAAATCAAGATCAGAATGATGTACCTCCCCTGTTGAGGGTTGAGGAATGATGTAAAAATTTCTGATTGTATTATTTTTTCTTGTTGCATATTGGTATCGTGCTGCGATTTTCAAAATTTGACAACACCATCTCGGGGGTGGCCAACCCGAGATGGGTTGTTACAGTGTCTCCGTAAGACTCTCCGATGGTTAAGTTAGTATAGGGCTTTTTTGGAGAAATAAGGGGAGTTGTATGAAATCAAGAGCTGTGAGTGGAAAATTGTGTGTACCTTTTGATTTATGAAGACCCCTTTTTATAGTGTGTCGGAGTAGAGTCTGATTAGAAGAACAACTGTAGTGTTTTGATAGGAGTAGAGTTCTTTTGGAGTTATCTATAAGACGTATAAGTTTATCCAAAAGTTGGAGTCGCGGAATAGCATCAGGTCTATTGGTGCGAAATTACCATTATGCCCCTTACCTTATGTTGGGAGGAGATTGGCATTCTTGTCGTGGTTACAAAATTACAATTTTTACTTTGGAGATTGACACGTGTCATCATGTTATTGGAGAGGGAATATTCCCTACAGCACGCACAAACCTACTTTTTTGAGACAATTGCTGATTATGATAATAAAATATTAAAACTTTAAATTTTTTCGAGTGCAATATTAAAAATTTTAAATGAATACCTGTCGATCTCTCTCTAGAATATTTGAACTTTTTTTCTAGTTAAATCACTGTAGAAAAGATTAGAGATTTAAATTTAGCTATGCCCCAATCATTTAAAAATATTTTATTTTAATTGTAAATTGTGCTAGCTTGTTACATGTGTAAATCCCCGCAACTAAATGATAGATTTGATAATAATATAAATTCTTATTATTTCATTACTCACTAAGAATATCACTATATATATATATATATATATATATATATATATATATATATATATATATATATATATATATATATATGGAGAAAAAACTCATACAAGGTATGATGTTCCAAAATCTCAACTATAATCATTAGGACAAGATTTGGTTGGCCTAATTAAATAGTTCTTGTGACCATCTAAGTTATTACTATTATTTTATTTATTTCTTCTTTCATTCTATTAGGTGGCCGTCATGACTGTCAACTCGTAGGGATCATGGTTGTCATTTGGATTCCATATCTGGTGGCAAAGGTTCCATGAATTTTAACATTTTAATAAGTTCGATGCACCTTATATAAAATTTAAACGAAAATAGTAAAGAATATTTTTTTTAATATAAACATAAATATAATAGAGTGAATGATAAAAAAATTGAACTTTCAATTAAAAAATATATAAAAATTGAAATATTTAAGTAAAAAAAAGTCATTTAATTAAAACAGTAGCTTAAAAGCAGCCCTAGTTTGTTGAAAATATAAATTTTAAGCATTTACGCTTTGTTTGGTATGAACTGAAATATAAAATTCAGTTCAGTTTCAAATGAATTGAAATTATAATTTATTTAAAAATGAATTCATATTTAATTTTTAATTGAATTGAAACTATAATTCATTTACAAATGAACTTAATTCTACTTAGCATTCATTTGGAAATAAATTCTACACTTTTATTGTTAAACTAAACATGTAATCGATTTATTTTTAAATGAATTATATATTTTATTAACAAGCAAAAAAAAATAACCTATAGAATTCAAATAACCAAATGGATTGTTAGAGGCTCGACCATGACATCATATGATACAAACTCCATGTCATATCTTGAAAGTATTTTCAGAAAGCTTCCAATCATCCTATTTGATCACCTTTTCTACTTAAATAATGTTTTCAAGTAAGAGAAAAGTCCATTAATTTTTGTGTAGATGATCTAATGATTTGTGGTTGGTTAAAAAGCAACTCAAATAGTTAATGGATGCAATATACATTTTGCAGTAGGCTCAACTGAGTTAATATTGTAATTCGTTTGTTTGGATATCAACTCCAAGTTGTGCGAGGCAGAAGGTTGTATATCATAAGGTTCCTTCTTTCTTTATGGGAATATTCCATTTATATAAATTAAATAAAACAACACGACACATAAGAAATATATAAATATGACTTACATGAGTAGATTAGAATTATTGTTTTACTTGAAAGAAAAAATACGCAACCTCAATAAAATATATATTAAAAAAACTCACTAATCTACTTCTTCAAGAAAATGGCTGTTTATAATAATAAATTTTTAAATTTTTTTGAGAGAAATATTAAAATTTTTAATTGATTATCCACAAATCTTTTGGAATACTTCACTTTTTTTTTTCTTCCTGTCAAATCAATCTAAAGGAAGAGTAGAGATTTAAACTTAGATATTTGAATCACTTCTTAGTTATGTCCCAATCGTTTAAAAATATTTTATTTTAATTGTAAATCATGCTGACTTGCTATTTGATATTTTGAGTTTTCATAAGGTGTAGAATTTTTCCGATTTATCAACTTTCAAAAAAGCAATTGGCTCTCAAAAATGCTAATCGACGGGTTATTTATGTGATGTTTCGAATTTCTCGAAGGTATAAAATTTTCTGGTTCATTGACCAATCGACTTATTGGTTTAAATTTGACTCAATCGGCTTTTGAAAAGGCCAATTGACTCTAAAAAGAAAAGTGTCGGCTCAAATGAAAAATCATCCACAAATCCTGTTTGATTTCTTCTTTTTACAATTCAAATTATTCTATTTCTTTAAATACTTGGGGACAGAAAGAAAAGTTGAAAGAGCAAATTTTTGAAGGGGTTTAGGGAGAATTTTATAGAGAGTCACGGGAAGCTCTAAGAAAAACAGAAGGTAATAATGTGAAGTTTATTTTGAAATTTTTAGCATACATTAAATTTCTCAGAATTCAAAGTGAGAATTTTCAAAGAGTGTAAATTGTGAAGAATTGAAGAATAAATTAGAAATTTAATATAAATATTGTGTCATGTGTTGACTATCAGCAACCAGGGGAAATTGCTGAGAGGAACGGGAAAGGAAATGAGGTGATCCACCAGTACCTCTCAGTGCTACGTGGTGAGTTAGATTTACTTTAAGTAATCTAGATAAAAATAAAATATCTAGTGATAATATTAAAATAGATTATTAGCTCATGCTTCGGTGATAAATGAAAATTGGTTGATAGGTGTGATAGGATTAGTGGATGTGTAGAGAATTATTTTATGAGAAATAATATTTTTGAAATAATAAGTTGATTTAATAATAAAAGCGATATCTGAAATTCTTGATGAGCTATGGTTGATGTTTCGATACGATTTTTGAGGAGATGAAATTTAGTGAATCTTGACAAGCTATGATTGATGATTTGATGCGATTTATGAGGAGAGAAATTTAGTGGAATTTTTCAAATAATAATTTGAGAATAATCAGGATAGCAAATTTAAATATTTGAATTCATGTATATTTTTATGTTATTGTTCATATGCATATTTCATATCATTGTTCATATGCATAAAATAAAATTAAAGAATCGGGTGGGGGCCAGTCTAATTAAAAAACCATGACATCTGGTATATGCTGGAAATAAAAGAACCAGGAAAAGGTTGATCTAAGATAAAAACATGTCGACATGTGGGAAGACATTCCCTAATAATAATTCATGCATTGCATCTGTTTTAAATATGGATTGTATTACTGAAGTGTTGTTTGTTATTGTCAATTTTTTTTTAGTTTTACAAATGAACGAGTCTCAAAGAGAGACAGTTATGGTGAGAAAGAAACATAGAAATATGATATGATAAGAACCATCTAAATGGTAGACTTTATGCTATGAACCTCATTACGAGGTAATTATGAGATAATTGATGGTCTTAAGGTGAACCAATAAATAAGAAGAAAAGATTGATAGAGAACGAGACTTACGATATGCGTAGTGATAGTATAATACTAGTATCAAGTTGTATGAGATATAATTGATTAAAGAAGTAAAGATCATTTATAAAAATTGAATACTTCTAGTAAATTTAATTCACTAAGCTTGTGAAGCTCACCCCGCATTGTACAATGATTTCAGGTAGCAAACAGGACAAATGGTTTGGTGAGTTGAGGTTCAGACGAAATCATTATCTGTAAGCCATGCACGTGTCCACATCCTCAGACTAATGAGAAAATAAAATAAAAATTTGTTTGTAAATATTCATGCATTTTATGTTGTATATAATATTCAAATCAAGATCAAAATGATGTATCTCCCCTATCGAGGGTTGAGGAATGATGTAAAAATTTCTGATGCAATTATTTTTTCTTGTTGCATATATATGTCGTGCTGGGATTTTCAAAATTTGACAACACCATCTCAGGGATGGCCAACCCGAGATAGGTTGTTACAGTGTCTCCGAAAGACTCTCCGATGGATAAGTTAGTATAGGGAGTTTTTGGAGAAATAAGGGGAGTTGTATGAAATCAAGAGCTGTGAGTCGAAAATTGTGTGTACCTTTTGATTTATGAAGACCCATTTTTATAGTATGTCGGAGTAGAGTCTGATTAGGAGAACAACTGTGGTGTTTTGATAGGAGTAGAGTTCTTTTGGAGTTATCTATAAGCCGTATAAGTTTATCCAAAAGTTGGAGTGGCAGAATAGCATCAAGTCTATTGGTGCAAAATTACCATTATGCCCTCACCTTATGTCGGGAGGAGATTGGTATTTTTGTCGTGGTTATAAAATTACTATTTTTACTTTAGAGATTGACACATGCCATCATGTTATTGGAGAGGGAATATTCCCTACAGCACGCACAAACCTACTTTTTTGAGACAATTGCTGATTATGATAATAAAATATTAAAATTCAAATTTTTTCGAGTGCAATATTAAAAATTTTAAATGAATACCCGTCGATCTCTCTCTAGAATATTTGAACTTTTTTTCTAGTTAAATCAATGGAACAAAGATTAGAGATTTAAATTTAGCTATGTCCCAATCATTTAAAAATATTTTATTTTAATTGTAAATTGTGCTAGCTTGTTACGTGTGTAAATCCTTGCAACTAAATGATAGATTTGATAATAATATAAATTTTTTTTTATTTCATTACTCACTAAGAAGATCACTATATATATATATATATATATATATGGAGAAAAAACTCATACAGGGTATGATGTTCCAAAATCTCAACTATAATCATTTGGACAAGATTTCGTTGACCTAATTAAATACTTCTTGTGACCATCTAAGTTATTACTACTATTTTATTTATTTCTTCTTTCATTATATTCGGTGCCCGTCGTGACTATCAATTGGTGGGGATCATGGTTGTCATTTGGATTCCATTTCTGGTGGCAAAGGTTCCATGACTTTTAACTTTAAATGAGTTCCAAGCACCCTATATAAAATTTAAATAATAAATAATAAATAATATTTTTTAATATAAACATAAATATAATAGTTCATATGATAAAAAATTGAACTTTCAATTAAAAAAATATAAATATTCAAATATTTCAGAAAAAAGTCATTTATTTAAAACAGTAGCTTAAAAGCAGCACTAGTTCGTTGAAAATTTAAATTATAAACATTTACGCTCCATTTGGTATGAATAGAAATAAAGAATTCAGTTAAGTTTCAAACAATGTTTTTAAAAAACGGGCCTAGGGCCCACCCAGGGGCGTATTTGTTGGGGTGGAAGGTCCATTGGGCGTTCGCCTTTTCGGCCCGGGGTGAGATATTTTTTTTTGGGCTCTACACCTTAAAATGACGTCGTTTTAATAATAAACCCTTTAGATCTTCTTCCCTGAGGCTCGAACCCATGACCTAAAGTATCCTAAATCTTAACCACCGAGCTAGCACTCTTGTTGTTACATTATTACACTTCATAAATATATAATACATATTAACTATCTTAATAATAATTACAAACTATTTAATTAATCACTTACAAATTACAACAATATAGAAATATAAGTTATACTTCATATAATTTATATATTAATATTTATAAAATTATAATTATCACACTATTGAGAGTTAGTAAAGTATTAAACTTTGATAAAAATTAATTAAAATTAAAATTATTTTTTATTTTTTTATTCTAATTAATTAATTAATATTATTTTATTAAAATTTTGAAATGCCCCAAAAGATTCAAAAGACATACCCCGATTTTCAGTCTTTCAGGTCAGAATTTTAAATTTTTAACATTTTGGTTGGACATCATTACAAATGGAACCACTATGTTGGAGGACCATAGTGTAAATTGATATATACATATGCAACAAACGATAGTGTATGTCTAATATCAGATGTTATTACAATTTTCATCAAATTGTTTGATATTTGTGTAAAAATATTTTGATAAATATTCATTCATAGGTCTTATGTTAGTAAATTTTATTGATAATTAATTAATTTATATTATTTCAATTTTTGAGTATTTTTATAATTTAATAATATTATTTTATTCAAAACACCACACCATTTCAAAAGGCTTACGCCCCAACGCCTCGTCTCATTGAGGCAAAATGCCTCGCCCAACGCCCTCACCTCTGAAAACATTGGTTTCAAATGAATTGAAATTAGAATTCATTTAGAAATGAATTCATATTTAATTTTTAATGAATTGAAACTATAATTCATTTGCAAATGAACTTAAACGAATTTTCATGTTTGGTACAATTTTACTACGCATTAGAATTTAATTGAAATTTGTGCTTGAAATCAATTAAAAATTGAATTTGTTTGCTAAGTTTTATTTAAATACCCTTAATATTAGGAAATGATTTTGTAACACTTAATAGTTTTTTTTTTCACTTTCATTACCTTTTTTACTTGTTTTTTTTTTCAGTGGAAAGGAAAAAAAAATATTTTTTACTACCCAATATAGACCATAATACAGCAAAACAAACAAAGATATTGATTCACACTGTACAAATATATTATAAAATAGAAGCTATACGATTCCAATAATAAGAAATTGATTGACACAATACATAAGTCTCCTTCTATTTTCAACATAAAAAGGAACCAAAAACAATTTCAATTTATCTTGCAAAATACCAAAAGCTCAACAAGTAATCTTGTGAAAAAAAACAGGTTTTGATGATATTTTACTACAGAGGGCAAGAGAGACTGCAAGAGATAAATACATAAGACTACAAAAGCGCAAGTTTGTCATTTTAATTAAAACAAGCTCAAGTTTAGAGTTTATTTGCAAATTTTATTAATTTAGATAGAATTTGTCCGAAACTTACTCAATTCTACTTAGAATTCATTCGAAAATGAATTCTACACTTTTATTGTTAAAAGAAACATGTAACCAATTCATTCATAAATGAATTCTACACTTTATTAACAAACTAAACACAATAGCCTATAGAATTCAAATAAACAAATGGAGTGTTAGAGGCTCGACCATGACATCATATGATACAAACTCCATGTCATATCTTCAAAGTATTTTCAAAAAGCTTCCAATCATCCTAATTGATCACCTTTTCTACTTAAATAATGTTGAAGAAAGTAAGAGAAAAGTCCATTTATTTTTGTGTAGATGATCTAATGATGTAAGGTTGGTTAAAAAGCAACTCAAATAATTAATGGATGCAATATACAATTTGCAGTAGGCTCTACTGAATTAATATTGTGATGTGTTTGTTTAGATATCAACTTCTCGAGTTGTGCGAGGAAGAAGGTTTTATAAAAAGATAAGGTTTCTTTTTTCTTTACGGGAATGTTCCTTCTGAGTATTTAAGTCCTTGATCCTTTTGAAAAAAAGAAGGCCCTCTTTCTAGCGTCAATTAGTTGATGTCGAAAATCTACCGAAATCTGGAAGATCGAAGAGTAGGACCTGCACACATGAAACGAGGAAAAACCCTAAAGTTGCGGAGGGCAAAGGGTGGATGTCTCCGGAAGACTCTCCGATGGCTAAGTTGATATAGGGCTTTTTTGGAGAAATAAGGGGAGCTGTATGAAATCAAGAGCTGTGAGTGGAAAATTGTGTGTACCTTTTGATTTATGAAGACCCCTTTTTATAGTGTGTCGGAGCAGAGTCCGATTAGGTGAACAACTGTAGTGTTGAGATAAGAATAGCATTCTTTTGGAGTTATCTATAAGCTGTACGAGTTTATCCAAAAGTTGGAGTGGCGGAATAGCATCAGGTCTAGTGGTGCGAAATTACCATTAAACCCCTTACCTTATGTCGGGAGGAGATTGGCATTCTTGTCGTGGTTATAAAATTACCATTTTTACTTTGGAGATTGACACGTGTCATTATGTTATTGGAGAGGGAATATTCCCTATAGCACGCACAAACCTACTTTTTCGAGACAATTGTTGATTATGGCAATAAAATATTAAAACTTTAAATTTTTTCGTGTGAAATATGAAAATTTTTAATTGATTACCCATTGATCTCTCTCCAGAATATTTAGACTATTTTATAGTTAAATCAATGTAACAGATGTTAGAGATTTAAATTTAGCAATGCCCCAATCATTTAAAAATATTTTATTTTAATTGTACATTGTGCTAGCTTGTTATGTGTCTAAATCCTCATAACTAAATGATTTATTTGATAATAATTTAAAATTTTATTATTTCATTACCCACTAAGAATATCACAATATATATATATATATATATATATATATATAAATAAATATATGTGTGTGTATATATCGAACAAAAAACTCATAGAAGATAAAAAAAATCGAATATGAAATCTTGATGTTCCAAAATCTCAACTATAATCATTAGGACAAGATTTCGTTGGCCTAATTAAATAGTTCTTGTGACCATCTAAGTTATTACTATTATTTTATTTATTTCTTCTTTCATTCTATTAGGTGGCCGTCGTGACCGTCAATTGGTGGGGATCATGGTTGTCATTTGGATTCCATTTCTGGTGGCAAAGGTTCCATGAATTTTAACATTTTAATAAGTTCGATGCACCTTATATAAAATTTAAACGAAAATAGTAAAGAATATTTTTTTTAATATAAACATAAATATAATAGTTCGTATGATAAAAAATTGAACTTTCAATTAAAAAATATATAAAAATTGAAATATTTAAGTAAAAAAAAAGTCATTTAATTAAAACAGTAGCTTAAAAGCAGCCCTAGTTTGTTGAAAATATAAATTTTAAACATTTACGCTTTGTTTGGTATGAACTGAAATATAAAATTCAGTTCAGTTTCAAATGAATTGAAATTATAATTTATTTAGAAATGAATACATATCTAATTTTTAAATGAATTGAAACTATAATTCATTTGCAAATGAACTTAATTCTACTTAGCATTCATTTGGAAATAAATTATACACTTTTATTGTTAAACCAAATATGTAACCAATTTATTTTTAAACGAATTATACATTTTATTAACAAACAAAATACAATAGCCTATAAAATTCAAATAACCAAACAGATTGTTAGAGGCTCGACTATGACATCATATGACACAAACTCCATGTCATATCTTGAAAGTATTTTCAGAAAGCTTCCAATCATCCTAATTGATCATCTTTTCTACTTAAATAATGTTTTCAAGTAAGAGAAAAGTCCATTAATTTTTGTGTAGATGATCTAATGATGTGTGGTTGGTTAAAAAACGACTCAAATAGTTAATGGATGCAATATACAATTTGCAGTTGGCTCAACTGAGTTAATATTGTAATTAGTTTGTTTAGATATCGACTCCTCAAGTTGTGCGAGGAAGAAGGTTGTATATCATAAGGTTCCTTCTTTCTTTATGGGAATTTCCAAATATATAAATTAAATTAAACAACACGACACATAAGAAATATATAAATATGACTTACATGAGTAGGTTAGAATTATTGTTTTACTTGAAAGAAAAAATACGCAAACTCAATAAAATATATATTAAAATAACTCACTAATCTACTTCTTCAAGAAAATGGCTGATTATAATCATAATTTTTTAAATTTTTTTGATAGAAATATTAATTTTTTTAATTGATTATCCACAAATCTTTTAGAATACTTCACCTTTTTTTTTTCTTCCTGTTAAATCAATCTAAACGAAGAGTAGATTTTTAAACTTAGATATTTGAATCACTTCTTAGTTATGTCCCAATCGCTTAAAAATATTTTATTTTAATTGTAAATAATGCTGACTTGCTATTTGTTATTTTTAGTTTTCATAAGGTGTAGAATTTTGTCCGATTTATCGTCTTTCAAAAAGCAATTGGCTCTCAAAAAAGCTAATCGACAGGTTATTTATGTAATATTTCGAATATTTCGAAGGTATAAAATTTTTCGGTTCATTGACCAATCAACTTATTGGTTTAAATTTGACTCAATCGGCTTTTAAAAAGGTCAATTGACTCTAAAAAGAAAAGTGTCGGCTCAGATGAAAAATCATCCACAAATCCTGTTTGGTTTCTTCCTTTTACAATTCAAACTACTCTATTTCTTTAAACACTTTCGGACCGAAAGAAAAGCTAAAAGAGCAAAATTTTGAAGGGGTTCAGGGAGAATTTTATAGAGAGTCACGGGAAGCTTTAAGAAAAACAGAAGGTAATAACATGAAGTTTATTTTTAAATTTTTAGCATACATTAAATTTCCCAAAATTCAAAATGGGAATTTTCAAAGAGTGTAAATTGTGAAGAATTGAAGAATAAATAAAAAATTTAATATAAATATTATGTCAAGTGTTGATGATCAGCAACCAGGGGAAATTGCTGAGAGGAACGGGAAAAGCAAGGAGGTGATCCACCAGTAGCTCTGAGTGCTACGTGGTGAGTTAAATTTACTTTACCTAATCTAGATAAAAATCAAATATCTAGTGATAATATTAAAATAGATTATTACCTCATGCTTCGGTGATAAATGAAAATTGGTTGATAGGTGTGATAGGATTAGTGGATGTGTAGAGAATTATTTTATGAGAAATAATATTTCTGGAATAATAAGTTGATTTAATAATAAAAGCGATATCTGAAATTCTTGATGAGCTCTGGTTGATGTTTCGATACGATTTTTGGGGAGATGAAATTTGGTGACTCTTGACAAGCTATGATTGATGATTTGATGCGATTTATGAGGAGAGGAATTTAGTGAAATTTTTCAAATAATAATTTGAAAATAATCAGGATAACTAATTTAAATATTTGAATTCATGTATGTTTTTATGTTATTGTTCATATGCATATTTCATATCATTGTTCATATGCATAAAATAAATAAAAGAATTGTGAGGGGGTTGGTCTAATTGAAAAACCATGACAACAGGTATATGCTGGAAATAAAAAAACTGGGAGGGGGTCGGTATAAGATAAAAACATGTCGACATGTGTGAAGACGTTCTCTAATAATAATTCATGCATTGCATCTGTTTTAAATATGGATTGTATTACTGAAGTGTTGTTTGCTATTGTCAATTTTTTATTTTTATTTTTTATAAATGTACGAGTCTCACAGAGAGACAATTATAGTGGGAAAGAAACATAGAAGTATGATATGATAAGAACCATCTAAATGGTAGACTTTATGCTATGAACCTCATTACGAGGTAATTATGAGATAATTGATGGTCTTAAGGTTAACCAATAAATAAGAAGAAGAGATTGTAAGAGAATGAGACTTATGATATGTGTAGTGATAGTATAAGGCTAGTATCAAGTTATATGAGATATAATTGATTAAATATTGAAAGATCATTTATAAAAATTGAATACTTCTAGTAAATTTAATTCACTGAGCTTGTGAAGCTCACATCGCATTATACAATGATTTCAGGTAGCAAACAGAACAAATAGTTTGGTGAGTTGAGGTTCAGACAAAATCATTATCTGTAAGTCACGCACGTGTCCACATCCTCAGACTAATGAGAAAATAAAATAAAAATTTATTTGTAAATATTCATGCATTTTGTGTTGTATATAATGTTTAAATCAAGATCAGAATGATGTATCTCCCCTGTTGAGGGTTGAGGAATGATGTAAAAATTTCTGATTGTATTATTTTTTCTTATTGCATATTGGTATCGTGCTGCGATTTTCAAAATTTGACAACACCATCTCGGGGGTGGCCAACCCGAGATGGGTTGTTACAGTGTCTCCGGAAGACTCTCCGATGGCTAAGTTAGTATAGGGCTTTTTTGGAGAAATAAGAGGAGTTGTATGAAATCAAGAGCTGTGAGTGGAAAATTGTGTGTACCTTTTGATTTATAAAGACCCCTTTTTATAGTGTGTCGGAGTAGAGTCTGATTAGGAGAACAACTGTGGTGTTTTGATAGGAGTAGAGTTCTTTTGGAGTTATCTATAAGACGTATAAGTTTATCCAAAAGTTGGAGTCGCGGAATAGCATCAGGTCTATTGGTGCGAAATTACCATTATGCCCCTTACCTTATGTTGGGAGGAGATTGGCATTCTTGTCGTGGTTACAAAATTACAATTTTTACTTTGGAGATTGACACGTGTCATCATGTTATTGGAGAGGGAATATTCCCTATAGCACGCACAAACCTACTTTTTTGAGACAATTGCTGATTATGATAATAAAATATTAAAACTTTAAATTTTTTCGAGTGCAATATTAAAAATTTTAAATGAATACCTGTCGATCTCTCTCTAGAATATTTGAACTTTTTTTCTAGTTAAATCACTGTAACAAAGATAAGAGATTTAAATTTAGCTATGCCCCAATCATTTAAAAATATTTTATTTTAATTGTAAATTGTGCTAGCTTGTTCCGTGTGTAAATCCTCGCAACTAAATGATAGATTTGATAATAATATAAATTATTATTATTTCATTACTTACTAAGAAGATCACTATATAGATATATATATATATATATATATATATATATATATATATATATATATATGTGGAGAAACAACTCATACAAGGTATGATGTTCCAAAATCTCAACTATAATCATTAGGACATGATTTCGTTGACCTAATTAAATAGTTCTTGTGACCATCTAAGTTATTACTACTATTTTATTTATTTCTTCTTTCATTATATTGGGTGGCCATCGTGACTATCAATTGGTGGGGATCATGGTTGTCATTTGGATTCCATTTCTGGTGGGAAAGGTTCCATGAATTTTAACTTTAAATGAGTTCCATGCACCCTATATAAAATTTAAATAAAAATAATAAATAATATTTTTTAATATAAACATAAGTATAATAGTCCGTATGATAAAAAATTGAACTTTCAATTAAAAAAATATATAAATTGAAATATTTCAGTAAAAGAAGTCATTTATTTAAAACGGTAGCTTAAAAGCAGCACTAATTCGTTGAAAATATAAATTATAAACATTTACGCTCCATTTGGTATGAACTGAAATATAGAATTCAGTTAAGTTTCAAACAGTGTTTTAAAAAACGGGCCTGGGGTGCGCCCAAGGGCGTATTTGTTGGGGCGGAAGGTCCATTGGGCGTTCGCTTTTTCGGCCCGGGGGGTGATATATATTTTTTTTTTTGCTCTGCACCTGAAAACGAGGTCGTTTTAATAATAAACCCTTTAAATCTTCTTCCCTGAAGTTCGAACCCATGACTTAAAGTGTCATAAATCTTAACCACTGAGCTAGCACTCTTGTTGTGACATTATTACACTTCATAAATATATAATACATATTATCTATCTTAATAATAATTACAAACTATTTAATTAATCACTTACAAATTATAATAATATAGAAATATAAGTTATACTTCATATAAATATATATTAATATTTATAAAATTATAATTATCACACTATAGAGAGTTAGTAAAGTATTAAACTTTGATAAAAATTAATTTAAATTAAAATTATTTTATTATTCTAATTAATTAATTAATATTATTTTATTAAAATTTCGAAACGCCCCAAAAGATTTAAAAGACATACACGGATTTTCAGTCTTTCAAGTCAGAATTTTAAATTTTTAAAATTCTAATTGGACATCATTACAAATGGAACCACTATGTTGGAGGACCATAGTGTAAATTGATAGATATATATGCAACAAACGATAGTGTACGTCTACTATCAGATGTTATTAAAATTTTCCTCAAATTGTTTGATATTTGTGTAAAATTTTTTTGATAAATATTCATTCATAGGTCTTAAGTTTGTAAAGTTTATTGATAATTAATTTATTTATATTATTTCAATTTTTTAGTATTTTTATAATTTAATTAATATTATTTTATTCAAAACACCCCAACGTTTCAAAAGGCTTACGCCTCAACGCCTCGGGGATTACACCTCGCCTCATTGAGACAAAACACCTCGCCCAACGCACTCGCCTTTGAAAACATTAGTTTCAAATGAATTGAAATTAGAATTCATTTAGGAATGAATTCATATTTAATTTTTAGTGAATTGAAACTATAATTCATTTGCAAATCGCCCAACGCACTCGCCTTTGAAAACATTGGTTTCAAATGAATTGAAATTAGAATTCATTTAGGAATGAATTCATATTTAATTTTTAATGAATTGAAACTATAATTCATTTGCAAATGAACTTAAACGAATTTTCATGTTTGGTACAATTTTACTACGCATTAGAATTTAATTGAAATTTGTGCTTGGAATCAATTAAGAATTGAATTTGTTTGTTAAGTTTTATTCAAATACCCTTAACATTAGGAAATGATTTTGTAACACTAAATAGTTTTTTTCCCCTTTCATTGCCTTTTTTACTTGGTTTTTTTTTCGGTAGAAAGAAAAAAGAAAAATTTTACTACCCAATATAGACCATAATACAGCAAAACAAACAAAGATATTGATTCACACAGTACAGATATATTATAAAATAGAACCTATACTCCAGTAATAAGAAATTGATTGACACAGTACAGAAGTCTCCTTCTATTTTCAACATAAAAAGGAACCAAAAACAATTTCAATTTATCTTGCAAAATACCAAAAGCTCAACAAGTAATCTCGTGAAAAAAAAAAGATTTTGATGATATTCTACTAGAGAGGGCGAGAGAGATAGCAGGAGATATCTATAAGTCGTACGAGTTTATTCAAAAGTTGGAGTGGCAGAATAGCATCAGGTCTATTGGTGCAAAATTACCATTATGCCCCTCACTTTATGTCGGAAGGAGATTGGCATTCTTGTCGTAGTTATAAAATTACCATTTTTACTTTGGAGATTAACACCAATCATCATGTTATTGGAAAGGGAATATTCCCTACAGCATGCACAAACCTACTTTTTCGAGACTATTGCTGATTATGACAATAAAATATTAAAACTTTAAATTTTTTCGAGTGAAATATTAAAATTTTTAATTGATTACCCATTGATATTTCTCTAGAATATTTGAACTTTTTTGTAGTTAAATCAATGTAACAGATGTTAGAGATTTAAATTTAGCAATGCCCCAATCATTAAAAAATATTTTATTTTAATTGTAAATTGTGCTAGCTTGTTACGTGTGTAAATCCTCATAACTAAATGATTTATTTGATAATAATTTAAAATTTTATTATTTCATTACTCACTAAGAAAATCACTATATATATATATATATATATATATATATATATATATATATATATATATATATATATATATCGAACAAAAAACTCATAGAAGATAAAAAATCGAATATGGAATCTTGATGTTCCAAAATCTCAACTATAATCATTAGGACAAGATTTCGTTGGCCTAATTAAATAGTTCTTGTGACCTTCTAAGTTATTACTATTATTTTATTTATTTCTTCTTTCATTCTATTAGGTGGCCGTCGTGACTGTCAATTGGTGGGGATCATGGTTGTCATTTGGATTCTATTTCTGGTGGCAAAGGTTCCATGAATTTTAACATTTTAGTAAGTTCGATGCACCTTATATAAAATTTAAACGAAAATAGTAAAGAATATTTTTTTAATATTAATATAAATATAATAGTTCGTATGATAAAAAATTGAACTTTCAATCAAAAAATATATAAAAATTGAAATATTTAAGTAAAAAAAATGTCATTTAATTAAAATAGTAGCTTAAAAGCAGCCCTAGTTTGTTGAAAATATAAATTTTAAACATTTACGCTTTGTTTGGTATGAACTGAAATATAAAATTTAGTTCAGTTTGAAATGAATTGAAATTAGAATATATTTAGAAATGAATTCATATTTAATTTTTAAATGAATTGAAAATATAATTTCTTTGCAAATGAACTTAATTCTGCTTAGCATTCATTTGGAAATGAATTTTACACTTTTATTGTTAAACCAAACATGTAACCAATTTATTTTTAAATAAAGTCTACATTTTATTAACAAAAAAAATACAATAGCCTATAGAATTCAAATAACCAAACGGAGTGTTAGAGGCTCGACCATGACATCATACGACACAAACTCCGTGTCATATCTTGAAAGTATTTTTAGAAAGCTTCCAATCATCCTAATTGATCACCTTTTCTACTTAAATAATGTTTTCAAATAAGAGAAAAGTCCGTTTATTTTTGTGTAGATGATCTAATGATGTGTGGTTGGTTAAAAAGCGACTCAAATAGTTAATGGATGCAATATACAATTTGCAGTAGGCTCAACTGTGTTAATATTGTAATTTGTTTGTTTAGATATCATCTCCTCAAGATGTGCGAGGAATAAGGTTGTATATCATAAGGTTCCTTCTTTCTTTATGGGAATATTCCATATATATAAATTAAATAAAACAACACAACACATAAGAAATATATAAATATGACTTACATGAGTAGGTTAGAATTATTGTTTTACTTGAAAGAAAAAATACGCAAACTCAATAAAATATATATTAAAAAAACTCACTAATCTACTACTTCAAGAAAATGGCTGATTATAATAATAATTTTTTAAATTTTTTGAGAGAAATATTAAATTTTTTAATTGATTATCCACAAATCTTTTAGAATACTTCACTTTTTTTTCTTCCTGTTAAATCAATCTAAACGAAGAGTAGAGATTTAAACTTAGATATTTGAATCACTTCTTAGTTATGTCCCAATCGCTTAAAAATATTTTATTTTAATTCTAAATCGTGCTGACTTGCTATTTGATATTTTGAGTTTTCATAAGGTGTAGAATTCTTCAGATTTCATATTTCTGATTTATCGACTTTTAAAAAAGCAATTGGCTCTCAAAAAAGCAAATCGATGGGTTATTTATGTGATATTTCGAATTTCTCAAAAGTTTAAAATTTTCTGGTTCATTGAGCAATCGACTTATTGGTTTAAATTTGACTCAATCGGCTTTTAAAAAGGCCAATTGACTCTAAAAAAGAAACGTGTCGGCTCAAATGAAAAATCTTCCACAAATTCTGTTTGGTTTCTTCCATTTACAATTCAAACTACTCTATTTCTTTAAACACTTGGGGACCAAAAAGAAAGGTTGAAAGGGCAAATTTTTGAACGGGTTTACAGGAGAATTTTATAGATAGTCACGGGAAGCTCTAAGAAAAACATAAGGTAATAACGTGAAGTTTATTTTTAAATTTTTAGCATACATTAAATTTTTCGGAATTCAAAGTGGGAATTTTCAAAAAGTGTAAATTGTGAAGAATTGAAGAATAAATTAGAAATTTAATATAGATATTATGTCAGGTGTTGACGATCAGCAACCGAAGGAAATTGCTGAGAGGAACGGGAAAGGCAAAGAGGTGATCCACCGGTAGCTCTAAGTGTTATGTGGTGAGTTAGATTTACTTTAAGTAATCTAGATAAAAATGAAATATCTAGTGATAATATTAAAATAGATTATTAGCTCATGCTTCAGTAATAAATGAAAATTGGTTGATAGGTGTGATAAGAATAGTGGATGTGTAGAGAATTATTTTATGAGAAATAATATCTTTGGAATAATAAGTTGATTTATTAAATAAAAGCGATATCTGAAATTCTTGATGAGTTATTGTTGATGTTTTGATACGATTTATGAGGAGATGAAATTTAGTGAATCTTGACAAGCTATGATTGATGATTTGACGCGGTTTATGAGGAGAGAAATTTAGTGGAATTTTTCAAATAATAATTTGAGGATAATCATGATGGCTAATTTAAATATTTGAATTCATGTATGTTTTTATATTATTGTTCATATACATATTTCATATCATTGTTCATATGCATATGCATTAAATAAAGAATCGGGAGGGGGCCGGTCTAATTGAAAAACCATGACAGCCGGTATATGCTGGAAATAAATGAACCGAGAGGGGGTCGATCTAAGATAAAAACATGTCGACATGTGGAAAGACGTTCCCTAATAATAATTCATGCATTGCATCTGTTTTAAATATTGATTGTATTACTGAAGTGTTGTTTGTTATTGTCAATTTTTTTTATTTTTTATAAATGAACGAGTCTCACAAAGAGACAGTTATGGTGAGAAAGAAACATAGAAGTATGATATGATAAGAACCATCTAAATGATAGACTTTATGCTATGAACCTCATTACGAGGTAATTATGAGATAATTGACGGTCTTAAGGTGAACCAATAAATAAGAAGAAGAAATTGATAGAGAATGAGATTTATGATATTTGTAGTGATAGTATAATGCTGGTATCAAGTTGTATCAATTATACCTATCATACCCATCAAACAACTTTCATTTATTATCAAATAATAGAGTAATAAGTTATTCAAATATTATCACTATATAATTCATATTTATCTTGATTACTTAAAGTAAATCTAAGTCACCACGTAGCACTTAAAGCTACCCGTGGATCACCTTCTTGCCCTTCCTGCTCCTCTCAGCAATTTCTCCCAGTTGCTGATCGTCAACACCTGACATAATATTCATATTAAATTCTATTCTTCAATTCTTCCCAAATTCAGACCCTTTGAAAATTCCCACTTTGAATTCCGGGAATTTCATGTATGCTAAATTTCAAAAATAAACTTCAAGTTATTATCTTCTATTTTTCTTAAAGCTTCCCATGATTCTCTATGAAATTCTCCCGTAAACTTCTTCAAAATTTTACTCTTGCAACCTTTCTTTCGGTCCCCAAATGTTTAAAGAAAATGGAGTAATTTAGATTTGAGATTGAAGAAAACCAAACAGGATTTGGTAAAACTAATAAAACAATTCCATATTTAAAATACTTTAGCGGCACTATCACCGCTTCAAAATCAATAGCTGCATAACATGCAGCAAAATTACAAAATGTTGCAACACCTGGACTTCCAGGTGTTGCACGAATTTTTGGTTTTCTTTTTCTTTATCTTTTTCCTTTATCTGGACGTTTTTTTTGAATTATTTTGTAAAAATTAAATCTTTTGCATATATATATATATATGCATATATATATATATATATATTATTTTAACTCAATGTCGCATTTATCAAATTACTTCTTTACCCTTTCTTTACGAATACAAGTATTACAATTCTACCCACCTTACAAAAATTTCGTTCTCGAAATTTCCTTACCTAATTCATGAAAGAGTTGAGGGTATTCTTTCCTTATTCTTGCTTCATGCACCTAAGTAATTTCTTCAACCTCTTGGCTTCGCCATAATACTTGAATCAAGGGAATGACTTTATTGCGCAAAACTTGTTCCTTCCTGTCTAGAATTCTGATCGGTACTCGCATAAAACTCAAATCTTCCTAAAGTTCTATTGCCTGATTCGAGATACTATGGGATTTATCGTGTAAGTACTTTCTCAAATGTGAGACATGAAACACATTATGTAATTGCTTTAACTCTAGAGGTAAATCCGATTTATATGCTACTGGTCCAACTCTCTCAAACACCTCATATGGCCCCACAAAGCTCGGGCTCAACTTTCTCTTCTTTTTAAACCTCAACACTCCCTTTCACGGAGATATCTTCAAAAATACCCAATCGCCAACTTGAAATTCGAGAGGTCGTCTTCTATTATTAGCATATCCCTTCTGTCTATTTTGTGCTACTATAAGGTTTTCTCTAACCTGTTTGATCCTCTCAGAAGTTAGATATATCATTTCTATGCCAAATATCTTTCTCTCTCCAACTTCTTCCCAGGATACTAGAGTTCTACACCTCCTACCATATAAAGCTTCAAATGGTTCTATCCCAATACTAGTTTGATACTGATTATTATATGCAAACTCGATTAAAGGCAATAAGCATCCCAGCTCACTGAAAAACTCAATACACTTGCCCTCAGCATATCTTCTAGTATTTTGATGATTCTCTCCGTCTACCCATCAGTTTGTGGATGAAAAGTTATACTAAACTATAATTGTGTACCCATAGCTTCTTGGAAACCTCTCCAAAATCTAGAGGTAAATCTAGAATCTCTATCTGATACAATACTCAAGGGTGCTTCATGTAATCTTACAATCTCCACTACATATAATTCAGCAAAATTTTCAAGACTCTAGGTAGTTTTAATAGGAAGAAAATGTGAAGACTTAGAAAGTCTATCTATTATAACCCAAACAGTATCATGACCCTTCTGGGTATGGGGAAAACCAGAGACAAAATCCATACTCACATTTTCCCATGGCCACTCAGGTACTGGAATAGGTTGTAATAAACCTGCTGGATATCTATTCTCAGACTTCACCTATTGACAAGTTAGACATTTAGAAATATGTTCCGCCACATCCTTCTTCATCCCTGACCACCAATAATTTTGTCTCAATCCCATGTGCACCTTATTATTTCCTAGATTCATGGAATATACAGAATCATGAGCCTATCTTAGTATCTCCTTTCTCATCTCCACATCATTGGGAACACAAACTCGATGCCCCAATATCACCAAACCATCTCCTTTGATTCTAAATGATGAGTGCCAAATATTGCATATTTTGGCCCCTTAATAAACATTTGTTAGCTTAGGAATTTGTTATTTTGAGTTTTTTTTGTTGTTTTACAGGTTTACAGGCACTCGGAAATGAGTTTCACTAAAATTGCCAGAATTGCCTGTATAAATCAGTCATTTTTGTGGATATTACTGTACTGATTCAGGAAGAACCAAGAGATAAGCCATATATTCTTTGAAAGATCTGGATGTCTATTTTCAGAGGAATTTTACAGCTTATAAAAATGATTTTTCTAGAGAAATTTATGTCAGTTTTAGTAGACAAAGGTCAGGCTATGTGTGATTTCAGCATGGCAGATCAGTCATTTTTGTGGATTTTACTGTATTGATTCAGGAAGAATCAGGAGATGAGCCATATATGCTTGGAAAGATCCGGATGTCTATTTTCTGAAGAATTTTACGGCTCATAAAAATGATGTTTTCTAGAGAAAGTTATGGTAGTTTTAGTAGACAAAGGTTAGGCAGTGCACCATGCTGCGCTCAAGCGCACAAGACTGTGATCGAGCGCACTCGGGCGGTATCCCGCATCGAATTTGAAACATATTGCACTATTGAGTTTCCCTATAAAATCCCCACCTCACTGAAGCAATTGGTGTGCAATCCGAAAGACTTCTGCTAGCATTCTGGTGGATCACGAAGGCTTTGCTACCACGAGGGGAAGCGTCGCCCAACAACGAGTGGAATTTCTCCCAATATATAGTCATTTTTAATTTATTTCTTTTTTAATTTTCAAATTTTAATGTTTAGCACTTTTATTGTGAACTTTAGTTTCATAATTATGAGAGGCTAAAATCTTCATCTAAGGTTGAAGATGAAGCCTTACCATTGTTTGGTATAATATTTTCAGATTTGTTCATACAATTATGATATTTTTAGTATAAATGTTTTGTTCAATTATTTGAGTAAAATTTTATGATTGATTGCTTTTAAATTGTTAAATTGGATATTCTTTGTGTTTCGTTTGCTGGATACGGCGGATCATTCAAATTAGATTGGATATCCATTGCGATTTGTGAATTAAACAGATACATTGGATGGTTTTGGTTTAGTTTGGGTATTCACCATGATTTGTATAATGGTGGATTCATGGAATGATTTGATAGATTATTTTTATATAGAACATGAAGATATATGCTTTACTTTATTACACTCCATAAATATATAATACATATTATCTATCTTAATAATAATTACAAACTACTTAATTAATCACTTACAAATTACAATAATATAGAAATATAAGTTATACTTCATATAATTTATATATAAATATATATTAATATTTATAAAATTATAATTATCACACTATAGAGAGTTAGTAAAGTATTAAACTTTGATAAAAATTAATTAAAATTAAAATTAAAATTATTTTATTATTGTAATTAATTAATTAATATTGTTTTATTAAAATTTCGAAACGCCCCAAAAGATTCAAAAGACATACCTAGATTTTCAGCCATTCAGGTCAGAATTTTAAAATTTTAACATTTTGATTAGACGTCATTACAAATGGAACCACTAAATTGGAGGACCATAGTGTAAATTGATAGATACATATGCAACAAACGATAGTGTACGTCTAATATCTAATGTTATTAAAATTTTCATCAAATTGTTTGATATTTGAGTAAAAATATTTTGATAAATATTCATTCATAGGTCTTAAGTTAGTAAAGTTTATTGATAATTAATTAATTTATATTATTTCAATTTTTTAGTATTTTTATAATTTAATAAATATTATTTTATTCAAAACACCCAACCGTTTCAAAAAGCTTACGTCCCAACGCCTTGTGGCTTACGTCTCACCTCATTGAGGCAAAACACCTCGCTCAACACCCTCACCTCTGAAAACATTGGTTTCAAATGAATTGAAATTAGAATTCATTTAGGAATGAATTCATATTTAATTTTTAATGAATTGAAACTATAATTCATTTGCAAATGAACTTAAACGAATTTTCATGTTTGGTACAATTTTGCTACGCTTTAGAATTTAATTGAAATTTGTGCTTGAAATCAATTAAAAATTGAATTTGTTTGCTAAGTTTTATTTAAATACCCTTAACATTAGGAAATGATTTTGTAACACTAAATAGTTTTTTTTCCCTTTCATTGCCTTTTTTACTTGGTTTTTTTTTTCGGTAGAAAGAAAATTTTTTTTTTTTACTACCCAATATAGATCATAATACAGCAAAACAAACAAAGATATTGATTCGCACAGTACAAATATATTATAAAATAGAACCTATACTCCAGTAATAAGAAATTGATTGACACAGTACATAAGTCTCCTTCTATTTTCAACATAAAAGGAACCAAAACAATTTCAATTTATCTTGCAAAATACCAAAAGCTCAACAAGTAATCTTGTGAGAAAAAAAAACAGGTTTTGATGATATTTTACTAGAGAGGGCGAGAGAGACAGCAAGAGATAAATACATAAGACTACAAAAGGGTAAGTTTGTCATTTGAATTAAAACAAGCTCAAGTTTAGAGTTTATTTGCAAATTTTATTAATTTAGATAGAATTTGTCCAAAACTTACTCAATTCTACTTTTCATTTGGAAATGAATTCTACACTTTTATTGTTAAACGAAACATGTAACCAATTCATTTATAAATGAATTCTACACTTTATTAACAAACTAAACACAATAGCCTATAGAATTCAAATAAACAAATGGAGTGTTAGAGGCTTGACCATGACATCATATGATACAAACTCCATGTCATATCTTGAAAGTATTTTCAGAAAGCTTCCAATCATCCTAATTGATCACCTTTTCTACTTAAATAATGTTGAAGAAAGTAAGAGAAAAGTCCATTTATTTTTGTGTAGATGATCTAATGATGTAAGGTTGGTTAAAAAGCAACTCAAATAATTAATGGATGCAATATACAATTTGCAGTAGGCTCTACTGAATTAATATTGTGATGTGTTTGTTTAGATATCAACTTCTCGAGTTGTTCGAGGAAGAAGGTTTTATATAAAGATAAGGTTTCTTTTTTCTTTATGGGAATGTTCCTCCTGAACATTTAAGTCCTTGATCCTTTAGAAAAAAAGAAGGCCCTCTTTCTAGCACCAATTAGTTGATGCCAAAAATCTACCGGAATCTGGAAGATCGAAGAGTAGGACCTGCACACATGAAACGAGGAAAAACCCTAAAGTTGCGGAGGGCCAAGGGTCGGTGTCTCCGGAAGAGGAAAAACCCTAAAGTTACGGAGGGCCAAAGGTGGGTGTCTCCGGAAGACTCTCCGATGGCTAAGTTGGTATAGGGCTTTTTTGGAGAAATAAATGGAGCTATATGAAATCAAGAGCTGTGAGTGGAAAATTGTGTGTACCTTTTGATTTATGAAGACCAATTTTTATAGTGTGTCGGAACAGAGTCCGATATGGAGAACAAATGTAGTGTTGAGATAAGAGTAGCATTCTTTTGGAGCTATTTATAAGCCGTACGAATTTATCCAAAAGTTGGAGTGGTGGAATAGCATCAGGTCTATTAGTGCGAAATTACCATTATGCCCCTTACCTAATGTCGGGAGGAGATTGGCATTCTTGTCGCGGTTATAAAATTATCATTTTTACTTTGGAGATTGACACGTGTCATCATGTTATTGGAGAGGGAATATTCCCTATAGCACGCACAAACCTACTTTTTTGAGACAATTGCTGATTATGACAATAAAATATTAAAACTTTAAATTTTTTCACGTGAAATATTAAAATTTTTAATTGATTACCCATTGATCTCTCTCTAGAATATTTGAACTTTTTTTCTAGTTAAATCAATGTAACAGATGTTAGAGATTTAAATTTAGCAATGCCCCAATCATTTAAAAATAATTTATTTTAATTGTACGTTGTGCTAGCTTGTTACGTGTGTAAATCCTCATAACTAAATGATTTATTTGATAATAATTTAAAATTTTATTATTTACTTACTCACAAAAAAGATCACAATATATATATATATATATATATATATATATATATATATATATGTGTGTATATATCGAACAAAAAACTCATAGAAGATAAAAAAAAATCGAATATGGAATCTTGATGTTCCAAAATCTCAACTATAATCATTAGGACAAGATTTCGTTGGCCTAATTAAATAGTTCTTGTGACCATCTAAGTTATTACTATTATTTTATTTATTTCTTCTTTCCTTCTATTAGGTGGCCGTTGTGACTGTCAACTGGTGGGGATCATGGTTGTCATTTGAATTCCATTTCTGGTGGTAAAGGTTCCATGAATTTTAACTTTAAATGAGTTCCATGCACCCTATGTAAAATTTAAATAAAAATAATAAATAATAATTTTTAATATAAACATAAATATAATAGTTCGTATGATAAAAAAATTGAACTTTCAATTAAAAAATATATAAAAATTGAAATATTTAAGTAAAAAAAAGTCATTTAATTAAAACAGTAGCTTAAAAGCAGCCCTAGTTTGTTGAAAATAAAAATTTTAAACATTTACACTTTGTTTTGTATGAACTGAAATATAAAATTCAGTTCAGTTTCAAATGAATTGAAATTATAATTTATTTAGAAATGAATTCATATTTAAATTTTAAATGAATTGAAACTATAATTCATTTGCAAATGAACTTAATTCTACTTAGCATTTATTTGGAAATAAATTCTACACTTTTATTGTTAAACCAAACATATAACCGATTTATTTTTAAATGAATTATACATTTTATTAACAAACAAAATACAATAGCCTATAGAATTCAAATAACCAAACGGATTGTTAGAGGCTCGACCATGACATCATATGATACAAACTCCATGTCATATCTTGAAAGTATTTTCAGAAAGCTTCCAATCATCCTAATTGATCACCTTTTCTACTTAAATAATGTTTTCAAGTAAGAGAAAAGTCCATTAATTTTTGTGTAGATGATCTAATGATGTGTGGTTGGTTAAAAAGCGACTCAAATAGTTAATGGATGCAATATACAATTTGCAGTAGGCTCAACTGAGTTAATATTGTAATTCGTTTGTTTAGATATCAACTCCTCAAGTTGTGCGAGGTAGAAGGTTGTATATCATAAGGTTCCTTCTTTCTTTATGGGAATATTCCATACATATAAATTAAATTAAACAACACGACACATAAGAAATATATAAATGTGACTTACATGAGTAGGTTAGAATTATTGTTTTACTTGAAAGAAAAAATACGCAAACTCAATAAAATATATATTAAAATAACTCACTAATCTACTTCTTCAAGAAAATGGCTGATTATAATCATAATTTTTTAAATTTTTTTGATAGAAATATTAAAATTTTTAATTGATTATCCACAAATCTTTTAAAATACTTCACTTTTTTTTTTCTTTCTGTTAAATAAATCTAAACGAAGAGTAGAGATTTAAACTTAGATATTTGAATCACTTCTTAGTTATGTCCCAATCGCTTAAAAATATTTTATTTTAATTGTAAATCATGCTGACTTGCTATTTGATATTTTGAGTTTTCATAAGGTGCAGAATTTTTCCAATTTATCGACTTTCAAAAAAGCAATTAGCTCTCAAAAAAGCTAATCGACAGGTTATTTATGTGATATTTCGAATTTCTCGAAGGTATAAAATTTTCCGGTTCTTTGACCAGTCGACTTATTGGTTTAAATTTGACTCAATCGGCTTTTAAAAAGGTCAATTGACTCTAAAAAGAAAAGTGTCTGCTCAGATGAAAAAACATCCACAAATCCTGTTTGGTTTCTTCCTTTTATAATTCAAACTACTCTATTTCTTTAAACACTTGGGGACTGAAAGAAAGGTTGAAAGAGCAAATTTTTGAAGAGGTTTAGGGAGAATTTTATAGAGAGTTATGGGAAGCTCTAAGAAAAACAGAAGGTAATAACATGAAGTTTATTTTTAAATTTTTAGCATACATTAAATTTCCTAGAATTCAAAGTGAGAATTTTCAAAGAGTGTAAATTGTGAAGAATTGAAGAATAAATTAGAAATTTAATATAAATATTACTTTAGGTGTTGACGATCAGCAACCAGGGGAAATTGCCGAGAGGAACGGGAAAGGCAAAGAGGTGATCCACCAGTAGCTCTAAGTGCTACGTGGTGAGTTAGATTTACTTTAAGTAATCTAGATAAAAATCAATATCTAGTGATAATATTAAAATAGATTATTACCTCATGCTTCGGTGATAAATGAAAATTGGTTGATAGGTGTGATAGGATTAGTGGATGTGTAGAGAATTATTTTATGAGAAATAATATTTTGGAATAGTAAGTTGATTTAATAATAAAAGCGATATCTGAAATTCTTGATGAGTTATGGTTGATTTTTCGATACGATTTTTGGGGAGATGAAAATTAGTGAATCTTGACAAGCTATGATTGATGATTTGATGCGATTTATGAGGAGAGGAATTTAGTGAAATTTTTCAAATAATAATTTGAAAATAATCAGGATAACTAATTTAAATATTTGAATTCATCTATGTCTTTATGTTATTGCTCATATGCATATTTCATATCATTGTTCATATACATAAAATAAATAAAAGAATTGGGAGGGGGCCGGTCTAATTGAAAAACCATGACAGCAGGTATATGCTGGAAATAAAAGAACCGAGAGGGGGTCGGTGTAAGATAAAAACATGTCGACATGTGGGAAGACGTACCCTAATAATAATTCATGCATTGCATCTGTTTTAAATATTGATTGTATTACTGAAGTGTTGTTTGCTATTAGTAATTTTTTTTTATTTTTTATAAATGTACGAGTCTCACAGATAGACAATTATGGTGGGAAAGAAACATAGAAGTATGATATGATAAGAACCATCTAAATGGTAGACTTTATGCTATGAACCTCATTACGAGGTAATTATGAGATAATTGATGGTCTTAAGGTGAACCAATAAATAAGAAGAAGAGATTGTTAGAGAATGAGACTTATGATATGTGTAGTGATAGTATAATGCTAGTATCAAGTTATATGAGATATAATTGATTAAATATTGAAATATCATTTATAAAAATTGAATACTTCTAGTAAATTTAATTCACTGAGCTTGTGAAGCTCACCTCGCATTATACAATGATTTCAGGTAGCATACAGGACAAATAGTTTGGTGAGTTGAGGTTCAGACGAAATCATTATCTGTAAGTCACGCACGTGTCCACATCCTCAGACTAATGAGAAAATAAAATAAAAATTTATTTGTAAATATTCATGCATTTTGTGTTGTATATAATGTTTAAATCAAGATCAGAATGATGTATCTCCCCTGTTGAGGGTCGAGGAATGATGTAAAAATTTCTGATTGTATTATTTTTTCTTGTTGCATATTGGTGTCGTGCTGCGATTTTCAAAATTTGACAACACCATCTCGGGGGTGGCCAACCCGAGATGGGTTGTTACAGTGTCTCCGGAAGACTCTCCGATGGCTAAGTTAGTATAGGGCTTTTTGGAGAAATAAGGGGAGTTGTATGAAATCAAGAGCTGTGAGTGGAAAATTTTGTGTACCTTTTGATTTATGAGGACCCCTTTTTATAGTGTGTCGGAGTAGAGTCTGATTAGGAGAACAACTGTGGTGTTTTGATAGGAGTAGAGTTCTTTTGGAGTTATCTATAAGACGTATAAGTTTATCCAAAAGTTGGAATCGCGGAATAGCATCAGGTCTATTGGTGCGAAATTACCATTATGCCCCTTACCTTATGTTGGGAGGAGATTGGCATTCTTGTCGTGGTTACAAAATTACAATTTTTACTTTGGAGATTGACACGTGTCATCATGTTATTGGAGAGGGAATATTCCCTACAGCACGCACAAACCTACTTTTTTGAGACAATTGCTGATTATGATAATAAAATATTAAAACTTTAAATTTTTTCGAGTGCAATATTAAAAATTTTAAATGAATACCTGTCGATCTCTCTCTAGAATATTTGAACTTTTTTTCTAGTTAAATCACTGTAACAAAGATTAGAGATTTAAATTTAGCTATGCCCCAATCATTTAAAAATATTTTATTTTAATTGTAAATTGTGCTAGCTTGTTACATGTGTAAATCCTCGCAACTAAATGATAGATTTGATAATAATATAAATTCTTATTATTTCATTACTCACTAAGAATATCACTTTATATATATATATATATATATATATATATATATGGAGAAAAAACTTATACAAGGTATGATGTTCCAAAATCTCAACTATAATCATTAGGACAAGATTTCGTTGACCTAATTAAATAGTTCTTGTGACCATCTAAGTTATTACTACTATTTTATTTATTTCTTCTTTCATTATATTGGGTGGCCATCGTGACTATCAATTGGTGGGGATCATGGTTGTCATTTGGATTCCATTTCTGGTGGGAAAGGTTCCATGAATTTTAACTTTAAATGAGTTCCATGCACCCTATATAAAATTTAAATAAAAATAATAAATAATATTTTTTAATATAAACATAAGTATAATAGTCTGTATGATAAAAAATTGAACTTTTAATTAAAAAAATATATAAATTGAAATATTTCAGTAAAAGAAGTCATTTATTTAAAATGGTAGCTTAAAAGCAGCACTAGTTCGTTGAAAATATAAATTATAAACATTTACGCTCCATTTGGTATGAACTGAAATATAGAATTCAATTAAGTTTCAAACAGTATTTTAAAAAACGGGCCAGGGGTGCACCCAGGGGCGTATTTGTTGGGGCGGAAGGTCCATTGGGCGTTCACCTTTTCGGCCCGGGGGGTGATATATATTTTTTTTTTTGCTCTACACCTGAAAACGAGGTCGTTTTAATAATAAACTCTTTAAATCTTCTTCCCTGAAGTTCGAACCCATGACTTAAAGTGTCATAAATCTTAACCACTGAGCTAGCACTCTTGTTGTGATATTATTACACTTCATAAATATATAATACATATTATCTATCTTAATAATAATTACAAACTATTTAATTAATCACTTACAAATTATAACAATATAGAAATATAAGTTATACTTCATATAATTTATATATTAATATTTATAAAATTATAATTATCATACTATAGAGAGTTAGTAAAGTATTAAACTTTGATAAAAATTAATTAAAATTAAAATTATTTTATTATTCTAACTAATTAATTAATATTATTTTATTAAAATTTCGAAACGCCCCAAAAGATTCAAAAGGCATACACGGATTTTCAGTCTTTCAAGTCAGAATTTTAAATTTTTAACATTCTAATTGGACGTCATTACAAATGGAACCACAATGTTGGAGGACCATAGTGTAAATTGATAGATATATATGCAACAAACGATAGTGTACGTCTAATATCAGATGTTATTAAAATTTTCATCAAATTGTTTGATATTTGTGTAAATTTTTTTTGATAAATATTCATTCAAAGGTCTTAAGTTAGTAAAGTTTATTGATAAATAATTTATTTATATTATTTCAATTTTTTAGTATTTTTATAATTTAATTAATATTATTTTATTCGAAACGCCCCAACGTTTCAAAAGGCTTACGCCCCAACGCCTCGGGGCTTACACCTCGCCTCATTGAGACAAAAGACCTCGCCCAATGCACTCGCCTTTGAAAACATTGGTTTCAAATGAATTGAAATTAGAATTCATTTAGGAATGGATTCATATTTAATTTTTAATGAATTGAAACTATAATTCATTTGCAAATCGCCCAACGCACCCGCCTTTGAAAACATTGGTTTCAAATGAATTGAAATTAGAATTCATTTAGGAATGAATTCA
This sequence comes from Bretschneidera sinensis, assembly GCA_023935145.1. Classification (NCBI taxonomy): domain Eukaryota; kingdom Viridiplantae; phylum Streptophyta; class Magnoliopsida; order Brassicales; family Akaniaceae; genus Bretschneidera; species Bretschneidera sinensis. Next base: position 132,414,154 of record CM043698.1, read on the forward strand.
TATTTAATTTTTAATGAATTGAAACTATAATTCATTTGCAAATGAACTTAAACGAATTTTCTTGTTTGGTACAATTTTACTACGCATTAGAATTTAATTGAAATTTGTGCTTGGAATCAATTAAGAATTGAATTTGTTTGCTATGTTTTATTTAAATACCCTTAACATTAGGAAATGATTTTGTAACACTAAATAGTTTTTTTTCCCTTTCATTGCCTTTTTTACTTGGTTTTTTTTTCGGTAGAAAGAAATTTTTTTTTTTTACCACCCAATATAGATCATAATACAGCAAAACAAACAAAGATATTGATTCGCACAGTACAAATATATTATAAAATTGAACCTATACTCCAGTAATAAGAAATTGATTGACACAGTACATAAGTCTAGTTCTTATTTTCAACATAAAAGGAACCAAAAACAATTTCAATTTATCTTGCAAAATATCAAAAGCTCAACAAGTAATCTTGTTAAAAAAAACAGGTTTTGATGATATTCTACTAGAGAGGGCGAGAGAGACAGCAAGAGATAAATACATAAGACTACAAAAGGGTAAGTTTGTCATTTTAATTAAAACAAGCTCAAGTTTAGAGTTTATTTGCAAATTTTATTAATTTAGATAGAATTTGTCCGAAACTTACTCAATTCTACTTAGAATTCATTTGGAAATGAATTCTACTCTTTTATTGTTAAACGAAACATGTAACCAATTCATTCATAAATGAATTCTACACTTTATTATCAAACTAAACACAATAGCCTATAGAATTCAAATAAAGAAATGGAGTGTTAGAGGCTCGACCATGACATCATATGATACAAACTCCATGTCATATCTTGAAAGTATTTTCAGAAAGCTTCCAATCATCCTAATTGATCACATTTTCTACTTAAATAATGTTGAAGAAAGTAAGAGAAAAGTCCATTTATTTTTGTGTAGATGATCTAATGATGTAAGGTTGGTTAAAAAGCAACTCAAATAATTAATGGATGCAATATACAATTTGCAGTAGGCTCTACTGAATTAATATTGTGATGTGTTTGTTTAGATATCAACTTCTCGAGTTGTGCGAGGAAGAAGGTTTTATATAAAGATAACTAGCGCCAATTAGTTGATGCTGAAAATCTACTGGAATCTGGAAGATCGACGAGTAACACCTGCACACATGAAACGAGAAAAAACCTGAAAGTTGCGGAGGGTCAAGGTGGGTGTCTCCGGAAGAATCTTCGATGCTTAAGTTGGTATAGGGTTTTTTTTGGAGAAATAAGGGGAGCTGTATGAAATCAAGAGCTGTGAGTGAAAAATTGTGTGTACCTTTTGATTTATGAATACCCTTTTTATAGTGTGTCGGAGCAGAGTCTGATTAGGAGAACAACTGTAGTGTTGAGATAAGAGTAGCATTTTTTTGGAGTTATCTATAAGTCGTACGAGATTATCCAAAAGTTGGAGTGGCGGAATAGCATCAGGTCTATTGGTGCAAAATTACCATTATGCCCCTCACTTTATGTAGGGAGGAGATTGGCATTCTTGTCGTAGTTATAAAATTACCATTTTTACTTTGGAGATTAACACATATCATCATGTTATTGGAGAGGGAATATTCCCTACAGAATGCACAAACCTACTTTTTCAAGACAATTGCTGATTATGACAATAAAATATTAAAACTTTAAATTTTTTCGAGTGAAATATTAAAATTTTTAATCGATTACCCATTGATCTTTCTCTAGAATATTTGAACTTTTTTTGTAGTTAAATCAATGTAACAGATGTTAGAGATTTAAATTTAGCAATGCCCCAATCATTTAAAAATATTTTATTTTAATTGTAAATTGTGTTAGCTTGTTACGTGTGTAAATCCTCATAACTAAATGATTTATTTGATAATAATTTAAAATTTTATTATTTCATTACTCACTAAGAAAATCACAATATATATATATATATATATATATATATATAAATAAATATATGTGTGTGTATATATCGAACAAAAAACTCAGAGAAGATAAAATTATCGAATATGGAATCTTGATGTTCCAAAATCTCAACTATAATCATTAGTACAAGATTTCGTTGGCCTAATTAAATAGTTCTTGTGACCATCTAAGTTATTACTATTATTTTATTTATTTCTTCTTTCATTCTATTAGGTGGCCGTCATGACTGTCAACTGGTAGGGATCATGGTTGTCATTTGGATTCCATATCTGGTGGCAAAGGTTCCATGAATTTTAACATTTTAATAAGTTCGATGCACCTTATATAAAATTTAAACGAAAATAGTAAAGAATATTTTTTTAATATAAACATAAATATAATAGAGTGAATGATAAAAAAATTGAACTTTCAATTAAAAAATATATAAAAATTGAAATATTTAAGTAAAAAAAAGTCATTTAATTAAAACAGTAGCTTAAAAGCAGCCCTAGTTTGTTGAAAATATAAATTTTAAACATTTACGCTTTGTTTGGTATGAACTGAAATATAAAATTCAGTTCAGTTTCAAATGAATTGAAATTATAATTTATTTAGAAATGAATTCATATTTAATTTTTAAATGAATTGAAACTATAATTCATTTACAAATGAACTTAATTCTACTTAGCATTCATTTGGAAATAAATTCTACACTTTTATTGTTAAACTAAACATGTAATCGATTTATTTTTAAATGAATTATATATTTTATTAACAAACAAAACAAAATAGCCTATAGAATTCAAATAACAAAATGGATTGTTAGAGGCTCGACCATGACATCATATGATACAAACTCCATGTCATATCTTGAAAGTATTTTCAGAAAGCTTCCAATCATCCTATTTGATCACCTTTTCTACTTAAATAATGTTTTCAAGTAAGAGAAAAGTCCATTAATTTTTGTGTAGATGATCTAATGATTTGTGGTTGGTTAAAAAGCAACTCAAATAGTTAATGGATGCAATATACAATTTGCAGTAGGCTCAACTGAGTTAATATTGTAATTCGTTTGTTTGGATATCAACTCCAAGTTGTGCGAGGCAGAAGGTTGTATATCATAAGGTTCCTTCTTTCTTTATGGGAATATTCCATTTATATAAATTAAATAAAACAACACGACACATAAGAAATATATAAATATGACTTACATGAGTAGATTAGAATTATTGTTTTACTTGAAAGAAAAAATACGCAACCTCAATAAAATATATATTAAAAAAACTCACTAATCTACTTCTTCAAGAAAATGGCTGTTTATAATAATAAATTTTTAAATTTTTTTGAGAGAAATATTAAAATTTTTAATTGATTATCCACAAATCTTTTGGAATACTTCACTTTTTTTTTTCTTCCTGTCAAATCAATCAAAAGGAAGAGTAGAGATTTAAACTTAGATATTTGAATCACTTCTTAGTTATGTCCCAATCGTTTAAAAATATTTTATTTTAATTGTAAATCATGCTGACTTGCTATTTGATATTTTGAGTTTTCATAAGGTGTAGAATTTTTCCGATTTATCAACTTTCAAAAAAGCAATTGGCTCTCAAAAATGCTAATCGACGGGTTATTTATGTGATGTTTCGAATTTCTCGAAGGTATAAAATTTTCTGGTTCATTGACCAATCGACTTATTGGTTTAAATTTGACTCAATCGGCTTTTAAAAAGGCCAATTGACTCTAAAAAGAAAAGTGTCGGCCCAAATGAAAAATCATCCACAAATCCTGTTTGGTTTCTTCTTTTTACAATTCAAATTACTCTATTTTTTTAAATGCTTGGGGACAGAAAGAAAGGTTGAAAGAGCAAATTTTTGAAGGGGTTTAGGGAGAATTTTATAGAGAGTCACGGGAAGCTCTAAGAAAAACAGAAGGTAATAACGTGAAGTTTATTTTGAAATTTTTAGCATACATTAAATTTCTCAGAATTCAAAGTGAGAATTTTCAAAGAGTGTAAATTGTGAAGAATTGAAGAATAAATTAGAAATTTAATATAAATATTGTGTCAGGTGTTGACTATCAGCAACCAGGGGAAATTGCTGAGAGGAACGGGAAAGGAAATGAGGTGATCCACCAGTACCTCTCAGTGCTACGTGGTGAGTTAGATTTACTTTAAGTAATCTAGATAAAAATAAAATATCTAGTGATAATATTAAAATAGATTATTAGCTCATGCTTCGGTGATAAATGAAAATTGGTTGATAGGTGTGATAGGATTAGTGGATGTGTAGAGAATTATTTTATGAGAAATAATATTTTTGAAATAATAAGTTGATTTAATAATAAAAGCGATATCTGAAATTCTTGATGAGCTATGGTTGATGTTTCGATACGATTTTTGAGGAGATGAAATTTAGTGAATCTTGACAAGCTATGATTGATGATTTGATGCGATTTATGAGGAGAGAAATTTAGTGAAATTTTTCAAATAATAATTTGAGAATAATCAGGATAGCAAATTTAAATATTTGAATTCATGTATATTTTTACGTTATTGTTCATATGCATATTTCATATCATTGTTCATATGCATAAAATAAAATTAAAGAATCAGGTGGGGGCCAGTCTAATTAAAAAACCATGACATCTGGTATATGCTGGAAATAAAAGAACCAGGAGAAGGTTGATCTAAGATAAAAACATGTCGACATGTGGGAAGACATTCCCTAATAATAATAATTCATGCATTGCATCTGTTTTAAATATGGATTGTATTACTGAAGTGTTGTTTGTTATTGTCAATTTTTTTTTTTAGTTTTACAAATGAACGAGTCTCAAAGAGAGACAGTTATGGTGAGAAAGAAACATAGAAGTATGATATGATAAGAACCATCTAAATGGTAGACTTTATGCTATGAACCTCATTACGAGGTAATTATGAGATAATTGATGGTCTTAAGGTGAACCAATAAATAAGAAGAAAAGATTGATAGAGAACGAGACTTACGATATGCGTAGTGATAGTATAATACTAGTATCAAGTTGTATGAGATATAATTGATTAAAGAAGTAAAGATCATTTATAAAAATTGAATACTTCTAGTAAATTTAATTCACTAAGCTTGTGAAGCTCACCCCGCATTGTACAATGATTTCAGGTAGCAAACAGGACAAATGGTTTGGTGAGTTGAGATTCAGACGAAATCATTATCTGTAAGCCATGCACGTGTCCACATCCTCAGACTAATGAGAAAATAAAATAAAAATTTATTTGTAAATATTCATGCATTTTATGTTGTATATAATATTCAAATCAAGATCAAAATGATGTATCTCCCCTATCGAGGGTTGAGGAATGATGTAAAAATTTCTGATGCAATTATTTTTTCTTATTGCATATATATGTCGTGCTGGGATTTTCAAAATTTGACAACACCATCTCAGGGATGGCCAACCCGAGATAGGTTGTTACAGTGTCTCCGAAAGACTCTCCGATGGATAAGTTAGTATAGGGAGTTTTTGGAGAAATAAGGGGAGTTGTATGAAATCAAGAGCTGTGAGTCGAAAATTGTGTGTACCTTTTGATTTATGAAGACCCATTTTTATAGTATGTCGGAGTAGAGTCTGATTAGGAGAACAACTGTGGTGTTTTGATAGGAGTAGAGTTCTTTTGGAGTTATCTATAAGCCGTATAAGTTTATCCAAAAGTTGGAGTGGCAGAATAGCATCAAGTCTATTGGTGCAAAATTACCATTATGCCCTCACCTTATGTCGGGAGGAGATTGGTATTTTTGTCGTGGTTATAAAATTACTATTTTTACTTTAGAGATTGACACATGCCATCATGTTATTGGAGAGGGAATATTCCCTACAGCACGCACAAACCTACTTTTTTGAGACAATTGCTGATTATGATAATAAAATATTAAAACTTCAAATTTTTTCGAGTGCAATATTAAAAATTTTAAATGAATACCCGTCGATCTCTCTCTAGAATATTTGAACTTTTTTTCTAGTTAAATCAATGTAACAAAGATTAGAGATTTAAATTTAGCTATGTCCCAATCATTTAAAAATATTTTATTTTAATTGTAAATTGTGCTAGCTTCTTACGTGTGTAAATCCTTGCAACTAAATGATAGATTTGATAATAATATAAATTTTTTTTATTTCATTACTCACTAAGAAGATCACTATATATATATATATATGGAGAAAAAACTCATACAGGGTATGATGTTCCAAAATCTCAACTATAATCATTTGGACAAGATTTCGTTGACCTAATTAAATACTTCTTGTGACCATCTAAGTTATTACTACTATTTTATTTATTTCTTCTTTCATTATATTGGGTGCCCGTCGTGACTATCAATTGGTGGGGATCATGGTTGTCATTTGGATTCCATTTCTGGTGGCAAAGGTTCCATGACTTTTAACTTTAAATGAGTTCCATGCACCCTATATAAAATTTAAATAATAAATAATAAATAATATTTTTTAATATAAACATAAATATAATAGTTCATATGATAAAAAATTGAACTTTCAATTAAAAAAATATAAATATTCAAATATTTCAGAAAAAAGTCATTTATTTAAAACAGTAGCTTAAAAGCAGCACTAGTTCGTTGAAAATTTAAATTATAAACATTTACGCTCCATTTGGTATGAATAGAAATAAAGAATTCAGTTAAGTTTCAAACAATGTTTTTAAAAAACGGGCCTAGGGCCCACCCAGGGGCGTATTTGTTGGGGTGGAAGGTCCATTGGGCGTTCGCCTTTTCGGCCCGGGGTGAGATATTTTTTTTTGGGCTCTACACCTTAAAATGACGTCGTTTTAATAATAAACCTTTTAGATCTTCTTCCCTGAGGCTCGAACCCATGACCTAAAGTATCCTAAATCTTAACCACCGAGCTAGTACTCTTGTTGTTACATTATTACACTTCATAAATATATAATACATATTAACTATCTTAATAATAATTACAAACTATTTAATTAATCACTTACAAATTACAACAATATAGAAATATAAGTTATACTTCATATAATTTATATATTAATATTTATAAAATTATAATTATCACACTATTGAGAGTTAGTAAAGTATTAAACTTTGATAAAAAGTAATTAAAATTAAAATTATTTTTATTTTTTTATTCTAATTAATTAATTAATATTATTTTATTAAAATTTTGAAATGCTCCAAAAGATTCAAAAGACATACCCCGATTTTCAGTCTTTCAGGTCAGAATTTTAAATTTTTAACATTTTGATTGGACATCATTACAAATGGAACCACTATGTTGGAGGACCATAGTGTAAATTGATATATACATATGCAACAAACGATAGTGTATGTCTAATATCAGATGTTATTACAATTTTCATCAAATTGTTTGATATTTGTGTAAAAATATTTTGATAAATATTCATTCATAGGTCTTATGTTAGTAAATTTTATTGATAATTAATTAATTTATATTATTTCAATTTTTTAGTATTTTTATAATTTAATAATATTATTTTATTCAAAACACCACAACATTTCAAAAGGCTTACGCCCCAACACCTCGTCTCATTGAGGCAAAATGCCTCGCCCAACGCTCTCACATCTGAAAACATTGGTTTCAAATGAATTGAAATTAGAATTCATTTAGGAATGAATTCATATTTAATTTTTAATGAATTGAAACTATAATTCATTTGCAAATGAACTTAAACGAATTTTCATGTTTGGTACAATTTTACTACGCATTAGAATTTAATTGAAATTTGTGCTTGAAATCAATTAAAAATTGAATTTGTTTGCTAAGTTTTATTTAAATACCCTTAATATTAGGAAATGATTTTGTAACACTTAATAGGTTTTTTTTTCGCTTTCATTGCCTTTTTTACTTGTTTTTTTTTCAGTGGAAAGGAAAAAAAATATTTTTTACTACCCAATATAGACCATAATACAGCAAAACAAACAAAGATATTGATTCACACTGTACAAATATATTATAAAATAGAAGCTATACGATTCCAATAATAAGAAATTGATTGACACAATACATAAGTCTCCTTCTATTTTCAAAATAAAAAGGAACCAAAAACAATTTCAATTTATCTTGCAAAATACCAAAAGCTCAACAAGTAATCTTGTGAAAAAAAACAGGTTTTGATGATATTTTACTACAGAGGGCAAGAGAGACTGCAAGAGATAAATACATAAGACTACAAAAGCGCAAGTTTGTCATTTTAATTAAAACAAGCTCAAGTTTAGAGTTTATTTGCAAATTTTATTAATTTAGATAGAATTTGTCCGAAACTTACTCAATTCTACTTAGAATTCATTCGAAAATGAATTCTACACTTTTATTGTTAAAAGAAACATATAACCAATTCATTTATAAATGAATTCTACACTTTATTAACAAACTAAACACAATAGAGTATAGAATTCAAATAAACAAATGGAGTGTTAGACGCTCGACCATGACATCATATGATACAAACTCCTTGTCATATCTTCAAAGTATTTTCAAAAAGCTTCCAATCATCCTAATTGATCCCCTTTTCTACTTAAATAATGTTGAAGAAAGTAAGAGAAAAGTCCATTTATTTTTGTGTAGATGATCTAATGATGTAAGGTTGGTTAAAAAGCAACTCAAATAATTAATGGATGCAATATACAATTTGCAGTAGGCTCTACTGAATTAATATTGTGATGTGTTTGTTTAGATATCAACTTCTCGAGTTGTGCGAGGAAGAAGGTTTTATAAAAAGATAAGGTTTCTTTTTTCTTTATGGGAATGTTCCTTCTGAGCATTTAAGTCCTTGATCCTTTTGAAAAAAAGAAGGCCCTCTTTCTAGCGTCAATTAGTTGATGTCGAAAATCTACCGAAATCTAGAAGATCGAAGAGTAGGACCTGCACACATGAAACGAGGAAAAACCCTAAAGTTGCGGAGGGCAAAGGGTGGATGTCTCCGGAAGACTCTCCGATGGCTAAGTTGATATAGGGCTTTTTTGGAGAAATAAGGGGAGCTGTATGAAATCAAGAGCTGTGAGTGGAAAATTGTGTGTACCTTTTGATTTATGAAGACCCATTTTTATAGTGTGTCGGAGCAGAGTCCGATTAGGTGAACAACTGTAGTGTTGAGATAAGAGTAGCATTCTTTTGGAGTTATCTATAAGCTGTACGAGTTTATCCAAAAGTTGGAGTGGCGGAATAGCATCAGGTCTAGTGGTGCGAAATTACCATTATACCCCTTACCTTATGTCGGGAGGAGATTGGCATTCTTGTCGTGGTTATAAAATTACCATTTTTACTTTGGAGATTGACACGTGTCATTATGTTATTGGAGAGGGAATATTCCCTATAGCACGCACAAACCTACTTTTTCTTGACAATTGTTGATTATGGCAATAAAATATTAAAACTTTAAATTTTTTCGTGTGAAATATGAAAATTTTTAATTGATTACCCATTGATCTCTCTCCAGAATATTTAGACTATTTTATAGTTAAATCAATGTAACAGATGTTAGAGATTTAAATTTAGCAATGCCCCAATCATTTAAAAATATTTTATTTTAATTGTACATTGTGCTAGCTTGTTATGTGTCTAAATCCTCATAACTAAATGATTTATTTGATAATAATTTAAAATTTTATTATTTCATTACCCACTAAGAATATCACAATATATATATATATATATATATATATAAAATAAATATATGTGTGTGTATATATCGAACAAAAAACTCATAGAAGATAAAAAAAATCGAATATGAAATCTTGATGTTCCAAAATCTCAACTATAATCATTAGGACAAGATTTCGTTGGCCTAATTAAATAGTTCTTGTGACCATCTAAGTTATTACTATTATTTTATTTATTTCTTCTTTCATTCTATTAGGTGGCCGTCGTGACCGTCAATTGGTGGGGATCATGGTTGTCATTTGGATTCCATTTCTGGTGGCAAAGGTTCCATGAATTTTAACATTTTAATAAGTTCGATGCACCTTATATAAAATTTAAACGAAAATAGTAAAGAATATTTTTTTAATATAAACATAAATATAATAGTTCGTATGATAAAAAATTGAACTTTCAATTAAAAAATATATAAAAATTGAAATATTTAAGTAAAAAAAAGTCATTTAATTAAAACAGTAGCTTAAAAGCAGCCCTAGTTTGTTGAAAATATAAATTTTAAACATTTACGCTTTGTTTGGTATGAACTGAAATATAAAATTCAGTTCAGTTTCAAATGAATTGAAATTATAATTTATTTAGAAATGAATTCATATCTAATTTTTAAATGAATTGAAACTATAATTCATTTGCAAATGAACTTAATTCTACTTAGCATTCATTTGAAAATAAATTATACACTTTTATTGTTAAACCAAATATGTAACCAATTTATTTTTAAACGAATTATACATTTTATTAACAAACAAAATACAATAGCCTATAAAATTCAAATAACCAAACAGATTGTTAGAGGCTCGACTATGACATCATATGACACAAACTCCATGTCATATCTTGAAAGTATTTTCAGAAAGCTTCCAATCATCCTAATTGATCATCTTTTCTACTTAAATAATGTTTTCAAGTAAGAGAAAAGTCCATTAATTTTTGTGTAGATGATCTAATGATGTGTGGTTGGTTAAAAAACGACTCAAATAGTTAATGGATGCAATATACAATTTGCAGTTGGCTCAACTGAGTTAATATTGTAATTAGTTTGTTTAGATATCGACTCCTCAAGTTGTGCGAGGAAGAAGGTTGTATATCATAAGGTTCCTTCTTTCTTTATGGGAATTTCCACATATATAAATTAAATTAAACAACACGACACATAAGAAATATATAAATATGACTTACATGAGTAGGTTAGAATTATTGTTTTACTTGAAAGAAAAAATACGCAAACTCAATAAAATATATATTAAAATAACTCACTAATCTACTTCTTCAAGAAAATGGCTGATTATAATCATAATTTTTTAAATTTTTTTTATAGAAATATTAAATTTTTTAATTGATTATCCACAAATCTTTTAGAATACTTCACCTTTTTTTTTTTCTTCCTGTTAAATCAATCTAAACGAAGAGTAGAGATTTAAACTTAGATATTTGAATCACTTCTTAGTTATGTCCCAATCGCTTAAAAATATTTTATTTTAATTGTAAATAATGCTGACTTGCTATTTGATATTTTTAGTTTTCATAAGGTGTAGAATTTTTCCGATTTATCGTCTTTCAAAAAGCAATTGGCTCTCAAAAAAGCTAATCGACAGGTTATTTATGTAATATTTCGAATATTTCGAAGGTATAAAATTTTTCGGTTCATTGACCAATCGACTTATTGGTTTAAATTTGACTCAATCGGCTTTTAAAAAGGTCAATTGACTCTAAAAAGAAAAGTGTCGGCTCAGATGAAAAATCATCCACAAATCCTGTTTGGTTTCTTCCTTTTACAATTCAAACTACTCTATTTCTTTAAACACTTTCGGACCGAAAGAAAAGTTAAAAGAGCAAAATTTTGAAGGGGTTCAGGGAGAATTTTATAGAGAGTCACGGGAAGCTTTAAGAAAAATAGAAGGTAATAACATGAAGTTTATTTTTAAATTTTTAGCATACATTAAATTTCCCAAAATTCAAAATGGGAATTTTCAAAGAGTGTAAATTGTGAAGAATTGAAGAATAAATAAAAAATTTAATATAAATATTATGTCAAGTGTTGATGATCAGCAACCAGGGGAAATTGCTGAGAGGAACGGGAAAAGCAAGGAGGTGATCCACCAGTAGCTCTAAGTGCTAAGTGGTGAGTTAAATTTACTTTAACTAATCTAGATAAAAATCAAATATCTAGTGATAATATTAAAATAGATTATTACCTCATGCTTCGGTGATAAATGAAAATTGGTTGATAGGTGTGATAGGATTAGTGGATGTGTAGAGAATTATTTTATGAGAAATAATATTTCTGGAATAATAAGTTGATTTAATAATAAAAGCGATATCTGAAATTCTTGATGAGCTCTGGTTGATGTTTCGATACGATTTTTGGGGAGATGAAATTTGGTGACTCTTGACAAGCTATGATTGATGATTTGATGCGATTTATAAGGAGAAGAATTTAGTGAAATTTTTCAAATAATAATTTGAAAATAATCAGGATAACTAATTTAAATATTTGAATTCATGTATGTTTTTATGTTATTGTTCATATGCATATTTCATATCATTGTTCATATGCATAAAATAAATAAAAGAATTGTGAGGGGGTTGGTCTAATTGAAAAACCATGACAGCAGGTATATGCTGGAAATAAAAAAACTGGGAGGGGGTCGGTCTAAGATAAAAACATGTCGACATGTGTGAAGACGTTCTCTAATAATAATTCATGCATTGCATCTATTTTAAATATGGATTGTATTACTGAAGTGTTGTTTGCTATTGTCAATTTTTTATTTTTATTTTTTATAAATGTACGAGTCTCACAGAGAGACAATTATAGTGGGAAAGAAACATAGAAGTATGATATGATAAGAACCATCTAAATGGTAGACTTTATGCTATGAACCTCATTACGAGGTAATTATGAGATAATTGATGGTCTTAAGGTTAACCAATAAATAAGAAGAAGAGATTGTTAGAGAATGAGACTTATGATATGTGTAGTGATAGTATAATGCTAGTATCAAGTTATATGAGATATAATTGATTAAATATTGAAAGATCATTTATAAAAATTGAATACTTCTAGTAAATTTAATTCACTGAGCTTGTGAAGCTCACATCGCATTATACAATGATTTCAGGTAGCAAACAGAACAAATAGTTTGGTGAGTTGAGGTTCAGACAAAATCATTATATGTAAGTCACGCACGTGTCCACATCCTCAGACTAATGAGAAAATAAAATAAAAATTTATTTGTAAATATTCATGCATTTTGTGTTGTATATAATGTTTAAATCAAGATCAGAATGATGTATCTCCCTTGTTGAGGGTTGAGGAATGATGTAAAAATTTCTGATTGTATTATTTTTTCTTGTTGCATATTGGTGTCGTGCTGCGATTTTCAAAATTTGACAACACCATCTTGGGGGTGGCCAACCCGAGATGGGTTGTTACAGTGTCTCCGGAAGACTCTCCGATGGCTAAGTTAGTATAGGGCTTTTTTGGAGAAATAAGGGAAGTTGTATGAAATCAAGAGCTGTGAGTGGAAAATTGTGTGTACCTTTTGATTTATGAAGACCCTTTTTTATAGTGTGTCGGAGTAGAGTCTGATTAGGAGAACAACTGTGGTGTTTTGATAGGAGTAGAGTTCTTTTGGAGTTATCTATAAGCCGTATAAGTTTATCCAAAAGTTGGAGTCGCGGAATAGCATCAGATCTATTGGTGCGAAATTACCATTATGCCCCTTACCTTATGTTGGGAGGAGATTGGCATTCTTGTCGTGGTTACAAAATTACAATTTTTACTTTGGAGATTGACACGTGTCATCATGTTATTGGAGAGGGAATATTCCCTACAGCACGCACAAACCTACTTTTTTGAGACAATTGCTGATTATGATAATAAAATATTAAAACTTTAAATTTTTTCGAGTGCAATATTAAAAATTTTAAATGGATACCTGTCGATCTCTCTCTAGAATATTTGAACTTTTTTTCTAGTTAAATCACTGTAACAAAGATAAGAGATTTAAATTTAGCTATGCCCCAATCATTTAAAAATATTTTATTTTAATTGTAAATTGTGCTAGCTTGTTCCGTGTGTAAATCCTCGCAACTAAATGATATATTTGATAATAATATAAATTCTTATTATTTCATTACTTACTAAGAAGTATATATATATGGAGAAACAACTCATACAAGGTATGATGTTCCAAAATCTCAACTATAATCATTAGGACATGATTTCGTTGACCTAATTAAATAGTTCTTGTGACCATCTAAGTTATTACTACTATTTTATTTATTTCTTCTTTCATTATTTTGGGTGGCCATCGTGACTATCAATTGGTGGGGATCATGGTTGTCATTTGGATTCCATTTCTGGTGGGAAAGGTTCCATGAATTTTAACTTTAAATGAGTTCCATGCACCCTATATAAAATTTAAATAAAAATAATAAATAATATTTTTTAATATAAACATAAGTATAATAGTCCGTATGATAAAAAATTGACCTTTCAATTAAAAAAATATATAAATTGTAATATTTCAGTAAAAGAAGTCATTTATTTAAAACGGTAGCTTAAAAGCAGCACTAATTCGTTGAAAATATAAATTATAAACATTTACGCTCCATTTGGTATGAACTGAAATATAGAATTCAGTTAAGTTTCAAACAGTGTTTTAAAAAACGGGCCTGGGGTGCGCCTAAGGGCGTATTTGTTGGGGCGGAAGGTCCATTGGGCGTTCGCTTTTTCGGCCCGGGGGGTGATATATATTTTTTTTTTGCTCTGCACCTGAAAACGAGGTCGTTTTAATAATAAACCCTTTAAATCTTCTTCCCTGAAGTTCGAACCCATGACTTAAAGTGTCATAAATCTTAACCACTGAGCTAGCACTCTTGTTGTGACATTATTACACTTCATAAATTTATAATACATATTATCTATCTTAATAATAATTACAAACTATTTAATTAATCACTTACAAATTATAATAATATAGAAATATAAGTTATACTTCATATAATTTATATATTAATATTTATAAAATTATAATTATCATACTATAGAGAGTTAGTAAAGTATTAAACTTTGATAAAAATTAATTTAAATTAAAATTATTTTATTATTCTAATTAATTAATTAATATTATTTTATTAAAATTTCGAAACGCCCCAAAATATTTAAAAGACATACACGGATTTTCAGTCTTTCAAGTCAGAATTTTAAATTTTTAAAATTCTAATTGGACATCATTACAAATGGTACCACTATGTTGGAGGACCATAGTGTAAATTGATAGATATATATGCAACAAACGATAGTGTACGTCTAATATCAGATGTTATTAAAATTTTCCTCAAATTGTTTGATAAAATTTTTTTTGATAAATATTCATTCATAGGTCTTAAGTTTGTAAAGTTTATTGATAATTAATTTATTTATATTATTTCAATTTTTTAGTATTTTTATAATTTAATTAATATTATTTTATTCAAAACACCCCAACGTTTCAAAAGGCTTACGCCTCAACGCTTCGGGGCTTACACCTCGCCTCATTGAGACAAAACACCTCGCCCAACGCACTCGCCTTTGAAAACATTAGTTTCAAATGAATTGAAATTAGAATTCATTTAGGAATGAATTCATATTTAATTTTTAGTGAATTGAAACTATAATTCGTTTGCAAATCGCCCAACGCACTCGCCTTTGAAAACATTGGTTTCAAATGAATTGAAATTAGAATTCATTTAGGAATGAATTCATATTTAATTTTTAATGAATTGAAACTATAATTCATTTGCAAATGAACTTAAACGAATTTTCATGTTTGGTACAATTTTACTACGCATTAGAATTTAATTGAAATTTGTGCTTGGAATCAATTAAGAATTGAATTTGTTTGTTAAGTTTTATTCAAATACCCTTAACATTAGGAAATGATTTTGTAACACTAAATAGTTTTTTTTCCCTTTCATTGCCTTTTTCACTTGGTTTTTTTTTCGGTAGAAAGAAAAAAGAAAAATTTTACTACCAAATATAGACCATAATACAGCAAAACAAACAAAGATATTGATTCACACAGTACAGATATATTATAAAATAGAACCTATACTCCAGTAATAAGAAATTGATTGACACAGTACAGAAGTCTCCTTCTATTTTCAACATAAAAAAGAACCAAAAACAATTTCAATTTATCTTGCAAAATACCGAAAGCTCAACAAGTAATCTTGTGAAAAAAAAAGATTTTGATGATATTCTACTAGAGAGGGCGAGAGAGATAGCAGGAGATATCTATAAGTCGTACGAGTTTATCCAAAAGTTGGAGTGGCAGAATAGCATCAGGTCTATTGGTGCAAAATTACTATTATGACCCTCACTTTATGTCGGGAGGAGATTGGCATTCTTGTCGTAGTTATAAAATTACCATTTTTACTTTGGAGATTAACACCAATCATCATGTTATTGGAAAGGGAATATTCCCTACAGCATGCACAAACCTACTTTTTCGAGACTATTGCTGATTATGACAATAAAATATTAAAACTTTAAATTTTTTCGAGTGAAATATTAAAATTTTTAATTGTTTACCCATTGATATTTCTCTAGAATATTTGAACTTTTTTTGTAGTTAAATCAATGTAACAGATGTTAGAGATTTAAATTTAGCAATGCCCCAATCATTAAAAAATATTTTATTTTAATTGTAAATTGTGCTAGCTTGTTACGTGTGTAAATCCTCATAACTAAATGATTTATTTGATAATAATTTAAAATTTTATTATTTCATTACTCACTAAGAAAATCACTATATATATATATATATATATATATATATATATATATATATATATATGTGTGTGTGTGTATATCGAACAAAAAAACTCATAGAAGATAAAAAATCGAAAATGGAATCTTGATGTTCCAAAATCTCAACTATAATCATTAGGACAAGATTTCGTTGGCCTAATTAAATAGTTCTTGTGACCTTCTAAGTTATTACTATTATTTTATTTATTTCTTCTTTCATTCTATTAGGTGGCCGTCGTGACTGTCAATTGGTGGGGATCATGGTTGTCATTTGGATTCTATTTCTGGTGGCAAAGGTTCCATGAATTTTAACATTTTAGTAAGTTCGATGCACCTTATATAAAATTTAAACGAAAATAGTAAAGAATATTTTTTTAATATTAATATAAATATAATAGTTCGTATGATAAAAAATTGAACTTTCAATCAAAAAATATATAAAAATTGAAATATTTAAGTAAAAAAAATGTCATTTAATTAAAATAGTAGCTTAAAAGCAGCCCTAGTTTGTTGAAAATATAAATTTTAAACATTTACGCTTTGTTTTGTATGAACTGAAATATAAAATTTAGTTCAGTTTGAAATGAATTGAAATTAGAATATATTTAGAAATGAATTCATATTTAATTTTTAAATGAATTGAAAATATAATTTCTTTGCAAATGAACTTAATTCTGCTTAGCATTCATTTGGAAATGAATTTTACACTTTTATTGTTAAACCAAACATGTAACCAATTTATTTTTAAATAAAGTCTACATTTTATTAACAAAAAAAATACAATAGCCTATAGAATTCAAATAACCAAACGGAGTGTTAGAGGCTCGACCATGACATCATACGACACAAACTCCGTGTCATATCTTGAAAGTATTTTTAGAAAGCTTCCAATCATCCTAATTGATCACCTTTTCTACTTAAATAATGTTTTCAAATAAGAGAAAAGTCCGTTTATTTTTGTGTAGATGATCTAATGATGTGTGGTTGGTTAAAAAGCGACTCAAATAGTTAATGGATGCAATATACAATTTGCAGTAGCCTCAACTGTGTTAATATTGTAATTTGTTTGTTTAGATATCATCTCCTCAAGATGTGCGAGGAATAAGGTTGTATATCATAAGGTTCCTTCTTTCTTTATGGGAATATTCCATATATATAAATTAAATAAAACAACACAACACATAAGAAATATATAAATATGACTTACATGAGTAGGTTAGAATTATTGTTTTACTTGAAAGAAAAAATACGCAAACTCAATAAAATATATATTAAAAAAACTCACTAATCTACTTCTTCAAGAAAATGGCTGATTATAATAATAATTTTTTAAATTTTTTTGAGAGAAATATTAAATTTTTTAATTGATTATCCACAAATCTTTTAGAATACTTCACTTTTTTTTCTTCCTGTTAAATCAATCTAAACGAAGAGTAGAGATTTAAACTTAGATATTTGAATCACTTCTTAGTTATGTCCCAATCGCTTAAAAATATTTTATTTTAATTCTAAATCGTGCTGACTTGCTATTTGATATTTTGAGTTTTCATAAGGTGTAGAATTCTTCAGATTTCATATTTCTGATTTATCGACTTTTAAAAAAGCAATTGGCTCTCAAAAAAGCAAATCGATGGGTTATTTATGTGATATTTCGAATTTCTCAAAAGTTTAAAATTTTCTGGTTCATTGAGCAATCGACTTATTGGTTTAAATTTGACTCAATCGGCTTTTAAAAAGGCCAATTGACTCTAAAAAAGAAAAGTGTCGGCTCAAATGAAAAATCTTTCACAAATTCTGTTTGGTTTCTTCCATTTACAATTCAAACTATTCTATTTCTATAAACACTTGGGGACCAAAAAGAAAGGTTGAAAGGGCAAATTTTTGAACGGGTTTACAGGAGAATTTTATAGAGAGTCACGGGAAGCTCTAAGAAAAACATAAGGTAATAACGTGAAGTTTATTTTTAAATTGTGAAGAATTGAAGAATAAATTAGAAATTTAATATAGATATTATGTCAGGTGTTGACGATCAGCAACCGAAGAAAATTGCTGAGAGGAACGGGAAAGGCAAGGAGGTGATCCACCGGTAGCTCTAAGTGTTATGTGGTGAGTTAGATTTACTTTAAGTAATCTAGATAAAAATGAAATATCTAGTGATAATATTAAAATAGATTATTAGCTCATGCTTCAGTAATAAATGAAAATTGGTTGATAGGTGTGATAAGAATAGTGGATGTGTAGAGAATTATTTTATGAGAAATAATATCTTTGGAATAATAAGTTGATTTATTAAATAAAAGCGATATCTGAAATTCTTGATGAGTTATTGTTGATGTTTTGATACGATTTATGAGGAGATGAAATTTAGTGAATCTTGACAAGCTATGATTGATGATTTGACGCGGTTTATGAGGAGAGAAATTTAGTGGAATTTTTCAAATAATAATTTGAGGATAATCATGATGGCTAATTTAAATATTTGAATTCATGTATGTTTTTATATTATTGTTCATATACATATTTCATATCATTGTTCATATGCATATGCATTAAATAAAGAATCGGGAGGGGGCCGGTCTAATTGAAAAACCATGACAGCCGGTATATGCTGGAAATAAATGAACCGAGAGGGGGTCGATCTAAGATAAAAACATGTCGACATGTGGAAAGACGTTCCCTAATAATAATTCATGCATTGCATCTGTTTTAAATATTGATTGTATTACTGAAGTGTTGTTTGTTATTGTCAATTTTTTTTATTTTTTATAAATGAACGAGTCTCACAAAGAGACAGTTATGGTGAGAAAGAAACATAGAAGTATGATATGATAAGAACCATCTAAATGGTAGACTTTATGCTATGAACCTCATTACGAGGTGTCTTAAGGTGAACCAATAAATAAGAAGAAGAAATTGATAGAGAATGAGATTTATGATATTTGTAGTGATAGTATAATGCTGGTATCAAGTTGTATCAATTATACCTATCATACCCATCAAACAACTTTCATTTATTATCAAATAATAGAGTAATAAGTTATTCAAATATTATCACTATATAATTCATATTTATCTTGATTACTTAAAGTAAATCTAAGTCACCACGTAGCACTTAAAGCTACCCGTGGATCACCTTCTTGCCCTTCCTGCTCCTCTCAGCAATTTCTCCCAGTTGCTGATCGTCAACACCTGACATAATATTCATATTAAATTCTATTCTTCAATTCTTCCCAAATTCAGACCCTTTGAAAATTCCCACTTTGAATTCCGGGAATTTCATGTATGCTAAATTTCAAAAATAAACTTCAAGTTATTATCTTCTATTTTTCTTAAAGCTTCCCATGATTCTCTATGAAATTCTCCCGTAAACTTCTTCAAAATTTTACTCTTGCAACCTTTCTTTCGGTCCCCAAATGTTTAAAGAAAATGGAGTAATTTAGATTTGAGATTGAAGAAAACCAAACAGGATTTGGTAAAACTAATAAAACAATTCCATATTTAAAATACTTTAGCGGCACTGTCACCGCTTCAAAATCAATAGCTGCATAACATACAGCAAAATTACAAAATGTTGCAACACCTGGACTTCCAGGTGTTGCACGAATTTTTGGTTTTCTTTTTCTTTATCTTTTTCCTTTATCTGGACGTTTTTTTTGAATTATTTTGTAAAAATTAAATCTTTTGCATATATATATATATATATGCATATATATATATATATATATATATATATTATTTTAACTCAATGTCGCATTTATCAAATTACTTCTTTACCCTTTCTTTACGAATACAAGTATTACAATTCTACCCACCTTACAAAAATTTCGTTCTCGAAATTTCCTTACCTAATTCATGAAAGAGTTGAGGGTATTCTTTCCTTATTCTTGCTTCATGCACCTAAGTAATTTCTTCAACCTCTTGGCTTCGCCATAATACTTGAATCAAGGGAATGACTTTATTGCGCAAAACTTGTTCCTTCCTGTCTAGAATTCTGACCGATACTTGCATAAAACTCAAATCTTCCTAAAGTTCTATTGCCTGATTCGAGATACTATGGGATTTATCGTGTAAGTACTTTCTCAAATGTGAGACATGAAACACATTATGTAATTGCTTTAACTCTAGAGGTAAATCCGATTTATATGCTACTGGTCCAACTCTCTCAAACACCTCATATGGCCCCACAAAGCTCGGGCTCAACTTTCTCTTCTTTTTAAACCTCAACACTCCCTTCCACGGAGATATCTTCAAAAATACCCAATCGCCAACTTGAAACTCGAGAGGTCGTCTTCTATTATTAGCATATCCCTTCTGTCTATTTTGTGCTACTATAAGGTTTTCTCTAACCAATTTGATCCTCTCAGAAGTTAGATATATCATTTCTATGCCAAATATCTTTCTCTCTCCAACTTCTTCCCAGGATACTAGAGTTCTACACCTCCTACCATATAAAGCTTCAAATGATTCTATCCCAATACTAGTTTGATACTGATTATTATATGCAAACTCGATTAAAGGCAATAAGCATCCCAGCTCACTGAAAAACTCAATACACTTGCCCTCAGCATATCTTCTAGTATTTTGATGATTCTCTCCATCTACCCATCAGTTTGTGGATGAAAAGTTATACTAAACTATAATTGTGTACCCATAGCTTCTTGGAAACCTCTCCAAAATCTAGAGGTAAATCTAGAATCTCTATCTGATACAATACTCAATGGTGCTTCATGTAATCTTACAATCTCCACTACATATAATTCAGCAAAATTTTCAAGACTCTAGGTAGTTTTAATAGGAAGAAAATGTGAAGACTTAGAAAGTCTATCTATTATAACCCAAACAATATCATGACCCTTCTGGGTATGGGGAAAACCAGAGACAAAATCCATACTCACATTTTCCCATGGCCACTCAGGTACTGGAATAGGTTGTAATAAACCTGCTGGATATCTATTCTCAGACTTCACCTATTGACAAGTTAGACATCTAGAAATATGTTCCGCCACATCCTTCTTCATCCCTGACCACCAATAATTTTGTCTCAATCCCATGTGCACCTTATTATTTCCTAGATTCATGGAATATACAGAATCATGAGCCTATCTTAGTATCTCCTTTCTCATCTCCACATCATTGGGAACACAAACTCGATGCCCCAATATCACCAAACCATCTCCTTTGATTCTAAATGATGAGTGCCAAATATTGCATATTTTAGCCCCTTAATAAACATTTGTTAGCTTAGGAATTTGTTATTTTGAGTTTTTTTTGTTGTTTTACAGGTTTACAGGCACTCGGAAAGGAGTTTCACTAAAATTGCCAGAATTGCCTGTATAAATCAGTCATTTTTGTGGATATTACTGTACTGATTCAGGAAGAACCAAGAGATAAGCCATATATTCTTTGAAAGATCTGGATGTCTATTTTCAGAGGAATTTTACAGCTTATAAAAATGATTTTTCTAGAGAAATTTATGTCAGTTTTAGTAGACAAAGGTCAGGCTATGTGTGATTTCAGCGTGGCAGATCAGTCATTTTTGTGGATTTTACTGTATTGATTCAGGAAGAATCAGGAGATGAGCCATATATGCTTGGAAAGATCCGGATGTCTATTTTCTGAAGAATTTTATGGCTCATAAAAATGACTTTTTCTAGAGAAAGTTATGGCAGTTTTAGTAGACAAAGGTTAGGCAGTGCACCATGCTGCGCTCAAGCGCACAAGACTGTGATCGAGCGCACTCGGGCGGTATCCTGCATCGAATTTGAAACACATTGCACTATTAAGTTTCCCTATAAAATCCCCACCTCACTGAAGCAATTGGTGTGCAATCCGAAAGACTTCTGCTAGCATTCTGGTGGATCACGAAGGCTTTGCTACCACGAGGGGAAGCGTCGCCCAACAACGAGTGGAATTTCTCCCAATATATAGTCATTTTTAATTTATTTCTTTTTTAATTTTCAAATTTTAATGTTTAGCACTTTTATTGTGAACTTTAGTTTCATAATTATGAGAGGCTAAAATCTTCATCTAAGGTTGAAGATGAAGCCTTACCATTGTTTGGTATAATATTTTCAGATTTGTTCATACAATTATGATATTTTTAGTATAAATGTTTTGTTCAATTATTTGAGTAAAATTTTATGATTGATTGCTTTTAAATTGTTAAATTGGATATTCTTTGTGTTTCGTTTGCTGGATACGGCGGATCATTCAAATTAGATTGGATATCCATTGTGATTTGTGAATTAAACAGATACATTGGATGGTTTTGGTTTAGTTTGGGTATTCACCATGATTTGTATAATGGTGGATTCATGGAATGATTTGATAGATTATTTTTATATAGAACATGAAGATATATGCTTTACTTTGGTGGGGTGTGTTAGGCTATGTGTGGAGCCTAGTGGTTTTTTTTTTGTCCAATCTGGTCTTTTCAGCACTGTTTAGTATCTGTTTTATTTTAACCCGAAAATATAAGGGTTTCATCTTATTATTTTGTGTAAGTGAGTGAGCTGTCTTTTTTTTTTTTTTTGTGAATACTGTGAGGGGTGTCTAGGGGTGAGACCTCCTTGTATTGTTCTTCAAGACATAGTGAAATCGCTCCAACTTCGTGGACGTAACCCGAGTTTGGGTGAACCACATAAATCTATGTGCTGTGTGTTTGTCTTTGATTTATATCTATTTTCTTCTCTATATTCGCATCTTAAGATCCGTAGGGATAGGGTAGTTTAACCCCAACAACTAGTATCAGACCTATCAGTTTTTGAGTGGGAGCGATGGCCGGAGAAGAAGGAAAGGTGACAGGAATCGAGAAATTCGATGGCACAGATTTTGGGGATTGGAGGATGCAAATCGAGGATTATCTCTATGGGAAGAAATTACATTTGCCTCTGTTAGGTTCAAAGCCAGACAGTATGAAAGAAGACAAATGGAATCTTTTTGATAGACAGGTACTGGGAGTTATTCGATTAACTCTATCAAGATCAATTGCGCACAATGTTATGAAGGAGAAGACCACCAAAGATATGATGGCGGCTTTGTCCAGTATGTATGAAAAACCGTCGGCTAACAACAAAGTGCATCTGATGAAAAAGTTGTTCAATTTGAAGATGGCGGAAAGTACTCCTGTTGTGCAGCATCTGAATGAGTTCAATACAATTGTTAATCAATTGTCCTCTGTTGAGATTGATTTTGATGATGCGATCCGTGCTTTAATTGTTTTGGCTTCTTTGCCAAACAGTTGGGAAGCTATGAGAATGGCAGGTGAGTAATTCTGCAAGGAAGAATAAACTCAAATATGAAGATATTCGGGATTTGATTTTAAGCGAGGAGGTTCGCAGGAGAGATGCGGGTGAAACCTCGGGTTCTGGTTCCACTTTAAATCTTAAGATAAGAGGTTGAGCACAGGATAAAAATTCTAATCGGAGTAGATCAAAATCTAGAAGAGGAGGTAGGAGTAAATCCAGATCTGGACGACAACTGGAATGCTGGAATTATAGCAAGACTGGCCACTTTAAGAAAAATTGTAGAGAACCGTAGAAGAAAAGGAATGAGAACGATGCTGCAAATGTTGTGACAGAAGAACTACAGGATGCCTTATTACTTTCTGTTGACAGTCCCATTGACTCTTGGGTTTTGGACTCAGGAGCTTCTTTTCATGCCACTGCACACCGAGAAATCATGGAGCACTATGTGACAGGTGATTTTGGGAAGGTATATTTGGCTGATGGAGAATCCTTGGATATTTTGAGTATGGGAAACGTTCGCATTAAATTGCTGAATGGGTCTATGTGGTTGATTTAAAAAGTGCGACATGTTCCAAAATTGATGAGGAACTTGATCTCTGTAGGACAGCTTGATGCTGAAGGCCACACGGTGACATTTGGGGCTGGTACTTGGAAGATTACAAAGGGAGCCATGGTAGTGGCTCGTGGAACAAAAATGGGTACTCTGTACATGACCTCAAGTGTGAGAGATACTATTGCAGTGGTGGATGCAAAAGTTGATACAAACCTATGGCACCACAGGCTTGGTCACATGAGTGAAAAAGGGATGAAAGTGATGCTGTCTAAAGGGAAACTACCAGAGTTGAAATCCCTTGACTTAGATTTGTGTGAGAGCTGCATTATTGGGAAACAGAGAAAGGTCAGTTTCTTGGAAGGAGGCAGAACTCCAAAGTCTGAAAAATTGGAGTTGGTACACACAGATTTGTGGGGAGCTTCCCCGGTTGCATCTCTTGGAGGTTGCAGTATTATATCATATTTATTGATGACTCAAGTAGGAAGGTATGGGTTTATTTTCTGAAAAATAAATCTGAGGTATTTGAGACCTTTAAGAAATGGAAGGCCATGGTTGAGACTGAAACAGGTTTGAAGGTAAAATGTTTGAGGTCTGATAATGGTGGAGAGTACATAGATGGGGGTTTTAGAGAATTTTGTGCTGCTAATGGGATTAGGATGGAGAAGACTATTCCCGGGACACCACAGCAGAATGGTGTGGTTGAGCGCATGAACAGGACCCTCAATGAGCGTGCTAGAAGTATGAAGTTGCATGCTGGGTTGCCAAAAACTTTTTGGGTCGATGCAGTTAGCACAGCAGCTCATTTAATAAATCGAGGACCGTCAGTTCCTTTGGATTGCAGGATACCTGAAGAGGTATGGAGTGGAAAGGAGGTAAACCTTTCTAACTTAAAAGTTTTTGGTTATTTATCTTATGTTCATATTGACTCTGATGCTCGCAGTAAACTAGATGCTAAATCCAAAAAATGTTTCTTTATTGGCTATGGTGATGAAGCTTTTGGTTATCGGTTTTGGGATAATCAAAATAAAAAAATCATCAGGAGTAGAAATGTGATTTTCAATGAACAGGTTATGTACAAAGACAGGTCATGTGCAGAATCTATTGTTACAGGGCTAGAACCAAAGAAGTCTGAGTTTGTTGACTTGGATGAAATTTCTGAGAGCATAGTGCAGAGTAGGAGTCAGGAAAATGATGAGAATACAAACACACAGGTAGAACAGTATATGCCCATAAGTGCTGCCCGAAGGTCTTCTAGAAACATTAGACCTCCACAGCAATTCTCACCATCTTTGTTCTATATTTTGTTGACTGATAGTGGTGAGCCAGAATGTTATGATAAAGCTTTGCAGGTTAAAAATTCTAGCAAGTGGGAGTTGGCCATGAAGGATGAGATGGACTCACTGATGACGAATCAGACATGGGAACTAACTGAATTGCCAGAAGGGAAAAAAAATTTACATAACAAATGGGTGTACAGAGTAAAAGAAGAGCATGATGGTAGCAAGCACTACAAGGCTAGATTGGTTGTGAAAGGGTTTTAACAGAAAGAGGGTGTTGATTACATAGATATTTTCTCTCCAGTTGTGAAGCTAACAACAATCAGGCTGGTACTGTGAATTGTGGCTACGGAGAACCTACATCTTGAGCAGTTAGATATGAAGATAGCATTCTTTAATAGTGATTTGGAGGAGGATATTTATATGCATAAGCCACAAGGATTGCAAACTGAGAAAGAGTTTGTATGGGTTGAAACAAGCTCCAAGACAATGGTACAAGAAGTTTGAAAACTTCATATGTAGCACTGGGTTCACAAGGTGCCAGGCAGACCATTGTTGCTATGTTAAGAGTTTTGATAACTCTTATATCCTATTATTGTTGTATGTGGATGATATGCTCGTTGCAGGGTCTAACATTGAGGAGATTAATAATCTCAAGAGGTAGTTGTCAAAATAGTTTGCAATGAAGGATTTGGGTGCTGCAAAACAAATCTTTGGTATGAGAATCATCAGAGATAGAGTCAGTGGGACTTTGAAACTTTCACAGACAGAGTATATGAAGAAGGTTCTCAGTCGATTTAGCATGGATAGTGCTAAATCAGTGAGCACACCTTTGGCTAGTCATTTTAAACTATCTAAGGATCAGTCACCAAAGACAGAGCATGAGCAAGACTACATGAGTAGGGTTCCCTATGCCTCAGCTATTGGAAGTCTTATGTACGCCATGGTCTGCACAAGACCGGACATTGCACATGCAGTGGGAGTAGTGAGTATGTTCATGAGCAATCTAGGAAAACAACATTGGGAGGCAATCAAATGGATCCTGAGGTATTTGAAAGGCACTTCAGATACATCTTCGTGCTTCACAAGGGAAAGTTTAAAACTATAGGGTTTTGTGGATGCAGATTTAGTTGATGATGTTGATAGCAAGAAGAGTACTACAGAGATTGTGTATACTCTGGGTGGTACAGCTGTAAGTTGGGCTTCTAAGTTGGAGAAAATTATTGCTCTCTCTACTACAAAAGCTGAGTATATAGCTATAATTGAAGCTGGGAAGGAGATGGTTTGGTTACAGGGTCTCTTAGATGAGCTGGGTAAGAAGAATGAGAGGGGTACTCTACACAGTGATAGTCAGAGTGCTATTTTTCTTGCTAAGAATTTGGTGTTTCAGTCCAGGATGAAGCATATACAGTTGAGATATCACTTTATTCGCTCTCTTCTCGACAGTGAACAGTTGGTACTAGAGAATATCCGTGGAACTGAGAATCCAGCAGATATGTTGACTAAGAGTGTCACTATTAAGAAATTGAAGCTGTGCTCAGCTTCAGTTGGTCTTCAAGCTTGAGGACAGGTGAATGAGTTATGGCGATGATTGCTTTGTTTGAAGGCATGTGGTGCTTGGTGTTAGTGATTGGACCAGTCTCCAAGTGGGAGATTGTTAGGCTATGTGTGGAGCCTGATGGTTTTTTTTTTGTCCAATCTGGTCTTTTCAGCACTGTTTGGTATTCGTTTTATTTTAACCCAGAAATATAAGGGTTTCATCTTATTCTTTTGTGTAAGTGAGTGAGCCATCTTTTTTTTTGAATACTGTGAGGGGTGTATAGGGTTGAGACCTCCTTGTCTTGTTCTTCAAGACATAGTGAAATCGCTGCAACTCCGTGGACGTAACCTGAGTTTGGGTGAACCACATAAATCTGTGTGCTGTGTGTTTCTCTTTGATTTATTTCTATTTTCTTCTCTATATTCGCATCTCAAGAGGATAGGGTAGTTTAACTCTAATAGGGTAGATTCAGAAAACCTTAGTGTTTTTATCAGTTGTTTTTAAATCAACTTAGTTTAGTTTATACTCTTTGCATAACACAACTAAAAATTTGGAACTAGGTTAAAATAGGCTTAGTTTAGATAAAAATACATTTTCACAACGCAATTCCCTGTGGATTCGACCTCACACTTGCAGAACACTATATTGCAAATGACTCGTGCGCTTGTGAGTAATTTAGAACTCACAACAAGTTTTTGGCGCCGTTGCCCGGGAGTTGTTTTGTTTATGAAATTTTTGTCAGAATTGATTTTATTTTTCTACAAGTTTAGTTAACCTTTTTGTTTTGAAATTTTATTTTAGTTTATTTGTTTCTATTGGCAATTGCCCATAAAAAATAAAATAAAATAAAAATTAAAAAAATTTGGATGAATCTAGCGCCAGTTTCACAGTCTTTAGAGGACACCCTCAAGGATTTCATGAAGATGACTGATAGGTACTTAAATAGTTATATTTAAGCCCCTTAATTTATACTTGTTAGACTCTTTATTTATACATTTTAGTAGTTTCTACTTCATTTTCGTGTTTTATGTGTTTTTCATAGGACTTGGACAAAAATATGATAATTTGGAGCTTTTAGAAGCAAAAGTCAAGATTTGCCATCCAGAAAGGTGCACTCGAGCGCACCCCATTGAGATCGAGCGCACACTTGCGCTCGAGCGCATCCGGCATACGCTCGAGCGCAATAACTCTAGAGGCGGCAGAGCCAGATATGGAAAGAAGTCTTTCGACTCCAAAAAGGAATTAGGGTTTCAGGACACTAAGAGGACCCTATAAATAACTCTGTAAAACACATAAACCTTTACCTTTTGTTCTAGATTCGAAGTAGCAAGCTTAGGAGAGGAATTGACGACTCGTCTCTTGAGTCTTCTTCGGTTTTAGTTTTCTATTTTTATTTCATTATGTTTAGAATATTTAGTTTACTTAGCATGTGTAACTAAACTCCTATAGGGCTCGATTGAAGCCCTAGTTATGCTTTTCCACATGTTCATTCATTGATTATCTTTGCTATAGCCTTGTTAGAATATTTAGCTTGATTAATACCTGTTTGTATTTAAATTCCTCATATGTATGTGCCTAATCAATCCATGCATGTGGTATGGATAAGTTAGTCGAATCCATATGGATGATCGAGTCTTGGGTTCGAAATTAGTAACAAGGGATATCCACACCGGATTCCCGGGTTAATCAACATGGGAAACCAGGAGCGGACCAAACCCTAGGTCCTGTGTGGTAGCCGATCTCCATAGCCCTCATCCTCTCTTAAGGAACAACTCAGTATACACCCATGCTGAATCCCTTAAGAGAGAAAAGAGTTAGAATATACACCATACCTAACTCGTTGCATAGGGAGATCAATAGCCTAAGGTGTGGACCAAGTTCTTAGGTTGGCAACCATTAGATATTCATGATAAGGCTAGAGCTTTGAAGCTTTACTTAGTGGGAAAGTATAATTAGGGTAGATATCGTAGTCCTATGTTCCCATTATTGTTATTTACTCACAATCAAACTGCTATTTCTCTTTTTAAACTTGAAGAAACTAATTCTAAAACGAAATTCACCAATCCCTGTGGAAATAATCTCGCACTTGCACACTATGCTACCACAGACCTTGTGCACTTGCAAGTAAAACTCGGACAGTTATTTGCATATTTATTTAGGTAGATAATTTCTCCAACAAGTTTTTGGCGCCGTTGCCTGGGATTGCGCTAAAATTTCTTTTTAGAATTAATTTCTCATTTAATTTAATTATTGTTATTTCCTTTTTATTCAATTCTTAATTATTGTGTTTATCTTATTTTTCGATTCATTAAAAACCCTAAACAATTTCCTTTTACTCTGTTTCAGGTGCTCCAGGAGAGCTTTCTGTGCCACTTGCGATTGAGTGCACCCTCTTGTGCGATTGAGCGCAATTGAGGCAGAAAGTCATCCGAGCAGCAGTGTGTAACTGCTGCACTCACATAACTGCCACCGATTCATGCACGGACGTTGATCCAAGAATCCGACATTCCTTCCCCTTGATCCTGAGCTAGAGAGGACTATCCGACAAAGGTTTAGAGATAACTCGGAAGAGGTAGAAGGAGGAATTGAGGAAGATACACCAATGGCAGAACAGATAGCCGAACAGCAACCACCTGAGCGGAGGCCGATGAAGCAATCCTTCATCCCACAAAACCTCGATCAACCTTCGTGTATTGCATATCAACCTGAGGCGGAAGGAAACTATTACATATCTCCGCAGATACTCAGTGCAATGACTCACTTTAGGGGTACACCTAGTGAGGATCCACATTTGCACCTTTGAGAGTTCTTCGACCTTTGCAAATTCCAGCACATCTGAGGCTTAGACCAAGAAGGAATAAGGTTAATTCTTTTCCCTTTTTCCTTGAAAAATAATGCTAAATTATGGTATAATTCTTTGCCTACAGTTTCCATCCACATTTGTGAGGAGTTGGCTATCAAATTCCTAAAGAATTTATTCCCAGCCCAAAAGACGAGGCAAATGAGAAAAGAAATTCAATCCTTCCAACAAAAGGATGGTGATCTATTCTTCGAAGCATGGGGACACTTCAACGAGCTACTACTCAAGTGCCCACATCACAACCTACCTCAAGACGAACTAGTACAAGCTTTCTATGAAGGTTTGAGTGATTCTAACAAAAATATTGTTGATTCAAGTTGTGGAGGAGTGCTGATGGAAAAGAGCAGCGAAGAGGCTATGGAACTCTTCAAAACCCTAAGTGAACACACACAGCAGTTCTCCTCTAGAGGTAGACATATAACCAAAAGTAAGGGTATTTATGAGGTAAGCTTAAACGGAGGATCATCTCCTCAAATGGCTGCTGTGGAGAGGAATCTTGATCTATTAGTAAAAGCCATGGCTGCTCAGAACACCTTAATGAACCCACCAGCTACACCACTCCAGGTATGTGCTATTTGCTCACAATTTGATCATAATACTGATACATGTCTCTTGTATTCATCTACAGATCATGAGCAAGCCAACTTTGTGGGACCAAATAATTATCCGCCGAAGAACAACCCCTGCTAACATATACAACCCTGGATGGCGGAATCACCCGAATTTCTCGTGAAGCAACAGCCAAAACAGTAAAGGACAGCAAAGAAACTTCTAACCAACAGCCTAATTTGCTCCTAAACCAAAAAAAAAATGATCTTGAAAGTCTTGTGAGGCAACTAGCGACTCAGCAACAACAAATCCTGAATAAACATGAACAATTCATGGAAGAGTCAAGGCAATTTCAAACGGAAATGAGGCAAATCATTGCAAAACACGATCAAGCCATTCAAGGACTAGAGGTACAAATGGGATAGTTGGCCAAGGAATTGAGTAGCAGAAAGCAAGGAGAACTCCCAGCCCAGCCACTTCCTAATCCAAGAGGACATCAACAACTAAATGCTGTAACTACCTTAAGAAGGGGTAAGATCATCGGCACCAAAGAGCCTACACAAGCATCTCCAAACCAAACCTCCACATCTAAGGTAAGAGAGATGGAAAAAGTAAATACACCTCCACCCTTACCTCAAAGGTTAGTGAAGCTTAAAAAGGAAACTAAAATGATTGACATTTTCGAAGCCTTGAAAAGGGTTGAAATAAATATTCCTTTATTAGATGCAATAAGACAACTACCTACTTATGCTAAGTTTTTAAAAGATTGTTGCACTAACAAACAGAAATTTTAGGAGCATGAGACAGTAGCTTTGAACGAAGAGGTGAGTGCTGTATTATTGAGAAAATTACCACTTAAACTAAAAGATCCAGGTAGTTTTAGTATTCCTTGCAGGCTAGGTGACCAGCTTTTCGAGCATGCATTATTGGACCTAGGAGCGAGTGTCAATTTGCTACCTTATAGTGCATTCGAGACACTAGGTTTGGGGGAACTCCAACCAACCTCCATTACGTTATAATTGGCTGACATAAGCATCAAACGACCAAGAGGTATCCTCGAGGATGTTTTGGTAAGAGTAGGTAAATTTATTTTACCTGTCGATTTTATTGTATTAGACATGGAGGAATGTCATATGCCTGTACCACTCCCTATCATCTTAGAGAGACCATTTATGATCACTGCTGACACAAACATTAATGTAAAAAGGGGTATTGTCACTATGCGAGTAAATGATGAAGAAGTAGAATTTAAAATATTCAATACAATAGACTCCACTAAAACTGATGATACGTGTCATAATGTGAGTTTCATGCAAGAAATTGGTGAGAAAGTGTCTAAAATCCATTGCACTGTTCCATTGGAGACCATCCCCAACCATGCTGACATGAAATTGGACGGGGCTGAATGATAACGTGATTAAAGATATTAATGGAGCTGTGCACACCATCAAGAAAACACCCGAGCTTTCAAGTAAGTGTAATCCTCAATTTAAAAATCTTGTACTTACTAACATGACTTTTCCTTATTTTATTGATCAGGCGCCTAAATTGGAGACAAAGCAGCTGTCAACGGCACTGGAACCACTTGATGGGGGCCCTAAATGCCTCCTTCAAAAAACGTAGCCTTGAAGCTACCATAGAGAGCACTTGAGCAAATTCCACTTGCATAACATATAGCTTAAGTGCCTCTATCAAGGTTAGTGGCACTGAATGCCACTAAAATACAATATGACTGTATTGTTCTAATTTAGTTTTGGTAAATCTTAAATACGCTTTACATACTGCATTACGCTCGAGCGCACCATTCATTACGCTCGAGTGCATATCCCCTACATTCCAGTGCGAACGAGCATAGTACCCTACGCACTTGCACATCGTACGATTGAGCGCACTTCACAAATGCGCTCAAGCGCATTCGGGGCAGAGAAGTCACGTGCATATTATAAATAGTTTCCTGTTCCTTCGCTCACTTATGCTCAATCGCACTTCTGCTATCTCTCTCTCTCTTTCATGAACTAGCACACACAGCAAAACCCTACCTTCAACCCTCATCTGGCACTCCACACCACCACCTCGCCACATAACCAAGCCAACCACGAGGCAAAATTCTCTTTCTCCCTTACACACATGCCACCCTCCTAAAGCACACAAGGTACACGCATGTTTTTGTTTTTTTTTTTAGATACTAACACACCCACGATTTTAGATCTTCAGTATTACACATACATTATCTATATATGTTATTCTTGTGTGTTGATTGGGTAGTTTTACATTTGTAGGAGGTTTGGATCAAGGGTGTATAAATTCTAGAGCTTCTGATTTTTGGTGCACATAAGGTGTTCGACAAATTGCCTGACCGAGCGCGATCGAGCGCTAGATATCAGCGATCGGGCACACTACCACTCGTGCAATTGAATGCACAATATCTATGATCGAGCACAATTTTGACAGTAACACAGTTTCAGATCTCAGAACATGGCTTGGGGGCGTGCACAAGCAAGCAAGCAAGCAACCTAGTTCTCAATCTCCCAGGTCAGATCTTTCCATGCCACACACACATTGGGGACTGTGTATTTTAAGTTTGGGGTAGTGGGAGATACTAGATACTATTACACACACACTTGAAACACATGCACACACTAAGTCCCAGTTTTTTTTTTTTTTTTTTAGAAAAGATGAATGCGTGTTCATTTGGTAACAAAAATTTTGGTTGATTTAAAAATTTGATAACGCTTCATTAGTAAGCTTAAAAGCTAGAACACATAGTCTTGTATTAGGAATTTTACAACTTTAGTTACTTATTTCAAGGCACCAAAGAATTCATAAGTTTGATCCAA
This sequence comes from Bretschneidera sinensis, assembly GCA_023935145.1. NCBI lineage: Eukaryota > Viridiplantae > Streptophyta > Magnoliopsida > Brassicales > Akaniaceae > Bretschneidera > Bretschneidera sinensis. The sequence goes on from CM043698.1 coordinate 132,447,443, forward strand.
ATTTGCACAAGCACATTTAGCACGCATTTGTGTGGGGTATGACACATAATTCTTTTATATATGTTTCCATAACCTAACTATAATCAGAAGACTTGTTGAAAAGAACACTTTGGCATAAGAAAAATAAAGAAAAATGTTCATCATGCAAAAAATGATTAAAAAGCTTCTAATGATCATTAAAAACTTTCTCCTAAGTAACTGGGCCTCTTGCCTCAGTAAGCATTGAGTGTTCACGTCAAAAGGTAGGAAGTAAGCCTTAATGATCATAATAAAAATTTCCACTGAGTAATTGGGCCTCTTGCCTCAGTAAGCATTGAGTGTTCACGTCAAAAGGTGGGAATTTCATTTAGAGGTATTAAAACCTGTTAGTTCCGTAGCCTTTTTTATTCAAGTTAGTAAGTCTTTAGGGGTGTCTTTATACCTAATGCCCTAAAACCATCTGGTTTGAGAGTCATTGGCCAACCACTCGTTACAAAGGTCAAATAGAAAGCTCGATGGAACTCAACATGGCAAAGATAGCATGATAAAAGAAAAAGAAAGAAGAAGCAAGTATTATGCCATTTTGTTCTCTTTGATAAGAAATTCGATAAAGGTTTGGGCAACGAAACACTATACACTAAAATTATGTGGAAGCCCCATCTTATATGTGCTAAGTCATCACACACGAATTAAACTTGCGATGCCTTAGGCCAGCCTTAGGTAAGTAACACGAGCTTTGGAAAATCCTTTTTCGATACAAAAATGTGTTTTTATTTTAAGCTTACTCATCAACGGTTATCATAGTTTTATGCACAACCCAAATCTTTGAGTATCATGGAAATGAATTTATCTTTAAATTTTGTTCTAACATAGTCTTTAGTTTTGTATTGCTAAGGGACTAGCAATATGTAAGTTTAGGGGTATGATAGGTGCTTAAATAGTCATATTTAAGCCCCTTAATTTACACTTGTTAGACTCTTTATTTATATATTTTAGTAGTTTCTACTTCATTTTCGTGTTTTATGTGTTTTTCACAGGACTTGGACAAAAAGATAATAATTTGGAGCTTTTAGAAGCAAAAGTCAAGATCTGCCATCCAGCAAGGTGCGCTCAAGCGCACCCTATTGAGATCGAGCGCACAAGAGCACGAGCACACTTGAAGAAGGTTTGAGCGCACACTTGAGCTCGAGCGCATCCCGCATACGCTCGAGCGCAATAACTCCAGAGGGGGCAGAACCAGATATGGAAAGAAGTCTTCCGACTCCAAAAAGGAATTAGGGTTTCGGGACACCAAGAGGACCCTATAAATAGCCCTGTAAAACACATAAACCTTTACCTTTTGTTCTAGATTCGAAGTAGCAAGCTTAGAAGAGGTATTGACAACTCGTCTCCCGAGTCTTCTTCGGTTTTAGTTTTCTGTTTTTGTTTCATTATGTTTAGAACATTTAGTTTACTTAGCATGTGTAACTAAACTCCTATAGGGCTCGATTGAAGCCCTAGTTATGCTTTTCCACATGTTCATTCATTGATTATCTTTGTTATAGCCTTATTAGAATATTTAACTTGATTAATACCTGTTTGTATTTACATTCCTCATATGTATGTGCCTGATCAACGTATGCATGTGGTATGGATAAGTTAGTCGAATCAATTTGGATGACCGAGTCCTGGGTTCGACATTAGTAAAAAGGGATATCGATACCGAATTCCCGGGTTAATCAACATGGGAAACCGGGAGTGGACCAAGCCCTAGGTCCTATGTGGTTGCCGATCTCCACAGCCCTCATGCTCTCTTAAGGAACAACTCAATATACACCCATGCTAAATCCCTTAAGAGAGAAAAGAGTTAGAGTATACACCATGCCTAATTCGTTGCATAGGGAGATCAATAGCCTAAGGTGTGGACCAAGTCCTTAGGTTGGCAACCATTAGATATTCATGATAAGACTAGAGCATTGAAACTTTACTTAGTGGGAAAGTATAATTAGGGTGGATATCGTAGTCCTATGTTCCCATTATTGTTATTTACTCACAATCAAACTGTTATTTCTCTTTTTAAACTTGAAGAAACTAATTCTAAAATGAAATTCACCAATCCTTGTGGAAATGATCTCACACTTGCACACTATGCTACCACAAACCTTTTGCACTTGCAAGTAAAACTCGGACGGTTATTTGCATATTTATTTAGGTAGATAATTGCTCCAACAATGATCAACCAGTCCATCAATACAACCAATACATTCAATGTTGATAACTATTCCATCTATGCTAGTCCTATACATTTAGCACAGAATTGTCCATCTACGCTGGCTTTTACCGAGTATCCCATGGAACAAATGAATACTTTCAATGACCATCGGAAGCAACCAAATGGATCTTACTCCGAGACGTACAATCCAGGGTGGCGGAACCACTATAATTTTTTATGGAAGCAGAACCAACTGATAAATCAGGGAGGAGCCCCTCATCATGCTCACAATCAATACTCTCCTAGATTTCCTCCGCCAGTTCCAAGTTATGGTCACTCAACCCATCCAGCACCATTACCTGCTTACCAAGCTCCCACTTAAGCGCTAGCATCGATTTCACAGTCATTGGAGGACACCTTCAAGGATTTCATGAAGATGACCGGCCACTCCATCAGCGAAGTAAGGAGTGCGCAAATAGTAAACACCCAAGCGATTGCCAAGCCAGAGAGTCCAATAGATCAAATTATAAGTCACGTGGGTGAAGGAGAGAGGGAAAGTTCTCCAGTAAACCTTTGCTTAACCCGAATGAACAGTTTATAGTGGGAAATTCATCGAATCCTATGCATAGACAGGAACAAGTGCAATCGATTACCATATTGAGGTTTAGGAGACAAGTGGACAATCAAGTGGAAGAGAACCCTGCTATACAGCAAGGGCAAGAAAGTGGTAACAAGAAGAAAAGAGATGCTGAGCCATCTACAGCCACACTTACTATTAAGGATTTTCCTAGGTTGTTTGTACCTAAAGCGCCTTTCCCTGAAAGATTACAAGCGCCCAAGAAAGGAGGGCAGTCTGAGGACATTGTGGAGGCTTGCTTTGCTCAGTTTGGAGAGGATTTGGATTTGGATAAGCTACTTGAGCAAGCAAATGCTATCTTGGAGTCTACTCCTCAGAAGAGCAGTGAGACGGAGGAGACCACGGCACCTGAACCCCCCAAGAAGGAACTTAAGCCTTTACCGGACAATCTTAAGTATAAGTTCCTAGGTCCAGTAGATTCTTTGCTTGCGATTATAGTTTCAGATTTGGTTAAGGCTCAACAGGAGAAATGAATGGACATTTTAAGAGAGCACAAAGAAGCTATCGGCTAGACTATTGAGGATATAAGGGGAATCAGCCCCTCGGTGGTGATGTACAAGATACATTCGGAAGAGAATGCCAAGCCATCGAGGGAGCCAAACAGAAGGCTTAACCCAGCTATGTAAGAGGTTGTGAGGACTAAAGTGATTCAGCTGTTTGATGTAGGGATCCTTTATCCAATCTTTGATAGCGAGTGGGTGAGCCCAATTCATATCGTACCAAAGCGGGCTGGATTGGCGGTAGTGATGAATAAAGACGACGAGTTGGTTCCAACTCGTGTGCAGTCAGGATGGAGAGTGAGTATAGACTACCGTAAGTTGAATGCTGCCACAAGGAATGATCATTTTCCACTCTTATTTATTGATAAGATGGTGGAGCACTTAGCTGGGCACGATTACTAATGCTGGGTCTGGCCGAAGACGTTAAACTTAGCGCTAATGGGAGTCACCCCACAACATATCCTTTCGGTTTATTTATTATTTTACATGTTTCTTGTTACTGTGTTTCTCTAGTGTTTTTTTGTTTTCCAGTCTTTATTTTTCAGGGACAAAGCGTACTTCAGATCAAGTTTGGGGGTATACTATAAGCCATACCAGTCCAGATAGTTCTCCATATCCCAGGTCAGCTCTTTCTATATTATTCACACATTGGGGTCAATGTGTAATTTAAGTTTGGGGGTATGGGAGACACATTACACACACTTTGTCCTAATTTGTTCTTGTTTTTCTTCATTAAAAAAAGAAAAAGAAAAATAAAGAAGGTAAATGCATGCTCATGTTATTTTGAAATTTTTGTTGATCTAAACAAGTACTGTGATGTGATGTCATTGGTGAGCTTAAAATCGTGAACACAAGATTTGATGATAGAGTATTAAAACTTTGTTACTTACTTTAGGCATTTAAGAATTCACCTGTTTGATCTAATCTCACATGAGCAAATTAGTACAAAATTGTGTAAGGTATGACATGTGATTTTAATGTGTATGTTTCCTTGTCTTAACTGAAACTGGATGACTTGTTGGATAAACACTTGGGCATAGAAAAGCATAAAAAAACAAATAATACTACTAATATTTATAATGATCATCATCAATAAACTTTCCACTGAGTAACTGGACCTCTTGCCTCAATAAGCAGTGAGTGTTCATGTCAAAAGTGGGAATTTTATTCATAATGATCATTGCAAAACTTTCTGCTAAGTGACTGGACCTCTTGCCTCAGTAAGCAGTGAGTGTTCACGCCAAAATGTGGAAATTTTGCTTGGTAGTATTAAGGCCAGTTTAGTTTCGTAGCCTTTTTTACTCGAGTTCGTAAGTCCTTAGAGGTGTCTTTACACCTAGTGCCCTAAAACCATCTGGTTTGGGAGTCATTGACTCAGCACTCGATACATGGGTCAATTAGAAAGCTTAAGGGAACTAAACATAGCAGAGCCTTATAATAAAAGAAAAAAAATAAAATAAAACCATGCCATCGTTGTTCATTCTGATGAGAAATTCTATGAATCTTAAGACATTGTACATTGAAGTTATTTGGAAACCTCATCTGTATATGTTAATTCACTTTACACTAATTCAAGCTTGTGCTGTCTTAGCCTGCCTCTTGTAAGTAATTAGGTTTTAAATTTGCTATTCATTATAAAGATGGGTTATATATTTTTTAAGCTTTCTCATGAATGAATATCATGGTTTTGAGTGCTCCTTAAATTTTTGGATACCATGAGTGATGAACTTATCTTTATGTTCTTTGTTTTTCATTTAGTTTTGCTAAAGGACTAGCAAAATGTAAGTTTGGGAGTATTTGATGAGTGCCAAATATTGCATATTTTGGCCCCTTAATTTACATTTTTTAGCTTAGGAATTTGTTACTTTGAGTTGTTTTTGTTGTTTTACAGGTTTACAAGTACTCAGAAAGGAGTTTCACTAAAATTGCTAGAATTACCTATACAAATCAGTCATTTTTGTGGATTTTACTGTATTGATTCAGGAATAACCAGGAGATGAGCCATGTATGATTTGAAAGATCTAGATGTCTATTTTCAGAGGAATTTTACGGCTTATAAAAATAATTTTTTTAGAGAAAGTTATGGCAGTTTTAGTAGACAAAGGTCATGCTGTGTGTGATTTCAGCGTGACAGATCAATCATTTTTATGGATTTTACTGTATTGATTTAGGAAGAACCAGGAGATGAGCCATACATTTTTAGAAATATCTAGATGTCTATTTTCTGAGGAATTTTACGGCTCATAAAATTGATTTTTCTAGAGAAAGTTATGGCGGTTTTAGTAGATAAAGGTCAGGCAGTGCACCATGCTGCGCTCGAGCGCACAAGACTGTGATCGAGTGCACTCGGGCAGTATCCCACATTGAATTTGAAACACATTGCACTCTTGAGTTTCCCTATAAAATCCCCACCTCACTAAAGTAATTGGTGTGCAATCCGGAAGACTTCTGCTAGCATTCTGGTGGATCTCGAAGGCTTTGCTACCACGAGGGGAAGCGCCGCCCAACAGCGAGTGGAATTTCTCCCAATATATAGTCAGTTTTAATTTATTTTTTTTAGTTTTAAAGTTTAATGTTTAGCACTTTTATTATGAACTTTAGTTTCATAATTATGAGAGGCTAAAATTTTCATCTAAGGTTGAAGATGAAGCCTCGCCATTGTTTGGCATAATATTTTCAGATTTGTTCATACAATTCTAATATTTTTAGTATAAATGTTCTGTTCAATTATTTGAGTAACATCTTATGATTGATTTCTTTTAAATTTTTAAATTGGATATTCCTTGTGTTTCATCTGCTGGATATGGCGGATCATTCAAATTAGATTGGATATCCATTATGATTTGTGGATTAAACGGATACATTAGATGGTTTTGGTTTAGTTTGGGTATTCGCCGTGATTTGTATAATGGTGGATTCATGGAATGATTTGGTAGATTATTTTTATATAGAACATGAAGATATATGCTTTACTTTGATGGGTGGATTCAGAAAACCTTAGTGTTTTTATCAGTTGTTTTTAAATCAGCTTAGTTTAGTTTATACTCTTTGCATAATACAACTAAAAATTTGGAACTAGGTTAAAATAGGTTTAGTTTAGATAAAAATACATTTTCACATCGCAATTCCCAGTGGATTCGACCTCACACTTGTACAACACTATATTGCAAATGACTCGTGCGCTTGCAAGTAATTTAAAACTCACAACACTAAACTCAGTTGGCTTCCCACTCAACACTTCCCGTCGGATCTTCTTTATCCCCTCATCTCTACCCTGCATATGTAATAAACGATCAATAATAGAAGATTGTACCACCATATTTGCCATCAATACTCTTCTATCATTGACACTCAACTGCATCCTCATTCTTCTTAATCTTATCATCAAGCTAGTATTATGACTCCCAATAGCAACTAATCTCCCTATAGCCTTTCTACTCAATGCATCAGCTACTACATTAGCCTTTCCTAGCTGATAATGAATGATATGCTGATAATGAATGATATAGTCATAATCACTAATCAACTCCATCCACCTCCTCTATCTCAAATTCAACTCCTTTTGAGTCAGTAAATGCGTCAACCTTTTATGATCAGTAAAAATTTCACAATTGGCTCTATATAGATGATGTCTCAAAATCTTCAAAGCCAAAACTATGGTAGCCAATTCTAAATCATTGGTCGAGTAATTCCTCTCACGATTCTTCAATTTCCTAGATGCATAAGCTATAACTCTCCCATATTGCATCAACACACATCCCAACCTCTGATGTGATACATCACTATAAACTACAAATCCTTCATCACCAGAATGAACCACTAATACCAAGGCAGTAGTCAAGTTTTCTTTCAATAGCTAAAAAATCCTCTCACATTCCTCTGACCACCTAAACTTCATGTCCTTCCTAGTCAATCTAGTCAATGGTCCAGCAATCATAGAAAATTTTTGGATGAATCTCCTATAATAACCAGCCAACCCTAAAAAGCTTCTTACTTTAGTTACACTAGTGGGTCTTTCCCAATTCAACACTGCTTCTACCTTCTGTGGGTCAACTGCTATTCTCTCTCCTGACAAAACATGCCCCAAGAAAGATATTTCACTCAACCAAAACTCACACTTAGAGAACTTTGCATATAATTTCTCTCTCATCAGAATTTCTAATACTATCTCTAAATGTTACGTATGCTTCTCTTCATTCTTGGAATATATCAGAATGTCATTGATGAGTGCCAAATATTTCATATTTTGGTCGCTTAATTTACATTTGTTATCTTAGGAATTTTTTACTTTGAGTTGTTTTTTCATTGTTTTACAGGTTTACAAGCACTTGGAAAGGAGTTTCACTAAATTGCCAAAATTGCTTGTACAGATCAGTCATCTTTGCAGATTTAACTGTATTGATTCAGGAAGAACCAGGATATGAAAATATGTTCTTGGAAAGATCTGGATGTCTATTTTCTGGGGAATTTTACGACTTGTAAATATGATTTTTCTAGAGAAAGTTATGGTAGTTTTAGTAGACAAAGGTCAGGCTGTGCATGATTTCAGCGTGGCAGAAGTGATTTTTGTGGATTAAACTGTAATGATTCAGGAAGATCTAGGAGATGAGACATATATGCTTTGAAGCATCCGGATGTCTATTTTTTGGGAAATTTTACGACTTGTATATACGATTTTTCTAGAGAAAGTTATGGCAGTTTTTATAGACGAAAGTCAAGCTGTGCGGGATTTTAGCGTGGGTAGAAGTTTTGAAGGGCATGTGAAGGCTTAAATCCCACATCACACACCGGTTGGAAACACATTCTATATCCACACATCCCACATCAGATTGGAAACACATTGCACTCATGGAGTTCCCCTATAAAAGCCCCATTTCACTTCATCAAAGGGTGTGCAATCTGGAGGACTTCTGCTAGCATTCTGGTTGATCTCGAAGGTTTTGCTACCAAGAGAGGAAGCACCGCACGATAGCTGCAAGTGGAATTTCTCTATCCATGTATTGTTAGTTTTAATTTATTTTAAGTTTTAAAGTTTAAATGTTTAGTACTGTAATTATGAAAATTATGTTCATAATTATGCGAGGCTAAAATCTTCATCTAAGGTTGAAGATGAAGCCTCGCCATATTTTAGCATTATATTTTCAGATATGTTCGTACAATTATGATATTTTTAGTATAAATGTTCTATTTCAACTGTTTGAGTAAACTCTTATGATTTATTTTTTTAATTGTTAAATTGGATATTCCTTGTGTTTCATCTGCCGGATACGACGGATCATTCAAATTAGATTGGATATCCATTGTGATTTGTGAATTAAACGGATACATTGGATGATTTTGTTTTAGTTTGGGTATTCGCCGTGATTTTTATAACGGTGGATTCATGGAATGATTTGATAGATTATTTTTATATAGAACATGAAGATATATGCTTTACTTTGGGGTGGATTCAGAAAACCTTAGCGTTTTTATCAGTTGTTTTTAAATCAATTTAGTTTAGTTTATATTTCTTTGCAAGATACAATCCAAAATTCGGAACTAGGTTAAAATATGGTTAGTTTAGATAAAAATATATTTTCACAACGCAATTCTGTGTGGATTCGACCTCGCACTTGCACAACACTATATTGCAAACAACTCGTGCGCTTGCGAGTAATTTAAATCTCACAAAAAGTTTTTGGTGCCGTTGCCGAGGAGTTATTTGGTTTGTGAAAATTAAAATTTTTGTCTGAATTGATTTTATTTTTCTACTAGTTTAGTTAGCATTTTTGTTTTATTTTTTATTTTTGCAATTGCCCATAAAATAAATAAATAAAAATTAAAAAAAATATGGATAAATCCAGCACTGGTTCCACTGTCTTTAGAGCACACCCTCAAGGATTTCATGAAGATGACCGACCAGTCTATCAATGCAGCCAATACTTTCAAAGTTTATAGCTGTTCCATATGTGCTAGCCCTATGCTTTTAGCATAGAATTTTCCATCTATGCCGGCTTTTGTCGAGTATCCTATGGAACAAATGAACACTTTCATTGATTATCAGTGACAATCAAATGGATCTTACTCCGAGACATACAATCCAGGGTGGCGGAACCACCCTGATTTTTCATGGACGCAGAACCAACTGATGAATCAGGGAGGATCCCCTCATCATGCTCACAATCAATACCCTCCCGGATTTCCTCCACCAGTTCCAAGTTATGGTCGCTCAGCCTATCCAGCACCATCACCCACTTACCAAGCTCTCACTCAAGCGTCAGCGTCGGTTCAGAATCATTGGAGGACACCCTCAAGGATTTCATGAAGATGACCGGCCACTCCATCAGCGAAGTAAGAAGTGCAAAAATAGTAAACACCTAAGCGATTGCTAAGCTAGAGTGTCAAATGGATCAAATTGTAAGTCATGTGGGTGAAGGAGAGAAGGGAAAGTTCCCCAGTCAACCTGTGCCCAACCCGAAAGAACAGTTTGCGGTGGGAAATTCATCGACTCCTACGCACGGACAGGAATAAGTGCAATCAATTACCACATTAAGGTCTGGGATATAAGTTGAAAATCAATGGGAAGAGAACCCTGCTATGCAGTAAGGGCAAGAAAGTGGCAACAAGGAGAAGAGATATGTTGAGCCATCTACAGCCACACCTACTAATAAGGATTTTCCTGGGAAGTTTGTACCTAAAGCACCTTACCCTGAGAGATTACAAGCACCCAAGAAAGGAGGGCAGTCTGAGGACATTGTGGAGGCTTGCTTTGCTCAGTTTGGAGAGGATTTGGATTTGGATAAGCTACTTTAGCAAGCAAATGCTATCTTAGGAGTCTGCTCCTCGGGAGAGCAGTAAGACGAAGGAGATTGTAGGTGAATTAAGCATTGAGGACCCCCTGGAGGCATGCTTTGCTTAGTTTGGAGAGGATTTAGATTTGGATAAGTTGCTTGAGCAAGCAAATGCTACTTTGGAGTCTGGTCCTTAGAAGAGCAGTGAGATGGAGGAGACCACAACACCTGAACCCCCCAAGAAAGAACTTAAGCCTTTACCGGACAATCTTAAGTATAAGTTCCTAGGTCTAACAGATTCTTTGCCTGTGACTATAGCTTCAGATTCGGTTGATACTCCAGAGGAGAAATTATTGGACGTTTTAAGAGAGCACTATGAAGCTATCGGCTAGACTATTGAGGATATCAAGGGGATCAGTCTCTCGATGGTGATGCATAAGATACAGTTGAAGGAGAATGCCAAGCCATCGAGGGAGCCACAGAGAAGGCTCAACCCAGCTATGCAAGAGGTTGTGAGGGCTGAAATGATAAAGTTGTTGAATATTGGATTCTACAGGCGATTTCTCCAAGATTTCGGCAAGATTGCCAGACTCATGTGCAATTTGTGAGTCTGGCTGAAGACGTTAAACTTAGTGCTCATAGGAGGCACCCCACAATAAATCCGTTTTGTTTGTTTATTATTTTACATATTTATTGTTACTGCTTATTTCTAGTATTTCTTTTGGTTTCCAGTCTTTATTTTTTCATGGACAACGCGTACTTCAGTTAAAGTTTGGGGGTATGCTATGAGCCATGCCAGTCCAGCTAGTTCTCCATCTCCCACGTAAACTCTTTCCATATTATTCACACATTGGGGACAATGTGTAATTTAAGTTTAGGGGTATGGGAGACACATTACACACACTTTGTCTTAATTTGTTCTTGTTTTTTCTTCGTTTTAAAGAAAAGATAAATGCATCTCATGTTATTTTGAAATTTTGGTTGATCTAAACAATTTCTGTGATGTGATGTCATTGGTGAGCTTAAAATTTTGAACACATGATCTGATGATAAAGTTTTAAAATTTAGTTACTTACTGTAGGCATTTGAGAATTCACATGTTTGATCTAATCTGACACAAGCACATAATTGTGTGAGGTATGACATGTGATTTTATTGTGTATGTGTCCATAACTTAGCTAAATGGATGACTTATTGGATAAACACTTCGGCATAGAAAAGTATAAAAAAAATATATTTATATTGATCATCAATAAACTTTCCACTGAGTAACTGGACCTCTTGCCTCAGTAAGCAGTGAGTGTTCACGTCAAAATGTGGGAATTTTATTCATAATGATCATTGAGAAATTTTTTGCTGAGTAACTGGACCTCTTGCCTCAATAAGCAGTGAGTGTTCACGTCAAAAGGTGGGAAGTTTGCTTGGTAGTATTAAGGCCAGTTTAGCTTCGTAGCCTTTTTTACTCGAGTTAGTAAGTCCTTAGGGGTGTCTTTACACCTAATGCCCTAAAACCATCTGGTTTAGGAGTCATTGACTCAACACTCGCTACATAGGTCAATTAGAAAGCTTAAGGGAACTAAACATAGCAGAGCCTTATAATAAATAAAAAAAAGAGAAGAAAATAAACTATGCCATTTTTGTTCATTCTGATGGGAAATTCGATGAATCTTGAGATATGAAGACATTACACATTGGAGTTATTTGGAAGCTTCATTTTTATATGCTAATTCACTTTACAATGAGTCAGACTTCTGATGCCTTAGCCTGCCTTTTGTAAGTAATTAGATTTTAACATTTCTATTCATTGCGAAGAAGGGTTTATCTTTTTAAGCTTGCTCATGAACGAATATTATGGTTTTGTGTGCTACTTAAATTTTTGGATACCATGAGTGATGAACTTATCTTTATGCTCTTTGTTTTTCATTTAGTTTTTATTTTGTTTTGCTAAGGGACTAGCAAAATGTAAGTTTGGGGGTATTTGATGAGTGCCAAATAAGGCAAATTTTGGCCCCTTAATTTACATTTGTTAGCTTAGGAATTTGTTACTTTGATTTGTTTTTCATTGTTTTACAGGTTTACAAGTACTTGGAAAAGAGTTTCACTAAATTGCCAGAATTACCCGTACAGATCAGTTATTTTGCGGATTAAATTGTATTGATTCAGGAAGAACCAGAAGATGAGCAACATATACTTGGAAAGATCTGGATGTCTATTTTCTAGGGAATTTCACGACTCATAAATATGATTTTTTTAGAGAAAGTTATGGCAGTTTTAGTAGACAAAGGTCAGGCTGTGCGTGATTTCAGCGTGGCCGAAGTGATTTTTGTTGATTAAACTATAATGATTCAGGAAAAACCAGGCGATGAGCCATATATGCTTGGAAAGATCCGGATGTCTATTTTTTGGGAAATTTTATGGCTCATAAATATGATTTTTCTAGAGAAAGTTATGGTAGTTTTAGTAGATGAAGGTCAGGCTGTGCGGGATTTCAGCGTGGGCAGAAGTTTTGAAGGGCATGTGAAGGCTTAAATCTCGCATCTCATATCGGTTGGAAGCACATTCTATATCCAAACATCCCACATTAGATTGGAAACATATTGCACTCATGGATTTCCCCTATAAAAGCCCCATTTCACTTCATCAAAGGGTGTGCAATCTGGAGGACTTTTGCTAGTATTCTGGTGGATCTCGAAGGCTTTGCTACCAAGAGGGAAAGCGCTGCACGACAGCTGCAAGTGGAATCTCTCTATCCATGTATTGTTAGTTTTAATTTATTTTAAGTTTTAAAGTTTATATGTTTAGTACTGTAATTGTGAAAATTATGTTCATAATTATACGAGGCTAAAATCTTCATCTAAGGTTAAAAATGAAGCCTCGCCATTGTTTAGCATTTTATTTTCAGATATGTTTGTACAATTCTGATATTTTTAGTATAAATGTTCTATTTCAATTGTTTGAGTAAACTCTTATGATTGATTGTTTTTAATTGTTAAATTAGATATTCCTTGTGTTTCATCTGCCGGATATGGCGAATCATTCAAATTAGATTGGATATCCATTATAATTTGTGAATTAAACGGACACATTGGATGATTTTGGTTTAGTTTGGTTATTCGTCGTGATTTGTATAATGGTGGATTCATGGAATGATTTGATAGATTATTTTTATATAGAACACGAAGATATAGGCTTTACTTTGGTTGAGTGGATTCAGAAAACCTTAGTGTTTTTATCAGTTGTTTTTAAATCAATTTAGTTTAGTTTATATTTCTTTGCAAGATATAATCCAAAATTCAGAACTAGGTTAAAATAGGGTTAGTTTAGATAAAAATGTATTTTCACAATGTAATTCCCTATGGATTCGATCTCGCACTTGCACAACACTATATTACAAAGGACTCGTATGCTTGCGAGTAATTTAAAACTCACAACAGCCATCAATAAAGACAATCACAAATCTATCCAAGAATGGTTTAAACACCCGATTCATTAGATCCATAAATGCTGCAGGAGCATTAGTCAACCCAAATGGCATGACCAGGAACTCATGATGGCCATAACGTGTCCTAAAAGCAGTCTTAGGCATGCCCCCTATTTTATCCTCAATTGATGATAACTTGATCTCAAGTCTATCTTATAAAACACCCTAGCTCCCTATAACTGCTTGAAAAAATCATCTTTCCTAGGTAAAGGATATCTATTCTTGATGGTGATCTTATTCAACTGTCTATAATCCATACATAATCTTATTGTTCTATCTTTCTTCTTGACAAACAATACAGAGGCTCCCCAAGGTGACATACTAGGTCGAATAAACTGTTTGTCTAGCAACTCATGAAGCCGAACTTTCAACTCTCTCAATTCAGCTGGTGCCATTCTATAAGTTGCTATAGATATGGGTGCTGACCTTGGAATCACCTTCATAGAGAACTCAATCTCCCTATTGGGAGGCAAACCAATTAAATCTTCAGGAATACATCAGAAAAATATTTTACTACCAAGATTTCTTCTAACTTCCTACTCTCCTTGCTAGAATCCACCACATATGCAAATACCCCTCATAACCCTTCTTCAACCATTTATTGGCAGTTAAGGTAGAAATAAGACAGTTAGCAAGTATCTTATATTCTTCTTTAAAATTAAACTCTTCCTGTCCAGGTATCTTGAACACCACATTCTTCCTAAAATAATCTACCCAAGCATGATATGCAGATAACCAATTCATCCATAGAATTAAATCAAAATCTGTCATATCTAAAGGTAATAAATCAACTTCAGATTCTCTATCAGCCATATAAATCACACAACTTTGATAAATTATCCTGATAATAACCCTATCCCCAGTAGGAACCTCAACAACAATAGCATGCATCAAAGGACTAGCACTAGCATCAATAGATTTCAAATAAATACTAGATGCGAAAGAATGGGTTGCACCAAGATTAATCAATAATCTAACAGGCCTATTGATAAGTGCTTAAATATTCGTATTTAAGCCCCTTAATTTCTATTTGTTAAGTTCCTAGTTTGTGTTATTTCATGCTATTTTATGTCTTTTATTTGTTTTCTAGGTTTTTTTGAAGAAAATGGAGCATTATCTGGTTTAGGGAACAAATCTGGAAGAACTAGAAGCTGCTTAGTGCAATCGAGCACATCCCCTTGCGATCGAGTGCAACAGCACTCGTGCGCACACGAAGAAGGCTCGCACGCACTTGCACTCGAGCGCACAAGTCTCTGATCGAGCATAAATTTACAATAGTGAATAGTAAAATGGTAAAACCTATTTTGGAAAGTAGGAGTAGGGTTTTGTTTTACGAGTTAAGGTTTCTAGATGTACCTAAACCTTATAAATAGGCTTGTAAATACAGAAAAAGAGGGGAGACCAGAGAGAAGATTTGTACAGAAGAATAGACGACTCTTCTCAATAGCTTTTTCGGGTTTCTTCTTTCCTTTATTTTATTTTATGAAGATGTTTAACATCAACTTCATGTGTAACTAATTTACTAGTAAGAGCTTGATTGAAGCCCTGATTATGTTTACTCGATAATTCAGTATTGGCACCGTTGCAATATTGATATTATGATGCTTAACTTGATTAATTCTCGTTTTCTTGAATTCCTCATATGTGTTTGCCTGATCAACATATGCATGTGGTATGGACTAGTTGGTTAAATCAATTTGGATGATCGAGTCCTGGGTTTAACAATAGTAACAAAAGAAATCCACGACGGGTTCTTGGGTTAATCAACATGGGAAACCGGGAGTATATACCATGCCCTAGGACTTGTGTGTTTGTCGATTTCCACAGTTCTTATGCTTTCTTAAGGAACAACTTAGTATACACGATGCTAAATCCTTTAAGAAAGAAAAAAGTTAGAGTATACACCATGCTTAACTCGTTGCTTAAGAAAATCAATAGCCTAAGGAGTATACACCATGCCCATAGGTTGACAAACATTAGGTATTCATGACGTGATTAAAGCATTGGCATATTGTTTTATTGTGGAAGCATGATTAGTGGTGGATACCAAGTCCCTACGCTTTTATCATTATCAATTCAAACTCAATACTTATTTCTGTCGTTTTATATTATGAAATTAATTCTAAATCAAAATTCACCAATCCCTATGGACATGATCTCGCATTTGCACACTATACTACTATGTTGACCTTGTGCACTTGAAAGTAAGACCGTTCAATTATTTGCTTATTAATTTAGGTAGATTTTTGCACGAAAAGTTTTTGGCGTCATTGCCGGGGATTGCACTAAATTTCTGTTTAGAATTATTTTTCGTTCAGTTTTATTTTTTTTTTGTTCTATTTTATTTTGTTTCATCAAATATCTAATTTATTTAATCTTTTTGTTTTCTATTTTTCTGTTTCATGTTTGCAACAAAGAAATTTCTGACATTGTGATCGAGCGCAGTGCTTAGTGTGATTGAGCGCAAAAGGTCCAGAAACTACACGAACAGTAGTACTGAAACTGCTGCACTGAAGAGTCTCAGCTGATTCATGCAAGAGTTTTGATCCAGGTATCTAACCATCTTTCCACTTGATACAGAGATTGAGTGGACCATTTGACAAAGGCTTAGAGACAACATTAAGGAGGAAGAAGAAGAATTCGAGGGAGAAACACCAATGGCGGAATACCTTGACAACCAACCGCCATCAGATCGAAGATCCATGAAGCAATCCTTCATCCCACAGAACCTCAACAAGCCCTCATGGATTGCTTATCAACTTGAGGCAGAAGGTAATTATTACATATCCCCGCAGATACTCAATGCTTTGACTCATTTAAGGGGTACACCTGTTGAGGACCCACATTGCATCTTCGGGAATTCTTTGATCTCTATAAGTTCTAGCACATCCGGTGCCTAGATCAAGAAGGAATCAAGTAGTCAGTCAGAGTTCTCAGTCCCCGGGCAGCTAGAGAGAGAAGCTCTCAACTGTGAACAGTGCTGTCCATGGTCTCTCGCAACTTTCTTCTCCTTCCTCTGATCTTTCTGTGCCATTCCTTCAGGTTTCTTCAGCATGGGGAAGAAGAAACTTCCCAGGAAACCTCCTCTCACAATCCAGGATCAAAATGATATGGATTATGTCCAGAATCACTTCAAGAACAAAGCTGCTACAGTAGCAATGTCGAGAGATGAAATTTCAGATAATTCAAGTAGGGATGGGGCAAAGGGACCATCCAAGGATTCAGCATCTTCTTCCTACTCCTTGGGAGAGGAAGACTCCCAAGACTCAGGGTCTCTTCTGAAGGCTGCCAGCTTGGGGAGGAATGAATGCTCTGTTGAAGCTTCGAAGGTGAACAGTACCAAAGATCAATTCCAAAGCAATGCTGCTGGCCAGACATTGCAAGAAGAGCCCCTAGACATTGAAGATGAGAACCAAAGCTCCTCTGGGGAGAGTTTAGAGAGCTCAGGTCAAATGGAGTCTAGCTCTTCTAGTGAGGAAGAAGATTCAAGCTGTGAAGCTACTGTTCATGGTATTGTTCATGGTAGAAAGCCTGTGGCAAGGCATGGAAGAGGAGAGGAGAGCAGTGAGTCTAGGCCTTATCCTCCAATGAAGAATGGGGGCCTCCAAGCTGACTCAAAGGACAATGCAGCCTCACCTGCTCCAGCTCCTGTGGGAGCTCAATCTCCCTCTAATTCTGTGGGCACAAGGCCAGCTAACATTGAAGAGAACAAGAAGTCTCCCTGGGTTAGCCTCTTTGCAGAGAACAAAATACAAAGCAAGGGTCTCCCCTTGTCTACTATATCCAGTGAGGGAGGAGTGGTTAGAGTCTCACATGAAGATGTGCTGGATGTCTTTGAGAGCCAGCCTTTCTGCTTGGTGGGGTATTTTGCTAGAAGATTTCCAGGAAGGGCAGCCCTCAAGAAGCTCATTGAATCCTGGAAGGTAAGGGTCAACACTCAATTTCATGAAAATGGATGGATAGTATTTAGATTTGATAATGAAGCTGCTAGCTTGAATGTGTTGCAAGAAGGCCCATAGCAAGTATATGGTAGGCCTTTGCTCTTGAAGACATTGCCTAAATTTTTCAAATTTGGCAATGAGGAAATCACTACAATCCCTGTATGGATCCAGATTAAAGGCTTGCCCCTTGAGCTATGGTCATCTAACTGCCTTAGCAAGATAGGTTCTGTTATAGGGAGACCTCTATATGCTGACCAGTTCACTAGGACCAAAGAGAGAATATCCTATCCCAGACTCCTAGTTGAAGTGGACATAGCTAAGGAAATCCAATGCTCTGTCCCACTGTCCCTCCTAAATGGTGACACTTATGAACTAAAGATTTGCTATGAGAACCTCCCTAGATATTGCTCAAAGTGTAAGGTTGTAGGGCATGACCTGCACTCCTGTAACCAGAATGTCAACTCAGAAAGGGGTAAGAAAAGCAATGAGAAAGGGAAAGAGCCTACTAGAAAGGAAACTACTAAGTCAATGGGAGTGCTAACTAAGGAGAAGACAAATCAGACTGAGAAGCCTAGTGAAGCTAGGGATAGGGTGGAAGGGATGAATGAGGTTAGTCCTGCCCAAGAACCTAGAGAAGCTGTCCAAGCAGAGAATGGAGACAATGAGGTTGAACAATGCCACAATGGTCAAGGGGGGGGGGGGGGGGGGGAGGGAATCTGGGGGACTTCTACCCCCCAAATCCAAGTTGTGGCTGGCCTAAAATCTCCTATGCACCCTGACCACCCCAGTATGGTCCCAAGGAAAAAATCAGGCCTTGCACAAGGCAATAGTGAAAGAGACAGGGGCCTTGAGGTCCAAGAAGATGATGAGTTCCAAGTAATCAAGAGGAAGAAAGGAAAACTAGACCAAAAAGGCACTCAACCAGCTAGGAAGGGAGGGGCTACCTCCCAACCTCCTCATTGACAGTGGCATGCTGGAACATCAGGGGCTTTAACAAGCCCCTGAAGCACAATGGGGTACTGCACCTCATGAAGAAAAACAAAGTTGATATAATGGGAATTTTGGAATGTAAGCTGGATGATGCAAAGCTGCTGAAGATTATGGGCAATAAATTCCTTCAATGGAGACAGGTAAACAACTTTTCCACTCACTCATCAGGCAGAATTCTATTACTTTGGGATCCTTCAAAGGTGAGTCTTACTGTAATTGACATATCTCCCCAAGTTATCCATTGTAATGTTACTTGTGCTGTTTCTTCTTGTAGATTTGTAATCAGTTTTGTATATGGTTTGAATTCCATTGTATCTAGGAGGCCCCTATAGGATAACCTATGTAATTTCAGCTACGATTTGTCTTCCCCTTGGCTTGTCTTGGGTGATTTCAATAATGTTTTTGCTATAGATGAGAAATCTAATGGGCTGCCTGTAACAGATTATGAGATTAGGGACCCCTCTTTTTGTTGTAGGGAGACAGGTTTAAGTGATGTAAATGCTGCAGGGTGTTTCTTCACATGGACCAACAATAAGGTGTGGTGCAAGCTGGATAGAGCCATGGTCAACAATGTGTGGTTCCAAGAGGGGATAAGAACTCAAGCTTCCTTTCTCCCAGCTGGGTGCCTCTCAGACCACTCTCCTTGTATTGTTAGCCTGATGGAAGAAGTTTGTGGGGGTAGGAGATCTTTCAAATTTTTCAATATGTGGGCTGATCATGACATATTTTTAGACATTGTTAGTGCTTATTGGGGCTGCCCTGGAAGGGGCACCAAACACTTCATTCTTTGCAAGCTTTTGAAAGGCCTCAAACCCCTCCTCAAGATCCTCAACAAGAACCACTTCAGCCACATTTCTGAGAGAGCCTTGGAGGCTGCAAATATTCTAAATGGCCTGCAGTAGGACCTTCATGACAACCCTTATGATGCTGAGCTGCAGGAGAGGGTGACAAATACTAGGCTCAAAGCATTCCAACTGGCTGAGGCTGAGAGAAGCTTTCTATCCCAGCAGGCCAAATGTAAGTACCTCCTCAATAGTGATAGAGGAACCAAATTATTCCATGCTTTGGTCAAGAGGAAGTCTTCCAAGAATCACATTGCCTCTATTAAAGCTGCCAATGGATCTCAAACAACTTCTGAAGCTGAAGTGGTCCAGGAATTTACCAGATTCTACAAGGAGCTTTTAGGCTCTTCTAGCAGATGTACTCCTATTGAAATGGATGTTATCAGAGATGGGCCAGTCCTGCAGGAAAGCTAAGCTACTGAATTAGTTAAGCAGGTCACAGAAGAGGAGATCAAGGCTGCATTGTGGAGCATAGGGGAGGATAAATCCCCTGGTCCAGATGGTTTCTCCTCAAAGTTTTTCAAGAAAGCATGGGGGGTGGTCCACAAAGAGATCATAGAGGCTGTCCAAGAATTCTTTCTGAATGGAAGAATCCTAAAACAACTAAACCACTCCTCTCTTGTTTTGATTCCCAAAGGGAAGTCTGCCTCTAAAGTTGAAGAATTCAGGCCAATAGCTTGCTGCAATGTTATTTATAAAGTAATCTCTAAGATCCTTACTTCTAGGCTGGCTCCTAGTTTGATCCACCTGGTCAACCCTGCTCAGGCTACCTTCATAAAGGCCAGGAGCATGACTGAGAATATCTACCTGGTCCAAGAATTGCTTAGGAGATACAGTAGGAAGAGAATCCCTCCTAGATGCATAATCAAAGTTGACCTTAGGAAAGCCTATGATTCAGTGGAGTGGGAGTTCTTAAGCAGCCTTTTAGAGGGCCTGGAGTTCCCAGGAAAGTTTAAAGACTGGATTATGGAGTGTGTCAACACTACTACATTCTCTTTATCCATCAATGGCAGCCTGCAAGGGTTCTTCAAAGGTAAAAGAGGCTTGAGGCAGGGGGATCCACTTTCTCCCTATCTTTTTGTGTTGATTATGGAATACTTATCAAGGTTTCTCAGGAGATTGAATGTGGAAGAGGGGTTCAGATTCCACCCCAAGTGTGACGAGCTCAAGACTACTCACCTGGCCTTTGCTGATGATCTGATTTTATTTGCTAGAGGGGAGGCTAAATCAGTGGGAATGCTCATGAATTGTGTCAACACATTCAGTGAATGCTCTGGGCTGAAGACTAGCTTGACAAAATCTAGTTTTTACCATGCTGGGGTGAAGCCTGAGAAGGTTATGGAGATTAGTAGATGCACAGGAATGGAGGAGGGCAGCCTCCCATTCAAGTACTTAGGGGTTCCTCTTGCTTCTGCAAGGCTGAATGCCTCCTATTATGCCACCCTTATTGAGAAAATCTCTAGCTACATCAATGTATGGGCTGGCTCCTCTTTATCATATGCTGGGAGGACTGAACTTATCAAATCTGTGCTTCAAGGTGTGGAGTGCTTCTGGCTAGCCATCTTTCCCATCCCTGGTAACATCCTTGATAAGATCATCAAGTTATGTAGAACCTTTCTCTGGAATGGTAAGAATGGGGGAATGAGAAAAGCTCTTGTTGCTTGGGCTGACATTTGTAAGCCTAAAACAGAAGGGGGTCTGGGGTTGGTAGAGCTCAAATCTTGGAACAAGGCTCTCCTAACAAGGGTCCTATGGAATATCCACATGAAGAAAGACTCACTTTGGATGCAATGGGTCCAGCACTACTATCTCCTTAACAAATCTATATGGGAGATCAAGGCAAACAAAGATGACTCCCCTCTCTGGAAGAGGATCCTGGAAATTAGAGATGAGATGGTTGGCCAGCCACCATGCCTTCGGCAAGCTACCAATAAGCTGATGGAATGGAGGCTGCATGATGAGCTAAGCATCAAGAAAGTGTACAATGATATGAGGCAGAAAGTCAGCAAGGTCAGGTGGGCTTCCCTGGTCTGGAATAGTCACTGCCCTCCTAAACAATCTTTCATTCTTTGGCTGGCTGTTAGGGATAGACTACTCACTAAAGACAAGCTCCACCTTGAAGAGAATGACAAGCCATGCCCCCTATGTACTGAACAGAATGAGACTAAGGACCACCTCTTCTTCTCCTGTAGGATCAGTAAGGAGGTCTGGAACATCATTAACCTCTGGCTGGGTAGTAGAAGACAAATGAGTACCATTGAGAGTGCTATCTGATGTACTTTGAAAGTCAAAGGTACTGGCCCTCCTGCTTTTGCCAGAAAGACAGCCCTGGCATCTACTGTCTACCATATATGGCTGGCAAGAAATGCCAAGATATTTGACAAAGCTCCTGCCTTACCTGCTAGCTTAGTGAAGAATATCCAGATTGGTATCTATAGAAGTGTCTATGCAGCCTGCCCTGAGTATAGGCTACTGATTTAGGCTGCTCCCCTACTGGTTTTGTTGTTTGCCCAGGGTATGCCCTGTTGCTTTGTATGTTTGCGTCCCTGTAATCTTGTTGGTTTGCCTAGTTCCCTTGTAAGCTCTAAGATTAGTTGGTTTTGCTGGCTGCATGTTTAGGCCAGCTTGCTTTATGTTTGTTCCTTTGACTTGTTGGCTTGTATAGCTCTTTGGCTGGGCTTAGGCCTCTTGCCCTTTTTGTTCATGCCTTAACTGTAAATCTCCTGGGGATGCCCAGTGATACTTTTGTACATTTTTGATCATTTTAATACATGTTTATTTACAGATCAAAAAAAAAAAGAAGGAATCAAGTTAATTCTTTTTCCTTTTTCATTAAAAGATAATGCTAAGTTGTGGTATAATTTATTTCATGTAGTGTCTATCCATACTTGGGAAGAGCTATCTAGTAGGTTCCTAAAGAAGTTTTTCCCAATGCAAAAGACAAGAAAGATAAGGAAGGAGATTCAATCTTTCCAATAGAAGGATGAAGACCTTTTCTTTGAAGCATGGGGACACTTTAATGAGCTGCTACTCAAATGCCCACATCACAATCTACCTCAAGATGAACTGGTACAAGCTTTCTATGAAGGTTTGAGTGACTTAAATAAAGTTATTATGGATTTAGGTTGTGGAGGTGTGCTGATGGAAAAGAGCAGTTAAGAAGCCATGGAGTTGTTTGAGACATTAAATGAGCACACCCAACAATTCTCATCTAGAGGTAGACAGGGAGTTAAGAGCAAGGGTATGTATGAGGTGACTTTAAATGGTGGATCTTCAAATCATATGGCTGCTATGGAAAGAAAGCTAGATATGCTTGTTAAATCCATGACTGCTAATAGCATCTCACCTAGTCCACAAGCTACACAACTCCAAGTATGTGCTATATGTTCTCATTTTGATCACACTACTGAAACTTGCCCTTTGTATTCATCTGCAGATCCAGAGCAAGCAAACTATGTGGGACCAAACAACTATCCACCCAAGAACAATCCATATGCAGATACCTATAATCCTGGATGGTGAAACCACCCCAACTTCTCATGGAATAACTCTTGGGAAACCACCTTGGCTGAGGCCTAAGAGGTGATCTTCCAAACACTCAAGTCTAGAGTGACTTGTATAAGAAAAGAAACAACAACCAATCAAAGCAAGAAAGATGGTTTCTCCTCAAAGTTTTTCAAGAAAGCATGGGGGGTGGTCCACAAAGAGATCATAGAGGTTGTCCAAGAATTCTTTCTGAATGGGAAAATCCTAAAACAGCTAAACCACTCCTCTCTTGTTTTGATTCCCAAAGGGAAGGCTGCCTCTAAAGTTGAAGAATTCAGGCCTATAGCTTGCTGCAATGTTATTTACAAAGTTATCTCTAAGATCCTTGCTTCTAGGCTGGCTCCTAGTGTGATCCACCTGGTAAACCCTGCTCAGGCTGCCTTCATAAAGGCTAGGAGCATGGCTGAGAATATCTACCTGGTCCAAGAATTGCTTAGGAGATACAGCAGGAAGAGAATCCCTCCTAGATGCATGATCAAAATTGACCTTAGGAAAGCCTATGATTCTGTGGAGTGGGAGTTCTTAAGCAGCCTTTTAGAGGGCCTGGAGTTCCCTGGAAAGTTTAAAAACTAGATTATGGAGTGTTTCATCACTACTACATTCTCTTTATCCATTAATGGCAGCCTGCAAGGGTTCTTCAAAGGTAAAAGAGGCTTGAGGTAGGGGGATCCACTCTTTCCCTATCTTTTTGTGTTGATTATGGAATACTTATCAAGGCTGCTCAAGAGATTGAATGTGGAAGAGGGGTTCAGATTCCACCCCAAGTGTGACAAGCTCAAGACTACCCACCTGGCCTTTGCTGATGATCTGATTTTATTTGCTAGAGGGGAGGCTAAATCAGTGGGAATGCTCATGAATTGTGTCAACCCATTCAGTGAATGCTCAGGGCTGAAGACTAGCTTGACAAAATCTAGTTTTTACCATGCTGGGGTGAAGTCTGAGGAGGTTATGGAGATTAGCAGATGCACAGGAATGGAGGAGGGTAGCCTCCCATTCAAGTACTTAGGGGTTCTTCTTGCTTCTGCAAGGCTGAATGCCTCCCATTATGCCCCCCTTATAGAGAAAATTTCTGGCTACATCAATGTATGGGCTGGCTCCTCTTTATCATATGCTGGGAGGACTGAACCTATCAAATCTGTGCTTCAAGGTATGGAGTGCTTCTGGCTGGCCATCTTTCCCATCCCTGGTAATATCCTGGATAAGATCATCAAGTTATGTAGAACCTTCCTCTGGAATGGTAAGAATGGGGGAATGAGAAAAGCTCTTGTTGCTTGGGCTGACATTTGCAAGCCTAAAAAAGAAGGGGGTCTTGGGTTGGTAGAGCTCAAATCTTGGAACAAGGCTCTCCTAACAAGGGTCTTATGGAATATCCACATGAAGAAAGACTTCCTTTGGATTCAATAGGTCCAGCACTACTATCTTCTTAACAAATCTATATGGGAGATCAAGGCAAACAAAGATGACTCACCACTCTGGAAGAGGATCCTGGAAATTAGAGATAAGATGGTTGGCCAGCCACCATGCCTACAACAAGCTACCATTAAGCTTATGGAATGGAGGCTGCATGATGAGCTAAATATCAAGAAAGTGTACAATGATATGAGGCAGAAAGTCAGCAAGGTTAGTTGGGCTTCCCTGGTCTCGAATAGTCATTGCCCCCTAAACAATCTTTCATTCTTTGGCTGGCTGTTAGGGATAGACTGCTCACTAAAGACAAGCTCCACCTTGAAGAGAATGACAAGCTATGCCCCCTATGTACCGAATAGAATGAGACTAAAGACCACCTCTTCTTCTCCTGTAGGATCAGTAAGGAGGTCTGGAACAACATAAACCTCTGGCTGGGTAGTAGAAGACAAATGAGTATCATTGAGAGTGCTATCAGATGGACTTTGAAAGTCAAAGGCACTGGCCTTCCTGTTGTTGCCAGAAAGACAGCCCTTGCAACTACTATCTACCATATATGGCTAGCGAGAAATGCCAAGATATTTGACAAAGCTCCTGCCTTACCTGCTAGTTTAGTGAAGAAGATCCAGATTGGTATCTATAGAAGTGTCTATGCAGCCTGCCTTGAGTATAGGCTGCTCCCCTACTGGTTTTGTTGTTTGCCCAGGGAATGCCCAGTTGTATTGTATGTTTGTGTCCCTATAATCTTGTTGGTTTGTCCAGCTTCTTTGTAAGCTCTAAGATTAGTTGGTTTTGTTGGCTGCATGTTTAGGCCAGCTTGCTTTATGTTTGTTCCTTTGGCTTGTTGGCTTGTATAGCTCTTTGGCTGGGCTTAGGCCTCTTGTCTTTTTGTTCATGCCTTAACTGTAAATCTCCTGGGGATGCCCAGTGATACTTTTGTACATTTTTGATCATTTTAATACATGTTTATTTACAGATCAAAAAAAAAAAAAAAGAACACAAACTATTTGTTGACGAGGTTCGGCAATGTGCCTACGTCCTCGTGAGCTCCTCCGAGTTCTCTGCACTATTTTATTAATGGAGTTCTTTACAATCAGCAACACCCTTCCAAGAACTCATAGGTTCTTGAAGAACAAAGAAGAAGAAAGTGATAAGAACTAACCTTTGAATTTTCCCAAGAAAATTCCCCTTATAAGCCCTTGAATCCTTTTATATTCTACTCTCTCTTTCTAAATAACCATACTCTGTACAGAATCTCTCTTGAGTTTAGTGTCTTTGCACTTTTACAATTGATCTCAATTTTAATCACAAGTTTTCACAAGTTATTATCACAATGAAGCTAGGTGACCCTTTATATAGTGCACCAACTTCTTGTCCAATCTTGAGGATCAATATCCACCCTTAGATCTTGAGGACCAATCAACCTTAGCCCTCCATCAATCCTAAGTGAATTTGTGCATTTTGGACATATCCCATGCACCTTTCAAAAGGCTGAACAAAATAGCATTAGTGTGCCTTCAGGCCGTGGCCTAGAACATGGCAAGCTGCGGCTTGGAGTAGGGCTGAAACTCCTCTCATTCTCACCTTTCTGGGCGCCGCGGCCTAGGGGAGTCTGAGCAGTGATGCACATTTGGCCAGAAGCTCCTCTATGCTAGGTGCCATGGCTTGGAAAGAGCTGGGCCATGGCGCACACTGGTGCTGGACCTTTTTGCCTTACTGTGTGATGAGGCGCACACCTAGTGTGCTGAGGCGCCAATGACAAATGTTGAACCTCTTCCAACCTTGTTTAAACCTTAGAAAAATACCAACAATCTCTACTTTTTCTAAGCATTTAAACTCCAACTCATGTGCAGAGAACTCAGTATCCAAACTTATCTTGAGTCACCATATCAACCGACTCCAATCCTAAGTAGTCCAAGGCAATGATTGAACTTACTTAGAGGTAGAACTTTAGTACCTAAATCCGCAGGGTTTTCTTTCATGGCTACCTTGCCCATATGGATGCATCATTTCGTAACATTTTCCCGAATGAAATGGTACCGAACATCCATGTGCTTTGTTCTCTCATGGAACACCGGATTCTTGCACAAATGCAATGCACTTTGGTATCCGAATACACCACAACCTGCTCCTCTAGTACCTTCAACTCTTCCAACAACCCTTTTCACCACATAGCCTACTTGATGGCTTCCGTACCCGCTATGTACTCAGCCTCGATTGTTAAGAGTGCTACCACCAGCTACAACTGAGCCTTCTAACTTACACAACATCTGTTTAAGTTGAAGAAAAAGGAAGTAATCGATCTCCTTTTATCCTGGTCTGCTCTATAGTCCGAATCAGCATAACCCTTAAGGCAGATGGACTTACCCCTCTTCTTATAAACCAGCCCCACTGTTGGACGATTATCTACCTAAATAAATATGAAAATAATCGTACTTGTATTACTTGCAAGTGCACAAGGTCAATGGTAGCATAATGTGCAAGTGCGAGATCATTTCCACATGGATTGGTCAATTTCGATTTAGAATTAGTTTCTTCAAAGTAAAAAAGAGAAATAACTATTGAGTGTGAGTAAATAATAATGAGAACATAAGACTACAATATCCACCACTAATTATACTTTCCTACTAAGTAAGGTGCCAATGCTCTAGCCTTATTATGAATATTTAATGGTTGCCAACCTAAGGGCTTGGTCCACACCTTAGGCTATTGATCTCCCTATGCAACAAGTTAGGCATGGTGTATACTCTAACTCTTTTCTCTCTTAAGGGATTCAGCATTGGTGTATACTGAGTTGTTTCTTAAGAGAGCATAAGGGCTGTGGAGATTGGCAACCACACAGGACCTAGGGCTTGGTCCGCTCCCGGTTTCCCGTGTTGATTAACCAGAGAATCCGGTGTGGATATCTCTTGTTACTATTGTTGAACCTAGGACTCGGTCATCCAAATTGATTCAACTAACTAATCTATACCACATGCATACATTAATCAAACACACACATATGAGGAATTTAAATACAATTAGGTATTAATCAAGTTAAACATTCTAACATGGCTATAGGCAAAGGTAATCAATGAATAAATATGTGGAAAAGTATAACTAGGGCTTCAATCGAGCCCTATAAGATTTTAGTTACACATGCTAGTTAAACTAAACATCATAACCATGATGACAAAAACAGAAAAATAAAACCCGAAGAAGGCTCGGGATACGAGTCTTCAATTCCTCTCTTAAGCTTGCAACTTCAAGTCTAAAACGAAAGGTATGGTTTATGTGTTTTACAAAGCTATATATAGGGCTCTCAGGGTGTCCCGAAACCCTAATTTCCTATTTGAGATTCGGAGACTTCTTTCCGTATTTGGCTCTGTCGCCTCTGGAGTGTTTGTGTTCGATCGTATGCGGGCTGCGCTCGAGTGCATGTGTGCGCTCGAGCCTTCTACAAGTGCACTCATGTGCCTGTGCGCTCGAGCGCACCTTATTGGATCACAGAACTTGACTTTTTACTCCTTAAAGCTCCATAATGTTATCTTTTTGCCAAAGCCCTGTGAAAAGCACATAAAACATGAAAATGAAATAAAAATCTACTAAAATAGATAATCAAAGGGCCTAACAAGCGTAAATTAAGGGGCTTAAATATGACTATTTAAGCACTTATCACACCCCCAAACTTACATATTGCTAGTCCGTTAGCAATACAAAACGAAAGACTATGTTAAAACAAAATTAAAGATAAATTTATTTTCATAATATTCAAAAATTTGGGTTGTGCATAAAACCCTGATAACCATTCATGCGTAAGCATATAATAAAAAAACATTTTTGTATTGAAAAAGGATTTTTAAAAGCTCATGTTACTTACCTAAGGTTGGCTTAAGGCATCGGAAGTTTGATTTTTGTGTGATGAGTTAGTACATATAAGATGGGCTTCCAAATAATTTTGATGTGTAGTGTTTCGGTACCCAAACCTTCATCGAATTTCTTATAAAAAAGAACAAAAATGACATAATGCTTGCTTTTTTCTTTTATTATGAGATTTTTTTTTGCCATGTTGAGTTCCATTAAGCTTTCTAATTGACCTTTGTAACGAGTGTTTAGCCAACAACTCCCAAACCAGATGGTTTTAGGGCATTAGGTGTGAAGACACCCCTAAGGACTTATTAACTCGAGTCAAAAAGGCTACGAAAGTAACAGGTCTTAATGCTTCCAAGTAAAAATCCCCACCTTTTGACGTGAACACTCACTGCTTGCTGAGGGAAGAGGTCCAGTTACTCAGCGAAAATTCTTATGATTATTAAATGAAAAATTCCCACCTTTTGACGTGAACACTCAATGCTTACTGAGGCAAGAGGTCCAGTTACTCAATGGAAAGTTTATTTAATGATCATTAGAAGTACTTTTTTCTCTCTTTTTGCATGATAATCAATTTTCTTATTTTTCTATGCCAAAGTGTCCTTCTAACAAATTATCCGATTACAGTTAGGTCATGAAAACATATACATAAAAATTATATGTCATACCCCACACAAATGTGTGCTAATGTACATGTGTCAGATTCAGATCAAACTTGTGAATTCTTAAGTGCCTTGGAGTAGGTAATTAAACTTTTAAAATTTTTATTACTAGGCTATGTGTTCTAAATTTTAAGCTTAGTAATGAATTTTTATCATAATATTTGTTGTAAACAACCAAAAGTTTTCATTAAATATGAATGTGCATTTATCTAAAAAAAAAACTGGGACATAGTGTGTGAATGTAACTGCGTCTCCCATACCCCCAGACTTAATATACACATTGTCCTCAATGTGTGAGTGACATGGAAAGATCTGACCTGGGAGATGGAGAATTAGATGGCTGGCATGGCTCGTAGCACGCCCCCAAACTTGAACTTGATGCACGCACTATGTTCCCGAAGAAGAAAAACTAAAGTAATATGGAAAAACAAGAAGTACTAAAAATAAATAAATAAAACCATAAAAATAAAAGGATAAGCTGTGGGGTGCCTCCCATGAGCACTAAGTTTAACGTCTTCAGTCGGACCAAGCCTTATTCTTCCCCAAAACTAAGATTGGCAGCAACTAGCATAGGTAGTGTCTTATTCTCTCCCATATAAGCATAAGTCAAATGCTTCGGTAGTTGCTTCAACTCCAAATTTGGTGCCTGGACAATAGAAGGGAAAAAGTAGTATTAATAGGTATGAGAGTTTCGAATGGAGGAGCATACTTACTCGAATGTTTTGGAGAAGCCTCAAGGAGGTGCACAACTTTCATGATGTCATTAGAAACATCTTCCAGTTCTTGCTCAATATCCACTATTGTAAGGCTATGGGTAATAGTAGCCTCCAATGGATCAATGTGCTGGACCCGAAAAGCTTGCTCAACAAAATTGTGCATCATACATACATTAAAGCATTCCATATCATCTTGAGGTAATTTTAATGCATCAAATATTTTAAATTCTATTTTCTCACCATTCACCTTCATACTTACTATACCCTTTTTCACACAAATCTTTGTATTAGCAGTTCTCATGAAGGGCCTTCCTAAAATGATGGGCAAGGGTAATGGCATAGGGCATTCCTCCATATCTAACATAATGAAATCAGTAGGTAGAATGAACTCACTTATCTTTACCAGGACATCCTCAAGAATACCTCTAGATCTTTTTATACTTCTATCTGCCAACTGCAAGGTAATGGAAGTTGGTTGCAGCTCCCCCAATCCTAGGGTTTCAAATACTGTGTATGGTAGCAAATTTACACCCGCTCCTAAATCTAGTAATGTTCGCTCAAACAATTGATCACCTATCCTACAGAGAATAGTAAAACTACCCGGATCTTTCAGTTTTGGTGGGAGTTTTCTTAATAGCACAACACTTACTTCTTCAGTTAAGGCTACAATCTCATGCTCTTGAAAGTTTTTCTTATGAGTGCAACAATCTTTTAGGAATTTGGCATAGGTAGGTATTTGTTGAATTGCATCTAACAAAAGGATATTTATTTCAACTTTCTGCAAGGTTTCAAAAATAGCAAGCAGTTTATTTTCTTTCTTTTGTTTCACTAGTCTTTGCGGGAAGGGTGGTGCATTCACCTTCTCTGTCTCACTCACCTTTGATGCTGATGGTTTCTCTAGAGATGCTTTTTCATATTTCATTGGTCTCTATCACCTTACCATTTCGGAGGGTCGTGACAGCTTTCAGTTGTTGATGCCCCCCAAGGTGTTGAGCTGGAATCTCACTTTGCTTTCTGCCACTCAGCTCTTTAGCCAATTGTCCCATTTGTACCTCTAACCTTTGGATGGCTTGTTCATGTTTTGCTATGATTTACCTTAGTTCAGTCCAGAATTGCCTTTCATCTGCCATGAACCGATCTTGTGAAGTCATTAGTTGTTGCTACTGAGATGCCAATTGCCTCACAAGACTTTCGAGGTCATTTTTTTTTGTCTCGGGAGCTGAGTAGGCTGATGGTTGGAAGTTTCTTTGCTGCCTCTGACTGTTCTAATTGTTGCTCCAAGAAAAATTCGGGTGATTCCGTCATCCAGGGTTGTAGGTGTTTGCATATGGATTGTTCTTTGGCAGATAGTTGTTTAGTCCCACAAAGTTTGCTTGATCATGATCTGTAGATGAATACAAGGGACATGCATCAGTATTGTGATCAAATTGGGAGCAAATAGCACATACCTGGAGTGGTGTGGCTGGTGGGTTAGGGGAGGTGTTTTAAGCAGCCATAACTTTAACTAATAGGTCTAGTTTCCTCTCCACAACAGCTATTTAAGGAGATGATCCTCCATTTAAGTTTACCTTATACATACTCTTACTCTTGGTTACATATCTACCTCGAGAGGAGAACTGCTGAGTGTGTTCACTTAGGGTTTCGAAGAGCTCAATAGCTTATTCGCTGCTTTTCTCCATCAGCACTCCTCCACAACCTGAATCCATAATATTTTTGTTAGTATCACTCAAACCTTCATAGAAAGCTTGTACCAGTTCGTCTTGAGGTAGGTTGTGATGTGGGAATTTGAGTAGCAGCTCATTGAAGTGTCCCCAGGCCTCGAAGAATAGATCTCCATCATTTTGTTGGAA
Organism: Bretschneidera sinensis; assembly: GCA_023935145.1. NCBI lineage: Eukaryota > Viridiplantae > Streptophyta > Magnoliopsida > Brassicales > Akaniaceae > Bretschneidera > Bretschneidera sinensis. Next base: position 132,478,801 of record CM043698.1, read on the forward strand.
GGATTGAATTTCCTTCCTCATTTACCTCGTCTTTTGGCTGAGAAAAACTTCCTTAGGAATTTGCTAGCTAACTCCTCCCAAGTGTGGATAAAAACTGCAGGCAAAGAATTGTAGCATAGTTTAGCGTTATCTTTTAAGGAAAAAGGAAAAAGAATTAACCGTATTCCTTTTTGTTCTAAGCCTTGGATGTGCTGGAATTTGCAAAGATCGAAGAACTCTCGAAGGTGCAAGTCTGGATCCTCATTAGGTGTACCCCTAAAATGAGTCAGTGCATTGAGTATCTGCGGAGATATATAGTAGTTGCCTTCTACCTCAGGTTGATACGCAATGCACGATGGCTGATCGAGGTTCTGTGGGATGAAGGATTGCTTCATCGGTCTCCGCTCAGGTGGTTGTTGATTGTCGATTTGTTCAACCATTGGTACTTCTTCCTCAATTCCTTCTCCTACCTCTTCCGATTTGTCTCTAAGCCTTTGTTGAATAGTCCACTCAAGCTCGGTATCGAGGGGGAAGAATGTTGGATGCTTGGATCGAAGCCCGTGCATGAATCAGTGGCAGTCACTTAAGTGCAACAGTCAAACACTACTGCTCAGGTAACTCTCTGCCTCAATTGCGCTCGATCGCACAGGAGGGTGCGCTTGATTGCAAGTGGCACAGAAGGTTCTCCTGGGGTGCCTGAACCAGAAACAAAAAGAATTTGATTAGGGTTTCAATGAAACAAAAATAAGATACAGACAGAAACTTAAAAATTTCTTAAGATAAAAAAAAGAAGAAATACCAATGATTAAAATAATTCTAAAAAGAAATTTAAGTGTAGTCCCCAGCAACTGCGCCAAAAAATTGTTGGACGATTATCTACCTAAATAAATATGCAAATAATCGTACTTGTTTTACTTGCAAGTGCACAAGGTCAATGGTAGCATAGTGTGCAAGTGCGAGATCATTTCCACAGGGATTGGTCAATTTTGATTTAGAATTAGTTTTTCCAAAGTAAAAAAAGAAATACCTGTTGAGTGTGAGTTAATAATAATGAGAACATAGGACTACGATATCCACCACTAATTATACTTTCCCACTAAGTAAGGTGCCAATGCTCTAGCCTTATTATGAATATTTAATGGTTGCCAACCTAAGGGTTTGGTCCACACCTTAGGCTATTGATCTCCCTATGCAACGAGTTGGGCATGGTGTATACTCTAACTCTTTTCTCTCTTAAAGGATTCAACATGGGTGTATGTTGAGTTGTTCCTTAAGAGAGCATAAGGGTTGTGGAGATCGGCAACCACACGGGACCTAGGGCTTGGTCCGCTCCTGGTTTCCCGTGTTGATTAACCCGAGAATCCAATGTGGATATCTCTTGTTACTATTGTTGAACCTAGGACTCGGTCATCCAAATTGATTCAACTAACTAATCCATACCACATGCATACGTTGATCAGACACACACATATGAGGAATTTAAATATAAATAGGTATTAATCAAGTTAAACATTCTAACATGGCTATAGGCAAAGGTAATCAATGAATAAATATGTGGAAAAACATAACCAGGGCTTCAATCAAGTCCTATAAGAGTTTAGTTACACATGCTAGTTAAACTAAACATCATAACCATGATGAAACAAAAACAGAAAAATAAAACTTGAAGAAGACTTGGGAGATGTGTCGTCAATTCCTCTCCTAAGCTTACAACTTCAAGTTTAAAACGAAAGGTATGGTTTATGTGTTTTACAAGGCTATATATAGGGCTCTCAGGGTGTCCCGAAACCCTAATTTCCTATTTGAGATCCAGAGACTTCTTTCTGTATCTGGCTTTGCCACCTCTGGAGTGTTTGTGCTCGATCATATGCGGGCTATGCTCGAGTGTATGTGTGCGCTTGATCCTTCTACAAGTGCGCTCGTGTGCCTGTGCGCTCGATCACAAGGGAGGTGCGCTCGAGCACACCTTGCTGGATTGCAGAACTTGACTTTTTACTCCTTAAAGCTCCAAAATGTTATCTTTTTGCCCAAGCCCTGTGAAAAACACATAAAACATGAAAATGAAATAAAATCTACTAAAATAGATAATCAAAGAGCCTAACAAGCGTAAATTAAGGGGCTTAAATATGACTATTTAAGCACTTATCACCCACATCTGGGCTTCCCTTCAAGTACCTCAGCAACCACTTCATCCCAAGCCAATGCTCCTTTTCGGGATTACTCATAAACCCACTGAGGACACTTATTGCATGAGCAATATCAGGTGTAGTGCTTACCATGGTGAACAATACAGAACCAACCACACTAGAGTAGGGGACCTTTTCCATTTCCTTCTTCTCCTCATTCGATCTTGGACGTTGATCGCTGGAGAACTTGGAATGACCAGCAAGGGGAACCTTCACTGGTTTGCTATCTTCCATAGAGAACTTAGATATCATCTTCTCTATTTAGGAAGTTTGAGAGATCTTCAATCTATTTCTCTCCCTTTCCTGGATGATACACATCCCAAGGATCTTCTGTGCATGGCCAAGATCCTTCATCTCAAACTCCTCACTGAGTTGAGTCTTAAATTTTCTTATCCTCTCCATGCTGCTCCCAACCAGCAACATATCATCAACATAGATCAGGATGATCACCACATCCTCCACCTTGTTCCCCTTGTAATACAAGCACGAATCATAGTAGCTCCTCATGAAACCCAGGTTGGTTACAAAGGAATTGAACCTCTTATTCCATTCCTGAGGTGATTGCTTTAGGCCATATAGAGATTTCTTCAGTTGGCATAGCAAATCTCCCTGCCTTCCTTCCTCATACCCTTTGGGTTGCCTTATGTAAATGGTCTCATCAAGCTCTCCATGTAAGAACACTGTCTTCACATCCATTTGCTCGATTTACTAATTGAATTGGACCACCAATGCTAACACTATCCTAATTGTCTTGTATTTCACAACTGGTGAGAATATTTCGATGAAGTCTATGCCTTCTCTTTGTGTGAACCCCTTCGCCACCAGCCTAGCTTTATATCGAACTTCATCCCCTAGAGTGTTCCCTTCTTTGATCTTATAGATCCATCTACAATCTACAACTCTCTGTTTTTCTGGTTTGGGCACCAATACCCAAGAGTTATTCTTCTTCAGAGAATCCATTTCTTCCTCCATAGCTAGCTACCACTTTGACGAATCCTTACACTCTATGGCATCCATGTAAGTTTTTGGTTCAACCTCTCCTTCTGTCCAAGGAGTTACTACATTAGCATCCGCAAACCCATATCTCAAAGGTGGTCTAACCACCCTCCTTTCCCGGTCCCTTATGAGCTGGTAGTCATTCTGTCTTGCTGCATTAACCTCTTCTAGTTTAGCCTTCTCTTGAGTATCCTGAGCATGGCCTTCATTAATGGGCTCTACCTAGTCCGAACCCTCTTGCCTTCCTTGCTCTACCTAAACCGAATTCTCCTTGATGCGATGCTCCACAAATTTCGGACTGGTTTGCTCACTAGCCCCTACAGGGTTAGTTTTCTCCAAGTAGGGAAATAACAATTCATTAAAAATAATATCCCTACTTATTATTAGTTTCATTCCTTTTGGTTCTAAGGACCACAACCAATACCCCTTAACCCCATCACCATACCCTAGAAATACATATTTTTTAGACATTGGGTTAAGTTTATCATTCTTTTGATGTGCGTATGCAGCACATCCAAAAGCCTAAGGTTACTCAACTCAGAGGGTTTCCCACTCCACATTTCCATGGGAGTCTTGAGCTCTAAAGCTCTAGAGGGTGATCTATTAACCAAGTATGCAGCTGTAGACACAGCTTCCCCCCAAAAATATTTTGGCAAATCGGACCCAATTAACATGCACCTAACCTTTTCCATAAGGGTTCTATTCATCCTCTCAACAACTCCATTTTGCTGAGGTGTTTTCACAACCGTTCTATGTCTTAGAATGCCATTTAATTCACAGAATTTATCAAAATCCTTCTTAATAAATTATAAATCTTTATCAGTTCTTAACACCTTAACTACCCTGCCGATTTGAGTCTCCAGCAACTTTTTCCACACCACAAATTTATTCAAAGCATCCGATTTATTTTTAAGCAAATAAACCTAAACCATTCTTGAATAATCATCAATTAAAGATAGAAAGTAACGATTACCTCCTTGTGTTGGTGTCCTTACTAGTCCCTAAAGATCCACATGGATGTACTCAAGAATCTCTTTAGACTTGCGCACTCCGATGTTGAAGCTGACCCAATGTTGCTTCCAAAGAATGTAACTCTCACAGAAATCTAGTTTCTCTACTTTGTCACCACCAAGTAGACCGTCCTTGCTGAGAACTTGTAGCTCCTTTTCATTCATATATCCCAAGCGATTATGCCAAAGTACTGCCTTATCCATCTCAGCCATCAAGCTTCCTGCTTGATCCTTGATTTCTGTCTCACTGATTATCTCATAAAGTCCATCTTTGATTGCTGCTTTGATCACTATCAAAGAACCCTTGGTTACCTTGATCTTTCCTCCCTCAGCTTTGCATGTATACCCCATGGAATCCAGCTGCCCTAATAAGATCAAATTCCTCCTCAAATCTAGGATATATCTTACATTTTGCAGCAGCCTTGTGACTCCATCAAACATCCTCAACTGCATGTCTCCTATCCCCCTCACTTGGCGAGAATTGTCATTCCCCAAGAAAACCCTTCCATCATTGATCTCCTTGAAATTCTTGAACCATTCCTTGTGAGGGCACATGTGATAAGTGCACCCGAAATCCAGAATCCATTTCTTGCTACCTTGCCTCCTGCTCACATTTGAGCACACAACAAGAACATCATCTTGCTATTCTCCTTTGGTAACCGAAGCCTCTCCGTTATTGGTATGGCTTCTCCATCTCTCATCCCACAACCTCTTCTTGCAATATTTCTTGAAGTGACCCTCGTTGCAGTAGAAGCACCTTTTTCCTCTAAATCTTGGTTTGGAATGTGCTTTCCCATGGCTCTGCCCTCTACCCTTTGATTTCTCCCGGTAGTTGCCATGGTTGCTACTGCCATTCCGAGTTGCTGGCCTTCCTCTTACGAACAGCACTTCCCCACTTGATGCCTCCCTACTCTTGGCTTTGAAATCATGAGCCCTTATAGCATTGACCACAATTTCTTTGGTTAGTGTATCTCTTCCATATTCAATTGCATTAATTAAACTATCAAAACAATCAGGAAGAGAATTTAATAACATAACAACCAATTGTTCATCCAGGAATTTAATACTACAACTAGCCAAATCTTGAACTAGTTTATTAAAGACATCAAGATTATCTTGCAACTCTTTATTAGGATCCATTCCAAAAGCAAAGATTCTTTTAAGAAGATAAATCTTGTTAGGGAGAGTTTTGGTAAGAAACAACTCATCTAGTTTCTTCCATATGACAGCAAGATCTTTCGAGTCTCCGCACTCCGCACTCCCTTGTGACACTATCCGACATGTGTAAGAAGATGGTGTTGTATGCCATCTTCTTCATCTCAATCCGCTGGTCCTCCATGATACTTGCTGGAAAAGCATCATCTTCTCCAATAGCCAAGTCAACCTTCTATTGCATAAGAATAGCCTTGATCTTCCGCTTGCATAGGGAAAAATCTCCCTTTCCATCAAACTTCTCAACAACGAAATTTGAACCCATCTTGCGGAGATGATCCCAGATTTGTGCAGCACCCACAAAAGCTTTCCAACTTCTTCTAAATCTCAAGAACATGATCGAAGATTGATCTCAACACCATTCTTGAATCACCTCAAGAACACGATCTGATCTTGATCTTTACTCCGTTCTTGAATCACCCAAGAAGTTTGTTCTTTGATTCTTGGAGTCTTGCTCTGATACCCAGCTGTGCAATGTTGCGCGTTTATATACCTAAATAAATGGGTAAATAATCGCACTTGTTTTACTTGCAAGTGCACAAGGTCAATAGTGTAGCATAGTGTGCGAATGCAAGATCATCTCCACAGGGATTGGTAAAGTTCGATTTAGAATTATAATTGCAATGTAAAAAGATAGAAATAATAAACTGAAGGGTGATTTGATAATAATAAAGACATAGGGCTTTGATATCCACCACTAGTCATACATTCCCGATTTTGTATAAAGTATCAGTGCTCTAGCCATATTATGTGTACCTACTGGTTGCCAACCTAAGGGCATGGTATCTACTCCTTAAGCTATTGATTTCCCTAAGCAACGAGTTAGGCATGGTATCTACTCTAACTCTTTTCTTCCTTAAGGGATTCAGCATGGTATCTGCTTGAGTTGTTCCTTAAGAAAGCATAGGTACTGTGGAAATCGACAACCACATGAGACCTAGGGCATGGTATCTACTCCCGGTTTCCCATGTTGATTAACCCGGGTATCCGGATAAGATGGTCCCTTGTTACTAATGTTAGACCCAGGACTCGGTCATCCAAATTGATCTAACTAACCTATCCATACCACATGCATACGTTGGCCTTACACATACATATGAGGAATGTAAATAAGCACAGGTGTTAATCAAGTTAAGTAACATAATAAGCTATGCAAAGATTTAATCAATGAATAAAATATATGGGAATGCATAACTAGGGCTTCAATCGAGCCCTATAAGAGAGTTAGTTACACATACTAACTGAAGTAAACATAATTAAACTAAACATAAAGGAGAAGAATAAACCCGAGAGAAGAGGCGTCAATTCTCTCCCAAGCTCTCCACTCCAAGTAAAAGAAAAGAGAAAAGTGTTTACTATCTAAGATTGTAAGGTGTCCTTTTGTGTGTGAGTTACAAGTGTATTTATAGGTCTTTGAGAAGTCCTAATAGACCCATGAGTCCTAAACTTTCCTAAAACGAAAATCTTGTATTTTCCAAAATAAGGTTCTGCAGTTTACTGTTCACGCCCGTATCTTTGCGCTCGATCGCATGTGGCCTTGCGCTCGATTGCAAGTTGCGCTCGATCCTAGCTGTGTGCGCACGATCGTATGTGCGCTCGATCGCACTTCATGTGCGCTCGATCGCACTTCATGTGCGCTCGATCGCACTTTGTCCAGAAAGTGCTCCAGGGCTTCTAGATTTCTTCCTTAAAGTGCCAAAACTGCTTCTTTTTCTCCAAGACCCTATAAAAACATGTAAAACACACAAATGGAGTAAAAGATACCAAATTAATGTAATAAAGGATCTAACAAGTGTAAATAAGGGGGCTTAAATATGTATATTTAAGCGTCTATCATGCAAGCTCTGATACCACTGTTGGGAAACCACCTTTGATGATGGCCAGGAGGTGATCTTCCAAACACCCATGTCTAGAGTGACTTGTATAAGAAAAGAAGCAACAACTAATCAAAGTAAGAAAGAAAAGAACACAAGCAATTTATTGACGAGGTTCGGCAATGTGCCTACGTCCCCGTGTGCTCGTCCGAGCTCTCTGCACTATCTTATCAATGAATTTCTTTACAATCAACAACACCCTTCCAAGAACTCATAGGTTCTTGAAGAACAAAAGAAGAAGAAGAAGAAGAAAGTGATGAGAACTAACCTTGGAATTTTCCCAAGAAAATTCCCCTTACAAGCCTTTGAATCCCTTTCTATTCTACTCTCTCTTTCTAAATAACCAACCTCTCTACAGAATCTCTCTTGAGTTTAGTGTCTTTGCACTCTTACAATTGATCTCAATTCTAATCACAAGTTTTCACAAGTTATTGTCACAATAAAGCTAGGTGACCCTTTATATAGTGCATCAACTTCTTGTCTAATCTTGAGGATCAATATCCACCCTTAGATCTTAAGGACCAATCAACCTTAGCCCTCCATCAAGCCTAAGTGAAGCTATGCATTTTGGACATGTCCCACACACCTTTCAAAAGTCTGAACAAAATGGTATTAGTGTGCCTTCAGGCCATGGCCTAGAACAAGGTAAGCCGCGGCCTGGAGTAGGGCTGAAACTCCTCTCCTTCTCACCTTTCTGGGCACCGTGGCATGGGGGAGTCTGAGTTGTGATGCACACTTGGCCAGAAGCTCCTTCATGCTGGGCACTACAGCGTGGAAAGAGCTAGGCTATGGCGCACATTGGTGCTGGACCTTTTTGCCTTGCTGTGTGCTAAGGCACCAATGACAAATGTTGAACCTCTTCCAACCTTGTTTAAACCTTAGAAAAATACCAACAATAACAATCAAAATGCCCTAAACATTTAAGGGCAACAAAAGAATTACCGACCAGCTGCCTAATCAGTTCCAGAATCAAAGAAAAATGACCTCGAGAGTATTGTGAGGCAATTGCCAACTCAGCAACAACAGTTGATGACTTCACAAGATCAGTTTATGGCAGAAGAAAGACAATTTCAGACTGAGCAAAGACAAATCAATGCAAAGCATGAACAAGCTATTCAAAGACTGGAAGTATAAGTGGGGCAATTGGCTAAAGACCTCAGTGGAAGAAAGCAGGGTGAATTTCCAGCCCAAACACTACCTAATCCTGGAGGACACCAGCAACTAAAGGCCAAGACAACTCTAAAAAATGGGAAGATCATAGGAACTGATGAGCCTACATAAGCATCTCCAATTAAAACATCCATATCAAAGGTAAGTGAAATGGAGAAGGTAAATGCACCACTCTTCCCTCAAAGGTTAGTAAAGCCAAAGAAAGAAAGTAAATTGCTTGATATTTTTGAAACTTTGAGAAAAGGAGAAACTAACATTCCTTTATTAGATACAATTCAACAAATTCATGCTTATGCTAAAATTTTGAAAGATTATTGCACTAATAAAAGGAAGTTTCAAGAGCATGAAACCATGGCATTAACTGAAGAGGTAAGTGTGTTATTGTTAAGGAAACTACCACCCAAGCTAAAAGATCCAGGTAGTTTTACCATTCCTTGCAGGATAGGTGGCCAGCTTTTCGAGCGTGCATTACTGGACCTAGGGGTAGGTGTCAATTTGTTGACATACACTATATTTGAAACACTAGGTTTGGGGGAGCTTCAACCAACTTCCATCACCTTGCAATTGGCAGACAGAAGCATCAAAAGACCAAGAGGTATTCTCTAGGATGTCTTGGTAAAGATAGGTGAGTTTATTTTACCTGCTGATTTTATTGTATTAGATATGGAAGAATGTCCTATGCCATTACCTTTACCCATCATCTTAGGAAGGCCTTTTATAAGAACTACTGATGCAAAAATTTGTGTGAAAAATGGTATTGTAAGTATGAGGGTAAATGGTGAAAAAATAGAATTCAAAATATTTGATGCATTAAAATTACCCTAAGATGATATGGAATATTTTAATGTATGTATGATGCAAGGTGTTGTTGAGCAAGTTTTTCAGGTCCATCACATTGATCCATTGGAGACCACCCTTATTCATGGTTCCGATAGCACTCGGACATTCCCGGTGAATGGACGCAGAGTTAAGCCATATTGTGAAATTAAATTGCTACCAATAGATAAAGATTTGGCACTCCAGTCATCCAATATGCAACAACACCAAGAGTACTTGAGCCACATGTGGTTGACTTTAAGTACTCCCTGCCAAAAGACTAGCACTGAAGCTATTGTAGAGGGCATTTAAGTAGTCCATGCTTTGATAAACATATAGCTCAAATGCCTTTGTTGAGGTCTGTGGCACTGAGGCCACTGAGTATGGTACAGTTTTATTTATTTTTATTGTTTTCATTATTTTTAACTTTTTCATCCTTTCTTTAGTTAATTTAGTGGTTCAGTACATAGGTGTGCCATTCTATCCTTGTGATCGAGGGCACTTCACAGTGCGATCGAGCACAGTCTGGCCATGCGCCTAATGGTGCACGAGTGCATCCACATACACACACATACATCTGCACACAAGTGCGATCGAGTGCACTTCATAGTGCAATCAAGCGCACTCGGGACAGAGAGTCACATGCCAATTTTAGGTCATTTTATTTTTCCCTCACTTTCACTCTAACTCTCTACACTCTCTACACTTCACTCATCTACACGCCTACACTGCACCCACTGCACTCCCAGCACCGCCAGCCACCACATACGGCCAGTGCCAGCGACCACACGCCACCGTTCACACTCACTCACCGCCACCAGGTATTATGATAAATGCTTAAATATTCGTATTTAAGCCCCTTAATTTACACTTGTTAAGTTTCTGGTTGTATTATTTCATGCTATTTTATTTTTTTCTGTTTTTTCCTAGGATATTGAATAAAATGCAGCATTATCTGGAATAAAAACCAAAAACTGGAAGAACTGGCAGATGCATAGTGCGATCGAGCACACCAACACTCATGCGCACAAGAAGAAGGCTCAAACGCAGCCGTACGCTCGAGCGCACCAGCATGAGATCGAGCGCACACGTGCAGTGAAACGGTAGAACCTGTTTTGGAAAGTAAGGTTAGGGTTCTGTTTTTCGAGTTAGGGTTTCTAGATGTCTTTAGACCTTATAAATAGGCCTGTAAAACACATAAACAGGATCTTCTTTCAGTTTTATGCTTGGAGACGAATTGATGACTCTTCTCCATAGTATTTTCGGGTTTCTTTTTCCCTTTATTTTATTTTATGAAGATGTTTAGCATCAAAACTTTGTGTAACTAACTTACTAGTAGGGCTCGATTGAAGCCCTAATTATTTTTTCCATATATGAATAGTGTTGCCTTTGTGATAGCTGTTTTATGATTCTTAACTTGATTAATGCCTATTTTTATTGAAATTCCTCATATGTGTTTGCCTGATCAACATATGCATGTGGTATGGATTAGTTAGTTAGATCAATTTGGATGACCGAGTCCTGGGTCTGACAATAGTAACAAAAGAAATCCATGTCGGATTCTTGGGTTAATCAACATGGGAAACCGGGTGTATATAACATGCCCTAGGTCTTGTGTATTTGTCAATTTTCACGGATCATATGCTCTCTTAAGGAACAACTTAGTATACACCATGCTAAATCCCTTAAGAGAGAAAAGAGTTAGAGTATACATCATGCCTAACTCATTGCTTAGGAAATCAATAGCTTAAGTAGTATACACTATGCTCTTAGGTTGACGACAGTAGGTAATCATAATATGACTAAAGCATTGGCACATTGTTTATTGGGAAAATATGATTAGGGTGGAAATCAAAGCCCTATGTGTTTATCATTATCAATTCAAACTCAATACTTATTTCTATCGTTTATATTACGAATTTAATTTTAAATTGAACTTTAGCAATCCCTGTGGAGATGATCTCGCATTTTGCACACCATACTACTAAGTTGACCTTATGCACTTGCAAGTAAAATTGTTCAATTATTTACTTATAAATTTAGATAGATTTTTGCACGACAAGTTTCTGACGCCGTTGCTAGGGATTGCACTAAATTTCTACTTAGAATTAATTTTTTGTTCAATTTTATTTTTTTGTTCTATATTATTTTGTTTCATTAAAAACCTAATTTATTTCTTTTTGTGTTGCTGTTTTTTCTATTTTAGGCTTGCAGCAGAGTAATCCCTAACACTGCGATCAAGCACAATGCTTAGTGGGATCGAGCGCACTTGAGGCAGGGACTACCCGAGCAGTAATACTGAAACTGCTGCACTGAAACTGTTCAACTAATTCATGCAAGGGCTTTGATCCAGGAATCCAACATTCATTCCCCTCGATATAGAGCTTGAACAGACCATTCGATAAAGGCTTAGAGACAACGTTGAAGAGGTAGAAGAGGAATTCAAGAGAGAAGAACAAATGGCGGAACCGCTTGACAACTGATTATGCTCAAACTAACACGTGATTATTGTGTACAGCTGAGGTGTCTATCCCACGAGGAAATGCGAACTACAAGAGAAATTGTAAACCTTAACACAAACGATAAAATTCAAATGAAAGAATCTGAGTTTTGATAATGAAATAATGTGAGAGAGTTGTGTAAATATAATGAAAAGTTCAATAGAGAAATAACAAGGTTCCAGGAATCCTTCCTAAGTTCGTTGCCTTATTTCAATCTCAATTCAAATTCTTTTATCTCGATTGCTAGTTTCACATCCCAAACAAGCAATCGGAAAATATTCAATCACAGCACATTAACACTCTAATGTAATTGCTACAAATCACTCATTGATTTTGATTCAAGTACACATAACCTATCTTATAGATTATCAAGAAATGACAATATATCTCAATGATAATACTGTAGTAATTGACAAATCTATAAGATATATCAACCAAAATCAATCACATCCAACAACTTGACATAAGAAAAGCTTGACTAGACTTATATGGAGGAGAAAGATGCAATCACCGAATTAAGAGAAAATCTTCTAATTCTTTACTTAATCAAAGAGTAAATCATAAACAATGTTTAACAATAAAATCCTTACAACTGAATCAAGAATGGAAAATAAGAACAACTACACCTAGGAATTCATCCATTTGCCTTGCTTGGAGATTAGCTGGACATTTGGCTCATGTTTGATGAAGAAGAATAATGGTAGCTCCTCTAATTCCAGCCTCCTTTTTCAGACTCCACAATGTTCTATATGAAGCTCATAAGATTTAGGGGTATTTTGGGATCAAAAATATCATTTAAAATGCTCTAATTAGGTTTGAAGCAGAACAGGGGACCGCACACGCGTCGCGTCACACACTTACTCGGGCCACGGCTTGAAGACTTAACCCTAAATTATGTGCTATGTGACGTGGCGTACACTGATCCAGGCCACGGCGCCAATGGTAGTTATGGAGGTTGAGGTGCTGGAGGCCGCGACGCCACTCTTCCAGGCTGCGGCGCACACCCTTGCTCCTGGCTTGTCAAAGTTTCTAGAGGCCGCGGCTCAACCTTTCTAGGTCGTGGTGCACAATCTTCAACTTATATCCGAGAAGTTGATGGTTTTGGAGGGTGAGGCTTGAGATTCTGAGCCACAACATGGAACACTAAAGACTTGGTTTCTCTTCATTTTGTCTTTCTGCAACCATGCCTTCACTCCAATACGCATGGAATCTTTGTGCTTCAAGCAACGATACCTTTTCCATCTCTTATAGACTCAAAATACCTGAAAATGCACTGAAATAGATCACTGATCCAAGAATGACACTTTAGAATTGTTAAGGTATAAATGTGTAATTCAACCCTAGATCAACCCTAAAATGCTAACAAATAAGTATTGTTAAGATGCATTTTATGACTCTCATCATAACCCCCAACTAGCTTATTGCTAGTCCCTAGCAATTCAAGCGAAAAACATGAAATGAATTATTTATTAGAAATCAAAACAAAATAAAGCAATGTTAGTGTTAATCTAAGAGTAATTCAAATTTTTGTCTCAAAAAATCATGCATAACACAGCATATAGAATCATTAAATATCACTCAAGTCCAAAAATAATCCAAATGTCAACCTTAAAATTGTTATCGACTCTTAACATCCATCTTACCTCAATCCATTAATCCGAATACCCAGATGATTTTATGCACTACATTCATGAATACAAGTCTTGGCCTCTAAAAAACATATTAAATTACGTGACATCAATCACAAATCAAGCTCCACAAGCTCACTTTTCAAATCACTCTCCACTAATGTAGAAAAAATCACACTACATCGGATCACTAGGTTTTTAATAAGCTTGTAACGTTAGGCTAAGGTAAAGGTCAAGAAAGAACAGGAAGTATTAAACAAGTAAAAGAACAGGAAGTATTAAACAAGTAAAAGAACTCAGTCTCTTAATTTAAACACAACCACTTTAAGCACTAGATAACCTTACTTCAACACCAACTCATTCAACCATTTTTTGAGCATTTCTTTCAATAAATCACCACTTTTTTTTTCTTCTTTCTTTGCTATAATTCACTTCTTTTTTTATTTTGGCACATAACCATTCACCTCTGTTTTCATTTTTTTTAACTCTTTTCCATAACCCCCAACTTATCTCCTTTAATGTACTTGGGTTATGGTAGTAATTTTTTTTTTTATATTTCCATCCTTACTCCTCTTAAGTGCTTCTCAACAAATGTGTATAAACTAAGTTCTCTTAAAAGGAAGGTAAGGATAAAATATTTTTAGGCTCATAAAGGTAAGTAAATGGGCTATCGAAAGAAACAAGGCTCAAATTTTTTTTTTTCAAGAAAAAGGCTCAAATAGGTAACTAGTGATAAATATAATAAAGGCAAGGTTGAAAGGCTCAAACAGTCCAAAGATGGCCTATATCATATCCTAAGTAGTGTGCATTCTAGGATTTCGCCTCAAGTGATTATAAAATAAATTCTAGAGCTTGATGAGACCGCAAAAGTATTCACAAAACAATTTGCACATAAAACTTCTCTAGATGCTTTAGACTAATCATGCAGTCTTATCGTAAACCAGAGTCTCGAGCCAAATGAAGATCGACACTTAATTTATTCGCAAACCGAAGCAAGATTTAACTTTTTCTAAATGCTATATGCTATCTCAATTAAACTCATATCATTGACATGTAAATCAACTCCAAGGCTAACACAAAGCATATATATATATATATATATATATATATATATATTATTTATCCTAACAAATGAAAAAGAGAAAGTGACACCAAGCAGTTCAATGAAAAAAGAAATGTATGGAAAAAAAAGAAATGCGTTTCCTCCACCCCTAACTTAAAATTGCATTGACCTCAATGTGAAAGAAAAAGTAAATGAAACTCCCTTTGTAACCAAAAGGGCACATAAATCGAAAATTGTGCACAGCCATTTGAACTGCATGCAGTTCTTCTTGTTGAAATTTCGATCTATAACATAGAACAAAACAAACAAAAAGAAAGAAACTACGGTGTAACATTAAGATTCCCACTGAATGTTAGGTTGACATGTCAAAACTAAAGAAATAACTAAAAATGAAAAATGAAGTCCGAAAAATAAAGATAATGAAAAGTTAATCCGATAATAAAATAAAACAAAACAAACAAAAAATAAATAAATAAAAACATACCTGTATAGTGTGGTCAAGGTTGATAGATCGGATCCATAAGTGGAATGTCTTCCACTTCCAGACCTTGCCAATCAATTAATATTTTAAGGCGTTGACCATTTACTTTAAAGATCCGACCATCTTTAATATCCTCTATTTCTACTACCCCATTTGCAAAAACATTATTCACTACAAAAAGGGCCGGTCCACCTCGACCGAAGTTTTCCTAGGTGCTTATGGAATCTAGAATCATATAAGAACACTCAATCATTAGGCTTAAATGTTTTCCTCAAAAAAAAATTATCATGAAACACTTTCATTTTAGCCTTATAGATTCTAGAGTTCTCATAAGCATCATTTCTCAACTCCTCTAACTCGGTCAACTGAAATTTCCTAAGCTTACCTGCTTCTCCTATGTCAAAATTGAAATGCTTGATGGCCCAATAAGCTCGATGCTCGAGCTCTACAGGTAAGTGGCAAGGCTTTCCAAAAACAAGTCTATAAGGTGACATACCTAAGGGAGTTTTGAAAGCTGTATGATAGGCCCAAAGCGCATCAATTAGTCTCAAAGACCAATCTTTGTGATCCGGGTTGACCGTTTTTTCTAAAATTTGCTTAATTTCCCTGTTCGCAAGTTCTACCTGTCCACTTTTCTGAGGGTGGTAGGAAGTAGAGATCTTATGTAACACCCCATATTTTTTCATCAAAGTTTCAAAAGAACGGTTGCAAAAATGCATACCCCGATCACTAATTATAGCACGTGGAGTACCAAATCGAGATAACACATTTTCTTTGAGAAATTTAATTACCGTCCTATTATCATTGCTCCTGCAAGCTACTGTCTCTACCCATTTTGACACATAATCTATTACCACAATGATATATTGATATCCAAAAGGAGGAGGAAATGGTCCCATAAAATCAATGCCCCAACAATCAAAGATTTCAATCACTAAAATTGGGTTTAAAGGCATCATATTACGATGAGACACAACTCCTAACTTTTGACACTGTTCACATGAGCGACAATAGATGTTTGCATCGTTAAACAAGGTGGGCTAGTAAAATCCACACTGTAGAATTTTTGCAGCGGTTTTCTTCATTGAAAAGTGGCCCCCACAAGCTTAGGAGTGACAAAATTCCAATATGTTGGCAATCTCTTCATTAGGGATGCAATGCCTTAAAATTTGGTCAGAGCAGTATTTGAAAAGACAAGAGTCGTCCCAATAAAAATTATGTACCTCAGTCATGAACTTCCTCTTGTCTTGAGCGCTCCAATCCACTGGTATCTCACCGGCAGCCAAATAATTCACAATATGAGCAAATCATGGTAGAGAAGTAATAGAGAGTAAATACTCATCGGGAAAATCATCCTTGATTAGCCGGTTGTTAGAGGTGTCCTCAAATGTGAGCCTCGAGAGATGGTCAGCCACTACGTTCTCTACTCCTTTCTTGTCTTTGATGGTGATTTCAAATTCTTGCAAAAGTAAAATCCACCATATTAGTTGCACGTTAGCATCCTTCTTTGTAAGAAGGTACTTAAGGGCTGCATGATCTGTGAAAATAACAATAGGAGAACCAATCAAGTAAGTACAAAACTTGTCCAAAGCAAACATTACAACTAGCAATTCTTTTTCAGTGGTGGAGTAATTCATCTGAGCACCATTTAGAGTTCTACTAGCATAGTAAATGACAAAAGGCTTCCCCTCCCTTCGCTGTCCAAGAACAGCACCTACAGCAAAGTCACTAGCATCACACATGATCTCAAAAGGTAAAGCCCAATCAGATGACTGCATTATAGGTGTTGAGGTAAGCTTGCCAATTAGCATTTTAAAGGCCTCTTGACAAGCTTGTGTCCACTCAAATGGGGTATCTTTAACTAGGAGGTCACATAGTGGTCAAGATATGGTGGAAAAATTTTGTATCAACCTCCTATAAAAGCCCGCATGACCAAGAAAGGATCTCACATCCTTTACTATCTTAGGTGTAGGCAACTTAGAGATTAATTCAATCTTAGATTGATCAACCTCTATCCCCCTAGAAGAAATAATATGCCCTAAGACAATACCTGAAGAAATAATATGCCCTAAGACAATACCTAAAGTGGTATTTTTCCCAATTCAAAACTAATTCCTTCTCCTCACAACGAGTCAATACTCTCTCTAAATTCAATAAACATCCATCAAAAGAAGATCCAAAAACAGTCAAGTCATCCATAAAAACTTCCATGCAATTTTCAACCATGTCACTAAAAATGCTCATCATGCAACGTTGAAAAGTAGTAAGTGCATTACATAATCCAAATGGCATTCTACGAAAAGTATAAGTACCAAAAGAACAAGTGAAAGTGGTTTTATCTTAGTCTTCTAATGCAATTTCAATTTGATAATAACCAGAATAACCATCCAAGAAACAATAGAAAGGATGACCAGCAACATGCTCAAGAATTTGATCGATAAAAGGGAGGGGAAAATGGTCTTTTCGAGTGGCAACATTTAATTTTCTATAATCAATGCACATCCGCCACCCAATAACAAGTTTTGTAGGGACTAACTCTCCCATGTCATTCTTTACCACAGTAACACCAGACTTTTTAGGAACGACCTATGTAGGACTTACCCATTTACTATCAGCAATAGGATATATGATTCCCGCATCTAATAGTTTCAACACTTCATTCTTCACCACTTCTTTCATAGTGGGATTAAGCCTATGCTAGGGGTCTCTACAAGGGCCAGTTCCTTTCTTCAAATTAATTTTATGAGAACAGACCAAGGGACTAACACCTTTTATATCAACTATGCTCAAACCTAAGGCTGACTTATACTCATTTAGGGTCTAAATTAATTTCTCACCTTGAGACTCAAACAATTCAGATGAGATAATAACAGGAAAAGTATCGCATTGACCAAGGAAAACATGCTTTAAACCCTTAGGCAGAGGCTTCAATTCAACTTTGGGTGCTTCCACACTTGAGGGAATTTATTTTTCACTTCTCTTAGACAACTTCTCAAAATTCAATTGCCATGCCCAAGTGCTATAATCTTGAGTTCTATAAAAAATAGAACAAATATCAACTACATTAGATGGATCATTGATAGAATCAAACTCAGAATTAACAAAAAAATACTCAAGGGGATAAAAATCATGAGCTGTAAAAACTCCCCTATCGATGAGTGACTCAATCATGTATATCTGCTATCATCATCATTTTCTAGCTGTTTTGCAACATTGAAGATGTTCACCTCGAGGGTCACGTTTCCAAAGGGCAGCTTCATGAGCCCATTCCTACAATTAATAAGGGTATTGGCAGTGGCAAGGAACGGCCTACCTAAAATCAAAGGAACTTTAGAGGTAGTATCAACAACAGAGCTAATGACAAGGATTAGGAAATCAATAGGATAATAAAATTTGTCAATTTGAATTAGAACATCTTCTACCACACCCCAGGGCACTTTGACTGAACATTCATCCAATTGTAATACCACAGTGCACTACAACATAAATGATATTTGCCGACGCTTAAATACTGGCACTTACTAAAAACATCGCAATATAATTGCTGCCGGCGCTTATTTTGTGGCGCTTCCGAGAAGCACTGCAATATACACAGAAAATATAAAGGCGCTTCAAAGCATCGTTATATATGAATATTATTTGATATAGCGGTGCTTGAAAGCGCCAGAATATACCGACGCTGGGAGCATATACCAGCGCTTCAGATTTGATATAGTGGTGCTTGAAAGCACCGAAATATACCGACACTGGGAGCATATACCGGCGCTTTGAAGCGCCGGTATATGCTAAAAACATATTCCATATTTCGACGCTTTCAAGCGCCGGTATGTGCTACTCTAGTTTTTCTGACGCTTCAAAGTGTCGGTATATGGAATGGGTTTCGAGCATATACCAACGCTTGAAAGCGCCGGTATATGTTGGAAACCCATTCCATATACCAGCACTATGCTCCTCTGCATATACTGGCGCTTTAAAGTGTCAAAATATGAAGATGAGCATATAGCGGCGCTTATAAGCTCCAGTATATGCTAAAAATTTCCAATATAAATAACCTGCCGCCATTTCCCCTGAAACTTTCCCAAATTTCTCTGCTGCTCGATCGACTCTACAGCGCCATTTCCCCCCATAATTTTTTATCTGCTCCTTTCTTAGCTCCACTGCGCCTGTGTCTTGCTAACACGTCTCTTGAGCTAAGTCATAAGTGAGTTTTTTCTTTCCTCTTCTTGTTTCTCTTTTTTCTCCCTGAGACCCCCTCACCAAAGCTTACCTTTTTCTCTCTTCCTTCCAGAAGCACCGGTGGCATCTCTGCATCTTTCCACGACTGGGTTCAATTTTCCGGCAAAGCTATCCCACCAGGCACCAGTAGCTCCAATACTCCCTGCCAGGTACCAAAACACTCTTTTGTTAAGCTTTTAAGTTTTTTGTTTTTTGTCATTTGATATTGAAATTCTGCTCTGTTCAATCAATTTGCTATTAATTCACTAATAGGTAATGATTAGATAATTTGGGGATTTTCCTCTTGGTATCAAGTCATGGCCCTTTGGGTGGTTCTTTCTTTTGGGAAACTAAAGGAAAGGCAAGAAATATGTTTGCGACTCCAACACTGTCTAATAATCATCAATTTCATGTTATGGGTCCACCAACCGCTTGTATCTCTCACTTAAAATCTAGTAATTAAAATAACTTTACTTCACAGTATATTGATCTTCATAATAAATTAAATGTGCTTAATGCCCATTGCAAGTACGATGATATATAATGTTCCCTTCCTTTAATATCAAGGCATTGATTTTATACTTTACTTCAACGGTTCTAGTGTGATTGCCTCTTGTTTGCATTGCATTTGCTTTATTCTACTTAACAGCTCTGAGTCCCTATTTGTTTTCTCATTTTTTAGTGTAATACTATAGTATTTATTTCTTAAGGGATAACAGTCTCTTCCTTTTTCTTTTCTTTTCTTTTCTTGTCTTGTGAATGATATTAGCAAATGATTTTACCTTATTTCACTACTATCAGTGTCCACTTGCACTCTTTATACAGCTCATCTATTCAATTAATTTTTGTGTGAAGTATAATTAAATCAATTTGCTATTAAACCTTCTGATGCTGGATAGATACCAACCTCATAAAGAGACCTTGAAAGACTAGTATTGACTAGTTTTGGTTATGTGCCACGCTTGTATTTTCACCTTAAAGTCTTCACAGATGTGCGTGTTTTCATACACTAGTCTATTATTCTTTTTAGCAAAGAATTGGTTAGTTAAGTTGCTAAAGATTCAAATATGATTCTTAAAATATCAAGGTTATATGGAGAGCATTTCATATAAATAATGATGGCTTGATTTAACGGTGCTGGAAAATCTATGTGTAGCATTCTACTTGGTATCCAATTATGGTTGTTTCTTGCAGTTACTGTATGACGGTAACTTGGAATTACTATATGCAGTTCATTAATTCTGGGATACTGTCAAACACTTTAGGGATTATTTCAGTGGAAGTTTCTTGTGTGATACCATTGATTAGTGTTAATTCAACTTGAATTTGGATCAATTCTAGAAGCACTATGCTTGTGGGTGATTGAACATGTGATGTATTGTGCATTGAGCTGGGTTGAAAGGAGGGCAACGTGTATGACCTATAAAAACTGTAGAATCTGAAATATTCCTTTCATCTTCTTGTTTGCTATTTAACAAATGAAAACTTTAGGGCAGCTTTGGGAAGTTGGATCATAAATATTTTCTTCCTCTACTTGGATTTAATTAGAAAATGGTTGTTGTTTGATCTGATAATGATTTACTTTTTTTTTCTTCAGTAAGATGATCATGATTTCCTCCATTCACAAATGTTGATTTTGAAACCAAGAAAATTTCTTAAAGAAAGATGCAAGTGGGTTTAAAGAAAAAGGGAAAATAAATTCACCCAGGGGTTTAAAAAAAGATGCAAGTGGGTTTAAAAAAATTGCTCTTCTTTGCATTTGCTGCAGCACCTATACTGGTGCTGGTGCTAGTGCAGCTGCAGCACCAGCACCACCACCACCACCTGCACATGTGGCTATGTGAGGCTTAGATTACTTAGTGAAAAATAAGTTGGATAGTAAGATTGTTAGGAGTTGGGGCATTGAGTTTGTATCATATGCGACTTGTTCTTTGCACATTTGTATTTGTTAATTTCTTTGGATAATTAAAATTTTACTTAATTCAAAAACTGATTATTAGTTCATAAAATGCATTGCTTAATTTTTAATGTGAGAAGAAAACACTAATCATCTTACTTTGCTAAGTTTATTGGTTGTGCAAATCGCACTTACTTAGCTCAATTTGTTGTTATAAATTTCAGTTCATCCACTTACCAATCAAATCGAAGTTTATGATTATGCCTTCTTTTGCCAAAAATATTATAATTCTGACTTTATTAACATTGTTTTAGGAAAGTCTATTGGCATCATCTAAAAATGGATAAAAGTTGGATAGATAAACCGAGGTCGAGTGAAGCCTATATGGATGGTGTTGCAAACTTCATTAGATTTGCGTGTCAGAAAGCTTGTGGTCGTGGTAGTATTGTTTGTCCATATAGAAGATGTGGTAATTGTTATTCATTCAAACCAGAAATTGTTCAGGAGCATCTATTGTATAATGGGTTTAGTCTAGGTTACACCGAGTAGGTTTTTCAAGGGGAGAAAGTCTCTCATATAGACCACACTCACACGAGTGGCTTCATGGGACGAGATGTCATGTTGGGTTTGCTCCGAGGTGCCTTCGAGGTTACTTGTGAAAACCCAAACAATGAACCGTTAAGTTTAGGAATCGAAGTGGGATCTTCAAATGAGCATGGTGAAGAGCAACAGACTCATGGTGGGTTTGAGTTCAATAATTGTGGTGATCCTTCACACGTCGAACATCTAGTTCGTTCTGCTATTGATGAGATGACTCAGTATCGCAATTTGATGAAAGATTATGATACTAAACTTTATCCGGGTTGTTAGAATTTCACAAAGTTAAGTTTCATGTTATATCTACTACACCTCAAATGTTTGAATGGGTGGTCTGGTAAATCTCTGACTATGTTGCTCGAGTTTATCATCATGGCATTTCCGATGTGTGCTCCATTGCCATCAAATTATTATGAAGCCATGAAGATTATCAAAGGATTAGGTCTTGGGTATGAGAAGATTCATGTTTGTCCTAATGACTGCACACTGTATTGGGGTGAGCATGTGAATGATGAATTTTGTCATGCGTGTGGTGTGCCGCGGTGGGTCAAAAATAATGCTGATGTTGAGGATCCGTTGAATGAGATGGACAGTCAATCGAAAAAGAAAAAGCCAGCTAAGGTATTGCATTATTTTTTGCTAATACCGAGATTGAAGAGGATATATATGTCATCTAAAATGGCTTCGTTGATGAGATGGCATGACAAAGATCGGACAAAGGATGGGATTTTAAGACACCCTGTGGATGGATTAGCCTAGAATGAATTAGATAGATCATATCCCGATTTTGCAGCTGATCCTCGCAGTGTTAGGCTTGGCCTAGCTAGTGACGGGTTCAATCCCTTTCGAACAATGAGTTCAACTTATAGCACATGGCCTGTTCTTTTGGTCCCATACAACTTGCCACCGTGGCTTTGCATGAAGCAAACATCTTTCCTCCTTTCAATGGTTATTCCTGGTGAGAGAAGCCCCGGTAATGATATTGATATCTTTTTGCAGCCTTTAATTGAAGAGTTGAAACAATTATGGGATGGTGTTGATGCGTTTGATGCGTCCACCAATCAAAGCTTTAAGCTTCGCGCTTCTCTTCTTTGGACCATTAATGATTTTCCAGCCTATGCAAACTTATTTGGTTGGAGCACCAAGGGACGGGTTGCTTGTCCATGTTGTGGGAAATCTACGCATTCTGTATGGTTAAAGCACGGGGGAAAGTTTTGCTATATGGGTCATCGTCGATGGTTAACAAAAAACCATGAGTTTCGTTTTCAAAAGGATCAGTTTGATGGCACCATAGAGTTGGGATATGCTCCTGTTCCACCGCCTGGCCACGATGTTTTAAGACAACTAGAGGGTCGGAACTATAGCTATGGTAAAACCTCGAAGCCTGCTAAGAAGAGGGCAAGAGAAGATGTTGGTACCTCTATGGGGCAAGTGCTAGTGGATGAAGTTGATAACCTTTTTGAGGGTGTGGATGATTTCCTTGAAAATGTTGATAATGAGGATATTCCCATGGATGGGGGAGTTGTAGATACGTTGTGGAAAAAAATAAGCATCTTTTTTGAGTTACCATATTGGAAAGACAATCTATTGCGCCATAATTTAGATGTGATGCATATAGAGAAGAATGTATGTGATAATTTGTTTGGAACAATATTGAATATAGATGGTAAGACTAAAGATAATAAGAAGGCACGCCGTGATCTCAAGGAAATTAGTATTAGGAAAGACCTCCATTTAGTTGTTCTTCCTAATGGAAAAGATCACTCGCCTCCAGCATGCTACATTATGTCCACGAAGGAGAAGCAGAATTTCTTGATAGTTTTGAAAAATCTTAAAGTTCCTGATGAGTATGCATCAAACATCTCGAGATGTGTCAACCTAAAGGATCATAAGCTGTTAAACCTAAAGAGTCATGACGGTCACATATTGATGCAAGAAATCCTTCCGATTGCCTTAAGAGCATCTTTGCCTAGATATGTTGTAGCAGTTGTGTCTGAGTTATCATCATTTTTCAAAACTTTATGCTCTAAAGCCCTTGATCCCCATGAGCTTGACTTATTGGAGTCGCGTGTTGCTTTGACACTCTTCCATTTGAAGAAAATATTCCCCCCGGGTTTCTTTACCATTATGGTTCATCTTATCATTCACTTAGCCTCCGAGGCTAGACTCGGGGGTCCCGTACACTATAGGTGGATGTATCCTGTTGAGAGGTTAGATGTTCAAAGCTATTTTGTGCACTTTGTTTTATTTTTATTTTTATATATTGGCTACATAATTTATCTTTCATTTTTTTGGCTTTGTAAGGTATTTAGTGCGCTTGAAATCTTACGTACGTAATAGAAGTCGACCCGAGGGGTCAATTGCTGAAGGGTACAATGGGGAAGAGTGTCTAACATATTGCTCCCAATACTTCAAAGGTGTAGAGACAAAATTCAACCGCCCCCAAAGGAACAGTGATACAGTAAATTTTCCGGATGAATACATGTTTTCCTCTGGTGGACGGATAATGGGAAAGATTGTGAGTGTTGAGCTCGATGACATGTCATTGGCTCAAGCACATCGTTATTTGTTGCTCCATAATGATAAACTTTCTGATCTTTGTAGGTTAGTATCAATAAAGGAACTTAATTAGTAAGCATGTGTTTAAATTGAGTTTTTATTATATGTTATTATCACTGTGATGGCTAATAGTGACATAAAAACATCAAATATTGCAGCGAATTTTTGGCTGCTCAAAGGCTAACCAACCGTTCTAATCGACCAATACAAAGTCTCGAACAAAAGTGGTTGGTTAAAAAATTTCCCTCATGGCTTATGAGACAGGTTAAGCATAATAACCAGAGTCTTCGAAAGTTATCAGTGTTTTCAATTAAACATTGAATGTTGTTGTCTCATATTAATTGTTTGGAAATGTTTAGGTGCCATGGATGGTGGATAACAATTATTCAGATGAACTAATTGCCTTTGCTCGAGGTCCGAATAATGCTGTTAGGAGATTCAATGGATTTAACATCAACAGCTTTAAATTCCACACAAAGGAACGTGAGAGGTGTATACGATCTCAAAATTCGGGAGTTATGGTTGAAGCGGATGATAAAATGTATTATGGTGTGCTCAACAATATCATCGAGTTGGATTACTATGGGATTATGTTGTTCCGTTGTGATTGGGTGGATATTAATTCACCCAGGGGTTTAAAGAAAGATGCATGTGGGTGCATTCTCATGAACTTGAATAGGTTAATACACAGTGGTAAGTTATTGAAGGATGACCCGTTCGTACTTTCATCTCAAGCGAAACAAATGTTTTATATGCAAGACCCAACAAGAAAGAAATGGTATTATGTTGTGATCACAAAGCCAAAGGAACTATATGAAATGGGGGAAAAAGCGCAGGAAGAGGATGATGACACTTACAATCAGTGCATGCTTCCTAATGTAGTGGTAGACGATCAATTAGATTGTATCTCAACTTGGGCTAGGATGGACATTGACGAAGATACCAACTAGTTTTATGTGCATTTCAGTGTAATTATATTTGGATGTGTATTTATGTGATGGACTTGTGTGTCAACGAGTTTTGTTAGGGTTTATTGTAATCTATCGGGTTATTGTTGCTTTGTATCACACATAACAAGAGTCCTGAACTTTTTTGTGTACTGTTTGTTGAATGCTACTTTAGAATGTCATAAATTTCTGTTTTAGTTGTATCATTAATTATTGCTTGTTCTTTAAATCCTATTTGAAGCAATTATTTGTTCAGTTTGTTCTCAGGTTCTCTGAAGTTATTGATTGCTGCGACCCATTGACCATTCCTATCTTTCAGGTGTGGTTCTTCTAATTTTTGTTAACTTTTGATGCATCATTGATAGTGTGAGATATAATCATTTTAATGTTTTTATATATACAGATTGCAAGATGTATAGGTCAAAAAATATCTCTACCTCGGTTAGAGATAACATGACAAACCAGCATGCTACTGAGTCTTCACACCATCAAGAAGATATTCACCATGAGCATGAGTATCACCTTGATGATGATCATGACTCACAAAATGATTTTGATACCGAGCCAAGAACAACGGGAAGTGATCACAATGATAGTGAACAATACGAGATAATTGGTAATTTTTGTATTATAATACATTCTCTCTCTAACTAGTTTGATACCACATTGCTATGGTAATTATAAAATTTGTAGATCCTGAAGGGAGGTTGAGGAAGCAAACACGTGTCCTAAGACCCTCACAAGTGTGGTCCCTTCAACATGGGAAAAAAATTGTGGTCCACTTCAATGCACGTCATTAACCTATTAAGAAAGGTGGCCAAATGTTAAGTAGCTGGTTGGGCAAGGTTGCAAAGAGAGGGAACCTTTGTCCACTTAATTACACGGATTGGAAGAAGGTCCCTTCTAGCTACAAGAAGGACCTTGTTATATTGATTCGGGTAAGTAACAACTTAATAACCATTGATTGCCTCCAATTTTTTTTGTTTTCGTTGTGTTGTACATGCATAATCCCTAACACCAATAATGTTTATTTGACATCAATTTCCTTTCTTTGTGGTAGAGGAAGTTCCATTACCCTACGATTGAAGCGATAGACAACATTTTGTTGAGAATGATAGGGAAAAAATGGAGGGACTACCGATATGTGCTGAAAAGGGACTATGTGAGGAACAAAACAAAACAACAAATTATAAGCAATGATGTTCCAAAAGGCGTAGATTAAGACCAGTGGAAGCATCTGGTGAACTATTGGTTCTCTAACCAGAGCGAGGTTGTTTTAAGATAATTATGTTCATTTGGATTCTCATTGTTTCTATTTGTCTATTAATGACTGATTAGTCAATTGGTTTATTATTGGTGTAGAATATTCTACTATAGGGATAGTGGCACGTGAAAGACAACAATGTCCTCACACGTCCAGTTGAGTTTTACGAGAAGACGAGATGAATATGTGAGTTAATTTGTTTCATTCATCCAATCTTTCATTTGAGATGTAGTGTATTGAGTCAAAATTTGAACTCCTTTCATACATGGTAGGAGATAACACATGGGAATGAGCCCAGGCACATAGAGTTTTTTGCTGAAACTCATAAACACAAGGATGAGACTTTTATTGATGATGCATCATGACAATTTATGGTAAGTTCACTATACATTTGATGATTTGGATATGATTTGCATGTTTCTAACTTGTTAGAACTGTGAATAACTTTGTATCAATAGAGCAATACAATTAACTCAATCTTGAATTTTTTGATTCGTTGTTATTGTTGTGTTAGTCCAGTATTAGCTTTCAGTGATTTGAAGTTTCATGCTGATCAATTTATGTTTCTTTTACTTGCTAATAATAAAAGTGATCTTGTCTGGCATTAATCATTAAAAGTTAAATTAGCAATAAACTTTGTAAACATTTATGAAATACAGTTCTTAACAAGCTATGAGCTTTGAATGAAGAGCACAGATATCTTCATAATCAATGCTATACAAATTCCGGCCATGGCATTTACAGTATAAACTAGGCTCACTGCAGGGTGCCAAAGATCTTTGAGCTTTTCTATTGTAGTCTCATGAAATGACAGAACTTTTATTTCTCATGGTCTTTTTGAAGCCTTGATGAGACTGTGTGACTGTTATCAAGGGGAAGTTGACAACTAGAAATAGAAATGAAAAATATTGTGTCTCTAGGGGATGTACAACTACACTGAAGAGGAAATAGATGCTTTAGAGAAACCAGTAAAGATCATGAACTTCGTATTTTTATTTTTTGATTGGTAAAGCTGAACTTCAGTACTAATTATTTCTTGGAGATCAATACTGTGAAAACCAGGAGATGTGTCAATAGTTATGTCATTTAGTGTGGATTTTTGGTCAAATATTCTCCTCAAATGAAATGGGTCGAGGTAGGCAGGGTAGAGTGTTAGTTTTAGGTTAAATCTTACCATTAATCAACAAAATAAATTGGTGGTTGTAGACATTAACCTATGAAACTTCTATAAACTTGTACCTATGCTTCTTTGGACAGTATTGTCACATTTTGTGATTGAGAGATTTTAGTTGAGCTGAACTTTGCAATTTATACAGTTATTCAAATTTTTGTCGCAGTTTATATAGTTTATAAGAGATTTTCACATTCTGTTTTTTTAATGCTTATCCAAAAAATTATTTTGTCAGCATAAAGGTAAGTAATGCTTATCAAATTAGGATAAAAGTGAAAACTTTTCATTTGATTAAGATCGTTATGCAAGATTTAAACATTTTGTTCTCTTTGTTCTAATGGAGGTTAGCATCTGCTTTAGATCTTCATAAAGTTAAGCTTAAGAAATGAAATTTACATAAGCCTTTGGAAACAACATAAGAGGGGAAACCTGAACATTTGGTTGAAATTGGGTTTTACTCTTTTGTAATGGAATTCTGTTGTAGCAAGGGATTGGCACATTGATTTTATTGGCCTGCAAGATATTGAACCATTACTGCTGCATCTAGTTATCTGGCCATATTATTTGATTAGTCTTCTGTTTATTCATAGCTATGATGTATAAACATTGTTGGTTGTTCACTTGTGCGTGAATTAAATACCAAGGATTACCAGAGTGATCAAATAAAAAGTGTGCTCATGATAGGAGATACTGGATTATGTTGGTAAGTGGATTTTGATTATCAAATATCTAAGATATTAAAGATGTTGATTAAACACTGATTTATTAATCTAATTTAATTAATTTAGTTGCTTAAATCTCATTGTTTAAATCAAGCTTAAGTGAATCAGATATGATATATATTCCATAATTTTAAATTTGGGGGTTTTCAGTTATAATTACATTATTGATTAAATTCTTGGAGAATGAGGTATGTTTGAAGGGATACGAATTTCGATTGAAGTGTTTTTGAATTACTAATTGAGTTGGCTATTGGAAAACTTTGATAAGGAGACTACCGAATTTTCTACATAATCTCTCTTAGTACGTTTCAAAATTTTTCTTGATCGTAAAGAATGAAATAAATATTCGGAGAGATATGAAACGTATATTAGAGAAAATTGATAATGGGTTAGTAAGTGCTGGAAATGACTAGATAGCTTGAATTTTCATTTTTTTTGGTGAACAAATAGCATAGGTAAGATTGATAATGGGTTTTGGTGTTAAACTTATGGATGGTTGTACATAGTTTAACAAGGATTAAATTAAAGTCTTAATCTCATTGTTAGGTGATCTAGGACAGCTATGAACAAGAGTACTATGGTTGTTCGTTACTTGGTATAGAAAATTGTTCGATTAGATGTAAGAAACAGGGGCTTGTTGCAGTAAAATTAGTAATTGTGACTAAATTTCAGAACTTGTAAAGACTAAACTAAAACCACTTCTAAAGAGTCAATAACCTAACTAGGCCTATTTATCAAGTATAAGAACATAAGATTATTTACTCCTAATATTAAAGAAATTCAAAATGACAAAACTTAGTGGCGTACTGATGCAATAAACTTTGTAAAAGAGTCAATTTCAATCATTCTGAGAGAGTAACACAGATTTTCTTAAATTGTTAGCATGGTAGTAAAAAGTATTAGGGACATCAGTTTATACCAATTATTTCATTTTTCATTACTATGGTTTAGATAAATGCTACTTTTGCATACAAAATGGGGATTTGAAGTAAAAGGATTGAAGGTGTCTAGCGTGGCATGGTGAACGAATTAGTAATCTTATTCGATGAAACTCCTCCTGGAGTAGTTTTTGTGTTTTTTTAAGAGAGAAAAAAATTCTTTCTGGTGCCTCATGAAAAAAGAAGCTTTCATTGTTACAAAGTTTCATCAGGCTTGTGATTACTCTGCATACTTATGTTCCTAACTTACATGTGTAGCTGTAGAGATATAACTTGCTTTCTCGAAAGGTTAAGAACTTCCTTTTTTAATGTACTTGATTATTTAAATCCTATAATTTACCATTAGAATTTTAGTGACAATCATTCAATTTCCCTCATGATGAACAGAAAAGCTAGATGAAGACTACTTTCCTCTTGAATAGTTAACATGAATTGTATGCAACCAGCCATAATATGGAAAGACTACTTTCCCATTTCCATCCCTTTATATTTCTGGTTGACTACTGATTGAATGAAAGCAGTTAAAATTGGTTGTGAATTGGCTACATTGTTTGGATTTTATATTTGTTTTTCTTGCAGGAGGTTTTATGGAAAAATAGGGGAAATTCTGCCCGTTTTTCTATAAAATATGATAAGCACCTTTTGTTTTATGTATATTTCGCTGTAATTAGCTACTAAATATTCGGATGATTTAATCTTTATTGTTTCCTAATTGTAGGTGACAGTAGAAGCTCGTGTTGCTGAACTTGTTGTAGCTTTAGGATTCTCTGATGCTAGCAATAATTTAGCAATACAAAATGAAGTCTTCACCGAGCTTATGGGTGAAGAGAGTTCCGGTTGTGTCCGAGGTCAGGGTTTCGGAGTTATACCCTCTACTGTGTTTGGACTTTCAGCTCAAATGAGGAATGAAATGGGATACCATGGGGCTTATGTTGAAGAGATAAATAGTCTGAGAGCACAAATGGATGAAACTAATCAACAGCATGCACATCAGATTGAACAGTATGCACATCAGATTGAACAACAGTCGCATCAGATTGAACAACAGTCGCATCAGATTCAAGAAATTACAGCTAAGCACGATGATCAAGTGAACAGTATGCAATCCCAAATGGATGAGTTGAAGTTTTTACTACAACAATTGGGTAGTAGAGGACCTCAAAATTGATGTCAAGTGTGATGCCCTATGATTGTTTTTTTTTTTGTACATGACATGAGTTTTGTACTGAGTAAAAGAATTTTTATAAATGATATATTTTATATATTGAACAATATTTTGAAATTTTATAGCATATTTTATATATTGAAGAACAGTTTTAAATTTTATGGAACATTCTATTTATTGAATGATTCATTTTATTGTACAATATTAAACCAAAATAATGTAAAAAAAAAATTAAAACAGTTATATATTGCGACGCTTTAAAGCGTCGCTAAACTAAAATAATGTGAAAAAAACAAATTAAAACTGTTATATATACCGTCGCTTATCTACTGGCGTCGCAATATACCGGCGCTTT
The DNA here is from genome assembly GCA_023935145.1 of Bretschneidera sinensis. Classification (NCBI taxonomy): domain Eukaryota; kingdom Viridiplantae; phylum Streptophyta; class Magnoliopsida; order Brassicales; family Akaniaceae; genus Bretschneidera; species Bretschneidera sinensis. Next base: position 132,509,547 of record CM043698.1, read on the forward strand.
TAAGTGCCAGTATATTACGGCGCTTCAAAGTGCCGCAATATACCGGCACTTATAAGCGCAGAAAAAATATACACATTGCGGTGCTTACAGAAAGCGCCGGTATTTGCGCTTCGACACCATACATACCGGCACTTTATCCTGCGCTTACGAAAAATGCCGAAAATTCAAGTTCCGGCACTTTAAAGCGCCGAAATATGCACAAAAAAGTGCTGGCGTTAATCATTTATGTTGTAGTGGCGGTTGGTTTGATTTCTCCCAACTCCAACTGCAAATAAATAGAAAATGGCATTAGATTCACACTAGCTCCTAAATCTAGCAATGCTTGCCCAACCTCATGATTTCCAATGTTGCATGCAATGGTTGGACAACCAGGATCCTTGTACTTGGGAGGAATCCTCTGCTCAATTAAAGCACTAACTTTCTCTGTCAGGAACACTGTCTTCTTCACATGGTGCTTCCTTTTAACTGTACACAAATCCTTGAGAACTTTTGCATAAGTAGGAACTTGTTTAATAACATACAAAAGAGGAAGATTGATTTTTACTTGCCTTAGATTCTCTAGGATTTCATTGTTTAGGTCTAGAGTTTGCTTGCTTGATTTTAAGGCTTGAGGGAATGGTACCTTAATATGACTCTTTGTCACCTCAGGGTCCTTGGGCAGCTTGGCATCACTACTATCTTGAACCTTTTCCACATCCTCTGATTTGTTCATTGTTGGGATGTGTAATGACTTACCACTTCATGTCACAATGGCATTCACAGCCTTTAGATTCTCTTGCACTATGTGTTGACCATGGGGTGTGGACTGAGCTGGAGAAGGGAACTTACCTCGCTCATTCACACTCAAGGAGCTCATCAATTTGGATACTTGGCTCCTTATCTCCTTATTTTCTTCAACAACCTACGTAATTCATGCTTCACATCTTTGGTTCGTCTTACCCTGTGCCTCAATAACTCCTAAAATATGAAGGTGCATGATATGGTGCAGGATATGATCTAGGGGGTTGTGCAGGTGGCTGGTTTTCAAACTTCCAGCTAAAATCAGGGTGATTGCACCACCTCGAATTATAGGTATTAGAGAAGGGTGACAAAGGCTTCTTGTATATACTTAAGGCATTACATTGTTCCTCATACATCCCTCTCATATCAACAAATGTGGGACACTCTTGGGTGAGATGATCTACCCCGGCACACACAAAACATGGTCCCAAAGACTTTGCATGATTAGCCACATGTGTTGGCTTTAAGCCCTTAGTCTTTAACACATCTAGTTCCCTAGTGAGCATCTCAACCTTAGCCTTTAGGTTATCCTCTTCCCTAAGATGGTAAATTCCCCCACAATTTAGGTTTCCTGCAGGTCGTGACCTATTTGTGCTTTTAGTAGCACTAGGTCCAGTCCAAGTGTGAGCTTTTTCAGCAAGCTCATTGAGGTATTCTATGGCCTCATCAGGATCTTTTTGTAAGAACTCACCATTACACATCATCTCCACAAATTATCGCTCTCTATATGTAAGTCCCTCATAAAAATAGCTCACTAAGCGCCAATTCTCATACCCATGGTGAGGACACATACTCAACAACTCCTTAAATTTCTCCCAAGACTAATACAAAGTCTCACTGTCCTTTTGTGCAAAGGTAGAGATTTGCCTTTTTAAAGTGTTGGTCTTATGTTGGGGGAAGTATTTATTAAAGAAGGCCTAAGTCATCTCATTCCTTGACCTAATAGATCATGGTCTCACTGAGTATAGCCAACTCTTAGCTCTATCCTTCAAAGAGAAAAGAAAGAACTTAAGTCTCACAACGTCATCAGTTGCATTTTGACTATGAAAAGTCGCAACTACTTCATCAAACTCCCTAATGTGCATATATGGGTTTTCATTTTCTAAGCCATGAAACGTAGGGAGTAACTATATCATCCCTATTTTAAACTCCAGTTGGTGAGTATTAGCTGGAAACATGATGTATGATGGTGTGGTTGTGCATGTAGGGTGGAGGTAATCTTGAAGGGTCCTAGTGACATTCTTATTGGGGTTGTCGGTTATGTTAACAAAATCCTCTAAATTCACTTTTGGGGGTGCACTATGGTTTGATCTAGGTGAGATTTCACTAACGGACGTGGAAGGAAAGGGTAACTCTATTTCGAGTCCTCTAATGAATCTACCTCACGCATCTCTCAGTCTAAGCATACACCAAAGGAGTTAAAGGGTAAATGAATAAAACAGAAAAAATTGGAAAATCGAAACAAAGAGTAAAGAACAATATTACCGTCTTGTCTCAAAGTTGACAATCTTCCTTGTACTTAAGCGCGTTTTCCTGGCAACAGCACCAAAATTTGATTACACTCAAACTAACACACGATTATTGTGTACAGCTGAGGTGTCAATCCCACGAGGAAATGCGAACTACAAGAGAAATTGTAAACCTTAACATGAACGATAAAATTCAAATGAAAGAATCTGAGTTTTGATAATGAAATAATTCTAATGAAGGGTTCAATAGAAAAATAACAAGGTTTCGGGAATCCTTCTTAAGTTCGTTGCCTTATTCCAATCTTAATTCAAATTGTTTTATCTCGATTGCTAGTTTCACATCCCAAACAAGCAATCAGAAAATATTCAGTCATAGAACATTAACACTCTAATGTAATTGCTACAAATCACTCATTGATTTGGATTCAAGCACACATGACCTATCTTATAGATTATCAAGAAACGACAATATATCTCAATGACAGTACCGCAGTAATGGACAAATCTATAAGATAAATCTACCAAAATCAATCACATCCAACAATCTGACATAAGAAGAGCTTGACTAGACTTATATGGAGGAGAAAGATGCAATCACCGGGTTAAGAGGAAATATTCTAATTCTTTACTTAATCAAAGAGTAAATTATAAACAATGTTTAACAATAAATCCTTACACCTGAATCAAGAATGGAAAATAAGAAACACTACACCTAGGAATTCATCCCTTTGCTTTGCTTGGCGATTAGCTGGACATTTTGCTCATGTTTGATGAAGAAGAATAATGGTAGCCCCTCTGATTCCAGCCTCCTTTTTCAGACTCCACAATGTTCTATATATAGCTCATAAGGTTTAGGGGTATTTTGGGCTAAAAAATTTCATTTAAAACGCCCTAATTAGGTCTGAAGAGGAACAAGGGACCGTGCATGCACCGCGGTGCACACTTACTCGCGTCGCGGCTTGAAGACCTAACCCCAAATTATGTGCTGTGCGCCGCGGCACCAATGATGGTTCTGGAGGTTGAGGTGCTGGAGGCCGCAGCGCCACTCTTCCAGGCCGCAGCGCACACCCTTGCTCCTGGCTTGCCAAAGTTTCTAGAGGCCGCGGCGCACAACCTCCAGCTTCTATCCGAGAAGTTGATGGTTCTGGAAGGCGAGGCTTGAGGTTCTAAGCCGCAGCATGGAACACTAAAGACTTGGTTTCTTTTCATTTTATCTTTCCACAACCATGCCTTCACTACGACATGAATGGAATCTTTATGCTTCAAGAAACGATAGCTTTTCCATCTCTTATAGACTCAAAATACTTGAAAATGCACCGAAATAGATCAATGATCCAAGAATGAAAATTTAGAATTGTTAAGGTATAAATGTGTAATTCAACCTTAGATCAACCCTAAAATGCTAACAAATAAGTACTATTAAGATGCATTTTATGACTCTCATCAACAACCAACCGCCACCAGAGCGAAGACCCATAAAGCTATCCTTCATTCCACGGAACCTTGACCAGCCTTCATGCATCGCTTAACAACCTGAGGCAGAAGGAAATTATTATATATCCCCATAGATACTCAGTCCTTGGACTCATTTTAGGAGAACACCTGCTGATGACCCACACTTACATCTTCGAGAATTCTTTGACCTATGCAAGTTCCAGCATATCCGAGGCCTAGACTAAGAAGGAAATCAGGTTAATTATTTTCCCTTTTTGATTAAAAGATAATGCTAAACTGTGGTACAATTCATTGCCTGCAATTTCTCTCCATACTTGGGAAGAGTAGGACAGTAAGTTCCTAAGGAAGTTTTTCCCAGCTCAAAAGACAAGACAAATGAGGAAGGAGATTCAATCTTTCCAACAGAAGGATGGAGACTTGTTCTTTAAGGCATAGGGACACTTTAATGAGTTGCTACTCAGATGCCCATATTATAATCTACCCCAAGATGAGCTGGTACAAGCTTTCTATGAACGTTTGAGTGATATTAATAAAAGTATTGTGGATTCTGGTTGTTGAGTTGTGCTGATAGAAAAGAGCAGTGAAGAAGCAATGGAGCTGTTTGAAAAATTAAGTGAGCACACCTATTAATTCTCCTCTAGAGGTAGACAAGGAGTTAAGAGCAAAGATATGTATGAGGTGACTCTAAATGGTAGATCCTCTAATCAAATAGCTGCTGTGGAGAGGAAGCTAGATCTGCTTGTTAAAGCCATGACTGCTCAAAACGCCTCACCTAGTCCACCAGCTACACCACTCCAGGTATGTGCTATGTTCTCATTTTGATCATAATATTGAGGCATGTCCTTTATATTCATCTACAAATCCAGAGCAAGCCAATTATATGGGACCGAACAACTATCCTCCCAAGAACAACCCATATGCAAATATTTACATTCCTGGATGGTGAAACCACCCCAACTTCTCATGCACTAACAATCAGAATGGCCTTAACCTTCAAGGGCAGCAAAAGAACTCCCAACAAGCAGCCTAGCCAGTTTCGAAATCAAAGATGAGTGACCTATAAAGTCTTATGAGGCAATTGGCCACTCAACAACAGCAATTGATGACTTCACAAGATCATTTTATGGCAGAGGAAAGACAATTCCAGACTGAGCAAAGACAAACAAATACAAAGCATGAGCAAGCCATTAGAAGATGGGAGGTCAAGTGGGGCATTTGGCTAAGGAGTTAAGTGGAAGAAAGCAGAGTGAACTTCCAGCCTAAACACTATCTAATCTAAGAAGATATCAACAACTGAATGTCGTGACAACTCTCAGAAATGGTAAGATCATAGGCGTTGATGAGCTTGCATAAGCATCTCCAAATAAAGCGTCCATATCAAAGGTAAGTGAGATGGAGAAGGTGAATGCACCACTCTTCCCTCAAAGGTTAGTAAAGCCAAAGAAAGAGAATAAATTGCTTGATATTTTTGAAACTTTGAGAAAAGTCGAGATAAACATTCCTTTATTAGATACAATTAAACAAATTCCTACATATGCTAAATTTTTAAAAGATAGTTGCACTAATAAAAGAAAGTTTCAAAAGCATGAAACAATGGTTTTAACTGAAGAGGTAAGCACAGTGTTGTTAAGGAAACTACCACCAAAGCTAAAAGATCCAGGTAGTTTTACCATTCCTTGCAGGATAGGTAACAGCTTTTTGAGTATGCACTAGAGGCAAGTGTCAATCTGCTGCCATACATTGTATTTGAGACACTCGGTTTGGGGGAGCTTCAACCAACTTCCATCACCTTGCAACTGGCAAACAGAAGCATCAAATGACCAAGATGTATTCTTGAGGATGTCTTGTGTTGTGAGTTTTAAATTACTCGCAAGCGCACGAGTCGTTTGCAGTATAGCGTTGTGCAAGTGCGAGGTCGAATCCACAGGGAATTGCGTTGTGAAAGTATATTTTTAATCTAAACTAACTCTATCTTAACCTAGTTCCAAATTTCAGATGATAATTTGCAAAAGAAATTAAAATTAAACTAAATTGATTTTTAAAAACTAATAATTAAAACACTAAGGTTTCCAAATCCACCCCACCGAAGTTAAGCATATATATTCTAAAAATATAGCCTATCAAAACATTCCATGAATCCAACTATAAGACAAAAAACAAAGAATATCCCAACTAAACCAAAAGCATCCAATGTATCCGCTCTCAACAAATCATAAAGGAAATCCAATTTAATCGAAAAGGATTCAATGTATCCATCAGATGAAACACAAGGAATATCCAACAGACAATTTAAACTCAATTAATTATAAGATTAACTCAAATAATTGACATAACATTTATACTAAAAATTGTCAGATTTGTACAAGCAAATCTGAACTACTATGCCAAACAATGGTGGGGCTTCATCTTCAACCTTAGCTGAAGAGTCTAGCCACTCATAACTATGAAACTACAATTCATAAAAAAAGTGCTAAACATTTAAACTAAAACAACTAAATGTAAAGAAATAAATAAATAACTTTACATGGGAGAAATTCCACTCGCTGACGGGCGGCGCTTCCCCTCGTGGTGACAAAGCCTTCGAGATCCACCAGAATGCTAGCGGACATCCACCGGTAAACACCAAAGTGGCTCAGGAATTGTACACTGAATGATGAAGTGGAGTGGGTCTTATATAGGCAAATACCACGAGTGCAATGTGTTTCCAATCCGATGTGGGATGTGGGATATAGAAATGTGTTTCCAACCGATGTGGGATATGGGATTTAAGTCTTCACATGCCCTTCAAAACTTCTGTTCACGCTGAAATCCCGTACAGCCCTCACAGCCTGACCTTTGTCTACTAAAACGGCCATAACTTTCTGTAGAAAAATCATTTTTACGAGCCGTAAAATTCTCCAGGAAATAGACTTCTGGATCTTTCTTAGCATATATGGCTCATATCCTGGTTCTTCTTGAATCAATACAGTTTAATTTTCAAAGATGATTGATCTGTACGGTCAATTCTGGCAATTTTAGTGAAACTCCTTTCCCAGTGCTTGTAAACCTGAAAAACAACGAAAACAACTCAAAGTAACAAAATCCTAAACTAAAAAAATTAAATTAAGTGGCCAAAATATGCAATATTTTTCTCTCATCAAATACCCACAAACTTACATTTTGCTAGTCCCTTAGCGAAACAAAATAAATAAATAAAAAACTAAATGAAAAACAAAGAACATAAAGATAAGTTCAGTATTCAAGGTATCCAAAAATTTAAGGAGCATTCAAAATCATGAGATTCATTCATGAGCAAGCTTGAGTAAGTCCAACCCATCTTCACAATGAATAAGAATTTAAAACCTAATTACTTACAAGAGGCATGGTAAGACATCATAAGCTTGAATCAGTGTAAGTGATTTAGTATATACAGATGAGGTTTCCAAATAACTTCAATGTACAAGGTAATCAAGTCTCAAGATCCACAGAATTTCTCATCGGAAAGAACAACGATGGCATAGTTTTTTTTTTATTTTTTTATATATATATAAGGCTCTGCTATGTTTAGTTCCCTTAAGCTTTCTAATCGACCCATGTAGTAAGTGTTGAGTCAGTGACTCCCAAACCAGATGGTTTTAGGGCATTAGGTGTAAAGACACCCCTAAGGACTTACTAACTCGAGTAAAAAAGGCTACGAAATTAAACTGGCCTTAATACTGCCAAGCAAAATTCCCACCTTTTGACGTGAACACTCACTGCTTACTGAGGCAAGAGGTCCAGTTGCTCAGTGGAAAGTTTATTGATGATGATCATTATAAATATTAGTAGTATTAGTTGTTTTATTTTTTTTTATATATGCCAAAGTGTTTATCCAACAAGTCATCCGGTTTCAGTTAAGACAAGGAAACATATACATTCAACTCACTTGTCATACCTCACACAAATATGTGCTGATGTGCTCGTGTTAGATTAGATCAAACATGTGAATTCTCGAAAATGCCTAAAGTAAGTAACTAAAGTATAAATTCTATCATCAGATCATGTGTTCAAAGTTTTAAACTCACCAATGAAATCACATCACAATTTTTCAGAACAACCAAAATTTTTAGACGAACATGAACATGCATTTATCTTTACGACAAAAAGATAACAAATTAGGACAAAGTGTGTGATGTGTTGTGTGATGTGTCTCCCATACCCCCAAACTTAAATTAAAAATTGACCCCAATGTGTGACTAATATTGAAAGAGTTGACCTGAGATATGGAGAACTATCTGGATTGGTATGGCTCATAGCATACCCTCAAACTTGAACTGAAGTACGCATTGTCCCTGAAAAATAAAAAAAAACTGGAAAACAAAAAATACTGGAAACAAACATTAATCATAAAAATTCAAAATAATAAATAAATAAACAGAAAAGATAAGCTGTGGGGTGCCTCCCATGAGCGCTAAGTTTAACGTCTTCAGCCATACCCAACATTAGTAAACATGCCCAACTAAGTGCTCCACCATCTGATCAATAAATGGGAATGAAAAATGATCAGGCCTAGTGGCAGCATTCAACTTATGGTAGTCTATACTCACTCTCCCTCCTGACTGAACACGAGTTGGCACCAACTCGTCATCCTCATTCTTCACTACCGTTAATTCAGCATGTTTGGGCACGACTTGAATCAGGCTCACCCACTCGCTATCAGAGATGGGATAAATGATCCCTACCTCTAACAGCTTAATATCTTCTGCCCTCACAACCTCTTGCATAGCAGGGTTGAGCCTTCTTTGTGGCTCCCTCGATGGCTTGGCATTCTCCTCCAACTGTATCGTGTGTATTACCAATGAGGGGTTGATTCCCTTGACATCCTCAATAGTCCAGCCTATAGCTTCCTTATGCTCTCTTAAGACATCTAATAATTTCTCCTCTGGAGCATCACCCAAATCTAAAGCTATAATTATAGGCAAAGAATCTGCTGGACCTAGGAACTTATACTTAAGATTGTCCGGTAAAGGCTTAAGTTCCTTCTTGGGGGGTTCAAGTGTTGTGGTTTCCTCCGTCTCATTGCTTTCTCGAGGATCAGACTCCAAAATGGCATTCACTTCCTCGAGTAACTTATCTAAGCCCAAGTCCTCTCCAAAGTGAGCAAAGCATGCCTCCAGGGGGTCCTCAATGCGGGATTCATCCATAGTCTCCTATGTTTTATTACTCTCCCGAGGAGCAGACTCCAAGATAGTATTTGCATGCTCAAGTAACTTATCTAAGTCTAAATCCTCTCCAAACTGAGCAAAGCCTGCCTCCATAATGTCCTCAGACTTCCCTTCTTTCTTGGGTGCTTGTAGTTTTTCAGGGTAAGGCACTTTATGTAAAAATGACCTAGAGAGATCCTTAATAATAGGTGTGGCTGTAGATGGCTCAGCATCTCTCTTTTTTTTGTTGCCACTTTCTTGCCCTTGTTGCATAGCAGGGTTCTCCTCCACTTGATTGTCCACTTGTCTCCCAGACAAGTATGGGACAGTTGATTGCACTTGTTCCTACCAATGCATAGGAGTTGATGAATTTCCCACCCCAAACTGTTCCTTTAGGTTAGGCTCAGGTTGACTGGGGACCTCTCCTTCCTCTCCTTCACCCACGTAACTTGCGATTTAATCAATTTGACTCTCTAGCTTGGCAATCGCTTGGGTGTTTTCTATTGTTGCACTCATCACTTCGCTCATGGATTGGCTAGTCATTTTCATGTACTCCTTAAAGGTGTCCTCAAGTGACAGTGAAACTGGCGCTGGTGTTTGAATGGGAGCTTGGTAAGCGGGTGATGGTGCTGGATAAGCTGAGTGACCATAACTTGGAATTGGTGGAGGAAATTTGGGAGGGTATTGATTGTGAGCATGATAAGGGTCTCCTCCCTGATTCCTCAGTTGGTTCTACGTCCATGAAACATTAGAGTGGTCCCACCACCCTGGATTGTATGTTTCAGAGTAAGATCCATTTGATTGCCAACAACACTCATTGAAAGCATTCATTTGTTCCATGGGATACTTGGCAAAAGCCGGCATTGATGGACAATTCTGTGCTAAATGCAGAGGACTAGCACAGATGGAACAGCTATCAACATTGAATGTGTTGGCAGCATTGAGGGACAGGCCGGTCATTTTAATAAAAGCCTTGAGGGCATCCTCTAAAAACTGTGAAACCAGCGCTGGATTCATCCACATTTTAAAAAAAAAATTTAAATTAATTAATTTTAAACAAAAAAGATAACTAACTAGTAGAAAAATAAAATCATTTTAGACCAAAAATTTTCACAAACCAAACAATTCCCCGGTAATGGCGCCAAAAACTTGTTGTGAATTTTAAATTACTCGCAAGCGCACGAGTCATTTGCAGTATAGCGTTGTGCAAGTGCGAGGTCGAATCCACATGGAATTGCGTTGTGAAAGTATATTTTCAATCTAAACTAACTCTATCTTAACCTAGTTCCGAATTTCAGATGATAATTTGCGAAAGAAATTAAAATTAAACTAAATTGATTTTTAAAAACTAATAATTAAAACACTAAGGTTTCTAAATCCACCCCACCGAAGTTAAGCATATATGTTCTAAAAATATAGCCTATCAAAACATTCCATGAATCCAACTATAAGACAAAAAACAAAGAATATCCCAACTAAACCAAAAGCATCCAATGTATCCGCTCTCAACAAATCATAAAGGAAATCCAATTTAATCGAAAAGGATTCAATGTATCCATCAGATGAAACACAAGGAATATCCAACAGACAATTTAAACTCAATTAATTATAAGATTAACTCAAATAATTGACATAACATTTATACTAAAAATTGTCAGATTTGTACAAGCAAATCTGAACTACTATGCCAAACAATGGTGGGGCTTCATCTTCAACCTTAGCTGAAGAGTCTAGCCACTCATAACTATGAAACTACAATTCATAATAAAAGTGCTAAACATTTAAACTAAAACAACTAAATGTAAAGAAATAAATAAATAACTTTACATGGGAGAAATTCCACTCGCTGACGGGCAGTGCTTCCCTTCGTGGTTACAAAGCCTTCGAGATCCACCAGAATGCTAGCGGACATCCACCGATAAACACCAAAGTGGCTCAGGAATTGTACACTGAATGATGAAGTGGAGTGGGTCTTATATAGGCAAATACCACGAGTGCAATGTGTTTCCAATCCGATGTGGGATGTGGGATATAGAAATGTGTTTCCAACCGATGTGGGATATAGGATTTAAGTCTTCACATGCCCTTCAAAACTTCTGTTCACGCTGAAATCTCGCACAGCCCGCACAGCCTGACCTTTGTCTACTAAAACGGCCATAACTTTCTGTAGAAAAATCATTTTTACAAGCTGTAAAATTCTACAAGAAATAGACATCTGGATCTTTCTAAGCATATATGGCTCATATCCTGATTCTTCTTGAATCAATACAGTTTAATTTTCAAAGATTATTGATCTGTACGGTCAATTCTGAAAATTTTAGTGAAACTCCTTTCCCAGTGCTTGTAAACCTGAAAAATAACGAAAACAACTCAAAGTAACAAAATCCTAAGCTAACAAATGTAAATTAAGTGGCCAAAATATGCAATATTTTTCTCTCATCATCTTGGTAAAGGTAGGTGAGTTTATTTTACCTGCTGATTTTATTGTGTTAGATATGGAAGAATGCTCTATGCCATTACCCCAGCCTATAATCTTAGGAAGACCTTTTATGAGAACTACTGATACAATTATTTGTGTGAAAAAATGGTATTGTCAGTATGAAGGTAAATGGTGAGATGATTGAATTCAAAATATTTGATGCATTAAATTCACCCTAAGATGATATGGAATGTGTTAATGTATATATGATGCAAGGTGTTGTTGAGCAAGCTTTCCAGGTCCATCATATTGATCTATTAGAGACCACACTTGTTCATGGTTCCGATAGAACCCAGACATTAACATATGTTCAATATGCAGCAAAACCAAGAGTACCTAAGCCACATGTGGTGGACTTTAAGTACTCCCTGGGGTATTGTCTTAGGGCATATTATTTCTTCTAAGGGGATAGAGGTTGATCAATCTAAGATTGAATTAATCTCTAAATTGCCCACACCTAAGACAGTAAAGGATGTGAGATCTTTCCTTGGTCATGCTGGTTTTTATAGGAGGTTTATACAAAATTTTTCCAATATATCTAGACCATTATACGCCCTCCTAATTAAAGATGCCCCATCTGAGTGGACTCTAGCTTGTCAAGAGGCCTTTAAAATGCTGATTGGCAAGCTTACTTCAGCACCTATAATGCAGTCACCTGATTGGAATTTACCTTCTAAAATCATGTGTGATGCTAGTGACTATGTTGTAGGTGCTGTTCTTGGACTGCAAAGAGAGGGAAAACCTTATGTCATTTACTATGCTAGTAAAATTTTAAATAGTACTCAAATGAACTACTCCACCACTGAAAAAGAATTACTTGCTGTAGTATTTGCTTTGGACAAATTTTGTGCTTATTTAATTGGTTCTCCTATTCTTATCTTCACAGATCATGCATCCCTTAAGTACCTCCTTACAAAGAAGGATGCTAAGGCATGACTAATACGGTGGATCCTACTCCTATAAGAAATTGACATCACCATCAAAGACAAGAAAGGAGTGGAGAATGTAGTGACAGACCATCTCTCGAGGCTCACATTTGAGGACACCTCTGATGACTTGCTAATCAAGGATGATTTTTGGGATGAGCAATTACTCTCTGTTACCTTTCTACCATGGTTTGCTCATATTGTGAATTATTTAGCTACCGGTGAGATACCAATGGATTTGAGTGTTCAAGAAAAGAGGAAATTCTTGAATGAGGTATGTAATTTTTATTGGGATGACCCCTGTCTTTTCAAGTACTGCCCTAACCAAATTTTAAGGTGTTGCATCCCTAATGAAGAGATTGCTAGCATCTTAGAATTTTGTCATTCCCAAGTTTGTGGAGGCCACTTTTCAATGAAAAAAACCATTGAAAAAATCTTGCAGTGTGGATTTTATTGGCCTACCTTGTTTAAAGATGCAAACATCTATTGTCGTTCATGTGAAAAGTGTCAGAAGTTAGGAGCTGTGTTTCGTCGTAATATGATGCCCTTAAACCCAATTTTGGTGATTGAAATCTTTGATTGTTGGGGCATTGATTTTATAGGACCCTTTCCTCCTTCCTTCAAATACCAATATATCATCGTGGCAATAGATTATGTATCAAAGTGGGTAGAGGCAACAACTTGCCTACGTAATGATAATAGAACGGTAATTAAATTTCTAAAAGAAAATGTGTTATCTCAGTTTGGTACACGCTATAATTAGTGATCAAGGTACATATTTTTGCAACTGTTCTTTTGAAGCTTTGATGAGAAAATATGGGGTGTTAAAACTAACACTGAAGCTACTACAGAGAGCATTTGAGCAGTCCATACTTTGGTAAACTTATAGCTCAAGCGCCTCTATTGAGGTTAGTGGTACTGAGACCACTAAGTATGATACATTTCTATTTTTGTTATTGTTATTTGTTTTTCATTATTTTCACTTTTTCCGTACTTTCTATAGTTCATTTAGTGGTTCAACACTTTCTGTCCTTGCGATCGAGTGCACTTCATAGTGTGCTCGAGCGCACTCATGCACACACCTGCGCACAAGTGCGATCGAGCGCACTTCAGAGTGCAATCGAGCGCACTCGAGGCAAAGAGTCACGTGCCTATTTTTAGGTCATTTTATTTTCCTTCTTCCTCACTTTCACTCTTTTCACTCTCTGAAATAACGCATACACCCTCCTCCAACGCACTTCACCCACACACCATTTGCACTCCCAACCACCAGCCACCACACATAGCCAGCGTCGGCCGCCCCACACCACCATCCCCACCCCCTCTCTATAAAAAAGTAATTCCTGTTTCAAACCCACTCCCTGTACCCTAATATTTTTTGTTGTTTCTTTTTCATTAGTTGTTGTGTTTAAATGAAAGAATTCACATATACTATTTTCTTTGTGTTTTAGTTTTTGGTTGCTTTTGAGTATTTTACAGGAGGTTGAGATTTTTTTAGGAAGTATTAGTTCAACTTGGTTCATAGGTCACCCACAATCTGTTCAATAAAAGTCCTCAATCATATATCAGTTAGTGCAATCGAGCGCAGGGAGTACTGCGATCGACCGCATAGGCAAAGTGCGATCAAGCGCACATTACTGAGATCGAGCGCAACATCTACAGAACCTTGTCCAGGATGCCTAAACATACTGCTTCCACCTCCAGTGCCTCAGGAAAGCACACACAGTCTTTTCGGCCTAGCTTCAAAAAATGGGAGATCTTATTTGAAACTACATTCAACATTGATGACGACTTCAAGAACATTGAAGCGACTCAATGGGCTGTCCAGGAATTCAAGCACCGTGGATTGAAGAGGTTGTTCAAGCCTATATGCTCTACTGCGTACATCCGGTTCGTGGTTCAGTTTTTTGAGAATCTATCTTTCTACTGCAACAGGCCAGGTGTCTTGTCCTCATCGGTTCAGGGCAAGTACATTGATGTGACATCTGCAGATATAGTTGTTGCCTTTAATTGTTGTGATGAGTCACCTCCTGAGGACACCCAGATAGATGAGCAACCGGAGTCCTTTTCCTTGTCCACCATCATTGAGGACATATGTGCACAGTATACTGATCGGCAGAACAATACTGGGAGCCGGTCCAAGTTACCTCCACGACTGTGGCTCGTGGATTCCATTCTTTAGCGGAATGTGTGCCCATTGGGACACAAGACCCAGAGGCATGACCAGTTCTTATAGGTGCTATATGCATTCCACAGAAGCCACTGGTACTCTATCCCAGCTATCATCTGGGGCCAGCTTCATAAGTTTTGGGACCACGTCCATGCACGCCAGGTCACCACTGCTAATGCCTGGGGGCTCCCATTCCCGTTCCTCCTCCCATACATTTTTAAGAAGTAGGGAATCAAGGGCTCCTCCATCGATGGACCAGTCCGAGATTACCCATTCTTTGGGAAGAGTCAGTGGACCCAGAGCCAGTCACACATGCTGAGAGGACTTCGAGGGCATGCACCTGCTGTCGAGAGAGTGGAGGATAATCCTATAGAGACCGAGGACCCAGCAGTGAGCCAGACATAGGAGGAGGACCATACTGACATGGAACCCACTGAGTACTAGCACATTCTTGAGGAGATGTCCTCTTTTCGGTGTGAGCTCTCCGATATTCGACGGGAGTATCGAGAGGCTACATTACTAGTTCATCAATGCATCGATGGTTTGGAGGCATGCTTTGTGAGGCAGAAAGCGATACTATAGGCTATTCTTAATCGCCTACCTCCCGCCCCTGGTACCTCATCTTCCACACCACCTGGAGACCATTAGTGAGAGTGGTACACCGTCTGGCTGAAGACGTAAAACTTAGCACTCATAGGAGGCACCCCACAACATATCCTTTTATTTTTAGTATTTTTCACATTTCTTATTAGTATTTATTTTTATGTTGACTTTTTTTTTTTCTTATAACTGTTTACTTTTAGTATCTTTTATTTTCCGGTATTACCTTCATTTTTCTCTTTCAGGGAAAATATGTGTGCATCAGTTCAAGTTTGGCGGTGTGCTATGAGCCACACCAGCCAGCTAGTTCTCCATCTCGCAGGTCAGATATTTCCATGTTATTCACACATTGGGGACAATTTGTAGTTTAAGTTTGGGGTATGGGAGACACATTAACACACATTCTGTCCTAGTTTTTATTATTATTACTGAAAAGATAAATACATGTTCATATTGTTCTGAAAATTTTGGTTAATCTAAACGAATATTGTGATAAGATTTCATTGGTAAGCTTAAAATTTAGAACACATGGTGTAATAATAAAGTTTTAAAAGTTTAATTACTTACTTTAAGGCATTTAAGAATTCATAAATTTGATCTAATCTTACACGGAGCACATTAGCACATAATTGTGTGGGGTATGACATGTAATTTTAATATGTATGTTTCCATGGCTTAACTGTAACCGGATGACTTGTTAGATGAACACTTTGGCATAGAAAAAATTTATTGCACAAAAAGAGAAAATAAAATGCTCCTAATGATCATTAAATAAATTTTCCACTGAGCAACTGGACCTCTTGGCTCAGTAAACAGTGAGTGTTTACGTCAAAAGGTGGGAATTTTGCTCATAATGATCATTAAATAAATTTCCCATTGAGTAATTGGACCTCTTGCCTCAGTAAGCAGTGAGTGTTCAAGTCAAAAGGTGGGAATTTTGCTTGACAGCATTAAGACCAGTTAGTTTCGTACATTTTTTTACTCGAGTTAGTAAGTCCTCAGGGGTGCCTTTACACCTGATGCCCTAAAACCTTCTGGTTTGGGAGACATTGGCTAAACACTCGCTGCATGGGTCAATTAGGAAGCTTAAAGGAACTAAACATGGCAAAAATCTCATAGTAAAAGAAAAGAAGGAAATAAAACTATACCATTATTGTTCATTCTGATAGGAAATTCGGTGAATCTTGAGACACCGAAACACTACACATTGGAGTTATAAGGAAGCTTCGTCTTTTATATGCTAGTTTACCACACACTAAGTTAGACTTGTGATGCCTTAGCCAGCCTTGTGTAAGTGATTAGATTTTAAAACTCCTATTCATTACGAAGATGAGTTTATATTTTAAGCTTGCTCATGAATAAATATCATGGTTTTGTGTGTGACCTAAATTTTTGGATACCATGAATGGTGGAGTTATCTTTGCTATTTTTTTTTCAGTTAGTTTTTAGTTTTGTATTGCTAAGGGACTAGCAATATGTAAGTTTGGGGGTGTGATAAGTGCTTAAATATTCATTTTAAGCCCTTTAATTTACGCTTGTTAAGTTCCTAGTTGTATTATTTCAAGCTATTTTATTGTTTTTCTATGTTTTCCTAGGATATTGAAGAAAATGGAGCATTATTTGGATTGGAAACCAAGAACTGGAAGAACTAGCAGATGCATAGTGCGATCGAGCATAGAAGAGTGAGATCGAGCTCACCAGCACTCGTGCGCACAAGAAGAAGGCTCGAGTGCAGCCCTGCGCTTGAGCGCACCAGCATGAGATCGAGCGCATACGTGCAGTAAAATGGCAGAACCTGTTTTGGAAAGTAGGGTTAGGGTTCTGTTTTTTGAGTTAGGGTTTCTAGATGTCTTAAGACCTTATAAATAAGCCTTAAAGCACAGAAACAGGATCTTCTTTTAGTTTTAAGCTTGGAGATGAATAGACGACTCTTCTCTACAGTATTTTTGGGGTTCTTTTTCCCTTTATTTTGTTTTATGAAGATGTTTAGCATCAAAACTGTGTGTAACTAACTTATTAGTAGGGCTCGATTAAAGCCCTAATTATGTTTTTCCATATATGAATATTGTTGCCTTTGTGATAGCTGTGTTATGATTCTTAACTTGATTAATGCCTGTTTTTATTGAAATTCCTCATATGTGTTTGCCTGATCAACATATACATGTGGTATGGATTAGTTAGTTAGATCAATTTGGATGACCGAATCCTGGGTCTGACAATAGTAACAAAAGAAATCCACGTCGGATTCTTGGATTAATCAACATGGGAAACCGAGTGTATATAACATGCCCTAGGTCTTATGTGTTTGTCAATTTTCATGGATCATATGCTCTCTTAAGGAACAACTTAGTATACACCACGCTAAATCCCTTAAGAGAGAAAAGAGTTAGAGTATACACCATGCTTAACTCGTTGCTTAGGAAAATTAATAGCTTAAGGAGTATACACCATGCCCTTAGATTTACGATAGTAGGTAATCATAATATGACTAAAGCATTGGCACATTGTTTATTGGGAAAATATGATTAGGGTGGATATCAAAGCCTTATGTGTTTATCATTATCAATTCAAACTCAATACTTATTTCTATTGTTTATATTACGAATTTAATTTTAAATCGAACTTTACCAATCTTTGTGGAGATGATCTCGCATTTTGCATACTATACTACTAAGTTGACCTTGTGCACTTGCAAGTAAAACTGTTCAATTATTTACTTATAAATTTAGGTTGATTTTTGCACGACATATTACCTTATTCCCGTTTTGCCCTTCACTCCCACACATGGTCACTCCCCATATCCTCCCATTTTCGGTTGTTTTTGAATTAGTTCTTATTTTTAAGAATTAAATTCATCTATACTACTTGTTCTTGTGCTCTTTGGTTATTTTTGGTGGTTTTACAAGAGGTTGAAACCTTTTGGGAGTATTTCCCATCAATTGGTTTATAGGTCGCACACGACCTGTTCGATAAAAACCCTGACTCATTGCGATCGAGCGCAGGGAGTAGTGTGATCGAGCGCACCACTGCTGCAGATTGTGTCCAGAATGCCTAAATACACTGCCTCCGCATCCTGCGCTTCGGGAAGCCGAGCACAATCATCCCAACCCACTTTTGAACAGTGGGAGATCTTGTTCAAAACCACATTTAACATAGACAGCGACTTGAAAAGCTTTGGAGCCACTCAATTGGCCATTTAAGAGTTCAAACGCCATGGTTTGAAAAGGTTGTTCAAGCCTGTCAGCTCTACTGCCGACACCAGATTCGTTGTTCAGTTCTATGGGAACCTCTCATTCGACTGCAACAAGCCATATGTCTTGTCCTCCTCTATTCAGGGCAAGTACATTGATTTGACATCATCAGATATAGTTGTTGCCCTCAAATGCAATGATGAATATCCACCTGAGGGCGCCCAATTGGACGAGTAGCCAGAGTCCTTCTCCATTTTTGCCATCATTGAGGACATATGTGTAGGACAGTATGCAGATAGGCACAACAATGCTGGGAACCAGTCCAAGATGCCTCCACAACTCTGGCTTATAGATTCTATTCTACAGTGCAATGTGTGCCCATTGGGACACAAGACTCAAAGGCGTGACTCCAAGCACTTTATGCCTTTCATAGAATCTTAATCGTACTTATTTTTTAGCACTTTAGGGTTGATTTAGGTTTTCATTGTATTTTTATTCGTTAACGACTCTAAAGTGGTATTCTTGGAACCTTAACTTATTTCTTGCATTTTCAGGAATCTTGAGTTAAAAAAGATGGAAAAAGCATTCGGTGCTTGAAACAAGATGATTCGATGCATACCAAAGTGGAGCCATGGCTACGGAAAGATAAAACAAAGAAGATCTCTACAAATCAGGTCAAGGTGCACCCTGGACGGAGCTGGGGCACACCCTTCAGAAAGAAGCCCAAAAGAAGCCTCAAAGATCCAACAGGTCAAGGTGCACCTTGGATCAAGCTGAGGTGCACCTTGAAGGGCTGAGGCGCACCCTAGATGAAGCTGAGGTGCACCCTAGAGAAGCTGAGGCATACCCCACCGCACACACAAGAAACTTGACGAAAGCTAAGGTGCAGTGCGACTAAGTCCAAGGTGCAGCGCACGCACAGACCCTGTTCTCCGAGTTAGACCCTAATTAGGTCTTTAATGATTTGTTCAAACCCTAAAGCACCATTAGGCCTCTTACACTATAAATAGACCACTTAGGGTTTGTAATTAGGCATTCATAAAATAGATAGAAGGCCGAAAAACTCAAGGGAGGTTGTCACACTCTCCCCCATGGCCGACTAATCTCCAAACAAGGCGAAGGGATGAATCCCTAGGTTTTGTTGTTCTTTAATTCCTTTATTATTTTAGTTATAATATGGATTTATCATTAAACATTATTATGATTTACTTTTCAATTTAATTAGAAGATTTCCCCTTAATCCGATGATTACATCTTTCTCCCCCATACAAGTCTAGTCATGCTCTTCTTATGTTATGTTGTTGAGGTGTGATTGAGTCTGATAGATTTCTCCTATAGATTTGTCCATTACTGCAGTATTGTCATCATGATATATTTTTGTTTCTTGATAATCTATAAGTTAGGTCATGTGTGCTTGAAAGTAAAAAGTATTTCGTAACAATTACATTAGGGTTTACATATGTGCTTAATTGAATATTTGCCGATTGCTTGTTTTGGATGTGAAACTCGTAATCAAGATAAAGACAACTGAATTGATACTGGAAAAAGACAACAAACCTAGGGAGGATTCCCGGACCCTTGTTGCCTCCATTATATTATCTATACAATTTTCACATAATACTTTATTCTCTCACTTGATCTTTATCGTCTGTGTTAAGGTTCATACCTTCTCTTGTAGTTATCTTGTTTCCCTGTGGAATCGACACCCTAAAGCCGTACTACAACAACCGCGTATGTTTTGGGCATAATCAAGGCCACTGGTACTCCATACCTGCAATCATTTGGAGCCAGATTCATAAGTTATGGGATAACATTAATGCATGCCAGGTCACCACTGTTAATGTGTGGGGGCTCCCATTCCTTTTCCTCCTCACTTAAATTTTTAAGAAGAAGGGAATTAAGGGCTCCTCCATAGATGGACCAGTCAGGGAGTACCCATTCTTTGGTAAGAATCAGTGGACCCAAAGATGATCACACATGCCTAGAGGACTCTGAGGGCCTGCACCTACTGTTGAGAGGGTAGAGGATGACCCTATGGAGGCCGAGGACCCAGCAGCTAGCCAGACTTGGGAAGAGGACCATGCTGACATAGGACCCATAGAGTACCAGCACATCCTTAAGGAGATATCCTCCTTCTAGTATGAGCTAGTTGATATTAGACGGGAGGATCAAGAGGCTATGTGCTTAGTTCATCAGCGCATAGACGGGTTGGAAGCACGCTTTGTGAGGCAAAAAAAGATTCTTCAGGCCATTCTAGACCAATTACCTCTCGCCTCAGGAGCATCATCTTTAGTGCCACCTGGAGGCCAGTAGTGAGTGAGGTGCACCGTCTGGCTGAAGACGTAAAACTTAGCACTCATGGGAGGCACCCCACAGCATATCCTTTTTGTTTTTATTGTTTTTCATATTTCTTATTACTATTTATTTTTGGTATTTGTTTTTGTTTTCCAGTATTACTTTCGTATTTCTTTTTCAAGGACAATGTGTGCATCAGTTCAAGTTTGGGGGTGTGCTATGAGCCATGCCAATCAAACTAGTTCTCCATCTCCCAGGTCAACTCTTTCC
Organism: Bretschneidera sinensis; assembly: GCA_023935145.1. Classification (NCBI taxonomy): domain Eukaryota; kingdom Viridiplantae; phylum Streptophyta; class Magnoliopsida; order Brassicales; family Akaniaceae; genus Bretschneidera; species Bretschneidera sinensis. The sequence continues at coordinate 132,530,344 of CM043698.1, forward strand.
ATGATTTTCACACATTAGAGACAATGTGTAAATTAAGTTTGGGAGTATGGGAGACACATTTACACATTTTGTCCCAGTTTTTTTTAATTTTCTAAAAGATAAATGCATCTTTATATTGTTTTGAATTTTGGTTGATCTTAACAAATACTGTGATATAATTTCATCAGTAAGCTTAAAATACTGAACACATTATCTGATAATAGAGTTTTAAGGTTTAGTTACTTACTTTTGGCATTTAAAAACTCACATGTTTGATCTAAATCTAACACGAGCACATTAGCACATAATTATGTGAGGTATGACTTATGATTTTAATGTGTATGTGTTGTGAGTTTTAATTTACTCGCAAGCGCACGAGTCGTTTGCAGTATAGCGTTGTGCAAGTGCGAGGTCGAATCCACAGGGAATTGCGTTGTGAAAATATAATTTTTAATCTAAACTAACTCTATCTTAACCTAGTTCCGAATTTTGAATGATAATTTGTAAAATAAATTAAAACTAAATTAAATTGATTTTAAAACTAATAATAAAAAGCACTAAGGTTTCCGAATCCACCCCACCGAAGTTAAGCATACATGTTCTAAAAATATAGCTTATCAAAACATTCAATGAATCCAACTATAAGACAAAAAACAAAGAATATCCCAACTAAACCAAAAGCACCCAATGTATCCGCTCTTAACAAATCACAAAGGGAATCCAATTTAATCGAAAAGCATTCAATGTATCCATCAGATGAAACACAAAGAAAATCCAACAGACAATTTAAACTCAATCAATTATAAGATTAACTCAAATAATTGACAGAACATTTATACTAAAAATTGTCAGATTTGTACAAGCAAATCTGAACTACTACGCCAAACAACGGCGGGGCTTCATCTTCAACCTTAGCTGAAGAGTCTAGCCACTCATAACTATAAAACTATAATAACAAGTGCTAAACATTTAAACTAAAACAACTGAATATAAAGAAATAAATAAAAAAAAACTTTACATGGGAGAAATTCCACTCGCTGACGGGCGGCGCTTCCCCTCGTGGTAGCAATGCCTTCGGGATCCACCAGAATGCTGACGGACGTCCACCGGTAAACACCAAAGTGGCTCAGGAATTGTACACTGAATGATGAGGTCAGATGGTGTTTATATAGGGGGAGTCCCGGAGCACAATGGGTTTCAAAATCGGTGTGGGATACTGCCCGAGTGCGATCGATCGCACTCTGGTGCGCTCGAGCGCACATTGGCTCACTACAGAGCATTTTTAACCGATGTGGGATGTGCAAGAGCGCATTTGCGATCGATCGCAAGTCTGGTGCGATCGAGCGCACTAGACTTCTTCAGCTTGAACCTTGTTTACTAAAATGGCCATAACTTTCTCTAGAAAAATCGTTTTTGCAAGCCGTAAAATCCCTCAGAAAATAGACTTCCGGATCTTTCCAACCATATATGGCTCATCTCTTGGTTCTTCCGGAATCAATACAGTAAAATCCACAAAAATGACTGATCTGTAAGGCGATTTTGGCAATTTTAGTGAAACTCTTTTCCCAGTGCTTGTAAACCTGAAAAACAATGAAAACAACTCAAAGTAACAAATTACTAAGCTAACAAATGTAAATTAAAGGGCCAAAATATGCAATATTTGGGACTCATCAAATACCCCCAAACTTACAATTTGCTAGTCCCTTAGCAAAACAAAATAAAAGACTCAATGAAAAAACAAAGAACATAAAGATAAAGTCATCACTCATGGTATCCAAAAATTTAAGGAGCACACATCACCATGATATTCATTCATAAGCAAGCTTAAAAAGGTAAACCCATCTTCGCAATGAATAGAAATATTAAAATCTAATTACTTACAAAAGGCAGGATAAGGCATCACAAGCTTGAATCAGTGTAAGGTGAATTAGCATATAAAAATGAAGCTTCCAAGTAACTCTAATGTGTAAGGTCTCCATGTCTCAAGATTCACTGAATTTCCCATCAAAAATGAACGAAAAGGCATAGTTTTTGTTTTATTCTTTTTTTTTTTTTTTTTTAATAATGCACGGCTATTGGTTAGTTCCCTTAAGCTTTCTAATTGACCCATGTAGCGAGTGTTAAGTCAATGACTCCCAAACCAGGTGGTTTTAGGGCATTAGGTGTAAAGACACCCCTAAGGACTTACTAACTCGAGTCAAAAAGGCTACGAAATTAAACCGACCTTAATATTACCAAGCAAAATTTCACCTTTTGACGTGAACACTCACTGCTTACTGAGGCAAGAGGTCCAGTTACTCAGCGAAAAGTTTATTGATAAATTTTTTTTTTTTTTTTTTTTTTTTATATTTTCCTATGCCAAAGAGTTCATCCAACAAGTCATCCAGTTTCAATTAAGATAAGGAAAAATACACATTAAAATCACGTGTCATACCTCACATAATTTGTGCTAATGTGCTCGTGTGAGATTAGATCAAACATGTGAATTCTCAAAATGCCTAAAGTAAGTAACTAAATTTTAAAAATTTATCACCAGATCATGTGTTCAAAATGTTAAGCTCACCAATGACATCACATCACAGGAAATGTTTAGATCAACTAAAATTTCACGATAACATGAGCATGCATTTATCTCTATGACGAAAAGACAACAAATTAGGACAAAGTGTGTGATGTGTCTCCCATACCCCCAAACTTAAATTACACATTGACCCCAATGTGTGACTAATATGGAAAGAGCTGACCTGAGATATGGTGAACTATCTGGACTGGTATGGCTCATAGCATACCCCCAAACTTGAACTGAAGTACGCATTGTCCCTGAAAAATAAAAACTGGAAAACAAAAAATACTGGAAACAAACATTAATCATAAAAATGCGAAATAATAAATAAACAAAAGAAAAGATAAGCTGTGGGGTGCCTCCCATGAGCGCTAAGTTTAACGTCTTCAGCCAGACCCAACATTAGTAAACAGACCCAACTAAGCTCTCCACCATCTGATCAATAAATGGGAATGGAAAATGATCAGGCCTAGTGGCATCATTCAATTTACGGTAGTCTAGACACTTTCTCCATCTTGACTGTACTCGAGTTGGAACCAACTCGTTGTCTTTATTTACTACCGTAAATTCAGCACGTTTGGGCACGATTGGAATCTGGCTCACCCACTTGCTATCAGAGATGGGATAAATGATCCCTGCCTCTAACAGCTTAATATCTTTCGCCCTCACAACCTCTTGCAAAGCAGGGTTGAGCCTTCTTTGTGGCTCCCTCGATGGCTTGGCATTCTCCTCCAACTGTATCATGTACGTCACCACCGAGGGGTTGATTCCTTTGACATCTTCAATAGTCCAGCCTATAGCTTCCTGATGCTCTCTTAAGACGTCCAATAATTTCTCCTCTGGAGCATCACCCAAATCTAAAGCTATAATTGTAGGCAAAGAATCTGCTGGACCTGGGAACTTATACTCAAGATTATCCAGTAAAGGCTTAAGTTCCTTCTTGTGAGGTTCAGGTGTTGTGGTTTCCTCCGTCTCACTGATCTTTAGAGGTGCAGACTCCAAAGTAGCATTAGCTTGCTCAAACAACTTATCTAAGCCCAAATCCTCTTCAAATTGAGCAAAGCATGCCTCCATGGGGTCCTCAATACGTGATTCATCCATAATCTCCTCCGTCTCACTGCTCTTCTGAGGAGCAAACTCCACGATAGTATTTGCTTGCTCAAGTAACTTGTCTAAGTCCAAATCCTCTTCAAATTGAGCAAAGCATGCCTCCATAATGTCCTCAGACTTCCCTTCTTTCTTGGGCACTTGTAGTCTCTCAGGGTAAGGTGCTTTAGGTAAAAACGACCTAGAGAGATCCTTAATAATACGAGTGGCTGTAGATGGCTCAGCATCTCTCTTCTCATTGTTGCCACTCTCTTGCCCTTGGTGCATAGCAGGGTTCTCTTCCACTTGATTGTCCACTTGTCTCCCAGACAAGTATGGGACAGTTGATTGCACTTGTTCCTGCCAATGCATTGGAGAATTTCCCACCGCAAACTGTTCCTTTGGGTTAGGCTCAGTTTGACTGGGGAACGTTCCTTCCTCTCCTTCACCCACATAACTTGCGATTTGATCAATTTGACTCTCTAGTGTGGCAATCGCTTGGGTGTTTTCTATTGTTGCACTCATCACTTCACTCATAGATTGGCTAGTCGTTTTCATGAAATCATTGAGAGCGTCCTCCAATGACTGTGAAACCGATGCTGGCGCTTGAATGGGAGCTTGGTAAGCGGGTGATGGTGCTGGATAAGCTGAGTGACCATAATTTGGAATTGGTGGAGGAAATTCGGGAGTGTATTGATTGTGAGCATGGTAAGGGGCTCCTCCCTGATTCATTGGTTGGTTCTGCTCCCATGAAAAATTAGAGTGGTCCCACCACCCTGGATTGTATGTTTCGGAGCAAGATCCATTTGATTGCCAACAACAGTCATTGAAAGCATTCATTTGTTCCATAGGATACTCGGCACAAGCCGGCATTGATGGGCAATTCTGTGCTAGATGCATGGGACTAGCACAGATGGAACAACTTTCAACATTGAAAGTGTTGGCAGTATTGAGGGACGGGCCGGTCATTTTAATGAAATCCTTGAGGGCGTCCTCTAAAGACTGTGAAACCGGCGCTGGATTCATCCACATGATTTTTTTTTTTTTAATTAAATAATTTTTTTTTTTATTATTTTTTTTTATTGATAACTAACTAGTAGAAAAATAAAATCAATTCAGACCAAAAATTTTCACAAACAAAACAATTCCCCGGCAACGGCGCCAAAAACTTGTTGTGAGTTTTAATTTACTCGCAAGCGCACGAGTCGTTTGCAGTATAGCGTTGTGCAAGTGCGAGGTCGAATCCACAGGGAATTGCGTTGTGAAAATATAATTTTTAATCTAAACTAACTCTATCTTAACCTAGTTCCGAATTTTGAATGATAATTTGTAAAATAAATTAAAACTAAATTAAATTGATTTTAAAACTAATAATAAAAAGCACTAAGGTTTCCGAATCCACCCCACCGAAGTTAAGCATACATGTTCTAAAAATATAGCCTATCAAAACATTCAATGAATCCAACTATAAGACAAAAAACAAAGAATATCCCAACTAAACCAAAAGCACCCAATGTATCCGCTCTTAACAAATCACAAAGGGAATCCAATTTAATCGAAAAGCATTCAATGTATCCATCAGATGAAACACAAAGAAAATCCAACAGACAATTTAAACTCAATCAATTATAAGATTAACTCAAATAATTGACAGAACATTTATACTAAAAATTGTCAGATTTGTACAAGCAAATCTGAACTACTACGCCAAACAACGGCGGGGCTTCATCTTCAACCTTAGCTGAAGAGTCTAGCCACTCATAACTATAAAACTATAATAACAAGTGCTAAACATTTAAACTAAAACAACTGAATATAAAGAAATAAATAAAAAAAAACTTTACATGGGAGAAATTCCACTCGCTGACGGGCGGCGCTTCCCCTCGTGGTAGCAATGCCTTCGGGATCCACCAGAATGCTGACGGACGTCCACCGGTAAACACCAAAGTGGCTCAGGAATTGTACACTGAATGATGAGGTCAGATGGTGTTTATATAGGGGGAGTCCCGGAGCACAATGGGTTTCAAAATCGGTGTGGGATACTGCCCGAGTGCGATCGATCGCACTCTGGTGCGCTCGAGCGCACATTGGCTCACTACAGAGCATTTTTAACCGATGTGGGATGTGCAAGAGCGCATTTGCGATCGATCGCAAGTCTGGTGCGATCGAGCGCACTAGACTTCTTCAGCTTGAACCTTGTTTACTAAAATGGCCATAACTTTCTCTAGAAAAATCGTTTTTGCAAGCCGTAAAATCCCTCAGAAAATAGACTTCCGGATCTTTCCAACCATATATGGCTCATCTCTTGGTTCTTCCGGAATCAATACAGTAAAATCCACAAAAATGACTGATCTGTAAGGCGATTTTGGCAATTTTAGTGAAACTCTTTTCCCAGTGCTTGTAAACCTGAAAAACAATGAAAACAACTCAAAGTAACAAATTACTAAGCTAACAAATGTAAATTAAAGGGCCAAAATATGCAATATTTGGGACTCATCAGTATGTTTCCATAGCTTAACCGAACCGGATGACTTGTTAAAGGAACATTTGGGCATAGAAAAGTAGAAAAAAAAATTTGCACAAAAAGAAAAAGAGAGAAAAATGCTCATGATGATCATTAATAAACTTTCCACTGAGTAACTGGACCTCTTGCCTTAATAAGCAATGAGTGTTCAAGTCAAAAGGTGGGAATTTTTCTCATAATGATCATCAATAACTTTTAACTGAGTAACTGGACCTCTTGTCTTAGTAAGTAGTGAGTGTTCACGTCAAAAGGTGGGAATTTTTCTTGGTAGCATTAAGGCCAGTTAGTTTCGTAGCCTTTTTTACTCCAGTTAGTAAGTCCTTAGGGGTGTCTTTACACCTAATGCCCTAAAACCATCTTGTTTGGGAGTCATTGACACAACACTCGCTACATGGGTCAATTAGAAAAGTCTCATAAGAAAGAAATAAGGAAACAAAACTAAGCCATTTTTTATCATTCTTATAGGAAACTCGGTGAATCTTGAGACATGGAAACATTACACATTGGAGTTATAGAAAGCTTCATTTTTTGTGCTAGTTCACTTTACACTGAGTCGTACTTGTGATTCCTTAGCCAACTGCTTGTAAGTAATTAGATTTTAAAACTCTTATTCATTGCGAAGATGGGTTAGTATTTTAAGCTTGCTCATGAATAGATATCATAGTTAAATACTTGGACACCATGAATGATGGACTTATCTTCGTGTTGTTTGTTTTTCATTTAGTTTTTAGTTTCGTATTGCTAAGGGACAAGCAATGTGTAAGTTTGGGGATGTGATAAGTTCTTAAATATTCATATTTAAGCCCCTTAATTTACATTTGTTAAGTTCCTAGTTTGTGTTATTTCATGCTATTTTATGTTTTTTCTGTGTTTTCTAGGTTTTTTTTTGAAGAAAATGGCGCATTATCTGGCTTAGGGAAAAAATTTGGAAGAACTAGAAGCTGATTAGTGTGATCGAGCATAACACTTTCTGATCGAGCGCAACAGCACTCGTGCGCACACGAAGAAGGCTCGCGCGTACCTACGCTCGAGCTCACAAGTCTCTGATCGAGCGCAAACGTACAACAATGAATAGTAAAATGGTAGAACCTGTTTTGAAAAGTAGGAGTAGGGTTTTGTTTTACGAGTTAGGGTCTCTAGACGTCCCTAAACCTTATAAAAAGGCCTGTAAACACAAAAAGGGAGGGGAGACCAGAGAGGAGATTTGTACAGAAGAATTGACGACTCTTCTCGATAACTTTTTCGGGTTTCTTCTTTCCTTTATTTTATTTTATAAAGATGTTTAACATCAACTTCATGTGTAACTAATTTACTAGTAAGGGCTTGATTGAAGCCCTGATTATGTTTACTCGATAATTCAGTATTAGTGCCTTTGCGATATTGATATTATGATGCTTAACTTGATTAATTCCTGTTTTCTTGAATTCCTCATATGTGTTTGCCTGATCAACATATGCATGCGGTATGGACTAGTTAGTTAAATCAATTTGGATGATTGAGTCCTAGGTTTAACAATAGTAAAAAAAGAAATCCACGTTGGGTTCTTGGGTTAATCAACATAAGAAACCGGGAGTATATACCATGCCCTAGGTCTCGTGAGTTTGTTGATTTCCACAGATATTATGCTTTCTTAAGGAACAACTTAGTATACACCATGCTAAATCCTTTAAGAAAGAAAAGAGTTAGAATATACACCATGCCTAACTCATTGCTTAGGGAAATCAATAGCCTAAGGAGTATACACCATACCCTTAGGTTGACAAACATTAGGTATTCATGACGTGATTAAAGCATTGGCATATTGTTTTATTGTGGAAGCATGATTAGTGGTGGATATCAAGTCCCTACACTTTTATCATTATCAATTCAAACTCAATACTTATTTCTATCGTTTTATATTACGAAATTAATTCTAAATCAAAATTCACCAATCCCTGTGGAGATAATCTCGCATTTGCACACTATACTACTATGTTGACCTTGTTCACTTGCAAGTAAAACCGTTCAATCATTTGCTTATTAATTTAGGTAGAATTTTGCATGACACCTATCAAGGATAGATACCATACACATAACAACATTAGGAGTAGCTTATGCATTATGTTGGGTCAATGTATAGAATCTACTATCTCTGGATTGTAATTAGCTACAATGTCCTCTCTTAGCTACTGATCCTCGACCTCTGCCCTGCACACTCCCTGATCCACCACCTCTTTCCACCGGTCTTTGATGAGTCTTAAATATTGCATATTTTAAACCCTTAACTTATATTTGTTATGCTCTTAGTTAGTATTATTTTACTTTATTTTACGTTTTTCTTGTGTTTTGTGTGTTTTTACAGCTTTGTGGAGAAAGTGCAGCATTTCAGGTTGATTTGAAGCTTCTGGAGACATTGCGCTCGATCGCAACAGATATGCGATCGAGCGCACCAGCGCTCGAGCGCACCTGCCTTTGAACGAGTGCATGATCAACATCCCACATCGAAATAATTGAAGTTCAGTGCATTTGCGATCGATCGCAGCAGACATGCGATCGAGCGCACATGAGATCGTGCGCACAAGACATGCGATCGATCGTACCTGCGATCGATCGCACCACACTGCGATCGAGCGCACACGGGCCTGTATCCCACATCGTTTCTGCAACCTGTTTTACTCCGGGTCTCCCCCTATATAAACACCATTTGGCTTCATAATCCAATGTACAATTCCTAAGCCACTTTGGTGTTTACCGGTGGACGTCCGTCAGCATTCTGGTGGATCCCGAAGGCATTGCTACCACGAGGGGAAGCGCCGCCCGTCAGCGAGTGGAATTTCTCCCATGTAAAGTTGTTTATTTATTTCTTTATATTTAGTTGTTTTAGTTTAAATGTTTAGCACTTTTTATTATAGTTTTATTATTATGAGTGGCTAGACTCTTCAGCTAAGGTTGAAGATGAAGCCCCGCCGTTGTTTGGCGTAGTAGTTCAGATTTGCTTGTACAAATCTGACAATTTTTTAGTATAAATGTTCTGTCAATTATTTGAGTTAATCTTATAATTGATTGAGTTTAAATTGTCTGTTGGATTTTCTTTGTGTTTCATCTGATGGATACATTGAATGCTTTTCGATTGAATTGGATTCCCTTTGTGATTTGTTAAGAGCGGATACATCGGGTGCTTTTGGTTTAGTTGGGATATTCTTTGTCTTTTGTCTTATAGTTGGATTCATTGAATGTTTTGATAGGCTATATTTTTAGAACATGTATGCTTAACTTCGGTGGGGTAGATTCGGAAACCTTAGTGCTTTTAATTATTAGTTTTTAAATCAACTTAGTTTAGTTTTAATTTGTTTTCTAAAATATCATTCACAATTCGGAACTAGGTTAAAATAGAGTTAGTTTAGATTAAATTATATTTTCACAACGCAATTCCCTGTGGATTCGACCTCGCACTTGCACAACGCTATACTGCAAACGACTCGTGCGCTTGCGAGTAATTTAAAACTCACAACAAGTTTTTGGCGCCGTTGCCGGGGAATTGTTTTGTTTGTGAAAATTTTCGGTCTGAATTGATTTTATTTTTCTACTAGTTAGTTACAAAAATAATAATAATAATAATAATAATAATTTAATTTTAAAAAAAATTGTGGATGAATCCATTGCCGGTTTCACAGTCTTTAGAGGACGCCCTCAAGGATTTCATTAAAATGACCGGCCCGTCCCTCAATGCTGCCAACACTTTCAATGTTGAAAGATGTTCCATCTGTGCTAGTCCCATGCATCTAGCACAGAATTGCCCATCAATGCCGGCTTATGCCGAGTATCCTATGGAACAAATGAATGCTTTCAATGACTGTTGTTGGCAATCAAATGGATCTTGCTCCGAAACATACAATCCAAGGTGGTGGGACCACTCTAATTTTTTATGGGAGCAGAACCAACTGATGAATCAGGGAGGAGCCCCTTACACTCCCGAATTTCCTCCACCAATTCCAAATTATGGTCACTCAGCTTATCCAGCACCATCACCCGCTTACCAAGCTCCCATTCAAGCGCCAGCGTCGGTTTCACAATCATTGGAGGACGCTCTCAATGATTTCATGAAAACGACTAGCCAATCTATGAGTGAAGTGATGAGTGCAACAATAGAAAACACCCAAGCGATTGCCACACTAGAGAGTCAAATTGATCAAATCGCAAGTTATGTGGGTGAAAGAGAGGAAGGAACGTTCCCCAGTCAAACTGAGCCTAACCCAAAGGAACAGTTTGCAGTGGGAAATTCTTCAACTCCAATGCATTGGCAGGAACAAGTGCAATCAACTGTCCCATACTTGTCTGGGAGACAAGTGGACAATCAAGTGGAAGAGAACCCTGCTATGCACCAAGGGCAAGAGAGTGGCAACAATGAGAAGAGAGATGCTGAGCCATCTACAACCACTCGTATTATTAAGGATCTCTCTATGTCGTTTTTCCCTAAAGCGCCTTACCCTGAGAGACTACAAGTGCCCAAGAAAGAAGGGAAGTCTGAGGACATTATGGAGGCATGCTTTGCTCAGTTTGAAGAGGATTTGGATTTAGATAAGTTACTTGAGCAAGCAAATACTATCGTGGAGTCTACTCCTCGGGAGAGTAGTAGGACAGAGGAGACTATGGATGAATCCCGTATTGAGGATCCCTTGGAGGCATGCTTTGCTCACTTTGGAGAGGACTTGGGCATAGATAAGTTACTCGATGAAGTAAATGTCATTTTGGAGTCTGATCCTCGAGAAATCAGTGAGACGGAGGAAACCACAACACCTGAACCTCACAAGAAGGAACTTAAGCCTTTACTGGATAATCTTGAGTATAAGTTCCCAGGTCCAGCAAATTCTTTGCCTATAATTATAGCTTTAGATTTGGGTGATGCTCCAGAGGAGAAATTATTGGACGTCTTAAGAGAGCATAAGGAAGCTATATGCTGGACTATTGAGGATGTCAAGGGGATCAGCCCCTCGGTGGTGACGTATATGATACAGTTGGAGGAGAATGCCAAGCCATCGAGGGAGCCACAAAGAAGGCTCAACCCTGCTATGCAAGAGGTTGTGAGGGCAGAAAATATTAAGCTGTTAGAGGTAGGGATCATTTATCCCATCTCTGATAACAAGGGGGTGAGCCTGATTAAAGTCGTGCCCAAACGTGCTGAATTGACGGTAGTAAATAAAGATAACGAGTTGGTTCCAACTCGAGTGCAGTCAAGATGGAGAAAGTGTCTAGACTACCATAAATTGAATGCTGCCACTAGACCCGATCATTTTAAATTCCCATTTATTGATCAGATGGTGGAGAGCTTAGTTGGGACTGTTTACTAATGTTGGGTCTGGCTGAAGACGTTAAACTTAGCGCTCATGGGAGGCACCCCACAGCTTATCTTTTCTTTTGTTTATTTATTATTTCGCATTTTTATGATTAATGTTTGTTTCCAGTATTTTTTGTTTTCCAGTTTTTATTTTTCAGGGACAAAGCGTACTTCAGTTCAAGTTTGGGGGTATGCTATGAGCCATACCAGTCCAGATAGTTCTCCATATCTCAGGTCAGCTCTTTCCATATTAGTCACACACTGGAGTCAATGTGTAATTTAAGTTTGGGGGTATGGGAGACACATCACACACTTTGTCCTAATTTGTTGTCTTTTCGTCATAGAGATAAATGCATGCTCATGTTATCGTGAAATTTTAGTTGATCTAAACATTTTCTGTGATGTGATGTCATTGGTGAGCTTAACATTTTGAACACATGATCTGGTGATAATTTTTTAAAATTTACTTACTTACTTTAGGCATTTTGAGAATTCACATGTTTGATCTAATCTAACACGAGCACATTAGCACAAATTATGTGAGGTATGACATGTGATTTTAATGTGTATTTTTCCTTATCTTAACTGAAACTGGATGACTTGTTGGATGAACTCTTGGGCATAGGAAAATATAAAAAAAAAAAAAAATTATCAATAAACTTTTCGCTGAGTAACTGGACCTCTTGCCTCAGTAAGCAGTGAGTGTTCACGTCAAAAGGTGGAATTTTGCTTGGTAATATTAAGGTCGGTTTAATTTCGTAGCCTTTTTGACTCGAGTTAGTAAGTCCTTAGGGGTGTCTTTACACCTAATGCCCTAAAACCACCTGGTTTGGGAGTCATTGACTTAACACTCGCTACATGGGTCAATTAGAAAGCTCAAGGGAACTAAGCATAGCCGTGCCTTAATAATAATAATAATAATAATAATAATAATAATAAAAGAGTGAATAAAATAAAAACTATGCCTTTTCGTTCATTTTTGATGGGAAATTCGGTGAATCTTGAGACATGGAGACCTTACACATTAGAGTTACTTGGAAGCTTCATTTTTATATGCTAATTCACCTTACACTGATTCAAGCTTGTGATGCCTTATCCTGCCTTTTGTAAGTAATTAGATTTTAACATTTCTATTCATTGCGAAGATGGGTTTCCCTTTTTAAGCTTGCTTATGAATGAATATCATGGTGATGTGTGCTCCTTAAATTTTTGGATACCATGAGTGATGACTTTATCTTTATGTTCTTTGTTTTTCATTGAGTCTTTTATTTTGTTTTGCTAAGGGACTAGCAAAATATAAGTTTGGGGGTATTTGATGAGTCTTAAATATTGCATATTTTAGACCCTTAACTTATATTTGTTATGCTCTTAGTTAGTATTATTTTACTTTATTTTACGTTTTTCTTGTGTTTTGTGTGTTTTTACAGCTTTGTGGAGAAAATGCAGCATTTCAGGTTGATTTGAAGCTTCTGGAGACATTGCGCTCGATCGCAACAGATATGCGATCGAGCGCACCAGCGCTCGAGCGCACCTGCCTTTGAATGAGCGCATGATCAACATCCCACATCGAAATAATTGAAGTTCAGTGCATTTGCGATCAATCGCAGTAGACATGCGATCGAGCGCACATGAGATCGTGCACACAAGACATGTGATCGATCGTACCTGCGATCGATCGCACCACACTGCGATCGAGCGCACACGGGCCTGTATCCCACATCGTTTCTGCAACCTGTTTTACTCCGGGTCTCCCCCTATATAAACACTATTTGGCTTCATAATCCAATGTACAATTCCTAAGCCACTTTGGTGTTTACCGGTGGACGTCCGTCAGCATTCTGGTGGATCCCGAAGGCATTGCTACCACGAGGGGAAGCGCCGCCCGTCAGCGAGTGGAATTTCTCCCATGTAAAGTTGTTTATTTATTTCTTTATATTCAGTTGTTTTAGTTTAAATGTTTAGCACTTTTTATTATAGTTTTATTATTATGAGTGGCTAGACTCTTCAGCTAAGGTTGAAGATGAAGCCCCGCCGTTGTTTGGCGTAGTAGTTCAGATTTGCTTGTACAAATCTGACAATTTTTTAGTATAAATGTTCTGTCAATTATTTGAGTTAATCTTATAATTGATTGAGTTTAAATTGTCCGTTGGATTTTCTTTGTGTTTCATCTGATGGATACATTGAATGCTTTTCGATTAAATTGGATTCCCTTTGTGATTTGTTAAGAGCGGATACATCGGGTGCTTTTGGTTTAGTTGGGATATTCTTTGTTTTTTGTCTTATAGTTGGATTCATTGAATGTTTTGATAGGCTATATTTTTAGAACATGTATGCTTAACTTCGGTGGGGTAGATTCGGAAACCTTAGTGCTTTTAATTATTAGTTTTTAAATCAACTTAGTTTAGTTTTAATTTGTTTTCTAAAATATCATTCACAATTTGGAACTAGGTTAAAATAGAGTTAGTTTAGATTAAATTATATTTTCACAACGCAATTCCCTGTGGATTCGACCTCGCACTTGCACAACACTATACTGCAAACGACTCGTGCGCTTGCAAGTAATTTAAAACTCACAACAGTCTTCTCCCAACACTTCCAACACTTATGTTAGTTGATTTCCCCACTAGACAATCTACAACAACTTATCCTCCCTCACTACATACAAAGCATATCTGCATAGGGCACTTCCGAGACAGATACCCCATCTGATTACCTCTGAAGTAAATCCTTAGCTCTCGATCATAAATCAGATCACCACCACCCTTTGATGGAATACTTACTCATCTATAATAACTCTCACTTCCTATAATCTGTCTCCCAAACCTAAGGGTGCCACCGGTATTACTCTGTGCGACAGAAGCAACAAATCCTGCTTGCCTATGACTCTGCACTACAATTCCTTATGACAAAGAATGCCCCCTCTAAGGTGGTCTCCTACCCTGTACACTCATACTGCCACCTCCTCTAGGTCCCTCAAATCTAGACCTCTTCAGCCACTCCTTTCTACCTCTAAACTCCATCAAATCTTTCTCAATTTGTAACGCTTTATCCACCAGTATAGCATAAATTCCAATGCCCATATAAGAGAGTTTAGTCTTGATTGCACTCAAACTAACATGCGATTATTGTGTACAACTGAGGTGTCGATCGTACGAGGAAATGCGAACTACAAGAGAAATTGTAAACCTTAACACGAACGATAAAATTCAAATGAAAGAATATGAGTTTTGATAATGAAATAACGTGAGAGAGTTATGTAAATATAATGAAGAATTCAATAGAGAAATAACAAGGTTCTGTGAATCTTTCCTTAAGTTCGTTGCCTTATTCCAATCTCAATTCAAATTGTTTTATCTCGATTACTAGTTTCACATCCCAAACAAGCAATCGAAAAATATTCAATCAGAGCACATTAACACTCTAATATAATTGCTATAATTTACTCATTGATTTTGATTCAAGTACACATGACCTATCTTATAGATTATCAAGAAACGACAATATATCTCAATCAAAATACCGTAGTAATGGACAAATCTATAAGATAAATCTATCAAAATCAATCACATCCAACAACTTGACATTAGAAGAGCTTGACTAGACTTATATAGAAGAGAAAGATGCAATCACCGGATTAAGAGAAAATATTCTAATTCTTTACTTAATCAAAGAGTAAATCATAAAAAATGTTTAACAATAAATCCTTACAACTGAATCAATAATGGAAAATAAGAACAACTACACCTAGGAATTCATCCCATTGCCTTGCTTGGAGATTAGCTGGACATTTGGCTCATGTTTGATGAAGAAGAATAATGGTAGCTCCTCTGATTTCAGCCTCCATTTTCAGTCTCCTCAAAGTTCTATATATAGCTCATAAGGTTTAGGGGTATTTTGGGCTAAAAAATGTCATTTAAAATGCCCTAATTAGGTCTGAAGCAGAATAAGGGACCGCGCACGAGCCGCGGCTCAGCCTTTCCAGGTCGAGGTGCACAGCTTTGGTCATGACTTTCTGTGGTGCTGGAGGCCATGGCTTGGACTGTCCAGGCTATGACGCACACTATCTAGGCCGTGGTGCAGCCTTGGATCCTGGTCTTGTGGAGGTTTCTAGAGGCTGCAGCTCAACCTTTCCAGGCTGCGACGCACAACCTCCAGCTTCTGTCTGAGAAGTTGATGGTTCTGGAGGGCAAGGCTTGAGGTTATGAGCCACAGTATGGAACACTAAAGACTTGGTTTCTCTTCATTTTGTCTTTCCGCAATCATGCCTTCACTCTGATACGTATAGAATCTTTGTGCTTCAAGCAACAATAGCTTTTCCATCTCTTTTAGACTCAAAATACCTGAAAATGCACCGAAATAGATCAATGATCCAAGAATGACACTTTAGAATTGTTAAGGTATAAATGTGTAATTCAACCCTAGATCAACCCTAAAATGCTAACAAATAAGTACTATTAAGATGAATTTTATGATTCTCATCAAGTCTAAATGTCATAATATAATTCGTCTAAAAATCTATTACATTTTCTCTCCTCCGTATTCACTAATTCAGGTAAAAACCTTGATACGGCTATGAATCTACTATCATATTCAGCCACCGATAAATTACTATGCCTTAGATGAATAAAATCTCTCTCTTGTTGTGTGCTTACCCTGGCAAAATATCCTCCCACCATTGAGAAGCCTCACCTTCCAGGATAAATGAAGCAAAAGCAACCTTCTGTCTATCTATCACTGGTAATACCTCAAAATGTTTCTCGACATATCTAATCTACTGTTCAACTTCTACAAGATTTACTAATCCTCTAAAAGACTGGAGTTTAAACTTAAAAAATCTCACAAACAATCACCTTGCATCTCATGTGCAGACACACCTTCTCTTTCATAAACCTCTTATCTCACCACATCAGGTTCTCTTCTACCCCTCTCCTCTAATCTCCTCTGCAAATTATCAGCCCTTTCTTCAGCTACATTCATCCTTTCTAGGGCATGATCAAGAGCTTCTCTCAATTCATCCCTCCTAACCTCATATTCTCTTCCCCCTCTACTAGTATCTGTCGTACTATCAATATGTTCCCTCGCAGGAACCACTTAGATAATGAGGGTCGGTAGTCTCTAGGCACTTTAGATAATGAGTGGCAAGACCTTTCTTACATAGCTGTCCGTTAATTACAACGTATCTTGATGCATGGGAGATGAGTTTCTTGGCCTTGTTCTTTTGATTAGGGAGTATGCCATCCGTTAAGTACTTGAGGATTGGATCCATCCAGGTTTGCTCCCTGGTAAGTGGCATAACTGGTAATTCATCAATGCTTGAAGTGGGAAGAGTCTTAAGGTAGACTACCTGAGCAAAATCAGTATTTCTGGAGGAGGCAAGTCAAGCCAAGGCATCCGCTTTTGTGTTCTCCACCTGAGGCACTTGGGTTATTTGGAACTTTTTCAAGGTTGCTGCGAGTTCACGAGCTTTTCCAAGATAAGTGGTGATCTTTACACATTTGGCTCCATATTCATTGGTCTTTTGGTTCACTACTAGCTGTGAATCATTGTAAAGCTTCTAAAGCCTCAACAGCTAGTGTTTTGGCGAGTTTCATTCTAGCGAACAATGCTTCATATTCAGCCTTTTTGTTTGAGGTTTTGAACCTAAACCTCAGGGCATACTCAATTGTGAACCCTTCAAAGCTACTAGAGATGGGGTCAACCCTGGTGCCAGTGCTATTGGAAGAATCATCCACTTATAGTCTCCAACCTGGGGTTAGCTTGGTTTACTTAGGTGCTTTGTCATTGACCGAACTATCGAGAAAAGTTATTTCAGCTATAAAATCCGCCAGTACCTATGCTTTGATAGCCGTTCAGGGCTTGTATCGAATATTAAATTCTCCCAGCTTGATGGACTATTTGACCAACCTTTCATAAATGTTTGGTTTGTGAAGGACTTACCACAAAGGCATGTCGATGAGGAGGACTATAGTGTGAGTTTGAAGGCCGGAGCTTTCGAGCCGTGATCAAAAGGGTATAAGCTAATTTTTTGATCGAAAGATACTGTGTCTCAGCATCGTACATAATTCAATTGACATAATAGATAGGTTTTTATATCCCAGCGTCTTCTCAGATTAAGACAAATGCTATTACATCTTAGCCTATTGATATATAGAGAAAGAGATCCTCACCTATGATGGGTTTAGTCAGGAGAGGTGGTGAGCCCAAATATTCTTTCAGTTCTTCAAATGCCTTTTGACATTCTTCATCCCAAGTGAAACCCTTGGCTTTCCTAATCGATTTAAAAAAAGGTTGGCACCTTTCGACAGACTTAGATATAAAGCGGCTAAGTGCAGCGCCACTCGTCTAGTTAACCTTTGCACTTCTTTGACGCTATGAGGATAAGTCTTATTCATGATTGCCTTTATCTTTTTTAGATTAGTTTCTATTCCCCACTATGTTACTACGAAGCCTAGGAACTTCTAGGCGGTGACTCCAAAGGCGCATTTGGTTGGGTTTAACCTCATTTGGTGGCGGTGGAGTATTCCAAAGGCTTCCTCCAAATTGGACCCATGATACTTGGTGTTGATGCTCTTAACCAACATATCATCCACATAAACCTCTATATTTCTCCCGATCTATTCTCTAAAGATCTTATTGACTAGCCTCTGATAAGTGGCCCCTACATTCTTGAGACCAAAAGGCATCACCTTATAGTAATATAGGCATTGATCAGTGATAAAGGTAGTCTTGGGTCGATCGGGCTTATGCATTAAAATTTGATTATACTTGGAGTATGCATCTATAAAACTGAGCAGTTCATGCCTAGAGGTGGCATCAACCAGCTGGTCGATTTGAGGAAGAGGAAAATTATCCTTTGGGCAAGCTTTGTTCAAATCCGTAAAATCGATGTAGATCCTCCACTTATCATTAGCCTTCTTGACCATCACCATCTTGACGATCCACTCTAGGTAATTGATTTTTTAGATAAAGTTAACCGCTAAGAGCTTATCCACTTTTTCATTAATGGTGCTGATTACGCCCAAAGTATAACACGGTAGTTGTAGTACAACTTTGGGGTGTCGATTTCCACAGGGAAACAAGTTAAGTACAAAGGAAAATGTGTCAACCTTAAAAGAACGATAAAAGCTAAACTAAATATTTTTTAGAGTTTTGATGGTGAAATAATGTAAGAAAAATTGCGTAATTGTAAATGAAATATAAATGAGAAATAAGAAGGTTCCGGGAATCCTCCTTAGGTTCATTCTCTATTTTCACTCTTGATTCAATTGATTTTATCTCGATTGCAAGTTTCACATCCCAAACAAACAATCAGAATATATTCAATCAAGCACATTTATAACTCTAATATAATTGCTACAAATTACTCATCGATTTCGGTTCAAGCACACATGACCGATCTTAAAGATTATCAAAAAATGACAATATATCACAATGACAATATCGTAGTAATGGACAATCAGTAAAATAAATCTACCGGAATCAATCACATCCAAACAACCTCAATGGAGGAGAAGGATGCAATCACCGGATTAAGAGAATCTAAAAGAAGAAGAATAAAAAGTGCATCTATCACATGAACTCAAATCCTTCTTACTTAATCAATGAATAATTCATAAAACAATATTCAACATTAAATCCGTACAACTGAATCAAGAAGGAAATAAGGAACAATAAATCCCTGAGAATTCATCCTTTTCCTTTGTGTGAAGACTAGTTGGCCATGGAAATCAAGGTGGAAGAACAATAAGGATGCTCTCTCCTTGATTTGGCCATGGAATTCAAGGTGGAAGAACAATATTGATGCTCTCCCCCCTTGATTTCTAGCCCTCAAGAAACTTAAAAATAAAATGGAAGAATGCTGGATTTGGGATCCAAGATCCTCTTTGTTTTTCTCTCTTCCTTCCTTCCTTGGTTCCTTTCTCTCTTGAATTATTTGAATGCCCGGCTGCACACTCCTTAAGGAGGTATTTATAGATTACAAGTAGTAGCTAGGGGTATTTTGGTCTTGGAAAAATGGCACTTGCTCGCCCTAATCAGGTCAAGAGGCGAGTGGGCCGTGCTGTGCGTTTGGGCCTGCTGTGCTGGCCTGAACTGTTTCCACTAAAACTACCATAACTTTCTCTAGAAAAATCATTTTTATGAACCGTAAAATTCTTCAGAAAATAGACTTCCAGATCTTTCTAATTATATATGGCACATCTCCTGGTTCTTCCTACATCAATACAGTTTAATCTGTAAAGATGATTGATCTGTACGGGAAATTCTGGCAATTCAGTGAAACTCCTTCAACTTGTATGCAGAAGTGCACACACTAGTGTGCCTACCCTTAACTTGCTCCAAAGTGATGCACAAACTTGTGTGAAGTCTTTTAACTTAATGTAATTTATTACTCCAGCCTTGGTTTAGACTTTAACCATCTTTGAATCATGTTTGGAGACATCTAAACCTTGCACAAAAACGAGTACCGACACCCAAGATCTTTTGGTGCTTTAAACATAGATCACTTTATTATCTCTTTTGTACTCAAAGCACCTGAAAATGCATCGAATTAAGTCAATGATTTATGAATATCACTTTAGAGTTATCAACTTGTAAAAGTGCGATTACAACCGAGATCAACCCTAAAATGTTAACAATTAAGTATTGTTTAGATGCATTTTATGACTCTCATCACAACCCCTGACTAGCTTATTGCTAGTCCCTAGCAATTGAAGCCAAAGGCATGAAATGAATTCTTTATTTAGAAATCAAAACAAAATACCGCAATGCTAGAGTTAACCAAGAGTGATTCAAAAATCTGTCTCAAAAATCATGCATAACATATAGTACATAGAATCATTAAATATCACTCAGGTCCAAGAATAATCCAAATTTCAACCTTAAAATCGTTATCGACTCTTACCATCCATCTTACCACAATACATTAGTCCGAACACCCGGATGATTTTATGCACAACATAGCATGAATACAAGTCTTGGCCTCTAAAAACATATTAATTTGAGTGACATCAATCACAAATCAAGCTCCATATGCTCACTTTTCAAATTACTCTCCACTATGTAGAAAAATCACACTTCATCGGATCAATAGGTCTTTAATAAGATTGCAACGTTAGGCTTGGGTATAGGTCAAGAAAGAATGGGAAAGTTTAAACAAATAAAAGAACTAAGTCTCTTAATTTAAACACAACCACTTTAAGCACAAGATAACCTTACTTCAACACCCAACTCTTTCAACCATTTTTCGAGCATTTCTCGCAATAAATCACCATTTTTTTTTCTTCTTTCTTTGCCATAATTCATTTTTTCTCTTTTTTCTATTTTTTATTTTGGCATAAGACCATTCACCTCCTCTTTCATTCTTTTCTTTTCTTTTCCACAGCCCCCAACTTATCTCTTTTAATGTACTTGGGTTATGGTAGTAATATTTTCTCATATTTTCACCCTTACTCCTTTTAAGTGCTTTTCACAACATGTGTATAACTAAGTTCTTTTAAAAGAGAGGTAAGGATAAAATATTCTTAGGCTCATAAAGGTAAGTAAATGGTTTATCGAAAGAAACAAGGCTCAATTTTTCTTTTCAAAAAAAAGGCTCAAATAGGTGACTAGCGATAAATATAACAAGGGTAAGTTTAAAAAGGCTCAAACGGTCCAAAAATGGCCTACATCATATCCTAAGTAGTGTGCATTCTATGATTTTTGCCTCAAGTGATTATCAAATAAGTTCTAGAGCTTGTAGAGACCGCAAAAGTATTCACAAAACAACCGCGCATAAAACTTCTCCAAATGCTTTAGACTAATCATGCAATCTTACCACAAACCAGAGTCTCAAACCAAAGAAAAATTGACACTTAATTTATTCTCAAAAGTGAAGCAAGATTTAACTTCTTCTAAATGCTATATGCTATCTCAATTAAGCTCATATCATTGACATGTGAATTAACTTCAAGGCTAACACAAAGCATGCTAAAAACAAACAAAAAGGTAAAATGACACCAAGCAGTTCAATGAAAAAAAAAGAAAAGAAATATGTTTCCTCCACCCCCAACCTAAACATTGCATTGACCTCAATGTAAAAGAAAAAGGAAAGGAAACTCCTTGTGTGGCCAAAAATGCACAGAAGCTAAAAATTGCGCACCACCAATTGAACTGCATACCGTTCTTTTCGCTGAAATCAACTGGAAACTAAAAATTAAAATAGACTTAACACAACCAAAATTCTAAGTTAATAAAGACTTGACAACGAAATATTAATATTTTTTTTTTGAAATTTGAACTAAACTAAAAACTAACAATTAAGATTGAATGAAAACTAACTAAAAACATAACAAAAATTAAAAGGAATAACGTACCTTTGTTGTGTGGTCAAGGTGAATAGACCAGATCCATCAGCGGAATGTCTTCCATCTCTGGATTATGTCTATCAATTAAGATCTTAAGTCGTTGACCGTTTACTTTAAAGACCCGACCATCTCTAGTATCCTCAATTTCTACCGCCCCATTTTCGAAAACATTTTTTACTATAAAAGGGCCGGTCCATCTTGACCGAAGTTTTCCAAGATGCTTATGAAGTCTAGAGTCATATAAGAATACCCGATCATTGGGTTTAAATGTTTTCCTCAAAATGTTTTTGTCATGGAATACTTTCATCTTAGCCTTATAGATTCTAGAATTTTCATAAGCATCGTTTCTTAATTCTTCTAACTCGGTCAGCTGATATTTTCGAAGTTTACCCGCTTCGCCCATGTCAAAATTGAAAGACTTGATGGCCCAATAAGCTCGATGCTCGAGCTCCATGGGTAAGTGGCAAGGCTTTCCAAAAACAAGCCGATAGGGTGACATACCTAAGGGAGTTTTAAAGGCTATACGGTAAGCCCAAAGCGCATCAGTTAGTCTCAAAGACCAATCTTTGCGATCGGGGTTAACCATTTTTCTAAAATTTGTTTAATCTCCCTATTAGCAAGCTCTCTTATCCACTAGTCTGAGGATGATAGGTAGTAGAGATTTTATGTAATACCCCAAATTTTTTCATTAAAGCTTCAAAGGAACGGTTGCAAAAATGTGTACCTCGATCACTAATTATAGCACGTGGTGTACCAAATGGAGATAACACATTTTCTTTAAGGAATTTAATCACCGTTCCATTATCATTGTTTCGACAAGCTGCTGCCTCTACCCACTTGGATACATAATCTATTGCTACAATGATACACTGGTACCCGAAGGAAGGAGGGAAGGGTCCCATGAAATCGATGCCCCAACAATCAAAGATTTCAATCACTAAAATAGGGTTCAGGGGCATCATATTTCGGCGAGACACAGCTCCTAACTTTTGACATCTTTCACAAGAACGACAATAGGTGTTTGTATTTTAAACAAAGTAGGCCAATAAAATCAACACTGCAAAATTTTTGCAGCGGTTTTTTTCATCGAAAAGTGGCCTCCACAAGCTTGGGAGTGACAAAATTCTAAGACACTCGAAATCTCTTCATTAGGGATGCAACGCCTTAGAATTTGGTCAGGGTAGTACTTGAAAAGATAGGGGTCATCCCAATAAAAATTACATACCTCATATAAGAATTTCCTCTTATCTTGAGTGCTCCAATCCATAGGTATCTCACCTGTAGCCAAATAATTTACGATGTGAGCAAACCATGGTAGAGAAGTAATGGAGAGTAATTGCTCATCGGGAAAATCATCTTTGATTGGCATGTCATCACAAGTGTCCTCAAAAGTGAGTCTGGATAAATGGTCAGCTACTACGTTCTCCACTCCTTTTTTATCCATGATGGTGATATCAAATTCTTGCAAGAGGAGGATCCATCGGATTAGTCGTGCCTTAGCATCCTTCTTCGTAAGAAGATACTTGAGGGCTGCATGATCTATAAAAATAAGGATAGGAGAACCAATTAGATGAGCATGAAATTTATCTAAAGCAAATACCATAGCTAGCAACTCTTTTTCAGTTGTAGAGTAATTCATTTGAGCACTATTTAAAGTCTTACTAGCATAGTAAATGACAAAAGGTTTACTTTCCCTTCGCTGTCCAAGAACAACACCTACAGCGTAGTCACTGGCATCGCACATGATTTCAAAAGTTAAAGTCCAATCTGGTGATTGCATTATAGGTGCAGAAGTAAGCTTGCCAATCAACGTTTTAAAGGCCTCTTGAAAAGCTTGACTCCACTCAAAGGGGGTATCTTTAACTAGGAGGGCACATAGTGGTCTAGATATTTTTGAAAAATTTTGTATGAACCTCCTATAAAAACCTGCATGACCAAGGAAAGATCTCACATCCTTTATTGTCTTAAGGGTAGGCAATTTAGAGATTAACTCAATCTTAGATTAATCAACCTTTATTCCTTTAGAAGAGACAATATGCCCTAAGACAATACCGGATGGTACCATGAAATGGCACTTTTCCCAATTTAAAACCAATTCTTTTTCCTCACAGCGAATTAATACTCTTTCTAAATTCATTAAGCATGTTTCAAATGAAGATCCAAAAACAGTTAGGTCATCCATAAAAACCTCCATGCAATTTTCAACCGTGTCACTAAAAATGCTCATCAAGCAGCGTTGAAAAGTAGCAGGGGCGTTACTTAATCCGAATGGCATTCTATGAAAAGCATAGGTGCCAAAGGGATAAGTAAAGGTGGTTTTTTCTTGGTCTTCTAATACAATTTCTATTTGATAATAACCAGAATAACCATCTAGAAAATAGTAGAAGGGATGACCAGCTACACGCTCAAGAATTTGATCAATAAAAGGGAGTGGGAAGTGGTCTTTCTTGGTGGCAGCATTTAATTTTCTGTAATCAATGCACACACGCCACCCGTTCACAAGTTTGGTAGGGACTAACTCTCCTAGGTCATTTTTTATCACAGTAACTCCAGACTTTTTCGGGACGACTTGCTATCAGCTATGGGATATATAATACCCGCATCTAATAGTTTCAGTACTTCATTTTTCACTACTTCTTTCATAGTGGGGTTAAGCCTACGTTGAGGGTCTCTACGAGGACTGGTTCCTTCATCCAAATTTGTTTTATAGGAGCATATCAGGGAACTAATTCCCTTTAAATCAGCCATGCTCCATCCCAGGGCTGATTTGCGTTCATTTAAAGTTTGAATTAATCTCTTACCTTGAGTCTCAGATAATTCAGAAGAAATAATAACAGGAAAGGTATCACCTGGACCGAGAAATGCATGTTTTAGACCTTTAGGTAGTGGCTTTAATTCGACTTTAGGTGCTTCCACACTTGAGGGGACTTGAGTCTTGCTTCTTTCGGGCAGCTCCTCAAACCTTGGTTGCCATGCCCGATTTCTATAATCCTGAGATTTGTCAAAAACAACACATATATCAATTATATCAGTTTTATCATCAAATAAATCTATCTCAGAATTAACAAGAAAATTTTCAAGAGGGTCATAATCATGAGTTAAGAAAACTCCTTCATTGACGATTGACTCGATCATGTAAAGCTGGTGGTTTTTGTCCTCATCTTCGGGCTGTTTTGCAACATTAAAAATATTTACTTCAAGGGTCATGTTGCCAAAGGACAGTTTTATGAGACCATTCCTACAATTTATTAGAGCATTTGCAGTAGCAAGAAAAGGTCTACCCAAAATCAAAGGGATTTTAGAGTTAGTGTCTACAGCAGAAGTAGTATCAAGAATTAAGAAATCAACAGGATAATAAAATTTATCAATTTGAATCAAAACATCCTCAACCACACCTCAGGGTACTTTGACTGAGCGATCAGCCAATTGTAATACCACGCCGGTTGGTTTGATTTCTCCTAACCCCAGCTGTAAGTAAATGGAAAATGGCATCAGGTTTACACTAGCTCCTAGATCTAGTAAGGCTTGTCCAACCTCATGATTTCCAATGCTGCAGGCAATGGTAGGACAGCCCGGATCTTTGTATTTCGGGGGAATTCTTTGCTCAATTAGTGCACTAACTTGCTCAGTTAGGAAAGCTATTTTCTTGACATGATATTTCCTCTTAATTGTGCATAAATCTTTGAGAACTTTTGCATAGGTGGGGACTTGTTTAATCACATGCAAAAGGGGGAGATTAAGTTTCACTTGCTTTAAGTTCTCAAGGATTTCATCATTCATTTCCAGATTTTTCTTGTTGGATTTTAAGGCTTGGGGGAATGGGGCCTTAATAGGACTTTTGGTCACTTCAGGGTCTGTAAGCAACTCGGTTTCACTACTTGTTTGACCCTTCACATTCTCGTGTTTATTCTCTGGTGGAATGTGTAGTGACTTACCATTTTGGGTCACAATGGCATTTACATCTTTCACATTTCCTTATGCCATATGTTGACCGTGAGGTATGGACTGAGCTTGGGCAGGGACTTACCTCGCTCAGTGACACTCAAGGAGCTCATTAATTTAGACACTTGGCTCCTTATTTGTTTGTTTTCCTCAACCAACTGTGTAATTAATGCCTCCCACTTTTGGTTTGTCTTACCTTGTACTTCTATAAAAGTATGTAAGGTGTCTTCTAAAGAGTTCCTAGAGGATGAGGGTGCATGATAAGGTGCTAGGTACGATCTAGGGGGCTGCACATGCTGCTGATTTTTAGATTTCCAACTAAAGTTGGGGTGATTTCGCCACCCCGAATTATAAGTGTTAGAGAATGGTGTTGAGGGTTCTTGTACATGCCTAAGGTATTGCATTGTTCCTCGTACAGCCCTCTCATGTCAATAAATGTGGGACAATCTTGCGCGGGATGATCAACCCCGCCACACACAAAACATGATTCTAAAGGTTCGGCCTGATTAACCATGTGTGTTGGTTTTTTCGTTTTTAATTCCTCTAACTCCCTAGTAAGCATTTCGACCTTGGCCTTGAGGTTATCCTCTTCCCTAAGATGGTAGATTCCTCCACCACTAGGTCGTGACCTATTTGTTCTCTCAGTAGCACTAGGTCCAGTCCATGTGTGAGCTTTCTCAGCAAGCTCATTGAGGTACTCAATAGCCTCATCAGGGTCTTTTTGCAGAAACTATCCATTACATATCATCTCGACAAATTGGCGTTCTCTATAGGTAAGACCCTCATAGAAATAGCTCACTAAACGCCAATTTTCGTACCCATGATGTGGACACATACTTAACAGCTCTTTAAATTTCTCCCAAGACTGATACAAAGTCTCGTTTTCCTTTTGTACAAAGGTGGAGATTTGTCTTTTCAAAGCGTTAGTCTTATGTTGAGGGAAGTACTTGTTAAAAAAGAATTGGGTCATCTCATTCCATGACCCAATTGATCGTGGCCTCAGCGAGTATAACCAACTCTTAGCTTTATCCTTCAAGTAGAAAGGAAAAAACTTGAGTCTCACAATATCATCAGTTGCATCGTGACTATAGAAAGTCGCAACTACTTCCTCAAATTCTCTAATGTGCACATAGAGGTTTTCATTTTCCATGCCATGAAAAGTAGGAAGAAGTTGTATCATCCCTGTTTTAAAATCTTGATGACGGGTATTGGCTACAAACATAATGCACGATGGTGTGGCTGTCCGGCTAGGATGTAGGCAATCTTTAAGTGTCCTAGCACCATTCTCATTAGGATTTTCAGCCATGTTAACAAAATCCTCTAAATTCTCTGATGGGGGTGCACTATGGTTTGATCTAGGCGAGGTTTCACCAATGGAGGTGGAAGGAGAGGGTAACTCTAATTCGGGTACTCTAATGAATCTACCTCGCGAATCTCTCGGTCTAAGCATGCACCAATTAATTTAGAGGGGGAATAAATAAATAAAACAAAATAATAAACAAATAAATAAAAACAGAATAATAAACAAATAAATAAAAACAAAATAATAAACAGATAAATAAAAACAAAATAATAAACAGATAAATAAAACAGAATAATAAACAAATAAATAAAACAGAATAATAAACAGATAAATAAAGCAGAATAATAAACAAAAAAATAAAATAGAATAATAAACAGATAAATAAAATAGAATAATAAACAAATAAATAAAAACAGAATAATAAACAGATAAATAAAAAGAGAATAAAATAATAAATAGATAAATAAAAACAGAATAATAAACAGATAAATAAAACAGAATAATAAAAAAAATTAGAAAATCAAAACAAAAGTAAAGGAATGGTATTACCGTATTTATAAACTACTGAAAAGAAAAATATTTGCGATATATATATATTTTTTTTACCGTCATACTCAAAGTTGACAAGTTTCCTTATACTTAAGCGCGTTTCCCCGGCAACGGCGCCAAAATTTGATTACGCCCAAAGTATAACACGGTAGTTGTAGTACAACTTTGGGGTGTCGATTTCCACAGAGAAACAAGTTAAGTACAAAGGAAAATGTGTGAACCTTAAAAGAACGATAAAAGCTAAACTAAATATTTTTTAGAGTTTTGATGGTGAAATAATGTAAGAAAAATTGCGTAATTGTAAATGAAATATAAATGAGAAATAACAAGGTTCCGGGAATCCTCCTTAGGTTCGTTCCCTATTTCCACTCTTGATTCAATTGATTTTATCTCGATTGCAAGTTTCACATCCCAAACAAACAATCAGAATATATTCAATCAAGCACATTTATAACTCTAATATAATTGCTACAAATTACTCATTGATTTCGGTTCAAGCACACATGACCGATCTTAAAGATTATCAAGAAACGACAATATATCACAATGACAATATCGTAGTAATGGACAATCAGTAAAATAAATCTACCGGAATCAATCACATCCAAACAACCTCAATGGAGGAGAAGGATGCAATCACCGGATTAAGAGAATCTAAAAGAAGAAGAATAAAAAGTGCATCTATCACATGAACTCAAATCCTTCTTACTTAATCAATGAATAATTCATAAAACAATATTCAACATTAAATCTGTACAACTGAATCAAGAAGGAAATAAGGAACAATAAATCCCTAAGGATTCATCCTTTTCCCTTGTGTGAAGACTAGTTGGCCATGAAAATCAAGGTGGAAGAACAATAAGGATGCTCTCTCCTTGATTTGGCCATGGAGTTCAAGGTGGAAGAACAATATGGATGCTCTCCCCCCTTGATTTTTAGCCCTCAAGAAACTTAAAAATAAAATGGAAGAATGCTGGATTTGGGATCCAAGATCCTCTTTGTTTTTCTCTCTTCCTTCCTTCCTTGGTTCCTTTCTCTCTTGAATTATTTGAATGCCCGGCTGCACACTCCTTAAGGAGGTATTTATAGATTAAAAGTAGTAGCTAGGGGTATTTTGGTCTTGGAAAAATGGCACTTGCTCGCCCTAATCAGGTCAAGAGGCGAGTGGGCCGTGCTGTGCGTCTGGGCCTGTTGTGCTGGCCTGAACTGTTTCCACTAAAACTGCCATAACTTTCTCTAGAAAAATCCTTTTTACGAACCGTAAAATTATCCAAAAAATAGACTTCCGGATCTTTCTAATCATATATGGCACATCTCCTGGTTCTTCCTACATCAATACAGTTTAATCTGTAAAGATGATTGATCTGTACAAGAAATTCTGGCAATTCAGTGAAACTCCTTCAGCTTGTATGCAGAAGTGCACACACTAGTGTGCCTACCCTTAAATTACTCCAAAGTGATGCACACACTTTTGTGCAGTCTTTTAACTTAATTTACTTTATTACTCCAGCCTTGGTTTAGACTCTAACCATCTTTGAATCATGTTTGGACACGTCTAAACCTTGGACAAAAATGAGCACCGACACCCAAGATCTTTTGGTGCTTTAAAAATGGATCACTTTATTATCTCTTTTGTACTCAAAGCACCTGAAAATGCATCGAATTAAGTCAATGATTTATGAATATCACTTTAGAGTTATCAACATGTAAAAGTGCGATTACGACCGAGATCAACCCTAAAATGTTAACAATTAAGTATTGTTTAGATGCATTTTATGACTCTCATCAGGCGCTCTAGAGAAAACATCCTTTTTTTTGGACTACTGGTTGATGGTACGGGTCCATATTCAGCCGATAAACAATAACCAAGGGATCAATCCCTGGCATATTGGAGATCGATCAAGCAAAGAGATATTGATTCCTTCGTAGGAATGAAATCAATAATTCTTTGAGGTCCTCAGAGAGACTAGGCCCAACTAATACAATCTTTGAATCTCCTTCATTTAGGGGGATGTGGATAAGTTCTTCTTCTGGCTGTCCTCGTAGAGTTTTAAGTTTATCTCTCAAGTCCTCTATTTCTAAAGGCAAAGCTTCAACTTTTTTTTTCCTCTTTGATAGAATTCAAGTAGCAAAACTGTGAGGTTTGTTGGTTGCCTCGAACTTCCCCCACACCTTCATCAGTAGGAAACTTTACCTTCAAATGATATGTAGAGACTACTCATCTCATCTCATTAAGGGTTGGTCTCCCGAATATCACATTGTATGGCGATGGGTGTTTCACCACCAAGAATGTAGTCTGGATAGTAGTAAGTTGTGGTGGAGTCCTTGCAATTACTGGGAGAACTATGCTTCCTTTGGTGAACAATGGTGTTCCCGCGAAGCCATACAGAGGAGACGATATCAGCCTGAGCTGGTCATTCCTCAACTTCATCTGTTGGAAGGCTTCATAGAAAAGAATGTCTCCCGAGCTCCTGTTGTCCACAAGGATTCACTCAACGTCGTAGTTAGCGATGAGGAGAGAGATGACCATGGCGTCGTCATATGGTGTCTGTATTCCCTCTAGATCCTCATCAGTAAAAAATATCACCTGGTTTGTCTTGACCCATTTGTGAGGTCCAATAACCGATGCCAGTGGCTGGGCGTAAGCTCTCCTTCCAAGAGTGGAATGGCCTCTTGTAGCTAGTCCTCCAAAAATGGTTTTGATGAAGCTAGTAACAGTGGTAGGGTGTCCTTGATTATTCCGGTGGCATTTTTCTTCTTGGACAGGTTTTCTAGGGCTTGGCTCATGGCACTTCCTTTGACTCTAACATCCTCAATATGACATATCTAAAGCTTATCGAAATGAGTGTTGGGAATGATCCTCGTAATCCTGAACTTGGCAAGATCCGGTATTGTAATACCTGTATTCTTAAAGTATGGGTAAAGAAGTAATTTGATAAATATGACATGGAATTAAAAATAATATATATACATTAAGTTCGGTGGCGTGGACAAGAAGAAAGAAAAACAAAAGTTTTGTGAAAAAAAAGGGGTCGTGGGAACACCTGGGATCCAAGTGTTGTCAAAGTATTTCAAATCTACTGCATGTGTTACACATAAAAAGTTAGGGAATTGGTGGCAGGGTGTGAGATGGTTTTATATATATATATAGACACACACATGCACACATAATTAGTTTTAGTTAAATTAATTATTTCTTACCAAATCTTGTTTGGTTTTCTTCTATCTTCAATTCAAACTACTCTATTTCTTTAAAAACTTGGGGACTAAAAGGTTAAAATTTTGAAGAGGTTTAAGGTAGAAATTCTAAGAGAATTGAAAAAAACTCTAAGAAAAACTAAAGGTAATAATATGAATTTTATTTTTGAAATTTAGCATACATGAAATTTACCGGAATTCAATGTGGGAATTTTTAAAGGGGTAAATACTGGAAGAATCGAAGAATAAATTAGAAATTTTAATATAAATATTATATGAGGTGTTGACAATCGTCAATCGAGGGAAATTGCTGAGAATAGCATAAATGCCAATGAGGTGATCCACGGGTAGTTTTAAGTGTTGCGTGGTGCGTGAGATTTACTTTTAGTAATCGAAATAAATATGAGATATATAGTGATGATATTTGAATTAATTATTAACCTATGATTTGATGATAGATGAAATTTGGTTGATGAGTATGATAGAAATAATTGATATGTTAAAGTTTTATTATATGAGGAGTAATATTATTGAAATAATGATTGATAATTTGATAGGAACTATGAGGAGATAATTTAATGAATATGATAAAATAAGAAAGAGCTGGATAGCTAAATTGAATGTTTGAATGTATGCCAGTTTTTATATTATTGTTCATATGATTCATATGCATATGCATGAAATAAAAGAACCGAGAAGGCAGCCGGTATAAATGAAAATAAAATAACCAGGAGGGTAGCAGGTCTAAATGAGAATAAAAGAACTGGGAAGACAATTTAGCAATCAAGTCAATTTTAGCCTTATCTACTTCAATACCTTTACTAGAAATCACATACCCTAATACAATGTCATGTAGTACCATAAAATGACTCTTCTCCCAACTGAGTGTTAAATTACACTCAATACATCTTTCAAGTACCAAAGTCAAATTATGCAAATAGTTATCAAATGAGGTTCTACAAATTGAAAAATCATCCATAAATACCTCGATGAATTTCTCCACCATATCTGTGAAGATTGACATCATGCATCTTTGGAATGTGGCTGGAGCATTGCATAGGCCAAACAGCATCCTCCTAAAGGCAAATGTCCCAAATGGGCAGGTGAACGTTGTCTTCTCTTGATCCTCCAGCGCAATCAGCACTTGGTAATAACCTGAAAGACTATCAAGAAACAATAAAAATCATGCCCTGCTAGTCTTTCCAACATCTAGTCAATAAAAGGAAGTGGAAAATGATCCTTTCTAGTAGTTGAGTTCAGTTTCCTATAATCAATGCACATTCTCCATCCTGTAGCCATCCTAGTGGGCATTAGCTCATTCTTCTCGTTTCTCACCACTGTAATCCCAGACTTCTTAGGCACAACATAAACTAGACTAACCCATCCACTATCTGAAATAGGGTAGATAACTCCTACATCTAAGAGTTTTCAAATTTGTTTCTTAACTACCTCTTGTAGGTTAAGGTTTAGACTCCTTTGAGCTTCTCTCACAGGTTTGGTACCGTCCTCTAAAATGATCTTATGCATACATGTAGCAGGACTAATACCCCTGATATCACTTATACTCCATCCTATGGCTCTCCTTAGTCTGCTAAGCTCATTCACAACTCTCTCCTCTTGGGTTTGGGTAAAAGTAGATGAGATAATCACAGGATATGTGTCTCCCTCTCCCAGAAATATGTACTTAAGGTGCCTAGGTAACTTTTTAAGTTCAAGCTTAGGTGGAGTAGTATCTTCCATAGGTAGGGAACTTGGCAATTCTAAAGGTTTGCTAGACTCTTCTTGGGGTGACACTGGTATTTGCACTATCTAACATCTCATGATACCCTTTAGTCTATTCTTCTAGTGTTTCCTCTACTCTCTCAGTTGTAAGAGCAACTTCATGCTTGTCCTCTATTTCTGTTTGCAAATAAGTGTCATAAACAAGTGAGTCCACACAATCAATAAAAGAACACTCTTCGTTAGTAGAAATAGAAGAAGGAGTAGTTAGAGAATCAAACACTTTAAATTGTACAGTCTCTCCCAAGACTGTCATCGTCAACCTCCCATTATGGACATCAATAATAGTCTTGGTTGTGGCCATAAATGGTCTACCAAAAAGAATTGTGTGCTCCTTGTCCTTCGATGGGGTTCTTTCCATCTCCAATACCACGAAATCCACAGGCACAATCACTATGTCTACCTGCACCAATATATCCTCAGCTATTCCCTTAGAATATTTAACTGACCTATCACTGAGTTGAAGGGACATAGTTGTTGACATAAGCTCCCCCAAACCTAGTTGCAAGTATATCAAATATGGCATGAGATTAATACTTGCTCCTAAGTCTAGCATTGCTTTGGCAACCTTCTTCTTTCCCATTGTGATGTTGATGATGAAACTTCTGGGATCTTTCAGCTTAGGTGGCAAGCTTTGTTGGAGCACCTCACTAGTAACTTCAGACACCATCACTTTCTCATTCTTCTCATATTTCCTCTTTTTAGTGTTAATTTCCTTAAAGAATTTCACATATGATGGCACATTCTTGATAACATCCAAAATAGGCAAATTAATATTCACTTTAAGAAGCATGTAAAAAATATCAGAAAATTGCTTATCCTGTTTAACATCCTCCTTCAGACGGCTTGGATAAGGAATAGGAGGTCTGTAAGGCTCGGTCGCCTTGTGCAGTGTCATGAAGGAAGATGGCTCCTTCTCCTTGCTCTCCTCAGATGTTTAAGAAGATTATGGATCTTCAGCTGGGTTTCCTTTAGGAGCGTCATGCTCCTTTTGCTTCTCAATTGATTTTCCTGCATCATGTGGAAAGTCATAAGAAATTTTATCATCAGAATTGTTGTTAAGAATTTTACCACTTCACAATACTGTGATAGCCTTTGCTTGCTAAAGTTGGCCATGCAACTTCCCTTTTGATGTACTTGCAATTGTTCTGCAAGTTGCCTAACTTGTACTTCCACCCTCTTCATTGATGCCTCTAACGAATCCAACCTTTGGCTATGTCTCTCATGGTTCTCTTTGCTAACTTGAATAAAAGCACTCAAGTTCTCCTCCAAAGTTGGATTTCTAGGCTGATTAGGTGGTGAAACATGGTTTTGATATTGAACCAGTCTTGAACTTTGAGCATATGCCGAAGTGTTGTTAGTCTTCCAGGAGAAATTAGGATGATTTCTCCACCCAAGGTTGTAGGTGTTAGAATATGGATCATTCCTCAGCCTAGGTTGGTAAGGCTCCATTACATTAACTTGTTATTATTCATTTCCTACATAAGATTCATAAGACAAAGAACAAGTGTTAGCACCGTGACCAAAAATCCCACAAACTCCATATACCTCATTGTTGGGCATGTTTGTGGTAGTGAGAAGTTTTACTTGTTTGATCAACTCTGTAAGTTGCATTGCCATATCGTTGTTGGAGCTCAATTCATTAACTCTGACTCTCCTTCCTCTTACACTCTTTTGATGGGAATTAGCACCGTTGGGAAAAACTTCCTCAGGAATTTGCTAGCCAACTCCTCCCAACTGCAGGCAAAGAATTATACCATAATTTAGCATTATTTTTCAAGGAAAAAAGGAAAAGAATTAAACTTATTCCTTCTTAGTCTAAGCCTCGGATGTGCTGGAATTTGCAAAGGTCGAAGAACTCTCGAAGGTGCAAGTGTGGATCCTCACTAGGTGTACCCCTAAAGTGAGTCAGTGCACTGAGTATCTGCGGAGAAATGTAGTAGTTTCCTTCCGCCTCAGGTTGATATGCAATGCACGATGGTTGATCGAGGTTCTGTGGGATGAAGGATTGCTTCATCGGCTTCCGCTCAGGTGGTTACTGCTCGGCTATCTGTTCTGCCATTAGTATTTCTTCCTCAATTCCTCCTTTTACCTCTTCTGTGTTGTCTCTAAGTCTTTGTCTAATAGTCTACTTAAGCTCGATATCAAGGGGAAAGAATGCCGGATGCTTGGATCGGCGTCTGTGCATGAATCGGTGGCAGTTACGTAAGTGCAGCAGTCAAACACTGCTGCTCGGGTAACTCTCTACCTCAATTGAGCTCGATCGCACAAGAAGGTGCGCTCGATCGCAAGTGGTACAGGAAGCTCTCTTAGAGTACCTAAAACAGAGAAGAAGGAAATTGATTAGGGTTTTAATGAAACAAAGAATAAGATAGAAACAGAAACTTAAAAATTTCTTTAAATAGGAATATAATAGAATAAAAAGAAATAACAATAATTAAACTAAACAAAAAATTAATTTTAAAAGAAATTTAGCGCAATCCCTGGCAACGGCGCCAAAAACTTGTTGGGACGGTTATCTACCTAAATAAATATGCAAATAACCGTACTAGTTTTACTTGCAAGTGCACAAAGTCAATGGTAGCATAGTGTGCAAGTGCGAGATCATTTCCACAAGGATTGGTGAATTTCGTTTTAGAATTAGTTTCTTCAAAGTAAAAAGAGAAATAGTTATTGATTATGAGTGAATAATAATAATGAGAAGATAGGACTATGATATCCACCACTAATTATACTTTCCCACTAAGTAAGGTGCCAATGCTCTAGCCTTATCATGAATATTTAATGGTTGCCAACCTAAGGGCTTGGCCCACACCTTAGGCTATTGATCTTCCTATGCAACGAGTTAGGCATGGTGTATACTCTAACTCTTTTCTCTCTTAAGGGATTCAGTATGGGTGTATACTGAGTTGTTCCTTAAGAGAGCATGAGGGCTGTGGAGATCAGCAACCACACGGGACCTAGGGCTTGGCCCGCTCCCGGTTTCCCATGTTGATTAACCCGAGAATCTAATGCAGATATCCCTTGTTACTAATGTCGAACCCAGGACTCGGTCATCCAAATTGATTCGACTAACTTATCCATACCATATGCATATGTTGATCAGGCACACACATATGAGGAATTTAAATACAAACAGGCATTAATCAAGTTAAACATTCTAACAAGGCTAATGCAAAGGTAATCAATGAATAAATATATGGAAAAGCATAACTAGTGCTTCAATCGAGCCTTATAAGAGTTTAATTACACATGCTAGTTAAACTAGACATTCTAGACATAATGAAATAAAACAGAAAAATAAAACCGAAGAAGACTCGGGAGAAGAGTCGTCAACTCCTCTCCTAAGCTTGCAACTTCAAGTCTAAAATAACAGGTGTGGTTTATGTGTTTCACAGGGCTATTTATAGGGTCCTCAGGGTGTCCTGAAACCCTAATTTCCTATTTGGAATCTGGAGATTTCTTTCCATATCTGGCTCTGCCGCCTCTGGAGTGTTTGCACTTGATCATATGCGAGATGCGCTCGAGCCTTATTCAAGTGCGCTCATGTGCCTGTGCGCTCGATCTCAAAGGAGGTGCGCTCGACAGAACTTAACTTTTACTCCTAAAAGCTCCAAAATATCACATTTTTGTCCAAGTCCTGTGAAAAACTCATAAAACACGAAAATGAAGTAGAATCTACTGAAATAGATAAATAAAGAGCCCAACAAGCGTAAATTAAGGGGCTTAAATATGACTATTTAAGCACTTATCAATGACTCAAGTCTTTTTTAACAAATACTTCCCTCAACATAAGACTAATGCTTTGAAAAGACAAATCTCCACCTTTGCACAAAAGGAAAACTAGACTTTGTATCAGTCTTGGGAGAAATTTAAAGAGCTGTTAAGTATGTGTCCACACCATGGGTATGAAAATTGGTGTTTAGTGAGCTATTTCTATGAGGGTCTTACCTATCGAGAGTGGCAATTTGTAGAGATGATTTGTAATGGTGAATTTATGCAAAAAGATCCTGATGAGGCTATTGAATACCTCAATGAGTTTGCTGAAAAATGTCACACATGGACTGGACCTAGTGCTACTGAAAGCACGAATAGGTCACGACCTATAGGAAACCTGAGTGGTGGAGGAATATATCATCTTAGGAAAGAAGAAAACCTGAGAGCTAAGGTCGAAATGCTCACTAGGGAGTTAGATGCATTAAAAACCAAAGGCTCAAAGTAAACACATGTGGCTAATCATACCGAGTCTTTGGAGCCATGCTTTGTGTGTGGCGGGGTAGGTCATCCCGCTCAAGAATGCCCTACATTTTTTGATATGAGAGGGCTGTATGAGGAACAATGTAATCCCTTAGGCATGTACAAGAAGCCTCTAGTACCCTTCTCTAACACTTATAATCCGGGGTGGCGAAATCACCCGAACTTCAGCTGGAAATCTAAAAATCAGCAGCATGCACAACCCCCTAGATCATACCCAGCACCTTTTCATGCACCCTCATCCTCTAGGAACACTTTAGAAGACACCTTACATGCTTTTATAGAGGCACAAGGTAAGACAAACCAAAAGTGTGAGGCATTAATTACATAGGTTGTTGAAGAGAACAAAGAAATTAGGAGCCAAGTGTCCAAATTAATGGGCTTCTTAAGTGTGACTGAGCGAGGTAAGTTCTCTTCCCAAGCTCAATTCATACCTCACGGTCAATATATGGCACAATAAAATTTGAAAGATGTAAATGCCATTGTGACCCGAAGTGGTAAGTCACTACACATCCCACCAATGAATAAATCCGAGGATGTGGAAAAGAGTCAAGCTAGTAGTGATGCCTAGCTGCCCAAGAACCCTGAAGTGACCAAAAGTCCTGTTACGGCACCATTCCCTGAAGCCTTAAAATCAAACAAGAAAAATCTGGACCTAAACAATGAAATCCTAGAGAACTTAAGGCAAGTGAAACTTAATCTTCCTCTTTTACACGTGATTAAACAAGTTCCTACCTATGCAAAAGTTCTCAAGGATTTATGCACAATTAAGAGGAAGCACCATGTCAAGAAAACAACATTCCTAACTGAGCAAGTTAGTGCTTTAATTGAGCAAAGAATTCCCTCAAAATACAAGGATTCGAACTGTCCTACCATTGCTTGTAGCATTGGAAATCATGAGGTCAGACAAGCCTTGCTAGATTTAGGAGCTAGTGTAAACCTGATGCCATTTTCTATTTATTTACAGTTAGGATTGGGAGAAATCAAACCAACCGGCATGGTATTGCAATTGGTTGACCGTTCAGTCAAAGTACCCCGGGGTGTGGTAGAGTATGTGTTGATTCAAATTGATAAATTTTATTATCCTGTTGATTTTTTAATCCTTGATACTACTTCTGCTGTTGACACTAACTCTAAAATTCCTTTGATTTTGGGTAGACCTTTCCTTGCTACTGCAAATGCTTTAATTAATTGTAGGAATGGACTCATGAAGCTGTCCTTTGGAAACATGACCCTCGAGCTAAACATTTTCAATGTTGCAAAATAACCTCAAGATGAGGATGAAAACCACCAAATATACATGATCGAGTCACTCATTGATAGGGGAGTTTCCATAGCTCATGACTTTGATCCTCTTGAATATTTTCTTGTTAATTCTGAGATTAATTTTATTAATGATAAAACTTATATAATTGATATTTGTGCTGTTTTTAACAAATCTCAGGATTATGGCACTCGGGTATGGCAACCAAAGTTTGAGGAGCTACCCAAAAGAAACAAGAAACAACTCCCCTCAATTGTGGAAGTGCCCAAGGTTGAATTGAAGCCACTACCTAAGGGATTAAAGTATGCCTTTCTCGATCCAGATGATACCTTTCCTGTTATTATTTCATCTGAATTATCTAAGACCCAAGGTAAGAAATTAATTCAAACCTTAAATGTATATAAATCAGCTTTAGGTTGGAGCATGGCTAATTTGAAGGGAATTAGTCCCCTAATTTGCTCTCATAAGATAAATTTTGATGAAGGAACTAGTCCTCGTAGAGACCCTCAACGTAGGCTTAACCCCACTATGAAAGAACTAGTGAAAAAAGAAGTGTTGAAATTGTTGGATGCGGGTATTATGTACCCAATAGCTGATAGTAAATGGGTAAGTCCTACACAAGTTGTTCCTAAAAAGTCCGGTGTCACCGTGGTAAAGAATGACCTAGGAGAGTTAGTCCCTACCAAACTTGTGACCGGGTGGCATATGTGCATTGATTATAGAAAATTAAATGCTGCCACCCGGAAAGACCACAACCCACTCCCCTTTATTGATCAAATTCTTAAGCGTGTAGCTGGTCATCCTTTTTATTGTTTCTTATATGGTTATTTTGGTTATTATCAAATTGAGATTGCGTTAGAAGACCAAGATAAAACCACTTTCACTTGTCCTTTTGGTACTTATGCTTTCCGTAGGATGCCATTTGGATTATGTAATGCACCTGCCACTTTTCAACGTTGCATGATGAGTATTTTTAGTGACATGGTTGAAAATTGCATGGAGGTTTTTATGGATAACCTAACTATTTTTGGATCTTCATTTGATGCATGCTTAATGAATTTAGAAAGAGTGTTGATTCGTTGTGAGGAGAAAGAACTAGTCTTAAATTAGGTACCTTCCGGTATTGTCTTAGGGCATATTGTTTCTTCCAAAGGAATAGAGGTTGACTAATCTAAGATTGAATTAATCTCTAAATTGCCTACCCCTAAGACAATAAAGGATGTGAAATCTTTCCTTGGTCATGCTGGTCTTTATAGGGGGTTCATACAAAATTTTTCCAACATATCTAGACCATTATGTGCCCTCCTAATTAAAAATGTTCCTTTTGAATGGACTCAAGCTTGTCAAGAGGCCTTTAAAATGTGATTGGAAAGCTTACTTCGGCACCTATAATGCAGTCACCTGATTGGAATTTACCTTTTGAAATCATGTGTGACGCTAGTGACTATGCTGTAGGTGTTGTTCTTGGACAGTGAAGAGAGGGAAAACCTTATGTCATTTAATATGCTAGCAAAACTTTAAATAGTGCTCAAATGAACTATTCCACCACTGAAAAAGAATTACTTGCTGTAGTATTTGCTTTGGACAAATTTCGTGCTTATTTAATTGGTTCTCCTATTCTCATCTTCACAGATCATGTAGCCCTTAAGTACCTCCTTATAAAGAAGGATGCTAAGGCACGACTAATACGGTGGATCCTACTCCTACAAGAATTTGACATCACCATCAAAGACAAGAAAGGAGTGGAGAATGTAGTTGCGGACCGTCTCTCGAGGCTTACATTTGAGGACACCTCTGACGACTTTCCAATCAAGGATGATTTTTCAGATGAGCAATTACTCTCTGTTACCTCTCTACCATGGTTTGCTTATATTGTGAATTATTTAGCTACCGGTGAGATACCAATGTATTGAAGCGCTTAAGACAAGAGGAAATTCTTATATGAGGTATGTAATTTTTATTGGGATGATCCCTACCTTTTCAAGTGCTGCTCGGACCAAATTTTAAGGCATTGCATCCCTAATGTAGAGATTGTTAACGTCTTGGAATTTTGTCATTCCCAAGATTGTGGAGGCCACTTTTCAATAAAAAAAACCGCGGCAAAAATTTTGCAGTGTGGATTTTATTGGCTTACCTTGTTTAAAGATGCAAACAACTATTGTTGCTTATGTGAGAAGTGTCAAAAGTTAGGAGATGTGTCTCATCGAAATATAATGCCCTTAAACCCTATTTTAGTAATTGAAATATTTGATTGTTGGGGCATTGATTTTATGGGACTCTTTCCTCCTTCTTTCGGATACCAATATATCATCGTGCCAATAGATTATGTATCTAAGTGGGTAGAGGGAGTAGCTTGCCGAAGCAATGATAATAGAACGGTAATTAAATTTCTTAACGAAAATGTGTTATCTCGATTTGGTACACCACGCGTAATAATTAGTGATCGAGGTACACATTTTTGCAACCGTTCTTTTAAAGCTTTGATGAGAAAATATGGGGTGTTACATAAAATTTCTACTGCCTACCATACTCAGACTAGTGGACAAGTAGAGCTTGCTAATAGGAAAATTAAATTTTTTTTAGAAAAAATGGTTAATCCGGATCGCAAGGATTGATCTTTGAGACTAGTTGATGCACTTTGGGCTTACCGTGCAGCCTTTAAAACTCCCTTAGGTATGTCACCTTATAGGCTTGTCTTTAGAAAGCTTTGCCACTTACCTGTTGGGCCATCAAGCTTATTGAGCATCGAGCATCGAGCTTATTGGGCCATCAAGTCTTTTAATTTTGACATAGGAGAAGCGGGTAAGCTTAGGAAATATCAGTTGACCAAGTTAGAAGAGTTAAGAAATGATGCTTATGAGAATTCTAGAATCTTTAAGGCCAAGATGAAAGTGTTTCATGATAAAAATATTTTGAGGAAAACATTTAAACCTAATGATCGGGTATTCTTATACGATTCTAGGCTCCATAAGCATCCCGAAAAACTTCAGTCGAGGTGGACCGGCCCTTTTGTAGTGAAAAATGTTTTTGAAAATAGGGTGGTAGAAATTGAGAATACTAGAGATGGTCAGACTTTTAAAGTTAATGGTCAACGCCTTAAGATCTTAATTGATAGGCAAGATCCAGAAGTGGAAGACATTCCACTTATGGATCCTATCTATTCTCTTTGACCACACCATAAAGGTATGTTTTTATTTATTTTTTCTTTTGTTTTGTTTTGTTTAAGTTTATTTCAATTTTAATTTTTAGTTTTTTTAGTTAGTTTGATTTAATCTAATTTTTAGTTTACAAGTCATTTTTATTATATTTATTTTACTAATTTTCTTGTGCACAAACAAGATATTTTGCTTTTCTTTGTAGGAGCCAGAAACAGGCCCAGGTCATGCCTAGGCCCAAGTTCAGCGCGCCTCACCTCACAGCAAGACAAGAAGTGAAGTAAGCCAGGTCGCAATGCGGCCCACAATTCACGCCTAGGCCCAGCCCAGTGCCGCGCCTCAGAAGGAGCAGCGCTGCACCGCGCAGAATGTCTACAGCCCAGTATGCCTTCAAGCCACGCCGTTCTCCAAGCCGCGCCAGCTGCCACTTGTTTTCTGCACACACGAATTTGCATGTTTTTAACCCAGATTCTGCACTTCATTCTTCATTTCCAAACTTTCCAAAACCAGGGCACCCTCTCTCTCTCCCTCTCTCCAAACCCTCACTTACCCACTCACTTTTACTCAAAATTTTTTTATTCTAACATCATTTCTTGTAGGATTTTGCACTAGTATTGCAGATTTTGTTGGAAATTTCTCCAAAAAGCTTGGTTTTAAGAAGATTTTGGGTTCATCAAGAAAACTTCAAGTTGGTGGGTACTCTTCTTCTCTCCAACTTTGGACATCAAGTAAGCCCAATTTCTTCTCTTTGTTGTTTATTGTGCTATTTGGGTGGTTGATTTTGACTTTGTTCTGTTATTCTATACACTTGATTCAAATGGCACCTAAATCCAATAGACCAAGAGGGAAACAACCTCAAGAATATGATTTGAGCAAATTTGTTAGTTTTGAGGCTAGTGAGAGATATCTTAGCTTGATAAATATTAGGAAACCCATTCTTGAGAGAGGATTCAATATCACTGAGAGGGGAAACCCATCTTTGTTTAGAATGATTATTGATAGAAATTAGGGTATCTTTGCTAGACAACCATCTCATTCCCTCATAAATGTGGTGCGAGAATTCTATGCTAATGTCGAAGAACATCGGAATAGTAAGTAATGGTGAGAGGAAAAACAATCTCTTTTAGCAACAAATCCATTAATAGGTTCTATGGGTTACCTGACATAGAAAATAGTGAGTATCTTGCTTATGTATCTAACATTGATTATGATGAGATTTGCAACACTCTCTGTATTCCGGACACAACTTGGAAAATGACAGGCTATACCCATAAAACCTTGCCCGGTGCTTCTCTGACTGTCAATGCTCGAGCTTGGCAATATTTTGTGTGTCAGAGGTTGATGCTTGCCACTCACTATAATGACCTTACTGTTGAGAGAGCTATTTTGATATATGCCATTCTCATGGGTATGACCATAAATGTGGGCCACGTCATATTCTATTCTATCCTACACACTGTAAGACAAAAGCTTGGATTGTACTTCCTTTAATTGATTACCCAATTATACATCCAAGCTGACGTCCCATACAGTAGTAATGAGGAAACCCAACAAACCAAGAAACCCATCGAGGATGACATGCTCACTCAAATTAAAGTCTCAAGGCCGTCAACTCCGGGAGAGAGAGCCACAATTGCTGCCCCCCCTCCTCCTCCCCTTAGGCATTTCACTGTTGCTGAGCGCCTTGAGCGTTTGGAGATTCGTTTTAATGAACATTAGAAATTTTCGCGTGATAAATTCGATCATCAAGAATGATTCTTTGATCGTCAAGAACGCTTCTTGGCTAGGCAAACCGATTATCAAGCAGGGGTGTACTCTTCTTTTGGTCAAATGTACCAATACCTTGCCTCCGCTACTGGTTGTGACATGGGTCATTTTCCTACTTTGCCACCCTATTCGGGTTTATCATTTGATCCACCTCAAGAGGAAGTTGAAGAGAATGAAGAAGAGAATGAGGAAGAGGATGAAGATATAGAGGATTAGTTTTGGGTTCTATCTTGTTTGTCTCTTCTTATTTTATTTCATTATCTTTATTTTCGGATAACTATACTAACATTTATTGTATTTTTCCTTTTTGTACTTTTTTTCCATTTCATGTGCTAACATACGGTGGGAATCTTAATCATACACCATAGTTGCTTTCTTTTTGTTTGTTCTATGTTGTAGATCGGACTTTCAACAAGAAGTATAGCATGCAGTTCAAATGGAGGTGCACAATTTTTCAGCTTATGTGCACTTCTGCTTACAAAGGGAGTTTCCTTTACCTTTT
Organism: Bretschneidera sinensis; assembly: GCA_023935145.1. Taxonomy (NCBI): domain Eukaryota; kingdom Viridiplantae; phylum Streptophyta; class Magnoliopsida; order Brassicales; family Akaniaceae; genus Bretschneidera; species Bretschneidera sinensis. Next base: position 132,573,866 of record CM043698.1, read on the forward strand.
CTTTAACATTGAGGTTAATGTAATTTTTAAGTTGGGGGTGGAGGAAACATATTCTTTTTCTTTCATTGAGCTTCTTGGTGTCATTTTCCTTGATTGTTTGTGTTTAGCATGCTTTGCGTTTGCCTTGGAGTTAATTCACATGCCAATGATATGAACTTAATTGAGATAGCAGATAGCATTTAAAAGAAGTTAAATTTTGCTTCTGTTTGAAATTAATTTAAGTATCAATCTTCATTTGGTTTGAGACTTTAGTTTGTGGTAAGATTGTATGATTAGTCTTAAACATTTAGAGAAGTTTTATATGTGATTATTTTGTGAATATTTTTGCGGTCTTGACAAGCTCTAGAACTTACTTGATAAGCACTTGAGGCGAATTCCTAGAATGCACATTACTTAGGATATGATATAGGCCATTTTTTGGACCGTTTGAGCCTGTCAAACCTACCATTGCTATATTTACCACTAGTCACCTATTTGAGCCCTTTTTCTTTAAAAAGAATTTGAGCCTTGTTTCTTTCAAATAGCCCATTTACTCACCTTTATGAGCCTAAGAAAATATTTAATCCTTACCTTCCTCTTAAAAGAACTTAGTTATACACGTTTGTTGAGAAGCACTTAAAAGGAGTAAGGATGGAAATATGAGAAAATATCACTACCATAACCCAAGTACATTAAAAGAGATAAGTTGAGGGTTATGGAAAAGAAAAGAAAAATGAAAAAGGAGGTGAATGGTCTTATTCCAAAATACAAAAGAAAAGAAAAAAAAGAAGTAAATTATGGCAAAGAAATAAGAAGAGAAAAGAGAAGTGGTGATTTGAGAAAAATGCTCAAAAAATAGTTGAAAAAGTTGGGTGATGAAGTAAGGTTATCTAGTGCTAAAAAGTGGTTGTGTTTAAAGCTAAGAGATTGAGTTCTTTTACTTGTAAATCCTTCCCATTCTTTCTTAACCTTTACCTTATCCTAACGTTACAAGCTTATTAAAGACCTATTGATCCAATGTAATGTGATTTTTCTACAATAGTGGAGAGTGGTTTGAAATGTAAGCCTATAGAGCTTGTTTTTTGTGATTGATGTCACGCAATTTATCATGTTTTAGAGGCAAAGACTTGTATTCACGAATGTTATGCATAAAATCATCTGGATGTTCGGATTAATGGATTGTGGTAAGAAGGATGTAAAGAGTCAATAACGATCTTAAGATTGATGTTTGGATTACTTTTGAACTTGGGTGAAATTTAATGATTCTATGTATTGTGTGTTATGTGAAATTTTTGAGACAAAATGTGAATTACTCTTGCTTAACACTAATATTGCTTTACTTTGTTGTGATCCCCACCGTAGAATTCATCTCTTGTTTTCACTTGAATTGCTAGGGACTAGCAATAAGCTAGTTGGGGGTTGTGATGAGAGCCATAAAATGAATCTTAATAGTTCTTAATCGTTAGCATTTTAGAGTTGATCTAGTTTTTAATTGCACTTTTATACGTTAATAACTCTAAAGTGGTATTTTTGGATCGTTGGCTTATTTCGGTGCATTTTCAAGTACTTTAAGTTCAAAAGAGGAGAAAAAGCTATTGTTGATTGAAACACAAAGACTCAAGGCACACTGAAGTGAAGACATGGTTGCGGAAGGACAAATGAAGAGAAATCAAGTTTATAGTGTGTGCACTGTGGCCTAGAATTACCCAAGCCTTAGCCTCCAGAAAGAAAGCCAAAGGAGAAGAAAAAGGCATCAGTGTGCACCGCGGCCTAGCCTAGGCTGAGCCGTGGCCTGGACCAATCCAGGCCGCGGTCTCCAGAAAGTGTAAGAAGCTTGAAGATTCTGAGCCGCGGCCTGACCCAATCTGAGCCACGGTGGGACCTCGATACCCTGTCTCCGAGTTACAACTTAATTATGGCTTTTAATGATTGTTTAAACCCTAAAAACACCCTTGGACCTCTTATATTATAAATAGACCACTTAGGGTTTGATAAGAGGGCATCAAGCCTGGGAAACTCAAGGAAGCAGCCAGTTCTGCTCCATCAAAGTATTCAACCATGAGCCCCATGGCTAACTAATCTCCAAGCAAGGCGAAAGGATGAATCTCTAGGTGTAGTTGTTCTATTTTCCTTTATTTGATTCAGTTGTAATAAGGCTTTATTGTCAAAACATTGTTATGATTTACTTTTTAATCTAATTATAAGATTTTCTCTAATCCGGTGATTATGTCTTTCTCCTTGATATAAATCTAGTCATGCTTCTCTCATATTAAGATTGTTTGGATATGATTGAGTCTGGTAGATTCATCCTTTAGGTTTGTCCATTACTGCAATATTGTCATTAAAGATATATTGTCGTTTCTTGATAAATCTATAGGATAGAACATATGTGCATGAATGAAAAGTAAAAAGTATTTCATAATAATTACATTAGAGTTTATGAATAATCTTATTAAATATTTGTCGATTGCCTGTTTGGGATGTGAAACTTACAATCGAGATAAAAACAACTGAATTAAGTTAGGAATAGGGCAACGAACCTAGGGAGGATTCCTGGAACCTTGTTGTTCCTCTATTATATTTTACAATCTATTTTACACAATTACTTCATTATCAAAATTCATCTTTTCTCACTTGAATCTTTATCGTTTATGTTAAGATTCACACCTTCTTTTGTAGTTAACTTTTTTTCCCTGTGGAATCGACACCCCAAAGTTGTGCTACAACTACCGCATTACTCTTTGGATGTAATCAGGTGCTGAAGATGAGGCTCCATACTTAATGGCCTCAGTGCTAGTCGTTTGGCAAGGAATACTTAAAGTCCACCACATATGGCTCAAGTGTTCTTGATGTTGCTCATTTACTATCAGCACTAGGGTATTTGATTCCCGTACCCAAGTGACTTCTCTCAAACAACTGCTCAAAGCATGGTTGCCTTGATTTCTTAATAACTCCCTGTGACTTATTAAAAACATCAACAACATTAACGGCATGGGGATAAATTACAGAATCATCGAAGTCAAAATTATTAAGAGGGAATTCCACAGAGTTACAATTATCTTTAATGTGCTCATCCTCCAAATTAAGCTTATCAATCATATAAGTGTCGAAACACTCATCCTCTTCATGTGGCTGCCTTGAGACTCGGAAAACATTTACCTTTAGAGTCCTATTTCCAAATGATAATGTCATTAGGCCATTCCTACAATTAATAAGGGCATTGGCAAGGAATGACCTTCCAAGTATCAAAGAAATTTTTGACTCCGTATTCACAATAGAGAAGGTATCTAAAACCAAAAAGTCAACAGGATAATAGAAATTATCAATTTGCGATAAAACATCTTCCTCAATACCTCTTAGTTTTCTTACCGATCTATCCGCTAATTGAAGTACCACGGAGGTCGGTTTGATCTCACTTAGACTGAGTTGCAAGTACATGGAGTATGGATTGAGGTTCACACTAGCTCCTAAATCTAGCAATGCTTGGCCACACGATTTGTGTCCAATTCGGCAAGCCAAAATTGGGCAGCCCAGATCTTTATATTTGGGCGGTGTCTTGCTGTCAATTACTGCACTTGCTTGCTCCGTTAAGAATATCATCTTCTTCCCATTATGCCTCCTCTTGAGTGTTCATAAATCATTGATGACTTCAGCATAGTTGGGAACCTGTTTTATGACATGAAGAAGAGGGAGGTTAATTTTAACATGCTGAAGTTGTTCAATAATCTCACCTTTTAATGCTGAATCTCTCTCTTTAGGTTTAAGGAGTGCTGGAGGGAAAGGCACCGGTGAAGAATAATCATCATGGGCGTCTTGTTCCTTAGGGGCTTCATTCTTATTGCTCAAGTTTGATGGTAGTGTGTTGTAAGTTTTAAATTACTCGCAAGCGCACGAGTCGTTTGCAGTATAGCGTGTGCAAGTGCGAGGTCGAATCCACAGGGAATTGCGTTGTGAAAGTATATTTTCAATCTAAATTAACTCTATCTTAACCTAGTTCCGAATTTTGAATGATAATTTGTAAAATAAATTAAAACTAAATTAAATTGATTTTAAAACTAATAATAAAAAGCACTAAGGTTTCCGAATCCACCCCACCAAAGTTAAGCATACATGTTCTAAAAATATAGCCTATCAAAACATTCAATGAATCCAACTATAAGACAAAAAACAAAGAATATCCCAACTAAACTAAAAGCACCCGATGTATCCGCTCTTAACAAATCACAAAGGGAATCCAATTTAATCGAAAAGCATTCAATGTATCCATCAGATGAAACACAAAGAAAATCCAACAGACAATTTAAACTCAATCAATTATAAGATTAACTCAAATAATTGACAGAACATTTATACTAAAAATTGTCAGATTTGTACAAGCAAATCTGAACTACTACGCCAAACAACGGCGGGGCTTCATCTTCAACCTTAGCTGAAGAGTCTAGCCACTCATAACTATAAAACTATAATAACAAGTGCTAAACATTTAAACTAAAACAACTGAATATAAAGAAATAAATAAACAACTTTACATGGGAGAAATTCCACTCGCTGACGGGCGGCGCTTCCCCTCGTGGTAGCAATGCCTTCGGGATCCACCAGAATGCTAGCGGACGTCCACCGGTAAACACCAAAGTGGCTTAGGAATTGTACATTGGATTATGAAGCCAAATGGTGTTTATATAGGGGAAGACCCGGAGTAAAACAGGTTGCAGAAACGATGTGGGATACAGGCCCGTGTGCGCTCGATCGCAGTGTGGTGCGATCGATCGCAGGTACGATCGATCGCATGTCTTGTGCGCACGATCTCATGTGCGCTCGATCGCATGTCTGCTGCGATCGATCGCAGATGCACTGATCTTCAAATATTTCGATGTGGGATGTTGACCTTGCGCTCGTTCAAAGGCAGGTGCGCTCGAGCGCTGGTGCGCTCGATCGCATGTCTGTTGCGATCGAGTGCAATGTCTCCAGAAGCTTCAAATCAACCTGAAATGCTGCACTTTCTCCACAAAGCTGTAAAAACACACAAAACACAAGAAAAACGTAAAATAGAGTAAAATAATACTAACTAAGAGCATAACAAATATAAGTTAAGGGTCTAAAATATGCAATATTTTAGACTCATCAAATACCCCCAAACTTATATTTTGCTAGTCCCTTAGCAAAACAAAATAAAAGACTCAATGAAAAACAAAGAACATAAAGATAAAGTCATCACTCATGGTATCCAAAAATTTAAGGAGCACACATCATCATGATATTCATTCATAAGCAAGCTTAAAAAGGTAAACACATCTTCGCAATGAATAGAAATGTTAAAATCTAATTACTTACAAAAGGCAAGATAAGGCATCACAAGCTTGAATCAGTGTAAGGTGAATTAGTACATAAAAATGAAGCTTCCAAGTAATTCTAATGTGTAAGGTCTCCATGTCTCAAGATTCACCGAATTTCCCATAAAAAATGAACGAAAAGGCATAGTTTTTATTTTATTATTATTATTATTTTTTTTTATTATTAAGGCACGGCTATGCTTAGTTCCCTTGAGCTTTCTAATTGACCCATGTAGCGAGTGTTAAGTCAATGACTCCCAAACCAGATGGTTTTAGGGCATTAGGTGTAAAGACACCCCTAAGGACTTACTAACTCAAGTCAAAAAGGCTACGAAATTAAACCGACCTTAATATTACCAAGCAAAATTTCACCTTTTGACGTGAACACTCACTGCTTACTGAGGCAAGAGGTCCAGTTACTCAGCGAAAAGTTTATTGATAAATTTTTTTTTTTTTTTTTTTTTTTTATATTTTCCTATGCCCAAGAGTTCATCCAACAAGTCATCCAGTTTCAGTTAAGATAAGGAAAAATACACATTAAAATCACGTGTCATACCTCACATAATTTGTGCTAATGTGCTCGTGTGAGATTAGATCAAACATGTGAATTCTCAAAATGCCTAAAGTAAGTAACTAAATTTTAAAAAATTATCACCAGATCATGTGTTCAAAATGTTAAGCTCACCAATGACATCACATCACAGAAAATGTTTAGATCAACTAAAATTTCACGATAACATGAGCATGCATTTATCTCTATGACGAAAAGACAACAAATTAGGACAAAGTGTGTGATGTGTCTCCCATACCCCCAAACTTAAATTACACATTGACCCCAATGTGTGACTAATATGGAAAGAGCTGACCTGAGATATGGAGAACTATCTGGACTGGTATGGCTCATAGCATACCCCCAAACTTGAACTGAAGTACGCTTTGTCCCTGAAAAATAAAAACTGGAAAACAAAAATACTGGAAACAAACATTAATCATAAAAATGCAAATTAATAAATAAACAAAAGAAAAGATAAGCTGTGGGGTGCCTCCCATGAGCGCTAAGTTTTACGTCTTCAGCCAGACTCTCCCTAGAATACTACACTCAATCTGAGTAACTAGGATCCTCCAACAGTATCGTCTCAATGTCCGGACTCCTCAACTCTAAGAATGGTTTCAGCCTCTGTCCATTTACCTTGAAAGTATTACCATTCTTAGGATCCTCAATCTCGATGGCCCCATGAGGAAAAATCGATCGAATAATGAATGGGCCTGACCATCGGGATTTGAGCTTGCCTGGAAAAAGATGCAGGCGTGAATTATAAAGAAGGACTCTCTGACCCGGCTCAAAAGCTCGTCTCAAAATATTTTGGTCATGAGTCTTCTTCATTTGTGCTTTGTATGATCGGGCACACTCATATGCATCATTCCGCAGCTCCTCCAATTCATTGAGTTGGAGCTTCCGTTGTGAGCCAGCCTTGGAAAGATTGAAATTTAGTTGCTTGACAGCCCAATACGCACGATGCTCTAATTCAACCGGAAGGTGACATGCCTTTCCGTATACAATGCGATAGGGAGACATGCCAATTGGCGTCTTGAAGGCTGTCCGATATGCCCACAGTGCATCCGTCAATCGCAGAGACCAATCCTTTCTAGTAGGGTTCACAGTCTTTTCCAAAATATGTTTGATCTCGCGATTTGAGATTTCCACTTGACCACTCGTCTGTGGGTGATATGGGGTGGCAACTTTGTGCGTGATACAATATTTCTTCATCAACTGCTCAAAGATCTTGTTGCAAAAGTGCTTACCTCCATCACTTATGATTGCTCGAGGCGTACCAAAACGAGCAAAAATAGTGTCTTTCAAGAACTGGACCACAACTCTGTGGTCATTGGTCTTGCACGCAACGGCCTCCACCCACTTGGACAGATAGTCCACAGCAACTAGAATGTATAAGTAGCCAAAGGAGTTTGGGAATGGTCCCATGAAATCAATGCCCCACACATCAAAAATTTCAACAATCAGAATAGGGTTGAGGGGCATCATATTTCTCCTAGAAAGACTCCCTAGCTTTTGGCAACGCTCACAAGATATACAGTAGGTGTGAGAGTCCCGAAACAGGGTAGGCCAATAAAATCCACACTGCAAAATCTTTGCAGCGGTCTTTTTAGCACTAAAATGGCCTCCACATGCATGATCATGACAAAAGGCGATGACATTAGATTGGTCATGCTCAGGAATACATCGTCTAATGACCTGATCAGGACAATACTTGAACAGGTAAGGATCGTCCCAGAAAAAGTGTTTTACCATGGCCAAAAATTTTGATTTATCTTGCCTCCCCCAATGCAAGGGCACGTGTCCGGTGACAAGATAGTTCACTATGTCAGCAAACCATGGTGCGGGACTGTGAGCAATGTGCATCAATTGCTCATCAGGAAAGGTCTCAGAAATGGGAGTGGCAGCCTCACTGAATTCCACAATCAATCTAGACAAATGGTCCGCCACCACATTTTCCGAACCTTTCTTATCCCAAATCTCAATGTCGAACTCTTGAAGTAGCAAGATCCATCGGATAAGACGAGATTTAGCATCTTTTTTAGAGAAAAGATACTTCAATGCAGCATGGTCCGAGTAGATAATGACTTTAGATCCTAACAAGTAGGATCTGAACTTGTCTAGTGCAAAAACGACCGCAAGCAACTCCTTCTCAGTGGTAGAATAATTGAGTTGTGCGTCGTTTAGAGTTCGACTTGCGTAATAGATAGCATGGGGAAGTTTATCAACACGCTGCCCCAAAACAGCTCCAACAGCATAGTCTGATGCGTCACACATAATCTCAAAAGGCACACCCCAGTCAGGTGGCTGAATAATGGGTGTGGACGTCAGAATTTCCTTCAGATCCCCAAATGCTTTCTTACAATCCTCATCAAATAGAAATGGGGCATCTTTTAGCAACAACTTGCACAAGGGCCTGGCGATCTTGCTGAAATTCTGGATAAATCGCCTATAGAAACCTGCATGGCCCAGAAAAGATCGAACCTCTTTCACCGTACGTGGGGGTGGAAGGCTGGAAATCAAATCCACCTTCGCTTTGTCGACCTCAATCCCTCGATGAGATATGATATGCCCCAGTACAATTCCTTGCTTGACCATAAAATGGCACTTCTCCCAATTAAGCACCAGGTTCTTCTCCTTGCACCGTACCAAAACCAAAGAGAGACGGTGCAGGCACTCCTCAAATGTTGAACCGAAGACGGAGAAGTCGTCCATGAAAATCTCCAAGAACCGCTCTACCATGTCAGAGAATATACTGACCATGCACCGCTGAAAAGTGGCAGGTGCATTGCATAACCCAAAAGGCATGCGACGGTAGGCGAAGGTCCCAAAAGGACAGGTAAATGTCGTCTTCTCCTGATCTTCAGGGTCCATGGGGACCTGGTTATATCCAGAATAACCATCCAAAAAGCAATAATACTCGTGCCCAGCCAAACGCTCCACCATCTGATCAATAAATGGAAGTGGAAAGTGATCCTTCCTTGTGGCAGTGTTCAGCTTACGGTAGTCTATACACACTCTCCACCCAGACTGCACACGAGTTGGCACCAACTCGTCGTCCTTATTCTTTACTACCGTTAACCCAGCTCGCTTGGGCACGACATGAATGGGGCTCACCCACTTGCTATCAGAGATGGGATAAATGATCCCTGCATCTAACAGCTTAATAACCTCTGCCCTTACAACCTCTTGCATAGCAGGGTTGAGCCTTCTTTGCAGCTCCCTCGATGGCTTAGCATCTTCTTCCAAGTGTATCCTGTGCATCACCACCGAGGGGCTGATTCCTTTAATATCCTCAATGGTCCAGCCGATAGCTTCCTTGTGCTCTCTTAAAACATCTAATAATTTTTCTTCTTGAGCCTCTCCCAAATCTGAAGCTATTATCACAGGCAAACAGTGTGCTGGACCCAGGAACTTATACTTAAGATTATCTGGTAAAGGCTTAAGTTCCTTCTGTTGAGGTTCGGGTGACACCTTCTCCTCCTCCTCCTTGCTTTCTTGAGGATCAGACTCCAAAATGGCATTTACTTCCTCGAGTAATTTATCTAAACCCAAGTCCTCTCCAAAGTGAGCAAAGCATGCCTCCATGGGATCCTCAATGCTTGATTCATCCACAGTATCCTCAAGAATCTCCTCTATCAAGCATACATCTCTCATTTCATCATATTCCAGTGGTTGCCTAGTGATATCAAAAATGTTCAACTCCACTGTCATATTTCCGAAGGAGATCTTCATCACCCCTGTCCTACAATTGATTAGGGCGTTAGCCGTGGCTAAGAATGGTCGCCCTAGAATCACCGGTATTTGAATCCCTACATTCTGAACCGGTTCTGTGTCAAGCACAATAAAATCCACGGGGAAATAGAACTTATCCACTTTTATCAAAACATCCTCAACTATCCCCCGTGGTCTTTTCACTGACCTGTCAGCCAATTGAAGCGTCGTGGTTGTGGGCTTCAATTCTCCTAACCCCAACTGCACATAAACTGAGTAGGGTAGAAGATTCACACTCGCCCCTAGATCCAAAAGGGCCCTCTCAATATGGCTGACTCCTATTGTGCAAGAGATGGTAGGACACCCCGGGTCCTTATACTTGATAGGTAACTTGCACTGAAGGATTGAACTGACCTGCTCGGTCAAAAATGCCTTCTTTGGGACATTCGTCCTCCTCTTGATAGTGACCAAGTCCTTTAAAAACTTGGCATATGATGGCACTTGATGGATGGCATCCAAAAATGGGATATTGATATGGACTTGCTTGAATACCTCCAAAATTTCTTCATACTTCCCTCCTTTCTTGGGCGCCTGTAATCTCTCGGGGTAAGGCGCTCTAGGTACAAACGACCTAGGAGGGTCTTTCTCAGTAGGTGTGGCTGTAGATGGCTCAGCATCTCTCTTCTCTGTGTTGCCACTCCCTTGCCCTTGCTGCATAGCAGGGCTCTCTTCTACTTGATTGTCCACTTGTCTCCCAGACCTCAGTGTGACAATCGACTGTACTTGTTCCTCCCCGTGCGTAGGAGTTGATGAACTCTCAACCATAAATTGTCCTTTTGGGTTTTGCACGGGCTGACTGGGGAACTTTCCTTTCTCTCTCTCACCCAAGTGGCTTGCAATTTGCCCTATTTGACTCTCCAGCTTGGCAATTGCTTGGGTGTTTACCATTGTTGCACTCCTCACATCGCTCATATTTTGGCTAGTCGCCTTCATGAATTCCTTGAGGGTGTCCTCAAGCGACTGTGAAACTGGCGCTGGTGTTTGAGCGGGTGCATGGTAAGCAGGTGAAGGTGCTGGATGGGCAGAACGACCATGATTAGGAATTTGTGGGGCAAATCCGGGAGGATATTGATTTTGAGCATGATGAGAGGATCCTCCCTGATTCATTGGTTGGTTCTGTCTCCATGAAAAATTTGGGTGGTTCCGCCACCCTGGATTGTACGTCTCAGAGTACGATCCATTTGACTGCCTTCGAAAGTCATTGAAAGCATTTACTTGTTCCATAGGATACTCGGCACAAGCCGGCATTGATGGGCAATTCTGTGCTAGATGCATGGGACTAGCACAGATGGAACAGCTTTCAACATTGAATGTGTTGGCAGCATTAATGGATTGGCTCACAGTGAGAGCGTCAATCTTCTTAGTTAGGGCATCTAACTTTATCCTCAAATCAGCGTCCTCTCTGACCTCATAGATGCCTCCCCTCTTAGGAGCACGAATGGACTTATCTCGACAGCTTGAAAAATCCCACTGCTGTGAGTTGTCGGACAACTTGTCCAACGCCATATATGCTTCGTCTCCTGTCAGACTCAAGAATGCCCCCCCATTCATAGACTCGATCATGCTACGGTTGGGTTGAGTCAACCCTTGGTAGAAGAATTGAACGAGTCTCCACTTCTCATATCCATGTGGAGGGCATCTGATCAGTAACTCTTTAAAGCGCTCCCAGCTTTCAGAGAACTTCTCATCCTCGTCCTGAGTGAAAGAGCTAATCTCCTTACGGTACTCATTCACTCTAGACATTGGGAAAAACTTATGGTAAAATTTGCTAAGTAGGTTTTCCCAAGATGTGATAGATCCGGACGTTTTGGAGTCCAACCACGCCCTAGCTCTATCGTGAAGGGAGAAAGGGAAGAGTCGAAGATGGACTGACTCCTCAGAGAAGTTCTGGAATTTGAATGTAGCACAAATGTCTTTGAACTTCTTCACATGACTATAAGGATTTTCAAGATCTAAGCCATGGAATGAGGGTAGGAGTTGGATAACATGTGGCTTCAAATCAAAGTGTGTGGCATTGGTTGGTGGCAACACTATGCAGGAAGATGAGTTAGTCGCAACGGGTGCGAACAAATCCCTAAGGGATGTAGTGGAGTCCACGTTCCAAGCTCTAGGTTGCTCTACATGTTCAGGATGATTTGCATTCCTATAATTCTCTGCCATCTCAACTGTCTCTCTCTCAACTAGCGCTCTTTTCTGCCTTCTAAGAGTTCTTTCTAAGTCGGGATCTAAATGTGTCAAATCTAAGTTCAAGGATCTCCGACCAAGCATACACTAACAGAAAAATAATGAGATACTAACCAGTAGAAGCAACAGAATAAAGCAAATACAAAACTCAAAATTTTTTTTTTTATTTTTTTATTTTTTTTATTATTTTTTTTTTAAATTAAATTAACTAGTAGAAAAATAAAATCAATTCAGACTAAAAATTTTCACAAACAAAACAATTCCCCGGCAACGGCGCCAAAAACTTGTTGTGAGTTTTAAATTACTCGCAAGCGCACGAGTCGTTTGCAGTATAGCGTGTGCAAGTGCGAGGTCGAATCCACAGGGAATTGCGTTGTGAAAGTATATTTTCAATCTAAATTAACTCTATCTTAACCTAGTTCCGAATTTTGAATGATAATTTGTAAAATAAATTAAAACTAAATTAAATTGATTTTAAAACTAATAATAAAAAGCACTAAGGTTTCCGAATCCACCCCACCAAAGTTAAGCATACATGTTCTAAAAATATAGCCTATCAAAACATTCAATGAATCCAACTATAAGACAAAAAACAAAGAATATCCCAACTAAACCAAAAGCACCCGATGTATCCGCTCTTAACAAATCACAAAGGGAATCCAATTTAATCGAAAAGCATTCAATGTATCCATCAGATGAAACACAAAGAAAATCCAACAGACAATTTAAACTCAATCAATTATAAGATTAACTCAAATAATTGACAGAACATTTATACTAAAAATTGTCAGATTTGTACAAGCAAATCTGAACTACTACGCCAAACAACGGCGGGGCTTCATCTTCAACCTTAGCTGAAGAGTCTAGCCACTCATAACTATAAAACTATAATAACAAGTGCTAAACATTTAAACTAAAACAACCGAATATAAAGAAATAAATAAACAACTTTACATGGGAGAAATTCCACTCGCTGACGGGCGGCGCTTCCCCTCGTGGTAGCAATGCCTTCGGGATCCACCGGAATGCTAGCGGACGTCCACCGGTAAACACCAAAGTGGCTTAGGAATTGTACATTGGATTATGAAGCCAAATGGTGTTTATATAGGGGAAGACCCGGAGTAAAACAGGTTGCAGAAACGATGTGGGATACAGGCCCGTGTGCGCTCGATCGCAGTGTGGTGCGATCGATCGCAGGTACGATCGATCGCATGTCTTGTGCGCACGATCTCATGTGCGCTCGATCGCATGTCTGCTGCGATCGATCGCAGATGCACTGATCTTCAAATATTTCGATGTGGGATGTTGACCTTGCGCTCGTTCAAAGGCAGGTGCGCTCGAGCGCTGGTGCGCTCGATCGCATGTCTGTTGCGATCGAGCGCAATGTCTCCAGAAGCTTCAAATCAACCTGAAATGCTGCACTTTCTCCACAAAGCTGTAAAAACACACAAAACACAAGAAAAACGTAAAATAGAGTAAAATAATACTAACTAAGAGCATAACAAATATAAGTTAAGGGTCTAAAATATGCAATATTTTAGACTCATCATAGTGGGCCCATCAATTTTCTTACCGCTGCGAGTGATTATGGCATTAATCTCTCTAACATTTTGATTTTTAGGATTAGAGGTTTGTGTCATATGTTGTCCCCTTGGATTAGGTTGTGTCTGCGAAGGAAAACGACCTTGTTCTTGAATTGTCAAGAAACTAGTCAACTTAGTGAGTTGACTCTTTATCACTTTTATCACTTGTTGCTCCTCTAACAACCGTTGATTTATATTTCCCTTCTCTTTGACACTCTTGGCATATACATGTATAAATGATTTAAACATATCTTCCAAAGGTAAAGACTATTGAGGTGCATTAAATGAAGTTGTTTCTGATTGCCATTGGGTACTAGATTGGGCAGGAGGTTGCATATCAGATCTCCAATTAAAATTAGGGTGATTCTTCCAACTGGGATTGTAGGTGTTAGAGTAGGGTGAGTCTGGTTTCCTAAAGGGTGTACCTAAAGCATTACACTCTCCCTTCATTTCAAAATAAGCTGGACAATCCCTAGGTAAATGATCTACCTCATTACACATGAAACAGGGCTCGTGGGACTTTACCCTAGCAACCGGTTCAGGGGCTCTAAACGGGCGTTAAGGTTATCCTCTTCCTTAAGTTCTTAGCAGATTGATTTCTCCTAGTGCTTTCCATGGCATTTGGTCCAGTCTAAGTGTGGGCTTTTTCTGATAGGTCATCTAGGAAATCTATAGCTTGATCGGGATCTTTTTGAAGGAAATCTCCATTGCACATAATTTCTATGAACTACCTTTCTCTACTTAGAAACCCATCATAGAAGTAGCTAACTATCCACCAACTCTCATACCCATGATGTGGACAAGAATTCAAAAGGTCCTTGAAACGTTCCCAAACTTGATATAAGGTTTCACTCTCATTTTGTGCAAAGTTTGAGATTTGTCTCTTGAGGTTATTGGTTTTATGGGTTGGGAAGTGTTTTTGGAAGAAAACTCGAGTCATCTCATCCCAACTATCTATAAACCTAGGTCTTAACAAGTACAGCCAAATATTGGCTTTTTCCTTAAGTGGAAAAGGGAAAAACCCGAACTTTGACGATGTCTACCATATCAGCCCTAACTTGAAAGGTTGCTACTACTTCCTCAAATTCCCTAATATGGATATAGGGGTTTTCATTGTCAAATCCATGGAAGGTTGGTAAAAATTGGATCATGCCCAGCTTAAAATCAGGTTATTGAACATTAGGGGGGAACATGATGTAGGATGGTGTGGCCGTTCGGCTAGGGTGCAAGTAGTCTTTAAGTGTCCTAGCAACATTTTCATTGTGATTTTCGGCCATGTTAACAAAATTTTCTGAAATCTCGTTTGGGTGTGCACTATGGTATGATCTAGGCGAGGTCTCACTAACGGACGTGGAAGCAGAGGGTAACTCTATTTCGGGTCTTTTAATGAATCTACCTCGCGAGTCTTTCAGTCTAAGCATACACCAAACGAATTAGAGGGGAAAAATAAATAAAACAAAAAAATAAACAAAAAATTAGAAAATCAGAACAGAGAGTAAAGAACAATATTACTGTTTTATCTCAGAGTTGACAATCTTCCTTGTACTTAAGCGCGTTTCCCCGGAAACGGCACCAAAATTTGATTACACCCAAAGTATAACGCGGTAGTTGTAGCACAACTTTGGGGAGTAGATTCCACATGGAAAAGCGAACTATAAGGAAATATATAAACTTCAATACGAAACAATAAAATCCAAATAAGTAAATCTGAGTTTTAATAATGAAATTGTGTGAAGGAGTTGTGTAAATATAATGAAGAATGATTACGCCCAACACATAACGCGGTAGTTGTAGCACAGCTTTGGGTGTCGATTCCACAGGGAAACAAGTTAACTACAAGAGAAGATGTAAACCTTAACACCGACGATAAAGATCAAGTGAGAGAATAAAGTATTATGTGAAAATTGTGTAGATAGATTGATGGATAAAATAAAGAAACAACAAGGTTCTGGGAATCCTCCCTAGGTTCGTTGCCTCATTCTAATATTGATTCAATTGTTTATCTCGATTGCAAGTTTCACATCCCAAACAGGCAATCGGCAAATATTCAATTAAAGCACACGTGTAAACCCTAATGTAATTGTTATGAAATACTTTTTACTTTCAAGCACACATGACCTAACTTATAGATTATCAAGAAACAACAATATATCATGATGAAAATACTGCAGTAATGGACAAATATATAAGAGAAATCTATCAGACTCAATCACACCTCAGCAACATCACATAAGAAGAGCATGACTAGACTTATATGTAGGGAAAGATGCAATCACTGGATTAAGGGGAAATCTTCTAATTAAATTGAAAAGTAAATCATAATAATGATTAACGATAAATATATATTACAACTGAATCAAGATAAGAAAATAAGAACTACACCGAGGGATTCATCCCTTTGCCTTGCTTGGAGATTAGTCGGCCATGGGGCTCCTTCTTGAGTCTTGGGACCTTTGTCCAGCCTCCAAGATGTTGATTGATTTTTTTAGATGATCTTTCTTCAACCCTAAGTGATCTATTTATAGTACAAGGGTTCAAGGGTATTTGTGGGCTCAAAATTGTCACTTAGAAGTCCTAATTAGGTCAGGAGACCATGTGCGCGCCGCACCTCTCTCTTTTGGGCGCCTCGGTGCCCACTTTGGTCCGAGAGTGTGCTTTGCTGGAGGGTGCGGCGCTGCCCTATCCATGCCACGGTGCTAGGAGG
This sequence comes from Bretschneidera sinensis, assembly GCA_023935145.1. NCBI lineage: Eukaryota > Viridiplantae > Streptophyta > Magnoliopsida > Brassicales > Akaniaceae > Bretschneidera > Bretschneidera sinensis. Next base: position 132,589,973 of record CM043698.1, read on the forward strand.
GGTGCAAGGGATGCGGTTTTGAGCGGTGCGGTGCTGGTCATTGGGCGGTGCACCTCTCACTCTTGGTTTTTCTTCTCAAGGCTGGAGGGTGCACCTCTCCTTAGTGGGCTGTGCACCTCTCACTCTTGGCTTTTCTTCTCAATGCTGGAGGGTGCACCTCTCCTTAGTGGGCGGTGCACCTCTCACTGAAGTTTTTTTCTTTATTCTTTTGGGTGCTGTTCTAGAGGCCGTGGCACAAACACTTTCTTCTCTTTATTTTGTCCTTCTGAAAGCACTCCTTCGCTCTGATATGCATGGGATCTTTATGCTTTATTCCAAGATAGCTTTTCCCTTTCTTTTAGACTCCAAACACCTGAAAATGCATCAAAACAAATTAATGATCCAAGAATGACACTTTAGAATTGTTAAGGTATAAAAGTGCAATTAAAACCTAATTCAACCCTAAAATGCTAACAATTAAGTACTATAAAGATGCATTTTATGACTCTCATCACAACCCCCAACTAGCTTATTGCTAGTCCCTAGCAATTCAAGCGAAAACAAGAGATGAATTCCAAGGTAGAAGTCAAAACAAAGTGAAGCAATGCTAGTGTTAAGCAAAGAGTAATTCACATTTTTGTCTCAGAAATTGCACACAATACACAACACATAGAATCATTAAATATCACTTAAGTCAAAAAGTAATCCAAGCGTTAATCTTAAAATTGTTATCGACTCTTAACATCCATCTTACCACAATCCATTAATCCGAACACTTGGATGATTTTATGCACAACATTCATGAATACAAGTCTTGGCCTCTAAGATATATTAAATTGTGTGACATCAATCACACAAACAAGCTCCATAGGCTCACTTTTCGAATCACTCTCCACTATTGTAGAAAAAACACACTACATTGGATCAATAGGTCTTTAATAAGCTTGTAATTTTAGGCTAAGGTAAAGGTTAAGAAAGAACAGGAAGGATTCACAAGTAAAAGAACTCAATCTCTTAGTTTTAACCACAACAACTTTAAGCACTGGATAACCTTCAATACTCAACTCTTTTAACCTATTTTTATAAGAGCATATATCTCTCAATAAGTCACCATTTTTCTTTTCTTTTCTTTTTTCTTTGCCATACTTCACTTCTCTTTTTATTTTGTATTTTTGGCATAAGACCATTCACCTCCTTTTCATTCTTTTCCTTTCTTTTCTTTTCTTTTATTTTCCACAACCCCTAACTTATCTCCTTTAATGTTCTTGGGTTATGGTAGTAATATTTTTTCATATTTCCATCCTTACTCCTCTCAAGTGCTTCGCAACAAATGTGTATAACTAAGTTCTTTTAAAAGAAGGGTAAGGATAAAATATTTTTAGGCTTATAAGGGTAAGTGAATGGGTTTTTGAAAGAAACAAGACTCAAATTCTTTTTCAAGAAAAAGGCTCAAACAAGTGACTAGTGATAAATATAACAAGGATAAGTTGAAAAGGCTCAAACAGTTCAAAAATTACTTATATCATATCCTAAGTAATGTGCATTCTAGGAATTCGCCTCAAGTGATTATGAAATAAGTTCTAGAGCTTGTCGAGACTGCAAAATTATTCATAAAGCAATCACATATAAAACTTCTCTAGATGTTTTAGATTAATCATACAATCTTACAGCAAACTAGAGTCTCAAACCAAATCAAGATTGACACTTAAATTATTCTCAAACCGAAGCAAGATTTAACTACTTCTAAATGCTATATGCTATCTCAATTAGGCTTATATCTTTGATATGTGAATTACATCTAAGGCTAACACAAAGCATGCTAAAAGCAAACAAAAAGGGAAAATGACACCAAGCAGTTCAATGAAAAACATGAAGAACAGGAATATGTTTGCTTCTCCACCCCCAACTTAAAATAAGCATTGTCCTCAATGTGAAAGCAAAAGTTAAGGAAACTCCCTTTGTAGCCAAAAGTGCACAGAAGCTGAAAATTATGCACCACCATTTGAACTGCTTCGTATATTTGTCCCTAAAAAAGGAATACGAAAGTAAAACTGGAAAACATCAAAATAATAATAATAAACAAGAAAAAGAAATATGAAAAACAGTAAAAATAAAAGGATATATTGTGGGTTGCCTCTCATGAGCGCTAAGTTTTACGTCTTTAGCCGGACTCTCTTATTCCCTCATAGACAAACATAGGTTGAATGCACCAGCCACTGCTTCATTGCCAAATTCGGTGCTTGTACGCTTTGGAGAGGCCTCAAGGATGTCATCAGTAACATCCACAAATTCTGGTTTGATATATGCTCTTGTGAAGCCATGGGTGTGGGTTGACTCCAATGGATTAAGGTGATGGACCTTTTCCATGGGTGAGTCAATCATATATACTTGGTGGCTTTCATCCACATCCTCTGATTTATTTGGTGTTGGGATGTGTAATGACTTACCACTTAGTGTCATAATGGCATTCACCTCCTTCAAATTCTTTTATGCCAGGTTTTGACCATGAGATGTGGACTAAGCTTGAGAAGGGAACTTACCTCGCTCATTCACACTCAAGTAGCTCATTAACTTGGACACTTGGCTCTTTATCTCTTTATTTTCTTCAACAACTTGCACAATTAAATATTCAAGCCTTTGATTAGTCTTTCCTTGTGCCTCAATAAAAGCATGTAAAGTGTCTTCTAAAGGACTCCTAAAAGATACAGGTGCATGATATGGTTCAAGACATGGTGCAGGGGGTTGTGCAAGCTGCTGGTTTTCAGACTTCCAGCTGAAATTGGGGTGATTTCGCCATCCCGGATTATAAGTATCAGAGAAGGGTGCCAAAGGCTTCTTGTACATGCCTAAGGCATTACATTGTTCCTCATACATCCCTCTCATCTCAGCAAATGTGGGGCACTCTTGGGCGAGATGTTCTACCCCGCCACACGCAAAACATGGTTCAAAAGACTTTGCATGATTAGCTATGTGTGTTGGCTTTAAGCTCTTAGTTTTTAACACCTCTAGTTCCCTAGTGAGCTTCTCGACCTTGGCCTTAAGGTTATCCTCTTCCCTAAGATGGTAAATTCCACCACTATTTGGGTTCCCTATAGGTCGTGACCTATTTGTGCTTTCAGTGGCACTAGGTTCAGTCCAAGTGTGAGCTTTTTTAGTAAGCTCATTAAGGTACTCTATGGCCTCATCAAGATCTTTCTCGAAAAAATCACCATTACACATCATCTCTACGAATTGGCGCTCTCTATATGTAAGTCCCTCATAAAAATAGCTCACTAAGCGCCAACTCTCATACCTATGGTGAGGGCACATACTCAATAACTCCTTAAATATCTCCCAAGACTGATACAAAGTCTCGTTGTCCTTTTGTGCAAAGGTGGAGATTTGTCTTTTTAAAGCATTGGTCTTATGTTGGGGAAAGTATTTATTAAAGAAAATTCGAGTCATCTCAGCCCTCAATAGATCGTGGTCTCAGTGAGTATAGCCAACTCTTAGCTCTATCCTTCAAAGCGAAAGGAAAGAATTTAAGTTTCATAATGTCATGAGTTTCATCTTGACTATGAAAAGTCACAACTACTTCTTCAAACTCTCTAATGTGCATATATGGGTTTTCATTTTTCAAGCCATGGAATGTAGGGAGTAACTGTATCATCACTGTTTTAAAATCTAGTTAGCGAGTATTGGTTGGAAACATGATGCATGATGATGTGGCTGTGTGTGTAGGGTTGAGGTAATCCTGAAGGGTCCTAGGGGGTTGATATTCATGTTCACTCATTTCTTCGAGACTAAGTTGACTGTCAAATAAAAGATTTAGAAAAGAATTTAATTCTGACTCTAGCACAGGCCTACAAGCAAATCTACCCAAAGCATCTCTATGTCTTTGCTTTCAAGGTAACAAAATAATGAAAACAAATACTATAAAAAGAAAGAATAAAATAAGATAAAATAATAAAATATAAAATATAAAATATAAAATATAAAAAAACAAAAAAATATTAATGCAGCAAGCTAAAAGAGAGAACGAAGTTACCACCTTTACAAACTACTGAAAAAAAAACTATTTACAACTCTTCTACCGTCATGTCTTAGAGTTGACAACTTCCTTGTTCTTAAGCGTGTCTCCCTGGCAACGGTGCCAAAATTTGATTACTCCCAAAACATAACGCGGTAGTTGTAGAACAGCTTTGGGGTGTCGATTCCACAGGGAAACAAGTTAACTACAAGAGAAGATGTAAACCTTAACACAGACGATAAAGATCAAGTGAGAGAATAAAGTATTGTGTGAAAATTGTGTAGATAGATTGATGGATAAAATAAAGAAACAACAAAGTTCTGGGAATCCTCCCTAGGTTCGTTGCCTCATTCTAATATTGATTCAATTGTTTATCTTGATTGCAAGTTTCACATCCCAAACAAGCAATCGAAAAATATTCAATTAAAGCACATGTGTAAACCCTAATGTATTGTTATGAAATACTTTTTACTTTCAAGCACACATGACCTAACTTATAGATTATCAAGAAACGACAATATATCATGATGACAATACTACAGTAATGGATAAATCTATAAGAGAAATCTACCGGACTCAATCACACCTCAACAACATCACATAAGAAGAGCATTACTAGACTTATATGGGGGAAAAAAGATGCAATCACCGGATTAAGGGGAAATCTTTTAATTAAATTGAAAAGTAAATCATAATAATGTTTAACGATAAATCCGTATTAGAAATGAATCAAGAAAATAAAATAAGAACAACTACACCTAGGGATTCATCCCTTCGCCTTGCGTGGAGATTAGTCCGCCACGGGGCTCCTTCTTAAGTCTTGGGACCTTTATCCAGCCTCCAAGATGTTGATTGATTTTTTTGAATGATCTTTCTTCAACCCTAAGTGATTTATTTATAGTACAAGGGTTCAAGGGTATTTGGGGGCTCAAAATTGTCACTTAGAAGTCCTAATTAGGTCAGGAGACCGTGTGCACACCGCACCTCTCTCTTCTGGGCGCCTCGACGCTCACTTTGGTCCGAGAGTGTGCTTTGCTGGAGGGTGCGGCACTTCCCTATCCATGCCATGGTGCTAGGAGGGGTGCAAGGGATGTGGTTCTGGCCGGTGCGGTGCTGGTCATTGGGCGGTGCACCTCTCACTCTTGGTTTTTCTTCTCAAGGCTGTAGGGTGCACCTCTCCTTAGTAGGCGGTGCACCTCTCACTCTTGGCTTTTCTTCTCAATGCTGGAGGGTGCACCTCTCACTCTTGGCTTTTTTTCTCAATGCTGGAGGGTGCACCTCTCCTTAGTGGGTGGTGCACCTCTCACTCTTGGCTTTTCTTCTCAATGCTGGAGGGTGCACCTCTCCTTAGTGGGCGGTGAATCTCTCACTGAAGTTTCTTTCTTTGTTCTTTTGGGTGCTGTTCTGGAGGCCGTGGCACACACACTTTCTTCTCTTCATTTTTTCCTTCCGAAAGCACTCCTTTGCTCCGATATGCATGGGATCTTTGTGCTTTATTCCACGATAGCTTTTCCCTTTCTTTTAGACTCAAAACACCTGAAAATGCATCAAAACAAATCAATGATCCAAGAATGACACTTTAGAATTGTTAAGGTATAAAAGTGCAATTAAAACCTAATTCAACCCTAAAATACTAACAATTAAGTACTGTAAAGATGCATTTTTTACTCTCATCAGAGAACAACAAGGTTCCGGGAATCTTCCCTAGGTTCGTTGGCTTGTTCCAATCTCGATTCAGTTGTTTTTATCTCGATTGCAAGTTTCAAATCTCAACCAAGCAATCAGTAAATATTCAATTAAAGCACATGTAAACCCTAATGTAATTGCTATGAAGTACTCTTTACTTTCGATTCAAGCACACATGGCATATCGTGTAGGTTTATCAAGAAACGACAATATATCTCAATGACAATATCGCAGTAATGGACAAACCTAAAAGATAAATCTATCGGTCTCAGTCACATCCAAACAACTTGACATAAGAAAAGCTTAACTAGACTTATATGGAGAAGAAGCATGCAATCACTGGATTAAGAAAATCAAAGGTAAGAAGAACACAAAGTGTGGCTGTCACATGAACCTCAATTCTTATTGTTTAAGGAGTAAATCTTAAACAATGCTTTAACAATAAATCCTTACAACTGAATTAAGAAAAGAAAATAAGAACAGCTACACCTAGGGATTCATCCCTTTGCCTTGCTTAGAGATCAGTTAGCCATGGGGTTCATGCTTGAACACCGTAATGTCGAGCTCTCTCCTTTGTTTATAGCCTCCTTCGATGTTCTCTTCTCAAACCCTAAGTGATTTATTTACAATATAAAAGGTCCAAGGGTGTTTTTAGGGTTTAAACTATCATTAAAGTCCTAATTAGGTCATAACTCGGAGAAGGGGATCGTGTGCATGCCACGGCTCTCACTTATGTGTGTCGTGGCTTGGTCTGATCTTTGGTGAGGCAATCTTCTGGGCGCTACGGCCCTGGTTTCTGGACACCTAGGTGCTCACTAGTCTTGGTTAGGTGGAGGTTCTGGGTGCCTAGGCCCTTTCTTCTGGGCGCCTAGGCTTCCACTAAAGGGCTTCTTGCTCATAAACTCTTCGTTTTGTCCTTTCAGAAGGACTCCTTCACTCCGATGTGCATGGAATCTTCGAGCTTTAAGCAATGATAGCTTTTCCATCTCTTTCAAAAATAAAATACCTGAAAATGCACCGAAATAAGTTAATGATCTAAGAACATCACTTTAGAGTTATTAAGGTATAAAAGTGTAATTCAAACCTCGATCAACCCTAAGATGCTAACAAATAAGTACTATTAAGATGCATTTTATGACTCTCATCAGCCTCCCATTTATTAATCTTGGGTCTACCTACACTAGTATCATCCTCTGTGCGTGTTCTCCACCACAATTTAGCATCACCAACTAAATATATAGAGGTTATCGTTACCTTTTCTGTGTTGAGGATGTGAGATGCCTGAAAGTATTGCTCCATATCCCATATAAAGTTCTCCAAGTCCTTTGTTTTCTTTGGACAACCAAAAGACATTGGTTCGGGAACTTTCAACTTAGAAGACACCATAGTGTTTCTCGAGCTCTCCCCTGGGCTTGCCACTAGCCTTTTCAACAAAATGAGCTCATCTTCGAACCTTTGAGTATGGTTCCTGAGTTTCTGAGTCAGCAATGTAAAGTTGGAATTCAAGTGAGAGATGCTTGCCGTCAAGCCATCTAACTCCTCTTGCACAGCTCGATTATTGTCAACTATGCCTTGTTGCACACCTTGCAGGTCGTTGCCCAATGCCTTGCATTGATTTGCAAGAGGCACTACCTCGTCAGACAACGGTTGATTACACTTAAACTAACACGCGATTATTGTGTATAGCTGAGGTGTTGATCCCTCAATGAAAACAGACTACAAGAGAAGGTGTAAACCTTAATACGAAACGATAAAATCCGAATGAGAAAATCTGGGTTTTACGAATGAAATTATATGAGAGATTGTGAAAATATAACGAAGGATTCAATAAAGAAATAACAAGGTTCTAGTAATCCTTCCTAAGTTCGTTGCCTTATTCTATTCTTGACTCAATTATTTTTATCTCAATTGCTAGTTTCACATGCCAAACAAGCAATTGGTAAATATTCAATAACAGCACATAAACACTTTAATGTAATTGCTACAAATTACTCTTTAATTCCAATTCAAGCACACACAATCTATCTTATAGATTATCAAGAAGCAACAATATATTTCAATAACAATACCGCAGTAATAAACAAACTTATAAGATAAATCTACCAAGATCAATCAAATCTAACCACTTGACATAAGAAGAGCTTGGCTAGACTTATATGGAGAAGAAAGATACAATCACTGAATTAAGAGTAAATCCTCTCATTCTTACTTAATCAAAGAGTAAATCATAAACAATGTTCAACAATGAATCTATACAACTAAATCAAGAACAGAAATAAGAACAACTACACCTAGGAATTCATCATTTTGCCTTGCTTAGAGTTTAGATGGACATTAGGCTCATGCTTGATCACCTTAATGAAGAAGAATAATGGTAGCTCTCCTAATTCTAGCCTCCTTTTTAGCAAAACCTAAGTGTTCTATTAATACCCCAAAAGGTTCAAGGGTATTTTCGGGTCAAGAAATGTCATTAAAGCCCTAATTAGGTCGTGAAACAGAAACAGGGGAATCGCGCTTGTGCCACGGCTCGGCTGTAAAAATACCTTTGCACCGCAGCACAAGCCTTTCCATGCTGCGACGCCACCCTTGATCTTGGCTTTTCAAAGGTACTGGAGGCCGTGGTGCACACTGGTCCGAGCTGCGGCGCACTGCCTAATTCCAACCTCTAACTCAGAAGCAAATGGTTCTGGAGGCCGCGGCTCAAACCTTGGCTCGCCACTGCATGGAACCCTAAAAATGGATTTCTCTTCATTTTATCCTTCTGAAACCATTTCTTCACTCCAATATGCATAGAATCTTTGTGCTTTAAGCAATGTTAGCTTTTCCATATCTTTTAAACCCAAAATACCTGAAAATGTATCGAAATAAATCAATGAACCAAGATTGACACTTTAGAATTATTAAGGCATAAATGTGTAATTCAGCCCTAAATCAACCCTAAAATGCTAACAAATAAATACTACTAAGATACTTTTTATGACTCTCATCATAACCCCCAACTAGCTTATTGCTAGTCCCATGCATTTCAAGCGAAAAATATGAAATGAATTCTATATTAGAAATCAAAACAATATAAAGCAATGTTAGCGTTAATCTAAGAGTAGTTCAACTTTTTGTCTCAAAAATCGCACATAACACACAACACATAAAATCATTAAATACCACCAAAATCCAAAAACAATCCAAACATCAACCTCAAAATCGTTATCGACTCTTAACATCCATCTTACCACAAACCATTAATCCAAACACCCGGATGATTTTATGCACACATTCATGAATATAAATCTTGGCCTCTAAAAACATATTAAATTGTTTGACATCAATCACAAATCAAACTCCATAGGCTCACTTTTTAAATCACTCTCCACTAATGTAGAAAAATCACACTACATCGGATCACTAGGTCTTTAATAGGCTTGTAACGTTAGGCTAAGGTAAAGGTCAAGAAGGAACGAGAAGGATTAAATAAGTAAAAGAACTCAGTCTCTTAATTTTAAACACAACCACTTTAAGCACTAGATAACCTTTTTCAACACCCAACTCATTCAACCATTTTTCAAGTATTTCTCTCAATAATTCACCATTTTTTTTCTTCTTTCTTTGCTAAAATTCACTTCTAACTCAGAAGTTTCTTTTTTAGTACGTAACCATTCACCTCCGTTTTCATTTTTTACTCTTTTCCACAACCTCCAACCTATCTCCTTTAATGTACCTGGGTTATGGTAGTAATATTTTTTTCCATATTTCCATCCTTACTCCTCTTAAGTACTTCTCAACAAATGTGTATAAACTAAGTTCTCTTAAAAGGAAGGTAAGAATAAAATATTTTTAGGCTCATAAAGGTAAGTAAATGGGCCATCGAAAGAAATGAGGCTTAAAACTTTTTTTAAGAAAAATGCTCAAACAGGTGACTAGCGATAAATATAACAAGGGTAAGGTTGAAGGGCTCAAACGGTCCAAATATGGCCTACATCATATCCTAAGTAGTGTGCATTCTAGGATTTCGCTTCAAGCAATTATCAAATAAGTTCTAGAGCTTGTCGATACCGCAAACATATTCACAAAACATTTGTACATAAAACTTTTGTTGGTGTTTGTCTAAGGTTTAAACATGGTTTGAAAAGGTTCTTTATAAGGCCTTGGCGCCTCAATACACAGCATGTGCAAAGGGTTCAGCATTAGGTCAGGCCGCGACACACAGTATAGAGGAAGCCTAGAGGAGGTGTGCGCCGCGGCTCAGCCTCCCCTAGGCTGCGGCGCCCAGAGAATAGTGCATGTGTGCCTTGGCTTGAGCTGCGGCCTGCCCTGTTCTGGGCTGCGACGCCAGGCACACTGAGACTAGTCTTTTCAGGCTTTTGAGAGGTGCGAGGATGCATGAACAAAATGCTCAGGATCACTAAGGATTGATGAAGAGCTATGATTGAATGGTCCTCAAGATCTAAGGGTGTAGATTGACTTCAAAGATTGGCTCAAGAAGTGGTGCACTATATAAAGGGTCACCTAGCTTCAATCTCAACAAGAATAACACAACAAACACAAGTGATCATCATACAAGAGAATTCAAGTGCACGTGTGAGAGTGCAAAAACACAAAACATAGGAGAAGCACTAGAATATATATAAAAAGAAAGGCTGGTTGTAAAGAGAGAGTAGCATAGATTGGGTAGAGGGCTTTGTAATAGTTTTTATCACTTTCTTTCTTCTCTTCTTTGGTTCTTCAAGAACTTGAGTTTCTTGAAGAGGGTTGTTTTATTTGTAAAGAACCATTGATTTAGTGCAAAGAGTTCAAAGGAACTCACGGGGACGTAGGCTATTGCCGAACCTCGATAACAATTGATGTGTCCTTTCCTTTCTTTGATTTCTGTTCCTGTTTCCGATTCATCTTTACAAGTCATTCTACACTTGGGTGTTTGGAAGATCACCACCTGGGCATCTCCAAGGTGATTTCCAACAGTGGTATCAGAGCTAGAGGAGATACCACAACAGTGGTATTAGAGCCGGAGGAGCTTTGGTGAGTGGGTATCGGAGTTGGAACAGAAGGTATCGGAGTTAAGACTCCAAGAATCAAAGATCAACTTCTTGGGTGATTCAAGAACTATGCTGGGATCAAGATCTGATCGTGTACTTGAGGGTGATTCAAGAACGATATTGAGATCTATCTTTAATCAAGTTCTTGTGATTTAGAAGTTTGGGAAAGCAATTGTGGGTGCTGCATAAATCTAGGATTTTCTCTGCAAAATGGATTCAAATTTCATCGTTAAGAAGTTTGATGGAAAGGGAGACTTTGCCCTTTAGAAGCGGAAGATCAAGGCTGTTCTTATGCAACAGAAGGTGGACTTGGCTATTGGAGAAGATGATGTTTTCTGTTGGAAATCACCTTGACAAGGTGCCCAGGTGGTGATCTTCCAAATACCCAAGTCTAGAATGACTTGTAATGAAATGAAACAACAAACAAAAGCAATAAAGAAAAGAACAGAAGCAATTTGTTATCGTGGTTCGGCAATAACCTACATCCCCGTGAGTTCACCTAAACTCTCTGCACTAATCAATGGTTCTTTTACAATCACAGCAACCCCTCTCTAAGAAGCCTAAGTTCTTGAAGAAACAAAGAAGAAGAAGAAACAGAAAGTGATAAGAACTAACCCTGGAATATTCCCAAGAAAATTCCCTTTACAAGCCCTTCAATCCCCTTTCTATTCTACTCACTCTTCTAAACAACCAGCCTTACAAATGAGTCTCTCTTGTATTGTGTCTTTGCACTCTTTATAATTCTCTCACTTTTGATCACAAGTTATGTCACATTGTTATGAGAATGAAGCTAGGTGACCCTTTATATAGTGCACCAACTTCTTGTCTAATTTTGAGTGTCATTCTCCACCCTTAGATCTTGATGACCAATCAACCATAGCCCTTGATCAATCCTTAGTGATCCTATACATTTTTGACATGTCTCATGAACTCAACTAAAGGCTGAAGCATGTGTTCCTTAGTGTGCCTAAAGGTGCGGCCTGAATAAGGGGGCGCCGCGGCTCAAGGCAAAGCACCAATTCACCACTTTCTGGGCACTGCGGCCTAGAGGAGGGGGCGCCGCGGCCTGGCCTCCCTCCAGCACCACCTCCTTGTTAGGTGTCATGGCTTAGACAAGGCAGGGCCGCGGTGCACACTAGTACTAAGCCCTTTTGGTTGCTTGTGTCCTGAGGCACACACTTAGTTGCTGAACCTTGATGTTGAACTCCTTCCAACCTTAACCATGTTTAAACCTTACTACCTTTGTCTAAGTGTTTAATCCCGAACCATTGTGCAGAGAACTCAAGATCCAAACTCATCTTGAGTAATCAATCAACCGACTCCAATCCTAAATAGTCCAAGGCAATGATTGAACTTACTTAAGGGTAGGACTTTAGTACCTAAATCCGTAGGGTTTTCTTCCGTGGCTACCTTGTCTACATGAATGCATCCTTCCGTAACATTTTCTCAAATAAAATGGTACCGAACATCCATGTACTTTGTCCTCTCATGGAACACCGAATTCTTACTTAGGTGCAATGCACTTTGACTATCCGAAAACACCACCACCTGCTCTTTCAGGACCTTCAACTCTTCCAGCAACCCTTTGCACCACATAGCCTCCTTGACGGCATCTGTAGCCGCTATGTACTTAGCCTCAGTTGTTAAGAGTGCTACCACTGGCTGCAATTAAGCCTTCCAACTTACACAACATCCGTTTAAGTTGAAGAAGTAGGAGGTAATCGATCTTCTTTTATCCCGGTCTGCTCCATAGTCCGAATCAGCCCTATTTCTGGGCTTCCCTTACCATAAATCAGCCCTATTTCTGGGCTCCCCTTCAAGTACCTTAGCAACCACTTCATCCCAAGCCAATGCTCTTTTCCGGGATTACTCATAAACCTGCTGAGAACACTTATTGCATGAGCAATATCAGGTCTAGTGCTTACCATGGTGAACATTACAGAACCAACCACACCAGAGTAGAGGACCTGTTCCATTTCCTTCTTCTCCTCATTCGATCTTAGACATTGATCGTTGGAGAACTTGAAATGACCAGCAAGGGGAACCTTCACTGGTTTGCTATCTTCCATAGAGAACTTAGATATCATATTCTCTATATAAGAAGTTTAAGAGATCTTCAATCTGTTTCTATCCCTTTCCCAGATGATACACTTCCCAAGGATCTTCTGTGCTTGGCCAAGATCCTTCATCTAAAACTCCTCACTGAGTTGAGCCTTCAATTTTCTTATCCTTTCCATGCTGCTCCCAACCAGCAACATATCATCAATATAGATCAGGATAATCACCACTTCCTCTACCTTGTGCCCCTTATAATACAAGCATGAATCATAGTAGCTCCTCATTAAACCCAGGCTGGTTACAAAAGAATCGAACCTCTTATTTCATTGCCAAGGTGATTGCTTCAGGTCATATAGAGATTTTTTCAGTTGGCACACCAAATCTCCCTGCCTTTCTTCCTTATAGCCTTTGGGTTGCCTCATGTAAATGGTCTCATCAAGCTCTCCATGTAAGAACATTGTCTTCACATCCATTTGCTCAATTTCCCAATTGAATTGGACCACCAATGCTAACACTATCCTGATCGCCTTGTATTTCACAACCAGTGAGAAGATTTCGGTGAAATTTGTGCCTTCTTTTTGTGTGAATCCCTTTTCTCCACCAGCTTAGCTTTATACCGGACTTCATCTATTGGAGTATTCCTTTCTTTGATCTTGTAGACCCATCTACAATCCACAACTCTCTGTTTTTCTAGTTTAGGCACCAACTCCTAAAAGTTGTTCTTCATCAAAGAATTCATTTCTTCCTCCATAGCTAGCTGCTACTTTGATAACTCCTTACATTCCATGGCTTCCATGTAAGTTTTTGGTTCACTAATCTCTCTTTCTGTCCAAGGAACTACTACATTAGCATCCGCAAACCCATATCTCAAAGGTGGTCTCACCACCCTCCTCTCTCAGTCCCTTGTGAGCTGGTAGTCATTCTGACTTGCTGCTCCAACCCCTTCTAGTTTAGCCTCCTTTTGAGTGCCCTGAACATGGCCTTCATTAATGGGCTCTACCTGGTCCGAACCCTCTTGCCTCCTCTGCTCTACCTGAACTAAGTTCTCCTTGATGCGATGCTCCATAAATTTCGAACTGGTTTGCTCACTAGCCCCTGCAGGGTTAGTTTTCTCTAAGTAGGGAAATAACAATTCAATAAAAATAACATCCCTACTAATTATGAGTTTCATTCATTTTGGTTCTAAGGACCACAACCTATACCCCTTAACCCCATCACCATACCCTAGAAATACACATTTTCTAGACCTTGGGTTAAGTTTATCATCATTTTGATGTGCAAATGAAGCACGCCCAAAAGTCCTAAGGTTGCTTAACTCAGAGGGTTTTCCACTCCACATCTCCATGGGAGTCTTGAGCTCTAAAGCTCTAGAGGGTGATCTATTTACTAAGTATGCAGCAGTAGACACAGCTGCCCCCCAAAAATATTTTGGTAAACCATATCCTATTAACATGCACCTAACTTTTTCCATAAGGGTTCAATTCATCCTCTCATCAAGACCATTTTGCTAAGGTGTTTTTACAACCGTTCTATGCCTTAGAATGCTAATTAATTCACAGAATTTATCAAAATCTTTATTACAAAATTCAAAGCCATTATCGGTTCGTAAAGCCTTAACTACCCAACCCGTTTGAGTCTCTAGCAACTTTTTCCACACAACAAATTTATTCAAGGCATCTGATTTATTCCTAAGCAAATAAACCCAAACTTTTCTTGAATAATCATCAATTAAAGACAGAAAGTAAAAGTTACCTCCCTATGTTGGTGTTCTTGCTGGTCCCCAAAGATCCGAATGTATGTAGTCAAGAATCCCCTTAGACTTGTGCACTCCGGTGTTGAAGCTGACTCGATGTTGCTTCCCAAGAACACAACACTCACAGAAATCAAGTTTCTCTACTTTGTCTCCACCAAGTAAGCCATCCTTGCTAAGAACTTACAGGCCCTTCTCGCTTATGTGTCCCAAGCGAGTGTGCCAAAGTGCTGCCTTATCCATCTCAGCCATCAAGCTTGCTACTTGATCCTTGATTTCTGTCTCACCGATCATCTCATAAAGTCCATCTTTGATTGCTGCTTTGATCACTATCAAGGAACCCTTGGTTACCTTGAACTTTCCTCCTTCAGCTTTGTATGTATACTTCATGGAATCCAGCTGCCCCAGTGAGATCAAATTCCTCTTTAAATTTGGAAGATACCTCACATTTCACAGTAGCCTTGTGACTCCATCAAACATCCTCAACTGGATGTCTCAAATCCCTCTCGCTTAGCAAGAAGTGTAATTTCCCAAGAAAACCTTTCCATCATTGGTTTCCTAGAAATTCTTGAACCATTCCTTATGAGGGCACATGTGATAAGTGCACCCAGAATCCAAAATCCACATTTCGCTGCCTTGCCTCCTACTCACATTTGAGCAACCGAAGCCTCTCCATTGTTGGTATGGCTTCTTCCTCTCTCATCCCACAACCTCTTCTTGCAATCTTTCTTGAAGTGACCCTCCTTGTTGCAGTAGAAGCACCTTTTTCCTCCAAATCTTGATTTAGAATGAGATCTCCCATGGCTCTGCCCTCTACCCTTTGATTTCTCCCGGTAGTTTCCATGGTTACTACTGCCATTCCGAGTTGCTGGCCTTCCTCTTACGAACAGCCTTTCCCCACTTGATGCCTCCCTTCTCTTGGCTTTGAAATCATGAACCTTTATAGCATTGACCAAAATTTCTTTGGTTAGTGTAACTGTTCCATATTCAATTGCATTAATTAAACTATCAAAACAATCAAGAAGAGAATTTAATAACATAACAACCAATTGTTCATCCGAGAATTTAATACTACAACTATCCAAATCATGAACTAGCTTATTAAAGACATCAAGATTATCTTGCAACTCTTTATTAGGATCCATTTTAAAAGCAAAGATTCTTTCAAGAAGATAAATCTTGTTAGGGAGAGTTTTGATAAGAAACAACTCATCTAGTTTCTTCCATATGACAATAGGATCTTCCGAGTCTCCGCACTCCCTTATGACACTATCTGACATGTGTAGGAAGATGGTGCTGTAAGCCATCTTCTTCATCTCAATCTGCTGGTCCTCCGTGATACTTGTTGGAAAAGCATCATCTTCTCCAATAGCCAAGTCCACCTTCTGTTGTATAAGAACAGCCTTGATCTTCCGCTTCCACAGGGAAAAATCTCTCTTTCCATCAAACTTCTCAACAATGAAGTTCGAACCCATCTTACGGAGATGATCCTAGATATGTGCAGCACCTACAAATGCTTTTCAACTTCTTCTAAACCTCAAGAACACGATCTGATCTTGATCTTTACTCCATTCTTGAATCACCCAAGAAGTTTATTCTTTGATTCTTGGAGTCTTGCTCCGATACCTTCTGTTCTTGCTCCGATACCCAGCTGTACTAGCTCCTTCGGCTTTGATACCACTATTTGAAATCACCTTGACAAGATACCTGGGTGGTGATCTTCCAAACACTCAAGTCTAGAATGACTTGTAATGAAATGAAACAACAAACGAAAGCTAGAAAGAAAAGAACACAAGCAATTTGTTATCGAGGTTCGGCAATAGCCTACATCCCCGTGAGTTCACCTGAACTCTCTGCACTAATCAATGGTTCTTTTACAATCACAGCAACCCTTCTCCAAGAAGCCTAAGTTATTGAAGAAACAAAGAAGAAGAAGAAGCAGAAAGTGATAAAAACTAACTCTGGAATTTTCCCAAGAAAATTCCCTTTACAAGCCGTTCAATCCCCTTTCTATTCTACTCACTCTTCTAAACAACCAGCCTTACAAATGAGTCTCTCTTTGTATTGTGTCTTTGTACTCTTTAGAATTCTCTCACTTTTGATCACAAGTTATGTCACATTGTTATGAGAATGAAGCTAGGTGACCCTTTATGTAGTGCACCAACTTCTTGTCCAATCTTGAGTGTCATTCTCCACCCTTAGATCTTGATGACCAATCAAAAATGGCCCTTGATCAATCCTTAGTGATCCTATATGTTTTGGACATGTCTCACGAACTCAACTAAAGGCTGAAGCATGTGTGCCTTTGTGTGCCTGAAGGTGCGGCCCGAAACAAGGGGCGCTGAGGCTCAAGGCAAAGCACCAATTCACCACTTTCTGGGGGCTGCAGCCTAGAGGAGGGGCCGCCGTGGCCTGGCCTCCCTCTAACACCTCCTCTTTACTAAGTGTCAAGGCCTGGATAAGGCAGGGCTATGGCGTACACTGGTGCTGAGCCCTTTTGGTTGCTTGTGTGCTGAGGCACACACCTAGTGTGCTGAACCTTGATGCTGAACTCCTTCCAACCTTAACTATGTTTAAAGCTTAGACAAATACCACTATTTTTCAGCAAGTATCATGGAGGACCAGTGGATTGAGATGAAGAGATGGTATACAACAGCATTTTCTTGCACATGTCGGATAATGTCACAAGGGAATGCGAAGACTCGGAAGATCCTATTGTCATATAGAAGAAACTAGATGAGTTGTTTCTTACCAAAACTCTCCCTAATAAGATTTATCTTCTTAAAAGAATCTTTGCTTTTAAAATGGATACTAATAAAGAGTTGCAAGATAATCTTGATGTGTTTCATAAGCTAGTTCAAGATTTGAATAGTTGTAGTATAATATTCTCGAATGAACAATTAGCTGTTATTTTGTTGAATTCTCTTCCTGATTGTTTTGATAATTTGATTAATGCAATTGAATATGGAAGAGATACTTTAACCAAGGAGATTGTGATCAATGCCATAAGGGCTCATGATTTCAAAGCCAAGATGAGGGAAGCATCAAGTGGAGAAGGGTTTTTCATTAGAGGAAGGCCAGCAACTCGGAATGGTAGTAGCATTAATAGTAACTACTGGGAGAAATCAAGAGGTAGAGGGTAGAGCCATGGGAGATCTCATTCCAAACCTAGATTTGAAGGAAATAGGTGTTTCTACTGCAACAAAGAGGGCCATTTCAGGAAAGATTGTAAGAAAAAGATGTGGAATGAGAGAGGAAGAAGTCATACCGAAAATGGAGAGGCTTCGGTTGCCAAAAGAGAATAGCAAGATGATGTTCTTGTTGTGTGCTCAAATGTGAGCAGGACTCAAGGCAGCAAGAAATGGATTCTGGGTGCACTTATCACATGTGCCCTCACAAGGATTGGTTCAATAATTTCCAGGAAACTAATGATGGAAAGGTTTTCTTAGGAAATGACTCTTCTTGCCAAGTGTGGGGGATAGGAGACATCCAGTTGAGGATGTTTGATGGAGTCACAAGGTTGCTGCGGAATGTGAGGTATCTTCCGAATTTGAAGAGGAATTTGATCTCATTGGGGCAGTTGGATTCCATGGGGTATTCATACAAGGTAGAGGGAGGAAAGATCAAGGTAACCAAGGGATCTTTGGTAGTGATCAAAGCAGCAAAAAAAGATGGACTCTATGAGATGATCGGGGAGACAGAAATCAAGGATCAAGCAGCAAGCTTAATGGCTGAGATGAATAAGGATGCTCTTTGGCACACTCACTTGGGACATATGAGTGAAAAGGGCCTGCAAGTTCTCAGTAAGAATGGTCTACTTGGTGGTGACAAAGTAGAGAAATTGGATTTCTGTGAGTGTTGCATTCTTAGGAAGCAACACCGAGTCAGCTTCAACACAGGAGTGCACAAGTCTAAGGACATTCTTGACTACATTCATTCGGATTTTTGGGGACCAGCAAGAACACCAACACAGGGAGGTAACTTTTACTTTCTATCTTTAATTGATGATTATTCAAGAAAGGTTTGGATTTATTTGCTTAAAAATAAATCAGATACTTTGAATAAATTTGTGGTGTGAAAAAAGTTGCTGGAGACTCAAATGGGTAGGGTAGTTAAGGCTTTACAAACCAATAATGGCTTTGAATTTTGCAATAAGGATTTTGATTAATTATGTGAGTTAAATGGCATTCTAAGACATAGAACGGTTGTAAAAACACTTCAGCGAAATGGAGTTGCTGAAAGGATGAATAGGACCCTTATGGAAAATGTTAGGTGCCTATTAATAGGATCTGAATTAACAAAATATTTTTGGGGGGAAGCTGTGTCTACTGCTGCATATTTGGTTAATAGATCACCCTCTAGAGCTTTAGAGCTTAAGACTCCCATGGAGATGTGGAGTAGGAAACCCCCTGAGTTGAGCAACCTTAAGACCTTTGGGTGTACTGCATTTGCACATCAAAAAGATGATAAACTGAACCCAA
This sequence comes from Bretschneidera sinensis, assembly GCA_023935145.1. Lineage (NCBI taxonomy): Eukaryota > Viridiplantae > Streptophyta > Magnoliopsida > Brassicales > Akaniaceae > Bretschneidera > Bretschneidera sinensis. The sequence continues at coordinate 132,608,966 of CM043698.1, forward strand.
GGTCTAGAAAATGTATAGTGATGGGGTTAAGGGGTATAAGTTGTGGTCCTTAGAACCAAAAGGAATGAAACTCATAATAAGTAGGGATGTTATTTTTAATGAATTATTATTTCCCTATTTGGAGAAAACTAACCCTGAAGGGGCTAGTGAACAAACCAGTCCGGAATTTGTGGAGCAACGCATCAAGGAAAATTCAATTCAGGTAGAGCAAGGAAGACAAGAGGGTTTGGACTAGGTAGAGCCCACTAATAAAGGCTATGCTTAGGATACTCAAGAGGAGGCTGAACTGGAAGGGGATGATGCAGCAAGTCAGAATGACTACCAGCTCACAAGGGACCGAGAAAGGAGGGTGGTCAGACCACCTTTTAGATATGGGTTTGCGGATGCCAATGTAGCAGCTCCATGTTCAGAAGGAGGGATGGTTGAACCATAAACTTACATGAAAGCCATGGAATGTAAGGATTTGTCAAAATTTCAACTAGCTATGGAGGAAGAAATGGATTCTTTGAGGAAGAACAACTCTTGGGAATTGGTGCCCAAACCAGAAAAACAGAGAGTTGTGGATTGTAGATGGATCTACAAGATCAAATAAGGGAACACTCCAGTGGATGAAGTCCGATATAAAGCTAGGCTAGTGGCAAAGGGGTTCACATAAAGAGAAGGAATAGATTTCATCGAAATATTCTTACCAGTTGTGAAGTACAAGACGATACGGATAGTATTGGCAATGGTGGTCTAATTTGATTGGGAGATCGAGTAAATGGATGTGAAGACAGTGTTCTTACATGGAGGGCTTGATGAGACCATCTACATGAGGCAACCTGAAGGCTATGAGGAAAGAAGGCAGGGAGAGTTGGTGTGGAAATTGAAGAAATCTCTCTATGGCTTGAAGCAATCACCTCGGCAATGGAATAAGAGGTTTGATTCCTTTGTAACTAGCCTAGGTTTCATGAGGAGCTACTATGCTTCGTGCTTATATCATAAGGGGCACAAGGTGGAGGAAATGGTGATCATCCTCATCTACGTTGATGATATGCTGCTGGTTGGGAGCAGCAGGGAGAGGATAGGAAAATTGAAGTCTTAACTCAGTTCGGTGTTTGAGATGAAGGATCTTGGCTATGCACAGAAGATCTTTGGGATGAATATAATCCAAGAAAGGGAGAGAAACAGATTGAAGATTTCTCAGACTTCCTACATAGAGAAGATGATATCTAAGTTCTCTGTGGAAGATAACAAACCATTAAAGGTTCCCCTTGCTGGTCATTTCAATTTCTCCAACGATCAATGTCCGAGATCGGAGGCGGAGAAGAAAGAAATGGAGAAGGTCCCTTACTTTAGTGCGGTTGGTTCAGTTATGTTCACCATGGTAAGCACTAGACAGGATATTGCTCATACAATAAGTGTTTTCAGTAGGTTTATGAGTAATCTTGGAAAGGAACATTGGCTTGGGATGAAGTGTTGCTGAGGTACTTGAAGGGAAGCCCAGAAGTAAGGCTGATTTATGAGAAGAGGGGTAAGTCCATCTGTCTTGAGGGTTATGCGGATTCGGACTATGGAGCAGACCGAGATAAAAGAAGATCGATTACCTCCTATGTCTTCAACTTAAATGGATGTTGTATAAGTTGGAAGGCTCAGTTACAGCTAGTGGTAGCACTCTCAACAACCGAGGCTGAGTACATAGTGGCAACGGAAGCCATTAAGGAGGCTATGTGGTGCAAAGGGTTGTTGGAAGAGTTGAAGGTCCTGAAAGAGTAGGTGGTGGTGTATTCGGATAGCCAAAGTATGTTGCACTTGTGTAAGAATTTGGTGTTTCATGAGAAGATAAAGCACATGGATGTTCGGTATCATTTCATTCGGGAAAATGTTATGGAAGGATGCATTCATGTGGACAGGGTAGCCATAGAGGAAAATCCTGCAGATTTAGGCACCAAGGTTCTACCTCTAAGTAAGTTTAATCATTACCTTGGACTACTTAGGATTGGAGTTGATTGATATGATGACTCAAGATGAGTTTGGATCCTGAGTTCTCTGCACAATGGGTTCGGGTTTAATCGCTGAGATAAAGGTAGAGATTGTTGGTGTTTGTCTAAGGTTTAAACATGGTTTGAAAAGGTTCTTCATAAGGCCTTGGTACCTCAGCACACAGCGTGTACAAAAGGTTCAATATTAGGTCAGGCCATGGTGCCCAGCATGGAGGAAGCTTAGAGGAGGTGTGCACCACGGTTCAGCCTCCCCCAGGCCGTGGCGCCGAGAGAATGGTGCATATGTGCCCCGGCTTCAGCCGCGGCCTGCCCTGTTCTGGGCCGCGGAGCCAGGCACACTGAGACTAGTCTTTTTATCCTTTTGAGAAGTGCGTGGATGCATGAACAAAATGCACAGGATCACTAAGGATTGATGAAGGGCAATGATTGAATGGTCCTCAAGATCTAAGGGTGGAGATTGACTTCAAAGATTGGCTCAAGAAGTGGTGCACTATATAAAGGGTCACCTAGCTTCAATCTCAACAAGAATAACACAACAAACACAATTGGTAATCATACAAGAGAATTCAAGTGCAAGTGTGAGAGTGCAAAGACACAAAACACAGGAGAGGCACTAAAATAGATCTCAAAAGAAAGGCTGGTTGTAAAGAGAGAGTAGCATAGATTGGGTAGAGGGCTTTGTAATAGTCCTTATCACTTTCTTTCTTCTTTTCTTTGGTTATTCAAAAACTTGAGTTCCTTGGAGAGGGTTGTTGTATTTGTAAAGAACCATTGATTTAGTGCAAAGAGTTCAAAGGAACTTATGGGGACGTAGGTTATTGCCGAACCTCGATAACAATTGTTGTGTCCTTTCCTTTCTTTGATTTTTATTTTTGTTTCTGATTCATCTTTACAAGTCATTCTAGACTTGGGGACGTAGGCTATTGCCGAACCTCGATCACCATCTGGGCATCTCCAAGGTGATTTCCAACAACTTCTCTAAATGTTTTAGACTAATCATGCAATCTTACCGCAAACCAGAATCTCAAACCAAATGAAGATCGACACTTTAAATTATTCTCAAACCGAAGCAAGATTTAACTTCTTCTGAACAATATATGCTATCTCAATTAAACTCATATCATTGACATGTAAATTAACTCCAAGGCTAACACAAAGCATATATATATATATATATATATATATATATATATATATATATATATAAAATTTATCCTAATCAAACGAATTAAAATGAAAAAGGGAAAGTGACACCAAACAATTCAATGGTATGGAATAAGAAATGCGTTTCCTCCACCCCCAACTAAAGATTTGCGTTGTTCTCAATGTGAAAGAAAAAGTAAAGGAAACTCTCTTTTTAACCAAAAGTGTGAGGAAGTCGAAAATTGTGCACAACCATTCGAACTCCATATTGTTCCTCTTTTTGAAATTTTGATCTGTAACATAGAACAAAACAAACAAAAAGAAGGAAACTATGGTGTAACATTAAGATTTCCACCGAATGTTAGGCTAGTACATTAAAACTAAATAAATAACTAAAAATGAAAAATGAAGTACGAAAAATAAAGATAACGAAAAGTTAATCCGATATAAAAGTTAATACAGTCATCCGATAATAAAATAAAATGAAACAAGCAAGAGACAACTCAAAAGTTAATCCTCTATGTCATTGTCCTCCTCTTCCTCTTCTTCACCCTCCTCTAGAGCTGGATCAAAGGATGAACCCGGATGGGGTGGCAAGGTGGGAAAGTGATCCATATCACAACTGGTGGTGAAAGCAAGGTGTTGGTACATTTGACCAAAAGAAGAGTAAGCCACTGCTTGATAATCTGCTTGCCTGACTAAGAATTGATCCTGATGATCAAACCTATTCTGTAAGAATTTCTGATGCTCATCAAATAGAATCTCTAAATGCTTAAGCCGCTCTACAACAGTTAAAGACCTAGGAGGTGGAGGGGAGGCAGCAACCACTGTTCCCTCTCTCGGAGCTTGCAACCTTGTTGCCTTAATCACATTGAGCTTTCCATCATCGATAGGCTTCTTGGGGTGTTGTGCTTCCTCAACACTACTGTACTAGACACTGGCTTGGATGCATAACTGGGTAATCAAGGAAGGGAAGTATAGACCAAGCTTTTGTCTCACAGTATGGATGATACAATTAAACGTTATTTGGCCCACATCAATCGTCATAGCCATCAAAATAGCATATATAAGAATAGCCCTCTCAACAGTAACATTGCTATAATGCGTAGCGGGCATCATCTTCTGACACACAAAGTATTATCAAGCTCGAGCATTCACAGTCAAAGAAGTACCTGGCCAGGTTTTAGGATTACCACTCGACATCTTCAAAGTCGTGCCCGGAATACAGAGTGTGTTACAAACCTCATCATAGGCAACATTAGACAAATAAGCGATATATTCACTATTCTCAATGCCAGGTAGCCCATAAAATCTGTTAATAGATGCACTGTCAAAGGAAACTGTTTTTCCTCTAACCATCACTTTTCCATTCCTATGCTCTTCTGTATTAGCATAAAATTCTTTAACCACATTAGTAATAGAATTAGGTGGTTGTCCCCCAAATGCACCCCAATTCCTATCAGCAATCATCTTAAACAAAGTTGGGTTTCGTCTCTCTGTGATAGTGAAACCTCTTTCAGGAATGGGTCTCCTAGCATGCATTAAACTAACATACCTTTCACTAGCATTATAACTAAAAAAATTACTATCATCAAACTCTTGAGGCTGTTTCCCCCTTTGTCTCTTAGTTTTAGGGGCCATTTGAAACAAATTGTACTAAGACAAGAGAACTAGTTCAAATGCAACCACTCAAATATCACAAATCCACAACAAAGAGAAGCAAATTGACCTTACTTGATAAATAATGAGCCCAAAGTTGGAGAGAAGACCCACAATCTCGAAATCCTCTTGAAATCCCAAAATCCTCTTAGAACCAAAGCTTTGTGGAGAAATTTGTAGCAAAATCTGCAAATAAGTGAAAAATTCCTCAAAGAATTGTGTTAGAATCAATAAAAATGAGAAAAGGTAGAAGGGTAAGGATGGATTTGGAGAGAGGTTGAGAGAGAGTAGAAGAAGGGCTAATTTCTTTCAAAATGAAATGAAGAACAAGAGGGAAAATGGGTTTTTAAAGTGGCAGATCGCAACTTTGCACCGCGGTGCACACTTACTCGTGCCGTGGCGCAAAGACCTAAATCCCCAAATCTGTTGCACTGTGCGCCGTGACACACATTGGTCCGTGCCACAACGCAACCTAGAGATTTCGATTTCTGGTGGGCACGGCGCATGGGCTTTGGGCCGCAGCGCCCACTGGGACTTTTGAAATCTGCTGGGAAGTACAAATAAAAGGGTATAAAAATGTAAACTAAAATTACTAAAAATAACTTAAAACTAAAAATTAAATTAAATCAAAATGAAAATTAAAATTAAAATTAAGATAGACTTAACTAAAAACAAAAATTCTAAAATTAACAAAGATTTAACAAAATTAAAACTAATGTACAATGGAACGAAAGTACCCGATTAAGAAGGATAAACCAGGGCCACCAAAGAGATCTCTTCGGGCCTATCTTTAACACATTCATGTTCCAAGTAGAGCTTCAACCTTTGGCTATTAACTCAAAATGCATGACCGTCGGAAGGATCTTCAACCTCAACTACTCCATTGGGAAAGACACTCTTCACAACATAAGGTCCCTTCCATCATGATCGCAATTTTCCCGGATGGAAATGTAATCGTGAGTCATACAAAAAAACTCTATTACCTTATTCAAAAATTTTCCAGAGTATTTTCTGATCATGAATCACTTTCATTCTTGACTTTAAGTTATTGGCATTATCATATGCATCATCTCTCAACTCTGCAAGTTCACAAAGTTGCATGCTATGTGCTCAAGTTTTACCGGCAAGTGACATGCTTTACCGAATACCAACCGATAAGGAGATGTTCCAAGAACCGTCTTGTATACTGTCCGGTATGCCCAAAGTGCATCCGATAGGCGCAAAGACCAATCTTTTTCTATTGGGATTTACCATTTTTTCAAGTATTTGCTTAATCTCCCTATTTGCTAGTTCCGCTTAGCTATTGGTTTGTGGATGATAAGCTGTAGAAATCCTATGGGTGACTCCATACCTGCGCATTAAAGCCTCAAAAGAACGGTTACAAAAATGTGACCCTTGATCATAAATTATAACACGTGGAGTACCTTACCTAGATAAAATATGATCTTTAAGAAATTTAACAACAACTATATTGTCATTAGTGCGGTAAGGTATTGTTTCAACCCATTTAGAAACATAATCAATGGCAAGTAAAATGTAAAGATACCCAAAAGAAGGTGGGAATGGTCCCATAAAATTGATCCCCTAACAATCAAAGATTTCCACCACTAAGATAGGGTTGAGAGGCATCATATAACAGCGGGACAACGAACCTAACCTCTGACATCTTTCACATGATCGACAAAACTCACTAGCATCTTTGAATAAAGTAGGCCAATAAAAACTGCATTGCAAAATTTTTACGGCTGTCTTTTTAATAGAAAAATAGCCAAGACAAGCATAGGTATGACAAAAAGTTAACACACTATCAACTTCCATATCCAAAATGCATTTTCTTATTATTTGATCAGGGCAATATTTAAAAAGATAAGGATAATTCCAATAAAAATTATTTACCTCAGCCAAAAACTTACGCTTATCTTGTGCACTCCATGTAGATGGAACTTGACGGGAAACCAAGTAGTTTGCAATGTCCGCATACCAAAATTTTCATCTGGAAAGGCTTCCCGAATGGGAAAAATGTCAATATCATTCATATATTCCAAGCGAGATAAATGGTCTGCTACAACATTTTCTACGCCCTTCTTGTCTTTCATGGTCAAGTCAAATTCCCGCAAAAGCAAAATCCAACGTATCAAACGGGCCTTAGCATCCGTTTTTTAAAAAAGAAATTTAAGGGCGAAATGATCTATGTATATAGTGATAGGTGAACCAATTAAGTAAGAGTGAAATTTATCTATTGCAAATACTACTGCTAGTAATTCTTTATCGGTTATGGTGTACATTATTTGAGAATGATTCAAGGTTCTACTAGCATAATAAACAACAAATTGTTTTCCCTTTCTTCTTTGTCCTAAAACAGCCCCTACAACATAGTCACTAGCATCACACATAATCTCAAAAGGCAAGGTAAAATCCAGTGATTGCATAATAGGGGCGGTTGTAAGCTTAGAGATAAGTGTCCTAAACACTTGCTCACATTCGGGGCTCCACTTAAACTCAATATCCTTCATCAAAAGGTTATATAAGGGTCTAGAGATAGCACTAAAATTTTGAATGAACCTTCTATAAAACCCGGCATGCCCTAAGAGATACCTAACATCTTTAATATTTGTTGGGAAACCACCTTAGATGATGCCCAGGAGGTGATCTTCCAAACACCCAAGTCTAGAGTGACTTTTATAAGAAAAGAAACAGCAACCAATCAAAGCAAGAAAGAAAATAACACAAGAAATTTGTTGACGAGTTTTGGCAATGTGCCTACGTCCCCGTGAGCTCCTCCGAGCTCTCTGCACTATCTTATCAATGGAGTTCTTTATAATCAACAACACTCTTCCAAGAACTCATAGGTTCTTGAAGAACAAAAGAAGAAGAAGAAGAAGAAGAAGAAAGTGATAAGAACTAACCCTAGAATTTTCCTAAGAAAATTCCCCCTTACAAGCCCTTGAATCCCTTTCAATTCTACTCTCTCTTTCTAAACAACCAGCCTCTCTACAAAATCTCTCTTAAGTTTAGTGTCTTTGCACTCTTACAAGTGATCTTAATTCTAATCACAAGTTTTCACAAGTTATGTCACACTAAAGCTAGGTGACCCTTTATATAGTGCACCAACTTCTTGTCCAATCTTGAGGGTCAATATCCACCCTTAGATCTAGAAGACTAATCATCCATAACCCTTCATCAATCTAAGTAAAGCTGTGTGTGTTTAACATGCCTCATGCACCCTTTAAATTACTGAATCAGTATGCATTAGTGTGCCTTCAAGCCGCGACCCAAAACAGGGTAGGTCATGGCTCAAGGCATGGCTAAACCACCACACCTTGCATCCATTCTGGGTGTCGAGGCCTGGGGGAGGCAGAGCTGCAGCGCACACCTCCTCCAGGTTACCTCTCTTGCTGGGCACCGTGGCTTGGGAAGAGCTGGGTCGCTGCTCACACTCGTGTGTATACTTTGTACATGTTGAACTCCATTCTTCTTTGCAACCGTTTAATGCTAAGACAAATACCAACAATCTCTACCTTTGTCTAAGCGATTAAACCCGAACCCATGTGTAGAGAACTCAGTATCCAAACTCATCTTGAGTCATCATATCAACCAACTCCAATCCTAAGAAGTCCAAGGCAATGACTGAATTTGCTTAGAGGTAGAACCTTAGTACCTAAATCCGCAAGGTTTCTTTCGTGGCCACCTTGTCCACATGAATGCATCCTTCCGTAACATTTTCCCGAATGAAATGGTACCGAACATCCATGTGCTTTGTCCTCTCATGGAACACCGAATTCTTGCACAAATGCAATGCACTTTGGCTATCCGAATACACCACAACTTGCTCCTCTAGTACCTTTAACTCTTCTAACAACCCTTTGCACCACATAGCCTCCTTGATGGCTTCCGTAGCCGCTATGCACTCAGCCTTGGTTGTTGAGAGTGCTACCACTGGCTGCAACTGAGCCTTCCAACTTACACAACATCCATTTAAGTTGAAGAAGTAGGAAGTAATCGATCTCCTTTTATCCCGGTCTGTTCCATAGTTCGAATCAGCATACCCTCAAGGCAGATAGACTTATCCCTCTTCTTATAAACCAACCCCACATCTGGGCTTCTCTTCAAGTACCTCAGCAGCCACTTCATCCCAAGCCAATATTCATTTTCGGGATTACTCATAAACCTACTGAGGACACTTATTGCATGAGTAATATCAGGTCTAGTGCTTACCATAGTGAACATTACAGAACCAACCACACTAGAGTAGGGGACCTTTTCCATTTCCTTCTTCTCCTCATTCGATCTTGGACATTGATCGCTGGAGTACTTGAAATGACCAGCAAGGGGAACCTTCACTGGTTTGTTATCTTCCATAGAGAACTTAGATATCATCTTCTCTATGTAGGAAGGTTGAGAGATCTTTAATCTGTTTCTCTCCCTTTCCTGAATGATACACATCCCTAGGATCTTCTGTGCATGGCCAAGATCCTTCATCTCAAACTCCTCACTGAGTTGAGTCTTTAATTTTCTTATCCTCTCCATGCTGCTCCCAACCAGCAACATATCATCAACATAGATCAGGAGGATCACTACTTCCTCCACCTTATGCCCCTTGTAATACAAGTACGAATCATAGTAGCTCCTCATGAAACCTAAGCTGGTTACAAAGGAATTGAACCTCTTATTCCATTGCTGAGGTGATTGCTTCAGGATATATAGAGATTTCTTCAGTTCGCACACCAAATCTCCCTGCCTTCCTTCCTCATAGCCTTCGAGTTGCCTTATGTAAGTGGTCTCACCAAGCTCTCCATGTAAGAACGCTGTCTTCACATCAATTTGCTCGATTTCCTAATTGAATTGGACCACCAATGCTAACACTATCCTAATCATCTTGTATTTCACAACTGGTGAGAATATTTCTGTGAAGTTTATGCCTTCTCTTTGTGTGAACCCTTTTGCCACTAGCCTAGCTTTATACCGGACTTCATCCCCTAGAGTGGTCCCTTCTTTGATCTTGTAGATCCATCTACAATCCATAACTCTCTGTTTTTTTGGTTTGGGCACCAATACCGAAGAGTTGTTCTTCCTCAAAGAATCCATTTCTTCCTCCATAGCTAGCTGCCACTTTAACGAATCCTTACACTCCATGGCATCCATGTAAGTTTCTGGTTCAACCATCCCTCCTACTGTCCAAGGAGCTATTACATTAGCATATGCAAAACCATATCTCAAAGGTGGTCTAACCACCCTTTTTTCCCGGTCCCTTGTGAGTTGGTAATCATTCTGACTTGCTGCATCAACTCCTTCCAGTTCAGCCTCCTTTTAAGTTTCTTGAGCTTGGATTTCATCAATAGGCTCTACCTGGTCCGAACCCTCTCGCCTTCCTTAATCTACTTGAACTGAATTCTTCTTGATTCGATGCTCCACAAATTTCGGACTGGTTTGCTCACTAGCCTCTGCAGGGTTAGTTTTCTCCAAGTAGGGAAATAATAATTCATTAAAAATAACATCCCTACTTATTATGAGTTTCATTCCTTTTGGTTCTAAGGACCACAACCTATACCCCTTAACCCCATCACCATACCCTAAAAATACACATTTTCTAGACCTTGGGTTAAGTTTATCTTCCTTTTGATGTGCATATGCAGCACACCCAAAAGTCCTAAGGTTGCTCAACTCAGGGGGTTTTCCACTCCACATCTCCATGGGAGTCTTAAGGTCTAAAGCCCTAGAGGGTGATCTATTAACCAAGTGTGCAGCTGTAGACACAGCTTCTCCCCAAAAATATTTTGGTAAAACGGACCCAATTAACATGCACCTAATCTTTTCCATAAGGATTCTATTCATCCTTTCAGCAACTCCATTTTGCTGAGGGGTTTTCACAACCGTTCTATGTCTTAGAATGCCATTTAATTCACAGAATTTATCAAATTCTTATTAAAAAATTCTAAGCCATTATCAGTTCTTAACACCTTAACTACCCTGCCCATTTGAGTCTACAACAACTTTTTCCACACCACAAATTTATTCAAAGCATCCGATTTATTTAAGTAAATAAACCCAAACCACTCTTGAATAATCATCAATTAAAAACAGAAAGTAACGATTACCTCCCTGTGTTAGTGTCCTTACTGGTCCCCAAAGATCCGCGTGGATGTAGTCAAGAATCCTTTTAGACTTGTGCACTCCAGTGTTGAAGCTGACCCGATGTTGCTTCCCAAGAATGCAACTCTCACAGAAATCCAGTTTTTCTACTTTATCACCACCAAGTAGACCATTCTTGCTGAGAACTTGCAGCTCCTTTTTGCTTATATGTCTCGAGTGATTATGCCAAAGTGTTGTCTTATCCATCTCAACCATCAAGCTAGCGGCTTGATCCTTGATTTATGTCTCACTCATAAAGTCTATCTTTGATTGCTGCTTTGATCACTATCAAATAACCCTTGGTTACCTTGATCTTTCCTCCCTCAGCTTTGTATGTATACCCCATGAAACCCAGCTGCCCCAATGAGATCAAATTCCTCCTCAAATCCAGGAGATACCTTATATTTCACAGCAGCCTTGTGACTCCATCAAACATCCTCAACTGGATGTCTCTTATCCCCCTCACTTGGCAAGAATGGTCATTCTCCAAGAAAACCCTTCCATCATTGATCTCCTTGAAATCTTGAACCATTCCTTGTGAGAGCACATGTGATAAGTGCACCCAGAATCCAGAATCTATTTCTCACTGCCTTGTCACTTGCTCACATTTGACCATACAACAAGAACATCATCTTACTGTTCTCCTTTGGCAACCGAAGCCTCTCCGTTGTTGGTATGGCTTCTCCCTCTCTCATCCCACAACCTTTTCTTGTAATCTTTCTTGAAGTGACTCTTCCTATTGCAGTAGAAGCACCTCTTTCCTCCAAATCTTGGTTTGGAATGTGCTCTCCCATGGCCCTACCCTCTACCCTTTGACTTCTCTCGGTAGTTGCCATGAATGTTCCTTCCATTCTGAGTTACTGGCTTTCCTCTACGAACAGCCCTTCCCCGCTTAATGCCTCCCTACTATTGGCTTTGAAATCATGAGCCCTTATAGCATTGACCATAATTTCTTTGGTTAGTGTATCTCTTCTATATTCAATTGCATTAATTAAACTATCAAAACAATCAGGAAGAGAATTTAATAACATAACAACCAATTGTTCATCCGAGAATTTAATACTACAACTAGCCAAATCTTGAACTAGTTTATTAAAGGCATCAAGATTATCTTGCAACTCTTTATTAGGATCCATTTTAAAATAAAAGATTCTTTTAAGAAGATAAATCTTGTTAGGGAGAATTTTGATAAGAAACAACTCATCTAGTTTCTTCCATATGACAGCAGGATCTTCCGAGTCTCCGCACTCCCTTGTGATATTATCCGACATGTGTAGGAAGATGGTGTTGTATGCCATCTTCTTCATCTCAATCTTTTGGTCCTCCGTGATACTTGTTGGAAAAACATCATCTTCTCCAATAGCCAAGTCCACATTCTATTGCATAAGAACAGTTTTGATCTTCCGCTTCCACAGGGAAAAAATCTCCCTTTCCATCAAACTTCTCAACAACGAAATTTGAACCCATCTTGCCGAGATGATCCCAGATTTGTGTAGCACCCACAAATGCTTTCCAACTTCTTCTAAGCCTCAAGAACATGTCAAAGATTGATCTCAATACCGTTCTTGAATCACCCTCAAGAACACGATTTGATATTGATCTTTACTCCGTTCTTGAATCACCCAAGAAGTTGATCTTTAATTCTTAGAGTCTTACTCCTATAACTTCTATTCTTGCTCTGATACCCAGCTGTGCAAGCTCTGATACCACTGTTGGGAAACCACCTTAGATGATGCCTAGGAGGTGATCTTCCAAACACCCAAGTCTAGAGTGACTTGTATAAGAAAAGAAATAGCAACTAATCAAAGCAAGAAAGAAAAGAACACAAAAAATTTGTTGACGAGGTTCGGCAATGTGCCTACGTCCCCATGAGGTCCTCTAAGCTCTCTACACTATCTTATCAATAGAGTTCTTTACAATCAGCAACACCCTTCCAAGAACTCATAGGTTTTTGAAGAACAAAAGAAGAAAAAGAAGAAGAAAGTGATAAGAACTAACCCTGGAATTTTCCCAAGAAAATTCCCCCCTTACAATTCCTTGAATCCCTTTCTATTCTACTCTCTCTTTCTAAACAACCAGCCTCTCTATAGAATCTCTCTTGAGTTTTGTGTCTTTGCACTCTTATAATTGATCTCAACTCTAATCACAAGTTTTCACAAGTTATGTCACAATGAAGCTAGGTGACCCTTTATATAGTGCACCAACTTCTTGTCCAATCTTGAGGGTCAATATCCACCCTTAGATCTAGAAGACTAATCATCCATAGCCATTCATCGATCCTAAATAAAGCTGTGCGTTTTTTACATGCCTCACGCACCCTTTGAATTGCTGAATTAGTGTGCATTAGTGTGCCTTTAAGCCGCGGCCCAAAACAGGACAGGTCGCGGCTCAAGGCAGGGCTGAACCACCACACCTTGCATCCATTCTGGGCGTCGTGGCCTGGGGGAGGCAGAGTCATAGTGCACACCCACTCCACACTGATGTGCATATTTTATACATGCTGAACTTCTTCTTTGCAACCGTTTAATGCTAACACAAATACCAACAATATTCTTAGGAGTGGGTAATTTAGATATTAATTCAATTTTTGATTTATCCACTTCTATCCCTTTTTTAGACACTATATTGCCCAAGACTATTATGGAGGATACCATAAAATGGAACTTCTCCTAATTAAGCACAAGCCCCTTTTCTTCACACCTACACAAAACATTTTTCAAATTAGATAAACATGAATCAAAAGAAGTCCCAAACACGGTTAAATCATTCATATACACTTCCACACATTTTTTAACCATGTCACTAAAGATACTCATCATGCATCTTTGAAAAGTAGCCAGTGCAATACACAAACCAAAGGGCATTCTGCGAAAAGTAAGAGTACCAAAAGGACAAGTAAAGATGGTCTTCCCTTGATCCTGTAAAGCAATTCCTATTTGGTAGTATCCCAAATACCCATCTAAAAAACAATAGAAATGATGACCAGCCACCCGTTCTAAAATTTGATCTATGCATGGAAGAGGAAAATGGTCTTTTCGAGTAGCTAAATTAAGTTTCCTATAATCTATGCACATTTGCCACCTGATCACTACCTTAGTTGGTACTAACACCCCCTTTTCATTTTCTACCACGGTCACCCCAGCTTTCTTAGGAACTACTTGGGTTGGACTAACCCACTTACTATCAAATATTGGATATATAATTCCCGCATCCAATAGTTTCAAGACTTCTTTCTTAACTACCTCTTTCATAGTTGGATTTGGCCTTTTTTGTGGATCTCTACGAGGCTTAGCTCCTTCTTCTAGATAAATTCTATGGGAACAAATTAAGTGGCTAACACCTTTTATGTCGGCCATGATCCAACCTAATGCAGATTTATGTTCTCTTAACAAATCCAATAATTTATCACATTGCACATCACTAAGTTAAGACGAAATAATAACCGGAAAGGTATCACCTGGGCCTAAAAAAACATGTTTGAGTCCTTTGGGCAGCGAAGCTAAATTAAGCATTGGTGTCACCTTGGAAGAGGGTTTGGGTGCCTCATTTGCTTTAGGAAACTCCTCAAAGCATGGTTGCCATGATTTCTTAATAAATCCCTGTGACTTATCAAAAACATCAACAACATTAACGGTATAGGGATAAATGGAAGAATCATCAAAAACAAAATTATTAAGAAGGAATTTCAAGGAGTTAAAATTATCTTTAATGTACTTATCCTCCAAAATAAGCTCATCGATCATGTAAGTTTCGAAACACTCATCCTCTTCTTGTGGCTCCCTTAAGACTCAAAAAACATTCACCTCTAGAGTCATATTTCCAAATGATAATGTCATTAAGCCATTCCTACAATTAATGAGGGCATTGGCGGTGGCAAGGAATGGTCTTCCAAGTATCAAATGAATTTTTGGCTCCGTATTCACAATAGAAATGGTATCTAACACCAAAAAGTCAACGGGATAATAGAATTTGTCAATTTGCAATAAAACATCTTCCACAATACCTCTTGGCTTTCTTACCGATCGATCTGCTAGTTGAAGTGCCACGGAGGTTGGTTTGATCTCACCTAGACCGAGTTGCAAGTAAATGGAGTATGGCATGAGGTTCATACTAGCTCCCAAATCGAGCAATGCTTGGCCACAAGCTTTGTTTCCAATTTGGCAAGCCACCGTTGGACAGCCCGGATCTTTATATTTGGGTGGTGTCTTGCTATCAATTACCGCACTTGCTTGCTCCATTAAGAATGTTGTCTTCTTCACATTGTGCCTCCTCTTGAGTGTGCATAAATCCTTAATAACTTTAGCATAGTTGGGAACCTGTTTTCTGACATGGAAAGGAGGAAGGTTAATTTTAACTTGCTGAAGTTGTTCAAGAATCTCAACTTTTAATGTTGAATTTCATCCTTGTTGCTCATGGTGTTAGGAATCAAGTTTGATGGTAGAGTGGGCCCATCAATTTCTTACCACTGCGAGTAATCATGGCATTAACCTCTTTAACATTTTGATTGTCAAGATCGGAGGTTCACACCATATGTTGTCCCCTTGGATTAGGTTGTGGCTGCGAAGGAAAATGACCTTGCTCTTAAATCGTCAAGAAACTAGTCAATTTAGTGAGTTGGCTCTTTATATCCTTCTGTTCCTCTTTGATCCCTTGTTGCTCCTCTAGCAACTGTTGATTTATCTTGCCTTGCTCTTCCACACTCTTAGCATGTACCTACAAAAATGACTTAAAAACATCTTCCAAAGGTAAGGTTTGTTGTGGTACATTAGATGAAGTTACTTCCGGTTTCCATTGGGTACTAGAGTGGGTAGGAGGTTGTATATCGGATCTCCAACTAAAATTATGGTGATTCTTCCAACTGGGATTGTAGGTGTTAGAATAGGGTGAGTATAGTTTCCTAAAGGGTATACCCAAAGCATTACACTCTCCCTTCATCTCAAAATAGGCTTGATTACGCCCAAAGTATAACGCGGTAGTTGTAGCACAGCTTTGGGGTGTTGATTCCACATGGAGACAAGCGATCTACAAGAGAAAGTGCAAACCTTAAAACAAACGATAAAAGTTAAACAAGAGAATTTGAGTTTTGATATTGAAGTAATGTGAAGTAGTGTAAATATAATGGATAAATAACAAGGGTCCAGGAATCCTCCTTAGGTTTGTTGCCTTATTCTAATCTTAATTCAGTTGTTTTTATCTTGATTGCAAGTTTCACATCCGAAACAAGCAATCGGCAAATATTCAATCAAGCACATATATAAATCCTAATGTAATTTATATGAATTACTCTTTACTTTCGAGTTAAGCACACATGACCTATCCTATAGATTTATCAAGAAACGACAATATATCTTTAATGACAATATTGCAGTAATGGACAAACCTAAAAGATAAATCTTCCGGACTCATACCCAAACAACGTCACATAAGAAAAGCATGACAAGACTTATATGGAGAAGAAAGATACAATCATCGGATTAAGAAAAATCTTCTAATTAAATTAAAGAGTAACTCATATAATGTTTTGATAATAAATCCAAACTACAACTGAATCAATAATGGAAAATAAGAACAACTGCACCTAGAGATTCATCCTTTTGCCTTGCTTGGAGATTAGTTGGCTGTTGTGAGTTTTAAATTACTCGCAAGCGCACGAGTCGTTTGCAATATAGTGTTGTGCAAGTGCGAGGTCGAATCCATAGGGAATTGTATTGTGAAAATATTTTTATCTAAACTAAGCCTATTTTAACCTAGTTCCAAGTTTTGAATTATCTTTTGCAAAACAAATATAAACTAAACTAAATTGATTTAAAGACTAATGATAAAAACACTAAGGTTTCTGAATCCACCCCACCAAAGTAAAGCATATATCTTCATGTTCTATATAAAAATAATCTATCAAAACATTCCATGAATCCAACTTTAAACAAATCACAACAAATATCCCAATTAAACCAAAACAATCCAATGTATCCGCTTTTAACAAATCACAAAGGATATCCAATTTAATCAAAAATGATTCGATGTATCCATCAGATGAAACACACGGAATATCCAGCAGAACAATTTAAATGCAATCAATCATAAGATTTTACTCAAATAATTGAAAAGAACATTTATACTAAAAAAAATCAGAATTGTATAAACAAATATGAAAATATTATGCCCAACAACAGCGAAGCTTCATCTTCAACCTTAGCTAAAGATTTTAGCCACTCATAATCATGAAACTAAAGTTCACAATAACAGTGCTAAACATTAAACTTTAAAACTAACAAAAGCAGTAAATTAAAAACTGACTATACATGGGGAGAAATTTCACTCGTTGTTGGGCGGCGCTTCCCCTCGTGGTAGCAAAGCCTTCGGAGATCCACCAGAATGCTAGTAGAAGTCCTCCAAATTGCACCAAAATGGCACTAAAGATGAAGTGAAGAGGGGCTCATATAGGGAAACATCACAAGTGCAATGTGTTTCCAATCCGATGTGGGATACTGCAGATTCCAGCTTTTGCTCTTTGACCTTTGTCTACTAAAACTGCCATAACTTTCTCTAGAAAAATCATTTTATTGATCCGTAAAATTCCCCAGAAAATAGACATTCGGATCTTTCCAAGCATATATGGCTCATCTCCTGGTTCTTCCTGAATCAATACAGTTTAATCCTAAAAAATGACTGATCTGTACAGGCAATTCTGGCAATTTTAGTGAAACTCCTTTCCTAGTGCTTGTAAACCTGAAAAACAACGAAAACAACGAAAAGTAACAAATTCCTAAGCTAACAAATGTAAATTAAGTGGCCAATATATGCAATATTTGGTACTCATCAAATGCCCCCAAACTTACATTTTGCTAGTCCCTTAGCAAAAAAAAATAAATAAATAAAAACTAAATGGAAAACGAAGAACATAAAGATAAGTTCATCACTCATGGTATCCAAAAATTTAAAGAGCACTCAAAACCATGATATTCATTCATGAGCAAGCTTAAAAAATATAACCCATCTTCGCAATGAATAAGAATTTTAAAACCTAATTACTTACAAGAGGCAGGCTAAGACATCACAAACTTGAATCAGTGTAAAGTGAATTAGTATATATAGATGAGGTTTCCAAATAACTTCAATGTACAATGTCTCTATGTCTCAAGATTTACAGAATTTCTCATCAGAATGAACAATGATGGCATAGTTTTATTTTATTTATTTTTATTATAAGGCTCTGCTATGTTTAGTTCCCTTAAGCTTTCTAATTGACCCATGTATCGAGTGCTGAGTCAATGACTCCTAAACCAGATGGTTTTAGGGCATTAGGTGTAAAGACACCCCTAAGAACTTACTAACTTGAGTAAAAAAGGCTACAAAACTAAACTGGGCTTAATACTACCAAGCAAAATTTCCACCTTTTGACGTGAACACTCACTGCTTACTGAGGCAAGAGGTCCAATTACTCAGCGAAAAGTTTCGCAATGATCATTATGAATAAAATTCCCACCTTTTGACGTGAACACTCACTACTTACTGAGGCAAGAGGTCCAATTACTCAGTGGAAAGTTTATTGATGATGATCATTATAAATATTAGTAGTATTTTTTTGTTTTTTTTATGCTTTTCTATACCGAAGTGTTAATCCCACAAGTCATCCAGTTTCAGTTAAGTCATGGAAACATGCACATTAAAATCACATGTCATACCTCACACAAATATGTGCTAATGTGCTCGTGTTAGATTAGATCAAACATGTGAATTCTCGAATGCCTAAAGTAAGTAACTAAAGTTTAAAACTCTATCATCAGATCATGTGTTCAAAATTTTAAGCTCACTAATGAAATCTCATCACAATTTTTCAGATCAACCAAAATTTTTAGACGAACATGAACATGCATTTATCTTCATTAAGAAAAACAACAACAAATTACGACAAAGTGTATGTAATATGTCTCCCATACCCCCAAACTTAATTTACACATCATCCCCAATGTGTGAATAATATGGAACGAGCTAACCTGGGAGATGGAGAACTAGCTGGACTGGTATGGCTCATAGCATACCCCCAAACTTGAACTAAAGTACGCGTTGTCCCTGAAAAATAAAGACTGGAAAACAAACAAAAAAAGTATACTAGAAACAAACATTAATCGTAAATATGTAAAATAATAAATAAATAGAAAGGATATGCTGTGGGGTGCCTCCCATGAGCACTAAGTTTAACGTTTTCAGCCAGACCAAACATTAGTAATCATGCCCACCCAAGCACTCCACCATCTGATCGATAAATGGAGTGGAAAATGATCCTTCCTTGTGGCAGCATTCAACTTACGGTAGTTTATACTCACTCTCCATCCTGACTGCACACGAGTTGGAACCAACTCATCGTCTTTATTTATCACTACTGTCAATCTAGCCCGCTTTGGCACGACATAAATAGGGCTCACCCACCCACTATCAAAGATTGGATAAATGAACCCTACATCCAACAGCTTTATCACTTCAGTCCTCACAACCTCTTGTATAGCTGGGTTGAGCCTTCTTTTTGGCTCCCTTGATGGCTTGGCATTCTCCTCCAAATGTAACTTGTGCATCATCACCGAGGGACTGATCCCCTTGATATCCTCAATAGTCCAGCCGATAACTTCATTGTGCTCTCTTAAAACGTCTAATAATTTATCCTCTTAAGCATCAACCAAATCTGAAGCTATAGTCACAGGCAAAGAATCTGCTGGACCTAGGAACTTATACTTAAGATTGTCCGGTAAAGGCTTAAGTTCCTTCTTGGGCGGTTCAGGTGCTGTGGTCTCCTCCGTCTCACTGCTCTTCTGAGGAGCAGACTCCGAAGTAGCATTTGCTTGCTTAAACAACTTATCCAAATCCAAATCCTCTTCAAACTGAGCAAAGCATGCCTCCAGGGGGTCCTCATTGCGAGATTCATCCATAGTCTCCTCCGTCTCACTACTCTTCTGAGGAACAGACTCCAAAATGGCATTTGCTTGCTCAAGTAACTTATCTAAATCCAAATCCTCTCCAAACTGAGCAAAGCATGCCTCCAGAATGTCCTCAGACTCCCCTCCTTTCTTAGGCGCTTGTAATCTCTCAGGGTAAGCCGCTTTAGGTATAAACAACCGAGGGAGATCCTTAATAATAAGTGTGGCTGTAGATGGCTCAGCATCTCTCTTTTCCTTGTTGCCACTTTCTTGCCCTTGTTTCATAGCTGGGTTCTCTTCCACTTGATTATCCAATTGTCTCCCAGACCTCAATAGGACAATCAATTGCACTTGTTCTTGCCCATGCATAGGAGTTGATGAATTTCCCACCGTAAACTGTTCCTTTGGGTTAGGCTCAGGTTGACTGGGGAACCTTCCCTTCTCTCCTTCACCCAAGTGACTTGCGATTTGACCCATTTGACTCTCTAGCTTGGCAATCGCTTGGGTATTTACTATTGTTGCACTCCTCACTTCGCTTATGGATTGGCCGGTCATCTTCCTGAAATCATTGAGGACATCCTCCAATGATTGTGAAACCGACACTGGCGCTTGAATAGGAGTTTGGTAAGCGGGTGATGGTGCTGGATAGGCTGAGTGACCATAACTTGGAACTGGTGGAGGAAATTCAGGAGGGTATTGATTGTGAGCATGATAAGGGGCTCCTCTCTGATTCATCAGTTGGTTCTGCGTCCATGAAAAATCAGGGCGGTTCCGTCACCCTGGATTGTACGTTTCGGAGTAAGATCCATTTGATTGCCACCAATAGTCATTGAAAGCATTCATTTGTTCTATGGGATACTCGACAAAAGCCAGCGTAGATGGACAATTCTGTGCTAAATGCATAGGACTAGCACAGATGGAACAACTATCAACATTGAATGTATTGGTTGTATTGATGGACTGGCCGGTCATCTTCATGAAATCCTTAAGGGTGTCCTCTAAAGACTGTGAAACCGGCATTGGATTCATCCATACTTTTTTATATATATCTATATTTTTTTATTTTTTATAGGCCAATGTAAATAGAAACAAATAAAATAAATAAAATTGCAAAAAGAAAAATCAAACAAAAATTGCTAACTAACTAGTAGAAAAATAAAATCAATTCAGACCAAAAATTTAATTTTTACAAACCAAAAACTCCTCGGCAACGGCGCCAAAAACTTGTTGTGAGTTTTAAATTGCTCACAAGCACACAAGTCGTTTGCAATATAGTGTTGTGCAAGTGCGAGGTTGAATCCACAGGGAATTGCGTTGTGAAAATATTTTTATCTAAACTAAGCCTATTTTAACCTAGTTTCAAGTTTTGAATTGTCTTTTGCAAAACAGATATAAACTAAACTAAATTGATTTAAAGACTAATGATAAAAACACTAAGGTTTATGAATCCACCCCACCAAAGTAAAGCATATATCTTCATGTTCTATATAAAAATAATCTATCAAAACATTCCATGAATCAACTTTAAACAAATCACAACAAATATCTCACTTAAACCAAAACAATCCAATGTATCCGCTTTTAACAAATCACAAAGGATATCCAATTCAATCAAAAACGATTTGATGTATCTATCAGATGAAACACACGGAATATCCAATAGAACAATTTAAACGCAATCAATCATAAGATTTTACTCAAATAATTGAACAGAACATTTATATTAAAAAAACATCATAATTGTATAAACAAATCTGAAAATATTATGCCAAACAACGGCGAGGATTCATCTTCAACCTTAGCTAAATATTTTAACCACTCATAATCATGAAACTAAAGTTCACAATAACAGTGCTAAACATTAAACTTTAAAACTAACAAAAGCAGTAAATTAAAAGCTGACTATACATGGGGTGAAATTCCACTCGCTGTTGGGCGGTATTTCCCCTCGTGGTAGCAAAGCCTTCGGAGATCCACCAGAATGCTAGTAGAAGTCCTCCAAATTGCACCAAAATGGCACTTGGATTGTTTAGTAAAGATAAAGTGAAGAGGGGCTTATATAGGGAAACATCACAAGTGCAATGTGTTTCCAATCCGATGTGGGTTACTGCAGATTCCAGCTTTTTCTCTTTGACCTTTGTCTACTAAAACTGCCATAACTTTCTCGAGAAAAATCATTTTATTGATCTGTAAAATTTCTCAGAAAACAGATATTCTGGTCTTTCCAATGATATATGGCTCATCTCCTAGTTCTTCCTGAATCAATACAGTTTAATCCTAAAAAATGACTGATCTGTACAGGCAATTCTGGCAATTTTAGTGAAACTCCTTTCCCAGTGCTTGTAAACCTCAAAAAAAACAAAAACAATTTAAAGTAACAAATTCCTAAGATAACAAATGTAAATTAAGTGGCCAAAATATGCAATATTTGACACTTAACATTAGCCATGGGGCTCATGCTTGACGGAGTTTTCCCTGGCCTCTGGCCTCTCTTGATTCAATAATGAATAATAATGAATGTTCTTTATCAATTCCTAAGTGATCTATTTATAATGCAAGAGGTCTAAGGGTGTTTTAGGGTTTAAACAATCATTGAAGTCCTAATTAGGTCATAACTCGGAAAATGGGGTCATATGCACGCCGCGGCTCTGCCTTAGATCAGGGTTTGTAGGGGTGCTGGGCACCATGGCTCTGGCTGGTCCAAGCCGTGGCTTGGCCTAATCTTTGGTGAAGTAGCTTCTGGGTGCCTTGGCTCTCTCTTCTGGGTGCCTAGGCTTTGTTTAATGGTGGATTTTGGAGCTTATGGGCGCCTAGACTCTCTCTTCTGGGCGCCTAGGCTTTCACTGAAGGCTTCCTTGCCCATAAACCCTTCATCTTGTCCTTTCGGAAGCACTCCTTCACTCCAATAAGTAAGTATGGAATCCTCAAGCTTTAAGCAATGATAGCTTTTCCATCTCTTTTAAACTCAAAGTACTTGAAAATGCACCGAAATAAGTCAATGATCCAAGAATATTACTTTAGAGTTATTAAGGTATAAAAGTGTAATTCAAACCTCGATCAACCCTAAAATGCTAACAAATAAGTACTATTAAGATGCATTTTACGACCCTCATCATAACTCCTAATTAGCTTATTGCTAGTCCCTAGCAATTCAAGCGAAAACAAGAGATGAATTCTATGGTAGGAATTAAAACAAAGTGAAACAATGCTAGCATTAAACCAAGAGCAATTCACTTTTTGTCTCAAAAATTGCACATAATACATAGCACATAGAATCATTAAATATCACCCAAGTCCAAGAGTAATCCAAACATCAATCTTAAAATTGTTGTCGACTCTTAACTTCTATCTTACCACAATCCATTAATCCGAACACCCGGATGATTTTATGCATAACATTCATGAATACAAGTCTTGGCCTCTAAAATATTTAATTTGTGTGGCATCAATCACAATAACAAGCTCCATAGGCTCATTTTTCAAATCACTCTCCACTATTATAGAAAACTCACACCACCATGGATCAATAGGCATTTAATAAGCTTGTAATGTTAGGCTAAGGTAAAGGTTAAGAAAGAACGGGAAGGATTCAACAAGTAAAAGAACTCAATCTCTTAGTTTTAAACACAACCACTTTAAGCATTGTATAACCTTACTTCAACACCTAACTCTTTCAACCATTTTTCGAGCATTTCTCTCAATAAATCACCACTTTTTTTCTTTTCTTCTTTCTTTGCCATTATTCACTTCTTTTTTTCTTTTTTTTTATTTTGGCATAAGACCATTCACCTCCTTTTCATTCTTGTCTTTTTTTTTCTCTTCCACAACCCCCAACTTATCTCCTTTAATATACTTGGGTTGTAGTAGTAATATTTTTTTCATATTTCCATCCTTACTCCTCTTCAGTGCTTCTTAACAAATGTGTATAACTAAGTTCTTTTAAAAGAAGGGTAAGGATAAGATATTTTTAGGCTTATAAGGGTAAGTAAATGGGATTTTGAAAGAAACAAGGCTCAAATTCTTTTTCAAGAAAAATGCTCAAGCAAGTGACTAGTGATAAATATAGCAATGGTTAAGTTGAAAGGCCCAAACGGTTCAAAAATGGCCTATATCATATCCTAAGTAATGTGCATTCTAGGAATTTGCCTCAAGTGATTATCAAATAAGTTCTAGAGCTTATTGAGACCACAAAAGTATTCACAAAGCAATCACGCATAAAACTTCTCTAGATGCTTTAGACTAATCATACGATCTTACCGCAAACTAGAGTCTCAAACCAAATGAAGATTGACACTTAAATTATTCTCAAACCGAAGCAAGATTTAACTTCTTCTAAATGCTATATACTATCTCAGTTAGGCTCATATCATTAACATGTGAATTAATTCTACGGCTTATCACAAAGCATGCTAAAAATAAACGAAAAGGGAAAATGACACCGAGCAGTTCAATGAAAGGAAGAAATACGTTTCCTCCACCCCCAACTTAAAAATTGCATTGACCTCAATGTAATAGAAAGAGTAAAGGAAACTCCCTTTGTAACCAAAAGTGCACAGAAGCTGAAAATTGTGCTCCACCATTTGAATTGCTTCGTATATTTGTCCCTAAAAAAGAAATACGAAGTTAATACTGGAAAACAACAAAATACTAATAATAAACAAGAAAAAAAAATATATGAAAACAATAAAAGGATATGCTGTGGGGTGCCTCCCATGAGCACTAAGTTTTACGTCTTCAGCCAGACGCCCTTATTCCCTCATAGACAAACATGAGCTGAATGCACTAGCAACTGAATCATTGCCAAATTTGGTGCTTGTATGCTTTGAAGAGGCCTCAAGGATGTCATCAGTAACATCCGCAAATTCTTGCTCAATATATGCTCTTGTGAAACCATAGGTGTAGATTGACTTCAGTGGATTAAGGTGTTGGACCTTTCCCATGAGTGAGTCAATCATGTATACCTGGTGGCTCTCGTCATTATCTTCTTATTTGTTCGTTGTGGGGATATGTAATGACTTAACACTTTGTGTCACAATGGCATTCACCTCCTTCAAATTCTTTTGTGCCAGGTGTTGATCATGGGGTGTGGACTGAGCTTGGGAAGGGAACTTACCTCGCCCATTCACACTCAAAGAGTTCATCAATTTGGACACTTGGCTCTTTAGGTCCTTATGTTCTTCAACAACCTGTGTAATTAACGATTCAAGCCTTTGACTAGTCTCACCCTGTGCCTCAATAAAAGTATGCAAAGTTTCTTCTAAAGGACTCCTAGAGGGTGCAGGTGCATAATATGGTGCAGGATATGATCTAGGGAGTTGTGTAGGCGGCTAGTTTTCAGATTTCCAGCTAAGATTGGGGTGATTGCGCCACTCCGGATTATAGGTATCAGACAAGAGTGAAAAAGGCTTCTTATACATACCTAAGGCATTACATTGTTCCTCATACATCCCTCTCATCTCTGCGAATGTGGGACACTCTTGGGCAAGATGATCTACCCCGCCACACACAAAACATGGTCCAAAAGACGCTGCATGATTAGCTACTTGAGTTGGCTTTAAGTTCTCAGTCTTTAACGTATCTAGTTCCCTAGTGAGCATCTTGACCTTAGCTTTTAGGTTATCCTCTTCCCTAAGATGGTATATTCCACCACCATTTGGGTTCTCTACAGGTCGTGACCTATTTGTGCTTTCGGTAGCACTAGGTCCAATCCAAGTGTGAGCTTTTTCAGCAAGCTCATTGAGGTATTCTATGGCCTCATCAGGATCTTTCTATAAGAACTCACCATTACACATCATCTCTTCAAATTGGGGCTCTCTATATGTAATTCCCTCATAAAATAACTCACGAAGTGTTAATTCTACTTAGAATTCCATCATAGAAATAGCTAACTACCCGCCAACTCTGATACCCGTGGTGTGGACAAGAATTCAAAAGGTCCTTGAAACGTTCCCAAACTTGATATAATGTTTCACTCTCCTTTTGTGCAAAGTTTGAGATTTGTCTCTTGAGGTTATTGGTCTTATGGGTTGGGAAATACTTTTAGAAGAAGGCTTGGGTCATCTCATCCCAACTACCTATAGACCTAGGCCTTAACGAGTAAAGCTAAACCTTGGCCTTTTCCTTAAGTGAAAAGAGAAAAAAACTAAGTTTAATGGTGTCTACCATATCAGCCCTACTTTGAAAGGTTGCTACTATTTCCTCAAATTCCCTAATATGGACATAGGGGCTTTCATTCTCAAACCCATGGAAGGTTGGTAGCAATTGGATCATGCCCAGCTTAAACTCAGGTTGTTGGTCATTAAGGGGGAACATGATACAAGATGGTGTGGTCGTTCGGCTAGGGTACAAGTAGTCCTTAAGTGTCCTAGCAACATTCTCATTGTGATTGTCGGCCATGTTAACAAAATTCTCTAAATTCTCGTTTGGGTGTGTACTATGGTTTGATCTAGGCGAGGTTTCACTAACGGATGTGGAAGGAGAGGGTAACTCTATTTCGGGTCTTTTAATGAATCTACCTCGCGCATCTCTCAGTCTAAGCATACACCAATGGAATTAGAGGGGAAATGAATATAACAGAAAAAATTAGAAAATCAAACGAAGAACAAAGAACAATATTACCGTCTTATCTCAAAGTTGACAATCTTCCTTGTACTTAAGCGAGTTTCCCTGGCAACGGCGCCAAAATTTGATTACGCTCAAATTAACACGTGATTATTGTGCATAACTGAGGTGTCGATCCCACAAGGAAAGCGAACTACAAGAGAAGGTGTAAACCTTAATACGAAATGATAAAATTCAAATGAGAAAATCTGGGTTTTACGAATGAAATTATATGAGAGAGTTGTGAAAATATGATGAAGGATTCAATAAAGAAATAACAAGGTTCCAGGAATCTTTCCTAAGTTCGTCGCCTTATTCTATTCTTGACTCAATTTGTTTTTATCTCAATTGCTAGTTTCACATCCCAAACAAGCAATTGGTAAATATTCAATTACAGCACATAAACACTCTAATGTAATTGCTACAAATTAATCTTTAATTCCAATTCAAGCACACACGATCTATCTTATAGATTATCAAGAAGCAACAACATATTTCAATAACAATACCACAGTAATGGACAAACTGATAAGATAAATCTAACAAAATCAATCACATCTAACCACTTGATATAAGAAGAGCTTGACTAGACTTATATGGAGAAGAAAGATGCAATCACTAGATTAAGAGTAAATCCTCTCATTCTTACTTAATCAAAGAGTAAATCATAAACAATGTTCAACAATGAATCCATACAACTGAATCAAGAACAGAAATAAGAACAACTACACCTAGGAATTCATCCTTTTGCCTTGCTTGGAGTTTAGTTGAACATTAGGCTCATGCTTGATCACCTTAATGAAGAAGAATAATGGTAGCTCTCCTAATTCTAGCCTCTTTTTTAGCAAAACCTGAGTGTTCTATCAATACCCCAAAAGGTTCAAAGGTATTTTCGGGCAAAGAAATGTCATTAAAGCCCTAATTAGGTCGTGAAATAGAAACAGGGGAATCGCACTCGCGCCGCGGCTCAAGAGAGGGAAGCTGCGGCTCAGCTGTAAAAACACCTTTGCACCGCGGTGCAAGCCTTTCCCAGTCACGGCGCCGCCCTTGATCCTGGCTTTTCAAGGGTGCTGGAGGCAACGGCGCACACTAGTCTGGGCCATGGCACACTGCCTGATTCCAACCTCTAACTCAGAAGCAAATAATTTTGGAGGTCGTGGCTCAAACCTTGGCTCGCCGCGGCATGGAACCCTAAAAATGGATTTCTCTTCATTTTGTCCTTCCGAAACCATTTCTTCACTCCGATATGCATAAAATCTTGGTGCTTTAAGCAACGTTAGCTTTTCCATCTCTTTTAAATCCAAAATACCTGAAAATGCATCGAAATAAATCAATGAACCAAGAATGACACTTTAGAATTATTAAGGCATAAATGTGTAATTCAGCCCTAAATCAACCCTAAAATGCTAACAAATAAATACTATTAAGATGTATTATATGACTCTCATCAACGGTGCACTGACAAAATCTTCCAACCGGGCCATGCGTTCCAGAAACTCCGTAGTCTGAGCCATATATTCACACCAACTACACTAACCTTTTGAACCAACTTGACTCTGATACCAATTGTCATAGGGGTCAAATTCAAGCACAAATTTTATGCCCTATAATGGCGCTAGCTTCCCTGAAACTGGCCAGACAACTCAATACACCCATAATCACAAGTGTTTATGGGCAACTGCCTCTTGATAGTTGCTTAAATAGTCATATTTATGCCCCTTTAATTTACCCTTGTTAGACTCTTTATTTAAACATTTTACTAGTTTCTACTTCATTTTCGTGTTTTACGTGTTTTTCATAGGACTTGGACAAAAAGATGATAATTTGGAGCTTTTAGAAGCAAAAGTCAAGATCTGCCATTCAGCAAGATGTGCTCAAGCGCACCCCATTGAGATCGAGCGCACAAGAGCACAAGTGCATTTGAAGAAGGCTCGAGTGCACATTTGTACTCGAGCTCATCCCGCATACGCTCGAGCGCAATCACTCCAGAGGCGGCAGAGCCAGATATGGAAAGAAGTCTTCCAACTCCAAAAAGGAATTAGAGTTTCAGGACACCAAGAGGACCCTATAAATAGCCCTGTAAAACATATAAACTATACCTTTTGTTCTAGATTCGAAGTAGCAAGCTTAGGGGAGGAATTGACGACTTGTCTCCCGAGTCTTCTTCGGTTTTAGTTTTCTATTTTTATTTCATTATATTTAGAATATTTAGTTTACTTAGCATGTGTAACTAAACTCCTATAGGGCTCGATTAAAGCCCTAGTTATACTTTTCCACATGTTCATTCATTGATTATCTTTGCTATAGCCTTGTTAGAATATTTAACTTGATTAATACCTATTTTTATTTACATTCCTCATTTTTATGTGCCTGACCAACGTATGCATGTGGTATGGATAAGTTAGTCGAATCAATTTGGATGATCGAGTCCTGGGTTCAACATTAGTAACAAGGGATATCCACACCGGATTCCCGAGTTAATCAACAAGAGAAACCGGGAGCGGACCAAGCCCTAGGTCCCGTGTGGTTGCCGATCTCCATAGCCCTCATGCTCTTTTAAGGAACAACTCAGTATACACCCATGTTGGATCCCTTAAGAGAGAAAAGAGTTAGAGTACACACCATGCCTAACTCGTTGCATAGGGAGATCAATAGCCTAGGGTGTGGACCAAGTCTTTAGGTTGGCAACCATTAGATATTCATGATAAGGCTAGAGCATTGAAGCTTTACTTAGTGGGAAAGTATAATTAGGGTGGATATCGTAGTCCTATGTTCCCATTATTGTTATTTACTCATAATCAAACTACTATTTCTCTTTTGAAACTTGAAGAAACTAATTCTAAAATGAAATTCACCAATCCCTATGGAAATGATCTCGTATTTACACACTATGCTACCACAGACCTTGTGCACTTACAAGTAAAACTCGGACAGTTATTTGCATATTTATTTAGGTAGATAATTGCTCCAACAAGTTTTTGGCGCCGTTGCCAGGGATTGCACAAAAATTTCTTTTTACAATTAATTTCTCATTTAATTTAATTATTGTTATTTCCTTTTTATTTAATTCTTAATTATTGTGTTTATCTTATTTTTTGATTCATTAAAAACCCTAAATAATTTCCTTTTACTCAATTTCAGGTGCTCTAGGAGAGCTTTCTGTGCCACTTACGATTGAGCGCACCCTCTTGTGCGATCGAGCGCAATTGAGGCAGAAAGTCATCCAAGCAGCAGTGTGTAACTGCTGCATTCACGTAACTGCCACCGATTCATGCACGGACGTCGATCCAAGAATCCGGCATTCCTTCCTCTTGATCCCAAGCTAGAGAGGGCTATCCGATAAAGGTTTAGAGGTAACTCGGAAGACACACCGATGGTAGAACAGATAGCCGAACAGCAACCACCTGAGCAGAGGCTGATGAAGCAATCCTTTATCCCACAGAACCTCGATCAACCTTCATATATTGCATATCAACCTGAGGCGGAAGAAAACTATTACATATCTCTGCAGATACTTAGTGCACTGACTCACTTTAGGGGTACACGTAGTGAGGATCCATATTTACACCTTCGAGAGTTCTTCGACCTTTGCAAATTCCAGCACATCTGAGGCTTAGACCAAGAAGGAATAAGGTTAATTCTTTTCTCTTTTTCCTTGAAAGATAATGCTAAATTATAGTCTAATTCTTTGCCTGCAGTTTCCATCCATACTTAGGAGGAGTTGGCTAGCAAATTCCTAATGAAGTTCTTCCCAGCCCAAAAGACGAAGCAAATGAGAAAAGAAATTCAATCTTTCCAACAAAAGGATGGTGATCTATTCTTTGAAGCCTGGGGACACTTCAACGAGCTACTACTCAAGTGCCCACACCATAACCTACCCCAAGATGAACTGGTACAAGCTTTCTATGAAGGTTTGAGTGATTCTAACAAAAATATTGTTGATTCAGGTTGTGGAAGAGTGCTGATGGAAAAGAGCAACGAAGAGGCTATGGAACTCTTCAAAACCCTAAATGAACACACGCAGCAGTTCTCCTCTCGAGGTAGACATATAACCAAAAGTAAGGGTATGTATGAGGTAAGCTTAAATGGAGGATCATCTCCTTAAATAGCTACTGTGGAGAGGAAACTTGACCTATTAGTAAAAGCTATGGCTGCTCAGAACACCTCAACGAGCCCACCAGCTACATCACTCCAGCTATGTGCTATTTGCTCACAATTTGATCATAATAATGATACATGTCCCTTGTATTCATCTGCAGATCATGAGCAAGCCAACTTAGTTGGACCAAATAATTATCCGCCGAAGAACAACCCCTATGCTAACACATACAACCCTGGATGGTGGAATCACCCGAATTTCTCGTGGAGCAACAACCAAAACAGTCAAGGGCAGCAAAGAAACTTCTGACCAACAGCCCAATCTGCTCCTAAACCAAAGAAGAATGACCTCGAAAGTCTTGTGAGGCAACTAGTGACTCAGCAACAACAAATCCTGAATAAACATGAACAATCCATGGAAGAGTCAAGGCAATTTCGGACGGAAATGAGGCAAATCACTGCAAAACATGATCAAGCCATTCAAGGACTAGAGGTACAAATGGGACAGTTGGCCAAGGAATTGAGTAGCAGAAAGCAAGGAGAGCTCCCAGCCCAGCCATTGCCTAATCCAAGAGGACATCAGCAACTGAACGCTGTAACTACCTTAAGAAGTGGTAAGATCATCGGCACCAATGAGCCTACACAAGCATCTCCAGACTAAACCTCCACATCTAAGGTAAGAGAGATGGAAAAGGTAAATACACCTCCACCCTTCCCTCAAAGGTTAGTGAAGCCTAAAAAGGAAACTAAAATGATTGACATTTTCGAAACCTTGAAAAAGGTGGAAATAAATATTCCTTTACTAGATGCAATAAAACAACTACCTGCTTATGCTAAGTTTTTAAAAGATTGTTGCACTAATAAACAGAAATTTCAGGAGCATGAGACAGTAGCCTTGATCGAAGAGGTGAGTGCTGTATTATTGAGAAAATCACCACCTAAACTAAAAGATCCGGGTAGTTTTACTATTCTTTGTAGGCTAGGTGACCAGCTTTTCGAGCATGCATTATTGGACCTAGGAGTGAGTGTCAATTTGCTACCTTATAGTGTATTTGAGACACTAGGTTTGGGGGAATGGTTACGCCCAAAGTATAACGCGGTTATTGTAGTACAGCTTTGGGGTGTCGGTTCCATAGGGAAACAAACTAATTACAAAAGAAGGTGTAAACCTCAACACAAACGATAAAGATCAAATGACAAAATCTGAATTGTTGATTGTTTGAAAATTGTGTAAGTAATTGATGGATATAAATAAGAATCAACAAGGCTCCAGAAATCCTCCCTAGGTTCGTTGCCCTAACCCTAACTTGATTCAGTTGTTTTTATCTTGATTGCAAGTTTCACATCCCAAACAGACAATCGAAAAATATTCAATTAAAGCGCATGTATAAACCCTAATGTAATTGATATGAGTTATTCTTTACTTTCAAGCACACATGACCCAACTTATAAATTATCAAAAGACAACAATATATCTAAATGAAAATACCGCAGCAATGGACAAATCTATAAAAGAGATCTACCAGACTCAATCACACCCAAACAGATACACATAACAAGAGCATGACTAGACTTATATGGAAAAGAAGCATGTAATCACCGGACGAATAAAAAAATCTACAAATTAAATTAAAGAATAAAACATAACAATGTTTAAGGAAAATAATACCAAACTACAACTGAATCAAATAAAGGAAAATAAGAACAACTACACCTAGGGATTCATCCCTTCGCCTTGCTTGAAGACTAGCCGGCCATGGGGCTCATGCATCCTCGAGTTGCCTCCGGCCTCTCAACGATCATCTCCCCCTTGGTAGCGAAAGCTTCAGTGATTCCTCACCTTGCCCTCCAAAAGCATACTTCGGATTCGTAAAGACCCTCTGGATTGCTCTTAAAGGCCCTCTGGATTTACTCTCTGATGATTTCAGATGAGCTCCGATTGATGCCTAAAGCTGAAGTGGAGTGGGTCTTATATAGGCAAACTCCCGGAGTGCTATGTGTTTTCTAACCGATATGGGATACTGTCCAAGTGTGCTCGATCGCAGCCTTAGTGCGCTCGATCGCAGATTTTCGCGCTCAATCGCAGTTGCACTGCAGAGTACTTCTTGGTCGATGTGGGATGTGTGCTCGATCGCACTACTTGTGCGCTCGATCACAGTACAGGTAGCAGTCCATCTTGTCCTTCCTGAAGCATAGGATCTTGGCCTTTTAAGCAACAATCACTTCTTTTTCTCTTTTAAACTCAAAGTACCTGAAAATTGCACTGAAATAAGTCAGTGGTCCAATAATATTACTTTAGAGTTATTAACACATAAAAGTGTAATAAAGACCGAGATCAATCCTAAAATGCTAACAATTAACCACTGTTGAAAAGCATTTTATGACTCTCATTAGGGAACTCCAACCAACCTCCATTACGTTACAATTGGCTAACAGAAGCATCAAACGACCAAGAGATATCCTCGAGGATGTTTTGGTAAGAGTAGTGATAAGAGCCATAAAATGCACCTCAACGATGCTTAATTGTTAGCATTTTATAATTCTTCTCGGTCTATATTGCACTCTTGTATGTTGATAACTCTTAAGGAATATTATTGGATCACTAACTTATCCCAGTACAATTTCAGGTATTTTGAGTCCAAAAAGGAGAAGAAACGATCGTTGTTTAAAAGCACCAAGGTTCCATGCACGACGAAGCATAGGAGTGGCTGCGGAGAGGTAAAGCATGAAGAAAATCAGCAAAAAGGCCAGCATCACGGTGCTTCTCAGCAGCACCACGGTGCCCAGAAGCTCGCCCAATCCAAAATATACCTACCACCGCGGTGCTCCCCAGCAGCACCTCATCACGCACACGGATTTGCATCTCCGAGTCAGACTTTAATTAGGGTTTTTTTAACATTAGAATAAACCCAAAAACACCCTTGGACTCTTGTACTATAAATAGGATACTTGGGGTTTAAGAGAAAGGGATCTTGGCTAAGAAGAAAAGCAGAAAACTCAAAGCAGCAGCTCATCCACAAAAGTGTTTAGCCATGAACACCATAGCTAACTAACTTCCTAGTAAGGCGAAGGGATGAATCCCTAGGTGTAGTTGTCCCTATCTACCCTTATTTGGTTCAGTTGTAATAAGAATTTATTGTCAAACATTGTCATGATTTACTTCTTTATCTAATTATAAGATTTTATCTATTCCGGTGATTGTATCTTTTTTTCCTTGATATAACTTTAGTCATGCTTCTCTTATGTCAAGATTATTGGGTATAATTGAGTATGGTAAATCTAGCCTTTAGGTTTGTCCATTACTGCAATATTGTTGACAAAGATATATTGTTGTTTCTTGATAAACCTATAGGATATATCATATGTGCATAAATCGGAAATAAGAAGTATTCATTTCGATCATATTAGGGTTTATACATGTTCTCATTGAATATTTGCCGATTGCATGTTTGGGATGTGAAACGTGCAATCGAGATAAAAACAACTAAATCAAGTTAGGATTAGGGCAACGAACCTAGAGAGGATTCCTGGATCCTTGTTGTCCTTCTATCATATTTTAGAACCTATACAATTACTTCATCATCAATTTCAGATTCTTTACTTA
The DNA here is from genome assembly GCA_023935145.1 of Bretschneidera sinensis. Classification (NCBI taxonomy): domain Eukaryota; kingdom Viridiplantae; phylum Streptophyta; class Magnoliopsida; order Brassicales; family Akaniaceae; genus Bretschneidera; species Bretschneidera sinensis. Next base: position 132,643,093 of record CM043698.1, read on the forward strand.
TTTTGATTATATCATCTCATATTAAGGTTTATATTTTTCTTTATAGTTAACTTGTTCCCCTGTGGAATCGACACCCCAAAGTCGTGCTACAACAACCGCGTTACACTTTGGGCGTAATCAAATTTTGGCGCCGTTGTCGGGGAAACACACTTACTCATAAAGAAGTTTGTCTACTCTAAGACAAGACGGTACTGTCTTTCCTTTATATTCTGATTTTTTTTCCTTTATTTTGTTCTATTCTATTTATTTCTTTTAAAATCAATTGGTGTATGCTTAGACAGAGAGATTCGTGAGGGAGATTCATTAAGGGTCCCGAAATAGAGATACTTTTCCCTTCCACATCCGTTAGTGAAACCTCACCTAGATCAAACTCTAGTGTTCACCCCACAGAAAATTTAGAAAACTTTGTTAACATGACTAAAAACCCTAATGAAAATGTTGCTAGGACACTTAAAGACTACCTGCATCCTAGCCAGATAGCCACACCATCATGTATTATGTTTCCAGCCAACACCCGCCATCCAGACTTTAAACCAGGGATGATACAATTACTCCCTACTTTTCATGGCCTGAAAAATGAAAACCCATATGTGCACATTAGAGAATTTGAGGAAGTAGTTGCGACTTTCCATTGTCAAGATACAACCAATGATATTATGAGACTCAAGTTTTTTCCTTTCTCTTTAAAGGATAAAGCTAAAAGTTGGTTATACTCGTTAAGACCACGATCTATTAGGTCATGGAATGATATGACCCAAGTCTTTTTCAACAAATACTTCCCTCAACATAAAATTAATGCATTGAAAAGACAAATCTCCACCTTTGCACAAAAGAAAAACGAGACTTTGTATCAATCTTGGGAGAAATTTAAAGAGCTGTTAAGTATGTGTCCACATCATAGGTATGAAAATTGGCGCTTAGTGAGCTATTTCTATGAGGATCTTACCTATAGAGAGCACCAATTTATCGAGATGATGTGCAATGGTGAATTTCTACAAAAAGACCCTGATGAGGCTTTTGAGTACCTCAATGAGCTTGCTGAAAAAGCTCACTCATGGACTGGACCTAGTGCTACTGAAAGCACAAATAGGTCACGACCTATAGGAAACCTTAGTGGTGGAAGAATTTACCATCTTAGGGAAGAGGATAATCTTAAGGCCAAGGTCTAGATGCTTAGTAGGGAGTTAGAGGCATTGAAAACGAAAAAACTAACACACATAGTTAATCAAGCCGAACCTTTAGAACCATGTTTTGTGTGTGATGGGATTGATCATCCTACTTAAGATTGCCCCACATTTGTTGACATGAGAGGGTTGTACGAGGAACAATTTAATGCCTTAGGCATGTACAAGAAGCCTCAAGCACCCTAAAACTAGCAGCATGCACAGCCCCTTAAAACATACCCAGCACCTTATCATGCACCCTTATCCTCTAGGAACTCTCTAGAAGACACCTTACATGCTTTCATAGAAGTACAAGGTAAAACAAACCAGAGGTGTGAGGCATTAATTACACAAGTGGTTGAGGAGAACAAAGAAATAAGGAGCCAAGTGTCTAAATTAATGGGCTTCTTAAGTGTGACTAAGCGAGGTAAGTTTCCTTCCTAAGCTCAATCCGTACCTCACGGTCAACATATGGCATAAGAAAATTTGAAAGATGTAAATGCCATTGTGACCCGAAATGGCAAGTCACTGCACATCCCACCAATGAATAAATCCGAGGATGTGGAAAAGGGTCAAACTAATAGTGAAGCCGAGTTACTTAAAGACCCTGAAGTGACCAAAAATCCTGTTAAGGCACCATTCCCCCAAGCCTGAAAATCCAAAAAAAAATCTGGAAATAAATAATGAAATCCTTGAGAACTTAAGGCAAGTGAAACTTAATCTTCCTCTTTTGCATGTGATTAAACAAGTCCCTACCTATGCAAAAGTTCTCAAAGATTTATGCACCATTAAGAGGAAACACCATGTCAAGAAAACAACATTCTTAACTGAGCAAGTTAGTGCGTTAATTGAGCAAAGAATTCCCCCAAAATACAAAGATCCGGGCTGTCCTACCATTACTTGCAGCATTGGAAATCATGAGATTGGAGAAGCCTTGCTAGATTTAGGAGCTAGTGTAAACCTGATGCCATTCTCTATTTACTTACAGTTGAGGTTAGGAGAAATCAAACCAACCGGCATGGTATTGCAATTGGCTGACCGATCAGTCAAAGTAACCCGGGGTGTGGTAGAGGATGTCTTGATTCAAATTGATAAATTTTACTATCCTGTTGATTTCTTAATTCTTGATACTACTTTTGCTGTTGATACTAACTCTAAAATCCCTTTGATTTTGGGTAGACCTTTCCTTGCTACTGCGAATGCTCTAATAAATTGTAGGAATGGACTCATGAAACTGTCCTTTGGCAACATGACACTTGAAGTAAATATTTTCAATGTTGCAAAGCAACCCGAAGATGAAGACGAACACCACCAGCTTTACATGATTGAGTCACCCATAAATGAGGGAGTTTCCTTAGCTCATGATTATGATCCTCTTAAGAATTTTCTTGTTAATTCTGAGATAGATTTATTTGATGATAAAACTGATATGATTAATATTTGTGCTGTTTTTGAAAAATCTCAGGATTATAGCAATCGGGCATGGCAACCAAGTTTTGAGGAGCTACCCGAAAGAAGCAAGACACAAGTCTCCTCAAGTGTGGAAGCACCTAAGGTCAAACTAAAGCCGCTACCTAAAGGCTTAAAATATTTTTTCTCAGTCCAGGTGATACCTTTCCTGTTATTATTTCTTCTAAATTATTTGAGACCAAGGTGAGAAACTATTTCAAACTTTGAATGCACACAAATCAGCCCTAGGTTGGAGCATGGCTGATTTAAAGGGAATTAGTCCTGTAATCTGCTCCCATAAAATAAATTTAGATGAAGGAGCTAGTCCTCGTAGAGACCCTCAACGTAGGCTTAACCCCACTATGAAAGAAGTAGTGAAAAATGGAGTTTTGAAACTGTTAGATGCGGGTATTATATATCCTATAGCTGATAGTAAATAGGTAAATCCTACACAAGTCGTCCCTAAAAAGTCCTGAGTCACGGTAGTAAAGAAGAACCCAGGAGAGCTAGTCCCTACCAAACTTGTGACCGGGTGGTGTATGTGCATCAATTACAGAAAATTAAATGCTGCCACCCGAAAAGACCATTTCCCACTCCCTTTTATTGATCAAATTCTTGAGCATGTAGCTGGTCATCCCTTTTACTGTTTTCTAGATGGTTATTCTGGTTATTATCAAATAGAAATTGCATTAGAAGACCAAGAAAAGACCACTTTTACTTATCATTTTGGCATCTATGCTTTTCGCAGAATGCTATTTGGATTATATAATGCCCCTACTACTTTTCAACGCTGCATGATGAGTATTTTTAGTGACATGTTTGAAAGTTGCATGGAGGTTTTTATGGATGACCTAACTGTTTTTGGATCTTCATTTGCAGCATGTTTAATGAATTTAGAAAGAGTATTAATTCGCTGTGAGGAAAAGAATTGCTTTTAAATTGGGAAAAATGCCATTTCATGGTACCATCCGGCATTGTCTTAGGATATATTGTCTCTTCTAAAGGAATAGAGGTTGATCAATCTAAGATTGAATTAATCTCTAAATTGCCTACACCTAAGACAATAAAGGATATGAGGTCTTTCCTTGGTCATGCTGGTTTTTATAGGAGGTTCATACAAAATTTTCAAATATATCTAGACCATTATGTGCCCTCCTAGTTAAAGACACTCCCCTTGAATGGACAGGAGCTTGTCAAGAAGCATTCCAAATGCTGATCGGCAAGCTTACTTCTGCACCTATAATGCAGTCACCAGATTGGACTTTACCTTTTGAAATCATGTGTGATGCTAGTGACTACACTGTAGGTGCTGTTCTTGGACAGCGAAGAGAGGGAAAACCATTTGTCATTTACTATGCTAGTAAAACTTTAAATAGTGCTAATAGTGCTCAAATGAATTACTCCACAACTGAAAAAGAATTACTAGCTATAGTATTTGCTTTAGACAAATTTCGTGCTTATTTAATTGGTTCCCCTATTATTATTTTTACAGATCATACAGCCCTCAAGTACTTTCTTACAAAGAAAGATGCTAAAGCATGACAAATACGATGGATCCTCCTCCTACAAGAATTCGACATCACCATCAAAGACAAAAAAGGAGTGGAGAATATAGTGGCTGATCATCTCTCAAGACTTACTTTCGAGGACACTTGTGATGAAATGCCAATCAAGGATAATTTTCCCGATGAGCAATTACTATCCATTTCTTCTCTACAATGGTTTGCTTACATTGTAAATTATTTGGCTACAGGTGAGATACCAATGCATTGGAGCGCTCAAGACAAGAGAAAATTCTTATACGAGGTATGTAATTTCTATTGAGATGACCCCTATCTTTTCAAGTATTGCCCTAACCAAATTCTAAGACGTTGCATCCCTAATGAAGAGATTACAAGTGTCTTAGAATTTTGTCACTCCCAAGCTTGTGGAGGCCACTTTTCAATGAAAAAAAACGAGGCAAAAATTTTGCAATGTGGATTTTATTGGTCTTCCTTGTTTAAAGATGCAAACACCTACTGTCGCTCATGTGAAAAGTGTCAAAAGTTAGGAGCTATGTCCCATCAAAATATGATGCCCTTAAACCCTATTTTAGTAATTGAAATCTTTGATTGTTGGGGCATCGATTTTATGGGACCCTTTCCTCCTTCTTTTGGATACCAATATATCATTGTGGCAATAGATTATGTATCTAAGTGGGTAGAGGCAACAGCTTGCCGAAGCAATGATAATAGAACGGTAATCAAATTTCTTAAAGAAAATGTGTTATCTCGATTTGGTACACCACGTGCTATAATTAGTGATCGAGGTACACATTTTTGCAACCGTTCTTTTGAAGCTTTAATGCGAAAATATGGGGTGTTACATAAAATTTCTACTGCCTATCATCCTCAAACTAGTGGACAAGTAGAGCTTGCTAATAGGGAAATTAAACAAATTTTAGAAAAAACAGTTAACCCGGATCGCAAGGATTGGTCTTTGAGACTTGTTGATGCATTTTGGGCCTACCGTACTGCTTTTAAAACACCCTTAGCCATGTCACCTTATAGGTTTGTTTTTGGAAAGCCTTGCCACTTACCCATGGAGCTCGAGCATAGAGCTTATTGGGCCATCAAGTCTTTTAATTTTGACATAGGAGAGGCGGGTAAGCTTAGGAAGTATCAACTGACCAAGTTAGAGGAATTAAGAAACGATACTTATGAGAACTCTAGAATCTATAAGACCAAGATGAAAGCATTCCATGATAAAAACATTTTGAGGAAAACATTTAGATCCAATGTTCGGGTGTTCTTATACGATTCTAGACTCTATAAGTATCCAGGAAAACTTCGGTCAAGATGGACCGATCCTTTTATAGTAAAACATGTTTTTGAAAATGGGATGGTGGAAATTGAGGACACTAAGGACGGTCGAATTTTTAAAGTGAATGGTCAGCGCCTTAAAATCTTCTTCAATAGGCCAGATCCGAAGGTGGAAGACATTCCACTTATGGATCTGGTCTATTTCCCTTAACTTTACCATACAGGTACGTTTTCATTTATTTTTCTTTTGATTTGTTTATTTTGTTTTAATTACATTTTATTCAATCTCAATTATTAATTCATTTCTTTAGTTTAATTTTTCAGATTTACTTTTCAACTTTATTTTTCTGTTGGCAACCAACACCAGAATTTTTGGGCACCGCGGTGCCCAGTACCAGGATCAACAGTGCCAGGCCCAGCACCGTGGCGGACAGCCCAGCACTTACCTAACTCTAATTCTACACTATAAAAGCCATTTTAAAGCCTTCTTCCTCATTTCTTCTTTCACAAAACCAGCAGCACACTACCTCCTCTCTCCACTTTAAAACACATCCTTACTTGCTCAATCACCTGCACTCAAAACTTTCTTATTTATATATCAATTCTCACTAAATTGCTCACTTTTGTTGCTGATTTTGCTAGCACTCTCTCTCTAAAGCTTGGTTACAAGAAGACCATTGGGTTCATCAAGAACACTTTAAAAGGTAGATAGTCTTTTTCTCTCCACCATGGACATCAAATTGGAATTTCAGCAAGAAGAATGGCAAGCACTTCACCTGGGAGTAAACATTGTCTAGCGCCTGTGCACTAAAGGGAGTTTTTCTTTACTTTCTCTTTAAACATTGAGGACAATGCAAATTTTAAGTTGGGGGTGGAGGAAATGTATCTCTTTAAATTGTTTGGTGTTACCTTTCCCTTACCTTCTGTTTTTAGCATGCTTTGTGTTAGCCTTAGAGTTAATTCACATGTCAATGATATGAGCTCAAATTGAGATAACATATAGCATTTAGAAGAAGTTAAATCTTGCTCCGGTTTGAAATTAATTGAAGTATCAATCTTTATTTGGTTTGAGACTCTAGTTTGTGGTAAGATTGTATGATTAGTCTTAAACATTTAGAGAAATTTTATGTGTGATTGTTTTATGAATAATTTTGCGGTCTTGATAAGCTATAGAACTTACTTGATAATCACTTGAGGTGAATTCCTATAATGCACACTACTTAGGATATGATATAGGCCATTTTTGAACCGTTTGAGCCTTTCAAACCTACCATTGTTATATTTATCAGTAGTCGCCTATTTGAGCCTTTTTCTTGAAAAGAAAAATTGAGCCTTGTTTCTTTCAATAAACCATTTACTTATATTTATGAGCCTAAAAATATTTTATCCTTACCTTTCTTTTAAAAGAACTTAGTTATACACATGTTGTGAGAAGCACTTAAAAGGAGTAAGGGTGGAAATATGAGAAAATATCACTACCATAACCCAAGAACATTAAAGGAGATAAGTTAGGTGTTGTGGAATAGAAAAGAAAAAAAAATGATGAAAAAGAAGGTGAATGGTTATGTGCCAAAATAAAAAGAAAAATGAATTATGGCAAAGAAAGAAGAAAGAAAGAAAAAGAAAAAAAATGGTGATTTGTTGAAAGAAATGCTCGAAAAATGGTTGAAAGAGTTGGGTGTTGAAGTAAAGGTTATCAAGTGCTTAAAATGATTGTGTTTAAAGCTAAGAGATTGAGTTCTTTAACATGTGAATCCTTCCCGTTCTTCCTGATGAGAGTCATAAAATGCTTCTCAACAGTGGTTAATTGTTAGCATTTTAGGATTGATCTCGGTCTTTATTGCACTTTTATGTGTTAATAACTCTAAAGTAATATTATTGGACCACTGACTTATTTTAGTGCAATTTTCAAGTACTTTGAGTTTAAAAGAGAAAAAGAAGCGATCGTTGCTTAAAAGGCCAAGATCCCATGCTTCTGGAAGGACAAGATGGATTACTACCTGTACTGCGATTGAGCGCACAAGCAGTGTGATCGAGTGCACAAACAGTGCGATCAAGTGCACATCCCACATCGACCAAGAAGTACTCTGCAGCGCAACTGCGATCAAGCACGAAAATCTACGATCAAGTGCACATGCGATCGAGCGCACTAAGGCTGCGATCGAGTGCACTCGAGTAGTATCCCACATCGGTTAGAAAACATATAGCACTCTGGGAGTTTGCCTATATAAGACCCACTCCACTTCAGCTTTAGGCATCAATCAGAACTCATCTGAAATCATCAGAGAGTGAATCCAGAGGGCCTTTAGGAATAATCCATAGGACTTTCAGGAGCAATCCGAAGTATAATTTTGGAGGGCAAGCTGAGGAATCACCGAAGCTTTCGCTACCAAGGAGGATATGATCGTTGAAAGGTCGAAGGCAACTCAAGGAAGCATAAGCTCCATGGCTGGCTAGTCTCCAAGCAAGGCGAAGGGATGAATCCCTAGGTGTAGTTGTTCTTATTTTTCTTTATTTGATTCAGTTTTAGTTTGGTATTATTTTCATTAAACATTGTTATGTTTTATTCTTTAATTTAATTAGTTGATTTCTTATTAGTCCGGTGATTGCATGCTTCTTTTCCATATAAGTCTAGTCATGCTCTTCTTATGTGTATTTGTTTGGGTGTGATTGAGTCCGGTAGATCTCTTTTATAGATTTGTCCATTGCTACAGTATTTTCATTTAGATATATCGTCGTCTTTTGATAATTTATAAGTTAGGTCATGTGTGCTTGAAAGTAAAGAATAATTTATATCAATTACATTAGGGTTTATACATGCGCTTTAATTGAATATTTTCCGATTGTCTGTTTGGGATATGAAACTTGCAATCGAGATAAAAACAACTTAATCAAGTTAGGATTAGGGCAATGAACTTAGAGAGGATTTCTGGAGCCTTGTTTTTTATTTATTATCCATCAATTATTTACACAATCAACAATTCAGATTTTATCACTTTAACTTTTATCGTTTGTGTTGAGGTTTACACCTTCTTGTGTAATTAGTTTGTTTCCCTGTGGAATTGACACCCCAAAGTAGTACTACAACTACCGCGTTATGTTTTGGGCATAATCAAATTTTGGTGCCATTGCCAGGGAAACGCACTTAAGTACAAGGAAGATTGTCAACTTTTGACATGACAGTAGAAGAACTGTAAATAGTTTTTCTTTTCAGCAGCTGTAAAGGCGGTAACTTCATTCCTTCTTTTAGCTTACTGCATTATTTTATTTATTTATTTTTCTCTTCTTTCTTTTTATAGTATTTTTATTTATTATTGTTCTTTTTTTTCTAAGTTTTGATTTTCTAAATTTTATTTATTTATTATTCTGTTTTATTTATTTCCTTTCTGATTCATTTGGTGCATGCTTAGACCGAGAGATTTGCGAGGTAGATTCATTAGAGGACCCAAACTAGAATTACCCTCTCCTTCCGAGTCTAATAGTGAAACCTCGCCTAGGTCAACCAATAGTGGAAACCCAAGTGAGAATTTAGAGGATTTTGTTAACATGGTCGATAACCTTAATGAGAATGTTGCTAGGACACTTCAGGATTACCTCCACCCTACACGCATAACCACACCATCATGTATCATATTTCCAGCCAATACTCACCAATTAGATCTTAAACCAGGGATGATTCAATTACTCCCTACATTTCGTGGCTTGGATAATGAAAACCCATATGTGTACATTAGAGAGTTTGAGGAAGTAGTCGCGACTTTTCATAGTCAAGATGAAACCGATGACATTTTGAGGCTTAAGTTCTTTCCTTTCGCTTTAAAGGATATAGCTAAGAGTTGGCTATACTCACTAAGAACACGATCTATTAGGTCATGGACTGAGATGACTAGGACTTTCTTTAATAAATAATTTCCCCAACATAAGACCAATGCTTTAAAAAGACAAATCTCCACCTTTGTACAAAAGGACAGCGAGACTTTGTATCAGTCTTGGGAGAGATTTAAGGAGTTATTGAGTATGTGTCCTCACCATAGGTATGAGAATTGGCATTTAGTGAGCTATTTCTATGAGGGTCTTACCTACAGAGAATGTCAATTTGTAGAGATGATGTGTAATGGTGGGTTCTTGGAGAAAGATCCTGATGAGGCCATAGAGTACCTCAATGAGCTTGTTGAAAAAGCTCACACTTGGATTGGACCTAGTGCTACTGAGAGCACAAATAGGTCACGACCTATTGAGAACCCAAATGGTGGTGGAATTTACCATCTTAAGGAAGAGGATAACCTTAAGGCCAAGGTCGAGATGCTCACTGGGGAACTAGAGGTGTTAAAGACTAAAAGTTCAAAGCCAACACACGTGGTTAATCATGCAAAATCTTTTGAACCATGTTTTGTGTGTGGCGGGGTAGATCATCTCACCCAAGAGTATCCCACATTTGCTGATATGAGAGGGATGTATAAGGAACAATGTAATGCCTTAGGCATGTACACGAAGCCTTCTACACCTTTCTCTAATACCTATAATTTGGGATGGCGAAATTACCCCAATTTCAGTTGGAAGTCTGAAAACTAGTAGCTTGCACTACCCCCTGCACCTTATCACGAACCATATCATGCACCTGTATCTTCTAAGAGTCCTTTAGAAAACACTTTGCATGCTTTTATTGAGGTACAGTGTAAGACTAATCAAAAGCTTGAAATTTTAATTATACAGGTTATTAAAGAACATAAAGAGATAAAAAGCCAAGTGTCCAAGCTGACGAGCTACTTGAGTGTGACGGAGCGAGGTAAGTTCCTTTCCCAAGCTCAGTCCACATCTTGTGGTCAGCACCTAACGTAACAGAATAAAAAGAAGGTGAATGTCATTGAGACACTTAGTGGTAAGTCGTTACACATCCCAACACCGAACAAATCAGAGGATGTGGACGAGAACCACCAAGTATACATGATTGACTCATTCATAGAAAAGGTCCATCACCTTAATCCATTGGAGTCCACCCTCACCCATGACTTCACAAGAGTATACATCGAGCCAGAATCTGCGGGTGTTACTGATGACATCCTTGAAACTGATGACATCCTTGAGGCCTCTCAAAAACATACAAGCACCAAAATTAGCAATAAAGCAGTGGCTGGTGCATCCAACTCATGTTTTTCGAGGAGGGAATAAAAGCGTCTGGCTGAAGATGTAAAACTTAGCGCTCATGGGAGGCAACCCACAACATATCCTTTTACTTTTACTATTTTTCATATTTCTTTTTCTTGTTTATTATTATTATTTTGTTGTTTTCCAGTTTTACTTTAGTATTTATTTTTCAGGGACAAATAAACGAAGCAGTTCAAATGATCGTGCACAACTTTCAACTCCATGCACCATTGGTTAAAAAGGGAGTTTCCTTAACTTTTGCTTTTTCATTGAGGACAATGCTTATCTTAAGTTGGGGTGGAAGATATACATTTCTTATTGCATATCATTGAACTGCTTGGTGTCATTTTTGTTTGTTTTTAGCATGTTTGGTGTTAGCCTTAGAGTCAATTTACATGTCAACAATATAAACTTAATTGAGATAGTAGATAGCATGTAGAAGAAGTTAAATCTTGCTTCAGTTTGAAATTAATTTAAGCATCAATCTTCATTTGGTTTGAGACTCTAGTTTGTGGTAAGATAGTATGATTAGTCTTAAACATTTTGAAAACTTTTATGTGTGATTATTTTGTGAATATTTTTGCGGTCTCGACAAGCTCTAGAACTTATTTGATAACCACTTGAGGTGAATTCCTAGAATGCACACTACTTAGGATATGATATAGGCCATTTTTGAACCGTTTGAGCCTTTCAAACCTACCATTGCTATATTTATTACTAGTCACCTATTTGAGTCTTTTTCTTGAAAAGAAAAATTGAGCCTTGTTTCTTTCAATAAACCGTTTGCTTACCTTTATGAGCCTAAAAATATTTTATCCTTACCTTTCTTTTAAAAGAACTTAGTTATACAAATGTTGTGAGAAGCACTTAAAAAGAGTAAGGGTGGAAATATGAAAAAAACATCACTACCACAACCCAAGTACATTAAAGGAGATAAGTTGGGGTTTGTGGAAAAGAAAAGGAAAAAAAATGATGAAAAAGAAGGTGAATGGTTATATGCCAAAATTAAAAAAAAAAATGAATTATGGCAAAGAAAGAAGAAAGAAAAAAAAAAGAAAAAATGGTGATTTGTTGAAAGAAATGCTCAAAAAATAGTTGAAAGAGTTGGGTGTTGAAGTAAAGGTTTTCAAGTGCTTAAAGTGATTATGTTTAAAGCTAAGAGATTTAGTTCTTTTACTTGTGAATCCTTCCCATTCTTCCTTAGCCTTTACCTTAGCCTAACGTTACAAGCTTATTAAAGATCTTTCGATCCAATGTAGTGTGATTTTTCTACAATAATGGAGAGTGGTTTGAAATGCAAGCATATGGAGCTTGTTTTTGTGATTGACGTCACGAAATTTATTATGTTTTAGAGGCCAAGACTTGTATTCATGAATGTTATGCATAAAATCATCCGGGTGTTTGGATTAATGGATTGTGGTAAGATAGATGTTAAGAGTCAATAAAGATTTTAAGATTTATGTTTGGATTATTTTTGGACTTGAGTGATATTTAATGATTCTATGTGTCGTGTGCTATGTGTGATTTTTGAGACAAAAGTGAATTACTCTTGGTTTAACACTAATATTGCTTTTCATTTACTTTGATTCCCACCGTAGAATTCATCCTTTGTTTTCGCTTGAATTGCTAGGGACTAGCAATAAGCTAGTTGGGGATTGTGATGAGAGTCATAAAATGCTTCTCAACAATGGTTAATTGATAGCATTTTAGGATTGATCTCGGTCTTTATTGCGTTTTTATATGTTAATAACTCTAAAGTAATATTATTGGACCACTGACTTATTTCAGTGCAATTTTCAGGTACTTTGAGTTTAAAAGAGAAAAAGAAGCGATCGTTGCTTAAAAGGCCAAGATCCCATGCTTCTGGAAGGAAAAGATGGATTGCTGCCTGTACTACGATCAAGCGCACAAGCAGTGCGATCAAGTGCACATCCCACATCGACCAAGAAGTACTCTGTAACGCAACTGCGATCGAGCGCGAAAATCTGCGATCGAGCGTACATGCGATCAAGCGCACTAAGGCTGCGATCGAGTGCACTCGGGCAGTATCCCACATCGGTTAGAAAACATATAGCACTCCGGGAGTTTGCCTATATATGACCCACTCCACTTCAGCTTTAGGTATCAATCAGAACTCATCTGAAATCATCAGAGAGTGAATCCAGAGGGCCTTTAGGAGCAATCCAGAGGGCCTTAAGAGGAATCCGAAGTATACTTTTGGAGGGCAAGCTGAGGAATCGCCGAAACTTTCGCTACCAAGGAGGAGATGATCGTTGAGAGGCCGAAGGCAACTCAAGGAAGCATGAGCTCCATGGCCGGCTAGTCTCCAAGCAAGGCGAAGGGATGAATCCCTAGGTGTAGTTGTTCTTATTTTTCTTTATTTGATTCAGTTGTAGTTTGGTATTATTTTCATTAAACATTGTTATGTTTTATTCTTTAATTTAATTAGTAGATTTCTTATTAGTCCGGTGATTGCATGCTTCTTTTCCATATAAGTCTAGTCATGCTCTTCTTATGTGTATTTGTTTTGGTGTGATTGAGTCTAGTAGATCTCTTTTATAGATTTTTCATTTGCTACAGTATTTTCATTTAGATATATCGTCGTATTTTGATAATTTATAAGTTAGGTCATGTGTGCTTGAAAGTAAAGAATAATTCATATCAATTACATTAGGGTTTATACATGCGCTTTAATTGAATATTTTTCGATTTTCTATTTGGGATGTGAAACTTGCAATCGAGATAAAAACAACTGAATCAAGTTATGATTAGGGCAACAAACTTTTGGAGGATTTCCATAGCCTTGTTGTTTATTTATTATCCATCAAATATTTACATAATCAACAATTCAGATTTTATCACTTTAACTTTTATCGTTTGTGTTGAGGTTTACACCTTCTTGTGTAATTAGTTTGTTTCCCTGCGGAATTGACACCCCAAAGCTGTACTACAATTACCGCGTTATGTTTTGGACGTAATCACTTCCTTAGCCTAACGTTACAAGCTTATTAAGGACCTTTTGATCCAATGTAGTGTGAGTTTTCTACAATAGTGGAGAGTGATTTGAAAAATGAGTCTATGGAGCTTGTTTTGGTGATTGACGTCACGAAATTTATCATGTTTTAGAGGCCAAGACTTGTATTCATGAATGTTATGCATAAAATCCTCTGGGTGTTTGGATTAATGGTTTGTGGTAAGATGGATGTTAAGAGTCAATAACGATTTTAAGATTGATGTTTGGATTACTTTTGGACTTGGATGAAATTTAATGATTCTATGAGTGGTATGTTGTGTGAAATGTTTGAGACAAAAGTGAATTACTCTTGGTTAACACTAGTAGCACTTTACCTTGTTTTTGACTCCCACCATAGAATTCATCTCTTATTTCCACTTGAATTGCAAGAGACTAGCAATAAACTAGTTGGGGGTTGTGATAAGAGCCATAAAATGCACCTCAGTGATGCTTAATTGTTAGCATTTTATGATTCTTCTCAGTCTATATTGCACTCTTGTATGTTGATAACTTTTACGAAATATTATTATATCACTAACTTATCCCAGTACAATTTCAAGTATTTTGAGTCCAAAAAGGAGAAAAAGCGATCGTTATTTAAAAGCACCAAGGTTCCATGCACGATGAAGCATAGGAGTGGCTGCGGAGAGGCAAAGCATGAAAAATATCAGCAAAAAAGCCAGCACCGCGGTGCCCAGAAGCTCACCGAATCCAGAATATACCTAGCACGCGCACACGGATTTGCATCTCTGAGTCAGACTTTAATTAGGGTTATTTTAACATTAGAATAAACCTAAAAACACCCTTGGACTCTTGTACTATAAATAGGATACTTGGGGTTTAAGAGAAGGGGATCTTGGTTGAGAAGAAAAGCAGAAAACTCAAAGCAGTGGCTCATCCACAAAAGTGTTTAGCCATGAACACCATGGCTAACTAATTTCCTAGCAAGGTGAAGGGATGAATCCCTCGGTGTAGTTGTCCTTATCTACCCTTATTTGGTTCAGTTGTAATAAGAATTTATTGTCAAACATTGTCATGAATTACTCTTTTATCTAATTATAAGATTTTATCTATTCCGATGATTGTATCTTTTTTTCCTTTATATAACTTTAGTCATGCTTCTCTTATATCAAGATTATTGGGTATAATTGAGTCAGGTAAATCTAGCCTTTAGGTTTGTCCATTATTGCAATATTGTCGAAAAAGATATATTGTCGTTTCTTGATAAACCTATAGGATAGATCATATGTGCATGAATCGAAAATAAAAAGTATTTCATTATGATCATATTAGGGTTTATACATGTTCTCATTGAATATTTGTCGATTGCATGTTTGGGATGTGAAACGTTCAATCGAGATAAAAACAACTGAATCGAGTTAGGATTAGGGCAATGAACCTAAGGAGGATTCTCGGATCCTTTTTGTCCCTCTATCATATTTTACAACCTACACAATTACTTCATCATCAATTTCAGATTCTTTACTTATTTTGATTATATCGTCTCATATTAAGGTTTATATCTTTCTATAGTTAACTTGTTTCTCTGTGAAATTAACACCCCAAAGCTGTACTACAACAACTGCGTTATACTTTGGGCGTAATCAAGTAGGTAAATTTATTTTACCTGCCGATTTTATTGTACTAGACATAGAGGAATGTCATATGCCTGTACCACTCCCTATCATCTTAGGGAGACCATTTATTATCACTGCTGACACAAAAATTAATGTAAAAAAGGGTATTGTCACTATGCGAGTAAATGATGAAGAAGTAGAATTTAAAATATTCAATACAATATACTCCACTAAAACTAATGATAGGTGTCATAATGTGAGTTTCATGCAAGAAATTGGTGAGAAAGTGTCTAAAGTCCATTGCACTGTTCCATTGGAGACCATCCCCAACCATGCTGACATGAGATTGGACATTGGGCGGATGATAACATGATTAAAGATATTAATGGAGCTGTGCACACCATCAAGAAAACACCCGAGCTTTTAAGTAAGTGTAATCCTCAATTTAAAAATCTTGCACTTACTAACATGATTTTTCCTTATTTTATTGACCAGGGGCCTAAATTGGAGACAAAGCAGCTGTCAACGGCACTGGAACCACCTGATGGGGGCCCTAAATGCCTCCTTCAAAAAATATAGCCTTGAAGCTACCATAGAGAGCACTTGAGCAAATTCCACTTGCATAACATATAGCTCAAGTGCCTCTATCAAGGTTAGTGGCACTGAATGCCACTAAAATACGGTATGACTATATCATTCTAATTTAGTTTTGGTAAATCTTAAATACACTTTACATACTGCATTACGCTCGAGCGCACCATTCATTACGCTCAAGCGCACATCCTCTACATTCCAGTGCGAACGAGCGTAGTACCCTACGCACTTGCGCATCGTGCGATCAAGCGCACTTCACAAATGCGCTCGAGCGCATTCAAGGCAGAGAAGTCACATGCATATTATAAACAGTTTCTTGTTCCTTCACTCACTTATGCTCAATCGCACTTCTGCTATCTCTCTCTCGCCCGAACTAGCACACACAGCAAAACTCTACCTTCAACCCTCATCTGGCACTCCACACCACCACCTCGCCACATAACCAAGCCAAGCACGAGGCAAATACATTCTCTTTCTCCCTTATACACATGCCACCCTCCTAAAGCACATGATTACGCCCAAAACATACGCGGTGTTTTAGTATAGCCTTAGGGTGTCGATTCCACAGGGAGACAAATTAACTATAAAGGAAGGTGTAAACTTTAATCTGAAACGATATGATCAAATTAAATAGAGAATCTGAAATTGATAGTGAAAAATTGTATAAAGTAGATTGTGAAGTGTAATAGGGGAATAACAAGGATTCGGGAATCCTCCCTAGGTTCATTGCCCTAATCCTAACTTGATTCAGTTGTTTTTATCTCGATTGCAAGTTTCACATCCTAAACAGGCAATCGGCAAATATTCAATTAAAGTGCATGTATAAACCCTAATTTGATTGTTATGAAATACTCTTTATTTTTAATTCATGCACACATGATCTATCCTTTAAATTTATCAAGAAATGACAATATATCTTTGATGACAATATTGCAGTAATGGACAAACCTAAAGGCTAGATCTACCGGACTCAATCATACCCAAATAATCTTGACGTAAAGAAAGCATGACTAAATCTATATCAAGGAAAAAGATACAATCACCAGATTAGATGAAATCTTTATAATTAGAATAAAAAGTAAATCATAACAATGTTTGAACGTTAAAGCTCCATTACAACTGAATCAAATAAGAGAAATAGAAACAACTACACCTAGGGATTCATCCATTTGCCTTGCTTGGAGATTAGTTAGCCATGGGGCTCATGGTTGCACAATTTTGATGGAGGAAAGGTTGCTGCTTCCTTGATTTTTCCAGGTTTTTGAATATCTAATTACAAACCCTAAGTGGTCTATTTATAATGTACAAGGCCTAAGGGTGTTTTAGGGTTTGGAAAAGTCATTAAAGACCTAATTAGGGTCTAACTCGGAGAGTATAAAGCTGTGTGCGCGCTGCACCTTCACTTGGGCGCGGTGCGCCTCTGTTTTGTCAAGTCAGGTGCTGGTGCTGTGAGGTGCGCCTCAAATAATCCAAGGTGCAGCACGGGCTGATGCTTCTTTCAGTGCCTTTGGCCCTCTTTCTGCAAGGTGCGCCTCAAATAATCCAAGGTGCGGCGCGGCCTGGTGCTGATTCAGGAGGTCTGACCTCTGTCCGCTAAAATCGCCATAACTTTCTCTAGAGAAATGATTTTAACAAACCGTAAAATTCTCCAGAAAGTAGACTTCCAGATCTTTCTAAGAATATATGACACACTTCCTGGTTCATCCTACATAAATACAGTTTAATTTTGCAAAGATGATTGATTTGTATGGAAATTCTGATGACTTAGTGAAAACTCCTTTCTTAGTTTCTCTTCATCTTGGCTCTCCCGCGACCACTCTCTCACTTGAGTTTTCATTGAAGCTTCATGTTTAAAATGATGATCACTTTTCCATCTCTTTTAACTCAAGATACATGAAAATGCACCGAACTAATTAATGCTCCAAGAATACCACTTCAGAGTTGTTAACGAATAAAAATGCAATTAAAACCTAAGTCAACCCTAAAGTGCTAACAAATAAGCACGATTAAGATGCATTTTATGGTTCTCATCACAACCCCCAACTAGCTTATTGCTAGTCCCTAGCAATTCAAGCGAAAACAAGAGATGAATCCTATGGTGGGAATCAAAGTCAATGAAAAGCAATATTAGTGTTAACCTAGAGTAATTCACATTTTGTCTCAAAAATTTCACATAACACATGGCACATAGAATCATTAAATTTTACCTAAGTCCAAAAGTAATTCAAACATCAATCTTAAAATCATTATTGACTCTTAACATCCATCTCACCACAAACCATTAATCCGAACACCCGGATGATTTTATGCACAACATTCATGAATACAAGTCTTGGCCTCTAAAAACATAACAAATTGTGTGACATCAATCACATAAACAAGCTTCATAGGCTTATTTTTCAAATCATTCTCCACTGTTGTAGAAAAATCACACTTCATTGGATCAATAGGTCTTTAATAAGCTTGCAATTTTAGGCCAATGTAGAGGTTAAGGAAGAACGGGAAGGATTTGTAAGTAAAAGAACTTAATCTCTTAGCTTTAAATACAACCACTTTTAAGCACTAGATAACTTTACTTCAATGCTCAACTCTTTCAACCATTTTTTTATAAGAGCATGTCTCTTGATAAGTCACCACTTTTCTTTTCTTTTCTTTCTTTCTTTGCCATACTTCTCTTCTTTTTCTGTTTTTGGCAAATACTCATTCACCTCTTTTCTTTCTCTTCTTTTTTTTTTCTTTCTTTCTTTTCTTTTCCACAACCCCCAACTTATCTCCTTTAATGTACTTGGGTTGCGGTAGTGATATTTTTTCATATTTCCACCCTTACTCCTTTTAAGTGCTTCTCACAACATGTGTATAACTAAGTTCTTTTAAAAGAAAGCTAAGGATAAAATATTTTTAGGCTCATAAAGGTAAGTAAATGGTTTATTGAAAGAAACAAGGCTCAATTTTTCTTTTCAAGAAAAAGGCTCAAATAGGTGACTAGTGATAAATATAGCAATGGTAGGTTTGAAAGGCTCAAACGGTTCAAAAATGGCCTATATCATATCCTAAGTAGTGTGCATTCTAGGAATTCGCCTCAAGTGATTATCAAATAAGTTCTAGAGCTTGTTGAGACCGCAAAAGTATTAACAAACAATCGTACATAAAACTTTTCTAGATGTTTTAGACTAATCATTCAATCTTACCATAGGCTAAAGTCTCAAACCAAATGAAGATTGATGCTTAAATTAATTTCAAACCGAAGCAAAATTTAACTCCTTCTAATTATTGTATGTTATCTCAATTAAGCTTATATCATTGACATGTGAATTACATCCAAGGCAAACACAAAACATGCTAAATACAAACAAAAAGGGAAAATGACACCAAGCAGTTCAATGGAAAAAAAAATGTATGGAAATAAAGAATATGGAAACAAAGAGATGCGTTTCCTCCACCCCCAACTTAAAAATTGCATTGACCTCAATGTAAAAGAAAGAGTAAAGGAGACTCCCCTTGTAGCCAAAGGTGCATAGAAGCTGAAATTGTGCTCCACCATTTGAACTGCTTCGTACATTTTTTCTTGAAAGAGAAACACCAAGTTAATAATGGAAAACAGAAAAAAAAATGATAATAAATAAGAAAAAGAAATATGAAAAACAGTAAAAATAAAAGGATATGTTGTGGGTTGCCTTCTATGAGCGCTAAGTTTTATGTCTTCAGCCAGACACTTTTATTCTCTCCTAGACAAACGTAGGTTGAATGCACCAGCCACTGCTTCATTGCCAAATTTGGTGCTTGTATGCTTTTGAGAGACCTCAAGGATGTCATCAGTAACATCCGCAAATTCTGGCTCGATATGTGCTTTTGTGAAGCCATGGATGAAGGTGGACTCCATTGGATTAAGGTGCTGGACCTTTTCCATGAATGAGTCAATCATGTATGCTTGGTGGGTTTCATCCACATCCTCTGATATTTTTGTTGCTGGGATGTGTAATGACTTACCACTTAGTGTCTTAATGACATTCACCTCCTTCAAATTCTGTTGTGCTAGGTGTTGACCATGGGATGTGGACTGAGCTTGACAAAGGAACTTACCTCGCTCAGTCACACTCAAGTAGCTCATCAACTTGGACACTTGGCTCTTTATCTCTTTATGTTCTTCAACAACCTGCACAATTAAAGATTCAAGCCTTTGATTAGTCTTTCCTTGTGCTTCAATAAAAGCATAAAGTGTCCTCTAAAGAACTCCTAGAAGACACAGATGCATGATATGGTTCAAGATATGGTGCAGGGGGTTGTGCAAGCTGCTGGTTTTCAGACTTCCAGCTGAAATTGGGGTGATCACACCACCCCGGATTATAGGTATTAGAGAAGTGTGCTTGAGGCTTCTTGTACATGCCTAGGCATTACATTGTTCCTCATACATCCCTCTCATCTCAGCAAATGTAGGACACTCTTGGACGAGATGATCTACCTCGCTACACATAAAACATGGTTTCAAAGACTTTGCATGATTAGCTAGGTGTGTTGGCTTTAAGCTCTTAGTTTTTAATTCATCTAGCTCCCTAGTGAGCATCTTGACCTTGGACTTAAGGTTATCCTCTTCCCTAAGATGGTAAATTCCACCACCATTTGGGTTCCCTATAGGTCGTGACTTATTTGTGCTTTCAGTAGCATAAGGTTCAGTCCAAGTGTGAACTTTTTCAGCAAGCTCATTGAGGTACTCCATGGCCTCATCAGGATCTTTCTCCAAAAATTCACTATTACACATCATCTCTATGAATTGGCGCTCTCTATATGTAAGTCCCTCATAAAAATAGCTCACTAAGCGCCAACTCTCATACCCATGGTGAGGATACATACTTAATAACTCTTTAAATCTCTCCCAAGACTTATACAAAGTCTCGCTGTTCTTTTGTGCAATGGTGGAGATTTACCTTTTTAAAGCATTGGTCTTATGTTGGGGAAAGTATTTATTAAAAAAGATCCGAGTCATCCCAGTCCATGACTCAATAGATCATGGTTTTAGTGAGTATAGCCAACTCTTAGCTCTATCCTTCAAAGCGAAAGGAAAGAACTTAAGTTTCATAATATCATGAGTTTCATCTTGACTATGAAAAGTCGCAACTACTTCCTCAAACTCTCTAATGTGCACATATGGGTTTTCGTTTTCCAAGCCATGGAATGTAGGGAGTAATTGAATCATCCCTGGTTTAAGATCTAATTGGCGAATATTGGCTGGAAACATGATGCATGATGGTGTGGCTGTGCGTGTAGGGTTGAGGTAATCCTGAAAGGTCCTAGGGGGTTGATATTCATGTTCACTCATTTCTTCGGGACTAGATGGGTTGTCAAATAAGGGATTTAGAAAGGAATTTAATTTTGACTCTAGCACAGGCCTACTAGCAAATCTACCCAAAACATCTCTATGTCTTTGCATTCAAGGTAAAAAAAAGAAAGAATAAAATAAAATAAAATAAAATAAAAGTAATGCAGCAAGCAAAAAGAGGGAACGAAGTTACCTCCTTTACAAACTGCTGAAAGAAAAACTATCTACAACTCTTCTACCATCTTGTCTTAGAGTTGACAACTTCCTTGTAAGTAAGCGCGTCTCCCCCGGCAACGGTGCAAAAATTTGATTACACCCAAAAAATACGCGGTGTTGTAGTATAGCCTTGGGGTGTCGATTCCACAGGGAGACAAATTAACTACAATGGAAGGTGTAAACTTTAATCTGAAATGATAGGATCAAATTAAAAAGAGAATCTGAAATTGATAGTGAAACAATTGTGTAAACTAGATTGTGAAGTGTAATAGGGGAATAACAAGGATCCGGGAATCCTCTCTAGGTTCGTTGCCCTAATCCTAACTTGATTCAGTTGTTTTTATCTCGATTGCAAGTTTCACATCCTAAACAGGCAATCGGCAAATATTCAATTAAAGTGCATGTATAAACCCTAATTTGATTGTTATGAAATACTCTTTATTTTTAATTCATGCACACATGATCTATCCTTTAAGTTTATCAAGAAACGACAATATATCTTTGATGAAAATGTTGCAGTAATGGACAAACCTAAAGGCTAGATCTACCAGACTCAATCATACCCAAATAATCTTGACATAAAGAAAGCATAACTAAATCTATATCAAGGAAAAAGATACAATCACCGAATTAGATGAAATATTTATAATTAGAATAAAAAGTAAATCATAACAATGTTTGAATGTTAAAGCTCCATTACAACTGAATCAAATAAGGGAAATAGAAACAACTACACCTAGGGATTCATCCCTTTTGCCTTGCTTGGAGATTAGTTAGCAATGGGGCTCATGGTTGCACAATTTTGATGGAGGAAAGGTTGCTGCTTCCTTGAGTTTTCTAGGTTTTTGAATATCTAATTACAAACCCTAAGTGGTCTATTTATAATGTACAAGCCCTAAGGGTGTTTTAGGGTTTGGACAAGTCATTAAAGACCTAATTAGGGTCTAACTCGAAGAGAATAAAGCTGTGTGCGCACTGCACCTTCACTTGGGCGCGGTGCGCCTCTGTTTTGTCAAGTCAGGTACTGGTGCTGTGAGGTGCTCCTCAAATAATCCAAGGTGCAGCGCGGGCTGATGCTTCTTTCAGTGCCTTTGGCCCTCTTTCTGCAAGGTGCGCCTCAAATAATCCAAGGTGTGGCGCGGCCTAGTGCTGATTCAGGAGGTCTGACCTCTGTCTGCTAAAATCGCCATAACTTTCTCTAGAGAAATGATTTTAACGAACCGTAAAATCCTCCAGAAATTAGACTTCCAGATATTTCTAAGCATATGTGGCATACTTCATGGTTCTTCCTACATCAATATAGTTTAATTTTTCAAAGATGATTGATTTGTATGGCAATTCTGATGACTTAGTGAAAACTCATTTCTTAGTTTCTCTTCATCTTGGCTCTTCAGTGACCACTCTCTCACTTGAGTTTTCATTGAAGCTTCGTGTTTAAAATGATGATCGCTTTTCCATCTCTTTTAACTCAAGATACCTGAAAATGCACCGAACTAAGTTAATGCTCCAAGAATACCACTTTAGAGTTGTTAACGAATAAAAATGCAATTAAAACCTAAGTCAACCCTAAAGTGCTAACAAATAAGCACGATTAAGATGCATTTTATGGCTCTCATCAGCACACAAGGTACATGCATGTTTTCATTTTTTTTTTTTTAGATACTAACACACACCCACGATTTTGGATCTTCAGTATTACACATACATTATCTATATATGTTATTCTTGTGTGTTGATTGGGTAGTTTTACATTTACAGGAGGTTTGGATCAAGGGTGTATAAATTCTACAGCTTCTGATTCTTGGTGCACATAAGGTGTTTGACAAATTACCTGACCGAGCGCAATCGAGCGCTAGGTATCAGCGATCGAGCGCACTACCACTCGTACAATCGAGCGCACAATATATGTGATCGAGCACAATTTTGACCGTAACACAGTTTCAGATCTCAGAACATAGCTTCCACATTCCGAGCTTCTAGCAGCCGCCACTAGGCATCCCGGCCCAGTTTCGAATAGCGTGAAATACTATTTGAAACCACATTCAGTGTAGATGCAGACTTCAAGAGTTTGGACGCCACAAGATGGGCGGTCCAAGAGTTCAAGAACCGGGGTCTCAAGCAGCTGTTCAAGCCAATCTGCTTGACAGCATACACTCGATTCGTGGTCAGTTTCTACGACAACCTAACCTACGACTGCACTAGGCCAGAGATTTTATCTTTCTCAGTCCAGGGCAGAATCATAGAGCTGACCACGATCGACATAGCCAGCTCTTTACACTGCTATGATGAGTCCCCACCGGAGGACAGCCACATGGAGGAGCAGCCTGATTTGTTCCCTCTATCACACATCATAGAGGATATGTGTGCGGCACAGTACACAGACCACCACAACAATGAGGGGAGCCGGTTGAGGTTGCCTCCCCGTTTATGGTTCTTTGACTTAGTCCTACAGCGGAACGTAAGTCCTTTGGGGCATAAGCCACAGAGGCGGGATCAGTTCTTACAGGCTCTCTACACCTTTCACTGTGGTCACTGGTACTCCATCCCAACGGTCATATGGAGTCAGATACACAAGTTCTGGGATGGGGTGCATAACCGACAGATGATCACAGCTAATGCTTGGGGCCTTCCTTTCCCCTTCTTGCTCAGTCACATCTTCAAGAAGAAGGGGATTAGAGGCTCTTCTATTGACTACCCGGTTAGTGACCATCCTTTCTTTGGGAGAGCCCAGTGGAGCCTCAGCCAGTCTCACATGCATCGAGGACCCCGGGCACAGATTCCAGCTGCCGAGCCTATAGTGGCTGATCCGATGGAGGCCGAGCATTCACCAGTGAGCCCTTCATGGGAGGAGGATCAGACAGACATGGGATCCATGGAGTATCAGCACCTCCTAGATGAGCTATCCTCCTTCCACTGTGAACTATCTGACATCTGTCGGGAGGATCGTGAGGCAGCTCATTTGATCTATCAGCGGATCAATGGGTTAGAGGCATAGTTTACACAACAGGAGGTGATGCTATAGGCCATCCTTGATCGCCTACCTCCTGCATCCGGTACCTCCTCAACTGCACCCACAAACGATCAGCAGTGAGAAGATGCCCCGTCTGGCTGAAGATATAAAACTTAACGCTCATAGGAGGCACCCAAGATATATCTTTTTTCATTTTAGTACTTTTCATTTGTTTATAGTTATATTTACATGTCTATTATTTATATTTTGTTTTCCGGAATAATATTTATTTTTCTTTGTCAGGTACTTAGCGCGTGCATCCAATTCAAGTTTGGGGGCGTGTACAAGCAAGCAAGTAAGCAACCTAGTTCTCCATCTCCCAGGTCAGATCTTTTCATGCCACACACATTGGGGACAATGTGTATTTTAATTTTGGGGGTGGTGGGAGATACTAGATACTATTATACACACACATTTGAAACATATGCACACACTAAGTCCCTTTTTTTTTTTTTAGAAAAGATAAATGCATGTTCATTTGGTAATAAAAATTTTGGTTGATTTAAAAATTTGATAACACTTCATTAATAAGCTTGAAATCTAGAACACAGTCTTGTATTAGGAATTTTACAAAGTCAGTTACCTATCTCAAGGCACCAAAGAATTTACAAGTTTGATCCAAATTTGTACAAGCACATTTAGCACGCATTTGTGTGGGGTATGACACATAATTCTTTTATATATGTTTCCATAACCTAACTATAATCGGAGGACTTGTTGAAAAGAACACTTTGGCATAAGAAAAATAAAGAAAAATGTTCATCATGCAAAAAGTGATTAAAAAGCTTCTAATGATCATTAAAAACTTTCCACTGAGTAACTGGGCCTCTTACCTCAGTAAGCATTGAGTATTACGTCAAAAGGTGGGAAGTAAGCCTTTAATGATCATAATAAAAATTTTCACTAAGTAACTGGGCCTCTTGCCTCAGAAAATATTGAGTGTTCACGTCAAAAGGTGGGAATTTCATTTAGGGGCATTAAAACCTGTTAGTTCTGTAGCCATTTTTATTTGAGTTAGTAAGTCCTTAGGGGTGTTTTTACACCTAATGCCCTAAAACCATCTGGTTTGGGAGTCATTGGCCAACCGCTCGTTACAAGGGTCAAATAGAAAGCTCGATGGAACTCAACATGGCAAAGATAGCATGATAAAAGAAAAAGAAAGAAGAAGCAAGTATTATGCCATTTTGTTCTCTTTGATAAGAAATTCGATAAAGGTTTGAGCACCGAAACACTAGACACTAAAATTATGTGGAAGCTCCATCTTATATGTGCTAAGTCATCACACACGAATCAAACTTGCGATGCCTTAGGCCAGCCTTAGGTAAATAACACGAGCTTTTGAAAATCCTTTTTCAATACAAAAATGTGTTTTTATTTTAAGCTTACTCATGAACGGTTATCATAATTTTATGCACAACCCAAATCTTTGAGTATCATGGAAATGAATTTATCTTTAAATTTTGTTCTAACATAGTCTTTAGTTTTGTATTGCTAAGGGACTAGCGATATGTAAGTTTGGGGGTGTGATAGGTGCTTAAATAGTCATATTTAAACCCCTTAATTTACACTTGTTAGACTCTTTATTTATACATTTTAGTAGTTTCTACTTCATTTTCGTGTTTTATGTGTTTTTCACAGGACTTGGACGAAAAGATGATAATTTAGAGCTTTTAGAAGCAAAAGTCAAGATCTGCCATCCAACAAGGTGCGCTCGAGCGCACCCCATTGAGATCGAGCGCACTAGAGCACGAGTGCACTTGAAGAAGGCTCGAGCGCAATCACTCCAGAGGCGGCAGAGCCAGATATGGAAAGAAGTCTTCCGACTCCGAAAAGGAATTAGGGTTTCGTGACACCAAGAGGACCCTATAAATAGCCCTGTAAAACACATAAACCATACCTTTTGTTCTAGATTCGAAGTAGCAAGCTTAGGAGAGGAATTAACGACTTGTCTCCTAAGTCTTCTTCGGTTTTAGTTTTCTGTTTTTATTTCGTTATGTTTAGAATATTTATTTTACTTAGCATGTGTAACTAAACTCCTATAAGGCTCGATTAAAGCCCTAGTGATGATTTTCCACATGTTCATTCATTGATTATCTTTGCTATAGCCTTGTTAGAATATTTAACTTGATTAATGCGTGTTTGTATTTACATTCCTTATTTGTATGTGCCTGATTAACATATGCATGTGGTATGGATAAGTTAGTCGAATCAATTTGGATGATCGAGTCTTGGGTTCGACATTAGTAACAAGGGATATCCACACTCGATTCCCGGGTTAATTAACATGGGAAACCGGGAGCGGACCAAGCCCTAGGTCCTGTGTGGTTGCCGATCTCCACAGCCCTCATACTCTCTTAAGGAATAACTCAGTATACACCCATGTTGAATCCCTTAAGAGAGAAAAGAGTTAGAGTACACACCATGCCTAACTCGTTGCATAGGGAAATCAATAGCCTAAGGTGTGGACCAAGCCCTTAGGTTGGCAACCATTAGATATTCATGATAAGACTAGAGCATTGAAGCTTTACTTAGTGGGAAAGTATAATTAGGGTGGATATCGTAGTCCTATGTTCCCATTATTGTTATTTACTCACAATCAAACTGCTATTTCTCTTTTTAAACTTGAAGAAACTAATTCTAAAACGAAATTCATCAATCCCTGTGGA
Source organism: Bretschneidera sinensis (assembly GCA_023935145.1). Classification (NCBI taxonomy): domain Eukaryota; kingdom Viridiplantae; phylum Streptophyta; class Magnoliopsida; order Brassicales; family Akaniaceae; genus Bretschneidera; species Bretschneidera sinensis. The sequence continues at coordinate 132,670,041 of CM043698.1, forward strand.
AATGATCTTGCACTTGCACACTATGCTACCACAAACCTTATGCACTTGTAAGTAAAACTTGGACGGTTATTTGCATATTTATTTAGGTAGATAATTGCTCCAACACCCCTTTCTTTGTTTTATTGCTACTCACACAATTTACAAAGAATGAGCCTAAGGCTTTTATGACAAAGAGCTTACTAGCACAACTTCTCTCTCTAGAAGTGTTTCTATCTCTAGCACTCTTGCTTGTATTCTTCATTGAGATCTCTGAATGAATGAAATGAATGAAATGCCTTGGCTATTTATAGCCTCCATGTGACACATCCACTTGCGAGATTTTAGGAGCATCATCTGATTATGGTCCATGATCAACCAACTCACAAAGTAACTACCCACTACTAGTTCCCACATTTTGCACATGTTGATTGACTTAGTCAATTTGCACACTAGACTGGGTCATCAACGTGGGCCACTTGCATTCAGCAATGTCAGCCCATTTGTGCAAGGCTTGCTTGGCTCAGCCCGCTACCTGACTTTGTCCAGCTTTGCTTAGCTCGCCAACTGTTTTGGTCCGGTCCGTAGATTTTCTTGGCTGCTTGGCCTGTGCCAAAGTCAGCCCATATCTGTTAACTTGATAGGATTTAGATCTTCCATGCATCAGATCTTTTCCACTTGGCCCGCTCAAAAGGCCACTCCTAAAGGCCGTTTGCCCACAACAAGTCTGCTTCAAAAGCTCCCTTTTGACAGTCTGTTTATATGATCCAAGCCTATCTCAAGTGCCTTCCTTTAGCCTAATGTCTGCACATAGCCCGAATGCTTTATGCCTAACTTCACTATTTGCCACACAAGCCCAGTGTCTGCTTTATTCTAGCCCACACTTGGCATGGATCAATAAACCTCTTTCTTGGTTAATTTCCCAAGAGACCATGGCTAATATGGGTGCAAGGCCTTAATGCATGTTTGCCTTCCGCATCCTGGCTCCAACACTTAGCTTGGATCCATTTACCTTGTGCATTTGGGCATTCCTTTCTTCATGCCCGTGGCTAACATGGGTGCAAGGTCACCGCATGTTGCCATTTTGTGCCTCCGCGACATTAAGGTGGTAACAGTTACCATGTAAAAAATAAGAGATGGGACCAATTAAATTCCTTAAACCATTTGCTACAAGTATCAACCAAGCTGTTGCTATTTCTTATGGGCCCTTAGTGTTAAGAGGTGAGTTTAAGATTACTGTAGTGTTTTTAAGAATACAGTGACAAAAATACTACGGTAAAATTAGTGTGAGATAATTATAATATAGTATTTGGTAAATTATATATCTAAATTTAACTGTGAAAGTGACATAATTATATAAAATATCTAAAATATACACAATATACACAATATTGATAGTGTCTCTATAACTGAAAATAGCAATAAAGAATTTTTTTTCTTCTTAAGTTTCAAAACACAGTTTTTCTGTAGCACTCTACGAATAGATTTGAGAAATCCATGATTTGTACTCACATATACAGTTTCTTTGGAGGAAAGCGTGAAAACTCATACTCTTCATCAAACAAACTAAAGTCTTGCATATTCATGCAAGTAAGTGTACAAAAGCATTAAATTAAACAAAAAAAGCTACAATTAACTAGAAGTAATAACAAACTAAGCTTCAAAATAAACACCGTCGTTGGAATTGAGTTCTAAAAAATACATGTTTAAAGAATGTTTGTTATGATTGGCGCTGTAGTTATCTTCTCTGTGAAGCTAAACGTTCTTCTGAAATCTCCTAGTCGAATCACACTATAGAGGGTGAAGTAAAGGCTTTATTATTCGATTTACAATTATGCAATGATAGGGTATCGATATTTCATTCATTGACTATGACACAAAAGTATCTGATCTTGGATGATTCATTATGTTTTACAGGAACATGTATGGCTTCTCCCCGATGGATGCAAAACTTAGCATATTAACACAGAGAAGCTAGCAAGCCTGTGGATTCTCTCGATGCAGCTTTGGTACGTATATATCTCTCTTCAAAGGTTTTCTCGAGACTAGGCTTTCTTCCACATGATATCTTTTTAGCTTGCCATATGGCATTCAAGCCTTCTTATACCCTTAGTAGTGATTTGTTTATGCTCAGTTACTATGTATCCTTGTATGGAGCAAGTTTTTGGGGGTTCTGGTCTCTGTCTCCCCTTATTTCTTTGTACATCTTTTTTTTCAATAATCAGGTTGGGGATTGCTAAAGCCCCCACCATAATCAACAGGTTGCTTATAAACTTTTTGTAGGAACATTTTGTTCATGATACAACTCACCAAGAATTCTTCTCAACTATGGCTGCTTAAGTAGAACAATTTATCATCATAAGCAATGAATTAATCTCATTGTTGAAACCAAGGAAATCACTACAACTTAAAATAGAAAATTTACAGGATCCTTGTGATATGCGCGTGTAGATCATAAAAGTTATGGATGCAGCTTGGGCAGCACTCCTAGCAAGCCATCCAGGGCTGAATATAGAGAATGCCAAAACTCCAGTGGTTGTAGAACCAATCTGGGCCATGAACATATTGTATTTATGGAAGATGAAGGAGCCCATAGAGATGAAAGTCACAGTTTATGCCATGGAAATTAATTGAATGAAGGGTAGCTTTCATAATTTTCAGACAATGTTTTACGTTGGAAGGTTTAAGAAAGAGTTTGGTTGCGTTGCTGGCCTATGATTGATGGCACGCACCAATGCATGGTGGGATCAATAGGCTAAGGGAGTGTTCCAAAGGCTGAAATCTTCTTCAGCATAGAATCAAATTAACGGCATGTGCTTTTGAAGGGATATAATTATCCATTGAGTTATATGTCTACCGAAAAGATCAAACAGTTTCTCTGGAAAAAAAAATCCAGAGGATTACAACATGAACAGTATTAATCTCTTTCCACCCAATTGGGTCAAAGTATTAATTTTCCCTGAGCCAACAATAACCATAGAATCCCTTCAATTTACTACACACAACTAGAGAACCCAAAATTGGGGAAAGGGATTACTTATTAAGAACAAGGAAGAAGAAATGTGGAAGAGAAATGTATTTTCTCATTGAAAACTCATCACCTATTACACGAGATGCTTCAGCTATAAATAGCTAAGTTAAGCAATACAAAACAAAGAAAGTAGTTACAACTGTGCCAGCTATAATAAAAACAGAAAAACTAACTAACAAACTAGTAACTAATTACTAATAATGATTTAATAATCCTCCTCAAGATGGACTGTGAAGATCCTTGACAGCCATCTTGGATAGAAGTGGAACCAGTAATGAAGATGGCAAAGCCTTTGTAAAAAGGTCTTGCAGTTGATGCTGAGTTCTAACTGGCATAAGTCAAATAACTCCATCTGTAACTCTATCCCGAATAAAATGACATTCAAGCTCTATGTGTTTTGTCCATTCATGAAAAATGGGATTAGAAGCTATGTGTATGGCAGCTTGATTATCACAAAACAAAAGAGCTGGAGATGATACATCAATCTAAAAATCTTGTAATAACTACCAAAGCCACACTAATTCACTAGTAGTAGAGGCCAATGCATGATATTTCCCTTCAGTTGAAGACCTGGATATGGTTCTTTGCTTTTTAGCCTTCTAAGATATCAAAGAATCACCAAGAAACACATAAAAACCAGTAACGGATCTCCTTGTATCAAAACAAGCTCCCCAGTCAGCATCCGAAAAAGCCTTGAGTTGAAGAGTAGAATTGGCAGAAAAAAATAATCCTTGGCTAGGATTTGATTTAATATATCGAAGCAAATGATGAGCTACTTGCATGTGTGGGACTCGAGGATGAGCTAAAAACTGATTTAGTTTATGCACAAAAAAAGTAATATCAGGTCTGGAAAAGGTAAGGTAAAATAATCAGCCCTGATGTGATCGGGCTTATTGCAGCCATAACATGTAAGTAGTTCCCTTTTCGAGGTGGGATCCTTTGTATAAGGTTTCTTGTTTTTCTTCAAGAACCTATGGAATCGTTTGGTGATTAAGGCCATTTCACCATCTTCCTCGCTGCTCTCCGCTTATTTTTTCGATTCCATTTCTTTGTTGCTCGTAGAAGCTTTTAGAGCAATTATCTTTTTCTTCTTCTCATCATTATTGACGATGGGAGTCATTTCTTCCATCTAATATGTCAACAATGACCCAAGTAGTGTCTCAACATCAAGTTTGTGAAGATCTTTGGCCTCCTAAATGGCTGTCTTCTTTGGTTTCCATGAAGGTGGCAAAGATCTCAAGATTTTTCTCGTAAGTTCAAACTCCTCAATATTCCTACTAAGTAGCTTTAAACCATTTACAATAGTTGTGAACCATGAGTGCATTTCAGAAATTGTTTCGTTAGGAAACATTTTAAAAGATTCATATTCAGAAACTAGCATATAAATTTTTGATTGTTTTACCTCACTAGTTCTTTCATATGTAATTTACAGTTTATCCCATATCTCTTTAGTCGAAACACATGCAGAGATTTTATTATATTCAAAAATATCTAAAGCACAATGTAAAATACTTGTTGCTCTGCTATTGAGAGACATCATTCTATAATCCTCGTCAGTGTACTCAGTTTTGAGTTTAGGCATTGTATGATTGATCTCTCCAATAGTTATTTCCTTTGAAGGAATTCTAGGTCCTTCTTCAATGACTCTCCACAGATTATAATCTTGTCCTTCGACAAAGATTTTCATTCTATTTTTTCAGTAGTTATAGTTGGAGCCATTGAACAAAGGAGGTCTAGTATAAGAGTGTCCCTCATAATAGCTATTTGCTGCCATCGGATCAACTCAAGGATATTAAGCCTAAAATTGAGAACGAGGCTCTGATACCAATTGTAGACTGAGGTTTCAACCCAAGAGGGGTGTGAATTGGGTTTTTAAAACTTTAGCGGAATAAACACAAGTTTATAAAAATGTATAAGCAACAAGCAATTGAACAAGTAATGTACTGTAAATAAAGAGTTTAAGGAGTAGAGAATGCAAACTCAAATTATAGAGGTTCGGCAATATCGGATTCATTCCGACCCTATGTCCACTCTCTTCAAGGAACCTCCTTGAAGTAATCCACTAAGAAACTTAGTCATACAACTTCACCGGTGTTGTACAAACCTTACAATCCCTTCCTCTCAGAAGCTATCCCCTTCCTCTCGGAAGCTATCCCTTTCCTCTCGGAAGTAATCCCCTTCCTTTCGGAAGTAATCCCTTTACAAAAGATGTTGTAAAGTAAATGGTAGAGAGACAGCAAATGAAAGCTTATACAACTCAACAATGTCTCTCTTTCAAAGTAAAGCTTGAAGAATGGCTCAGCAAGAATATTTCAAAGCTTTTTGTGTTTCAAAGAGTAAATGACTTGATTGTGTGTGTTCTTCTCTTTTGAATATCTCCAGCTCTCTATTGAATGCTTAATAGAGTGGGTTTATATAGCCATCAAATAATATGGTCGTTGGGACTTTAATTTGAAAAGATTGTGCTTTTAAAAGTTCAGATTTTGTGTCCAACGGTCATATTTTTGAACTACCAATCGATTGGGTCGATATACCAGTCGACTAGGTCCTCTTAAAAATTCTCGTTTTTAAAGCTTCTGGAGTACCAGTCGACTGGGTTATTCTTACCAGTTGACTAGGGACTGACTGTCCAATTTACAAGTCGACTGGTATGTCTTACCCAGTTGACTGGGGACTTACTGTCCCATATACCAGTCGACTGGTATATGTACCCAGTCGACCAGGTTGTCTTCCAACCCAGTTTTTCTGTGCTAAAAATAAGTTTTAACTTTAAAACGTTTGATCAAAAGGTTATGTTTAAAAACATTTTGTGTGTGAGCCATTGAACAAGCTATTACAATGTACAAGTAAGACTTACATTGGTTTTAAAACCTTATACCTATACTAGTTCTTCAGTCTTCACTTGAAAGATTGATTCGGTTTGAGTTCTTGCACCTTGATCCTTGGTTGAATGCTTTTGTTGCTTACTACACTTAGATTGAACTGTTAGTATAATAACAGTTGTGTTTTGTCATCATTAAAATACAGATGAGGGTCAACAAAAATAATTGCAAAGATTAACGAAACTTAGGCGAATCCTCCTTCATTGCTTATGACTTACCCATTAGAAGCATTTGAACCAAGCGACAATTACTATTATTAGATTATGAAGAATGCAAAAATAACACAAATCGATACACGAGATCACAAGTATAAGAAAATAAAGCAAAGCATAAAAAATAAGAATGTAAAGAAGGCAAGTAAGAAAAGAAAGAGAATGATTTACCCTAAATGTTATCAAAGAATGATCATACTTGCATAATTTTCTCCATTTCTCATTTTGTTTTTTTAGTTCCTTTGCTAACTTTTGCCTAACTCGCCTTTACGGGTTTTCAACCTAGAGAGCACATTCATCTTTTCTTTATTCTATTTCATTTTTCATTATTTTTCTTCTTTAGCTCTAACTTTAGTCTAGGCCCCTTTGGGGTTTTAACCTAGCGAGAATTATATTCATTTTTTGTTGTGGAAAATTTGTATTACATGTGGTATTTCTTTAATTTATCAAGATTAATGGGTTCTGAAAATTCATTTCTATTAACATCAACAATTTTCACAGTGCTTCCACTCAAAATCTTTTTAACCGTATAAGGACCAATCCATTTTGGCTTGAACTTTCCCTTTGGATCAAAATTAGGTAGACAAAACTCCTTAAGAACCGAATTTCCCTTGTTCAGATCCCTTGACTTAACTTTCTTTTTCAATGCTCTCGTTATCCTTCTTTTGTGACCTTGCACATGATGTATGACACTCAACCTCTTATCATCCATTAAGACCAATTCTTTATATCACACACACAACCAATCTTCCCCAGATACTTTGATTTCCAAAACTATTCTCAATGATGGCACCTCAAACTCAACGTGCATGACAACTTTCATACCATAAACCAAACCATAATGTGTTTCACCTGTAGAAGTACGAAAGGATTTTTGATAACTCCACAAAGTATAAGACAACTTTTCATGCCAATCTCTATAAATCTTGATCATCTTTTCAAATATTACCTTGATGTTCTTATTTGCAACTTCAACGACACCATTATTTTGACGAAGATATGACCATGACTTGTGATGTACTGGTGATGAAGAATTTGTGGTTTATAGTGATGCGTCACATCAGGGGTTGAGATATGTGTTGATGCAACATTGGAGAGTTATAGCTTATGCATCTAGGCAACTGAAGAACCATGAGAATAATTACCTGACCTATGATGTAGAATTGGTTGCTTTGAAGATTTGGAGACATTATCTATATGGAGCCAATTGTGAAATTTTTACTGATCATAAAAGCTTGACGTATTTACCGGCCCAAAAGGAGTTGAATTTAAGGCATAGGAAGTGGATGGAGTTGATTTGTGATTATGACTGTACAATTCATTATCATCCAGGAAAGACTAATATAGTGGCTGATGCATTGAGTAGAAAGGCTACAGGGAGATTAACTGCTATTGGGAGTCATAATACTAGCTTGATGATAGAATTAAGAAGAATGAGGATACAGTTAAGTATCAATGATAAAACAGTATTGATGGAAAATATAGTGACACAATCTTCTATTATTGATCGGTTATTATAGATGCAGTGTAGAGATGAGGGGATAGAGAAGATCAAACGGGAAGTGTTGAGTGGGAAACCAACCGAGTTTAGAATTAGAGAAGATGGTATGGTGGTATTGGGGCATAGAGTTTGTGTTCCCAATAATGTGGAGATGAGAAAGGATATACTAAGGGAGGCTCATAATTCTGTATATTCTATGCACCCGGGTAATAATAAGATGTACAGGGGATTGAGACAGAATTATTGGTGGTCAGGGATGAAGAAGGACATAGCGGAATATATTTCTAGATGTTTGACTTGTTAACAGGTGAAGTATGAGAATAGACATCCAGCAAGTTTATTACAACTTCTTCCAATACCTGAGTGGCCATGGGAAAACATGAGTATGGATTTTGTCTCTGGTTTTCCCCGTACCCAGAAGGGACATGACGCTGTGTGGGTTATAGTAGATAGACTTTCTAATTCTTCATAATTTCTTCCTATTAAAACTACCTGGAGTCCAAAAAAGTTAGTTGAATTGTATGTAGTGGAGATAATAAAATTACATGGAGTACCCTTGAGTATTGTTTTAAATAGAGATTCTAGATTTACCTCTAGATTTTGAAGAGGTTTCCAAGAAGCTATGGGTACACAATTGCAATTTAGTACAGCTTTTCATCCACAAACTTATGGGCAGATAGAGAAAATCATCAGAATACTAGAGATATGCTGAGGGCAAGTGTATAAGTTTCTCAGTGAGCTGGGATGCTTATTTGCCTTTGATCGAGTTTGCATACAATAATCAATATCAAACTAGTATTAGGATGGCACCCTTCGAGGCTTTATATAGTAAAAGGTGTAGAACTCCGGTATGCTGGGAAGAAGTTGGAGAGAGAAAGATATATGGCCCAAAAATGATAGATTTGACTATTGAGATGATCAAACTGGTTAAGGAGAACCTCAGAGCAGCCCAGAACAGATAGAAGGGATATGCTGATAAAATAAGACGGCATCTCGAGTTCTAAGTTGGTGATTAGGTATTTTTGAAGATATCTTCGTGGAAGGGTGTGTTGAGGTTTAAAAAGTAGGGAAAGTTAAGCCCGAGATTTGTGGGGCCATATGAGGTGATTGAGAGAATTGGGCCAGTAGCATATCGATTGGATTTGCCCCCAGAGTTAAAGCAACGACATAAAGTGTTTCATGTGTCACTGTTGAGAAAGTACTTACACGATGAATCCCATAGTATCTCGAATCAGGCAATAGAATTTCAGGAAGATTTGACTTTTATGCAATTACTGGTCAGAATCCTAGACAGAAAGGAACAAATCTTACACAATAAAGCCATTCCTTTGATTAAAGTATTATGGCAAAATAAAGATGTCGAAGAAGTCACGTGGGACATGAAGCAAGAATGAGGAAGGATTGCCTCCAACTTTTTCTTGAATTAGGTAAGAAAATTTCGCAGACGAAATTTTTATAAGGTGGGTAGAATTGTAATACCTGTATTTATAAAGTAAGGGTAAAGAAGTACTTTAATAAATATGACATAGAGTTAAAATAATATATATATATATATATATATATATTTAAATGCAAAAAGTCAAATTTTATATAAAAAAAATTAAAAAAATTCTGGGACGTCCAGAAGACAGTAGCAGAAAAAAAAAATCTTGGACGTCTAGAAGCAAGAAGGAAAAAAGAAAAAAAAATTGTCGGAAACAGGTGTCGCCACCTGTCACCAGGAGGTGCAGCCCTTACTGCATGTGAGGCAGCAAGGCTGCAGATAATACTTTTGGCTGCCGAAAATTTCGCAAAGTTTTACTTATATATATATAACATGTAAACATAATTTATACTTACCAAATTTCGTTTAGTTTTCTTTCAATTACTCTATTTCTTTAAATACTTGGGAACCGAAAGAAATATTGAAAGAGCAAAATTTTAAAGGGGTTTATGGGGGAATTTTATAGAGAGTCACGGGAAGGTATCAGAAAAACAGAAGGTGTTGACGATCAACAACCGGGGGAAGTTGCTGAGAGGGGCAAAAATGGCAAGGAGGTGATCCACGGGTAGCTTTAAGTGCTACGTGGTTAGTTAGATTTACTTTAAGTAATCTAAATAAAAATGAAATATCTAGTGATAATATCAAAATAAATTATTAGCTTATGCTTTGGTGGTAGAAAAAAATTTGATTGATAGGTATGATCTGAATATTGGATATGTAGAAAATTATTATGTGAAAAGAAATATTATTAGAATAATGAGTCGATTTAATAATAATGGTGATAAATAAAATTTTTGACGAGTTACGGTTGATAAATTTATGTGATATATGAGGAGAAGTAATTAGTGAAATTTATTAAGTAAAAATTTGAGGAAGGATAGGATAGCTAAATTTAATATTTAAATTCATGTTGTTTTTATATTATTGTTCATATGCATATTTCATATCATTGTTCATTCGCATGTGTATAAAATAAAAGAACCGGGAGGGGGCTGATCTAATTTAAAAACCATGATAGCCAGTATATGCTATAAATAAATACCGTGACAGCTGGTATATACTGGAAAGAAAAGAACCGGGAGGGTTCCCGTCTAAGATAAAAACATGTCGACATGTGGGAAGATGTTACCTAATAATAATTCATGCATTGCATCTGTTTTACATGTTGATTTTATTACTGAAGTATTGTTGATATTATGCATTTATTTTATAAATAAATGAGTCTCACAGAGAGACAGTTATAGTGAGAAAGAGACATAGAAGTATGATATGATAAGAAATATTTAAATATTAGACTATATGCTATTATCCAGTCATATGAGAAATAAATAATTAAATATTAAAGAGCTATTTATACAAATTGAATATTTCTAGTAAATTTAATTCACTGAGCTTGTGAAGCTCACCATTCATTGTATAATGATTTCAGGTAGCAGACAGGGCAAATAGTCTGGTGGGTTGAGAGTCAGACAAAATCATTTTCCGTAAGCCACGTACGTGTCAACATCAGTGTTTTCAAAGGCGAGGGCGTTGGGCGAGGCGTTTTGCTTCAATGAGGTGAGGCGTAAGCCCCGAGGCGTTGGGGTGTAAGATTTTTGAAACATTGACGTGTTTTGAATAAAATAATATTAATTAAATTATAAATAATATTTAAAAATTAAAATAATATAAATTAATTAATTATCAATAAACTTTACTAACTTAAGACCTATGAATGAATATTTATCAAAATATTTTTACACAAATATCAAACAATTTGTTGCATATGTATCCATCAATTTATACTATGGTCCTTCAACATAGTGGTTCCATTTGTAATGACGTCCAATCAAAATGTTGAAAATTTAAAATTCTGACCTAAAAGGCTGAAAATCCGAGTAAGTCTTTTGAATCTTTTGGGGCGTTTTGAAATTTTAATAAAATAATATTAATTAATTAGAATAGTAAAATAAAAATAATTTAATTTTTAATTAATTATTTATTTTTTTATCAAAGTTTAATACTTTACTAACTCTCTATAGTCTGATAATTATAATTTTATAAATATTAATATATATTTATAATTTATGAAGTATAACTTATATTTCTATATTGTTGTAATTTGTAAGTGATTAATTAAATAGTTTGTAATTATTATTAAACTAGATAACACGTATTATATATTTATGAAGTGTAATAATATCACACCAAGAGTACTAGCTCAATGGTAAGGTCTATGACACTTTAGGTCATGGGTTCGAGCCACAAGGAAGAAGACTTAAGAAGGGCTGATTTAGTTAAATAGAGTTGATTTCATTTAACCCAAAACGACGTCGTTTTGAGGTGATTTCACCCTTGGGGCGCGCCCTAAACCCATTTTTAAAAACACTGGTCAACATCCTCCGACAAATGAGATGTCGTGCTGGGATTTTCAAAATGTGATGACAATATCTCGGGGGTGGCTAACCCGGGATGGGTCGTTACACAAGGGGATGCGGAAAACCTCACAAAACCTCTTTAGCATCATCATCCAACATAAAGGAAAAAAGCTCTGGGAATACAAAGGAAAACGCATTGGCTTGGGAAATTCCTAATCTCGACCCTACTGTCCAGACCTTAGGCTTTCAAAATGAGCTCAAGTCGCAAACCTTTAGCTTTAAATTGACCAAGTACCATCCCAAGATACGAATGGCATCCTCTCTCGAACTGAGGAACACACGATAGTGGAAGATGACCAAATGTTTAGAAGAGAAAGAGAGGGTGGAATGGAAAAGAGAAAGAGAGATCCTAACGAATCTAGGGAAAGCTCCATAAAAAAAATCATGCCCAGAAGGGAGGGCAAGAGCTACCCTTAGCTTTGAAAACTTCAACCTGCTAAATTCCTCTAGGATAAACATACTCCTGAGTATCTAAAATCGAGACCTCCTTCGTTGGCCTCCAAGACCTCTCTATCCAAGTGGAAATCGAGCTAAGTAGTGCCATTTTCATAAGGATCATTATCACAACACCGAAGAATGTCATGCCCTCAAACAACAGATCGAATCCCTCATTCAAAGGGGGTACTTAAGGGAATAAACCTGTAACGACCCATCCCAGGTTGACTGTTGTGAGTTTTAATTTACTCGCAAGCGCACGAGTCGTTTGCAGTATAGCGTTGTGCAAGTGCGAGGTCGAATCCACAGGGAATTGCGTTGTGAAAATATAATTTTTAATCTAAACTAACTCTATTTTAACCTAGTTCCAAATTTCAGAATGATATTGCAAAATAAATTAAAACTAAATTAAATTGATTTAAAAACTAATAAAAAAGGCACTAAGGTTTCCGAATCCACCCCACCGAAGTTAAGCATACATGTTCTAAAAATATAGCCTATCAAAACATTCAATGAATCCAACTATAAGACAAAAAACAAAGAATATCCCAACTAAACCAAAAGCACCCGATGTATCCGCTCTTAACAAATCACAAAGGGAATCCAATTTAATCGAAAAGCATTCAATGTATCCATCAGATGAAACACAAAGAAAATCCAACAGACAATTTAAACTCAATCAATTATAAGATTTACTCAAATAATTGACAGAACATTTATACTAAAAATTGTCAGATTTGTACAAGCAAATCTGAACTACTACGCCAAACAACGGCGGGGCTTCATCTTCAACCTTAGCTGAAGAGTCTAGCCACTCATAATTATAAAACTATAATAACAAGTACTAAACATTTAAACTAAAACAACTGAATATAAATAAATAAATAAACAACTTTACATGGGAGAAATTCCACTCGCTGACGGGCGGCGCTTCCCCTCGTGGTAGCAATGCCTTCGGGATCCACCAGAATGCTAGCGGACGTCCACCGGTAAACACCAAAGTGGCTCAGGAATTGTACACTGAATGATGAGGTCAGATGGTGTTTATATAGGGGGAGTCCCGGAGCACAATGGGTTTCAAAATCGATGTGGGATACTGCCCGAGTGCGATCGATCGCACTCTGGTGCGGTCGAGCGCACATTGGCTCACTACAGAGCATTTTTAACCGATGTGGGATGTGCAAGAGCGCATTTGCGATCGATCGCAAGTCTGGTGCGATCGAGCGCACTAGACTTCTTCAGCTTGAACCTTGTTTACTAAAATGGCCATAACTTTCTCTAGAAAAATCGTTTTTGCAAGCCGTAAAATCCCTCAGAAAATAGACTTCCGGATCTTTCCAAGCATATATGGCTCATCTCCTGGTTCTTCCGGAATCAATACAGTAAAATCCACAAAAATGACTGATCTGTAAGGCGATTTTGGCAATTTAAGTGAAACTCCTTTCCCAGTGCTTGTAAACCTGAAAACAATGAAAACAACTCAAAGTAACAAATTACTAAGCTAACAAATGTAAATTAAAGGGCCAAAATATGCAATATTTGGCACTCATCAAATACCCCCAAACTTACAATTTGCTAGTCCCTTAGCAAAACAAAATAAAAGACTCAATGAAAAACAAAGAACATAAAGATAAAGTCATCACTCATGGTATCCAAAAATTTAAGGAGCACACATCACCATGATATTCATTCATAAGCAAGCTTAAAAAGGTAAACCCATCTTCACAATGAATAGAAATGTTAAAATCTAATTACTTACAAAAGGCAGGATAAGGCATCACAAGCTTGAATCAGTGTAAGGTGAATTAGTACATAAAAATGAAGCTTCCAAGTAACTCTAATGTGTAAGGTCTCCATGTCTCAAGATTCACTGAATTTCCCATCAAAAATGAACGAAAAGGCATAGTTTTTGTTTTATTCTTTTTTTTTTTTTTTTTTTAATAATGCACGGCTATTGGTTAGTTCCCTTAAGCTTTCTAATTGACCCATGTAGCGAGTGTTAAGTCAATGACTCCCAAACCAGGTGGTTTTAGGGCATTAGGTGTAAAGACACCCCTAAGGACTTACTAACTCGAGTCAAAAAGGCTACGAAATTAAACCGACCTTAATATTACCAAGCAAAATTCCACCTTTTGACGTGAACACTCACTGCTTACTGAGGCAAGAGGTCCAGTTACTCAGCGAAAAGTTTATTGATAAATTTTTTTTTTTTCTTTTTTTTTATATTTTATATTTTCCTATGCCCAAGAGTTCATCCAACAAGTCATCCAGTTTCAGTTAAGATAAGGAAAAATGCACATTAAAATCACGTGTCATACCTCACATAATTTGTGCTAATGTACTCGTGTTAGATTAGATCAAACATGTGAATTCTCAAAATGCCTAAAGTAAGTAACTAAATTTTAAAAATTTATCACCAGATCATGTGTTCAAAATGTTAAGCTCACCAATGACATCACATCACAGAAAATGTTTAGATCAACTAAAATTTCACGATAACATGAGCATGCATTTATCTCTATGACGAAAAGACAACAAATTAGGACAAAGTGTGTGATGTGTCTCCCATACCCCCAAACTTAAATTACACATTGACCCCAATATGTGACTAATATGGAAAGAGCTGACCTGAGATATGGAGAACTATCTGGACTGGTATGGCTCATAGCATACCCCCAAACTTGAACTGAAGTACGCTTTGTCCCTGAAAAATAAAAACTGAAAAACAAAAAATACTGGAAACAAACATTAATCATAAAAATGCGAAATAATAAATAAACAAAAGAAAAGATAAGCTGTGGGGTGCCTCCCATGAGCGCTAAGTTTAACGTCTTCAGCCAGACCCAACATTAGTAAACAGGTCCAACTAAGTGCTCCACCATTTGATCAATAAATGGGAATGGAAAATGATCAGACCTAGTGGCAGCATTCAAATTATGGTAGTCTAGACACTTTCTCCATCTTGACTGCACTCGAGTTGGAACCAACTTGTTGTCTTTATTTACTACCGTAAATTCAGCACGTTTGGGCACGATTGGAATCTGGCTCACCCACTTGCTATCAGAGATGGGATAAATGATCCCTGCCTCTAACAGCTTAATATCTTCCGCCCTCACAACCTCTTGCAAAGCAGGGTTGAGCCTTCTTTGTGGCTCCCTCGATGGCTTGGCATTCTCCTCCAACTGTATCGTGTGTATCACCAACGAGGGGTTGATTCCTTTGACATCCTCAATAGTCCAGCCTATAGCTTCCTGATGCTCTCTTAAGATGTCCAATAATTTCTCCTCTGGAGCATCACCCAAATCTAAAGCTATAATTATAGGCAAAGAATCTGCTGGACCTGGCAACTTATACTCAAGATTATCCAGTAAAGGCTTAAGTTCCTTCTTGTGAGGTTCAGGTGTTGTGGTTTCCTCGGTCTCACTGCTTTCTCGAGGATCAGACTCCAAAATGACATTTACTTCATCGAGTAACTTATCTAAACCCAATTCCTCTCCAAAGTGAGCAAAGCATGCCTCCAAGGGATCCTCAATACGGGATTCATCCATAGTCTCCTCTGTCCTACTACTCTCCCGAGGAGCAGGCTCCACGATAGTATTTGCTTGCTCAAGTAACTTGTCTAAGTCCAAATCCTCTTCAAACTGAGCAAAGCATGCCTCCATAATGTCCTCAGACTTCCCTTCTTTCTTGGGCGCTTGTAGTCTCTCAGGGTAAGGCGCTTTAGGTAAAAACGACCCCGAGAGATCCTTAATAATACGAGTGGCTATAGATGGCTCAGCATCTCTCTTCTCATTGTTGCCACTTTCTTGCCCTTGGTGCATAGCAGGGTTCTCTTCCACTTGATTGTCCACTTGTCTCCCAGACAAGTATGAGACAGTTGATTGCACTTGTTCCTGCCAATGCATGGGAGTTGAAGAATTTTCCACCGCAAACTGTTCCTTTGGGTAAGGATCAGTTTGACTGGGGAACGTTCCTTCCTCTCTTTCACCAACATAACTTGCGATTTGATCAATTTGACTCTCTAGTGTGGCAATCGCTTGGGTGTTTTCTATTGTTGCAGTCATCACTTCACTCATAGATTGGCTAGTCGTTTTCATGAAATCATTGAGAGCGTCCTCCAATGACTGTGAAACCGACACTGGCGCTTGAATGAGAGCTTGGTAAGCGGGTGATGGTGCTGGATAAGCTGAGTGACCATAATTTGGAATTGGTGGAGGAAATTCGGGAGTGTATTGATTGTGAGCATGGTAAGGGGCTCCTCCCTGATTCATTGGTTGGTTCTGCTCCCATGAAAAATTAGAGTGGTCCCACCACCCTGGATTGTCTGTTTCGGAGCAAGATCCATTTGATTGCCAACAACAGTCATTAAAAGCATTCATTTGTTCCATAGGATACTCGGCACAAGCCGGCATTGATGGGCAATTCTGTGCTAGATGCATGGGACTAGCACAGATGGAACAACTTTCAACATTGAAAGTGTTGGCAGCATTGAGGGACGGGCCGGTCATTTTAATGAAATCCTTAAGGGCGTCCTCTAAAGACTGTGAAACCGGCACTGGATTCATCCACATTTTTTTAAAAAAAAAATTAAATTAAATAAAAATAATTTTTTTTTTAAATTAAATTAACTAGTAGAAAAATAAAATCAATTCAGACAAAAAATTTTCACAAACAAAACAATTCCCCGGCAACGGCGCCAAAAACTTGTTGTGAGTTTTAATTTACTCGCAAGCGCACGAGTCGTTTGCAGTATAGCGTTGTGCAAGTGCGAGGTCGAATCCACAGGGAATTGCGTTGTGAAAATATAATTTTTAATCTAAACTAACTCTATTTTAACCTAGTTCCAAATTTCATAATGATATTGCAAAATAAATTAAAACTAAATTAAATTGATTTAAAAACTAATAAAAAAGGCACTAAGGTTTCCGAATCCACCCCACCGAAGTTAAGCATACATGTTCTAAAAATATAGCCTATCAAAACATTCAATGAATCCAACTATAAGACAAAAAACAAAGAATATCCCAACTAAACCAAAAGCACCCGATGTATCCGCTCTTAACAAATCACAAAGGGAATCCAATTTAATCGAAAAGCATTCAATGTATCCATCAGATGAAACACAAAGAAAATCCAACAGACAATTTAAACTCAATCAATTATAAGATTTACTCAAATAATTGACAGAACATTTATACTAAAAATTGTCAGATTTGTACAAGCAAATCTGAACTACTACGCCAAACAACGGCGGGGCTTCATCTTCAACCTTAGCTGAAGAGTCTAGCCACTCATAATTATAAAACTATAATAACAAGTACTAAACATTTAAACTAAAACAACTGAATATAAATAAATAAATAAACAACTTTACATGGGAGAAATTCCACTCGCTGACGGGCGGCGCTTCCCCTCGTGGTAGCAATGCCTTCGGGATCCACCAGAATGCTAGCGGACGTCCACCGGTAAACACCAAAGTGGCTCAGGAATTGTACACTGAATGATGAGGTCAGATGGTGTTTATATAGGGGGAGTCCCGGAGCACAATGGGTTTCAAAATCGATGTGGGATACTGCCCGAGTGCGATCGATCGCACTCTGGTGCGGTCGAGCGCACATTGGCTCACTACAGAGCATTTTTAACCGATGTGGGATGTGCAAGAGCGCATTTGCGATCGATCGCAAGTCTGGTGCGATCGAGCGCACTAGACTTCTTCAGCTTGAACCTTGTTTACTAAAATGGCCATAACTTTCTCTAGAAAAATCGTTTTTGCAAGCCGTAAAATCCCTCAGAAAATAGACTTCCGGATCTTTCCAAGCATATATGGCTCATCTCCTGGTTCTTCCGGAATCAATACAGTAAAATCCACAAAAATGACTGATCTGTAAGGCGATTTTGGCAATTTAAGTGAAACTCCTTTCCCAGTGCTTGTAAACCTGAAAACAATGAAAACAACTCAAAGTAACAAATTACTAAGCTAACAAATGTAAATTAAAGGGCCAAAATATGCAATATTTGGCACTCATCATTGACCATTCCCGAGATGGTGTCATCACTTTATGCAACAATATAAAAACATCAATTGAATTATCTATATACATAATTCCTCAACCCTCAACAGAGGAGTTACATCATTCAGATCTCAGCTGAACAGTACATATAACATAGTATGCATGAATATTTACAAATATTTGTTTTCATTAGTCTGAGGATGTGGACCACGCGGCTTATAGATAATGACTCTGTCTGAATCTTAGCTCACCAATCTATCTGTCCTGCCTGTTACCTGAAATTATTTAACAATAGGGAGTGAGCTTCACAAGCTCAGTGAATTAAATTTACTAGAAGTACTCGATTATATACTCTCAGTCACATCTTATAATTCAATTTCTTCTAATAATCTTCTGATATTCATTCATCTCCTTCCTCATATAATTTAGTAACAATTTTCTATAATCACTACTCAATTTTATAATTCTCTCATTACATAATCTCTTCTTAAGTTACTCATCAGACATATCAATCTTTCAATCATATATTTAATCATCTCTAAATTCTCAATTCAACATCACCATTTACCTCGTTATGAGGTTCACAAAATATAATTAATCACTTAGATAATTCTCATCATATCATACTTTCATATTACTTTCTCATCATATTTGTTTCCTTGTGAGACTCATTCGTCTATCAATAATTTTCTAATAAAAAATAACACTTTAGCATCTCAAGCAATAAAAATCAACATTTAAAGTAAATACAATGCATGAATTTAAATGTTATTATTATTTGGGAATGTTGATGAACAAATATTTTTCCTAGTATATTGTATGTTTTTCAAGTATTTATTTATATGTTTAGCTTAGGAATTTGTTACTTTGAGTTGTTTTTCGTTGTTTTACAGGTTCACAAGCAGCTAAATTGCCAGAATTGCCCGTACAGATCAGTCATTTTTTGTAGATTAAACTGTATTAATTTAGGAATAACCAGGAGATGAGCCATATATGTTTGGAAAGATCTGGATGTCTATTTTCTGGAGAATTTTATATAACATAAATATGATTTTTCTAGAGAAAGTTATGGCAGTTTTAGTAGACAAAGGTCAGACTGTGCATGATTCCAGCGTGGCAAAAGTGAAGGATCTATTAAATTCAGATTTTTTTTGGGATTTGCTTGGGATGGATATCAGCACAACCAGACCAATTCTGGACAGCAAAAACCTAGCCTGGATAGTAGCAAAGCACAGTCTAGACAGCAGCAGAAGCACATGGCCTGAACAGAAACCCTAGAGCAACTTTTTTGTCTACAAAGTCGTCTCCATACAGTTATATATAGGAATTTTTAGACTCAGAGAAGGGGGAGACGATGGTAGTTCTTGAAGAGATATTATCAAGAGGAGTTTTGGGAGATTGAAGGAAGAGACGGTTTCTTTTATCAAGATGGCTTATCCAGATATTTAAGACGACGATCAATCGCTTCAAGACTTTGAGGATTCATCTTGTAATTCGGGAAGAAATTCTATCTTTGCTCCTTTTGTCCTTCAATATGCTTGTAACCCTAGTATTTGAATTCTATGATTGGGATTTAAACACGAGCAACTGAATGCATTGTTGGGCGTTTAGTTTAGCAGCTTAGATTGTTTTGGATATTTTGGTGAATTTAGTTTTATAAAATTTCATGGTAGCCTGCTCCAGTCCCTTTACGAAACTTTCGTTATTGGGTTAGCCATACACTTCACATGTTTCTAGCGATTCGCATGGCATCATCAAATGATATAAGTCTTGGATAAGAATCTACAACGCACTAGAACGCCCTTGTTGATGATTGATAGGAGCTTAAATATTCATATTTAAGCCCCTTAATTTACATTTGTTAAGTTCTTTATCTATATGTTTTAGTCTATTTTACTTCACTTTTGTGTTTTACACGTTTTTATAGGGTCTTGGAGAAAAAGAAGCATTTTTGGCACTTAAATGAATAAATCTGAAATCCTAGAGCAGTTGCTGGCTAAATTGCGATCGAGCGCACTCCTCTGTGCGATCGAGCGCAGAATTGCGATCGAGCGCACCACATATGCGATCGAGCGCACATGTACGGGCGTGAACAGTAAACTGCAGAACCCTGTTTTGGAAATAACCCTATTTCGGAAATAAGGGAGTTTTGCGTTTTAGGAAAGTTTAGGAACTCATGAGCCGATTAGGACTTCTCAAAGACCTATAAATACACTTGTAAATCACACACAAAAGGCATCACCTCTTGGGGGGATCACTTTTTTTATCCTTTCTTTTATCTTTTGCTTTAGCTTAGAAAAGGAGACCGTGGAGCGGAATTGACGACTCTTCTCTCGGGTTTCTTCTTTCCTTTTTTATTTTATTATGTGTAACTAAATTCTTAGTAGGGCTTGGTTGAAGCCCTAATTATGTTTACTCAATAAATTTAGTATTGGCACCTTGCGATATTTATGTTGTGTTGCTTAAACTTGATTAATACCTGCTTTTATTTATATTCTTCATATGTATATGTCTGATCAATATGTGCATGTGGTATGGACTTGTTAGTTAGATCAATTTGGATGACCGAGTCCTGGGTCTAATATTAGTAACAAAGGATATCTTATCCGGATACCCGGGTTAATCAACATGGGAAACTGGGAGTAGATACCATGCCCTAGGTCTCATGTGGTTGTTGATTTCCATAGTACTTATGTTTTCTTAAGGAACAACTCAAGCAGATACCATGCTGAATCCCTTAAGGAAGAAAAGAGTTAGAGTAGATACCATGCCTAACTCGTTGCTTAGGGAAATCAATAGCTTAAGGAGTAGATACCATGCCCTTAGGTTAGCAACCAGTAGGTATACATGGCATGAGTAAAGCACTGGCATACTGTTATATTGTGGTAGTATAATTAGTGGTGAATATCAAGTCCCTACGCCTTTATCCTTATTATTTTAGCTTTATCAAAATTAACTCTTTTATTATTTTTATCTTTTTATTACTGCGAAACTAATTCTAAAGTTAAATTTACCAATCCCTGTGGAGATGATCTTGCATTCGTACACTATGCTACATTGTTGACCTTGTGCACTTGCAAGTAAAACAAGTGCGATTATTTACTTATTTATTTAGGTAGATAATCGCTCAACAACGATCCTTTACTCCGACAGTATCTAGGGTTCCTCGAACAATGTGATATCTCACACTGGGTAAATCCTTAACCCTTCCCCCTCTTACTAAGACTACAGAATGTTCTTGTGAATTATTCAATATCCTTCATGCTTTTGATTATTGCTTGTGGATTGGCCATCTATTATCGATAGTTAAGGTTGATATTTGAGATTAAGTTGAGGACAAATAATCTAGACTTAATTAAGCTTTCTTGAATAGGAATTTAAATCAAGATTCAAATCAAATTGTGATTTAGGTGGTTATGTTTTCCTTATACTTAATTTAACTAATTAATTGATGAACACGATCCATGAGATTTAATTAATTAGTTATAAATTAAGAATAAACACGATCAATGGCATTCTCTAGTCTTAGCGAAAATACTAATAATCTTGAATGTTGATTAATTCTTTATATTCACCAAGTGTTCCAATTCATGATTGGATAGCAAGCTAAACTCCTAATTGTTCTCATTGATTATACTCATCTCTTCATAATTCGTTTTGTTTAATTTACTTAATTGTTTTTATTTCAATTTTCTCTTCACCAATCTTTTAATTAGAGTGTTTAGGATTTAATTTCAGAGTTTGTTTTAGTAATTTTAAGAAAGTAATTTAGAATTTAAACCACTGCAATTCCTTGAGAGATCGACCTCGAGAGTAAACTCATCGCAATACTATTTGTGATTCGTGCACTTGCGAGCATTTAAAATTTGCACATCAAGTTTTCGGCACCGTTGCCGGATGGACGTTTAATTCTTTAGTTATTTTCTTTGTTTTCGTTTTTATTTTTATTTTAATTCTTTTCTTTCTTTTAAGTGTAATTTTTATTTCTTTTATTTCATCAAATTTTATTTATATGCTTCTTGATTTTCTTGATTTAAATTGGCATTAATTTGTTTCTTAATGTTCGCTCTCTTGATTCTTGGTAGCTTAATTTTTCTTTGGTTTTCTTCAGGTACATACACGGTAGAAGATCACAAGGGAAAAATCTAGTGCCAGCAATAGACAACATCCATAGGCTAAGGGAGACGTTACAGCCTACGGAAGAAGAAGAAAAGGTTGAGGGAATAGAAAAAGAGGAGCCTGAAAAAATGGAAGGAGCTGAAAGACAAATTATGATGAAGGAGTATACAAGGCCGATCATCGGCACTTCCACAGCCTGGTGCAAGAGCCCCTGCACAAGCCTCTTATAGAATGGCTCCTTCTGAACTGGCAAAATTGTGAAAACAATTGGATGAACTGTTAGAAGCCGACTACATTCAACCATCGAAAGCCCCGTATAGTGCCCCGATCCTTTTTCAGAAGAAGCATGATGGATCATTAAGGATGTGTGTTGATTATCGTGCATTGAATAAGGTAA
Organism: Bretschneidera sinensis; assembly: GCA_023935145.1. NCBI lineage: Eukaryota > Viridiplantae > Streptophyta > Magnoliopsida > Brassicales > Akaniaceae > Bretschneidera > Bretschneidera sinensis. Next base: position 132,692,505 of record CM043698.1, read on the forward strand.
CAATCAAGAACAAGTATTCGATGCCCAACATTGTAGACTTATTTGATCGATTGTCCAACGCCTCGTACTTCATGAAGTTGGACTTTAGATCTAGGTATTGGCAAGTGAGGATTGCGATAGGGGATGAACCAAAAACAGCTTGTCTGACAAGGTATAGTTCATTTAAGTTCTTGGTTATGCTGTTCAATTTAACAAATGCCCCAGCTACTTTCTGTAATCTTATGGATGATGTTGCTGCTGAGTTGTTTCTAAAGCATGTGGTGAAGTACTTTGGGTTACCCGAAGACATTGTCAGTGACAGGGATTCTCGGTTTACTGGAAAGTTTTGAACGGTGTTGTTTGTATTGTTAGGTTCGAAATTGAAGTTCTCCACAGCAAATCATCTTTAGACAAATGGACAGACTGAGAGGATAAATCAGTTGCTGAAGGAGTGTTTGAGGCATTATGTAACAGTAAGTCAAAGAAATTGGGAGCACTGCTAGACACGGCTCAATTTTGCTACGACTTGCATAAATCTTCAGCCACGAGGCTAAGTCCGTTTGAGGTGGCCATAAGGCAACAACCTCTTACTCCATAGGAGGTGGCAGCCCAGCAAACATGAAGCAAATGCCTTGTTGCTTATCGCTTTGTCCATTCAAAGCAAAAGTTATTGGACGAAGCACAAGACAGTTTGGCAAAAGCAGTTTGTCAGATGAAAAGTATGCAGACAACACAGAGGCGGTCGTTAGAGTTCCAGATTAGGGATAAAGTGCTATTGAAACTTACTCCCCAAATTTGGAATAAAATTAGCAACAAGATGGTACATCGCGGTATTGTCCCTAAATATGATGGTCCCTTTGAGGTAATCAAGAAAGTTGGGGATGTGGTGTATCGGTTGAAGTTACCTGATCGATTGAAGATCCACCCAACCTTCCATGTGAGCTTTCTAAAGCCCTTCCACGAGGATGCTAGTGAACCTAGTCAGAAGCAGGCTAAGAGAGCTGCCCTTGTGATCAAAAAACAGTTTGATCTTGTTGTCGACAAGATCTTGGCTCATTGAACCTAAGGGATAAGCAAGAAAAAGAGGTGGACTGATTACTCAGTGTAATGGTAGGGAAAACCGGAGGCAGAAGCTAGTTGGGAAAGGGATATAACATTGTGATAGTTTGAAGACCCGATCAAGGAATATTGGGAACACCTTCCAACGAGGACGTCAAACTCTTCTGGTGGGGATAGTTTGTTACCACTTTAATGTCATGGAGGCGTAAAATGGCAACATGTGGTGACCTTGCACCCATGTTAGCCACAGGCATGAGGAAAGGAATGCCCAAATGCACAAAGTAAACGGATCCAGGCTAAGTGTTGGAGCCAGGATGCAGAAGGCAAACATGCAATAAGTCCTTGCACCCATGTTAGCCATGGTCTATTGGGAAATTACCCAAGAAAAAGGTTAATTGATCCATGCCAAGTGTGGGCTGGAATGAAGTAGACAGTGGGCTTGTGTGACGAACATTGAAATTGGGCACAAAGCATGCGGGCTATGTGTAGAAATTGGGCCAAATGAAAGCACTTGAGATAGGCTTGGATCATATAAAGATGCCATCAAAAGGGAACTTTTGAGGCGGGCTTGTTGTGGGCAAACGAGCTTTATGAGCGGGCCTAGTGGAAAAGATTTAATGCATGGAAGATCTTAACCCTATCAAGTTAACAGATATGGGCTGGCTTTGGCACGGGTCAAGCAGCTAAGAAAATCCACGAACCAGACCAAAACAGTTGGCGGGCTAAGCAAAGCTGGACCAAGTCAGGTAGCGCCCCACGTTGATGACTCAGTCTGGTGTGCAGATTGACCAAGTCAATCAGCATGTGCAAAATGTGGGAACTGGTAGTGGGTGGTTACTTTGTGAGTGGGTTGATCATGGACCATGATCAGATGATGCTCCTAAAATCTAGTAGGTGGAGGTGTCACCTGGAGGCTATAAATAACCAAGACATTTCATTCATTCAAATATCTCAAGGAATAGTACAAACAAGAGCGCTAGAGAGAGAAACACTTTCAGAGAGAAGCTGTGCTAGTAAGCTCTTTGTCTTGTAAGCCTTAGGCTCATTCTTTGTAAATTGCGTGAGTAGCAATAAAACAAAGAAAATGGCAGTTGCCTATAAACACTTGTGTGCGCTTGTGATTGCGGGTGTGTTGAGTTGGCTCGCTAGTTTCAAGGAAGCTAGTGTCATCATAGGGCAGAAAATTCGTGCTTGAATTTGACTCCTGCGAACCCAATATCCAATACTTTAGATAAACCTATCCTTTTTTTATTGGAAAAAATCTTAACTTCATCGGATGCAAATCTCGAGATTTGTTCAGATTAAAAACTTAATTGATAATTTTAAGAACTTCATTAATAATTTTAAACAAGTATACACTAATATTATTAATGAAAAATTTAAAAATTATCAATTAGATTTGCACTCGAAATAACCAAGAATTATTGGTTTTATCGATGCTTTCTCGTTCGTATGGTATAAAACAGTTTGTTGAAAATATGTAAAGTAATTGAAAACTTTTGTTTGTGATTAAAAAAAAGGATTAAAATTAATAATAATGATTATATGTGACCACGATTAAGCTTTAATTGAAAATTTTGGTGGACTTGTCAAAGTCAAAGTCAAAGTTTGGAAATAAGACAAGGCCGTTACTAAACACTCCATCACCGTCACACATATGGGTCCCCATATCTGAGCTGGCAATATTTGGTTAGAAACTAGGACGTGTTTCTGAAATGACGAAGCCCCTAACTCTACGGAGCTCATCTGCAACTGAAAAAGCTTGACAAGGTAAGGGCATAAAGGTCATGTTATCATTAACGGCAAATAAACCGTCGATAGAGAAATAGAGACAGGTGATAAGCTAGTTTTTCAGAGAAGAAATAAAGTAGTACTCCGCAGTATTAATTTGAATGATACACGAAGAAGGATCTCTTTTGTGTTGAATTTTGAAAATGATACGATGGCTAAAACAGCTAAAAGGAGCATTTGGGTTCTCGTTTCTATGGCTTATTTGCTTGATTTACTTCACCCAGGTTTCATTTCTCTCTCTCTCGCTCTCTCTTGATACATAGATTTATGTGTGTGTTTATGTAGATTAATAAATACGACTTTTTTTGTGCTTGATAAATACAGAGCCTGCTATGTAAAATGGTGATTCCTTCGAGGATTATAATTATTTGGGGTTAGCGAGTATTTTCGTGTTTGTTTTTCTTTGTTTCCTAATCTCATGGGATTAGGAGATATGTGTATGATTTGTCTTTGCCTCTTTGGTTTCTGGGTTTTTGATGAAGTTTAGGTATTGTATCTTTTGAATAGATTCTGTATTATGGGTGTACTTTTCTAGCTTTTGAGGCAAATAATTTTTCTTTTGGTTGCAAAAATTACTTCTAATAAGCTCACCAAATGACACCTAAATCTTTAGACCAATTAGATGATTGGAGAGCATAACAGGAACCTGGCACCTTCATTTTGCATTGATGTATATAGATATTGACTGATTTGGGATATAGTTTAGTTTCTTGATGGTTGTGCTTGAGGATTGTTTGGATTACCAATGACTTTGAAAATGTTAGAAAGGGGTTGTAATAATTTATTCTTAAAAAATTAATGAGAAAAAATGAATACGCTGTGTGATATTCTCTGAACTACATCCATCGCTAAGATTGCTGAGGCCTTTCATGACGATTGCAAATGTTATGTTTCAAAGTTGAGGAGCTTCTTTTGAATGTTTTACTTTTATCCAAGTACACCTTCTTTTATTCTTTTCTGGTTCCAGCTTATAGTTCTTAAAAACAAGTTAGATGAACAAGTGTGATTTGATCATTAAGGTCAAGAAAGATGGACTGTAAGTGTGATTTGATTTTCTCTTGAGACACCATGTAGAAGGTGATTTAGCAGTGAAGCAAAACCAGCTGGTCTGAGGGCTGTCTTTCTAAGTCTTATCGGTATTGGTTTCACAGCAGGTAGGCACTCCTATACTCATGTCCAGGGAGGGTCACCGTCACTGGTTGGTCACACTTAGGGAACGACGCCATCACTGGTTGCCTCTTCATTCCCTTTTTTTCTGCAGCAACAGAAAAAAAAACAGCTTCTCATTTTACTTAGGCTGGATTCTTGTTCTCCTATTAAATTCATTTTGAGAAACAGGCTTTCGTCTAGAACTTGGAGGGAGGTTAGCTTCTAAAGTAGAAAATTTCTACAGTTTCCACTTTTTAGTTGATTGATTTTATTAATCCTCTAGTTGGTTTGCTTATGACTTTATGCTTCCTTATCATGGTTGCCTCCCCCTCCCTCCTCTTTTTATTTTTTCATCTTGTTTTAAATTCTTTTACTTATTTTTTTTCATGGTTATGTGAATGTAGGGTTTCAGATCCTTCGTATGGACAGCTGTTTCTTACCAGCTGAAAGACAGGCTTAAGTTGTCACCATCGGCTTCTCAGTTCGTGTTTTCAGTTGCTTTTTTTCCATGGAGCATAAAACCATTATATGGGTATAAATCTTTCTTGTACTACATAGACACATTCATGAAAACATGTATTGGATAACTTCAGGTAATGCGTTCACTGGCAACTGAAAATTTTTCCTTGGGAGAGCAGTCGTAGCATCCTATAATTCCTAGTTATACCATCTTAAATTTGGCAACCCTATTCCTTTCCCTTGGAAATAAAGTAACATATTTTACCAACAAAAATATCAACACTTTATCCCCTCAACTCCCCTCAAGCTTCATGTTTCTAGTGTTAATCCTATTCCATTTTGTGTGCAAACCAAACAGGATTTAATAGTTATGTCATCCTAGTGGATATAGTTATTCTATGTCTTCAAATGCCATGAGACACAAAATGGACCCGCTTCTGTTATCCTTTACTGTTTCACTAAGTACGTAGATCATGTATATGCTACACTAAAAAGATTTCTTGGAAGTAGCCTTAATAATATGTCACAAGTATATAAACGTAGTCCGTTAATAGTGAAAATAGCAGTATGACTAAAGAATATATTCCAATGTACTTGTCAGTTGGTGGTTCCCTTCAAGGCTACAAGGCAACTGTGTCAAGAAAACTATTTTTTGTGTAACAATTTTTTCTCTCAAGATTTGTTCTTTAGCCGCTTACTATCTTTCTCATCTGCAGAATTTTGTCTGATTGCATTCCAATCAAAGGGAGAAAAAGAATCCCATACTTAGTAATTTCAACTGTGCTCTCTCTTGTGCCATGGCTTTTGCTAGGCCTAAATGCGACCTTGAGAAGTTCCAGTTTTTACCTCATGATCTTCTTGACAGTGCAAAACCTGGGCTCAGCCATGTCAGATGTTGTGGTCGATGCAATGATTGCAGAGGCTGTAAGAACTGAGAGGTATATTTACATACTAAGCTTATTTTGCTTTTTCTGTATGCCTAAGTCTTAGAATTTATTGACTAGTGTGAAAGTTTAATGTGTCAATTACTATAGGAGCAATTTGCACACAATCCTTATTAATCATTGATTTGTGCTTGCTTTAATTTACGGATATAGCATGACAATGGTTGACCAAATTGAAGGTCCCTCCAATTAAAATTTGGTATATGGAATAACTTCACCAATCATCATCATCCTAGGAAGATAGGTATTATTATATTTTCCTTTTTACTTGGTATCTACTCTTGGTATGTGTGTATCTTTGGGGACATGCTACCTATCCATATTTGCTGCAAGTATCTTGGATTTGTTTTTCTTCTGACGAATATTGCTAAAGAGCTTGCAAACACTGTTGATCAGGGCCTCATTTGCTGGTGACCTCCAGTCCATCTCGTGGTTGGCAATGGCTTTGGGTGGAATATGTGGGAGTTTGCTTGGAGGATATGCATTAACCAACTTACAGATAGATACAATTTTTGTTCTTTTCACAGTACTGCCAGCCATACAATTATTATCGTGTGGCATGGTGGAGGAAAATTCTGTAGGTAGTAAAGCTTTGCTTGAAATTTCCGATTCAAATGGCTCCCATATGGTCAACGGGAAGAGTAATGATTCACATGAAGATAGTTTCTCAGAAAAGAAGTCCAACATTGGTACTTCAAGAAGAAAGAAAAGTCAAAAGAACTGCAGAAAGGGAGCAGTAGTCACTAGGAAATCCCATATTCCTGAAAAAACCAACTCCTTGGCTTTACAGTGGTTGCGCTCTCTTAAAACAGCCACTTACAGTTTGTGCAGTGCATTTAGACAACCAATGATTTTGAGGTAACTGCTGCGTACTTCATCTAGTCTTAATATTTTTTCATGGCAGTTGATGATTTCCAGTCAATGTATCTCTCTCTACAAGCTTTGCCTTTGTTTACTCAGTCCATTGAGATGATTATGGCTATATACTGATAATGATGAATGGTCCTGAATAGTCTGCAGAATGAGTGGTTGAATGATCTGGTGGATGGTGGATCAGATTTTTTTTGTATAGGGATACTGGGGGGAAGTGCAAATTCCATTGTGCCTCTCCACCATCTGTACTTCCCCTTGGTATCAGTCTTGCTGATACCCTGCATTTATTGTTTTTATCATTTTACTGGATTTTTATATCCTACTAATCATGGTTGCTTGCTATTTTGCTGTGCTTTTGGGAAGGTCAGACCAATGACTTGGTTTTTCCTTGCCCATGTTACTGTCCCAAACCTCTCTACAGTCATGTTCTATTACCAGACAGAGTTCTTGAACTTGGAAGCATCTTTTTTGGGGACTGCACGTGTTGTTGGATGGTTGGGCCTCATGCTTGGAACCTTCATTTATAATCGCTACTTAAAAACCATGAAGTTACGCAGAATTCTCATGTAAGTATTTAGTATATAAATATAGTCTTGTTATATTCCTTTGTTACATATTCTCCTTATCTAATTTTACTTTCTTTTGTTGTTTGGTCCTGATCCACAAAACATAATGCAGGTGGGCTCATGTTGGTTTGTCTTTGTTGACTATCCTGGATATAGTTTTAGTGTCTCGAGCAAATGTTGCTTTTGGAATATCAGATAAGACCATGGTGCTTTTTGGATCCGCTCTTGCTGATGCAATCAATCAATTCAAGTATGTGCTTTTTACTTCTTGTCCTTTTCTTAATGTAATTAGTAGTTACCAAACGTGAGGAACTTTGGACAAATGATTTAACTGCCAATGTTCCGTATGCACGTGTGTTTGAGTGGAGTTATGTGTTCATCTTCCATGTATTTATCTGCTCATTTATACATGCATGCATCTTGTTCTTGTCAAGCAGCAGGTTCAGTAATCATCAAAGTTCTCATCATCCTCTTTACTATTATGTTCTTGAAACTGCAGGTTCATGCCATTCCTGATTTTGTCTGGACAGTTGTGCCCGCCAGGAATTGAAGGAACTCTATTTGCCCTCTTTATGTCAATAAACAACTTTGGTTCCACAGTTGGATCATTTGTGGGTGCTGGGCTGGCGTCAGTTTTGAACATCTCCTCAGGATCTTTTGACAATCTCCTTCTGGGAATTGTGATTCAAGTCATCTGCACTTGCATTCCTATTGCGTTTTTATTTTTGGTACCAAGGGAAGCTACAGGGATATCAGCGTAGGCAGTGATGGATTGTTTTTGGATACAAAATAGGATTTGCTTAGTTACTGAAAATGAATGGAAATCATAATAATTTTTTCACCCTTACATTTTATTTGTTTCTGCTGAGCAGCAGTAAAAAATTATAGGTATGCACACAAAAAGGTCAATTATAATAGGTACTCATGAATTATACAGCACCCATTTCTTGGTTACATAATTTTGATTAAACAGTTTTGAGTTTTGGATGGTATTCTCTCTCATTTTTATTTTTATTTTAGTCTTAATGCTGTGGCATACAAAAAACTATGTAGGTTAAGTAAATATTAATGGAGAGATTAATCTAGTATTATTTGATGTCGTCTACTTTGTTTTTTAGGATAATCTGTTTTGTTTAATTTCGTCCTCAAGTATTGTTAATTATAAGCAAAAAGAAACAATACATAGAGTAATAAATTGGGCCCAAATAATATTAATCTAGTCATATGGCCCAACACGAGGGGAAGTGATGGTTTTGATTTGTGAGAATCTTAACTAATACTATACTTGTTTGCTAAAATTGGTTCTCTCAAAATTATTGTCCATTTTATAAATGAATTATAATTTTATTTTTTTCGCAAAATATTATTCATGTGGGTTTAATTACTTTAGCTTTAAAATAAAAAGGTATTTGCTTGTGGGCCCATTTTTCTAAATGCACAACCTACATGAACTATCATATCAAACAAATAATAAATGATGGTTTATTTTGAGAAAGGGCGGTTTTTTTTTTCTTCCAAGAACAAGTCTTATTTCACTCATTTGACAACATATAAGAAAATTTGCAGTATCGTAAGTTTTTTATTCAAAAAAATTTATCGTGAAAGCAAACTTAACTCTCGTGTTAATAAACATATTTTTGAAAAAACTATATATTGCATTAGTCTTTTATGCAAAGTGAAATGAGATAAACTTTAATGCGTTTCATAGCTCAATGGATGTTGGATTCAAGTTCAAGACTAAACTTCTAAGAATATTGCAAAAATTGCAATGGAGAAGAAAAATGAAATTTCTAAAACACTCTTGAATATTCATTGATTGTTTTACAAATGATTATACAATTGTCTTATATAAATTAATTGAGATGGATATAAAAGTAATTAATATTCTAACTAATTAACTAATTAGTTAACAAACTATTTACAATACTTTATTCAATTAACTAGTATTCTAGACTAATTATATCCTTAACAAACTCTTTGGCAAAAATGGAGTATTTATCAAACCATGACTTCCATTACTTTACATCCAATAGCAATTACCATAAAACTGGTGACAATTAATTATAAGTAAGCAAAATTGGATTAAAAAATATTTCTTACCCCTTAAATCTTGAGGACGTATTTCAAGTTTGATTTTCAATTTACCACGGAATTGAAAAAACTTAATCATAAAAAAACTTAATAGTAATTTTAATATTTAAATATTTGATTTTTAAAAATTTCAAGAAAAGGAAACCAACTCTTATCAGAGGCAGGTTTTGATCTTGGGACCTGTGGTTATGAGCCTATCACATTTCTGCTGCGCCACTCTGATGGTTGATGACAATCACAGAAACAAATTGATTTAAAGGCTAAAAACATCAATGTTGACTATCCTTCACTCTTGCCTTTCGTTTCGCTTCGCTTCACCATCTACCTCTCCTCTGCAAATTACTGGCAAACGCTCTTCATATGACCAAAGAAGGAAAAAAAAATTGCAATCCAAAAAAAGGAATATCAACCAGATTAAAAGGAAAGAAAATTAAGAATGAGAAGGAGACCTGGAATTAGTGGTCTACAAACAGCTGCTGCTGCTGCGGTTTGTTTCTTATACCCGTTGATTATTGACTTAGTATTAGATCATGATATGTTATAATCACTGTTGTTATCGTTAATTTCATCGTTCTTTTGTTTATATATTAACATAATACACATAATTTTCGAGGATCAATATCGATTACTTGGAGAAAATGTAGCGAAGTTAAGAACAGATCTCATGAAAGAACAACTTATCACTTTTATTATATATTTCATCACTCATTATTTTAATAATATTACTTCACATATAATAAATTTTTAACATATCAATTATTTATATGATATCAATCCACCAACTTTCATGTATCATACCATCATAGTTTCATAATTTTTATTATCATAGTTTTATCATGGAAGCAGACTTAACTCTCGTGTTAATAAACACACATTTGAAAAAACTATATATTGCATTAAACTTTTATATAGAGTGAAATGAGATAAATTTTAATGTGTTTCATAGTTCAGTGGATGCTTGATTCGAGTTTAAGACTAAACTCTTAAGAATATTACAAAAATTGCAACAGAGAGAAAAAATTTCTAAAACACTCTTCATCATTCATTGATTGTTTTACAAATGATTACACAATTGTCTTATATAGGTGACATGAGATGAAAATAAGAGTACCTAACATTTTAACTAACTAGTTAACAAACTACATATGATGCTTTATTCAATTATCCATAACAAACTCTTTGGCAAAAATGGAGTATTTTGTTTTCGGCTGATTTATCAAACCATGCCTTCCATTACATTACATCCAGTAGCAGTTACCATAAAACCGGTGACAATTAATTATAAGTAAGCAAAATTGGATTAAAAAAAATATTTCCTACCCCTTAATTCTTTAGGACGTATTTCAAGTTTGATTTTCGATTTAGCACGGAATCGGAAAAATCTAATAATAGAAAAACTGAACAGTAATTTTAGTATTTAAATATTTGATTTTTAATATTTTGTAAAACGATTATACTATTTAATTTCATCGTGATTACTATTAAATTTTTTTGATTTTGTGATAACTCTCGTGAAACCAAGTATATGAAATTACCACTTTCCTGGTGGCTTTTTAAATATTTTGAAATAATATACTTTAACTTTATTAGAAAGGGCATGTTTTTTGCATTATAAACTTTCAATTGCTATAATTTGCATCAAGCTCTTTGCTTTATCAATTAACAGTCTATATGCAAAAAAAATTTAAAATTAATGCTTTTTTTTTTAACATATTCAATGCGTATGAAATGTAAAAGTTCAAACATGTTGCATTTGTCATTTAAGATGAATTTATAGAAGGAAAAAAATTACCTCTACTTAATATGATTTATGTGTTTTCTTCAAAAAAAAATTTTTTTTTGAGAAAATTTCCTTTTTAACATTTAAATATAAGGTTTCATGTGTACAATATATATATAGAAAACGTACAATGAAATTAATTTGAATTATTTGATATTAATATGAAGTGTTTGGTGGAAATTGTAACAATAAAAAATATATAAGACAAATTGATATTTGAGACAAATGTAAATTAAAAGTTAAAACCCCTAATTTGCAATAAGCATCAAGTCCTCCTTGGTACTATTCTACAATCAAATGAAGGAAAAACTTTCCTAACAAATAGCAGTAACCTTTTTTATTATTAAAAAAATATTTATTTTCGTAAAAAAAAATCGTAGTAACATATTGGTTTCAATAATAATTAAATAAAAAGAAAAGAAAAAATAGAAAATGAAGTAGAGTAAAAGAAATTTCAAGCGCAGGAAGCCAACTCTTATCAGAGCCAGGTTTCGATGCTGGGACCTGTGGGTTATGGGCCCACCACGCTTCCGCTGCGCCACTCTGATGGTTGACAACTATCACCGAAACAAATTATTTTAAAGGCTAAAACCATCAAATGTTGACCCCTTCCGTTTCGCTTGGCTTCATCGTCTACCTCTACTCTGCAAATTACTAGCAAACGCTCTTCATATCGCCAAAAAGAAAAAAAAATTGCAATCCAAAAAAGGAATATCAACCAGATTAAAAGGAAAGAAAATTAAGAATGAGAAGGAGACCTGGAATTGGAGGTCTACAAACAGCTGCTGCTGCCAGGGTTTGTTTCTTATACCCTTTGAATATTGACTTAATATTAGATCATGATATGTTATAATCACTGTTGTTATCGTTAATTTCTTCGTTCTTTTGTTTATATATTAACATAATACGCATGATTTTCTAGGATCAATATCGATTGCTTGGAGAAAATGTAGCGAAGCTAAGAACAGATCTCATGAAAGAACAGCTTGCCACTTTTCGGTCTCAGCTTGAAGAATTTGCTCGGAAACACAAGGTCCTTTTCATTTTTGAGATATTCTTAGTGCTCATATATTTATATTTCAATTTGGCGTTGCTTTTCTCTCCCTACACCAATGGAGTTGCTAGACATTTGTATGATTAATTATCTAAAAAAGGGCTGAAAATTGTTTCCATTCTGTTCATTATTAAAAATTGGTGAAGTTTTCAGAATGTTCAGTGATTGAAGGAATTCATGGAGTGCTTGACCAAGAAAGAAAGAATAAACCCAATTGTAATCATGAAAAATTGATGCTGAATTATTAACAAAAATGAAGTATAAAATTGTTAAAATTGGTTGAGTTATTAAAATGACAGTCAAAATTTTATTTTGTTTGTGCTAAATCCAGAAAGGAAGAATGGATTGAATTTCTAATTATAACGTGTGTATGTGTATAGAAATAAGTAAATATATAACATATAACCATATGTTAGTATGTTGGGAATTTGATGATTGAAAAATGTTGAATTCTTTTCCTTTTTGCTTAAAATACGTGAAACTGCAATGTTGATGTGGGCTTGGTGCAGAATGACATTCGCAAGAACCCTGCATTCAGATCACAGTTCCATGAGATGTGTGCTAAAGTTGGAGTGGATCCCTTGGCTTCAAATAAGGGTTTTTGGGCTGAGCTATTAGGGATTGGTGACTTCTACTATGAACTTGGTTAGTTTCATCATCACTGTAAATCATATGACAAAAACTTTTGATGTTTTAAGCTTCTATAATGTTATGGCGTAATGCTTTATCATATGTTACTTGAATTATTGAATGCATACTCAGATGCCTGACCTCTCTCCCACTGAACCCCAAACCCAGGAAGAAAAATTGAAATGTAAATTTTATTATGTTATGCTGAGACTTAAAAGGGAAAAATAGATTTGTCTGTGTGTGTTTTGCGATTTTTCAGTGTGTATTGCCGATATTCAACAATTGATGGGTTATTCAATGGTTCTGATTGATTATGTTCGCAGTGCTGTGAAGTCTTTGGTCAATCTAAGAGATATTATTCATTTCTCTTTCTGCATTATTTTGAGGACTGGAAAGCTTTACTTGATGAAGTTCAGTACATATGAAACTTTAAAAGATTTTTCCTTTAAATTGCATATTGCTTGTTTCAAGTATCTGGATTGTTGGGTGAAGGAATAATGAATTTCAAAATCTGCTATTTGTAATTTAATATTATTTGCTTTCCTCATTTTATGTTGGGAAAATTCAAATGTTGATATTTTGGCCAGTGTAGGATGATTCTGAGTTCTGATGGTTCTTAAACAATTTAGGTAATAGCACAATATTCATTGGATCTTATTAAAAAAAGCATAATATTCATTGGAAGTAAAAATTAATTGCTTCAGTTAATATGTAGGTTGTAGTTTCTGATTTGCAAATTTCTTTCAGTTGCAGTTCTCATCTTTCATGTCAAATTTGTTCTTAATTTCTAAAAGGATACATGTCATTATGTTATGGAACTTTAGTTGCTTGGCTAGACAGGGGTTCAAATTGTTGAAATTTGCTTGGCTACAAGACCCCACAATGGAGGTTTGATCAGCCTACAGGAACTATGCAATTTGCTTCGTCAGAGAAGAAAAAGTGATCGTGAAGCTGTATCTGAGGATGACTGTTTGCGTGCTATAAGTAAGCTGAAGGTATTAATTAAGCTTCCCATGCATAGATGTTGGTAATAATAGGGTTTTGGCAACTGATAGGAACAAGCGGTCCTTTACTAACATCAAAAAGCTTGAACTTTTCAGGTTCTGGGTAGCGGTTTTGAGGTGATTTCTGTTGGAAAGAGAAAGCTTGTTCGGTCAGTTCCAACTGAGTTGAACAAAGATCATAACGAAATTTTAGAGCTGGCTCAGGTTACATTCAATTTTATATTTTTGCTTTTCCCCAAGAATTGTGCTGGAATATTTTCTTTTGAGTAACTTCTCTGTAATTTCTTGTATTCCTCACAATGCTATTGAAAGAATATCTGCTTTGTCAAGGTACCCTTTTTCATTTCCCTTAAGCTTTAGCTCAAGTCATTAGGGAATGCCATGGCCCATGGGGTTGGGGTTGGTCTGATGGCCAAAGATTAATGTAGGGAAAAAAAAATCCTTTCTTTCGTTTCTATCTTCTTTGGATTAGCTTGCATTTTGCTGTTTCTTGTTTTGCTTTTGAATTCAACTAAGTGATAATGAGATTGGACATGCCCAAACTGGAACCATATCAGCTCAAGGTATTCCATTTGATAAAGGAAGAACTTTAATGCAAAAAAAATTGCACAGAAAATTTCAAATCATAACATGAGACTTTCTTTTTCATAACCCTTGTTGGTCGAGGTTTTTGTGGTCTAGGAATGGAGTAATCGCATCACGAATCTGTCCCAATGAATTTTGGTATTGCTACTAGCATGCATATTCAAGAGTTTCGTTCTGCCTTCTTGCTTTTCCGCCAGGTATAGAATTTCAAATTCTTCTAACCATTTTATCGAATTTGAATTTTGAAAAGCATTGGTCAATATGGAAAGTTGGATTTGTACATAATGTCTATCAGTGAGATACTTCTGTTTAAAAGGAATTCATGTATCATTTTACTTTGGGATGACTTTTGATGCCACATGGGTTCTTAGGAACCTAGTAGTGCTCAGAGGTGTGAGTTAGTATGTAAATGTGAAGTTGTCTATAAAAAGTCTCACTCTCACCTAAGAAGTTCATTTTTGGGGATGAGATCATGGAAGACAATGTACATGTATTCGAGATGTGGTGTCTGAACAGCTGCAATACACTCAGTTTTGCACAAAATTATTTTGCAACCCGTTTTCTTAATTACTGTATGATTAATTATAACTGCATTTCACTTGTTCCCTTAGGCTCAAGGCTTTGTGACTGTTGAAGAGGTACAAAGACGGCTTTCATGGACTTCCGGTCATGTCCTTGATGCTCTTGATACATTGTTAGACGTAAGTTTCTGCTACCACTGGCATCTTTATTCATGTTATAATTCTATTTCTATCTCCATTCCTAAGACATGAGTAGTTGGTTCCATGGGGCTCATATATCTCTGTTGGTTGATGCAGGAAGGTCTTGCAATGATTGATGATGGCCACAGAGATGGAAAACGCCAGTATTGGTTCCCGTGCGCATCATCCATCTTCTCATCAATTGGAGCCAATACATAATATATGATTTTTCTTGTTTAAAATAATTGTAGTTTTTGTACCCAGCGGTTTTATGTGGGTACTCAAAAGGAGTATTTTTTTTTATTTATTTCCCCTCCCTCAGTTAAACAACAATAAATGTTATTAATAGGTACCTTGCATTTTTATCCATTTACCATGTATTTTGCGTTCCACAAGAATGACAAGAATACAACATATTACAACCTCCCACTCTCCAATCGGAAGGGAGTTAAAAAAAGGAAGTGAAAAATCATTGCTCTATAACTTGAGAACGGGCCTCAATCTCTTTAGTCCAGTCAGAGCTGGGCTCACTCCAGGACTTGGGTCTTATCCCAAGCTTAAAATACAAAACCAAATCTAATTTCTCAAAAATTTATTCATCTCAGGAATTCATTCCAAACTTTACTAATTATGTAATTGATTATAATTTTTTCTATTTGAAAATTGAAATAGAATCAGATTTATGATGAGATTGAATGTCACATCATCAAATGAAAAATATTCAAATTCAAATTTATCAATGTGACATTTAATTTCAATATGAACTTGACATTCATTTTAATTCTTAAATGAAAAGAATCGTGATTCAAATTGTTGTTGTACGACTGCTGATGGTGTGCACCGTGTTGCGACCATGACACGAGAATCCCATTGTCTTGCAATGGCACCAGTGGCGGTGGAAGCTTGCTCTTTGTGCCGAGGCCTGCAAATTGACACCTAGTGATTGTCCATGACCACTTGTGATGACCTTGAAATGCTTCAATTTGGACTCCCAAAATTTGTGTTGTTGCATCACCATAATTATCAACGGCGCAATGGTACACACCAGACTGAAAGTCAGCCAAAATGTAGTCCACGTAGCCTTCTAACATGGGTTTGAGCCAAATATGTGAGTGGGCTCCACCAATTAAGGACTTGGTTAGGGAAATTAGCACCCTGGTGCACCCGGTTGCCCCCATGGTCGGTGTGTCCATGTTGATTGCAAAGTTGGGTCATTGAGCAATGGAGTAGTAGCAGCAGCAGCACTAGTGGTTGTGACTGAGTTAGGAGGATTCACAAGCGATTAGCTGGATAGGGAGGCATAGGCTTGGTGATAATGGTTGTAGTAGCGGCGACAGAGCACATCACACGTGTGCAGAGGAGGCACGGGTGGTGGCACGTGGGAACATGGTTTAATGACCTTAGTGGGTACTTGTGTTGAGGTAAGGTAGACACTGAAGGGTGCTTTTTTTTAAGAGAAATAAATATGAGTAATAATACAACACATATATAGAAGTGGAGAATATCGAAGTAGCGGCTATAAACATAGTTGTTTTTTTGGAGAGGGGAGAAACAGTGTTAATCGTGTGTATAAATGAAAAAGTTTTGGCTGCATCAAATTGGGTAGTTTGAAAATTTAATTGGTAATTTTTAAATTTTTTTATTAATAATATTAAATAAATATATATTAATATTATTAATAAAATTTTAAAAAACTTATCGATGTAATCAAAAATTTATTGTGTATAAAAAGCACTTGGAGTTATTGAAATTGGTAAATCTTTATTGATGATTTTTTTTCACAAAATTTGGTGAATTATGCCATAAAAATTGTAAAAGGTTTTTTTCCCTAAAAGTAAATATTATATTTGTAAAAATAAAATAAATACCACATTATATTTATAAAAAAATATGTGTGTTGTTATTAATTTCGTTAGAATTATTATCGTGAATCATATTTAAAATGTAATAAATAAATTATTTATTTTTATAATAAAAAAATTGAAATACAAAACAAAATAAAATAAAAAGTTTGATGATAATCTCTATAATATATGATTGATGGTTATAATTTTTTTTTTTTTTTTTTTTTTTTTTATAAAAGATGGTTATAATCTTTACTATTGGAATAGCGAAGCTTTGACGTGATCAAACAGTGATATTGACCATACAATTTGGGTCTTTGGTTGGTTAATGCGGTGCATTGATTTGGGTGCTACGTGGCATAGTTTTAAGCCGTTTAATTGATTTTAAATTTTTGATATGTGGACGAATAATGCTTAGGGCCGCCAAGTGGATACACGAGCAAAAAGATAAAGCTGTTTTAACGTAGTGATCAAAATCTCTCACCTTTCTTCGGTCCAATTGCGCAAATTCTACCACCAAAAACGTAGAGGAAGAAAATATAAATAATGATGGCAGCTAAGGAATATTCGAGTATGTTTGGGAGAAGGTTTTAAGTTTTTAAAATTTTGAAAATATGTTTAAAAAATATATTTTTTAAAATAATTTACAAAAAATCAATTTTAAAAAATTATTTTTTAAAAATTTTAAATTGTTGTTTTTTAATATAATTTTTAAAAAATATCTTTAAAATTCGTCTTCCTTTTTTTTTAATTTTTTTATGATATATAAAAAATTTTAAAATTTTAAAAATAAAATAATATTAATTTTTTTAAAATATTTAATAAATATAAAAAATAAAATTAATATAAATTTTAAATTTAAATTTTAAAACAATTACAAAATGTATCATAAAGTTTTCATGATTATCCAAACTCTTTCTCCGTCTCCTACAGTTATGGCTTCTTCATCTTCTACTTTTCTGCCTTTGCTTGGCATGATAACACTGCTCACAATCTTCTTCCTCTACGCACCGCTCGCTTTTGCTGTGAAAGTACCATTTCACTCAAAAGACATACTGCCCTTCTTGCCCAGGCAGGTCTCGTGGCCGATTCTCAACTCTCTCTACAGTGCGGTGGATCTTTTGCCCACTTTCGTTGGTGCCGCTTCGGCTCAAAACGACGCTGTGGGGTGGAAGGGCGCATGCTTCTACGAAAACATGGCTTGGATGGAGTTCCACAACAAGACCGGTAGTGAATTCGGTGGAGGAACTCTTCATATCAAGGTGACGGAAGGAGGTTAATTTGAGATATATTGTTCTTGTTTTGCTCTTATTTCGGGGCTTTGTGGGTGTAATTTGGTATTACATAGTTAGAATATGAAGGTCTGTGGTGAAATTAAATTGGGTTATAGAGCGCTGCTTTTCTTTTCTTTTCTTTTGTTTCGTATGAACTTAATTCAGGTTATAATATGCTTGTTTTCTTTGGTTTATGTTGGTTTTCTTGAGATTTGAAGATTTTGGTATCTAGGTATTGCATACTTTTATTAGTTATGAATTTAAGCGTTTTTCTGGGTTCCCTATTGGCGGGTTTTTTTAAGAAAGGCAGCTATTTGAGTTATATTTGATTTTCTTCTTTGATTCTACTTGGTATTATAAAAATTAGGAGAAATGGGTGTCTGGGTTTCAAATTTTAAGGTGTTTTTCCGTATTTAGCTTCTCTCAGTTTTTTGAATACTTGTTTTGACGTTTTGATATTTGAAAGAGAACTAATTTGAGCTAAAATTTACTTCTAGTAGAAATTTTGAGAACTGGGTACTTGGGTTTTTGGATTTGTTGAATTTTATTCTGAATATTTACTGTTGTGAGTTCGGCTGGTTGTCATGAGTGTTTGTGGTCTGGAAGATAGTTGCTACTATTATTGTTTTTAACTTCAAGCTGATTTAGAGGAAATTTGGATTATTGGGTGTATCGGTGCCAGACTTGTTGAACTTCAGTGTTTGGACTTTGGAATTTGAGCTTGTTAGTGAATTCTACCTGTGGGGCTATTGACTGTTGAGGGTTTGTGGTCCAAACTCCAAAAGGTACCTAATTTGGAGTTTACTTATTGTACATATGTACGGTTAAATATTGGAATACTGATTACTGGGAGCCTGGCATTGGAGGTGTTGAATGCTACTGTTTGAATTTGAACTTCTTCCGTGACATTCTTATTAATTGTTGTTGCAGAGCATTGGGGTGTTGGGTATGTGAGTATTAGGTTGAGTTTGAACTGTTGCTGGTTAATGTTCAACGACAGAAACACCCATAATATATCCTTAGTTTATACAGTAGTCTTGAAAAAGTGTGGGAAAAAAATCTTGGTATTACCAAATGTTGCTTCTTTTAGATGGTGAATTTCAAGTCTGTGTTGTATAAAAGTTCCGAGCATTAGTTTTTATCATTTTCAAGTGTTGAGAATCCTATTAGGATTCCTATTACATGTCCTAATAGGGTAATCCTAATAGGGTTCCTAAATCTTATCTAGTTTATGTCTATTTTATCTAGTTGATGTATTAGGTTTGATATTCATAAGTTTATATTTAGGGTTGTTGAATTGTATTTAGATATCAATCAATAATACAAAATTCTTTTCAATTTTTCTTTTCAACATGGTATCAGAGCAAGATCTTTCTAGACTGAATAATTTTTTTTTTAATTCTTCCTCCTTGGATCACGACGAAGACAATCTTCTTCTTGCGTTATCGATCACCGCCGGATGATTACCCATCATCCTCTTCCAGAGTTTCATCCACGGCGTAGATTCCTACTGTGCATTGCTCGTCCGTTTGGGAGAGTAGTTTCTCCAATCTGGTCAAAAAATCTGTGCCAGGTTTGGTCCTGGCCATAAAAAAGCAGTAAGTTAGATGATACAGTACAATAAATAAGTGGGTGCATGTGTGTCAGCTTCTAATCCGACTATTTCTTTTGGGCTAAAAGCACTTTGAAATGGGGATGTGAGTTGTAAGATTGATAAATAGATTCGTACAAAAAAAAAGGTTAAAAAAAACAAAAAAAATGGCTTCAAACAAATTTGTTTTGATGACTCAGGCTTGGCAAGGTGGTTGAGCTGATGTTAGTAGTAGTAGAGAACGTGGTTTTAGTGATCCGAGTCATCGTAATGGCAGAGATGGTCATGAAATTGGCTGTAGTGGTGTATCTGTTGGTCGTGGTGGTGATGGTTGGGGTTCGATTCGTCACTGTACTCATTGTCACCATTATGAGCATACTCGGGAGACATGTTGGCACTTGGTTGGTCATCCCTTAGTTGCTAATGGTGTGACTTCTGATTCAGTTGAATGTGATCATGTATTCCTGTGTCTTCGACTTTTCTTACAGTTTTCAAAGCCGAGTATGATGAATTCTTACAGTATAAGGCAACTCACTAGGCATCTTCCTCGACTACTCTTTTGACCCAGAAAGGTACATCAGTTGCTTGTTTACGTTCTAGTAGTTTTTCATCTATTGTGCAACCACTGATCATTTGTCAGGTGCCACTTATGTTTTTTTTTTTTTTTTTTTTTTCCGGTAATCATCCTTACCTGATGTTACTCTTGCAGATGGATCTAAAACCACTGCTAGTGATATTGGTATTGTGCATTGTGCATCGTGTATTGCGCATCCTAGTTCTTTTGTGTCTTTATCATCCATACTTTTTGTTCCTTTTTCTCAGTATAATTTGTTATCTGTTAATCAACTTACAAAAGATTTAAATTGTTCTATTACCTTTCTCTCTAATTTTGTTCTTATTCAGGATCTGAAGACACAAATGATTGGTGGAGGGCATGAATCCAAAAGTCTTTATTATTTTGATGCTGTCCCATCACCTATTGTCTGCTCAATTGACATGTCTCCTTTCCAGCTTTACCGTCGTCTTGGTCATCCATCTTTCGAGAAATTGGAGAAGTTAATCCTAGCTTTGAGTCATGTTTCCTCTTTGGAGTGTGAGTCGTGTCACTTGGGTAAGCATCATCGTGTGTCCTTTGCTTCCCGCATTAATAAACGAGTGTCTAGTCCTTTTATGTTAGTACATTATGATGTTTGGGGTCCGAGTCGTGTCTTTTAAACTTGACTTTCGGTATTTTGTTACTTTTGTGGATGATTATTCCAGACTCACTTGGCTCTAAGTTATTTTCTATTTTTTGTGTCTTTTGTGCTGAGGTGAAAACCCAATTTAGTTCGTCTGTCAAAATTCTTCGTAGTAATAATGCTCGTGAGTATTTTTTGATTCTTTTACTACTTTCATGACCAATTTTGATTTGGCTGATTCTTTTTCGTTTCCATTACATATTTAAGCCCCTTACACGGTCAGATCTTCTTACTATGGTTTCCCTTCGTCAGTTCTTCTTAAGTTGGTATCTCTACTACAAGTTTACATTTGTCATTCAAAACCTCCAGTTTTGGTTGCTCCATCAATTACTTACTCGTTAACAGATTCGGATCCATCTTTAACTTCCTCATATGAGGATGATATTCCCATTGTTCTTCGAAAGGTAAGCGTGTGTGCAATGTTCATCCTATTGCTAATTTTGTGTCTTATGATCATTTATCTCTTTCATACATTTCATTTGTAGCTTCAGTCTCTACTACCTCTGTTCCTGAGTCTATTACAAAAGTTTTGTCCCATTCTGGGTGGAAAGCAGTCATGGAAGAAGAGATGCATGGCTTAAGTACTAATGATACATGGTACTTGGTTCCTCTGGATGTCGTTGGGTTTATAGTGTGAAAGTTCATCGTGATGGTACTATTGACAGATTGAAAGCTCCTCTGGTAACAAAATGATATACACAGTTATATGGTATTGATTATGCTGAAATGTTCTCTCCTGTAGCTAACATTACATCTGTTTGTGTTTTTGTCTCTTTGGCGGCTACGTTTAAATGGGGGCTACATTTAATTGGCCGCTACATCAATTAGATGTTAAGAATGTTTTCCTCGATGGTTCTTTACAGGAGGAGGTTTACATGGAGCAACCTCTTGGATTTGTTACTTAGAGAGAGTTTAGGTTAGTTTGTCGGTTGAAGAAGTCCCTATATGGTTTGAAACAATCTCCTCGAGCATGATTTGGCAAGTTCAGTGAAGTAGTGATTGATTTTGGTCTCAATAGATCTGACGTAGATCATTCTATCTTTTGCAAACATAGTCAGGCGGGTAGGATATTGTTGATTGTATATATGGATGATATTGTGATCCTAAGAGATGACAAGGAGGGAATTCTAACACTAAAACAATTCTTAGGTACTAAGTTTCGGACAAAAGATTTAGGACAACTGAGATATTTTCGGGTATTGAAGTTGCTAGATCTTGTCATGGTATTTCTTTATCTTAGTGTAAATATGTTCTTGATTTGTTAAGTGATACATGAATGTTGAGATGTAAGCTTATAGATAATCATATGGATTCCAAGACAAAACTTAAAATTGATCAAGGTGAATTATTGTCTCATCCATAAAAGTATAGACGATTGGTTGGGAAATTGAATTATTTGACTGTTACTAGACGAGATATTTCGTTTGCAACAAGTGTAGATAGTCAGTTTCTAGATGCTCCATGGACTAGTCATTGGGATGCTGTTATTCGTATTTTGAAATTTTTGAAGATTGCTCCTAGTCGTGGTTTACTTTATCAAAATCATGGTCATATACAGGTTGAGGGTTATACTGATGCAGATTGGGCAAGCTCTCAATCTGATACGAGGCTTACTACTGGGTAATAAGTATTTGTCGGAGGTAATCTAGTGTTGTAGAAGAGTAAGAAACAAACTTTGGTTGCTAGATCAAGTGCTGAGTCTCAATACAAAACAATAGTGCACACTACTTGTAACTTAGTTTGGCTGAAACAGTTATTAGCCAGCAATGAGGTCCATTGAGTTTAGTGTGTGACAATCAAGCATCTATTTATATTGCAAATAATCGAGTGTTTCATTAGAGAATTAAGCATTTGAAGCTAATTGTTATGTTATTCGAGAAAAACTTGTGCAAAATGTGATTAGTACCAAATATGTGAAGTCAACAGATCAATTAGCAGATTTATTCACTAAACCATTAGATAGTTCGCTAGTTAGATCTATTTGTTCCAAGTTGGGTGCATGTGACATCTATACTCCAACTTGAGGGTGAGTGTTGAGAATCTTATCAGGATTCCTAGTAGGTTTCCTAAATCTTATTTAGTTTATGTCTATCTTATCTAGTTGATATCTTCTAGTCCAATTAGGTTTGATATATATATAAATAGGGTTGTTGAATTGTATTTAGATATCAATCAATAAATACATAATTCTTTTCAATTCTTCTTTTCAACATTGAGTATTCATGATCGTTAATTTAGCTTCGGTGCTGCTTGTTAGCTTCTTCATAAAAATATGTTATCTGCAATTGTAGTGCAGTAGTTTATTTGGATAACAGTAGTTTTGTTTTGTTCAATCTTATTTGGGAGGCGATATAATCACCTGTTACCGTTATTGTGCTCTTAATGACTTAAAATTTATACCTGCATGCTTATCCAGGTTAGTGAGGCTCGTAGTTGGACATGTATGGATATCTATGTCTTTGCAACTCCATACCATGTAACGTGGGATTACTATTTTCTATCTCGGGAGCATACATTAGACTTCAAGGAGTGGGAAGGGAAAGCTGAGTACGAATATGTAAGATCCCACTTTCTCTTATTCATGACTTACTACATGGTTTAGCATGTTCAGGGGTATGCATTTTTATGGCACACATGGTTATTACATTGGATCAGGTGAAAAACAAGGGAGTTTCTATTTTCCTCATGCAAGCAGGGATGCTGGGAACTCTTCAAGCATTGTGGGATGTCTTCCCCTTATTTACAAATACCGGATGGGGGGAGAACTCTAATATTGGGTTTCTGAAAAAGCATATGGGTGCTTCCTTTGAACAACGTCCTCAACCCTGGGTTACAAACATTAGCACCGATGATTTTCACTCTGGGGATTTTCTTGCAATATCCAAGATTCGTGGGCGATGGGGTGGTTTTGAGACCCTGGAGAAGTGGGTAAGTGGAGCTTATGCTGGTCACACCGCTGTTTGCCTAAGGGACTCTGAGGGGAAGCTATGGGTTGGTGAATCAGGGCATGAGAATGAAGAGGTAAGACCACAAAATTTGTTAAAATATATAATATAATAGTATACATATGGGCGTTACACTTTTGCTAAGGATAGCCCCTGATGCCAGAGTATTATATTTTCTGCCTGCGTTTTCTTTTGTAAAATTTTATTTTGACATTGTAATACTAATATGTTTCTTCTGGTATCTTAGATAGGATGTGTTCAAAATAAGTTGTCATTGCAATAGGTGGTTGCAGTTGTGAAGCAACCATAATTCTGCCAGTAGGCATGCATTATTTGATAACTCCCTCATTTGCCTTGTGGCCCACTTTTGGTTGTAGGGAGAAGATATAATCGCTATCTTACCATGGGATGAGTGGTGGGACTTTGAGCTGAACAAGGATGATTCCAATCCCCATATTGCATTGCTTCCTTTGCATCCTGATATGCGGGATAAGTTTAATGAGACTGCTGCGTGGGAGTATGCTTTAAACATGGCAGGCAAACCATATGGTTATCATAACATGATATTTAGCTGGATAGACACTTTAGATGGGAACTATCCACCCCCATTGGATGCACATCTGGTACGTAAATTATTTATGTTTCAATATTTCATGTTCAGTCTAATTTTGCAGAATTTTAGTGGATGCTATTTAACCTTTCGTTTTTTTTAATAAAAAAAATAAAGAATCTTGTAATCTTTCCACCATATTAGAATTGTAATTCTAGTTCTAGCTATAGTGTTTTGTATGATCTGGTCACTCCAAGAATAATGGTCCAGCTAGCCTTGCACCTTTTTTATATAAAGAATTTTTTAATTCATTAATTATTGTCGTAATTTAATGCAGTGCACTTAAATTATAGTAGATAATATGCTCCTTTGGTTAATGTGTAACTCTGGTGCAGTATTTTAGAAAAGGTTAAAGTTGGTCACAATTGCTTTTTCCAGAAATTTGGTGGGTGGTAGAAAATCAAAAGTATTGTGTTTAGTTCTTAAATTATGTCAAAAAGTGGAGAGCTCAAAATAAACTGATGCAGTTCATTACTTATTCTACAGTAAAGAAATAAAAATGAACAGTGTGCTGGGCAAATAATACCTTCTTGACGCATTTAATCAACTCTCTCTCTCTCTCTCTCACACACACACACACACACACACACACACACACACGCTCACACACATTGGCTGCACTATGCATTTTTAGAGGTTTCTTGATTCATAGTTTATCACCGTTTGCTCTGATGTCCTGCAGGTTGCTTCTGTTATGACGGTTTGGAATCAAATACAGCCCACTTATGCTGCTAACATGTGGAATGAAGCCTTGAACAAGCGACTTGGAACTAAAGTATTGTACAATTTTGTTTATCCTTTAATTTCATGCTTTTCTGGTTAGCTTGTTGAAATTTAGTTAGGATTGTTGGTGTTATCTAATTGTCTAAATGGCATAATCTGAATCGTTAGTATTTTCATATGAAGAAAATGATATCCTAGATGGTAGTCAGTTAGGGAACCCTTGCATATTCAAATGACATATTAAGCATCTGTGTCTAATTACATTTTCATTGTCTGGAAGAATTAGTCATCCAAATCAAATGTGAATTTTTGTCACCTTTCATTCCATTGGTCACAGGCATTTAATTCATCCAAACCATATGTTGCAGCAACTAAATCTCAAGCCATATGCAGGTGTTATGGCTTAATCATGCTACCCTGGCATTTTACTTCAAGGGTTGATGACAATAAGGCAGCCCTCTGGCCTATAAACTTATTGAATCTTTCTCTCTTCCTTCCTTTGGGACAAAAATTGAACAATCAGTTAATATCTTCTTTGAAATTCAAGGTTGCATTGTGAATCTTTGTCACCTTTCATTCCATTGGTCATAGGCATTTAATTCATCCAAACCTGTGTTGCAGCAAGTAAATCTCAAGCCATGTTTATCAAAAAAAAAAAAATCTAAATCTCAACCTATATGCTGATGTTATGGCTTAATCATGCCACCCTGGCCTCAGACTTCAAGGGTTGATGACAATAAGACAGCCCTTTGGCCTACAAACTTATTGAATCATTCTCTCTTCCTTTCTTTGGGCCAGACATTGAACAATCAGTTAATATCATCTTTGAAATTTAAGGTAGCACTGTTCTCTTTATTTCTGAGTCGAATATAACTTTTGTGTTTCATGCAGGGCCTTGATCTTCCTGAAATATTGGTGGAAGTTGAAAAGCGTGGATCATCTTTTGATCTACTGTTGACATTTCCTGAACAAGATGATTGGGTATATAGTGATGGGAAGTCGACATCATGTGTTGCTTTCATTCTTGAAATGTATAAAGAGGCTGGGTTGTTTGATCCAATTGCTAGCTCTATTCAAGTCACTGAGTTCACGGTGAGATAAAAATAACCTTGTCATCATTTTGCTTCTCTAGTAAACATATGATATATTGTACACTTTCTCACTACTGGCTTTCACTATATATGATAATATATGAGAAACTATCATGAATTTGTCCAAATGCGCTGATCATTGGATAAGAAAGTCTTATAACCTCTGACCAATTGCTTCATTTATTCTCTTTCAACGAGGCATTAAATTGAACTTTTTATATGATATTTCCAAGAAGAAATTGAATGTGTAGATAATATGGATATTTGTTGAAAATTGTTTTGGTTAATTTCGAGTTTAAGCACTTGTTTAAGTAGTTTGTGTTTTATATTTTGTTTTAAAACAAATTATTTCCAAATTTGCAGATTAAAGATGCTTACATGCTCAAGTTTTTTGAGAACAATTCGAGCCACCTGCCTAAATGGTGCAATGATGGGGACAACGTGAAGCTCCCTTATTGTCAGATTCGAGGAAAGTATCGAATGGAGTTACCTGGATACAATACCATGGATCCATATCCCCATATGAACGAGAGGTGCCCCTCTCTGCCCCCAAAATACTACAGGTCACAGAATTGCTAAACAGCTTCTCATTCTTCCTCCTTGGAATTTGTTATACACATGGTTAATGTTTCACCTGAATCTTGCATGTTTGTTATGTCATTTATGTATTGTTTGATGTCATGGTATCAAAGATGCCACAAACTAAAATTTGGTCGAGGTCCATTGTAAATATGGTGATCAGACTGTAGAAGTGGAGGATATTGACAGCTATTAGATGATTGTACAATTCACATGGTAGAAGATGAAATCTAACTTAGAAATTAGAATTATGTAAACTAAGTCATTCTTTGTGGCCATTGGAATTTTACATGTTTGAGTTTAGATGAGTATGAAGAAAAACCATTTGTAACACATTTGAGTTTCTTTTTTTTTTTCTTCTTTTGGTAGATTAGTTGGGAGGGAGATCGAACCCGGGTATCCGATATAGAGGACCCGAAGGTGACAACTTGGCCAAGAGGCCCGAGTACACACTTGAGTTTCGGATATGAACTCAGCAATCACAGGAGATTGTGATATCACAGAAGTTTCCTCGGTGTGATTTGGATTGGTAGTCCTTTAGTTGGTACTGGCATTGGATCCCTGCTGAAGAAATTGTCTGAACATAGTAACTTCCATGTAAACCGGGTGACCAGATAATGGATTGCGACTAGGGTTTCAATCCTCGCAAACTCGTTTCCTGGACAAATCCGAGGTCCCCCTCCGAATGGAATGAAGCTGTAGGGTGGAATTGATGTTTGTTTCTCGAATCTAGTTGGATCAAATTTTGATGGTTCAGGGAATAAGCTCTCATCCATGTGAGTCATGCTTGTTACCCAGAATATCTAAAAGCATGAATTAGTGGTGTATATCAGTAAAAAAGTATATAAATTAATTTGGCATGCTATAGCATAAGCAGAGAAGCTATATGGAAAATGGGGTTCACTTTTCACTTGCCAGCCTTTGGGGATAAGGTATCCTCAATACTCGATATCCTTCAATGCCTTCCTGAATCCACCAAAGGCAACATTCTGAGAGTTTCCATTGCTACTCTCCATGTGTATTTCATCTTGGCAAGATCTTCCCATTTTAGAAACTCTCCTGCCTGTTTGCTCTTAGCAATCTCTTCTTGTTCTGAAAACCCAGCCCAGATCAACAAGTTTTTTCAGTTGCAGAATCATTACCTGATTTGCTTCCCCTAATTATGGAAATTTTCGGTTGTTGAAAATTTTATAGTTTTTCAGGAAAATTTTGTATTCAGAAAGCCCATTTTGAATTTTTCTAATTTTTCTTTTACACAATACTGAATAATTTTCTGCAACTGAAAGCACCTCAATGGATTCTTCTCAATTCCCAAGTATCTTATATTGGATCGTTTTAGGGGTTGAAATTATATGTTCTACAGAACGACGACCAAACTCTTAAACAAAGCTTTGTATAGGCTGCGAAGTTTGTTTTTAATCTATAAAGTGATATCAAGAGAGATGTGTACCTTGAAGTACAGTTGCATAAATGGCAGGATCATTGGCCAAAAGACGCAGCATGAAAGTGATCAGAACAGATGAAGTGTCATGTCCAGCAACCATGACAAGCACCACATTGTGCACAATCTCCTTCTCGGTAATCATTTCTTTGCCGTTTTCATCGCGGATGCTAAGCATGCAAGTGATGAGGTCTTGGTAAGCCGAAGCACCCTTTTCCTCGAGTTGTACTTTCTTCTAGAGTATAAGACCCTTCACCATTTTCTTAACCCTTGCACTTGTTTTGAGGCTACGGTTATAGCGTGTGAAGGGAAGGTTAACTGGGACTGACCACATTCCTTTCATCATCTCATGAAAGTTATGCACAAGTTTATCTCTTCTGGTTCCTTTCTCAACTCCAAGTAGAAGAGAACATATTATGTTGAATGTGAGGGTTTTCATTAGGGGCAAAACCTATCAGCAAGGCAAACATCTTTGTTAATTACTGCTATTCCCTATTTAAATTTCAATTTCATTTTTCTCAGTTGATTACAGTCTGTTATTCTAGTTTTATGCCTTTACACTGTTTGGATAATGGAAAGTAGGGGGTACACGTGTTAAGTAGAGGAAAGGAAAGGGGAGAAGTGGAGAGGATTTGGATGACTATCTTTCTTCTTGTTTGGATTCTGTAAATAAAGAACAGAAGAGAACCTTTTCCAGTTTATTCATCGAATTTGGGGGAATTGACAAATGGGTCCTTGATGGGATTTGAAAGGGTAAATGTACCCTTTGAAATCCCTCCCCTCCAAATCCTCTCCTTTCATTTGAAAAAAATATCCAAACAATGGGAGGAAAAAAAATCCTCATCTTGTCTACCATACGTTTGGATTACGGAAAATTGAATGAAAGGAAAGGAAAAAATACGTGTCTGCTATACCTCTTTGTAAAATTTAAAATTTAATTGAGGGAAACTAACCCATTCCTTTTCTTTTTTTCCATTCCCCTCAATCCAAGCAAAGTATATACGAGTGTTTGTTACTTGTGTTCAAGATGATAAAATTTTGGTAGAACTGAGTCAATTGACATACCGCAACCTCTTGCTGTCCTTCCCAATGCATCTCAAGGTGCATCCTGACTTCTCCATCCATCTTCCCCACATATTGCTTCAACGACTCAGGCTTCAAGAACGACAAGAGCGCATCTCTGACGCGTTTATGGTCTTGACCTAACAGTTCCAACAGATTTCGGTCACCCATAATCGTTCGAATTGATGCTGTTTGCTGGTTAGCAATTGTGCTGCTATCACTTGTAAACACAAACTTGTTTGCAGCCTGTCCATGAATGAAAACTGTAGGTTTGCCAAAGAGGCTAAGCTTTGATATAGGACCATATTTTCTTTTTCTTCCTTCAACCCATTTTTCTGCTGTGTTAGCTCGCATAGCTCGAAGAAGGCTAAGGCTTTGGCCTATTATCGGTAGTCCTAGGGAACCAGGAGGAACCCTTTTTGATGATGATCTCCTCCGGGCAAGGAGAAGGAAGATGGGGATAAGGAAGAGGATAAAAGTTACGAAGATATTCATGATTTGAGTGTGTGAATGTGAGAGGTAGGGTCAAGAGATGTGGGCTTTAAGTCTGAAATCAATTCCTTCTAAATGGGAGTTAGAGATTGGAGATTGATAATCCTTTGTTTCCTTTTGCAGGGTATCTTTTTGACTAAATATTCCATTTCAATTCATACTATATTACTATGAAAGATGCATTTTAGCTGACCTATAGCATGTTTGTATTTGTTGGATCTTCCTAGAGTTTTCTACTAAGTTTGTTGTCTGGTTGGTTGTGCATTTGCATAAACTAAAAATGTTAAGACAAATTACAAATTCTTTGTATAAATGATTAGTTAATGTTTAAGGTCCTAATCAGAGTTACAACCAAAGAGATGATGACCCAAAAGAAACAAATTATATGTAATATTTATCGGTATTTCTTGTTTGTCTGCAACTTTACTTCGGTTGACATTATGAGAGAGATGTTCCTGGAATCTAAGCCAGATGGCAACATATGAACAACCTCTACAAAAGGACAAACCATATCAGAGGACATTGTAAACAAAATTAAAACAACAACAAAAGTAAAAAGAAAGGTCAAAAACCAGGATTCATGCACTTTTGAAGGAGAACCCATTGGATGTTCCATAAACACAACATTTTAATACAGTACAGAAACACAATTTTGATCAAGAATCTAAGAACGTCTGATAGAAGCATCTCAGTATATATGATTCCGATACATCTGTGAAACTTATATTTAAAAAATAAATTCTCAACACCATCATTCGGCTTTGGCTGGGATATGGTTGCCGCCTGTAGCAATTTTGTACAGATAAAACCCAGTCATGAGAGCACTGCAAGAAAGTGAAATGGAGAGTGGACTAGCTCAGGATACTTTTGTTTTACTAGATGTCAACAAAGAAAACTCAAATGAAGAACTTAAAAATGAAAAATGGTTTAGCAACATGTAAATAAGTATATAACATAGCACAATTGAGGTTCAATAACACTCACAAAAACACATGGTAATATTATTTGATATCATAACAAGACAATTGTGATATAGCTTTGGTAGATAAATGAAAAAAACATCAGCACAACCAAAGATTAAAAAACTTCAGCAATAAATTAACATATGTAATCAAAAGGTGGTGTCAATTCATTTGCAAGTGTGAACTAGGTGAACTTCCCATCCATCCAAAGCATCTTGTCTTTTTTTTAGGGGATGAAAACCTGTAATTTTCCTATCACATACGTCTAAGAATGGTCTCCCTACTGTAAAGATTTCAATTACAATGAACCTTCTTTCAACTGAAATTTCACAGGAAGGAGTCAACCGAGTCCAATCTCTCAAAACTTTTCTGACATTTTCAGTGAAGGGGGTGAACAGGATCCCAGATTATCCAGCAAAAATGAAGTCCAAGTGCCAGTATTTTGGAATAATGAGTATTGATTTGTCTAAAAAAATTACACAGAAAAATAGAACACCATGAATAGCTAATACTCTGCACACTATGTATTTACACACTTCACAACTCTGCATTTTTACACCTTTGAGAACATAATAAAAAGCCCTCACTTCCCCAATTACTAACACCAGGAAATGCGCACTGGTGCACTTTCACATGTCCCTCCATTCATGTGAAACATAAATAAGTAAACATAGCGCTGACTTGTGCATTCATTCGCAGAAGTCTATGCCAATACCAAGCAATTCAGTTGAACATTACGGGATTCTATTGTGAAAAATTATGATTTGATTGTTGGGTACGGATGCTATTCGAAGAAACCAAATAAAAGGAATGGAAAATGCATAGATATTTAGCAGATAAATTACCTAAAGCTTTATACAACATACATATAGTATGAGAACTTGAGAACAAAGGAGCAGGATTCATCATCAAAATACCTGATCCCAGCAACTATACCAGCCGGCATAATCTTTGAGGTTTGCATATAGCGCTGTCCCATGACAACTGTGAGTGTGGCTGCAACAACTGTTTTGAGAGGCACATAATTAGTTCCAATGAATTTTTAGATAGAAAGTTAAATTTCACAGCAAGCAAAACATGAAAAAGGGGGAAAAAAGAAACTGAAGGAAATGAGGTCTTCTTTTCTATTATGTCTAGTAATGATATGACCTATAATCAAACCAGTTTAAAAACTCTACTCCTTTCTGTCTATCACTTTTTAACTTCATATATCTGTTAGCACAAACTGACTATAGTTAATTCCACAGCTAAGAAAGGTATCAAGGATTGCCCATGAAACCAGCCTTTTGACACCTGAAGGAGGAGCATTCTTCATCCCTTCTTTTGGATTTTCAATCACCAACATGCTTCAGTCACATAAAAACAAAGAAGAGAACTTAAGCAACATTTCATTCAAAGCCAATCCTCCTCTTGGTTTGTAATAAGAATAAGAAACAAAAAGAAAACAAAGAGGTCAAGACCCTGCTTTATTTTTATAATTTTACTTATAAAAAAAAGACCCAGAAGATACAAAAGAAAACAAAGACTTGCAGTATAAGGGACTCTTAATGTCCCCAAAACAAAGCTTACTCAACTCCCACTCGACTGTGTCTTGGGCATAGCTTAATTGCTAACCATACCTCTCCTCTAAAGAGGAGGTCCCTAGTTCAAATCCACAGCTATAGTTAATTCCACAGCTAAGAAAGGTATCAAGGATTTCCCGTGAAAACAGCCTTTTGACACCTGGAGCATTTTTCATCCCTTCTTTTGGATTTTCAATCACCAACATGCTTCAGTCACATAAAAACAAAGAAGAGAACTTAAGCAACATTTCATTCAAAGCCAATCCTCCTCTTGGTTTGTAATAAGAATAAAAAACAAAAAGAAAACAAAGAGGTCAAGACCCCGCTTTATTTTTATAATTTTACTTATATAAAAAAGACCCAGAAAATACAAAAGAAAACAAAGACTTGCAGTATAAGGGACTCTTAATGTCCCCAAAACAAAGCCTACTCAACTCCCACTCGCCTGTGTCTTGGGCATAGCTTAATTGCTAACCATACCTCTCCTCTAAAGAAAAGGTCCCTAGTTCAAATCCACCCAACCACCCCCCCCCCCCCTCTCCCCCCCCCCCCCCCGGCGATTATCAAAAGAAAAAAAAACTCACACTAACTTTCAAGCAATCCCATAAAGCAATGGTTCCCAAATAGAATTAATTTTAATTTGCAACTCATGAGCCAAACATAAGAGAAAATTATCCTGTTCTACCCTTTCAGATACACTAAAAGGAAGTTTAAGAGAGACCAAACCAACCTCAAGATAAAATCGATCTAGATGCAGACTATCCTTGAACCACTTGAAGGCTTTGAATATTCTAATATCATAAATGTTTCAATCACTCCATTAATAGTCTGGAGTTTGGAACCTGATGAATACAAGTAACTTCAAGTTTACCCTGATGAAAAAATGTGCAAACATTCATATAAGAGTGTTTAGGTAACCGATCCACTCGATAAAACACCCAAGCAATCTGCAACATAAGCTACCAAACTGGATTTTTTTTGCAGTAACTCGCATATACAAATTAAGAGTTTCATACTTCTTTTTTGTTCTTTTCAGTTTCTCCTTGTTGTTCCAAACTAGTTGCAAGATTCATGGGTGTTGAGTGAAATGATCAGTAACACTTAACCCCAAATGAGAACCCCAAAGGCCAAACCATGAAAGTGTATTCATGGAGATTGAAGAAAGCAACTCCAAATCACTTCATAGGCACTCCTCTGATACAAGAAGTGACAGATAACCTGTTTCTCTTAACATTAGAAAGCCTCCCACCTGATAGCTTTGTAAGATAGGCGTCTTCTTATATGCTCTTTGTATACCAAAATGGAGGCAGGTCGGTCAGAAACAAGAACCTACTCATTGTAATTATGTACATCATCATGTCTGATAAAAGAGCTTCATGCATTGCACTATCATCATATCTGATAAAAAATAAGAGGTTTGTAAATGGAAATCTCACTTGTTTCCACTGGCCAAGAAATCCTCACTGTTTTATCAATTTCAGAGCTAATCTTAGCAAAATCATTGTTCTACTGATTTTACCGTAATCTTTCTTGTTTCATACTCCATGTTAGATCCTAAAGTGTGTCACATCTTCCATAAGCTAATGTTGTCAACAGACTCAACACCACTATGTCATTTGTAATCAACACTCAGAGTGATCTTTTCCTCAGTATGCCAGGTAACTCACAAGCAATACAAAAAGATAAGATCAGTAAATTGACATTTTAAACAACATATCCAAGCTTAACATAATTGGAGATACCATTTCTTATCACCATACACATATCCTCAATAAAACAACAAATTTTTTTGATAAATAAACATCGTATAAAAGGACACCAAAGTACAAATGACCATCTACAAGATATATAGCACATCAATGAAGTCTACTAAATCTACTTCATTTACAAAATAATTTCCATTAATGATTAAACCAAAACTCAAAGTGTTAAGCTACCTATCCATGATGCGGTGCCCATTTATCTCGCAGATCAGTAGCTAAAAATATTAAGCTACCAATTTTTTAACATGCAAGTTTTATTTTCCAAGTTAAATACAGACAAATACAATACAATATTATAATACGCAAAACTCAGCTTTCAACCCCCTCACCAAAAAAATAATAGAAAAGAAAGAAAAGGGAAAAATGAGCTATAACTTCAAAGAAATCTAAACCCGGATCAAATAAACTCAAAATCAAGCAAAAAGAGAAAAACCGTGGAATAAAAAAGAGAAAAAAGAATATATACTCGTTTCAAGGACCAGAGCAAGAAACGAGTTTTTCCTCTTCTCAAAAGCCTTGAGGCTCAGATATCCAGCAAGAATGAGCACCAATCCAGTGCCCACGCCCCCAGCAAATGATGTTGTGCTCCCTTTCTTCACATACCCCATAATCCCCCCACCAACAAGAATCAGCCCGTATGGGATCGTGAAGCAGAAATCGTGCATTTTGTTGAACTTGGATTCTTGGAATAATTTTCAGGAAAATGACACCTAGGTTTTGCAGATCAAGAGTGAAAACAATGGCTTTCCTTTCTTTTTTGTCAACTGCGTGTGGTGCGCGCGTGGAATATTTCTTTTGGTCGATGGTTTCGGGTTTAACTGTTGTACTATTATTTGCTTTCAGGTTTTGCACTCTTAATTATGAAGTGCCAACTATGTCCTCATAATCCAAAAATGTTCTCTTTCTTTAATCAATTTTATTTTAAAATCTTAAAAATAAAGTTACATGGTATATTAATTATCATTGTTTTGGATAGTGAAAGCCTTAGGCGGATTGTTTTTTTTTTTTTTTGGAGGTCAGGTATAAACCTTTGTAATATAAGTTTTTGAAATATTAGAATAATTTAAAATTTTAATAAAATAATAATAATAATTAATTAAAATAATATAAAAAATAATAATAATAATTTAAATTAATTAATTAATTTTCAATAGATTTAATATTTTTTTTTAATTCTAGATCATATAAATTATAATCATAATTTTATAATATTAACACATTTATATATATACATTATAGATATGTAACAAATAATAGTAGTATTTTATTTTGTTTATATAAAAAAAAAAAATACTAGTACTATTTATTTTCAGGTTTTGCTCTCTTAATCATGAAGTATCAATTATATCCTTATCGTAAAAAAAATGTTCTCTTTTCATGATATATTCACTATAAAACTATATTTTATGCTTTCACAAATGAAAAAATTAAATGTAAGACTGTGTTTTGTCCATAAATCCAAGTTAAGCTTAAGTTTTCTTACAAATCTACGATAAAATTAAGTTTAATTCAAGTATGTTTAGTGAATTATGAATTAGTCAAGTAATTTTAGAAATAATTGATTGAAAACAATATCGATTCAATTTAAAATGATTGTTGTGAGCTCGTGCCTAGAATTGATATTCTTAAAAGGATGAATCATGGAAATGCTTTTATTTTCAAATTCTTAAACATGATATCAAAAATTGGGTTAATAAAAGAATTATGTGAAATTTTCATAAAATTACTATTGTAACGCGCCAAAAGTAATTTTTTTAGCTAGGAAAAAAGGAAAGCACCCATGGAGAGCATGATCCAACTTATTTGGTTTTAGTTTTTAAGTTTTATGACTTAAAATTCAAGCTTTGATATTTTTCTATTGATTTTCACTATTATTCTAATTTTATTTGCATGGAATTATCTTATATATATTTCATTTGGTAGGCAGATTAAAAAATAAGAGGTATTTTTATAATAACCTAGCTTTATTGTAGATAGACTATTTTTAATTTCAAAAGAATAATTAATCTATGTTTGTTTGAAGGGATTTATTATGCTTTGGAACTAAAGTAGAAGAAAACTAATCATAATCCTAGAATTTTTGTCCATAGTCCTACCAAATGAGATTAATTTTTTTTTTCTCTTTATTTCATACCATTTTACCCATATCTGCATCACCTTTCCTCCTCCCAACGCTTGGTTCACGGTCGCGTGTGCGATATTGGGCTTGTTTTACTGTTTTGAAATGTGGTGGAAAAAGAGAGGGACGAGAGAGGGATAGATTCATGGCTGTGCTATTTTGTGTTTTACTGCTATGAAATTGTGTTGATTTTTGCAGGGTTTGCTTTGATGTGTGGTTTTGTGTTGAAATATGATCTGCAACAGGTTGGAAAGATAAAGAAGGGAAAATTGGGACTGATTTGGTTAGTGATGGTTTCACTCAAGGGTTTGGAGACATTTTAGGGCTCACTGGGGATTATGAATTGTAGAGGGGTAGTGTAGTCATTTTGATTTATTATTCTATTTTAATATTAATTAATCAATTATATAAATTAAAATAATCCCATAATCTCTTATAGTCTTATCACATTATAATTTTAATTTTATTTTACTATAACCTAACTGTAAATTTAAAATTTAAATATTGATGAATACGCGCATTGATTTGCAAATAATAAAAAAAAAACTTGATATTATGTAAATAACTGGATTTTCAAAATAAAATCCGCGAATTCGGTTCTGAATCCGCATAAAATAGCGGATTGGTTTCAATTCGCCACCTTGCGGAATAGGGCACCTTGGTCGGTTTCTCCTCCCTGATACAACTAAAATCCCAAACCATTATTTCAACTAATTGTGTGAATTATTATTCATTTCGCTCAAATGATGGGCCATTTGAGGACCCGGATCCGATTACATTCCCGCCCTTTATATTCAATCATCAACTCCCTCAACAACCGAAGACCCAACCTTCCTCAAACACTAAAAATGGAAAATCCAAGAGACCCAGCTGCCCATCTTGCTTCAAACCCGCCCGTCTCTGCCTTTGCAGTCGAATTCGGAATCCAGGTCTTGAGAATTCGGTAAGTGTAATCATTCTTCAACACAGTTTTGAGAGAAAACACGCACTTAATTCTACTAGAATTGCAAAACTAGGTCTCAAGAATCTCACAATAGCAACTGTTTTCGATGTTGATTTTGAGGCCCGGTTCCTCATCCGGTTGCTTAAACCGTGTTTTGAATCAGGTTCGGGTCGAAATGGCATAGAAAGTTCAGGTTTTGATCAACTGTTGGAAAGTAAAGAGACTCAGAAACTGGGTTTTGAGTCTGTTGATGGGTTTAAGTTCGGGAGGGAAAATGTGGCTGATTTGGAATTTAAGGGAAATGTTAAGTGCTCAGAAGAGACAAACACTAATTTGGTTGAGAGTAATGGAGATTATTGTTTGGGAAATGATCTTAGCGGTGGTCTAAAAAAGCAAAAAAGTTTAGGAAATATGAATGCTGTACAAAATTCAGATATATTGACTAGTGATTTCTTAGATTTTGAGCCAGAAAATGAGTTAAGTAATGGAAAATGCATTGGTGCAAGTTCATTTGCTATGGAGGCCGCCTGCAAGCACCTTGCTGCTAGAAAATCTGATTTGGACACTGGTTCAGCCTTTACTTCGATAAATGAATCTATTCCCAGTGAGAAAACTAATAGCAGTTCTTGTACGAAAAAGATTTGGCAACCAGGTTATCCTCCAAATGGAGATGTTCCAGGAGATACTGAAGAACAGGTCATAACTGCTACAATTGGCAAACATGGTATCATTAGTGAACTTGCCCATATTTCGATGCAGCAAATGAATGGGAAGAAGATAAATTTTGACCAGTTTTTGTCCTCTCATGCAGCCA
Organism: Bretschneidera sinensis; assembly: GCA_023935145.1. Taxonomy (NCBI): domain Eukaryota; kingdom Viridiplantae; phylum Streptophyta; class Magnoliopsida; order Brassicales; family Akaniaceae; genus Bretschneidera; species Bretschneidera sinensis. The sequence goes on from CM043698.1 coordinate 132,730,223, forward strand.
TGGATGCTTTGGCAAAAGGGTTTGTCGTCAAAAAGTTGCACAAGAGGCAATTGAATGGGAGCATGGATTTGGATGAGTATGAGGAGTTCCAAATCAAGGTTCCTCCTGGATCAGTACTTCTGTTCCCAAGTGAAGCAGCAATCAGTGTTGTTGATCTTGAGGCTATCGGTTTCAAGGTTAAGAATTTGATTGTTCTGGATGGGACGTGGGCCAAGGCAAAGAGAATGTATGCCGAGAACCCTTGGTTGAAGCTTTTGCCACATCTGAGATTGGATTTGGATGCGATGAGCTTGTACAGCGAGGTTAGGCATCAGCCAAAAGCTGGTTATTTGTCCACCATCGAGAGCATTGTTTATGCAATGAAGGCAGTAGGGAATTATCCTGAAGGGTTGGATAAGCTTCTGGATGTTTTTGAGTCCATGGTTGAGGATCAGAGGCGATGTAAGAATGAGAGGTTGAGCAAAGTCTCTCAAAAGTGAGCCTTCTACTTACTTTTACTAACCTAATCGACACAGTTTTGTAGAATTCTGAAATATTTGAACTACTGCTTGACTGCTTGATAGAACTTGATTCAGTCATCATGCTTCACAAATTCTGTATTTCCATAAAGTTTAATGTGCTTCACATATTGTAAAGTAGTATTTTCTTTATTTATCCAGTGAAGGAGCTCTATTTCTGTTTCTTCATGTCCCATAGCATATATATATACTCCATACAGTGAGTAAGTTTTACCACACTTGTCTTATTGTAAGATGCCAAATTATTTTGAGATGATTTTATTTCTTTTTTAGCCATTCTAAATTTTTAAGATGGTATGGTTTTGGGGGTTTTGATTATAATGATGTATGATTAGTTGAAGTGGTTGATTGGCATTTAACTTAATTGATGATTGAAAAAAAATTATTAGTACCCAAATAGCAGCAGCCTTTGATACTCTTAAATGCTGCAATTGAAAGTTGAAACCATCTTTGCCCTTGTATAAATGCATACACCTAATTTGGTTTTTCAGTTGTTTTTTGTTTTACTTTTTGGTGATATCAGCTGCGTACTGTCAGAAAGACTAGGTTCTGTGAAAGCATTTTGAACTTTGAACTTGATGACATGCTATCGAGGGAGATGAAATATAGAATTTTTGGTGGTATGAACCAAATTAGGAGTAAGATCAAGTTGTGTAACTTGAATATAGATGTAATGTAGTAGTTATTTGAGTTTTTGAAAGATAATCAGTGTTTGCAATACCTGTATTTATAATCTACAGTTGTAGCTTCTTTAAGTTTTTCCTACACCAAGGTTACATTGCGTGGATTACCCTTCTGTTGTTTTTGAATGACAGAACTAAAAGCTTTACTCTTTATTAGGGAAGTGGGGAATCACTCACATGTTGGATGACATTCACAACCATTGGAAGAGGACTGAAGCTCTGAGGATCAAATGCTTGGGAGTGCCAACTCTTGATATGGACAACATATGCTTCCACATTGAGGTTGGAACTTGATGCACCGTGCATTGGCTTCATATTTATTCTCTTTTAGGTCTTCAGAAATTATTAGCTGTTGTAAATGGTAGTCTTTGTAGGACAAATCTGGTGGGAAGATTATTTACTGCCATATAAATATCCTCCTTTTATACTGGGGTAGGAACTATGATCCCAAGAACCAACCCGTTATTCCTCTCATGCTGTGGAAACCCTCTGCCCCATATATCTAAGAGTTGTGAAGAATGTTTCTGATGGCCTGACATTTGAAGAAACCAAGGAAATGAGAAACAAAGGACTCCATTCCCCTGCCCTGATGAAACTAAGTGAACTTCTTGATGCTTGGATACTGTTCTGCTTCTCTCTTGTAGGCATGATGATAGATGAGAGTAAAGGGTAACATAAATGGATTGCTGATGTAAACGCAACTTATTGTTCACCCAGGAATGGTGTGTATGTTAATGTAGTGGATAGAGTGAAGGATGCCTTCAAGACTGAAGAGGTTGTGAGGCTAGACTGCAGTCATGTGGGTATGAGTGACTGCAAAAAGATTGGCGTGAAGCTAAGGGTATGACCACAGAAATCGTATTGCAATAATTTTTACCTTTTTGAGGATTTTTTTGGATGGATTTCTACTTTGGATTAAGTGCCATGGCTTTCTATAAACGCAGGTTTTAGTGCCGTGTGTCCCCATTTTGTTCAAGGATGAGCAGATCATACTTTGGTGGGGGATGAGAGATCAGGAACAGGACTCTGAACATCAGATGGCAAGATGAGATCTTTGGATGTTTGAGTTTGGTTATAACATCAGCTAACCAGGATCAGTGCTAGGAATTCCTAGGTCCATATCAGATTGGACCCGATTTGCCTTTCTTTAGACATTTGGTAGGCTGAGGGGAAAAATAAAACTAGTAGAACTAGTTTACATGTTCTGATGCTGAGGTTCTCTTGGGAAGGTTGCTAGTTGATCCTACGGCCCTATTCCCCAACAAGATATTGTTTGCAGGGGAGAGTCTACCATCCAGACATCCACCAATGTCATCCGTGCCTTGTTCTTTTGGCTTACATAAATGAAGCCAAAACTTTAGGTCTAGCATCCTCAAATTCTGCAACTCCTTTCTTTGCAATTTCTTTTTTCATTTTTGATGACATAAAATGTAAGATTTTGTCCTTAATTTCCAGAAATTAGATCCTGCTAGTGTTTAAAATCTTGAACAAATACCATAATTCTAATCTTGATGTGTATGGAAATTGTGGATCAGTTACCTGTCCAGTGCAACTTTGGGTAAAAGAACTATATTGAACTCCGAATTATCAATTTCTTACAACCTACTATAGAAATTGTCTTTCTCATGGTTTATATCATTTTAGGCATCATGCTACAGGCTATCCTCTATAGGACCTGCCTGAGAAAACCATCCATAATAAGTATTAGTAACAACTAATCTTCATTATTTCATCAACTTTAAATCTCTCGGATCCAAATAAGAGCTAGCATCTAAAAGGGAGCAAACAAAATAAACGCAGAAGTAACTAGCTTGAAATTTTACCCTTGATAGCAAACAACATTATAAGTCCTAACCAACATACAACAGCACCAGTTGCTGGTGAAATACAAACAAAGCCTAGTGGCCACCTGTTACAGTCAACTCCCACCCCTCAAGACAAATACAAAGCTTGATTTTCATCAACCACTCCCAATCACATGAAGACACTAAAGCTTTCAATGGATTTGAGCAGCAAGTATTGGATTTACATAACCATGGTTGATATATACATCAGACTCCCTAACAAGAAATTTTACCCAAATCCAGCGAACTGAGCACCGGAGATATGATATTTTTAAGGTTCCATGAGTATTTCCCTTGGTTCATGACTCTTCTCAGCAACACATCCTGAATTCACCAAGGAGGTTATCCAGACATGATCAGACCTTACTGGCTCATCATCATCATTCCTGTGCCAGGTCCAGAGTGCATGACTTGAATTCACTAACTGAAGCTCGCCATGACCAAAGCTCGCTTCACGGAAGACTGACCACTCAGGCTGTGGATTTTTGTACCTTTCAATCAATTTAAGGGACTTAATTTTAAGTTCCAATCTACAATAACTTCACATTAATGTTTTACTGAATTATTAAAGACAAGCATAATGTCTAGCTGAAATTTGTTGGAAAAATGAGATGCCACGCATAATCCAGAATTAGTGCAAAATTTGGCATTGAAGTTTCAAATTGTTTACACTTCACAAAGTATTTTTTAAAACTAAAATTGCAATTAAAAGTTTTGCTATAGGTCAGGACTTATGACATACTTGTGGGCTAAACCTTCTCGGTTTCCTCCATCTCCAATTGTTATGTGGACAGCACCACAATGATCTGATTTTCCATTATTAACACGTATCTGTCAAACAGCAACCACATTGCATAAGCCAAGCCTCAAAATATTAAGGACAAAAATAAAAGCTAAACCAGTACTGGCATACCGTGCGTTCATAGGCATGTACATGACCAGTAAGCACAATATCCACGCTAGCTGCATAAAGCAAAGGCTCCATGGCTGCCATCATGTCATCCCCTTCACCTTGATGAGCTTTATTGCTGTTATACCATGGAACATGGAAAAGCACAACTAGCCATGGTGTCTTTTCTCGGTCCACCTTTGAAAGATCATCCTAAATATCAAGAGTGACGAGAGATTATCATTCAAAATTCGAATTGAAACTCCCCTTACAAGAATGACTGAACTACGCTCTTCCAAACATGATCCATTGATCCGACGGAAAAAGTAAAAGGGCAAACAAATGAGAAATCCAAACCGATTTGTCAAGAAAAGATGAAAGCTAATCTATTCAAGACTGAATTCGTGAGACTCATTTCCACGATGAGATTCAAGTGAAGAGCTTTCCTCAAATATGCTTGTCTCACATTTGAGCACATGGTTGTAATTACAGAGCATAGGACAAATCCATTTACCTATTAGTTAACACTAAAAAGGGCATCTGTTAAAGCTCTATATATTCCATCATGCAGTATAAGAAATTAGACCACATCACTACATGATGAAAAATAGTGGAGATAAAATGAATTTCAAATGATAATACTTTTTTCGTCACTTTATAAGGCTAAACTTCTTTGTAACAATGGTTGCCTTCTGCTGGGTAAATTTGTTGATCCGAGTCACTTTACATTCGCCAAGTGCGAAACTGAGAAGCATAAAGGTCTATGCAGGTAAACCATAATTTAAGTAGAACACCAGGTGTCAATCATTGGGCACCCCACACCTTACACCTAGTAATCACCATGGCCAAGTGGTTAGAGATACAAGGGTGGTGCAGAACACAAATGCAAATTGAGAAAATAAAACAACCGATTGATATTAGGGTTAAAATACCAAGGAATCACAATAACATGTAATTCCTCAATCAAAGTCTGCCTTTACAACTATATGCTGCCAGTATTTATAGGCAAAAAACGTAACCAAAATGATAACAAAATCCCCAAAATAAAATGGTAACAAATCTCTCAATTTCTATTCCTACGCCTATATTGGAGTTTCTAAAAGGCATTAGGTAATTCCCCATCATTCCCCCTGTTGAAAAGAACTCGCGTCCGGAGAGTGAGAATGAAGATGCTAATCCAAAAACTCAGGATCTAAGACACGAAACTCATCTTCCAAAAGCCAAGTAGCATCGGAGCGTGGATGACCTTTCCAACAAACAAGGTACCAGCGAGTTGATCCATGAGAAGAAACAATAGTCTCCACATCCAGCACATCCTCAATGACCTCTTGCTACGGGGAAAGAGATGGAAGCTTGGGCTCACGACTACCTGTAGGCATACTAGAGGGCAACGCAGGAGGCTTAAAAGTACCTCGGTAAGGTGATAAATCTTCCACATTGAAAACATTACTAATATTCATATGACCAGGTAAATCGGTAAATCAAGTATGCAGTAGATCCAAGTTTACGAAAGATGGGAAACGGGCCAAGTATTAAAGGAAATTTACAAGAATCAAGCAAGTCCAATGATAATGGTCAGCAAAGCAATAATACAGAATAATTCCAAACAACTATCTGTTATGGAGAGACCAGATTTACTCTCTTGTTGAAGGAGTTGACCTTGAGGGTTTTCTTACTCGTGAAACAAAGCAACCAGAAAAAGTTCAAAACACAAGATGACAAGGAGACTCCAAATCCGGAATTCACAAAATGGAAGAAGACTGATAAGCTCTTGAAGAGCTGGTTAGCGGGAACCATGATAGAAAAAGTACTCAAGTGTTGTGAATGGTAAGAACTCTTCACAAGAAGTTTGGCAATGTCTAGAACAAACATATGCACAATCTTCCAAGTCGGGGATCATGCATCTCAAGCAATCTTTACAAAGCTGTCACAAAGGGAATGATACCCTTGACATGTATCTACACAAATTTAAGACAATTTGTGATGGATTGGATGCAGTTCAACAACCAGTAAGTGATGAAGATAAGGTAATGTACTGCTCATATGGCCTTGGATCAAGGTATGAAGTCTTCTCAACCACTAAGCTTTCTCACCCTCCTTTGCCTACTTATGATGAGTTTGTTTCAGCTCTAAAAAGTCATGAGATGAGAACCCATAGTTTCAAAGATTCTGGCATCAATCATGGTTCAGCCTTTATTGCTCAATAGCACAACAATAAGAACTACACTCGAAATGGCAACGGCTATCAATGTGGTGGTGGTTCTCAGCCTCGATGGAATGGCAATAGAAGACGATGTTCATTTAAAAATGGACAATCTTCCAATCTATCACTGTTCCAAATGATCCAAACTAGATACAACAGCCACATTAAAAGAAATTTACAAGAATCAAGCAAGTCCAATGATAATGGGCAGCAAAGCAATAATACAGAATAATTCCAGCAAACCAATTTCTGCAAGAATCACTCTCCAGTAAGAAACCCCTCAAAGTCAACTCATAAACAAGAGAGTAAATAGTTATTTGGAGTTAATTTGATAGCAACAAGATGAGAGAGCTGTGCAAAAGAGGCAGCAAGAGAAGGTACAACAACAGTTGTTGCCATAAGTGAAAGGTGGAGAAGAACACTTTAAAAACAGGGATATTGGCTTTATAAGAGAGTACAGTTCAAAGACGAAGCTCTGATACCATGAAGAGTTTTAAGGCACAAAGAGTTTGTTCTTCCTCACCTTTTTGTGATGAAGAAGGGAAATGATAGAATTATATTTATAGCTGTACAGTTGGTACATGTAATGAATACAAAGATTTTGCACTTACAATCATTTAATACAAAAGATTGTTCACATGTCCTAAAATCAAGCAGATTATTCACTTCTCCTAAGATCAAGTAGAGAGTGATTCTTGCAGAAATTGATTTCCTGGAATTATTCTGTATTAGCTTTCCTGACCAATATAATTAGACTTGCTCGATTCTTGTAAATTTCCTTTAATAAATGGCTCGTGCATGAAAGTTTTTTATGGAGTGCTTAGGCTACCTTTCAGGAAGAAAACGAACCATGACATAGTCACCTTCAGTAAATGTCACCTTCAGTAAATTCTTCAGCTTTACAGTGCAGATCAGTAGTAAGCATCTAATCCGCATTACTCAAATCAATTTCTTGTCGAATCTCAACATGTAAATAACGCATGTGTTGCGCAAAAGATTCGGTGGGTTCAAAGATGCGAATGTCACGGGGAAGAAGAACAAGGTCAATAGGTGTGCGAGGGAAATATCCCTGGACAATCTCAAAAGGACTCTTGCCAGTGGACCTATTAACAGAATTATTGTGGGCAAACTCAGTGGTTTGTAAGATCAAATCCCAATTTCCTTGTTTGTCACCTACAATACATCTAAGAAATCCCCTAAGCTCCTATTGACAACCTTAGTCTACCCATCCGTCTGGGATGAAAGGTGGAAGAAAATTTTTAAGCTAGTGCTACACAATCTCCAAAGTGTCTTCCAGAAATAACTAATGAACTTAACATCCCTATCAGACACAATGGAATAGAGTAAGCCATGTAGTTTAACAACCTCCCTAAAAACAATTTGGCCACATGTCTTACTACAAGGAATGAGATTAGCCATTTTTGACAACCTATCCACAACAACTAAAATAGAATCATGTCCACGAGATGTTTTTGGTAACCCAAGAACAAAATCCATGCTCACGTCTTTCCACGACATATGTGGGACAGGTAGAGGGGTGTATAACCCCTAGGTCGTTTCTTGGCTTTAGTAAACTGACAAGTACGACACTGCAACACAACCCTAGAAACATCCCTCTTTAAAGATGGCCAATAGAACCAATTCTCAACTAAAGCAATAGTCTTATCACGTCCTAAATGGCCCACAAGCCCACCCACATGCATCTCCCAAATCAAAAATTCTCTAAGCGAGGTACATGGAATGCATAGATTGGTGGCTCGAAACAGGTAACCCTCACGGAGCACAAAGTCAACATATTCTCTGTGATTACCATCCTTAACTTCCTGATAAATGAGGCCAAAATCAGGACAAGGAGCATACTTGACCTTCATCCTATCAAATCCAATGACTTGGGTGCTCATCTTTTGAATAACAAAAGTTACTTGACTGAGGGCATCAGCTACCTTATTCTCAATACACAAACGGTGCTTGAGAACAAAGGAGCACTCATCAAGAAATTCTACCCATCCAACATGTTTAGAGCTTAGTTTCTTTTGAGAATTCAAGTACCTTAATGCTAGGTGGTCAGAAAACAAGACAAAGTCTTGAGGTAATACATAGTACATCTAATGGCGAAGAGATTGGACCACTTCATAAAACTCCTTATCATAGGTAGAATACTTTTGTTTGACCTCACTAAGTTTCTTGCTATAGAAGGCTATGGGGTGACCCTCTTGACTCAAAACACCGCCAATGCCTATAGCAGAAGCATCACAAGCAGCCTCAAAAAGCTTATCAAAATCAAGATGTCTCAAAACAGATGCTTCTGTCATTTCTTAATGTGCTCTAGTAGCAACAGGGGTTCACTGAAATTCCCCTTTCTTCAAACAATCGGGCCATGATGATGCTAAACCCCTTGATAAATCTCCTATAGAAAGTGACTAACCCATGAAAAATGCGAGCCTCTGAAATGGATTTTGGTTATGGCCACTCCCTAACCTTTTTTGGGTTACCTGCTATACCCTGGGTGGTTATGATGAATCCTCAGAAAAGCACTTGAGCTTGCATGAAGGTGCATTTCTTAAGGTTAACATACAATTTGGCCTCCTTAAGTGTTGCGAGAACCTGCTGGAGATGGTCTAAGTGTTCCTCTTTAGACTTGCTAAAGATCAAGATATCATCAAAGTAGACCACTAGGAATTTGCTTATGAAAGGATGCAAGATGTGAGTCATGACCCTCGTAAAAGTGCAGGGTGCATTGGATAAACCAAAGGGCATAACCAATCACTCATATAATCCATCTTGGGTCTTAAAAGCGGTAGATTTGATGATACCCACTGCACAGGTTGGAACCGGCCAACATGTCAAAAATATCCTCAAGCCTAGGGATAGGAAATCTGTACTTGACAGTGACTTATTAATCGCTCTACTATCAATGCACATTCTCCAAGATCCATCATTCTTAGGGTTCAGAAGGGCAAGTACTGCACATGGACTAAGGTAATGCTTAACAAACCCTTTACTCAATAGATCATCCACTTGTTTGTTCAATTCAACATGCTCCTTGGGGTTCATCCTATACTGGGGAAGATTAGGTAATTGAGACCCAGGAACTAGGTCAATTGCATGCTGAATATCTCTCATGGGTGGTAACTCGCAAGGAAGCTCATCGAGTATGACATCATAATGCTTCGGAGCAATTTAGTAAGCTCAGGGAGAAGGTCAGACTTAAGCATGGAAGGATCAGAATCAAGCTCTCGAGCTACCACAGCCAACCAATATCCACTTTCACAACCTACTCCTTCAAAGTCCTTATGGGTCAAAATGTGAAGGCTTTTCTTGATAGGAATAGGTGGAGCAGGCTGATGTTTGGGCTTATGGTCTTTATCCAATGGCCTAACAGGTGTTAAGATGATGTTTTTGCCTTGGTATTGAAACACATAAGTGTTCTCTTGGCCATGGTTAACCACATCGAGATCATACAACCAAGGACGTCCTAAAAAATGTGTGCTACATCCATGGGCAAAACATCACAGTGGGGAGGATACATCTCATCATATTGAGGTGTGGGTCTCCCAGATCAATCCCTAACTGATCCTCATCTTCCAAGCAGTCTAACGGCTCAACAATCTGATCCTCACACACTTGTCTACCACTGGGCTCATGCTCTAGGATTAAAGCACGTTCAAGACATCTAGCAACGATAGCCCACTCTTATGACAACGTTGGTATTGTATGGAAGAGCTTCTAAAGCGAGTATCGCTAAAAGAACCCCTGGAATGAGGGGAAGAGGAGCTAGAGGCTATATTCTTGGAGATATCATCCTTAGGAAGCGATGGAGAGAAAGTCCTAGGTTGTCGTGAGGTGCTACTATGGGATGACACACGATGAGCAAAAGGAGATTTGAGATACTTTTGTACGTCTACTGCCTTGTTATAGGCATCCTCGATAGAATCAGGAGAATATAACTCAACCTCACTCTGTATGTCACCTCTAAGTTCATTGACAAACCTATCAATAGTAAGGATAACATCTTCTTGAATACCACACCTATGAAAAAGGTTATCAAATTGATTCAAGTAATCCATCACACTACTAGTGGCTTGCTTAAGGTTGAGCCATTGACTATAGAGCTGATTCCTATGAGAGGAAGAAAGTTACTTCTCCTTCTACTTCTGCTTCATAACCTCCCATTGAACAATTGGGGCCCCCTCATCTGTTCTAATGTACGTTGGACAATCTGCCAATACTTCCTAGCGGGCCCTATCAAATTCATCTTGGCAAAGCGTAAATGCTCTATGTCAGACATATTATGCCACTCAAAGTAGTCCCCCATTCCATCTAACCAATCTAAGAAGAAATTATGATAATTTTTTCCCTCAAAGGTTGGAGCATCAATCTTAACCCTCCTAGTATTGTCGAAAAACTTTTCCTTACCATGCCTAGTGGGTTGCAATAATACCTATCATTCCTATTGAGAGGTCTATCTTGAGGTAAGTAGTGCTCTGGTCTATAGAGAGGTCGATAGAGTTGTTGACCCTCTATAGGGAGAGAAAGATCAAGGCGGAGGTCGGTATCAGGAAATAACGCACATCTTGCCTAGATATGTGAAAATGCTCTGTTGGGGACACCACGTGCCCTGGATTGAGCAAGTTGTGCCTAGACAAAACCTATAGACCCAACATAATTGGGATCGGTGACTAACTCTTCATCATTACACCTTCCTAAGGTTTTTAGGATTAGGTCCATTTTTTCACATATTTCCGCAAATTGTCCCTCGAGATTGCCCACTCTTTGGTAAGTGTTTTGAAGGTCATCTTGTGAAGCAAAAGTGGTGGTTTTGTCAATAGGTGGAGCCATAGTGCACAAAAAGAAAATGCCAAGACAAATCAAATTGCTCAAAGCAATAAGAATTACTAGAAACCTACTATGGTGTGCACAGTTAAAGCTTAGAAATCCAACTTAGATGCTATGTGATTTTAAAAAAGCAAATATAGAAAATGAATGATGATAAGCAAGAAAGTAAAAGATAAACTAGCTGTAAGGAGGCAAAGAAAATAACTTGGAACTAATAAGACTACTTGAACCCTAATCAACAAGTATCAATTAAGTTTCAATTGGAAACTTATACTTGCTTGAAGCAATTATAAGCTATTGCATACCCAGCAATTTTAAGATATCATTAAAATAGACCACTAAAATTTTGCCTATGAACGGTCGTAGCACCTAAGTCATTACTCGCATAAAAGTGCTAGGTGCATTTGATAACCCAAAAGGCATAACTAGCCATTCAAACAACCCATCCTGGGTTTTGAAGGCAGTTTTCCATTCATCTCAAAGTCGAATGCGAATCTGGTGATACCCACTGCGCAAATCAATCTTGGAGAACTAGCTAGAACCAGCCAACATGTCTTCAAGTCTAGGGATGGGAAACCTACACTTGATCGTAATCTTGTTGATGACTCAATTGTCGATACACATTCACCATGAGCTGTCCTTCTTAGGGGTCAAGAGGGTGGGTACGACGCAACGGCTAAGGCTATGCCTAACCAAACATTTACCTAATAATTCCTCCACTTGTCTATTCAACTCATTACGCTCGTTTAGATTCAGCCTATAGTGGGGCAAATTAGGTAATTGAGATCCGGGAACCAAATCATCGAGCATTAGGTAACTCATCTAGTACAACATCTAAGAATTCTTCTAGGAGTTTTTGACTTCAGGTGATGTGTCACTCGTCAACTCATGTCGTTCTTTGGGGACCTCTCTAGCGACCACAGCTAACCAAAAGTTACTTTCTTGTCCCTCCCTCTCAAAGGCTTTGCGATCTAAAAGGTGAATGCTCTTTTCACGGGGAACCGAGGAGGGAGTCTTAGATTTGGTCCTATGATCTTTACCTAAGGGTTTGGCAAGGGCAGGAACAAATTTCGCAAGAGTGAGAAGGACAGTCTTACCCTTATATTGAAAGACATAGGTCTTCTCACGACCATGACTGGTCACATCTAGATCGTACAACCAAGCATGTCCCAAAAGGATGTGGGAGACATCCGTTGGTACATCACAATAGATCTCCTCTTTATAGTGGTCAAACTGGATGGGGCAAGACACCTATTGGTAATAGGTAAAGTAGTGTTATCTCTCTTGGTAACAGGTCAAGTGGTGTTATCAACCCAAGCAACCTTGAAAGGCTGTGGGTGAGGTTTTACCTTAAGGTTCAAACGATCTATAGCAGACTTAGACACCACATCATTGTGCTACCGCCATCAATGATCAGCTTGCAGGAGCGATACTAATCCTCTTCCATACATCACCATTCACCGTAGTGGACAAAATACACCTCACAACGTTGACGTGTGAGGCAGGGAGGTCCTCTCCCAAATCCTCGTCATCGCCCGAGTAGTCTACAGGGTCGACCACTACAGTTTCACTTTCTGAAATATCATTAGAGGTGGGGGCAACAGTAAGGGTACGCACGGGACAGCAGGAGGCGATGTGACCATACTTGTGACATCGGTGGCATTGAATGGAGGCATTGCTTGCACACGACTCGGTACTAGGACGAGTGGTGCTAGCACTGAACTCTTTACTCCTGGGAAGGCCCTCCCTAGTGGTACGGGTAGATTGAGAAAAGGATCGAGTCTGACTAGTGTAAGAAGTGATGCGACGGACAAACGGTTTATTAAAGTAGGTCTCAAATTCGAGAGCCCGTTGGTATGCATTAGCAACTATTGTGCGGGACACTAACTCGACCTCGTTGCGAATATCAAATCTAAGGCCATTAACAAAGCGAGAGACCATGACTATAAGGTCCTCTTCAATCCTGGTGCGGAGCAAGAGCTCCCAAAACATACTCATGTAGTCGATCACACTAGAAGTCGATTGGTATAGTTCAACATCTGGCTAATCAGACGACTCCTATATGAGGTAAGTAGGTAATTCTCCTTAAGTTTCTGCTTTATGACTCTCCATTGGGTAACCGGGGTTCACCCGTAAGTTCGAGATGGATCTGAACATTTTGCCAAAACAGTCTAGCAGGGCTGATCAACTTCATTTTGGTAAAACGGATAAGGTCAATATCTAACATTCGATACCACTCAAAGTAATCCTCCAAACTATTAAGACAATCTAAAAAGACATCAGGGTCTAATTTACCATCATAGGTGGGTGCATCAACCTTGACTTTCCTAGTGATGTCAAGGTAGTCTTCCTGCCTATAGGGTTGTCTATCAAATCTGTCCTCCGGTCTAGGTCGCTGGTGTCTACCATCATTACCAACAGTTTGGTCCAAGTGAGTTTGTCTAAAGTCTTATCTATTGTGTTGCTAGGGAACGTGTTGGGTGTTCCCCGAGATTCCCTCAAAGGGTGGCATCACATTTTCACCAATTTCTTCATCAAAATGAAACCTCACAGCAAGATTAGTGGTGTGACTCGCTCTAGGGTGGATCCTACTATGTTCATGGGTCGCTAAGTGACCATACACAGACCCTACAGAGGTTTGGGACCTTTGAGATAGACCGGGAAATCCTACACCCTCTCGAAGCTGCAAGGTACTTAATATCTGCTCTAACTGCTGTTGATCCAGTCTACCATTGAGTAAGCCCATTTGACGTTCAATATCACTCACTCTACCATCAATGACATGTGTGTCTAATAAGGTAAGGGGAGTGGTTTCTTTTCCATAATACATAGTTATGTAAGTGAATGCAATGAGTGTGACAATGATAGGAGTCAAATTAAATTACTGTAAGAAAAACAAACGATACACAAGCTGTTTTTGTGCATCTAAAGATTCGAACTTAACCTAAGTGATAGGTCAAATAAAGGCACAAGTTATTTATCGAAGTGACAGGTCAATAAAGGCATAAGGTAGGAATATAAATGACAAATCAATAAAATGAGCAAGATTATTTATTTATGTATATAATTTTTTTTGGTGCAGTCACAAGTCAATAAAATGAAAAATTTAAACTTGAACTAGCAAAATTAACTACGCCAAACAGTAAAATATTAACAAGTTTTAAAATGGAAAGCTTGACCTTATTTGTGGCACTCTAACAGTATGTAGCTTATATGTTTTTTTTTTTTTTTGCTCAGATGCTGGCTCAGCTTCTGAAGGCTCGGCTCCGCTCAGCTTCCTTCTCAGCTTGGCTCGGCTCGGCTCGGCTCGACTCAGGTGGTTGGCTCGACTCGTCTTCTTCCTCTGGCCAGAAACGAACCAGGTTGTTGTGGGTGAATCTGACCCTCGTAGATCCACGTCGGATCAGTGAAGGAGGGGCACGAGTCTGATCAGAACGGGCCTCCAGTTACTAGGGTGGAGTCGGCTCGGTGCTGGAGGTGGCTGGGCGACAGATCGAACCACGTAAGGTCCAGAAGTCGCGGAGGTGTTGTGGGTGGAGACGGTAGCGGGATAGGCTGAGAGTCCCGGGGTTTGGTCGTGGGAGGCTGAGGCTTCTGATGGTGGGCTCTGATCCGGTGATGGGTGGCCGGAAAAGGGTGGATCGGGGCTGAGATGTTGCGGTGGTTGAGGTGATTTCGAGCTGTTTTCTAGAGGTTGTAGGGCGCGTGAGTAATAGATCTGGAAATAGGGGGAAATTGTGAGCAGAGTAGTGGTGTCGGGGAAGTGTTCCGGTGTCGAAGGCGACGCGTGGTGGCGGCGGCAGCGGCGAACGACGATTGCTACTGTAGGCTGTGTGTGTTCAACGGACGATGGAAATCTTAGGATCCTTGCGCTCTTACACCACTCGATGCCGAACAGTAACAAGAAATTGCTCTTGAGAATAGGTGGAGCAGGTTGATGTTTGGGCTTAAGGTCTTTATCCAATGGCCTAACAGGAGTTAAGATGATGTTCTTGCCTTGGTATTGAAACAAATAAGTGTTCTCTTGGCCATGGTTAACCACATCGAGACCATACAACCAATGACGTCCTAAAAGAATGTGTGCTACATCCATGGGCAAAACTTCACAATGGGGAGAATACATCTCATCATATTGAGGTGTGGGTCTCCCAGATCAATCCCTAACTGATCCTCATCTTCCAAACAGTCTAACGGCTCAACAATCTAATCCTCACACACTTGTCTACCACTGGGCTCGTGCTCTAGGATTAAAGCACGTTCAAGACATCGAGCAACGATATGCCCACTCTTATGACAACGTTGGTATTGTATGGAATAGCTTCTAAAGCGGGAATCGCTAAAAGAACCCATGGGATGAGGGGAAGAGGAGCTAAAGGCTATATTCTTGGAGATATCATCCTTAGGAAGAGATGGAGAGAAAGTCCTAGGTTGTCGTGAAGTGCCACTATGGGATGGCACACGATGAGAAAAAGGATATTTGAGATACTTCTCTACGTCTATTGCCTAGTTATAGGCATCCTTGATAGAATCAGGAGAATATAACTCAACCTCACTCCGTATGTCACCTCTAAGTTCATTGGCAAACCTATCAATAGTAAGGATAACATCTTTTTGAATGCCACATCTAAGAAAAAGGTTATTAAATTGATTCAAGTAATCTGTCACACTACTAGTGGCTTGCTTAAGGTTCAGCCATTGACTATAGAGTTGCTTCCTATGAGAGGAAGAAAGGTACTTCTCCTTCAGCTTTTGCCTCATAACCTCAATCAAAGTCTGCCTTTACAACTAAACTGATAGTATTTTTAGGCAGAAAAACATAACCAAAACGGTAATAAAATCCCCAAAATAAAATGGTAACAAATCTCTCAATTTCTATTCCTACGCCTATATTGGAGCTTCCAAAAGGCATTAGGTGATTCCCCATCAGAGGGTCAATTTAAGTGACATCGTATACTTCATATTTTCAATAAATTTTTCTCAATTTATTTATTTCTAATTAAAACTGAGAGCATTCCAACAGTACTTAGATCAAGAGTTCCTCAAAAATCACATATTGAAATTCTGTGTATGGATAAGAACAAGACATTATCAGAGTCTACTATGGTTTTCTGTTTGCAATATTGTAAGCAATCAGAGCATGATCCTTTCAAAAGAAGTTTCCAATAACAGGCTGGTATATCAGAACATGCATGTTCTCCAAAGAGATGAAAAGAACAATAGATCATCTTCCCTTTCTTTCCATGAAGGAAACATGATTAGTTTAAAATAAACCAAAATATCTGCAAGCCATGATCAATAGTGCACTTTGAATGATCAACTGTTGCAAGTTCATCGGGATGTAAAAGAAAATTCCACATGAGTAAAATTAAGAAAACTGACCTTCAACCAGATATATTGATCGGAGTACTCATCGTAATCTGTGTATGAACCAAGCATGATAACATGGACTCCTGCAACCTCAAAAGAATAATATAGATTTGAATTTGATCCACTCTCCTCAAATGGCATCTTCCATCTAGCATTGTAGGACAGAAATTCATCTGTTAGTAGTGGTATGTGTTCCTTTTCATGGTTTCCCTGTGTTACCATCCATGGCCTTGCACTTGCAAGTGGCTGAACCAGCTCACCGAATGTGTCCCACTTATGTTGCATGTAATCAGCATATGAAAGGTCCCCAGGAAGCAGATGCACCTGATATTTGCATTTATCAATGTGATCTAGTGTTGATTTAGTCCAGCCAGTTTGTCCCAAATCCCCTGCCACAGCAAAAGTAATTGGGAGTTGAGCTGGAGGGGTCTTTAGCTGGAATTCAGAACCTTGTCCTCCACATCGGTAGAAGTAAACAGTGTCAGGATCCAATGGCCCAATGACAGTATGGTGGATCTTTCCTGAGCTGTATAATAGATAGCTATAAGTGGTACTTTCTCCTTGAGCTACAGATATGTATCTCCCAGTTGATGTTCCATATTCAACCATTGAAGGAGATGATTTATCATTTGTGACCCACGTAATTCGCATGTGCTTGTCTCCCGCAAAAGATATGTGCACCTATAACAGACATTTTTGTTTTAAACAAAATGGAAACCAGATCTGAATAAAAATGGGAGCCACAACATTTCAAAAGAAAAAGAAAATCAAATTGTTCCAGAAATAATTTTCCAAGTTAAGATCATTAATATATTCTGTTCAATTAAAGAGAACTTAATCAGCAACCCACACTAAAGGATTGGCATAAAAGTTAACATGACACCAACCATTATCAGTGCATGTTATTGGCAGACTCAAGATTTACAATGCCCATCATGAAAAGAAGTCAAAGTTCATACATATCAATATATCATGATCTATTAAAGCTGCACTGTTTTGCTCCTTGGCAAACACACATCTCAATCTGTTAATTCCACAGCACCCATGTTACCACACCAATCTAATGAGTGTCCCGTATTGACATGACAGGAAAAATACCAGTTGAGAGTCACAACATTTTGGCCCAAATTACTCTTTGAATTATGACACAAAGCCGCAACTCCTTTACCCTTGAACCTCTCAGTTTCACAAATCTCATTAGTAGGAAAACATTGGAAAATTCATTTCTCTAAGCATCATATTATGATGATTTATATTATATTACATGGTAATGACTGAAATCAATCATACACATTCATTAGCTTCATGAAAAACCATTTCTTTGAACATTAATTTTACTTTCTTCTCGTGAATTCCTCAGGAAGAATTTGCAACATAAAAGTACAAAAGAGTAAAAAAATTAAATAAAAACCAAAGTAATCCGCTTTGTTCCTACCAGAATTACCAACAACCACAGTCATCAAACCAAAGTAGACAGGGCTCATTTAACTTGTTTCCACGAAACACCTAGCCTTTCCCAGAAGACAATTATAAGAAAAAAAATCTCCCAAATTTCCCATAAATTCATTTCAAATTACTAAATTGAGAAAAAACAACTAGTCCCCGAACAAAATTTCCCCTGAAAATTTATTGGGAATACTATTTTCTGTAAAAACAAACAGAACCCAGTGATGCAAAAGTAAGCAAGACCCAGATTAGAGCACAACAAATCAAAGAACCTAAAATTAAATCTGAGATTAAAACTAGAGTAATTAGAATACTAACATGAGAAAATATAATACCCAGAAACTGAAGCGAAGAGAAGATTAAATAAAGTTACCTGCTGGGGGTCAGAAGAGGGCTTCGGATTCCATGGAAAATGCAGGGTTTTCCGAGGTTGAGGTCTAATGTAATCAGCTGTGACAGTTGCTGAGATTAACAGAACGACCGTTAAGACCAGCTCTGGTTCCATTTTGGTTCGCTTTGGGTCCCTGGAATCTCAGGTGACTAGGTCTCAGGTGAGTGCCATACAGATTACAGTCTACAGAAGCACTGAGAGGATTGTATTTATCCAATGGTTTTGACTTTTGGGGTGTGTTTTTTTGGTTTTTTTGTTCTTTTTTTAATCACGGGGTGTGTTTTATGATAAAATGACAAAATTATCGTCGTTGGATTCATAATCTAGAAGATAGGACATTGGCAATATTGTGAACTAGGCTATTCGATGCTGTCCAGCAAGATGAAAATTACTGTAATGTTAAATAATAGAGTTTGAAATATTTCAAGGTTGATTAAAAAATATAATTTTTAAAGGTCGTGGTACCCGGTGGTTACATTTAATGAGAGCGAAATCGACACCGAGAGTGTAATTTATTTTCGAAAAACATTGGCTTAAGTGCAAAAAAAACAAGGTTAGGTAGCATTTTAATCCCTCAATTTTATAAAAGATAATTTAATCTTTCAATTTCATAAATAAAAGTAATATATCCGTTCACCCAGATTTCGTTTATAATTCGATCAAAATCTTATCAAAAATTTTTAAAAAATAATAAACATGCTACGTCAATTCTTGTACTCTCTAATACACGTGTGCCAAAAAAAAAATCTTTCCAAAAGCAACTTGTCTCTCTCTGCTCAAACTCGGGTTCGGTTCGGACAATGGGTAGGTGCTGATGAGGGAAAATTGGGTCCCTGCTCGACACGCTCCGTTGTTGCCACTTTTGACCAATAACTTTGAGTTTGACTAATGACTATACTTCTTCCTCTCCTGCATATCATCTCTCTGTCTTCTTCATCTACCGCATATACACTCAGAGAAGGCTCATCTCTATCATTTGAGAAATCAGTCGATGTGTTGATATCACCAAACGGCGTTTTCTCGCGATTCTTCTTCGACTCTGGCATTAGATTCTGGCCCAGATCTGGCTCGTCATCTCCCTCGCGACCAAGCCTTGACCATCGCGACGTTTTCCCACTTATTTTCTTCTCGATGATGTGTTGATATCACCAAACGGCGTTTTCTCGCAATTCTTCTCCGACTCCGGCTTCAGATTCCTACCCAGATCAGGCTTCAGGTTCCGGTCCAAATCCGGCTTGTCATCTCCCTCGCAACTTAACCCCGACCGTCGCGACGTTTTCCTGGTTGTCTTTTTCCTACCGTTGTCTTCTTCCCGACGTTGTCTCCAATGTTTTGTTTCGACAACATCTCTGAGTTAGGCACCCAGTTTCGATCAAGGGTTGCCATCAGGTCTATTTCATATTTGGTTCCCTAGGTTCTGACCCACAACCTGCACAGACCCGGCCCAGTTCGGCAAACCGACCTAGGTCCCTATTGGAGATAACGTTTTTCTGCTTTTCTATATGGATCACAAAATTCTCACCACGCACCACGGTCTACATGGCAATTGAGACCAACCTGTCAAGACATCACGCTTGCAATTCTAGCTAAATCATCATCTGGGTCACTCATTTTTCCAACTCAAAACCCACTATATTAAAACTAGCATAAACATATATAATGATGCTAAAAGAAAGAGGAGTATAAGCAAATACATGTGCCAATCTAGGCCAAGAATGGCAGTGACGAGTTTGAACAGAAAGAGACGAGTTGGTTTTGGAGAGAGCCGGTTTTTTTATTGCTTGTTTTTGTTTGGCACACAGTGCGTTGGGGAGTAAAAAAGCTGATGTGGCATGTTTATTATTTTTTAAAAAAATTTTGATAAGATTTTGGTCAGAATCTGGGTGAGAGGTTAGATTGCTCCCATTCATGAAACTCTTGCAAAACTAAGGGGGTAAAGGGCTACTTGATCCTAAAGTTGGGTGGGTTTTTTTTTTTTTTTTTTTTTTTTTTTTTTTTTTTTTTTACATTTAAGCCAAAAACTTGGGGTAAAATGCTACTGACTAGGGGTGAGCATAGGTCGGTTTAAGTTGGGTTAATCTAAAAATTCAATCCAACCTATTTATACCGGGTTAAAAAAATCTCAATCTAACCCAATCCATGAACCTATCTGACCTCAACTAAACCCAATCCATTCTAATCGGTTTGGGTTACCGGATTGATATATTTTTTTTACTAAATAATTAAACCATACATATTACATAACAAAAAAAATATTCTATTAAATCCAAAACTAAACTCATTCATATTACAAGTAAAATTTATGTGCCTGACAACATAAATAATATTTGATAACATGGAAAAGAGAACAATTATCTCATGAACTACAATGGTTGTAGGCTATGCTAAATTTGTTTTTTTTTTTATACTTCTAAGAAACTTTTTGATGACATGCAAGAGAAGAATGTTGTGCCATGGAATGCCATAATTGGAGATTACGTTCAAGCCAAACTTGATAATGATGCTTTGGCATTGTTTAATGAAATGCAAGCGAGTAATATAAAGCTTGATGAAGTGACCATGATCAATTGCTTATCTGCATGCTCACAACTTGAAGCCATTGATTTTGAAATATGGATTCATTGTTATATTGAAAAATACAATCTTCATATGAATGTTACATTAGGAATTGCTTTAGTTGACATTACTTTAACTTACTTTAAAAGATTGCTCAATTACGAAGGAAATCTGGATTTCTAGACAGTTGCTAATAATATATTTTAGTAACTCAACATTTGTTGGTCGTGCTAATGCTTTTTCACTAATTAGTCTAATTTGTAGACTATGCTTTAATGCACTTGGAAGCGACGTAGAGACTCTTAAAAGGCCACAGAGAGGCAAATTAAATTGTTCAATAATGTTTGCATGAAAAGCTTTCAGTAATGTAACGACCCATCCCGGGTTGGCCACCCCGAAATAGTGTCATCACATTTTGAGAATCCCAGCACGACACATATATGCAGCAGTAAAAATAAATATTACCAAAAGAACTTTACATCAATCCGAAAAATGCATGAATACTTACAAATAAAATTTTCATTTTATTCTCTCATTAGTCTGGGGATGATGACACATACGCGGCTTACAGAAAATGATTTCTTCTGAACCTCAACTCATCAAACTATTTGCCAAGCTTGCTACCTGAAAATTATTGTACAATGAGGGGTGAGCTTTACAAGCTTAGTGAATTTAAATTTACTAAAAATATTCCAAATTCCATAAAATAATCCTTTAATATTTAATATTTTATTTTTCACATAACTTGATGACAACTTTCTACTATCATTTCTCATATCATAAGATTTATTCTCTATCAATCTCTTCTTCTCAATCATTGGTCCACCTTAAGACAATCAATTATCTCATAATTACTTCGTAATGAGGTTCACATCATAAAATCTTCTATTTAAAATATGTCTTAACACCATAACTGTCTCTTTCTATGAGACTCAACCATTTATAATTAAATTCACCATAATGTCTCACATCTTAGTATTTCAATAATCTCATTATCATAGTTGTCTCTTTTTACGAGACTCAACTATCTATAATTAAATTCACAATTAATATACCACATCTCAGCATCTCAAATAATGCAGCAATAATTAAAACAGATGCAAATGCATGAATGATTATGATGGGAACATCTTCCCACTTGTCGATAGGTTGTTATTATCTTAGACCGGTTGCCCTCTCAGTTCTTTTATTCTCATCAGACCGGTTGTCTTCCCGGTTAATTCCAACATATACCGGCTGTCACGGTTTTCACTTTTCATTCCAGCATATACCGGCTGTCACGGTTTTTACTTTTCATTCCAGCATATATCAGCTGTCACGGTTATTTCATTATACCGGCTGCCTTCCCGGTTCTTTCGATTATATTATTAAATGCATATGCGCATGAACAATGATATGAAACAGTAATATAAAAACAATATAAAGATTCAAACCACTTAATTTGGCTATCCTGATTATCCGCAAATTTATATAAAATTTTCCAGTAAATCTCTCTCATCCCAAATCACATCAAGTCATCCATTAAAACTTGTCAAGATTCACTAAATTTCATCTCAAATCATCCATCAAAATTTGTCAGGATCCACTAAAATTCATCTCAAATCATCCATCAAAATTTGTCAAAATCCACTAAAATTCATCTTAAATCATCCATCAAAATTTGTCAAGATCTACTAAAATTCATCTCATCATAATTCGCATTAAAACATCAATATATTTTATCAATAATTTATCTATCGCTTTTATTCTCAAATAAACTTAATATTTTCAAAAATATTATTTCTCACCGAAAAATATTTCTGCATGACCATATTTCCTATCATACCTATAAATCAATTTTCCATCTATCACCCAAGCATACATCAATAATTTATTTTAATTTTATTACTATATATTTAATTTTTATTTAGACTACTTAAATTAAATCAAACTCACCACGTAGCACTTTTAAGCTACCCGTAGATCACTTCCTTGCCTTTTTTTTTTGTTCTTCTCCAAAACTTCCTCCGATTGTTGACCGTCCATACCTGACATAATATTTGTATTCAATTTCTAATTATTTCTTCATTTCTTCATAAACTACACACTTTGAAAATTCCCACTTTAACTTCCTGAAACTTTCATAAATGCTAAAATTTTAAAATACACATTACCTTCTGTTATTCTGATATTTTCTCATAATTCTCTATAAAATAATCTTGAAAATCTCTTCAAAATTTTGATCTTCCAATTTTTTTCTTTGAACTCCCAAGAGTTTAGAGAAAACTGATGAATTACATGAACTGAACAAATTTCCTTCGCCTAATTGTCTGAGCCTATTGTACAATTTATATAAGAGAGCTTCAGCAGCCCCCCCTCTCTTATGGTCTCCATGTATTGGAGAATTTGAATATAAGGTATGATTGCCTTGCCAACATAATCATTCAGCTTTGCTTTTCTTTTCTTTTCTTTACTTTATTTTCCCCCATTTTAAAACAAAATAAAATGATTGCTTTGGCAATCATCAATTCACTTGGCATCCACCTGCCGATTTTGCTTTACTTTGCAAACAAATGGTGGTCCCCACCAACATTTAATGAAACCACACATTCATTCCCATGTTCTCCCACTTCGTAAGCCTTGCTTGATTTAAAACTAAAGATAAACACTTTATTTGCTGCCACATCCTATTTACAATTATGCCACCATCCATTTTCATTTAAATTTTACAACTTTGCCACAACTTAATTTCGTTTCTACCATCGATCTTTCAGCCTTTTAAATTTACGATTATGCCACTTCAATACTTACGATTTTTCCACTGTTTAATTACAATCTTGATATTTTTTTTTAAGAATTATTTTATTCAATACTAATCCTTCTCATAAATATACTATATAAATTTCATGAAATATTTATTAAATTACTTCTTTGCCCTTACTTTACGAATACGGGTGTTACAATTCTATCATCCTTACAAAAATTTCGTCTTCGAAATTTCTTTACTTTACTCCAGAGACAATTGTTAATAATACTACTTCATATTTGTCTCACACCTTCACATAATCTCTTCAACATCCTTATTTCGCCACCGTACTTGAACTAATGCAATTTCTTTTATTATACAAAACTTGTTCCTTTCTCTAAAATCTTTATTGATACTTGTATGTACACCTAATCTTTCTGAATTTCTATAGCTTAGCTCGAAATATTATGTAATCACTTCCTTAAAAGTGAAACATGAAATACATTATATAAATGTTTTTAATTCTGGAGGCAAATCCAGACTGCTCACAATTAGTCCAACTTTCTCAACCACCTCACAGGGTCCCACAAACCTCAGATTCAACTTTCCTTTCCTGTTTAAATCTCAATACACTTTTGCATTGAGATATTTTTCAATACACCCAAATCATCTACTCGAAACTTAGGAAATCTCTTTTTATTATAGCTATGCGGTCCCTTCTATGCTGCTTTACGATTCTCTCTAATCAATCTGATCCTCTCAACTGCTAGCTCAAAATTGGATGGACCAGATATATTTCTCTCTCCCATTTCTTCCCAACATATAGGAGTTTTACATCTCCTACCATACAATGTTTCAATTGGTGCCATCCCGATACTAGTTTGACACTGATTATTATAATCAACTTAAATCGATGGCATGTAAGCATCCCAACTTACTGAGAACTTATCACATTTGCCCTTTATATATTTTTTAGTACTCTAATAATTCTTTCTCTCAGCTATATCCCTCTTCAATCTTGACCATTAGAAATTTTTTTATCTCAATCTTGTATACATCTTATGGTTACTTGATTGCATCAAATCTATATCCTCATGAGCCTTCCTCATTATCTCATTTCTCATCTCTGTATTATCGTGAGCACAACTCCTCTGTTCTAATATCAAAATACCCCTACTTCGAATTTTAAACTCATATTGCTTTCTAGTAAGCACTCAATGCTAACTCCTTTCTATCTCTTCATCTTTACCTCGCATTTCTTAAAATATTTTAATATGGATGACTGTACAACCATATTCGTTAATCATGATCCTCTATCACTGATATTCAACTTCATTCTTATCTCTTTAAATCCCTCATCAATTTCACATCAGGGCTTCCACTAGCAGTTAATTTTCTTGTAGACTTTCTACTTAATGTATCAACTATCACATTCGTATGCTTTAGATGATAGTGAATTGTACAATTATCGTTACTACTAATAAACTTCATCTACCATCTCTGCCTCCAATTCAACTCCCTCTAGGTAGGTAAGTATGTCCAACTTTTATAACTCATGACTATCTCACAAGTGGCTTCATACAAATAATGTCTCCAATATTTAAAGTAAACACTATAGTAGCCAAATCTAAGTCATGAGTAGAGAAATTTCTTATCATAAATCCTCAATTGCCTAGAAGTGTAGCCCACAACTTTTTTATGTTACACATATCCCAATCATTGATGTAATGTATCACTATACACCACAAATCCTTCATCACCAGAAGGAAACACCAATACTAGAACTGTAGTTAATTTCTCCTTTAGAAATTGAAAATTTTTCTTACACTTCCCTCACCATACAAATCTCACCTTTTGTAAATCAACTGCTATACATTTCCCAATATTACATGTTTCAAGAAAGTTATTTCATTCAGCCAACACTCACACATAGAGAACTTATATCATACCATCTCTTTCTCCTCAAAGTCTCCCACACAATTTCTAAATGTTTTACTTGCTCTTTCGTAGTCTTAAAATATACCAAGATGTTATCAATGAACACAACCACAATATTATCAAGAAATGGTTCAAACATTTTATTCATCCAATCCATGAATGTTTTTAGAATATTATTCAGTTCAAATGTCATCACAAGAAACTTATGACCATAATATGTCATAAAAACAATCTTAGGCACACCTCCTTTCTCTATATTCAATTGGTGATAATCCGATCTCAGATTTATCTTAGAAAACACTCTCACTCCTTGTAACTGCTCAAACAATTCATTTATCTTGGGTAAAACATATATATTCTTATTCCAATTATCTGTAGTCTATACATCCTCTTATCGTTCCATCTTTCTCTTTTATGAACAACACATGGGCTTCCCCAAATACATTAAGTCTGATAAATTATTTATCCAAAAATTCTTAAAATGGTACGTTCAACTCTCTCAATTCAGCTGACATCATTCTGTAGGGTGCTATTAAATATATGTGATGATCCTGGTATCACATCAATAGAGAATTTAATCTCTCTACTGGGATGCAACCTAGGCAACTCATCAAGAATTACATTAGAATATTCTTTTATCACTAAGATTTTTTCCTATTTTCCTTTTTGGAATTCATTATGTATGCCAAATACTTCTCACAACCCTTCTTCAATCATCTCCTATTGGCCAGAGCAAAAATAAGATAGTTAAAAGTATCTCACGTCTATATCTTGAACCTTCTTTCTGGAATAATCAATCCAGACATAAAACATCGATAACTAATTATTTCCCAAAATAAATCATATTCAAAGTTAATAAATCAACTTTAGATTTTTTTGTCACTGGTACGAATCACACAATCCCTCATAAATATTCATGATTATCACTCTATCTCAAGTGAGAACTTTAACAAGGATATTTTTCAATCCAATGACTAATAAATTCTTCACTAGATTTTATATGAATACTGGATGCAAAAGAATGGGTTGCTTCAAAGTCAACCAACACTGACATGTCCACCTTTTCCACACATAAAGTACTTCAAAATTTGAAAATTCTGGGATAAATATCTTTTCTGATTATAATAAACTTTTATATCCCAATCATACATCAGATTGTCATTTCCACTTGATGGCATACTTACTTCCTCTACCATGACTTCCAGTTCTCATAATATGTCTTCCAAATCTAAGGGTCTCACCAATAGTATTCTGAGCTATAGAAGTAATAGGTCATGAGTTCCTTGACTCTGTACTTCAGTTTCTTGTAATAAGGAATGCCTCATTTGGGGCAGTCTCTCACCCTGTACACTCATACTACCACTACTTCTATAGCTTTTATGTCTAAGCCTCTTTAGCCATTTTTTCTCTTTCCCTTAAACTCCATCACATTTTTCTTAATCTGAAATGATATATCCACCAATCTGACATAACTCATATGCCTCATGAAAAATATTTTCGATCAAACTTTAAAACATAGTTCATCTTTGAACCTTTTACACTTCTTCTCCTCTAGATCTACTATTTTTGGTACAATCATTGACAAAACCATAAATCTGCTATCATACTAAGCCATAGTCAACACATTTACCTCAAGTAAATAATATCTCTATCTTGTCGAGCTTTAGAGATATAAAGAAAATATCTATCAAGAAAAACTTCCTTAAACCTATTTCAGGTTAAGGGTCTATCAATATTTGTACTTATCTTGGGAATAATATCCTTCCATTATTCACAAAACGTTTCTTTCTAACTCAAATGAAGCAAAGGTAACCATTTATTTGTCAATTACTAGTAAAA
Source organism: Bretschneidera sinensis (assembly GCA_023935145.1). Classification (NCBI taxonomy): domain Eukaryota; kingdom Viridiplantae; phylum Streptophyta; class Magnoliopsida; order Brassicales; family Akaniaceae; genus Bretschneidera; species Bretschneidera sinensis. The sequence goes on from CM043698.1 coordinate 132,757,458, forward strand.
TACCAAATAATCTCTCTACATACTTCTCCCGAAACTCAGGCATAAAATGATTCTTAGATCCTTTAAACAACAAAACATTTAGCTTAATTATATCTCATTGCATCTTATGCATAAATCCACTTTTCCCCCCTTTTAAGTGTCTACCATTATTGGATTAACAACATCAGGCACTGCTCTAGTCTGCTTATCAAGTCTGTGCTATAAGTTATCCACTCGATCATCTGTTACATTCATTTTCTCAAAAGCATGAGTAAGAGTTCATCTTAGCTCATCTCTTTCAACTTCAGATTCTCTCATACATCAATTATATTACTAATATAAATCATATTATCAACATGTTCTCTTCTAGGAACCACAGATTCAGACTCAACCTTGACTTATCAAAAATATTTTGGGCCTACCACGCCCTCTCAAATCAACAATTCTAACTCTAGCTCTAACGCGTCCACGTGTCATCCTCAGACTGCTCATTATAATTTACTTTAATCTTCCACTTTCTTACTTTTTATGCAGTCTACAGAATCATACAACCTAATGCTCTGATACCAAAATTGTAACGACCCATCCCGGGTTGGCCACCCCGAAACGGTGTCATCACATTTTGAGAATCCCAGCACGACACATATATGCAGCAGTAAAAATAAATATTACCAAAAGAACTTTACATCAATTCGAAAAATGCATGAAGAGTTACAAATAAATTTTTCATTTTATTCTCTCATTAGTCTGAGGATGATGACACGTACGCGGTTTACAGAAAATGATTTCTTCTGAACCTCAACTCATCAAACTATTTGCCAAGCCTGCTACCTGAAAATCATTGTACAATGAGGGGTGAGCTTCACAAGCTCAGTGAATTTAAATTTACTAAAAGTATTCTAAATTCCATAAAATAATCCTTTAATATTTAATCTTTTATTTTTCACATAACTTGATGACAACTTTCTACTATCATTTCCCATATCATAAGATTTATTCTCTATCAATCTCTTCTTCTTAATCATTGGTCCACCTTAAGACAATCAATTATCTCATAATTACTTCGTAATGAGGTTCACATCATAAAATCTTCCATTTAAAATAAGTCTTAACACCATAACTGTCTCTTTCTATGAGACTCAACCATTTATAATTAAATTCACCATAATGTCCCACATCTAAGTATTTCAATAATCTCATTATCATAGTTGTCTCTTTTTATGAGACTCAACCATCTATAATTAAATTCACAATTAATATACCACATCTCAGCATCTCAAATAATGCAACAATAATTAAAACAGATGCAAATGCATGAATGATTATGATGGGAACGTCTTCCCACCTGTCGACAGGTTGTTATTATCTTAGACTGGTTGTCCCCCCGGTTCTTTTATTCTCATCAGACCAGTTATCTTCCCGGTTAATTCCAGCATATATCGGCTGTCACGGTTTTTACTTTTCATTACAGCATATATCAGCTGTCACGGTTATTTCATTAGACCGGCTGCCTTCCTGGTTCTTTCAGTTATATTATTAAATGCATATGCGCATGAACAATAATATGAAACAGTAATATAAAAACAATATAAAGATTCAAACCACTTAATTTGGCTATCTTGATTATCCGCAAATTTATATAAAATTTTACAGTAAGATTCTCTCATCCCAAATCACATCCAATCATCCATTAAAACTTGTCAAGATTCACTAAATTTCATCCCAAATCATCCATCAAAATTTGTCAGGATCCACTAAAATTCATCTAAAATCATCCATCAAAATTTGTCAAGATCCACTAAAATTCATCTCAAATCATCCATCAAAATTTGTTAAGATCCATTAAAATTCATCCCAAATCATCCATCAAAATTTGTCAGGATCCACTAAAATTCATCTCAAATCATCCATCAAAATTTGTCAAGATCCACTAAAATTCATCTCAAATCATCCATCAAAATTTGTCAAGATCTACTAAAGTTCATCTCATCATAATTCGCATTAAAACATCAATATATTTTATCAATAATTTATCTATCGTTTTTATTCTCAAATAAACTTAATATTTCCAAAAATATTATTTCTCACCGAAAAATATTTCTGCATGACCATATTTCCTATCATACCTATAAATCAATTTTCCATCTATCACCCAAGCATACATCAATAATTTATTTTAATTTTATTACTATATATTTAATTTTTATTTAGACTACTTAAAGTAAATCAAACTCACCACGTAGCACTTTTAAGCTACCCGTAGATCACTTCCTTGCCTTTTTTTTTTTTTTGTTCTTCTCCAAAACTTCCTCCGATTGTTGACCGTCCATACCTGACATAATATTTGTATTCAATTTCTAATTATTTCTTCATTTCTTCATAAACCACACACTTTGAAAATTTTCACTTTAACTTCCTGAAACTTTCATAAATGCTAAAATTTTAAAATACACATTACCTTCTGCTATTATGATATTTTCTCGTAATTCTCTATAAAATATTTCCGAAAATCTCTTTAAAATTTTGATCTTCCAATTTTTTTCTTTGAACTCCCAAGAGTTTAGAAAAAACTGATGAATTACATGAACTGAACAAATTTTCTTCGCGTAATTGTCTGAGCCTATTGTACAATTTATATAAGAGAGCTTCAGCAGCCCCCCCTCTCTTATGGTCTCCATGTATTGGAGAATTTGAATATAAGGCATGATTGCCTTTCCAACATAATCATTCACTTTTGCTTTTCTTTTCTTTTCTTTACTTTATTTTCCCCCATTTTAAAACAAAATAAAATGATTGCTTTGGCAATCATCAATTCACTTGGCATCCACCTGCCGATTTTGCTTTACTTTGCAAACAAATAGTGGTCCCCACCAACATTTAATGAAACCACACATTCATTCCCATGTTCTCCCACTTCGTAAGCCTTGCTTGATTTAAAACTAAAGATAAACACTTTATTTGCTGCCACATCCTATTTACAATTATGCTACCATCCGTTTTCATTTAAATTTTACAACTTTGCCATAACTTAATTTCGTTTCTGCCATCGATCTTTCAGCCTTTTAAATTTACGATTATGCCACTTCAATACTTACGATTTTTCCGCTGTTTAATTACAATCTTGACATTTTTTTTAAGAATTATTTTATTCAATACTAATCATTCTCATAAATATACTATATAAATTTCATGACATATTTATTAAATTACTTCTTTACCCTTACTTTACGAATACGGGTATTACAAGCAAGTTGGTATTACTAAGCTTTATCATGCATTCAACATTTCTTCCATCAACATTATGGTACATCTTTTTGGAATATAATCTTATCTGCATACATTAATCATGATTGGAATCTTGCAGGTTAGAATGTTAATTTCTGTGTTTATTTTATAGTTACAATAGTACAAAAAATCAAAATTTTGTTAGCATAAGTTAACTGTGCATTAATTTATTTTGATTCAAGTTATACTTAGCAATAATTACGAAAACTATTTCATAACTCGAAATCAGTATTTGTTTCTAGTGTAAATATTTGAAAATAAAATCTGGGTGATTGGAAAGTATGAAACTTGTTTGGATATTGGAGTACCTGCTACATATAATTTTACATACTAGTAGTAATCAGAATGAACATTTTATGATTATATATTTTAGAATTATACTATAATTATTTATATACAATTTTATATTCAATAAATATAAAATATATAATTATATATTTGACCAGGTTATCGATTTGAGTCAGATTGAAAATTTTGAACCCATGACCCAATCCAAAGCACCGAGTTCAAAATATTTTCAACCCAACCCATTCCAATTTCTAAAAGACCTAACCCAACCCAACCTATTATATCGGTTCAGGTCGGGTTCTTAGGTCAACCGGGTTTTATGCTCACCCCTACTATTAACCCTCTACAGCATATATATATATATTATATTATATTATATTATATAGGTCAAATTACATTACACTATCTCCAAATTTATTGAAATGACACTAACATACTGAACATTTTTAAAATCCACGATTCACCCTAAAACAATTTCCACCTTCAAGCAGCCTCAAAATAAATTTATTTGAATAATCTAAATTTTAATTGAATATTACTTTTCATGATCAACATACTTTAGTCATTATAAAAACTTTTCTTCACAAGAACAAATTCAATTCACAAATAAAGACACGCAGATGTACTACGAAATGTGACGAGAAAAAGAAACATCCGATTACCAAACACCTTTAAAATCTTTTAAATGGCAAGTATGATGCCTGACAATACCCCAATATTTGAATAGATTATTCCCAATGGTAGAAACAGCATCACATAAGAATGAGATGACAACTTGAGACAAGCTCTGTGCATCGTCTACCCCTTTGACCACAACATGCAATTCTTTTCTCCCATAACCTGGTTAAAATAAGAACCAGACACCAACTTCGTTTAGGTTTCTATCAAATGCACCAGTACTTAACATAGATGCAAGTGCCAGATCATATGCAAGATCCTTTATGTCACTGATTGGTGAAAGAATCAATAAATTAACAAATGCCTGCAAATGCATACATCAGTGGTGGGGTTTTCATGGGAATTCCACCATTTAGTGACCATCCAATGTATTCATTTAGCAAGGCCAAGAGAGAGTGCTGCAGATCAGCCCGTAATGCTATCGAATTGCTCAGAATATTCATAAAAAAATCAAAAGATCCTTCTAATACATTAAGCATTGCCCGCTGCACAAAAAGAAATCACAAGAAATTCAAACAAAATCATCAAACTCTATCCTCTAATCAGCAACAGGTCCCCCACCCCCCAATAATTTCCATATATGATGAACGGTATAAATTTGATGCCACAGAATAACAACGAACTACAGCCAGAAGCATATAAAACCCAGATAGATAAAATATAGTCAAGCCCAGATGCATTAAGAACAATACTACAGATACAGTGTGACTGAAATTGCAAACTGGAAATGCAAACCTCATAGATGAAGAAAATATTGTGTGTATTTTCCAACTAAACAAGTAGAGCATACAAGAAAAGAAAGAAGAGGTTCAGTAACAAATAACTCCAATAGATCGTGCAAGCAAAAAAATGAATGGTAAAATGACTAAATTTTAATTTATAGTAGAACTGATGAGCAAGCTTTCACAAACCAATTACTAGAATCTAAATTAATTGAATAATCAAATAAGAAACTTACAAGAAATGAATTAGGGGAACTTAGAGAAAGGTTGAAAGTATTATGGGAAAATGAAGCATACTTCCAATCTTGTTTAAAGAACCGAGGCACTGATTTAGATGACATCGTCTGATTCAGTTTTAGAGTAACTAACATGCTAACTTCAAAAAGCTTAAAATGCTTATGTAATGGCAATGATATGGAACATATAAAATTGCCATTTTTGTTGCTCCATCTTTATGTAACAAGTATAAATGACTTTCTCTGTTTGATAAATATATCGATCTTTTATTATTATGAAAATATGATTATTCTTACACATAGGGGAAGTGAGTTAGCTCCAAATGGTCAAGGTAAAATTATTAGAGTTGCACCGCATAGTGGAGTGAGGAATTTTTTGATAAGCAATTAAGTGAGGATTTTTTTATATATCAAATGGTAACATTGTTTTATCATGATTCATTAAATCAAAGCATTGTATAAATAATATGAAAATACCACTAACTAATCCTAGAAAAATGGAAAACAATTAAAACAAAGATGCAATTATATTAACTCCATTTTTTGTTCATCAGGTTTCTTAAACAAACATTTTGGAACTGTAAGTCTATTAGCATGAAGCCCATACTTCAAGAGTTGAGACATAATTTTGCAATGCGTAAGCATAAAAACTTACTAAAACCACAACAAATGCATTTGAGCTCCTCATAGAGTCTTGAACTGATGATCAAGAACCATACATTCCAGAATCAAACCAAAAAAGACAACAGTACTTGATAGCAATGAAAATCTCACCATCCAAAACTATCCCGTTTGACCTAGCACTAGAAATGGATTATGGTTTACGGTAAAAGAGCAATGGAGCTATAAACTGTTTAGGTCATTTTCAGGATAGTTTATTTATGGTTTTCGTTTATTATAAACAGAAACTAACCAAAACACACCGTTTATGAAATAGATTATAAAATAGTTTATGTTTATAAAAATTTAAATTTATTCCATTTTGTTTTCACTAATGTTTTATCAAACACTAAACAGTTTATAGTTCCAATGCTTTTTTACTTACATCGTTTCAAAAACATAAATTAAATCATAAATTGTTTCTACTGCTAAGCCAAACGACAGTATTTGGTAAAACAACAGTGAAAATAGTTTTTGTGAGATAAATTTAAATTTTTATAAATAAGAACCATTTTATAAACCATTTTTTTAAAGGTATTTGGGTTAGTTTCTGTTTCTAATAAATAGAAACAAAAATATAAACTGTCCCTAACAGGACATGCTTAATTAAATCAAACAAAAATCACTAAAAAATTTCTTCTTAATTTGAGCATATGATTTTCATGATACATCATACATCTGACAAAAGAGATTCAGAGGATTGAAACTTGCAAGGCAAATATTGAGAGCATCAAGAAGCTTAGAATGAAAGCATATCTCCGCATCTTTTAATGAAGTAACAGGCCTGGAGCATAGATTCGAAGCCCACATTTCTGAAATAACATTCAGAAATTCCTTTTCAGTGTCCAACTCATTAGTCCTAAGTGCATCCACATCCATTTCACCATCCCTTGGCAGAGATATGTCTGGAGCAGAACTTATCTCACCTACAATGATTTTTGTGTCCTCATTCACAATATCCTTTTTAGTTTTCTTTACGCCTTTGTTGCTATGCTCTAAAACATTTCCCAAGTCTGCTTTTCTCTTTACGCATAATTTGAGAGTTCTACTGTGGCCACTCAGTGGAGAGAGTAGAGTCAACAAAACCTGGAAATCAGGGAGCAAAGTCCGTGCTTCATTCTGAATTTCTTGCTTAAGAGATCTCCAGCTTTGCGTTATTTGACTGGTCGAACAAGAAAAACTGTTTAAAGCAATAATGAAGGAATCCAACAACTTCAGTGCCTCCAAAAGAAGCCTCAACGTTCCATGCTTCACAATAAAATCAGAGTGAAGCAACCCCTTATTGATTACTATTCGGCTGAATGGACGAGGACATATGCAATTCATGATACTCTGCACACCCACACTATTAAAGGAAGGTAGATCATGAGACTGAGAATTAAGGAAGTGGAAGTCAAATGGACAGCACAAGCCCACTTAGGAAACCAAGTTTGCAGCCAGAGAAACAATAGAAAACCAGAAACAAGCACATAATAAGACGAGATATACGTGGTTCGGCACAAACCTACTCCAGGAATACTTCAGAGAAATTCCACTATGAAACTAAGAGATTACAACAGTGTTTGAAGTACTTAAAGCACTCGAACCCAATCCCCAAATACACCTAGTACTCACTACTAAGTATTTGAGAATACGAGCCACACACTGTAACTCTTACCAATCTCTCATAGATTCACAATTATTTTGCTCTCTACACCTCACCACAGCAATTACACTTAATTACTCTTGCCAGACACTTGACTCTTTGACAACCGTCTTGCTCTTGCAAGACTATATTTTTGCTCACACTTGCTCTTAGACCACCTCACTTGGTGTGATTTCTCTCTTGTTGCTTCACATATATACATGCAAGTAAGAGAGAGTGCCCAAAGCATAGAACCAGCCCCACATCATGTGTACCCAGGCAAAACATATGGCCTAAAGGAGAAAGCTTGTCTCCCATTATTCCAAAATTTGTTCGGCCCCACCATAAAGTAAGGTACTTTTAGAAATCTACACCTTGGCGAATATTCAAAAAACAATTACCTCCGGAATTTCTCAATTGCACATCGCCCCATAGCGCCTTCAAACACATCGGAAACCAATCAAGTCCAAATGAGATTTGAACTTCATGAGAAAACTGACTTGAACTGCAACATCTCTCAATTGAATGTTACTTCTTGTAAACTGCAATTAACAGAATCCATTAAGTGAAAGTTTTATTGAAACTAATGCCCTTAAATTTATTCTGAAAATTGAGAATGGGTCCATGGTGGTATTCGAACTTGAGACCTCCTCTTTAGAGGAATAGCCCGTTATAACCCAGTTATTTTTTTCTCTTGCTCCCAAGATGAAATTAGATAGTCTAGAAAATCATAAACAACAATCACAAGATACCTACAAATGAGGAGCAAAATTGTTCAGAAGTTTATGCATTAGACTCAACTCAAATAGCAAAACTATCATTTTTTGGGGATAAGTACGAGAATCTTAAAATATGTTCACCTCATTTCAACTATTTTCACATATTACTCTTCTTCGTATGGCTGCATTTTTTTTGGGTGAAAAAGGCAGCAAACTCATAAATTTACCAACATCAAACACATCTTGAGGAGCATACTCATCTTCTATCCGAAACACTCATTTAATATTCAACAGAGTGTATGTCATATCGTTTAAAAGTTATGTGCTATTGAGTTCAAGATGGCAGTATAAACAAGTTATGGCTACACTTGTTATCTAATTAATCAAATGCATCTTTATGCAGAAATTTAAGACATATGGGGCAGTTTAGCCACACATATTGACACAATCTCAACAACAATAGAAGATAATGTACCTAATTTTTTTTATAAAGTAACATACCTAATTACAATAGAATAATGGATGTAGATATAGCTGAATGGCATGTTGCTCCTAACTTTGGTTGAAGACGCACATAATTTTCATCACAGTAAAAATTACTAATGCCCTTAAATTTAAAAGTCACCACAAGATTAAATTCTTCTGTACAATTATATTATGGCATTCCAATTGCTATTCTCTGCAACTCATTACTAACAACATATCTTTTCATTTGCAATCCCCTCAACAGCAGAATGTAAACTTGGCAAAAAAAAGCAAAATCAAAACCTGGAATTAATACAGGTGGAATGGAGCCACATGACATCCACATAAAGGAAGTGAAAAAGAAGGAAAATCTAGAATAGAAACAATGCAAGAATTTTTAACTTTATGAGTAATATAAGTAGAAGTTAAAAAAAGCAAGTACCTTTTTGTTCAGCTATCATTATTTCGATCTCTGCCAACTTCATGTAAATATTCACATCACCAACCATGGCTGGAAAGTGGAAAATGGCATCCTGTTACTCCCTCATTACAGAAACCATAATGCATCGTGCCAATAGACCTTATTAAGTAATCTACTAGTTTTCTGTGGGAGGAAAAATTGCCAGATACCAAGTTATTGGCTATGTAATTGATTCAAACAAGCCAAGCAAAGGGAATCCCCATTAAATGATAATAACTTCAAAGACAACCAAATTGAACAAACAATCAATTTCCAGATTATATAGAACAAGGTCTGTCTCTAATAATTAACAGAAGGACTATAATCCTCTACATTTAATTGCTGAAATTTAAGAAAATGCTAGCCAAAAAATTGAACCCTTCATGTAAGCTATAGTGAAACGTCTGTGCGTGTGTACACGCCTAAGTGAAAACATATTAAGAACTTGGTCAGGCCAAAGTGAAACTATAAAATTTTGGATTATAAAAGAACTCTGAAATTTAATAATCATTTCATTTTCCTCAAATTTATCAGGAACTGAACTGATGGTAATCGGTAAAAGAAGCAGTAAATTGAAACTAACCCAGTTCAAGTTTGGGCAAACCACAAATTTGCAAGGCAAAATATATGTATTCTCATAAAGCAGTACTGAGAAATTATTCGAATCAATCAACTTAAGCAAATACAAAACATGAAAACAAAGTGAACCTTTTTCATCACATCCGACTTACTTTTGCTCTGCTCCAAGTGTAGAACTTGTAGCAAATTACATAACAATTTCAATCAAGTTTCTAATTAGTAATTTTAAACTTTTAAATTAATTGACTTCGAGCATTTTTTCAGATGGTTTTTATTTTCAGAAATCCAGAAACATATCATCTGCATTGCACTGTATAGTAAAAGTTAATAACTTTTTGTTTTTGAAGAGGTAAAGTTCAAAAATTAAAAACCACAAATAATGAGATATGGAGTCAATCCGTTTGAGCTATGAACATAGAATTTCTTTAATAATGCTGAATTTACTCAAATATCTGCTGTCTTCAAAATGGTCATTGAAAGAATTCAAGTGAGAGTACTATTTCAACTTTGTTACAGTGAATTGCAGCAAGTGCTCTGCACTGGCTTGACAACATGAAACAATAAAGCCTAATCAACATCATTGAACAAACCCTGCAGGTTTGCTAAAAATTGTTGCTGCAATTGCACAACTTCAACCTTGAACGATCTCCTTGTGATGTCTTGTATCAGTCACGTTGCCAAAAGAAGAAGAAGAAGAAGAAGAAAGTCTCACAATTCAATAGGCCTTGGCCTAAACACAAGCATAAGCACTGTAAAATAAGTGTAAGCACAACAGGAACCACATATGTCCAAGCTTCAAATAAAAGTACATAACAAATTTCAACCACAGAACACATAATCAAACCATCAAATGAAAGGAAATTATTCAAAAACAAGGAATACATTATTAATTTCGTATACAGAAATCTGATCATCACTTTAGAAATTAGCAACTCTATGTTTGGCATCATCGCCACTTATTTACTATAGTCTGCCGAAACAAGTACTGAACTGATCAGCGATTTTATCTCAACTGAAACAGGCTTTATGGTTGCAAGCATAACAACATATCGGCTAGTGTTGGAGTGATTATCTATCTAAATAATTATGCAAATAATCGTTCTAGTTTTACTTGCAAGTGCACAAGGTCTGTGGTAGCATAGTGTGCAAGTACGAGATCATTTCCACAGGGATGGGTGAATTTCTATTTAGAATTAGTTTCTTCAAGTTAAAAAAAGAAATTGCAGTTCGATTGTGAGTGAATAACAATAATGAGAACATAAGGCTACGATATCCACCACTAATTATACTTTCCCACTAACTAAGGTTTCAATGCTCTAGTCTTATCATGAATATCTAATGGTTGCCAACCTAAGGGCTTGGTCCACACCTTAGGCTATTGATCTCCCTATGCAACGAGTTAGGCATGGTGTATACTCTAACTCTTTTCTCTCTTAAGGGATTTAGCATGGGTGTATACTGAGTTGTTCCTTAAGAGAGCATGAGGGTTGTGGAGATCGGCAACCACACGGGACCTAGGGCTTGGTCCGCTCCCAGTTTCCCATGTTGATTAACCCGGGAATCCGGTGTGGATATCCCTTGTTACTAATGTCGAACCCAGGACTTGGTCATCCAAATTGATTCGACTAACTTATCCATACCACATGCATACGTTGATCAGGCACATACATACGAGGAATGTAAATACAAACATGTATTAATAAAGTTAAATATTCTAATAAGGCTATAGCAAAGATATTCAATGAATGAACATGTGGAAAAACATAACTAGGGCTTCAATCGAGCCCTATAGGAGTTTAGTTCAACATGCTAAGTAAACTAAACATTCTAAACATAATGAAATAAAAAAAAAAAACTAAAACCGAAGAAGACTCGGGAGACGAGTCGTCAATTCCTCTCCTAAGCTCTCAACTTTGAATCTAGAACAAAAGGTATGGTTTATGTGTTTTACAAGGCTATTTATAGGGTCCTCTTGGTGTCCCGAAACCCTAATTCCTTTTTGGAGTTGGAAGACTTCTTTCCATATCTGGCTCTGCCGCCTCTGGAGTGATTACGCTCGAGCATACGCGAGATGCACTCGAGTGCAAGTGTGCACTCGAGCCTTCTTCAAGTGTGCTCATGCTCTTGTGCGCTCGAGTGCACCTTGCTAGATGGTAGATCTTGACTTTTGCTCCTAAAAGCTCCAAATTATCATCTTTTTGTCCAAGTCCTGTGACAAACACATAAAACACGAAAATGAAGTAGAATCCATAGAAATAGATAAATAAAGAGCCTAACAAATGTAAATTAAGGGGCTTAAATATGAATATTTAAGCACTTATCAGCTAGTGCCAATAAATTTTCCTACATAGAGAAAGGGGAGGGGGGAGTATGACGATAGTATTCTTGTAAGTATTAATTAAAATTATTCATTGATATCCTTGAAGACGTAAATGGCATATCAGATCCTAAATGCAGGATGGTGTTACTCTGTTGCAAGGGGGTGATGTACTTCAATCACAAGGCCATGTTTTACGAATGCTCTTGTAACATTTACATATGTAGACTGTCCTCTAATTTTCAACTTCCATCTTAGGAAGACAGAACAAATATTCATAATATTTTCACCAATGGAGGCATAGGAGGATAACATGAGATGATTATTGGCTTCTTTTTTCTCTTTTTTTTTTATCCTATAGAAATATTAAACTCTAGACAAATCATCACTTATAATATCTTGAAGGGCTGGTAAAAAGCATATGGAATTAGATGACATGAAATTGAAAAGTAGAAGTACCAAATTTCTCAGACATCAATGGCAGCCACAGTCCAGAAGGGTATATCTCAATGTCATAGCGATCCATATCCTCAATTTCTCGAAGCGTTGGTTTCAATTCTGGGCTAGGCCACCATAACTCCAATTTGCAGAAGGTCTTTACCCGCCAAAACCCTTCAGGAAGCCCCCTCAAGTAAGCACATGGATTTATTACCACTAATACAAGCTCCTGCTTCCATTGTCCAGTCCTCTAGCCATTGCATTGATTTCAGATGCAAAACTTCAAGTTGGGGAAATCCCCCTGAGGAACAAACAACTTTTCTAGCTGTATACGAGTTGTGCTTTAGTTTGAGGACTTGAAGATTTGGTAGCTTTTCAACTGTTGGCATGGGATCATCTTTTATTTTAGCATTCAATAAGGTGAGATGGGTCAGACTCTAAGGAAACTGGAATTCACCCGAGACCATTGATGATGGTGCTGACATCTTGCCTGCTGTCACCAGCTCCGTGCAGCTCCAAAAGATTCTTTGATAATTCTGCAAGGCAATGACTCAAATCTCCACAAATGCAAAGAGTCTGAAGATTTAGTATTCCTCCCAATATATCCAGAGTACAACTACTGGGGCACAGAAGTGGTATAAAATTGAGATCCTCCAGAGGGCTACAATGTTGTCCTGGTTCTCCTTATAGCCTAATGAAAGCGAAATTTAGGTGTCTCAGTTTACGCATTTTCCAAATATCACCTAGTGTGTGATCTATGCAGCTCCCTGGCATAGCTAAACTATACAGGTTCAGAAGATTGATTAATGATGGGTGAATGCTTGTGATTGATGGAGCATTCAACCTCAAGTATCTCAGGTGAAGTAAATTTTCAATTCTTCTGGAAAAGCATGCGACAACTACAGCTCCCAATTCCAACACCTTGAGCAGTGGCAAAGCACAGGAAAGAACGTAGCCACGAATTTTAATACTCCGATGGAATGAACTTAGTACTGAGGTAATCTATTAAAGAACAAAAAAAATAAGAACAATTTTTTTTTATCATAAATGAAGTAGCCAGCAAAAGATAAGTTAATTATTTAATCCATTTCATTCTAAACAACTTTTCCAGTAAAAAATAGGATCCCAGACACCGTCACTTTCTTTAGTCCTTCCATATAACAATGACCGCTAAGACAGTCCATAACTTACCGACCAAATGCACTGTTTTTCACACAAGCAGCACAACAGTGCCTATAATCACAAACTTAGGCTGAGTGGAGTTACGGTAAGGGGATGCTTGGGTACCAAGTAAAGAATATGAAGATGATCTCTAGGAAATAATCTGATCTGAGGTTCAAAATAATAATGTTCAAAGTTAAAAAGATGAGTGAGAGAGGCGGGGAAAAAATTATTCCACTTAAGGCTAGCATGCATCAATTGATATTTAAGAATTAACTAAAAAATAGAAAGGGCAATGACAGGACTATAAAAAATACCAATGAGGTAAATAACAGGTAGTAGATATCTTTTTTTTTTGATAAGTAATAACAGGTAGTAGATATCACTCTCTACCACCACTCAACTTCTAATTTACTTAGTAGTTACCATCCTAAGATTACTTCCCTGTTTCTCCTGCAATGTATTTACAGGTTCGTTCCATCTCTCATTAAAAACTGATCAAAAGTTAATATCCATAATGTAGAACAGTAGGAGATAGAGTTTGTGTTTGTTTTTTAGGGGCGTTGAGGAAGACATAGGCCCTTCATCTTTGAAGAAAGAAACAATATTATAGAATTAAATTCTTTAAATAGGGAGGAAGATCTTAAGATGTTAATTAACCAGTTTTTCCGTAAAGACAGTAGCAGTCTGCTTGAGTTAGAGCATCTTGACAGGGTAATGGATCTTGTTTGCTATGGCTTGCCTTTGGCCATCTTGTTCTTTAAAGGTTTGTTGTCTCGGATATATGAGAAAGAAGCTCTGTTGATAGAACTTGAATTTTATGTTTCTCCTCAACTAGAATCAGAATTTGAGCTACTTACACGTTTTTATTATATACACTTGCTTGAAACCTTGCTTTGTATCAATTGCTGTCTTCCCTAAACATTAATTTTGAGATCTCCACTAGGCAATTGTATCAGTTGTGGATAGCCGAAGGTTTCATCATAGACAACAGTTAGGCAATTGCGGAGGAATATTTAGAACAACTAGTATACAAAGGCTTCATTCAAGTTGTCAGAAAGTATCAAGAAATTAAAAGATAAACAATACTAATTACATAGAAGCAGCAATGCAAAGGAGCAAAACCCAAATCTCAAGGATGCATTCAAATATCAATAATAATCTGTTTAATCATCACTAGCTAACTCAAAATAACATAGGGATGTCTAATATATAGACATCTTCAAAACCCTAGTCCTACTCAAATAATGAATACCATTTGGAAATTAAGTTTTAAACCTAAATATATTAATTCCCAGAATACACATAATATTATCATACTTGCATAATTACCCACATAATCAAAATGCCCCATAATACCTTAATTAAGCCCTAAATCTATTCTTCCATGTGCACACCATAAATAAATATATTAATCACATTGCAGCGGGTATAGTTTAGTGGTAAAAGTGCGATTCATCCTACCTCAACAGAGATTGATCCAGGTTGAGTAATATCCATCTTGGTCACTAATATGCCAATCTCATAATTCAGAATAAAACTAACAAATAAAATACCCAAAAATAAATCATCTTTGCTGCCATAAGATTGTTGATATAACTGAAAAGCAGACAGAAGCAAAGATTCTCCTTTTGGTCTCTGAAACATTGGCCCATTTGATATTCATCAGGCATTTAGGCAATACCTGCATTCAATTCAGTATAGAGATGGAAGGAGTTAAACATATAACAACTTTTCTTCGCAAGTACAAATTCAATTCACAAATAAAGGCACGCAGATGTACTACGAAATGTGACGAGAAAAAGAAACATACGATTACCAAACACCTTTAAAACCTTTCAAATGGCAAGTATGATGCCTGACAATACCCCAATATTTGAATAGATTATTCCCAATGGTAGAAACAGCATCACATAAGAATGAGATGATAACTTGAGACAAGCTCTGCACATCGTCTACCCCTTGGACCACAACATGCAATTCTTTTCTCCCATAACCTGGTTAAAATAAGAACCAGACACCAACTTCGTTTAGGTTTCTATCAAATGCACCAGTACTTAACATAGATGCTCGTGCCAGATCATATGCAAGATCCTTTATGTCACTGATTGGTGAAAGAATCAATAAATTAACAAATGCCTGCAAATGCATACATCAGTGGTGGGGTTTTCATGGGAATTCCACCATTTAGTGACCATCCAATGTATTCATTTAGCAAAGCCAAGAGAGAGTGCTACAGATCAGCCCGTAATGCTATCGAATTGCTCAGAATATTCATAAAAAAAATCAAAAGATCCTTCTAATACATTAAGCATTGCCGGCTGCACAAAAAGAAATCACAAGAAATTCAAACAAAATCATCAAACTCTATCCTCTAATCAGCTACAGGTCCCCCACCCCCCAATAATTTCCATATATAATGAACGGTATAAATTTGATGCCACAGAATAACAACGAACTACAGCCAGAAGCATATAAAACCCAGAAACATAAAGTATAGTCAAGCCCAGATGCATTAAGAACAATACTACAGATATAGTGTGACTGAAATTGCAAACCTCATAGATGAAGAAAATGTTGTGTATTTTCCAAATAAACAAGTGGAGCATACAAGAAAAGAAAGAAGAGGTTCAGTAACAAATAACTCCAATAGATCGTGCAAGCAAAAAAATAAATGGTAAAATGACTAAATTTTAATTTATAGTAGAACTGATGAGCAAGCTTTCACAAACCAATTACTAGAATCTAAATTAACTGAATAATCAAATAAGAAACTTACAAGAAATGAATTAGGGGAACTTAGAGAAAGGTTGAAAGTAGAATGGGGAAAATGAAGCATACTTCCAATCTTGTTTAAAGAACCGAGGCACTGATTTAGATGACATCGTCTGATTCAGTTTTAGAGTAACTAACATGCTAACTTCAAAAAGCTTAAAATGCTTATGTAATGGCAATGATATGGAACATATAAAATTGCCATTTTTGTTGCTCCATCTTTATGTAACAAGTATAAATAACTTTCTCTGTTTGATAAATATATCCATCTTTTATTATTATGAAAATATGATTATTCTTACACATAGGGGAAGTGAGTTAGCTCCAAATGGTCAAGGTAAAATTATTAGAGTTGCACTGCATAGTGGAGTGAGGAATTTTTTGATAAGCAATTAAGTGAGGATTTTTTTATATATCAAATGGTAACATTGTTTTATCATGATTCATTAAATCAAAGCATTGTATAAATAATATGAAAATACCACTAACTAATCCTAGAAAAATGGAAAACAATTAAAACAAAGATGCAATTATATTAACTCCATTTTTTGTTCATCAGGTTTCTTAAACAAACATTTTGGAACTGTTAGTCTATTAGCATGAAGCCCATACTTCCAGACATAAAGCATGTTCCAGAGTTGACTATCTAATGAGATTCTAACACCTTATATTGCCAGCACCAGTTTATTTAAGCTAGAAGGTTATACCTTAAGAGCTGAGACACGATTTTGCAATGCGTAAGCATAAAAACTTACTAAAACCACAACAAATGCATTTGAGCTCCTCATAGAGTCTTGAACTGATGATCAAGAACCATACATTCCAGAATCAAACCAAAAAAGATAACAGTACTTGATAGCATTGAAAATCTCACCATCCAAAACTATCCCGTTTGACCTAGCACTAGAAATGGATTATGGTTTACGGTAAAAGAGCAATGGAGCTATAAACTGTTTAGGTCATTTTCAGGGTAGTTTATTTATGGTTTTCGTTTATTATAAACAGAAACTAACCAAAACACACCGTTTATGAAATAGATTATAAAATAGTTTATGTTTATAAAAATTTAAATTTATTCCATTTTGTTTTCACTAATGTTTTACTAAACACTAAACAGTTTATAGCTCCAATGCTATTTTACTTACACCGTTTCAAAAACATAAATTAAATCATAATTTTTTTCTACTGCTAAGCCAAATGACAATATATGGTAAAACAACAGTGAAAGCAGTTTTTGTGAGATAAATTTAAATTTTTATAAATAAGAACCATTTTATAAACCATTTTTTTAAGGGTATTTGGGTTAGTTTCTGTTTCTAATAAATAGAAACAAAAATATAAACTGTCCCGAACAGGACATGCTTAATTAAATCAAACAAAAATCACTAAAAAATTTCTTCTTAATTTGAGCATATGATTTTCATGATACATCATACATCTGACAAAAGAGATTCAGAGGATTGAAACTTGCAAGGTAATTATTGAGAGCATCAAGAAGCTTAGAATGAAAGCATATCTCCGCATCTTTTAATGAAGTAACAGGCCTGGAGCATAGATTCAAAGCCCACAATTCTGAAATAACATTCAGAAATTCCTTTTCAGTGTCCAACTCATTAGTCATAAGTGCATCCACATCCATTTCACCATCCCTTGGCAGAGATATGTCTGGAGCAGAACTTATCTCACCTACAATGATATATGTGTCCTCATTCACAATATCCTTTTTAGTTTTCTTTACGCCTTTGTTGCTATGCTATAAAACATTTCCCAAGTCTGCTTTTCTCTTTACGCATAGTTTGAGAGTTCTACTGTGGCCACTCAGTGGAGAGAGTAGAGTCAACAAAACCTGGAAATCAGGGAGCAAAGTCCGTGCTTCATTCTGAATTTCCTTCTTAAGAGATCTCCAGCTTTGCCTTATTTGACTGGTCGAACAAGAAAAACTGTTTAAAGCAATAATGAAGGAATCCAACAACTTCAGTGCCTCCAAAAGAAGCCTCAACGTTCCATGCTTCACAATAAAATCAGAGTGAATCAACCCCTTATTGATTACTATTCGGCTGAATGGACGAGGACATATGCAATTCATGATACTCTGCACACCCACACTATTAAAGGAAGGTAGATCATGAGACTGAGAATTAAGGAAGTGGAAGTCAAATGGACAGCACAAGCCCACTTAGGAAACCAAGTTTGCAGCCAGAGAAACAATAGAAAACCAGAAACAAGCACACAATAAGAAGAGATTTATGTGGTTCGGCACAAATCTACTCCACGAACACTCCAGAGAAATTCCACTATGAAACTAAGAGATTACAACAGTGTTTGAAGTACTTAAAGCACTCGAATCCAATCCCCAAATACACCTAGTAGTATTTGAGAATACGAGCCACACACTATAACTCTTACCAATCTCTCATAGATTCACAATTATTTTTCTCTCTACACCTCACCACAGCAATTACACTTAATTACTCTTGCCAGACACTTGACTCTTTGACAACCGTCTTGCTCTTGCAAGACTATATTTTTGCTCACACTTGCTCTTAGACCACCTCACTTGGTGTGATTTCTCTCTTGTTGCTTCACATATATACATGCAAGTAAGAGAGAGTGCCCAAAGCATAGAACAAGCCCCAAGGTCTGCCAAAAGGCGGCCTAAAATCAGCCATTTGCTGGTCACAAACCAGCCCCACATCATGTGTACCCAGGCAAAACATATGGCCTAAAGGAGAAAGCTTGTCTCCCATTATTCCAAAATTTGTTCGGCCCCACCATAAAGTAAGGTACTTTTAGAAATCTACACCTTGGCGAATATTCAAAAAACAATTACCTCCGGAATTTCTCAATTGCACATCGCCCCATAGCGCCTTCAAACACATCGGAAACCAATCCTTAATCGGTGATAATATGATCTCAGGTTTATATTAGAAAATACCATTATTTCCTACAACTTCTTAAATAAATCATCTATCCTAGGTAAATGATATTTGTTCTTAATCGTTATCTTATTCAACTATCTGTAGTCTATGCGCAATCTCATCATTTCATATTTCTTATTTACAAACAACATAGAGCTTCCCAAGGTGACACACTAAATCGAATAAATTATTTATCTAACAACTCTTGAACTTTCAACTCTCTTAACTCAGTGGGTGTCACTTTGTCGGGTGCTATAGATATATGTGATGAACCTGGTATCACATCAATAGATAATTTAATCTCCCTACAAGGAGACAACTAGACAACTTGATATGATCCGCCGTGTCCTCATCACAACTCATCAAGAAATACATTAGAATAATATTTCACCACTAAGATTTATTCTAACTTCTTATTTTCCTTTTTAGAATCCATTATGTATGCCAAATACTCTTCACAACCCCTTTTCAACCATCTACTAGTAGTCATAGCAAAATAAGATAGTTCAAGAGTATTTTATGTTCTCCTTGAAAGTTAAACTTCTCATGTTCATATCTTGTACACTACGTTCTTTCTGGAATTATCAACCCAGGCGTAATACATCGACCACTAATTCATTTCCAAAATTAAATGAAAATCTATCATATTCAAAGGTAATAAATCAACTTCAGATTCTCTACCACTGATACGAATCACACAACCCTTGTAAACATTAATGATTATCACTTTATCTCTAGTGGGAACTCAACAATAATATTATGCATCAAAGGACTAATGCATGCATCAATAGACTTCATATGAATACTGGATGCAAAAGAATGGGTTACACAAGGATCAACCAACATTGATATGTCCACCTTTTCTACATACAAAGCACTTTAAATTAGGACAATTCTAGGATAAATATCTTATCTGATTACATCTATAACAAACTTCTATCTCTTGATCATACATCAGGTCACCACTTCCCCTTGGTAGCATACTTACTTCCTCTGCCATGACTCCTAGTACCATAATCTGTCTCCCAATTCTAAGGGTCCCACCGATATTAATCTGAGCTACAGAAGCAACAGATCATGCTTGCCTCTGACTCTATACTACAGTTCCATGTGACATGGAACACCTCATCTGGGTGGTCTCCCACCCTGCACACTCATATTGGTACCACCTCTGGGTTCCTCAAATCTAGACTTCTTCCATAAATTCCTCCTACCTCTAAATTCCATCACATTATTCTCAATCTGAAGTGTTAAACGTAACATAATTCATATGCCTCATGTTAATTAGTTTCAATTTAATCTTAAAATGTATTCCATATATGAACCTATTACACCTTTTCTCCTTTATGTCTATCAATTTTCGATACAAACCTTATCAAAGCCACAAATCTACTATTATACTGAGTCATAGTCAATACATTTATTGCAAATTAATAAAATCTCTTTCTTGTTGGGCTTTAAAAGTATAAGAAAAGTATTTATCAAGGAAAACCTCCTTAAACCTATTCCAAGTTAAAGGGTCTATCAACATATACACTTACCCAGGGAAGAGTATCATTCCATCATTCTAAAGCTTCTCCTTCTAACTTAAATGAAGCAAAGGCGGCCCTCTGCCTATTAGTCGCTGTTAAAACATCAACTAATCTCTCTACATATTTCACCCATAGCTCAAGCCTAAAAGGATTCATAGATCCTTTAAACAATAAGGCATTCAACTTAATATATTTAACAAAACAATCTCTCTGCATCTCGTGCATAAATTCACCTTTCCCTTTTGAATGTTTACCATTACTGGATTTACAACAACCTCAGGCACTGCTCTAGTCTGTTCATCAAGTCTATGCTATAGGCTATCAACTCTATCATCTGTTTCATTCATTTTCTCAAGAGCATGTGTAAGAACTTATCTTTGCTCATCTATTTTAACTTCAGATTCTCTCACACCTCTACTAATATCAATTATACTATTAACACATTCCCTTCTAGGAACCATATATTCAGACTCAAACTCGACTTGTCAAAATATTGGGGGCCTACCATACCCTTTCAAATCAACAATTCTAACTCTAACTCTAGCATGTCCAAGTGTCATCCTCAGACTATTCATTAAAATATAATTTATTTTAATTTTCTACTTTTTTTCTTTTTTATGCATTCTATAGAATCATAAAACCTAATGCTCTGATACTAAAATTGTAACGACCCATCTCGGTTTAGCAGCCCCCGAGACGGTGTTGTCACATTTTGAAAATCTCAGCACGACACATATATGCAACAATAAAAAAATAACACCAACTGCAATTATTACATCCATCCTCAACCCTTAACAGGGGAGATACATCATTCAGATCTTGACTTAGACATTATATACAACGTAATATGCATGAATATTTACAAATATTTTTTTTCCATTAGTCTGAGGATGTGAACCACGTGGCTTACAGATAATGACTTCGTCTGAATTTCAACTCACCAACTATCTGTCATGCTTGCTACCTGAAATCATTGTACAATGAGGAATGAACTTCACAAGCTCAGTGAATTAAACTTACTAGAAGTATTCAATTTGTATAATTAGTCTTTTAATATTCATTCATCTATATCTCATATATTTTGATAATAACATTCTATAATCACTACTCATATCAAATCCCCATCCTTTATAAATCTCTTCTTCTCATATAATTAATCATCATCTTGAGACTATCAATTTTATCTCATAATTACCCCATTATGAGGTTCACAACATATAATCAGTCATCTAGATAATTCTAATCATTTCATATTTTCATATTTCTTCTCAGCATAATTGTCTCTCTATGTGACTCATCCATCTATAAATTTGCAGTCATGAATTGCACTTTAGCATCTCAAGTAATAACAATCAATATTTAAGCAAACACAATGCATGAATTTAAATGTTATTATTATTGGGAACATCTTCCCATATGTCGACATGTTTTTATCTTAGATCGACTGCCTTCCCAGTTCTTTCATTCTCATTTAGACTAGCTTCCTTCCTGGATCTTTTATTATCATTTAGACCGACTACCTTCTTGGTTCTTTTATTCTCATTTAGACCGGCTATCCACTCGGTTCTTTTATTTTCATTTAAACCAGTTACCTTCTCGGTTCTTTTATTTCATGCATATGCATATGAATAATGATATGAAATATGCATATAAACAATAATATAAAAGCAATCATGAATTCAAACATTTAAATTAACTATCCTGATTATTCTCAAATTATTATTTGAAAAATTCCACTAAATTCCTCTCCTCATAAATCATATCAAATCATCAATCATAGCTCGTCAAGATCCACTAAATTTCCTCTCCTCGTAAATCATATCAAATCATCAACCACAGCTCATCAAGAATTTCACTTATCACCTTTATTAATAAATCGACTCATTATTCCAATAATATTATTTCTCATAAAATAAATCTCTACACATCCACCATTCCTATCATACCTATCAACCAACTTTCATATATCAGCAAATTATAAGTTAATGATTTATTCAAATACTATCACTATATATTTCATATTTATCTTAATTACTTAAAGTAAATCTAACTCACCACGTAGCACTTAGAGCTACATGTGGATCACCTCCTTGCCTTTCATGCTCCTCTCAGCAATTTCTTCATGTTGTTGATCGTCAACACCTGATATAATATTTACATTAAAATTTCTAATTTTTTCTTCAATTTTTTTATAATTCACACCCTTTGAAAATTCCCACTTTGAATTCCGAGAAATTTTATGTATGCTAAATTTCAAAAATAAAATTCATATTATTACTTTTTGTTTTTCTTAGAGCTTCCTTTGACTCTCTATAAAATTCTACCATAAACCCCTTCAAAATTTTACTCTTTCAATCTTTCTTTCGGTCCTCAAGTGTTTAAAGAAAAAAAGTAGTTTGAATTTAAGAAAGGAAAAAACCAAACAGGATTTGATAAGTAATGAATAAATAAAGGAATATATATATATATATATATATATATATATATATACACACACACACGTATAACATACTCACTGCCTTTGTTGCCTTCTAAATGTGAGATTAGTATCGTGTGCAACACCTGGACTTCCAGGTGTTGCACGACCATTTTTTTTTCTTTTTCTTTTTCTTCCTTATTATCTTTCCAACGACACATTTTTTTTATTTTATTTTCTTTTTCTTTGTATCCGTACCATCACGCGTCCAATTTTTTTCAAAAGAATTATTTTATTCAAATAATAAACCTTTCACGTATATATTATTTTATTTTAATTCTATATCATATTTATCAAATTACTTCTTTACCCATACTTTAAGAACACGAGTATTTTAGTTTTGGCCGAGTACACATGATGTGGGGTTGGTTTGTGACCAGCAAATGGCTGATTTGAGGCCACCTTTTGGCAGACCTTGGGGCTTATTTTATGCTTTGAACAGTCTCTCTGTTGATTGAAATCGCAAGTGCACGAATCGTAACAAGTAATAAAGTGAATGAGTAAGAGTATTATCCCACGAGGATTGAAAAATTACTAATAAGTACCAAAATTTATTAAACTATAATCTATTTGATAATTCGAATGAGAGTGAATTGTTGAACTAGAGAGTTTAAAATAACGAAATTAAATAAGCAAGTTGAGATCAAGGAAACAAGATTCTAGGGCTTCTGATTCACACTAGAAAATGGAGATTAGTTCATGACAAACTTGAATAAAAACATAATCAAAGAGTTTAACATCAAGAAATTGAAATAAATTCAGAATAAAGAAAAAAAAAGTACTTCAAAACCAGTCTCCTCTTTGATGAAGAAAATAATTCCCCCTTTCCGAATCACAGATTCTGCAGATTTTTGACCTCAGATTGCGGGGCTGTTTCTGCCTCTAAAATGTTCAAATCCAGAAATTTCTATTTGAGGAACAATTATAGCCCCTTGATCTAGATTTCCAACACTTCTTGAATCAGCTCAATACGATGTCGTACGATTAAGATATGGTTAGATTACTTGAGACTGTCCAGAGACGTTTCCAATTCGAGATTACATTAAACCCACCATGCCTTCTATTTGTTTGATCCCTTCTATTCAGCCTTCATTTCTTTTGATTGGATTGGGCCAAGCCCACTTGAATTGAGCTCTATCTTTTGGGCCTTGGGCTTCATTATTTTTAGCTTCATCTTACTAAGATAACAAACTTGACTCGATTTGAATTGTAGGTTAAGAGACGTTCCAGAACGTCAACAGTGCAGATGCAGCAACATCAAGCCTGGTTTCGACCTTGATGAAGCCAATATCTCTCGAAGCTCAAAACATAAAAGTTGTAGAGTGTTTTCTTGGTGTTCCATAGCATCTGAATCATATCAATTAGAGCTCGCATGAGAGATTTATGTCCAAATTAGCTTGTTTTGTACTTAACTCCTCCATTTGCATCCTAAATCAAAATATAAGAATAATGAGTACATTTAGGCACCACATGAGTATAAAAGACTAAATATTAAGGGAGAAAAATATGACATTTTGCATTCTCATCAAATTCCCTGTCATTGGGCAAAACTCAAATTCACTTTCCTAAAAACACCAAGGTTGTAACGCCATCAACAAAGAACAACCAAGCTCTTCAAAACTCATAACATATCATGAACAAACATTCTTAAACAACTTACAATTACTTAGTAAGCATTTTCACTCGAAGATGGAGTAAATTAAATACGTAGACCCTCATGGAAATAAACACTTGACTCTCATGTGTTTGAAGGGTATGTGTTTCGCTCAAATTCATTCCAATGGAAATGATCTACTATAGGCTTGCATAACTTCTCATTCTCCACCATTGGGATAACATGCATAAGATGAATGATAAGAACTTTTCAAGGGTTATAACAAGGTTTAGGATCAAGGTGGGAAATATTTGGGAATGTAGCTCAAAAGTTATCGAAACTAGTGGAGCAAAAATGAATCAACTCAAGCTCAAATATATAAGACATGTAAAACCAATCACTCCATTCAACAACTTCTTCAATTTAACTTTAAAACATTTAAACCATGTAAAACTCCTGCATTGAAAAATATATCGTTCAAAGGAACGCTTTTCGTTTGTAGCGGGGAACAATCCTTCGCAACAGCTTCCACCTTTGTCTATATCACGTATAAACAGACCATTTTCTTGGAATTTTAAGAGGAATTATGAACATGGGTATTTTGTAACATTAAAAGTAATTTCCTCTGTCACTTCCTTTTTTTTTTAACAAATTACATCAACAATGGAACTCACGAATTGAGAATGAAAACATGTTCCTTTTCACCAGTCATAGCCATACCACAAATCCAAACACCCCTACACTTATTTCTTGCACACCTATACATATCATAATGATGAACAATGCTCCACTAGCTCTACGGCTAGGGTAGAGGCATTGTTTTTTGGGTTTAAAGCTTGTGACATGGGTTCATAATAAACGAAAAAAAAAACCAATAAAGCTCAAAAGGGTTCAACAAAGGGGAAAAATTAATTACAAGGTAGGTTATTTGGCTTATGTAGCTTATTACAAAGAGGACCTTAATCATATTCATGCATGCATGTGTCAATATGACCTCGAAGAGAATCAAGGCAAGTTCTAGAGAAACAAATCCATAGAAGAATATCTCACATGAAAGAAAATAGTGAAACTGATATGGATATGTTAGTCTAAAGGCTCAAACTCTCACCAGCTTTTTTCCACTAAATTTAGCCACTACCATTTTCAAGGAAAATAACTAGACTAATTAATTCTAAGTGAAAAGATTACTTATTCAATCATGTTATGAATTTTTCAAGCATAATTGAATCTTGCTCATGACATACACAACCAAAAATCGTTGAAAACCACAAAAACAAAAAGAAAAACTCTTTTTTTTAGATATAAAATTAAAACACATCCTAAATCCCCTCCCCCACACTTAAAACTTACAGTGTCCCCAGTGTGCAACAAAGAAAGCAAATACATGGTAGAAAGAAACTTCCCTGACCACTGGTGGAGATGAATCACGCTCCATTCCTTTAGTATCTCGATCAAAACATTCAGGTTTCAGAGCAAGGAAGTGGGGCACTGCGTCATTGCCACACCCATGTAAAGAAAAAAAATATGAAATCAAAACACAGAGAAAGCAATTAAGGAAAAGAATAATTAGAAAACTGAATCAATTACAGGGAATAATAAAAATAACAAAGCAAAGGTTTAGAATGCTTGGGTTGCCTCCCAAGAAGCGCTTAGTTATAGTCAGTAACTTGACTATTGCTCTTCTTCTAGGTCGAATCAAGGAGAAGGGGCCGTGAGGGTCCTTGTCCTAAATCTTCAAAATATTTCCTATTGTTAGGACCAAGGGAATCCATCCAGGAGGCATATTCTAACACTTTAGGATCCTCTAGCATAGTCGGATTAGGACTAACCAAACAAGCTTCCAATGATTCATTTTGTTGATTAAGCACTTCAGTGATCAAAGACTCAATCGCTTGGATGCTAAAACAACTCTCACTTGTATCTGGATACTTGATGGCATTAAAAATATTAAAGGTTACCTCCTCCTCTTGTACCTTCAACCACAATTCTCCCCTTTAGACATCAATAAGAGCTCAGCCAGTAGCTAAGAATGGTCTGCTAAGAATGATGGGGATTTCTCAATCCTCCTCCATGTCTAGAATGATGAAGTCAGCTGGAAAAATAAACTTGTCCACTTTGACAAGTATATCTTCAATAATTCCCCGTGGGTGTTTTATTGAACAGTCTGTTAATTGCAATGAAATTATAGTAGGTCTTGCCTCACCTAATCCAAGCTTCTTGAAAATAGACAAAGGCACTAGATTAATAATTGCACCTAAGTCACATAAAGCTCTTTCAGACACAAAATTTCTAATTGAACATGGGATAGTGAAGCTCCTTGGATCCTTAAGCTTTGGAGGCAATTTATTTTGTAGAATTGCACTATACTCTTTAGTAAGGGCTACCGTCTCATACTCTTCCAATTTCCTCTTATTTGACAAGATATCTTTCATAAATTTCACATAACTTGGCCTTTTTTCGAGGGCATCTGCAAAAGGAATGTTAATATGCAATTTTTTAAACACATCTAAAAATTTAGAAAATTGCTTATCAAGCTTATTCTTTTTGAGTCATTGAGGGAATGAAACTCAAAATGCCAGATCCTGTTGTGGGATTGGTTGACTTTCAAAAATCTATTTGAATGGTGTTATGTGAAGTTGCAGCTCTTGATCTTCTTTTTCGAACTTCTCACATCCTATTGGAGTTTCTAACTCTTTCCTGCTTCTCAAAGTGATCGCCTTACACTGCTCCTTCGGATTCACTTCAGTCATGCTAGGCAAATTACCTTGTTGTCTCCCAGTGAGCATATTGGCCAATTGACCAACTTGGACTTCTAAATTTCGAATCGAAGCTGCTTGATTATGAAAATTGGTCTTAGTCTCTGTTATGAATCGGTTGGTGTTATTTACCAATTATGCCATTGCTTCTTCAAGTGTCAATTTCTCTTTTAATGGGTCACTAGATGACAGACTAGGTGGTGACTTCAATACATTTTGATTATTCCATGAAAAATTTGGATGATTCCTCCATTCGGAATTGTATGTTGCACTGTATGGATTGTTCTGCCGGTTGTAATTTGCAACAAAATGTGCTTGCTTCGCTTGGGATTAAGAGAAGGGGTTTCCCACTTGATATTCTTCACTCGGATTCTTTCCATGGCAAAAATCACAAACTAGTGGTGTCTAGTGAATGGCATTAGTCGTCAGTTGCTTAGCCTTCAATTGTTGAGTAAGAGTGTGGACTTGAGCTGTTAAGGTAGTGGTAGCTTCAATCTCAAGTAATCCCACTGTCTTCTTCGGTAAAATCCTCTCACTCGGCCATCTCCTCCAATAGATCATATGCGTCATCCTGGTTTTTTCCCATAAATGCTCCTCCTGAAGCTGCATCTATTAGAGTTCTTGTAGAACTACCAAGTCCATTATAGAAGTTTTGAACTTGCATTCACTTTAACAATCCATGATGAGGGCATCGCTTAAGTAGGTTTTTATATCTTTCTCAAGCCTCATAAAGTGATTTGCCTTCAATTTGAGCAAAATTTGAAATTTCATTGCGCATCTTCGCTGTCTTGGCCGGTGGAAAAAATTAGCAAGAAACTTTTGAGCTAATTCCTCCTAACTAGTGATTGAATCTGCGGGCAATGAATTTAGCCAATTCTTCGCTTTGTCTCGAAGAGAGAATGGAAATAGTCGGAGGCAAATTGCATCATTAGTAATGCCATTGTGCTTGAAAGTGTCGCAAATTTCCAAAAAAACTTGTTATAGGAGCATAAGGGTCATCACTTGGCAACCCATGGAACTGAATTGATGTCTAAATCATCTGTAGGATAGTCGGCTTAATCTCAAAGTTGTTGGCTTAAATAGTAGGCTTCTTGGTAACTGAATGGATTCCTGTGACCTATGGTAGAGCAAAATCCTTTAGTGCCCGTGTGTCACGTCTTGGATTCTCGTTGCCTGCCATAGTGTTGGAATGTTTCTGAGCTTCTCGCTTCTTTTTCCTTAGGCCCTTTGCAGTTTTCTCGATTTTGGGATCGTAAGGTAGTAGCTCCAAACTCTTGCATCGTCTCATACACTAAACAAACACCTGAAAATAAAAGACAAAATAAATCAAATTAGACCAAGTGTGACTAGTATTGATATGATCAATAATTTTATCTAAATCCCTAGCAACGGCATCAAAAACTTGTTGATTGAAATCGCAAGTGCATGAATTGTAACAAGTAATAAAGTGAATGAGTAAGAGTATCGTTCCATGAGGATTGAAAAATTACAAATAAGTACCAAAATTTATTAAACTATAATCTATTTGATAATTCAAATGAGAGTGAATTGTTGAACTAGAGAGTTTAAAATAACAAAATTAAATAAGCAAGTTGAGATCAAGGAAACAAGATTCTAAGGTTTCCAATTCACTATAACTAATCCTATGCGAATTTCCTACTTGAACTAATTGCAATTATTTCCTATTGTTGATAATTGGGTCTCTAATTTATTCATTAATCTTTCTCAAGCATTAACAAAATATCCCAGCAAGCAAATTTTCTACATCTCTGTGAAAACCCTAAACCTGTCAAAATTCATTAAGAACAAGAAACCCCCATAAAGATTACACAAGTCCATAGATATCTTTATCCTTCAGATTCCTTGTGGTATCTCAAACATATGCTGAAACAATTATCACTTCTCAGTCTCAAATTGAATCCCAAATTATGCAAATGTTGATCAATCATTCACAAGCATGAAGTCTAGAATGAAATACTCAACAATATGAAATAACTACTAAATTAGTTCAATTAAAGGAAGATTCACATAATCATAGTTAGGCTACATCTTAACCCTAGAAAATGGAGATTAGTTCATGATAAACTTCAATAAAAACATAATCAAAGAGTTTAACATCAAGAAATTGAAAGAAATTCGGAATAAAGAAAAAAAAAAAGAACTCTAAAACCAGTCTCCTCTTTGATGAAGAAAATAATTCCCCCTTTCCGAATCGTAGATTATGTAGATTTTCGGTGTCAGATTGCGGGGCTGCTTCTTCCTCTAAAATGTTTGAATCCCAAAATTTCTACTTGAGGAACAATTATAGCCCCTTGACCTAGCTTTCCAACACTTTTTGAGTCAGCTCAATACGATGTCGTACGATTAAGATATGGTCAGATTACTTGATACTGTCCAGGGACGTTTCCAATTTGAGATTACATTAAACCCACCATCCCTTCCATTTGTTTGACCCTTTCCATTCAACTTTCATTTATTTTGATTGGGTTGGTCCAAGCCCAATTGAATTGAACTCTATCTTTTAGGCCTTAAAATTCATTATTTTTAGCTTCATCTTACTAAGATAACAAACTTGACTTGATTTGAATTGCAGGCTAAGGGACGTTCCAAAACGTCAACAGTGCTGGTGTAGCAACTTCAAGCCCATTTTTGACCTTGATGCAGCAAGTATCTCTCAAGACTCAACCACCAAAGTTGTAGAGCTTTTTCTTGGTGTTCCACATTATCTTGAATCATATCAATCGGAGCTCAGATGAGAAAGTTATATCCAAATTACGAAGCAATGTCGAAATTGTCCAAAATCGCCCATTTAGCTTTGTTTTGTACTTAACTCATCCATTTGCATCCTAAATCAAAATATAAGAATAATGAGTACATTTAGGCACCACATGAATATAAAAAGCAATGTCGAAGTTGACAAAGTTTCTTTTTAAATTGAAACGAGTTTGGTTTCTTACGAGGCTTGGCTTTACTCTCTTCTTGAAGGGTTACGCTCTGACCTAGAAAGTTCTGATTGTCTTGCTGTTGGGGAGAAAGGGGAGTTAGTAGTTCCTTGAGGGATTTATGGAAGCCAAAGAGGAAAACGAGACTACTATAGAGGAGGATCGTGGCTCAACGAATATGAACCTTTTCTGATTTCAAGCAAGGCTCAAGACCTCTTTCAGATTTCGAGCGGGGGCAAGGACCTCTTCCAGATTCCGAGTAGGAGCGGTGGAGGTTCCTTGTGCCATGAGCTTCTCGGTTCCTTGAGCTTATTGGAACCGAAGAAGAAGAGGGGGGTGATCGTCCTCAAAGGAGTACCACTAGTTCATTTAAAGCCCAGAGGGGGGCCGTGTCTCTCGATGGTGGGCTTCTTGGGCCTCGAGCTTCTTGGAACAGAAGAAGAAGAAGGGCTGAGGAGGTCCCCTAGGCCTGGGGCTGCCTCTGGCAGGCGGGCGCTTTCAGTCTCAGGAGGGCACCATTAAGAAGGCAAAGGAGCTAGGACAGCTCGTGTACTGGACTGCCTAAAAAGCTTGGTGTTTCAGTTTTCCCTTTATAGTTTGAGGCCGTTAGGGCCCTATTAATTTGTACTTCGAGGTTGTTAGTTATAACTCTTTGAATTAATAAAACATCTTTTTCTTTCAATCCTTGTCTTTGTATGATATCCTTGCCTTTTATACTTATTCAATAAAATGAACTTGATTTTGGGTATAATCTGGGAGAAATGCTTGAACTAGTAGAAGTCTTGGCTGAGTGTTTCGACAACTATATCGCGATGCTCGGACCTGGAGAAATTTTGTCAAGCGTTTAACAAGGCTCGGTCTTTAGAGGAACTTGGCCGAGTGTTTGACAATTAGTTCAAACTCGCGGACCTGAAGAAACTTGGCCGAGCGTTAGACAAGGCTCAGACTTTGGAGAAGACTTGGCCGAATGTATGCAACGCAGCTCATATGCTTGGACTTTGGAGAATATGGTCGAGTGCTTGACAAGGCTCAGACTTTGGAGAATAAGGCTGAGCATTGGGCAAGGCTCAGACTTTAGAGAATACGACCGAGCGTTGGGCAAGGCTCGAACTTCAGAGAACGTTGGCCTAGCGATTAAGACTTGGAGAAATTATATTCATGTGGCTTCCCCCTCCTTGCTTACGTGGGTTTTTTTCCCACTTTGGGCCTACTAGGTTTACCTTTCTGTAGGCGTGACAAATGATGACGGCTGACAAGAAATGGTGACGCATTGGTGACAGTAGAGGGCATGTTTTAGTGACAGCTGGCACCTCAGTGTTTGGAAACGGTGCCTAGGGAATAGCAAGGGGCGAGTCCTGACATACTGAGCTAATGCCCCTCATAATTGTCGTTAGAGTCTTTATATAAGGGAGTTCCTTCTCACTTTAATCCTCACTTAGCATATTTTGAGAGCATAAGTTCAGGAAGAGAAAGTTTGAGAGCGCTTGGCCTTCGTAGGAGTCTTCCTCAAAAACTTGTCTAGGTGAGTTAGGATGTCTGGTGGCATCGACTCTATTGGGGCTCTGTTTAGGAAGTTAAGGGAGGGAGTGGGTGTCTCTTCTAGTGGCGAAGTCTCCTCTCAAGAGACGGCCCGTAGGGGCGGGGATCTTGCCCTCATGCCTTATACGAAAGGAGGGAGGAGAGCGAGGATGGAGAGTCATCCGGGGAGGGGGATGTCCGGGCATCAATGACCATTAGGGATGACGCCATAGACACGGAGAGAGAGGAGTGGATGTTCGAAACGAACTATATTCCAAGTGTAGTGGAGGAGGTTAGCCTCGTGGGGACGAGGATTAAGTATAGAATTCCCCTAGACTACCATATGAGAGCTCCAGAGGATGAGGAGAGAGCCTACGATGCCCCTTCAAGCCAGGTGCCTTATGAGCTGTGTGTTTACGAACACCAGCTTAAGGCCGAGCTTAGGTTCCCTCTTCACCAGTTCCTATGCTTGGTGCTCAGATACTTCGGTATCGCGCTGAGTTAGCTGGTGCCCAACTCGGTCTGGCTGATCCTAGCATTCATCGCAGTGTGTCAGGAGGTGGGAAGGGTGATGAACCTTAACGTGTTCAAGGCCCACTTCCAGCTGTCTCGGCTTGGCCACTCTTAGTGGGTTGTTGTCAGCTCGAGGCAACAAAAGAAAGTTCTGAAGGAGAAGCTCTCTTCCATAAAGAGGTGGAAGGGGGGTTTTTTCTTTCTTCGGAGTGCTGAAAGCTTCGACACTCCCCTTAATTGGAGTTTGGAGCATGTTGGCAAGTGCAAGAGGCTGCACCTCCTACACCGAGAGTAGGAGACATTGGATGCGATATTGGCCCCGCCTTTGGACACTGAGGTGCCTGAAGACAACGAAGAACTCCACAGGCGCGGCCTGTATCCTCCGAGCTTTGAGCATGGTAGCCCTTGGTTTTTTAGCTTCAGGAATTTTAGTTTTCTTTCCAAGTCATTAATGCTTTGCTTTTCACGCAGATATGGAGATGGCTGCAAGAGCTAGGCGCGTGGCTCGAGAGAGGAAAAGGGCCGCAGAAGCTAGTGGTTCAGCACAGCCGCAACAGAAAAAGAAAACGAAGACCCCAGCCGCGGTGCCGATGCTGGTGGGCAGTCCCCCTAGGCCCCCAGTTTTTGAAGAGTGGGTGGACCTGGTTGCACCCACTCCTCATCCGGGGCCATCTTTGTCTGGGGAAGGGGCTGGGTTGGCTCCCATTTTCACTCCTTGGTGGGCCTTAAGGGTGGATGATTCCTTGTTCACCTACCTGAAGGTCGCTCCGGAGCACTTGGTGCTGGGGATCCCTCCCCGCGACATGGTGGATATTTCAGCGAAGCCCATTAAGGCACTTTGCTCAGCTGCAGAGGTCAGTTTGTCTCAGGTAATGCTTTCTTTTCCTGCCCTCATTTCCTTGGTTCTTATATTGCCAACTGTTTTTATAAGTCCATTTTTTGCTTTAGGCCAGAGTCCTCACTGGGGTGTTTTTTCAGTGTACTATGGACATGGCTGAACGTTTGGCCAAGGCTGAGTACAAGTTTAAGGAATCTCAGGGCTTCGTTCATGACCTGTCATGCACTCTCGATGTGGCAGAGAGGGATAGGGCAGAGGCTATTTTTTAGAGGGACCACCGACGTCAAGCTAAGGATGTCCTCAGAGAGAAGTTGGACCTTGTCCGATCAGAGCTGGAAGAGTCCTGGAGGAAGGCCACAGAGAGGGACCTGCTCCCGTCAGTGTTGGATGAGGTCCGTCGTCGGGCTTCGGAGACAGAGGAGTTCCTGAATGAAAAGGGGGCAGCCCAGTACCTTGAAGGTTTCGATAAAGCCAAGAGAAGGGCTGCATCCCTTTTTTCGGGGTTGGACTTCTCTGGTCTCAATTTGGCGGTTGGTTCAGAAGAGTCCGGTGCTGCTTCTTCGGGAGAGGGCGCAGAGGTCACTACTACAGCCGACGCTCAGGAGAGACTTGGGGACGAGACCCAGCAAGCCCCAGAGGGTGATGCCAGAGAGACGGTAGATGGTGAGGATGGAACGGATGGGAGTGATGGCGATGCCCAGGGGGTTCCTGCCCCTCTGGATTAGGCTTGTTTTTGTATCCGGGGTCGATAGCGCCTGACTTTTGTACTCTTTTTTTTAACTTAAGAAAATTATGGAATTCAAACTTTCAACTTTATTGAATTTATGCTTTTATATTTTACTGATAAAATTTACAGAGATTCTCCGCGTTCCAAGTACAGGGGATGGGTTTGCCATCCATATCCTCGAGCTCATAGGTGTCGACCCGACAAACTCTTCGGATCTGGTAAAGGCCTTCCTAATTCGAAATGAGCTTTCCCATGTGGCGAGGATGGGACACTTCACTTTTTCGAAGGACGAGGTCATGTAGCTTGAAGTCCTTGAGTCGAACCCGGGAGTTATAGTATAGGGTGGCCCTCTGCTGGTAGGCAACCAGGCTAATTTGGGCTTTATCCCGGGCTTCATCGACCAAATCTGCATTCATCCTTAATCCTTCTTCATCGATGCTTAGTTCAAAGCATGGTACTCATATTGATGGGATTTTGATTTCAAGAGGGATAACGGCCTCTGATACGTATGTCATGAAGAATGGAGTTTCTCCTGTTGGTGTTTGTACCATCATCCATAGGCCCAAAGGATATTGGAGAGCTGGTCAACCCACTGCTTATCTGCCTTATCAAGTCTCCTTCTAATTCCTTGGAGAAGTGTCCTGTTGGTTACTTCAGCCTGGCCATTGGCCTGTGGATACCCAACAAATGAGAACCGGTGCTTGATATGGAGGTTATCACAGAATGTCTGAAATTGGGAGCTATCAAACTGCTTTTTATTGTCGATGATCAATACCCGAGGGATCCCGAATCGACATACTATTGAATTCCAGACAAAAGTACGGGTTTGGTGATCCGTGATGCTGGCCAATGGCTCTGCCTCAACCCATTTAGTGAAGTAACCGATGGCCACGATAAGGTGCTTCTTCTGTCCGACAGCCGTAGGGAATGGGCCAAGGATGTCCATCCCTCACATAGCGAAGGGGAGGGGACTGGTGATGGAGACAAGGGGGTCAGCAGGGCAGCGTGATATTGGAGACCATCGTTGGCAGTTCTCATACTTTTTAACCAAGTCAGCTTGGGCCAATAGTACCATTGGCGGAGAACTTTGAAGGCTAAGGCCTGTGCTCCCATGTGATTCCCACATATTCCTTCGTGAACTTCTCGGAGAGCATAATTGGTCTCCCTCAGCCCGAGGCATCGCAGGTACAGTAGAGTCAGAACTCTTTTGTACAATTATACTTCCATAATGGTGTATCAAGAAGCGCGGGAGATTAACTTCCTGTCTTGATCTTTCTGTTATGGTATGGTGCCATTCCTCAGATACTGGATGATTGGATCCATCCATGTTGCTCATTCTTCTACCGGCATAATTGGAGCTTCATTTATACTTGGGACGGAGAGAGTTTCCTGGTAAACAACTTGGCTTGGCACCAGGTGCTGGGAGGAGGCTAGGTTGGCTAGGGCATCTGCCTTGGAGTTTTCGGCTCGGGGATCTGAGTTATCCGGAACATCTTAAACACGGAGACTAGCTCCTTTACTTTATGGAGATATTAGGCGAGTTTTTCCCCTCTGGCCTCAAACTCTCATTTCACCTGACTCACTACCAACTAAGAGTCGCTGAACGCATCCAGAACTTCGACGGCCAATGCTTTGGCCAATCTTAGACCAACTAGGAGGGCTTCGTATTCTGCTTCGTTATTGGAGGTCTTGAACTCAAACCTTAA
Source organism: Bretschneidera sinensis (assembly GCA_023935145.1). Classification (NCBI taxonomy): domain Eukaryota; kingdom Viridiplantae; phylum Streptophyta; class Magnoliopsida; order Brassicales; family Akaniaceae; genus Bretschneidera; species Bretschneidera sinensis. The sequence continues at coordinate 132,793,364 of CM043698.1, forward strand.
GGCGTACTCGATCATAAAGCCCTCTGGACTACAAAGGATGAGCCCTGCCCCACTCCCTAGTGAATTTGAGGATCCATCTACATGGAGGGTCCATCCCGAGGAGGGTCCATTGGTCACAGATGCTGCAGATTCATCTGGCTCTATGGGCAGGGTTGTCTCTACAATGAAGTCGGTCAGAGCTTAGCCCTTGATCACTTGTCGGGGCTGGTAGTAGATGTCAAACTCTCAGAGCTTTACTGCCCATTTTACCATTCTCCCAGAAACACTCGAATTATGCAAGACTTGTCTTAATTGATTCATCAGGAGAACGATGGTGTGCACCTAAAAATAAGGTTGGAGCTTCCGTGCAGCCACTACCAGGGCGTAAGCTATCTTTTCAATAGGAGGTTACCTCGTCTCAGCTTCATAGAGAATTCTACTGACATAGTAAATGGGCTTCTAGATGCCTGTTTCTTCCTGCACTAGGACAGAGGCCACAATGCTTTCTCCAGCTGACAAATAAAGGAAAATCTCCTCACCCAGGAGCTGCTTGGTCAAAAGCGGTGGCGAACTTAGATACTTCTTCAATCCTTCAAAATATTCCTGGCAACTCTCGGACTAGGAGAAATCTTTCGCCTTTTTGATGGCCTTAAAGAAAGGAAGGCACCTTTTCGTAGATTTGGACATGAACCGGTTCAGGGTTGCGACTCTATCGGTGAGCCGCTGGACTTCTTTTACGGACTTGGAGGGGTCATATCGAGGATAGATTTTATCTTCTCCAAGTCGACTTCTATTCCTCTTTGGGTGACCATGAACCCTAAGAACTTTCCCCCGGTTACCTCGAACGCGTATTTGGACGGATTCAGCCTAATATTATACTGGTGCAATACTCTGAATGCCTCTTCCAGGTCGGAGTAATGGTTCCGTGCATCGGGGTTTTTGACCAGCATGTCATCCACGTAAACCTCCATATTCCGTCATATCTACTCCTTGAAGATATTGTTTACTAGCCTCTGATAGGTCACCTCGGCGTTCTTGAGCCAGAAAGGCATGACTTTGTAGCAGTACAGCCTTCGATCAGTGATGAAGGCGGTCTTGTCCTAGTCTAGTTTATGCATGAAGATATGATTTTAGCAAGAGTATGCATCCATGAAAGAAAATAGTTCATGCCCTGAGGTGGCGTCTATTATCTGGTCAATCTGAGGAAGGGGGAAGCTGTCCTTTGGGCAGATTTTATTCAAATCGGTGAAGTCAATACAAATACACCACTTGCCACTAGCTTTACGGACCATCACCACATTAGACACCCACTCAGGGTACCTTGCCTCTCTGATAAAACCGGCTTCCAACAGTTTATCTACTTCAATATTGATAGCCATCTGGCATTCGGGGGCAAAGATCCTCTTCTTTTGGACAACCGGTTTATTCTTAGGGTCCACATTCAGGCGATGCTCGATAGTTCCAGGGCTGATCCTTGGCATGTCCGAGACCGACCAGGCGAACAGATCTCTGTTCTTCTGGAGCAGGGAGATGAGCTCGTTTCTGCACTCTTCGGAGAAGTTTGCGCCTATTTAGACGGTTCGGGCGGGGTCTTCTCCGAGGGGTACAGAGGTCAACTCCGCCACAGGTCGTTCTCTAAGTGTCCTCATCTCGTCCTTGAGATCTTCTACTTCAAGGGGTAGGGCCTCTGTCTTCTTCTCTTCTCTGACAGCGTTTAAGTAGCAGGCCCGAGAGATTTTTTGATCCCCTCTGATCACTCCAACACCTTTACTGGTGGAAAATTTGACCTTTAGGTGATAGGTGGAGACAATGGCCTTCAGTTTGTTGAGGGTGGGTCGACCGATGATCATATTGTAGGAGGAGGACTGCTTAACTACCAGGAAGGTGGTCTATACTGTGGAGGTCTTTGGCGCTGTTCTTGCGATCACTGGGAGGACTATGCTTCCTTCGGTAAACACTAGAGATCCGTCAAAACCATAGAGGGGGGCTGGGGCTAGCTCTAGATGCCCATCCTTCAGTTCTATGCATTGGTAAGCATCATGAAACAATATGTCCGCTGAGCTTCCATTATCAATCAAGACCTGTCGTATTTCACAGTTGGCTACCAAGAGAGAGACCACCACTGCATCGTCGTGAGGAGTCTGTACATCATTTAAGTCGTCCTCCGTAAAGGAGATCACTAGCTCTGTTCTTCTTCTCTTGTGGGGACCGCTGACGGAGGCTACGGCCCTGGTATATGCTTTACTGCTCTGCTCTGAACTACTTCCCGTGGTCGGGCCCCCACAAATTATTTTGATGATGCGGATGGTTGTGGCCACCTCCTGCTTCTTCTGACTGGGCCCCTCTTGCTCAGTCCTTGAGTTTCTTTACGGGTCCTGCCTCTCTTGTTGTTGGCGATAGGGACATCCAACATCTTTTCTTGGCAGCGCAGGCTCATCCCTTATTTGGGGTTCGGTAAACTCCTTTAGGTATCCCAAGTTGATAAGAGCTTCGATTTGCTCCTTCAGGTCGTGGCATTCCTCAGTGTCATGACCATAGTTTTTCTGGAATCGACACCACCGTCTCTGATCTCCCCTGAGATGCAGCTTCCTAGGTGGCCACTAGAGAACGGACTTATCTTGGAGCTGCATGAGGACATTGGTTCTGGTGGCATTGAGTGGAGTGAAGTTGTCAACCCAGGGGTGGGGTCTATACCTGTTCTCTTGGTGGGATCTCTTGACTGTCCCCCTCTGGGGGTCGGGATCATTCATCTTCTTCTCAGCTTCTCCCGCTCTCTCTCTTTTGAAGGCTTAGTCATCCTCTGCCAGTATGTACTTCTCAGCTCGTGCCAAGATCTCATTCATGTCTCTGGGCGGGTGCTGAGTTAGTTTGGAGCTGAAGATGCTAGACCTCAATCCATTTTTGAATGCCATTACCTAGACATTTGGGTCGAGGTCAGGAATCTTCCATGCTGCTGTATTGAACCAGGATATATAGGCTCGAAGCCTCTCCCCTCGGTGCTGGATAATATTGAAAAGGCTCTCTAAAGTCTTCTTAGGCCATCTGAATGTCGGTGCAGCATCACAGTTATCTTATAATGTTGTAGGTGGTCCATAGGATCCGCAGAGCCATCATACATCCTGACCTGAGGCATCCTGAAGTTGGGTGGAAGTGGGGTCTTGAGGATGTCTTCCTTGAATGGAGGGTCTTGGATGCAGAGTTCATCCATGATACTGGGATTCTTGTGTCTTAGAGCTGAATCTATCTTTTCTTCCATTTCCTCAAACCGTCTGTCCAGGTTGAGGTTGCCTTTTGAGGAGGAGCTCTCTTTGGATCGGATGTAACGCGACGAGGGCTCGATGTGGGGCTGGTTATAGGTTGGTCCGTCCCTGCCGGACGACTCAGCTTGCTCTGAAGTCTGGTAAGGAGAGAAGGAAGGTTGCTGTCCTCTTCCCCGAACTTGGGCAGCTAGGTTGGCTATCATTCTGGATAGCTCCTGGAACTGGGCTTGAGTCACTGGGGCTTGAAGGTGTGTCGTAGCTTCTTGGTAATTAAGAGAGTCAGTTCCGGAGAGGTGAGGGCGCTGCTCTCTGGCAGGGGTGGCATGCTCGGGGATTGTTGGGAACCTGGATCTGGATTGGTGACTGCGAGCGTCGCCTTGGATAGGAGCCGAGCATACTACTGGGGCTTCCTTGTTGGTTCTTCTAGTACTGTTTCTGGGTGGCATCGTGACAGATAAGTTCTTTTACTTCTTCGCTCTCACTGTAGCGAGAGATTGTGGTTTCCCACAGACGGCACTAATCTGTTGATGCCAAAGAACGGTTGGTGTTGACGTGGCCTGAGAGCTGACGTGGCTTGGGTGCTGATATGGCCGGAACCCTGCACAAGTAACAGAGGTGAACTAAAGGCTCTTGGAATGAGGGGAGGGGAAGACGTCTGAGGGTGCTCCGAAGCTTAAGTTAGCAAGGCATTAAAGGAGAAACCGAGGGCTCAAAAAAAACCGAGGGCTTAAATAATTGGAGTGTAAGTAAAGGTGTGTCTCAATATGAATCAGTGAAGTCCATACCTATGCTTATTTATAGCGTTTTTCTTGTGGGAAGACAATGATTGCCTGCTTAAGGAACGACGCGTTGTAGGGTGGCTGTAGGGTGGCGCGTCATAGGGCAGCTTCAAGGCGGTTGTGGTAGGGTGGTGGTAGGGTTGCGTGTGCAGGCGGCTACGCGGTGTAGGTTGGCGTAGTGGCTGTAGAGCGGTTTACAGCAGGGGAGGTCCAAGCCTAGGTCCGCTGGGCCATTCTTCATTGGTCCGGAGATTCTACCGGGCCGGAGAGTTTACTGGGCCGATCATTGGGCTGGAGTGTCCATTATTCTGTTGGGCCTAAAGCTTACTTGGGTTGGAGTATTCTGTTGGGCCTGGAGCTTACTTCGGTTGGAGTATTCTATTGGGCCTGGAGCTTTACTTGAGTTGGTGTCCATTGGATCGGGGAGTTTGCTGGTCCTGAGTTTACTTGGGCTGGAGTATTTTGGGCCATATCACTAATACTAGTTGGAATCAAGGAATTAGTAGATCGGTTCTGTCTCAAATGGGAATGAGCTAAGGTTATGAACTTATAATTATGGAATCGACTTAATCAAGCATGATATGGAAAATTTTCATCTCTTTTCTCTTTTAAAACAAAAATTGATAGCATCTCAACGTTTGATTGCACTAATCAAACATTTAAATTGGCCAAGGGCAATAAAAATTGCTAGAAGGTTATAGCAAATAATGAAGTAAAGAGAGACTTCCGTCCACTTATTAAAGTTTGAGCAGGCGAAACCCATAAATTTAAGTGCATATTATTGTGTTCCATATTTATTTATTCCATTTCAATACTACAACTTCTAATTTTTTTTTATCACATTTAACAATGTAAAATTAGAGAATTATGTATTTTTTGTTATATAACTGTATATATTAATATGTATTTATAATATAACAATTATAAATATATACATGATCTGGAGACATTCTCGATTTTAATATTTTTTGAAAATAGATGACCTCACGCTTGTGTTTATGCTCTCGCTCTACTTCCTACACTTGCACCAGGATTTGGAATCCTAAAGATAGATAGATTTAAAAATTTAAATGCTTAAGCAATGTACAATTGTTATTAAATTCCCATTATAGGAAACAGGTTTATAAAATGACTTATATTAAATTATGTCATCACTAGATAAGCTTGGACTATCCTTGATGATGATGTTTGATGTTTGATTTAATCAAATTACTTAAATTTTTTTAAAATAATTTAAATTAAATTAAATTCAATACTAAACATCGTTCATCTAATTACTTTTCTTTATATAAACGGTTTGAACAAAGTGAATTGGAGTCATTATTCAAAAATTGTCAAAATTTTTAAATCAAAATAGTGGCACGGTAAATTTTGCGTAATATATGCAGGCTTTAAATAATCATTACTCGTCGTACAGAAATTTCGAGTTATATACGTGAGATTTAAATAATTAGTGATTGGTCCTACGGATGATATTTTAACTTTTTGATGGTTGTTGATTTTATTTTATATTGAGATTTGCTAATTAAATGGAGCGGTTTTTTTTTTTTCTCTCTTTTTATTTTTAAAAAGAAGATAGACCCATATCTACTTGCTAACCTCAATAAGCCCAATAATCTATTAGCCCATACAACTAGTTCATGCACGGCCTATTAGCCCAAGTTGGGGAAAGATCTGCTATTAATCATTTAACATAATCTCCATCACAATTTCAAGTTTCAAGTTTCAAGTTTCAACAGCTCTCTCTCTCTCATTACTGTTGATTGGTTCGCAAGAAAACATTTTAAAATTGAAGAGAAAAATTTGCAAATGAGTTTTTTTTATAAACCTTTTCAGCCGGTCCTTACTCATTTATACAGAATTTCAGGTTAAACCAGAGAAGCTGTCATGGTGAGTTCAATTTTGATCCCTTTTCACTCATGTAGAATTCTTTTCTAATTTCTTTTTGAAACTCAGGTTAAATTAACATTAAAAGCTTGGTGTTTTGCTAATTATATAGTATTCAATATTATATAATGCCTCTAATTTACTGTGTTGTCTTCATGGTTATGACAGGACAAACTTTGATGTGCATGGAACTGAATGGTGCCATTTGGTATGAAATATTCAGAGGACTTTTATCTTTCATTTGTCATGCTAAGTTGTGTTTTAAAGTACTTAGATGAAGTGTCTAACTTTCTACCCATAGAAAGACCTTTGACAATGAAGAAAGGTCTTTAGAGACATTTCGAGATAGTTGATTCAATACTGTAAGATTTTGGTTTAGGGATAAATTTTTTGTAAATGAGCTAGAACTAGTACAATTTTTTTGAGTTTTTTTTCCTTGTAGATAATTTATAATTGGGTTGCAACCTCTCGGTGCTTTTCGTAATATACACTTTTACTTATAAAAAAGAAATATTTCAGAAGTAGTTCCTTCACTGCAATGTAGGCTTAGTAACAAACCAATATTGTTTATGCTTTGAATTAGAAGACAAGAGAGGGAGATAGATGGATGTTAAATGATTTATGATTTTCAGAGGAAAAGGAAACAGAATTGATAACTTTATGTTCTATGCTGAAAAATTCATAAATTCAATTATTAAAGTCCGGCCAAATTTAATGTGAATAAAATAGTTAATAAACAATCGAACTAAGAAAGTTTCCCTCTTAGCATAAAAGAATATGTTTCCATGTTGGTACTATGATAAAAATAAGTTTAGAGGTATTTAGAACTTGTCTTAATGGTATTTATTGTTTTAAGAATGATTTATTTGCTTTTAGATTGTCAGCTGGTGGAAGCTTTGAACTTCGATTTTTCAGCCCATGTAAATCGAGCAATCATCACTTAGGAGTATGTATTTACAAATAATATAAGCAGACAGTTGCTACATCTGCTTCCACCATTGTCGATATAATTCATTCATGCCAAATTATTTAGCAGCAGAAAGTTGACAATATTTACTCAAGTTGTGATTCTTCGCATCAGGTAAATTCTATCTATACCTTAATTTTCCAGATCATGTAAGTAGTTTAGTTTCCTCTATCATTAATTCATCATCATATGATTAGTGTAGCTCCAGAGGTTGATTCTTTGTTCCTTTTTTTAATAGTTTGACCCTGAACTGCTGGTGATAAATTCTTTATTCCACACGGAAGATCTTGAATAACTAGTCACTCTCAGTTTCTCCTTGAAAGTTGAAATGGTAATGCCCTTGAGTGCTGAATCACTCATCTCCAAATTCCTGGCAAAAGAATTTTCCTCAGTTGATATCTTCTTTGAAACTTGATATATTTGACTAGTGGTAAGTATATATACGTTTTTTTTTTTTAAAATAATTTCATTTTAAATTAGTTTTGGGTGTTTGTTTAACCAGAGCTTTTGTAGCATTGTGATGTAAGCATAGCATCTGATACTGAAATTCTGAGTTGAGCCACAAGGTTCAGGAAAATGACTTGATTCACTTACTTCATTGACCATATGAATATATTGTTATGTGCTTAGACCAAATTTTGTAGTAATTTATATTTATAGTATTTTTTTTTTTTAATTACAGAGACTATTGTATCGATAAAACATACAATGAGATGATACAGATTTTGCTCCTCCAATTGAATAAGTTGTGCTGGCATATTAATAGCTGATGCCTTGCAAAGATATTTCAACAACCGGATTTGCTTATTCTGTTTTCCTGCTGATATTCTTATGTTATGGCTTCAAGTTCTCTCATTCTGCAAGCAACACTATCTCACGTGGAAAAGATGTCACATATTCCAAAACAATCATTTCAGCTGGTTACAACTTTGAACCAGGGTTTTTCCGTCCTGGGAACTCGACAAAGTACTACTTGGGAATATGGTAACTTCTCATATAATTAATTTTCGACAGATCATTTAATCCTTAATCAACCAATCAATTATTATATATTAAAAATACATCATCCCATCATTATAATTCAATAATAATCATCAATTCGTATTTTATATTGCTCTCGATTACTAAAAGTAAATCTAATTCACCACATAGCACTTAAAGCTACTCGTGGATCATCTCTTTGCATTTCCTGCTCCTTTTAATAATTTCTTGAGATTGTTGATCTCCAATACCTAACCATAAATTTTCATTAATCTTACTATGTCATAATTTTATTCAAACAATATAATTATTTAATTATGATTCTTATAGAAAATTTACCTTCAAATGTGATGAAATATTGGTATTGAAGTTTGTTGGAGTTTGTCTAAGATTTAAACGGAAAAAAGAAAGAAGAAAAATCAGCATGTTCAGCAATGGGTGCGCACCAGTGTGCGCCGCAGTCCAGCCTTGTCTAGGTCGCGGCGCACAGCAAGGAGGAGTGCTAGAGGAAGGGGCAAGCCACGGCGCTGCCTCCCTAAGGCCGCAACACCCAGAATGGATGTAAGTGGAGGTGCTTCAGCCCTATTCAAGGCTGCAGCACACCCTTTTTCAGGCCGCGGTGCTAGGCACACTAATGCACACATATTTCAGCCTTTAGTTGAGTTCGTGAGACATGCTCAAAATGCATAAGATCACTAAGGATTGATGGAGGGCCATGGTTAACTGGTCATCAAGATCTAAGGGTGGAGATTGACCCTCAAGATTGGTCAAGAAGTTGGTGCACTATATAAATGGTCACCTAGCTTCAATCCCTAACAACTTGAAACACATTTGTGAATACAAGTGATCATCATACAAGAGAGTTAAAGTGCAAGTGTGAGGGTGCAAAGACACAAAACACAGAGAGGCACTAGAATAGATCTCAAAAGAAAAGCTGGTTGTAAAGAGAGAAGTAGTATAGATCGTGGGTAGAGTGCTTTTGTAATTGTTCTATCACTTTCTTTCTTCTCTTCTTGGTTCTTCAAGAAATTAGGTTTCTTGGAGAGGGTTGCTGTATTTTGTAAAGAACTCCATTGATAAGATAGTGCAGAGAGCTTAGAGGAACTCACGGGGACGTAGGCACATTGCCGAACCTCGATAAAAAATTGCTTGTGTTCTTTTCTTTCTTGCTTTCGTTTGCTGTTTCATTTCATTACAAGTCATTCTAGACGTGGGTGTTTGGGAATCATCACCTGGGCATTCTTGAGAGGTGATTTCCAATAGTGGTATCAGAGCCGAAAAAGCTTGCACAGCTGGGTATTAGAGCAAGAACAAAAGGTATCGGAGCAGGACTCCAAGAATCAAATAACAAACTTCTTGGGTGATTCAAGAACGGAGTAAAGATCAAGATCAGATCAGTTTCTTGAGGTTGATTCAAGAACGGTGTTGAGATCCGATCATGTTCTTGAGGTTTAGAAGAAGTTGGAAAACATTTTTGGGTGCTGCACATATCTGGGATCATCTCTGCAAGATGGGATCAAATTTCGTTGTTGAGAAGTTTGATGGAAAGGGAGATTTTTCCCTGTGGAAGTGGAAGATCAAGGTTGTTCTTATGCAACAGAAGATAGACTTGGTTATTGGAGAAGATGATGCTTTTGTAGCAAGTATCACGGAGGACCAACGGATTGAGATGAAGAAGTTAGCATACATCACCATTTTCTTGCACATGTCAGATAGTGTCATAAGGGAGTGTGGAGACTCGGAAGATCCTGCTGTTATATGGAAGAAACTAGATGAGTTATTTCTTACCAAAACTCTCCCTAACAAGATTTATCTTTTTAAAAGAATCTTTGCTTTTAAAACGGATTCTAATAAAGAGTTGTAAGATAATCTTGATGTCTTTAATAAACTAGTTTAAGATTTGGCTAGTTGTAGTATTAAATTCCCGAATGAACAATTGGTTGTTATGTTATTAAATTCTCTTCCTGATTGTTTTGATAGTTTAATTAATGCAATTGAATATGAAAGAGATACACTAACTAAATAAATTGTGGTCAATGCTATAAAGGCTCATGATTTCAAAGCCAATAGTAGGGAGGCATCATATGGGGAAGGGCTGTTCGTAAGAGGAAGGCCAGCAACTCGGAATGGCAGTAGCAACTATGGCAACTACCAGGAGAAATTAAGAGGTAAAGGGCAAAGCCATGGGAGAGCACATTCCAAACCAAGATTTGGAGGAAAAATGTGCTTCTACTGCAACAAGGATGGTCACTTCAAGAAAGATTGCAAGAAGAAGATGTGGGATGAGAGAAGAAGCCATACCAACAATGAAGAGGCTTCGGTTGCCAAAGGAGAACAGCAAGATGATGTTCTTATTGTGTGCTCAAATGTGAGCAAGAGGCAAGGCAACAAGAAGTGGATTCTGGATTCCGGGTGCATTTATCACATGTGCCCTCACAAGGAATGGTTCAAGAATTTCAAGGAGATCAATGATGGAAGGGTCTTCTTGGATAATGACAATTCTTGCCAAGTGAGGGGGATAGGAGACATCCAGTTGAGGATGTTTGATGGAGTCACAAGGCTGCTACGGAATGTGAGGTACCTTTCGGATTTGAGGAGGAATTTGATCTCATTGGGGCAACTGGATTCCATGGGGTATATATACAAAGCAGAGGGAGGAAAGAGCAAGGTGACCAAGGGATCTTTGGTAATGATCAAAGCAGCAATAAAATATGGACTCTATGAAATGATCGAAGAGACAGAAATCAAGGATCAAGCAGCAAGCTTGATGGCTGAGATGGATAGGGTAGCCCTTTGGCACACTCACTTGGGACATATGAGCGAAAAGGGCCTACAAGTTCTTAGCAAGGATGGTCTACTTGGAGGAGACAAAGTAGAGAAATTGGATTTCTGCGAGTGTTGCGTTCTTGGGAAGCAACATCGGGTTAGCTTCAACACCGGAGTGCACAAGTCTAAGGGCATTCTTGACTACATTCGTTCGAACCTTTGGGGACCAGCAAGAACACCAACACAAGGAGGTAACTTTTACGTTCTGTCTTTAATTGATGATTATTCAAGAAAGGTTTCGGTTTATTTGTTTAAAAATAAATCAGATGCTTTAAATAAATTTATTGTGTGGAAAAAGTTGCTAGAGACTCAAACGGGTAGGGTAGTTAAGCCTTTACGAACCGACAATCGCTTAGAATTTTGTAATAAGGATTTTGATAAATTCTGTGAATTAAATGGCATTCTAAGGCATATAACGGTTGTAAAAACACCTCAGCAAAATGGAGTTGTTGAGAGGATGAATAGAACCCTTATGGAAAAGGTTAGGTGCATGTTAATTGGGTCCGGTTTACCAAAATATTTTTGGGGAGAAGCTATGTCTACAACTGCATACTTGGTTAATAAATCACCCTCTAGGGGTTTAGACCTTAAGACTCCCATGAAGATGTGGAGTGGGAAACCCCCTGAGTTGAGCAACCTTAGGACTTTTGGGTGTACTGCATATGCACATTAAAAGGATGATAAACTTAACCCAAGGTCTAGAAAATGTGTGTTTCTAGGTTATGGTGTTGGGGTTAAGGGGTATAGGTTGTGGTCCTTAGAACCAAAAGGAATGAAACTTATAATAAGTAGGGATGTTATTTTTAATGAATTGTTATTTCCCTACTTGGAGAAAACTAACCATGCAGAGGCTAGTGAGCAAACCAGTCTGGAATTTGTGGAGCATCGCATCAAGGAGAATTCGGTTCAGGTAGAGCAAGGAAGGCAAGAGGGTTCGGACCAGGTAGAGCCCATTGATGAAGGCCAAGCTCAGGACACTCAAGAGGAGGCTGAACTGGAGAGGGTTGATGCAGCAAGTCAGAATGACTACCAGCTCACAAGGGACCAGGGAAGGAGGGTGGTTAGACCACCTTTAGGATATGGGTTTGCGGATGCTAATGTAGCAACTCCTTGGACAGAAGGAGGGATGGTTGAATCAGAAACTTACATGGATGCCATGGAGTGTAAGGATTCGTCAAAGTGGCAGCTAGCTATGAAGGAAGAAATGGATTCTTTGAGGAAGAGCAACTCTTGGGAATTGGTGCCCAAACCAGAAAAACAGAGAGTTGTGGATTGTAGATAGATCTACAAGATCAAAGAAGGGAACACTCCAGAGGATGAAGTCTGGTATAAAGCTAGGCTGGTGGTGAAGGGGTTCATTCAAAAAGAAGGCATAGATTTCACCGAAATCTTCTCACCAGTTGTGAAGTACAAGACGATACGGATAGTATTGGCATTGGTGGTCCAATTCAATTGAGAAATCGAGCAAATGGATGTGAAGACAACATTCTTACGTGGAGAGCTTGATGGAACCATTTACATGAAGCAACCCGAAGGCTATGAGGAAGGAAGGCAGGGAGATTTGGTGTGCCAATTGAAGAAATCTCTCTATGGCCTGAAGCAATCACCTCGGCAATGGAATAAGAGGTTTGATTCCTTTGTAACCAGCCTGGGTTTCATAAGGAGCTATTATGATTCGTGCTTGTATTACAAAGGGCACAAGGTGGAGGAAGTGGTGATCATCCTGATTTGTGTTGATGACATGTTGCTGGTTGGGAGCAGCATGGAGAAGATAGGAAAATTGAAGTCTCAACTCAATGAGGAGTTTGAGATGAAGGATCTTGGCCAAGTACAAAAGATCCTTGGGATGTGTATCATCCAAGAAAGGGAGAGAAACAGATTGAAGATCTCTCAAACTTCCTACATAGAGAAGATGATATCTAAGTTCTCTATGGAAGATAGAAAACCAGTGAAGGTTCCCTTTGCTGGTCATTTCAAGTTCTCCAGTGATCAATGTCCGAGATCGGAGGCGGAGAAGAAGGAAATTGAAAAGGTCCCTTACTCTAGTGCGGTTGGTTCTGTCATGTTCATGATGGTAAGCACTAGACCTAATATTGCTCATGCAATAAGTGTCCTTAGTAGGTTTATGAGTAATCCCGAAAAGGAGCATTGGCTTGGGATGAAGTGGTTGCTGAGGTACTTGAAGGGAAGCCCAGAAGTGGGGCTGATTAATGAGAAGAGAGGTAAGTTCATTTGCCTTGAGGGTTATGCTGATTCGGACTATGGAGCAGACCAAGATAAAAGGATATCGATTACTTCTTACTTCTTTAACTTAAACAGATGTTGTGTAAGTTGGAAGGCTCAATTGCAGCCGGTGGTAGCACTCTCAACAACTGAGGCTGAGTACATAGCGGCTACGGAAGCCATCAAGGAGGCTATGTGGTGCAAAGGGTTGCTAGAAGAGTTGAAGATACTAGAGGAGCAGGTTGTGGTGTATTCGGATAGCCAAAGTTCATTGCACTTGTGTAAGAATCCGGTGTTCCATGATTGGACAAAGCACATGGATGTTCGGTACCATTTCATTCGGAAAAATGTTACGAAAGGATGCATTCATGTGGACAAGGTAGCCACGGAAGAAAACCTTGCAGATTTAGGTACTAAAGTTCTATCTCTAAGCAAGTTCAATCATTGCCTTAGACTTCTTAGGATTGGAATCGGTTGATATGATGACTCAAGATGAGTTTAGATATTGAGTTCTCTGCACAATGGGTTCGGTTTAAAGGCTTAGACAAAGGTAGAGATTGTTGGAGTTTGTCTAAGATTTAAACGGAAAAAGGAAGGAAGAAATATCAGCATGTTCAGCAAGTGGTGCACACCAGTGTGCGCCGCGGCCCAGCCTTGTCCAGGCCATAGCACCCAGTAAGGAGGAGTTCTGGAGGAAGGGGCAAGCCATGGCACTGCCTCCCCAAGGCTGCATCGCCCAAAATTGATGCAAGTGGAGGTGCTTCAGCCCTATTCAAGGCCGCAACACACCCTGTTTCAGGCCGCAGCGCTAGGCACACTGATGCACATATATTTCAGCCTTTAGTTGAGTTTGTGAGACATGCTCAAAATGCATAGGATCAGTAAGGATTGATGGAGGGCCATAGTTAATTGGTCATCAAGATCTAAGGGTGGAGATTGACCCTCAAAATTGGTCAAGAGGTTGGTGCACTATATAAAGGGTCACCTAGCTTCAATCCCTAACAACTTGAGACACAATTGTGAATACAAGTGATCATCATACAAGAGAGTTAAAGTGCAAGTGTGAGAGTGCAAAGACATAAAATACAGAGAGGCACTAGAATAGATCTCAAAAGAAAGGTTGGTTGTAAAGAGAGAAGTAGTATAGATTGTGGATAGAGGTGCTTTTGTAATAGTTATATCACTTTCTTTCTTCTCTTCTTGGTTCTTCAAGAACTTGAGTTTTTTGGAGAGGATTGTTGTATTTTGTCATGAACTCCATTGATAAGATAGTGCAGAGAGCTTAGAAGAGCTCACGGAGACATAGACACATTGTTGAACCTCGATAACAAATTGCTTGTGTTTTTTTCTTTCTTGCTTTCGTTTGTTGTTTCATTTCATTACAAGTCATTCTGGACTTGAGTGTTTGGGAATCATCACCTGGGCATTCTTGAGAGGCGATTTCCAACAAAGTTTGACAATAGAAATTATCTAACTATTGAAAAATTTTGTCTGAATAGAATTGAAATTGATTGAAGAAAGAAAGAAACCAAACAAACAAATTGTTTTAGCGTGAAACAATAAAATCTCTGAGGCTTAGAGAGTTTTAAAGCAAGGTAAGTTTTTTTTTTTTAAATATTAATTTATTATTATCATTATTTTAATATATAATTTACAAACATTCAGAAAGTTCACATGGCGTGAACTTATCCCTTGCTGCTTCACCATTTTTTTTTTAAAATAAATATTATTATTTTATTCTTAATCAATATATTATATTGTAAAAAATTACTTTAAATAATGTACTTCACGTGAACATTCTGAAGCTTCACGTTTGGTAGCTTTATTCATTTTTTTAATCATTTACAATTTACAGTTTACAGTTTTACCATCCATTATTTACAATTCTGCCATCATTTAAAAATTACGGCTTTACCACTACATAATTATAATTTTGCCATTCCATAATTATAGTTGTGCCATCGGTCCATCAGCCTTTTAAATTTACGGCTTTGCCATTCTATATTTACAATTTTGTCATTCTATAATTACAGTTTTGTTTGTTTTCCCATTAAAAATAAAATTTTCATCTTTTCTTCCTTCAAAAAAATTTCTAAAAAATATAAAACTTATATTTTCTTCCACCAAAATTTTTAATTAATTTCTTCAATCTCATTCCATATTTTTCTTCAAAATTCTTTCATTTCAAACTTCAACTTTCAAAATTTTCAGTACTTTCTTTTTCAATAATTTTCTAAGTCTTTCAATAAAATTCTTGTTGTCATCTTTCAAATATTTTTTTAAATCAATAATGAATTTTTCATGTATGTGTAATTTAATTCAATATAATATCTATCAAATTACTTACTTACCCTTAATTTAAGGATAAAGGTATTACAAATTTGTTGTGTTTGAAGTAGTGCAAAAAAGAGATTAGAGGAAAATTTGGCAAGAAAATCTTAAAGAGATTCCTGATGATGTCCATAAGATGCACATTTTAAACTATTTCATCATTATTAATGGAATAATGTGTTACAAAGCGTCTGGAGGAGTTTTAGCCAAATGTGTAGGATTGATTGAAATTTATAAAGCTAGATGTTAGTTAGATGGTACCAGATTATATAGAAAGGTGTATCACTTTGGCATTTATTGGCTAAAGATGAAGAAAGAAACTGAAGAAATCAGGCGTAATTGCCCAAGATGTGCGCAAGTACCATATTTAGTATAATCTATTTTCTTAAAGGTTACAAGAGATTGACCCAAGCATTATGAAGACTTATTGAGAGATGGTGTCTATCTTACTTGCTTTAAGGACAAAATCTTATGAAAAAAAAAAATCAAAAGATATGCGATGAAAGATGATGTGCTATATAGGAAAAGTTTCCCTAGAAAAATGTTCAAATGTATTGTAGAACATGATTGGGAAGCGTTGTTGTATGAGCTTCATGCTAGAGTCAGCAGCGGCCATAAAGGAGGAACAAAAGTTTATCAGAAATTGTTAGATGTTGGTTACAACTAGCCAAAAATGCTTGAACTTGCGAAAGGTTTCATACGAAAAATGTGATGTGTGTCAACAGCATAGGAATATGTTGCACAAACCCTCTGTAGACCTGTATGCTTTAAGCACTCTATAGCCTTTTCATATAAGGGCTATGGATCTGATTAGACCAATTTCACCACCTACTCAGGGACATGTTTGGATTTTGGCTGCCATAAAACACTTTACCAAATGGTTGTATCATTAAAAAAAGCTACAGGTGAAGCGGTGTTGAATTTTATCAAGGAGAATGTTTTTTGCCGATTTGGAATTCCCAAGAGCATTCTGTTTGACAATGGTATGCTTTTTGTTACCAAGACTATTGGGGAGTTCTTGACAACTTATCAAATTACTCACCTCAAATCCATAACGAAACAGCCTCAAGGGAATGACCAAGTAGAGGCAACAAGCAAAACACTTATCAGAATTTTAAATAGAGTTTTACACGATCAACCCAAAGAATAACATGATGCTGTCACATAAGTAATTAGGGCTTATAGGGTAACTAAGAATTCTTCCAAAAACGCATCCTCTTATTAACTAGTTTATGGGGCAAAATGTGTAGCATGAATAGAAATTCTAGAGAAATCCTTTCAGATCAGAGCAACATCTTAATTCAAAGATAACACTGAATAGTTTGTAGAATTGGATATCTTGGAAGAAAAAAGAGATAAGTCTAAAATCGCTTTCAACATATGTCAAGAAAGGGTAAAGAAGCTCGTATGCCAATGCTTCTTTAAAGAGGGAGAATTAGTCCTTAGAGTTGTACAGCATATCCACATGGGGATATTTGCAAATAGAAAGTTTGCTCCTAAGTGGGAAGGACCATTTCAAGTGCATGAAGTCGCTGTCAGTGAATATTGCACACTACTTAAAGTAAAAGAAATTAATATTACAACACTAATAAATTTTACCTATTTAAAGAAATATTATGCTTAGAAACATATCATTGTATTTGGTTTGAAGTATTAATAAACAAAATACTTTTTTTCCAAAATTTGTATTTGATATTAATATTCTAAGTCTATAATAAGTCAAAAAAATGAAAAGATATATAAAAAAATATACATGAGTTCATTGCAACTACAACCTTGCTGCTACATCTTTCAACTTCTTCTCTTTGTCTAAGGCTTTAGAATGAGCCATACGTGAAAGAATGTAGTCTCCATCTTTTCTTGCCTTCTCCAATCAAGATTCTGAATCCTCCAAATGAGCTTTTAAGTTATCAATCTAAGAGCACGCCTTTGATACATGATACTGAAATTGCTCATATGAGTTATTGCTATCATCCATCCAATTCAGCTTATCAAAGACTTCCTTTTGAATCTTACCCCAAGACGTCTTCAATATGCTTTTGAACAGCTACTACTGAGTCCCATGAGGTGGCACCTCGGATGATGTCCATTTGACTTATGAAGTTCAACTCAACCTTATAATATGCCCTCATAATCTCGTCAAAGGGACGTTACTCTATGAAATGGCCAAAAGTCTCCACTAGGGCTATTATCAGCTGTTAGTCCTCAACTTCATGAATCAAATCAATTCTAACACTCCGTGTGTTTAATTTTATTTTTTTTCCTTTGTGGCATCCACCAAAGGTTGTAGAATAAGTTGATGCAAGAGTTGTAGTCGTCGAGGAGCTTGGAGTTACGTATTGGTATCTTGAGGAACAAAGCCTATAAATAATAAACACACGATAAGGAAAATTTTGAAAAATCGAAAAGCATAATTTTAATAAACATATAGAAATATTACCATAAGCTTCCCTAGGGGCTTGCTCAAGCACTTTTCAATAAGAACTTCAGCTTCTTTTGTCGAATCTAAAGATGACCCAATGTTGGAGGTATCAGGAGAGTAAGAATCCGTTGAAGACCTTATAGAAGATTAACTAGAATAAGAAGTATTACCATGACACTTTAAGCTTTCTAAAGGAATGTGATCACGCTCATGTTGAGGAGAAGTAGTAGAAGAGTCAAGTGCAGTTGAGGTAATAACTAATTGAACTTCTATTAAAAGGAAAAGAAATTTGTAAGAAAAAATAAAATAAAGGGAAAAGATAGCGAAAGAAGGGGAAAGATTAATCTACCAAAAGATGGCATTTGAGGAACTTCCATTGCTTCAAAAGAAGGCAATATTGGCATTTTGGCCATAGCAATAGGAAACCCTTCTTCTAGATCAGAAGGAATGCTTACTACTTTTGAAATAACGACTATAAAATGTGTACTCAGTAAACAAAAATATATAACCGAAAGGCATAGAAACTTAAAAGATGATAAGTCTTACAAAAGAAATATGCAGTATCAAGCTTGACCTATGCCTCTATGGCAATTTGCTATCTTCACATAGGATCCATCTTAGACAGATGTTCCAACGCATTGGCAAAGGAAGAATTAGGAATAGAAATGCTCACAAGAAAGTTTCTTCTCCTCATCATATAATGTTAAGCTTATGGGAAGGCTTTAGGTGAAGGAGTCTCAATTGAGGGATCTCTCATTATCACCATAAAAGTCTCCGAATGAGTAAAGGAAACATTAATGAGATCCACAACCAATGAAGAATATGGTGCCTCAAGCTCAAGCGCAACAAGGGCACCACTACCTTCCATAATAAATAAACTTACTTGGTCTAAAGTAAAAACATCATCATAAGATGGCATATTTGACTGCTCAACTTCACCATCATCAACATCCCTTGACTTTGCATTAAGATTCTCATCCTTATGTCTTGGAATAGAAAGATGGCACTCAGCAGCGCTATCTTCTACATTATCTCATCATGCAAGACTTGGCTTACTATATCAATAGTAATTTGAATTGGGTTAGACAACGATGTAGTCCTTGAAATTGTAGTTCATACAGTTGTAGGTGTCACTTCCATAACAATTGACTCTGGTGTGGATAACGACATAGTAGCACCATCTGTTGTCTCTGAAATTGGTTGTGACCCTGACACACTCTTTGTTGTCTTTGGAATTGCTTGTGACCTTGATAAAAGGGTTGCACTTTCTTATAGATGCTTAAGGAAGTACTTTCTAAGATCTACAAGCATATCATTAAGTTGATAATTAATATTAGCTTAAAGCTTCGTCGCTTTTAAAGCCTGTCGCTCCTTTCGTGATGTCTTATTTGAACCTTCTTCCCAATTTGTCTCAATATTGGACCTTGCTTTTTCTTTGATTGTTGGCGTGACACTTTTTTATCAAGAGCAATAAGAGGTGACTTCTTTTTGGAGGCTGGAAGAGGAGCAAGTCTTTTCCAACACTCTATTATCCTCACTTTCTGCAAGTCCTTAGCCTCAAAACCCATGTCTTTGGCCATGGTGTCCAAAATCTGACTTTTCGTATCTATCAAGGAAGTAACAAGAAGATGAGTCAATATGATAGAATAGAACGTAGAGTTATAGAAAATAAATTCTAAGTAATAAAACCAGTTACCTCAAGGCAAGTTAGGCGTAATCAACTTGTATTTCTCGAACAATTCTGAGACATAGGTGTCAACTCTCACTGGATACTATAAAAAAGATGTAGAACTTAATAGATAGCCTTAAAATGCATTGTTCTTGCTGCCATATGTTGAATTCAAAAGGACTACATTTTTATGCCAGCCTCTCCAGATGGCGCTAAGAAAGAAAAAAAAAGAGAAAGAGAGATATAAGAGACAAAGGAAATGAATTGAAAAATAAAAAAAGAAGTAAAAAAAAAAATCTAAAAGCACTTACCCTGATGCGACCCAATGAAGTTTTGTCCTCGAGCCCTCCAAATTTAAAAGAAAAGTAGGAACGTGAGAACTCTAAGTAGAAATATCAATTAGAGAAAAATGAGTGGTATCATGAATTAAAAATAGTAATCAACAGGAATAGAGGAAAAAATAAAAGCTTTTTAACAACCAATAGAGGTGCCAAATACTTGCTCTAATGCTGATGCTAATTCCATTCGATGTCTTTCATATGACATTTCTTCATCTTGAATACGACGCCTACTTTTAGGGCGTAATTCTGCTTGACCCGTGGATTGAAGGGCACTCTGAGTGCTAGCAGCAATAGAAAGAGGATTCGCGGTTTCACCAGTAATAGCAACAATTGTCAATGGATGGCAAAGTCCATATTCTTTTCTTTAATTAAAGTCACTAACTATTCCACTTCACCCACACTTGCCATATATTCATCCTTGTGTTAAGGTTTACTTTATGCCATGTTTCCTTCCTTGTTTTAAGGCTTACTTTAGGCCATATTTCCTTCATTGTTTTAAGGAATGTCTTTTTCCTTTAACAACCTATATATACTCTTAATTGTATTCTCAATAATAAGAACTCAAGTAAGCATTTGTACAATCTCTTCACTCTCTTCAATTCTCACATCTTTTTACTCTCTTAAATTCTAACATGGTATCAGAGCCGGTTGCCTAGGTTCTTCTCTCGCTTGTAATTTTTCTCGGTTTCATGTTTCGGCGTGTTCTGTGTTGTTCTCGGTGAACTCGACGTGAAAGTTTTTTTTTTTTGTTGTTTTTCGGTCTTCTCTTTTTGGGTTGGTGTTGTCGGCACCTCCTATTTTTTTGGTTTGAGCAGTTTCAGCATTCACAACATCCTCTATTTTCAGAGAGGTATTTTGTGGCTATGGGTCTCAGATTTCTCGGTGTTTTTTTTGTTCTCAAATCTCTTTGGCAGTTTGTTTTTTTTTTTGCTTTGGGTGGTTTCGGCATTTTTTTAGTCGGGCTATTTTTTTTGCACTTATTTGCAATGGACTCTGCACCTGTGTGTGTCAAATTTACGGGCAAAAATTACTCTACATGGGCCTTTCAGTTTGAAATTTTCCTCAAGGGAAAAGAACTTTGGGGCCATATCGATGGCACGGATGTTGCACAAACATCCAATACAGACCAATCGAAGGATGTCGGGTCTTCTCCTTCTTAGACTGTGCTTGATGCTCGGATCATGTCTTGGCTTCTTGGTTCGATGGAGCCACATATTATCATCAACTTGCGTACTCATCACTCTACTCAATCCATGTGGACTTATCTGAAGAAGGTTTATCATCAAGATAATGATGCTTATCGCTTTCAGTTAGAGCATGCAATTGCCACCTTTCAACATGGCAGTCTTTCCATCCAAGACTATTACTCGGCCTTTCTGATTCTTTGGACTGACTATACTGATCTTGTTACAGCGGCTGTTCCTGTTGCCACTCTTTCGACTATTCAGCAACTCCACGAGACTAGATGGCGTGATCAATTTCTTATGAACTACCCCCGGAATATGAATCTATTCGCTCCTCTCTGCTGAATAGATCTCCTGTTCTTTCTTTTGATGTTTGTTTTGGTGAGTTACTTCGTGAAGAACAACGTCTTAGTACTCAAGCCACTCTGGAGCAATCTTATGGTAGTCCAAGAACTATTGCTTATGCTGCCCAAGGACACGGATCGCCTATGCATTCTAAAAACTTGCAGTGTTTTTGCTGTAAGGAATATGGGCATATTGCTGCCAATTGTCCTAAGAAATATTGCTCTTATTATAAGAAGAAAGGTCACATCATCAAAGAATGTCGTCTCCGCCTATAGAATCGTCAGGCTCAAGCATTTCAGACTTCTGTTATTGTACCCTCCGCAGCTCCTAGCTCTTTTTCCAGTGCCTCCCCAGTTCTGGCACCTTCTGCAACGAATTACTGCACACCCGAAATGGTGCAACAGATGCTAATTTCAGCATTATCTGCAATGGGGTTTCAAGGTAAAAATTCTACCAAACTCTGGTACGTAGACTCGGGGGCCTCTAATCACATGACGAATACTCCCACCGCTCTGTGTCATGTTCGACCCTATGTTGGTCCATCTGCCATTCAGACTGCCAATGGCAGTTCTTTACCAATCGCTGCTGTTGGATATGCCTCTTCTAAATTCACTGATGTGTTTCTTGCTCCTAAACTTTCCACGAATCTTATTTCTGTTGGTCAATTAGTTGATAACAATTGTGTTGTTAACTTTTCTGGTGATGGTTGTGTTGTACAGGACCAGGTAATGGGAGAGCTGATCGCGAAGGGACCTAAAGTGGGGCGCTTGTTTCCACTATTTTTATCTGTCCCAGCAATTTCTCCAGTTTCATCTATTAAATCTCTTGCTTGCAATAATGTTCCAAATCTGAGTATGGTGTGGCATCGTTGTTTAGGCCATCCCAATACTCAGATCTTATCTCATGTATTGCACTCTGATTTTCTTGATAACGAAGAACGTTCTTCTTTATCTCTTAAGTGTGATTCTTGCAAACTTGGTAAAAGTAAAATTCTTCCATTTCCTTTACATGCTAGTAGAGCTTCTCACTGCTTTGATCTTATCCATAGTGATGTTTGGGGACCTTCCCCCGTTAGTTCACATGAAAAATTTAAATATTATGTGACTTTCATTAATGATTATAGCAGATTCACTTGGGTTTATTTTCTTCGCTCTAAATCTGAGGTTTTTCGTACTTTCACTAATTTTTTAGCGTATGTTGACAATCAATTTTCTGCGACTATTAAGACATTACGCACAGATTCTGGTGGTGAATATTTGTCTACTGAGTTTCAGGAATTCTTGGCTTCTAAAGGTATTATTCATCAATGTTCATGTCCTGCTACTCCCCAATAGAATGGAGTAGCCGAACACAAAAATCATCATCTTCTTGATGTGGTACGTACTCTCTTGTTAGAATCATCTATTCCATCAATGTTCTGGGTCGAGGCTTTGAAAACTGCTACTCACTTGATTAATCGTTTACCTTCCCAAATCTTACACATGGAGTCTCCCTATTTCCGCTTGTTTGCTAAACAACCTAGTTATGATAATCTCTGTATCTTTGGTTGTGTATGTTTTGTCCATTTACCTCCCCATGAGCGATATAAATTATCTGCTCAATCTGTTAGATGTGCATTCTTGGGATATAATGTGTGTCAAAAGGGATTTGTTTGCTATGATCCTACCTTACATCGTACACGTATTTCTAGAAATGTTATTTTCTTTGAAAATCAACATTTCTTTCCAGTGTCCTCTGAGCCCTTTTCTTCTACGGTGGTCTTCCCCTCCTTTGAGCAACAATTTTCAGATCTTCATCAAGTCAGCTCTCGCTTTAAACCAGGTATTGTATATACGAGACGCTCCTGCCCACAGTCTCTTTCGATGGCTCAACCGATATCTGATCCTACCATGCTCCAATCAGTTGCAGCACCTTCAGAACACTTGGTACGTCGCTCTTCTCGAATATCTTTACCTCCGGATAGGTATGGGTGGTTTGCTTCTGCTCTTACTGCTGCATTGTCTAATTTTGATATTCCCACATGTTACTCACATGCTGTCAAGCATGATTGTTGGCGACAAGCTATGCAGGAAGAAATTGCTGCTTTAGAGGCCAATCACACCTGGGACATTGCACTTTGTCCTTCCACTATAGTCCCCCTGGGTTGCAAATGGGTTTACTCCGTCAAGGTTCGATCTGATGGAAGTTTGGATCATTATAAAGCTCGGCTTGTTGCACTTGGAAATAAATAGGAATATGGTGTTAATTATGAAGAAACCTTTGCTCCTGTGGCTAAGATGACCACTGTTCGTACGATTCTAGCTCTTGCTGCTTCCAATGATTGGCCACTACATCAGATGGATGTCAAGAATGCTTTTCTTCATGGGGATCTTAAAGAGTGTATTTATATGAAGCCACCCCCGGGATTGTTTCCTTATCCAAACTCATATGTGTGTAAGCTTCGTCGCTCCCTTTATGGTCTTAAACAAGCTCCAAGGGCTTGGTTTGATAAATTTTGAAAAAATTTATTACAATTCTCATTCAAGCAGAGCAAGTATGACTCTTCCTTGTTTCTTCGAAAATCAGACATGGGTATTGTTGTTCTTTTAGTTTATGTTGATGATATTGTGATTACTGGTTCTGATTCTGTTTTACTTGGCCAGCTCAAGACCCATCTCTCTGAGTCCTTTCATATGAAAGATCTTGGGTCTCTTACATATTTTCTCGGTCTTAAGGTGTATCGTAGTCTGTCGGGTATTTCACTCAATCAACATAAGTATGCTAGTGACCTGGTGGCTACAACTGGCGTACAGGAGGCCACTTCTGTTGATACTTCCATGGAATTGAATGTCAAGCTTCGCAAAGAGGAGGGTGATTTACTTGCTGATCCTAGTTTATACCGAAAGTTAGTGGGCAGTCTTGTCTACCTCACCATTACTAGACCGGACATTTCCTTTACAGTACAACAAGTCAGCTAGTTTCTTCAGACCCCTCGTCACCTTCATTTGGTTGCTGTCCGTAGGATCATACGCTATGTTCAGGGCACTTTTGCCCGAGGCTTATTCTTTCCTACAGGCAATTCTCCTCGACTTACTGCTTATAGCGACGCTGATTGGGCTGGTTGTGCTGATACACGTCGCTCCATTACTGGTTGGTGTGTGTTCTAGGTGATGCATTGATCTCATGGAAGAGTAAGAAGCAAGACAGAGTTTCTAAGTCATCTACAGAATCTGAGTATCGGGTGATGTCTCTTGCTTGTTTCGAAATTATTTGGCTTCGAGGTTTGCTTGTTGAGCTAGATTTTTCTGCAACTGATCCTACACCTCTACATGCTGATAATACAAGTGCTATTCAGATCATGGCGAATCTTGTCTATCATGAGCGCACGAAGCATATTGAAGTCGACTGTCACTCTATCCGCGAAGCATTTGAAGCTTGTGTTATCACTCTTCCACATGTTTCCACTGACCTACAAATTGCTGATATCTTCACCAAAGCGCTCACTCGCCATCGACATTGCTTCTTAAGTAGCAAATTGATGCTTGTTGATCAACCTGCATCAATTTGAGGGGGGTTGTCAATGGATGGCAAAGTCCATATTCTTTTCTTTAATTAAAGTCACTAACTATTCCACTTCACCCACACTTGCCATATATTCATCCTTGTTTTAAGGCTTACTTTAGGCCATGTTTCCTTCCTTGTTTTAAGGAATATCTTTTTCCTTTAACAACCTATATACACTCTTAATTGTATTCTCAATAATAAGAACTCAAGTAAGCATTTGTACAATCTCTTCACTCTCTTCAATTCTCACATCTTTTTACTTTCTTAAATTCTAACAACAATAATAAGAGGATCTGCAGTCTCACCAGTAGCAACAGCAGTAGTAGTGGCAAGAGGATCCACAAACCTAGAAGGACTTGCAATCTGGTATGTTTGCAGAAATGAACTTTTCATCATTTGATACAGAGTCAAGTCATCATCTAATATTTCAGAATCTGCAATGGATATGTATTTCCTTTTTTTTTTAGGGGGGGGGGGGGGATCTTTTTTTGGCTGAAGAGCGAAGGAAGTTGTCTTGCTTTTCTTAGGCTGAAAGGCAGAGGAAGCTGTCATCCTTCCTTTGGAAAAGGATGCACTCCTTGTAACCTTCCTAGAACTGCCAGTTTAAGCACAAACAAAGCAGTTGTTGGCGCTGTTGCAGAGGAGGCAATAGCCTTTAAGCGAGGGTTCACCGAAAGAACTTAACTCACAATGGCATTGGCCTTTAACACTGAAAACCAAATAGACTATAGCTCTTCTTCGTTGGCCAAAATCTTGTTGAGATCACCTGTTGGAAAAGATAGAATCCCACTAAATAACTTTGTTTCTATTTTCTAGGAGTTAGATTTTTTATTTATCTCATCTATCAATTATCTCATTATAATTAGCTAAGATTATTTTGTATATATAGCCAAAAAAGGCCTCATATTCAATATATCAGATATTCATTTTTCTGAAAGTTTACATGGTATCAGAGCTTTAGAGTTTTTTCTAGAAATTCCAAAGCCTTCATCGCTTCATCTGTTTTGGCCTTCATAGCCGACCATACCTCTGGCCTTTAGCACCAATTTTTTCTTCCCTCTAATCTTGCCTTTTTCTCCATCATTACCCCACCATGGTTGAAAACACCACCATGCCCACAGAAATTCCCAATCATCTGACTTCAGGTGATCTGTAGAATATTCAAGTAGCTTACAGGCTAAATTGGAAGAATTATCTGAAGTGGGGAAACTAAGGAGGATAGCAACGTACTCTGGGATAGCAGCAAAATCAGTCCTATTTCACTAGGAAGCAACCAGGTTCAGACCAAGGTATGCTTAATATAGAGGAGGTAGAGAAGCTAAAGGGACTTCTGGGATCGCTGGAAAAACCTAATGGTTCATGCTGTCTTGCATTCTCAGGTAAGTTCTCGTTTTCTCAAGGACTAAATGTGTCAGATGAAACTATCAGGAATTTATGGGTCATTGACTCAGGAGCCACAGACCATATGACTTATTCCTTACTAAATTTTAGCACCTACTCTCCATGTCCTAGCAATCGAAAAATAGTAGTTGCTGATGGTTCTTTAACTACTGTAGTTGGTCTAAGAGATATTCATATCAGTTCTTCTCTTACTTTAAAAAATGTTCTTCATGTCCCAAAGTTGTCAACCAACTTAATATCCATTCAAAAGCTCACACATGATATGAATTGTAATATACTTTTCAATCCTTCTCAATGTGTTTTTCAGGACCAGGTTTCGGGGAAGAAGATTGGACTTGCTAAGGAGAGAAACGGGCTCTACTATCTTGACGAACCAAGCAAGTTACATATGGTCAAAAATAATTTATCTCTGTCATTTCTATCATCATCCAATAAAGACACCATTTGGCTCCACCATTTTATACTAGGTCATCCATATTTTGGAATCTTAAAAACTATATTTCCTACTTTGTTTAGAGGTCTAGGTGTTGAACAATTTCATTATGATATATGTGAGTTTGCGAAGCACAAATGTGTACCTTTTCTAATCAGCAATAACAAAAAGCCCAGTTCCGTTTTATTTGATTCACAGTGATATATAGGGACCCTCTATAGTTCCAAATGTGTCTTATTCTCATTGGTTTGTCTATTTTATTGACGATTATACTAGGTTTTCTTGGATCTTTCTTCTTAAACATAAATCAGATGTAAGCAGAGTACTCCCAAACTTCCACAACATGATTCAAAACCAATTTGGGTTAAAAATCAAACAATTCCTATAAGACAATGCAAGGGATTATTTTAATCAAGTTCTATCTCCATATTTTCAAAAAGAGGGAATCATCCATGAATCCTCTTGCGTTGATACTCCACAACAAAACGGAGTGGCATAGAGGAAAAATGGTCACTTGCTAGCAACAACCCGAGCCTTTCTCTTTCACCAAAATGTTCCAAAACATTATTGGGGGGAAGTCGTACTCACAGCTGCTTATATGATTAATCGTCTATCTTCTCGGGTGCTAGGGTTTAAGTCACCAATGGAAACAATGTCCCAATTTTATCCCGACCTTCATACAACAAATAACCTCACTCCAAGAATCTTCGACTGCACTGCCTTTGTCCATGTTCATAGTCGAAACAGAGAAAAATTATATCCAAGGGCTCTTAAGTGTGTGTCTGTAGGTTATTCGTCCACCCAAAAAGGATACAAATTCTACCATCCACCTACATATAAATTCTTTGTCTCTATAGATGTCACTTTTGAGGAAACAAAACCATACTTTAACTAGCCTTTTCTTCAAGGGGATACTTCATTTAGTGAAGATAAGGAAAGAGATCTGTTTCAGCTCGATCTACCTACTCATGAGTCAGTTTTGTCCACCGAATCAACCCCATCTGATCTAATTCAAGTCAAACCAGCTCAAGCTCTAATTCCATCCGAACCAGCTCCAACTGACCCACTTGTATCAGCCGAACCATTCCAGGCAGTGTCAATATCAGCCCCATCTGATATAATTCTAGCTAAACCAGCTCCAGTTGACCCATATGTATTAGCTGAACCATTCCAGTCGATGTCAACACCCACACCCATCCACATTGGACCCATTGTGGGCGGGTCTATGAGATATGTGCATGACTCTATGCGATTTGTGCAGGCTTATTTAAAGAGAAGAGACTCAGATCCTAATCCCATGCAAGTCCAAGCTTCAACTCCTAATCCTGAGAATGAGGTAAATAAAATTTCTGACCAATCTCAATTAACACCATATCATGATCTCCATATTGTTATTAGAAAAGGCACAAGAGAATGCACAAAACACCCATTGTATCCTTTGGCAAAATTAATCTCTTTTGAGAAATTCTCACCCTCACATAGGAAATTTCTAGTCAATCTAAACTCTATTCATATTCTTGATACTTTATCTGAGTCATTATCTAATAAGAATTGGATAAATGCCATGAGTGAAGAAATGCAGGCATTAGAGAAGAATCGGACGTGGAAAATAGTTGACTTACCACCTAGAAAGAAGGTTATGGGCTGCAAGTGGGTGTTTACCAAAAAACACAAATCAGATGGCTCTCTTAAAAGATACAAAGCCAGACTCATGGCGAAAGGATACACGCAGACCTATGGTGTGGACTATCAAGAGACATTTGCTCCAGTAGCTAAGATGAACACGGTGAGAGTTTTGTTGTCACTGGCTGCTAATTTCAATTAGCATTTGGAGCAATTTGAGGTAAAAAAATGCATTTTTTCATGGTGATGAGATATACATGGACATTCCTCTAGGATATGAGCAGCAACTGAGAGGCAACAAAGTCTGCAAGCTAAGGAAGGTGCTCTACGGCCTAAAACAATCTCCACGAGCTTGGTTTAGAAGATTTATCAAAGTGATGCTAGCCACCAGATAAAAGAAAAATCAGGGAGATCATACACTCTTCATAAAACACTCGAATGTAAGGGGAGTAACGACCTTTTTGGTGTACGTCGATGACATAATAGTCACAAGAAACGATGAGAAGGAGAAGGAAGATCTATGAAGATGTCTTGTCAGTGAATCTAAGATAAAATAACTTGGGAGGTTGAAATACTTTCTAAGAATTGAAGTAGCTCATTCTAGAGAAAGAATCTTTATCTCACAACAGAAATATGTGACTAATCTCCTTAAAGAAACAAGAAAGTTTGCATGTAAACCAATTTTCACACCGATTGAACAAAATTATAGACTTGGAGAAACAAAAGATGATCCAGCCGTGGACAAGGAGAGGTACTAAAGACTGGTTGGGGAGCTCATATATCTTGCCCACACACAGCCAAACATTACTTATTCCGTGAGTGTTGTCAGCCAATTTATGCACAGCCTGAGAAAAGTTCATCTACAAGCTGTCCATCTCATACTACATTACCTAAAGGCTAATCCAGGACAAAGGATTTTATTTAGAAGAAACACGAGGTTAGTCCTTGAGGCGTATACAGATGCTGACTATGTAGGTTCATCGGTTGATAGAAGGTCCACGACATGCTATTGCACTTTCCTAGGAGGCAATCTTGTAACATGGAGGAGTAAGAAGCAGAATGTAGTGGCAAGATCAAGTGTTGAAGCAGAGTTTCGGGCGATGGTGCAAGGAGTTTGTGAATTATTGTGGCTCAAAATAATTCTGGAAGACTTAAAGATTAAGTGGGATGGACCTATGAGGCTATTTTATGACAACAAATCAGCTATTAATATCGTTCATAATCCCGTTCAGCATGACCGGACAAAGCATATTGAGGTATATAGACATTTCATAAAAAGAGAAGCTGGACAACAGATTAATCTACACATCATATGTCCCAACAAACAATCAACTTACTGATGTACTTACAAAGGGACTGAACAGTGAAGCATTCTAATGACTTATATGCAAGCTGGGAATGAATGATGCATATTCACCAGCTTGTGGGGGAGTGTTGGAAAAGATAGAATCCCACTAAATAACTTTGTTTCTCTTTTCTAGGAGTTAGTTTTCTTATTTATCTCATCTCTCAATTATCTCATTGTAATTAGCTAAGATTATTATGTACATATAGCCGAAAAAGGTCTCGTATTCAATAGATCAGATATTTATTTTTTCTAAAAGTTTTCATCACCTAATATTTGTGCCATAAGTTTAATTCACTATGCTAAAAATTGACAATAACACATATAAGGGTTTCCAAATCAAATAGAAAATATGAAATCAAAATTCAAGAAAGATTCGAAAGTAACTTATGAATTCTGTCTCTGGTGAAGTAAGCCCCTACTGCAACATATAAGTGGCCATGAACCTATCAATTCTAATATCATTTTGATTAGAAAATTTTTTTTTGAACTAAGCGCTAAAAAGAGCTTTGGTGCTTTCCCACTCACTGAAAATGGAATCGCGACGAGTTGCTTTATTCATTCTCAAAGAATTTGCGAAAAATCTGCAAGTATCAAACAAAGAAGAATGATTCAAGCATTTAGGGTAAGAAGTTAATTTTTCTTTGAATGCTTAAACAAAGAAGAAATGTAAAGTTGTCGAGAAGATGAATTGGTTTTCAATAAATTGATCGTGACATTTTAGAAGAGTCATAATGGATTAAAACAAGTGTATCTGACTTACTTAGACGAAGGGTTAGGTCTCTACTAAATACATAGCATATAATATCAATCGGCAAAGAGGTGTTTTAAGAAAAAAACATTAAATTGAAGAAGAGTAGAATTCTAAAATTTCAAATACTCTCTGGTAATTTTACCGATCCTATTAAAAGTAGAAATTTTGAAAGTGGGCATGTGTTTTAAAAAGGAAAGAGATTGTTGATAAGAGGGAAAAATACATTGAAGATAGAAGATTACAAGCTAAGCTAGTAGTGGATTGATCGAATCCAATTTAAAGAAGAACCCTATTAGGGTAAACGCATATTGGGATAGCAATATTATCATAATAAGATTAAGTAGACTTTACTAATGAAGGGAAAATTTGACATGGAATTCCTAAAAGCAAATACAAAATATGTTCATTCAATTAAGGGAATTGAGCACAAAAATTGGATTTGTGATTTTCCAAAGCAAGATTAGAAGTATGAATTAAAAGAAGGGTTTCCATTTAAATTGAATCTCGTAATAAAAGAAATTAAGAATGACAATGCTTCATTTCTCATGGGCAAACCAAGAGCAAATTAGGGAAAGATCATTGGAAAAAATCTTATGCTTTAGAGAATAATTAGGATGGTGAGTCTAGAAGAAGCATTGCAGCATGATTAAGTTAGCAAAACTTATTATTGAGAGATGCCCAACAGATCTCTTCAAATCCATATGAAATTTCTCTAAGCGGTAGTATAAAGAAGCCAAATAGCAAGAAACTAAACTCAAGCGTACCTCGCTTACAATCTTCACAGCAAGTTTGAAAATGCGAGGATAGATGGATTGCCTAGGAAAACAAACTTGTCTAGTGAGAAAGCAACAAAGACAATTAGTTCATAAGTGCCCTTAAAGCTTGGACCATGAACTTTAGTGTGAGAATCTCTGAAGAAATACTCCATTCAGGAAGTATGATAAGAGCAGATGATGGAGCCAGTACCTTCAAAAGCTGATAGGTCTTCCTCGATGAGGGAGTAAAATAATGTGCTTTTTTAATATGATGATGAAAAAGCCGCAAATTCAAAATATTATTTAAACCCGTGATTGGTAAATTCAGCAAATAAGTGATATGCTCCAATAAAATGCTAAATTCTCCAAGAGACGCAACAAATGTATGAGTTTGACTGAATATCTTATCTATCCACTGATATTCTCCAATGTGTAGTAGCACGGTATAAACACCAGCTGATTTGAGTATTTGAATATGCATCTTATTATTAAAGATATGATCACACCATTTACACCATAGGTGGTGTGCATTGTCGTACATCCCAAAATAGGAATCTCTAAGTAAGAATGTGGAATAATATGATCGATCAAGGGGGCAACACACTATCTAAGTTGTGTTTCTTAGAAGAAAATGGATATTTATAGCAAGAATTTTAGAAATTTTAGTTAGAAAGGAGTATCGAAAATAGAGAAATTCAGTAGAAAGCTCTGAGAGAGATTTGACTAAGGTTCACTCGAAATGGAAGGCGTTTTGATGTTCTTAGGATCGTCAATACAATCAAGAAGATGATTAGAAAGTTGAACATCCATTTTTAAAAGATGAAGAAAGCTGGATCAAGAGAAAATAAATGAACATTCACCAAATACGAAGTTTGGAGGAGAAGAATGATTTAAAATAATTTTGAAAATTTTGGCAGAATCGAATATGTTCATATCGAGGATTGTAACCATGTGTACATGTGTAAGGGGTAAAAATGTTGATATAAAAAATATATATCACCATGTGGATGAATTTCATTGGATAATGTCTTCAAGAATAGCGCTTTATTGGATCATTTATGTTCTAACCGCCCTAAAGCAATTAATTTACTTTGATGTAGCGTAATAATATGGTGTCAATGAGTTGGGTACAACTCGATGTTGTTATAGATTTTTTCGCCCATAAACATCTATTTCATTTGCCTATAAATAGACTCATTCAACTAATTTGAAAAGATTAAGAAAATTTTGAGAGATAATCTTCACGTAACACAAGATGTAAATGCATTTTCTCATTCGCCAAACACCATTTGAGCGTCAAATTCTTCTCTACTTACCTAGATTTTTGTATGCGCGACCAATAATTTTTGTAATCTCTGATCAATAATAAAATTTCTCAATTGTATCTATGGATGTTGGTCTTATAAGTTGAACTACGTAATCCTTGTGGGATATATTTTTTTTCTTCAGATTTACGCTATTGAAATTCATTTCTTTATTGATAATCTGTTGGCGTCTCCAACTAGTTAGTAAGCGAATCAAATTCACCATAAACATTGAGTGAAAGAAAAGAGTTAATTTATGAGAAAACAAATTTTGAAAATATAAAAAATTATAACAAAAGATAAGACCGTTTTGTTTTAATATATATAATAAATACAAATATTTAACTCTAGCCATCAGTATTCCACAAGAGGGCGTATGCGTAGCTAGGGTCAATTGCTAGTACTTAATGAAAGATAGAAACCTTTATACACCTATGAAGCCTTTTTGCATCAGTGCGCATAGATTAAAAATGGTTCAAGGGCGGCCTATTTTGTGAAATCTTTATTTTTATTGAAAAAATAAAATAATTGGGACCATGGAGGTTAGAGAATCTAATCTTTGATATCTCATTTGAAAAAGAGAGTTTTGTCAATGTACAAACTTTTTTTAGATAAAAAATATTTTCATCGATAAATAAAAAAAGAAAGAGAAATTTCTCTATTTTTCTATTAATTTTGATTTAAAAAATCTTATATTTTTAAAAAAAAAACTCGGACTATTTTCAAATAACTAATTTGTTTGACTTGGCCTATGCACATTAATTGGCATGGCATTATCATTGTCGACAAAGTGCAAGTGCCTATTGGACAAGATTTTTTATACTATTTGCTAAAGACTAAAGCATGCACACAAGAAAATCATTCCCAAAGATATCCTATGGCCATTTTGATCCTCGTCCACAAAAATAGAGTTTAGATAAGCGTATTAAAAACAAATTAAATCAAAGTCCATATCAAAACAAAATGTTGAACATTTCTTCTTCCTCCTCTTACCATCCTGTTATATACTATCCCTTTTAACACAACCAAAACCTTGCTCCAATAATTAACCTTCAGATTCTCAACATGCAGACCTGGCTCATCATCCTCTTCTCCCTCTTTATCTCTCTACTCCTTAAATCACTGCTCAATATTCTTAAGTACCCATCAAAAAAGAAACCCCACAAAAATCTCCCTCCAGGCCCCCCTACCATCCCAATCGTGGGCAACTTCCAATTGCTCAGCAAATCCTTCGCAGAACTCGAACCAATCCTCCAAACCCTCCATGCCAAGTTTGGCTCTATGGTTACCCTCCACATCGGTTCTAACCCTGCTATCTTTGTTGCAGACCGCTCCCTTATCCACAAGGCTTTAGTCCAAAACGGTGCAGTTTTTGCTGACCGCCCCACAGCTATTGCAACAGCCAAAATAGATAGCAGCAATCAACATACCATCAATACTGCCCCTTATGGCTCTACATGGCGCCTTTTACGCCGCAACCTCACAGCAGAAATTCTCCACCCTTCTCGCGTAAAATCCTACTCACACGCCCGTAACTGGGTTTTGCAAATTCTCAAGGAGCGCCTTAAGTCTAAATTCGGTTATCCTATCCGTGCTGTGGATCATCTCCGGTACGCCATGTTCTGCTTGTTAGTCCTCATGTGTTTTGGTGACAAGTTAGATGAGAAGCATATAAATGAAATTGAGGATGGTCAACGTCGCTTTCTACTGAAATTTGAACGATTCAATATACTAATGTTCTGGCCAAGTGTGACAAAGTTTGTGTTTCGTAATCGTTGGGATGAGTTCTTGAAAATTCGCCAAAATCAAGAAAATGTACTAATCCCTCTGATAAGAGCTCGAAAGAAGGTAAAAGATCAGGAGGAAAAGTATGTGTTATCGTATGTGGATACGTTGTTGGATCTCGAGCTACCAGAGGAGAAGAGAAAGCTAGATGAAAGTGAAATGGTGAGCTTATGTTCGGAGTTTCTTAACGGTGGCACAGATACTACGTCCACGGCTTTGCAATGGATAATGGCGAATTTGGTGAAATACCAAAATATTCAAGAGAAGCTATTCATGGAGATTAAACGAGTCGTGGGAGAAGGAGTTGAAGAGGTGAAAGAAGATGATTTGAACAAGATGCCTTATTTAAAGGCTATAATTTTGGAAGGATTGAGGAGGCACCCACCTGCGCATTTTGTTTTACCACATTCAGTGACTGAAGATACTGTTTTGGGTGGTTTTTTGGTGCCTAAAAAAGGTACTATTAATTTCATGATAGCAGAGATGGGGTGGGATCCGAAGGTTTGGGAAGATCCGATGGAATTCAACCCTGAAAGATTTTTAAGTAGTGAATTGGAATCGATTGATTTAACTGGAAGTAAAGAGATAAAGATGATGCCTTTTGGGGTTGGGAGAAGGATCTGTCCTGCTCTTGGTTTGGCAATTCTTCATTTGGAGTATTTTGTGGCCAATTTGATATTGTGTTTCGAGTGGAATCGTGTGGATGGAGATGAAGTTGACTTATCTGAAAAGCAAGAGTTTACAATGGTGATGAAAAATCCATTACAGACACTTGTGTATCCAAGGTTAAAGTAAACGGGGTTTTTTTTAATTTTAGTTTTAATTTTTATTTGTTTATGTAGACAATAATAACTAATTAAGCATATATAAATAAGGTAATCAACTTATATTGCACTTGCAAGAAACAACCTGTGTAGTTGTACTTATTTTTTTTGTTTTACTTAATTACAATTACTAACTTTTAACATGTGCATATTCAGATTCAACTTCTCTACAGTAAAAGTTGTGAAGTAAAGCTTACATTATATTGATTTTGCATATAGATTTGAACTTCTTAAATTGTGGGATGTAGTGGAGATCATTTTATAATCAAAATTTATGTGTATTGCAGGCTTTACTTGACAACTTTTTACTGTAAAAGAGTTGATCTTGTGCATATACTTGCCGATTAAGTTTTGGTCGTCAAGGTTGAGACTCTAGAATTATAAAGTTTCATATTTGATTTTGATAATGTGTTGATTATTTTTTCGATATTTATATCAACTATTTCTCATTTTAAATGAGTTGTGGTAATGTTGTGGGTTTTTGTACGAATAAAACATAGTTAACTCTAAAAGTTCAACATAAATTAGTTCTTGCTTGGATTTAAGGAGTATGTACTCACCGTTGTTAAGTTACAAAATGTATCATTTTAACTCCTCTTTTTTTAACTTCTCACATGAGTAAATGCTTAGCAACAGTTAGTAAAAGGCGTACATCTCTTAGCTTTAATTCACCTTCAATTCCCTTTTTATAAATTCTTGCCTACTTTCTTCCTTCAACCACAAAGCATATATATATTCTTCATTCTCTCTTAATTTATAAACATCACTGAAAGAAGGCTTAGTTTTTCTACTATACTAACATGTCAAGCAAAACTCAAGCAATAATGTCTTGAGTATTAGTAACTACATGCATTACAATGTTGGTGCAATCAGGGCTCGCCCAGCAGCCACCACCCTAGGTTCTACCATTTCAAGGCCTTTTTTCACCTGGTACTCCAGTAGATGTGATACATTGTTGGACATCTGTGATAAACATTCAAGGATGTATATGGGAAATTTCTAGAGCTATTCTCAGTGTCAAATTCGGAAATATTGGGCCTGGTTGTTGCAAGACATTTCTTTCTATTGACGCCAATTGTTGGCCTAAAATGTTACCATTAAATCATTTTTTCCCTCCATTACTCAAAGATAATTGTGTCCGCATTGCAACAGCTCCACCGGTGTCTAAATAGGAGAATATTTTTTTTATAGGAGTTCTAGTAAATTTAGAGCACAAATTTTTCTTTTTTTTGGTCTACATGAATAATAAGATGCTTAGCTGGAGATAAAGGTGATCTTCAATAATAGTTAGAAAATAAAAGTTGAAGGATTTTTCTTTCACTTTATTCTTAATACTCTTTTGCTTTACAAAACAAGAAAAATCAAACAATTAGTTAATAATTTTTTTTATTTTTTTTTTCTTAAATGCATTTGGTACTTCAAATTTGGTACTCAATCTTCAAAACCTCAATCTAATTTCACTACCATAATATCATGTAACATGCACATGAATGCATTTTTTTTCACATGTGATGGTGGTAATTATTTTAACCAGCTCGGATAAATGAAAAATGAAATAAAATTGAAAGGATCACGATCCTCTCTATTTGAAAATTGAAATGAAGTCAAGTTTAAGGTGAGATTGAATGTCATATCATCAAATAGAGAATATTCAAATTCAAATTTGTCAGTGTGGCATTTAATCTCACCATGAACTTATCCTCCATTTCAATTCTTAAATAGAACGGAACTTGATCAAAATTGAAATACTTCATCTCATTTTCTTAAAAAAAAATTTTTTAAAAATAAAACCCTCAAACTCTCTATCTATCCCCTCATTATCGCACTGTGAAGGATCCCCTTGAGTTAGATCCGCCAGAGTCATCGTAAAATGAGAGAAATGTAGAGCTCAATATTTTATTGGAATATTTTAATTTCAGAAGTTAAACTTCGACACATGAAAGTGTGTACTTGCATATTTTTGACTCATAGATAATTTTATTTGGATTTGTGAATCTTAGAACCAAGTAATTAAAGTAAGGTTGGTAATAAAAACTTGTTTTAAGGGAGTTTATGGGATTTTGAAGAGTGTTTGGGGTAGAATATGAGAGAGTTGTAGAATGGAGGGCTAGTTTGTAATTAAGAAAGAATTTGAGTACAAATATGATAAGAGTGTGAGAGAAATCCAGCAAGTGCTAGAAGTCTCTAGTTTGGCCGAGAAAGAGAGGAGAAAAAGAAGAGAATAAGAAAGAAAGGAAGACGGAGAGGAGAAAAAGGAAAGAAATAGGAATTTATTGCAACTTTTCAAGGTAAAAGCTTGTGTTCTTTCTTTTAATTCAAGCATATTTATTAAACTAAAGATTTGTGAACTTAGAGTTTGGATTCAAAGACTTTCTTTAATAAAAAGTTTAAAGAAAAATGGTTGTTTCAAAAATATGGGGTTTTAAGACAAAGTTGTGAGTTTGAGTTTAGGATGCAAATTTTGGTGTGGGTAACATTGATTTTTGTAAATATAGCTAAAAGAAACTTGTATCTTTGAAGATTTGGAAAGATCTTTAGAAATCAAGAAGATTTTTTTTTTGGAGAAAAGATGAATTTTCGAGAAGAAAATTTGCTAGAACCAAGGACCTAGTCAACTCAGTCGGACACCCAGTTGGCTGGAAAGTGTTTTGGGGCTGCTCTAGAAGGACCCAGTCGAGTAGATCATCAGGCAAAACCTTCTCGACGTTTCCCAGTCGACTGGATTGGGTACCTAGTCAACTAGATCATGTTGATTTTTAAAATTTGACTTTTCCCTTTAGTTTTTGAATGTAAAACTTTTCCAAAGTGATTTTAATGTTTATATACATTTGAAATATGATTAAAACACCTTTAAAAGTGTTAGTATTTATGAAAATTAAAGTGTTTTTGAGATTCAAAGTAAATGATTTGAAAGAAGGGCTTAACGCGTCGATTTCTTGATTTGCTTTCGTACAAAATGCTATTGAATTATATAGTGTGTAAATACCTTAGAGTTTCTAATACTGTGTTATTGATTGATAATAATTGGGATTAGATGTTGTTTCACTTCTAGGCACAAGTGGTGTTTACCGTTAAAGGTCAAAGGTAGTGGTTTGATATTAGTTATAGAGCAAATAACGAGGTGAGTACGCCTTACCTTTAGTTAGTGTATTTAAATGTATATAATTATAATAATAAAGGATAAGAATTTGTTCTGTCTTGATAAGTATAAATACTAGAATTTCAAGAGAGTAAATATATAAACTTTGGCATGAAGATATTAAGGATTAGTGGTATGAGAACCTGGTATAGGCTGAGAAATAATTGTTTAAGATGTGAGTTTAGAAATGATTCAAGGTGGTTGTGTTAGGAAAATGTGATTTGAATTATTGTAATGAATGTGTTTGGTTTAATTGGTATGAAAATGTGATGTGGATGGTTGATTGTTGCTTGCATGTATATCACTACATGCATTTTGCATTGTAATCTTATTTGAAGGTATGTTATTGAGAGGCAAGTGATGGGTGAGGCTGGTAGGTTCTTTTTCACAAGGGGTGTAAGGGTACTAAACGATTATTGGATGAGTAGGACCCGACCCAGATAAAGGAAGGTTCTGAATATTTGATATTATGATGATTGAACGTACTGGTACGTGAGAAGACGTCCCCATGATGATGAGATTAGCCTAGTGGGGGGCGATGATTTGATTGTGCATTTTATTGTATTGCATCACATTACATAATATTGCATATCATGGATACATGGTTATGATTGGCCCACGAGAAGCGTGTGTTATGATTGACCCATGAGGGGTATGTGATGTGCTTGGCCCGAAGAAAGGCATTATCTTTGTTATGAAAATGAAAAGTGTTGTGATAAAAATCTTCTCTTATTATATTGGTCTCATGTTGTTTGGATGTATGAAAAGTTGTTTGTAGTATTAAATTAAGAAAATTTGTGAATCCTAGTATATATGGTTTTAGCATTATATGAGAAATAAACAGAAATATTTATAGAAGTCCTACAAACCATCCGTTACATGTATTAGTAATTAAATAAATCACAAGAAGTAATGGCAATAAAAATTTCTTTAATGTGATTACTTCTCGTACGGTTTGTCTCACTGAGTTTTTTAGCTCATAATTTTATTTTACTCACATTTTAGGTAATACTGGAGGATTGATAGTTAAATTTGAAGGAAGTCCTAATTAAAGCTTTCGGCTGCGGGGTTTAAGTGGGGGCAATATGTCTTAATGTTTAAGCCAAGTCGACTAGTGTGTGATTATTATGAGGATTTGGTGTTAATGGAGTGACTTTGTTGTGTTTGTGATTTGATGTGGTGATGCTTTCGATGAGAATTTTTGGTGTAAGTGTTTTAAAGTAATGCAAGGTTTTGATTGATATGTCCTTGTATAATTTTAGGAATTTGTTATGTGGTTCGGTGTTTGATGAAAGCATTAGAAGATAAGAAAAGATCTTTTAAAGAGTTATAATTAACTGAAAATCTTACTTTGATTTTATGACTATTGAAAATTTATTAACGAATTGTTAGTTAAAAGATTGGAGTTGTTGTTGAGAATGAGTTCCATAAAGTATGAATTGATTTGAGTTTTTTATGAATTTTTTTTCCTTGGATGATTCTTTTTCATATTGTGTGTGCTAAGGTACTTGTGAATGATGGTTGTGTGAATGCTATGTATTGTTGGCCTAAGAAATAGTTAGTATAGAAGTTTGCAGACATAAAATAAATAAAGTTATATATATGCTTAAGAGATGAGAATAGGATTAAAGTAATTGATGGAATGTCCGATTAAAGTATTTTGAAGGTTTAGGTTAACGTTTATTAGAAAGTGTGGAGAAGTTCAAGAGTTGTGAAGTTTTATTAATTCATAGAATTGTAAGTATCTCGTTAGGAAGTGAGACTCGAGAAGAGTAACTAAGATATTGGTAAGAGTGTAGATGGATTAATGAGCATAGAAATGAATAAGAATAACTGTTGGACAAGTGGTTAGCATAGAGATTAAAGTAGTAGAAAGTGATTGAGGAAGAATGAGAGAAACTTTTAGTGAAGAAGTTGTGATGTTTTGAGACTTTAAAAAGGTTAGTAAAGAAAGTGTTTTGAAGGTAGAAATTATTAGGTGAGAAGTTGAGAAGGAGAAATGATGTAGTGAATTTTGTTTTGATCTTAATGTTAAGTGAGTTGTAACATAAGAAGATGGTGAATTTATTTAAAAACTTAGAATCCATGAGTTTAGAGTTAAGTTTTGAATAATAGTTTGGTTGACATTAGGGTGTGAGCTCAAGAGTTTTATCTTACTTGAAGATTTACGTTTTAGAAACGTTAAATTTGATTCAGCGAGAGGTGCGTGATGATGAATTAGAACATTGGAGTACTTAAAAAGCTAAAAGTTGGTGGATATCTTATTTTGGATGTGACTTAAGTACTAGAAAGGAAAGTGACTAGTGAAAAATAATAGTTATGCTTAGCAAAGAAGGTTACGTTATAAATGGTAATGTTAAGATTATGTTTAATGAAAAACCAAGAATCCAGTAAGGTATGGAATATTAGAATGATTATGGTGAAAGAGAAGTAGATGTAGATTTTAAGGTCAATGAATTGTTTGATAAGAGATTGTGGTATAGGTAAATAGTGGAAGGATTAAGATGGAGGTAATTTGCTTTAGCCCTCACCATGGTTAATAATAAGGACATGGCAACTGTCAATAGTAGTGTAGAGGGAGAGACTACAAAAGAAAGGTTAGTAATTTAAGAAGCTAAGAAGTTAGGTGTGCTCAAGGGTAGAGATAGTATGATGTCAAAGTGAAGCACTTTGTTTGAGGACTAATAGTGACAGTAAGTTAAAAGAACTTGTTAGATTTCAACATACATCATATGGCTAGACATAAGATTCGGTAAAGAAAAGTTTGGAGATGAGATGTTAGATGGTCTTCTAGAGGTTTGATTTCCTAAATGGGTAAGAAGAAGAAACGCTAAAAAAGTTTAATAAGAAATAAGAGATTTGTACTACCACCAAGTTATTGTAAAAAGAAAAGATATATGGCTTTGTGATAAGTGATGGATTATTGGATGCTTGGTCTTGGTTTTGTTATTAGAATTAAAAGGAGATGGAATAACCCGGTAGGATTGAAGATTGTATTGATAGTATTGGATTTGAATTGAGAGGTTATGGATTTGTATTTTATTGGTGTTTTAGTTATAACTTTCCATGAAGTGTGATTTTGAAAATTGTGAAGTTAATGATTAATATTGGAGATTGAATAGTTAAAATAAAATGGAATAAAAGGTCTAAGTATGAAGTGAGATGTTGTAAGTATGATCAAATAGAAGGTTGAAATTTTGGGAAGGTATTTATTGAGAAGTAGAAGTAAGTTTTAGTGAATGCGGCAAGAACTAATAGTTATAAGGTTAATGTGTGAGGACGCCTTTAAAAAAATAGTGAAGTGGAAAGTTATCTAATGTGTATCTTGAGAATTTTTAAGTAGGAAAATTCATGTTTGAGAATGAGATGTAGAGTATATAACATGGAAGATGAATTAGAAAATTCTAAGAAAATGATAAATTGGAGTGCAATCAACATAAAAGGAAAAGTTATGTAGAAGAAAATCATTGTGAAGTATAAGGAAAGATTAAGGACATAATATGTAAACATTATTTGAAGGCAATTAAGTGATCAAGTTGAAGAGTGGATTTGTAAAATGGAGTTTGCAGATTGTGGACGAAATTGACTGATCCTATAAATACTTAACTTATACAATGAAATGGTTAAGATATTGTTAGGAAACCACCCTCAATGATCACAGGAGGTGATCTTCCAAACACCCAAGTCTAGAGTGACTTGTAATGAAAAGAAACAACAACCAATCAAAGCAAGAAAGAAAAATATACAATTTGTTATCGAGGTTCGGCAATGTGCCTACGTCCCCGTGAGCTCCTCCGAGCCCTCTGCACTAAATCAATGGTTCTTACAAGTTACAGTAACTCCTCTCCAAGAAACCTCTTGTTCTTGAAGAACGAAAGAAGAAGAAGTACAAGAAAGTGATAAGAACTAACCCTGAAATTTTTCCCAAGAAAATTTCACTTACATGCCCTTTAATCCCCTTTCTATTCTACTCTCTCTTTCTAAACAACCAGTCTTTACAATAAGTCTCTCTTGTTTTGTGTCTTTGCACTCTTACAGTTGATCTCACTTTAAATCACAAGTTATTCCTCACATTTATGGAGACTGAAGCTAGGCGACCCTTTATATAGTGCACTAACTTATTAATCACTCTTGAGAGTTAATCTCCACCTTTAGATCTTGATGACCAATCAACCATAGCCCCTCATCAATCCTAAGTGATCTTGTACATTTTAAACATGCCTCACGCACCCTTTCAAAAGGCTGAACCAATGTGCATCAATGTGCCTTCAAGCCGCGGCCCAAAACAGGGCAGGCCGCGGCTTGCAAGTGGTGGAACTTCATGCCTTTTTGGGCATCGCGGCATGGGGAGTCTGGGCCGCGGCTCGGCCTGAGGAGGAAGATATCCGAGCTGCTGGAGGTTGCGGCGCACAAGGCTGGGCTACGGCACACACTAGTGGACCTAATGCTGATTTTACGTGTTTAAACTTTAGACAAAATACCAACAATCTCTACCTTTGTCCAAGCGTTTAAACCCAAACCCATTGTCCAGAGAACTCAGTATCCAAACTCAACTTGAGTCACCATATCAACCGACTCCAATCCTAAGAAGTCCAAGGCAATGATTAAACTTGCCTAGAGGTAGAACTTTAGTAGCGAAATCTGCAGGGTTTTCTTCCGTTGCCACCTTATCCATATGGATGCATCATTCCATAACATTTTCCTGAATGAAATGGTGCCGAACATCCATATGCTTTGTCCTCTCATGGAACACTGGATTCTTGCACAAATGCAATGCCCTTTGGCTATCCGAATACACCACCACCTGCTCTTTTAGTACCTTCAACTCTTCCAGCAACCCTTTGCACCATATATCCTCCTTGATGGCTTTCGTAGCCGCTATGTGCTCAGCCTCGGTTGTTGAGAGTGCTACCACCGGCTGCAACTGAGCCTTCCAACTTACACAACATCCGTTTAAGTTGAAGAAGTAGGAAGTAATCGATCTTCTCTTATCCCGGTCTGCTCCATAGTCCGAATCAGCATAACCCTCAAGACATATGGACTTACCCCTCTTCTCATAAACCAGCCCTACTTCAGGGCTTCCCTTTAAGTACCTCAGCAATCACTTCATCCCAAGCCAATGCTTCTTTCCGAGATTACTTATAAACCTATTGAGGACACTTATTGCATGAGTAATATCAGGTCTAGTGCTTACCATAGTGAACATAACTGAACCAACCGCACTAGAGTAAGGGACCTTTTCCATTCCCTTCTTCTCCGCCTCTTATCTCAGATATTATTCGCTGGAGAACTTGAAATGACCAGCAAGGGGAACCTTCACTGGTTTGCTATCTTCCATAGAGAACTTAGATATCATTTTCTCTATGTAAGAAGTTTGAGAGATCTTCAATCTGTTTCTCTCCCTTTCCTGGATTATATTCATCCCAAGGATCTTCTATGCATGGCCAAGATCCTTCATCTCAAACTCCGAACTGAGTTGAGACTTCAATTTTTCTATCCTCTCCCTGCTGTTCCCAATCAATAACATATCATCAACATAGATGAGGATGATCACCACTTCCTCCACCTTGTGCCCCTTGTAGTACAAGCACGAATCATAGTAGCTCCTCATGAAACCGAAGCTAGTTACAAAGGAATCATACCTCTTATTCCATTGCCAAGGTGATTGCTTCAGGCTATAGAGAGATTTCTTCAATTTGTACACCAACTCTCCCTGCCTTCCTTCCTCATAGCCTTCGGTTGCCTCATGTAGATGGTCTCATCAAGCTCTCCAATTAAGAACGTTGTCTTCACATCCATTTTCTCAATCTCCCAATCGAATTGGACCACCATTGCCAATACTATCCGTATCGTCTTGTACTTCACAACTAGTGAAAATATTTCGGTGAAATCTATGCCTTCTCTTTGTGTGAACCCCTTCGCCACCAGCCTAGCTTTATACCGGACTTCATCCCCTGGAGTGTTCCCTTCTTTGATCTTGTAGATCCATCTACAATCCACAACTCTCTGTTTTTCTGGTTTGGGCACCAATTCCCAAGAGTTGTTCTTCCTTAAAGAATCAATTTTTTTCTCCATAGCTAGCTAACACTTTGACGACTCCTTACATTCCATGGCTTCTATGTAAGTTTCTGGTTCAACCATCATTCCTTCTAAATAAGGAGCTGCTACATTCGAATCCGCAAACCCATATCTCAAAGGTGGTCTGACCACCCTCCTTTCCCGGTCCCTTGTGAGCTGATAGTCATTCTGACTTGCTGCATCATCCCC
This sequence comes from Bretschneidera sinensis, assembly GCA_023935145.1. Classification (NCBI taxonomy): domain Eukaryota; kingdom Viridiplantae; phylum Streptophyta; class Magnoliopsida; order Brassicales; family Akaniaceae; genus Bretschneidera; species Bretschneidera sinensis. The sequence goes on from CM043698.1 coordinate 132,837,731, forward strand.
TTCCAGTTCAGCCTCCTCTTGAGTATCCTGAGCATGGCCTTCATCAATGAGCTCTACCTGGTCCGACCCCTCTTACCTTCCTTGCTCTACTTGAACTGAATTTTCCTTGATGCGATGCTCCATAAATTTCGGACTGGTTTGCTCACTAGCCCCTACAAAGTTAGTTTTCTCCAAATAGGGAAATAACAATTCATTAAAAATAACATCCCTACTTATTATAAGTTTCATTTCTTTTTGTTCTAAAGACCACAAATTATACCCCTTAACCCCATCACCATACCCTAGAAATACACATTTTCTAGACCTTGGGTTAAGTTTATCATCCTTTTGATGTGCAAACGCAGCACACCCAAAAGTCCTAAGGTTGCTCAACTCAGGGGGTTTCATACTCCATATTTCTATGGGAGTCTTAAGCTCTAAAGCTCTATAGGGTGATCTATTTACCAAGTATGTAGTAGTAGACACAGCTTCCCCCCAAAAATATTTTGGTAATCCATATCCTATTAACATGCACCTAACCTTTTCCATAAGGGTCCTTTTCATCCTCTCAACAACTCCGTTTTGCTGAGGTGTTTTTACAACCGTTCTATGTCTTAGAATGCCATTTAATTCATAGAATTTATCAAAATACTTATTGAAAAATTCTAAGCCATTATCGGTTCGTAAAGCCTTAACTACCCTACCCGTTTGAGTTTCCAGCAACTTTTTCTACACCACAAATTTATTCAAAGCATCTGATTTATTTTTAAGCAAATAAACCCAAACTTTTCTTGAATAATCATCAATTAAAGACAAAAATTAAAAGTTACCTCCCTGTGTTGGTGTTCTTGTTGGTCCCTAAAGGTTTGAATGAATATAGTCAAGAATGCCCTTAGACTTGTGCACTTCGGTGTTGAAGCTGACCCGGTGTTGCTTCCCAAGAACGCAACACTCGCAAAAATCGAATTTCTCTACTTTGTCACCACCAAGTGGACCATTCTTGCTGAGAACTTGCAGGCCCTTTTCACTCATATGTCCCCAGCGAGTGTGCCAAAGGGCTGCCTTATCCATCTCAGCCATCAAGCTTGCTGCTTGATCCTTGATTTCTATCTCTTCGACCATCTCACAGAGTCCATCGTTTATTGCTGCTTTGATCACTATCAAAGATCCCTTGGTTACCTTGATCTTTCCTTCTTCAGCTTTTTATGTGTATCCTATGGAATCCAACTGCCCCAATGAGATCAAATTCCTCCTCAAATCCGGGAGATACCTCACATTCCGCAGCAGCCTTGTGACTCTATCAAAGATCCTCAACTAGATGTCTCATATCCCCCTCACTTGGCAAGAAGTATCATTCCTCAAGAAAACCTTTCCATCATTGATTTCCTTGAAATTCTTGAACCAATCCTTTTGAAGGCACATGTGATAAGTGCACCCGGTATCCAAGATCCATCTTCTGCTACCTTCTTGCCTCATGCTCACATTTGAGCACACAACAAGAACATAATCTTATATTTCTCCTTTGGCAACTGAAACCTCTCCATTGTTGGTATAGCTTCTTCCTCTCTCATCCTACATCTTTTTCTTGCAATCTTTCCTAAAATGTCCCTCCTTGTTATAGTAGAAGCTTTTATTTCCTCCAAATCTCAGTTTGGAATGAGATCTCCCATGGCTCTGCCCTCTACCTCTTGATTTCTCCTAGTAGTTACCATGAATGCTACTACTATTCTGAGTTGCTGGCCTTCCTCTACTGAACAACCCTTCTCCACTTGATGCTTCGCTCATCTTGGCTTTGAAATCATGAGCCTTTATGGGATTAATCACAATCTCCTTGGTTAAAGTATCTCTTCTATATTCAATTGCATTAATCAAATTATCAAAACAATCAGGAAGAGAATTCAACAAAATAACAGCCAATTGTTTATCCGGGAATGTTATGCTACAGCTATTCAAATATTGAACTAGCTTATTAAACACATCAAGATTCTCTTGCAACTCTTTATTAGGATCCATTTTAAAAGCAAAGATTCTTTTAAGAAGATAAATCTTATTAGGGAGAGTTTTGGTAAGAAACAACTCATCTAGTTTCTTCCATATGACAGCAGGATCTTCCGAGTCTCCGCACTCCCTTGTCATGCTATCTGATATGTGCAAGAAAATGGTGTTGTATGCCATCTTCTTCATCTCAATCCGTTGGTCCTCCGTGATACTTGCTGGAAAAGCATTATCTTCTCCAATAGCCAAGTCCACCTTCTGTTGCATAAGAATAGCCTTGATCTTCCACTTCCAAAGGGTAAAGTCTCCCTTTCCATCAAACTTCTCAACAATGAAATTTGAAGCCATCTTACGGAGAAAATCCCAGATTTATGCAGCACCCAAAATTGCTTTCCAACTTCTTCTAAATCTCAAGAACACGATCAGAGATTGATCTTAATACCGTTCTTGAATCACCCTCAAGAACACGATTAGATCTTGGTCTTTACTCCGTTCTTGAATCACCCAAGAAGTTGATCTTTAATTATTGGAGTCTTGCTCCGATACCTTATGTTCTTGCTCTGATACCCAGCTGTGCAAGCTCTGATACCACTATTGTGGTCTCTCCTCTAGCTCTGATACCACTGTTGGGAAACCATCCTCAATGATCCCATGAGGTGATCTTCCAAACACCCAAGTCTAGAGTGACTTGTAATGAAAAGAAACGGCAACCAATCAAAGAAAGAAAGAAAAACAAGCAATTTGTTATCGAGGTTCGGCAATGTGCAGCTCCTCCGAGCCCACTGCAGTAAATCAATGGTTTTTACAAGTTACATCAACTCCTCTCCAAGAAACTTCTTGTTCTTGAAGAACGAAAGAAGAAGAAGTACAAGAAAGTGATAAGAACTAACCTTGGAATTTTTCCAAAGAAAATTCCACTTACAAACCCTTTAATCCCCTTTCTATTATACTCTCTCTTTCTAAACAACCAGCCTTTACAATGAGTCTCTCTTGTTTTGTGTCTTTGCACTCTTACAATTGATCTCAGTTTAAATCACAAGTTATTCCTCACACTTATGGAGATTGAAGCTAGGTGACCCTTTATATAGTGCACCAACTTCTTAACCACTCTTGAGAGTCAATCTCCACCCTTAGATCTTGAGGACCAATCAACCATAGCCCCTCATCAATCCTAAGTGATCCTGTGCGTTTTGAACATACCTCATGCATCATTTCAAAAGGCTGAACCAATTTGCATCAGTGTTCCTTCAAGCTGCGGCTCAAAACAGGGCAGGCAGTGGCTTGCAAGTGGTGGAACTTCATGCCTTTCTGGGCACCGCGGTATGGGGAGTCTGGGCCACGGCGTGGCCTGAGGAGGAAGACATCCGAGCTACTAGAGGCCGCGGCGCACAAGGCTGATCCGCGGCTCACACTGGTGGACCTGATGATGATTTTACATGTTTAAACTTTGGACAAAATACCAACAGATATAATTATTATCGTTAAAGAAAAACTAGTCAATTAGAGCTGTAGTGAAAAGTAAGATGCTTAACTCTTGCTACTAAGGTAAGTTATATAAAATTTTATTGGTCAACATGCTCCAGTTAGCGATGGACAAGTTAGAGTTTGATGGAAATAATAGGAGAAGAATGAGTAAAGGGATTAAATTATTAAATGAAGCTTTTTGCTCGAGAAATGTTAGAAAGTAAAGCAAGTCGATGAAAAGTTGAATTGTGAAGGGTTTAAATGATTGTTTCTTTTCCCTTAGGTGAAGTGGGAATCATGAAGTCAAGATAGAAATACAAAGATTTAGAGAGGAGTATGAGATGATAAAAATTTTAGTTCTTAAAGAACAAGATCAAAAGAAAGATGTAAAAGGAAGGTGACTTTGGGTAATGCTTTTTTCTAGAAATAAATAAAAATTTAAGTAGTTGATTGAAGGGCAAAAACTGCTTAATGAATGAAAGATTTTCTAGGAAGATCAGATATAGTTTATTAAAATAGCAAGTTAGATCACTCTAGTGATGACTTAGTTAGTTGGCAACGAATTAGAGAAAATTCAAGTTAATGGTGCAATAGAAGTTTAACCTTGTATTGGCATGTATTGAAGGAAGTGGACAAATTGAGAAGTATGTTTGAGATTATGGGACAGACTAAGAAAGTATTAATCTTGATGTTTGGTGAACCCTGGTTCAGGAAATTTTGAGGACAAAATTTTAATTAGTGGGGGAAAATTGTTGAGCCTGGTATTTTATAGGAATATTTTAATTTCAGGACTTAAGCTTCGAGGCATGAAAGTGTGTACTTGATTAGTTTTGACTCACAGATTAATTATATTTGGATTTTGGATCTTAGAACTAAGTAATTAAAGTTAGGTTGGTAATAAAAACTTGTTTTAAGAGAGTTTTTAGGATTTTAATGAGTGTTTGGGTAGGATGTAAGAGAGATGTAGAATGGAGGACTGGTTAGTAATTAAGAAAGAATTTGAGTATAAATATGATGAGATTGAGAAAAATCCAGGAAGTGCTGGAAGTCTCTAGTTTGGCCGAGAAAGAGAGGAGAAAAAGAAAGATAGGAAGAATAAGAGGAGGAAAAGGAAAGAAATGGGAATTTCTTGCAACTTTTCAAGGTAAAAGCTTATTTTCTTTCTTTTTCATTCAAATATACTTATTAAACTAAATATTTGTGAACTTGGAGTTTGGAGTCAAAGACTTTCTTTAAGAAAAAGTTTGAAGAAAACTGGTTATTTAAAAAAAAAATTGGATTTTCATGCCAAAGTTGTTACTTCGAGTTTAGGATGAAAATTTTGGTATGGGTAACATTGATTATTATTAATATAACTAGTATAAATTTGTATATTTAAAGATTTGGAAATATCTTTGGAAATCAAGAAGATTTTTTTGGAGAAAACATGAATTTTCGAGGAAAAAAATTGCAAGAACCAGGGACCCAGTCGACTAGGTCGGACACCTAGTCGACGGGAAGGGGTTTTTGTGTTGTTCTGGGAAGATCCAGTCAACTGGGTTACTAGATTATCAGGCAGAACCTTCTCAACATTTCCCAGTCGACTGGATTGGGTACCTAACCGATTAGATCATGCTGATTTTTAAAATTTGACCTTTTCCTTTAGTTTTCGAATGCAAAACTTTTCCAAAGTGATTTTAAAGTTTATATACATTTGAATTATGATTAAAAACACCTTTAAAAGTGTTAGTATTTATGAAAACTAAAGTGCTTTTGAGATTCAAAGTAAATGATTTGAAAAAAGGGCTTAACATCTCGATTTCTTTAATTGATTTTGTGCGAAATGCGCTATTGAATTATATAGTGTGTAAATACTTCAGAGTTCCTAGTATTTTGTTATTGATTGATAATAATGGGGATTAGATGTTGTTTCACTTCTAGGCCCAAGTGGTGGTTACCGTTAAAGGAAAAAGGTAGTGGTTTGATATTAGTTGTGGAGCAAGTAACAAGGTGAGTACAATTTACCTTTAGTAAGCGTACTTAAAGGTATATAATTATAGTAATAAAGGATAAGAATGTGATCTACCTTGATATGTATAAATACTAGAATTTTAGGAGAGTAAGTATATAAACTTTTGTGTGAAGATATTAAGGATTAGTGGTGTGAGAACCTAGTATAGGTTGAGAAATAATTGTATAAAATGTGAGTTTATAAATGATTCAAGGTGGTTGTGTGAGGAAAATGTGATTTGTATGATTGTAATGAATGTGTTTGGTTGAATTGGTATGAAAATGTGATGTGGATGGTTGATGATTGCTTCCATGTATATCACTTCATGGATTTTGAAGTATAACCTTATTTGACGGTATGTTATTGAGAAGCGAGTGATGTGTGTGGCCATTAGGTCCCTTCCCACAAGGGGTGAAATGGTACAAAATTATTATTGGATGAGTAGGACCCAACCTGTATCAAGAGGGGTTTTGAAGATTTTATTTATGATGATTGGACTTACAGGTATGTGGGGAGATGTCCCATTGATGATGAGATTAGCACAGTGAGAGGCGGTGATTTGATTGTGCATTTTATTGCATTGCATCGCATTGCATATCATGGATACATGATTATGATTGGCATATGAGGGGCATGTGTTATAATTGGTCCATGAGGGGTGTGTGTTATAATTAACCCATGAGGGGCATGTGATGTGCTTCGCCTAAATAAGGGTATGAGCTTTCTTGTAAAAATGAAAAGTATTGTGACAAAAAAAATCCTTTCTTATTCTATTGGTCTCATGTTGTTTGGATGTATGAAAAGTGGTTTGTAGTATTAAATTAAGAAAATTTGTGAATGCTAGTATTTATGGTTTTATAATTATAAAAGAAATAAACAGAAATATTTGGAGGAATCCTACAAACCATGCGTTTCATGTACTTAGTAATTAAATAAATCGCAAGAAGTAATGGTAATAAAAATAATAACTTTTTTCAATGCGATTACTTCTCGTACAATGTGTCTCACTTAGCTTTTTAGCTCATCCTTTTATTTTACTCACATTTAAGGTAATGCTAGAGGCTTGATAGTTAAATTTGAAGGAAGTCCTAATTAAAGCTTTCGGCTGTGGCATCCTCATCTTTTGTAGTCTTGTTAGGAGCTTAAAATTTTGGGTTGGGTTTAGTCGTTGTGAAAGAAAATACTCTAGACTTAATGTAGTGGGGAAGATTTTATTTGCATCTAATTAAAGTTTAATGTTTTGGAAAGATTGTTTAGTTATGAAATTGTGATTATTTAAACTTGTGATGTTTTGAAAGAATGTATGTATTCTTGATGAGTTTTGTATGTTCACATATAGGTCGGTGTGCTCAAAGCTGAAAGGTGATGATACCTCCTCTGATAAGGCCCACCTAGGGATAGGTCGTTTGAAGAAATTATGACGAAAGAGGCTTCATCTTGTGATCTGAAAGAACTTGTGGCAAAATTAATCCTTGGGATTATTTGTAGAGAGATTAAAAAGGCAAGATCTATTTGAAAAATTATTTAATTGGTTATACAAAATTAGAAGAAAATTTCAGAATTTATGTTTCTAGAAATCAAAATAATTTTAACATAACATACATATATAATATTAAACAAAATAGTATAATAAAATAAAAAGAGTACTTAAAATTAAAAAAATATAAGAAGCTAGTCTACGAGTCGCAGAAAGTCACTGTCCTGAAGCTGTTATAGCCTCCCTAAGTGTGGGTACAAATGACTAAGACCGACTCCAAGATAAAACTCATGTGCTCACAGATTTGCTTACTACAATGTACACATCCACGGGGAAGCAGAGATTAATCGACCCGATCAAGGTTACCCAAAAACATAAATATAAATATATAGAAAATAATAAAACAATTATCTTAGGGTACATACAAGAAGAAGAATCTGAAAATTGTGTATTAGGCTCTTGAAAAGGCTTTGTATTTATAAGCACAAATAAACCTAAGAATTTAATTCAAAATTTAAGATATAAATAATTACAAAATGTGTAACTATCAATTTACTAGTTATATTAAAAGAGAAAAAATTATAAAATAGTTACAAAATTTGTAACTCTCAATTTATTAGCTATATTAAAATAGCCAAATAATGGATATTAAAAAGTTATTTGATAGTTACAAAATGTGTAACTCTTTATTTAATTATTATATTAAAATAATCAAATTTTGGCTATTTGAAAAGCTATGAATAATTGTGAGCAATTTAAAACTTTTCTAACAATTCCCACAAGTTTTAAATTTTGAAACTCAAAATAAACAAAATAAAATATAAATATAAAAAATTATATAAGGGCAACTCTAGGACTATGTAATAGGTGTAGGAGTCTTCAGGATTTGCTTAGTGTTGACTGTATTCATCTAAGGGAGCCGTAATGGACTGCGCCTTGAATTAGGTCCCTTGATCAGACTTAAACAAGATATTGTTACACCTCTCAGTAGAAATATATATCCAGTAGTAGACTTTACATTTAAACTATCAATAATCTAATTTGTATCACTATATCCTTCTATCACATTAGGAAAACCTCTATATTGTAAAGAGTATCCCAAAGTTCCTCTAATATATTTCAAAATTCTTTCCAAGGCAGTCCAATGCTTTGTACTAGAATTGTGAATATATCTACTAAGTCTCCCAACTACATAGGCAATATCAGGTCTTGTTCTACTCATAAAGTATAATAGTGATCCTATTATCTGAGAGTATTTCATTTAGGATATAGGTTCCCCTAAATTCTTTTTTAGACTTACACTCGAATCATGCAGAGTAGTTATAAACTTAATATCATAATATCCAAAAAAATTTAAGTATTTTTTCGAGAGCTTTTTACTAAGATAAAATTATTCCTTCCAAAGTTCTTTCTAACTCCATTTCTTAGATTACATAAGCCTCTCCCAAATCTTTCATATCAAAGTTCTTAGATAAGTAGGACTTCACATTATTCACCATAACTAAATTTGTCCAAAAAATTAAGATATCATCAGCATATATGCATAAAATCATATGTTCTTTGCCAAAATATTTATAATACAAACATTTATCATCTTCATTAATCCTGAAGCCATAACTCAAGACAATATTATCAAATTTTTCATGCCATTTCTTAGGAGCTTGTTTCAAGCCATACAATGATTTTACTAGTTTACATACTTTATGTTCTTAACCTTTTAACATTGAATCCTTCAGGTTGTTCTATATAAATCTCCTCATCTAAGTCTCCATTTAAAAATATTGTCTTGACATCAATTTAATGTATTACTAAGTCATGTATAGATGCTAGTGTCAAAAGAGTTCTGATAGTAGTTATCCTAGCAACCGGTGAATAAGTATCAAAATAATCTATCCCTTCTTTTTGTGTAAAACCCTTAGCAACTAACCTAGCTTCATATTTATCTATACTTCCATTAGGTTTCAAATTTTTTCTGAAAACCCACTTACAACCTATAGGCTTACTCCTAGAAGGGAAGTCAAATAAAACCCAAGTATTATTCTGTATTATTGATTTAAATTTATCATCAATCATTTCCTTCTAAAACGGTGCATCTCCATAAGAAGTAGCCTCACTATAGGTTGAAGGTTCTCCTTATACTAAAACTGTAAAGAATCCAACTCCAAAATTCTTTTCAATTCTAGTTCTCTTACTTTTTTTAGGTTCAAAAGAAGTTTCAAATTTATCTCTTAGGGGTGAGCTAGAAAGTATTTCCTCATTTAATTGGACATTAGATGGTTGAACCAATACCTTAGTTTTAAAAATAAAGATATCCTCAAAATATGTTGCATCTCTAGCTTCTATTATTTTGTTATTAGATATTTCACTTATTTTAAAGTTTGTCATTAAGAACCTGTTCGCATTACTATTTTGGGCATAACTTATAAAAACAACATCTATATTTTTGGGCCCTATTTTCTTTCTCTTTGGTTCGGGTATAGCTATAGGTACATTACCTAGACAGCCCTACATTTTAGAATATCGAAACTTAGAGGTCTATTCGATTTAATATATAACAAGATGATAAGATAGCTTCCCCCCATAAACTCTTGGGTGCACCATATCCATTAATGTTCTATTTTTCCTTTTAGCTATACCATTTGATTGAGGAGAATAAGGAGGAGTTGTCCTTACAAAAACCCTTAAGCTCATTCAAACTATATTCTCTGCCTCTGTTGAAGCTAAGAATTTTAATCTTTTTCTCTAATTAATTTTCAACTCCATTCTTATAGGTTTTTAATTTATTAAATACTTAATCTTTTGTTTTGATGAGATAGACATAACAATATTTAAAGTGATCATCTATAAATGTTACAAAGTATTTATTTCCAAACCTAGTTGGAGGTTAGTTTGAATCACAAACATTACTATGTATGAGTTCTAGGAGACTAGTATTTCAAGTAATAGGTCTATCTAGGTTGGCTTGTACACAAATCTCACACTTATATATTACTTGTACACAAATCTCACACTTATGCTTGATATCTAAAGAAGCTTTAGGAATTAAACCCAAATCCATCAAACTTTTTATCTTCGCAAGACTTATATGGCCTAATCTTCCATGGAATACATTACTAGATTCAATATTGAAAACTAAATAAGAGATATTGTTCTAAGTACTTGAGACATTTAAATTAAATAAACTATCATAAATAAATGTTTTCCTAATAAAAACATTATTTCTACTTATGACAACCTTATTGGATTCCTTAACAAGCTTATAACCATGTTGAACTAGGTAAGTTTTACTAACTAGATTTCTCTTGACATCAAGAACAAGCTGCACTTTCTCAAGAATCAATGTCTTCTCAGAAGTCAACTTCAGATTAATTCTTCCAATTCCTAGTACTCGTGAGGTGATACCATTTACTAGAGTCACATTTCCTCCACTTGAGTTCGAATACTTTTTAAACAGTGAACGATTCAAACAAACATGTATATTAGCCCCAGAATCTAACCACAACTCATTATTTTCATAAATAAAGTTTACTAAAGAAGGTTTTGATTTAGACCTAATAGAGGGTTCGCCATCCTCTAGCATGTTGACTTGAAAGCCTTTATTCTCAAAGTTAGGATTTTACTCTCTAGTCTTCTTATAGTAACAAACTCGGGTGATATAATTAGTACTTTCACACATGTAGCATGGTCATTGAGTCATTCCTTTTCCCTTAGAGTTCCTAGAATTTGGGTTACGTGAACAATTAGGTTGGTTTTGATGATTTTGGTTGGGTTGAAAGTTATTGGGTGAGTGGTTGGGCCTAAAGTTATTATGTAGATTGTTATTATTATTCTTCTAATTTTTATTCTTGAAATTGTTTCCCCTAGGCTTAAATCGGTTGGAGGTTTTACTTGTTCTACCATATTCACTTTAGCCTCCATCTCATTTTTTGACTTGAAACTTATTGGAAATCACCTTGACAAGATGCCCAGATGGTGATCTTCCAAACACCCAAGTCTAGAATGACTTGTAGAAAGAAATACAACAATCGAAAGCAAGAAAGAAAAGAAGACAAGCGATTTGTTATCGAGGTTCGACAATAGCCTACGTCCCCATGAGTTCCTTTGAACTCTCTGCACTAAATCAATGGTTCTTTACAATTACAGCAACCCTCTTTAAGAAACCTCAAGTTCTTGAAGAAACCAAGAATAGAAGAAAGAAGATGATAAGAACTATTACAATGCTCTCTATCTATACTACTTTCTCTTCTTTACAACTAGCCTCTCTACAATGAGTCCCTCTTATGTTTTGTGTCTTTGCACTCTCACACAATTCTCTCTTGTATTGTGTCTTGTCACTCTTTACGATTGATCTCAAAGTATATCACAATGTTATGTCTAGAATGAAGCTAGGTGACCCTTTATATAGTGCACCAATTTCTTGTCCAATCTTGAGAGTCAATCTCCACCCTTAGATCTTGATGACCACTTAACCATGGACCTCCATCAATCCTAAGTGGTGTTGTGAATTTTAACCTTGCATCCACGCACCTAAGAAGATACTTAAACAAGCTGTCCATGTGTGCTTCAGTGTGCCTAGCGCCTAGGCGCTGAACAGGGGGTGGTGAGGCGACAAAGCTCCTTTGCACCACGTTCTGGGCGGTGCGGTGCTAGTGGAGGGGCAGTGCCGCACTGCCCTTCTTCAAACTACATCTTTGCTAGGCGGTGAGGCGCTGGTGAAGGGGCGGTGAGGTGCACACTGATGCTGCCCTTCACACAGCAGTGCGCACTACTTTGCTTTGTTGATTAGGGGTGTGCACACACACCCAAATAGATGCACACACATGTGTGCACTCCTTTAACATGCTGTATTTTAATCTTCTAACCTTGATATAGACTTTAACCATCTTTGAACCATGTTTAGACATGTTTAAATCTTAGACAAATACCAACAAAACTTAACCTATGTTGTTCTTCTATTCTAAGAGAATTGAAAACTTAGGTTAGGTCAAAGTACCTTGTTTATGTCTAAGGCTTTTGAAAAATTCATTCGAAGAAGATGTAGTTTATCTCGAAGATATGACACATTAGAATTTTCACTATATTTAGTATCATTCTTCTCTACATCTCTAAGATGATTTTGAAATTCATGAATTTGATCATTAATTGATTTACCATCTACCATGTGGTATTTATTAAAGGTTGAAACATTAAACCTTTTTATATCAGTATAATCTATACCGTATTCATCTTCTAAGGCTTTCCATAAATCTTTAGCACTTTTGGTAGAGTGGTAAATGTCGTAAAGACGTGGAGAAAGGGCACTAAGAATTCTATTGTGACAATGGTACTCTATTTCTTGAGGGGTGTACTTAGGAGCTTTTAATTCACTAGTTGATGTATCTCTAGGTTATGTTAAGTCTTCTAGATTGGGTATAAAACCTAACATCGTTAACAAATACATCATTTTCTTTTTTTTAATCTCCTAAAAAAGAGTCCATCAAAATTTTCAGGTTGTACACTATTGGCTTCCTCGTATGATGCCATTCTAGGAACTACTTAGGGAAATATCAAGTTTCTATGAGTAATAAACAAATACTCAGAATTATATGAATAAGATTAACACAAAATAAACCCAATTAATTATACATCAACGTATATTATTTGAAAAATATATCAAACTTAAGTAATGTGCAACTTACCACCTAAGAAAATTTTGAATAAGATATGAAGTATTCTAAAATTTTTTAATAATGATATTTTTTGTTTTGGTTGCTTTATTTTTTCCCACTTTAAACGTTTTATTAAAAACAAATAATCAACAAATTCATTTATAAAATAAAATTGTATCTGTCTGATTATTATTATAACAGATTTGAAATTGATATGTAACTATTTTTTTTATAAAAAAACAAAGCAAAAACTAATTTAAAGTACTATTAATTGTTATTAAAACTGATTTAAAATTGAATATAATAGTTTTATTATGAATTAAAACATTTATAAAAATGGTTTTAATCAATTTTTATATTTAAAAAGTATTTTATAAAAATATACACAGTTTAGAATTGAAACGTAATTTGTTTAAAACATAAACTGTTTTAAAAATTTGAATAAATATTTGAAACTGTTTATAACAAATATCAAAACAAGTGTTTTTAACAAAAATGCAGATGAATTAAAATAGAGTTATATTTGAAGCCAACAAGCTATTTTCTTAATAGATATCTTGTGTATTGAATGCAAAATTTTTCACCAAATTCTAGAATACGTTATACCAAAGAAAATATAAGTCGAGACACAAATTTGAATATATAACAACTTTAGCTATTGAAAAAAATTATATAATTGGTGGTATAAAAATAGAAGACATTTTCAAACTGTATGCTTATAGAAATCAAAATAACTTTAACATAACACGCATATATGATATTAAACAAAATAGTATAATAAAATAATACAAGTACTTAAAATTAAAAAATAGAACGAGTTGGCCTATGAGTCATAGAAAGCCATTGTCCTAAAGTCGCTATAGCCTCCTTACATGTGGATACAAATGGCTAATACCAACTCCAAGATAAAACCCAGGTGTTCTCAGTTTTAAGCGTGGATGAACCAACCCGATCATGGTTGCCAAAAAATACAAATATATAAAAAAAATAATAAAAAATTCACTTAGAGTATATAAGACAATAAAAAGAATATGAAAATTGTGTCTTAAGCTCTTGAAAAGGCTTGGTATTTATAGGCATAAATAAACTTAATAATTTAATTCAAAATTCAAAATAAAAATAATTTCAAAATGTGTAACTCTCAATATATTAGCTGTATTAAAATAACCAAATAATGGCAATTGAAAAACCATTTGATAGTTATAAAATGTGTAACTCTCCATTTAATTATTATATTAAAATGGCAAAATAATGGCTATTTGAAAAGTCATTTAAATGCCATGAATATTTGTGATGAATTTAAAAAAAAAAATTAATAGTATCAAGCTTTTTTTTCCGCTTCAAAATGTTCTTAAGCATTCGAAAAGTCACGATCTTGGGAAGTTGATGGAGGTTCATAATGACTACTTGGATTGTTAGGATTTGAACCTCTTCCCTCTTGGCAGCTGGTGCAGTTAAAATGTGTAGTTAAAAATTTAGTTTTTTTAGTTAATCTATGTTTATCTTAATCTTACATCATTAGTTACGTAATATAGGATGCTTAGTATGTAGTTTATATTTAATCTTGGGAGATGAAAGGAAATATCTAGATTTCTTTTGTCAAATGTATGGTTGTAAGAAGGAATTATAAAGTTAAAATTGTAGCTGAATATCAAAATAAGCGATATACGTGTTTTTCTTCTTCCATCTGTTTCTTCTTCTCTCTTCCATTATCTTTTGCTAATTCTTTTCTTTCTTCTTGATAATGCATTAGTACTAAATCTACTAAAATTAGTTAGAGTGTGTAGAATGATTTTTAGTTTGTATGAACAAATGCTATCAGAGAAGCAGTTGATTTAGAAGGGCACCATTCAGTACTAGTTTGTAATATCCGAAACTATTTTGGTACTAAGTACAATCCTTTTTGAAACCTCTGTTGTCCTCAAGTCATAGAGATGGCATCCCATGTATGTTTTCAATCAAACCAGCAAATTGTCCTTGTTTTTAATGACGACAGCTATGATTTTTTTAGCATAAAAATGAGAACCATTTTGATGTCAATATATTATTGGGAAGTAGTAATAGAAGGAGTTGAGAAACCTATTGCAACAACTCAGAGTTCAGGATCTTCAAGTCTTGTTTCAGTATATACCCCAATATTTGCTGCTAGTAGCGCAACAGAGGCATCTTCAAGCCCCTAGGCTGATACAACAATGGAGAAGGAGTTGATGATGAAAGATCTTAATGCATTGCGACTGATCCAAATAGTTGTTTCTTATTCTATATTCCCAATGATTGCAACTACAACATCTAAAGAGGCCTGGGATATATTACGAAAAGAATTTCAAGGTACACAGAAGGTATGTGTAGTTAAATTACAAATTTTGAGAAGAGATTTTGAGAATCTTAAAATGAAATAAGGAGAATTTGTGAAGGATTATACTATTAGACTTACCAGAGTTGTAAACCAAATGAAAATCTATGATGAGTCTATACCATATCAAAAAATAATTGAGAAGATTTTGATTAGTTTGAGAGTATAGTTTGTGTTATTGGGGAGTTTACATAACTCTTAGTCATTGAATTAGTGGGATCTCTGCAACCTTTTGAGCAGAGACAAGCTAAGAAAATTGAAGTTGAATCTGAGGGTGCTTTTTAGTCCAAAGCCAAGTGTAAACCTTCCTCTTGCTCCAAGTTCAGTAAAAAAACCTAGATGGAAAGGGGGTCAAAAATCTAATAGAGATAGTAAAGATGCTAGAGAGGGCAGTGCACCTAAAGAAGGAGAAAAAAGAGAAAACTTTCCTCTATGTGGTGTTGGAAAGAGGACTAATTACCTAGAAAAATATTGTAGGTGGAAGGGTAAGCCTCAATCCTATTTTTGTAAGAAATTTGTCCACATTGAGAGGTTTGGCAGGGCTAAGCAACCAAATCAGCTAGCCAATTGTTGATGGCTAAAACATGTTGCTGAGCTGGAGGTCGGCATTTCAATGGTCTGCACAGAGGAGTATGGGTGAACTAAGAGGTCACCGAAGTAGAGGGAGGGTGATGCCTCCGAGGACACTCCAATGATCTTGTTAGTACAAAATTTGGAAAAAAAGAGAAGGTAATGATGCTAGTGTTTTTAGTAATGAGCTTAAAATTGAATATGAATTGTGCTTGCATACCTTAGTTCTTTAATAGTGCTTCAGAGGTGAGGTTGTCCACGTGGTCGGGATGGGCAATCCTGGAGATCCTGTCCCTTTGTTAACAAGTATAATTGGGTTCCTAGGGATGGTTGTGATCCTTGGAATCATGCTTACAGGTCTGTGAAGGGGTGTCTGTGAGTGGTAATCCTTGGAATTATGCTTACAGCCCAGTACAGGGAAAATCATGAGTGAGAATGGTGTTGTCAACTACTCGTCCGCATGTCGTCAGTTAATTGGAGAGGGTCCATCCATGTCTTCACGCTACTAGGGGAAGTTGTCCATGTGTCCTTAAGTCACTGGAGGAAAGTTCGTCCACGTCTCTTTATGCTAATGA
Organism: Bretschneidera sinensis; assembly: GCA_023935145.1. Classification (NCBI taxonomy): domain Eukaryota; kingdom Viridiplantae; phylum Streptophyta; class Magnoliopsida; order Brassicales; family Akaniaceae; genus Bretschneidera; species Bretschneidera sinensis. The sequence goes on from CM043698.1 coordinate 132,853,782, forward strand.
ATGAGAGTTTGTCGATGAGTACTCATGTCATTGGGTGGTACTTTTTATCAGTATCAGAGGCCCCCTATTTCCTTAAGTGCATTTATGTGCTCTAAGGAAGTATGATAGAGCTCGACCGTGGTGAGGTTTAGGTCAAGCATATTAGCAACAGTCGATATACTCGACCTCAGATACGTTGGTCCGAGCATATGAACAGTAGTTGATATGCTCGGCCTCGGAGAAGTTGGTCCAAAGATATGAGCAGCAGTCAATATACTCGTCCCTGGATGTGTTGGTCCGAGTATATGAGCATCAATCAATATGTTCAACCTTGGAGACGTTGGTTCGAGCATATGAGCAACATTCAATATGCACGGCCTTGGAGACGTTCGTCCAAGCATATGAGCAACAGTTAATATGCTCGGCCTTAGAGATGTTGGTCCAAGCATATGAGCAGCAGTCAATATGCTCGGCCTTGGAGATGTTGGTCTGAATATATGAGCAGTAGTCAATATGCTCGACCTTGGGGACGTTGGTCCGAGCATATGTGCAACAATCAATATGCTCGGCCTTCGAGACGTTGGTTCGAGCATATGAACAGTAGTCAATATGCTAGGCCTTGGAGACACTGGTCTGAGTATATGAACAACAGTCAATATGCTAGGCCTTGGAGACGTTGGTATGAGCATATGAGTAACAGTCAGTATGTTCGACCTTGGAGACGTTGGTCCGAGCATATGAGCAGCAATCAATATGCTCGGCCTTAGAGACGTTGGTCTGAGCATATGAGCAGCAGTCAATATGCTCGGCTTTGGAGATGTTGGTCCGAGCATATGAGTAGCAGTCAATATGCTCAGCCTTAGAGATTTCAATCCGGGTCCTTCTTTTGAAGTTCTTGGTGGACTCTTGGGCTTCTTCTATTGGATTTTTTGGTGGACTATTGGGAGACTTGCACTTTAGGCCCAAAAAGAGTTCTTTGATGTTTAGGCTTTGGATAATCCTTTTTCAGGCCCAAAAGGGAAAAGATCTTTGGACCATTCTCCACAACCTTCTTTACACGTGGCTTGTTGGGCCATTTAATGCGCACAAATGTTCAGAGTAAAACAGTAGTGTTCATTAATGTCCTGTTCCCTTGGGGAATGAAACGGTACCTCAAGCAGGCCAAACGTCGCTTCATTGTGACTGAGGGTCCTTGGAGAACATAAAAATAGCATTGGGTATTTTGAACGTCACGTCTTCCCAAGCTTAAGGTTTAATTTGACTCGTTTGTCACGCCTTTTCTCCTATATAAGGGTATTTGCCCCTCATTTATCTTCACTTCATTTGCAATTTTTAGAGAGATATATTTGAGAGCCCATGGACTCGTCCTAAAGCGTGAAAGTGCTTAAAATTTGAGTTTAGTGAGAGATTGCTTCGAAGTTGTCCTTGGTGAGAGGTTGCTCAGAGGCGTTTCGAGGTTCAAGGGTGCTTAAAGTTGGAGGGATATCGAAGCATTTGGCTAAGGAGGAGGTTCCCAGGCTATTTACACTTTAGGTGAGTCTCCTATTCCCACTTCTGATGCCTTCAGTAGATAGTTTGTGTGATAGGCCTAGTAGTTGTAGTGGTAATAGTAGTAGCACATCTGGAGAGACAAGGACAAACTCTTCCTCTTCCAGAAGTGAGACCTCGAAAGGCGCCAAGGTTAGGAAGGGGCTACTGGCTATAGTGCCCTATATAGCAGTGGTAGAGGAGTATGGAGATGACTCCACCTTTGAGGGCGAGGATAAAGTAGACGTCGTCCTGGCCGAGATGAGGGGGATATGGCGATAGTAGAGAGGGTACAGTGGATGTTTGTGGTGAACATTGTACCCAACCAAATTAAGGATGAGGATCTTAAGGTGATCCGAAGGGCGAACTGTGTTCTTGAGGAGTACGTCCTCAGGCCAGCCAGGGTCTGAAAGAAGGCCTATGATGCCCTTCCGAGTCGTGCGCCCTAGAACTATGTGTGTATGAGCAGCACATGAGGGTCGAGCTTCGTTTTTCCCTCCAGTCTTTCTTCTGCGCAATGCTACCATATTTCGATATAGCGCTGTGTCAATTGGTACCGAACTCGGTACGACTGATTATGGCCTTTATTTGCGTCTGCACAGAGGTAGGGGGACATATGAGTCTAGATGTCTTCAAGGCCCACTTCCAAACAAGTGATGAGTCTTAAATATTGCATATTTTAGACCCTTAACATATATTTGTTATGCTCTTAGTTAGTAGTATTCCACTTTATTTTACGTCTTTCTTGTGTTTTGTGTATTTTTACAGGTTTGTGGAGAAAATAAAGCATTTCAAGAGATGTGAAGCTTCTGGAGACATTGCGATCGATCGCACGAGATATGCGATCGATCGCACCTGCGCTCGAGCGCACCTGCCTACGAACGAGCGCATGGTCAACATCCCACATCGAAATATTTGAAGTTTAGTGCATCTGCGATCGATCGTAGCAGACATGTGATCGAGCGCACATGATATCGTGCGCATAAGACATGCGATCGATCGTACCTGCGATCGATCGCACCACACTACGAACGAGCGCACACGGGCAGTATCCCACATCGAATCTGCAACCCATTTTGCTCCGGGTTTTCCCCTATATAAACACCATCTGGCTTCATCATTCAGTGTACAATTCCTAAGCCACTTTGGTGTTTACCGGTGGATGTCCGCCAACATTCTGGTGGATTCCGAAGGCATTGCTACCACGAGGGGAAGCGTCGCCCATCAGCGAGTGGAATTTCTCCCATGTAAAGTTGTTTATTTATTTCTTTATATTCAGTTGTTTTAGTTTAAATGTTTAGCACTTTTTATTATAGTTTTATAGTTATGAGTGGGTAGACTCTTCAGCTAAGGTTGAAGATGAAGCCCCGCCGTTGTTTGGCGTAGTAGTTCAGATTTGCTTGTACAAATCTGACAATTTTTAGTATAAATGTTCTGTCAATTATTTGAGTTAATCTTATAATTGATTGAGTTTAAATTGTCTGTCGGATTTTCTTTGTGTTTCATCTGATGGATACATTGAATGCTTTTCGATTAAATTGGATTCCCTTTGTGATTTGTTAAGAGCGGATACATTGGGTGCTTTTGGTTTAGTTGGGATATTCTTTGTTTTTTGTCTTATAGTTGGATTCATAGAATGTTTTGATAGGCTATATTTTTAGAACATATATGCTTAACTTTGGTGGGGTAGATTCGGAAACCTTAGTGTTTTTAATTATTAGTTTTTAAATCAACTTAGCTTAGTTTTAATTTATTTTGTAATATCATTTTGAAATTTGGAACTAGGTTAAGATAGAGTTAGTTTAGATTAAAAATATACTTTCATAACGCAATTCCCTGTGGATTCGACCTCGCACTTGCACAACACTATACTGCAAATGACTCGTGCGCTTGCGAGTAATTTAAAACTCACAACAAGTTTTTGGCGCCGTTGCCAGGGAATTGTTTGGTTTGTGAAATTTTTTTGTCTAAATTGATTTTATTTTTCTACTAGTTAGTTATCAATTTTTTTTTTTTTAAAAAAAATGTGGATGAATCTAGTGCCGGTTTCACAGTCTTTAGAGGATGCCCTCAAGGATTTCATTAAAATAACCGGCCCGTCCCTCAATGCTGCCAACACATTCAATGTTGATAGCTGTTCCATCTGTGCTAGTCCCATGCATCTAGCACAAAATTGTCCATCAATGCCGGCTTGTGCCAAGTATCCCATGGAACAAATGAATGCTTTCAATGAGTGTTGTTGGCAATCAAATGGATCTTACTCTGAAACATACAATCCAGGGTGGTGGGACCACTCTAATGTTTCATGGACGCAGAACCAACTGAGGAATCAGGGAGGAGACCCTTATCATGCTCACAATCAATACCCTCCCGAATTTCCTCCACCAATTCCAAGTTATGGTCACTCAGCTTATCCAGCACCATCACCCACTTACCAAGCTCCCATTCAAGTGCCAGCGTCAGTTTCACAGTCATTGGAGGACGCTCTCAATGATTTCATGAAAACGACTAGCCAATCTATGAGTAAAGTGATGAGTGCAACAATAGAAAACACCCAAGCGATTGCCACACTAGAGAGTCAAATTGATCAAATCGCAAGTTATGTGGGTGAAGGAGAGGAAGGAACGTTCCCCAGTCAAATTGATCCTAACCCAAAGGAACAGTTTGCAGTGGGAAATTTATTAACTCCTATGCATTGGCAGGAACAAGTGCAATCAATTGTCCCATTGAGGTATGGGAGACAAGTGCACAATCAAGTGGAAGAGAACCCTGCTATGCACCAAGGGCAAGAGAGTGGCAACAATGAGAAGAGAGATGCTGAGCCATCTACAGCCACTCGTATTATTAAGGATCTCTCTAGGTCGTTTTTACCTAAAGCGCCTTACCTTGAGAGACTACAAGTGCCCAAGAAAGAAGGGAAGTCTGAGGACATTATAGAGGCATGCTTTGCTCAGTTTGAAGAGGATTTGGATTTATATAAGTTACTTGAGCAAGCAAATACTATCGTGGAGTCTGCTCCTCGGGAGAGTAGTAGGACAGAGGAGACTATGGATGAATCCCGTATTGAGGATCCCTTGGAGGCATGTTTTGCTCACTTTGGAGAGTACTTGGGCTTAGATAAGTTGTTTGAGCAAGCAAATGCTACTTTGGAGTCTGCTCCTCTAAAGATCAGTGAGACGGAGGAAACCACAACACCTGAACCTCACAAGAAGGAACTTAAGCCTTTACTGGATAATCTTGAGTATAAGTTCCCAGATCCAGCAGATTCTTTGCCTATAATTATAGCTTTAGATTTAGGTGATACTCCAGAGGAGAAATTATTGGACGTCTTAAGAGAGAATCAGGAAACTATAGGCTGAACTATTGAGGATGTCAAAGGAATCAACCCCTCGTTGGTGATACACACGATACAGTTGGAGGAGAATGCCAAGCCATCGAAGGAGCCACAAAGAAGGCTCAACCCTGCTTTACAAGAGGTTGTGAGGGCGGAAGATATTAAGCTGTTAGAGGCAGGGATCATTTATCCCATCTCTGATAGCAAGTGGGTGAGCCAGATTCCAGTCGTGCCCAAACGTACTGAATTTACGGTAGTAAATAAAGACAACGAGTTGGTTCCAACTCGAGTGCAGTCAAGATGGAGAAAGTGTCTAGACTACCGTAAATTGAATGCTGCCACTAGGCCTGATCATTTTCCATTCCCATTTATTAATCAGATGGTGGAGAGCTTAGTTGGGCCTGTTTACTAATGTTAGGTCTAGCTGAAGACATTAAACTTAGCGCTCATGGGAGGCACCCCACAACTTATCTTTTCTTTTGTTTATTTATTATTTCGCATTTTTATGATTAATGTTTGTTTCCAGTATTTTTTGTTTTCCAGTTTTTATTTTTCAGGGACAAAGCGTACTTCAGTTCAAGTTTGGGGGTATGCTATGAGCCATACCAGTCCAGATAGTTCTCCATATCTCAGGTCAGCTCTTCCCATATTAGTCACACATTGGGGTCAATGTGTAATTTAAGTTTGGGGGTATGGGAGACACATCACACACTTTGTCCTAATTTGTTGTCTTTTCGTCACAAAGATAAATGCATGCTCATGTTATCGTGAAATTTTAGTTGATCTAAACATTTTTTGTGATGTGATGTCATTGGTGAGCTTAACATTTTGAACACATGATCTGGTGATAAATTTTTAAAATTTAGTTACTTACTTTAGGCATTTTGAGAATTCACATGTTTGATCTAATCTAACACGAGCACATTAGCACAAATTATGTGACGTATGACACGTGATTTTAATGTGTATTTTTCCTTATCTTAACTGAAACTGGATGACTTGTTGGATGAACGCTTGGGCATAAAGAAAGAAAAAAAAAATTAATTACTACAACTTTCCACTGAGTAACTGGACCTCTTGCCTCAGTAAGCAGTGAGTGTTCACGTCAAAAGGTGGAATTTTGCTTGGTAGTATTAAGGCCGGTTTATTTTCGTAGCTTTTTTGACTCGAGTTAGTAAGTCCTTAGGGGTGTCTATACACCTAATGCCCTAAAACCATCTGGTTTGGGAGTCATTGACTCAACACTCACTACATGGGTCAATTAGAAAGCTTAAGGGAACTAAACATAGTCGTGCCTTATTATTGTTAAAAAAATAAAAAGAATAAAGAATAAAATAAAAACTATGCCTTTTCGTTCATTTTTGATGGGAAATTCGGTGAATCTTGAGACATGGAGACCTTACACATTAGAGTTACTTGGAAGCTTCATTTTTATATGCTAATTCACCTTACATTGATTCAAGCTTGTGATGCCTTATCCTGCCTTTTGTAAGTAATTAGATTTTAACATTTCTATTCATTGCGAAGATGGGTTTACCTTTTTAAGCTTTCTTATGAATGAATATCATGGTGATGTGTGCTCCTTAAATTTTTGGATACCATGAGTGATGACTTTATCTTTATGTTCTTTGTTTTTCATTGAGTCTTTTATTTTGTTTTGCTAAGGGACTAGCAAAATATAAGTTTGGGGGTATTTGATGAGTCTTAAATATTGCATATTTTAGACCCTTAACTTATATTTGTTATGCTCTTAGTTAGTAGTATTTCACTTTATTTTACGTCTTTCTTGTGTTTTGTGTATTTTTACAGGTTTGTGGAGAAAATAAAGCATTTCAGGAGATGTGAAGCTTCTGGAGACATTGCGATCGATCGCACGAGATATGCGATCGAGCGCACCTGCCTACGAACGAGCGCATGGTCAACATCCCACATCGAAATATTTGAAGTTCAGTGCATCTGCGATCGATCGTAGCAGACATGCGATCGAGCGCACATGATATCGTGCGCACAAGACATGCGATCGATCGTACCTGCGATCGATTGCACCACACTGCGAACGAGCGCACACGGGCAGTATCCCACATCGAATCTGCAACCCATTTTGCTCTGGGTTTTCCCCTATATAAACACCATCTGGCTTTATCATTCAGTGTACAATTCCTAAGCCACTTTGGTGTTTACCGGTGGACGTCCGCCAACATTCTGGTGGATCCCGAAGGCATTGCTACCACGAGGGGAAGCGTCACCGGTCAGCGAGTGGAATTTCTCCCATGTAAAGTTGTTTATTTATTTCTTTATATTCAGTTGTTTTAGTTTAAATATTTAGCACTTTTTATTATAGTTTTATAGTTATGAGTGGGTAGACTCTTCAGCTAAGGTTGAAGATGAAGCCCCGCCGTTGTTTGGCGTAGTAGTTCAGATTTGCTTGTACAAATATGACAATTTTTAGTATAAATGTTTTGTCAATTATTTGAGTTAATCTTATAATTGATTGAGTTTAAATTGACTGTTGGATTTTCTTTGTGTTTCATCTGATGGATACATTGAATGTTTTTCGATTAAATTAGATTCCCTTTGTGATTTGTTAAGAGCGGATACATTGGGTGCCTTTGGTTTAGTTGGGATATTCTTTGTTTTTTGTCTTATAGTTGGATTCATAGAATGTTTTGATAGGCTATATTTTTAGAACATATATGCTTAACTTTGGTGGGGTGGATTCGGAAACCTTAGTGTTTTTAATTATTAGTTTTTAAATCAACTTAGCTTAGTTTTAATTTATTTTGTAATATCATTTTGAAATTTGGAACTAGGTTAAGATAGAGTTAGTTTAGATTAAAAATATACTTTCACAATGCAATTCCCTGTGGATTCGACCTCGCACTTGCACAACACTATACTGCAAATGACTCGTGCGCTTGCGAGTAATTTAAAACTCACAACAACAAGCAAGCACAGCCAAACCGGATGGGTCATGATCAGTTTATAGTCAAAGAGAAGGTTACTAAGGCAGACACCATCTTCAATTAAAAGGTGGAAAATGTCCTTCTTCTTCATCCAAAGCAAGAAGGTTTCGAGGTTTCGCTCACGTGGAGTTTAGATCGTGCAGGAAAATGTAAGAAACAGAGCCTTCTATCGTGAGCAGGAGATGGTGAGCACCATGGTGGTCGTGCCTATGGATGTAGAGGTCCTTTATGATAATGAAGAGTTGGCGAGGCGTGGTCTCTACCCTCTGTGCCCTGAGGCATCTATAGAGAGTGGTAACGCTCTCTACTTTATAGTTGGCTTATATTTTGCTTTTGTTTACTGCTTTAGCTTATATTTTGCTTTGTGTTTCTGCCTCTTTATTTCGTACTTATAGATTCTTTTGATGTCTGGGTAGAGATAGAGGTGATGGCTAAAGCAAAAAGGCGAGCCAAAAAGCTCGCCTTGGAGTAGAGGAATGCCGCTCAAGCAGAGAAGCAACTTGCATCCATCTCTAGCTCGAGTAAGAGGCTGCGGGCTACTTCCCCCACTCCATTGACCTGGAGAGCCCTTCCAGGCATTCCCTTAAGCTAGAGGTTACTCTGGTCTTACCCCATGCTCCATCCTCGTCCTGAGGTGCTCCTTCGGGTGCAACTATCTTCACGCCTAACTAGGGTTTGAAGACCTATGACTCCATCTTTTCACACCCCCTGGTGGCCTGGGAACACCTCATCATAGTGGTTCTACCCCGGGATATGCTTAAGCTATCACGGAGGCCCATTGAGGGACTCTGCTCTGCTGTTGAGTCCTTGGCTTCTCAAGTAAAATGTCATTCTATTTTTTTCTTTAATTTTTCTCTATGTATTATTGATAACTAACGGTTATCCCTTTGTTTTAGTTGGACATGTTACTAGCGGTGTTCTCATGTCAATGCTTAGACACAACCGAAAAGCTGGGTCAGGCTCAGTAGAAGCTAGATAAGGGCACCGAGCTTATCCACCAGCTGCAAGCATCCTTGGAGGCGGCCAACCAAGCTAAAGTTGAGGCCGCTCAAGAGAGGGATGTCGTTGTTGCTGCAGGGCAGCGGCTTAGAGAGGAGGCCGAGGCTCGTACCCAAATGGCTGTGGCAGACACCCTTATCGCTTTCAAGGACTTGGCTTTGTACCAGATGGCTATCTAGGAGGAGGGGGGTTTATAGTACCTCAAGGGCTTTTTAGAGGCTAAAGGGAGAGCTGAGGCCCTCTACTTTGAGACCAAATTTTTGGCTCTCGACCTACTGAGCCCATTAGAGGATGAGAAGGCTATAGTCAACGAGGTGGAGGTGGCAACTAAGGCTAGTAAGGAGGAGCCAGCTCCTCAGCCGGGGGTAAAGGTCGAGGTTGGATCCGAAGGGGAGGTCACCCCCTGAGGGCTTTATCCTAGTTTTTTTTTTCTTTCCTTTTTGCACTTCGAGGTCGATAGTGTCTTTGTAGTTTTGCTTTCATAATTTAATGAAATTTCAGTTTCTCTTTAACTTGCTGTCTCTTATTGCAATCATACCTATAATAAACAACTTTAGTTAACCGACGTGCTTTGTAAGCTACACTCAAGGTACGTGCTACTAGTATAATCGATTGAGGTTTTTGGCGTTCCATGTCTAGGGAACAGGCTTTCCACTTAGTTACTCGAGCTCAAAGTTACTAGATCAACACAGCCTCTTAATGCGATACTGGCCTTCCCAGTTTGGGACCAGTTTTCCCGTTTCTCCTAAATGAGACATTTTTTTCTTTCGTAGGACGAGGTTGTGCAACTTGAAGCTTCTACTTCAGACTCGAGAGTTTTAATACGTGGTAGTTCTCTGCTAATAGGCAGCTAGCCGGATCTGGGCCTTATCCCGAGCTTCGGCGATAAGGTTAGTGTTCATCCATAGAGCTTCTTCATTGTTGTTGTTTTTGAAATTCTGCACTCTTAGTTAGGGTACCCCAATTTCCAGGGGGATGACCGCCTCAGAGCCGTAGGCCATAAAGAAAGGGGTTTCTCCTATGGGAGTTTGGGTGGTGATCCGATATGTCTAGAGCACGTTCGATAAGTGGTTGGCCCATTGTTTGTTTGCCTCATCTAATCTCCTCTTGATGCCTTGTAGAAGCGTTCTGTTGGTTACTTCGACCTGTCCGTTAGCTTATGGATACCCAATAGAGGAGAATCAATGCTCGATGTGTAGTTTTTTGCAGAATGCCCTGAATCGGGCACTATCAAACTGTTTGCCATTATCGGTCACCAGTATTCAGGGAATGCTAAAATGGCATGCTATGGACTTTCAGATGAAGCTTCGAGCCTTGTGGTCGGTTATACTGGCCAGCAGTTCTCTCTCTACCCACTTAGTGAAGTAGTTTATTGCCACGATGAGGTGCTTCCGTTGGCTGGGCGTTCCGGTGAAGGTTCATCCCCCACATAATTGAAGGGAATAGGCTCGTGATCGAGGTAAGAGGGTTCGTCGGTTGATGGGGTACCGGAGAGTACTGTTAATAGCTCTTGCACTTCTTGACTAATACCATGGCTTTTTTTTGCATTCTGGGCCAGTAGTAGCCTTGTCAGAGTATTTTGAAGGCTAGGGTCGACCTTCTAGGTGGTTTCTGCAAAACACTTTGTGAACCTCCCGGAGGGCGTAGTTAGCTTCAATGAGCCCTAGACACCTTAGGTAAGGTGTTGTGAGACCTCTCTTATCTGGTCAATAGGTACAGGAAGAGTTATTCATTGGTGACAGGCTTGTTCAAGAGTGGAGGCGAGCTCAAATAATCTTTCAGCTCTTCGAACGCCTTCTGATGGTCTCAGGTCCAAACGAAGTCTTTCTCTTTTTTGATGGCTTTAAAGAATGGGAGGCACTTCTCTGCAGATTTTGATACGAACTGGCTAAGTGCGGCTACCCGCCATGTCAACTATTGTACTTCTCTTACCGTTCAAGGGGGGTCATACCGAGTATGGCCTCGATTTTTTTTTCGAGTTGGTCTCTATGCCCCTTTAGGTCACGATGAAGCTGAGGAACTTCCCCTAAGTGATTCCAAATGCGCACTTGGCAGGGTTTAGTTTCATTTGATAACGTCGAAGTACCTTGAATGCTTCCTCCAGATCGGTTTCATGGTCTTTGGCTTCAACACTCTTGACCAGCATATTGTCCACACAGACTTCCATGTTCCTCCAGATCTGCTCATGGAAGATCTTGTTTACCAATCTTTGATACGTTGCCCCAGTGTTTTTAAGGTCGAATGGCATGACCTTGTAACAGTATAACCCATGGCTGGTGACGAAGGCTGTTTTCTCCTAGTCAAACTCATTTATCAGGATCTGGTTGTAGCTAGAATAGGCATCCATAAAGGTTAGGAGCTCGTGCCCCAACGTTGCATCGATCAATTGATTAATTTGTGGTAACAAGAAACCATCCTTCAGGCAAGCTTTGCTCTAGTTCGTTAAATCGATACAGATTCGCCACTTGTCATTAGGTTTTTTGACCATCACATGTTGGACACCCAGTCGGGATAGTCTGTTTCTCGGACAAAATTTGCTACGAGCAACTTGTCCACTTCAGCTTTGATGGTGGCCTATTGTTCAGGGGCGAACGACCTCTTCTTTTTGGATGATTGGCCTGTGGTTTGGATCCATGTTTAACTAGTGCACAATCACCCCTAAGTTGATTACGGGCATAACCAAGACCGACCAGGCAAAGAGATCATGATTCTTTCAGAGGAGGGAGAGCAGGGATCTTTTGGGGCCTTCCAAGAGGTTGGAGCCGATCTGGACTATTCAAGAGATGTCTTCACTGAGTATTTGTATTTATCTAAGGTTTGCATAGGCCCAACCATGGTTCAAAGATAATTAAAGTCTAAACCAAGGTTGGAGGATTAAAGCTCAGCAAGTTAGAAGACTGCACACATGTGTGTGCATTAATTTGGAGCAAGGGAAGGCCATGCGCACTAGTGTGCACACTTCTGCACACAAGCTGAGAAAGTGTGTGCACAAGCAACATCAGTGTACACCACGGTGTTGCCCTTCAACACCACAATGTCTAGCAAGGAGGTTTCTAGAGAAGAGTCAGCACTGCACCAGCACTGCAGCACCCAGAAGGTGCTGAAAGTGTGGTTTTGCCTAGCACCGCGGTGCCCCTGTTGAGTGCCTAGGTGCTAGGCACACTGAAGCACACATGGACAGCTTGATTTACCCTCTTGTTAAGTGCATGGGTGCAAGGTTAAAATGCACCACTTCACCTAGGATTGATGGAGGGCCATGATTAAATGGAGATCATTATCAAAGGGTGAGGATTGAATCTCAAGAATGTCCAAGAAGTGAATGGCTATAAAAGGGGTTTCCTAGCCTCATTTTTCATACAACAACACACATACAATACAAGACACACTTTGAGATCAATTGTATTACAAGAGAGAATTGTGTGAGAGAGATAAACACAAGAGGGACTCTTTGTAAGTAAGGCTGGTTGTAAAAAGAGAGAGAAGTCTAGATTAGAAAGAGAGTATTGTTAGTTCTCATCTTCTTCTTTCTTCTCTTGGTTTCTTCAAGAACATTGTGGTTTCTTAAAGGGGATTGCTGTAACTTGTAAGAACCATTTGATTTAGTGCAAAGAGTTCAGAGGAACTCATGGGGACATAGGCAGATTACCGAACCTCGATAACAATTGCTTGTCTTCTTTATTTTCTTTGATTTTTTGTTCTTGTGTTCGATTGCTGTTTTTCTTTCTACAAGTCATTCTAGACTTGGGTGTTTGGAAGATCACAACCTGAGAATCTTGCTAAGGTGATTTCCAATAGTGGTATCAGAGCTACACAGCTGGGTATCGGAGCAAGAACAAGAAGGTGACGGAGCCAAAACTCTAAGAATCAAAGATCAACTTCTTGGGTGATTCAAGAACGGTGTAAAGATCAAGATCTGATCGTGTTCTTGAAGGTTGATTCAAGAACAGTGTTAAGATCCATCTTCGATCGGTGTTCTTGAGGTTGAAGAAAGCATTTTTGGGTAGTGCATAAATCTGGGATCTTGTCCACAAAAGATGGCTTCAAATTTTTGTGTAGAGAAGTTTGATGGAAAGAGAGACTTTTCCCTTTGGAAGCGGAAGATCGAGGCAGTCCTAATGCAACAGAAAGTGAACTTGGCTATTAGAGAAGATGACGCTTTTCCAGCAAGTGTCACGGAAGACCAGCGGATCAGGATGAAGAAGATGGCTTACAGCACCATTTTCTTGCACATGTCGGATAGTGTCACAAGGGAGTGCAGAGACTCGGAAGATCCGACTATCATATGGAAGAAATTAGATGAGTTGTTTCTTACCAACTTCCTAACAAAATTTATCTTCTTAAAAGAATCTTTGCTTTAAAAATGGATCCTAGTAAAGAGTTGCAAGATAACCTTGATGTCTTTAACAAACTAGTTTAAGATTCGAATAGATGTAGCATTACTTTTCTGGATGAATAATTGGCTGTTATTTTATTAAATTCACTTCCTGATTTCTTTGATAACTTGATTAATGCAATTGAGTATGGAATGGATTCTTTGACAAAGGATATTGTTATCATTGCCATAAGGGCACATGATATCAAAGCTAAGATGAAGGAGACATCAAGTGGTGAAGGGCTGTTCGTAAGAGGAAAGCCAGCAACTCGGAATGGCAATAGCACTCATGGAAATTACCGGGAGAAATCAAGAGGTAGAGGGCAGAACCATGGGAGATCTCATTCCAAGACAAGACTTGGAGCAGGAAATAGATGTTTCTACTGCAACAAAGAGGGCCATTTCAAGAAATATTGCAAGAAGAGGATATAAGATGAGAGGAGAAGCCATACCAACAATGGAGAGGCTTCGGTTGCCAAGGGAGAACAGCAGGATGATGTTCTTGTTATGTGCTCAAATGTGAACAGGAGGCAAGGCAGCGGAAAGTGGATTATTGATTTCGGGTGCACCTATCATATGTGCCCTCACAAAGAATGGTTCAATAATTTCAAGGAGATCAATGATGGAAAGGTCTTCTTGGGGAATGACAATTCTTGCCAAGTTAGAGGGATTGGAGACATCCAATTGAGGATGTTTGATGGAGTAACAAGGCTGCTACAAAATATAAGGTATCTTCTAGATTTGAAGAGGAATTTGATCTCATTGAGGTAGCTGGATTCTATGGGGTACACATGCAAAGTAGAAGGAGGAAAGATAAAGGTGGCCAAGGGATCTTTGGTAGTGATCAAGGCAGCAAGAAACGATGGACTCTATGAGATGATCAGAGAAACAGAAATCAATGATCAAGCAGCAAGCTTGATGGCTGAGATGGACAAGGCAGCCCTTTGGCACCCTCACTTGGGATATATGAACGAAAAGGGCCTGCAAATGCTTAGCAAGGAAGGTCTACTTGGAGGAGACAAAGTAGAGAAACTAGATTTTATTAGAGTTGCATTCTTAGGAAGAAACACAGGGTCAGCTTCAACACCGGAGTGCACAAGTCTAAAGGGATTCTTGACTACATTCATTTAGACCTTTGGGGACTAGCAAGAACACCAACACAGAGAGGTAACTTTTACTTTCTGTCTTTAATTGATGATTATTCAAGAAGAGTGTGGGTTTATTTGCTTATGAATAAATCTGATGCCTTGAATCAATTTGTTGTGTGGAAGAAATTGGTGGAAACTCAAACGGGTAGGGTAGTTAAGGCTTTACGAACCGATAATGGCTTAGAATTTTGCAATAAGGATTTTGATAAACTCTGTGAATTAAATGGTATTCTAAGGCATAGAACGGTTGTAAAAACACCTCAGCAAAATGGAGTTGCTGAAAGGATGAATAGAACCCTTATGGAAAAAGTTACGTGCATGCTAATAGGATTCGGGTTACCAAAATATTTTTGGAGAGAAGTTGTGGCTATAGCTACATATTTGGTAAATAGATCACCCTCTAGAGCTTTAGAGCTCAAGACTCCCATGGAGATATGGAGTGGAAAACCCCCTGAATTGAGCAACCTAAGGACTTTTGGGTGTTCAGCATATGCACATCAAAATAAGGATAAACTTGGCCCTAGATCTAGAAAATGTGTATTTCTAGGATATGGTGATGGGGTTAAGGGATATAGGTTATGGTCCTTAGAAAAGAAGGGCATGAAACTGATTATAAGTAGGGATGTTATTTTTAATGAATTGTTATTTCCCTACTTGGAGAAAACTAATCCTGTAGGGGCTAGTGAGCAAACCAGTCTGAAAGTTGTGGAGCATCGCATCAAGGAGAACTCGGTTCAGGTAGAGTAGAGAAGACAAGAGGGTTCGGACCAGGTAGAGCCCTTGGATGAAGGCCAAGCTCAAGAAACTTAAGAAGAGGCTGAACAAGAAGAGGTTGATGCAGCAAGTCGGAATGACTACCAGCTCACAAGAGACCGAGAACGGAAGGTGGTTAGACCACCTTTGAGATATGGGTTTGCAAATGCTAATATAGCAGCTCCTTGGAGAGAAGGATAGGTTGAACCAGAAACTCATATAGATGCCATGGAGTTTAAGGATTCGTCAAAGTGGCAACTGGCTATGGAGGAAGAAATGGATTCTTTGATGAAAAATAACTCTTGGGAGTTGGTGCCCAAACCAGAAAAATGGAGAGTTGTGGATTTTAGATGGCTCTACAAGATCAAAGAAGGGAACACTTCAGGGGATGAAATCCGGTATAAAGCTAGGCTGGTGGCGAAGCGGTTCACACAAAAAGAAGGCATAGATTTCATCGAAATCTTCTCACCAGTTGTTAAGTACAAGACGATCCGGATAGTGTTAGCATTGGTGGTCCAATTTGATTGGAAAATCGAGCAAATGGATGTGAAGATAGCATTCTTACATGGAGAGCTCGATTAGACCATTTTCATGAGGCAACCTAAAGGCTTTGAGGAAGGAAGGCAGGGAGAGTTAGTGTGTAAATTGAAGAAGTCTCTCTATGGGCTGAAGCAGTCACCTCGACAATGGAATAAGAGGTTTGATTCCTTTGTGATCAGCTTGGGTTTCATGAGGAGTTACTATGATTCGTGCTTGTACTATAAAGGGCAAAAGGTTGAGGAAATGGTGATCATCCTCATTTATGTTGATGACATATTGCTGGTTGGGAGCAGCATGGAAAGGATAAAGAAATTAAAGACTCAACTCAGTAAGGAGTTTGAGATGAAGGATCTTGGCCATGCACAAAAGATCCTTGGGATGTGTATCATCCGGGAAAGGGAGAGAAACAGATTGAAGATCTCTCAAACTTCCTACATAGAGAAGATGATATCTAAATTCTCTATGGAAGATAGCAAACCAGTGAAGGTTCCCCTTGCTGGTCATTTCAAGTTCTCCAGTGATCAATGTCCAAGATCGGAGGTGGAGAAGAAGGAAATGGAGAAAGTCCCCTACTCTAGTGCAGTTGGTTCTGTTATGTTCACCATGGTAAGCACTAGACCTGATATTGCTCATGCAATAAGTGTTCTCAGTAGGTTTATGAGTAATCCCGAAAAGGATCATTGGCTTGGGATGAAGTGGTTGCTGAGGTATTTGAAGGGAAGCCTAGAAGTAGGGCTGGTGTATGAGAAGAGAGGTAAGTCCATCTGCCTTGAGGGTTTTGTTGATTCAGACAATAGAGCAGACCAGGATAAAAGGAGATCGATTACTTCTTATTTCTTCAACTTAAACAGATGTTGTGTAAGTTAGAACCCTCAGTTGTAGCCAGTGGTAGCACTCTCAACAACCGAGGCTGAATACATAGCGGCTACGGAGGCCATTAAGGAAGCTATGTGGTGCAAAGAGTTGCTTGAAGAGTTGAAGGTATTGGATAAGCAGGTTGTGGTATTTTCAGATAGTCAAAGTGCATTGCACTTGTGTAAAAATCCAGTGTTCCATGAGAGGACAAAGCATATGGATGTTCGGTATCATTTCATTCGGGAAAATGTTACGAAAGGATGCATCCATGTGGACAAGGTTGCCACGGAAGAAAATCCTACAGATTTGGGTACTAAAGTTCTACCTCTAAGGAAGTTTAATCATTGCTTTGGACTAATTAGAATAGGAGTCAGTTGATAGATGACTCATGATGAGTTTGGATCCCGAAGCTTTCTGCACAATGGTTCAGGTGTAAACATTTAGACAAAGGTAGAGATTGTTGGCATTTGTCTAAGGTTTGCATAGGTCCAGCCATGGTTCAAAGATGGTTAAAGTCTAAACCAAGGTCAGAGGATTAAATTTCAGCAAGTTAGAAGACTGCACACATATGTGTGCATCAATTTGGAGCAAGGGAAGGCCATGCGCACTAGTGTGAGCACTTCTGCACACAAGCTGAGAAAGTGTGCGCCAGACAGCATCAGTGTGCACCGTGGTGCTGCCTTTCAGCTCCGCAGCATCCAGCAAGGAGGTGTCTGGAGAAGAGTCAGCACCGCACCAGCACCACAGCGCCCAGAAGGTGCTGAAAGTGTGGTTTTGCCTAGCACCGCGATGCCCCTATTGAGTGCCTAGGTGCTAGGCACACTGAAGCACACATGGATAACTTGATTTAGTCTCTTGTTAAGTGCGTGGGTGCAAGGTTAAAATGCACCACTTCACCTAGGATTGATGGAGGGCCATGATTAAATAGAGATCATTATCAAAGGGTGAGGATTGAATCTCAAGAATGTCCCAGAAGTGAATGGCTATAAAAGGGGTTTCCTAGCCTCATTTTTCATACAACAACACACATACAATACAAGACACACTTTGAGATCAATTGTATTAGAAGAGAGAATTGTGTGAGAGAGATAAACACAAGAGGGACTCTTTGTAAGTAAGGCTAGTTGTAAAAAGAGAGAGAAGTCTAGATTAGAAATAGGGCATTGTTAGTTTTCATCTTCTTCTTTCTTCTCTTGGTTTCTTCAAGAACATTGTGGTTTCTTGAAGGGGATTGTTGTAACTTGTAAGAACCATTTGATTTAGTGCAGAGAGTTCGGATGAACTCACGGGAACGTAGGCACATTGCCGAACCTCGATAACAATTGCTTATCTTCTTTATTTTCTTTGATTTTCTGTTCTTATGTTCGATTTCTATTTTTCTTTCTATAAGTTATTCTAGACTTTGGTGTTTGGAAGATCACCACCTGGGCATCTTGCTATGGTGATTTCCAATACTGAGGGAGACTATGATCAGTTATTCCGTAGCCTGGCCTCCGGGAGCTCTTACCTTGTCCCTGAAGTCTTCAACCTCAGAGGGAAGGCCTCTATCCTCTTTCTACCTCTCATGACATTTAAGTTGCAAGACTTTGAGACTTGTTGGTTTTCTCTGACTTCTCCTAACCCATCATCGGTGGGGAACTTCATTTTTAAATAGTAGGTGAAGACAACCACTTTGAGCTTGTTATGGCTGGGCCTATTGAGGATAATGTTATAGGATGATGGTTGCTTGACCATTAGGAAAACAGTTTGTATAGTGGTCATTTAGGGGGCTGTCCCTATGGTGACTGGGAGGACTATGCTTCCTTCGGCGAGCACAAGGCCCTTGAAAAATCGTATAGCGGAGTGAACACTGGTTCTAATTGAGCATCTTCTAACTGCTTCTGTCAAAATGCGTTGTAAATTAGGATGTCGAATAAGCTCTCGTTGTCGACCAGGACGTCTGACGTCGTGGTTGGCCATAATGAGGGAGATTACTACGGTGTCATCATATGAGGTCTGTACTCCTTCTAGATTGTTGACTGTGAAAGAGTTGGTCTATCTTCTTACATTTATGGGGCCCACTGACTGACGCCACAGACCTAGCATAAGCCTTTCCATTGTTTCCCGAGGTGCCCCTAACGATGGGGCCTCCGCAAATGGTTTTGATGATCTTGGTTGTGGTGGTCTCTAGGCCTCTCCAGTTAGGCCCTTCCCGGTTTGGCCCCGGACTTCTTTAAGGGACTCGGTATGTTTGGTTTTGACTGGGTGGATGCTCAAAACTTCTTCAGGGCCGTTTAGGTATATTTTCTTGTCGTGGCTTGGTGAACTCCTTCAACTACCCTCTACTAATAAGGGTCTCAATTTGATTCGTCAGGGCCAAGCACTTTTCGGTATCATACCCATGGTTTTTGTAGAACCAGCACCATTTGTTTTGATCCCCGTTGAGGCACAGCAACCTCAAAGGCCATTAGAGGATCGTCCTATCTTAGAGTTGCATCAGGATATTGGTTCTGGATGCGTTTAGGGGAGTAAAGCTCTCAAAGCGGTCGGGGGCTTTATGCCTATTTTTATTGAAAGGCTGTTTGGTCCTTTATTGCTTAAGAAGTGGGATACGAAGGCATAACTCAATTCTTTGAAAGTGCTAATGCTCTATAGTTTCAAATGAGAGCACCAAGTTCTAGTTGCTTCTCGAGCGTCAGGTGGAATGCTCGGCACATTACAGGATCAAAATATCGATGCAGCGTCATAGTAGTCTTATAGTGTTGGAGATTATCCAAGGGGTCTGTTGAACCGTCATAAGGTTTGATCTGGGTCATCCGAAAGTTTGGCAGGAGCGGGGCTTCAAGGACCTCTTGAGTGAAGGGCAGGTCTTGAACGTTGAGCTCGTCAAAGACACTATAGTTTCGGTACTTGAGTGCTTTGTTGATTCGTTCCATCATTTCCTCGATCCATCTATTGAGACCGAGGTTGCTCCTAGAAGATGAGCTCCCTTTGGATTTGACGATGTGAGGTGGTGATGACTCCATCATAGAACAGTTATCGATGGAGAGCCCTCGGCTGGCAAGGCTCGTGCGTCCAGGATTGTGTCGAAAAGGCATAGGGGAGGGCCGGCAAGCCCCTTTGCAGATCTCGACGATGAGGTTAGTTACTAGATGCAAAAGTTCCACGAACTATGCTTGGAGCATAGGTATAGTGGGATGCGTTGTGGCAGCCCCCTTAGAGATTTTCGTGTGGGTTAATCTCCATGTGGTGGGGGTGTTGGGTCCTAGGAAGGGACTGTGGATTACCTTTAAAAGACCTTCGTTTGGACATAGAAAGGAGTCTCGACCTGGACCGTTGGCTATGTGCATTGTTCTGTGTGGGTGCGGCACTAGCCCCGGTGGCTCATTTGTAGCAACAGATGAGTTCTTTAGACTTCTTTTTTTTTATTGTTATCGAGAGATGGTGGTTTCCCACGGACAGCGCCAATCTGTTGATGCCTAAAATATATTGTTGACCTGAAGGTCGGTACTTCAATGGTCTGTATAGAGGAGTATGGGTGAACTAAGAGGTCCCCGGAGTAGAGGGAGGGTGATGCCTCTGATGACACTCCGATGATCTTATCGGTACAAAGTTTGGTAAAAGAGAGAAAGTAATGATGCTATTGTTTTCAGTAATGAGCTTAAAATTGAATATGAATTGTGCTTGCATACCTTGGTCCTTTTATAGTGCTTCAGAGGTAAGGTTGCCCACGAGGTCGGGATGAAACAATCCCAGAGATCCTGTCCCTCTGCCCGCAAGGATAGCCGGGTGCCCAATGATGGCTATGATCCATGGAATCATGCTTACAGGTCTGCACGAGGGTGTTCGGGAGTGGTAATCCCTAGAATTATGCTTACAAGCCGGTACAGGGGAGATTGTGAGTGATAGTGGTGTTGTCAACTGCTCGTCCATATGTCGTCAGTTTATTGGAGAGGATCCATCCGTGTGTTTTCACACTATTAAGGGAAGTTGTCCACGTGTCCTTAAGTCACTGGAGGAAAGTTCGTACACGTGTCCTCAGGCTACTAGAGGAGAGTTTGTTCATATGTCCTCATGTCATTGGGTGGTACTTTTTATCAATATTAAAGGCCCCCCCATTTCCATGAGGGCATTTATGTGCTCTACGGAAGTATGACAAGGCTCGACCGTGGTGATGTTTCGGTAAAGGATATGAGCAGCAGTCGATGTGCTCGACCTCAGAGATGTTGGTCCAGCATATGAGCAGCAGTCAATATGCTCAGCCTCGGAGACATTGGTCTTAGCGTATGAGCAGCAATCGATATGCTCGGCCTCAGAGACGTTAGTTCGAGCATATTGACTGCTTCTCATATGCTTAGACCATCGTCTCCGAGGCCAAGCATATCGACTACTGCTCATATGCTCGGACCAACATTTTTTAGGCCGAGCATATCAACTACTGCTCATACGCTTGGACCAACGTCTCCGAGGTCGAGCATATCGACTGCTGCTCATATGCGCGGACCAACATCTCCGAGGCCGAGCATATCGATTACGGCTCATATGCTCAGACCAACGTCTCCGAGGCCGAGTATATCAACTGTTGCTCATATGCTCAGACTAACATCTCCGAGGTTGAGCATATCGATTGCTGCTCATATGCTTAGACCAACATCTTTGAAACCGAGCATATCAACTGCTGCCCATATACTCGGATCAATGATAAGAATTCATAATATCTATATATATGTTATATTTCCTCTTGTTTTAATGGTTATAAATGCTTAAATCTTGGATTTTGATTATGTTTGGTATTTTGTGGAGTAAATTGAGGAGTTAAATCAAATTGAATTCAAAATCAAGAGATTTGGAGAGGAAAAATCGAAGCTAAAAAAGATATACATTCCAGAAGCGGTTTTTGCTTAAAGCGTGGGCACGTCCTGTTTTCCCAGAATGTTCACAGAAGCAGTCAGCAGATAAAGCGTGAGCGCGCCTTACTGAATCTGAGGATTCTGACCTAGGGTTACGATTTTTTTGGAGAAAAAAAGATATGTATGATAGTTGGAAAGATTTAGTTACCCATTCTTATCTTTAGAAAAATATTTGCCAAGACTCCTTATTAAGGTTTAGAAGAAGGGAAAAATCCAAATTTAAATTGTAGTGTCCTATCGTCAAGGGACTCTTTCTCTTGTTTAAAAAATGAAATTTAAATTGAAGATTTTGGAGACTATATGAAGACTTTGGAGCCTATATAAAGGGAAGGGAGAAACCCTAATTAAAAGGGGAGACAACTTGCAGCCCTAGAGGCACAGATTATTCACAAGAAAAATTCCTCTACTCTTTTCTTTAGGTGTTCTTTTAATTATGAGTAGTGTTAACCCTCGCCCGTATTTTAATGTTGGCAAAATACAACTGTTATTTTTCTAACAAGTTTAAGCTAAGTTATATTACAGATCAAACGCATTCAACCAAGGAACAAAGTGCAAGAACTCGAACCAAATCAAGTATCAAGTGAAGACTGAAGATCTAGTATAGGTTTAAGGTTTTAGAACCATTGTAAGTCTCACTTATACACTGTAATAGCTTGTTCAATAGCTCGAACAAAAAAGGTTTTCTAAACCGATTGTTTTGAAACAAATATTTTTAAAAAACAAAAGAAAAACTGGGTTGGAAGACAACCCAGTCGACTGGGTACATATACCAGTCGACTGGTATATGGGACAAAAGGTCCCCAATCGACTAGATGAATCAACCCAGTCGACTGGTAAAATGGACAGAAAGTCCCCAGTCGACTAGATACCCAGAAGGTCTGAAAACGTGATTTTTTCAAGTGAACCCAGTCGACTGGTATCACGACCCAGTCGACTGGTAGTTCAAAAATATGACCGTTGGACTCCAAATATGAACGTTTTAAAGTGATTCTTTTTCAAATTAAAGTCCTAACGGCCATATTAATTGATTGCTATATAAACCCATTCATTTAAGCATTCAAAACGAGCTGCATACATTCAAAAAGAGTTGATCTCACACAATCAAGTTTTTATACTCTTAAAACACAAAAAGCTTTGAAATAATCTTGTTGAGCCATTTCTTCAAGCTTTACTTTGAAAAAGAGACATTTCTATTGTAATAAGCTTTCATTTGCTGTCTCTCTACCTTTTACTTTACAACATCTTTTGTAAAGAGATTACTTCCGAGAAGAAGGGGAAACTTCCGAAAGGAAGAGGATTGTTCGGTTTAAGCAACACCTGTAAGTTTGCTTGTGTACGGTTTGTGCAACACCCGACTAAGTTGTGCGACTAAGTTACTTAGTGGATTACTTCAAGGAGTTCCTTGAAGAGAGTGGACGTAGGGTCGGAACGTATCCGATATTGCCGAACCACTATAATCTGAGTTTGCATCCTCTTCTCCCTAAACTCTTTATTTACAGCATATTACCTGTTTTAATTGTTTGCTGCTTATTCCTTTTTATAAACTTGTATTAATTCTGCAAAAAGTTTTAAAAACCCAATTCACCCCCCTCTTGGGTTGAAACCTCGATCTACAATTGGTATCAGAGCTTCATTCTCTTAATTAGGCTTAAAATCATTGAGTTGATCCTATGGCAGCAAATAGCTACTCTGAGGGACACTCTTATACTAGACCACCTTTGTTCAATGGCTCAAATTATAACTATTGGAAAAATAGAATGAAAATCTTTGTCGAAGGACAAGATTACAATCTATGGAGAATCATAGAAGAATGACCTAGAATTCCTTCAAAAGAAATAGTTATTGGAGAGACTCTTCATACAATGCCTAAACTCAAAACTGAGTTCACTGACGAGGATTGTAAAACAATGTCTCTCAATAGCAGAGCAACAAGCATATTACATTGTGCATTAGATATTTTTGAATATAATAAAATATCTGCATGCGTTTCTGCTAAAAAGATATGGGACAAATTACAAGTCACATATGAAGGAACTAGTGAAGTAAAAAAGTCTAAAATTTACATGCTAATTTCTGAGTATGAATCATTTAAAATGTCTCCTAATGAAACCATTTCTGAAATGCACTCACGGTTCACCACTATTATAAATGGTTTAAAACTACTTTGTAAGAATATTGAGGAGGTTGAACTAACCAGAAAAGCCTTGAGATCTCTGCCACCAGAATGGAAACTATAGAGGACAGCCATACAGGAGGCCAAAAATCTTGACAAGCTTGATGTTGAGACACTGCTTGGGTCATTATTGACATACGAGATGGAAGAAATAACTCCCATCGTCAATGATGATGAGAAGAAGAAAAAGTAAATAGCTCTTAAAGCTTCTACGAGCAACAAAGAAAAGGAATTAAAACAAGAAGCAGAGAGCACTGAAGAGGATGGTGAAATGGCCTTAATCACCAGATGATTCCATAGGTTCTTGAAGAAAAGCAAGAAACCTTACACAAAGGATCCCACCTTGAAAAGGGAACCACTTATGTGCTGTGGCTGCAAGAAGCCAGGTCACATAAAAGCTGATTGTCCGGTTTCAAACAAACCATACAAGGGCTTCAAAAAGAAAGCTATGGTAACAACTACCTTGAGTGATGACGAAGAAGATGAGTCATCAGACAAAGAAATCGGATACGAGGAAATTGCCAACCTTTGTTTGATGGCAATCGACGATGAAAGTGAGGTAACATCTTCTCCCTCTTCAAAAAATAATATTGTTACTAGTAATGAAGAACTGCTAGAAGTAATAAATGAAATGCATGAAGAATTGAAGAAATTTGATTCTAGAAATTCTGTTCTTAAGAAAGAAGTATCATCTCTCTCTAAAGAGATGATAAGTCTTAGAGAAGAAAAATAAAAATTATCATCTTTACTATATGATTCTTCTCAAGATTTTCTCAAAGATGAAAATGAGAATTTGAAAAATAAAATTTCTGAATTAAATAGCACTATATCAAGACTTATGCTTGGTAAAGAAAAACTTGATGAAGTGCTTTCTTCCCAAAGATTAAGTGGAGGAAAATCTGCTGTAGGATACTCTCCTTTGGGAAAGAAAAAATCAAAAGAGAGCTTATTCATGAAAGCCTCTTGTGTAGATGGAGCCTCTACTTCAAAAGCTCCTAGCAAGATTAAGAGCACTCCCTCGATGAATGCTAGGAAGTCTAGAAATTTAGATGTTCATACTAAATTGAAGCAACCTAGAAATACTCATGCTTATATGTATGTTCATTCTAAAAATGCTTATACACATCCTAGAAATAATTATCATGTTCATTCTAAGAACAATGTGTATAATCAAAGAATGCATTCTACTCATGCTCATCCTATGAATTACCATCATGGTTATCCTAGAAATAATTTGCATACATATGCTAGCATGTATCCTAGAATGCATCATCATTCATTTTCTAGAAATGACATGCATTTTCATACTCCTTACCATAGAAACATGTATCCTAGGAACTATTATCCTAAGGATTATAGAAATTCACATGTAAGATATCCTAGAAATTTCTATGACTATCATGCTAGGATTATGCATCATCAACTTATTCATAGAGCACCGCATGTTAAGAAAGTATGGGTCCCAAAAGGAACCGTATTTTTAAGGATTAACCCCAAAAGACCCAAGAAATTTTGGGTACCTAAAAGTGCTATCGTATATCCTTGTGTGATGTAGATTTGCCTCCACACCAAGGAGAAAGGTAACTGTTGGTACCTTGATAGTGGATGCTCGAAGCACATGACCGGTGATAAAAGCGTTTTCAAGGAGCTAACTCTAAGAGATGGTGGACTTGTGACCATTGGAGACAATACTAAAATAAAGATCATTGGGCATAGAAAAGTCGGTAATGATTTCTCAACCTTAGATAATGTATTGCTAGTACAAGGCCCTAAGCCAAATTTACTTAGCATTAGTCAGTTATGTGACAAAGGATACAAAGTCACATTTGAGACCTCTCATTGTCTAGTTATAGACATCAAGAGCAACAAGATCAAATTCATTGGCCATAGACATGAAAATGTCTACATAGTTGATTTGAAATCCTTGCATTCTGATAATGAAAAATGTTTTCCTGCTTTTAGTGAAAATCCATGGCTATGGCATAGAAGGCTTGGTTATGTAAATATGAACTTGCTAAAAATTGTTTCAAGAAAAGATTTAGTTATTGGACTTCCTAAAATCAATTTTGAAAAAAACAAAGTTTGCAATGCTTGTCAAATGGGAAAACAAACTAGGATTTCTTTTAAAGCAAAAAATGTAGTCTCAACTACTAGAATTTTGGAACTTTTGCATATGGACTTATTTGGTCCAATTAGTACTATTAGTCTAGGTGGCCATCAATATGCTCTTGTTATTGTTGATGACTATTCAAGATATACCTTTGTTATTTTTATTACTTACAAGGATGAAGCTTTCAAAGGATTTGAAAAGTTTTGCAAAAAGGTACAAAATGAAAAAAGAATTTGTATTTCAAGCATAAGAAGTGATCATGGCAAAGAATTTGAAAATCAAAGCTTTTCAAAATTTTGTGATGAAAATGGAATTAATCACAACTTTTCAGCTCTTAGAACTCCTTAACAAAATGGAGTTGTTGAGAGGAAAAATAGAGTTCTAGAAGAATTTTCAAGAACTATGCTTTGTGAAAATAATTTACCAAAATACTTTTGGGCTGAAGCCGTGAATACTTCTTGCTATATATTAAATAGAATTTTGATAAGGCCTCTGCTTGATAAAACTCCATATGAACTATGGAAAGGGAGAAAGCCCAATATTTCCTATTTTCGTGCTTTTGGTAGTAAATGCTTCATCTTAAATAACAATAAAACTAACTTGGGTAAATTTGATTCCAAGACCGATGAAGGAATATTTTTAGGATATTCAACTACTAGTAAGGCTTATAGAGTTTTCAATAAGACAATTCTAATGGTAGAAGAATCTGTGCATGTAACTATTGATGAATCTAACCTAATGAGTAGTAGAGAAGTTTCCTTTAAAGATGATGCAGATTTTATTCCAAGAATGGAAACTCCTACTCCCATTGTTGACCCAAAAGTGAGTTCACCTCAAGCAAATGAAGAGACAAAAACTTCCAATGTGGACCAACCATCCTCAAGTCAACAAGAGGAAAGTCTACCCAATGATTGAAGGTATGTAAATTATCATCCAATTGATCAAGTGATTGGTGATCCTTCACAGGGGGTAAGAACTCGCTCTTCCATTAGAAATATTTACAATTTTGTAGCTTATTTGTCTTAAGTAGAACCTAAGAAATTTATAGAAGCTGAAAAAGATAATGATTGGATAGTTGCAATGCAGGAAGAGATAAATCAATTTGAGAGAAACAATGTTTGGAAACTAGTTCCAAGACCTAAAGATCATTCAATAATTGGAACTAAATAGGTGTATAGAAATAAAATGGATGAAAATGGTATAGTAACTAGAAATAAGGCTAGATTAGTTGCTAAGGGATATAACCAAGAAGAATGAATAGATTTTAATGAAACCTATGCTCCCGTAGCTAGATTAGAAACCATTCGAATGTTATTAGCCTTTGCATGCTTTAATAAATTTAAGTTATTTCAAATGGATGTGAAAAGTGCCTTTTTAAATGGCTTTATAGAAGAAGAGGTTTATGTTGAGCAACCTCTTGGATTTGAAAATCCTAGTCTTCCAAATCATGTCTACAAGCTTTCTAAAACTCTATATGGGATGAAGCAAGCTCTAAGAGCATGGTATGAAAGACTAAGTAAATTTTTTATTGACAATGATTTTGTAAGAGGTAGAATAGACACAACTCTCTTCACAAAAACTCACAAAAATGATACTTTGATAGTTCAAATATATGTTGATGATATTATATTTGGTGCTACTAATGAATCTATGTGTCAAGTGTTTGCAAAGTGCATGCAAGGTGAATTTGAAATGAGCATGATGGGAGAACTTACCTACTTCCTTGGACTTCAAATCAAGCAACTAAAAGGAGGAATCTTCATCAATCAACAGAAGTACATCAAGGACCTACTAAAGAGGTTCGGGATGGAAAGCTCAAAGCCACTTGGAACGCTTATGAGCACAACTACTAAACTTGATCTTGATGAAGGAGGTAAAACTGTAGATTCTAAATATTATAGAAGCATGATAGGTGCTTTACTTTATTTAACTGTAAGTAGACCTGATATAGTGTTCAGTGTATGCATGTGTGCTAGATTTCAGGCTAATCCTAAGGAATCACATGTAGTTGCAGTAAAAAGAATCCTTAGATATCTACAAGGAACCCAAACCATAAGATTATGGTACTCTAGAGATTCATCTTTTGAGCTTGTAGGTTATTCAGATGCTGATTTTTCTGGATGTAGGTTAGATAGAAAGAGCACAAGTGGAACATGCCAATTCTTAGGTGCTATGTTAACTTCTTGGTTTTCTAAGAAACATAATTTCATTGCACTATCAACCACTGAGGCGGAATATATAGCAGCTGGAAGTTGTTGTGCCCAAGTGTTATGGATGAAACAACAACTAGAAGACTATGGCATGACCTCAAAAATATTCCTATATTTTGTGATAATACTAGTGCTATCAACCTAACCAAAAATCCTATTCAGCACTCTAGAACCCAGCATATAGAGATTAGACATCATTTCCTAAGAGACCATGCTCAAAAAGGTGATATAAGATTAGAATTCATACCTTCAGAAGATCAAATAGCTGATATTCTTACAAAACCCTTAAGTGAAGCTAGTTTTTGTAATATTAGAATGTTGATGGAATTGCTTGATTTTGATAAACTGAATGTTTGATTGCATCTCATTTCATCATTTGCATGTTTGACATTGAGTTAAAGAGTATTAATCCTTGTTTAATTATTTCCCTCACTAAAAAATTTCATATATAAACAAATTCGTGCTAAAAAAATTCAAGACTGAAAATTTTACTAAGGGTCTAGTCGACTGGTAAGTCACTGCCAGATCTTCCAGTCGACTGGTAATTTTGACCCAGTCGACTGCTATATCTCTGCCAAATATTCTAGACGACTGGTAAGTCTTCTCCAGTTGTTTATTAGATCAAATCCCTGTTTGGAGCCAATTTTTGAAAAACTCTTGTCATCTAGTCGACTGGAAAAGGTAGCTCAGTCGAGTGGTAACTTACTGTCAGTTCACCCAGTCAACTGGTTCATAAACTCAGTCGACTAGTATAGAAACTGTTCATCTTTCCAAAGCTACCCAGTCGACTGGTAACACAATTCTATATAAGGGACTGTTCATTTTTCTGTTTTTTTCACGCCATTTTTTAGCACCCTTGTTTTCTCTCTCTAGAAAAATTCACTCTTTTGATCCAAAAACCATCCAAACTTTATCTAAACACACCGATCTACTCATCCACAAAGAGATTTTTGACTTTCTACGGTTAAAATCTCTTATTTTCACCAAAATCATTTTTCCCCAAAAACTCATTTTTCTTCAAAATGAGCGATAAAATCCGAGTAAAATTCACCACGAGTGGACCAAATGCCCCTAAAAAGCCAAGGTCTTCAAAACCTTCGGCATCGGAGTCGAAAGGAAAGGGAGTAGCGGGCTCATCTCGAAAGGAGCCCAGAACAGAGTTGGAGGAGACTCTGTTTTACAGTCCGGCGGCACATGCAAGGTATAACTCGATAATCCGTCACAAGAAAATCATGACGGGTAGAGTCATTGATTTCGACTCTATTCGCCATGGAAATTTTGATATTCTACCAGCCTTTGAGGCAATAAATCTGACCCCACTGGTCAGAATTCATGAGAAATATTACCCGCGACTGATTCACTAGTTCTACGCAAACTTGGTGAAACCCAGTCCTCTGGCTCTGAGATTCAGAACCAGAGTCAGCGGTGTGGAGTTTGAGGTCAACACTAACCTCTTGATAAGCCTTCTGAGAATCCCTGTAAGGAGGATTCAATAGAGTCTGGATGGATGGCCAGACAACTTTGAGGTCGATGAGGCCTGCCAGATAGTCAGGGGAGACCCTAACTATGTGTACAAACCCACTATATTTCACACATGTAGTGACATGCCCCTCGACTCAAAGTTGTTTCAGCTGATTGTCAGTTGGACCATCCAACCGAGACTCGGGAGTCGAGGGTATCTATCTAAAATAGATACAGTATTGATTTGGTGCCTTAAATCTGGGCACCACTTCAATATGTATCCTCTGCTGCTTGCCAACATGATAAACGGCGAAGCAAACGACTCCGGGTGTCTTCCTTATGGGATGCTCATTACGCTTATCCTCCAGCACTTCCGGGTATCTTTGCTTGCTTCCGAGGCTCAGGATATCGGATTGACGGACATCACCAACATCTCATCACTGAAGAAGATGGGATGTACTGTTCATGAAGGGTTCCTCTATCCAAAGGCTGAAAAGTGCCTGAGGATCCGAAAGGATGCGAGCGACAGTGATGAGGATGCTGCTGCTGATACAGCTGCTAAGATGGAGACGGATACCTGAGCACCTCCCATTGGTGCCTCGAGTACTGGTCAGGCTGGATATGATGACATCCTACGAGCTATCTCGAGCCTTCAGATGACGATGGAGTTCGGTTTCCAGTCCATGCAGTCTGAGTACCAGAGACTGAACACCTCCATCGACCACCTACGGGATGACTTGGAGTTACATCGAGAGCACACCAAGGGTTCCTTAGCTGAGATTAGGGAACTTCTTCGTGATAGCTCGGACTCTCCCGCTTCTTGAGTCTATGTCTTTATTATGTACTTAGTGTTTTTCCAGCTCTTATCATATAGCACGGACATATCTTGTATTATTTTGTCTTAGTTATGGCTCTATGAAGCCCGTTTATGTATTGACTTTTTATATATGATGATTTATTTCTATTAGCCATATTTCTTGCACCTATTTACGCTATTTTTGATATGTTATCACTATTTTAAAACTCTGTTTAGTTACTAAACTGCTTTAAAATGCTTACACGTGTACGAAAACTTCCGGTTCTTCCCGGGAAGGCTTTTGAAATCCGAATGTAGCCAAATTTTCACGTACAAGTTTTTTTTTCTAATACTCTAGATGATTGTATTGGATAATTAGCTTATTTTTCATTTTATGCCCCCTTTGGTTACTGTTGTCAAAACGGGGGAGAAAAATGAGAAAAACGAGAAAATCTAAGTGAACACAACCAATGCATAGATTTAGGGGGAGCATTGCTCCATAGCCTTATAAAAATGTTTATTGATTTGTTGAGTTTGATTCTGGATTGGTTGAAAGAAATATAAACTGTGTTTGCTTTTTTATAGGGTGGTTTTACTCGAAAAAACAGAGGAGACTCTGTCCAAATTTTTGTAAAATCCTAACACTTAGCTTTTAAAATTGTTTTCACATTATTAGTTTTGTCATCATCAGAAAGGGGGAGATTGTTGACCCTCGCCCGTATTTTAATGATGGCAAAACACAACTGTTATTTTTCTAAAAAGTTTAAGCTAAGTTGTATTAAGGATCAAACACATTCAACCAAGGAACAAAGTGCAAGAACTCGAACCAAATCAAGTATCAAGTGAAGACTGAATATCTAGTATAGGTTTAAGGTTTTAGAACCATTGTAAGTCTCACTTATACACTGTAATAGCTTGTTCAATGGCTCGAACAAAAAAGGTTTTCTAAACCGATCATTTTAAAACAAATGTTTTTAAAAAGCAGAAGAAAAACTAGGTTGGAAGACAACCCAGTCGATTAGGTACATATACCAGTCGACTGGTATATAAGACATAAGGTCCCCAGTCGACTAGATAAATCAAACCAGTCGACTGGTATGTGGACAGTAAGTCCCCAGTCGACTGGATGTATCAACCCAGTCGACTGGTAAAATGGACAGAAAGTCCCCAGTCGACTGGATGAAATATACCAGTCGACTGGATACCCAGAAGGTCTGAAAACGTGATTTTTTCAAGTGAACCCAGTCGACTGGTAGTTCAAAAATATGACCGTTGGACTCCAAATCTGAACGTTTTAAAGTCGATCTTTTTCAAATTAAAGTCCTAACGGCCATATTAATTGATTGCTATATAAACTTATTCATTTAAGCATTCAAAACTAGCTGCATACATTCAAAAAGAGTTGATCTCACACAATCAAGTTTTTATACTCTTGAAACACAAAAAGCTTTGAAATAATCTTATTGAGCCATTTCTTCAAGCTTTACTTTGAAAGAGAGATTTTTCTGTTTTAATAAGCTTTCATTTGCTGTCTCTCTACCTTTTACTTTACAACATCTTTTGTAACGAGATTACTTCCGAGAGGAAGGGGAAACTTCCGAAATGAAGGGGATTGTTCGGTTTAAACAACACCTGTAAGTTTTCTTGTGTACGGTATGATGTGTCTTACATTGAGTTGCCTCTTTCTCACACAAAACTTCTTCCTTCTATTGTGCAGGCACCAAAATTGGAATTGAAACCCTTACCAGATCATCTGAAATATGCATTTTTGGGAGAAGAAGAAACTCTTCCGGTGATAATCTTAAATAAACTCTCCATATTAGAGGAAGAAAAGTTGATTCGGATGCTTAGAGAGTATAAAAAGGCATATTGGGCTGTCAAGCATTGCAACATGGGAATGGATGAATCAGGCGAACAAAGGAAATTACAATTGCAAGAGTTGGAAGAAATCCGTAATGATGCCTATGAAAGCTTGAGAATATACAAAGAAAAGACCAAAGCCTTTCATGATCGACTAATTTCTAGGAAAAAAATTTCTATTGGTAAGAAAGTTTTACTTTATCACTCTAGACTGAAGTTATTTCCTGGTAAATTGCGTTCTAGATGGGTAGGTCCTTTTATTGTTACTAATGTATTTCCTCATAGTGCAGTTGAAATACAAAGTTCGGATACAGGTAAAACTTTTAAGGTCAATGGTCATTGTTTGAAACCTTTTTATGAAGGTTTTCAAGTGTATAATGTTGATCAAATTATTTTGGAATGTCTGACTTATGGCGATTAAGAGGTGGCAATGTCTAGCCAAAGACGTTAAAGAACGATGCTTTTGGGAGGCAACCCAACTTTTTGTCTTACTTTCCTTGTTTTCTTTATTTTATTCCTTTTTCTTTTATTTAGATTATTTTTATTTTTATTTTTATTTTCATTTTTAAGAGTGCATTTGATTTTCTTTCCAATTTTTTGGCAAAAAATGATTTTTGTAACCCGTGGGTACGCCTTCTGGAAAATCTTGAATCTTGGAATTGGGCAACAAACCATAAGAAATCTTTGAATACAACGTGCCTACGCCTTATTCCAATTGTTCTCATAGTTGAAAGAGTAAAAAAAAAAAACAAATAATAATTATCTATATCATTATTTTTTTCGTCTCAGTTGCCCTAACTCTTCTCTTGTTCTAAATTATCCAGCCGCCTACTTCACCCAGATCGCCCAACCCCGCACTAGAAGCGTGACCACAGAGATCACCTAGCCCTACGCCAGACCACCTGTTTCGCACCACCACGCGACCATCGAGCACCGCCCCAGTCCACCCCTGCACGCCACCTAACCCCGCGCGAGCAGAACAGTCCCTTAGACACCACACAGCCCTCCACCGGTCCACTTCTATCTCTCTTCCTCACGCTATGGGAAAGAAAAAGATTGCTCCAAGCCAATTGAACACACAGCAAGGAACCCCTCCAATGCGTACAAGAGCTAGAACTGGGAAAGGGAAGCACATTCTTCCACCTTCAGAATCGGATTTGAAAGGGAATTTGACATTCATTAAAAAGAAAGATAAGGCAAGGTATCAGGACATCTATAGGCGGTCAATTATCCCCTGTAAGTATATTCATCACCCTACAATGGAAGCTTTGGATATCTCTACTGTTATGTTTGAGCTTATTAACAATATAGGGTGGCAAACTTACTTTTTCATTACTTGCCCGGCATTTATTGAACTAGTCAGAGAATTTTACACTACTTGATTACGCCCAAAACATAACGCGGTTATTGTAGTACAGTTTTGCGGTGTCGATTCCACAGGGAAACAAGTTAAGTACAACAGAAGGTGTAAACCTCAACACAAACGATAAAAGATTAAAAGGATAAAATCTGAGTTATTTTGAGGAAAGGGTAATTTTGTAAATAAGTTTAAAATAAAAATGACAACAAGGTTCCGAGAATCCTCCCTAGGTTTGTTGCTCTAATCCTAACTTGATTCAGTTGTTTTTATCTCGATTGCAGGTTTCACATCCCAAACAGGCAATCGAAAAATATTCAATTAAAGTGCATTTATAAATCCTAATGTAATTGCTATGAATTATTCTTTACTTTCTAACACACATAACCTAACTTATAAATTATCAAGAGACGACGATATATCTAAAATGACGATACCACAGCAATGGACAAATCTATAAAAGAGATCTACCGGACTCAATCATACCCAAACAGATACACATAAGAAAAGCCTGACTGAACTTATATGGAAAAGAAGCATGCAACCACCGGAGTTATAATGAATCTACTAATTAAATTAAGAATAAAACATAACAATATTTAATGAAGATAATTCCAACTACAACCGAATCAAATAAAGGAAAATAAGAATAACTACACCTAGGGATTCATCCCTTCGCCTTGCTTGGAGACTAGCCGGTCATGGGGCTCATGCGTCCTCGAGTTGCCTCCGGCCTCCTGACGATCATCTCTCCCGACCTGCAAAGTTTAAACTTCGGGTTCCTCCTAAAGACCCTCTGGATTGCTCCTAAAGGCCCTCTGGATTCATCCCCGATTGATTTCCAAAGCTAAAGTAGAGTGGGTCTTATATAGGAAAATACCAAGAATGCAATGTGTTTTCCATCCGATGTGGGATATGAGATATAGAAATATGTTTTCCAACCGATGTGGGATGTGGGATTTAAGCCCAAAATACGCTGAAATCCCGCACAGCCCGCACAGCCTGACCTTTGTCTACTAAAACTGCCATAACTTTCTCTAGAAAAATCCTTTTGATGAACCGTAAAATTCTCCAGAAAATAGACTTCCGGATATTTCTAAGTATATATGGCTCATCTCCTCATTCTTCTTGTATCAATACAGTTTAATTTTCAAAGATGATTGATCTGTACGGGCAATTCTCGCAATTTAGTGAAATTTTTTTCCAATGCGGGCAGCAGCTGTTGCTCTTTTAAGCCCTTCATCTTGTCCATCTGGAAGTATTCCTTCACTCCAGTATACCTCGAGTCTTTGTGCTTCAAGCAATGATAATTTTTCCTCCTCTTTTGAGCTTAAATTACTTGAAAATGCACCGAAGTAGATCAATGATCCAAGAATGATACTTTAGAGTTGTTAACGTATAAAAGTGCAATTAAAACCTAGATCAACCCTAAAATGCTAACAATTGAGTACTGTTAAGATGCATTTTATAACTCTTATCACTACTTTTAAGTTCAACAAGCTTAATAATTTCACACTTCATAGCCCACAAGTAGTCAAGTTTAAATTAATAGGAGAAAAATTTAAGCTCTCAATCACTGAATTCAACATTGCCTTTGGATTTATCTTTGAAGAATATGCTAAGTCTAATGAATATTTGAACAGTTCTTGTGATTTTAGTGAGGCCTTTGAATCAGATAGATTGTATAACACTATGTCCACTGCTGATCACTATAACCCAAGTAAATCCAAAGATACCTACCTCTGTGATCCTGTCTTGAAATACCTTTATAGGTTTCTTGCCTTTACTTTTTTGGGTAGGAAGGATTTTGCTGCAATGTTGTCAAAAGCTGAATTTTATTTTTTGTGGTGCATACAAAACAAAATCAAAGTGAATCTTGGGTGTTGGTTAGCTTCACAATTTGCTGGTGTCCTTAAAGATAAGTGTCCTTTGATTTTAGGTTCACTAATCACCCACTTAGCTGTTCATGAAAAATTGATTGATCTTGAGAATAATGATATTCATGTTGCTTGTAAGATGTTGCCCTTGGACTTATATTGTTTGGAAGGGATGGGGTTAGTTAGAAGAAAATAGAGTATCTTCTATTTTAATCCACCAGGACCCGTTCTGACACGACTACAACGCAAGCTCTTTAACCCCAACGATGATGACGAGGTTGAAGACTTTACAGACTTGCCTTCCACGTCCGCTGCATCTTCCCAAGGACAATTTGGCGATCAGCTTGCGAGACTCACAGACAAAGTTACCAGATTGGATAGAAACTTGACAGCTTTCTTTACTTACATGGGATTCACACCACCTTCACCCCCAAGCACGTGACTAATATCTTGGTTGATGCTCAACGTTTTCAGGGGAGTTTTCTACTTACTCTTGTTCTTTTATAGTTTTTGAGCATCTATTTTTGATACATTGAGGGCAATGTATGGATTAAGTGTGGGGGAGGGTCTTTGACATATGAATTTGATTTTACTTTGAACTTTGCTTTTAGCTCCATTTTAATCAATTTTTGCATCATTTTTCAAGAAAATTTTCAAAAATCCAAGTGATACTTTAGTTCTTGCTTGTGATCCTTCTCTTCTAAATTCTAGATTCTGTCGATACTTGTCTTAAATGATCTGGATTATTATGAATTATTGAGATAAATTAAGGCGTAATAAGGGATTAGCATGAATGGTTGAATTCTTATTTACTACATAGTGATTAATTGCTCTTGATGATTGATTGAATGAAAAATGTGTGGGATCTAATGCACATGACCCTTTTTGTGCGCTTTTGAGCCAATGAGCATTCATATTATATTATGCTTCATTTTCTTAATTGAGTGATTGTCATACATAGTTGATTTTTCTAGGACTTGCTTTGTTATGCATGTCAGGAGACTACACTGTCGAATTGGATGCATTGAATTAATAAGGGCATTTAGGTGGAGCCATTTAGCTTTCTTAAAAAGCCTACCTTGATTTTTACCTTAGAAAGCCAATTTTGAACCTTGGCCCTTTTGTTGGAAGTTAACCATGATATAAGCAATATCAATCCATTCTTTTGTCGATTTCCCTCTTTTGAACCATTAATTGAAGGATCGTACTAGCTTGTTCACATGAAGCTTCAAATTATCTTTGAAAGGATTGCAAGATGCTGGGAATAAAGTGATTCAAGTTACGAGTGCCTTGGTCTTTCTAAAAAAAAAAGAAAAAAACGGAAAAAAAAAACAACCAGAAATAGAGAAAAGTTGTGCAATTTCAATTGTTTGGAAGTGAATTGATTGAAGAAAACATATGATGTTATTGAGTTGTGCTTTGTGTGGAGAAGTTGGTATAATTCCTTTGAGAAAAGTACCTAAAAATTCATTCTCACCACACCTTACCTAAGCCCCGTTACAACCCATTTAAGACCCTTAGATTCGTTGCATTCAATTCAATCCATTGATGATAAAGATGTGATATATTAGCAAGCTTATGGTAAAGATCTTCTATGTTTTGAATTGAGAGTTCATTGATACCCTAAACACTTTGAGTGTATTGAGTGAATCCAATGAGAGGGTGTTAGATCCTATTGCATTTTGATTTCGAGAAGATTATTGAGGTGATTGTTCATGGGTGTGGTTTATAAGAATTTACTTTATGAAATTTTTTGTTTCTTATTTGTCTTTAGATTTAAATCTTTAAGGCATGATAATTTGGATTATAGAGGATGAGTAAAGGTATAAGAAAGAACGATGATGCGAAAAGGCGACGAACTTGAGCTATTGTATGCTTGAGGACAATCATTGTTTAAATGTGGGGGAATTTGATAAGAATTCATAATATCTATATGTATGTTATATTTCCTCATGTTTTAATGGTTATAAATGCTTAAATCTTGGATTTTGATTATGTTTCGTATTTTGTGGAGCAGATTGAGGAGTTAAATCAAATTGAATTCAAAATCAAAAGATTTGGAGAGGAAAAATCGGAGCTCAAAAAGATATACATTATAGAAGCAGTTTTTGCTTAAAGCGTGGGCACGTCCTGTTTTCCCAGAATGTTCACAGAAGAAGTCAACAGATAAAGCGTGAGCGTGCCTTACTAGATCCAAGGATCTGGCTTAGGGTTACGAATTTTTTGGAGAAAAAAGATATGTATGATAGCTGGAAAGATTTAGTTACCCATTCTTATCTTTAGAAAAGTATTTGCCAAGACTCCTTATTAAGGTTTAGAAAAAAGGAAAGATCCAAATTTAAATTGTAGTGTCCTATCGTCAAGGGACTCTTTCTCTTGTTTAAAAAAGGAAATTTAAAATGAAGACTTTGGAGCCTATACAAAGGAAAGGGAGAAACCCTAATTAAAAGGGGAGACAGCTTACAGCCCTAGAGGCACAGATTATTCACAAGAAAAATTCCTCTTATCTTTTCTTTAGGCGTTCTTTTAATTATGAGTAGCTAAATATTTTTCTTCTAGCTGAAGGATAATTGAAGTTTTGGTTCTTTAAGAATTGTGAGATCTAAATAATTTTCATTGCTCTTTTATTTCTTCACTATTTATATATCTTCTATATTTATTAAAAATTATTGTCTTGGTTGATTGATGCAAAGGGCTAGTTGTTCAATTATCAGGTTAATAAATTTCCATTTAGAACTTTAAATTTGTAATTGTTTAAATGTTCTAATATTAGTGATAAAATAACAAAGTTGATTATAGAGAGATTTTCGATTTATGTTATGGAGATATATAACCTAGTCTAAATGAATCGAGCTTGTATATTTGTTGGCTAGAATTGGTAGTCTCTCTAATTATTAATGTTGTCGATAGATTAAATCCTAAGAGCTTGTTTAGGTTTTTTATTAACAAGGGAAGTAACCAAAGAGCTTGTTTTGGTTATCGAGAAAGCAATGAGAGATAGGTTGTTAGAGCTTGTTAATAACTATAACCAATTTAGTGAAGAATAGAAGATTTTATCCTTGTATCTGTGATCAATTCTCTGAACCGATTCTGAAATTATACCTTTGGTTGGATATTTTCCTAATATTGATTTCTCCTTAGTTTTTAGTTGATTATAATTGCTTTCTCTTTTATTTCACTTCAAAATTTCAAATCCCCTTTTTCTTTGCTTTAATTTTCATTAAAATAAATCTACCCATTCTCTGTGGATACGACCTTGCTCATCACTGTTACAATTTGTATTTTTTGAGAGTGAGAATTTTATTATTTGATGGATTCGACACCTATCAATCAACGTCTCTGAGGCTGAGCATATTGATTGCTGCTCATACACTCGACCTAAAATTCACCACGCCCGAGCTCTTTCATACTTCTTTAGAGCACATAAATGCACTCAAGGAAGTGGGGGGCCTCCGATATTGATAAAAAGTTCCACCCAATTATATGAGGTTATATGGACAAACTCTCCTCTAATAGCTTGAGGACATGTGGAAAACTTTCCTCTAATGACTTGAGGACACGTGGACAACTTCCCCCAGTAGTGTGAAGACACACGGACGGACCCTCTCCAATAAACTGATGACACGCGGACGAGCAGTTGACAATACCACTGTCACTCACAGTCTCCCTTGTACTAGGTTGCAAGCATAATTTCAGGGATTACCACTCTTGGACACCCCCGCACAGACCTGTAAGCATGATTCCATGGATCACAGCCATCCTTGGGCACCCGGCTATACTTGCTAGCAAAGGGACGAGATCTCTAAGATTGCCCCATCCCGACCACGTGGACAACCTCACCTCCAAAGCACTATAAAAGGACTAAGGTATGCAAGAACAATTCATATTCAATTTTAAGCTCATTACGAAAAACACTAGCATCATTACCTTCTCTCTTTTGCCAAACTTTATACTGAAAAGATCGTCGGAGTGTCCTCGGAGGCATCACCCTCTCTCTACTCCGAAGACCTCCTAGTTCACCATACTCCTCTGTGTAGACCATTGAAGTGCCGACCTCTAGCTCAGTATCATATTTTAGGCATCAACACCAATGTTTCAAAAAGTAAAGAGAGTGAAGATCGGTTGTTTGTAGCTAGCCAGTAAAATATAGTTAGTGGTAAAGATGTCAAGTTGATTGACAATTGATGTAAAAATCACATGACCAAGGATATACAAAGTTTCAATTACTTGGATATATCTATGAAGACTCCAGTGAGACTTGGAAATGGCTCAATTGTTGAATCAAAAGGACTATTCCCATAGAAACAAAGAAAGGGGTCAAATATATTAAGGATGTTCTTTATGTTTCCGATCTGCATAAAAAAAAATTGTGTTATAAAAATGATGGATAATGCCTAGTCACTTTACTTTGCTAATAATTTTTGCTAAATCTATAATCCTTCTAACAAGTTAATAACTAAGGTGAAGATGGTAGATAAAGCATTCCCAATCCACTAGTAATATACTTGTGCGCAGTCAATGAGAACCAAGTATAAAGAGGAAACTTGGTTGTGGCACAGGAGGTTAGATCACAAAAACTGTTACGTCTTGGAGCAAATGTTTCAGATGCAATTTGTTAAGGAATTTTTAGAAGTTTCAAACTTTAAAGGAGTTTGTGAAAGGTATGAACTAGGAAAGATGCACCAATTGCAATTTCCTAAAGACAATGCTTAGAGAGCTAGTTAAAAATTACAGTTGGTCCGCACTAATGTTTGTGGACCTATCATGACCCTTTTCTTGAACAACAATAGGTACTTAATCCTATTTGTTGATGGTTTCATTAGGATGACTTTGGTTTTATTTATGAAAGATAGATCAAAAGTGTTTAGGGTCTTTTATAAATTCAAGAATTTAGTAGAGAAGCAAAGTGATTGTATTTTGAGGACCACCAGAAGTGATCAAGGTAGAGAGTACAATCATTAAGAATTTGAAAAGTTGGGTAATGATAGGCTTTGAGCATCAAATTTCTGTTGGTTACACTCTAGAATAAAATGGAGTGGCTGAAAAGGAAGAATAAATCAGTGATAGAGATGGTTAGGTGTATGCTAAAGGATAAAAAAATACCGAATAAGTTCTGGGTTGAAGCTGTATACACTGTTCTCTATCTACAGAACATATGTGCTACCAAGGCTATAAAATGAGTTACACTAATTGAAGCTTAGTCTGGTGTAAAGCCCTTTTGTTAAGCACTTGAGAGTGTTTAGCAGTGTATGTTATGTCTAAATCCTCGATGTTAAAAGATATGAGCTTTGTTAGAGTTGGTATATACTTCACGAGACCAGATCTGTAGAACTTCGGACGAACACGGGGGTCCTACTCCCCGGAGAGAGGGTGGGAGTTAGGGGGCAGTGCCCCCAAAACTTTTAGTCCATGTACATGAGTTGGGCCTGGTTTCTTGCTTAGTAGTTTGGACTTAGGCCCATGAATAGTCGTAGTCCTGCAGCAGAACGAAAATCCTAATTAGACCCTAATTAGGATGTCTTAAGTTGCTTATAAATACTCTTTATGTACTGAGCATACATTGTAATAAGAGATTTGTGGGGTTGATAATAAGAAACTTCTGGCAGGATATAGCCCTATTCTGGGGTGAACCTGGGTAAATCTTATCTTTTTTTCTTTCTGTTTATAATTCGTGTGATTGACAGGTCTCGAATCGTTCAATTGGTATTAGATCCAGGTTTAAGGATTAACGATTAGAGATGTCAGTTGGATCACGGATTGAAATCGAGAAGTTTAGAGGGACGAGCTTCGAGTTATGAAAACTAAAGATAAAGGATCTGCTCATGGATAAGGATCTGTGGACAGTGATAGTTGATGAGATACCGAAGAGTACGGCATCCACAGTAGAGGCATCACCGGTGGGGGTTTCAACATCATCTTTAGTGACCATCACAGAGTGGGAAAAGCTCGATCAGAAGGCACGAAGTCTGATTCAGCTGTGTATGGTCGATTTTGTCCTGATAAACGTTTCTGGAGAAAAGACTGCGAAAGATCTCTTTTAGAAGCTGGAAAGCTTTTATAAAAGTGAATCTTTAGTAATCAAACTGTTTCTGCGGAAGAAGTTGTACAACCTTCGGATGGTTGAGAGCGATTCTTTCTCTGTTCATCTATATGAGTTCAACACTTGGATAGGTCAGTTATTATCTATTAGTGTTGATATGATAGATGACAATAAGCTTGTTGCGCTGCTCTGTTCACTGCCTGATTCATGGTATAACTTGATAGTTGCGATTGGTAGTGGTACAACTGATCTGTCTTTTGAAAATATCGTGGCAACCCCATTGTCTGAGGAGATAAGGAAAGAGGGTATAAGAAACTTGTCAAATGAGGCCTTATTTGTGAAAGGGCGAACCCATGATAAAGACTACAAGTGGTCTAGTGATAAACCCAAGTTTAGGGGAAGATTGAAAAGTAAGGATAAATCTGGGTTGAAGTGTTGGAAGTATAGGAAGCCTAAGCATCTAAAGAAGGAGTGCAGAAGTAAGAGTATGAATCCTAAAAAACGAACAGGTGAGATATCAGTTTTAGATAAAAGAAACTAGTATGATAATGATGCTAGTGACTTAATTATGTCATCCTGTTTGGATCAATCATATCAGAGTGTTTGGATAATTGACACAAGAGCATTCTTTCACATGACACCTCACAGGGACTAGTTTCGTGAGTATAAAACATTTGATGGGGGAAACATTTTATTCGGAGATAACTCTTCGGTGAAAATTTTTGGTCGTGGGAAGGTAAAGTTGATGATGAATGATGGGACAGTCAGAACACTTCTAAATGTGATGCATATTTCGGGTCGCAGCAGGAACCTAATATCAATCAGCAAGATGGCAGATGGGGGAGTGAATTTCAGCTATGACAAAAATTCATGCAAGATGACTTATGGATCGTTAATAATTGCATGAGGTGTTCAGTATGGTACGTTGTACAAGCTGTTGGGAAATACAGTACAAAGTCAGTGCAGTGGAGGTTTTATCTCTGAGAAGGCGACTAATGATGAGGCAACATCCTCTATGTTGTGGCATCAGAGGCTTGGCTATATCAGTGAAAAGGAACTGTCTAATTTATTGTCAAAGTAGATGGTGAAGAGAGTCCCAGATTGCTCCATAGGATTTGATTTCTATAAGCATTGTCTACATGGCAAGCAGAACCGTGTAAGTTTTAAGTCCGCTGGCATGAGGGCAAAGGATATTTTGGATTTAATACATAATAATGTGTTTGGGCCAGTTCTGGTCCAATCTTTGGAAAATCAAGGTACTCTGTCACTTTCATTGATGATTTTTCAAGGTATGCATGGATTTATTTCATTAAGAGTAAAGTTTAGGCATTTGGTAAATTCCTTGAGTTTAAAGCACTGGTAGAAAATCATATGGAAAGAAAGATAAAGGTACTGAGAACAGATAATAGAAGGGAATTTTTCTCAAACAAGTTTGAGCAATTTTGTGTGGAAAACGACATTGCAAGATAGAAAACAACTCTATATACACCTCAATAAAATGGGGTGGTCGAGAGACTCAATCGGTCACTCATGGAGAAATCGAGGAGTATGTTGAGTTATGTAGGCTTGGAGCCAGAGTTCTGGGCAGAGGCTGTAGCTACAATATGTTATCTAAAGAACGGGTCACCTACATCAACTTTACAGGATCAGACACTGTTTGAGGCATTATTCGGGAAGAAGCCTAGTTTGGCTCATGTTAGGGTTAGGGTGTTTGGGTGTGATGCTTATATGCATGTGCCAAAAAAAAATATGAACAAATTTGACAGCAAATCAACGAAGTGCATAAGGGGTACAAGTTATGGAATCTATAAAACAATGGTACAGTTTACAGCAAAGATGTTGTGTTCAAGGAAACACAAATGGATGTGGCAGCTGTCCAAGATGTACTAAAACAGCCAAAACAAGTTCAGATATCTTAGCCTAGTAGATAAAGAGTGGGAAACCACCCCACAGACTGCACCGGATACTTCAGATACTGAGTCAATTGGGTCTAAGCATGATATTCATGTTTCTGATGTAAAGGATGAGGGATGCTGGCTTGGAGGTAGAGACCACGCTTGTCATAAAGGAGATCGACACGGGTTAGGAGACCACCCATTAGGTATTCTCTTAATGCTTGTAGTGCATTATATGCTTTAAATATTACTGGTAATGATCCTAGCACAGTAAAATAGGCAAGGACCTCAGAGGATGCCATGAAAGAAGAGATACAGGCACTGGACAAGAATGAAACATGGAGCCTTATGAAATTGCCTAAAGATAGGAAGGCAATTGGGTGCAAATAGATTTTCAAGAAGAAAACAAATGTAGATGGAATAGTAGAAAAGTACAAGGCATGTCTGGTTGCAAAGGAGTACTCGCAAATAGAGGGAATTGACTATGGTAAGATATTTTCCCTGGTAGTAAAGTTGACGTCTATCAAATGTGTCTTATCTATGGTAGCTGCTTATGATCTAGAGGTTGAGCAACTGGATGTGAAGACAACTTTCCTTTATGGGGACTTAGAGGAGGAAATTTACATGAAACAGCCTGAAGACTTTGTGAGCAAAGGCAAGGAAGTGTTTGTTTGTAAATTGAAGAAGTCTTTGTACGTACTAAAGCAATCACCACGGATGTGGTACCAGAAGTTTGATACATATGCGATTCAGCTTGGGTTCACTCACAACTATATTGATTATTTCATCTACGTGAAAAGGTTAGGGGTTGATTTTGTCATTTTAATCTTGTATATGGATGATATGCTGTTGATTGGAAATAATAG
Source organism: Bretschneidera sinensis (assembly GCA_023935145.1). Classification (NCBI taxonomy): domain Eukaryota; kingdom Viridiplantae; phylum Streptophyta; class Magnoliopsida; order Brassicales; family Akaniaceae; genus Bretschneidera; species Bretschneidera sinensis. Next base: position 132,897,786 of record CM043698.1, read on the forward strand.
GAAGATGATTAGCACTGTGAAGGTATTGTTGGCAAGGCATTTTGACATGAAAGACCTAAGGCCAGCAAACTTTATCTTGGGCATGCAGATAAAGAGGGATCATGAAAATCGAAAACTATGGCTAAGTCAGAAGAAATATATTGAAGAAGTGTTGAAGAAGTTCAACATAGCTGACAGCAAGCCGGTAGGGACTCTCATGCCTTTGGGAACCAAGTTTTCTGCAAAACAATGTTCGAAGACGGAGGAAGAAGCTGAAAATATGGCGCACGTACTTTATGCTAGTGCAGTTGGAAGCTTGATGTACGCCATGGTGTGTACGAGACTAGATATTGCCCAAGCAGTGGGAGTATTGAGTAGATATATGTTTAATAATAGGAAAGAGCATTGGACTGCAATCAAGAGAGTTCTTAGATATCTTTGTGGCATGTTAGAGTTTGTATTATGTTATGGAGGTATGGGAGGTAAGAAGAATCTTGATATTGTAGGGTCAATTGATTGGGGAGGAGACATTGATAGCAGGAGGTCTACAAGTGGGTATGTGTTCAATCTGTTTGGTGGGACAATGAGTCAGATGAGCAAAAGGAAAAGTATTGTTGCCCTTTCATCTACAAAAGTAGAGTATATAGCAATAACTCATGTTGGAAAGAAAGTGGTTTGGCTTCAAAGGTTGTGTGCTGAGCTTAGGTTTAAACAAGAAGCAGTGAAGGTTAAATGTGACAATCAATGTGCTATTTTCATAGCAAAGAATCCTGCATTTCATTCACGGATGAAGCACATTGATATCCAATATCACTTCATCAAAGAAAAGATTGAAGAAAAGGTTATAATCTTGGAGAAAGTCGATACAGCAATGAACAATGCAAATTTCTTGACTAAGGCAGTTAGTCTTGCAAAGTTTGAGTGGTGTGTTACTGAGATGGGTTTGAAGAAACAGAGTCCTGGGAAGTTTTCCATGTGTGTGAAGTATTTACCAAGTGAGAAAATGTTAGAGTTGGTGCATACTTCACAGGACCAGATCTGTAGAACCCCGGACGAACATGGGTCTATCTCCCTGGAGATTGAGCGGGGGTTAGAGGGCAACGACCCCGAAACTTTTAGGCCATGTACATGAGTTGGGCTTGGTTTTTTGCTTAGCGGTTTGGGCTTAGGCCCATGAATAGCCGTAGTTCTACAACAAAACAGAAATCCTAATTAGACCCTAATTAGGACGTCTTAAATTGCTTATAAATACTCTTTATGTATTGAGCATACATTGTAACGAGAATTTTGTGAGGTTGATAATAATAAAGTTCTGACAGGGTGTAGCCCTATTTTGGGGTGAACCTGGGTAAATCTTGTCTTCTTTTCTTTCTGTTTATAATTTGTGTGATTGACAAGTCTCGAATCGTTTAAGCTTGAAGCTAAAGTAGAGAAGAGATTTTTTATGGGGTATATAGCTCCAAATCTAAGGGGTACAAGATTCTCGATTTAGAAACTGATAAAGTAATTGTCAGTAGAGATGTGAGGTTTGATGAGTATTTAGCTTAGAATGGGGAGGAAAAGAAGTTAGAGTACAAGTCAATATGTGTACCTCAATCCAAACAGTATCTACAACAAGTGCCATAAAACAATCAACTTCCACAAGTTAGTTAGGCAAGACCTTATAATCAGGTCAGTAATGAATCTGATTCTAATGCTACCATTCCTTATGAAGGCTCCCTAGAATCCTCAATATCCTCGTCACTAAGACAAACTTAATCTTCTGAATCACAACCAAGAAGAAGTAGAATGCTTATTCATATTTATAAAGACTGTCTAGAAGCATGTGAGTATTATTGCTTAGTGATACTGGAGCCACATAGTTACAAAGATGCAGTGCAACATAGAGTTTTTAGAGATGCAATGAATGATGAGATTAGAATGATTGAGAAAAGCAAAACGTGGGACCTAGCTAACAAACCAGCTGACAAAGAAGTAATTGGAGTCAAATGGATTTATAAGAAAAAATGAATCCAGATGGCTCAGTGCAAAAGCATAAAGCAAGGCTGGTGGCCAAGGGACATTCTCAACAATATGGGGTGGACTATAAGATACTGTCAGATTTATTCTTGCCATATTTGCACAGAACAAATGGAATGTGTTCCAAATGGACGGACGTCAAGTCTGTTTTTTTAAATGGCTTTCTATAAAAGATGTATATATTGAGCAACCACTTGGGTTTGAAGTCAAAAGAAGTGAACATAAAGTGTTGAAGCGTAGAAAGGCTTTGTATGGCCTAAAACATGCTCCTAGACCCTGGTACAATAGAATAAATTCTTACTTTCTGCATCAAGGTTTTAAAAGGAGCAATAGTGAGACTACATTATATGTGAAGAATTTTAATAATGACAATGTTATTGTTCTCTCCTTTTATGTGGATGATCTAATCATAACAGGAAGCAAACAATTCTTGATAGCTTCATTCAAAACTAAGATGACGAAGGAATTTCAGATGACAAATCTTGGATTGATGAAATTATTTTTGGGGATGAAGGTTGAGCAAAATGAAAAAGGGATCTTCATATATCAGAAGAATTATGCTACTGGTTTGTTAAAAAGTTTAATATGCTTAGCTGCAAGCCAATACCAACTCCTCTAATTCCCAATGAGAAGTTAGTGGAAGATGGGTCTAAAAAGACTGATCAAAAGTAGTTTCGAAGTCTAATAGGAAGTCTACTCTATTTAACAGCCACCAATCCTGATTTGATGTTCTTGGTTAGTTTATTATCAAGGATTATGCAGAAGCCCACTCAATTACACTTTTCTGCTGCCAAGGAGTCTTAAGATATGTGAAGGAAATTGTTGAGTTTGGATTCTTGTATAAGCTTATTAAGAGTTCATGCTTGATTGGTTTTTCAGATAGTGATTGGGCTAGTTCCTTGGATGATATGAAGAGTACTTCAGGCTTTACATTCACTCTAGTAAGTTGAGTTTTCTCTTGGCTATCTAAAAAGCAAGGATCCTTTGTTCAATCAACAATTGAGGCAGAGTATATTGCAGCCCATGCTGCTGTAAATCAAGCAATATGGTTGAGAAGAATATTGATAGATGTTGGTTAACCTCTTGCTAAAGCTACTGTGATATTTTGTGACAATAAATCAGCTATAGCAATTGCTAAAATTCCTTTTCAACATAGGAAAACTAAGCATATAAAGGTGAAATACCATTTTGTTAAAGAAGTTGCAAGTGCAAGAGAGGTTAGGCTGGTTCACCATTGCACTTATGATCAAATAGCTGATATATTTACTAGAAGTCTTCCTAAATCAAGGTTGGAGGAGCTGAGAGTGGGTAGGAAGAGCTTCAAGGAGTGTTAGGATTTGAACCTCTTCCCTCTTGGCATCTGGTGCAGTTAAAAGTTTAGTTTTTTGAGTTAATCTATGTTCATCTTAAGCTTATGTAATTATTGATGTAATATGAGATGCTTAGTATGTGATTTATATTTAATCTTGACAAATGAAAGGAAATATCTAGATTTCTTTTGTCAAATTGTAGCAGGAGAAGCAACATACATGTTTTTCTTCTTTTATATGTTTCTTCTTTTCTCTTCCATTATCTTCAGCTCATTCTTTTCTTTTGTTCTTGATAATTCATCAGTACTAAATCTAGTAAAATCAGTTAGTGTGTGTATAATGAATTTTAATTTGTACCAACACAAATGATGTTAGTGTTAAGGTTTTAAGCTAAGGAAACGATTGCAGTGCAGAGACTGAAGTAATTGGAGCTTATAGAAATACATTTCTTTTGTTTATTATGAATTTCTTTAGTTTTTTTAGATGGATCGAGTAGTTGAAGTACTTGTATCGAGGTTTTGAGACTGAGTTGCAGAACTAATATTGCGTAGGATTCTTGAATTTAGTTTTGCTTGTAAAAAACAAAACGCACACAGAAAGAAGACCGATAAACAGAAAAATATATTTAGAAAGAAAATAATTAAACAAAACTAAAGAGAAAAAAAAACAAAAGAAAAAGTTAAAGAGATTTTTATTTTCATTTTAGTTACGAACTCATGGCCTCTCTTGCTTCTCCTGCCCGCAATGGGGCGTCGACCTAGCCGTCGATTTGTCCAAAATCAAGCAATTCTTATCTCCCTGATTGCCTCCTGGATCGCCTCCTGAAGTCAATGAGGTCTTTATTTTTACTTAGTTCTAGTTCCCTCTTCAGTTTGGCTTTTATTAGGCATTCTTAATTTTCTTTCTTTCCCATTTATCCAAGCTAGCTAAAAATAGCCACTTGGCCATAACCTCGGCAAAAAATGCACTCACGTGCCTGGCACATGCCATTTTGCTAGTGAAATTAGATAGCTCTTTATAGAAGATCAAAGTCAATACTGATGGAAATGCTAAAGGTAATTCTGAGAATGCAAGAAAGGGTGGTGAGGTAGCTAGATTAGAAGGTTCACTATTCAAATTGGTCACACCACAACATTTAAAGCTAGACTTTGGGGCCTCTCTCATGGATTAAGAATGGCCTGGGATATGGGTTTCAAGAAGGTAATTGTTGAAGCGGATTCCAAGGCTAATATTGAAGAAATAAGCAATCCCCCTCTTATCTTTGATCTGAATAGATACTTTATGGAAGCTTACAGGAGTTTAATTGACAGCGATTGGGAGTGTATAAGATCAATCTGTCTACCATGAAGTGAATAGCTTTGTGGACTGGCTTGGTAACCACTTCGAAAACTTATGACTTGACCTCCATGAGTGGCATCTTCCTCCTCCTGGATTGTATGTGCTGATGACTAATGATCTTGTTGGGCCCAGTCTCTAGCTGAGGGTTTGTCTAGTCTAAGTGTTGTTTTGTCAAGCTTCGGCCATTCAAAGTACTAGAAAAAGAAATTTCATTTATCTAATACTTTTTTTCTCCGATGGTGATTCTTACCTATCAAAATCTAGTTTGACTTGACCTATATAACTTTAAAATAGCTCATGGAGTTAAGGGGTGAAAGACATATAACGGTAGAACAGGTGAAGATGATAGAAATTGAGGAAATATGTGTTTATGTCTCATATGAACCTATGGAAACTGACATGGAATGGTTACTGTTAGATTATGTATAGCCTAGTTATTGCTTAGTTAGTTTAGTCCCACATTGGTTGTGTATAGCTTTGCTTCTCTTATTGGCTTGTATAAATAGGATAGCTCACTTGTAAATAAATCACACCATTCAATACAATTCTCTTCTTTGTATTGTCTCACTTCCTCTCTTAAACCTTAACATGGTATTAGAGCCTTAGTGGTTCTCGGTATATTAAGAGTTGAGTATGCTCTGTGATTTCCACTATTAGTGGATCTTTCACATCAGAAAAACTTTTTGAAGGTTCTCGGTATATTAAGAGTTGAGTATGCTCTGTGATTGCCACTATTAGTGGATCCTTCACATCAGAAAAACTTCTTGTATATCTTTTTCATACCTGTTGGGTCATCACTATAGTCGGAGTCTTATTCTCCATCGATGTCATCTCAGCCGCTGCTCCATCGACGTCACTATTCAGCCGTTGACCGTTGACCGTTGATCGACTACCAGATTTGACCAGATAGTAGAAAAAGATATTTTTTGTGATGTTTAGTCTGTATTGGATGGTACAAACTATATTGTTTGGTCTCAATCTATGCAAAGTTTCCTCAAAAGTCATAAGCTTTGGTCTTATGTGGTTGGTACTGTCGAGAAGCCAGTTAAAGGGGCTACTGAAACTGATGATGCTCTTCTCACTCGCCTCATTGATTGGGAAAGTAATCATCATCAAATTCTTACATGATTCCGTAATACTAGTATTCTATCTATTTCTGCCCTATTTGGTAGCTTTGATGAAGCTAAGGGTGCTTGGGATATACTTGCTTCTCGCTATTCTGCTTTTGATGGTGCTCGAGAATATCAGCTCCTGTTTGAGCTCTTCTGTCTAAAGCAAAAACCGGGGCAGAGTATTAATGATTTTCTTGCTCGCATGCAATTCTTATGGAATCAAATTGATCTCTCTAATCCAATTTGGAAGGATTCTATAGATGCCAAAATGTATGCTGAACGAAGGGATCAACATCGTCTTTACCATTTTCTTATGGCATTACGTGATGATTTTGAGCCTATTCTTGTGCAACTTTTACATCGCTCTTCTCTCCCTACTTTGGACAATGCCATATTTGAACTTGTTCGTGTAGAAAGTAGATCACAGACCATGCATAGTCCTTCAGTGTTGGCTGCTCCATTATCTAGTTCTTCATCATTTTAGCTAAAGCATTCTGATAGATTTGGTTCTCCTCGACCTCCTCCATGCCAAAGATATTGACAAACTTGATGTTGAAACACTTCTCGGATCATTATTGACATACAAGATGAAAGAAATGAATTCTGGTGCCAATAATGATGAGATGAAGAAAAAGAAAATGATTACTCTCAAAGATTACACAAGCAAGAAAGCGGAAAAAAGTGAAGGAGAGAATGAAAGTAGTGAAGAAGATGGTGAAATGACACTAATCACCAAAAAGTTTCATAAGTTCTTGAAGAAAAGCAAGAAACCTTACACAAAAGATCCACTCCAAAAAGAGAACCTATTGTGTGTTATGGTTGCGAGAAGCTCGGACACATTAAGGTCGATTGTCAAACAACAAACAACCATATAAGAGATTCAAAAAGAAAGCCATGGTTGCAACTACTTAGAGTGATGATGAAGAAGAACTTTCAGACAATGACGTCGGATATGAAGAATTTGTCAATTTTTGCTTGATGACAATTGATGATGAAAATGAGGTAAAAAATTCTTCCCCCACTAATAATAATAATATTGTTAGTAGTAATGAAGAATTGATTGAAGTAATTAATGAAATGCATAAAGAATTGAAGAAACTTGATTCTAAAAATATTGCTCTCAAGAAGGAAGTCTCATCTCTCTTTAAAGAGATGGAAAGTCTAAAAGAAGAAAAAGAAAAACTATCTTCCATGCTCTATAACTCATCACAAGATTTCTTGAAAAATGAAAATGATGATTTGAAAATGAAAGTGATGGAGTTGAATAATACTATATCTAAGCTTAGATGAAGTGTTATCTTGCCAAATAATGAATGTAAAAAAATTCAGTTTGGGTTATTCTTTATTCAGCAAACAAAAATCAAAAGAGACTTTGTTTATGAAAGCAATATGTGTGGATGAAACTATTGTATGGGTAGAAAACCGAGAATACCCGCTTATTGGTTCATCTGTAGCTTTTACTATCAGTAGCGATGGCAACCTTGTGATTTTGGATGGTAAAATTTCATACATGGTGAATTACATTTCTGTAAATAAGAATGCGAGTGCAACACTGTTGGATTCAGGGAATCTTGTTCTGAGAGATGAAAACTTGAATATCTTATGACTGAGTTTTGACTTTCCTTCGGATACTTTCTTGTCTGGAATGAAGTTTGGATATAGTAAAAGGACTGGAAAAACTTGGTCATATGTTTCTTGGAGAAGTCCTGAAGATCCTAGTGCTGGAGTTTTCTCCATGGAGCTCAGTCGTAATGGGACAGGGGAGGCTCTTATCATGAATGGGCTACAAAATTATTGGTCAAGTGGGAATTTTGACATGGTTCCTGAAATGAATTTAATGGACACATCATTAAATTATAGCTATTATATCACATGATCTCCATAGAAACAATACTCGTAGTAGATTTGTAATGGATGTATCAGGGCAAATCAAGCTGTTGACTTGGCTACAAAATATCAAGGAATGGAATTTGTTCTTGTCACTACCAAGAGATCAATGTAAACTCATTGGTTACTGTGGGGCTTTCGGAATTTTCAGTTTGAATTTTACTCAGCCATGTGATTGCTTGCCAGGATTTGAACCACACTCGTCTGAAAATTTGAATTACAAGAATTACTACGGAGGGTGTGTGAGCAAAACCAATTTTCAGTGTACCAATAACAATCAAGTGAATGAAGCTGAGGTCAGGTTTATTATGTTGTCTAAAGTAGCACTGCCTGGAAGTTCAGTGGCTGTTAAAGTTCAGGTAAATGACAAGTGCAAATCTGTTTGCTTGCATAACTGCTCCTGTACTACTTATACTTACAGCAATGCTGGCTGTTCAATATGGGTTGGTGATCTTCTTAACCTACAACAACTCTTAGATGATGACACGAATGGAACATATTTTTATCTTAAACTTGCTGCTTCTGAGTTATTTACTAGAGATAATGGTAATAGATTGCGTCTTGTTATGGTTACATTTTATAATCTTGTTTAGCAATATTTTTCTTTCTTGTAGATGGCTACTTTAAGTATACAAACTAGTGGCCCTAATTTAATAAGTTGTCTATTTATGGAACAGATAACATTACCAGGAAGCTGTTGATTATCACTCCTCTGACTCTTTCTCTGGTTGTTCTCACTTCAGCCTTATTCGTTTGCTGGATGCGGAGGAAAAACCACAAGAAAAAAGGTATGTATTTCTCATTAGCAACAAAAATAGGATTAGTGATATGGAAAATGGAAATGAAAGGAGTTTATTTTGTTTTCCATAGCATTGAATAGAGCTTATTAGTTTCATGTGAGCTTAAAAGCATTAAAATTGAAATAAGATAATTTCTAATGCATTCTTGTGGTTTTTTCTGTTTTTATTCAAGCAAGGGAGGACTTACTATTATTTGATATGAGTGCTTCTATTGGAACAACCAAGTATGAACTAAGAGAAGGGGAAAAACCTGGAAATGGAAGAAAGGAAGTAGAAATTCCATTGTTCAGTTTTTCTATGTATCAACTGCTACCAATCACTTCTCTGCTGCAAATAAACTTGGAGAGGGTGGTTTTGGTCCTGTGTATAAGGTAAGATTCATAGACCCCTCTCAATCCCTTAAGAAGAGGCATTAAATTGATGCATCATTTTCAGTAACTTTTCCATGTGTTGATTATAAACTAAGCTCACACTTCTACTTCAGGGAAAATTACGGAAAGGATCTGAGGTAGCTGTGAAAAGGCTTTCAAAAAGATCTGGACAATGGTTAGATGAGTTAAAAAATGAAGCAATGCTCATAGCCAAACTCCAACACAAAAATCTTATGAAAGTACTAGGTTGCTGCATTGAAGGAGATGAAAAGATTCTTGTCTATGAGTATTGCCGAACAAAAGTTTGGACTTCTTTATCTTTGGTTTGTAATTTCTCTCATTTCAATTACACAAAAACACCTTTTGTTCACTATAGTTTTTGTCCATGGTTAGAAATTCGGTTATAGGTTTCATTGTTCAATTTCTTTGTATCTTATTTATAATTGGAACAGATCCAACCAAACATAGAATACTTGATTGGGGAACCCGTGTCGACATCATTGAAGGGATTGCTCAAGGACTACTTTATCTCCATCAGTTTTCCAGGTTACAAATTATTCATAGAGATTTGAAGGCCAGCAAAATTTTGTTGGATAAAGACATGAACCCTAAAATTTAAGACTTCATAATAGCAAGAATAATTGGAGGGAGTGGGTCAAAGGCAACTAATCGGATAGTTGGAACGTAGTAAGTAGATCTATGTGCCTCTTGTATAAGTAACATGTTGTTTCATATTTTCAGACACTGAAAGACTTTGATTTGACAATGAGATGTAGTGGCTACATGGCTCCTGAGTATGCTTTAGAAGGCCTCTTCTCTGTAAAATCTGATGTCTTCATCTTTGGGTTTTGTTAGAGATGTTGAGTGGCAAGAACATTGGTTTTTATAATACCAACTCTCTCAATCTTCTTGGATATGTAAGTGTTTGAAACCCCTAAAGTTCTCAACATTTAATTTCTCTCAAAATTTCATTGTCTAATCATGTTCCAATTCTATTTTTTTATTTATAAGGAGCCACATTTCTTTTCTAACAGTTGAAAAAGTGCATTATAGTTTTCTGCCAATGCCCTAACTGTCTTAGACAAGAACTGTTAGATGAAAAATCAAGGATGATATGTGATCTTATATTTTCTGTTTACTTCTAAAGGCATGGGATTTGTGGAGAAGTAATAGGTCATTGGAGCTTATGGATCCAATTCTTGGAGATATTTCTTCTGCTAATGCAGCATCAAGGTACATTAACATAGCGCTTCTTTGCGTCCAAGAAACTGCAGCTGATAGGCCTACCACGTCTGATGTTGTCTTGATGCTAAGTAATGAACTTGCGATTCTGCCTTCACCAAACCAACTAGCCTTCTCAAATGTGAGAAATGTTTGAATCCAGATCCAGGTAATTGCATGGCAGAAATATGTTCTATGAATGATGTAACAGTCTCAGTTATGGAACCTCGATGAGTATTGCATTCTGCAATTGGATTTCAATCTCAAAAAAGTAGCCTGAGTATGTTTATAGATTTTTAATTGAACATATAGGACATTTTTCTAGTGGTCATGACAATCCATATCTGAATTATTCTATGTGATTGTCCTTATGTGGCTTATTCTTTCCTTTGGTTTCGGTATGATATTTGGATCTGGTTTATAATATCAGTATCTTCATATCCCAACAAGAAAAGTCTGCTTACCCTGATTAATCAATTTTACAGTGAGTCAGTGATGGATAAAAAAAAAAAAAAAACAGATGCAGTTATCTTACAAAGACTGCACTATTTTGCCACAATTCTATGGCCGTTAGTAGTCCATGGTCAATATTAACATAATACGGTTTCACAGGTCGAAAGGTGATTCACAGGTTCATATTCATGTCAATTTGCTCAGTCAAAGAATTCTCTTCTGCAGCTGATACCATAACTCCAACTCAATTAATTGTCAACGACAACATTAAATATGATTTAAATTCTTTTGCTCCAAACACAGTATCAACAGGGCCTTTATTGGAACGTAACAAAACTGAATGTAATGCAGTGATGAGTTTCACATTTTTCCCCATTCAGTTTATGGTGTAGCCAAAATTTAGATATATTGGAGATTAGGGTTTTGGAGAGTTCAATCTATCTCTATTTGTATTCCATTCATAATGGTGAAATATCTCTCATCATAACCTATAGAGGTAAGAGTTTTAACTCTGAATCATGTAAATTTTTGTGTCAGTTTATTTTTTGCAGTTTTATTCTTAACAGGCAACACCTTAGTTTCATCATGTCAAAGTTTTGAACCATGCTTCTTGTTGACCCTTATCTAATTTTAATAATAACAAAACACTACTCTAATTGTACTAACAATTTTATCTAAATGTTTAAACAGTAAAAGCTTTCAGTAAAGAATCAAGATGCAAGAACTCAACCCGTATCAGATGCCAAGACAAGACAGAAGATATAGAATAGACATTAAGGTATTGAAACAAACTGTAAATCTCTTATGTTCAAGTAAGTAGCTTGTCTTATGGCTCCTTTTACAAAATAATTTTGACAAAACTATTAATTCAAACATTTCCAAGTCAAAAACATTTTTATTACATGAAAAACTAGGTTGAAGGGCAACCCAGTCGACTGGATCAAATGTACTAGTCGACTGGGGTATGGGACAGAATGTCCCTAGTCGACTAGTGTTGAGCACCCAATCGACTGGTATCTGGGACAGTGAGTTCCCAGATTTCTCATTGGTACTCTTCCACAGTCTAAAAGTGAGATTTCTTACTTGACCCAGTCGACTAGTACAAAGACCCAGTCGATTGGTAATTCGAAAATATGACCGTTTGAGACGTGAAACTTGAGCATTTAATGTGCCAAACCTACCAAGTCAGTTTCTAACAGTCATATTGATTCAAGGTTATATAAACCCACTTCAATGAGCATTTAAAACAAGAAGAATATAAATTCAATTCATAAGTTTGCTTATTAATTCTCAAAAGCTTTGAAAAATTTATTGTTGAGCCATTCTTCAAGCTTTTTCATGAAAGAGGGATATTGTTAATTTGTAAAAGCATTCATTGCTATCTCTCTACCATTTACTTTACAGCAAATCACATTTATTGTAAAGGGGAAAGAGTTGCAATAACTCTTAGAGTGTTTAGAATTAAACACTTCTTTGTAAGCTTTTGTGAGGAAGGGATTAGCTTCCGTGAGGAAGGGAATAGCTTCAGAGAGGAAGGGATTGGTTGTAAGGTTTGTACAACACCCGTGAAGTTGTACGACTAAAAGTTTTAGTGGATTACTTCAAGGAGGTTTTTTGAAGAGAGTGAACGTAGGGTCGGAAGGATCCGATATTGCCGAACCGATAAACTGTGTTTGCACTTTCTCTTCCTTAAACTTTCTTACTCAAAGAACATTACTTATTTGTATGCTTGTGCATTTAACTGTTTTTATAAACTTTCAAATAATTAGCAAAAGTTTTTAAAAACCTAATTCACCCCCCATCTTGGGTTAGAACCCCAGTTTACACTTCTTTTTCCCTGATAATTCAAAGAAACATTGTTTAGGATATGGTACAAGAGCTTTCCACATTTGTTGTATGGATTACAAATAGAGAAAACCCAATTAAAAATTCACATGGTGGCTTAACAACTATGACTAATAGTGGAAATCTAGTTATCTTTAATGAAAAAATGACTCTCTGGTCATTCAACTCTTCAGGAGTAGTAGAAATGGAATTTACAGAATCAATATAAATTCAATTTTTTTTAGTGTTTGAAGAGTTTTGGTCTTTAGACTTCGTTTGGAACCCAATAAAAATGGAATTTATTTCATTTTCAAAAGAATTGAAAATAGAATTCATTTAGAAATGAATTTTTATATTTGGCTTTCTTATGTTAATTTGTAGAATTCAATTTAATTTTCATGCTAAAAATGTTTGGAAATAAAGAGTCAAAAGAGGAGGGAGAGGGAGGCCGGGGGGAGGGGAGGGGAGGGAGAGGGAAGAAGAGAGGGAAAGAGATAATATTTTGATCAACATAACATTTTACTCATTATTTTGTGAAATTTATTTGTAAATTCTATATCTTTTGATAGAATTTCCAACAAGCTAACTCAATTCCATCATATCTACCAAACACATTATAGAAAACATCAATCTTTCTATTTTTCCATCTATCTCCCTTTTCTTTCCTCTCCTTCAATCCTCTCACTTTTCTTCTCTGTCAATAATAAGAGGCTTAGTGATTATGGTTATGATTTGAATTAGGCATCCTGGGTGATTAAGTAACACTCTGAACTAATTACTATTTACAAATTGAAGAAAACCATTAATTTGTCTGATTTGTTATGTCAATGTAATCAGTTCCACAATCAATGAATGATTATCCTAAAGAGAAAAAGCTAATGATAATTGTGGTGACATCAACAGTTTTCTGGTGTACTTGTTTTTGGTGTGGTGTGCTATTGTATAATTTGAAAGATCAGAAGGAAGAAAAAAGGTCAGTATACCCATCAACCATTGTTGATATCTTCTGTGAAGAAAAGTCCAGCATATTTTGTGACCTAGAGAGAAAAAATGGGATGAAAGAAGAGGGAAAGAAACAATTAGTGAAGAGCTTTTTTTTTATTTAATTTTTTGTAGGAAAAAAGTGAGAGAATTGATGTTTTCTTTCCAAATGCACAAATCACATTTCTTCCAAATTGAAAAGATTAGGAGTGAAAATTAAAATAAGTTAATTTTTTTTTCTTTCATCCCACTTTTACATCATCTTTACCAAAAATATAATAGAAAACATCAATACTCTTATTTTTTTTATCTACTCCTTCGTCTCTCTTCTCCCTCTTCTTTCCTCCCTCTTATTTCTCTACCAATTATAGATCAATATGTCTAGTGGCATTTTATTTTTATGGCTAGTACCCAAATTCTAATGAAAATCTTATTTTATAAGGAGAATTCGATGAATTGAGGAAAAATCACATTAACCTTCCTCAGATTCAATAAATTCGAATAAAAGAACTGAAATGGAAGCTCGTATCTTTCCCCCCATATTTTTTTAACTTAAATTCATACTGACTTTTCCATTTACAGGTTTTAATTTGTTACAATTGCATCTGCAACCCATAACTTCTTCTCAAGTAAAGTAGGAGAGAGTGGTTTTGGTAATGTTTACAAGGTAATAGGAAAAATGGCTAGTCCTATTATTTTCTTTCAAAGAGTAAAAATTTCAATTTTCTTGTACCAAAAAATTTGCAGGGTAAATTGTCAAAGGGATAAGAAATTGCAGTGAAGAGGCTCTCGTATAATTCTGTACATGGTCTTCAAGAGTTTAAGAATGAAGTTATTATAATGATATGACGCTAGGCAGAATAGCGATTATTCTGCAGGCTAGTTTCAACAGATAGTTTGCAGGGAAAAAAACATAATTTTATTAAATAATAATAATCAACTGTCTTTTCCGCATGTGGCCTCTTTATTTATAAGGTCAAAACAACAAAAAAAGGAAAAAAAATCCCTGAAAACATAATCTTGGGGAAAAAATATGGAAAATACTAAAATTAAACAAATGTATTAAGGCAGAATCAACGGCAGTCAATTCTGACTTGAATACAAAAGGAAATTGCAAATGAAAAGTTTCTTAAAACCGAAAACTGCAAAATTGAAGGCCTAAAAGTCGTTTTTTGGCTTAAAAACAACTACACTCAGGGCAAAATCCTGATTTTTGATCAGGGGCCCGTTTCTAATTAGACTAGGGTCTTCTGGGCCCAATCTGAGCCCGTGGCACGTAAAACGATGTAACCGTTCTAGGTAGTTCACCTGCCATCTTTGCGCTGATCTGCCAACTCAAGGTATCTTAGTGCCAATAACGTGCTATCTGACAACTCATCATTATCTGACTCGGATCCTCCTGTATCAGTCGCCTCGGGTTGGAAAGAACTCGTCCTTGAGTTCACAATAGCTTTATCGGAATCCACAAAACAATGACTCAGGTGTTTCACATTAAAGACATCAGAAGTCCTCAAATGACTAGGGAGGCGTAGTCTGTAGGCGTTATCATTGATCTTTTACAGGATCTCATAGGGTCCAATTTTCCACTCCTTAAGCTTATTATACTCGCCCACAGGAAAACGATCACGAGTTAGTACTGCCCAAACAAAATCACTCACATCAAAAAGTACCTGACGACGGCTCAGTGCATCTACGACACAGTTCAGACTTCCTGCTTGGTGCCTTAGCGCAAATGTGAACTCCTGCAAATACGCCACCCACTTGGCATGCCATCTACTAAGCTTGTGTTGGCCATTGATGTACTTCAGGGCCTCATGATAAGTTATAAGAATGAACTCCTTCTGCACTAGGTAGTGACGTCAATGCTTCAGGGACTGAACTATAACATAAAACTCCAGATCATAGGTGGAATAATTCTTCTTTGATTATGATAGCTTCTCACTAAAAAAAGCTATCGGGCACCCTTCCTGACTCAGAACACCACTAATACCAACCCCAGATGCATCACAGTTTACCTCGAAGACCATTTCAAAATTAGGAAGTGCCAAAACTGATGCCTCTGTCATCTTCTGCTTGACCAGTTGAAAACTAGTTTCCGCCTCCTTGGACCACTTGAAATCACATCCCTTAAGGCACTCAATGATAGGAGCAATCAGAGTACTGAAATTTCTGATGAACCAACGGTAGAAGGATACCAATCCATGGAAACTTCTGACATCATGCAAGGTCTTCGGTTTGGGCCACTCCAAGACTGCATCTATCTTCGACTGATCCGCATGAACACCATCAGTAGACACAACAAAACCCAAAAAAGTTATGGAAGTAGTGAAGAAAGAACACTTCTACTGATTAACGAACAGGCGCTCTGTCCTCAACATATCAAAAACAACACGGAGGTGATCAAAATGTGATGCCCACATCGAGCTATAAATGAGGATGTCATCGAAGTAAACTACAACAAATTTCCCATGAAAGGCCGTAAAACCTGATGCATAAATCTTATAAATATGCTGGGCGCATTGGACAGCCCAAAAGGCATGACCATCCACTCATAAAACCCATGCTGCGTCTTAAACGCTATCTTCCACTCATCTCCAGACCTTATTCTGATTTGGTGGTATCCGCTTCTAAGGTCAATTTTTGAATAGACCCTAGAACCGGACAACTGGTCTAACATATCATCTAGGTAGGGAATTGGAAACCTGTATTTCACTGTAATCCTGTTGATTACTTTGCTATCAACACACATACGCCAAGAGCCATCTTTCTTCGGAACCAGTAGGGCAGGAACTGCGCATGGGCTTATACTCTCACGGACGTAGCCCCTCTCCAACAACTCTACCACCTGTCACTGCAACTCTTCAGATTCTTTGGGATTGGGCGATACACCGGTCGATTAGGCAAACTGGACCCCGGAACAAGATCGATCTGCTGCCGAATATCCCTCATAGGTGGCAACCAAGGAAGAAATCCTTTGGCATTAGGTCAGAAAACTCTGCTAGCAGCTGCTGCACCTATGCTAGTAAATTTGGATTCATGTCTACTGTACTATTCCCATAAGGCAGCAGAGCATAGACCACGCGCTCAATCTCAGCTAAAAACCTGGACATAGAAAACAAATTAGTATTATTGGCTACCGGGGTAGGAGTGGTTCCTTCCCGACGAGGTGCCAACACAATCCTCTTCCCTTTGATGCTAAGGGAATGGGTATTTTTCCGCCCATCATGAATAACACTGCGATCATACTGCCAAGGTCTGCCTAACAATACATGACAAACATCCATAGACACAACATCACGCTAAGCATTATCAAAATATTTTCTATCAATCGAAAAAGACACTAGGCATCACCTATCTATTGTTACCTCACTGCCTTTATTCAGCCATGACAATTTATACGGCTTAGGATAACGATCTGTCTTCAACTGCAATTTCTGGACAGTCTCTTCAGACACTACGTTCTCACAACTACCACTGTCAGTGATCATCTTGCAGACTTTATCTGCAACTGTGCAGGTCGTGTGGAAAATATTGGTTCTCAACGAATCGTCCCCTGAATCGCCCTTTGGGGTCAGTAGACTTTTACGAATGACCAGATTCTTATGGCCATCCCCATACAACACATCTCCATCTTCATCATCATCATACATAGGCTCTCCAATCTCCTCAGTTTCGTCTACCCCGTTGTCCTCAATCAGAAGATTTTTGCCCTTTTGATTAGCAGACTTCCTACACTCAGTCACTTTATGTCCATGTTCACCACATCTGAAACATTTAATGTTTGAGTTAGAGTTACTTTGGGGTGGCTACTGGGCAGGACGAGATTCTTTAGGGCGAACTGGCCGACTGCTTTGATCGCTTCTGTTCATTGGCCTCCTGTTCTGCTATTTTTCCACCGCAAGTGCACGCTGGTATGCTTCAGAAACGGTCCACAACGAGTGAAAGCTGATGACATCCTGCAAGGGCTGTCGTAATCCTCCAAAATACCGTGCCACCATCTGCTCTTCCGTCTCAGATAAATCATTCCGGGCTATCAATTGATAGAACTCCTCCATGTAATCATCAATCGATCTCGTGCCTTGCCTCAACGAAAGAAGTCGCTGAAACAAGATTTGAGTGTAGCCGAAAAGAAAAAAGTGACCCTTCATTTTTTCTTCATCTTCTCCCAATCAGTGATCTTGGCCTTGCCCTGTCGATCGCGTGAGTGCCTCAACTGCTCCCGCCACGCAGATACTCTGCCTTTGAGTTTGATGGTGACCAGTTTCACTTTGACACGATCTGGGACTTCCTTATACTCAAAAATACGCTCTACTTTATTCAACCTATCGACGAATCCTTCAGCCTGTAACGTAGCAGAAAACTCTGGCAGATCCACTCTGAAACCAAGGTCTCCATAACGATCCTCCTAACCACGGCGTACCCCGAATCAAGCAGGATTGTAATATGGGTTTTCGAAACTGGAATCAAAATCGTGATCTTCCATCTCATGATCACCGAAATTCTATGCCGGTAGATACTGGATTAACTATGCAACTTACCTCTGTAAATCCTCAATCATCGCATCCTAAACGTTACGATCACGGTGTGGGGCTTCCTCGTTCGGAACCTGCCCGCGACGACCACGACCACGACCACCAGCCATGGAAACTGATGAAATCTCACCCTAGGAAAATGCTGAAGCTTTGATACCAACTGACGCCGGGCAGAATAGCGATTATTCTGTAAGCTAGTTTCAACAGATAGTTTGCAGGGAAAAAAAACACAATTTTATTCAATAATAATAATTAGCTGTCTTTTCCGTATGTGGCCTCCTTATTTATAAGGTCAAAACAACAAAAAAAAGGAAAAAAAATCCCCGAAAACATAATCTTGGGGAAAAAATATATGAAAAATACTAAAATTAAGCGATTGTATTAAGGCAGAATCAACGGCAATCAATTCTGACTTGAATACAAAAGGAAATTGCAAATGGAAAGTTTCCTAAAACCGAAAACTGCAAAATTGAAGGCCTAAACGTCGTTTTTTGGCTTAAAAACAACTATACTTAGGGTAAAATCCTGAGTTTTGACCGGGGGCCCGTTTCCAATTAGACTAGGGTCTTTGAGGCCCGATCCGAGCCTGTGGCACGTAAAACGATGTAACCGCTCTAGGTAGTCCACCTACCATCTTTGCGCTGATCTACCAACTCAAGGTATCTTAGTGACAATAACGTGTTATCTAACAACTCAACATCATCTGACTCGGATCCTCCTTCATCATGATAGCTAAACTCCAACACGGGAATCTTATTGGACTTTTACTCTGTGCTTAAACGGAAGGGAATGACATGAAAGAAAATGAAAGTGTGCATATAAAGTCTATGGGATCTCAAATTGTATTAGCTTGTTGAGATCACCTAGACCATGGAAGGTTGACATTAGCCAAAGGTGCAACGTCCCTGGGCTGTCATCTTTTTTAGCTTATTTGAAATTTTCTGGGTTGCTAAATAGTTTATTTTTTCTTTTCCTCATTTTTCCCTCTCTTTTTTATTTTTTCTCTCATTCTTTCTCTTTGGAAGTGATTTTCTCTCTCCCCGTTTTTGGCTTGTTATTCAAAAGTTTTTGCCGTTTATGATATAAATGTAGATATGTGGCCAAGACCGTAAGCATGGTATTCAAATCTCATACAAAAAACCGGTGATAGAGATTGGTATTTTGCGTTTTAATTAGCCAAAGCTTTTACCTTCTTGGGTACCCATTTGTGCTTCTAAAATTTTCAAGTTTCAACAATCACAACTCTGAATCGAGACAAAACATTAATTATTAGACCCGTCTGTGTTAAAAATAAAACAAACAAAAAATAAATAGACACAAAAATTTACGTAATTAAAAATTAAAACTCTTATGTTCACAAATGATAATGAGAGAGATTTCACTGTAAACAAATTAGAATACAAATTAAAAGAGATAAAAACTCTCTAAACTCAAATCTCAATATACTTAAATTTAGGTTGTCATAAATTTAATGAGAAAATACAAAATCTCACCAAAGAGAAAATTCGAATGGCGCTTTGCTACTCCTATGTTGCTTTCTTCTTTTCCTTCTCGTTTTCCATGTCTCACCAATAATGTTCCAGTCGCCACTTGCTTTTTCTTTTGCACTCAAAAACCTACTGTAATTTGAGATCAATTTCTCTGCTGTAAAAAATTGTAAAGTAAAACCTGTAGCACATATAAATTTTAATTATAAAATGTTTTCCACCATATGTCAAAATTTAAAGAATCTAAATCTATGTACAAAACTAATATATTGTAAACTTTACTTCACAGTTGATTCCACAAAGTACTATTGTTCTTTTCGTCTCCACTCTCATGATGAGGTAGCCATTAAAAATTTGAAGAATGGGCTCAAATTATTTTCTCCATATTTCATGGGCTGTAATAAAGCCCAAGAATTCTAGCCACCTTTAGCAGTCAGCTCCTCATAAAACTATTGAAACTGCTTAATTGTCAAGGGTCAGTTCCCGTCTGTCATTGTAGATACCTAAGAACGATAAGTGAAATCGAGACCAGCTTTGAATTGCCGAATTTAACTTTGCAAGATAGTGAAGATGTGAATTAATTACCTTATACAGAGGTATTGTCAACTGAAAACCTCAGTCATTTGTTCTTGATGGTACCTTCACATCCTCGTAACAATATATAATAACCATTGAAAATGAGAAATTAAAAATTCAACAAAATGCAAGAATTTATTATAAATTTTATATTTTTGTTTCTAGATGGCAATAGTAGGTGTTAAAAACTAACGGAGCTAATGGAGTTGATAAGGGACTTATTTGAATTAAATTGAAAATTGAAAATTTATTGACCAAATCGAAACTTTATCTAAAGATTCAATAGGATTAAATTTAAACTTTTGAGATTTATTTGATTAAATTAAAATTAAAAGATCAATTTGACCAAAAGTCAAACTTTGAGACCAATTATTACATTTATCTTTTGTTTATTGTTTTTTGTGTTTACAAATTTTTTTTTGAGGCTTATCGGATTTTCATTTAACCTCTAATTTTTTTAAATGAAAAGTGACAATTAGGAAATCAAATACATGTAAAATAATATTTTACTAGTGTTTGGATCTTATGAAAATCAATTTTATGTAAAGTAAGATTTTAAACCGCTGAGTGATAAGTTTAACAAAACAATTTTCGTCATTTTTAATGGTTTAAGTTGTTTTACAAGAGATTAAAAAATGCATTTTTTTTTAAAAATATAAACTGTTTTTTTACTTTCTTAAAATTTCTCATTACACTACTAATTTTCTCTATTTTTATGTAATTTCATATTTCAACCAAACAAATTTTTTTTAGTAATTTTACATGCATGAAACACATTTTCCGTTACGTTGTAATAACAAACAGAGCTCAAAGCAGTTTTGTAACAAAATTGAACTCGTTGGTTCACTCTGTTGGTCCAACGAGTAACGTCCCTTAACAATTTTCTGGGCTGTCATCTTTTTTTCCCTTCTAAGAAATTTTCTGGGCGGCTAAACAGATTCTTTCTCTACCTCTCTCTTCTTATTTCTTCTCTCATTCTTCCTCTTTGGAAGTGATTTTCTCTCCCCCAAATTTTTGGCCTTTTATTCATAAGTTTTTGGCGTTTATGATACAAATGTAGTTATATGTGGCCAAGACAGTTGGCATGCAATGGAAGGCGCTTGTTTTGGGCGTAGCTGTGTAGACGAATCTTATACAAAAACCAGCGATAGAAATTGGTATGTTACATTTTAATTAGTCAAATCTTTTACATTTCTGGGTACCCATTTGTGCTTCTAAAATTTTCTAGTTTCTACAATTACAACTCTGAATCGTAGTATAAAAAGAGAAAGCATTAATTATTAGATCTGTCAGCTTCTCATAAAACTATTGAAACTGCTTGATTCTCAAGGGCCAGTTCCTGTCTGTCACTGTAGATACCTAAGAACGATAATTGAAGTCGATACCAGGCTACCAGCTTTGAATTGCCAAATTTGACTTCGCAAGACAGTGAAGATGGCGAACTAATTACCTTATACAGGTATTGTCTATTGAAAAAGCAAACAGCCAAAGCAAACAGCCAATTCCTGAACTAATATCTGAATTTGCATATGCAACACAAGAGAAGTTTCTTGAACAAATTTCCTCGCATTCCTGAAGTCCCATGCTCTTTTTAACCCAGGATCGAGATGTGTTCAGCAATTTTACCTCTGTAAGCTTCAGAAATCCATCTCTTTCATCCGACTCAATTCAGTCTTTCGAGTACACCCATCAGACCAATCAGACCAACTCCATCTGCTGGGAGATATGGGTTCAAATCCTTTTATGCAGGTGCATGCAGGGAAGTTATTGATGTTGCAACTAGCATAAGGACCACATAAGGCATAATTGTCACACTGGTCTATAGGATGGTAATAACCTACCCAACGATCTTTCCATGTGAAACGCTGATAATTTCCTGTTAGATTCAGCACCGTTCTTGAAGCAACAGAACTGTTTCGGAGCTCAAACGTGGAATAAATCTCGTTCGCATTCGACATGAATACATGTCTATATATTGGATTCGATTTCAATGCAGCAGACCCTGACAAACGAAGGCCATTCCATGACCCAACTCTATACCGTATGATACTCCCCTTCTTAACAAAATATTGTGGAAACCCATGGAGATCTAGTCGAAATGTAAAGTCACCAGGAGCAGGATTGTCAATGCTCTTCCAGGATGATAAAACTTGTCGGAACCAGTAACCAAGTTTTTTTTCCAAGTTTCATGCCTGGTTGTAAGGTATCACATGGATAATCAAAGCTCTGCCATAAAAAGTCTTCTGGGTTGTTATTAGCATATCCATTTTTCACAACAAGATTTCCTGATTCCAATAATTGTGCAACTGTGTTCTGTGTGATAATTCTTGATGCATTGGATGACCAGATAATGTCTTTTCTGCTGCTGAGGAGAACAAGGTTTCCTTTGTCAGTGATATTTAGAACTCTTGAGGAATCAGAAAGTGGAGTTCCTCTGTTGGCTACCCACACAACAGTCCTATTATGATCTATTTTCTTCTGCCAAATTCCTAAATATTTACTGCTTGAATTACTAGGGCTGAAAAACCCCAGTTCAAAGCTTCCACTCTCTGAAACTATTGTCTCACCATCTCTGATTGATCGACTAGGAGTAATAGTGTCAAGGGTAGTGGAGATTCTTGGGATATAGAATAGAAACGAGAACACAAACTTTATAATAATTCCTTTCATTTTGTTCTTGAATTTTTAATTGCTCAGTTTCAATGGTTATTATATATTGTTACAAAGATGAGAGAAACAAGAGGAATAAGAGATAACAAAACTAGTAGTTTATTCTATCATTTTGAATCTAAAATCCTAATAAAGTGCTTTTATACAGGTCTCAAACATAATTTAAATAAAAATAAATAAATCAATTTCATAAATAGCTAATTGTTTAAATCTAAATTTTTTAAAATATCATCTCAAAAAATATTGTCATTAAAACATAATTCCAAAATCTCGAAATAATAGATGATTATATCAGCCCACTAACCCCAATTAGCCTAATGATTTAGTAGCCCATATAGCTTACGTACAACCCAGTAGCCCATATTTGGGAAAGTTCTGCTATTAACCGTTAACATCACCCCATCACAATTTCAGTACTGCCCACTCTTTCTCTCGCCCTCTAAAACTATTCCTACTGTTTGGTTCTCGATAAAACCTTTCAAAATTGAATAGAAAATTTTGCAAATGACCTTTTTTTTTCTAAACCATTCAGCCGTCACTTTACACATTTCTGCAGAATTTCAGGTTAATGTAATAATAAAAGTCTAGCAAACTTCGTATTTATTGCTATTACATAATGCTCTGAATTTAGCGTGATGTCTTCAATTTTTGGTCATGACAGGACAAACTTGGCTGTGCACGGAATTGAATGGCGACATTTGGTATGAAATAGACAGGGTTTTTATCTCTCATTTGTCATGCTCTGTTGTGTTTTAATGGCCTTAATTAGCATCCTATTAACTCTACTTACAAAAATGGAAAATTTCCCTACCCTATGGTTCCAGCCTAGTGTGCATAAGCATTGATGCAGAGACATCCCTTCAATAATCAGAAAACCATTTTGAATTTTTGATATTTGGCAGTTTTTGCTAATATTGGACTCCTTCCACTTATAGAATGAATCCAAGCCGCTTAAGTTCACATTCCAAAATTTAATTTCCAATTTGTAAAAGAGGGATTCTCAAGTAGATATGAAAAATATTCATTGTATCATCCTCTTCGTCTATATTATGTGTTGAGAATGCCCAGGGGCGGAGGCAGAAATGTTTTCTTAAGGGGGCCAAAATTAATATGGCCATAAAAAATTATAATAATTTTTTAACATATAAAATAATGATAAATACATGATTCCAAATACCAAAGAGAGAATAATATGTAGTGCAACTAAAGTATACATTAGTCATTAGTGTATATGATTAATTAACTAATAATATAACGAAAAAAATCATAAATTTTCACATTTTAAATTATACTCACCATTCTTTCATTATATAAAAATCAACCATGATCATGTTTACTATAAAAATTTTCAGCAATATTTTTTCCAAAATTTAACTTTCAAAATTTCAATTTAGATAATATTCAATATTTTAGTTTAGTAAATAAGTATTCATTTTTTTGATCAAATTAGCATGTTTCTCTTGATTATTAGTTAAGAGAGAGAAAAAAAGAAACATAAACACAAATTATTGAAATGAAAAAAGTTTAATCCGTCTCTATGGTCATTAACAAGATAAATTAATGCTTAACAAACCAAGATAGTTTCAATTTGAACCCAAATTGTAAACTTTTCTATATCGCTTATTGACAAAGGTCACGTTTGAAGCATGAGAGAGGCACGTCCCAAAGTGTGTTTTAGCCAAAAACAAATGAAAATCACACGTGTAACCTTAAATTAGAACCGCACCCTTAATTTTCAATTTGTTGTTGTTTCTATTTTTTTATCATAAAAATGGATGAACCAATAACTTATCAAAAAATGGATGAAAAGATCAATGAATTGTAAAAAAAAATTAAAATTATTATTTTTACTTTTACAGTGAATAAATGAACTAACTAGAAGTTTGCTTTTATTAGATTAAAACCAAATAAGATCCACAATTTGATAGCCAAAACAGTTTCCACTTTAGTAAACAGTAAATAAACTTTATATGATTTGATTATTTCTTCATCAAGACGCTGAATATACACACATTAAAAAATCACTAGTTTGTCTTTGTGGCGGGGGGGAGGGCGGCAATAAGAAAGATAGCAAGGGGTCTACATGAAGCAATGCACTAACAAATAACGTAGAAGAGAACTTTTAAAAAATCTTGGGGAGCTTAGGCTCCCCCTTGTCCCCCCTCCCTTAGGAGGAATTTTTTAAAAATGATGAGGACTTCATAAACTTCATTAATATATTATTTTAGATATATATTTTTCTTTGTATTTGGGTAGCATCCTTGTTGGCCTTTGAAATACAATTTTAATTTTTAAAAAATGTGTTTCAGGTTTTATATTGTTTTTTAACTTTAGAAAATTAGAATATAAATGCCATTTTTAAGGTAATAAAAAATCCTTATTAACACAATTTCCCATTTGACGGCCTTTTTTATTTTTCCACGATAACAAGTGTTAATTACATGATGGGGGAGACATTTGAGATGAGTAATCTTTTCCTTTTGAAAGTGGTTTCTACAAGATTTTCTTCGGAATTGTTATCGCCTTTATAAGTATATGTGTGTTTAGAGTTTTCTTCATACTAAATCGATGTATCCATGTAAGTATGAATTCAAATTGAACGAGTGAGGGAACTAATTTAGCTTGTATCTTGATATATCTATAGAAACTTCTTATTTATTCTTTGATCTATTTATAGGAATTTCTTATTTATTCTTTGATCTATCTGTAGAAACTTTTTATTTGATTTGAAAGGGTTGACACTTAAGAAAGTTTACTTTAGACAATTTCTCTTGACAATATTTGTTCAGTTAGCCCATGTCTAACGTTTGTTGTTAAACTTGGTTCTATTTGTCTTCTAAAGTTACATGCCACCTTCTGGTGGACTATCGTTCTATTCATTTTTGTCTATTAATTGTTCACCCTTTTCGGAACAGAACAATGAAGAAAGGATAAAAATATGCTGATTCGGGTAGGGAATACTAATACTATATGTAAAAAGGAATTAACGATAAATATAAAATCAAAATAAAAAGTAAGGCCACTCCATTTCGACAAAAGAGAAGAGATCAAATAATGTTCAAAAGATAAAAATTGTAGCAAAAGCTATATCTAAGCATCAAAAGTCAGTTGAGAAAATTTCGAAGAAGGATAATAATGCATGGATAATATTTATTGATAATTTGGATAAGCATAGGTTATTTATAATTAATTTAATATTAGTAAATCCATCCGGTTAAATTGTTGGCAGATACTTAAGAATTCAATATTTAAGTTTGGGATATTTGTGCATTATGAAATATCACTAGAAAAAATCTAAGGGCCTTGCTCATTTGATACGCCTATTTGGTTCAGAGGACACAAGTAGGATTATGTGGGATTAGTTTTAATATAATTTCATTGAGTCGACTCTCAATCTCTTTGGTTAGTTGGACAAAGAGGTGGAATTGAGGTAATCTCATCTCCTCTCTAATCCCACAATTGACAAAACTATCTCATCGGAGTTAGATACATTTTATCTCATTTGGTAGGATTATCTTATTATTTTATTCTTTAGGCATATTTGTAATTTTTTTAATTTTATATATATATTTTTTGTACATTGGTAACGAGAGGGATCAAACTCGAGTGTACTCTATGGAGGACTCGAAGGTGATCACTATGTAAAAAGGCCCTAGTCTTTTTATTTCATTTTATTATACATTGAATATTATTTTCTATATTATTTTTATTTATTTGATTTTTATTATATTCATTATTTTATTAATATAACTATATTATTATATATCTCATATCATATTTACTATTTTATTTTTTTGCAAAATATTCGCTACTATGACTATTTTCATGATATTATTGATTATAAATAAATAATTAATTACTATTATTTTTTATGTTTTGCGTATCTTATGATCTATATTTATTTTTTATATTATTGTTTCATTTTAAGTATACTTTATAGTTTATAGCTAATAAATAATTCTTAATTATATTATATTATTTTTTTAATTTTCCTCTAATTACTTATATATAAAGATATTTTGGTCATTTAAAACTTAATCCAATCTTGATCGGACTTGCAGTTATGGTTTATCTTCAACTTTTGTTCTTGAAAGGACAAACTTGGCTGTGCATGGTACTAAATGGTGCCATTTGGTATGAAATCCACACAGGATCTTTTCTCTCATTTGTCATGTTTAGTTGTATTTTTAAGGCGTTATTAGCACTCTATTAACTTTACTTATGGGTGGAATGACTTAGCTCAACAAACATTGAAAAAGCAACATTACTAAGATTGAGTCCCTATACGTACTGTGGATGAACTCTTAGATGAGTTACATGGAGCAAAGAGCTTTACTAAGATTGATCTAAGATCAGATTACCATCAAATAAGCATGCATGATACCGATATTGAAAAAAAAACTTATAAAACTCACTAAGGCCATTATGAGTTTTTGGTGATATCTTCTGGTCTCTCTAATGCACTTTCAACCTTCCAAGCCACCATGAATCAAATTTTTTTTCCTTTTTTCAGAAAATTTGTGATTATATTTTTTGATGATATTCTCATCTATAACGAATCATTGGATTAACATATCATTCATTTAGCTACAGTCTTGAGCCATCTACTACATCGTGATCTATATGCTAATTAAACTAAGTGCTCATTTGCCAAAGATTCAATTAATTATTTGGGTCACCTGATCACTGCACAAGGGGTTAAACATGATAAATCTAAAGTGAAAGCTATAATAGATTGGCCAATTCCTACAAATGTGAACCAACTTAGAGTTTTCTTAGGCCTCACAGGCTATTATAAAAAAATTGTTAAGGGGTATGCTTCCGTTGCAGCTCCTTTAACATTTTCGAAGATGCTTACGGGTGGAATGACTTAGCTCAACAAACATTTGAAGCTCTCAAGCTTGCAATGACTCAAACACCAGTTTTTCAGCCACTAGATTTTACTCAAACATTTGTTTTAGAAACTGTTGCTTCTGGGTTTGCAGATTGAGCTCTTCTTATGCAAAGAGAACATCCCTTAGCCTATTGTAGCAAAAAACTCAGTGCCATAATGCAGTCTGCTTCCATTTATACCAAAGAATTCTTTGCCATTACATCAACAGTTAGTAAATGGAGACAGTACCTATTGGGTTCTCAATTCTTCATTTACACTGATTAGAGAAGCCTCAAGAACCTCATGGAACAGCTGATTCAAACACATGAACAACAACATTACATCAAGAAATTACTGGGTTATTAATATGTTATTTGTTGCAAACCAGGAAAGGAAAATAGTGTTGCTGATGCCCTTTCTAGAATACCTACTCCAGAAGACAACACTTTCATGGCTTTCACTATGCCATCATTTTACTTCCTCAATACACTCAGTCTGAATTGGCTCAAGACAGCATTGCTCAACAGCTCATCTCTAACCTTACCTCACAACCCACTACCTTTTCTCATTGGTCATACAGGAATGCTTTACTCTATTACAAAGCAAAATTTTCATTTCCTCAACTTCTCAGCTAAAGGGACAATTACTTAAAGAGTATCATACATCTCCTATTGGGGGCCATGCTGGTATCTCCAGAACTTATGCCAGAATAGCACACAACTTCTACTTGACAGGTCTTAGACAAGATGTGACTGCCTTTGTTAGTCAATGCCTTATTTGTCAACAATCCAAATTTATCAATGTTGCACCCTATGAAGATATCTCAATGCCTTATTTGTCAACAACCCCTCCTTATACCTGAGCAACTATAGGAAGAGATCTCAATGGACTTCATCACCCACCTTCCCCTAACACATGGTTATACTGTCATCATGGTAGTCATTGACAAGTTTTCGAAGTTTTCTCATTTTGGATGTTTGCCTAAACATTTCAATGCTTCTAAGGCTGCTGAATTATTTGTCAATATGGTGTGCAAAACTCATGGTTTTCCTAGATCCATAGTGAATGACACAGATCCTATATTTATGAGTTAATTCTGGACACAACTGTTTGCTCTGCAAGGTACTGAGTTGAGTATGAGCTCAAGTTATCATCCCTAAACAGATGGTCAAACAGAGATCTTAAACAAATATTTGGAGCAATATTTGAGATACTATTTTGCTGAAAATCCAAACCAATGATCGAAGTTTCTGTTTTGGGTTGAATTTCATTACGACACAGCTCAACATTCAGTTACAGGATTTTCCCCTTTTCAAATAGTCTTTGGAAGATCTCCTCCTACTATTGTAGCATATTGTAAAGGTCAAACTAAATTAGAAGCACTGGATCAAGATCTCATGACAAGAACTGAGATATAACACCAAGTTAAAGAGCATCTTCAAGCAGCACAACTCAGAATGAAGAACAACAGTGACAAACATAGAACTGAAATTGAATTTAAAGTTGTTGATTTGGTATTTGTTAAACTGCAACCCTACAAACAATCCTCAATAGGTGATAGATCTCACCACAAGCTTAATAGGAGATATTTCGGCCCCTTTGAAGTACTCAAACGAATTGTTGAGGTAGCTTACAAAAATCAAACTTCCTGAGCATTCCAAGATTCACTCAGTTTTCCATGTATCCAGCCTCAAAACTTTCAAAGGTGAGCCTCCTACTGTCTCCACTTTGACTCTACCTCCCGATAACATTGATAACCATCCCTTATATGTTCCTCTGGCTATTGTTGGTAAGAGAACTGTTCTCAAAAGAAACCAGAGGCAACAAGAATACCTGGTACAATTGAATGGGCTACCATTTGAAGAAGCTTCATGGGAAGATAGTTCCACCATTCAACAAAACTTCCCCCACCTTGAGGACAAAGTGTCTTCAAAACGGTAAGAATAGGATTGCTTTTTTTAAGTGTTTATTTAATGCACATGTGAGTTATTTTTTTGATGTATAATTGAAGAGATAATGACTAAGAATAGTGGATTTTTCAACTACCTTTATTTAGAATGACAAATAGTAGAAGTTGGTCATAGGACTACAAAAGGCTCAAAGCCGCTGAATGATCTGAACGTCTAGCACGGTGAAGTAGCTAACCTATTGGTGGATATTAAAATATGAGTGATGATACCATGGATCCGGTTCCGTGGTAACTCTTATAGAATCGAGAAAGTCCATTAGGAATCATGAGAAATTAAGTAGTAACTTTTGTATTAAATTTTATCTTTTTTAATTTTTTTAAAATAATTACTATTCAATTTTTTTGTAATTATTAGTAGACTTTTCCGATTCTGTGAGAATTACCATGGAACCACCATGGGATCACCATTTTTAAAATATAGAGGAACACGGTATTTTCGATAAAGATATTAAAGATGATGAATTGGAGAATCTGTTTAAGCTTCATTCAAGCAAAAAAGAAAAGCAACATGTGAAAAATATTAAAGATTTGACCAATAACATTCATTTAGAATCTGTCCAAGGCTTTACTCAGGCACCAAGTAAAGAAACATAAGAAAAATTGTCTCATTTGATCTGCACATCAATATTGTAGTCCTCTTGTGAGGTTTTTTTGTCCCATGTTAATTTGGATAAGCGTAGGTTATATATAATTAATTGTAGTAAATCCATCTGGTTAAATTGCTTGCCAATATTTAAAATTTCGTTATATTTAAGTTTGAAGTATTTGTGTGTGATGAGATACCACCCCTTGGGTTTTAATTTAATTTCATCTTGTCTCCATCTCTTTGTTTAATTGGAAAAAGATGTTGAATTTAAGTAATCTCATATCATCTGTAATCCCCCATAGGTGTGAGATTATTTATCATATGTTTATGATATTACTTTTTATGTTTATATTACTATATAAAATATATTTTATTTTTTCATTTGATTATTGATTGAATATTATTTAGGGAGTATTTATTGAAAAAAAGAATCCACTCATAATCCGTGAATGACAATCATGATCGCTCTATACAAATTCATTGAACAAAGAATAAATCCACATCATTCATATTCCTGGAAAGGAAACCCGCCCATAATTTTCAAAAGCAAAACCATAGTCGTTGCCCACAATCGGCAATTGAGAAACCATGGTTGCTCGCTAACAAAATTCATTGACGGAAGAACAAATCCAAGTCATTCACATTGCTATAAAGGAAACTCGCCCACAATTTTCAAAAGCAAAACCACGGTCAGTGCCCACAATTAACAAATGAGATATCATTGTTGCTCGTTAACAAAATTCATTGATTGTAGAACGAATCCACGTCATTTGTATTATTGGAAAAGAACGCAGTCCACAATTCTTAAATGTAAAACCATTGTTGCCACCCACAATTTGCAAATGGAAAACAAAATTCATCAAATGAAGAACAAATCCACATCATTCATATTGCTAGAAAGGAAACCCACCCACAATTTCCAAATGCAAAACCATGGTTGCCGCCCACAATCCGTAAAAGGAACCCGTTCACAATTTCCAAATGTAAAACCATGGTCGTTGGTTAATAGAATTCGTTGAATGAAGATGAAAAATGCATTATATAAAGGACACACAATAACCTTAAAAATCATCAATTTTTTTTTTTAATAAAAAAGAACTAAGGTGACATGAGTGAACATTGTGAGGAGCACGAGGGGTGAAGATTATAATGGTGAGAAGCATATTGAAGCGACTTCCAAAGAAATTATCAATTTATTGATCAGATCAGTGATCTACCAGAAAAAAGAATACTTATGGTAAAAACGATATTCTATATCTTTTTAAGTTTTGTTTTCTTAATCATCAGACCTTATAAATTATAGTCATGTTTATTATTTTTAAGTAATCTATTCCTAACTAAGCTTCAATTTTGTGAAGGAATGAAATCAATTTTGTTGTCGAAGATGTGGAATCTAAGGCTAAGGAAACCAATAAAAAAGGGTCCAAACTGGAATGGTAGCGGTGCAGCAAAGAACAGTGGAACTGTGAGGCCGGTGATCAATGGTCCGAGTCTGAGTCCACTTGGGAAAGGTCCAGGTCCGAATGCAAAAATAGTGGCAGAAAAGAAGAAGAAATTCTTGGTCTCTCTCTTGAAAAATGAGATTGAAGAGGATTTCTTGAAGATGATTGGGTCCAAACTTAACAGGTGCCCCAAGAAGAGCGAAGCCTTTGGTGGCTTTGATTTCAACTACATGCCACCAAAGAATCTGGTGTCTGAAGCCACTAAGAGTAGAGTCTTGGTGGCTTCTTCTTGTTAAGCTATGTGTGGAGCCTGGTGGTTTTTTTTTTTATATTTATTTTGTTCAATCTGGTCTTTTCAGCACTGTTTGGTATCTGTTTTATTTTAACCCGAAAATATAAGGGTTTCATCTTATTCTTTTGGGTAAACGTGTGAGCCATTTTTTTGGGAATACTGTAAGTGGTGTCTAGGGGTGAGACTTCCTTGTATTGTTCTTTAAGACATAGTGAAATCGTTGCAACTTCGTGGACGTAACCCGAGTTTGGGTGAACCATGTAAATCTGTGTGCTGAGTGTTTGTCTTTGATTTATTTCTATTTTCTTCTCTATATTCGCATCTCAAGATCCGTAGGGATAAGGTAGTTTAACCCTAACAACTAGTATCAGAGCTATCGGTTTTTGAGTGGGAGCGATGGCCGGAGAAGAAGGAAAGACGACAGGAATCGAGAAATTCAATGGCACAGATTTTGGGTATTCGAGGATGCAAATCAAGGATTATCTCTATTGGAAGAAATTACATTTGCCTCTGTTAGGGGCAAAGCCAGATAGTGTGAAAGAAGACGAATGAAATCTTCTTGATAGACAGGTACTGGGAGTTATTCGATTAACTCTATCAAGATCAGTTGCGCACAATGTTATGAAGGAGAAGACCACCAAGGATATGATGGCAGCTTTGTCCAGTATGTATGAAAAACCATCGGCTAACAACAAAGTGCATCTGATGAAAAAATTGTTCAATTTGAAGATGGCGGAAAGTACCCCTGTTGCGCAAGATCTGAATGAGTCTAATACAATTGTTAATCAATTTTCCTCTGTTGAGATTGATTTTGATAATGAGATCCGTGCTTTAATTATTTTGGCTTCTTTGCCAAACAGTTGGGAAGCCATGAGAATGGCGGTGAGTAATTCTGCAGGGAAGAATAAACTCAAATATAAAGATATTTGGGATTTGATTTTAAGCAAGGAGGTTCGCAGGAGAGATGTAGGTGAAACCTTGGGTTCTGGTTCCACTTTATATCTTGAGATAAGAGGTAGAGCATATGATAGAAATTCCAATCGGAGTAGATCGAAATCCAGAAGAGAAGGTAGGAGTAAATTCAGATCTGGACGACAACTGAAATGCTGGAATTGTGGCAAGACTGGCCACTTTAAGAAAAATTGTAGAGAACCGCAGAAGAAAATGAATGAGAACGATGCTGCAAATGCTATGACAGAAGAACTACAGGATACCCTATTACTTTCTGTTGACAGTCCCATTGACTTTTGGGTTTTGGATTCAGGAGCTTCTTTCCATACCACTGCACACGGAGAAATCATAGAGCACTATGTGACAGGTGATTTTGGAAAGGTATATTTGGCTGATGCAGAAGCCTTGGATATTGTGGGTATGGGAAACATTCGCATTAAATTGCCGAATGGGTTTGTATGGTTGATACAGAAAGTGCGACATGTTCCAAAATTGATGAGGAACTTGATCTCTGTAGGACAACTTAATGCTGAAGGTCACACGGTGACATTTGGGGCTGGTACTTGGAAGATTACAAAGGGAGCTGGCTCGTGGAACAAAAACGGGTACTCTGTACGTGACCTCAAGTGTGAGAGATACTATTGTAGTGGTTGATACAAAAGTTGATACAAACCTATGGCACTACAAGCTTGGTCACATGAGCGAAAAAAGGATTAAAGTGATGTTGTCTAAAAGGAAACTACCAGAGTTGAAATCCCTTGACTTTGATTTGTGTGAGAGCTGCATTCTTGGGAAACAGAGAAAGGTTAGTTTCTTGAAAGGAGACAGAACTCCAAAGTTTGAAAAATTGGAGTTGGTACACACAGATTTGTGGGGAGTGTCCCCGGTTGCATCTCTTGGAGGTTCATGATATTATATCACATTTATTAATGACTTAAGCAGGAAGGTAAGAGTTTATTTTCTGAAAAATAAATCTGAGGTATTTGAGACCTTTAAGAAATGGAAGACCATGGTTGAGACTGAAACAGGTTTGAAGGTAAAATGTTTGAGGTCTGATAATGGTGAAGAGTACATAGATGGGGGGTTTAGAGAATTTTGTACTGCTAATGGGATTAGGATGGAGAAGACTATTCTCAGGACACCACAACAGAATGGCGTGGCTGAGTGTATGAACAGGACCCTTAATGAGCGTGCTAGAAGTATGAGCTTGCATGCTGGGTTTCCAGAAACTTTTTGGGCCGATGCAGTTAGCACAGTAGCTCACTTGATAAATCGAGGACCGTAAGTTCCTTTGGATTGCAGGATACCTGAAGAGGTATGGAGTGGAAAGGAGGTAAACCTTTCTTACTTAAAAGTTTTTGGCTGTTTATTTTATGTTCATATTGACTCTGATGCTTGCAGTAAACTAGATGCTAAATCTAGAAAATGTTTCTTTATTGGCTATGGTGATGAAGCTTTTGGTTATTGGTTTTGGGGTAGTCAAAATTGAAAAATCATCAGGAGTAGAAATGTGATTTTCAATGAAAAGGTTATGTACAAAGATAGGTCAAGTGCAGAATCTGTTGTTATAGGGCCAGAACCAAAGAAGTCTGAGTTCGTTGACTTGGATGAATTTTCTAGAGAGCACAGTGCAGAGTAGGAGTAAGGAAAATGATGAGAATACAGACCCACAGGTAGAACAGTGTACGTCCATAAGTGTTGTCTGAAGGTCTTCTAGGAACATTAGACCTTCAGAACGGTTCTCACCATCCTTGTTCTCTATTTTGTTGACTGACAGTGGTGAGCCAGAATGTTATGATGAAGCTTTGCAAGTTAAAAATTCTAGCAAGTGGGAGTTGGTCATGAAGGATGAGATGGACTCACTGATGATGAATCAGACATGGGAACTAACTGAATTGCCAGAAGGGAAGAAAGCTTTACATAACAAATGGGTGTACAGAGTAAAAGAAGAGCATGATGGTAGCAAGCACTGCAAGGCCAAATTGTTTGTGAAAGAGTTTTAACAGAAAGAGGGTATTGATTACATATATATTTTCTCTCCAGTTGTGAAGCTAGCAACAATCAGGCTGGTATTGGGAATTGTAGCTGTAGAGAACCTCCATCTTGAGCAGTTAGATGTGAAGACAGCATTCCTTCATGGTGATTTGGAGGAGGATATTTATATGTATCAGCCACAAGGATTTGCAGTGCAGGGAAAGGAAAATCAGGTTTGCAAACTGAGAAAAAGTTTGAATGGGTTGAAACAAGCTCCAAGACAATGGTACAAGATGTTTGACAGCTTCATGTGTAGCACCGGGTTCACAAGGTGCTAGGTAGACCATTGTTGTTATGTTAAGAGTTTTGACAACTCTTATATCCTATTACTGTTGTATGTGGATGATATGCTCGTTGCAGGGTCCAACATTGAGAAGATTAATAATCTCAAGAGGCAGTTGTCAAAACAGTTTGCAATGAAGGATTTGGATGCTGCAAAACAAATCCTTGGCATAAGAATCATCAGAGACAGAGTCAGTGGGACTTTGAAAATTTCACAGATAGAGTATGTGAAGAAGGTTCTCAGTCGATTTAGCATGGATAGTGCTAAACCAGTGAGCACACCTTTGGCTAGTCATTTTATACTATCTAAGGATCAATCATCAAAGACAGAGCAGAAGCAGGACTACATGAGTAGGGTTCCCTATGCCTCAGCTATTGGAAGTCTTATGTACGCCATGGTCTGCACAAGACCGAACATTGCACATGTAGTGGGAGTAGTGAGTAGGTACATGAGTAATCCGGGAAAACAACATTGGGAGGCAGTCAAATGGATCCTGAGGTATTTGAAAGGCACTTTAGATACATCCCTATGCTTCACAAGGATAGGTTTAAAACTGCAGGGTTTTGTGGATGCAGATTTAGCTGGTGATGTTGATAGCAGGAAGAGTACTACATAGATTGTGTATACTCTGGGTGGTACAGCTGTAAGTTGGGCTTCTAAGTTGCAGAAAATCATTGCTCTCTCTACTACAGAAGCTGAGTATGTAGCCATAACTGAAGCTGGGAAGGAGATGATTTGGTTACAGGGTTTCTTGGATGAGCTGGGTAAGAAGAATGAGAGGGGTACTCTATATAGTGATAGTCAGAGTGCTATTTTTCTTGCTAAGAATCCGGCATTTCATTCCAGGACGAAGCATATACAGTTGAGATATCACTTTATTCACTCTCTTCTCGATAGTGAACAGTTGGTACTAGAGAAGATTCGTAGAACTGAGAATCCAACAGATATGTTGACTAAGGGTGTCACTATTGAGAAATTGAAGCTGTGCTCAGCTTCAGTTGGTCTTCAAGCTTGAGGATAGGTGAATGAGTTGCGACGATGGTTGCTTTGTTTGAAGGCATGTGGTGCTTGGTGTTGGAGATTGGACTAGTCTCCAAGTGGAAGATTGTTAGGCTATGTGTGGAGCTTGGTGGTTTTTTTATTTTGTCCAATCTGGTCTTTTCAACACTGTTTGGTATCTGTTTTATTTTAACCCGAAAATATAAGGGTTTCATCTTATTCTTTTGGGTAAGTGTGTGAGTTGTTTTTTTGGAAATACTGTTAGGGGTGTCTAGGGGTGAGACCTCATTGTATTGTTCTTCAAGACATAATGAAATCGCTGCAATTCCGTGGACGTAACCCGAGTTTGGGTGAACCACGTAAATCTGTGTGCTGTGTGTTTGTCTTTGATTTATTTCTATTTTCTTCTCTATAATCGCATCTCAAGATCCGCAGGGATAGGGTAGTTTAACCCTAAAACTTCTGATGTGAGCCACATGCCACCGAAGAAGAGATTAAAAGTTTTTGATGCCTCTATAACGCCGTTGATAACAATTATGTGAAGAAATCGCTAGATTATCATTTGTTTTAGCTAGAAGGATGGCAAGGGTGCTGGAGATGATGATACTGATGTTGTTGTGTCTTCTCTTCAAATTCACTATCGCCTTGATCATATATCCTTGTAGAGACTTTAATTCCTACTTAAATTCATGTTAAGTCTGTAGAATGTGAGTTTTTCTAATTAGGAAAACATTATGGTGTATCTTTTACTTTCCATGTCAATAAAAGAGTATCATGTCCTTTTAGGTTAATTCATTATGATGTTTAGGGCCTATTGGGAATTCTAACACGCTAAAAACAACTACGCAATCAAAATAGTAAAAATAAAGAGAAAAAGAAACACAAGAATTTTTTTACGTGGTTTGTCACCTCTTGTCTACATCCACGTGCCAATCGTTATGCCACTATTTTTGCAACTTTTGGATGGAGGAAAGCTGCTAAAGCTCACTACACCACAATACATAATTTTTCTAGACAAAATTATGTGAAAACTCTCCTCAATCTCACAACCCAAAACCCCAATACATCCAATGTTCACTCAACCCTTGAATCTCTATATTATATTGGTGTTTGGTTGCTACACTCTTATCTTACCAACTATTCCTGGTTAAAGAATAGGGGTGAGAGACTAACTCTCTTGAGGCCTATATTTATAATAACTCCTACACACAACCTTCTGACACAAACAATGTGAGACTAGAGCTACTTACAATAATACTTATCTCTGATGTGGGATTTGAGGAGTATCCCAACAAATTCCTCTCTCATCTCAAATCCCCTAACACTTCGATCCTTGCATTGGGCTTGCCTCAACCCAATCAAAACCTCCATGTTTTAATCGACCTTCAATACCACTTAATCATATTTTGGGTCCTAGCCCAACAATCCTCCATTTAGGCCTAAAATATGATCTTTAATAGCAAATCTGACTTGCTTCTTCACTGCATCAACTCTCTGAATTTTTGCCATTGCCAAACCAAACTTTGATACCACTTGTTGGGATTTTTGACACCCCAAAAAACAACTATGCAATCAAAATAGCAAAAATAAAGAGAAAAAGAAACAAAAGAATTTTTAGCGTGGTTTGACACCTCTTGTCTACATCCTTGAGCCAATTGTTATACCACTATTTTTGCAACTTTTGGATGGAGAAAAGCTGTTAAAACTCATTATATCACAATATACAATTTTTCTAGACAAAACTATATGAAAACTCTCCTCAATCTCACGAACGAAAACCCCATAGCATTGAATGGAGCTTATTAGTTTCCTGTGGGCTTAAAAGCATTAAAGTTGAAATAAGATAATTTCTAATGCTTTCTTGTTGTTTTTTCTGTTCTTATTCAAGCAGGGGAGGATGTACTATTATTTGATCTGAGTGCTTCTATTGGAATAACCAAGTATGAACTAAGAGAAGGAAAAAAACCTGAAATGGAAGAAAGGAAGTAGAAATTCCATTGTTCAGTTTTTCTAGTGTATCAACTGCTACCAACCACTTCTCTGCTGCAAATAAACTCGGAGAGGGTGCTTTTGGTCCTGTGTATAAGGTAAGATTCATAGACCGCTCTCAATCCCTTAAGAAGAGGCATTAAATTGATGCATCATTTTTAGTAACTTTTCCATGTGTTGATTATAAATTAAGCTCACACTTCTACTTTAGGGAAAATTATTGAAAGGATCTAAGGTAGCTGTGAAAAGGCTTTCGAAAAGATCTGGACAAGAGTGGGATAAGTTAAAAAATGAAGTAATGCTCACAGCCAAACTCCAACACAAGAATCTTGTGAAAGTACTAGGCTGCTGCATTGAAGGAGATGAAAAGATTCTTGTCTATGAGTATTTGCCGAACAAATGTTTGGACCTCTTTTTATCTTTGGTTTGTAATTTCTCTCATTTCAATTACATAAGAACACCTTTTGTTCACTATAGTTCTTGTTCATGGTTAGAAATTTGGTTATAGGTTTCATTGTTCAATTTCTTTGTGTCTTATTTATAATTGGAACAGATCCAACCAAACATGGAATACTTGATTGGGGAACCCGTGTCGGCAACATTAAAGGGATTTCTCAAGGACTTCTTTATCTCCATCAGTTTTCCAGGTTACAAATTATTCATAGAGATTTGAAGGCCGACAACATTTTGTTGGATAGAGACATGAACCCTAAAATTTCGGACTTCAGAATGGCAAGAATATTTGGAGGGAGTGGAACTAATCGGATAGTTGGAACATAGTAAGTAGATCTATGTGCCACTTGTATAAGTAACATGTTGTTTCATATTTTCAGACACTGAAAGACTTTGATTTGACAATGAGATGCAGTGGCTACATGGCTCCTGAGTATGCTTTAGAAGGCCTCTTCTCTGTAAAATCCGATGTCTTCAGCTTTGGGGTTTTGTTGTTAGAGATGTTGAGTGGCAAGAAAAACTATGGTTTTTATAATACCAACTCTCTCAATCTTTTTGGATATGTAAGTGTTTGAAACCCCTAAAGTTCTCAATATTTAATTTCTCTCAAAATTTCTTTGTCTAATCGTGTTCCAATTCTATTTTTTATTTGTAAGGAGCCACATTTCTTTTCTAACGGTTGAAAAAGTACATTATAGTATTCTTCTAATGCACTAATTGTCTTAGACAAGAACTGTTAGATGAAAAATCAAGGATGATATGTGATCTTATATTTTCTGTTTACTTCTAAAGGCATGGGATTTATGGAGAAGTAATAGGTCATTGGAGCTTATGGATCCAATCCTTGGAGATATTTCTTCTGCTAATGCAGTATCAAGGTACATTAACATAGCACTTCTTTGCGTCCAAGAAACTGCAGCTAATAGGCCTACCACATCTGATGTTGTCTTGATGCTAAGTAATGAGCTTGCGATTCTGCCTTCACCAAACCAACCAGCCTTCTCAAATGTGAGAAATGTTTTGGATCCAGATCCAGGTAATAGCATGGCAGAAATATGTTCTATGAATGATGTAACATTCTCAGTTATAGAACCTCGATGAGTATTGCATTCTGCAATTGGATTTCAATCTCAGAAAAGTAGCTTGGGTATGTTTATAGATTTTTAATCGAACATATAGAATATTTTTCTAGTGGTCAATATAGTTTCACAAGTTCATATTCATGTCAATTTGCTCAGTCAAAGAATTCTCTTCTGCAGCTAATACCATAACTCCAACTCAATTAATTGTCAATGGCAACATTAAATATGATTTAAATTCTTTTGCTCCAAACCCAGTATCAAGAGGGCCTTTATTGGAACGAAACAAAACTGAATGCAATACAGCGACGGGTTTCAGAGTTTTCCCCATTCAGTTTATGGTGTAGCCAAAATTTAGATATATTGGAGATTAGGGTTTTGGAAAGTTCAATCTATCTTTATTTGTATTCCATTCATAATGGTGAAATCTCTCTCATCATCACCTATGGAGGTTAGAGTTTTAACTCTGAATCATGTAAATTTTTGTGTCAGTTTAGTTTTTGCAGTTTTATTCTTAACAGGCAACACCTTAGCTTCATCATGCCAAAGTTTTGAACCATGCTTCTTTTTCCCTGATCATTCAAAGAAACAGTGTTTAGGATATGGTAAAAGAGCTTTCCACATTGTTGTATGGATTGCAAACAGAGAAAACCCAGTTACAAATTCACTAGGTTGCTTAACAACTATGACTAATAGTGGAAATCTAGTTATCTTTAATGAAAAAATGAGACTCTCTGGTCATTGAACTTTTCAGGAGTAGTAGAAATGGAATTTGTAGAATCAACATAAATTCAATTTGTTAGTGCTTGAAGGGTTTTGTTCTTTAGACTTCGTTTGGAACCAAATAAAAATGGAATTCATTTCATTTTCAAATGAATTGAAAATAGAATTCATTTAGAAATGAATTTTTATATTTGACTTTCTTATGTTAATTTATAGAATTCAATTAAATTTTTATGCTTAAAATGTTTGGAAATAAAGGAGTCAAAAGATGAGGGAAAGGGAGGCCGGGGGGAGGGGAGGAAGAGGGCAGAAATGAGGGAAAGAGATAATATTTTGATCAACATAACATTTTACTTTTTACTTTGTGAAATTTATTTGTAAATTCTATATCTTTTAATAGAATTTGCAACAAGCTAACTCAATTCCATCATATCTACCAAACACATTATGGAAAACATCAATCTTCCTATTTTTCCATCTATCTCCCTTTTCTTTTCTCTCCTTCCTTCCTCTCACTTTTCTTCTCTGTCAATAATAAGAGGCTTAGTCATTATGGTTATGATTTGAATTAGGCATGTTGGGTGATTAAGTAACACTCTGAACTAATTACTATTTACGAATTGAAGAAAACCATTAATTTGTCTGATTTGTTATCTCAATGTAATCTATTCCACAATCAATGGATGATGCTGCTAAAGAGAAAAAGCTAATGATAATTGTGGTGACATCAACAGTTTTCTGGTGTACTTGTTTTTGGTGTGGCATGCTATTGTATAATTTGGAAGATCAGAAGGAAGAAAAGAGGTAAGCATCCCCATCAACCATTGTTGCTATATTCTATGAAGAAAAGTCCAACATATTTTGTGACCTAGAGAGAAAAAAATGGGATGAAAGAAGAGGGAAAGAAACAATGAGTGGAGAGCTTATTTTTTTATTTAATTTTTTGAAGGAAAAAAGTGAGAGAATTGATGTTTTCTTTCCAAATGCACAAATTACATTCCTCTCAAATTGAAAAGATTAGGAGTGAAAATTAAGTTAAATTATTTTTTTCTTCTTTCATCCCACTTTTACATCATCTTTACCAAAATTATGATAGAAAACATCAACAGTCTTATTTTTTTCATCTACTCCTTCGTCTCTCTTCTCCCTCTTCCTTCCTCCTGCTTATTTTCTCTACCAATCATAGATCAATGTGTCTAGTGGCATTTTATTTTTATGGCTAGTAGCCAAATTCTAAGGAAAATCTTATTTTCTAAGAAGAATTTGATAAATTTAGGAAAAATCACATTAACCTTCCTCAGATTCAATAAATTCGAATAGAAGAACTGAAATGGAAGCTCGTATCTTAACCCCCGATTTTTTTAATTTATATTTCATACTAATTTTTCCATTTACAGGTTTACTTTGTTACCATTGCATCTGCAACCCATAACTTCTTCTCAAGTAAAGTAGGGGAGAGTGGTTTTGGTAATGTTTACAAGGTAATAGGAAAAATGGCTAGTCCTATTATTTATTTTCAAAGAGAAAAAACTTCAATTTTCTTGTACCAAAAAATTTGCAGGGTAAGCTGTCAAAGGGACAAGAAATTGCAGTGAAGAGGCTCTCGTATAATTCTGTACAGGGTCTTCAAGAGTTTAAGAATGAAGTTATTATAATGATAGCTAAACTCCAACACGGGAATCTTGTGGGACTTTTACTCCGTGCTTGGACCGAGGGGAATGAAATGAAAGAAAAGGAAAGTGTGCATATAAAGTCTATGGGATCCCAAATTGTATCAGCTTGTTGAGATCACCTAGGCCATGGAAGGTTGACATTAGCCAAAGGAGCAACGTCCTTGGGCTGTCATCTTTTTTTGCTTATCTGAAATTTTCTGGGTTGCCAAATAGATTATTTTTTCTTTTCCTCTCTCTTCCCTATCTTTTTATTTTTTTCTCTTTGGAAGTGATTTTCTCTCTCCCCATTTTTGGCTTGTTATTCAAAAGTTTTTGGCGTTTATGATATAAATGTAGATATGTGGCCAAGACAGTAAGCATGGTATTCAAATCTCATACAAAAACCAGTGATAGATATTGGTATCTTACATTTTAATTAGCCAAAGCTTTTACCTTCTTGGGTACCCATTTGTGCTTCAACAATCACAACTAACAATACATTAAATATTAGACCCGTCGGTGTTAAAAATAAAACAAACAAAAAATAAATAGATACGTAAAATTTACGTAATTCAAAATTAAAACTCTTACGTTCCCGGATGATAATAAGAGAGATTTCATTGTAATCGAATCGGAATACAAATCAAAAGAGATAAAACTTTCTAAACTCAAATCTCATTTTACTTAAATTTAGGTTGTCACAAATTTAATGGGAAAATACAAAATCTCACTGAAGAGAAAAATACGAATGGTGCTTAGCTACTCCTATGTTGCTTTCTTCTTTTCCTTCTCGGTTTCCATGTCTCACCAATAATGTTCCAGTCGCCACTTGCTTTTTCTTTTGCACCCAAAAACCTACTGTAATTTGAGATCAATTTCTCTGCCGTAAAAAATTATAAAATAAAACCTGTAGTATATATAAATTTTAATTATAAAATATTTTCTGCCACATCTCAAAATTTAAGAAATCTAAATCTGTGTGCAAAACTAATGTATTGT
This sequence comes from Bretschneidera sinensis, assembly GCA_023935145.1. NCBI lineage: Eukaryota > Viridiplantae > Streptophyta > Magnoliopsida > Brassicales > Akaniaceae > Bretschneidera > Bretschneidera sinensis. The sequence continues at coordinate 132,940,670 of CM043698.1, forward strand.
AAACTTTACTTCATAATTTTTGACAAGTTAACGTCTGTCGTTGTAGATACCTAAGAACGATAAGTGAAGTCGAGACCAGCTTTGAATTGCCAAATTTGACTTTGCAAGATAGTGAAGATCTGAATTAATTACCTTCTAAAGAGGTATAGTCAATTGAAAACCTCAATCATTTGTTCTTGATGGTACCTTCAGATTCTTATAACATTATATAATTACCATTGAAATCGAGAAATTAAAAATTCAACAAAATGCAAGAATTCATTATAAATTTTATGTTCTTGTTTCTAGATGGTGATCATAGCTGCTAAAAACTAAATGAGCTAATGGAGTTAATAAGGGACTTATTTGAATTAAATTGTTATTTTAAAAACTTACTGACCAAATCGAAACTATATCTAAAGATTCAATAGGATTAAATTTAAACTTTTGAGATTTATTTGATTAAATTAAAACCAAAAGATCAATGAGACCAGTGATTACTTTTATCTTTTGTTTATTTCTTTTTTGTTTACAAATTTTTGTTCAACCAAACAATAAAAATTTAACTAAAATTTTTTTACGTACATGAAACACATTTTCCGTTACGTTGTAATAACAAACAGAGCTCAAAGCAGTTTTGTAATTAGTCAAATCTTTTATATTTCTGGGTACCCATTTGTGCTTCTAAAATTTTCTAGTTTCTACAGTTACAACTCTGAATCGGAGTATAAAAAGAGACAAAGCATTAATTGTTAGATCTGTCAGCTTCTCATAAAACTATTGAAACTGCTTGATTGTCAAGGGCCCGTTCCTGTCTCTCGCTGTAGATACCTAAGAACGATAATTGAAGTCGATACCAGGCTACCAGCTTTGAATTGCCAAATTTGACTTCGCAAGATAGTGACGATGGCGAATTAATTACCTTATACAGGTATTGTCTACTGAAAAAGCAAACAGCCAATTCCTGAACATATATCTGAATTTGCATATGCAACACGAGCAGTTTCTTGAACAAATTTCCTCGCATTCCTGAAGTCCAATGCTCTTATTAACCTAGGAACGAGATGTGTTCATCAATTATACCTCTGTAAGCTTCAGAAATCAATCTCTTTCATCACGACTCAATTCAGTCTTTCGAGCATCAGACCAATCAGACCAACTCCATCTGCTGGGAGATATGGGTTCAAATCCTTTTATGCAGGTGCATGCAGGGAAGTTATTGATGTTGCAACTAGCATAAGGACCACATAAGGCATAATTGTCACACTGGTCTATACGATGGTAATAACCTACCCAACGATCTTTCCATGTGAAACGCTGATAATTTCCTGTTAGATTCAACACCGTTCTTGAAGCAACAGAACTGTTTCGGAGCTCAAACATGGAATAAATCTCGTTCGCATTCGACACAAATACATGCCTATATATTGGATTCGATTTCAATACAGCAGACCCTGACAAACGAAGGCCATTCCTTGACCCAACTCTATACCGTATGATACTCCCCTTCTTAACAAAAAAAATGTGGAAACCCATGGAGATCTAGTCGAAATGTAAAGTCACCAGGAGCAGGATTGTCAATGCTCTTCCAGGATGATAAAAACATGTCGAAACCAGTAACCAAGTTTTTTCCAAGTTTCATGCCTGGTAGTAAAGTATCACATGGATAATCAAAGCTCTGCCATAAAAAAGTCTTCTGGGTTGTTATTAGCATTTCCATTTTTCACAACAAGATTTCCTGATTCCAATAATTGTGCAACTGTGTTCTGTGTGATAATTCTTGATGCATTGGATGACCAGATAATGTCTTTTCTGCTGCTAAGGAGAACAAGGATTCCTTTGTCAGTGATATTTAGAACTCCTGAGGAATCAGAAAGTGGAGTTTCTCTGTTGGCTACTCACACAACAGTCCTATTAGGATCTATTTTCTCCTGCCAAATTCCTAAATATCTACTGCTTGAATTACTAGGGCTGAAAAACCCCAGTTCAAAGCTTCCACCCGCTGAAACTATTGTCTCACCATCTCTGATTGATCGACTAGGAGTAATAGTGTCAAGGGTAGTGGAGATTCTTGGGATAAAGAATAGAAACGAGAACACAAACTTTATAATAGTTCCTTTCATTTTGTTCTTGAATTTTTAATTGCTCAGTTTCAATGGGTATTATATATTGTTACAAAAATAAAAGAAATAAGAGGAATAAGAGATAACAAAACTAGGAGTTTATTCTATCATCCTGAATCTAAAACCCTGATAGAGTGTTCATATATAAGTACCAAACATAATTTAAATAAAAAAATAAATAAGAAAGTAAATCAATTTTATAAATATCTAATTGCTTAAATCTAAGTTTTTTAAAATATCATCATAAAAAATATTGTCATTACAATATAATCCCAAAATCTCAAAATAATAGATGGCCATGTCAGCCCACTAACCCCAATTAGCCTAATGATTTAGTAGCCCATGTAGCTTTCGTACAACCCAGTAGCCCATATTTGGGAAAGTTCTGCTATAAACCGTTAACATCACCTCCATCGCAATTTCAGTACCGCTCACTCTTTCTCTCGCCCTCGAAAACTATTCCTACTGTTTGGTTCTCCATAAAACCTTTTAAAATTGAATAGAAAATTTTGCAAATGACTTTTTTTTTTCCTAAACCATTCAGCCGTTCCTTTACACATTTCTGCCGAATTGCAGGTTTTACTATTTTGAAATTGGTGAATAAGCTTGTATTGTATCTGCCTTGATATTGACGTGGATAAATGCCATGCCTTTGTAGGTCTTTATGAACCTTTTTATTTGCACGAAAATATTTTTTCTTGATAGACTTTAGGTACTTTTACTATCTTCAAATTGGTGGACTTTATGAGAGTAATTTTTATATTTGTAATTTTATGCTGTTATTATGTGTCTTTCAGGAGTTGTATAGCTCAATTGTTTCATCTAATGCAAGAAAAGTTCAAGATTTCAGTTTTGAGATATTAACTTCGTTTTCTTTTTTATGGTTCTATTAATTGTTTGGCATGATATATATATATATATATATATATATATATATATATATATATATATATATATATATAGACACACACAGAGTAGGAAGTTATACTTCATGTGCAATAGCTTGCATTGATAAAATTTTCAAAAATGAGAATAACATCATTAGTAATGATTTAATGGATCCATTATAAGTAAGAAGTGCATTAAGATGAATGAAACACGAAGCACCTTAATTAGTTGTCAATAAAGTATTTAGTTGTCATCTTATAATCTACTTGAACCAGATTGTTATTTTAGTGATGCCATATTTTTCTTCAGTAATCTTCTTTTTGGTTATCAAACATCTAATGTCATATTCATTTAATCAATATTGAACTGCATATTTTTATTACGGATCACTACAATTATTCCTTTTTCTTTCGTCTATTGTGTTTATAACTATGAATCTATGATTAAGTAATATTTCTCACTGTTTGAATTGTCTCATGGAGTTAATTATAGGGTAATGGTATGGGGCTCTTGGTTTCCACTTCACTCTTCTGTTCTGTGATTGTTGCTTTCTTTTTTTTTTTCCAAAACAGTCCTGTTTAATCATGTTGAATAGGAAGCAGAAGGAGTAAAGGGCAAGAAGTCTATGTGACTGCTGCTGTAGTTGTCCCTTATCTACTTGTGTTGCTTAGTGTTTGTGGTAGTTGAAAATGGAAGAACTATATATTGTAGAAGTTGTACAGAGGAATAATAAAGGAAAAGAGGGGAGTGATCTCTCTTGAAATTGTTCTTGTTGCTGTCATTTAGCAGCAATAGTTGCCAGCTCCGTTGCTTTTATTTTTAAATTTGTTGTTGATAATTTTCAGTTTTTGTGTTCCCTTTATATTTTGATGATGTAAATCTTGTATAAATTGCTTAATTGGGTAAGTGTGAATGCATGATAACACTCCAACACCCTGGCAAAAAAAAGACTCAGTGCATGTACAGGTTAGATGAAGTCTCTAATTTGCTACCAATGGAAGACTTTAGTTCAGTGATAGAGGTCCTCTTGAATTGATTCCTTCTCTAAGGCTGTCACTATTAGGCTCAAGACTAGTTTTATGGGTGTTTGGATCTTCGATTCACATTCATGTGGTATGTGAAGAAACACATTAGAAGGAAAACTGTTGCCTTTAATAAATAAAAAATTGTAGGTGGCACAAAAACCAGTGTGAGTTTATGTAAATTTATCTAGGATTTAATGGACCATATTCTTTTATTTGCACATATTTCCTTAGGAAATAACAAAAAAAGAAAAATGTTCATAAACATCTACTTTAATTGTGACGAAACTATAAAAGTGTAGATTCGATTTAAAACGATTATCAAAATTTGGGAGCGCATTGTTAATGTTTATCTAAAAATACGAAAGAATAAATACTGTCAAGATAATACAAAACGTAGGTAACTTGAGGTATTAAACAACCATCCAACACCGAGTGAAACTAAATACTCTAAAATACCGTTGTACTTTGTTGAGGAAGGATGGAAAAATGATAAGTAATCATGTACAGGTTAGATGAAGTCTCTAATTTGCTACCAATGGAAGACTTTAGTTCAGTGATAGAGGCCCTCTTGAATTGATTCCTTCTCTAAGGCTGTCACTATTAGGCTCAAGACTAGCTTTATGGGTGTTTGGATCTTCGATTCACATTCATGTGGTATGTGAAGAAACACATTAGAAGGAAAACTCTTGCCTTTAATAAAAAAAAATTGTAGGTGGCACAAAAACCAGTGTGAGTTTATGTAAATTTATCTAGGATTTAATGAACCATATTCTTTTATTTGCACATATTTCCTTAGGAAATAACAAAAAAAGAAAAATGTTCATAAACATCTACTTTAATTGTGACGAAACTATAAAAGTGTAGATTCGATTTAAAACGATTATCAAAATTTGGGAGCGCATAGTTAATGTTTATCTAAAAATACGAAAGAATAAATACTGTCAAGATAATACCAAACGTAGGTAACTTGAGGTATTAAACAACCATCCAACACTGAGTGAAACTAAATACTCTAAAATACCGTTGTACTTTGTTGAGGAAGGATGGAAAAATGATGATAAGTAATCATGTTCCTTATAATGTGGACAATACGAGAACTGCATGAAAAGGGTTTTGATCTTGGAAGGGTGAAATAACTTAAAAGAACTTGTTCTTGTGTTGGAGGGTAACCCGAATGAAATTAGTTATACAGAAACAAGAAATAATGATGTTGCAATAGATTAAGATGTATAGGAGCAAGAAAGAAAATGCTGGCATAAGTTAGACATGTAGCAACATGACACCATGATGCTGCAGTAGATTAAGAATATGGCAACCGAAAGCAATGATGTTGCAACGAGTTAAGTTTATTGCAGCGAAATAAAATTACACTTTAAAAAACTATCGTTTTTGCAGCAAACAAATTTTGTTACAAAATTTGGTGCTAATTGTGATATCTTTTGAAGTGAAACTATAATTGCTTATTACCACTATTCTCTTATGGTGGTGAATTTGTTTTTGTGTCTCATAGAAATCATATAGAAACCTTTTTGAATGATATGGAGTTGAACATTTTTGGAGTTGTTGCTTCACTGCAATGTAGGGCTAGTAACAAAAGTCTAACAGGGTGGCCTTAAGGAAGGTGCAGTAGTAATCCCCACTCTCCTTACATTTTTTTAGGAATATATGATTTGACACTCGTTCACAACTAGGGGGAACTAAACTGTGTACCTATGTTTGTGTCAAACTTGAAGATGGGAGTCTTCAATCATTTATTGACAGTGAAATAAGGTCAAGCTCATGAGCGTGCTACCGTAGATTGGAAACAAGTTTATACTTGATAGAATCAATCTTTTATGTCCCTCTAGTTGTTCAGTTTCATTAACGAACAGTAGAGGTCATTAGATCTTGTGATATGTGATCAGTGGTAAACTCATCCAATTCAGAATTTAAATCTTTTTCCTGTTTGGAAGAAGGGAGAATGGTTATAAGCGAAGGAGGAAGAAAACCAGTACATTGTTAGGCCATTGATATGTTGTAGTTCCTTCTTCTTTTTTAACTTCTTTCCTGCTGTAGTCATTATTGCACATGCTTTGAATTAGAGGACAAGAGAGTGAGATAGGTAGATATTAATGATTTATAATTTTTCAGAAGAAAATGATATATGATCGACAAATTTATGTTATATGCTGAAAAATTCATATATTCATCCCATCATAAAGTACGATCAAATTTAATGCAAATAAAATTGTTAATAAACAATGAGAAACTTTTCCCTCTTTGCTTAAAATGAATTTGACAACGCCTTGGTAGCACCATAATAAAAATGAATTTTAGCCAAAGTTAGGTATTGGAACTTGTCTTAATGGTATTTCTTGCTTCAAGAATGATTTATTTGCTTTGCACTATCAGGATAAAAAAAAAAAAAAGGTAAGCAAAACGGTTTTTCAGCATGGTTGGTAAATGGTGACCTTATCATTTCTCCCTTTTTTTTATTTTTTATAACTTACTACTTTTCCATTTATAGTTTGTAGTGAAATGATCTTGTTCTAGCTTCACATATTAAAACGACATCGTTTTTGTTCTATTTAGAATAGTGTTGCAATCACTTTGTTGTTTTGTACCTGGATTGTAGTATTAAATCGATCGTTTATCTGTACTCCAAAAAATTCTTCCCTAAAACCGTTTCTCTTCACTCTACTTTCTGTTTCCATTACCCTTTGTTGAGTATAAACAAATTTTGATTGTATTGTGAATATTATTAACTTTTCAGGTCATTAGGCTTAAAAAGTAGGAAAATAAATAGATACCAATAATACAATGAAATGATTGTTTCGATTTAAAATGCCTCATCAAGTTCTGAACGCATTTAGCTAATGTTTGCTATCCTGTTATGGGCTAATGTGGTTTGTGAATTTTTCACGCACGTGTTTGGCTGTTCATGTCTTATTATACAAGTAGACATATATAACTTCTGCTCAGTTAATATTATAACTGTCATGCAAGGTTTTCCATATAAGGATTGAATTGATAAAATTTAAATATGTAGTTTGGATGTTGTGTTACTAACATTATGTTCCAAGCATGTGAGTGTGTGAGTATGCAAAATTATGAAATTAGTTAGTTAATCCAACCCGTATTACAAAAAAATAATGTATTACATCTAAAATATTTGTCCTTTATGACTATGATAAGACCTTCTTTAGAAGTTATTTACTGCCGAGGCATGTTAGATAAGGAAGTTAATAAATTACATAGGTATACTATTAGTTTCTTAATGTGATCAAAATTCTTATGCATTATATATATATATATATATATATATATATATATATATATATATATATATATATTAGCCCTTTACTAATAGAAGATCAGGTAAAGGGGCTCGCTGCTTTGTCCATTATTTCATCCACAAATAAAATGAAACACGGCGTAAAGGATTTGTGTTAAACAATCTAATCTAAGTTTTTCTCTTAAAGTAGTATTATGTGTCTTTTGATGTTTTACGATATGAGTGGTCCTCTTTCTCTTTTTATTCATTTGTTCCATCACTTTGCGAGAAAAGGACACTTTCAAAGACGTGTCTCTTCATGAGGCATTAATTCGATTTTATTACATTACCAGTATATTCAAGTTCATATCTTTTGATTGTTGATAGTAAGTTAACAACTGATGTGCCTGGAAAAAAAAATGTAAGATCAAAATTATTATTTAAAGATTGCTTTTCCTTATGTCTATTGCTTTTCGTTATACCAGAAGGTGTTGCAGTGCCTGATGCTTTTTTTCATTGAAGATATTGTTGTGTCAACACGTGTTATTGTGCACTTGAGTTTATTTTTGCTTGCGCATGTACGTACGCTTGCATGCTTCTGTGAGTGCATGTACATGATCATGCATGTTTTTGTGTGCGCATGTACGTGCACGTGTTTGACATGAATGGTAACTTTATGGTTTGCATAAGCAAACCTTTAAGGTTTTTCACCATTCACAAACATAGGCTGTTTCAATAACCTTTTGCCCCTGCGAAGTTTCTTTCTCTTTCTTTTACTTTTTCTTCTTTTCTCTCCTCTATTAAAACTACCCCTATTTGGTGTCATCACCAAATTACAGCAAACAAGTTTATAAATTTTTATATTTCTGTTTAGATGAATTGTTGGTATTCCCAGCAAAGTACTCATTTTATTTTCACTTATGCGTCTTGATTACTATTCATGGTAAAGCTTGCAATGGGATTATAAATTTGATTGAATCTTCTTCCTTCTCCACACTGTTTATGATTAATTGACTTAATTCTTTTGCAAATTCAGCTCTGCTTATGAGGGAAGATTTTGCAACATCTTTCACTTGAATGCCGATGGTTGGAGAAATTGTGTTACTTGCGATAAGGTATCTTGAACATTTTGTTGCTGTTGCACATTTCCCTCTTGCTGGCCTTTATTGTGTCTCTCTCCTGTGGATTTATATCCTGATTATTATTAATCAAAGAACTAGCTTTTGATTACTACTTTATATTCTGTATTCACTAATGCTTCATTTTCCTGCCCAGGCAATTCACTGTGGATGCATTATGTCAGCACACACACATATATTATTGGATGTTGGTGGCATAGAATGCATGAATGCTCATCGTTGCTGGGGCCCTCTTGAGTTCAATTGTCTGTTGACTCGGACAGAAAAATTACTGAGCAGCAGTCTACCCCATCATTGGAATAAAAGGAAATTGGTAATCTATTTGTTCAATCAATATGTTAAAGCTTTAAGTTGTCATGTCAGATTTTATGCAAGAAAATGCTGACGTACTGTTTGAATGAAAAATTTCCTATAGAAAATGATAACTTTATTTATTGTTTTAAGGAGAAAGGAAGATAAATTCTTTTATTTTGCTCTCTTTGGTTATTAAAGGAAGGTGGAGACAAGTTTGAAAATTATAAAAAAGAAAACTTGGATGGAGTGAAAGGCTTTTAACTTATGCTAAATGTTCTACTTAACTAGTCTTGAATTTAAATATGACCTATTGCGGGAGGAGACTTAAAGTCTTCCATCTTTTTTTTTGTCGGTGACGAAACAAAAAAATAACACGGAATTGTATGTTTTTTTTCTGACTCTTCCATCTAGAAGGGTGAACACTATGGAGTACTGAACAAGGATTTTAAACTAAATATTAGAGGAATAGGTTTAAAATTAGGGATTCTATTAGAGGGAATTTGATTTGTTTTAGGACTTAAGATTTTGTTTCCTTCTATAGTTAGGCTTTTGTACATATATTAGAGCACCCTATTATGCTTTGGACATTAGTGCATTGGTTGAGGAATAAATACATATTTTTTAGTTATTTGTGATTCCTATGTGATTTGCACTATATTAGTTTCTTGTTTTCTTTTTAATTCTTCCTCTTCTCTGTTGATACTACGTTTGTGGTTCTACATCATCAGTTATAATTCCACCGAAGTGGTTTTCCAAAATGTATATCGATAGCTTTCAATTTTAAGCTGTTATACTGGATATGATCATTGTTTTTCATTAAGTGACTACTAACTCTATGTTGGTGCTCTGTTGCAGGAAACTGTGGGGCCGATCCAACATCATCAGCTCCTGAACCCAATGGTCAGAAGCCTATAGAAACCAGAGAGGTTTTTCTTTGATTTTGTACAAAATTTCGTGTCAAAATTCCATATATTTAATTTTTTTTAATGATTTTTGAATTATTAATATTAAAAAAAAGTATTTCTGATGCTCAAAAGTTTTTTATATTTTTTTCTCATAGTAGCTCATGATAAAATTCCAGTTATGAAGTCTGCAAATTTTGCTCAAATCCCTTCATGGGTCTCCCTCAAATGCAGTCCTTCCTCGGCAAAAATGTCACAAAATCAACAAGGCCACGTTGAGAATTTAAATTTAGTTTCTTTGTCCAAGCAACGAAAGCTCGAAGAAGGTTGTGAATTTCTCGAACAGATGGTCGATATGGGTGTTTCTGTCAGTCCAAATTCATGTGCATGTCTCATTGAAATTTATGGAAAATGGAGGTCTTTGTCTGATGGAAGACTCATATATGATCAATTTCGAACAACCGTGAAGAACCCATCTGGGTTTCCTGGGAATTTCCCTCTGCAATTGTACTGTGATTGTGGGAGCTTAATAGGTACACAGAAACTGTTTGATGAAATGCTTGATAGGAATTTGGTTTCATGGGTTTTAATAATATCTGCTTATGCGGAGAGGGGTCTGCTCATTGAAGCTTTTGGGCTTTTTTCACGTATGCTTGAGTCATGAATTAAACCAAATTCATCTATCTATAGTAAATCCTTAATTAAAAAAAAAAAAAAAAAGGGTAAGCAGATACATTCTCATGTTATAAGAATTGGGTTAAGTAGCAATGCTTCTATAGAGACATAAATTTGTCTTAGAAAATTCACACAAAAAAAGGGAAAGGTGTTTACTTGGCGGGAAAATGAGATAGAAAAATCTCCCTTTTTAGTTTTTTTTTTTTTTTTCGTTTTCTCTCTCTCTACTAAGATAGAGAGGGAGGAGGGAGAGTGATGAGGGAGATGAGGGTAATATTGGATTCTCAATGAATGACATAAATAGGGACCATATTTAAAGTTAAATATCAAAATGATGTAAATTGAGATAATGTTAAAAGTTAGACCTTTAATTGAGATAATTAAAATGTGAATGACATAAATAGGACAAAGACCAAACGTGAGGGACATAAAATGGAATTTACTCTAAATGTTTTAAAACATCTCAGAATTCAAACCTAAGATTTAAAACTTTCATATACCATACTAAAAAATAATTAATTTACTAATTATTCCAAAAGTTTAAGCTAAAAAAAAAAGGGTTCAATCAATTCTTTATAGTTTAACATAAACTAACATCTCAACACTCGCTACGTGTGTGTTGATCTACTCTTCTATCAGATTAAAAAATCTAGCATTTCACACACTACGCATGTGTTGATATATTTCTCAATTAGATTAAACGAAAAAATGATCTTAATAGAATAATAAATAATAATAAAATACTTTTAATCTTATGACCATACCTGTACACGCGTTAAATTGTATTGCTGATATCTTCTCTGCATTTCACGAACCCAAAATTTTTTATGAAAGGTATTTATGAAAATTTATTTTCTAAAAAAGCATAAACTAAAACATGGAAACTCAAGAGATATTTGCCATTTTGCGCATGCTTTTAATGAAAAATACTACAGTAAATCATCCATGCAAGTTCATAACCACCTAATTCCCAATAATTACGTAACATTTCTGACATAAACAATTGTCTTAGTTGTACCTGTTGATTTTTATACGGGTACCTTATCATCTCCTGGTGAATGTTCTTTTAATTTCTGTTTCGCCCCCCACATTAATCAAATAAATTTTTTTGGTGAGACTGGGTTTAAAACTAATGTTTTAAATTTCATTGTTAATTTTTGAAATCTTCACTGGCAACATCAGTATAGGTGTGAGATCAAAAAAACAATGTTACCAATTAAATTCTTCAAAATTAGCAATGAAGCTTTGGACGATCTGATCTAACCGAGAATTGTTCTTAACCAAAAAAGAAAAAGAAAAAGGAACAAATTAATTTTGCTGATCAACTCAATGATAATGTAAGTTTCAAAAATTCTATAATAAAAAAAAAACTTGAGGAGTATGTTTACAATGAGTCTTTGGATTTGCAACATGTTGAAGAAGAAATTGAATAAATTCATGAAAATGACTCCCAAATGGAACCCATACCAAAGTGCCAAAAAGGTTTTGTCTGTAATATGATAATTACTGCACCAATAAATATTTGCTAAAAAAAAGTGTTTTCATTATAAATAATTATTTGCCTTTTTCTTAATTATTTCCAATCTAATGATCACTTCATGTTCGTTGTTTCAATTTTCCTTTTAACATACCAAAATTATGACATCAATAGCTTTGTGGTAGTCTCACAAACCATCATCCTTTGCATTATAGGATAAGATTTTGGTGTGTACCCAGGGGCTGAGCCAGGATTTTTGTCTTGGGGGACCAAGGTTAAAACGGTTAAAATAAGATATCATTTTTATTTATCATAGGCTCACATACAGTCTTCATCAGTCATCTCCACATGCTCCACAAAGCAAAAGATCACCAAGAGTTTAAGAGTTTGAAAGCCTAAGGGATGAGATCATATGCAGTAAAATTACTGAAGTTAGTGGTATAGTACACACATAAAATAACATATTTAAATTGTAAAGTGGTCCTACTAAATCATCTATCTAAAAAAGCTTATATCTATGTGTGTAGTACTCTAACTTTACCAATTTTAAATGATCTCATCTCATTCAACTTAGAGTAGAGAAGACCAGATGAGATCATTTGTAGTAAAATTGGTGTAGATGTTGGTATAGTATACACATAGTTATGAACTCCTTTAAATAAGGAATTTAGTAGGACCACAATCTACATCTGTTTTAGTACAGATGATCTCATCTCAAAGGGGGCACATTTTGCCAATTTATTTCCTTATGAAACATGAGCATCTAAAATAAGTTAAAGTTCTTTTTTGAAAAAGAAAAATTGAAGTATAAGAGCTAAACTAACAGTGAAAGTGATGAAGTAATTAAGATAAAAAGAAACCAACTCAAGTACTATAAATGGCTAACTAAAGGGTAATTTGTTTCTTTATTTAAATGAAGTCTAAAATTCTAACCTACTATCAGCCTAGCAGGCAGCTTTCTCGTTCCTTTTGCTGCTACAAATGTAGCCTTTCCTCTTTACCCTTTCTCTTTGTAACTTACAAGTTGTCAAGGTTCTTTTAATTTTTTGTAGATTTTCTGCTTTTCCTATTACATTAACTAGATAAAAATTCTTGGTTAGATTGGGTTTAAGATTATGTTTTAAACCCACTCAAAAGTTTATTGTTATATTTTGAAAACGTCACTAGTAACATTTACTAATGAAGTTTTGGGCGATCCGGTCTAACCAAGAATTGCTCTTAACCAGAAAAGAAAAAGAAAAAGGAACAGATTAATTTTGTGGATCAACTCAACAATATTTTAAGTTTCAAAAAATATGTAAGAAAATAACTTGAGGACAATGTTTAACATGGGTCTCTGGATTAGCAACATGTTGAAGAGGAAATTGAACAAATTCATGAAAATGTCTCCCAATTGGAATCCATACCAAAGTGCCAAAAAGATTTTGTCTCGAATGTGATAACTACTGCACCAATATATATATATTTGCTAAAAAAAAAGAATTTGCATTAAATGCAATTATTTGCCTTTTTCTTAATCAATATCATATTATAATTAATGTTTGAATTATTTAAAAAAAATATTATTTAGTGTTTGGATAATCTTACTTAAATTTTTAAATAAACTGTGAATGTACGTGGTAAAATAGTGTTGAAATCAACTCAAAATAATAAAAAATGACCAAAAGGGTAAGAAGGATTTGTTTTTGTAATCTTATTGCCATATTGATTTCCAATTCATTTCCCAACCTCAAAAATTAACATCCCAATAAAAACTCATCCATTTTCAGTTGCCACTCTCCAAACCGAAAGCAGGCTCTAATCAGTACCTAAGATAGTGGTTCTTGTACAAGACAAGAGTGATTTGTTTGTTGGCTTGAACAAAAATTAACATAACAAAATTTTTAGCAATCAACTACAACCAAATTACCATTATAACTATTGATGCCGAAAAGAAGGTTAAGGGTATTGTTATCAGATTAGATCTGGGTTAGATGAGATATATGGCTTATATTGGCCACGTTTTTGTACCCACATTAGCTTGGTACACGAACTCCTATAAGGAAAGCCACCTAGAGTTTGGTTCTTCGAGAAGGACCTTCCGATGGTCTAGTCATTAAGCGTACCAAGATAAAGTGAAAGAAAGGGTTAGAGAAATATCAAAGTGGGAGAGAGAGAGAGAGCCAAAGTGGTTTTGGTTATGAAAATTGAATTTATGAGGCCGTGAGCCTCTTTATATAGGCTCTGGAGATCTTATCTTCTGAGGAATTGGTGTGGGTCCCATCAGGGATCTTATTCCATGTATTTAGGTGTATGCCAAGGGTCTTGACCCATGCCATTTAAGTTTGTGAGTCACATCACAACCTTATCTCGTGCTTTTGAGTCAAGTTACAGTCTTACCCCATGTCTTTAGGTATGTACTAGGGATTTTGACCCATATCGTTTAGGTCTACGAGTCATGTCATGATCCACTTGTCCAAATTTTATTGGGTAGAATATTTATGCCTATATCATACGCCCCCACTCCCTTGGAAGTCTTGAGGGGTTTCTAAAGGAGTTGAGTGATCTTTCTTTTGATGTTAATGATATCTTCATCTTGATAAGGTATCTCAGTGACGCCTTCTGTGGCTAAGCATATTGGTCTTCTCATGATGGCTTTGTGGGATTTAGTGAGCCCTAACTGTATTGGCCTTCTTGTGAATCTATTGAGTCAACTATAACTGATCATATTGATGTTTTTGATGATTCATCACCTGTTACATATCCAAAAATTAGCCTTCGTGCTTTCGTAGGGCACTCTTCCCTAAAAACATTGAGGTTACAAGGTATTGTGACTGGACACTCAATTCAAGTTCTCATTGATGGTGGTAGCACTCACAACTTCATTGAAAAGGGAGTGGCTCAATTCCTTAACCTCAAAATTTCACCATCCAGAGAGTTTCAAATTGAAGTTGGAAATGGTGAATTACTTCATTGTAAAGATCTTTGTGCTTATGTACATTTTATGTTACATGGTTAGAACTCTTAGGACCCGTCAAAACTGACTACTCCAAGCTAACCATGGAATTTCAATGGGAAGGGAACCACTAAAATTGCTTGGTGATAATGCTTATAGTACAACTAAAGTGAAGCATAACGAACTGAAGAAAATGTGGACAAATGGAATTATTTCTTCATGTCGATGTCTTTTGACACCCCTAATACCACTACTCTATCCATATTTGACACTGTCCAACATTTGTATCTTGATATTGCTAACGTTCTCTTTACTCATGCTAAGAATTTCATTGAAGTATAGGCTTTAGCCCCTCACAGATCTACTGACCATAGGATCGTTTTCTAGGATAGCACTTAACCTGTAAATGTCAAACCAAACAGGTACCCTCATTACCAAAAAAATGAGATTGAGAAACATATTAAAGAAATACTAGCTGGTGGTGTAATTCGTCCAAGTACAAGTCCTTTCAGCTTACCAGTTCTCCTAGTAAAGAAGAGAGATGGCACTTGGAGAGTATACATTGACTCTAGAGCTTTGAATTATGTAACTATTAGGGATAGATTCCCTATGCTTACTGTGGATGAACTCTTAGATGAGTTGCATGGAGCAAATGTCTTTACTAAGATTGATCTAAGATCAGGTTACCATGAAATACGGATGCATGGTACTGATATTGAGAAAATAACTTTTAGAACTCACCAAGGCCATTATGAGTTCTTAGCGATGCCTTTTGGTCTCTTTAATGCACCTTTAACCTTGTAAGCCACCATGAATCAAATTTTCTTTCCTTTCCTCAGAAAATTTGTGATTATCATTTTTGATGATATTCTCATCTATAGCAAATCATTGGATCAACATATCATTCATTTAGCTATAATCTTGAGTCATCTACTAGAATATGATCTATATGCTAATTAAACTGTCCAAGTGCTCATTTGCCAAAGATTCAATTGATTCCATTAATTACACTTTCTTCATCTCTAGTTAACTCTTTATCCTCATTATCTCATCATCTCAATTCTTCATAGAAAACCAAGAGTAAAAGTAAATCATGACAAATTCAAATGCAATGACAAAATATGTAGTTGATTACAAAACTTTTTACTCAAAAATCATGGTGCCCAAAGGCTCCAGCAGTGTTTTGTATTTTCCATCATCAAAATCTTTGTCGTCAACCCTGCAATATTAATTTTAATTATTTCTTCACTTTTTCATAATAATGAATTATCAATTAACGGAATATGCATTCCATATTGAACATTAATAATTCTCAAGATTGCAGAGTTAATGACTCTTATTAATTAACTTATTTAGAATTACTAGCTTAAAATAGTAAATCTTAATAAGATTTTCAAAAGTTGGATCCTTTGTATGTAGTAGGATCGATCTTTTTCACGTAAAAGTTGAATTCGTCTCTTTAAGAAAAATTGAAGGAAAAATGAAAGAAAACAAAAGAGAGAAAAGAAGGGGAAAAAAAGGAAGAAAGATAGAAGAGGAAGAAAGTTTTTGTTGCAAAAGTGAAAAAGGGTAAAGAGTTAGCGATAAAGAAAAAGCGTAATTAATAGAAGATTTTGTATCATAGAAATTTGTAAAGAGAAAATGTGGTAGTAATTATACTTTAAAAGTGAAATTGAGAATCTAACTTTAATTAGGGTATTATTTTAAGTTTTAGAAGAAAAAAAAAGTAGTGTCAATAACCTTTTATGTATTGTCAATATCACTAGCCTTAAAATTGTCAGGGAAGTGGGCGGTGCCTACCTTTTTTTGGGCCAAAGAAAATAAGGGGGGAAGGGGGGAGGTGCCTAACTCAGGCTTTGTCAATAAAGCTCCATAAATTCTTACCTAAACTCCACCAGCACATTTCTTTTTGAAGCCTATAAATACTCCTTAGCTCTCATTTGTAGAGCATATGAAATTAGAGAATCGGAGAGAATTTGAGAGGAAAACTTAAAAGAAAAATACAATTAGGTGTGGGTTGTGAGTTGTAAGTGTTGTAAACACTCTGTATATTTTCTCTCTTTAGTAAAAACGATATGCAGCAGGTCCAGGGACGTAGGCACAATTGGCCGAACTCCGTTATCAAATTTGTGTGTGCTATTTTCATTGTTATTTCGCATTCTCACTAATATGGTTTATAGGGAAATTTGTGTAATTTCCCCAATAACTGGTATCAGAGTGTTTGGTGATGAATTCTGTCAATTTTCTGTGAGGTTACTATTCATATGAATAGTGAAATTTTGTCGGCGATACCGGTTCATCAGCAACGGTGTTCTAATACAGGGAGGTTCGCAGGAATAGTCAGAAATGATCCAGAGAAAGTCAGATTTGAGTGGGAGCGATGACCGTAAACAAAGGGAAGATGAAACTCGAGAAGTTCGATGGCGCAGATTTTGGGTTCTGAAAAATGTAGATAGAGGATTATCTATATCAAAGAAATTTGTATCAACCTCTCTTAGGAAAGAAGCCTGAAACTATGAAGGATGAAGACTGGGATCTTCTCGACAGACAAGCCCTCGGAGTTATTTGATTGATGTTATCTCGCAATGTTGCTTTCAACATAGCAAAGGAAAAGACCATGGCTGGTCTCATGGCTGCTCTCTCCAGTATGTATGAGAAGCCATCAGTCTCTAACAAAGTTCACTTGATGAGGTGGTTATTCAATTTGCGGATGAGAGAAGGCGCATCGGTAGCTTAATATCTCAATGAACTCAATACAGTCACAACCTAGTTAAGTTCAGTTGAAATTGAATTTGATGAAGAAGTACGAGCATTGATACTTTTGTATTCTCTACCAGAAAGTTGGAATGCTACTGTCACGACTGTGAGTAGCTCGTCGTGAAGCAATAAGTTGAAATTTGATGATGTTAGTGATCTGGTTCTTAGTGAAGAGATCCGATGGAGAGAGTCCAGTGAATTGTCAACCTCTTCAGTTTTGCATACAGAGTTAAGATGAAGAAATTCAACCAGATGGAATGGACGCGACAGATCGAACTACAGAGGCAGATCAAAGGATAGGAGGTCTAAATCCACAAATCCCAATAATTCCCATAGCTCGAAGACCGTAGAGTGTTGGAACTGCGGGAAGACTGGACACTATAAAAATCAGTGCAAGAGTACATCGAAGGACCAGGAGGTGAAGGCAGAAGCAAATGTTACTTCCACCTCAGGAGGAGATGATGCTTTGATATGCTCTTTGGAGAGCAATAAGGAGTCAAGGGTGTTAGACTCTGGAGCATCATTCCACACTACTTCGCAGAAAGAATTCTTCGAGAGATATGTCCTCGGAAACCTTGGAAAGGTATACTTTGGTGATGATCAACCTTGTGCTATTATTGGTAAAGGAGTAGTGAAGATTAAGTTGAACAGGTCTGTTTGGGAGCTGAAGGATGTCAGGCATATTCCCGACCTGAAAAAGAACTTAATCTCAGTAGGGGAATTGGCTAGCGAACGCTACACTACGATCTTTCATGGCGATGACTAGAAGATTTCAAAGGGTGCAATGACGGTTACTCGGGACAAAAAGAGTGGTACTCTTTACATGACAGTAGGGGCGCGCTGTTCAATTGCAGTTGTAGCAAGAAACAAAAATTCCAATATGTGGCACAAGAGACTTAGCCATATGAGTGAGAAAGGGATGAAAATTATGCACTCAAAAGGGAAACTTCCAGGTCTACAGTCAGTTGAGATAGACATGTGCGAAGATTGTACACTTGGAAAGCAAAAGGGGGTCAACTTTCAAACAAGTAACAGAACCACAAAGAAGGAAAAGCTAGAGCTCGTTCACTCTGATGTTTGGGGACCAATGATCGTTTCATCCATTAGTGGGAAACACCACTTCATGACTTTCATCGATGATCACTCTCGGAAGGTATGGGTTTACTTTCTACAGTATAAGTCTGAAGTGTTTGAGGCTTTCAGGAGATGGAAAGCTATAGTTGAAAATGAGATAGGTCTGAAGATTAAAAGGCTCAGAACTGACAATGGTGGTGAATATGAAGACACCAGATTCAAGAAGTTCTGCTATGAGCAAAGGATCAGAATGGAGAGAACCGTGCCAGGTACACCTCAACACAATGGTGTAGTGGAGCGTATGAACTGAATATTGATAGAAAGAGCCAGAAGCATTCGTATACAGTCAGGTCTACCAAAACAGTTCTGGACAGAAGCAGTCAACACAACAACTTACTTGATCAACCGAGGCCCATTGGTTCTATTGGAGCATAGAATACCAGAGGAGGTATGGATCGGAAAAGAAGTAAAAATTGTTACCGTATACAATTTAGGACTCTGTTAATATTAGCTGTACAGATTATCTTACCATGTATAGATGCTGAATATTAGGAATCAGTTAGACTCCGTAGACATATATACTTCCATGTATAGATGGAGGGGGGCAAAAAAATGTATTCTCTGTTTTGACATGGTATCAGAGCCAAGTTTTGTGATTCTTACCTGTTTCGAATATTTTTTTCGTGTGTCTTTGGGGCTTTCGGCACTGTCTGTTGTGGATTATGGTCTCTGGTGAGCATGTAGCTGGATCTGGTTTCTGGTTCCTAAGAGTCGGCGATTTCTGTTGCAATTCCTGGATGGGTTCTGCTTTTCGGTCGAGTCTGTGCACTTTCTCTTGATCTCTTCTGGATTTCGGCGCAAGTTCTCTTGCTTTCTGGTTTGATTTTCCTTTCGGCATTCTCTGTTTTGGTTGGGCTTTATCTTTTAGTGCAGTTTGTCTTCTCTGGCCAGTCTGGTGTCACTTCCTTGGTTAGTTGCTTGGGTTGTTTTGGTAATTTTCTGCTACACACTTGTTTGTTTCTTGTCTGGGTTCTTTATGCTCGAAATTTTTTTCTTATGCTCGTTGCAGCCCTCTTCCGGTGGGCTCTTTTATTTTCGGTTTCATAATGTCCTCAAATAAATTCAACTTGTTCCATATTAGATTTACTGGCAAAAATTATTCACCTTGGGAGTTTTAATTTAAATTATTTGTCAAAGGAAAAGAATTGTGGGGTCATATTGATGGGAGTACTCCCGCACCTCGTGATGTCAAGGCTTTGTCTCAGTGGGAAATTAAGGATGCTAGGGTTATGACCTGGATCCTTAGCTCAGTTGAGCTTCACCTTGTTCTCAATCTGAGGCCTTATAAAACTGCTGCTGCTATGTGGAATTATCTCAACATGATTTACAATCAAGACAATTCTGCTAGGCGATTTGAATTGGAGTATAAGTTGGTTAATTTCACACAAGGAAGTCTCTCGATTGAAGAATATTTTTTTGGTTTTCAAACTCTTTGGGCTGACTATTGCGACATTGTTTATGCTAATGTTCCTGCTGCAGCTCTCTCTGCTGTCCAAGCAGTGCATGCAACCAGCAAGCGAGATCAATTCTTGATGAAGCTACGACCCGATTTTGAAATTGCACGTTCTAATATGATCAATCGTCATCCTGTACCATCTCTGGATGCTTGTTTGAGTGAACTTCTTCGTGACGAGCAGTGTATCATAACTTAGGCTGCTATGGAACATCAGGCTAATGTTAGTGCATTTGTTTATATGGCTTATGCAGCACAGGGGAGGAATAAGGGTAGAGACATGCGTTCTGTCCAGTGCTTTAGTTGTAAAGCTTTTGGTCATATTGCTCGGGATTGTCCCAAGAATTTCTGTAACTACTGCAAGAAACAGGGTCATATAATATCTGCTTGTCCCATTCGACCTACAAGGAAGCAGGGTACTGCTTATCATGCCTCCACTAGTGCCTCTAGTTCTCCTGCATTGCCTGCTGCCTCACCGGTTGTTCCTACTCCTGCTCCTACAGCCTTAGCAAACTTGAACACATTTACTCCTGAAATGGTACAACAGATGATCTTTTTTGATTTTTCTGCTTTTGGGCTCTCAGGCAATCATAAAGTTTCTTCTAAGCCATGGTATTTTGACTCCGGAGCCTCTAACCATATGACCAATACTGTTGTTTCTCTTTCCAATGTCAGAAATTATGATGGAAATCTGAAAATCAACACCGCTGATGGCAGTTCTCTGCCTATCAGTGTTGTTGGTGATCTTTCCTCTTCCTTAACTGATGTTTTTGTGTCTCCTGACCTCTCCACAAATCTTATTTCTATTGGTCAATTGGTTGATAATAATTGTGATGTTCATTTTTCCCGTTTTGGTTGTGTTGTGCAAGATCAAGTGTCAGGGAAGATGATCGCGAAGGGGCATAAAGTGGGACGATTTTTTTCTCTTCACGTTTCTCCTTCCACTATTATTCCTAGTTTTCCTTTGCATGTAATGTTGTTGGTTCTAGAAATAAGATGTGCCATAGAAGTCTAAGCCACCCAAACTCCGATGTACTTCATACCATGTTTAATTCTGGATTATTGGAACATAAAACATGTTCTTCTCTTGATCTTTCTTTTGATTGTACATCCTGCAAACTTAGAAAAAGTAAAGTTCTACCTTTTCCTCATCATGCATCTCGTGCCTCACAATGTTTCGATATTATTCATAGTGATGTTTGGGGGATTGCACCTGTTGTTTCTCATGCGCATTACAAGTACTTTGTTACTTTCGTTGATGACTTTAGTCGGTTTACTTGGGTTTACTTCCTCCGGGCTAAGGCCGGAGTTTTTTCAGCGCTTTCTTGCACTTCTTGAGACTCAATTCTCTGCCAGCATCAAAATCTTGCGCTCTGATTCTGACGGCGAATACATGTCTAAGGAGTTTCAGGACTTTCTTCAAAGCAAAGGGATAATCTCTCAGCGTTCTTGTCCTTCGACACCACAGCAAAATGGTGTTGCTGAGAGGAAAAATTGTCACCTTCTTGATGTGGTGAGAACCCTTTTACTTGAATCATCTGTTCCTCCTCATTTTTGGTGTGAAGCACTTTCTACTTCCGTTTATTTGATCAATCGCTTACCCTCTCCTATGTTAAATCACGTTTCTCCTTTCTTCAAGTTGTTTGGTTATTCTCCTTTATATTCTGATCTTCGTACATTTGATTGTGTTTGTTTTGTGCATCTCTCTGCTTATGAACAACATAAACCTACTGCTCAGTCTGTTAAGTGTGTTTTTCTTGGTTATGCTATCCCTCAAAAGGGTTATGTTTGTTATGATCCCCATGCTCATCGTATAAGGGTTTCTAGGAATGTGATTTTCTTTGAGAATCAATATTTCTTTCAATTCTATGTTGAGCAGCCATCTACATCTTTATCTCTTCTGCCTAGTTTTTCTGATTCCCCAACAATTATGGAAAGGTTCAAACCTGGTTTTTTGTATGAACGACGTAGTTGATATGAGTCTGGTTCCACTTCCTCTGTGCCCCCTTCCAATCTTGACCCGGTGCCTGATCCTACTCCTACTTCCACCACTCTTCACGGTCTACTCATTTTTCTCGACCCCTTGTTTGGTATGGTTTCTTCTCTCCTATCTCTCTTGTCGCTACTTTATCCACTATTTCCATTCCCTCTTGCTACAAACAGGTCATGGAACATGAGTGTTGGCAAAATGCAATGCAAGCAAAACTTCAAGCACTTGAGGAGAATCACACTTGGGATATTGTTCCTTGTCCTTCTACAGTCAAACTTATTGGGAGTAAATGGGTTTTCTCTATAAAACTTCGTTCTGATGGCTCTTTGGACCGGTACAAAGCTCGCCTCGTAACTCTGGGTAACAAGAAGGAATATGGGGTTGATTATGAGGAAACATTTGCTCCTGTTGCCAAAATTACCACGGTTCGAACCATCTTAGCTATTGCTGCTTCACAGTCATGGCAACTGCATCAGATGGATATGAAGAATGCCTTTCTTCATGGTGATCTTCAGGAAGAGATTTACATGAAGCTTCCCTATGGTATGACTACTTCTTCTCCTCATGATGTCTGTAAACTAAGGTGTTCTCTGTATGGGCTTAAGCCGGCGCCCCGGGCTTGGTTTGAGAAGTTTCGCAGTACACTTCTTTCCTTCAGTTTTACACAAAGTCAATACGATTCTTCTCTCTTCTTCAACACATCTGCGTCGGGTATAGTTCTTCTTTTGGTTTATGTGGATGATATTATCATTACTGAAAATGACTGTGGTTTGATTACTAAGCTTCAACAGCTGTTACATGCAACTTTCCATATGAAAGATCTTGGTCAGCTCACATACTTCTTAGGATTGGAAGTTCAACATCGGGCCAATGGTATTTTCGTGAACCAGCATAAATATATTCAAGATCTTATCACTTTGGCTGGTTTGGAGGACACTTCTTCTGTTGATACTCCTATGGAGGTAAATGTCAAATACAGGAAAGATGAAGGGGACTTCTGGATGATCCAACTCTCTATCAGCACCTGGTTGGGAGTCTTATCTACTTGACCACTACTCGACCTGATATCTCCTATGCTATTCATCAGGTCAGTCAGTTTATGTCTTCTCCTCGGCATCTCCATCTTGCTGCAGTTCAACGAATCATCTGCTATCTTCGAGGTTCACCTACTCGTGGGTTATTCTTTCCTACCGACTCCTCTCTTCAACTTGTTGCCTATAGTGATGCTGATTGGGCTGGGTTTCTAGATACACGTCGATCTACTACAGGTTGGTGTATGTTTTTAGGTGATGCCTTAATTTCTTGGAGATGTAAGAAACAAGATCGTGTTTCGAAATCCTCTACTGAGGCCGAGTATCGTGCCATGTCTACTGCTTGTTCTGAAATTGTATGGCTACGCGGTCTTCTTGAGGAGCTTGGGTTTCCTCATACTACTTCTACCCCCCTTCATGCTGATAACACTAGTGCTATTCAAATTGCCACCAATCCCGTTTTCCATGAATGCACCAAGCACATTGAGGTTGATTGTCATTCTATTCGAGACACCTTGGAAATTCAGGTGATATCTCTTCCTTACATCTCTTCTGATCTCCAAGTGGCTGATATCTTCACCAAAGCTATGACTCGACAGTGACATCAATTTCTTGTTGGCAAATTGTTGCTGGTTGATTTACCAGCATCAATTTGAGGGGGAATGTTACCGTATACAATTTAGGAGTTTATACAATTTAGGACTCTGTTAATATTAGCTGTATAGATTATCTTACCATGTATAGATGCTAAATATTAGGAATCAGTTATACAATTTAGGATTGTGTTAATATTAGCCGTACACATTATCTTACCATGTATAAATGCTGAATATTAGGAATCAGTTAGACTCCGCGGACATATATACTTCCATGTATAGATGGAGGGGGGGTAGAAAAATGTATTCTCTGTTTTGACAAAACTATCACATCTAAAAGTTTTCGGTTGTGTAGCATATGTGCATATTACTGATTAAGGCAGGAATAAGCTTGATCCCAAATCCAAGAAATGCACCTTCATCGGCTATGGCAAGGATGAGTTTGGCTACTTGATGAGAGCCACAAAATGCATTATAATCGTACTCATTTGTTAGCACTTTAGGGTTGATTAAGGACTTAATTGCATTTTTATTCATTAACAACTCTAAAGTGGTATTTTTGGAGCATTAATTTAATTCGGTGCATTTTTCAGGTATCTTGAGTTAAAAGAGATGGAGGAGCTATCATTATTTTGAAACACGAAGTTCCATTGAACACTCAAGCAAGAGAATGATTGCGGAAGAGCCAAGAGGAAGAAAAACTAAGGAAGGAATTTTCACTAAGTTGCTGGAGTTGGCATACAAATCAACCATCTTTACAAATTAAACTGTATCTATGTAGAAAGAACCAGGAAGTGTGCCACATATGGTTAGAAAGATCTGGAAGTCTACTTTCTGGAGGATTTTACGGTTCTATAAAATCATTTCTCTAGAGAACGTTATGGCAATTTTAGCGGACAGAGGTCAGACCTTCTGAATCAGCATCAGCCCCCGCCGCAGCATGGATTATCCGCGCCGCAGCACACAGCACCAGCACCTGACTTAACCAAAACAGAGCCGTGCCGCACCGCAGCATGGATTCTCTGCGCTGCAGCACACAGCACCAGCACCTGACTTAACCAAAACAGAGCCGCAGCGTGCGCACAGCCTTATGCACTCCGAGTTAGACCCTAATTAGGTCTTTAATGACTTGTTCAAACCCTAAAACACCCCTAGACCTTGTGTACTATAAATATACCACTTAGGGTTTGTAATTAGACATTCAAAAAGCTGGAGGACTCAAGAGAGCAGCAACTTTCCTTCCATTGTGCAACCATGAGCCCCATGGCTAACTAATCTCCAAGCAAGGAGAAGGGATGAATCCCTAGGTGTAGTTGTTTCTATTTCCCTTATTTGATTCAGTTGTAATGGAGCTTTAACGTTCAAATATTGTTATGATTTACTTTTTATTCTAATTATAAAGATTTCATCTAATCCGGTGATTGTATCTTTTTCCTTGATATAGATTTAGTCATGCTTTCTTTATGTCAAGATTATTTGGGTATGATTGAGTCCGGTAGATCTAGCCTTTAGGTTTGTCCATTACTGCAATATTGTCATCAAAGATATATTGTTGTTTCTTGATAAACTTAAAGGATAGATCATATGTGCATGAATTGAAAATAAAGAGTATTTCATAACAATCAAATTAGGGTTTATACATGTGCTTTAATTGAATATTTGCCGATTACCTGTTTGGGATGTGAAACTTGCAATCGAGATAAAAACAACTGAATCAAGTTAGGATTAGGGCAACGAACCTAGGGAGGATTCCCGGATCCTTGTTGCTCCTCTATTATATTTTACAATCTATTTTACACAATTACTTCATTATCAAATTCAGATTCTCTTATTCATTTGGATTTATCATTTTGGATTAAAGTTTACACCTTCCTTTGTAGTTAACTTGTTTCCCTATGGAATCGACACCCCAAAGCTATACTACAACACCGCGTTACTGTTTTGGGTGTAATCAAATTTTGGCGCTGTTGCCGGGGAGACACGCTTACAAACAAGGAAGATTGTCAACTTTGGGACAAAACGGTAATATCATTCCTTTCTTGAAGTCTTGATTTTTTGATTTTCTTTTTTTGTTCTTTGCTCTTTGTTTTGATTTTTTTTAATTAATTATTTAATTTATTTTCTTTCTGTTTAATTTATTTCCCCTAACATGGCTGAAAATCACAATGAAATTGTTGCTAGGACACTTAAAGACTACTTGCACCCTAGCCGAACGGCCACCCCATCTTGTATCATGTTCCCCCCTAATGTTCAACAACCTGATTTTAAGCCAGGCATGATCCAATTGCTACCAACCTTCCATGGGTTTGAGAATGAAAACCCCTATGTCCACATTAGGGAATTTGAGGAAGTAGTAGCAACTTTTCACAGTAGGGCTGATATGATAGACACCGTTAAACTTAGGTTTTTTCCTTTTTCACTTAAGGAAAAAGCCAAGGCTTGGTTGTACTCATTAAGGCCTAGGTCCATAGGTAGTTGGGATGAGATGACACGAGTTTTCTTCCAAAAACACTTCCCAACCCATAAGACCAATAACCTCAAGAGACAAATCTCAAACTTTGCACAAAAAGAGAGCGAAACCTTATATCAAGTTTGGGAACGTTTCAAGGACCTGTTGAATTCTTGTCCACACCATGGGTATGAGAGTTGGCGGGTAGTTAGCTATTTCTATGATGGACTCCTAAGTAGGGAAAGACAGTTCATAGAAATGATGTGCAATGGGGATTTTCTTCAAAAAGATCCCGACCAAGCCATAGATTTCCTAGATGACCTATCAGAAAAATCCTACACTTGGACAGGACCAAATGCCATGGAAAGCACTAGGAGAAATCAACCCGCTGGGATTTATCAACTTAAGGAAGAGGATAACCTTAAAGCCCGTTTAGAGGCCCTAACTAAGGAAATTGAAGCCTTAAAAACTAGAAATGCTAGGGCTCCTGAACTGGTTGCTAGGGTAGAGTCCTATGAGCCTTGTTTCATGTGTAATGGGGTAGATCATTTACCTAAGGATTGTCCAATTTATTTTGAGATGAAGGAAGAGTGTAATGCTGTAGGTATACCCTTTGGGAAACTACACTCACCCTACTCTAACACCTACAATCCCAGTTGGAAAAATCACCTAAATTTTAATTGGAAACCCGATACACAACCTCCTGCCCACTCTAGTACCTAATGGCAACCGGAAGCAACTTCATATAATGCACCTCAACAATCTTTACCTTTGGAAGATATGTTTAAGTCATTTATGCAGGTACATGCCAAGAATGTGGAAGATCAAGGCAAAATAAATCAACAGTTGTTAGAGGAGCAACAAGGGATCAAAGCGGAACAAAAGGAGATAAAGAGCCAACTCACTAAGTTGACTAGTTTCTTAGCGATTCAAGAGCAAGGACAGTTTCCTTCGCAAACACAACAAAATCCAAGGGGACAACATATGGCACAAACCTCCAATCCTAGAAATCAAAATGTTAAAGAGGTTAATGCCATAATCACCCATAGTGGTAAGAAAATTGATGGTCCCACTCTACCATCAAACTTGAGTAACAAGGATAAAACCCCCAAGGAACAAGAGGCTCGTGATGTTTATCGCCCACCAGTGCCTTTCCCTCAAGCACTTCTTAAACCTAAGGAGATAAGTACAGGTGAGATTCTTGAACAACTTCAGCATGTTAAAATTAATCTCCCTCTTCTTCATGTCATAAAACAGATTCCCAACTATGCTAAAGTCATCAAGGATTTATGCACAATCAAGAGGAAGCACAATGTGAAGAAGGCAGCATTCTTAATGGAGCAAGCAAGTTCTATAATTAACAGCAAGACACCGCCCAAATATAAAGATCCGGGCTGTCCAACAGTGGCTTGCCAAATTGGAAATAAACCTTGTAGCCAAGCATTGCTAGATTTGGGTGCTAGTGTGAACCTCATGCCATACTCCATGTACTTGCAACTTGGTCTAGGTGAGATCAAACCAACCTCTGTGGTACTTCAATTAGCGGATAGATCGGTAAGAAAACCAAGAGGTATTGTAGAAGATGTTTTATTGCAAATTGATAATTTCTACTATCCTGTTGATTTTTTGGTTTTAGATACTGTTTCTACTGTAAACACGGAGTCCAAAATTCCTTTGATACTTGGAAGACCATTCCTTGCCATTGCCAATGCCCTCATTAATTGTAGGAATGGTCTAATGACATTATCATTTAAAAATAAAACTTTAGAGGTAAATGTTTTTCGAGTCTCAAAACAGCCACATGAAGAGGATGAGTGTATCGATACTTATATGGTTGATAAGCTCAATTTGGAGGATGAGCACACTAAAGATAATTCTATGGAATTCCCTCCTAATAATTTTAAGTTCGATGATTCTTTAATTTATTCCCATGCCGTTAATGTTGTTGATATTTTTTATAAGTCACAGGAATTTATTAAGAAATCATGGCAACCATGCTTTGAGAAGTCACTTGAAAGAAGTCACATGGATGCAAAAATCAAATACCCTACTGCTGATAGTGAGTGGGCAACACCAAGAACACGTGAGCCATATGCGGTGGACTTTAAGTATTCCTTGCCAAAAGATTAGCATTAAGGCCATTAAATTGGAGCCTCATTTTCAGCACCACAATGAGGCCAACAGTGAAAGTGGTGCAATGTCTGGCCAAAGACGTAAAACTTAGCGCTCATGGGAGGCAACCCACAACATATCCTTTTATTTTTACTGTTTTTCATATTTATTTTTCTTATTTATTATTATTATTTTGCTGTTTTCTAGTATTAACTTAGTATTTCTTTTTCAAGGAAAATATACGAAGCAGTTCAAATAGTGGAGCACAATTTTCAGCTTCTGTGCACCTTTGGCTACAAAGGGAGTTTCTTTTACTCTTTCTTTTACATTGAGGTTAATGCAATTTTTAAGTTGGGGGTGGAGGAAACGCATCTCTTTGTTTCCATATTCTTTATTTTCATACATTTTTTTTTCTATTGAACTGCTTGGTGTCATTTTCCTTTTTGTTTATTTTTAGCATGCTTTGTGTTTGCCTTGGATATAATTCATATGTCAATGATATAAGCTTAATTGAGATAACATACAACATTTAGAAGGAATTAAATTTTGTTTTGGTTTGAAATTAATTTAAGTATCAATCTTCATTTGGTTTGAGACTCTAGTTTGTGGTAAGATTGTATGATTAGTCTAAAGCATCTAGAAAAGTTTTATGTGCGATTGTTTGTGAATACTTTTGCGGTCTCAACAAGCTCTAGAACTTATTTGATAATCATTTGAGGCGAATTCCTAGAATGCACATTACTTATGATATGATATAGGCCATTTTTGAATCGTTTGAGCCTTTCAAACTTACCCTTGCAATATATATCACTAGTCACCTTTTTGAGCCCTTTTTCTTGAAAAAGAATTTGAGCCTTGTTTCTTTCAAAAACTCATTTACTTACCCTTATGAGCCTAAAAATATTTTATCCTTACCCTTCTTTTAAAAGAACTTAGTTGTACACATTGTTGAGAAGCACTTAAGAGGAGTAAGGATGGAAATATGAAAAATCATAACCCAAGTATATTAAAGAAGATAAGTTGGGGGTTGCGGAAAAGAAAAAAGAAAAAAAAGGTGAATGAGTATTTGCCAAAAACAGAAAAAGAAGAGAAGTATGGCAAAGAAAGAAGAAAAAGAAATGAAAAAGTGGTGACTTGTCAAGAGATATGCTTTTATAAAAAATTGTTGAAGGAGTTGAGCATTGAAGTAAAGTTATCTAGTGCTTGAAAGTGGTTGTGTTTAAAACTAAAAAGATTAAAAGTTCTTTTACTTGCAAATCCTTCCCATTTTTTCTTAACCTTTACCTTGGCCTAACATTACAAGCCTATTAAAGACCTAATGATCCAATGAAGTGCGATTTTTCTACAATAGTGGAGAATGATTTGAAAAATAAGCCTATGGAACTTGTTTATGTGATTGATGTCACACAATTTGTTATGTTTTTAGAGGTCAAGACTTGTATTCATGAATGTTGTGCATAAAATCATCCGGATGTTTGGTCTAATGGATTGTGGTAAGATGGATGTAAGAGTCAATAACGATTTTAAGATTGATGTTTGGATTACTTTTGGACTTAGGTGAAATTTAATGATTCTATGTGCTGTATGTTATGTGCAAATTTTTGAGACAAAAAGTGAATTACTCTTAGTTCAACGCTAGCATTGCTTTACGTTGTTTCTAACTCTTACCATAGGATTCATCTCTTGTTCTCGCTTGAATTGCTAGGGAATAGCAATAAGCTAGTTGGGGGTTGTGATGAGAGCCACAAAATGCATTATAATCGTACTCATTTGTTAGCACTTTAGGGTTGATTTAGGACTTAATTGCATTTTTATTCATTAACAACTCTAAAGTGGTATTTTTGGAGCATTAATTTAATTCGGTGCATTTTTCAGGTATCTTGAGTTAAAAGAGATGGAGGAGCTATCATTATTTTGAAACACGAAGTTCCATTGAACACTCAAGCAAGAGAATGATTGCGGAAGAGCCAAGAGGAAGAAAAACTAAGGAAGGAATTTTCACTAAGTTGCTGGAGTTGGCATACAAATCAACCATCTTTACAAATTAAACTGTATCGATGTAGAAAGAATCAGGAAGTGTGCCATATATGGTTAGAAAGATCTGGAAGTCTACTTTCTGGAGGATTTTACGGTTCGATAAAATCATTTCTCTAGAGAAAGTTATAGCAATTTTAGCAGACAGAGGTTAGAAATTCTGAATCAGCATCAGCCCACGCCGCAGCATGGATTATCCGCGCTGCAGCACACAGCACCAGCACCTGACTTAACCAAAACAGAGCCGTGCCACGCCGCAGCATGGATTCTCCGTGCTGCAGCACACAGCAGCAGCACCTGACTTAACCAAAACAGAGCCGCAGCGCGCCCAAGTTGTGCTGCAGCGCGCGCACAGCCTTATGCACTCCGAGTTAGACCCTAATTAGGTCTTTAATGACTTGTTCAAACCCTAAACACCCCTAGACCTTGTGTACTATAAATATTCCACTTAGGGTTTGTAATTAGATATTCAAAAAGCTGGAGAACTCAAGAGAGCAGAAACTTTCCTTCCATTGTGCAACCATGAGCCCCATGGCTAACTAATCTCCAAGCAAGGAGAAGGGATGAATCCCTAGGTGTAGTTGTTTCTATTTCCCTTATTTGATTCAGTTGTAATGGAGCTTTAACATTCAAATATTGTTATGATTTACTTTTTATTCTAATTATAAATATTTCATCTAATTCGGTGATTGTATCTTTTTCCTTGATATAGATTTAGTCATGCTTTCTTTATGTCAAGATTATTTGGGTATAATTGAGTCCGGTAGATCTAGCCTTTAGGTTTGTCCATTACTGCAATATTGTCCTCAATGATATATTGTTGTTTCTTGATAAACTTAAAGGATAGATCATATGTGCATGAATTGAAAATAAAGAATATTTCATAACAATCAAATTAGGGTTTATATATGTGCTTTAATTGAATATTTGACGATTGCCTGTTTGGGATGTGAAACTTGCAATCGTGATAAAAACAACTGAATCACGTTAGGATTAGGGCAATGAACCTAGGGAGGATTCCCGGATCCTTGTTGCTCCTCTATTATATTTTACAATCTATTTTACACAATTACTTCATTATCAAATTCATATTCTCTTATTCATTTGGATTTATCATTTTGGATTAAAGTTTACACCTTCTTTTGTAGTTAACTTGTTTCCCTGTGGAATCGACACCCCAAAGCTATACTACAACACCGCGTTACTGTTTTGGGCGTAATCACTACCACATTTGGGATGACGAAAACAAAAGGGTGATCCGCAGCAGAGACGTAATTTTCAACGAAAGAGTGATGTACAAGGACAGGCTTAAAACCGACGCCAGCGACTCAGAGCAAAGTGGACTAGTATTTGTAGATATAGATGCAAATGATGTCCCAGACAGTCCCATGACGGAGCCAATTGTATCAAGTCCTCAGCTAGAGGAACTCGTTGGACAGAGTAGTGCGCAGCAGTCCAACACACCGCAGCCTCCTACTCCAACTCCTATGTTGAGAAGGTCTTCTCGACCTCACATGCCTAACAGGAGATACATGAATTATTTGTTGCTGACTGATGGAGGGGAGCCTGAATGCTATGATGAAGC